>JBBNAA010000005.1:0-2750074 GCA_037974945.1 Mucor circinelloides | reverse complement strand
TAAGAATAACCATACCATCGTATAGAGAATTAAACAAGAAACAAAAGTCAAGCACTACGCAACATCGACTTACTTAGTAAATCATAGAGAAATATTCATTCAAAATTGCTTCATTTTTCACATTTTTCCTTATTACTGCTTTGGATCGTCTACCACAATCTCAAATTTAACACGTACTAATCAAACAAAGTACCCCAAACAACTTTTTCTATACATACAACCAACATTCATATATCAATTCAATGACTTTTATTAGTACCATCTGCTCAAATCTTGCATTTTTCACAACTCGTAAATTTCTCATCAACAACTCTTTCTATCCAAAATCTAATTTCAGTTTCATCTTCTTCTCAAAATTTCGTTATATAAACATCCTAATTTCAAAGCTGTAGAATCAATATTTAAAATCTCGATGTTTGATCGTCCAAAAGTCCAAAAGTCAAAATTTGAAAATCGTTTCCAACATCCATGACCAGATATATGATCCCATACACAATATGAGATAACCTAAAACTATTGTAGTAGGATGAAAATGAGGCAACTTTTAGCTGAGGACATGGTATTGAAAATGCCTTCTTGTCGAGATAATAGACCTTGGAGAGTGCACAATTTAGCTGGGAGTAGATGCATGCCTCATTTTGGAATGCATAAACAAAACAAGAAAAAGTAAGCTACAATTACCCAGTCTTGAAAACAACACTCATTAACAAGTAAAGTATCCCTCTATAACAATAGATTAGCAACTTATTATGTGCGTTATGCCATGCTCCCAATTCAAAAAAGATGATGCATTGAGAAGCTTTCTCCAGGCATAGTCGCTGACATTGAACTGAGATTGAAAACCCTATTGTGTAAAATGAAGATGAATGCATTTGGAAATTTGTCATGATCTAAACTTGGCAATTGTTGATAGTCAACAGTTATTCAAGTATATATCAAACTTGTGCAGAATTGAAAGGCGCATCGAATGGTATTAATTTTGTCTACTTTGATCAGCACTAGACGTTTCAAAGCGACAGAACAATTTTTGTCAATTTTTGATGCTTTTTCAATAATATCTCCATCTCTGTCAAAATAAACCTACTTGTAACATTCATTATTATTGTAAAGCAAAGAATTGCCTATCATTTGAGCTTTTACTGGAAGTTCTAGCTTAGCTCTACGTAGAGAAATGAGCAAAAACGTCTGACCAAAAAAATCATCAGCTAATTTTCTTGCCTGTAAGGGTAAGAGAAATTTGGTCAAAGATGGCCAATTTTCCAAAGACATAACTTTTTTTGATATCTCAGCCAATACTGATCAGATTTGAACAAAACAAAGACCATTGAATAGCTCTACATTAGCCCCAACATACTCTAAAAGTCAAAAACACCTAATAGACGTTCCCTTCATGTAATAGCTCAAAGTCATGTATTTTAATTTGCCTCAAGCGGGCACTACCCGACATATTTTTGAAAATACTAAGAATAACCATACCATCGTATAGAGAATTAAACAAGAAACAAAAGTCAAGCACTACGCAACATCGACTTACTTAGTAAATCATAGAGAAATATTCATTCAAAATTGCTTCATTTTTCACATTTTTCCTTATTACTGCTTTGGATCGTCTACCACAATCTCAAATTTAACACGTACTAATCAAACAAAGTACCCCAAACAACTTTTTCTATACATACAACCAACATTCATATATCAATTCAATGACTTTTATTAGTACCATCTGCTCAAATCTTGCATTTTTCACAACTCGTAAATTTCTCATCAACAACTCTTTCTATCCAAAATCTAATTTCAGTTTCATCTTCTTCTCAAAATTTCGTTATATAAACATCCTAATTTCAAAGCTCGAATCAAAGCTTGATTCAAAGATGAATAAAAGATGAAAAGAAAGATAAAAAAGGGGCATTAGAAAGAAAAGATGGATCAAACAGGTCTAATTTATAGGCGATAGTGGGCAGTCAGTTTGGACCGTTTAATTTGCATGCGAACGTTTGGCTTTATAAATTTTTCGAGATAAGACGTCTTATTTTGCGTACTCTTCATTTTTTACTCTAATTCAGTAATCTTCAGTTTTATTTAAACAACCAGATAAAATACAGCTTAATCCCTGATTTAACTGCATGTGTTATATTATTGACATGCACACGACATGCTATAGACATAACATGTATCCAGAAGATATGTGCTAAAGATGTATTCAAAACGACATACTACATTCAGGCACATGCTATTAATATAGACTAAGAGACTGTACCTATAGGATATATGCTAATAGTTGGATATTAATAATTAGATTGCAGAGGTGTCTTTTAGCCTGAATCGATATGTCAATTGGTCTGAGTTGGCTTGTATGCTTGTATGTCAATTCTGAAGAACAGAACTTTTGTCTATTGTGATAATATATAAGAAGGATCATCTACCTGGCCAGTAGAGATACTTCAGTCTATTTTACACCTATCCGTTTAATAATAAGCCTATTCCTTTATCAAGTTGACTTGTTTTGTTTTTATATCTAGAACAAGGTATAAATTCCACAAACGCATTCTGTAAGTTATACAGTAGTGGGCTCAAGTAAAGTAGTCAATGTATTTCATACTCAACAGCGTACAGTACAAAGGAATTAGTTACATCATGATACCAACATTTTTATATGATGATCGATCCATTAACGTTAAAACATGCCCGGCAAATTTCTCAATAGACCTCAATTATTGCATAGAAAATCTAAAATAGTCTGTGAATGAATTCGAATAATCATTCCTACATGAACCGCTACTGCAGATATAATAAAACATCACCCATTATAAAAATCTCTATACGATTCCTTCGTCTTTCTCTCTTAATAAGCAAAAGCAAATGTAATGTCACGACAAGCCTAACATATACATGGTGAACGTATATTCATTTATTAAGATTACAGCGGCTATATTTCATCGGAAAATCTGGCAATGTTTGACGTAATGGCCATTTAAGCAACCCTAAACAAGACAAACTGGTTAGTAAAGGACCTCCTTCTACCACCAGCAATCTTCCGCCCTCTCTCAGATCACACTTAAACGCGATTGAAACTTACTTTGGCAATTCAAACTTCTCGCCCTTAACAACCCTATATAGAATAATCAATCAGTTTGCATCCTCTAATTTCACAACCTCCACTCACTTGACGTAATAAATGTAAAAGAAATCACTATACAAAGCAGTTTGCAGTAACCCAGCAATAGAAGCAATCCAATCCACAGTGTAATTCTCTTCAAAATAGTAACGATAAATCCAGTTGAACAAGTACAGGGTACGGTAAGCACCCAATGCAAAGATGTAATGCGTTGTAATAGTCTCTGCTTCACCAGTGCGTTGCAGCATGAATAATTGTGGCAAAATGGCGACTGATTCTAACCAGATGGAGAAGGACCAAAGAATCTGTATCAAGTTTTAGTTTTACAGGAACCAACGTAACTACTGTTTTGCACAACATACCTCAACAGGTGTATACTCATAACAGAGGAGAACAGACAAGATGGCGGCGAATACAAGCAAATATTCGTTACGGAAAGTATCGAGATTAGGGTCGTAAGTGGCTTTAAACTTCTTCATCATCAAGTACAGAACATAAAAGGACGAGGCAATAAAGAAGAGTTTCATGCAAGTGTTGTAGACAGAGTGGAATTTATAGACGACATCAATGTATCGCGTCAAGAAGACGACACAAAATAATATTTGAGTTTTGAGCGAGATGCCT
Source organism: Mucor circinelloides (assembly GCA_037974945.1). Taxonomy (NCBI): domain Eukaryota; kingdom Fungi; phylum Mucoromycota; class Mucoromycetes; order Mucorales; family Mucoraceae; genus Mucor; species Mucor circinelloides. The sequence goes on along the minus strand of JBBNAA010000005.1, from coordinate 2,746,335 downwards.
AATGTATATGCAACATTTTTTAATATTTTTCGAGAACTTCATCGAAGGTGTCCCTCTCTTTCTCTTTCTTACCGACACAAGAACGACTTTGTCTAATCTTTGCGAGCAAAATAAAGATGGACGCTAAATGTGTTAGATCGGCACAAAGACGAAAAATGTTCATCATCTTGTTATTTCTATTAAATGAAAATGAAAAGAAGGGTGTATATATAAATAGGTGCAATAATGGATTTTATATGTATTTTAAACAACCCAACACATGTACGATCCTCATTTGCAAGTTTTATTTTGGTGACGGTGGTGGGGTGGTAGAGGGTTTGTTGGTGGGTAATAGGTAGCACCCCGCTTCCGCCTAATAGCTCGGTCGTTGAATATGTCTATAGCTTTGATGAAAGAAGCCCAACTATAATACTACCAGCAATCACAAATCCTACTATAATGGAGGTGATTCTTACAATGGTGTCATGTATCTTTCTAGTCGATCGATAAGTCTCATTGGATCTTGTAGTAACTTGTGTGGCATCTTGTGGTTGTAGAAATAAGATTAAAAATTGCTCTAATGCAAATTCGCCATCCAATTTAAAGGCAGGTAATATGTTTAGCATTGCCAAGGCCAGAGTGAATGAAGAAATGTATCTAAAGTATAATACAAATAAATCGCTGCACAACTAAAACAACATTACATGAACGTACCTCAGTGTTAGTTCCAGAATGTGTGGCAAAGATGAAGGCAGGATCCTAAATCTTGGTGCTAATAAACTCACTTTCACTGTTAAAAAAATAAAAAGCATTTAGCACATAATATGGCATACACTTGTTAAAAAAAAAAAAAAGTCTTACCACTCTCCCAGATATCAACCAACTCGCCTTCAAATACAAACACCTTTTCATTATTCTCGTTTTCAGTCTTGATCCAGCTAGGAAATCGAGCATAAATTCGTACAACTTGTCCTGTAACTGAAGGTGTGTATGGTGTAACACAGCTCATTTCTATGCCAGGCAAAGAAGAACAATCAGAAGCTTTGTAGCATCGCTCGGGGTTTGTGGATGCTATCACAGGGAGCGTTGGCAAACATACACGATCTGATTTCTTGCCTGTGTTTGGGAACGGATGGAAGCAAGAAATAGAAGCATTGTCAGACTGCCCAAACGGATAAGCATCATTGATGTTGCAACAACTAGTTCCATAGTCATGCGTTGGTAATGCAGTACAAAAGCCTTGATTCACCTTATTTCTCCCATCCTCCTGAAACAAATGGGCATTCCAATCCTCAATGTTGTTGACAAGAGGGAAATCATCCAGTTGGTATATGATGGTAGAGGGTGGAAAATGTGGCGCTAATGGCGAGTTTTCTCGAATATGTACAACACTGACGCCGCCGTAGCCTTCCAGGGATTGCCAGCCCAAAATCAGAAGAAGTATCTTTAATCCTCCTGCCAGTGAAATGAAAGAGAATGCATACAATACGAGATTGTGCCATACACCAGCACATATGATTCGCAGCTGTTTGAATGGGTTCAAACCTTGTAATTGTTGGTCTGGTATATTGACAAAGGCGCCAGGATATAAGTAAGCAACAAACATGCCTGAACTTTGTATAGGAACTCCTTGACTGTAAGATGCAATCGCATGACCTGCTTCGTGAAATAATCCGCATACTGTCAATGCTAATAGATAGTAACCGATATGTGACATTGGCAAAGTAACGCCGGGTATCTGATTTGTAAAGAATTAGCGACCTTTTGTCTTTGTCTGTGGATAGTCAACTATATTACCATGGGTAAAAATACTTGATCATCCTCATCCACTCCTTCTATGCCCCTCTTTCTCAAATTAGTGTTGTTGGTTTGACTAGGCATGAGGATCTGTTTTGCACTGGCCAAGATTTTTACTGCAGCGAATAAAATGACAACCATCCCCACAACGATCAAAATAGAAGCCGCAATGACACCGCATGTAAACCACATATTCCAGAACGTAGGCGATAATCGAGTCAGCTTGCTAAACAGGTTGTTTAATCGCTGCGTTGTATATTTGACTTGGAACAGCTTAATCTCCCATTGATCTCTTTGCTGTGGCTCCTTGCTGTTATCATCGACAATTGAAAACGTTGGCAGCAAAGAATTGGGTTTTCGTCGAGGAGGCTCTTTTTTCTTGCGAGTGCTGATGATTTGCAATATAAACACTATCACATATAGGAATCCCCATAATAACAGAAATTGCCAAATAATTGAGAATAACTCCATGTGTGTTTATTTGATTTATTTTATAACTATACGAAAGAAAAAGAAAAAAAAAGAAGTATAAATGCCATGTGTTTCTGTATCGTGTGTTTGTGTGGTAAATTGTCACATAAAACTACTACATTTAACAACAGCCACCACCACTATTATTCTGTCCAGGTTGAAGTGAGGCACCGGGACCTACTTTAACAGTTGATTGTTGCTGTTGTTGCTGAACAGTTGCACCCATTCTATCCTTGATTTGCTTGGCCATGGTCAAAAATGCCTGCTCGACGTTGGTTGAGTCCTTTGCGGATGTTTCCAAGAAAGGTATAGTGATAGAATCAGCAAATTCCTGTATGAATGACCATTATTAATATCAAATGAGATTACCACAAGCAGCATAAACCTACCTTGGCTTCTGTATATTCAACAACCTTCTTATCAGTTAAATCACTCTTGTTACCCACTAACAATTTGTTGACACCCTCTGCGGCATAACGGTCGATTTCTTGCATCCATTGCTTGACATTATTGAAACTATCAGCATCGGTTACATCATAGACTACAATGATACCATGAGCGCCACGGTAGTAAGATGAAGTAATAGTACGGAAACGTTCTTGACCGGCTGTATCCCACTATGGTTCCATGTTAATATCGACTACTATCACACTCTCGCAGAAGCAACTTACAATTTGAAGCTTTACAGTCTTTCCTTCTAATTCAATAGTTCTAATTTTCTAGGTTGGGGTGGGGAGGGGAGAAAGAGTTGATTTAATAAAATGCTTTCTTGTCACTTTCCAGCGCTAGTCCTTACAAAGTCAACGCCAATAGTTGAAATATAACTTTCGGTATAAGTATCATCAGCAAAACGAAGCAATAGACAAGATTTGCCTACACCTGAGTCTCCAATAAGGAGCAGTTTGAAAAGATAGTCGCTACATCATCATCATGAATAAGTTGTTTACCAATACTTGTTTTCATTGTAGCCTTACTATTCTGCGTTCATGTTTTTGCGGATATTAAGGAGAAGGGGAAAGAAAAGAAAGAAAGAAAAAGAAAAAAAAAACCAAGAAATTGAATACACATAATATTCAAAGACACGTGTTTGTTCTGAACTTTGTTGCCAGAACTGTAAACTCAACTCATGCAGCAGCAATGTCCTAAAGTCTTGGATCGTCTTTTTTTTTTTTTTTTTTTTTTATGTATGTATAGAAAATACAGACATATCATGTAGATACTACCATTCAATCGGATGTAAATAGATGCTATACAGCAAACGATGAAATTCTTGAAATATAAACACTGACATAATGTGGGGAAATGCACTACTGCTACTACTACTACTACTACTAATACACTACGCACTGTTGCAATCAAGAGGCAGTGGAAGAGAACGACGAGTTTTTGATCCTCAACATCATCACTTGCTCTTGCCTTTTGCCCTGATCAGCACCGTCGTCATCATCATCATCGATTACTACATAAGCACCAGATTCCAGCTTTCTTTTGGCTTCTTCAATTTCTTTACTTCTCAATACAAGTAAGCTTGCTGTTTCTGTCGCCGTATACACTGCTTCTCCAGTCGCAGAGAGTAGTTTACCAATCATAGTGCGTACCACATAATCATACCAAAACGATACAAACGGAATTGCTTTCAATATACCTGTTTATAACAATTTAGTACTAAAGACATGACCACCAGCTCTTCCTCACCCTCTATTGTCCACTGCTCTTGATGTGTCTCAATCTTGAGCAATCCACTGTCCTTGTCTGTTTCTTTGAACTCTAGCACAACAGTAACTGGTAATGCTATTTTGATCCAGGGAAACATCCTGGGACATAGTGTTTGCGTTAGAAACACAACGCACGTCTTTCCATTGAAGCAGATGTTGTTTATCCCTGGCTGCTCTTTGTTGAGTGTCTTCCATACCAGTAGTACGCTGTTGTCTGTTGTTAACACAACGAGATGCTATAGGATCAGTGCTAATACTCACTGTTTGATATTGTGTACTCCTTGTGTCCTCAATATAGGCGATGTGAATGTGGCATTTGGAAAGTAATAGTGATCTAATATACGTCTTCTTTTAACATCATCATAGGAGAACAAATCTGTAACAATGCCTATGATTACATATTAGCATGCCATGAAGAGGCAGTTCATATATGCTTTCTTACGCGTTATCACTTCTTCGCAATTTGAGATGCCATCGTCAGACAGTGAGTGTGCAGCAGTTGTATCGTAAACGTCCATTGTGTGTTATTGGATATGAAAATTGAGAGAAAAGAAAGAGAAAGGCAAATGCTGCATTTTCCACATCTTTCTCTAGAATAACAAATAAACATCATCCATTAGCACTTGGGAAATGCCCTGACTTTTTCCCGATAGCATTCAAATGCGAATAAATGCTGCATACATGATTTGGTATCACGTGCCTTTGACCTTATTAAATGCCTTTCAAATTTCAATGGCATGATCTCTTCTTTTCCCTATTATAATTTTGCATGATGAAGGAACCATCAGCTCCAAAAGCAATCAATATCATAAGACCTTCAAATCAGAATACTATTGTCAAAAACCATCCTCCTCAATTCATTGCAAAACCCTCTAAAATCATCTCATCTTCGAAAATCCATGAAAAATCATCAACATTTAGTCTGTATGATCCAAAGCAGCACGTAGCTACTGTTCAGCCTCTCAAAAAGCCAGTTATAGAATTGTATAAGCCAGGCAAATATCAGCTGAAAATGCTCTCTCGACCTCCAACCTCACAAAGGCCCGAACAGGTGTCGTCAAACCACCCATTACCACTGCCACCTCCTGCATTGCAAATGTCAATTGACAAGCCCACAATGTCAGATCATAAATCAGAAGATTTGACAATGTTGAGCGATGATGAAGATCAAGAAGAAGACCAAGACGAAGACGAAGAGGAAAAAGAACAACAAAATAGCATAGATGAAAACCTACCAGAAGCACGAATCAATCGAAAGGTGGATATACTCGGATATTATCATCAGAAAACACTCGGAATTAATGGCATGTTGCGACTTTTAAGATCGCAGATTTAGAAATTTCAAACAAGTCATTGCTTACGATAAATGAAATGCTGGAATCAACTGTCCGTCATCAAGCAAAGCAGGTTGCTTCGTTTAAGAAACAAATGATGACTTGTCCAGAGTGAGTTTCGCAGCAGATATACACATTCCACGCTACTTAACTCTCATGTACATAGCGCCGAAGAGCAACAAGAACAGCAGCGTAGAGAAGAAATCATACAGCAAGCAGAAAATGAAGAGGATTGGGAAAACGACGAGCAATTTATTCGATTGAAACGCATGACGGAAATGCTGATTGAGCAAGCTCAAAATGCACTTTTATTTCGAGCACAGGCAGCTGGCGGACGAGTGATAATGACAGGTAAAATTTCCCATGTTGAATTGGAAGATACCCTCCCCCCCATTCTAACCCATATTAACAAGGTCATCATCATCGTCGATCCAGCAGCACCCGACGACACAGAAGCACGCGCAGTAGCAATAATGAAACACAACAGCAGTGATTCTTTTTTTTATTACAATTTTAAATTACATGTCAATAAAGTTATAGATGGTAGATTAGAATTCAGAAGACTGTTGAGCAGCTTCCTCGACAATACGAGCAGTTTGCTTGGCATTAGCTATGGCTGTGGGTTGGTTTTGAATCTTTTCATTTCTTGCTTGCTCTTCCAAGGCGTCAACTTCATCCCAAGCTTGTCTTTTGCTGCCTCTGGATGATGAGTCAATGTCCACTGTGCCACTGTTTCCTTCTTGATAGTCACTGATATACTTGATATCACTGTTGTCAATGCTAGCAGACTTTTGGCTGAACTGCCGATAGTCGTCCTCATCAGGACAGTCTTCAATGGTTACATGATATTTGTTGTTTCGTTGACTCATATTACAAAATGATGATCTGAAAGAAAAAAGGTAAAGTTGAACTGAAATGCCACCATTTTATACACGACACCCTCTCGAGTTGTGAGAATAAAACGTTTTCTTGTTTATGTTTCCAAGCGAAAAAAAAAAGAAAAATTCCCATGAAGTAATGTGTCGTAGGATTTACAGATTTGCATGAATTAAGCTACTTTTTTAGCTGAAACCTGATGAACAATGATGATTTCATTAGCGGCTTGCTTTTGGGGGCCAAAGTCTATGCAGTCAAGAAATTGCAAGGACAGACACCAAGAGCTATCAATGACACTGACATGAATAGAGCCAGTAAGTGAGCATAGGATAGTATTCCTGCAACGCCCTTCACGCCTGACATTTGACTTTCCAAAAGCCGCTTCACGCTGTGTCATGGTCATCTTGGACATCCAACATGATTTGACAATGTTTATACATATAAAAACCAAAAGAGAATTCGATAAAGGCTAAAGAAGCATGTTCTCGACAGAAAATCAACTGGGTCGTGTTATATGATTAAGAAGAGCTTGGAATTCAGCACAGTAGATGTTATAGATCGACATTTCCAAAGAGTTTTGATGCCAAAGTTGTAGTGATAAACTTGAATAATCTCGTAATCAATACATCTTATGCGAATGAAGAAAGCATTTTGCAATGTCAATGGCAGTGCTCTTTCTTTGAGGTCCAATGCGCCCTGTTATGTGACTAGTGGTGTTGAAGGTTAATTCACATTTCAATCATGTAAAAAATTCTTTGCCATCTTTTTAACTAAAACTACACAACAGCGGCAGATGTCAGACCTTAACCAGATACTCTCATTACTCAAGGTAGATTACACTTGATGCCTTCAAGGAGCTAAATTTGTGATTATCTTTAGAATATAGGGTCAAAACGTAAAGACTCCTACCACATTGAACGCTGGCAACGAGCCACAGCAACGGCCCTCCACATCATCCACCCACACTAACTTTGCTGGATTAAATCTTTCCAACATCAATCCTGCCCTCATCCAACAAGTGAGGCAAGAGTACTTGACCAAGAAATCAACTGAAGACAGCTTAAAGAATGCCACTTCGCTTACGCCCGAAGTATTGATTGCTATTGCAAATATGGCCAAAGAGACAGAGTTGAAATCAGTCATGAAGAAATGCAAGCAAAGACAGGACGACAAGGAAAAGGAGCTGTATTCACACAGAGAATCTATCAAGAACCGATACAAAAAGCAAAAGGAAAATGTGATGGCAAAGTAGGTTATTTATTGATGGTCCATGTGCACATATTGATGCTTTACAGGGAGCTGATTGGTGTTAAAGTGGACGCAAACGAGATGAGAGTAAGAAAGCGAGCACACAGATAGGATGAGATGCTTAATTTTTTTTTTGTTGTTAGTCAATTGACCGAGAGCTTGATCGAGAATTGCGATCGATGGATTTGCATATACTGAAAGAAATGGACAAAGAAGTGAGATATCTGCAGCAGGAATTTGTTCGATTAAAAGTGCCTTTATTCAAGGTGTCGAATGATCCAAACGACCTAAAATTGCAACAAAAAGTGCTCTTTATCCTTCAGGACATTTGAGCAAGTCCGAATTCATGCTATTTGTGAACACAGAAGAGGGATTAAAGTCATTTGGTGCTTTTTAGTAGCAACCCTATTTTCTTTTTTTTTAGTTTCTTTTTTCCCTTTTTCTTCTGTATATACATTTTCGCCCTCTTTTAACCTATTTACAATAAATAAGCATGGACTTGAATGGACCTTGGTTTACTGATAAAAAGACGAATCGTACCGTGTTGTTCAAAGGCGTCAACTTGAGCGGCGGCACTAAATTACCAGTTGGCATGCCTTCCCACCAACGTCATGGCTATTGGGTGGATTACGACCGTAAGGTGAGTTTTGTGGGAAGGCCGTTCCCATTAGATCAAGCAGATGAGCATCTACAGCGATTGGTGAGCCTTGGATTCAATTTACTACGCTTTGTTGTTACTTGGGAAGCTATTGAACATGAAGGGCCGTACGTAGTCGTTTATGCACATAAACTAGATTCAATACTAAAACAGGGTGATTGATTTTTTTTAGTGGCATCTATGATCAGGACTATATTGATTACTTGATTCAATTACTCAAAAAGTGCGAGCAATATGGTCTACAGGCTTTCATTGATCCTCACCAAGACAGCGTAAGCATTTCCTTGTGGTCTGCAAAGACTGTCTCTAACAGAATCTCTCAATAGTGGTCTAGACATTGTGGCGGTTCAGGCCATCCTGGTTGGACTTTGACACTTGCTGGTTTGAATCCATTGAATTTCCCAACCACAAATGCAGCTATTGTGCACAACCTATATCCTCATCCTAAAGAATACCCGAAAATGATTTGGAACACAAACTATGCAAAATTAGCAGCGGCTACCTTATTCACGCTATTCTTTGCAGGCAAGACATTTGCACCCAAATGTATCGTGAATGGTGTCCATGTGCAAGACTATTTGCAATCCCACTTTATCAACAGTTTACAGCAAATCGCCAAGGCAATTCATGACAATGGCTTAGAGAACACAGTCGTTATTGGCTATGATACAATGAATGAACCCGGCCAAGGGTACCTCCCTATCCCACACTTGAACCAACTGTCCAAGGACGATACCGATTTCAAGATGGGCCTCACGCCCACTGCTTATCAAGGCATGCTATTAGGTTCAGGTATACCTACAAAGGTAGAGAATTGGGAGTTTAAATGGAATGGTCCCAAAAAAACAAGCGAGGAACTAGTGAATCCTGATAACGTGGTTGCCTGGCTGACTGATGATGAACTCAAAGAGGCGTGTGATACGTTTGGATGGGAAAGAGATCCTGCTTGGACAGCTGGCTGTATTTGGGCTCTACATGGTGTTTGGGACAAGACTACTCAACAACTGCTGAAGCCTGATTATTTTGCCACACATCCTGTTACTGGAAAGCCCACCGTCTACATCGATTACTGGATGGAGCATGTGCACCACTATGCGTCTGCTCTTCGTGCTATCCATTCTGATGCTATTTTGTTTGTACAACCTCCAGTTTTAGAAGTACCACCAAAAATACCCTCCACGCTTGAACGTATTGTCTATGCTCCTCATTGGTACGATGGATTAACGTTGGTCAAGAAGAAATGGTGCAGTTATAATGTGGATTTTATCAATTTGAATCGTGGTAAATACGGCACAGGCCCTTTGCGTTTCTTGCGTGCATTACGACTAGGCGAAAAAGCGATTCGACAAGGCTTTGTAGATCAACTGAAAACTATACAAGACGAAGGCTTACACAATGTTGGAAACTATCCTTGCATCATGGGTGAAATTGGTATTCCATATGATCTGGAGGTATCTGACTCTTCCAACACAAACAGCTTGGCATATTGGTGGAACTGGTGCATATCATTTTTCACGCAAGCCAGCAAGGTTGCAGAGACTTCAATCAACAGCCCCAACTCGCCCCAGAACAGAGCTCTAGATGCAAATTTCAATGCGCTTGAAAAGAACTTGCTCAACTACACACTTTGGAACTACATGTCTGACAACAGCCAAGAATGGGGCGATGAATGGAATGGTGAAGATCTTAGTATTTTCCAAGCACCTGCCAATGCTGCACCTACTGCAGAAATTAAAAATCCAGAATACAACAACGACTTGCAAGTTGTGATTACGAGCGATTCCATCGCAGAATCGTCAATTTCTTCAAATACAGTTGTTGCCACTCCCAATAGCACAACTAAAAAGACGCCTTGGCATACTGCCGATGATTATATGGATCGCATGACAAACTCAAGCACGGATTCATTGCAGGGCTTGCTACAACAGACGCAGCAACAAGTCAATGTTCGTAATGTCATTAGCCTCCATCGGCCACATCCAGCGCTGACAGCTGGTATTCCTACAAGCATCAACTTTATCTCGCCTACTGAAAGCGCACCAGCCATATTCGAGTACACAATGCACTATAAATCTCGGTGCGATGGTCCCACAGAAATTTACGTACCTAGTTGCTATTTCCCATTGCCGCCTGAGAATACTAAAATCGCTGTAAATGTTGGAACGTGGAAGGTGCAAACAACTCACAACTCTTATTGGACTCTCTTGTGGACTATTGAAGAAGGCGACGATATCCTTGACGCTAAATTGAAAATAGAGGGTGTTTCTATTGTTTGATACAAATATTTATTTTTTATATATAAAAAAGGAGCATTCAAGAAAATAAAGGGAAATCAGAGAAATCAAAATCATCTTCGTCATTATCATTGTTAAAACTACTATTACTAGGTGATAAAAGAGGAGAGGAAGGAGGAGAAGCCAGGTAGCTGCTTACGGGTGTTGAGATAAAGTCATCAAATTCATCAAAAATTTCGTTATCTTCTAAGATAGATGCGTTATTTAGTGATGTAATAGAGGAGGAAGCAAAGGATAATGATGGCGATGAAGTTGAAGAGGAGGAGGAAGATAAAGAGGCGGACGAGAGAATTGGGATAGGACCAAATAGAGGATCATCTTGAATTACGTTGTTGTTATTGTTGTTGTTTGAAGTAGTTGAGTAAGGTTGGTAACGTCTGGAGATACGTTGACGATGGGCACTGTTGGATTTTACAGCAGAGGATTGTTGTCGCCCATTAAACAACAAGCTATCTTGAAGTGGTTGTTCATCATAGTGAAGATTGCTTGTTGACGTTGGTTGATGTTGGTAACAGTTGAGTTCATATTTAAGGTTTTTAGTTGAGGTAACTTGTAACACTTGTTTAGATTGAATGTTCTTTTTTAAAAGGCCCTTTTAAACGTATAAAAGGGTCAACTCTTTTGTAGTTGCTCTTTGTTTCTTATGGAAAAAAAGTGAAGAGGTTTTCACTTAAATGACGATACGTGTACTTTTTTTTTTCTTTTTTCTTGTGTGAAAAAAAAGAAAGAAAAAAAACTAACAGTTTGTTTTGGAGGTTGGAGAGAAGGGGGAAAAAAAAAACTGAAAAAGATGAAAAAGAGAAGAGAGGAATTCTCTCCATGGTCTCCTCCTTATGTATTGCGTTGCCCTTTGCTAGTTGTTGTGCGGTTGTGTATCAGAAATTTGAAATCCAATTAAATAGTTAGCTTCTCTTCGAATAGATAATATCCAATCACTCACGCACCGGACTTGATTGTACAGAATGAGGTAACCATCAGAATGACCATTGGTAAGGCGCAAGTCGCCGAGCTATACTCACACCCACACATTTAAGTTTTAAAAGCTCAAGATGGGTGCTCAAGTAGCAGCATCCTTCCTGATAATACCATGGAGTCATAGATTGAAAGTTATTCAACAGATATACACTTCTTCGTTTCGTTCTATAAAGCATGATCTATAGCTTCGAAATACCCCTGCGAATTATACATCTTCAAAAGCCGGCGTTCTAATAAGCGGGTCTGTTGTTCTAAGTATGGTCTGTGTTGGAGTGTCTACTTTGAGCGAGTTTTTTTTTTTTTTTTTAAGCATTGAGCGATCGTTGTTGATCTGGATCGAATGCTGTACGAATAATGATCATAACCACACGTTGAACAGATTCCTGCACCAGGATACATAGCTCATAAAACGAAATCCATCGTATGTTTTATTAGTATGTGTAGTTGATATTAAGCTGTAGGTTCAAACAAATGACTAATCATTCGATCTACCTTGTCTTTATCATAACGGATATATTTTGCAGGATTTTTAGTGAAATCCGTATTCTGGTATTTATCCAAGAAACGGCCATACATTGGCACCAATACATTCTTGACATCGCGGATGACTTGGTTTCTCAATTCTGTATCTGGGATAGCATATGTCTGTTGAGCTCTAGCAATCTCCTCAAACTCTGTGTTAAAGTTCTTGAATCGTTCTTTGATAAGTTGTCTTTCTTGACTTCCCATTGAGCTCTTGATGGCTCCTCCACGGACGTACGTAACATCCATCAAATTCTCGACACAAGGTTTCCAAGATTCTTGATAAGCATCCAGTTGTTTTTTGACAAGCTTACCAAACTTCATTTCAGATCCATCGTCAAAGATGGCATTCAGTGGTGGAGATCGGATTTGTCTCAAGATGTGGTTGTAGTTGTTGAGTAAGAATAAGGTGGCTAGTGTCTGCTTCTTGTAACCTCTGGATTTCAGTTGAAGTGCAACTGTCATTTGGTCCAAAGCATCCACGAAGAACTTTTGAAGCAAGGCTGCACCAATAGCCGATTCACCTTGTTGGATACGAGAGGTATCGTTCATAATCTGAGGAGATGGCATGTTATTCCAACCACCATCACCTATCAACACTAGCAATGGCTCCACAGTATCTCTCCATATGTAAAGTCTCTTGAAATAGTTGAGAGTCTAGTAGCATTATTTAGTAGCTAACCAAATGATCCACACATCCATATACTTTACATTACTAGTCATCTCATGTACAGTACCGTCGCTACTGAGATTAGTAGGCTGACTCACTTCCTTTCTACCTCTCACATCCTCCATGAATTCATAGAAATTGCGGAGGACAGTCAATTTGAATGAGTTTATCATATCTTGGATATCATGCAACGACACAATATGTGATAGTTCCTCCACGTAGGATATGCATTCTCGATCAAACTTTTCAATAATGTCGAATACAAACGTTGTTTCCGTGTAATTGAGTCTTTTAGCAACTGCATTTAGTTGTTTGCCGGCTGCAATGTATTCCACTGTCGCTGGCACAATGGATCCCTTGAGTGCAGCAGCCCTTCTTTGCTCATTACCCATGATTTGTTGAGCAAACTTATACTCGGATTCCAGCATTTTTGTATAACATTCAGTGTACTTTAAGAATTCACTGGATCCTCTCTCATACGAGCTGCCTTGATGCTTTTCGGATAGTTGCACAGATTGAGATAGTGGATGTAAAGAGCGCTGTAAGAAGGATGATCTGATATCAATGTATGGTTTTGTGAAATCGACCGAGTATCCAATCTCCTTTTCAGATGATGAAATATAGGTTGATAGCTGCGAGAGCTGTTTCATGGAAGCAGTTGTCATCATTTCACTATCTGTTGTGCATTTCCATGAACATCCTTGACCCCTGAGAACACGAAGCAATTTTCACTTACTTGAATTGAGCATTGTATTTATATCCACTGGATTGCTTACTGCAGATAACCATTTCCTGAACAACGTTTCGAGATGAAGCATACCAGCTTTCAGGAGTTGTTTCTGTATACGAAATTAGATGATGTGGTGTTTCGATATTTCTCATATTACCATTTGATACGTCGTCTTCTCGCAAGATCGAAGCTGGCTCTTTTCAATAGCATCTACACCGTCCTTTAATCTACCCATTGCCTTCAAGTAAGGCAAGACATTATTCTCGTCAGGACTATGCTTAGGAGATCAGTTGCTCTGTATGTACATGTTTGCTGTTGCATATGTGTGTACCCTTTCAAGATGTATGCTTCTTCTTTGCTAGGCATGTTGAGACAGTCGACAATGTTTTCTGTTTCTTTCAGGGTTGCGTCGATATCTAAAGACTCTCATTTAGATCATGCTAATGCATTGCCAATAATTTGGAATATATTACTGTTTGCTAGTTTTGTCAAGTTTTGTGTGGATTTATGGATGGGCAAGATAGAGGCTTCTAGCTTCAGTAGTCTGCCATCAAACGAATCCAAGATATTCACCTAAGGCACGCTTGTTTGGTATGCTAGTGTCTCTGGTACGATCTCCACTTACAAGTTTATCTGAAAGACCGTTCATTCGGCCCAATTGCTTTTGAAGAGCATCTAAATCAGCTGTATCTTCGTCGAGTTTGCCATTTGTAGCAACCTGACTGTGGATATATATATATATATTTAACTATAAATGTCGTATGAAAAAGCAAGACGAGCTACTTGCCTTGGCATGTTATAAAGACAATCTAGTTGAAGAAGAGAGAAAAAAGCATAGGAAGGGGGATTTTGCAATTTAATTGTCATGCAACTCCGCGTATAGTGCTGCTGTAGACAACCACACACGAGTTTGTGCTGTGCTCACTTTTCATCTTTTCATTCTATACCATGATATCCTTTGAGATAAAATGGGGGGCCAAGAGATTTGATATTGAGCTCTCTCAAGAAGAGTTTGATACAATGACAGTATCCGATGTGAAGTCAAAATGCCAGCAACTAACAAAAGTCGAGCCACAATTCATGAAATTAATAGTCAAAGGAGGTATAATAGACAAGCAACAACAACATCAGCATTGAATCATGTCAGATCTCATCATGTATACAGCGATTTTGAAGGACGACGCACAGTTGATAAAGGATACCAAGATTGGGCAAGGATCCAAGGTCATGTTGATGGGCGGATCAAAGGTTTGTTGAAGCAGTAATACTAGAAGATGGCAACCTGTCCTCATGGCACAATCTACTATAACAGACACATATTTCAGTGGCAAAGACGCCTCCCAAGGCAGATGCACCTATCGCTACTCGATTGCAGTGGACCCGAAACCTACGAGAATCAGTACTGAGGCCTGACATCAAACGCTATGAAAAGCAAGTCAATGAGCACTTATCTCAATCCTCACCCGAGCTTACACAAACGAACCAATTGATCAATTACGGAAACTACATGCACGAGAAGCTGATGCATATTTTACAACAACTGGACACCATGCCAGAGGTGAATGACAAGGAAAGAATAGAGCGAAAGGAGAACGTGAAAGACACTGAAACACTGCTGGATTTGATTGAAAGCATAAAGGCCAAACTAACTAACGTTTCTAAATAAATACATGTGGCCATCTAAACACTTGAACCACATTGATAGACTTTATTTTTTTTATATACATTTTAGTTGAAGAACTTGTCTAAACTTTCACCCAAATGAGTTTCGATTTCAGCATTGACTTGTTGAACCAGCTTCTCAACGCGAACATCGTCGTCTTCCATGAGTTCAGCAAGGAAGGAGATACTTTCAGCCAAGAAGAGCAACCATTCCTCACCAAGACGGCTGTAGAACTCTTCAATACACTTCAATGCTGCCAATCTGATTTCAGGGTCATCCTCTCTCGTCTTCAACAACACCTTGTGGTTGAGAGGCTTCCAGAGAGTGTCATTGGAGACAGTGACAGCCATTTGACCAACACAGGGCACAAGGTAGGTGTTCATGCGAGTAAGGTAATCAGAGCTGGTTCCCTTGCTGGTGACCAACATTTGATCAGTAACAGGGTCCACAATCTTTTCAAACTTGGTGGCATTCCAAAGATTGTCGTTATCGTACAAGAAGGACTTGCGGAGAGCAGACATGATATAGTTCCACAAAGCGTCGATGGGCTGTTGTTCTTCCTTGTAGCGTTCTAATCTCATAATCACATCGTCGATCAAGTAGCCAAAGTAGGGAGTAAAGATAGACTTGAGCTTATCCAAGAGTGAGTCGGCCAGCTTGTAAAAGAATAAGACACGCTTCAAACCGTCCTCAGACACAACCGCACCGTCGGTAGCCAACTCAATCGTAGCCCAATCAACCACCTTGAGGAACAATGGCTTGAACAAGGTTTCGTTCAGCTTCATGACCAGATCAAGGAAAGCACCAATAATAGAATCTTCAATGGCATTGATATCAGACTCATCAAAGTCCTTGCTGTGAGTACGGCGAATATCAAAAGCGATCAAAAAGAACTTGAAGAGCTGCTTGTAATGAGAGGTCATGACATCGCGAGTCATGTTACGGATGGCCTGAGAGACAACAGAGCAAAGAGCCAAGGTGGATTTGGTGCCATTCTGAATAGCTGTTTCAAAGAAACTAAACACAGGCGTCAAGAGAACACGAGGTGCGACACTGGTAGCCAGTTGAGACAAGACAGCAGTGGCTTTGGCTTCAATCAATGCCTTTTGAGAATGAGCAGCGTCGTAGGTATAGATGGAGGGATTCAAGAGACCGTTCAACATCTTGGTGATGTAAGGGCTGACAAAGTGAGGCAATACACTGACAATAGTATCAAGCGCACTGACAACGCCCAATTGCAAAAGCATGTTGGGAGACTCAGCATTGACAGTGTTGTTCAGGATATCCGTGATCAGAGGCATGAACTTGGGAAGATGAGGCACAGCACGAGGACCAATTTCTTGACAGATAACAGTGAGGCAAACCAGACTAGAGATTTGCAACTGAGCATTGCCAGATTGAAGACTGTCAGCGCCAATGATGATAGGAATAGCCTCAGCAAATTGACCAGGATAGAGATTACCGAGGATCTTGGCGAGAGAGGCAATACAGAGCAAAGCAGATTGCTTGTTGACAGCACTGTCTTCCTCACTGGACAAGCTGGTAGATTCCTTTTGAATGACCAGAGTCAAGTTGTTGATCATCTTGACCAAGATGTCCTCTGAACCTTCAGGAGCATGACCCTCAAATGAGACAATCTTTTCGTTAAAGATGTTCATGGCCTTGCGACGAATAGCAGAGTCAGTGTGTTGAATTAATTCAGAAATGACATTGACAAAAGCGTCCAAAGGCAAGAGAGCGTTCACCTTATCCAAGACGTCATAGACAACCTTCAAAATGGCTCTCCAGAATTTAGCGATACCAGGCACAGCATCCTTGGAAACAGAGTAGGTGTCACGGAATTCAGTAAAGTAGGTGACAATCTTGAGAATAATTTCAACAGCTTGCAGGTAATAAGGTTGCATTCTTTGTGTGAACACTTCAGAAGCGTTGCCTTGCGTCATGACCTTGTTCAGGAATCCCTTGGAGGACAGTAATTGACCAACAAAATTGAGAGTGGCAAGCTTGTATTGGCGAAGCTGTTTGGCATTATGTTCAGCTACGTTGAACAAGTGAACATCCTTCTCGTTGCTCATAGCGACATCTTCGGGCTTCTCGTTGGGCAAGACCAATAAACCATTCAAAAGAGCCAAGATGGCCTTCATTTGAGTTTCAGGGCCAAAGTGTTGACTGATGACCAAGCTGAATTCCGTCAAGGACTCGGCTTCAGAGCGAGCACCCTTAGCCAATCTCTCGGTAAACTTCTCCAAAAGCAAGGAAATGATAGCATAAAGGAACTCGTCTTCACCCAAAGTGTGAATGAGAACAGTGAAAAGACGCAAACGTCTGTGCTTGGGAATATGGAACAAGGCGTCTATAAACACCTTGATGATGGGTTTGACTTCGAGTACAAGAGCAGCTTCATCATCGTTATTAGACTTCCTGCTGGAGACAACCAGAGGAGGCAAGATCTTTTCAAGTGTTTGTTGAATGACTTGGAAACTGTAGTTGTCGTCTTGACGAAGCACATTGGCACCCATAAAAGTAAAGACGGGCATGATGTTGTGCAAAACAGTCTCAGGGAACATGGAGGCAATGGTGGCCATCAGCAAGAGTGCTTGGTTGTGTGTTTGAGGATTTCCGGTGATACGGATACATTGAACTACGATATCAACGCGCAGGGCAGATTCTTCGACGACAGCGCCCTTCTCTTCAGCATTGTGGATAATGCGAGTCAAAGCAGACATCAGCAGTTGGTTAATGTACTCGAGAGAGACAGGGGCATCACGGAGATCAGCATTCACCATGGCAGTCAGGACTTCAAACAAGGACTTGACGAGAATGTTGTCCTTGGTGATGGTCTTTGATTCAATCAGCTCAAGGACAGTAACCAGTTCATAGAGATCGACATCAGCGCTGTGTTGCACCTCAACGATAGCACGACCACGCTTGGCAGCAGGAGCACCGCCATTGCTAGTGGGGGTAGGAGCACCCATAAGATTTCTAGCAGCGGACAAGAGGACATCATCAAACATCTTGGCTTCAATATCAATCTTGGAAAGCACTATCTTGGAGGCACGCACTTCGTTTTGAACACCGTTAGTAGCAATGTCAATCAATGAAGTAAAGATGGCTTGTTGAGCATCAGTATTGGCTTGAGCAAAGAAGTCGGCAGTGATTTGTTCCAGAGCGAAATGGCGCGTAGACACCTGCCATCCATCTTCATCAGATCCTTGAAGAGCGTCCTTGTTGGCAAGCAAACGGAGAAAGAGAGGCAGGGTTTTGTCCCCTCTACTACCCAAATTAGCAGCATTGCAAGGCAAGTAAGTGCGAATGAGATAAGACACCAAAGCAGTAGACTTTTTGGTGCGCTTCTCGTTCAAAGTCTCTTCCAAAAGAGGTGCTAATAATTGAAGTTTAAGAGGACTATTGATGGAATCCAACATGGCAAGCATGCTAATTTTGAGTTCGAGAGTAGGGGCATCCTTTGCATGGTTGAGCAAAAAGGTGAGTGTGTGGATCTTGCGTGCCTTGTGTTGCTTTTCCTTTGACTGCTCACATAATTCGAGGTATTCCTTGAACAGGCGAGTAATGTAGCTACGGTCCTTACTGATTTCGTCGTGTCTGTACCACAAAAAGTCAACTAGGTGAGCAGCTTCGTTGGACTTCATGGGCGTAACAGAAGCAGCTTCGTCGTAAAAAGTGCTATCGGGAAGGATAGTCAAGCTGGTAGCAGCCTTGACTTTTTGCACAGTTTCAGTGGGGATCTTGGTATCGTACACCTTATGACCGCTGGGCAGACCTTGAGACAAGTAGATAGAGCGAATGTTTTCTAAGCATTTGAGGCCCTGAACACGCACAGATTGGTGAGCATCACCCAATGTAGGGAAGAGAGCAGGAACCAAGTGTTGGAAATCAACCTTGACGTTCTTTGATTCAATGTAGTGGCCGAGGTAAGCAGAGGTGATTTGCAAGGCACGGGCACGGACAACATAGGAGTTGTCGCTATTGGACCACACGCTAGTGATAAAACGGAGCAAATCGTCATTGAATTGGGCCTTGACAAGCACAGGAATAGTCTTTTCAAAAGCAACGATGGATGATCCGCTGACAAAAGTCTTGAAGAGTTTGCCGACCAAATTGATATAAGTAGCATTGGAAGTGTTGCTTCTATACCAGTCAATAGATGCTTCAGGACGATGAAGTGAGTTGGTCAAAGTGATCAAGACGAATTGAGCCAGTTGAACGTAGGTAGCAGCAGGAACATCGTCGACATTTCTCAACTGCTTGATCACATCCTTGGAAGGCAAACCACCAGCGCTTTCATCGAGGAAAGCGCTCTTCAATTCGGTAGAATAAAAGAGATCCAGCTTGCTGTCAACAGCAGCCAAAACGGCATTCAAGGCATTCAAACCCAAAGTATATTGCTCATTTTCCTTGGTAACGAGAGAAACAGCCAAAGCAACTACCAACATACCGAGAATACTCTCACCCTTGGCCTTGCTTTGCACCATGTCGATCCAGAACGAAGTGTACTCTGCCTTTTTGTTTTGCTTGATCAAATCAGCTTGAAGTTTGATAAACTTTGTAGGGACTTGGAACTTGTCTTCTGCTTTGGCAGCAGCCTTGAGATGATCGACCATGGAAGCCAAAACAGGGCTGTGCTTCAAGTGAGTAGATCCCATACGCTTCAACAAATTGGTGAGGTTATTGCTGGATGCAGAAAAGATAAAGACGGACAAAATGCGAGCGACTTGAAAGTCTTGCTCGGGATGCTTCTTGATGAAATCAGACAACAAGAATTTGAGGACAGCGACAGCGTCTTTAGAGTTGAATGCACCGCGCTCTTCCAAGAGACGCACCAAGGAGGCCAAAATCTTTTCAGCAGAGACATAGTTAAGTAAGTGGTTGGGCACTTCTTCAACTGCATAGGTGAATAATGCGTTGAATTTATCCAAGCAAGCGGCCAAAGAGGATTCAAAGACTTCAGGGGTTTGGGTTAAAGGATTAGACTTGTCATCAATGATGGATACCAATTTCTTCAAAGCTAAAAGACGATTGTTGACAGCAGGACTGTTGAGACAGAGGTAGAGGGTCGTGTTGGCTTCTTGGACAACTTCATGAAGAGTCCCCTTGAATGCAGAAGAGGTGAATTCATAGAGCTCCTTGTTGATGGCAGCATTATTATCCTTTGTCACAGCTAACTGAGATTCCAATACGATATCCAATTCTTCCACATAGCGCTGAGAGATCATGGCCAAGAGGGATTGGTATTGAGAGACGAAATCTTCCTTCTTTTCTTTGTTACCACCAGCAAGAGCAACATAACTGTCCAAAATAGATTGACATAAACGAGAGACGTTCTCGCTAGAGAGATAGCCCTGCAAAACTAAGCTCTCCAACAACTTGATACAGCTGACTTGATGACTGATATCCTTCAAGAAACAGGCGAAAAAGCGATCAGTGGCGTACTTGTCAGCAATCTCTAAGATAACTTGTTCGAATCGAGTGTTTTTGATCATGTTGTTCAGTGCATTTTTGGAGACTGATTCAAAGCTTTCTTGTGTTTGACAGAGATGAACAACAGTGAGCAAGCAGTAAGCGTAACAGGACTTTTTGTAATGTCTCAACATGGTATCGGCTAATGCTTCTACACCCTCTTTGCTGAATGTTGCTTTGGAGGATAATTGAGAGACGATCATATAAGTGGCGAGCTGCAATTCGGGTAACTTTTTGGCCTTCAAACCGTCAATCAAATGGGGCATGATAGCGATGGTCATGTCTGCAGTAACTGATGGCGCAAATTTGATGAAATCAGTCATCAATGCAGCGTAGAAAGAGTACAGTGTTTGGAAAGGCACCAAAGATTGAGTCACCATTTTGCAGATGAAATCAAATACGTATCTGTCCTTCATCATTTTCTTGACCAAAAGAGACCTTTCAAGAGGCAGCATACTTTTCTTGATGGGCTTCAAGAACTCCCAAGGTGATTTTTCACTAGCATAAAAATATAAGAACCATGCGCATCTATGTTGAATGTGCATCGATCTATCTCTTACCTAATGTTCAAGATGGAGATCATTTTGACAAATGACTTGGTCTCGTGATAAGGCAAGATGCATTTAAGGATGGATTCTACGTTGAAATCTTGTATACGGAAGCGACGAATGAGGTATTCCAACACCTTTCCAGAAGGCTTCAGCAAGAAATAAGGTGAGAGCTGAGAGAGGAAGGCGTTGATGCTAGCATCCAGTTTCTCGTTCTCTTCTTTTGTCTGATCAAGGGCAATGTTAACCATCGGTTCAAATAATAGTTTGGGCCAATTACGTTACCTGAAGAATTCTATCGACAGACTTCATACCTTCAGAGAAGAGTGTCTTTTCAAAGGCTGAGAACTTTTCATCGAGAATCACAAGCTCCATGATACCGTTGTAAGCGATGGAGTAGATGGTCTCCAAATCTTGGTCTGCGGCTTCACGGGCACTGAAGAGAAAAGAAGCCTTTGTCTTTCTGGAAGCCTCGCTTACATTGCGCAAGTCGAGGGTACCAATCTTCTTCAACTGCTGTTTCAATGAAGACATCTTTAAGGATTGATGAACAAGGAGAAGTAAGCTGAAGGCCAAAACTTTTTTGACATTTTCAAAGCAAGCAAAAACAGCAATGCAATCTGGATAAAGGAAATACGGTCCTGGAAAGCCACCATGTTTTGGCAGACAAAAATTTTTTTTGCATGTCAAATAAATTGCAATGCCAAAAACGTAAATCATTTGAATCCTTCTCTTTCTCCCAATCTTTTTTCGAGATCTTTAATAACTAGTCAAAATGGGTCGTATGTATACTTCTGGTAAGGGTATCTCTGGTAGTGCCCTCCCCTACCGTCGCACTCCCGCCTCTTGGGTCAAGACTACCCCCGAGGAAGTCGTTGAGCAAATCTGCAAGAACGCCAAGAAGGGTCTTTCTCCTGCTCAAATTGGTGTCCTCCTCCGTGACTCCAACGGTATTCCTCAAGTCAAGTCCATCACTGGTAACAAGATTCTCCGTATTCTTAAGTCCAACGGTCTTGCTCCTGAGGTCCCTGAGGATTTGTACCATCTTATCAAGAAGGCCGTCTCCATCCGTAAGCATTTGGAACGTAACAGAAAGGATAAGGACTCCAAGTACCGTTTGATTCTTATTGAGTCTCGTATCCACCGTCTTGCTCGTTACTACAAGACTGCTGGTCAACTCCCTCCTACCTGGAAATAGTATCCTTTTTTGTTTTTATGTACTAACATTGAATAGTGTGTGTGGGTGTGTTGGGATTGGGAAAAATAATCGATACTGCCTATATTGGACATTATGTCAAGAGTCAACGTCTCATTTGCTTTCGAGCGAATTGAGCGAGCTCGGTAACTGTCTACCTTAACCCTCCTTTTTTTTCTAATAGTGAGTCTGCCACTGCTTCTGCTATGGTTGCCTAAATGCATCACTCGTGTGCTTGCGTTTCCTTTCCAAGAAGGTCCTCGGTTTTACTTTCAAGAATGTCTCAACTGTATCTTTTTCCGTTAAAGTGTTCAAGAAAGTTATCATTAAAAACATTTGCTTTGCAAAAAAGTGATTCCTTTTGTTCTGTGTATTTATTCTTATCTAGTGTGATACGTATACATTGCGACTGAATGGTGATCAGATGACTCGCTCGACAAGCTTTGTTTTTGCTCTGATTGATTTATGCCTCCTGATGATGACAATGAATTATCATTCACATTACTTGAACACATCGTGAGAGTTGTATTCACACTGGCTGAGGGTTGTATAAATCATAGCAAAATGTTATTGTTGAAAGAGTTTCATCTTGCAAATGTTGATCTATTGTAGATGTTCATTTTCAGTTGCGATTATAGTGGTATCTTGGTCTTTTTTCAATAAACATCTGCTTGAAAATCAATTGTTATTCTGTTGTCTTTATTTTTTTAACAAGCGTTGATTTGATAATGGTAACGGCTTGATGTATGATCATCACTTCATGTTTTAAGCATTTTTGCCTGCACAAAATCAGCAACAGCATCGGCTATGTTCAAATACTCTTTTTTTTTACAGCTGGATCCATGGCGAAAAAAAAAATTTTTTTTGCTGTTTTAGCCAAATTCAACTAATAAGTTATGTATGCCGTACCCTACTTTCTAACACATTTATAAGTAGCTTTTGAAGGCACATACAATACCATAAATTACATTAAGCTTCTTGACTAAAAATATTGAACAATGTTCAAAAAGATGAAAAATGAGTTACTGTCAAAATGCCGAGATTTTGCATATAAACGTCTCACTAGAGTGCTTTTATATGTTGCCCTGGATCACTAGAATCAACTTGAGTTAATATACATCATAGTAAAAGTCTTTATTTTTGGGGTCAAAAACGCGATAAACTGATTCTTGATGTTTCTGTAAAGGAGTAGCTCATGGTTTGAGTCAACTTTCATCGTTGTTTTCTTGATCCAAAAAAATTTGAGAAAATGTGTCAGAAACTAACTGCTAGTCGATAGCAATTGTGTGATGCTGTTCTAGCGGTCTAAAACAGCTTCTAACTCGAGAAATCGGTGGTCAAATACATCCAAATTTGGCTGTGTTTTAGCATTTCATGAGTAGCAAGAGTTAATGTAAGCATGCTATCTACCCGTATATGAATTAATCCCATTGATGTAGACCTAGAGCATCGTAGAAGAGTCATATCCACCGCTACAAGTAAAGCAATAGGGGATTTAGAGTAATTTATAGCACTGAATATCACAATGTGATTACATCGCTGTGTACCTGTGTGTATATATTGCGGTGCTGCTACTGGTATAAGAGGAAATTTTCAATTGTGCAAATAACAATCCCCTTGTTGCATGCTATGCTCAGCAACAACAAATCAAATGTTATGTGATTTAACCATTTTTTTATTGGATTGGGTATGACAAAAGAGTCGAAAAAGGTGTGGATTGTGTTTGCCAGAGACACATAATTATGGATGTAAACACAGAGTGATTTTTTTCATGTTGGTTCTTAGGCATGTTTCTCATAGGGGACATATACATATCAATGATTTACATGACCAATTGGTTTAGTTCTTTCCGTGAACACGTTCAATAAGGTGGGGGACTACAGCAGGCTCAGCCAAAGTGGAGATATCACCTAATGAATCTTGTTCGCCATTGACAATCTTTCGAAGAATACGACGCATGATTTTTCCGGAACGAGTCTTGGGGAGATCATTGACGACATAGATCTTCTTGGGTGTAGCAAATGGACCAATAACCTTTCTAACTTGCAAAGCCAACTCTTTATCGAGACCCTCCGAGTCCTCAATATTGGGCTTCAAGGTAGCATAAGCGTGAATACATTGGCCTGTTAAATCATCTTGACCACCAACGACAGCAGCTTCGGCAACAGAGTGATGTAAAATCAATGCAGATTCAATTTCGGCGGTAGAGAGTCTGTGGCCAGACACGTTGATAACATCTAGAGGATTTTGTGTATGAGAAAATGGCTCATCTTGTATCAAATGCAATCTGTGTAGTTACCATCAACACGACCACGGATCCAGATGTAACCATCCTTGTCTCTGGTAGCGCCATCACCTATTTTTAGCGAATAAACAAATCAATAAATTAGGTAACAAAAATAGATCATCTAATATTACCAGTAAAGTAATGGCCCTTGTAAGGATTCAAGTAAGTATCGAGGTATCTGTAGTGGTTGTTATAGACGGAACGAGCCATAGAAGGCCAGGGTTGCTTAATGGCCAAGACACCAGTAACATCGTTACCCTCTAATTCTTTTCCAGTGACAGGATCCAAAATAACGGGCAGAATACCAAAGAAGGGGAATGTTGCAGATCCCGGCTTGGTAGCAGTGGCGCCAGGCAAAGGAGTGACGATAATAGAACCAGTTTCGGTTTGCCAGTAGGTATCAACAACAGCACAGCGACCCTTGCCAACTTGTTCATTGTACCATTCCCAGGCCTCAGGGTTGATGGGCTCACCGACAGAGCCAATGACACGGAGAGAGGAGAGATCGTTTTGTTGAACCCACTTATCGCCCAAACGACGAAGAGCACGAATAGCAGTAGGAGCAGTGTAGAATTGAGTGACCTTGTGCTTTTGAACAAGGTTCCAGAAACGAGCAGGATCAGGATAAGTAGGAGTACTTTCAAACAAAACTGTAGTGGCACCTAAAGCAAGAGGGCCGTAAACAATGTAGGTATGACCAGTAATCTAATGCAATTATGTAAATCAGTTAATAAACATTCGCTGAAATCACGAAAAAGTAGCTTACCCATCCGACATCTGCCATACAAGCATGAATATCACCCTCATGGTAATCAAACACATACTTAACGGTAGCAGCAGCACCCAAGAGATAACCACCAGTGGTATGTACAACACCCTTGGGAGTACCAGTAGAACCTGAAGTGTAAAGCAAGAAGAGGGGATCTTCAGCATTGACGTTGGTAGGGGCACAATAGGGGCGAGCCTTTGCCATTTCATCGTGCCACCAAAGATCACGACCAGCGGTGAATGGAACTTCTGAGCCAGTGCGACGCAACACCAAAACATGCTCGACGGTGGGAGTTCCTTTGAGGGCTTCGTCGACGATGCGCTTGGTAGCAATGTTCTTACCGCCACGACGACCTTCATCAGCAGTTAAAACGATACGGGCACCAGCATCATTGATACGATCACGGAGAGAATCAGAGGAGAAACCAGCAAAGACGACAGAGTGGACAGCACCGATACGAGCACAAGCCAACATGGCAAATACCGCTTCAGGCACCATTGGCATATAAATGGCAATATTATCACCTTTACGAACATCCAATGATTTCAACACGTTAGCGACGCGACTTACTTCTTGCAACAATTCACGGTAAGTGATTTTGCGAACATTTTCGGGTTCATCACCTTCATGGATGATGGCAATCTAACGAGATGTTGAATACTCCACTATCTCCCCCGCTTCCTCTCCCAACCCCCTTTGTTTATAACTAGTTACCTTGTCTGGAGTTGCTAACGCATGACGATCAACGCAATTGAATGCAACATTAAGTTCGCCTTCCAAAAACCAAGCAACATCTCCTTCATTGAAGCCACCGCTGGTAACAGTTTCAAATGGCTTTGACCAGGTCAACAGTTCGCGAGCAAGCTATTCAACTATCGTGTGAGTGACAACAATTGGACAGGCGATCGATATATACATATACATACGTTGCCAAAGAACTTTTTAGGTTCCTTTACAGACTCTTCCCACTTGGCCTTGTATTCATCAAAGCTGGCGACGAAGGGCTTTGGGATGTCACCACCAGCTAACAAGCGTTCAGGGACGGGGTATACTTTTTCAACAGGAGCAGATTCAATGGTCATATTTGAATTGTTTGATAATAATAAAGTAAAAAGAAGAGAAGAAGAAAAAGAGACAGAGAATAAATTTGGCTTTTTATATATACCAGTAGCATAAATTCATGTGATCTGTTCATATATACAGAAATTGTAATAGATTACCTAAGATTATGTGGAAAGCTTAAATCTCCACAATCATGGTGTCACTATTTAGGTAATGAACAGATAATTCACACACATTGCAAGTTGGTGTGGCACATCAATCCTGAACCTTATAATGAGTTTCCCCACATTTTTGAATCTGAATCAAGAGAAACAAAGGAATGCTTCTATTTCAGATCCATTATTTTCTCATAAGGCAAATTTGTCTTTTGGGCAGAAATGTCGTAAAATGTGGTATTCTGCTTTCCTAGCGTATTATGCATGCACTGTGCATTGCCTAGCAACCACAGCAGAAACATCAACAACATGAACACAAACAAACGCTTCCTAATACGAGTCATCTCCATGTATGCATTCAACAGCCCGCTTTGCTGACAAAAAATGAGCGTGGGGATATGAACCTTCTTAACCCAAGAAAAACTACACACGACTAGCGAGAGAAGGAAAGAATACCGATTTGGTCATTGATTACAAGTCGTACAATGGCCAAACAACGAACGGCGAAATGCGGGGAAGATGCTATGAGGTGATCTTTCTTTTTTGCTTTTTATTTAATTTGGTCCCAATGGTTCATAACTCCAAATACGGGCACGATTATCACCTGAACCAGTAGCAAACATAGGTTTATGACCAGGACTTGTTGCAACAGAGATTACTATAAAGAGACAATCTGTTAGAAGCGTACAAATTACCCCACCTTTTTTCACATCTGTTACCTGAATTCTTATGACCTTGAAGCATAAACTGTGTTTGACCTGTACGAGGATCCCAGAATTGAACACCACGGTCCTTTGATCCAGAAACAATCCAATTACCATCGGGTGTAGTAGCAACAGATAAGACGAAATCCTATTTTTGTATTAGCAATTTTATCCCCACCCACCCACACACCTACAGATATATATGTATATATATATATAGTTCCTAATTACCTTGTGTCCAGTAAACACTTGAATGCATGCACTCTTGCCTCGTTCATTGCCGTATCCTGCTCTTTCGCTGGTGCCCAATTGCCACATTCTCAAGGTCTTGTCTAAACTGCCGCTAACCAAGGTCTTACCGTCTGGCATGAATGCAACAGAATACACACTATCCTTATGACCTTCTAATCTTTCTAAAAGTTGGCCGGTAACAGCATCCCAAACACGTACTACCTTATCAAGACTACCAGCTGCAACAAGACGACTATCGGGAGAAATAGCAACACTAGTGACACCCAAATCCTGTTGTTCTACATCATTGATACGAAGCTCATGTATGCAGCGGATGGTTTGCCAGTCCCAAATACGAGCAGTACGATCACCAGATCCAGAAACTAGGATACGCCCATCACGACTGAATTCTAAAGAGTAGATGTCTTGCTCATGGCCAGATAAAATACCACGGATACGCTTCTTTGCAATGTCCCAAATTCTAATCTGCTTGTCCTCTGCTCCAGTGGCCAGATATTTACCATCAGGACTGAAGCTGACTGAACGAATGTACAAATCACCATCACGGCCTGCATTGGCGTCTTGAAGCACTGCAACTCTTGTAGCATTTAATGTGTCGTAAATGTAAGTTGCTTGGTTACAACCAGCTGCAAGGAATCTGCCATCAGCACTGAATTTCACACAGCAAACAACGCTTCCATGGTCAAATGTATGAAGAAGATCCACTTTCAAGTAACGGGTTGCCTTGGGATTGAACCTATCATATCATGTTACAGTTTGTCTTTCCCTGTCAAAGTAGTTTACACTTACAATGCAAACCAATCTTGGCCTTCAACCTTCATATTTGCAGGTACGTTTTCAGGGTTAATGTCACCAAGCGCTTCCGATGCTGATGAATTACTAACAAGAGGACCAGCCCCAGACTTGACAGGAGTAGAAGCAACTAGTGTCACACGTTAGATTATGCACATGTACGCTGATTTCTTTCATACTTACGTTGTGAAGAAGGTGGTGGTGGTGGGGCATTTGATGGGAGAGGTGATCCGCCGTTCATGTAGGGTGTTCCAGCAGACGGATGAGGTGGACCGGCTACTGCTGATGAAGGGCGAGGTGGTCCAGAAGGTGGTGGTGGTCCAGCGGGATAAGTTGGGTGATGTACAGGAGGTTTCGATTCCATCAAGGAGGGTGGTGGTGGTGGTGCTTGTTGTTGCTGTTGTTGCTGATATCCTGATGGGCCTATTCAAGTCATGTTGGAGTGAGAAAAAAATTTCTGTAATTATAGACGGTTTTCTGCAAATGTCGATATACATACCACCATAACCGCCTGCTGAAGGAGGGGGAGGAGCCACGGCGCTGTTACCATGTTGCTGAGGGTGTTGAGACTAAGTTAAAAAAAAAAAAAGTCAACTTCCACTTTGCTGGTATCCGCTGTCTT
The DNA here is from genome assembly GCA_037974945.1 of Mucor circinelloides. Classification (NCBI taxonomy): domain Eukaryota; kingdom Fungi; phylum Mucoromycota; class Mucoromycetes; order Mucorales; family Mucoraceae; genus Mucor; species Mucor circinelloides. Next base: position 2,717,539 of record JBBNAA010000005.1, on the reverse strand, counting down.
AATTTACCTGTTGGTCTAATTGTTGACGAAGTCTAGCAATTTCCTCCTCGTATCTAAACAACGAAAAAAGAAAAAGGCCTTAAATTTCGATATTTTCAAGCTGTTCGCAATGGATATTTACTGTTTTTTGATCATTTGCTGGGTTCTTTCGAGGTCGAGCAAGTTTTGCTGAAACAAGTTCATTTCTTGAATCTGATTATTCACTGTAATGGATATGAATACCACGCGCGTTTTAGCTATTCAAATACAAAAGACTTACTCTTGTGCTCATATTCATCTCTTTGGTTTTTGCAGACAATCACTTCTTGAGCGAGCTGATCGTATTCGCCTTTCACAGCATCTAATAATTCAATCAAACGACTGGGAGTGGGAGGCCCCATAGGTCGATGATTATAAACAGACATGTTGATTTATATGAATAGTTGGTGCTTCTCGTCGTCAAATTATCGTGCTCGTTTCTTCTTTTTCTTCTTTTGACTTTCTTATTATAGTAAACGAAGAATCAAAATGATGGAAAAGAAGGTCTATAAAATATGAAAACGCAAGAAGAGAGAAATACGAAAAAAAAAAAAAAAAAAAAAAAAAAAAAAAAGAAAGGAAGCCGTTAGCTCGATGGCGGGTGACGACCATCACATCATGGTGCAATTCGAAAACACTGATAAAGTTTCGAATCTATTAGATGTCCGCGCCATGCTCTCTCTTCTTAAAAGACACTGACATGTGTTGTAAGATCAGATAAATCTGTATGGTTTATTGGGTAGTGGGTTAGTTCCAGCATTCTTCTTGATATTGCCCTGATTTGATCATATCTGAAAAGTAGTTTTCAGCTTCTTCTGCATCCAACCCCCCTTCTTCCATAAATATCTGTTTGAATGCATAAGCTACCTCACCAGGCATTTTGTCCAAGGAGCCCGAAAGTACGATTTTAGCTTGTTGGTTCTCGATAAGATCCCACAAGAAACTGGAATTTTGTCGAATTTTGTCTTGCACATAGACTTTGCTATCTTGATCTCTTGAAAATGCTGTGAGCAAGACTAACTGGCCCTTCTTTTCGTATTCCTCCCATTGATCTTTGAAATAGAAATCCTTGTCGTGGTAACGACAGCCAAATAAGAGCACATTTTGAGTAGCCCCTTGCTGGATTATTCTTTCTTCTAAAAATGATCTCATAGGTGCAACTCCTGTTCCTGGTCCAATAGCAATCAAAGGTATATCTTCCGAGGGCGGCAATGTCATTGTACCCTTTGCTATGCGAACGCGAGGTATAACATCTCCTTCTTTCCAAGTAGACATCCATTTGGTAAACACACCACGGCGAATCTTTCTCATTTTGGTCTTGTACTTGACAACAGCAACGCATAACTCCATGGTCTTGGGATGTACATTCAAGCTAGATGCAATCGAGAAGGATCGAGGCTGCAATTGAGGAAACAAATCGAGCATGTAATCAAATGGAATATCGAAAGGCTTAAAATCAAACAACACTTCGCCAATATGTCGACGAGGTCTAGCGCAGTAAGCCCACATGTCTTCTTGTCCCTCAGGCGATGCGAATTCCCGCAATCTCTCGGTGTGGTTTTCATCTGTGGTAAAGTACGCCAGCATTTCAAAGAATGATCTACGAGGCACACCGAATACATCTAGATAGTATACAAATAAATCCCTGAATGTCATGATCGATGGCCAATGCGCTGGTAGCGTGTGGAATTCGTCAAAAGGTGTAAAGCGAATCAATTTGTCAGCATGCTCAGTCCAACCTAATTGCTCAAAGAATACATCGACATCCTGCACTAGATTTTGTGGTGTGATCACTGCAATGTCTCCAGGCTCGTACTTGAAATCCTTTCTTGTGCATGTCAATTCTATATGGCGGACATCCTGGAAGTGATCGGCTGCTGTGATGCGTTCGTTTTTCTGCACAACTAGGTCGAATTCTCCAGCAAGCGTTGTTTGAGGCTGTGATTGACCCTCATTGATGAACTCCATTTTGAAACTGGGTGGCAGCAAAACATCGTCTGGGATCAATGGCTCTGACGTGGGATACTTTTCCAACACAACATCCCATAGATTCTTTGCCCATGGTATAAATGCACCATCCAAGCTAAAAGAGTCATTGTCAGTAAAGAAAAAAAAGGGGGTCTTTAGATAATATTCATTCAAGTTACCCCAAGTAATGTTGATCATCACAATCTCCTCTATCAACAATCATATTTGCACCCAACTGCAACAATCTTTTGTATAACTTCTTTGATGGATAATTGAACCTATACAGAAGTATTATTGGTCAATTTCATTGTATGACAATTAGTAAGGATCTGATTAGCATCTTACTTTCTATACGAAGAATCTCCTAGTCCAAGAACTGCACAGTCTAAATCACTCAAAATGTCATTTGGTAAATTCTTCCTCAGTAAAAATCTCCAAAATTTCTGTTTTCACGGTTAAATCAAATCGACATTATGCCTTTGTTGAGGGACATACCTTCATATTGGCAGGCTCTACACCCTGGCCAGTAGTTGAACATATAAAAAAGACCAACTTTTCCTCTACAAATTGACTCTATTAAGAAAGATGAGTATATCTAATCCACATGTCTTAATAACCATAGCATAATTACCTTGTCGTAGTCATCCATGGCAACTACTCTGGTCTTAAAGTGACGACGTCTTGCTTGCCTTGCCAAGTTTTCTGCTACATCTTGTGCACAGCCTGTTTCTGAGCCAAAGAGAATGAGAAGAGAACGATCCATCTAGTATAGCAGATTTATGGAGAACAAAGAGAAAGAAACCAAGCTGGCGAGATGGAAAATGAATTGTATCAAAAGATTGATTTCGAAAATATTTAGGTTTCCGGTCAACCTATAAAACTTGCCTCTTCAGACGTCGTGAAATGATGAGGTTGGCAAATTAACAGAGAGGAAAATATTGCCTTGAAGATGAAACGCCTAGATTTAATTGATTTTCGTACTTTATTCTATGAGCTTTGCAGAATACTATATGTAGTGTTGGTATATTTATAATCCATAGTTATTCAATTGCTGATATGGTTTACAATTCATTACGTAAACAACGCCAAAGTAACAAGTGTATAGGCCCTTTTCACCGCACTGTGTGAAAACACTCTTAGCCCAGTATTAAATTACGTTATATAGCTGTTTATACTATTATTGACATAATAAAAACAATACATTGTATATAAGCCAAATAGAAGAATAGTTCTATTTGCAATTATAGTATTCATGGATGTACTTGCGTACATTTGACACACATGCAACTGTAACATAAACTGTTCAAAAACATTAAGCTATACAATGGCAATAAGTTTATTACTATGTGCGCAATCATGTACAATATTATTTCAATGACATCAATTCCTGCTCTTTGCACAACTTTATAGATGTTCTACATCATTAGGAGTTACTTGTTACAAGTTCACAGATGTGGTACACTTTAAACATTTACTACGAAATGTTATAACAATATGGTAGCAAAAAAAATTAATTGTATACAGGACAGATCTTGTGTGTATCATATATATGCGATAAAGCTAATCTATGACAGATGTGAGTAGAGAGCCAGTAGAGTTGGATTGCATACACTAGCCCAATACTACATATGTAGGCATGCAACTATGCAACTATGCAATTAGACTGTGCTGTCAAGTACCATTAACTGCGCCGAAATTTCCGTAGATTCGCTTGCAACTGTGGAAATCACTCCTCTACGATGCTCCAGGTCTACATCAATGGGATTAATTCATAGACGGGTAGACAGCATGCTTACATTAACTCTTGCTACTCATTAAATGCTAAAACACAGCCAAATTTGGATGTATTTGACCACTGATTTCTCGAGTTAGAAGCTGTTTTAGACCGCTAGAACAGCACCACACAATTGCTATCGACTAGCAGTTAGTTTCTGACACATTTTCTCAAATTTTTTTGGATCAAGAAAACAACGATGAAAGTTGACTCAAACCATGAGCTACCCCTTTACAGAAACATCAAGAATCAGTTTATCACATTTTTGACCCCAAAAATGAAGACTTTTACTATGATATGTATTAACTCAAATTGATTCTAGTGATCCAGGGCAACATATAAAAGCACTCTTGTGAGACGTTTGTATGCAAAATCTCGGCATTTCGGCAATAATTTATCCTTTATCTTTTCAGGATTTACTTAGTATCTTTAGTCTAAAAATTTAATATAACTAGCAGCATTGAATGCACCGTAAAGTATAATAATAGATGTACTAAGAAGTAGGGCATGGTGATGACAACCTATATAGTTGAATTTGGCAAAAACGTTTTTTCCGTCATGAATCGTGTCGATTTGGCATTACGAAGAGGAGCAGTGCATTGGCACTCCGACGCCGCTGCTGCCTGCTGCTGCCAATTATACTGCATACAAAGTTGGCAAGGTACTCTTAGCACTACTGAAAGAATGGCTTGATGTGCACAAAGTAATAATTATTTGTTCAAAGAGTAACAGTTTAACAGGGAGTACTATATGATTTCATGGAGAATAATATTGTGTGGAGAATAATTAATACTTCTATTAGGGGCATTCATTGTAGAGGAAGCAATTTTTGATTGTGCAAATAGCAATATCATGTATACCTTGGCTATGAGACATGACAATTATTTGCATTTGCTGTTGTACAGAAACGATTGTCAACCTGGAATTCAAAAGCGAATCGCTCTAATAGCATACAGTACGTAATCTATCTATACCTTGAGTGTGCTTTGCTGATGAATGAACACGAAGGCCTGAGTTTGTCGTAAATTCAGACTCATGCAGGCTGTGTATATCAAAAGAATGCTCCAACTTGTACAAATGAAAAGCATGAAAATCGCGTTGTGTTTATGTATCTGTCTCAATGAGAAAAAAAAACGATTTGTGGCACCTTAATTAACACCCATTTGACAAACTACTATCACAAAAACTATGTTCATGCACCCCACTGTACACATCAAAACTGAAACTAATCATGAATAAACCATGTTAAGGCTTAGCTAGGCACATCTTTATGGCCATGGTTGAGATGAGAATAGTACAGTTCACAAAGATTGTTTCAAGATAAACAAAAATAAGGAGAGAAGCGGGAAAAAAAGCATGGGGCATTTGTTTGTTTATTATGCTATATTCTTAAGCTCATATTCTTGTCGTGCGTGTACACTAAAGAATTGAGATGTTGATTTCACTGAAACCAGATGTTATGATATAAATACCCTCTCATTCTCGCTCTCTGGTCTTTTTTTTTCCTCAACTACTTTATACTTGTTTTATTGCAGTTATAGGTCAAGAATCTCTGCTTTGTAGATTTCTTACAAAATCATCTTAAAATGATACTACGCGACACTGGTCAACAACCTCCTGTTCAACATAAAGGTTGTAACTCTGCCAGCTGTTGCTCTCCAGCAAAACTGTGGCGTACACTTCAATCATTGGTCAAAGGTGATGACAAAAAGGAACTCATCAAGTTTTTCAAAGATGACCGTCTAGAACACATTGTTCGAGTTGCTCTGACATCTAGAATTACAAATGACGCTGCTCTCTATCCTCCATCTCAGCAGCACAAGGTGATCCGACTTGCGGCTACAAAAGAATCTCTGTTGTGTCTTGGCAAATCATCCACTGACTTGAATCTGCTTCAATTGGCTCTAATGACTAGCTCTGAATCTATGGTCATGACACTTTTGGCACAATTGAAACTTCATGCGAGTCCAGCTGAGCTCAAGCACTTTGTGAATCATGTTTGGGGTCAAGGAAACACTAGCCTACATTTGGCCGTATTTCTGAAGAGGCATTCGGTGGTGAAAGCTTTACTAGACTTGGGATGCTCATCAGATGCGCCTAATGCCAGGAACAAGCGGGCTGTTGATTGCTGTTTTGGTGATCAAGTTATGTTGGATCTATTATTGTTCCACAGTAGCAAAAAAGTACAGCCGGTGGTCGTCGTTGACAAGAAACAAGATATGACCAGCTTGACGAAGGATGAAACAGTTTGTCATGCACCATCTATTATCATGGAACAACCTAAGGCTCAATTGATTCTAGACCAACTACCACCAATCAAAGCCGAGTTGGTGCTTACATCAAAGGAAAATGCTCATGCGCATATCAATGATTTAGCCTGCCTCTACCATGGTTATTTGTTGTCCACTTTGAAACACCCATCATTCTCTTTTGTACAACCGAATCAATGTATCTCTCTGGCTCAGTTGAAGAAACCTCCTGATATAATCAAAGATTATGCTTCTTTTGATGTCGCTGCTTACTAACAGAATTATCGACAAACAAACACCTTCCTTTCTTACTTCCCCCCTTACTTTCCTTATGATTATATTGTTTAATCATATGTTTTTATTTCTGAAAATAGCTCTGTTATTATATCTTTCTTATTCTATACATATACTTAATTCTTTCTCTGTGTGTGATTATATATTTTTCTTAATTTCTATGCCCTTTCATATTATGATTGGAACTTTTTGTAGACAAAACTCTCCCTCTCTTCTTCTTTCTTATCCTCCTCTTATCCTCCTCCTCCTCTCTCCACCATCCCCCTTTATATGATATCCATCAATCAAAAAATGAATCAAATCAATCAATCAACCAATCAAATCAAATCAATGAATAACTGGAACTGTAGATACTTATGAAAATCGACTCAAATCTATAACAAAAATTATATCGTTCGTCTAAAAACACATTATTTTTTCAATAAAAAAAACACAATTTTATCTATTATTTGTTGTGTGCATTAATTGCATAGAGCGCCCCGCCCCCCCCCCGCCCTCCTTGAAAAAGTTGAATCAAAGTACATGGACAATATTGAGTTTAATAATAAATGTTACAAAGTATAGATTAAATATAAAAGATATTAAAGGAAGAAATGAGTGTGGACTCTGCTATATTCATGAACCTGCATTTCATGCAACTTGTAGGCATTTAATTCTTCTTTGATTTGCTGTGCCATAGCAGGAGTCAATCGTGTGCACACAGCATCAGGATCAGATCCTCGATCGTAATCAGCCTTGGAATAGGTTTCTCTGACAGAAACTAGCTTGGAGAATCGAACGATCGTTTTCTGATGTTGCTGCTGTTGTAACGAGCTCTTTCTGCTGTTGCCACTAGCAGACATGGGAGAGGATTGTCGCATAACAAATCGTACGGAATCGTTGGGGTTTACAGCCCGCAATGGCTGTCTTGGTCTGGCTGTTGCTTGATGGCTATGTCTGCTGCTACCGGCAGCGTCGCTATTGCTGCTGCTTGATTCGCTACTAGATTTGTTATACAGACGATGCGAAGAGATGGATTTTGTCAATGAAAATGCAGATGGCGATGTTGCTGGCGTACTGGTGGCAATTTGAGGCGGCATGAATAACGATGTATCTCCAGCAGCACGATGAGATGAGGAATTCAAGGAGGAAGAGGACGAGGAGCAGCTGGAAGAGGATGAAAGGGATGAAGAGACAGATAGACGCGAAGAGGCTGATGCAGAATGAGATAATTTCAACTTGTCATTATGTACATTGATACCCTTCTTTAGAGGCGTTGACTTGTTGCTGTTACCACCGCTTAAACGAGACGACCAGTTTGTCATGGATGAGAGAGATGCAGAACGAGGCATAGAAAAGTTGGATAAAGCTCTCTTCTTGGTAGATAGCTCTACTAGACTTGCTCTGTTCTTTTTCTTATCCAACTGCTGATGGAACTTACTCTTAATTTTGTCGGCCAGCGAGCTTTTGGAAGGAGATGGTTTCATGGTAGATACGATTTCTGCAGGTGCTACACTGTTTGTTGTGTTTTGGTGATGATAAGGTGCATTTTTTTGGTTGGTGGTATTAGCAGAGGAAGAACCAGAATTTCGTAGTCGATGAAAGGCATTCATAAAACGAGATGTGGACTGAGATGGCTGAGGTGGAGAACGTATATCCATTTTGATGGTGGATGCGATTTTTGAAGAAGAAGAGATGGTGGCAGTGGAATAAAGAGGCGTTGGTCGCTTGATGTTGTTAAATGAGGTTAAAGTTGGATTTCGACCTGCAGTAGAAGACGCAAAAGCAGAAGAAGCAGAAGAAGCACAGGAGGATTTGATAGAAGAAGGTGTTGCAGCAGAAGATGCTAATGAGTAACTATGATGACTATAGCTATTGCTACTACGACTCTTTTTAGTGCTTCTGATTGAGGAAGCAACTGAAGGTGATGGTGAGTATAGACTAAAGTTCAATTGAGGTGAGTATGTTTGGATAGGTGGAGGTATTATTGATTGAGAAGAAGAAGAAGAAGCAGGGAAAAGGGGCGCTGCTGGTGATGATGATGATGATGCTGCTGCTGCTGCTGCTGCTGCTTTTTTGATTAAACAAGTTGTCATATTTGTAAAGTCGGCAGGTGGCGTTTTTTGCTCTTTTGTTGTATAGTCATCATCGTCTTCTTCGGTGTCATCTGCCTCCGTGTCTTCCTTTTTATCATCTTCATTAAAATACAGGGATGGCAATGATTCAATTAATGAATCTTCTTCAATGAGAAAAGAAGATGTAAGCAAAGAGTAATGTCGTAACAGGGAGTGATCAGGATTGTTATTAGTGCTATTCATGCTCAATACAGCACCAGGGACCTTGATTGATTTTTTAGTTACATTAGGTATTTTAGGATCTGCATTACACTGTTTTCTTTACCTCTTCTTTATGAGAAGCATTAGATAGCATAGGCGATGATTTAGATGATACAATAAATGCCATTTTTTTCGATTTATATATTAAAGTAGTAGATGAGTTATATGATAAGCGTACAATTAAAGAGGTTATATGTGTCTATGAAGCAGGACAAGGCAAAATGAATGGATGTAGAAAAAGAAAAAAAGAGGTAAAAAGAGAGAAATTACTGCAACCAAATCATGGATATTATTTATATCATCAACATGGCAAAATCGACCGAAAACAGATGCAAAAAGAAGGAGTTCTTCATGGTTTTTCATTAAGGAGCTAGCGGATAAAGCGCTTATTACGGAAATCATGCTAATTAGCATATTCCAGAAAAGGGGGGGAGGCCCAAAGCTGAAAAAGTCTATTCAGTAATAACAACAACATCAACAACTTGTTTATTCAATGAGGGAGGGTGGGGAGAGTTGTGAGGCAAAATCAAAAAAAGTTGCTATTTTTATAGTATATACGCACACGAAAAAGAAAAAAGAAGGAGCTCATGGCCATTCACAGCTTTCAACAATGGCAGCGGCAATTGCCTGTAATCCTTCTTTATCTTCTTCAGTGAAACCCTCGACCTTTTCGCAATCAATGTCCAAAACACCCAAGACACGCTACATGGATACTGAATTAGTCAAGTGGTCTCCCAGAATAAAAATAACTTACGTTTTCTTTAACCAGTGGGATGACAACTTCAGAATTTGAGGCTGAATCACAAGCAATGTGGCCAGGGAATTCATGGACATCACGGACCAATTGCGGTTGCTTGGTAGCAGCAGCAGCACCACAAACACCCTTACTGAATGGAATAGCAGTACAGGCGACCTAATCATCATACTACATGTCAAAAATTGTTGTCTCGATCGTCCAATTTATAATCGCATCATACCTTTCCTTGGAAAGGACCGAGAATCAATAATTCATCATTCTTAGGATCGGTGATGTAGAAGCCGCACCAGTTGATGGGCTTGATTTGGAAATGCTCCAGCGAAATCAAAGCATGGTAAATGACAGAAGAAGCGTTGGAAAGGTTCGTTACCTGTACATTTCATTTAATGTGTCATGACATTTCACAGTCGAGCACGGAAACGCTTACCCAAAATGACTGGTCTTCGCAGATACACTTGATTTGTTCCAAGAGCTCTTCATAAAACTCTTTTCTGGAGCGGTTGGGGTCTGTGTTGGTAACAAGTTCTTTCATTATTGATAGATGGTGCTAAAACAAAAGAGATGAAATGAAAATTTTCGCCTTTTTGCCATGAAATGAGGTTAAATCTCCGTTTTAGCAGGATTACAAATCTGTCAAAATGATCGCCAGCAGTAGTAGCAGCAGTAATGATAGTTTAAAGCGTTATTTTTGTACTGTAGCAAACACGTTTGGATACTGAAAACCGTGTTGAAATAGGCTCTATATAGTGTGCTTATAATTTGCATCTTAAAAGTGAGGTTCAGTCTATCTTTTTCTTCTTCTCAGCATTGCATGTTGACTTTGTATGCCCCACTATAATTGACTACTGTAGCAATTTCAATGACGACAAACGATTGCAAGATAATTACTCCAAAAATAATCTCTTCTTCCGTTCATCACAGCAGATTAAAATTGGATGGTTCATCATGGCAATACATTTAAAATCCAAATGGTTTGTATTAAAAGAAGTAAATTTAGAACATGCGTTGATTGCCACTGTTTCTTCTTCTTCTAGCAAGCTGATCAAAGGAAGAAGGCCCTTGGTTTTGCAAACATATATTTAAGCAAAGTAACCAATACATGGAGAGAAACAAGCGATTTTTATGATGATAATAGTAGTTTTTAGTGGTTTAAAGTAGCAAATAGTAAGAGTAGTAGTGACAATTTAATAGCCATTCAAATAGGTTTTACTGTCAGGGGTATTATTCACTATAGCAGTGCTCCCAGATGACTCTGATCTAAAATATTCTTCCTCTTGCAGAAGAAGGGGATCCTGCAAAATATTTGAATGTCGAGACCTTCGAGGGCTATATGTAGCATGCATTGATGCTGTTCTTAGTGGTGGAACTCCTTCTCCTGCATGACCATTGTTGTTGTTGTTGTTGTTGTTGTTATTATTGCCATGAATCATGGTAGGATGTATTGGAGACGTGGATGAAGACGCCGCACAAAGGTAATGGAAATTGTTTTCTTCTGATGTGGGGGTGTGGTGTTTCTCTCTAAATGTCACTGTTCGACGTAGGTTCTGTAAACGGATGGTGGCTCTAGGATCTAGATCGTATTGCACGCCTGTGGAAAAATGACGAACTGAACTATAATACTGCTCCCCTCCATCGCTGTTGTCGTTATCAACCAAATGCTCATCTGGTAGCTCTGATAAATAGATCAGCTCTTGCACCTCTTCTTGCGTCAGATTGACCACACATAGAATTGGAAACAATCCTCGAAGACCAGAACCAAAGTTGTCACCTAAATGAGCCAAATCATGAGTCTACACGCACGCACACACAAACACACAATCATTGTACGCGAAAGAAACCACTTTACCAAACGCCCAGCCGTCATCGAAATAATAATACATTCTAATTATGTCGTTCTTTAGTAGCTCTAATTCGTCTGGATTCTCGGGTGCTTTCAATGGATAAATGACTCTGACGAATTGTTTCTCCAAGGAATTCACTTTGAATACATGTCCTTTGACAGCTTCAGCATCGCAATTCATGTTGATATCAGGCACCACCTCCATATAGTCTTCATCCTCGATTGGGAATACATGTCTCATCATATGAGATTCGGGAGTATTGTTAGCATTCATCATCATAGTAGAGCTTGAATTAGGAAGGTTGCTGGACATCATGCGAGTAAAATCTTTAGAGTTTTTACGACTGTACATGAAATCATTAGGATGTGTTGATCTGCGCTTCTTTTTCTGTTTTCGCCGTATGATACAGAACGCTATGAATCCACATAAACAAAGTCCACCTACAACTCCCATTACAATGCCTGCAATTACGCCACCGCTCAAGACCACAGGCTTATTTCTGATGCAACTATGTTCCTTGCAACATGATAACGTGGAATCGTATTCGTTGCAGTATCTGCAAAGCGTTTCTACATCTTCGCCAAAACCTAATTTACATTGTATATTGAGCATACTAGAAATGTTGTGCAAACCGCGCTTTATTACCACACATTGAGACTTCATGATCTGCTCCTGATACGCATCCAGTCGAGGGAAGACCCTTTAAACCTTCATTGGTGTTACATTGTTGCGATAAGCTATTGGAGCCTGCAGTAATCAAGTTACCACCATTCAAATTGCAGATACTATCTGAGGGAGATGAGCCTAGTATCGATTGCACCGATTTAGAATATGATTCGCAGGTGGATTGACAAAGCGGTATGGGTAATGTGTTATTTTCAGGGTTGCACGGTAGTGATGATTTAGTATCAAATACAATGGTTGCACAAGTGAGGCTTACAGCATAACGTGCTCTATTGTGAATTGTTGAGCTTTTACATCCCAATTCCAAATTCCAGAATGTGGATGAGTTGACGTAGTTTAGTAGTTGGTGATCAAATTCGGCTACTGTGGATACATTGACTAGCCAAGGTAGCGCAATGAACTTTGAGTCTCGTATGCTAATATGCGCTGTGCTGAACATGTTGCAAGTATTTGATCCGTTTAGTGATAGGCATTGTTGACATGTAATTAGGTTAATACAACAGCATAAGAAGACGAGAAATGTAGATATCGGCCGCTGAGTTTTGACCATTATGTGTATATGTAGAGATGACTATATACAGTGGTATATATATTTATGGAATATATATAGATATATATAGATGAAGGAAAAGGAAAAGGGAAAAGAAATGTATGAAGAAGAAGGGAAAAGAAAAGTGTTGCAAAAGAAAAAAAGAAGAAGGATAGAAGAAAGGGGAGTAAATCTATATCTTGGAGTGCTTATGTACGCTTTGCTGTGGGCCTCTCTATCTTTTGGACAACTAAATGCTGCTATTGCTGTTGTCTGCTGCTGATGTACGTAGCAGTTACTATGGTTACTGACAGGGAGGAAAAAAGGGGTAGGTTTTCTAAATGTGCACTTTTGTAAAACCTAAAGTTGTTGATTTATGTTTATTTCTCTTTTTAGTTTCGATGTTTGTCTTCAAGGATTTGCAGTGCTTGAAGATGTACAGAATATGATATAGATTGGGGATAAAAAAGCAAGACAAGGAGAGAGGCTTTTTATATCAATGATATCAGGCTTAATAGCAAAACCATTGTAACCTAATATGAGGAACAATAAATATTCGTATACCAAAAAAAAATAAGAAAAACTGATTTGGGCTGAGGAGAACAAGAAGGGATTTCTAAAAGCATACTAGAATATAGCATTTGCCATTATCATCATCAAACATAAGCCTCCGCATAGTAGTAGCTGGACCTCATCCGTCTACCAAAAATAGAATCGAATGTGTCATTTGTTTTGCGATTGTAATCAGTGGATGTACATTTGTGAATACAATGAAATAATGTATTATACAGCTCAACGAGGAAAATCTTATCGAGCATGTGATGTAAGATCAACCCATCTCCTCATTTTTTAGTGATTGGACGCATTTCGAAATAGACAAGATCACTACCAGAAATGAATTCATCTCGGCCCATGTCTTGACCAAGTCAAACGTCTGCAATTTCAATCGAATTACAGTCTACTATTAGCCTACATCCCACACGTAAAACACGATCTTCTGCTATATACACCCATACGTATCCCAGTTCCTTTTCTGCTTCCACACAAACCCAACTACGATCGCAATAGCAACGATTAAAACAAAAAAAAAGTGTACCTTAAAATTTTTATTCAAATGCGAGAGAACCGGATGTAAAATAAAAATTACACAATATCTAAAGAGCTTCTAATTCTTTTCCACACCTGATGGATACGAAAAAAAACAGAAAATTGCGTCTTTAGATTTATTGTTGGTAAGAGAAGACGTTCTTCAAGTCTACAGAGAAAAAAAAAAAAAGAGCGTGTCAACCAAAACCACATTCTTCCCAAAACAAAAACTTCAAGTACTTACAACCATCTTGTTGAGAGAGACGGTTAAGGGCATCGTCAGACTCAGCTTCCTTACGAAGGAAACCACAGAAAGCATAGGTGGCGAAAGAGTTGGTGGCACGACCCTCAGCATCAACATCAGCAACGTTGATTTGAACGGAAGCGTGATCCTTGGCAGTGATGAGACGGTTGGTGGCAGAGCTACATTTGAAAGAATTGATCGTTAATATCGTCTATTCCACTGTCATTCCTTCTGTCGTGTTTGTATTTACCACTTGCGGGGGATGTAAAGATCGATAACTTGGCCTTCAGAGTTCTCCATAGTGTATATAAGTAGTGGGAAAGAGGAGGAACTAAACTGTTTACCCTTTGGCAAGCAAATTTTTTATTGATTCTAAGCCACGTAAAAAATTAATCGCTGGGACTGCTGCGATAGACACCATTATGAAGGCGCTTCGCCCTGGATCCTCCAATAGACTGATTCCTGAGCGTTTCTCGCACTCCCCGCCGACACTGGATGAAAAAAGGCTCATCCAAAACTGCATAAATTTTCGTTTTCAAAAGCATGCCATTCCAATGCCAACTTTGCTCCAAGCAATGGCTCTCTATTTTTTTTTGTCAAGTACCGCATTTAGTGTTGCTTATGTAGAGACATTGAAAACAGTAGGTTCGAGAAGTCTGCCTTTGATGAAATGGGATTTTTCTTGTAAAAAATTGTTCATTACTTACGAGATACGATCGAAATTGGAATCCAATCTAGTTTTTTAAGCTCCTTGGTATTGATTCATTAGTATGAATAGAGATCGACCGAGATTTTATGGAATAACCACATTGCCCTGAATAATGAAGGAAGCGACACATTTTTGTTGGAGTTTAAATCAAAGCAATTTGTTTCCATGGTAGATTTATTATGACATTTGCTAATTTTTCGACATCTTTTATGATTGACACCAATATCATCACTATATGTTATAGTTAGTTTGAGTAGCATGTAATTTAAAAGCGTTATATTTCATTGTAAATCACTCCTTCAGCCATCGAAGTTATACTTGCAGTTTTTGGATATTAATCTTTTGGATGAACAACAAATAGATTTGATTGGCAAGTAATAACCATTGACGATCTGGCATAGAGATTTTCGCAATGTCGAGTTTTATGTTTTTGGTAACATTAGCAATATTGTAATTAATTGGAGCGCACAAGCTGAACCATCTTGACTAATGCTAGTAATGCTAGCCAACATGAATAATTTTTCACCGTTCTAAGCCTCTCGTCAATTTGGGTCTGCTTTGCAAAATGTGATACGTATCAACATGGCTGATGTATTCCTACTTTTTTTTTTCAAGTATTAATTAGTGATAAAGAAGAACATTGTAATAGAGAATACTCATTTGCGCTGAATAGAGCACATCGGCACTTGAGTTTTATAATGAGCGGTGCTTACAATCTCCACAGTGCTGGATCCAATGGTGAAATTGGAGAAAATAAAGCAATAAGGTGGTCGAGAATAGAAATACAGCGCATGTAGTGATATGGTCTCCCAACACATAAAGAAATTGTATTGTTGTTTATAACTGGACATATGGGATGCTTTCTTTGGAGTTTGCTTGTGTGTGTGTGTGTGTGTGTGTAGCTTCAAGATCGAGCGAGTCTCGTTGAGTGAACAAAAAAATTGAGTTACAACATTTAGCCTTTTCCCCTCTTTCTTCTCTTTTCTATTTATATTTCTTACCTCTTTCATATCGTACTTTTTCTCTTTTTTTTTAAAAAAAAAAAAAGTTGATATGCAACAGCACCATTCGTATTCATCAACAAGTTTTCTCAGCGAAAACAACGATAAAGCCAGTAATGATTTCAAACTTGAGAGGAGAGAAACAGCATTTACAGTAATACTTGTTTTTTTGTGTTTAGTACACAGCTTCTTTCATTCATAGCTTAAAAATATAATGTTGTTCTTTTACTATTTAGTCGTTATGGAAAACACAAAATTCGCTCTACCTAATATTGCTTACAATCATTGAAGCGGTGGTGGTTATCATACTTGAAGCTGTATTGTTTGCAAAGTTCAGACAAAGGTACAAAAATCTTACCATATCTCGATTTTTCATATGAAAGTTAACGCTTCTTTTCTTAATCCACTAAAAAGCATCACAGTTAACATAGAAGAGGGCCTGACAAAAGGAATTCCTGTGTATCTCATTATATTTATTTTTTCATTAATATTTCAGGTGGCACTCGCTTGGGATGCGGTAGAGTATCAACCTCTCATACAACAGAGAGAAAAAAACTCATGATCTCTTTATATTTAGGTCTATAATAAGAACACCATCCAAGTAATTGCCTTTATTTTGTTCAATTTGTGCTGTTTCAGTTATGCCGTATTCCAATTCAAACAAATAGCAGAAGCACTCAATGGCAATATAAGTATTGACCGTGCACTTGTCTGGGAGCTACAAAAGATCATGATCGCAAACCCTGTAATTATTGGTATCTGTCAATTAGTATATTTTTACTTGGGAGCCAGATTATATCTTGAATTTGGGTAGGTTACGTATACGTTTAGATGCGAGACTCTCTGTCATTAATTTACGCATTAAATAGCTGGAGAATTTACAAGAAAATCGGTGCTGATCCAGACATTAGAAGTAAGTATGAAATTATGGACAACGTAACTATTGACTAAATGGAACAAATGTAGACATGTATCGATGGTATCAAATCTTTTTGACGATCCTCAAACTAGACATATTTTTCTTTTTGGGCTTTTCTATCCAATACTTGGTTCTTGTGCTTCAGAGAGGAGATGTCGAATATCCATTGACTATAGTTGCCTTACCATTGACTTGTCTTGTGCTAGTTTTAGCTGTGTATGCTGCAAGTATAAATTTCTAATGCATATCGTCAAAACATTTGACTAATTAGTCTTTTATAGGTTAAACATGAGTCGAAGTCTTTAATTACACTATTTTTTGTTGGTTTAGCAGCAGGAGTAGCTTATTTCATATTCAAGATTTATCGAATTTATGATGAATCACAACGACAAAAGTATCTTTTTGTAAAGGAATTTCTGACTTTTTTTGGTAAGCACCAGAGACTATCACGAAGTTTATAAATCATCATTTCATTAATTAAGTTTTATATAGCATGTGTAACTTTGATTCTATTGTTATTGACGACAGTAAATGCTGCTATTTGCTGGTACAATTTCGATAAAGGGCTAAAACCTCATTTGTTGAAGAGAGCAGATGAACCATCGCAAAACACCGAGGAAAATGCTGGTGGCAGAACCTTGTCATTAGATTAATACCGTTTCAATCCTCTATTACTCCTCACTCAAATACCCTAAACCTGTATCTATACATATATATCATCTATGTGCCATTTTTTTTTAAGTAACAAAGATACACTTTTCATGCTTACCATATATGAAAAACTGTATTTATGTACACATATTCAATTACATCCCTAGTAGTAAACTTTTCATTCCCTTTCTCTTTCTGATAATCAATAGACTGATATTGTGTTTATTGCAATGATGTTTATATACAATTCACACCAAATTCAAGATGGTAAATAAGCCTCCAAATAGCTGAAGTCCCACTCAGCCTTACGGGCTTTATCAGATTTGACCCAAGTTTTCCAATTAGGGAGGCAAGTGTCCCAATTTTGGTCATGGTCGATGCTTTGATTGTTAGTGCCAGCAGGGCAATCACAGCGACATCCCAGTTGGCTTTGTTCGCTAGGACAATGACGATAAAGATCATACTGATAGCCAAAATCTTCAAAATAATGTATTTGATCCGTATCAAGAAATAAACCAGCCGCCAAGGAGTGGACCGCGTCGCCCCATCTCTCATAGAAGAAATTACCAGTTTTATCAAGGTAATCAAAGAAATCCCTGTACGCAGGGCTACGCCATAAGTTGAGTGATGCGATTTCGAAATTGGACCAGAAATGGCACATATTGTAATCACCATTTTTATCTAGAAAGTACGGAAATGCCAATTTTTTGTTGTTGACATCAATGTGTCGAGTTTTTGCATAATCTAGAACGTGATTCCAGAGGCTAACGATGGTTGATGGTAATTTGGTTAATGTAATAACAAAGCCATACTGTTTGTTGTGTTTTTCCATATACAGAAATGGATCATAGGTGATATCACAGTAGAATTTGGCTCCAGGCTCTACACGCCAATACCAATCATATCTATAAACAACGCCGTTAGTGTATCACAGTAAATCGGAAACACTCGTTCTGTCACTTTACTCATCCAGCAAAGGGTGCTTGTAAAAGAACCCAGAATAATAGCGGCACATGTGATGGTAACTCTCCAAACCACCGAAATACACACCATTGCGATCCATTTCTTGACGAGCCTTTGCTGCTTTTTGTTCATCCACCCACTCTGGATAGTCCCAATGCTCTTGCGGGATCAAGCCAAACTTGACTTCCGTCTCGGGTAGTACGACAGCGCGAATAGCATTTTTGAAAGTTTCATCAAAAGCCTCATTATTCAAGAATACGTAAGGGTAGTTAAAGTTTTTGTTGAATTTATCCTCAAAGTTGACGATTGTTTCCGTAATTGCATCTTTTTCGTTGTTTCTTGTCAATACCACTATAGCAGCCTTCGCTTTTTTGACTGGCGGTTGCTTTTGAATATAGTTCTCGGGTAAACATACCCGTTCATTATAACTGTTGTAATACGTCAAGGGCTGCATAAATTTGTCGACAGTGGGATTGCCTGCTATTTTATACAGAAATAAGATAGTGCTAATAAAGCCTATTGCCAGCAGTCCTTTTCTTTCAATAAGTGCCCTCGGTCGCATTAGAGCTTGTAGTAAAAAGAGAGTGTATTTGAAATTAAGGGACGTTTCAATAGGTTTTGGAAAATTTTGTTGTAGGGAGTTTCAAAGGGGCACTATGGCGCCATGATGATCCCATCTCTCAACAAGCACTACAAAAGCTATAGGCCTAATTTCAAGATACGTCAATATACACGCTGATTTAAGCATCTCGTTTCTTTTCTATGCTCATAAATGATATATCGAAATGACTCTTTGGTTTGCCATTACACATTTTCGCTATTATGAAAAGAGAACTTCAGTCGCTGCTATCAAAATTAATAAACGAAATATAGTTTGTGGCGTCTTTACTCGCAGGTTGGAAGTCAAATGATACAATAATTATATATTGTACATCCAATAAACGCTATAACATTATTTGAACTACTTTAGCTGCTTGCTTATCTTGGAATGATGATATAATTTAAGAGGCATCATATCTTGCAATAATTTGGCAGCCTTCTTGACAAAAATTTACTGTTTACCATGCAAATTAAACGATGATCGAGAGAACTGTCCAGGAAACGCTATAATACCTTCGGGACGAATTTTTCTTCCCTTTCTACCCCCTTTTCTATCTTTCTTTTCCTCTTTTTATCATCACTGAATCAAGCATTGATTCGAGCATAGCATGTTATCATAGCATATTTTTGACAAGGATAATGCGAAACTGCAACTAGAATCAGGATATAATAATGAGTTGATGTTGTTGTTGAAATATTAATGAATTCAAGATTTGATAAAGTAGTCTCAGGAGTAGAAGCTACTAACAAGAGTTATTGGATCTGTATGTAAACGATGTTGGCTGTACATCTAGTCAAAGCTGCTTATGGTGCTTTGGTTGACTAGGGAGTGCTGGATTTAAGGTTGTGATAGATGTGATGTGAATTACTGGCAGTCTTTCACACCATCTAATTGGAATTAGTCAGATAACTCTTGGACGAGAACCAAGAGTCAGAGGAAAGAGTATTGCTAAACTATTATTAAACATAAACATTTAAAGGCGGCTGTACTACCATACGGTATAAGCGCTTAGTGTGTCGTCTATATTTCTCATAAAGATGTCAAATCTGTCAAGATCAAATTATACCAATTAGTAATTTGATTCATATAAATAGAGCTAGTATAAATATCAGAGATTATTGAGAATAAAAACAGATCTTTGCTTTTACTTGGGTACTATAACCCTTTTAATAAACCTAGAAGAGTTATAGCTGTATTTTGTTTCTGATTTTATTGATATTTACTGCAAGATGATTTGAAGCAATAAGAAGGAAAAATGCGAAGAAAAAAGGAAGCAACTTTGGATGAATATTTCTCTATGATTCACTAAGTAAGTCGATGCTGCGTAGTGCTTAACTTTTGTTTCTCTTTTAATTCTCTATACGATGGTATGGTTATTGTTAGTATTTTCAAAAATATGTCGGGCAGTGCCCGCTTGAGGTAAATTAAAATACATGACTTTGAGTTATTTCATGAAGGGAACGTCTATTAGGTGTTTTTGACTTTTCGATTATGTTGGGGCTAATGTAGACCTATTGGATGGTGTTTGTTTTGGCCAAATCCGACAAGTCCTTATGAAGATATAGCCAAAAAACCTTACTTAGAGAAAATTCTTGATTTCGTCCATTTTTGACCTATGAAGGCAAGGTCCCAAATCGTATCTGAGTTTTTTGTTCAGATGAATTTTGTGTATTTCTTCATGTAGAATCAAGCTAGAGCCTCGAGTAAGAGCTAAAACGATAGGAAACGTCTTGCGCTACAATAATGGCTAGTATTGCAAGCAAGCTTATGTTGACAGAGATGGAGGTATTATTGAAAAACCACCAAAATTTGACGAAAAACGTTTTGTCTGTTTGAGACGTCTAGTGTCGATCAAATCAGACAAAAGTAATGTCATTCGATGCGCCTTCAAATTCTAGACAAGTTTGATATAAACTTGAACAGATGTTTTTTAACAACAATTGCCAAGTTTAAGTCATGACAGAATTCATCATGAATAATGCCTCATTCGAAGCAATATGGATTTCAACCTCAGTTTGATATCAGCTACCCTATATCCAGAGTACACCCGTGACGTCAAGTTTTCAGCATTTTCTTTCTGTCCCATTCCCCCGTTTTTTCTTTTTTCATACCCTCGTTTTTAATACTACTTTTACTGCCAAACCTATTATTCATCTTGTTATTGAAGGCAATAGCAGAAAGGTCATCAAGCCTATGATTGTTGTTAGTTGTTAGCATAATATGGAGGTGAGTGTATTTACTGTATCGATTGTCCAAGTCTATTATTAATTAATTATTCTTTTTCTTTGTTGACTAGAATAGCTACTACCGACGACTGCTTCAAAACAAAAGAAAAGAACAACGCAACAACTGGTGAACACTGCTTCGACTTACGGTATTGCCACCACCACCACCACCACCACCACCACCGCTTCTTCTCTGAAGTATTATCGATTGCCTTTTCTGAATACGGTATGTACCATTATTGGTTAATTATTACTTTTCATTCAATCGTAACTAACTGGATTATTCTCTCTTATTTTTAGGAAATAACTGTGTATATTCTAAACTCCAACAAGACCTCTGGTGCTATTTCTCGCTGCTTTGACACTCCTCTCTGCAGCATGTCATTTGCAATGCTGTTTTTTTGTCTGGTGGTTTATTAGTGCTGTCCGCAACAACAAGTCATTAGTAGCGCTGTTCCTCCCTGGTTTGGTGCTATCTGCAAGTCATTTATAGCACTGTTTGTGTTTGGTTTGGTGCTGTCTGCAAGTCATCTCAAGTTCTCAAGTGACGTTACTCTCTGTTTTGGTGCTGTCTTCTGGAAGTCATCTGTATTGCTACGTTTCTCGAGTTCCGTGGATCAGGTTAGTTTCAATGATGTCTGCTATTCAATAACATTATCTTACTGATTACACGATTATGCTAATAGAATATAGACATCAAGCACAACAAGGCGGTGCTCAAAGACACTAGATGCAGAACCTGTTGTGAGTTGCTCACCAAGTAAGTATAAATGACGTAGATTGCTGGATACAATAATGCTGACTATTATTGTATTATTTTGATGTAATTTGTAGTAGGCAGCAAGTATAAGGTTACGGCGACTAATGGATGATTAATGGATACTGATACTGGGTGCAATCGGAACTGCTGATAGTTGTTTAGGTATGTATATCATATGGCATTGATTGAAGAATACAATATATATACTAATTATATCATCATCATTTTGACTATGTATAGGCAGGCAAATGGGAATGAACATGGACACTACTGGATGCTGCAAGAAGGGATCAATCAAGTTATTTTTTCTGTGAAGGACAACAGCCAGAGCAATAGTATAGTAGATACAAGTAGTCATACATTTTTATTAGCTTCTTTTTCTCCCCCTTCTTTTTTTTCTTGGCTTTTCGCCCTTATTTCTTTTAAATTTCATCTGCATGTAATGTTATTACCCTCACTATCTTTCTTTCTTTCTATGTTTCTTTGAAGCATACCTTTTTTTTTTTTACGTTGAGTGGATGTGCCTATCACTGAAGCTCAACAATAACAAGATTCCGAGGCTAGGATTAGATAGGCTGGTCCAAACTTAATTGTTGATTCTACTTACTTAGCGACAGTTGAGGGTCTTAATAAACATAATTCCTCACGTTAGGGGTGTAGTAAGGCACGCTCTAGCACCTGAGGGGTGGTCTAATTGAAATACTACCTAATTGCATTTTTGGGTAGTACTTCAAATTCCGCCTAACATCGTTGCAGAGGAGAACTATGGCAAAATTTTTCTAGGTTTTTCAGTATATAGAGGTAATAAATAGATATAGCTTTTCTACGTTTCTGGGCTGTTTCATGCGTTGTTTTCATTGTTTGAAGTGATTAGAACACTACACTATGCGAAAGAACATGTAAAAGTCTGTAAACAGCATGTAAATTTGAAAGTTTGAAGTTTGAATAAAATCTTGTATGCTTATTGTGTAAAGCAAACTTGTTGACAGATGTTTGGAAGCTTTTAAATATATACTTCTTGCAGTAAACTATGAAGCTCTGACTCGGTAAATAATATTATTCTACTTATCGAAGCATTATTTACTGCTACTATTGTTCTTCTTTTAGATAATAACTTAATATTATAGACTAACAACTCGATAATACAATCCAGCATAATAATACACTTTAGCCAGATCTCGAAGAAGTGCAGTAAAGCTTTTAATGCGAGAACACATCACATTGCTGCAGATCATATATAAATGGGCTATGATTAGCAAGCTAAGTTATTACGGTAGTTTTGATGTAACAAAAGAAATGATTTTTGCTTCTTCTACAGAAGACAGTTATTCACAGCTATAATTATTAGTAGTGTTCTTTTCAAGACTGATGATTGTAACTTTTTTTTTGTTTCTATTATGCATTCCAAAATGAGGCATGCGTTTTCTCCTTGCTAAGTTGTGCACTTTCTAATGCCAGCAGCAGTTATCTGGACGACAAGGCATTTCTAATACCATGCCCTCAGCTAAAAAGTTGCCTCATCTTCATAGTACTACAATAGTTTTATCAAGTTATCTCATTCATACTGTGTACGGGATCTCATATCTGGACATGGATGTTGGAAACGATTTTCAAATTTTGACTTTTTGACTTTTGGACCATCGAACATCGAGTTTTTAAATATTGCCGGTACAGTCTTGAAATTTACAGGTTATTAGAACCATTTCTTGCGTGAAAAGCGAAACTACAAGCGAAATTTATGTAGCTACTGTGGTTGCTGAGATATCCATGATTTCATGATTTCATCGATTCTGAGCAGATGTCACAAGTAAAAGTCATTGTATTGATATATGAATGTTGAATGTATGTATAGTAAAAGTTTTTCAGGGTACTTTTATTGATTAGAGAGTGTTAAATTTGGGTTTGTAATAGACGAAGTGACGTACAGTAGTAAGAAGGGAATGTTTAGAATAACGAAATATAGACAGAAAAAATACAATTAGAACTGAATATATTTATTAGGTTATTCCAAGATTGAATGAGGATTAAAACTAGTGTAAGAATCG
Source organism: Mucor circinelloides (assembly GCA_037974945.1). NCBI lineage: Eukaryota > Fungi > Mucoromycota > Mucoromycetes > Mucorales > Mucoraceae > Mucor > Mucor circinelloides. The sequence continues at coordinate 2,693,906 of JBBNAA010000005.1, read as the reverse complement.
AAGGTATTTATAGTTATTTGACAGTGCCGCAGCAATAGGACCTTGATCCAGGATAGAGGATAATTGTATAAGCATTCCACCAGTCAACAAGGGCTTCGTGGATAAGAGTTGACAGATCACCAATTAGACAGAAGTCAAGGTACGCACAATGGATAGAATGTTCTTCAGAGCAGACTTGGTGGAAGAACATTCATCAGGATTGAAACCCATTTCCAGGAACGCAATGTCATAGGCTACCACACTACAGGAACGTAATTGCACCAAGCTATAGATTAGCCATCGGATGGCACCACTCACATCTTCTTGCTATGTCTAAATAAAGCTATTGTATTCTACTACGCATCCTTGCTCATTCCTGCTGTATTATGCTGCGCATAATACTTGTTCATTGCTATGATTTGATCTATATCCTAAACAGGGAAAATGTGAAAAATGATCCAACTTTGGATGAATATTTCTCCATGATTTACTAAGTGAATTGATGTTGCATAGTGCTTAACTTTTGTTTCTCTTTTAATTCTCTATACAATGGTATGATGGTTATTGTTAGTATTTTCAAAAATATGTCGGGTAGTGCCCGCTTGAGGGATATTAAGATACATGACTTTGAATTATTTCATGAAGGGAACGTCTATTAGGTGTTTTTGACTTTTCGATTATGTTGGGGCTAATGTAGACCTATTGGATGGTGTTTGTTTTGGCCAAATCCGACAAGTCCTTATGAAGATATAGCCAAAAAACCTTACTTAGGGAAAATTCTTGATTTCGTCCATTTTTGACCTATGAAGGCAAGGTCCCAAATCGTATCTGAGTTTTTTGTTCAGATGAATTTTGTGTATTTCTCCATGTAGAGTTAAGCTAGAGCCTCGAGTAAGAGCTAAAACGATAGGAAACGTCTTGCGCTACAATAATGGCTAGTATTGCAAGCAAGCTTATGTTGACAGAGATGGAGGTATTATTAAAAAACCACCAAAATCTGACGAAAAACGTTTTGTCTGTTTGAGAAGTCTAGTGTTGATCAAATCAGACAAAAGTAATGTCATTCGATGCGCCTTCAAATTCTAGACAAGTTTGATATAAACTTGAACAGATGTTTCTTAACAACAATTGCCAAGTTTAAGTCATGACAGAATTCATCATGAATAATGCCTCATTCGAAGCAATATGGATTTCAACCTCAGTTTGATATCAGCTACCCTATATCCAGAGTACACCCGTGACGTCAAGTTTTCAGCATTTTCTTTCTGTCCCATTCCCCCGTTTTTTCTTTTTTCATACCCTCGTTTTTAATACTACTTTTACTGCCAAACCTATTATTCATCTTGTTATTGAAGGCAATAGCAGAAAGGTCATCAAGCCTATGATTGTTGTTAGTTGTTAGCATAATATGGAGGTGAGTGTATTTACTGTATCGATTGTCCAAGTCTATTATTAATTAATTATTCTTTTTCTTTGTTGACTAGAATAGCTACTACCGACGACTGCTTCAAAACAAAAGAAAAGAACAACGCAACAACTGGTGAACACTGCTTCGACTTACGGTATTGCCACCACCACCACCACCACCACCACCACCGCTTCTTCTCTGAAGTATTATCGATTGCCTTTTCTGAATACGGTATGTACCATTATTGGTTAATTATTACTTTTCATTCAATCGTAACTAACTGGATTATTCTCTCTTATTTTTAGGAAATAACTGTGTATATTCTAAACTCCAACAAGACCTCTGGTGCTATTTCTCGCTGCTTTGACACTCCTCTCTGCAGCATGTCATTTGCAATGCTGTTTTTTTGTCTGGTGGTTTATTAGTGCTGTCCGCAACAACAAGTCATTAGTAGCGCTGTTCCTCCCTGGTTTGGTGCTATCTGCAAGTCATTTATAGCACTGTTTGTGTTTGGTTTGGTGCTGTCTGCAAGTCATCTCAAGTTCTCAAGTGACGTTACTCTCTGTTTTGGTGCTGTCTTCTGGAAGTCATCTGTATTGCTACGTTTCTCGAGTTCCGTGGATCAGGTTAGTTTCAATGATGTCTGCTATTCAATAACATTATCTTACTGATTACACGATTATGCTAATAGAATATAGACATCAAGCACAACAAGGCGGTGCTCAAAGACACTAGATGCAGAACCTGTTGTGAGTTGCTCACCAAGTAAGTATAAATGACGTAGATTGCTGGATACAATAATGCTGACTATTATTGTATTATTTTGATGTAATTTGTAGTAGGCAGCAAGTATAAGGTTACGGCGACTAATGGATGATTAATGGATACTGATACTGGGTGCAATCGGAACTGCTGATAGTTGTTTAGGTATGTATATCATATGGCATTGATTGAAGAATACAATATATATACTAATTATATCATCATCATTTTGACTATGTATAGGCAGGCAAATGGGAATGAACATGGACACTACTGGATGCTGCAAGAAGGGATCAATCAAGTTATTTTTTCTGTGAAGGACAACAGCCAGAGCAATAGTATAGTAGATACAAGTAGTCATACATTTTTATTAGCTTCTTTTTCTCCCCCTTCTTTTTTTTCTTGGCTTTTCGCCCTTATTTCTTTTAAATTTCATCTGCATGTAATGTTATTACCCTCACTATCTTTCTTTCTTTCTATGTTTCTTTGAAGCATACCTTTTTTTTTTTTACGTTGAGTGGATGTGCCTATCACTGAAGCTCAACAATAACAAGATTCCGAGGCTAGGATTAGATAGGCTGGTCCAAACTTAATTGTTGATTCTACTTACTTAGCGACAGTTGAGGGTCTTAATAAACATAATTCCTCACGTTAGGGGTGTAGTAAGGCACGCTCTAGCACCTGAGGGGTGGTCTAATTGAAATACTACCTAATTGCATTTTTGGGTAGTACTTCAAATTCCGCCTAACATCGTTGCAGAGGAGAACTATGGCAAAATTTTTCTAGGTTTTTCAGTATATAGAGGTAATAAATAGATATAGCTTTTCTACGTTTCTGGGCTGTTTCATGCGTTGTTTTCATTGTTTGAAGTGATTAGAACACTACACTATGCGAAAGAACATGTAAAAGTCTGTAAACAGCATGTAAATTTGAAAGTTTGAAGTTTGAATAAAATCTTGTATGCTTATTGTGTAAAGCAAACTTGTTGACAGATGTTTGGAAGCTTTTAAATATATACTTCTTGCAGTAAACTATGAAGCTCTGACTCGGTAAATAATATTATTCTACTTATCGAAGCATTATTTACTGCTACTATTGTTCTTCTTTTAGATAATAACTTAATATTATAGACTAACAACTCGATAATACAATCCAGCATAATAATACACTTTAGCCAGATCTCGAAGAAGTGCAGTAAAGCTTTTAATGCGAGAACACATCACATTGCTGCAGATCATATATAAATGGGCTATGATTAGCAAGCTAAGTTATTACGGTAGTTTTGATGTAACAAAAGAAATGATTTTTGCTTCTTCTACAGAAGACAGTTATTCACAGCTATAATTATTAGTAGTGTTCTTTTCAAGACTGATGATTGTAACTTTTTTTTTGTTTCTATTATGCATTCCAAAATGAGGCATGCGTTTTCTCCTTGCTAAGTTGTGCACTTTCTAATGCCAGCAGCAGTTATCTGGACGACAAGGCATTTCTAATACCATGCCCTCAGCTAAAAAGTTGCCTCATCTTCATAGTACTACAATAGTTTTATCAAGTTATCTCATTCATACTGTGTACGGGATCTCATATCTGGACATGGATGTTGGAAACGATTTTCAAATTTTGACTTTTTGACTTTTGGACCATCGAACATCGAGTTTTTAAATATTGCCGGTACAGTCTTGAAATTTACAGGTTATTAGAACCATTTCTTGCGTGAAAAGCGAAACTACAAGCGAAATTTATGTAGCTACTGTGGTTGCTGAGATATCCATGATTTCATGATTTCATCGATTCTGAGCAGATGTCACAAGTAAAAGTCATTGTATTGATATATGAATGTTGAATGTATGTATAGTAAAAGTTTTTCAGGGTACTTTTATTGATTAGAGAGTGTTAAATTTGGGTTTGTAATAGACGAAGTGACGTACAGTAGTAAGAAGGGAATGTTTAGAATAACGAAATATAGACAGAAAAAATACAATTAGAACTGAATATATTTATTAGGTTATTCCAAGATTGAATGAGGATTAAAACTAGTGTAAGAATCGAAGGTATTTATAGTTATTTGACAGTGCCGCAGCAATAGGACCTTGATCCAGGATAGAGGATAATTGTATAAGCATTCCACCAGTCAACAAGGGCTTCGTGGATAAGAGTTGACAGATCACCAATTAGACAGAAGTCAAGGTACGCACAATGGATAGAATGTTCTTCAGAGCAGACTTGGTGGAAGAACATTCATCAGGATTGAAACCCATTTCCAGGAACGCAATGTCATAGGCTACCACACTACAGGAACGTAATTGCACCAAGCTATAGATTAGCCATCGGATGGCACCACTCACATCTTCTTGCTATGTCTAAATAAAGCTATTGTATTCTACTACGCATCCTTGCTCATTCCTGCTGTATTATGCTGCGCATAATACTTGTTCATTGCTATGATTTGATCTATATCCTAAACAGGGAAAATGTGAAAAATGATCCAACTTTGGATGAATATTTCTCCATGATTTACTAAGTGAATTGATGTTGCATAGTGCTTAACTTTTGTTTCTCTTTTAATTCTCTATACAATGGTATGATGGTTATTGTTAGTATTTTCAAAAATATGTCGGGTAGTGCCCGCTTGAGGGATATTAAGATACATGACTTTGAATTATTTCATGAAGGGAACGTCTATTAGGTGTTTTTGACTTTTCGATTATGTTGGGGCTAATGTAGACCTATTGGATGGTGTTTGTTTTGGCCAAATCCGACAAGTCCTTATGAAGATATAGCCAAAAAACCTTACTTAGGGAAAATTCTTGATTTCGTCCATTTTTGACCTATGAAGGCAAGGTCCCAAATCGTATCTGAGTTTTTTGTTCAGATGAATTTTGTGTATTTCTCCATGTAGAGTTAAGCTAGAGCCTCGAGTAAGAGCTAAAACGATAGGAAACGTCTTGCGCTACAATAATGGCTAGTATTGCAAGCAAGCTTATGTTGACAGAGATGGAGGTATTATTAAAAAACCACCAAAATCTGACGAAAAACGTTTTGTCTGTTTGAGAAGTCTAGTGTTGATCAAATCAGACAAAAGTAATGTCATTCGATGCGCCTTCAAATTCTAGACAAGTTTGATATAAACTTGAACAGATGTTTCTTAACAACAATTGCCAAGTTTAAGTCATGACAGAATTCATCATGAATAATGCCTCATTCGAAGCAATATGGATTTCAACCTCAGTTTGATATCAGCTACCCTATATCCAGAGTACACCCGTGACGTCAAGTTTTCAGCATTTTCTTTCTGTCCCATTCCCCCGTTTTTTCTTTTTTCATACCCTCGTTTTTAATACTACTTTTACTGCCAAACCTATTATTCATCTTGTTATTGAAGGCAATAGCAGAAAGGTCATCAAGCCTATGATTGTTGTTAGTTGTTAGCATAATATGGAGGTGAGTGTATTTACTGTATCGATTGTCCAAGTCTATTATTAATTAATTATTCTTTTTCTTTGTTGACTAGAATAGCTACTACCGACGACTGCTTCAAAACAAAAGAAAAGAACAACGCAACAACTGGTGAACACTGCTTCGACTTACGGTATTGCCACCACCACCACCACCACCACCACCACCGCTTCTTCTCTGAAGTATTATCGATTGCCTTTTCTGAATACGGTATGTACCATTATTGGTTAATTATTACTTTTCATTCAATCGTAACTAACTGGATTATTCTCTCTTATTTTTAGGAAATAACTGTGTATATTCTAAACTCCAACAAGACCTCTGGTGCTATTTCTCGCTGCTTTGACACTCCTCTCTGCAGCATGTCATTTGCAATGCTGTTTTTTTGTCTGGTGGTTTATTAGTGCTGTCCGCAACAACAAGTCATTAGTAGTGCTGTTCCTCCCTGGTTTGGTGCTATCTGCAAGTCATTTATAGCACTTTTTGTGTCTGGTTTGGTGCTGTCAGCAAGTCATTATTCGTATTGCTACGTTGTTTCTCGACGAGTTCAATGGATCAGGTTAGTCTCAATGGTGTCTGGTGTTCAGTGATATCTTACTGATTACACAAACTTGACAGAATATAGGCAGCAAGAAGCACAACAAGAAGGTGGTGTTCCAGAAGAATACTAGATGATGCAGAACCTGTCGTGAATTGTTCATCAAGTAAGTATAAATGACGTAGATTGTTGGATACATTACTGACTACTATTACTGTATCATTTAGATGTGATATGTTGGCAACAACAAGTATAAGGTCACGACGACGACTAATGGATGATTAATGTTCGATACTACTGGATGCAACCGGAACTGATAACAGTCGATTAGGTAAGTACTGTATATAATACGATGGCGTTGATTGAGGTAGAATGCGATACTAATTATATTATTTTGACTATCTTTTATAGGCAAGCGTATAGCAATGACCATGGACACTACTACTGCTGGATGATGCTGCAAGATATTAGTCAAGTTATTATTTTTTTTTGTCGAGAACAACCATAGCAATAGTTGTAGATACAACCCATTATTATTCATTTTCGATTGTTTATATTTCTCCCCTTCTTATTTGCCTTAACTCTCTTTTTTCTTTGGCTTTTCGCCCTTATTTCTTTTAACTTTCATCTGCGTGTAACGTTATTACCCTCACTATTTTCCTTTCTTTCTATGTTTCTTTGAAGCATACCTTTTTTTTTTTACGTTGAGTGGATGTGCCTATCACTGAAGCTCAACAATAACAAGATTCCGAGGCTAGGATTAGATAGGCTGGTCCAAACTTAATTGTTGATTCTACTTACTTAGCGACAGTTGAGGGTCTTAATAAACATAATTCCTCACGTTAGGGGTGTAGTAAGGCACGCTCTAGCACCTGAGGGGTGGTCTAATTGAAATACTACCTAATTGCATTTTTGGGTAGTACTTCAAATTCCGCCTAACATCGTTGCAGAGGAGAACTATGGCAAAATTTTTCTAGGTTTTTCAGTATATAGAGGTAATAAATAGATATTGATTTATCAGAAATAAATTATTTGTAAAAGAGTATGAAATTAATCAGGTAAAGAATTATCGTTTATTACATTGGGAAATAAGAGGGTTTATATACTACTCGAACTGAGGGATTTGATGTGAGGATAAGGTGTTAAATGGGAGGATTTGGGTGATAGAACAATAGATACAATCTATTGTCCTGAACATACGATGAGTAAATCAGTAACTGAATCAAGTTTCATGTTGACATTTTATGAACTGATGTGATCTGTGCTTGAACTAAATGTTTTACTGTATTTTGAGATCTGGTTTGGAAGTGATACATCAGATATAGCTTTTCTATGTTTTTTTGGCTGTTTTATGCATGATTTTTGCTAATTAAGGGATTTTTGTTGAGCCAGCGTATACAATAACCAGCACAGCGAAAGATAGTATAGTAATTGAACAAGACGCAAATATACTGAAGTTTATTAATGAAATTAAAGGGCTATTTATACTAAATTTATGAGTCATCATCACACAAGACAGTAACAAATGTTATTCACTTGCAGCTGAATCTGCCTGTTGTATCCAGAGAAAAGATACAAGTAGCGATAAAATAAAAGATAATAAAGACTTGTAAAACAAGCCAGATACGAAAACTAAAGATTTATTAATTGAATTAAGCACACCTTTTATTTTAAATCATAATAACATATATTGTACAAGTCTGTAGTACATAATGTATCTGTAGCTAGTATCAAGGATATAAGCATATGTCATATAGTGTGGATCTTCAAGTGGTGCACATCTGATGCATACATCTTATATTGCATCGATCTTGGCATTTAACCAAATATGGGAAATATCCGTAGTCAATGTCGGGATACAAGCATCAGTCTATAGCGCCATCCATGCTAATGGTGCCATCTATAGCTTATGTTTGTATATGGTATAAATCTGTAGCGTACATCTAATTCATAAGTGTACATCATAGTTTATATCAGAATATGGTAACTGGATGAACTGTGTACGGAATGCAGATCATAGTGAATGTATTCCACAGTATCATTTCTAAACCGGATGCCGAATTAAAGAAAAACAACTCAGTTCGAGCACATATCACATCAGATCATAAAACATCAATATAAAACTGGATTCAGTTACTGATCCACTAGTCGTATGTTCATGACGGTAGATATAATAATCTATTGCTCTATCACCCAAATCTTCCCATCCAACACCTTATCCTCACATCAAATCCCTTAGTTCGAATCGTATATAAGCCCTCTCATATCCCAATGTAATAAACGATATTCTTTACCTGATTAATTTGATACTCTTTTTTCAAATAATTTATTTCTGATAAATCATTCACCACTACAAGACAATTGTACTCATTACTGTACATAGTGGCATCTTTCCAGGAACACATTATATCAATATTGGCATTGCCTCAAACCTACAGCGAATAATCTAGATTATTAAGAAGTTCTTAAACGTCTGTCCCAATTGATATTGTGATCCGGATACAACTGGATTATCCAAACTCGCGACTCCCTAAGAAAGGCTCAATAGTAGTTATATATTATATAGAATGTTTCATGTCTAGACTGGATTAATAATAACTGCATTTAAGCACTCTGCTTAAGCACAGATTGTATCAAATCCTAAATCATCGTCATTTAAGTGAATTGATATCATGTCTCACTACCACATACTCTTGACAATAAGGGCAAACTACTTCCATTTGTCTTCTAATATCTTCTTATATTTTTATACATATTATCATTCCCCTCATTCCCAGTAGTGCGTAAACCACCCTCTTGTTTTTTTAAGATAATAATCGATATTCTTGACTTAATGAATTGCATAATACATTAGGAGGCCTTTGATCTGATGATATTTGGTCTATCGTAACCTACTCCATCATCGTATTCTTGAAGGTCGTCGTGAACATCTTCTAATTCTGAGGAGGGAGCAACTGACTTTTTTTTTACTGCTTTCTTTAATAAGTGAAATAAAGATGCCAAGGAGAAAGAAGTATTTTCTGATAGAACTAATGCAGCTTCATCTGCATGAGCCAAGGTTTGGGTTGTTTGGTTTGCGAAAAGAGGCCTGAGCAATATCTTTTCCTTTACAGATGTGATACTTTTTGAAAGAAAATAACGCATTTATTTTGCTGGCTTTTACCTTCTAACCACAATAAAAGAGAGATTAAGAGAGCCAGATTTATTATATGGTACGCAATAAAAAGCATTATCAAACTTTTCGATGGCTAACAAGTACCCTGCATTGCCTCAAAAATAGAGAGGAATGAAATAGGCAAATATTCATCACAGAGTCGTATTTCAGAGCACTGTTATCAAGTCAATTTATCACACTTGTTCTAATTCTTTGTCTGTTTCCAAAAATGTTGCATTTGTTCTAAAGATTCTTGTTGAATCTCGCCTTTGCTTTCCAATACTGCCCCTTTTTCACTATGATTAGCCAAGATCCAATCCCTTCGACTTCATCAATAAGTCAATACGTCTGTGATTTGTATCAAAAGGTTTGTTGTCTTTATTTGTAGTTACAAATTTCGCATTTCAATTGTTTGCATACCTTGTTAGCGCCATTGTAGGCTTTGTTACCTAGAGATTTGTCAGTAAGCGAGTATAATTAACCTCTATATCAGCTCACTGAATAAATAAAAAAAGAGTCCAAATACAATACCACCCTGTTTAGTTTTCTTTTTACCTTTCATTTTTGTGTATGTCGTTGCATTTGGCCTATACAGTACTGTCTATCAGATGAAAGATATATATCGAACACCTACGACTTCATAATAGTGAAATCGCCAAATGCTTCGGCGTCTTTGCTAGCTTTGCGGCTTTTCGAGCTCAATATCCTCTGACACTAGCACGTATAAACAGCCGCAATAAGGTTTTATAGCCCATGAGACACTCATACGGGGGACTTCCAGGCGTCTATGCATTCTCTGAAATCCTATTCTACCATCTGTCTGACTAATGAAAAGACTGGATGATGCTGAAGTTTTGTGCAAGATTCAATTTGTCTCTCAATGCTAAATCCCATTTAAAATAACCAGCGAGACTGAAATCTGCTATCATCCAACACTAAAGAGTTTTCTGTGTAATCAAATTCCAAGAGTGTGTTTGTGCTACAATCGTATAGCTATTCATGCAAATCGTACACATATAAAACCAGTATCAAAAATATTTCTCTTATATCTTGGCTTTTACTAATTTGAAGACTAAAAGATACTTTTGATGGCATTTTTAGATACCAAAATCTTGATATTTTATGCTGTAGACAACACTCGTCTTTTGGGTACTGATAGATTGAGCCCTATTGTCTATCTGTCTCTTATAGGAGAAGTTGCTAAATATGCATTATACAATGAGGAAAAGTCGAATCAGACATTAGCACTGTTAGGTCTTATAAAGACCAATCGCTACTGCTGTTAATTCTGCATGTTTTTGCCCTGGATACGTTGACGTTTGTCAATAGCTACGTATGCTTCGATCAATATTTGTAGCAATAGCATATTTTAACAATCCATGGCTATTTCGCTGTGAAGCAAATGGAATAGCGACCGGCTTGTGGGTCCAATGGCCACATCCAGAATCCAGAGATGCTTTGTGCTACAAATAGATATTTCACAAGGGACATTCATCGCATAAGTTTTTGCAGCGCTGCAGTAATTGTAGCGATCTTGTTGCATATCAGCAGGCATTTGGAATACATATGCCATGTAAAGGCTAATTGGCGAGTATCAACAATAGAAATTCATTCACGTAAAGTGTCTTCTGCAATGATAATTGCTTGTGTATGCGTAGCATAATAATGTTACCAGAAGCCTTTAACAATAAGGCTGATGCAAACAATGGTTTACAAGCAAGGCAATTTGTGTTCAGTGTGGCAAATGCGCTAGTTACTGATCTTCTCTTACTTCTCTTTCTCATTGAACAAAAACAAAAGACATGATTCCAGTCATGTTAGCAGTTTGGATATAGCAAATCTTGGCTATACTAGGTGCAGAGACAGTAAGCCAAATCCTCACTTTTATTGCGTATAGAAAAAGACATTTAGATTACAAACGAATGTATCTGCAAAGTCCACTTGACTTGGTAACGAATCACAAGAGAGTCAATCAAAGCGCACGTTCACCTGTCTTTTCATAGCGCTCAAATCTATCGCTACCATCCTGACCAAGTTTAATATATCGGCATCGATTCACTATGATGTTACAATGTTCCGCTTGATCAATCATCAACAGCAAGGACGTACCGGTAGCCATCAACCTTGCCAATTTCTGATGACTTTATCACTTGCTTGATTGATCCCACTTACAGCTCATTGAAAGAAATGGCGAATGCGTATATCAAAAATACTTTACGTCAGAATAATACGCGAAACAGTGGTGGCCACTGATTTACTCCCAACATGGGAGAACGTTACGAATGGGAAAATCGATAAGTAGCCACTGAATTTGGGCTTTTAAACAGACCATCAAGCACCCGATGTACATCGCCTGACGGATCGTTGATCAGCACAACAATTCTGGTATTTGCAACTGGAGACGAGGAAAGCTCATTGACAATGCGAAACGGCATGCCATCAAATCCAAACAATGTGATAACAAATATATCACAGATCCATGGCAATATTGTTCAGGCTGCAAAAGTTTTTACTACAATGTGCAATTATATTTACGACAGCTCGCTTAAAATCGAACATAAATCGAGCAACGGCATTTTCGCTAGCCTGTTGAATGTGAACGACACATTTTGCCGCTTACTGACAACCCTTCAAGGCATATCAGCCCCATTGTCGTTTGGAATCAGCGTATTCCATGACAGTAATACGTGCATGTCCATGGGTATCAAAAAGATGGTCCATATTACACTGTATAAAGTACATATAAGCGCTATTTTTCCTTTGGATTACACTTTGGGCAACAGAACAAATTTCGCCAACAATTCCATAGACTTACCATACGATGCAGTCTTGTGCGAGTTGATCATGGCCAAGTATGAGCTCAACGGGACGGCACGTATCAGTCAAGCAGCATGACGTAGCTTCCAGAAGAGCTATGCAATGAATACCGTCTATACCTACCAAAAAGACCAGTGCGATACGATTTTTTGATCAAATTTACTACCTTTCAGGCTTTCGATGTGGAGGGGTAGCTTGCTTGCCAGCGAAAAGCGCATGGTGGCCTACTCAAGAAATAGTCTGAGCTATACTTTGCCATTAGGTATTGCTGACGCAGTAAATCTCACCAACGGCAAAATTGGTACTCTTCTGAATACACTGGATCTCTCTCATATTGACCAAGACACAATCGATATCATGGTGAGTATGGCATCGATGCGAGTACGATGGGAAAACGGTTATTTCTCAGATTTTTCTGTAAACAAATCTCAAGTCATGGACACTATTCAAACACGATTTTGGTGGATTATTGCTGTATCTGTTATAGGAGTGGCATTTCTTATACCTCACCTAAGCCGTCTATTTGTAAGACGCATTTCTGAATATGCTGACAATTTACGCAATTTACTACTGCTGACAATAGAGAGATTAAATGTGTTAAAGCAAGGCAGACGTACCAAACATATTGGCATTCTATTAAATGCACTGGACGACAAACAGGATCGCACTGTTTTGCTGTCTGTTGAAAGCTATCTGGTAACTATTGCAAAAAAGCCGACAGGTTTTGAAGCCAGTCTAATCAACAACAAAACATCATCCACCGGCGCATACGACAAGTGGGGACCATAAAGTCGATACCTATCAATTACTCTACGCTGATCGGCCAAAACTACCGTTAATAAGCTACGCTCTTAGAGCTGATTCAATACAACTGATTATGAGTAAATAAGAGTATGAATGATTTAAGTTTTATTAGTATTGTACAAAAATTGACATAAACATCAATTAAAATAGGTGAATTTAAACAGAAACAAAGTTCTTCATGTTTTGAAGCCATTGAGTGTATTCCTTTTGTTCCTTGTATTCGACATAGTCAGGCAAGAAGTTGGCCAAAGCGGCGTTGATACCACGTTCTTCGAGGTAGCGTTCAAAGAGGTTTTGAAGACTTTCATCCAATTCAGCGAATTGAGGACCAATATAAAGACCACGACGTTGCCAGTCAGCTTCAGCAGATTGCTCATCAGCTAATTTACCGTCCTTGTAGTACATGACACTTTCAACGGCAATCTCACCATCTTGAGCGACAGTATCAATAGTAACAGCGCCTTGGCCGTCCTTTTCAATCGTGACAGAGGCACGAACAGGGAATGAAACAGCATCCTCCTCATTTTCAGCGTCTACCATATCATCTTCAGGAAGGAATTCGTCGGGAGTTGCATTGTTGATATCAGAGATAGAGAACAAGACACGGATCCTATTGCAAATGTCGTATTAATCACCCTGATCAAGCCTAGTTTTTCATGCTTACTTTTCGTTGCCAAAGGTGCGAGAGAGAGTAACTTCGTCAACACCAGCCTTATCTTCGATCTTTAAAACACAGTGAAATCAGTCCATTGGTTTCGTCCTCCCTCTTCTATCAACAACAACCTACCTTGAAAGAATTGGCTTCCAAAAACTCCTTGACAAACTCGGGTTGACCAGCTTCTTCATTAGACTTTTCGTATTGAAGCTCTTCATCCAACTTGTGAACGAGATCAGCGTCAACTAAACACTTAAAATGAGTCATCTCCTCTCTGCGCCAAAATACACAATCACTTACCAACACCATTGCTCCAACGAGGGACAGCTGCAGAAAAAGAACGGGTCACGTTGAAAGCGACAGTGGGCATGCGAGAAGCAACAGCAGGGGCTACAATGCCCTTGACGAGAGAAGGGCGAGCAATAGCACGAAGGGAAGAGCGCAACAGTTGAGAAGCCATGTTGTGTATTTTAAGGGTTTTAAAGAGGGAAGAAAGAGAAAATTTTAAGCGAGTTGACAGGGATGGCTGCTTTATACAATTTCCATTTGCAGATCAAACAGCAAGCGGCTATTCAATGCTGAATGCAGCAACAGTGGCATTTAGACAATAGATGCAGTACATCAAAAAAAAAACTCTGCCTGCAAAGCTTTTATTATTCATTGACTATAACAGGCTCTTTCAAGCGATAGCAAAGTGGAATATCGCCACTTGTCTTTAGTATATGTTGCTTTATAGCTGCTAGGGTCATAGTTGGTGTAAGAACAGTGTCTCCACATAGTAATTCAAGCGAGCCATCTTCTATGGAGAGCTTTTCAGATATGTATTGGATGAGCTTTCTCACTCTTAATACGCGGTTAGCTAGCAATCGGTTGTTTGGTCTATTCAATCTCGTTAATCATGTTATTCTACTGTGCACATCACTAGTATCTCACCCTCCTGGAAGTTCATCCAGACTGGATCCCGTTGCTGGTTTCAAAACAAATGTCAATTTGACGGTCTCTTTAGGTGGTGTCTTGTTCTGGCAAAAGGTAAATCAATAATCTCATACAACATTGAGCAGACTGGAAAGACTTACGTATAGGAGATAAGACAGCAACCAGGATGGAGCCACATCAATGATGGTCCCAGCATCCTCACCAACAGATCCGACTGTGCCACGATACAAATCTATGCCTGTGGAAGCTTCTGCGCTTTCTTCTGCAACTATAATCATAGTAGATGAGGGAATCTCTAAAGGTGGAAAATCCTCCAGATGAGGCGGTGTGTAAGACTCTGATTTACTTTCTTCAATGTCTTTCAATTTGGTTTCGTCTGATGGTTTGGCTTCACCACTGCTGCCATTGAGGGTAGCGTTTTGTGCTTGAGGTGATGGCTGAGGCTGCTGAAGCTGTGTGGTGTCTTCGGTGGGTGTGGTGGAAGCACTGATGGAGGTGGTGGATGTTGTGGGAGCCAATAACTCATTTCCAGGCAGCTCGTTGGTGGGGACTCGACTTAGTTTAGCCTTTACAGAGAGATTTTTGAGTCTATTCATAAAGTTTCCGCTTGTTGGAGATGTAGGCGATGTAGGAAGAGCAGCAGGTGGTGGAAGCTGGACAGAAGATTCTCTACGAGCAGGTGTATGATGCGCACCAGAGAAATAGTCTGATTGAGGATTGGACGATGGTGGTGCAGTAAATGGACCAGCGAATTGTGCAGCTTGCGGTGAAGATGGTAAAAAGGGTGATTGATCTGCAGCGTTGGTTGTTACAGCAAGACGAGGAAATTTGGGTTCATCCACATTCACATTGGGTGGTGGGGGTGGTATACTGATAGAGGGGACAGTGGGCACTGGCTCAGGCGTGGACTTGTCTTCACCAGGTGTTTGAACTGTTCTACTTTTTACAGATTCTGGTCTATCTGGCTGGTCATCTCCATAGCGTGCATTGCCTTCACTCTCATTCTTCATCTCTTGCTCGATAAACTTTTCAAACAAGTTTGCAATCACCCATTTTCCGAGATTTACTGCAGTAAGCCGTTAGTTGTACGTCAATATTCTATAGATGGCTTATATTTACATCTTTGATCTTCTCTCACTTGGTAGTTGTCGGGCAATTCAACTTCGTCAGCGTACATTTCACAATCAAAACAGTTGAATTCATGCAATTGCACAGTGATAGCCTAACATAATAAAGTAAATTGCTGAAATTTTCACAGAGTCATTTAGCCGTGCTTACGCCGATCTTTGTGTCGATTGAACACCACGCTGGGAAGCTCTCTAAACTGTTCACCTCTGAAGCAACATCTTCCAAATCCCGTTTACCAAAGTTTTTGACTTGAATGCACTAAATATGGGAGTGGTCAGCACAGACGAATTCAAAAAATGCAGCTGAGATTCACCTTTGTCAAATCCCACATGGTGATCTCCCCATTTGTATCCTTTGTCAAGAGATGGCGTCTATTATGCAAAATCAAATGTGATGTAATACCAGGTTTACCAGGAATGACATAATCAGGCGCAGTTCTTAAAGGCGTCAGCGAGTCCTCGTTGTCCAAATCATCATCTTGGTAGCTGATAGGAATAGAGAGAACTGAGCCAGCATACATGGTGATTTGATCGCTGGCTACAAATGCGTCTGCAACTTGCGGTGAATAGGCTGATTTGGCTGGCGGTAATTTGATTAGCGCTGAACTGGGGATTTCAGGATTGAATTCTGAACGAGGCAAAACTTGACGAGATTCAATTGAAGGCACAGACAGCTATAAAAAGTATGAGGGGATGATTCCAGTCATTTATGATGTTACTTACCCATCTATTAATGCTAGAACTCGATGTAGCTGTCCATACATAGGCATCTTCAAGTGCAGCAATCTAGTAAAGGCATCAGTATACATGGCTAGAAGTGATGTCCACTGAGTGCTCACCTTTAAAACGCCACTATCTTCTCTGAATAAGCCTATACATTCGCTATCGCCTTCCGCCAACGTCTGTCCTGTAATCTCTGTCTTGTTGACTAAACCATCTCTGGAGCCTGAATAGAATGTTTTGAGTTCGGGATGGTTCGAGTAAAGAGACCAAACAGAGTCTGGATGCGTTTCATATGTAGTCAAACAACGTTGAGCCTTGACAGACCAAAGCTTGATGGTAGAGTCTGATGAGCCTGACAAAATCTATTCAAAACGTCAATTGACTGACAATAACATACAAAATTGACTCAACGCTTTACATATTGTCCATCTTCACTTATTAACAAGGCACGAATATTGTCTGTGTGTCCAGTCAATTTACTAATACGTTTTCCAGATTTAGGGTCCCATAATCTCACTACTTTCTCGGGTGAACCCGAAGCTAAAATACTGCCTGTGGTATTGACAGCCAAGGCATATATTGAACATTTGCTCGATGTGTTGTGAAGCATACCTAAGAAACGGGCTGCTTAGAGAATCATTGAATGATATATGCTCATCGATACATACTAGTGCTTTCACTGGATCCGTCTGTAAAATGACTGGCAGGACCAGCATCAATAGTCAACGCTGCCTCTGATTTCTCTATATCCCAAATGTTGATTCGTCTGTCTAAACCACCACTAGCAACCCATCCAGGCTTTGATGCATACGTCAAACATTTAGCATAATCAGTGTGGTATCCAATTGTATGAGCTGCTCGAGGTGTATCGCTGTATGGCTTCCACAATTTGATTGTTCTATCGGATGAAGCTGAGACGACTATACGAGAAGGAGCATGTTTAAAATTAGGTGTATCGAGATGATAATATTATGTTGTATTACCACAGGTTCCTTGTTCACATAATACAATATCGTTCACCCAATCAGTATGCATTTGTGAGAATGCCTTACATGTAGTTTTGGGTAAAGCCTATAATTACATATTAGTACGTTATCGCGTGCAACAGAGTATCTCAACACCTGCCTTTGTTTCTCCATCCAATCTCCATTTTTCGTCTGTATTTCTTTTGAAGTCCATGTGCAAATCCCAACTTGCAACAATACCATCTCTTCCAGCTGAATACAAGACACCTCCTTCGGCATTGTCAGTCTTGGCATTGCAATTGGATGTATCGATGGCTAAAGAGTTGACTCCAAGGCAATGTGTTTGCTCTTCATTGCATAGCTTAACTACGTAGGATACCTTGCGGCGAGTTGCTGCTTTCATTGTTTCTCGGTTATATCGGGTTGAAACTACAAAAAGCGCAGAATTACGAAAACAGTGGAGAAAAGAAGAACAACTAGGAAAGAGGGCAGGAAACCAAGAAATTATGAAAACCAGTAGCACAAACTGAAATTTAATCTGGGTCTGTGTTGTTCTGATATTCCCAAGTATTTTGTTTAATGAAATGTTGTTTTAAGAGGCAATAAACTCTCAATAGATTGAGTGGAATGAGATATTTCGATGTATCAATGCGTCATTTGAGTCAATTCAATGGGTATATCTGAAATACACTCTTTTTAAATATATAAAAAGGGTTGGATCACGTTCGGAAAAAGTAATTTGATGTTCCATTTTTCCATTTGCTCGAGAATTGGGCTAAATCTTTTTACCTTGAAGCAACTGTTATTGTTTCATTAAGATACGAATCAAAGCCCTGTCTATTATTCCATGATCTGTAATAAATGACGATGTATTTGCATAGAGTAATCCCAATTGCATGCGCACTCTTTAAGCATAAAATATCACACCCAATCACTAGCAACTTTTAAAGTTTATCATCCAATATTTAGATCAGCACATTCTTTTGGAGTTTGCAATTGTAGACTATTACCTATTACTCTTATCCAGCGCAAGAGTTAGCATTTACTCTTTATAAATCGTTTGAGATTGGAACCTCTCAATTCAAGTCATTAATGCGATGTAGTACTTGTGCTGATTGATACTGGGCTTTCTCATTAAAACGCAGGTCACCAAAACAAAAACTAGGCAAGTCTTTAAAGTTCTAGCTGACCTCAACTATCTTTGTTAAAACATGCCCAACTTCAACCCATCTAGGAGAACTACGTGAAATAACTATTTCGAAGGCTAACAAAATGGCTATAGACACGTCAATAAAGGCCAGGTGCAAAAAGGGCTTCTCCGGGAATCGAACCCGGGACCTCTCGCACCCTAAGCGAGAATTATACCACTAAACCAAGAAACCTTACATGTTTTTCATGTTTAATATTTTTGTTTTGATTATTTAACAAAACTTTATTTTATAATTTCACTACAGCCCGCAGTGGTTCTAGGACGTTTTAGGGAACCCTAAAACGACCAAAAGAAATTATCAAAAAAATAAAAAATCAATTTTACTAGTAGGAAAAAGTTTAGAGCCTTTAAAAAATTCAGGTACAGAACCTTTTTTTTCTGTGTGTATCTTCATTTCTAATGCATGAGAAAGGGTAAGTGTTATGTCAAAAGTCAAAGATAATTAAATCTGCCAAAGAATTACACTTTTATTCACAATGCATCCAGAGGATGCATTTATATACTTTTCATTATACTGGGGTCTACAGTATAATGATGAACTATCATACCATGCGATTACTATCTACCAATAAGTGACATGTAAATCATGCTTCTCATGATTTACCCAAAGGTGATTAAGAATAGCCTAAGACCTTGAGTGTGAGACTTTACTACCATATTTGATATAACAGTAAGCACTGTAGAATATGCTTGCTCTAAACTTTCTTTTTGTATTGGTTAGCTACCCTTTTATTAGAAAATTATTTGTTCGGGCATTTTCACGTAGGCATTCATACCATCTATATAGTCTGGTACAATAGCGATTGGTGAGTGGATAAATTCAGGAGCACGGGATTGTCTTCTGGCTGCTTGAGCAGCATTGGAACTGGAGGATGATGTGGCGGTGGATGCAACAATTGGAGGGCATCTATTACTTCTAAAGTTGTCCATGGTAGTTACAAAAAAAAAGACTTAATGGATAATAGCTAAAATGACATGACAACAACTGGCAATCATCAAACAGTTTATACTTTTTTCTTTGTTTTGGTATTTCTAAATTGGGTGTTTTTATTGTGAATAAAAAGATTATCGATTCGTTTTCTTCTATTTTCTTCTTTCCTTCTAATTTTTTTTTGTTCAAACATAAAAACGTTTGAAGGTATGTACAGAAGGTTGCTTGTGGTTAACATCACGGATGTATATGTATGATGCTCAAATTAATAAGTTTATGATTTCTTTGGATGCTCGCAGAAGGCTATTTTGAAATGCTTTTTCTCGTGAAACTCATGACATGATTTCAGCAGTAGGTTCCAGAATAATGTTGTGCTCTTCTAGTAAAGCTAATTGTTGCGAACCTAGTACCAGCTGGCCAAGCTCATGTCTCATCGTTGTGCGTTCATGCTTTATGAGCTCTTGTATTCGCGCTATCACACATCTTGGTCTACACATCGTCGCGCTAAAGGTATTTGAAATGTCCTCATTGCTCAACTTCCATGTCTGTTGGTATGCACATTTCATATTAATTCTTCTTACACAAACAGCAGGAGACACATCTGTTAACAAGAAGGTTGCTAATCATGTCTGCTTCTGGTTTGGCTTCTTTAAGCTGCTCATGATATCCGCTGTGTATAATAGTAAGTTGTTGCAAATACACTCCTTTACATTAATTGAAGCTGATCATCAACATCTCATTTTCGTTTACTGTCATAGATATAAATTAAAGCCATATTACATGATGCCAAATGTCATAAGCTAGCACGGAATTTCTTTCGCTTTACCGTTGGTCATTTTTCCTCCTGCCACCACAATATTGCTGATTTAGTTTCTTTGGGTTTTGATGTTTCGTGATCATCATCATGTTTTATGCTTTAGCCTCGTTTACAGTATTTACAAAAGATATTATCTATTCTATTCGACATTGCTACTTTTTATCCACTGTCTCTCTGTTATTTTTCACACCATAGAAATGATGATTCACGCCATTTTACAGCAGCGTATCATACATGTCAATATTGCGTAATGGCAGTGTATTTTACCCAATAATAAACCTCAATTTAACAATCAAAAAATCTAAATGACCCAATAGATCCATATTTCAATGATTTAAGATGTGTTAAAAGCCAATAAGCAAAGTAAAAACGATGTGTCATGAACATGGCAGACCAATGAATGCATGCCTGTTGCATCCAGCGGGATACTTGAGTTAGAATAACTCAGTTATAATCGGATCACGATACTTCATTTGATGCTAGTAGATCTTTTGATAGAGTCTCAAGATAAGGAACAAGCTACTTAGTTGTTTGAGAACATTCTAAATGGTCTGTGCTGAATAAGAGATTTGGGAAGATTGCGGCATGTTTGAGACAATGCCTGACTCAACCTAAATTCTATATCAGACCATTGTTCCTGATAAAATGCTGTGTTGTAAATATACATGTTTGACACTTGTCAAACATCAGGTCATTAAACAATAAGATAGATTGATTGACTTAGCGATTATGATTTAATATAAAAGGTGTGCTTAATTCAATTAATAAATCTTTAGTTTTCGTATCTGGCTTATTTTACAAGTCTTTATTTTACTTTTATATTATCTCCACTTGTATCTTTCTCTGGATACAACATTTTTTTAAGCCGTATAATCCGGATCTATTGATTTTTTTTTACAACCCAATTTTTTACACTTACCACTCTGATGTCTACTCCATCATCTGATTCTACTGCTCCTTTGTCCTTGGATGATGCTGTTCGTCGTCTTGTCGATGAGGTTAGTCGACTTGGCATTGACATTGCTACTGCTGGTGACAAGCCCAAAGAGGAGGTCGATCCTTTGAGGGAACTCTTGCGTATCAAGACGGCTGATCTTGAGTCAATTCGTGGTCTTCCTGGTCTTACCTCTTCTTTTACTTTTGGTGCTTCTCCTGGTTTGGCCAATGGTGGCATGGTTGCTGCTATTGGTTCAAGTACTGTGGTACCTACCGGCTTACCTTTGTTCCAATGGCCTGGTTTTATCCGAGATGCAAAGAGGGAATCCTTTGCTGACATCGAAGAGTGTCTACGTCGTTTTGAGGATGTCCTCAATAGTCATGGTCTTGACTTTGACTCCAACTGGCTCCGTCTCCTTCCTCGTTGTTTGGGTCATGATCTTCGTGATTGGCTCAATGAATTCGTTCAAGTGAATGGTTCTGTTGTCTCTTGGTCCTTCTTTAAGGATGCTATCGTTTCTCGCTATGGTGTCCCCAAGGAACAGCTCCGTTTTGCTCGTATTCGTGAGTTTTTGAACTGTGTGAAGTTGGAAACTGAGTCTGTTGATGCGTTTCTGGAACGATTCAAGAGTTTGAAGGTGCGTTCTGAGGTCTCTGACAAGTATGTTGTTGCCAAGGTCTTCTTTGACGCCTTTCCTGAGTCTACTTCTAGACTGATTATGGTTGCCATGGGGCAAGCCTCTGAATCTTCATTTTATGATGTTGATTTTGTTTCTTCTGTTGCTCGTCGTCTTGACATTGCTGTTGACAAGAAACTTGGCAAGGTGGCTTCTGGTCTCTCTGGTGCACCCAAGAAACGAGATGCTGAGTCATCTAATTTGGTGATTTCTGGTGAAGCCAAGAAGTCCAAATACTCTTCTGTTGCTGGTGACTCTGGTAGTCGTGGTCATGGTCGTTTCTCTGGCGCTCACGATGGCAATCACAAAGGCAAATTTGTGTCTAAGTTTGGCAAAACTATTGCTGAACATATTGCCGAGCGTACCTGCAAGGATTGTAATGGCCATTATGGCAAGGGTCATGCTGGCAACTGTGGCACTGCGATTCGCTCTGGTTCTGGTGGTGGCTCCAAGGTTGTTCGTATGATGCGCAAGCGTCAGAACAACATCCAGTCAATGGTGGATGCTGCGGTGAACTCTGAGCTTGGCAATCGTGTGGTTCAAGAGAAGAAAGGTGTTTCTTCTAGTTCTGTGTCTTCTGCTGGTTTTTCAGCTGTGGCTGAACCTGCTAAGGTTATGACTGGTTCTTCTTCTTCTCCTGTTGCTGTGCCTGCTGCTGTGTCCACTGTGGATACTGACATTGAGATGTCGGAATCCGACGATCATTCTGTCGAGGATGAAGCTGACCTTAAGATGAAGGTTCAGGCTTCGTCTCTGGTTGACGGAATGTCCAGTGTGTGTGTTAATGATGCTGACTTGTTGTTGAACATGGCGGCACAAGAATGTAAGTTTGATGCTGTGTTTAGTGCACCACCTGCAATGCGATCCAACTCCATTTGTGTTCCTATTGTGGTTCAAAATGTTGTGTGTTTCGGTATTGTGGATACGGGTGCTACGTTTAGCTGTATCACTAATGAGTTCTTTAACTATTTAGGAGGAAGATCTCATCCTGGTTTTTGTGCTAATGATGGCAATGGTGTCGTTCAATTGGCTCATGAAGTGTCTACTGTGCCTCGTGTTGGTTCTGTGGAGCTTAATTTAGAATATAACAGAATCAATAAAAGTCATATGTTTGTGTTTAGGATATAGATCATATCATAGCAATGAACAAGTATTATGCTGCGCATAATACAGCAGGAATGAGCAAGGATGCGTAGTAGAATACAATAGCTTTATTTAGACATAGCAAGAAGATGTGAGTGGTGCCATCCGATGGCTAATCTATAGCTTGGTGCAATTACGTTCCTGTAGTGTGGTAGCCTATGACATTGCGTTCCTGGAAATGGGTTTCAATCCTGATGAATGTTCTTCCACCAAGTCTGCTCTGAAGAACATTCTATCCATTGTGCGTACCTTGACTCCTGTCTAATTGGTGATCTGTCAACTCTTATCCACGAAGCCCTTGTTGACTGGTGGAATGCTTATACAATTATCCTCTATCCTGGATCAAGGTCCTATTGCTGCGGCACTGTCAAATAACTATAAATACCTTCGATTCTTACACTAGTTTTAATCCTCATTCAATCTTGGAATAACCTAATAAATATATTCAGTTCTAATTGTATTTTTTCTGTCTATATTTCGTTATTCTAAACATTTTTTACAATTAATTACTGTATCTCTATATATTTATTTATATTCCTCAATCTATCAAATCAAAATGTCTTCTGGTTCTTCTTCTGTTGCTGGTTCTACTCATGGTTCCGTTGCGGGTTCTACTCATGGTCCAATGCAAGGCCCTAGTGTTGATGCTGGTATTCCTATTGCTTTGGAGGATTTTGACCTTCATCCTTCGGCTGATGCACGCTCCGAGGTCCTTTCTTATGAAGGCAATGTTCTGGATGAAGACGAACTAATGGCTGATCTTGGTGGTGATTCTTCGGTCTTGTCTGCATTCATTCCAAGTGAAAGCTTGGATATGAACCAGGGGTCTTCTGCGATTCATGAGGTGGAATCTTCTGGTGAAACGTTGGAAGCAAGTGAGGTAGCTTCCATTGAGCATGCGTTGAGAGCATTGAGAGAAGAGAATGCTAAGCTCATCAAGGTGGTAGCAACTGCGGCTACAGCCAAGGAGCGTCATGAGGCCTTGAGTGTGATTGTGGGTAACAAGAAGGCCATTGTAGAGCTGCAAAGCTATCAAGATGTGGTCAAGCCAAAGGCAACCAGTGAGCGTGGACGTGCGGTGCGTGGTGAAAACTTGGCGTTGAATCGTCGTGATCTCCCCAAGTTTCAGTTGGCCTCTTCTGCAGTGAAAGCCTTTCCAAACGAAGAAGTTTTTGAAAGTGTGGATCATTATTTGCGAACCTTCGAAAGCATCTTGAACTCTTCGTCGTTGGATCTGGAGGCTCAGTGGGCTAAGTTGTTGCCATTGTGTATGCCAAATGGTGATCGTGCGTGGGTGGATAAAACATTGCTGAAGTGTGGTTCGTGGGCTGAGGCCAAGCAAGTTTTCTCTCGTCGTTTTGGGTCTGCGGTTATTACTCGTCGTAATACGGATCTGGTTTTTACCATGACCATGAGCTCATCAGAGTCCATCATGGACTATTCGTGTCGTTTCCAGCAAGCGGTTTACAATGCTGGCTTGCAGTTGGATGATCCTAGAGTGGCTGATAGGTTCATGGCGTCGTTGATTCTCCCAGTGCAGACGGCAGTGCGTATTACGTTGGTGCGAGAGCAAGGCACAGAATCGTGGACAGTGGATCGAATCACGCAGGTTGCTCGAGATGTCTTGGGAGACGATAATCGCTTTTATGCGCATGCGACTTCGTTGTTACCTGGTGGTGTGCAAGATCCAAGTGTGTATGAGAATCGTCGAGAGCGCCGTGGTTACCAAGGCTCGTCAAGAGGCACATTTAGTGGACGTAGTGGTCAGCATGGGTTCAAGCGTAGTGAGAACCATGGTGTGAGCAAGAAATTTCATTGCGATCAACATGGGCCTAATGACTCACACGGTTCCAAAGACTGTCAGTTCTTGAAGTTCAAGCGTGCAAGGGCAGAGGGCAAATGTGTCAAGTGCGGAAAGCCTTATGAACGGGGACATGCCGAGGTCTGTGGGCAGCGTCGTCCTCCTGGTGTAGGTCCTTCTCCTACTGTGTTGAATCCAGAAGTATTTGCGGCAAGTGTGGTTCCTGCTGCAATGAAGACGTCTCCTGAAGAGAACAAAGCAGAGGAGACAGAGAGTGTCGTTGATCAAGACCAATTGATGAGTGAATTGGCTTTTCAATGTAAGTTGCCTAGTGTGAATCCAGAAAGAGTGGAAACTAATTTCTTTGCGCTGCTGACCCCGCTGTTGATTTGTGTAGAATCCAAGTGTGTCAAAGTCATCGGAAAAGTGGATACGGGTTCACAAATAAGTTGTATTAGTTTGCGGTTCTTAATAAATGTGCTTAAAATTAAAAAAGTGAGAAAGGTTGAAGGTTACCTTAAGTTTTTATCCAAGTCTGTGAAGCGAGTGGCAATGACATTTCCGTTGAAATTCAAGTATGCAAATGGGATTGTATTTGAGCATGCGTTAGAAGTCGTCTCATTTGAGCAAGGATTGGATTTTGATGTCTTGTTGGGTGTAGATGTGCTGCCTAAGATGAATATTGGTTTGACTGGTGTTGCTTTTCGTATTGATAGCGAGCATCAGCATTCAGACGCAACTGAGCATGATGCGAGAATGTTTGAAAATATCAACCTAGATTTTGATGGCAAACACTTAGAAGCGGATAACTCACCTGCAGGAACTCCAGCAGAACGTAAGGAGTTTGAGGAGTTCATTCGCGACTCGTTGAAGAGAAATGAGAGTATCCCGATTGAATCGTGCTGTCCCTTGCCAGAAGCAGTAGTGCGATTACCTACGAAGGAAGGAGCGACGGCGCATCGTCGTCCTTACCCTATAGCGGAATCATTGAAGCCTGTTGTGGAGAAGCAGATTCAAAAGTGGTTAGATACAAAAACCATAGGACGATCAAGAATCAACTCGTCTTTTAATAGTCCACTCTTGGTAGTACCAAAACGTGACAAGTTGGGTAACGTGGTAGATCATCGTGTGTGTTTGGATGTGCGTCTGTTGAATAGCATTTTACCACCTCCTTATAACTTCCCTATACCTTTGGTAAAGGATATCTTTGAGAACTTGAGCGGTATGAAGTATTTTGGGACCACAGATTTGAAAGATGCGTACCACCGATTTCCAATAGAAAGAGAGAGCCAATTTAAGTGCAGTTTTAGCTTCAATGGTCAAGGTTTCTATTTCTTGAAAGCCTGTTTCGGATTGTGCCAGTTACCTAGCCAGTACCAATTTACACTTTCTACTTTGCTGTCTGGTTTGCAGCAGGTACGAGATGAAACTGGACGAATTGTGTCAACTACCCAGAATTTTTTAGATGATATCATTATCGCAGGAGTGAATTTTGAGCATTACAAAGTAGCAGTGAAGACAGTCATTGATCGACTGACAGAAGCAAAGTTAATCTTACAACCAAGCAAGTGTCACTTTATGCAGAAGAAGGTGCGACTTTTGGGTTTTGTAGTTGATGAAAAAGGCATTCGAGTGGACAAGTCCAAGTGTACTAATGTGGCAAACTGGCCAGTGCCAACGACAAAGAAGCAAGTGCAGCAGTTTATGGGGTTGGTTAATTATTTGCGCTCCCATATTCCCATGATTTACAGAGTGGCAGCTCCTATCACGGATCTGATCAAGGACAACAAAGATGTGATGAAGCATTGGACAAGCAAGCACACAGAGTGTTTTGAAGCGATCAAAAAGATTTTACAAGCGGATTTATTGATCAATTATCCAGATTTTGAAAAGGAATTCATCATTGCGTGTGATGCCAGTCTATATGGTGTGGCCGCTGTAATTTACCAAGAGGATGACAAGGGACGTCATAAATATGTGGGCTTTATTTCGAGCACGCTGAGTCCAGCTCAGAGACGATGGTCAACTACCAAGCGAGAGTTGTATGCGGTTGTGTTAGCACTGAAGAAATTTCATACGTACATTTATGGGCGAACATTCCGTGTGTTGACTGATCATAGAGCATTAGTGTACCTACACTCGCAGAAAGTGGTGAATCCTATGATGGCAGGTTGGATAGAGACCATTCTGGACTTTACGTTTGAGGTGGTGCATTTGCCAGGAGCAATGAACATCTTTCCAGATTTGTTGAGTCGATTGTATCCACCTGTGGAAGAGGAGAGTAGAAAGCTAGTATTAGAAGAAAGCGAGGTTCACAGCCTAGATAGAGCAGCTCGAAACTTTGAGCGACGTGGTGAGAAGAATGTGATCAAGAAGAAGCGATATAGCAAAGATCATGCAGTCAACATCTTTGCTACACAAGTGATTGAGACAGCGAAAGAGGATCTAGATTATATGACACCTCCAGATGAAGATCGGGATGAAATATTGCAGGAAATTCACATGTTTGGACATTATGGTGCGCAAGCCATTGTCAGAGAATTGCATTCACAAGGGTTGCATTGGGCTAATGTGTATGAAGATGCGAAACGTTTAGTTAGCAGTTGCCCTGAATGCCAGAAGCATAACATTGCCAAGAGAGGGTGGCACCCACTGAAGAATGTCGTATCGTTACAGCCCATGTCGCATGTGTCTGTCGATTTGGCTGGGCCCATGACATTGACATTTGAGGGGTATGTGTATGTGATGGTTGTTACTGATTTGTGCACAAAGTATGTTGTAGTGCGACCATTGAAATCAAAAGAATCCACAAGCATTGCGAGAGAGCTGATCAAAGTGTTTGGCGACTACTCTTTCCCGATTGTTATTCAAAGTGATCATGGTGGAGAATTTGAAAATCGTTTGTTGCAATCTATCAGCGAGAACTTGGGAGTGCAGCGCAACTATTCGACTCCATATGCAGCAAGATCAAATGGTAGTGCGGAAGCCAGTGTGAAAATTGTGATGAATACCCTGAGGAAGATGAGCAAGTCCAATGCGAGAGAATGGAGCGATTACTTACCGATTGTGCAGTTGTGCTGCAATCGTTACATCAAGAGTAAATCCATGACATCGCCGTTTTCTCTCATGTTTGCGAGACGAGTAACTTTACCTGATGATTATGCGAACAAGGACAAGTATCCTATACCAAAGGACATTGTGTCGGTAGAAGAGCTAGAAGAGCGTATCGAGTACATGCACAAGATTGTGTTTCCAGCAATTCATGAACGAGAAGCAAAGATGAATGCGCTAATGCAGAAACGATTTAATGGTAAGCACATGATTGTGGACATCCCTGTAGGAGCTCATGTGATGGTCAAAGTGCGTCAAAGACCGAGCAAGTTGAGCCCAATTTATGATGGTCCATATACAGTGATTCGTAGAAATCAAGGGGGATCCTATGAGTTGAAGGACGAGATGAATGAGATCCTGCATCGCAATTATGTGCCATCCGAGTTGAAGGTAGTTAATATTGATGAGAAGGCCATTGACGATGAGTATTTTGAAATCGAGGCGATACGAGATCATCGGGGCAAGGCGGCCAATCGTGAATACTTGATCAAGTGGAAAGGTTATGGAGAGCGAATGTGTTCATGGATTACAGCCGAAGATGTGTCAGACCCTCATATTTTGCAGCGCTATTGGCAAAAGCATGTGCAGTTACAGCAACAAGAGAAGGATCGTATCGGTGAGCGAGTGGCAGCAGCAACACAACAGGCTGCGTCATCGAAGGAGGGCAAGCACAAGAGACGACAGGTAGGTGCGGTAATGAGCAAGGAGAGTCAATCGCAAGCACCTGCCAAACGGCGGTTGGTGACATATGTTACGAAGCCGGCGGGAACAAAGCTGTAAGTGGTGGCATGGTAAGGTTGTGTGGTGGAGGAATCAGTGTGAGATACGAGGCAGTTGGTATAGTTTGCGGTAGCAGTGTACCTTTTTACCTGTTCAATGTTTTTTTTCCCATTGGGTTTTGCATTGTTTAGGATGTTTTAATGGCCATTGTTACGGAACTATGTTAGCATGGAGGCGGTTCACACAAGCGGGTCTAGTTTGATCTATCTCCTTGGTGTGGTTTTTTGTCGAATCGTCAATTCTTTCAGTATTATCGATTCTGGTGGAGACGAATGTTTAGGATATAGATCATATCATAGCAATGAACAAGTATTATGCTGCGCATAATACAGCAGGAATGAGCAAGGATGCGTAGTAGAATACAATAGCTTTATTTAGACATAGCAAGAAGATGTGAGTGGTGCCATCCGATGGCTAATCTATAGCTTGGTGCAATTACGTTCCTGTAGTGTGGTAGCCTATGACATTGCGTTCCTGGAAATGGGTTTCAATCCTGATGAATGTTCTTCCACCAAGTCTGCTCTGAAGAACATTCTATCCATTGTGCGTACCTTGACTCCTGTCTAATTGGTGATCTGTCAACTCTTATCCACGAAGCCCTTGTTGACTGGTGGAATGCTTATACAATTATCCTCTATCCTGGATCAAGGTCCTATTGCTGCGGCACTGTCAAATAACTATAAATACCTTCGATTCTTACACTAGTTTTAATCCTCATTCAATCTTGGAATAACCTAATAAATATATTCAGTTCTAATTGTATTTTTTCTGTCTATATTTCGTTATTCTAAACAGTTTGAAGTATTTTCGTTTTATTCTGAAGAAAATGTGCATATCTTGTTAGGAATGGATATTCTCTCTAAGATTGGCATTGGCATTAGTGGTTTAGTGAGTCGACATGGATTTCAAGCTGGTCCGAGATTACCAGATCCAATTGATGATTCGATTAAACCTAATGCAGATCCATTTGGTAGTGAGGAGGACCGTGCTCCTTTTGTGAAACTATTAAATGTGTTGTTAGTGGAGAATTCGCAAATTGACATGAAGAATACTCGTTGTAATTTGCCCGATTCTACTATCCAGTTGGATACTAAGCCTGGTTGTGTTGCCTGGAGAGCTCAGTATCCTTTGCCTGAAGCCTATCGTGATGCTGTGAACAAACAGATCCAAGTTTGGCTTGATGAAGGTGTAATTGAAAGATCGGCTAGTCATACTCGTTTTAATCATCCCTTGTTGGTGGTGAAGAAAAAGGATGCGAATGGCAACTACGACATGTCAAAGCCCCGTGTGGTATTGGATGTGCGCAAGTTGAATTCGATCTTGGAGGTGGATGACAAGCAACAATTACCCTTGATTTCGACTATTCATCAGAACATTGGGACGAAGATGATCCATACTTGTTTAGATATCCACGCTTGTTTTACCAGTTTTGGACTGGAACCAAAGGATGCTCACAAAGTTTCATTTACGTCACCGTTTTGCAATACTCAGTACACCTTTAAGAAGGCTGCTTACGGGATTCGTCATGTTGGATCAGTTGTGGTCCGTACACTGCAGAATTTGTTGTCTGATTTGAATACGTCGACTGCTGCGACTACATATCCCACTGATGGTGCTCACTCTGTAACCATATACGTCGATGATATTTTATGTAGTAGTAATGGATCGCTGGAAGATCATTACAAGCTTGTTGCCGAAGTGATTCGTCGCTTGACAAAGGCTAATTTAGTTTTGAATCCTGAAAAGGTTGTATTTGCTCAGCGTAGCATTTATCTTTTGGGATGGAGTGTGATTAATGGCAAGTTGGTACCCGATGGTCGAAAACTTACCAATATCGCAGAATGGCCTGCTATCAAAACGGGCAAACAGCTTGCTTCTTTTTTGGGTTTGATGTCATACTTTCGTTCGTCTATTCCGTTGTATTCTCGCTTGACTCAGGATCTTGATTCTTTGAAGCAATACAAGGATTTGTCGCAAGTATGGACTAAACGCCATGACAAGATTGTCGCTACTTTGAAAGAAGCATTGATGACCAAAGCGTTGGTCATGTCTCCTCCTGATTTCTCTGCTCGATTTCATCTGGCTACTGATGCTAGTCTCACTGCGATTGGTGGTATACTGTACCAAGTCATTGAGGATGAAATTCGCTATGTGGGTTTGGTTTCACGTAAACTATCTCCTTCAGAGAGAAATTATAGCACGACGAAGAGAGAGTTGCTTGGTATCTGTTATTCATTAGCAAAGTTTCATCGCTTTTTGTATATGAGAAAATTTACCTTGCACACGGATCATAAGAGCTTGATTTATTTGAATACTCAAGAGATCCCCAATACGCTCTTGTTAGGGTGGTGGGAGAACATTTTTTCGTATGATTTTGACATTATTCACTTACCTGGTGTTCTTAATGTGATACCTGATGCTTTATCTCGGCTTTATGAAGATGAAGATGCTTCTGCACGTCATCTTCTGGGGGGCAGGTACTATGCTGATGGTGGTGAAAAGTTAAAGCGAAAGAAGAAGATGGGTTCCAAGTTGAAGACTACAACGCCATCTATTAAAATGAAACGTACCCCTGTGCGGGTTACGAAAGTGAATTCTTGTGCGAGTGATCGACATGTTGATGTGAAGCCTACTTTGATGAAAGAAAGCACCACATCAGCTGCCTCGTCAAAGCAAAGACAGGAATTGATCTTACGTGCTCTCAAGTTTGCTGATTATGTTACTCCACCTGCTAATGAAAGAGACAATATGATTATTGCTCAACATTTGGTTGGTCATTTTGGAATTAAACATGTGGAAACTGCTATCCATCGAGATGGATTCCATTGGACAAATATGCGTAAGGATATCGAACGAATCTTAGGTGATTGCATTGAATGTAACAAGTACAATATTGCTCGAGAAGGATATCATCCTTTCCGTAGTACCAAAGCTGACTTACCGTTGGATCATTGGTGTATGGATCTTGGTGATATGGGCGTTACAAGTTCATTCGGTAGCAACTTTATCTTTGTGTTAACAGATATCTTTACTCGATTTACTGTTATTCGTTGTATTCCTGATAAGAATGCTACTACAATTGCTCGTGAATTACTCCATGTCTTTTCACTTTTTGGATGGCCTAAAATTTTGACATCCGACAGAGGTTCTGAATGGCTTAACGAGGTTGTGGAAGCAATGATAAACATCAGTGGCATAGATAGAAGGCTCTCTCTAAGTTTTAACGCCTTAGGAAACGCAATTGCTGAGAGCTGGATTAAACATGCAAAGACAACGACAGTTAAGTTGCTCAGAGGAAAGCGTGATCAATGGGAGCATTATATTCCTTGGGTAAATTATTGTATAAATGTGAAATATGCTAGGTTGCACAAATCTCGCCCCTATACACTTATGTTTAATCGCCAGCCAAACGGTCTTGCTGATTATTCAAAGGTGGAACCAACTCCTAGTTCAGAATTGGCTGATCAGAAGGTTATCGATGAGCGATATAGATTTGTGCAGGATGTTCTTATACCTGCTATTTCAAAGCGTGTTTTGGAGACTCAGAAAGCTGATCATGCGAAGTTTGCTAAGAAGCACAAGATCATTGAGAACCCTTATCCTATTGGTAGTAAGGTGATGATCAAGAATGTGCATCGACAGAACAAACTTGATGAACGGTATGAAGGTCCCTATCTTATCCACAATGTGACAGATAACGGCGCTTATACTTTGATGGATCGAACTGGTGCTCTTTTGAGTAGAGATGTACCAACTCATCATATTGTGTACAAAGCGGCTGTTAACCCTAAGCCTATAACTGTAGATGAATTTAAGAATGAGCATTACGAAATTCAAGCGGTTATTGATCATAAGGGAACGCCAGGTAATTACCAGTACTTGGTGCAGTGGAAGGGATTTGATGATCCTATCGAAAACACATGGGAACCTGTTGAGAATTTCAATTCTACCAAGCATATTGAATTGTATTGGGGTAGAAGAAATGGTGCAAAAGCTGTTGGAAAGCGCAGAGTTGCACCTGCAACAGTGAATTGGAATAAGTCTGCTAGTCGCAAACCAAAGCGAACTGCGCAGAAAGCTAAACGGTCTTAAGGGCTGAATCTATATGGTGTTTGATCTAGTCTTTTTACCTTATTATGTATTTTTCCTATGATAGGTTTTTTAAAGGTTTTTTAATGACGGATGCTACCCATATTGTGTTCTTTGTAAATATTTGTATTTATATATGTATATATTTGTATATACGGCATTTGTATCTAGATGGTGCTATGACTTAAGGTTGTGGGACAAATCAATGAATTATCTTGATCCTGGAAGGGGGCTGTTGCATCCAGCGGGATACTTGAGTTAGAATAACTCAGTTATAATCGGATCACGATACTTCATTTGATGCTAGTAGATCTTTTGATAGAGTCTCAAGATAAGGAACAAGCTACTTAGTTGTTTGAGAACATTCTAAATGGTCTGTGCTGAATAAGAGATTTGGGAAGATTGCGGCATGTTTGAGACAATGCCTGACTCAACCTAAATTCTATATCAGACCATTGTTCCTGATAAAATGCTGTGTTGTAAATATACATGTTTGACACTTGTCAAACATCAGGTCATTAAACAATAAGATAGATTGATTGACTTAGCGATTATGATTTAATATAAAAGGTGTGCTTAATTCAATTAATAAATCTTTAGTTTTCGTATCTGGCTTATTTTACAAGTCTTTATTTTACTTTTATATTATCTCCACTTGTATCTTTCTCTGGATACAACAATGCCATCATTTGCAATATTTAAGAAATAGATGTTTATCGAGCCAATGAATGTACAATAGAAAGTCCCTGATACAGCTGCCATGGAGCACTAAGTGATGCACAAGACGGCCATACCATGGACGTATTGAGGTATGATTAAATGGCCATACCAGGTTTCGAATTAGGGTAGTCTGTATATGGCCATCTAAGCAGCAGTTTAAGGAAGCCATTAAATGGCTAATTTTGGAACCCTGAGATGTCACTAATCTTGGGATAATAGAAGCCGTACCAGGGACCATTATACAGCCGTTATGGAGGGCGTTCGAGGGCTGTATCTAAAACCTCCAGTTCGGGGCTTCCCTGATACGCCCTACAATATCGCCATTTCAGGGTCGTTTCAGGGCGTTTTAGGGTAATCATAGGGCTGTAGTGTTTTTCCCAAAAAGGAAAATACTATGTAATGGCAGTGATAACTATGTATGATTCACTGTATGGAATTACATTTTATTTTGCCTTGATTAATTTGAAGGGTATATATCTGTGAATACTCAAGATAGTCTGTGGAATGTATAGTTTGATATAAGTACAAATTCACGGAAAAAAAAGAATAAAAAAAACAATAAGTCAACTTGACGACGATGATAAAGTGTAATAGTGAGTAATGAGTACAATTGTCTTGTACTGGCAAAGACGAATGTACTATGGTGTTGGGCTTGATGTTACTAAATGTAGGCCCTTATAATTTGAGTAACACTAATTGCAGTAAAAGGGGTTGAAAAAAGCAGATAGAATACTGTTAAAATTCTTCTTTATTCAAAATTAGGCTAATGTGCAATAAAATGTATATTCTACGTCTCTATTTATATTATTTGGTTTATATCTCTTATCTGACGGTTGTTTAGCAACTGTCAGTGATTCCATTATTTTCAGTATAAATGTTGGGTCATTTGGTACTTGATCTTGTGGATCAAGGACGGTATTTTAAAGTATAGCTTGTGGAGCATGCGTTGACAATTGCTCCCATTGTTGACCATGCAACTTCTTACGGTTTATTATGTTACAACACATTACAATACCCTTGGTATGTTACTTTAGTATGTGTCATTTCTTATTCGAGTAGCTTACCCTTGCTATTATCATGCAACTACTATTATTATATACTACATCTTATCTTTGATAGCATGGGTCGAATGAAATGACATTTTTATTTTGGGTATTTTTTATGATGGGAATCTAGTCTAGTTCACTTCAGACAGTGCAAAATCAGCATCTAATTGTGAATCTTCTCATAGAGCTAAAATATGCCACTCGAGTAGCAAAAATCCAAAAAACAACAGGGTTCTGCTACATCAAAAGCACAAAAACTGCTTATGTTAGCCGTTGTGGAACAATAGCGCAGCAATAATGCTTCGATAAGTAGAATATCCTTTGCCCAGTGAGAGCTTAATAGTTTACTGCAAGAAGTATATATTTAAAAGCTTCCAAACATCTGTCAACAAGTTTGCTTT
This sequence comes from Mucor circinelloides, assembly GCA_037974945.1. Taxonomy (NCBI): domain Eukaryota; kingdom Fungi; phylum Mucoromycota; class Mucoromycetes; order Mucorales; family Mucoraceae; genus Mucor; species Mucor circinelloides. The sequence goes on along the minus strand of JBBNAA010000005.1, from coordinate 2,658,920 downwards.
ACACAATAAGCATACAAGATTTTATTCAAACTTCAAACTTTCAAATTTACATGCTGTTTACAGACTTTTACATGTTCTTTCGCATAGTGTAGTGTTCTAATCACTTCAAACAATGAAAACAACGCATGAAACAGCCCAGAAACGTAGAAAAGCTATATCTATTTATTACCTCTATATACTGAAAAACCTAGAAAAATTTTGCCATAGTTCTCCTCTGCAACGATGTTAGGCGGAATTTGAAGTACTACCCAAAAATGCAATTAGGTAGTATTTCAATTAGACCACCCCTCAGGTGCTAGAGCGTGCCTTACTACACCCCTAACGTGAGGAATTATGTTTATTAAGACCCTCAACTGTCGCTAAGTAAGTAGAATCAACAATTAAGTTTGGACCAGCCTATCTAATCCTAGCCTCGGAATCTTGTTATTGTTGAGCTTCAGTGATAGGCACATCCACTCAACGTAAAAAAAAAAGGTATGCTTCAAAGAAACATAGAAAGAAAGGAAAATAGTGAGGGTAATAACGTTACACGCAGATGAAAGTTAAAAGAAATAAGGGCGAAAAGCCAAAGAAAAAAGAGAGTTAAGGCAAATAAGAAGGGGAGAAATATAAACAATCAAAAATGAATAATAATGGGTTGTATCTACAACTATTGCTATGGTTGTTCTCGACAAAAAAAAATAATAACTTGACTAATATCTTGCAGCATCATCCAGCAGTAGTAGTGTCCATGGTCATTGCTATACGCTTGCCTATAAAAGATAGTCAAAATAATATAATTAGTATCGCATTCTACCTCAATCAACGCCATCGTATTATATACAGTACTTACCTAATCGACTGTTATCAGTTCCGGTTGCATCCAGTAGTATCGAGCAGCATTAATCATCCATTAGTCGTCGTCGTGACCTTATACTTGTTGTTGCCAATATATCACATCTAAATGATACAGTAATAGTAATCAGTAATATATCCAACAATCTACGTCATTTATACTTACTTGATGAACAATTCACGACAGGTTCTGCATCATCTAGTATTCTTCTGGAACACCACCTTCTTGTTGTGCTTCTTGCTGCCTATATTCTGTCAAGTTTGTGTAATCAGTAAGATATCACTGAACACCAGGCACCATTGAGACTAACCTGATCCATTGAACTCGTCGAGAAACAACGTAGCAATACAAATGACTTGCTGACAGCACCAAACCAGACAAAAAAAGTGCTATAAATGACTTGCAGATAGCACTAATCGAGAAAGAAAAAGCACTGCCCATAACTTGCAGACAGCACCAAACCAGAGAAGAGGAACAACGCTACTAATGACTTGTTGCAGACAGCACTAAATAAACCAGGCAAAAACAGCATTGCAAATGACGACATGCCGCAGAGAGTGTCAAAGCAGCGAAAAATAGCACCAGAGGTCTTGCTGCTGGAGCTTAGGATATACACAACCATTTCCTAAAAATAAGTAAAAATTCATTTAGTTACGCTTCAATAAAACATAATAACTAATGGTACATACCGTCGTATTCAGAGAAGCAGCGGTGGCGGTGGTGGTGGCAATAACAACGTAAAAAGTCGAAGCAGTGTTCACCAGTTGTTGCGTTGTTCTTTTCTTTTGTTTTGAAGCAGTCGTCGGTTGTAGCTATTCTAGTCAACAAAGAACAAGAATAATTAATTAATAATAGACTTGGACAATCGATACAGTAAATACACTCACCTCCATATTATGCTAACAACTAACAACAATCATAGGCTTGATAACCTTTCTGCTATTGCCTTCAATAACAAGATAAATAATAGGTTTGGCAGTAAAAGTAGTATTAAAAACGAGGGTATGAAAAAAGAAAAAACGGGGGAATGGGAAAGAAAGAAAATGCTGCAAACTTGACGTCACGGGTGTACTCTGGATATAGGGTAGCTGATATCAAACTGAGGTTGAAATTCATATTGCTTTGAATGAGGCATTATTCATGATGAATTCTGTCATGACTTAAACTTGGCAATTGTTGTTAAGAAACATCTGTTCAAGTTTATATCAAACTTGTCTAGAATTTGAAGGCGCATCGAATGACATTACTTTTGTCTGATTTGATCAACACTAGACTTCTCAAACAGACAAAACGTTTTTCGTCAGATTTTGGTGGTTTTTCAATAATACCTCCATCTCTGTCAACATAACCTTGCTTGCAATACTAGCCATTATTGTAGCGCAAGACGTTTCCTATCGTTTTAGCTCTTACTCGAGGCTCTAGCTTAACTCTACATGGAGAAATACACAAAATTCATCTAACCAAAAAACTCAGATACGATTTGGGACCTTGTCTTCATAGGTCAGAAATAGACGAAATCAAGAATTTTCCCTGAGTAGGATTTTTTGTCAATATCTCTAGAATGGCTTGTCCGATTTGAGCAAAACAAAAAGCATTTGATAGGTCTGCATTAGCCCCAACATAATCTAAAAGTCAAAAAACACCTAATAGACGTTCCCTTCATGAAATAATTCAAAGTCATGTATTTTAATTTGCCTCAAACGGGCACTACCCGACATAGTTTTGAAAATACTAACAATAACCATACCATCGTATAGAGAATTAAAGGAGAAACAAAAGTTGAGCACTACGCAACATTGACTCACTTAGTAAATCATGGAGAAATAGTCATCCAAAGTTGGATCATTTTTCACATTTTCCCTTCTTACTACGTCATTTCATCTATTACAAACCCAAATTTAACACTCTCTAATCAATAAAAGTACCCTGAACAACTTTTACTATACATACATTCAACATTCATATATCAATACAATGACTTTTACTTGTGACATCTGCTCAGAATCGATGAAATCATGAAATCATGGATATCTCAGCAACCACAGTAGCTACATAAATTTCGCTTGTAGTTTCGCTTTTCACGCAAGAAATGGTCCTAATAACCTGTAAGTTTCAAGACTGTACCGGCAATATTTAAAAACTCGATGTTCGATGGTCCAAAAGTCAAAAAGTCAAAATTTGAAAATTGTTTCCAACATCCATGTCCAGATATGAGATTTCGTACACAGTATGAGATAACTTGATAAAACTATTGTAGTACTATGAAGATGAAGCAACTTTTTAGCTGAGGGCATGGTACTAGAAATGCCTTGTCGTCCAGATAACTGCTGGCATTAGAGAGTGCACTGAAGTGAACTAGACTAGATTCCTATCATAAAAAATACCCAAAATAAAAATGTCATTTCATTCGAGCCATGCTATCAAAGATAAGATGTATATAATAATAGTAGTTGCATGATGATAGCAAGGGTAAGCTACTCGAATAAGAAATGACACATACTAAAGTAACATACCAAGGGTATTGTAATGTGTTGTAACATATATAAACCTTGAAAGGTTGCATGGTCAACAATGAGAGTGATTGTCGACGCATGCTCCACAAGCTATATTTTGAAATACCGTCTTTGATCCACAAGATCAAGAACCAAATGACCCAACATTTATACTGAAAATAATGGAATCACTGACAGTTGCTAAACAACCGTCAGATAAGAGATATAAACCAAATAATATAAATAGAGACGTAGAATATACATTTTATGGCACATTACCCTAATTTTGAATAAAGAAGGATTTTAACAGTATTCTATCTGCTTTTTTCAACCCCTTTTACTACATGCACAACTTAGCAGGGAGAAAACGCATGCCTCATTTTGAAAACAAAAAAAAAGTTACAATCATCAGTCTTGAAAAGAACACTACTAAATATAGCTGTTAATAATTTTCTTCTGTAGAAGAAGCAAAAATCATTTTTTTTGTTACATCAAAACTACTGTAATAGCTTAGCTTGCTAATCATAGCCCATTTATATATGATCTGCAGCAATGTGATTTGTTCTCGCATTAAAAGCTTTACTGCACTTCTTCGAGATCTGGCTAAAGTGTATTATTATGTTGGATTGTATTATCGAGTTGTTAGTCTATATTAAGTTATTATCTAAAAGAAGAACAATAGTAGCAGTAAATAATGCTTCGATAAGTAGAATAATATTATTTACCGAGTCAGAGCTTCATAGTTTACTGCAAGAAGTATATATTTAAAAGCTTCCAAACATCTGTCAACAAGTTTGCTTTACACAATAAGCATACAAGATTTTATTCAAACTTCAAACTTTCAAATTTACATGCTGTTTACAGACTTTTACATGTTCTTTCGCATAGTGTAGTGTTCTAATCACTTCAAACAATGAAAACAACGCATGAAACAGCCCAGAAACGTAGAAAAGCTATATCTATTTATTACCTCTATATACTGAAAAACCTAGAAAAATTTTGCCATAGTTCTCCTCTGCAACGATGTTAGGCGGAATTTGAAGTACTACCCAAAAATGCAATTAGGTAGTATTTCAATTAGACCACCCCTCAGGTGCTAGAGCGTGCCTTACTACACCCCTAACGTGAGGAATTATGTTTATTAAGACCCTCAACTGTCGCTAAGTAAGTAGAATCAACAATTAAGTTTGGACCAGCCTATCTAATCCTAGCCTCGGAATCTTGTTATTGTTGAGCTTCAGTGATAGGCACATCCACTCAACGTAAAAAAAAAAGGTATGCTTCAAAGAAACATAGAAAGAAAGGAAAATAGTGAGGGTAATAACGTTACACGCAGATGAAAGTTAAAAGAAATAAGGGCGAAAAGCCAAAGAAAAAAGAGAGTTAAGGCAAATAAGAAGGGGAGAAATATAAACAATCAAAAATGAATAATAATGGGTTGTATCTACAACTATTGCTATGGTTGTTCTCGACAAAAAAAAATAATAACTTGACTAATATCTTGCAGCATCATCCAGCAGTAGTAGTGTCCATGGTCATTGCTATACGCTTGCCTATAAAAGATAGTCAAAATAATATAATTAGTATCGCATTCTACCTCAATCAACGCCATCGTATTATATACAGTACTTACCTAATCGACTGTTATCAGTTCCGGTTGCATCCAGTAGTATCGAGCAGCATTAATCATCCATTAGTCGTCGTCGTGACCTTATACTTGTTGTTGCCAATATATCACATCTAAATGATACAGTAATAGTAATCAGTAATATATCCAACAATCTACGTCATTTATACTTACTTGATGAACAATTCACGACAGGTTCTGCATCATCTAGTATTCTTCTGGAACACCACCTTCTTGTTGTGCTTCTTGCTGCCTATATTCTGTCAAGTTTGTGTAATCAGTAAGATATCACTGAACACCAGGCACCATTGAGACTAACCTGATCCATTGAACTCGTCGAGAAACAACGTAGCAATACAAATGACTTGCTGACAGCACCAAACCAGACAAAAAAAGTGCTATAAATGACTTGCAGATAGCACTAATCGAGAAAGAAAAAGCACTGCCCATAACTTGCAGACAGCACCAAACCAGAGAAGAGGAACAACGCTACTAATGACTTGTTGCAGACAGCACTAAATAAACCAGGCAAAAACAGCATTGCAAATGACGACATGCCGCAGAGAGTGTCAAAGCAGCGAAAAATAGCACCAGAGGTCTTGCTGCTGGAGCTTAGGATATACACAACCATTTCCTAAAAATAAGTAAAAATTCATTTAGTTACGCTTCAATAAAACATAATAACTAATGGTACATACCGTCGTATTCAGAGAAGCAGTGGTGGCGGTGGTGGTGGCAATAACAACGTAAAAAGTCGAAGCAGTGTTCACCAGTTGTTGCGTTGTTCTTTTCTTTTGTTTTGAAGCAGTCGTCGGTTGTAGCTATTCTAGTCAACAAAGAAAAAGAATAATTAATTAATAATAGACTTGGACAATCGATACAGTAAATACACTCACCTCCATATTATGCTAACAACTAACAACAATCATAGGCTTGATAACCTTTCTGCTATTGCCTTCAATAACAAGATAAATAATAGGTTTGGCAGTAAAAGTAGTATTAAAAACGAGGGTATGAAAAAAGAAAAAACGGGGGAATGGGAAAGAAAGAAAATGCTGCAAACTTGACGTCACGGGTGTACTCTGGATATAGGGTAGCTGATATCAAACTGAGGTTGAAATTCATATTGCTTTGAATGAGGCATTATTCATGATGAATTCTGTCATGACTTAAACTTGGCAATTGTTGTTAAGAAACATCTGTTCAAGTTTATATCAAACTTGTCTAGAATTTGAAGGCGCATCGAATGACATTACTTTTGTCTGATTTGATCAACACTAGACTTCTCAAACAGACAAAACGTTTTTCGTCAGATTTTGGTGGTTTTTCAATAATACCTCCATCTCTGTCAACATAACCTTGCTTGCAATACTAGCCATTATTGTAGCGCAAGACGTTTCCTATCGTTTTAGCTCTTACTCGAGGCTCTAGCTTAACTCTACATGGAGAAATACACAAAATTCATCTAACCAAAAAACTCAGATACGATTTGGGACCTTGTCTTCATAGGTCAGAAATAGACGAAATCAAGAATTTTCCCTGAGTAGGATTTTTTGTCAATATCTCTAGAATGGCTTGTCCGATTTGAGCAAAACAAAAAGCATTTGATAGGTCTGCATTAGCCCCAACATAATCTAAAAGTCAAAAAACACCTAATAGACGTTCCCTTCATGAAATAATTCAAAGTCATGTATTTTAATTTGCCTCAAACGGGCACTACCCGACATAGTTTTGAAAATACTAACAATAACCATACCATCGTATAGAGAATTAAAGGAGAAGCAAAAGTCAAGCACTATGCAATATTGACTTACTTAGTAGATCATAGAGAAATATTCATTCAAAGTTGCTTCATTTTTCACATTTTCCCCTCTTACTGCTTCAAAACGTCTATTACAAACCCAAATACAGCACTCTATAGTCAAACAAACTACCCCAAACAACTTTTACTACACATATAACCAACATTTATATATCAATCTAATGACTTTTATTAGTACCATCTCGTCAGATCTCTCCTTTTTCAAATCTCTGTAAAGGAATAGCGCCCTCCTCAAAGCAATAATATTACTCAAACAAAAAAAAATACATAGAATACCACTCATGAGCATCCATGATATATGAGTCAAATAATAAACCTTTTAAATGTATATACAAACAACCTCTAAAAGATACTAAAGACACATTCTTAGCGCGCACATGGTGTGAATGAATCACTTTTTATCACAGCGTAGTTACTCCCACTAGTAATGTTTGTCATAAGTGTGTGTTCTCTTTATTCACATCAAAATCAAAGCAATAACAACATATTCGTCAACTATTATGCCCAGATGCCATAGTCGTACAGCATCCTACATAAGGAACACCTTCTATATAATAACAAAATACCACACCTTAAAAAACACAAGATTACGTTTATTCATGCTATGATGATGGGACATCATCCAAACCCAATCAAGGTTTCGTAGGTCTACCTTTCTGGCCAATACTCTGCATAAACTACCCCTTTAATGAAAAAAATCAATGACAGTTCAATCACTGAATATCGCAATAGCACCACCTATTGCTCTCTATCAGACTCATGCTACGAGCTAATAATGCTCAATTGTTATAAATAATCTTCATTTTTTACTCTAATCCAAGGATCTTCAGTTTTATTGAAACAACCAAACAAAATACAGTTGATTTTTAACTGTATTTACTACTTTGCTTCTTTTTTTTCTCTGTAAAATCCACTTCATCCCTGATTTCACTGCAGACAATGTTTTCCAGTCTCTCAGTTATACGTAGATGTTTTCAACCGCTCAACTTGATTGTTTCGTTCTCAACATGAAAATAATCAAGCTTAATTTAAGCAAGTTAAAAGAAGGGATTTGCAAAAGATCTATTTACTGTATGTTAGGATGGATACTTCAGGTTTATGTCTCGTAGTAGTGTAGATGGATCATAAAGTTCGTATCTGAAGCGGAAAACTTACAAGACACCAGCCAGCTGATGGGTTTATATTTTTATTTATAAATGAATGCAAATGAATGGTAAACAAGGATACGCAACTAGTCGGCCGAGCGATACTAAAGACGGTTATTGCTGTTGCCCATTTCATGTAGGTGGTTTTTAGTTTTTCCATTGCCCGAGGTATAAGCATTGATGGGATTTCGAATGTACTGCTGGTAATTGTTTACAAGGGGATTGTGTTGTGCTTGTGGTTCGTAGGGTTGCTGTTGAGCACGGTATATATTTGCCATTTCAATCACATTTGTGTTGTTTAAATTGTGAGGATCATGGGATCGATAAGCTCTTCCAGCTACAAAATACTCCATATCGTCAGTCATCTGTCGCTGTTGAAGAGGTGGCGTTGGATACTGTTCTGTTGAAGAATGGTGATAAGACGATAAGATGTCGTGATCGTCGTATTCAGCGCTACCGGAATTGGTGTCCATGTAAGATGCTGATGTGGCCAAGGGTCTTTTAGGGGAATACATGTCATTATTGTACGCTGTGCTCGAGTTATTGTGATGCAACGATGCGCTGATTCTATTACTGAGCCTTTTAAGTGGATTCATAGCGATGGTATTGTTGTTGATGCTGTTGTGAGAAGAGAAACTATTGCTGTAATAGCTGGTTTTTGGTGGATCTACGATATTTTCGGCCTCTTCGTCCTCATTGAATTTGTACATTCCTTTGATGCCTTCTGTTGAGTCATCCAGCTCCAAATCCTTCTCCCCTATACTTTGAAACTGTAATTCTCCACCAGGTCCTCCTGCGTTGTTTTGTAAATGAATGACAGATACATGGCGTACGCTCTTTTGTCTTGTCATGCGACTGATAAAAGGCTTCTTGCTAGCTTTGTTTGCACTGCTGCCGTACAACTTGGGCAACAAATGACGCACATGCTCATGCACCATGGGCACGGGAAGCTCTGCAAAGAAGGCTGGATCGCCAAATCGAAATCCAATTGAGTTTTTGGCTTTTCTAGTACTGTCTTGATGTTTATAGTCTTGATTACATCCTGCTGTCGTTGTGGATTCCATCTTTGGGGTATAGTAGTAGACTCTGTTATCAAAACGTCGACTACAGATAATTTTGAATAGAATGGTAATCAAGGGTAAAGGTGCTACAGCGAGTGAGGGTATACGAGCGCTTTTAAGGTTGAGGACACCAATCATGATCAATTGAAACAGTACTGTAGATACGAGCAAACGATTGAAAAGCAAGCGCCATATCTGGCCACCTGTCTCGACAGCAGTGACAAAGACATACATCAACAAGTATTTGAAGACCATGGTTGCCAAGAGGAAATAGATCGTGGTGAATGGTAATACCAGAGGTGCAATGACAGAATAAATCAGACCCACTGTAAAGAAGAATAGCAGCACATTGTAAAACAGCGGATAGTCAAATGCAGTAGGTCTAGTAAATTCTGTGATTTTTTTCAAGATTAGATATGATTTATCTATGTTTAAGCTAATCTTACCTTGCAACTGGCGTGGGCTAGGTCGGGTGAATAACTTTCTGCGCGATAAAAAGAGAGAGAGAGAGAGAGCGTGTGTGTGTATGTGTGTCAGCGTAGTTTATACTTGTCCATGGATATTGCATACCTTAGTGTCACTGTCAAAAGTACAACAACCTGTGCTAAATCAACGATAACACCAAGACCTTTCAGTGATACGTAGTTGACCCAATAAGTCGAAACATCTACATAACAGATAATGAGATTCCAACGTTTATTACCCCCTCCCCCTATTTACGAGCCTCTTACCACTCAGGTTCTTTGCTACTTGTGTTAGATTGCCACTCATGGTTGAAAAAAACTGTTTTGCTGTCAGAGTGGTTCCATTTTCAACGGCCTTTTGAATCTCTGCATACACGGCAATCAACGTGGAAGATACAGTGAAAACCAGCAAATTGTTGATGATGAAGAAAATAAACAATTTTGCCAGTACCTGTCGATCCAAACTTGTTCCAGTCATGTAGCCTTGTTGTTGCGACATGAACCTGAGTATCTTGGGCAAAATGAAAAAGAAGATGGCCATGACAATCGGTGTGAACCACGAGCTGAGCAGAGAAACGAACGTCTTGTGCTCTTTCATGAATTGAGTAGATCCAGGAAACAATCTCAAGAAATCCTTGACGTTGGATGAAGCAGACAGGAAACTGGAGGGAATGAACCAAAAGAATACAAACCCGTAGAAGATGCATGTAACAATCAGTCGTTTTGTTCGTTTGACATGTTCGTTCAGCGACAAGTTGGACCAGATAATGTCTTTTGGCTGTGGTGCAAGCTCGATAGACGGTGTTGTGCCTTCGATGCGTTTGGGTAGAGATTTCAGGGGCGATGCGGACGAAGCGAGGTACTTTGCATTTGCGTGAGCCCAGGACACTTTGTCGTATGAAATCCAGCCGTAACTCGTCTTTTTGCTCGTCGATATACGAGACCGTGCTTCGGTAATCCTTTCCTGTAGCTCCTGTACCTTTTCCGAGTAATAATTGATGGCGTCTACTTTGACTCCTCCACAGCACCCAAAGTATCCTCCAATACGTTCAAGGGGTCTCTTTTTGCCTTCAATCACTTGTCCATCTGTAGATTCAGGCATTTAGTTTAAGCTTCCCTCCTCTGTTTATCCTGTCCGTGTAAATATACCCTTCAAGTGATTCGACAAGATGATCTCCAGCTTTCTTACTGCTTCTTCGTGCTCTTCCACATACTTTGCAAGCTCTGTATTCTGCGTACCTATGCATACTTGCTGAGCAGGGTACTTTAGTCCTAATGAATCGACCCATTTACTGAGAGCTTCATCGGAGCGCATGGATGGCGGCACGTTAAACACCATCAGCGATCTGGCGTGCATTGATTTCTGGTATTCATCGCTTTCAAAGTACTGTTGTCTGAATTGAACGTAGCTTGCATAAAACCGCCATAGAAAGAAATAGATGATAAGCGAGTAAAGCCAGGTTCCTGCTGCATGGCACCAATACCAATTGAGATCGCCGTTGGAACCATGGAACTTACCGTCGTAATAGTTGATGGTGGATATGGATAGAAACTCTACGCCTGGAGAAGGAGGCCATTCACTGTGAATGTTGTGTCAGTTATTTCCCTTTTTTGATTCCCATTTGATTCTATATTTATACCCAGTGAATGAGGTGGCCACAATGTTGATTGGAATAATCACACAGACACCGATAAATGTCATGAAATAAAGCATTCTCCTAATCATTCGTATGAACTGAATAAACAGGGTTGCATCAAAGCCAATCTTTTCTATTAGCACGCTGTCTGGCGTGTGCATGACCGGCCTAAACCAAGCAAAGAAACCTATTGCGGCAGTTAATGTCATGCTGATCTACCAGCAAAGTTTACACTCTACCATGTCCTAGTTCAGGCGGCTGCTTTCTACAGTGCGAATGATCAGTCAACATGGCATTAGAATCTGTGGTATAACCTACGTTTTAGTTGCGTATTTGTACTTTGGTGCATAAACCACTAGAAGAACTGTTAGAGACGGTTGTTGGTTTTTTCATGTATATCAACATCTTACGAGAGTTGTTTGGTCGCAATATATTAAACACTAGCAAGACGCCAACAGCTATACCGACATTGATCCCCAGCTGTGTCGCCATGCCAGTTAGCGATAGTTGAGCATTTTCATCATTGTCTGCTTTACTGCTCATGATGATGTGTAGAAAATGTTTAGCAGAAAGAGATGTATGCAATTAAGGAGAAGGAAGGACAAAGAAATCAAGCTTATTTATATGTGTGTAACATGTCGTGTATTTGCTTGATTTTCCTCCCTCGTGGCATACACAAAGCTAAATTACATGCGAATAATATTTTAGCTCTAGAAATTGCGCTGTGAGCAGTGGAGTACTTTTTTTTTTTTTTTTTTTTTTTTTTTTTTTTTCCATAGTTGAGCTTACTATAGTGAGCAATTGGAACTGCCATTGCGTTCAGGCCCGCTTTAATAAAAGCTGGCATCTGCCTGCAATCAAATCAGTTGCTTCAATAGGAAAGCGAAATGCTCTGTTGCACAACATTCATACAATAAAGGACCAATATGGCTACATATACTCCTTTTAAAATGGCTCAATATTGTTGATGCATAGCCGCAATGGATTCATTTGACATGCTTAGTGGGCTCTAGCTGTGTAATTGCACCCTGTATTCATGCTTGTTTACCGGAAGCCAGGGCAAACAGCAATGTACCATACACAGTATTCTTTTAATGACGCCAACTTGATGTGCTATTCATACTATCTGTTGGCTTTCCTCCGTAATAGTTGGTTCAAGCACCCACCTTTTACTGCCTACGCAAAAAGAAATCTATAATCATTCCATCCCAAGTAGCGCAATTGCTCTGTCATAGGCAGTGTTTGATAGATATGAACATGCATCTCAAGATTGACAAGTTTTTAAGCATCGACGCGAGCTAAAAATAAGGTGGATTTGTAGCCAATCTACAGGTAAGACAAGCAGCAGAAAGGTTATCAACACAAATGTGATCCATGACCAGCGTATCTTTATAACCACAGCCCAATGTAAATGAATTCATGAATCAATAGACCCCCCCTCTTAAAGACATGTTCAAAGTCCACACTTTGCTTTCAAAAAGATATCTTGTTTGACATATGAAAGTACTCGCCCAGGCATGAGAATTTTAGCACAAGACAATGGGTTCAATGTCACTGAGTATTTGTGCTACCTACAAGCAATTTGACTGAACAAATGTCGCCAAGTGTTATGGATGTCTATCCGTAGGCTAAACAAAAACAAAGGTTTGACTCATAATAATGATCTATTGGGTTAAAGAAATGATCAGATGCATAGCTACACGTAATTTTACCAGAAGTAGATATAGAGAGTACCCATCAAACATATTCAATAATCGTTTTTTTACCAGATAAGGTATGGCCAGAAGTTACACATCACGGTTACAGACAACTACCCACCACTGGGGTTCAATTGCTCTCTTTTTTTTTTTTTTTTTTTTTTCTTTCATTTCATATAAATAGCAAGAGAACCTGGGGAAGCATCTATTTTCCTCATTCTTCTTTTTCTCTATCAAAATGTCTCTTGATAACCGTACATTGCAAACTGTGGGTATGGCAGGCGCTGCTGCTTCTGCTACGATTGCTGCCTTGGCTGTCAAATACCATGATCGTCCCTTGTTTTATGAGCATCCCAAGGGCATTGCTCATCAAGGAGGACTCCCAATTCTAGGCAATCTCACCTATTTGCTGGGCAACATCCATAGACTCTATGATTTCCAACTTGAGCAATTCGAAAAAGTGGATGCTCTTACCATGTATGTATCTCTCCCACCTCTCAAAACTTGAATGAATGAGTAAGCATGCTAATTAGCTCTTTTTAACCAGGACAATGCCTGTTGCAGGAAACCCAACTTCTATCTTCACCATTGATCCACAAAATGTCGATTATATATTAAAAGGTACATTTAAATGCTTCAGCTGCAGTCAATAGAGTGTTTTTACTCATGTGTAATTTAGGCAACTTTAAAAACTATCTAAAGGGTCCCAAGTTCAATAGCGCATTGTCTGAATTGCTCGGTAAAGGCATCTTTAATGCAAATGGTGAAAAGTGGAAATATCAGCGTAAAGCAGCAAGCCATATCTTTAATGTCAAGAATTTCAGAGACGAATTCACAGAGTATGTTACTGCTTGGATGTTTTATACATCGATTGACTGACAAGATCATAGTGTATTTGTAAAAGAGATGCTTGTCATGTGTAATCAAATCTTGGATAAGTCTGCTCAGGATGGCTCTATTGTCGACTTTCATGAACTCATGTTTAAATTCACATTGGATTCTTTTGTCTAGTATGTAACTAACTAGTAGCTAATTACGATACAAGCCCCCCCCCCTCTAACGTTCATATAGCCTTGGTTTTGGTGTTCAATTAGATTCGCTGCTCAAAAAGGAAAAGGTACCATTTGCAGTGTCTTTTGACCACTTGCAAAGATTGGGTGCTCTTCGTTTTGTCGATCCCTTAATGCCCTTGAAGGAATCTCTTGCCAAGTTCAACCCTTGGAAAATGTCGACAGCAGACCATGTGCATGCAGTAGATAGCTTTGCAGAGGATGTCATTAGACAGAGACGCAAGGAAATCGCTGACGGCATTGATGGACACAAGGATTTGCTCTCACGTTTCATGAACACTGTCAATGAAAATGGCGACAAATTGAACGACATTGAGCTTCGTGACACCGTATTGAATTTTATTATTGCTGGTAGAGATACTACAGCGCAAGCACTGTCCTGGTTGTTTTACAACTTGTCTTTGCAGCCTCGCATTGAAAAGAAGATTATTGAAGAAATCCAAGACAAGATATCTGACGATGCTGAAAGAGATTCACCTGCATTGTATGAGATCATCAGCAATATGCCCTACCTTCATGCTGTGTAAGTAGCTGCAACAGGGTTGGTGACGCTGTTCATACTAACACAATTGATACTATAGCTTTTATGAAACTCTTCGTTTGCATCCCTCTGTGCCCTCAAATCAAAAGTACGCTTTGGAAGATGACATTTGGCCCGATGGCACGGTTATCAAGGCTGGTTACTACGTGAGCTGGAGTCCCTACGCACAAGGAAGAAGCACCAAAGTGTGGGGCCCCAACGCAAAGGAATTCTATCCTGAAAGATGGATCGATGAAGAGGGAAATCTGCGTCGCGAAAATGCTGGTAAATGGCCCGCATTCCATGCTGGACCTCGTATCTGTTTAGGTAAGAAAACCCAGAATGATGGAGATCAAATTTACTGAAATGTTGGTGTAGGACAAAATTTAGCTACTCTTGAAGCATTGGTTTGTGTCGCCATGTTGTTGAAACGTTATACCTTTAAATTGGTTCCTGGTCAACATGTTACTTATGATTTCTCATTGACTTTACCCATGAAGGACGGTATGAAGGTCTATGTCGAAAAACGTCTCTAAATCCTATTTATTTCCATATTTCATTAAATACATGTAACTTTGCTTATTCAAGTGTGGCTGTTTTATTGTAAAGATTATTATCAAGTGTAGTGTGCTGTAGATGTGTTTTAGATGCCAACAATGTTGACTTCGCCGTTGGCCACTGCCTCCATGGATTTCTTGTGAACAAGGTAAAAGTTGAGATAGTATGTGAATAAAGCGACAGCAGCGAGTCTAGTTATAACATAAGTACATTGGTAGTTCAATTGTGTGTCTGTCAACTTACAAAGCGCCACTGTTGCCCATGGAATCCTTTGATTTCAAGGTTTTTCTAGTGTTCAAAGTAGCAACGATACCGAAATAAGCTGCAACCCAAGGAACAATCTTGTAACGGTTCTATTTGGCCAACATGTTAGTGCGTGTGTGTGAATAAAGCTGTGTTGGCTAGCAGATATTTACTCTGGTCATGATACCACCCATAGCTATGAAAATAGAGAGACACGAATGTGAGTCAATGGCGAAATGATAGATGGATATCGAACTTACAAACCAAGGTAGCCAACATGTGAGACCAATCCTCCTCTTCTTCGTTTCTACGAGGGAGATGGAAAGGCACAATAGCCTCTTCTCTTCGAGGATCTTGCTTGGATGAAGACATGTTTATATGAAAAAAAAAAAAGTAAGAAGAGTAAAGGTATATATAACACGCCTCTGCTGTGAGTTAGGATTCATCACATTATCATTAAACATCCGTTTCATCGCTCTGTTCGTTGTGACTATAGATTCACAGCGACAACATTTTCGTTTTTGCCTCTTTCTCTTTCCTTCGCGTTTGACTCTAAACAACATACTATGGCCACCAAAAAGTAACGTCTGCTATGCGTCTAGTCGATTCATTACAACTAATTTATAGAATAGAGCTCGTCAAGATTACATTTGTCGTGTGAGATATCGCAATGTGCTGCCTCCAGTGCCTTATGCTCCCAAAATGATCACCATCCCTTCACTGATTGAACGACATGTGCCCTATCAGTCAACAAGTCTAGTAGAGCAAACACCTTATTCTCTAACAATGGACCAAAGCGCAGCTATACCATTTGATAAGGCTCTGGTAGATTACTTGGATGCCATGGAGAGCAACCCAGAAGAAGGTGAGTACGACTGGAATGAACATTTGATGTGCTCCATGTACTTAAGCAAAAGCACAGTGTCGAGACCTATTGAAGAAGTGGCAGAGGAAGACAAAATCTTGTTGACAGCACCCACAGAAGGGCAAGGCAACAATGGAATGTATACCAGAAAACCCAACGTTACTTGGTTACGTCGTTCAGAATACATTGCTCAAGAGACTCGAGGTGTCTCTAACAGAAAGGAAGGCGTGGAGAGCAAGTTTGCCATGTCTGGCGCTGCTGCAAAGAAACGCAGCTACAACACACTAAAAGAGCAAATTGCAGGCGTTGAAAACACATTCAAGCAGCCCGACATCAGCACATTGCAACATCCTCAAACCAAATCAAAGGCCAAGAAGATCACACCGCTACTACCAGACATGCAATGTTGGGAGAATATCTATACAATCGGTCAATTTAGTGCTGAACCAGCTGACGAAGCCAGACTACAAAAGAGACGCATGATGACAGACTACGATGTATCAAAACGACCTCGGTTCTCAGAAATGGATGCTACAGATCGTGGTATTTTGAGACCCATGGTCAATCCTCACGATCCTGAAGACACCTATCTTGTCTGGTTCCTGCCAGACGGTGAGAGCACAAAGAGACTGGTGAATCAAAAGCAGAACCCCATGGACGGCCTTTCTGAGGACGTGCTCACCTACAATGCTGTGTGCGATTATGAATACAAGAATGATGCTGGATCCAGCAGCAAGTATCTGCTTATTTCTATCCACGATGACGATTTGGGGGAGAAAGCCGTGTACTGTCCCATCAGAAGCAAGATGGTTGTTCGCAAAAAGAGAGCTCAAGTAAGGAAATCATACGTTTTTACTAGTCATTCTTATTTACTCATCCATTGTGTTTTGATAGAGTGCAAAATTCAGATATTTGGATGACTATGAGAAACCCAATGTTTTGACGGTTACATACACAAAATAGAGTGAGTGAGAGAGAGAGAAAAGGGTAAAAGTGTCGCCGAATGATATAAAACTAAATGTAATCAAATAAAAATGTGGGGAAAATCAGCAAGTGTATATAAATTCCAACTTCACTTTCTCTTTTTTTTTTTTTGCTTTTTATTATTATTATTCTTACTACTACTTGAACATCTTATCTTGATCTTATGGCCGTTACATTTCCAAAGCACTTGAAGCCTATCGAACCTCAAGGAGCCAGCTTGCTGCAACAAGAGCGTGCTAATGCCTCGTTCAAATCCAATGAATTGATGGAGTACATTTATGGCAAGCAGTACCTCGAGACAAGAGATCGTATTTTGCGCATTCTTCAAAACGACCCTATCCTCGGTGACAAGTCGCATCGTTATTACAATGGAAGAGAGTTTCGTTTCAAGAAATCATTAGCTGCTGCAAAGAGAATGGCTGAATTAGTTAGGTAAGCAAAAAGCAGCAACAAGTGGTTAAAGGGTGTAAAAGTTATTCATGCGCATGACTTAGAGAGCACAAGTGGAATGACGAAGAGTTTGGTATTGCTGAATTCCTGTTTGATGAGCCCAGCGCTGTAAGTAGATGTACGCCTCACCCTATGCTGTGACAATGGTACTCAATTTGCCCTACTAGTTCCGTCTCCATCGTAGTATGTTTATGCCTACCATCTTGAATCAAGGTACCGAGGAACAAAAGAAACTGTACCTGGAGCCTGCCATGCGATATGAAATCATTGGTTGCTATGCTCAAACTGAGCTTGGTCATGGATCCAACGTACGTGGTTTGGAAACAACAGCAACCTATCACCCAGAAACCCAAACATTTGTCTTCAACTCGCCTACACTGACTTCATCAAAATGGTGGATTGGTGGTCTTGGTGTAGCTGCCAACCATGCAATCGTGATGGCTCGTCTTATCAGCAACGGCAAAGACCACGGACCTCATCCTTTCATCGTTCAGATCAGAAACTTGGAAAACCACCAACCTCTGGAAGGTATCACTGTAGGTGACATCGGTCCCAAATTTGGATTTAATACTGTTGATAATGGCTTTATCCTATTTGATAATGTGCATGTGCCACATATTGCTCTTTTGGCTCGTTATTCCAGTATCAACAAAATCACAGGCGAGTATGTTACACCACCAAACTCTAAATTGGCATATGGCACAATGGTGTTTGTGCGCGCAAACATTGTCCTTGGTAAGTACTTTATATATATATATATCTGAGTTGAGAAAAGCCGCTGATTATTAACTCGTCGCTCAAGAATCTCGTTATGTGCTTGCTAGAGCTGCTACTGTTGCTGTTCGTTATTCTGCTATTCGTAGTCAAGGCTCCGATGCTGCCAATCCCAAAAAGTTGACAGCCGCTGATGGGTCCCTCAAGACGGTGGAAACTCCCGTGTTGGACTACACTATGCAGCAATACAGACTGTTCCCCATCATTGCTCAAGCCTACGCATGTCACTTTACTGGACAAGAAATGCATCGCATGTACTATGAAAATCAAGAAAAGATGGCTCAAGGCGATTTCTCTTACTTGGCTGATCTCCATGCTTCGTCTTCTGGATTAAAGAGCTTGACTACCACTTTGGCTGTCTCTGCCATTGAAGATTGCCGTCGTGCTTGTGGTGGACATGGTTATTCTTTGTTCTCAGGTCTTGGTCAATTCTACCAAGATTATCTTCCCAAGGCCACTGTAAGTCTTTTCTTTTTTTTTGTTCGTATTGTTAAGATCCATGACTAACAGGTTTTGTAGTGGGAAGGTGACAATTACTTATTGACTCAACAAACTGCTCGTTACTTGCTAAAGACCATGCGATCTGTTCGTGCTGGTAAAATCAATGACAAGAACGCTACCTTTTCTTCACAATACATTTCCGAATATTTATCCAATCCTCAAGCTCGTTGTCCCTTCACTTCTGTTCAAGATTTGAACAACCCTGAAGCATTGCTATCGGCCTTCAAGTTCCGTGCTGCTTTCCTTGTTGAGAAGGCTGTTTATGCCATCGATATCGAGCAAACTACATGGAACGATATGTTGGTGGAAATCTATAGAATCTCTCGTGCTCACTGCCAACTATTGATGGTATCTAACTTTGTTAAGGCGGTGTTCAATGATAGCGCTATGGCCAAGTCGGACATCGGTAAAGCTCTTCAACGTGTAGCTATTCTTTTCTGTCTTTCTACCTTGGAACAAGAAGCTGCTGATTTCTTGACGTCTGGCTACCTCTCGCCTGATCAAGCCTTGATGATCAAGCAACATACTATCGCTGTTCTCAAGTCCATTCGCCCTGATGCCGTTGCTCTTGTCGACGCCTTTGGTTTCCCTGACTACCTTTTAAACTCGGCTTTAGGTGAAAACGATGGTGATGTGTATGAAAAAATGACAGCCATGGCTGAAAAGGAGCCCCTCAATCAAAGCAAAGTGGCTGATGGCTATGAAGAATATATTCGCCCTCTTATTCATAGCGGTAAAAGTGCATGGAAGATTGATCAAAAGGGTGTCGCTAGACTCTAGATAGATGTAAATAAATTGGTTCATAGTGTAAAATGATAGAATAAAAGAGAATCAGAATATAAAGCACTGTTTGTAGATATATTAGGTAAATCATTTATTAAATATTACTGTATTTTGTCGTCAATTTAGTGTTTTTGTCTCGTCAGAATTGCTACTAAAATTCTTGCTAACTTTACGTCCTTGTCATTCGTCTAAGCTATGTTTCCTGGTAAGAGCGCTACTTGATGGCATCACAAAACTATGCATCGTTCGTCATTATAACAGTCGTGCGGGCTAATTACGGCGACTTCAAAGTATCTTTTGCCTCTTGTGGGGAAAAAGTTGATCTGTAAGTACCACATCTACTGCTGCTTTATATCTTTACTAAACATCACTTTTCCCCATTTTTATTTATTTATTATTTATAATTTAAATTGCATTTTTTACGAAATTGAAGTGAATAGACTGTACATCGGTAAATGAGCTCAAGCATAGAAACAAGGGTTTTGATGACTATCTTTAATCTTCTTCCTTCTCATCTTCGTCCTCCTCTTCATAATCTTCATCATCTTCTCTGTCTTCCCATTCATTATCGTCCTTGTTGTGATGGTGTGATTCATCCTCACAATCCTCTTCATCTTCATGGTGATGATGATGTGATTCATCATCACAATCTTCTTCGTCATCATGGTGATGGTGGTGATGATGTGTCTTGTGATCCCCTATTTGAGTACATTCATCAATGAAATCTGAGCTTGATTCTGATTGAGAGCTTGAGCTTGATTCTAATGAGCTTGATTCTAATAAGCTTGATTCTAATAAGCTTGATTCTGATTCTGATTCTGATTCTGATTGAGAGCTTGATTCAGATTCTGATTCTGATGAGCTTGGTTCTGGCTCTGATTCTGATTCAGAAGACTCAGAGCTTGAGGATGATTCTGGTTCTGATTGAGAGCTTGATTCTGATTCTGATGAACTTGAACTTGATTCTGACTCTGATTCTGATTCAGAAGACTCAGAGTTTGAGGATGATTCTGGTTCTGGTACAGAGGACTCAGAGCTTGAGGACGATTCTGATTCTGAGAGTTCAGAACTAGAGGATGATTCTGATTCTGATTCTGATTCTGAGAGCTCAGAACTAGAGGACGATTCAGATTCAGATTCTGAGCTACTGCTGATACCAGTATGCACTATAAGAGACTGAGATATTAGTAATTGGACAGCATAGTAGCTTATTTAAACTTACCCGTCTCAGTAACAATGACTGTAACCGTTCGATAGTCAGTAATGTATATGGTGGGATATTCTGTAATTGTTGTTGTTGTTGGAATAGGCACTAGAAAAACATTTGTGTTTGTAGTTGTTGTAATTGTAGCTTGGAACTCCGTGGTGGTGGTTGTTTCCTCCTCAATGGTGTTGAAGAGCTGTATTTCAGTATGCGTATTTGTCAAGGTGGAGGTAGTTTGTTTCGTGGTTGTAGTGTCACTTAGTTCTGTCAATGTATTGTAGTAGCCTGGCTTGCGTTCCGTAGTGGTCTCTGTGATTGTCTGATATACAGTAACGTAAAAGGTTGAGTCAAGGTCGACTGTCGTTTCCGAGTCAGTTGGCAGTGTCACTGTCACTGTATCCAGCACAGTAGAGGTCGCTTCAGTAGTAGTAGTGGTTGTTATTGTTACACTGTGGGTAGTAATAGGTGGACGAGTGTAATTGGTAGGTGGAAAGCAAACAAACTGTCCTTGACATAAGTCACCTGTATCGTCGTAATTCAATATATTCGTTCCACCTGAGGGGTTTCGCCATTGGTATGCTCTACCGACTAACTGTCCTGCAAATCCACCATTATCGCCATCCGATATAACCACTACGTATACAAAAGAGTGTTGGTATGCAAAAGATATTTGCATCTGGCATACATCAATGACTTACTTTTAGGTGCAAATGTTAGCCCACCCAAATAGCCATTGGAGTCGCGTACAAGCTCTGCTTGCGCATTTAAATCATAGACGCCACTTCTTGGGTCATTAGTATTACCATTCACTGGATAAAAGTGGAAGATGGCTCTACATGGCTCTAGTCCAGCGCCAATGTTATCCGTGGTTAGATAAATGAAGAAATCTTTCCATACTGGGATCTAACAAACATAAATCAATAACAAGCAATTTAACCATATATCTATATAGCGATATTTACACTAAACACAATAATTGAATCGCTTGGATAAGCTCGATTGGTTGGTCCCTTCCATTGGGCTCCATTAAATAGAACGACGCCAGAATCAGAATCAGTTACTTCACCTGCAGGACACGTTTGATACAGACATGGAGCAAACTTCACCTTGTCAAATCTTGGGTCTGTACGTGGATTCGCGTCGTACATGGTGCCATCGCTTTTGATCTGCAGCGTCGTTGGAAGATTGATCAGGGCATTTTCAATGGTTGACAAGGCAGCTACCATGCTTGAAAATGATACCGGGCCAAAGTAGCCACTTTGGTACGACACACAGTTGGCAGATTCTTGCAAGATTTGAGTAATGGAGGATACTGGGAGGAAAGAGTTGCCATTCAATGCGATGTTCACATAGGCCCCTGTACCATAATTGACGACAAGGCCGGTTTTGGAGATGATGTCTTGATTCTCAGGTCCACAATCAACCGTGCTTTGACCATTGATCGAGTAGCCTATAGCTAAAAAGTACCCCTGAACATAGAGCGGACCTGAGATGGCGTGGCCGCCACCAGTAGAAAAGCCTTCCAATGCGATTGCATTAAAATGCTGCAACTACAAGAATGGAATGGATAAGTAATTGTTTAATTTAAGGTTTTTGGATCTTACCCAAGCCATGACAACCTCTGGAAGATCACTTAAACACTCCTGGTCTACATCTGAATTAGTGGAAATTGCATTTCCCGTGTCAGCAAAATTGCCAGCATTTGCAGCCAGTCTCATCAGCCCTGCGCTGTCTTGACAATGGATCAGACTGGGTTTTAGCAGGATCAAACCTGCTGCTGCAATAGTGATGAGTCTCATGGAATAATTTAAAAGAGAATGAGAGAGATAGAGAGAGAGGGAAAAAAAGAAGGTTACGTCAAAACGCTTCAATTTAAGTGAAATTACATTTTTTAAAAAATGTGTTTGTATGCAAATAATACTGCAATTTTGTTTATGCACAGTGAATTGAGTTAAAGGGGATTGTGTTCAATCTAACAATGCCCTTAAAGAGAGAAAACTTGGTATCCATCCCTTTTTTCTTTTTGTGTAATATTTGTGTGCGAGAAAAGGGGAGTAAAAAGGGATTTGATTTGATGTCAATCCTCATCCTTGTACGAGCATAAAAATTGAATACCATTTTCATCAAAGCCAAAACTAGTTTTTTTTTCTTCTTCTCTTTCTTTCTCCATTTCCCTCACACTTGTTTTACAACTCATTCTATGGGAAAGCAAAAGGATACGTTGCTGTATCAGATAAAGACGCTGCATGATTCGGGTGGGTTGTATCATCGATTGGGCGATAATGCCATTGTCGCTGTAAACTCGAATCATCGACAACACAGCCAAAGCCAACATACACTCTCGCTGGAATACGTTGCCGAATACAAGACTACGGCACTGACCACACAACTGCCAGCTCATCTGTTTAAGACAGTGAATCAATGCTATCTTCATATGAGGCGAACAGCCATAGATCAGTCTATTCTATTAAGGTTTATATATTGTATGTCTCCTATAAATTACACTTTATTAACTGCTCTTTAAATCCTCGCACTCTCTCTCTCTTTAGTGGTGATACAGGAAGTGGGAAATCAGAGACCTCCAATTTGATTCTATCTCATTTGATAGCACTCAGCGTGCACAAGAAAGAGTCCAAGCTACAGACACAGATACTACATGTACAGTCAATACTGAGCGCATTTGGACATGCAAAAACAACAATGAACCAAAACGCATCCAGATTTGGAAAGTACATGGAGATCCAATTCAATGAAAGAGGCAGAATGATTGGATGCAAAGTGCTCAATTACTTGCTGGATAAGCAGAGGGTTGTGCTTGGACAACAAAAGAGAAATGGATACAACTTTCACATATTCTACATGCTGCTATGTGGTGCGACTGTGCAAGACAGGGCTGCATTATCACTCACAGATTTCACTGCATACAAGTATACAAAGGCCACATCACCACCCGTCTCCAGCGACCAAAGCAGCGAGGACTATCAAGCGCTATTAGCTTCGTTGAAGCACATTGGGTTGGGCAAACGGCATCAAACTCGCATCATGCAGTTGATTGCCTCTCTGCTACATTTGGGCCAGCTTCAGTTTATCGACGATACCACGATGCAGGAAGCAGCCTACGTCAAAAATGCAGAGACGTTGGAGCTGGTGTCTGATTTCCTGGGGATTGATCCCAGGGCACTGGAGAATGTGCTGACTTACAAGACACAATTAATCAAAAAGGACATTACGACGCTCATTCTGAACGCGGAGCAAGCAGCAGCTCAACGTGATGAGCTCGTCACTGTGTTATACTCACTGCTATTCACCTGGCTCATCGAGCAAATCAACAGCAAACTGTGCAGCGACGATATCCACAACTTTATCGGTATTCTGGACCTCCCTGGAGCAGAAATCAACAAACAAGCCCCGTTAGGCCTGGATCAGCTCTGTCTGAATTACAGTAACGAACGGCTGCAGAGTTACATGTCCAAGTACATTTTCGAAAGCAGTGGTGTAGAGTACAGCTCGGATGGCCTAGAGTACGCAGCCGTGGAATCGCCGCTAAACGCATCATGTATCGATTTGTTTGATCAGCCTCGACATGGCGTTATTGATATCGTCAACAGTTTCTCAAAGAAATCGTCTTCAACTCCCGCATCAGGAGGACGCTCCAACGATCAAGCCATGCTAGACACCATGATTAAATACCAAACAGGCAATGAATCCTTCTCTACGACTAAATCAGATACCGGAGCACCACTATTTGCAATTCAACACTTTGCTGGCTCTCAAGTATATCAGCCAGAAGGATTTATAGAGACCAATCGAGATGCATTGAACGCTGATTTTGTATCATTATTCAGAGGAGGATCAGACTTGCCGCCGTCTGCCAACACGTTCCTGGTGCATTTGTTTGAAGATAAATCAATTACGACCGAGTCGCACCCCAAAGACGCAGATGCTATTTTGAATGCACAACAGGTCAATAAGCCCAATCGTATGCCGTCCATGAGACGCTCTAAATCCACAAAGCGCAACAAATCAGAGCAAGACGACGATGCAACAAAGACAGCTTCCAAGACCAAAAAAGTAGTGCCGGTTGTATTGGCTCAATTGAGATCTTCTCTAGACGATTTATTCGCGACACTAGATGAAACGATGCCTTGGTTTGTGTACTGTATACGTCCCAATCACAAAGCCGCTCTAGGATCGACAGCGTCCAACTTTGATTCTCAACTCGTACAGACACAAATACAGGCATTGGGATTAGAGGCGGTAGAAAAGAGGCTGAAATCAGGTTATTTCAACAATATATTTCAGCATGAAGAGTTTTGCGAGCGTTATGCTGATATCCTTGCTGCTATTGGCGTGGATCAGAACAGACTTGCTAGAGCGAAATGTCAAGCAGCGCTGGATATATTTGGTTGGCCTACGACTTCTGAGCAGGCCGTGATTGGTAATTCAAAGGTAGGTCGCTGGACGATCACTGTCTTGCATAGATGCTCACCATCCTTGAAACTAGATATTTTTGAATGATGCAGCTTGGAGAGACCTAGAAGATAGATTGCGAGTGTCTGAAAAAGAAGATCAGAAAAAGCAGCGAGAATTAACAAGAGAATCTCGAGTTGTTTTGAACGCCAAAAACGAGGGAATGGACAACTTGATGTCTCGCAATCTGAGCCAGGATGAATACTCGCATGCTTCCTCTGGTTCAAATGCAGACTTGCTTACATCAACTGGCTATTCGGATGCGTCTACTGGCCAACACAATGATCGTCGTGCTATGGCCGCTGCCAATGCTGCTGCCGTTGGGTTACCTCCGCCACGTGGTTTTACAAATCAAGGAAGCCACGCTCGCATGTCTTCTTACAGCGCCTATTCCGAAGATCAACATTCGTTCGTCTCGTCTCAAGATGCTCACCGCCAGCAATACACAAACGACACGGACTCACAAACAGCATCTGATAACTATGACTCGGCCAGTGTATCTGGCTACCTCGAAATGAAGACAATGCCAGTAATCGTAGATGAATCACCACCCTATCAGGAGGAGGAGCATAAAGTAACTGCTGTGCGTAAGCGATGGCTTTTCTTTGTCTGGGCTATGACTTGGTGGGTGCCAACGCCTTTCATGGTGTGGTGTGGACGCATGAAGAGAAAAGATATCCAAATTGCATGGCGAGAGAAGTTTGCTCTGTGCATCATCATCTTTTTTATGTCTGGTTTCATTATCTGGTTTTTGGTCTTTTTCGGAAAGCTGATTTGTCCGCATCAAGATGTGTTTTCTCAATCTGAACTGCAATCACATAGTGGTGGAGCTGATGCCTATGTAGCTATCCGTGGTGAAGTGTTTGATTTGACACGATTTGCTCCTCATCATTGGGCCAGTCAAGTCATCCCGTCTGGTGCGATCACTCAATATGGCGGTAAGGATGCCAGCGATTTATTTCCTGTGCAAGTGTCTGCTCTCTGTGAAGGCGTCAATGGCACGGTCTCTGACTATGTCTCTTTGGATTACCACTTTAATTTAACCGACTCCAATTCAAACTACCATGATTTCAGAGCATGGACAGACGATCCCCGCCCAGATTGGTATTTTGAGAAGCTAGTTTATCTGCGCAAGAATTACAAGGTTGGTACGATGGGATACACAAACAAAGATGTATACCGACAAGCAAATAACCCCGTGGATATGGGAGGCATCCAAAGCACTCGTATTTGGGGTATTTTGAATGAAAGTATCTACGATCTTACCTACTATGTCAGCGGTGGAAGACGAGTGCAAGTGCCTGTTGGTATGGAAACGCCTACAGACGTGGATACAAATTACATGTCGGATGTGGTGGTGAACCTGTTTCGACAAAAGTCGGGTGAAGATATCACTGCTTACTGGAATGCGTTGCCCTTGGACCCTGAAGTCCGTCGTCGTCAAGAAGTCTGCTTGAAGAATTTATTCTACGTGGGATCCCTAGATCAACGAAATTCTGCAAGGTGTATCTTTTCAGAGTACCTGCTACTGATTGTCACTGTATTTCTGTGTCTTGTGATTGTGTTCAAATTCTTGGCCGCGCTCCAGTTTTCTACCAGACGAGATCCTCAAAATCACGATAAATTTGTGATCTGTCAAGTCCCTTGCTACACGGAGGGCGAAGACGAATTGAAAAAGACGATTGATTCCATTGCTGCGTTAAAGTATGACGACAAGAGAAAACTGCTATTTATCATTTGTGATGGCATGATTGTAGGTGGTGGCAATGACAGACCTACGCCGCGCATCGTGCTGGATATCTTGGGCGTAGATCCTTACGTAGACCCTGAAGCATTGTCGTTCTTATCGGTCGGTGAAGGTCAAAAGCAACACAACATGGCCAAGGTTTATTCTGGCCTGTACGAGTGCCAGGGACATGTTGTACCCTATATTGTTGTCTCCAAAGTGGGCAAACTCAGTGAACGTCAAAAGCCTGGCAACCGTGGCAAGAGAGACTCACAGCTGATTTTGATGCGATTCCTCAACAAGGTCCATTTTAATGCGCCCATGACACCTATGGAATTGGAAATCTATCACCAAATCAAGAATGTCATTGGCGTGAATCCTAGCTTTTATGAGTTCGTGCTGATGGTGGATGCTGACACAGAGGTGGAGCCTGATGGTTTGAACC
Source organism: Mucor circinelloides (assembly GCA_037974945.1). NCBI lineage: Eukaryota > Fungi > Mucoromycota > Mucoromycetes > Mucorales > Mucoraceae > Mucor > Mucor circinelloides. The sequence continues at coordinate 2,631,547 of JBBNAA010000005.1, read as the reverse complement.
GTCTAGTGAGCTCGTTTGTGCATGATGCAAAAATTATTGGTTTGTGTGGTGAAACAAAACTATCAAACGAAAAGGATACCTGGGTCACCATGATTCAAGTATACGAATATTTCATCTCTCACTACATGATCAAGGCCTTTGAATCTCTGTTTGGCTCTGTCACTTGTTTACCTGGTTGTTTCTGCATGTATCGCGTTCGTTCACCCACTAAAAATCAGCCTCTGCTAGTTTCAAACCAAGTGATCGAGGATTATCAGATTAATCGAGTAGACACGCTACACAAGAAGAATTTACTTCATTTGGGTGAAGATCGTTATTTGACAACATTGATCCTCAAGCACTTCCCTACCTACAAGACAAAGTTCGTGCCTGACGCTAAATGCGCTACCAATGCGCCTGATCAATGGTCGGTTCTCTTATCTCAGCGTCGTCGTTGGATCAATTCCACTATTCACAATCTGGGCGAACTTGTCTTTTTGCCTCAGCTGTGCGGTTTCTGCTGTTTCTCTATGAGATTTGTCGTCATGTTGGATTTAATCAGTACGTTGGTGCAGCCTGCTATTGTAGGCTATTTGGTATTTTTGATCTATACTCTTGCTACTTCCTCAAGCAGCGTACCCATCATGTCCATTATCACCATTGCAGGTGTTTATGGTTTGCAGGCCATCATCTTTATTCTGCACAAAAAGTGGGAGCATATCATCTGGATGATTGTGTCTATTTTTGCCATTCCTGTGTTCTCGCTGTACATTCCAATTTATGCTTATTGGCATTTTGATGACTTTTCTTGGGGTAATACTCGTGTGGTACTTGGTGATAAAGGAAAGAAGCTCGTCGTTGGCGCTGATGAGGGCAAATTTGATCCAAACTCCATTCCTACCATGTCCTGGGATGAATACGAAGAGGGATTGTTTAACGAAGATTACAACCACAATGATACAGCTTCTGTGGGATCCAAAGGCTCTAGCTATTCTCATGGTAGTAGTTATGTAAGCTACAGAAGCTATGGCAACAGTAGACAACAACCACCGCCATCGCAACAAACTCAAACTGTAAACTATCCTGCCAGTCAGTACTCTTACAATATGAATTCAAGTCAATCCTACAGCGCTTTGCCCATTCAACCAAACCCTCATGCTTCTTTTATTTATTCCAATCCAAACCCACATTACTCAATGATGAGTGGCCTCAATAACCAGCAACAATTTGCATATAATCATTCATCTCCTCTGCATCGTTACGAGTAAAATTATTACTACTACATTATTAAAAAAAAAGAATCAATCTAGATGATTCACAATAAAAGAGCGCATGCTTGTATACAACATACCAAAATGACCGATTTTATCATTAGATGAAACAGTTGCTCTTGTCATGGAACAAGTTATCACTAACTTGGATCGCTTGATAAAAAAAAAAAAGAGGTGTTGTTTCACCAACGTTGCATAAAGTGCTTTCATGGCTTACCACAAGTCACTTTAATACAACGCCAAGTGAGCTTTGTAATGCTTTCATTGGATGTAAATTGCAAGATTTAGTCTTTCAACCTGTATTTATTGTTCACTATCACTTGAAATGAGTGTAGCTACCAAGTATAATTTAAAGAATCCAGGCAAGCCATCCATGTGGATCATAAACTATTCAAGCTAATACTAACTTCCTGCTCAGGCGTGAAGAGAATCATGCAAGAAGCTAAAGAATTAGCTAATGAGAGCACCTATGAATACAGCGCTCATCCACTGGAGGTTGGTTGTCGTAAAGATACCATATTTGTAATTCAATGCTAACCCTACTCGGATCAAAGGACAATATATTCGAGTGGCATTTTACAGTACGTGGGCCCAAAGATACAGATTTTGAAGAGGGAAGGTTAGTGCATTGACAAATTTGAATGACTACGCCTGGCTAAATTGGCTTGTTGCTCCTTTCAGATACCATGGACGCATCATTTTACCCAGTGAATATCCTTTCAAACCACCAGAATTGATCTTTCTGACAGTATGTTGTTGATGATTGTGCTGTTTGGTGATGAGACAATAGGATTGACATCCTTGTTATTTTCATAGCCCAATGGTAGATTTGAATTAAACACAAAGATTTGCCTGAGCATCACTGGATTTCATCCAGAATTCTGGCAGCCAGCATGGGGAAGTAAGTAGCTATAGCATATCTTTTGGATGATGGGAGCAGTCAACTGAAAGGTTGTGTTTTAGTTCGTACAGTATTGCTGGCAGTGATTGGATTCTTTCCTACAGAGGCAAGAGGAGCCATCGGTGGATTAGATTACTCTAAAGAGGAACGTCGTCGACTGGCCAAAAAGTAAGTATTTCCACAATCACCAGTGTGTCTATGAGAACACACACTGAACGCGTCAATTAGATCCATTGGCTGGGTTTGCCCTGTTTGTGAAGTAAACACAAAAGATGCGTTGAGTGATACACCGCCAGATGTTCCTTGCCAAAAGGAAGAGCTACCAGACTTTATGATCACATATAAACCAGAACATGGAGACGGTCAGAAAGAGCAAGAAGATCCAATCCAAATTGCCGAATCAAGTCAAAGCAGTAGCAGTGATAACGCGCAACAGCCTGCAGTAGTGAACGATCATCAGGAAGCAAAGAACAATGAAAAGGGCTCAATGAATGATCCAGCACCTTCAGCTTCAACAGTCAAAGATGTGCCTCCTGGAATCATACAACAACCTCAGGTCATGTCTGCTGCCAATGACATGTCTACAAATACCAACAATACCAGTGCCATCACTCCTCAGCAAAGTGTTGCATCTCCCCTATGGCTAGATGCACTGATTGCAGGTCTTGTCTCTTTCATTGCTGTTCTTGTTTGTCGTAGATATGTTTTTTAAATAAATATACCCTTACCATTTGAACTTTTTATTGGGTAGTATTCTTTGCACCGTCGAAGAATACATACTATTCAAAACAAGGACTTTCATCTCCAGTTGAAGCTGATCTGCTCAAGCTATCTTTTGCTATTCTGACAGGTCAGACATAAAGCCATCAGTGACGGAAGCTGGGGCTATTGTTGCAGGCTATGCTCATCCATTATACTAAAACCTATTCTCGACTCACGCAAATGAATGGCGTTAGGTTGTGTTGTTGAGTCGTCTAGTGTGATCATTGACGATTCGTACTGGTCTCCTTTTGACTATGTTAGGGACCGCTTAGCATTTGAGCTACCTTTGTTGTACTATTTTTTTTTTTCTATGTGAATATATATAAGCTACTCTATTAAATAGGGATAGATGAGTAAACCCATATAAATGCTCTAGAAATACATGATGGAGACATGTTCATGAGGGGGACAATTTATTTCAAACAAAATTGAGACACATTATATATTATTGATACATAGATAAAAAGAGAAAAACGTAAGCAAAAGAAAGGGGATGTGAGATAGAAAAGAAAAGAAAAAAAAGACATATAAGATATATAAGAAAAGTAGTAATAATAATAGTAATAGATAGTGATAAATAATAAACTAAGCGAGCCAAGAAAAGAATACGCTGTGTGTGATGGTGTATATTGAGTAGTATATATAATGGTAACGAGGATAAGAGGTGTAGTAGAGATTAATCAGTAAAGCAAGTCATCCAAATGCCATTCTTTTGGTTGATACTGGTTGTTATTGCTGTCCTTTTGGTGATCGTTGGTAATACTCATTAACCAGTCGTTATTAGTATGATAATCTACACTTCCAGTGCTAGAGGATCGAAATAAAGACTGTGGATGATCATACAACAAACTGGAAGGTGGTGATAATGGCCGGAAAGACGAAAGTTGAAGCATAGAACTAGTGTTGTTTGTGGATGAAGACAATGTCGTATTCGTAGATGGACTCTTCAATTCAGCGGTGGTGGCAGTAGAAGCAGACGAGAATGATTTATCAGCTTGAGATCGGCCCCATGATAATCTTATTCTAGATGTTCCAATCAAAAATCCATTCATTCTTTCAATAGCTTGCTCTGCTGATTGACGGGAAACGTATTGAACAAACCCGCATCCTTTACCAGGTGGTATCTTTACATATGTCACTTCGCCGAATGGTGCAAAGTATTGACCCAATTCCTCTTCAGTGACGGGGGACGACAGGCCACCAACAAAGACGGTGGTATTGTTGGGGTCAGTAGGTTGATGAACCAAAGCAGGTGCTTGTAAGGCCAATTGAAAGTATCTTGCATTATGCTGCTGCTGCTGCTGTTGTTGTTGTTGTTGGTGGTGGTGAAGATGATGTTGATTCGAGTCAAATCGTTGAGCGTTATTTGTCTTTGGAGTAGCAAACGAGACTCTAATTGGTCTACTATCGCAAATGATACCGTTCATTTCCTGAACAGCTTCCTGTTGTTCAAGTTGATCCAGGAATCGAACGAATCCGTAGCCTCTGGATAAGCCAGTAACTGGATCTGTCATTATTTTGGCTGAATGGCAGGAGGGATATTTTGCGCGGAACAATGACTATGCAGAAAGTTAGTGGCAAGCCACAGCTGTGAATCGAGATACTGTACCAAAAGAAATGTTTCGTCAATGTCGTTGCTCAGATCACCCACAAACAAGCTGTATTCTGGCGCACGATCCTCTCTATATGGGTACAATAAGAATTTGATTGTGTAATACATAATCATACGCAACCTACTTTCTATCACAGATTCCACCACCTGAAGCCCAATTTAATCTGAATGTCTTTAATGAATTCGGAATTCTAGTTCCATGAATCGTTGCCAATGCTTTCTGAGCAGATAAAGTAGATGAAAACCCGATAAATGCATATCCGCAGCTGATGCTATAAATTTGTGTTGGTGGATGATATAAAAGCATTGTGTGTCTGTGTACCTTGTTCTTTTATCTCGAATTAATTTTACAATTACATTTTCACCGTATGAAAGCCAAAGCTGCTTGAGAAACGTCTCATCCATCCATGGATCAAGATCACCCATCCTATAAAAAGGGTTGAATGAGTACTCCCCCTTTTTTTTCCATTATCAACCGATTTCGTTTTACCATAATGTGGCTCTTGAAGTATCAATGATCAGATTTTGATTCAAATTATCATTAGTAAATATCTCATTACTATTAAACAAGAAATTTGCCATGATTGAAATTAGAACGAAATCAGCTTTTTACTACAGAGTAAGAAAAAAAAATAAAAAAATAGTGTTGAAGAAAGAAAGGGGGAAGAGGAGAAAAAAGGGGGGGAAATTCGCCCAGAGGACAAAGGATATAGTGAGTTTTCATCATTGCTTTTTGAAGCTCAGGTGATATCTTGTGTGCTCTCTTTACATAGTAGGCAAAGGTACAAAGCCCGTGCGACTTTTTTTTTTCTTTCATTTAACAAGACAAATATGGCACAAGATGCTACAATATCTTGTTACTGATCACGCATGCAGAAAAGTAGCTTGAATAGCCCACAGAGAGAGAGAGAGAGAGAGAGAAAGAGAGTAAAACACTGGATTTCGTTTTGTCAATGCAAATGTCCGTCAGAGTATTAAAGGCGATGGAAGGTCTCTGCGATACCCTCGAGGCATTGGGCTTCGAAATACATTAGTTAGTCAGTAGCTGAAGCCGTTGATATGCAAGTTTGTCTTTGCTCAATCCTTTTTAGCCACTGATAACACTACATAATGTGCCTATGGATCAGAAAACTGTAAGCATGAATTTGCCCACGAAATGAAGTCCTGGTTAAAAACCAATTGCCAATGTCATGCTCACACGTAAAGCTGTAATTGGTACTTTGCTAACGTAAAAGGTACTCAACGGCAGTCATTGCTTTTGAATGCCGTACTGTTTAGAGCGTAGTCAATATATCTTCTCAGCACTGTATGCAGCAGTTCGATAGGTGTGCATAGCTTTCCCTTTGACATTTCAGATGATTCGATTCCAGTTACAAAATGAATTGAAATAGAAGGTGTGGTCTTTTAAGCATAGCGAGTAGTTGTTGTATCAGCAAATAGAACAGCTGGACATGATGGTCGAAACCAGACATATTTGCACCATGTAACTCGGTTCCAATGCGCTTGATTCGAAGAGCACATCATGGAGCAGCAACTGTGAACCTCGAAACCAATGAAAAAAATTGTACTCAAATATAGTCACATAATTGGCTCTAATATTGTGTATATAAATCATCATGGTTCAAGACAAACTGTTGCTTTTCATTACAACAATCTAATAACAGACATGGCTCTTAAACGTTCTGATAGAAGAGAAGCTGATAAGGAAGACAACGACCCTCTTCACGACGAAGAAGAGGAAGAGGACGAAGACGAGGAGGACGAGGATGTTGTAAATATATTTAACCATGGCGCAATCGTAGCTGTATTCTGACTATTTCACTATAAAGAGACCCACCAAGAGAAAGTTCAATCCTTTCATTGATGAAATGGCTATTGTAGATGATGACGAAGACGACGATGAAGATGATGAGGAATACGGTCGAGAAGGTACTGCATGTTGAACGCGATTTCATACAGCAGAGGATTTCACTAACATGAATGATACTACAAGCAGATGGATTCATCGAAGAGGAAAACGAAGAGCTTACTACTACAAAGACCACCGCCCGTCGCCATCTTGATTTGGACCGCAGAAGAAGAGAGATGGAGGGCATGGACGACGAGCAAGTAGCCGCCTTTTATGCAGAGAAGTACGGTGGCCGTAGCAAACCACAAACATTCAAAGACACAGAGGAAGTGCCTCAGCAGTTGCTGTTGCCTAGTGTCAATGATCCCAACTTGTGGATGGTCAAATGCAAAGTAAATGCGAGCACATTGACCCTGACTATCGCTATAGTATTAATCGCCCTATTTGTGTAGCCTGGAAAAGAAAAGGATGTCATTTTCGGCTTGATGAAGAGATATTTCGACAGACAAAACGGACCTCACCCCTTGGATACTTTCTCTGCATTCGCAAGAGAAACACTCAAAGGCTATATTTATGTGGAAGCTCGTCGACAAGCGCATGTTCAGGAGACACTTGCTAATATTCCCAACGTGTACATGTCTACATTGATGCTTGTGCCTATCAAAGATATGGTGGACTCCATCTCTGTGCAGAAAAAAGAAGTTGAAATTCCCTTGGGCGGTTGGGTTCGTGTCAAGCGTGGCACCTATGCTGGTGATTTAGCCCAAGTCATGGAAGTAACTGACTCACAAGATTCAGCTCGTGTTAAAGTAGTACCTCGTTTGGATTTGGAGAGCAGTAGCAATGATGAACTAGCAGGAGGAAAGCGCAAGAAGGGCGCCAGAGCACCTCCCAAGCTGTTCAACCCAGAAAGATTAGCTAATCGATCCATTTCAAGTCTCCAAAAGAAGGGCCCCTACTGGGTTTACAATGGCGATCATTATCGTGATGGGTATCTCGAGAAATACATGAAGGTGACTACACTGCAGATTGAGGATGTCAACCCTACCTTGGACGAAATTGCCCGTTTCGCTGGCAACGGTGAACTTACTGAAGATGGTGAGCGATCCATTGATTTGACCTCCTTATCCAGCATGGCAATCAACAATGCACAAGCCTCGACTCTCTTCCAAAACGGTGATGTAGTCAGTGTGATTGAAGGTGATATGATTCACAGTTGGGGTACAGTTGAGCATGTCAATGACTCATCTATCACTGTGTCACTGGACATGGACGGCACAAAGAAGCGAGTTACCTTACCTGCCAAACAGCTGAGAAAGAAGTTCAAAGAAGGTGACCACGTCAAGGTCATCAACGGTCGTTTCAAGGACGAAAGTGGTATGGTGTTGAATATTCAAGACAACATTGTTACCTTGCTATCTGATGCTTCTCTCAAGGAAGTGCGTGTGTTTGCCAAGGATCTGAGAGAGGCTGCTGAAGTCATGTTTGGTAAAACAGTGATTGGCAACTACGAATTGCATGATTTGGTTCAGCTTGATTTCCATACGGTGGGTGTTATTGTCAAGGTCAACCGTGATTCATTCCAGATCCTGACCCACAATGGCGAGATGCGTACTGTACAGCCACATCAGATCACCAACAAGCGTGATAGCACCAAAGCTGTAGCAACTGACGCTAATGGCAACAGCATTCGTGATGGCGACACTGTCATGGAAGTAGGCGACAAGCGTAACTGCTCTGTTCTTCATTTGTACCGTCATCTTGTATTCTTGCACTCAAGAGAGCACTCTGAGAACTTTGGTGTGTGGGTCACAAACACACGTTCTATCGTTAGTGCCTCTACCCGTGGCCGTGTTTTACCCAATCCCAAGACTCAAAATCCCCAATTCAATGGTGGTTTTGGCGGCAGAGATGATGGAAGAGGCGGCCCTGATGCAAGAGGCGGTCGTGGCGGCCGTGGCGGCCGTGGCGGATTCTTTGGTAGAGGTCGTGGTGGCAGAGACAATCTGGTCGCTAAAACTGTGCGTATCTCTCAAGGTCCTCACAAGGGTTATATTGGTATTGTCAAGGATGCTACTGATACACAAGCTCGTGTTGAGCTTCACACCAATTCCAAGGTGCTCAACATTGATAAATCACATCTCATGATTTTGGATTCACAAGGCAATGCTCTGGCTCCAGCTGCACCCGACCGTTTCGACTCTCCTTCCAGCAATGGTGGATTTGCCAGACCTATGGCTACACCCAGTCGATATGGCGATGGTGCCATGACTCCAATGCACAACGCCTCTTCTGGCTCTCGTACTCCTGCTTGGAACTCTGGCTCCAAAACTCCTGCTTGGAATTCTGGCGCAAGAACACCTAATCCTTATGCTAATGATGGCGGTCGCACACCAGCCTGGGACTCTGGATCGAAAACTCCCATGTGGGGCCATGAAACGCCTGCTTGGAATAGCAGTAGTAGTGGAAGCAATTATAGAGGTACAAGCAGCAGCAGCAGCAACAACAACCATAGCTCCAGTTATAGCAGCAACACACAATCACAATACACTGCACCTCAAGTTGCCAAAACTCCTGGCTATTCTGGCAGTAGCAGCAGTAATAATCGTTACGCAGACGCAGATGTAGACACCGCTCCTACACCTGGTGCCTCATGGGCTGCTCCAACACCTGCCGCTAGTTACGAGGCTAGAGCCCCTACACCTGCTGTCAATTTTGCACAAACTCCCTATGATGCCCCTACACCCTACGAAGCAGCACCAACTCCCGGTGCTGGTTTAATTCCACCAACGCCTGCTGCCATGATTTCAGCGCCCACACCTGGTAGCTATTTACCGACTACACCAGGAAATTTTATGCCCACCACACCAGCAACAGGTTTACCTCAAACACCATTTATGCCTAGTGGCGGTGATTATGGACATGTGGATGATCAAGGTTTGTTCTATTGTGTAGCCTGTTGACAGAGCTGTATCACTGACATGTTCGTGTAGGAGATCAAGGAGAAGATAACTGGCCTATTGAAGAAATCGAAGTTACACTAAAGAGAAACCAAGGCGATGCTCACAAGGGTCAACATTGTAAAATTATCAGCGTCAACCGAAATAGTCGCAAATGTCTTGTCAGTGTATTGGATAATCAAGACAAGTTGGATATAGGATTTGATTACATAGAGCCAGTTCGACCAAGCAAAAAGGACAATGTCAAGATTATATTGGGTGAACATCGTGGTGAGCTTGGCTCGCTTATTGGCGTAGATAGTCATGATGGTATCGTTCGTTTGAAGGGTGATGGCAGCGGTTTCAAGATTTTAAGTATGAACTCTGTTGCCAAGTACACTGGTACGGACAATGTGGATTAAAGTAGCATATATATAACAAAAAGCAAATTGAACTCTGGGGTGCTCTCCAATCTAAAATATCAATAAATTACATATTCACTCTTTTTTTTTCGAGAATGGGGTCCAGGGAATATGGCATTCTAAGTTGCCGCGATAATCATTTCTTATGGAAGCAATAGCATGTTCACCATCCAAGGCGCTTTTTAGCTAGCAATGAAGAACTGAAATACTATCAAGTGTTTCAAAAGAGTGCTACTCCGCTTGTGGAAAAATGATGCAAGTATGATTCCCTTGTGTATAAAGAAATAATAGATGGAAAAAAAATCTTATATTGTCTAGAGCAGGGCTTTTGGCAATTCCACTCGCTGGAAAGTGTTGTCAATACCTCCCCTTTAAATCAAAACCCTTGGCTTAAATGCGCGTTGCTTAATTAATGCGGATCAAAAACCAATAGCTCATATCACTTTTTGCCGCTTGGTATGCCCTTCTTTTATACATTACCAAGACAAATTGTTGGGATGTGTGTGTGTGTGTGTGTATGCTTTTTGGCACCTTTCCAAAGAAGAAAAAAAAAAGTGCTTCGACTGAGTGGTTCAAAAAAGTGCTGCATTTGATCATTGGAGGGTATACACTCTTAGAAACGCCATTTCCATGAGGAATTGACGTCTGTAAATGCGCGATCCAAGCTGCAATTACACATTTAGTGGATTTTTCTTATCGAGATCTTAGGCATGAGACGCTTATTGGCCTTGTTTATATGAAAATTGAACAGGCTCTTTCATTTCGACGCAACTAAAACATGACGGCAATGCTATAAAAGGCATAGAAGGGCATTCAACTAACATGACGGGCGAAATACAGCTGCACATGGATGGCAGTAATAGTGCCAAATACATGGCACACTGCTTGAGTCAATCACCAGTATGGTGGCAAATGAAGCCTGGATTCAACCCTAATGGTTCAAAGAATGATTAGCTTAAATTGTTGACACAACATTACACACACCGGAATTCCTCAGCGCATGATAAATCTGAGCTATTTTTGTTACACCTTACCCGCAGTGATTTATTGGGATAGCTTGAGCAGCTCTCTCATTGCCATGGCAACAGCTAACTGTCATAACTCTATTGATTGATTTGGATCGAGTCAACAGGGTACACATGTTTTGCTAAAGTGGCAAGAATTTATACACATGATTCGGAGCTGATGGCTAAATGCAACATGCAGATGATCATACACTGGGTTCGAACTATAGCAAAATGTCGATAAAACCTAGCAAATGGATAGATACGAGTGCACAATGATTGTCTATCCAAAAATCAAGGTTTTTTTTTTCATATTCATCGTACCAGGGAAAGTAAAACTACAATCAACCGGTAGACATGGAGGCATATGTGAGTTATGAACCCGGTCCGTGCGCTCTTCGTCTTTCACATGCGCTCATTGAACCTGACATGCTTATAAATAAAGCCAAATACTTCATCCCAACAAAAAAAAAAAACTGTTCTTTCTCTCTCTCTCTACTTTCTTCATATCGTCACTCAAAAAATGGAGCAAGTCCAGCATAGTTTGTCTCGTTTAGCATTAGCAAGGGCCATCAAATCAACAGATAATGAATCAGAAGAAGAAGCCTGGAACAAGAGCATCATTTTCAATCAACCGTTTGTAAAGGATTTGCATAGACAAAAGCATCAATTATCTCGTCAATTAGAAAAATCAAATGAACTACAACAAGAAGGTCGTCATGCTTTGTCTACTACTCCAAATTTCAAGCGCCATCGTCATCACAAAGTCAGTTCTTCTTCAGGATCTTCGTTATCTCTCACATTAGGTAATATTTGACAAGCAGAGTTAAACTCATCTTAATCTGATGATTTTTTTTCTCTTCATGGCCGTTAGAAAAGAGACCTTCAGTATCAAAGAGCATTAAACAATCACAACGCACATGTCTACCAAGCGATACTGAAGAAGATGAATCCGACGATGATCAAATAGAGGATGACGAGACAGACAATGACTCTGAGGTTTTTCAAGGTAAAAATCTTTGCAAATGACTCGGGCATGTAAGCTGATTTATATGCATAGTTAAACGCCAATTGGATCCCATCAAGAAGACTAGATCTCCTGTATTGAACCAGAATGGCATCTCCCGCCCTGTAAGCATGGAATCGTCGTCTAGAATCGAGAGTGGCGTTAGTAGTCCGTCCAGAAATTCCACTTCAAGTCATGTTACTCCATTGACCGAGGAAGATGAAGTCGAAGAACCCATCATACATCATAGTCAACAAAACATACCCCAGCACGTCTTGAATGAAGAATTTCCTACCTATATCCCAATGCAACAAATGCCAAAAAGCTCTGCTCCACTCACTCCTCCTATAATGGTAGATCCCATGTATTATCAAAGGCTGCAACACTATCAAAATCAACTACAGTTTCAACAACAATTGCAATACCAGCAACAGTTACAGTATCAGCAACAACAAATGTATCTGCTCTCACAAAATCCTAGTGTCTTTTTCCCGCCTGGTGCAAGAGCAATGATGATGTCGGATGAGCCTGTTTCAATGGGACCTCCACCTCCACCTCCCCCACATCACATGCCATCGTCTTCATCCTACAAGAGAATGACTCATCCTCACCACCAGCATCATCATCATCACAAACATCGTCATAACAGCAGCAGTAGTAGTAATCGATTGAGCAGTACCGATATTAGAAGGAGACAAGAAATCCTTAAAAGTTCAACCACAGACTTGACATTCCCATCATCTGCATCATTATCCATGAGTGGTTATAATACGGCTATGCACATGGCACCGTCTGTTCCGAGAAACAGTGGCGGCATACGTCCATCTTACTTTTAATTATCCCAATCTGCAGTTTATTCGTAAAAAAATGCAATTTAAATTATAAATAATAATAAAAAATAGGGAAAAGAGATGTTTAGTAAAGATATCAAGCAGCAGTAGATGTGGTACTTACAGATCAACTTTTTCCTCACAAGGGGCAAAAGATACTTTGAAGTCGCCGTAATTAGCCCGCACGACCGTTATAATGACGAATGATGCATAATTTTATGCTGCCATCAAGTAGAGCTCTTACCAGGAAACATAGCTTAGACGAATGACAAAGACGTAAAGTTTGCAGCAAAATCCCGTAAAGTCATATGGTAGCAAGAATCCCTTGTACAAGTAGGAAGACGGTCAGGACAACAGAAACTGCGTATAGCGCCAGAGAGTGTTAAAAACCGAAGCGCAACTGGAACAGTAACGAGCCTTGAACCTTGTGGAAAGGGTAAGTAAAGTACCCCATCTATATCATATACAATATACGCTGCTACTATGCAAGTATTGAGATCTATCAACCAGTGTTATACAAGATCTTCTAATTAGATGGCAAGAGTTATTCTTTTTTTTTTCTTTATGCTCACTGTCTAGACTATGTAAAAAAGAGCATAATCCGATGCTGGTGATTCAAAGTGGCCATGTTGAAGTTATCCAACTGACATTCATTACGTGTACTCAAACAAGTAAAATGCAATTTCATGTCAACTCGCTAAACATATGTAACTATGATAGGAAAGTCTGTTTTATGAAAGGCACTGTTCATAAGTAGTCCAACATAACATGAACTATTATCTGCATTATTCAGATAGCTCTGCTAAGATTAATCTGTAACAAAATGTGCACTTAAATTTTAAGCATACCATCAAGGCATATTACTCTGTGGTGATGATTCAATAATAGCTATCTATCTTCTAGGTATTAGAGATAATCCAGTTGCATGGATCAAAATCTGTCAAAGCAACACATACATAAATACATTAGATAGCATAATCCCATTATACACAATGCACAAGGTGTCAGGGCAAATACAAGTGGATCGTTGTAACCTTTATCACGCAGAAGTATTACTACAAGAGGATTATTATGAGGACTTGGTATGAGTTTATCTTGAATTCTTCTCTTGACGCAGGATCAACGAAAGAATTCTTTATACTGCTATCAAACACGAAATAAAAACACAAAGTTGATGGCAAAACAGCCCAATAAAAAATTGTGTTTAGCAGTAGCAGTATTCCCAACATAAATATCAGATTTGGCATGATAAATGACAAACAAATGCATGTGTATAAATAGTAGCTATATTTTCCATACTTGTCACTGTGTTGATTCATGATTTCATATTGTCATTCTTTTCTTTAATAAGCAAGCGTATGATGTAAGCGTACATGTATATGACATACTCTATTGGATTTCAAATCACATATGGTATACACATCATCGCCAGTCTCCAGCCAAAAAAAAAAAAAAAGGCATAGTCAAAACATAGTGGAATGCTTTCAAGAACAACGGGAAATCACCACTTGTATCCGAGACGGAGTTCCTAACTCTGTCATGCAAGCATTTACCAGAAAAGTCGATTTCTCCTATTGAATCTTACATATCTCTGGAGATCTATCCAAAAACTGCAATTAATTCTTTAGGTCGCCTTTCATAATATGTGCTTAGGTTTCATTAGTCATCTATTCAGGTTCTGTGATTTTATTATAATACAAGAAGAATAGAGGATGGTCTTTTGTAAGCGAATTTCGAAATGTCATATTTATGTTGTAGATACTGCAATTCGCACAAATCGAAGCTACTTCCTGCACTTAAGTTCACTCAACCAGATTAAGTTCTCGTTAGCCAGGTTAAATTACTTGAAGCACATTTATCAACTACTGCACACAATTTCATCATATTCTACTCCTTGTGCAATTTTACTTTGTGCGCCATCGTTCATTGTGGGCAGCATCGAGATTAAAGTGCACAGATATGTAATTATACTGTGACATCAAATGCCTCAAACTGCGCTAAAACCTCCATGACTTCATCTATAGCCCTGAATATAATCCTTTTACGATGCTCCGGATTTATATCAATGAGAATAACTCTTATAAAGATCGACATTAGCTCTTGCTACTCAATAGCATGCTAAAACACAGCCAAAATTTGATACATTTAACGAGTGAATTCTCGAGTTAGGAGTTATTTTAGACCGCAAGAATAGCACCCAACAATTGCTCCCGTCTAGCAGTTACTTATTGACGCATTTTCTCAATTTTTTTTTTGGATCACGAAAAAATCAATGAAAGACGACCCAAATCATGAGCTACCCCTTTACAGAAACATAAAAAATCAGCTTATCTCGTTTTTGACCCCAAAAATGAAGACTTTTACTATGGCGCATATAAGATCAAACTGATTCTTATGATGCAGGGCAACATCTGGAGTCATTTTTGTGAGACCTTTGTATGTGAAATCTCGTGATTTTGGCGATAAATCACTTTTTGTATTTTTCAGAATTACTCGGTATCCTTATTCAAAATGTTTAATGTAATTAGCATCATTAGATGCGTCGTCAGAAGTTGCCTCTAACTGTATTAGAAAGTAGGGTACGGAACTTGTAGTTTATATAGTTAGATTTGCCAAAAACGATGAAATTTAGCGAATCGAGTAACTTTTGTACTATCGAAAACTTGTAGTTGAAACTCCGATATCACTACCATTCATCATCAACGATGCTGGTTGCAAGATGTCATATTTATAAAATTAATCGATGTTTTGATAGTTAACTTTGAACAGATACTATTTGGTGCTAATTATATACAATAGCTGCTTTATATGAAGCTGTTAAGGTATTTTCATTGCTATCCGATGATCATTATTGGCTTGATGCACTGTCCAGACTGATGACCGATCTCAGATAGTGCAATAAATCTGAAGTAACATTTGATGCGAGTTGCAGGTTGCTCGACCTCTTTTCATTTAATTTCATTGATGGGATCAACGCTCTGTTACTAAATGCCTTTTTTATTAATACCATTATATAATGTTTGTTCGTTTGTAAATACAAGGCAGATCAAGAGGATGCATATTCATTGTCCAAGCAATTTATGAAATATCACTTTAGTAGGCGATGGAATCACGAGTCCCGATGTGATTCAGGGCGTTAGCATTAGACAGTAGTCATGATCCACTTTATGTAGCATTAAATGTAGTTTTCTTCAATATATTTTCTTATTGTTATAGCAATTGTACTATAATAATACTCGAAGATTTCTAAAATAAAGAGCTGCCTTGCAAATTTTGTAGATTTGTACCATCATATGCAACTTTTATTCGTGGTTAGAAACCCTTTAGCATCAAAATTTAGCTGATCCTTCATTCTTTATTGATTGGTGTAACTATATGTTCTTGTATATGCAAAATGTTCTTCTTCGTATTTTGCTTAGATTTTTCAAATACTAGGCATATGGTTTGATTGTTTTCGGGTGGAAACGCGCGAGTAATGGAGTTTATTATAGAAGAAGCTTCATTTTGGAGACTTGTCTATAAGCAATATACAATGACGAGATCCAACATTTGGCCTGCTAATTAATGGCTTTTGCTGTTACTTACTTATGAACCTGAACAAACTGATTCGTAATATTATGTAATTGCGATAGCGTATTATATGTAACCTTTAATTGATCTATGGTTTTTTATGCAGCGTCGATCAGATCTTAGGGAGGAGGGGGGGGGGGAGGCTAGTTGCTTGAAGCAGACATAACTCTAATTCTGATTCAGTGTTGAGCACAGTACTATTTGCACTGCAATCACTTTTTGGCAATATTCTCAACCATTCGTGCTCCTTTTTGACAGCTTACAATCAAGTTTCATCAGGTTAAAAGTTGCAGGATGAGGCTACACATACCCTATCGTTGAAGCAAAATATAGATTGATGATTTTTGATTGATTTTGTTTGTACGCAATAATATGATTTCCAAGAATCTGGGCTACGCTGCACAAAATAAGAGAGCCCTCAATGAGTAAAAAAAAGCAAGCCTATGTAACGACACCTTGATTGACAAAGGCTCTGCATGTTACTGCGGAGATTCTCTCCTGGGTTGGGTTCATGTATTTGACGCTTTGGAAACAAGAAGTACCGCAAGTTTTTTCCATGTGAAAGCTGTTTACTACCTCATCTTTCAAAGCAATGGAAGATTAGTCATTTTGAAAATGCTGCTTTGCTCAGAAGACAATAAGCACATGAAGTAAGCATCAAGACATATCTTTCTACCACTACTGATTCAACTCAAACAAAAGGGGTCTTTTTTTCAGTACCCGTTCATGTGCATTCAGCACCAACATTTTTTCTTTAATTGCAATTCAAATTACATTTGGTGCTACTTGACCTTTCTTTCTTTTTATTGACACACGCACACACACACTTAAAATCATTCAATGGAAGAGAAAAGTAAACCAGACACTTCAATAGTGCTGAAAACAAAGCCATCTCGCTGGCACACAAAAGGTACTGTGGACAGATACGGACCACGAGCATTCCGCTAACCATCGCACAGAGTTTTACTTTTACTACTTTTGTTTCTGTATTGTGGTGCCTTACATGTTCAAAGTGACCTACGGTTTAAGCAAAGGTAAAATAGCATGTGATTAACAGCGAAAAAGAACGCGAGTATCTAATCCACCGTTACTGTATCGTAGAATCACATCCCAATTACCACTTGTATGAAGATCTACTGTCTGATGGTTGGTTGTTTGGACGAAAAGTAGACAATAGCGATGCACAATACGGTCAATTCCGTGACAATATACCCAAGCTGTTGCCATTGGTTCTGTTACATCTTGCGCTCAACAAGGCCAATCGCACCTACCACTGGATCCAGTCCAATCTTCACTTTTCGCTGCTGACCTCCCTGTTGACAGTGTTCTTATTTCATGGCTCTAGCACATTTAAAATCTTATTCATCATCACCACAAGCTTCAACATTGGGCGTTATTGCAAAGGATCCAAGTGGAATCCCATCTTGACGTGGGTATTCAACTTGCTGGTGCTGTTTGTCAATGAATATTATGATGGGTATCGATTTTCTCGCATGTTTGGACAAGGTTTTCAGTGGTTGGATGATTGGGAAGGATTTCAAGCTAGATGGCATATTTTGTTCAACTTCGCAATGCTCCGTTTAGTGTCATTCAACATGGATTATTACTGGGCTTGTAACAGTGAAGAGAAGGGATTGAAAGGACACCCAGCTCATGAAGCACCCCACACAGACAAGGAGAGAATCAATAACCCCTTATTGGAGAGCGATTACAACTACACCAACTTTTTGGCCTACGTCTTGTATACACCGTTGCTCTTGTGTGGACCTATCATCACATTTAACGATTTTGTTTCTCAGGTACGGATGCAGCAGATGGCTCATTGGATATGATTTTAATGCAATTTGATGCTAGTTTCGATTTCCTTCCAAAAATCTCTCCAAAAGCTATGTGATCACATACGCATTTCGACTTGTCAATGTCATTCTAGTCATGGAATTCACTTTGCACTACTTGTATGTCGTAGCTATCAGCAAGGCCAAAGCATGGGACGGAGCTTCCCCACTAGAGCTCAGTATGGTTGGGTATTTCAATCTGGTGATCATTTGGATGAAACTATTGATCCCATGGAGATTCTTCAGATTATGGTCATTAGCGGACGGCATTTGGGTAGAGGAGAATATGGTGCGCTGTATGAGCAACAACTTTTCAGCACAGCGATTCTGGAAAAGCTGGCACAGAAGTTTCAATCGCTGGACGATTCGATATATTTATATTCCATTGGGAGGCTCCAAGTACTTTGCGTTCAGTATGTGGGTTGTATTTACATTTGTGGCTTTATGGCACGATATCGAATTGAAGCTTTTGGCTTGGGGATGGCTGATTTGTTTGTTTTTATTGCCTGAAATTATCGCCACCCGTTTATTCAGCGAAAAGAAGGTAAATGTTTAGTGCTAGTGGTTGAATGACTCTAATCAGTGTGCGATATAGTATGGCGATAAACCTTACTATCGCTTTGTATGTGGATTAGGCGCAGTAGCCAACATCTTGATGATGATGATTGCTAATCTGGTTGGATTTGCTGTGGGCGTGGACGGTGTCAAGGAAATGCTGACCAAGATATTTGGCACAGCGAACGGATTGTCCTTTTTGATCTCTGTTACTATTTGTTTATTTATTGCTGTTCAAATCATGTTTGAAATTCGTGAAAGCGAGAAGAGAAGAGGTGATCCCAAGTGGAAAATGTGAATAAAAGCGCTTGTATCGAAAAAGTACATATTATAGTTGTTATTTAATGTATATATATATATATATAAAAAAGAGGTATCACAAGGCAATTAAATAGTATCATTAGCATAATCGTTGCCTTAAATTCACATCCAACGCCTTTCTCTGTCTGCCTAGCCAAGATGAAGGTGTAGAACGGAAGCCAAGGCTTGATGCGTCTCGGTCGCTTCTTCTCACAAGATCGTACCAAGCTGAAATGATAAGCTGCTGCTCAATCTTTGATTGTTGGCGAACATCATGAATTTGTTTCTGATACAGTCAATGTGAGTAGGCCAGATCATAGCGAATTGCTTTTTTCTCACTTTACCTTTAATAAGTCTTGTTCTTCTTCCTTTGTTCTAGGCGTTCTGCCAATGAGGCCCTCATCAGATTTGCGAACATTGGAGAATCTAGCTGTCATTTCTTGCAACAGTTGGCTGTAGAGTTTGATCATCTAACGAAACAGATCAGTAAGCAGTATGATTTTTTATAATAATGACAGGTAGCTTACATCTCGAACTTTGCGAATTTTGCCTTGCGTTTCGTTGATCTCCTCTTGCAAGTGCAAAACATGGATCTGTAAGCTTGCGTTCTGCTCCTTGATCACTTCCAAATCGCCGCTAATCACAAAATCAGACATTGCCTTCTATAAAATACAGTGCCACAACTTACTCGCTCAAGCCAGGTCTATCTTCATCACCGCTGTTGTTGATGCCATTCAAGTAATTAGCTTCTACCAGCATGCGATTGATATCATGCAATTGCATCTTTGTGATGTCCTCTAATCGATTGACCCGATCTTGGATTTTGGCATGCTCTTTATCGAAATTTTGCAAAGTCATTCTGTCTTTTGCTACACTACGGTTGCCATCTAGCACCATGTTTTCGAGGTAGGCGGTGCTTTCTTTCAAGCTGCTGGATTCCTTTTCAAGGTCCAAAATGCGAGAACGGAATGCCATGATGGTTTGTGTCTGGTTGAGCAGCGAGTCAGGGATGCCATTTCGGATCTGCGCCAACTCGTCTCGCAGTCTGTCTCGTTCTACAACAATTGAGTCGTAGTTCTGCCAATCATGTCAGTGGCAACAGTGGTAGTGATCGATGTCCATCTTACCTGCTGTAGTTCGGCTGTGTTTGTCTTTGACTTTTCTGTCTCGTCAGCTAAACTGTTTGCAATTGGCGCCTTCACTTCCAGTTCTTTGATCTGTCGTTGCAATCGTCCAATTGTCAAGCGTCTGCACAAAGTCAATATCAAGCAAATTCGAAGATTCACTCTACTTACAATTCTGTCAAATTGGCCTTCTTCATGTTCTCCTCCATGGTGCTCGGATCTCCTTGTAAGCCTTCATCGTCAATGACAACACTTGCTCTATGACTCACGACTTTATCAAGAGTTTGACCACCACCAAATTCCAGTTCTTTAATGTGCTCTTCCAATAGTTGTACCTGCTCCGCATTGCGATCACGATCGCTCTCCAGATAAGCACACGTATCTGCCAAATTCTTCATTTCCTCTTCAAGCTGTGTCTTTTCTCTCAGAATTTCTCGATTTCCAAACTCCAGTTGTTGCACTTGCTCTTTGTATGAATCCATCAATGTCTTGAACGCCAACACTTTTCGGTACTCGTCCTCCACTTGATGACTACGCTCTAGTAAGCTGGAATTTTGATCTTCCAAAGCTTTGATCTGCCTCTTTAAATCGGATGTATCTTCAGCCTTTCTCTTGTACTTTTCGAGAGTACTCTCCATCTTTTGCATCTTTTCAATAGCATGTTTGTATTCCTCTAGCTGATATCGCAGTGAAGAAGCCTCTTCAGCTTGGGCGGTGAGTTCCTCCACTTTCTTTTTGAGTTCGTTGATCGATTCCAAGTGGTTTTCCATCATCATTTCTGTTTCCTGACGTCGATCCTCGCTACGCTCCCTACGATATTAAATCATGTAAGTTGATTTCAAGGAGACCTAAGCAAAAACTCTATTTACAGATCCTGTTTAAGGTGCTCAATTTCAGTTCTCATCACATAGTCTGCTTTCCCAGTATTATTGGCTTGTGTAATTGCCTCATCCATGTCTTGCAATCGAGTTTTTAAGTCTTCCTTTTCACTCAACAAATCTTCCTAAATGGACATTAGAGCCATCTCGGTATTGAAGCTTGATGCTACTTACGAATCTCTCTCGCAGCTCATCGTATTCGCCCAATAATTGACTATGCGACGTCTCAAACTGCTTCTTTTCCAACAGCACTTTTTCAAATTCCAGTTGATATCTATACGGCATATCATCTAATTGAAAGTTTTTTGTTCCTGACCCACCAGAGTTGCCGGATAAGTAAGACAATCGAGGATTATTGGATGCATAATCGGGCTCTGTATTGAAATGGTTCATAACTTCCTCGATAGACACCATCAGCGCGTGTTGACTCTTTTGCGATAGGCTTTGTATCATTTCAATATAAACCTTATTGTTATCTGATTGGACGGCAATGGCAATAACGAGTTGGCACATGAGTAGCAGTTCATGTAAATCGGCATCTTTGGCAATAGCAGTTAAATTTACTGTAGGAAGAAGTTCAGGGTCCTGCCCTACAATGTCCTCAAAGTATCGAGTGATCAATTTGTGTAATTTTTTTTGGTTGTTGAATCGAACCACCCAGTTGCTGGCTGTCTCTGTTTGTTTGATTTGTTTGAACCATTTTGGATCACTGTAATTTGAAAGGCAAGGTGAGTTATTTTGAATCCCATTTGCAAGCACATTTTTACTAGTTTACATATCAGTGAGAATTTCAGAAAGCACGACGCCGTCTGCTAACTCCACCACAGTATCAATAGAGTAGGATTTTACATCAAAAGTGTTTATCTAGCGTATCTTTCAGTGAGACATGTTTGTTGATAGTTTAAAAAGTCTCTATTTACCCATTCTACAAACGCATCTTCCATCGCTGCTTCCATTTTCGAAAAGGTCATGTTGCAAGTGGTTATATAAAATAGGAAGAAGAAGAAGAAGAGCCCCCCCCCCTCTGTCTCCTATATTTAAACTTATTTAATTATCTGTGGATTGCCTGCCCCTCTTTTTTTGGCTAATTTGTTGAAATTGGTCTGTGAAATTAACTCTCAGTTGTAATGATCCTGGTGTCACCTCTCGCAGTCGATTGAAATCATGGTTCAATTTGCATACATTTGTCTGCTTATTAAATCAAGCTGTTTGCATTTGTTTGCATCATCATTCCACATGTAAATCAGCAGTGCTTCTCAGAGCATGGTTTTTCAGTTCAAGTAGAGGCTGATTGCTATTGTGGCTCATCAGGTTATACCAAGATTGAAGAAATTCCGTGTTTATATTTTTTTTTTCTCCACTGTGAGCGTCTCGCCATCAATTCTTGCAGATGGATTCATTGAGTAATCACCATGAAAACAATATTCGATCTATTGACACCTCCGACAGGGTCCTTTTTGTTCTAGTGCCATTGTTGATAATGTGAATGTTGTACTCTTTGGACATCTAATGTTTGTTTTCTTACCCCGAAGCACGGTCGTTCTCTTCTGCCAGAGGCTAAATCCGTTTTCCCATCAAATTTTGTACCAGGTGCAAACGCCTTTTCTTTCTCTTCCGTTATAAAATCTACAATAAAGATGGCATTTGGCTTTTTTTCAACACAATACGATGATCAAGGCACTATGGACGATGGTAAATCCCGAGAAAATATTTATTTGGATTACAGATCAGTAACCGTGGTATAGGTAACTGGCAATACTTTGGCCTTACCAAGACTCAGCGTTTCTATGCGTTTGGTATAGCGTAAGTATTCTTCAACCTAGCACTATCCATTAGATGACTGACATGAACTGGATGTAGCTTTGTAGCAGGCACTCTTCTCTCTATTGTGGTATGTATTTGATGATGAAGATGATGGGAAAGGAGTAATTTTCGACAACACAATGCTGACAGACAATAAAATAGTCAACAATCACCTTGATTACCAACATCACAGCATTCGCCATTCTTTATAGTATTGGAAATATCATTTCTTTACTCAGGTACGATACAGTGCTAACACAACTTTGGTGCCTGAAATCGCTAATTTTTCTATTTTATCAGTTTGACTTTCATTATTGGTCTCAAAAAGCAATTCAAGACAATGTTTGCACCTGGTAAGTGTAGAAAAAAAAATGGGATTCATTGTGAGCAGTATGCTGATGACGGTAATAGTTCGTTTCTGGGCAACTGTCATATATCTTGCAATGCTTGTCCTTACTATCATTATATCCGTTACCGTAAGTACAAGGAATTCATGAGACATGGCAAACGTTGCTTAATCCACTGTATAGTTGCAAAAGTTTTTCCTTTCATTGATCTTTGTTATTATTCAATTTGCTGCTTTAGTGTGGTACTCGTAAGTATTTATCTGAAATGTGATCGTTCAATATCAGACACTTACTCGTTGATTCATAGTGCAAGTTACATCCCTTATGGCCGTGAAATGATTCGTCGTTTCTTTGGCAGTTGTATTACATCAATTTAAATGATGATAATTAGAATCATGGCATACAATTTATTTTGTACTGTCTATCATGTATTAATCAATATATTCATATATCTAATATTTCAATCCAAATGGAATTTCCTTGTTCTCTAATGCGGCCAACACATTGTCGACACACATATCACCCATAGTCTCACGAGCTTCGATAGTTGCGCTTCCAATGTGAGGAAGAATAACACAGTTGTCCAACTTAAAAAGTGGATGATCTGTAGGCAATGGCTCTGGTGTGGTGACATCAAGTCCAGCTCCAGCGATCAAATTCTCTTGTAATGCCTTTACTAGACCGTCTTGATCTACTACGCCGCCTCGTGCAGTGTTGACAAAGATCTAGAGAGAGAGAGAGAGAGGACAAATCAATATGATATCAAGCTTTGTGCTATTTCTTGATTCTTACTGCGTTTTTCTTCATATTCTTGAAAGCCTTATAATTGAAAACTTCTTTGGTTTCAGGTGTTAGTGCGCAACAAGCAACAATGAAATCAGATGAAGCGGTGAGTTCATCAAATGAAACGAAATCAGCATTCAATGACTCTTTCAATTCAGGCTTCTCGCTTCTTCCCCAATATACAACTCGATCAATGCCGAATGCCTTTAATCTTGATGCTACGGCTTGACCAATGCGACCAATACCAACGACACCCAAAGTCTTGCCCTTGAATTGATATCCGCACAGCCAATCGGGTCTCCATTCTCTCCACTACAATGCACAAAAAGTAACTTTTAAGTAAACTTTAAGAAATTACGCATCATCACTGTACCTCTCCTGTTTCAGCAGCTCGAACACCCGATTTCATCTTCCTAGCAGCAGCCAATGTCAATAAAACAGTGAGGTCTGCTGTAGCATCAGTCAATACATCAGGAGTATAGCCAATCTTGACATTGTTCTCTTTGGCTGCCTTCAAATCGATATGATCATAACCCACACTCATAGTAGAAACAACTTTCAATTCAGGCCCTGTCATTGTCATTGTTACAATGATGTTGAGACAATCATCTTTCTAGCGTTTTTATATTACACTTACCAGCTGCATCGAAAACTTGCTTGTCAATTTTGTCAGAAAGCATACAAATCAACCCCTCAGCCCCCTTGATATCCTTTAAAAGAGTTTCACGAGGCATGGATGAATCCTTGGGCCATTGAATCAATTCAAAACCTTGCTGCTCGAGTCTTTCTTGACTTGCTGGCAATAACTTTCTGGTTGCCACTACTTTTCTTCCTGCACTGACAAAAGCAGAACTATGAAAATAGACTGGTGCACTGACACTTGCATGGATCTTTGAGTTAACACGAGGTCTCAATAGTTGGAGTGACCTGAGCATGTTTTTTCTTGAGAATTCGTCTGATAGAGACGAGAAGAAAGTAAACATCAAAATCAAGGGATTTATACAACCATTTCAAGCGCTGGAATTAAAAATTCGTTGGGAGAAATATACCACTGACATCTTGATTTAGGCTATAAATTCTAAATGGGAGATCTCTGGGTGGCATTCTTGCTGTATTGAGGCGGATACTGTTAGATTTTAGAATGCAATTTGAAGACCTCGAGTGTTATAAGTAAAGAATTAAACTGCTATCGAACCAAATACAAAGCATGTATACCGTCGCTATTATATACGAAAGATTATCTGAAATGATCCATGCATGTCCGTCCAACTACAGCTTGAAAAAACGTCGAGACACACTAAAACGAAATAAAACAAAGACTTGCAAGTTAAACCAAATACGAGAACTAAAGACTTTATTGATTAAATCTAGCTCATCTTCTATGTCAATAAGTTATTGTAACTAAATCAATCAATTCATCTTATTGTTAAATGACTAGACATTTGGCATCATCAGTGAAACATTTACAACGAATCACTTGTCAGGTACAACCCTATCATAGATTCGGATCAAGGGCAGTGTTGTCTCAAACTTAGACACAGTTATCTTCCGATTCAATTGGTAAGTATTGACCATGTAGAATTTCTCGATTACCTTGATAGCTTATTCCTTACCTTGACATTTTACATGAAGAATCAGCAACGATGAATAGGATGGTCCGGTAGTGATAATTGAGCTATTCAAACTACAGTCCTGATGGACTCAATAATGAGTGGAGAACACACTACGGATTTATAGTATGAATAATACATTGCAGCTTTTATAATCAGCAGATGAATGCTATCAACAGGTGTGTCTTAGCTCTGTTTTTAGATGCTGTTTACGTAAGAAATCAGTGATTACAGATGTGCTGGATATCCGTTCGGTTGAAAAAACCAGCGTAGTTTGAGGGGAAGAATGAGAGGAAGAACTAGTAAGGAGCGGAAGAGATTTATACCCTTGGTTAGTAGGTTGAGAAAGAAGGAAAGAATGTGACTCATACGAAAAGGAAGAAGCCAGTAGGGAGAGGAGGAAGGTGGAGACCTGACTGACACTATCCTGATCGTTAGTAATGGTGGAGATGTCAATTTGTTGGATGGCGGGACGAGGAACACTAGACGACAGGTTAAACTGGGTAAAGTTGGTGAAGAGGAGCTGTCGTTCCTGTAGTAGTTGAAGCGCACGACAGTGAGTTGTAGGATGAGGGGGAGCCAGCACAGAGGATCTAATACGAAGGGCTTGCGAAGGTGGACTAAATGATAGTATATCATTGCCTACAAGCTGGAACACACCCGAGTAGTGTTTATTGCTTCCAGTGGGGGGGGGGGAGACGAAATGCCGACGACAAAGGCTACGCTCAATCAGACTCGAAAGCGTGAGAACCAGGCAGGTGCTGACTGGGACATGTCACCCACCAAACTTACGGACAATGGCATCCACAACACGGAGGAGATTCTAGAGATAGTGGTTGCACATGGGGTCGACAAGCAAAAAAGAGAAGAGACCAATGATAAGTGGGATACAATTGGGTAGCGAGGAGGAAGTTCAGGAGGATCCAAGTAACTGGTAATAAAACTAACTCAAATATAACTGTGGAATATGTCCACTAAGATCTGCATTCCGAAGACAGTTCATTCAGTTACTATATTGGATATAACTATTATGTGAATTTAATTAGATTTACGATGCATATTTATTCTATATAAGAAACTACCTGAAAACCAGTTGCCGTTTTTTAAAGGTCGGCGATCAACTTTTGGAAGACTCCCATTAGAAAGCTCATCATTCTTGTGAGCTCTTACTTATAAACAGATAATAAAAATTTGGTTATAGCTTCTTTGTATTGTATTGAATTATCATATATTAAAAAAATAAAGAGAAGTAAAAAGGGAGGGGTAATTCCGCCACTTGCGTCAATAACGGCTTCAATTCTTCTAGGCATTGATTGAACCAGATTGTTTAAGGCCTCCATATCAATATTCTTCTATTCCAACTCCAGTTGCTCCCTAAGCTCTTTTGTATTGTTTATCAAATGCCTTTTTTCCTCAAGTGCTTTCTCAAGCATAGCCCAGACGTACTCAATAGGATTAAGGTCTGGACTGTTAGATGACCAGAAATCAAACCCTTTAATCATGGCTCTTTTTTTTTCCACCATGTCGTGTAAGACCCCGTATGAGGACTCGCATTGTCTTCTTGGAATATGTATTCCTTGTTTGGATTGTCAGACTCCAGTTTTTCAAACCATGGAACAAAATTCTGCGACAAGCAGTTGACATAAGTGTCTTGATCAACTGAGCCATCCAGAAAAGAGTACCCATCCTACCTGCCACAAAGCAACTCCAAATCATCACAGACCCACCACCAAACTTCGCAACAGACACTATGTTTCCAGGTTTGTATCTCTCGTTGACGAGTCTGATAATGCGTAGGCCACGGTCATTTCTTGTTACTCGGTATCTAAACTCATTAGACCAAATCACTTGCTTCCATTGTTCTAATGTCCAATTCCTCTTGTTTTCAGCCCAAGCCAAGCGATTCTCAATGTTAGAACGACCCATAGCTGGTCTGCGAGCTGGTACGCGAGAGTGAGACCCTAAAATGTCAAGATTTTTCATCATTGTAGGGCGAGAAACATCAATGCCGGCCGAATGAAGATTGGCTAGATGGCTGGTTAAAGGTTGGAAGGGTTGAGACTTCACGGAACGCTTCAGGTATCTTATTTCCCGCTGAGACATAGCTGGAGGGCGTCCAGTTCGTTTGTTTTCATACAGTGTAGTGCCATTATTGTTGTATCGGGCTATAGCGTCCCTAATGGTACTAACTGGAATTCCCTAAATTGTGGAAATTGTTGGTGGATGTGTGATGCCTGATTTTAAGATGCCTGCGATCATCCCTAATTCGTAATCAGAATGCTGCTTTCTTTTATTCTGCGTACTTGAGCTAGACATACTGCTTCTTTGATATTTTAAAAGTTTAAGAATAAGTTGTTTGAGAGAAAGAGGGAGCTGTTTGTGCGAGGGATGATAACCTTGAAAAGAAAAATTATTAAAAAAACTGACTTTAAAAACGTTAACTTGTTTTCAGGTAGTTGATATAGGCTGCTATAGATGGCGCCATGAGCATGAATAGCGCTGTATACTTATACTTATATCCCAACATCGACTACGGATGATTGCCATATTTAGTCAAATGCCAAGATCGATGCCATATAAGATGTATGTCTCAGATGTGCACATGAAGATCCACATTAGACAACATCATATGCTTATATCCATAATAATAATACTTGCTACAGACTACAGATACATTATGTACTATAGACTTGCGTAATGTATATTATGCTATAGACATGTATGCGACATGCCATATATCCAGATATGTGCTAAAGATGTATACAGAACGATATACACTAAGACACACATTATTAATATAGACTAAGAGACTGTGGTTATTATAGGTACATGCTAATAATAAATCGATATGAATAATCCTCATACCAAGGACATATCAGGGTGCTTCGGATAAGGCCCGTCTATTTATTCATCAAGACAAAAATAAATTATATTTGATTTGCTGAGATGTTTTAGCATTAATCGAAATGTTGATTGATCTGAGCTGACTTATATGTCAATCCTTAATAGCAAAACATTTATCCGTTGTTAGAGCATATAAGAAGGATCATCTAACATCTAACTGACCAGTAGAGACCTTTCAGTCTACTTTACATCTGTCAATTTGATAATAAACCTATACCTTTATTATCAAGCTGACTTATTGTTTTTTTATTCTTTTTTCCGTGAATTTGCATCTATGACAAGCTACTATAAATTCCACACTTTTTTTTAATCATCCTTAAATCTAGCGATAATCTGAGCGGTGAATTAAGTATGTTGTTGTTGCCGAGTTTTTGTCCAGAAGACGAAACTGCAATTGGAA
This sequence comes from Mucor circinelloides, assembly GCA_037974945.1. Classification (NCBI taxonomy): domain Eukaryota; kingdom Fungi; phylum Mucoromycota; class Mucoromycetes; order Mucorales; family Mucoraceae; genus Mucor; species Mucor circinelloides. The sequence continues at coordinate 2,602,863 of JBBNAA010000005.1, read as the reverse complement.
TTTGGATAGAATGAGTTATTGGTGAGAAATGAACGAGTTGTGAAATATGCAAGATCAGACGAGAAGCTACTAATAAAAGTCATTGTATTCATATATGAATGTTGATTGCACGTATAGCAAAAGTTGTTTGCGGTACTTTGGTTGTTGACTACTACGTGTTAGATTTGAGTTTGTAATAGACGATGTGAAGCAGTAAGAAGGGAAAATGTGAAAAATGATCCAACTTTGGATGAATATTTCTTCATGATTTACTAAGTGAGTCAATGTTGCGTAGTGCTCGACTTTTGTTTCTCCTTTAATTCTCTATACGATGGTATGGTTATTGTTAGTATTTTCAAAAATATGTCGGGTAGTGCCCGCTTGAGGCAAATTAAAATACATGACTTTGAATTATTTCATGAAGGGAACGTCTATTAGGTGTTTTTGACTTTTAGATTATGTTGGGGCTAATGTAGACCTATTGGATGGTGTTTGTTTTGGCCAAATCCGACAAGTCCTTATGAAGATATAGCCAAAAAACCCTACTCAGGGAAAATTCTTGATTTCGTCTATTTCTGACCTATGAAGGCAAGGTCCCAAATCGTACCTGAGTTTTTTGGTCAGATGAATTTTGTGTATTTCTCCATGTAGAGTTAAGCTAGAGCCTCGAGTAAGAGCTAAAACGATAGGAAACGTCTTGCGCTACAATAATAGCTAGTATTGCAAGCAAGCTTATGTTGACAGAGATGGAGGTATTATTGAAAAACCACCAAAATCTGACGAAAAACGTTTTGTCTGTTTGAGAAGTCTAGTGTTGATCAAATCAGACAAAAGTAATGTCATTCGATGCGCCTTCAAATTCTAGACAAGTTTGATATAAACTTGAACAGATGTTTCTTAACAACAATTGCCAAGTTTAAGTCATGACAGAATTCATCATGAATAATGCCTCATTCGAAGCAATATGGATTTCAACCTCAGTTTGATATCAGCTACCCTATATCCAGAGTACACCCGTGACGTCAAGTTTGCAGCATTTTCTTTCTTTCCCATTCCCCCGTTTTTTCTTTTTTCATACCCTCGTTTTTAATACTACTTTTACTGCCAAACCTATTATTCATCTTGTTATTGAAGGCAATAATAGCAGAAAGGTTATCAAGCCTATGATTGTTGTTAGTTGTTAGCATAATATGGAGGTGAGTGTATTTACTGTATCGATTGTCCAAGTCTATTATTAATTAATTATTCTTTTTCTTTATTGACTAGAATAGCTACTATTACCGACGACTGCTTCAAAACAAAAGAAAAGAACAACGCAACAACTGGTGAACACTGCTTCGACTTTTTACGTTGTTATTGCCACCACCACCGCCACCACTGCTTCTCTGAATACGACGGTATGTACCATTAGTTATTATGTTTTATTGAAGCGTAACTAAATGAATTCTCACTTATTTTTAGGAAATGGTTGTGTATATCCTAAACTCCAGCAGCAAGACCTCTGGTGCTATTTCTCGCTGCTTTGACACTCTCTGCAGCATGTCGCCATTTGCAATGCTGTTTTTGCCTGGTTTAGTGCTGTCTGCAACAAGTCATTAGTAGCGTTGTTCCTCTTCTCTGGTTTGGTGCTGTCTGCAAGTTATGGGCAGTGCTTTTTCTTTCTCGATTAATGCTATCTGCAAGTCATTTATAGCACTTTTTTTGTCTGGTTTGGTGCTGTCAGCAAGTCATTTGTATTGCTACGTTGTTTCTCGACGAGTTCATTGGATCAGGTTAGTCTCAATGGTGTCTGGTGTTCAGTGATATCTTACTGATTACACAAACTTGACATAATATAGGCAGCAAGAAGCACAACAAGAAGGTGGTGTTCCAGAAGAATACTAGATGATGCAGAACCTGTCGTGAATTGTTCATCAAGTAAGTATAAATGACGTAGATTGTTGGATACATTACTGACTACTATTACTGTATCATTTAGATGTGATATGTTGGCAACAACCAGTATAAGGTCATGACGACGACTAATGGATTATTCATGATGAATACTACTGGATGCAAACGGAACTGTCAACAGTCAATTAGGTAGGTATACATTATTATGACATGATGGCGTTGACTGAGGAATGCAATATTGACTATATTCTTTGAATTATGTATAGGCAGACAAATGGGAATGAACATGGACACTACTGGATGCTGCAAGAGATCAATCAAGTTATTTTTTTCTGTGGATGACAACAGCCAGAACAATAGTAGTAGACACAAGTTATACATTTTAAGTAGCTTCTTTTTCTCCCCCTTTTTTTCTTGGCTTCTTGCCCTCATTTTTTTTAATTTTCATCGGCATGTAATGTTATTACCCTCACTATTTTTCTTTCTTTCTATGTTTCTGTGAAGCATACCTTTTTTTTTTTTTTTTTTACGTTGAGTGGATGTGCCTATCACTGAAGCTTAACAACAATAACAAGATTCCGAGACTAGGATTAGATAGGCTGGTCCAAACTTAATTGTTGATTCTACTTACTTAGCGACAGTTGAGGGTCTTAATAAACATAATTCCTCGCGTTAGGGGTGTAGTAAGGCACGCTCTAGCACCTGAGGGGTGGTCTAATTGAAATACTACCTGATTGCATTTTTGGGTAGTACTTCAAATTCCACCTAACATCGTTGCAGAGGAGAACTATGGCAAAATTTTTCTAGGTTTTCTTTGTATATAGAGGTAATAAATAGATATAGCTTTTCTACGCTTCTGGGCTGTTTCGTGCGTTGTCTTCAGTATTTCAAATGATTTAGAACCTAAGCCATGCGAAAGAGTACGTGGGAGTGTTGCGTTCAAGGGTTTGGAAGCGTAGCAGTAGAAGCATACTATACAGAATAAAGCGAGTTGAAATAATATTGACTTCATTATATATTAATTGAATCAAGTACCTCTATTTATACAAAATCACAACTGTCGCTCTACTAAATCATCAATCAGTAGTTGTAATAGTATCGCTTTTTTCAGGAGCTTATCAAATGAATAATGATGTTGGGTCAAAAAACATACAGTAGTTAATAAATTAATATCCCGGATCATTAAGAAGTTCTCAAACATCTTGTTCATAACAATTGATATCTTAATACGAATACAACAACAACTGTGTTACTACCTAATAACGCATAAATTCGTAAGGGTTCAACACTTGCTTGCATATATTACATATATCAAAAGAATATATTTTTTATTTCCAATCGTCATCGTCATCTGAGTCGTCCGAGTCATCACTATGAACAGCACTTTTTTTTCTTCGTTCAAGAGCTGCAGCAAGACTAGATGCCATATCATTTTTACCAGAAGCAGAGTTGTTCTGAGACAGACTTCTTGAAGCAGGTGCAGATTCAGGGTGTCTTGTGTTTGCAGATTTTAATGACCCACCCTTCTTTAACGAACCAAAGCCGCCAGTCGATCGAATGGCTGCCATTAAATTGGAACGACCATCACCTCCAGCTGGAGCCATATTACCGAGGGGAGTAGAGGAAGCTGCGGAAATTGCAGGAGGTCCAGGAGGTGGTGGTGGTGGGGGTGGAGCACCAGAAGGTATAGGGGAACCTCGTGGAGGAGGAGGAGGCGGTGGAGGAGCTCCACCTACCACGGCTGGAGACCTTATGTTGATGGAGGGGATTGATGGAGATTGTCTAATACCTCTATTTGGAACAGGTGGTGGTGGAGACGATCCATGGACAATGGGATTTGGTCTGTTCATCATGGGAGGGATTGGCGGAGGAGCTGAAGCTTTCGCAGATCTATTTCTTGATGGAGGAGGAGGTGGAGGAGGCCCTCTTTTACCTATGCCAGATATGAGCGTTTAGTGTTTCAGTGTTATATCTCTATACTTACTGGATGATTTTTTATTGTTAGTTCTGTATTGTTTAATAAAATCTTGGATAAAATCTTGATTTTGGTCAATGTCGGCTGCCGAGAAGTCTTCTAATTTCTCTAATTCTCTAAGAATCTCTAGCACTTCAGGGTCATTATTGTCAACTGAAAATCCCTTGCCCGGCGTGAATCTCACTCGACCCACATCGCCACTGACATGAGATATCAGTAAAATCATTCGATATGACCTAATTTTGTATAAATATACCTTTTCAGAGTGTTACGACTATCTTTAAGTTTGATGGAATCACGATTCAACACTTTGTCATAGAAGACATCTGCCTCTCCTTGATCTACAAATAGTATACCTGCTAAGCAATCCTATAAATTAGATGGTTAGCCCTTGCTTTGGATGCAGATCAACTGTGTTTTAGCCAACGCACATCAGTTTCAAACGAATGTAAAAATGGACAATCTTTCGAGTAGTGAAATCCAATGTATAACTCTTGCTCCCATATTACGCCCCGGTTCGTCTAATTGCATCCGTTAATATGTCTGACAGATCACAATGTCATTTGTGATGAAACGTACTTCCATGTCAATAAGTCTGAGAAAATAAGAGTCGTTTCTCTGGCGATCTTTGCAAAATGCCATAGCACCCCATAATCCAGAGTACTTCCAGACATTGCCGTCTTGCTCGAACGCTAAATAAAGTCTGGCAACAGCAGCTGTGAATATATTCTACACAAAATCGCACAACAAATTCAGGTACAAGAAACGATGGGTGTAAACAAACTAGGCACGTACTGATGTTGGCAGGGCATTTCTGACGATTTTCTTGTCCTCAGCTTTTGGAAGAGTGATTGATTTCATGGAAGTGTATAAATGGAAATAAAGCTAGAGAAAAGGCAAAACGAAAACGTGGATTGATTCCCAAATAAATCAATGTTCTCTTCCATTTTTAAATATCAAGAAATTCAGGTCAGCATTTTGCAGTTGACCAATTACCAATTAGCAATGTTGGAGTAAATGAGGCAAATGCTTCATCTTGGTTTCTTTTCTCTCTCAGATCTAATAAAAACGAGGCCAATTCGTATTTCGACCGAGAATAAACTTTAATTTTTCATCATACAATGGAATAGAGACAAACAAATTGCAGATTTACTCATGCTAGGGTGAACGGAAAAAATATACTCGGGAGAAAACGACGTTAATTATATGTTAAATGTGACACAAATGACAGGAAAATAATGAGGACAAGAAAAAAAAAAAAAAAAAAAAAAAGGACGCTCAGCAATTGATATCGTTATCCTTCTTTTTTTTTTCGACTACATCTCTTTCTCCCTTCCTCTCTCTATCTTTCTATTCTTATTCAAATACTATATAATATCACTTAATAACATAGTAAGTCTGAATGCGGAATTCTTGATCCGATCACTAAATCGAAATCCAGTAATTAGATAATAATGACCATTGCTACATTGCCAGAAGGTGATTTTCCGCATTCACAGGATGCGATATCAAATGTAGATAAATCAGCATTCTACACTCTTGATTTTGAACAGCTCGCAATCAAAGAGACCCCTGAGAACGCTGCACAAGTGAATAACAGTTCGCCACCAAAGAGCATGTATACAGATTCCACCATTGTACAGAAGCCTGATGAAATTCGATCTACAACAACGTCCAACAAGGAGAGAGAGAATTCAGATACTAGTCTTCCAACTATTGGAACGCCAACGTTAGTACATGACTCCCCTCATCAATCGCCTTCCTTCCAGCATGCTGGACCTGTTCAGCAGCAACCATCACCACAGCTACAACATTCGCCATCTGCTCAGCATGTAAGACCAATGAATTATTCTCCTCAATTCCAGGATACGAGATTGCAACACTCACCTTCCATGCAAGCAAGACCTAATTACAATTACAACACTAATCCTGTGAATAGACAACCTTCTACCATGTATCATCCTCAACAGCAACTTCCACCACCACAATTCCAATATAGGCAAGGTGCACCATTACCGCCACAATCCAACATGATGTCACATCAAGGTATGCCACCTCCACCATCAATGTCACCTCAACAGCACATGAACTATAATAGGCCACCACCACCACCATCACACGCCTATTACCAAAATTATGGCCCCATGAGACCTATGATGCAGCCACTACGTCCACCACAACATCCACCTCACAACTACAATGGCGGGCCACCATCCATTGCACCCACTGACAATAGCTATTTAGCCGACAGTTCATTATCCGTAGCTAATTCAGCTGGCAAACGACCCAAGAAGAGCCAATTCCCTCCTGCTACCAAAGAGAATTTAGAAATGTTTCGCAATGAGGCAAAGAACGGAGATCCACGAGCAACCTTAGATCTTGCCAAATTTCTACTAGAGGCAGCCAATCAATTATGCATGGATGAAAAAGATCCCAAAAGAACAAAGAAGGCACGTGAAAACATGATAATGGAAGCACAGAAAATTGTCAAGAAATTGGCCACCCATTCTGGTATGGGAAAGCAAGGTTATCCAGAGGCTCAATTCTTTCTGGCCAATTGCTATGGCACAGGCAGTATGGGTCTACAAACTGATCCAGAAAAGGCGTTTGCGTTGTACATTCAAGGCTCAAAGCAAAGCCATCCTGGTTGTACTTTTAGAGCAGCTGTTTGCTATGAAGTGGGCGCTGGCACCAAGAGAGACAAGAATCATGCCATGCAATTTTATAGAAAGGCGGCTAATTTGGGTGATAATGTCGCCATGTACAAGTTGGGTATGATTCTCCTCAAAGGGTTCCTGGGCCAACCCAAAAACCCCAGAGAAGGTATTTCTTGGTTGAAGCGTGCGTCTCAAGAAGCAGACGAGGATCATCCTCATGCATTGCATGAACTTGGTTTAGCGTATGAAAAGGAAGGCATTCCCTCTGTTATCCCAGATCTCAACTATGCGAGAGAGCTGTTCACACAAGCTGCTCAGTACGGTTATGCTCCATCTCAGTTCAAGCTAGGTTTGGCCTACGAAAATGGTTTTCTCAATTGCCCTGTGGATCCTCGTCGCTCCATTGCGTGGTATTCCAAGGCTGCTGAGCAAGGCGATGTGGAAGCTGAATTTGCGCTTTCTGGGTGGTATTTGACGGGTGCAGAAGGCGTACTGCCTCAGAGTGATAATGAAGCATATTTGTGGGCTCGTAAGGCAGCTGATCGTGGTAATGCAAAGGCAGAGTATGCAGTGGGATATTACACGGAGACTGGTACTGGTGTGCGACAAAACCTGGAAGAAGCTAAGCGATGGTACATGCGAGCAGCGGCACAAAATTACCGTAGAGCAATGCAACGTTTGACAGAGCTAAAATACGGTGGTGCTCGACCTCAGCAAAGACGCAAACACACTCGCGATGAAAAGAACACTTCTTCCAATTCAAAAGATTCTGAATGTACAGTTATGTAACACAATTATCAAATAACATTTAGTAGTAGTAGCAGTAGTAACAACAACAATAATAATAGTAATAATAATAAAACCGGGTATATACAAGTATTTTTTTTTACTACCAATCTTTGCTCAAATGACGCTCTAATGCTTGGAAATCGGCATTGGAGGGCCCACGAAGCGTACGTCTTTTACCTACATGAATGTCGCTTTCATCACTGTCCATCATCTTGATGTCATCTTCATCCATATCCTCTGGTTCTCCCACAAACTGATCGCTCATGACCATAAACTGCAATTGCTCATTGTTTGCCGTGCTTCCAGCCATAGTGACATCTTTGCCCTGCTGAGCAAGTTGAATTGCGTTTAAATTAGCTTCAGTGGTGAATGCTGATGATGGCGTGGATATAGAGCTTCCAGTGTAACGACGACTTGTTTGATGCGAAGAAGTTGTACTTGTGCGATGAAGGGGCAAATGCGAGTTGATGTCTGTGCCTTTGCTGTGCATCACTTCCTCTATAATACATTGTCGTAACACATGCTCGCTTTCAATCATTTCAAAGCTTTCAAAATCAAACAGCGTTGTACACTCAATCTCTTCTGCTGGGTCTCTGACAGGCGCTACAAATGGATGCTCTAATGCTTGGTTGGCTGTCAGCCTTTTTGCGGGATCCAATGTCAACAAGTTTTCCAGGAGATGGATGGCTTCTGGTGGCGCATTGGGAAACAGCGTGCTAAAATCAATGGGCTCTTCAGGGGGAGGTAGCCCACTCTCATCGCGTAGGTTGCGGATGTACTCTGTTACAGATGATGAACTATCCCAGAAGGATGTATCTTTGGGCAATCCCAGTATGCCTACAATCTTGTGTAGCTGATCCACATAGTCGGTACCTTTAAACAACACTTTTCGACCCAATAATTCAGCCAAGATACAACCCACGGACCATATATCAACTGCAGCAAAGTGTGAGATGTTTCCATGGTAACCCACATGGTAACGACTTACTTGGTTTATCATAGGTCTTGCGGCTCAACATAATTTCTGGAGATCTGTACCATCTTGTTACAACGTAATGTGTCATGTATTGTGATTCTATCTGTGCGTTGGATTTTGCAAATCCTCTTGCCATGCCAAAATCACAAATCCGTAAATCACAGTTTTCATTTACCAAGATATTTGCTAAATAATAATAAAAAAAAAAAGTGAATAATAATGACATGTGATAGTACAAAGTACTTACCAGGCTTCAAATCTCTATGAAGAACGTTTGCACTATGAATGTATTTCAGGCCTGAAAAGAGCTGGTACATGAACCACTGGTAATGCACGGGCTCCAATTCCAGCTTGGAGTGAATGATATCTGCCATTGTAGTATCGCAGCAAGATTGTATCAAATAGACTTCGTTGAAATTTCGAGGATCGACAATGTCCAACGCCTTCAAGTCAATGATACGAGGATGGCCATTAAAGTGCTGCAATACTTTAATCTCTCTTAAACAACGTTTGGTAATCAGCTTTTTGTCAAACACATGACGGCATTTCTTGATGGCAACCACTGGGAAAAAGTGTGTAAGCAGCATGATCGTTGCTTTGATGGATGTTACGTATACCTTCGTTTGTCTGCACATCAAGGGCGCTGCAAACTGAGCCATAAGAACCAGAACCAATCTTTCTGATGACTTTGTATTGCTTGTTGATGGTGAATTTTTCAGGACCATTGTCAATAGAAACTGTGTAGTAGTCGTCTGATAATGTCATTTGGGTTAGTGTAGAGTCTGATTAGAAAAAGTGGGTAAAAGAAGAGGGAAAAAAAAAAGAGAAAATCGCTATTTCAGGGAATCGAAACTCAATTGTTTGTCCCACATTTGAACTTGAAGAAATAGAGTTTTTTTCCTCGAGTTTTTTTGATGTTGAGGATTATTTTTAGACAGTGGAGTCTAGTATGTCAATTCCAAAGAATGCTCTTGTATGTTCTCTGGAAGAGCTCCTTGGGGAGGGTATACACCAGCTGAAACCTACCAAAAAAAAAACGCCTCTCATTTAGATGCACAGAAAGCTCCAGAATCGCTCATGTCGAATTGGTTCTCCCCCAACATCATTTTACGATCTATACACGCTGATCAAGTTTATTCACTAAAAATAAGAAAGGTTATTTGTGATACGCCTCAAATCAGTATAAGTCTCTATGAATAGCACCATTTGATGTAAGATCCTTTTATAGTTGTACAAATCGTCCTCAATGATAGATCCTCCTGCCATTTTAGGAGAGATCAGCAGTTGATATTTCCTGGGCAATGGTATGGTCATTAATCCGTCTTGCAGCTGCTGCTTCATAACTTGTTGAGCTGCAGTACTTGAGTTATCGGGAAAAAAAAGGTGTGTGGTAAGATAATGCATGGTATGATAACAGTGAGTAAAATTACGTACAGTTTGTCCATTCTAAATGGCTTTTTACACATGATTATGTCAGCATGACAATTAGAAATAGCAAGTACACATCATCTATAGAACGAGATAACAGCTGTCTTTATTTGTTTATATATAAATGTATAAGACAATGTCAATCTTTTCGACATGATAATTTATACTCATGCATAAAACCTAAACAAAAGCAGCATTAGTCATAGTACAGCACGTCTATATTCAAACTCACTTTTTGTTGATGAGGTAAATCAACAGATTGACATTGACTTTGGCCATACCATCAAGCACAGTTACTGTTTGCACGCCTTCAAACTGAGTCTGCAATAACTCTTCATAACGCATATCCACTTGCACCGACGACATGGGCCATCCAGAGTAGCTGCCTTCAATGGTAATGATGCCCGCTTGATCCATGGACAAAATAATAGGGATTCTATCATAGTGTCTCTTTGGAATATCCATCAACTCCAACAGCACCTTGCGTTCATGTAATTGTTTGGCAGTGTATTTGTAAGACCCGAACTTTGGCACCAGGCCCAATTTTTGCAACCCACGCATGTGAAAGTACTGTCGAGTGAATGGAAAGATGAACTTTTGCTTTTTGCCCTTCTTTGTAGCCATGGCTGTCATACAGCTATTGAGATAGCCCTCGTAAGAATTGCCTTGTTCCAGTAAATAATCACGCTTCTCTTGCAAGTGGCTCAATGTCAGCTTCATGCGAGCTAGCTCCCTGTCTCTTTGCATACGTCGAGTGTTCTTTCCAGTAATATCACGAGCAATCATGTTGATAACATCTTGGTAGGCATTGTTGTTGGCAATGACTTTGCATCTCTCCAGGTGAACTACCAAGCGATTTGCAATGCTCTTGAGCTGGAAGAATGAGATGGTCTGCAGGTCCAATGGTGGTTCAGATTGACCCAGCTGAAGAAGGCGTCTCTTGGATACAATAGCGTAGTCTTCCTTGGTCTCTGCAAACTCCTTGTGTTTCAGTTGGTTCCAAGCAGCTTCGCTTTCAGGCGTGATGGGCGTTTGAAAGATGTGAGCTAGATCTCGGCCAGTTTGAATCTTAATGACATAGACAACCAGTCTTTTAGTATCAACAAGCAGCTGCTGAAGACGAGCAGTAGGGTCCATGGGGATGTTATCACAGCGATTGGTCAATGTAAGGCACACCATGGATTCAGGCAATTCAATATCAGGGTGGTAGGCAGATGGGCCAATCTCATTGACGATATCGTGCAAAATGCCAGCGCCTTCAGGCTCGAGCGTGTCCAAGTTGGTTTGAAGGGTATAATGCAAGTGGAATAGCTCGTTCGGAGACAGGTAAACAATAGGCTTATGCGTGTTTGTTTGATCCGTGAGTGCGTGCATACCAAAGTAACTCTCGGGATCTTCGACATCTGTTACTGTTTTATAGAAAGAATATTAGGTTTTTAGTTATGTACACGGCAATAGGTACTCACAAGCTAGGAACCATTCTCCAAATCGCTGTCCAGCATCAGCAACATATTCATTCAATGGAGCCAAGAATATGTCATGAGCATCCTCGAATACGGAGCCACTAGAAATGTGCTGAAGCATTTTGGAAACCTCAGCCAGGTTCTTTCTCTGCATAGGACTGATCACAGCGTCAATGACATCGTACTGCTCAGGAGCGCTATTCAAGTATTAACCACTTGCATATTCTCTCACTACATCAAAATACTTACACAATAGCAGGGTTTAAGTATCTGTAATAGATAAAGTTGCCAATAATTCTGATGATACGTTCGTGAGGTTCGCTGGAAAAGTTTTCCTCCAAAATCAAACGCAACTCTCTAGCGACAACTCGAATGCCATAGGGTACAGTGTCCACAGTAGAGGTTACGGCAGCAAAGAACTTTTCAGTGATCTCTCGCAGATTTCTCAGGTGAATCACAAAGGTATCTCGCACCTCTACATCAGCCAGCGCCTCCTGGGAAGTAACAGCATGAGGTCGATTGGAAGGCATACCTGTTCTTGATTCCTCGTCATTGATTGCCTTGTGATAGATACTGACAGGATCAGTTTCAAGGTCCAAAAAATCGTTTTGCACTACTTCATTGACCAAGGGACTCAGCAAGGTACGGAAGAATTCGCGCTCTTTGGCACCACGGTTTGTCTGGACCACCAGCTTCATGAACGTATAGTTTCCTCGCATGAACTCGAGTGTGCTTTCTACATCTTTCATCTCTTCAGCGATACAGTACTTGCAAAGGTTGATAAGTAGATATTCTTCACGGGCGTTGGTAGCGTAACCAAACAGAGAAAGCACCGTGGACTCGATCAATTTATGGCTGGAATAGTCACCTAAATCTTGTCTGTTTGTCATGGATAACAAGCGAGCCAAGTATTTGGGCTCTGTCTGCAATAGGTAAATCAACTGCTGGTATAATTCAAGACGCTGTCTGCTCTCCTTGTCGATACCAGCAAGAGAAAACGGATTTGAATGCTGGTTATTGACTGCAATCTCACTGATCATGCGTTGCTGTTCCTTTTTCTTTTTGAATGCTCCACTGTGCTTTAGTACTTCATCAATGGTGATGGCATTCTTGAGAAACAGAGCAATTTGAATGTCTAGCGAGTTAATATGAGCGTCCAGATTGTTGTTGTCCTTGATGTTTTCAATGACTTGTTGACGAAGGTCCTCCAATGCTAGTTCTCGGTCAAAGTCAAGATCACTGTCATCCAGCAAATGGATGAAGCTCTTAACAGTATTGATGGTAGGGTTGCTGTCTGTAGTCAACTTTCGATATGCATTTTCCACCAACTTGTTCTTGACAAAACTTTGGACCTTGATCACTTTTTCGATATTGGCCTTGTAGTGATCCATGGTTCTTTTGTATTGAATTCGCGAAAGATAGCCTCGACAGGCGGATTGAAGCTGGACAGCAAACGTGGAACGAGAAGCATACGAGGCTTTGAGGTGAGCAAGCCGATTTCTAGCTAAATTTCCCTTGATATAAGCTTGTAGTTGAGTCATAAGAGAAACGAATTCATTTGAGTGATGCAGTTCGTGGACTTGATTAAACTCTTTTCTAGCGATAAAGGTACGAGCAATGGATTGGCACACACGCAGTCTATCTTGATTCCCCTTATCCGACCAGTATCTCTCAAACTTCTCCTCTTCAGTTGCAGACTCGATGGATGATTGAGATTGTTCAGAGTCAGAGAGGTACTCTTCCTCTTCCTCCTCTTCAATGATAAGATCTGGCACGTTGGTAATGTAGTCCTCGTCCTCCAGCTCATTCAATTCTCTGCGCAACGACGATCCAACATTCATAAAGTTTGGCATAGTAATACCCGACATATCCAAATGGCGCTGAGTAGCACTCAGTTCCTCATCTAACAAACTAGGGGTTAGGGTTGCTATCAAGCGAATGACAATTCAAAACTCACTAGTGAACTGCAACTGTCCCAGTAAATTCTTGATATTTGGAGCTAAATTCCGTCTTGATAGTAAATGGCTGGTCCAAAAGGACATAAGTGGACGATCAAACACAAACAGAGGAAAATATATCTTACCTCAGAGCATGAATGCAGTAAATGACTTTGGGAATGTTCTTTTTTTCGTACAAATCCGTCAGTTCAAACCAAAAGATTTGAGGCAATCTTGCTACTTTGAGTGCCTCGAAAAAGTAGTTGATGTTGTCAGAATGTCGAAACTGCAGCTTTGTGTCCTATGAGCAAAACAGCGTTAAAATCTCCATACCAAACGTCTCCAAGATGAGAGAGAGAGAGAGAGAAAGAAAGAAAGATTGGTACCTGGAATATTTTACGGACAATACCAGGTGCAAACCAGTCGGCGAGTTTGGCTAGAACAATGCCATTTCTCATTGATTCTTCTAGTTTGATGATCGGGTCAATTTCGTCCTGGAGACAATCTTCGATCCATTCTTTGGCTTCTCCGATATGACACAAGTACTCATAGGCTAGCAAGTTGTTTCTCTGCTTGTCCATCCATTGACTGTTTTGAATTTTGTCGTCTTTTTGCAGTCTAATTCGCCCTGTATCGATGATTAGTTTCTATCGCAACGCTAAACAAAGAATCTCTATTGTACCTTGCATGCCTGGTTTAATTATCGAGTTAACAACGGTCATACATCTCTAGTACATAGCAACTTACCCACTACATCTTGTGCGTCCTCAGTAATGGTGGGTATATGTAGATCCGTAAGACCTTTCTTTCCTGCCATAACAGAAAGTCTATTCAACGGTGTAGGTTGTAATGCCATTGATGCGCTATCTTAAATGAATGGAAAAACAAGAGAAATGCAAAGAAAAAAAATAGCTTGATAACCATGGTTTTTATACCATGTGCATTCCTCATTTTGTCACTGTGGTAAAATGTTCCGTGCACATTTGATTGTTGTCAATGCGGTGCTTGGATGCGGTGCCTGAGTATCCTTCCTGACAGATGCTGTTTAGCTGCACAAGACAGACACGATTGATAGCAAACATAGCTGGTGCCATGATCCTGATACCCTTGAACACCTCGTAAGGCCAAACAAGTATAATGCATCACGCATGAAAGAAGAAAAAAAAATCCGAGTATTTTTCATGCAGCGAAATGTTTCCTAAACCTTCTTTTCAGCATTAAAAGGATTTTTATTCATTTCGTTGTCATGTTGTCTCTCTCTCTCTTTCTTTCTTTCTCTTGTATTGACCAAACTCATATAGCATGTATATATAATTTTTGTTTTTAAACTACAAATAAAAAAGAAACAGAGAGAAACACGTATAAAAAAAAGAACGATTGGGGGTAGGGGGGTGGGGAGGTGAGTGTGTATTGTGTCAAAGTGGTGTGTGTGTGTGTAGTTGTATTGCGAGTGAGTGAATGGACAATATAGATGATAAAAAACAAAAAGAGTTTATAAATGATTTTTAAGCTGTCAATAGAGAGTGTCAGTAAGACGAAATCACCGTGCGCAAATTAAAACGTACCATTGCTCTCCAAGGCTCTTGTAGCAAAGAACTTAACATCAACATCTGGATCTGCGCTTAGCTTTTCAAGAGTAGGTTTGACAGAACTTTCGACTAGTTCAGTTGTGCTGGAATCTTTTTTCAATAATGGTATCAAAGTCTCCAATGATTTTGCAACGTTGAAACGAATGTTGGGAATAGGATCTTTTGACATTTCTGTGATTGTAGGGAGAATGGAGTCCTTTACCATCAGAGGAGTCAAAGCTTCAGCCATTGTCTACAGGAAGGTTGTCAGCAATGTGTTACATCAATGGGCAATATCAACTTACAGTCAATGCAAAAATCGTAGTCATTCTGTGCAAATAGTTTTCGTCAGTTGTCATCTTCATCACTTCAGGAATAATAGCTGCTTTGGCCCATTCAGCACCGAAAACTTCGGTCAATTTCATCAAATTTACAGTGGCGGCTTCACGAATAGAGAACACAAGATCACGGAGCCAAGACATGCACAGCTCCAAAAGCTTTTCTTCAAAGAACTTGCTGCCAAATTGCTTGGCTAAGAGTGGAATATATTCAATGATGGCCAAACGGATGCGCCATTGCTTGTCTTCGGATAATTCGACAATGGCTGGGAGTAATGCTTGAGATACACGTTCAATGCCAATAGCTAAAATGAAACATCGTACTTGGTGAGACACACGCATTCTCCCTTTTTTCTGTCTTCCTCTCTCCCCCCAGTGATATTACCTTTGTTGATGGTCTCCAAGTTGGAAATAACGTTTAAACGAACATCAGGAAACTCGTCTGTCAATTGTTGCAAAAACAGGGGCAACAAATATTCCATGGTTCTATTTATAAAAGGTCATCAGTCAAATCCCCAGCATGTCAGCATGCATGATTCACCTACGCGTCTTGTCCAATAATGGGTGCTAAACCACTAATGTCTTTGGCAAGTGCAGCACGAGCATGTTGATTTTCATCAGTGACAAGCAACTTGACACAAGGCAAAAGGTCCTCCAGAATCACGGTTTTGTCTACCAATTTAGCATAACCAGGCACTTGACTAGCAGCAGCAGTTCTGACTTCGCCTTCTGTATCCTTCAACATGCTGACGAATGCTGTAGTGAAATTCTCTCTAGCAATATCCTGTCCAAATGCGTCTGCGAGCTACATCATTAAACGTGTGTAAGAAACACTAGATCTTAAAAACTCGACTGATATTTTTTTTTTTCTTTCTCAAACTTACCTCGACATATTTGGAAGCAACCATATATCTAACTCTCCAGGCCTTGTCGTTTGCCAAATAAATGAAAGCAGGTAATAACAGAGTCTTGGTTTGTTCCTCTGAAAGTTTGTTGGCAAGTGCAACTAATACTTCGACTGTCAAAAGACGGACGGAATCTTGGTTGTCTTGAGATAACTTTTCAAACAATGGAAGTACATCCTCTGGAGAAATTTGGCCCACAAGGTTCTACAAAAAAAAAAAGGAAAGCTCACACTTTAGCTTGGAACCCAAGAGATGAATCGACACGAAACACACTTACCACCAATGCCTTTGCAGCAGATCTTCTCACCATTGGACTATCATCCTCTGCCAACTGCTTGAACAAACTACACATACACGGAATCAGACATCAAATCAATGGGTCAATAATACATCATACTTACGTCTTCAACTCTTGTTGGAGAGGCTCAGAGGCTTTCTTCAGGACTGCAACATAGAGACCTGTAGCTGAAGTTCTGCTGGTGAACCAATCACCCACAGTAAGTCTCTTGAGAAGAGGAACAAAGTATTTTTCAAGATGCTCCTCGGGTAAAATGTCAGCAATATGACAAAGTGAAGCAACAGCCTAGCGTTGATTGTGAGTACAACAGCAAGATTCTACAATGATAAGCCAATGGACATACCTTGTCTCTGACAGTTGCTTCCTCAACAGCAGCAATGTTCTCCAATGGAGGCAAAAGATAATAAGCATATTCCTTGCCACCAACAGCATCCACCAGTTTACCCAACTCTTCAGCCAAGGCCAATAAAACGTCGTCTTCATCATCAATAGACTCTATTTACAGGTATGAGAAGACGAGAGAAAAAAAAAACACGTTAAATAACATGCAAAATTTACCTTGAAGGAAAGGCACAAGCTCAGTTCTAGTTCTTTCGACACCGAGAGCGTTGGCGATAACATCAAGTTTCTTTATAGAATTAAGTCTCAAGGCAACATCTTCGTGCTTTAACTCGTCTATCAATGTAGCGACATTGCTGGTTTCCTCGTTGATGGCAGGAGGATCTTCATCCATAAATTCAGTAGGTGGCACTGTAGTATCAATATCCATGTCGGTAGGCATTTTTGTTGTTGTTGGAATAAATAAAAAGAAAGAAAAAGAGAGAAAACTTGGTGGAAAGTATGAGTGAATAAAGTGGAGAGTGCGAGTGAAGCATGTAAGCGCAATTATAAAAAAAAAAAGCGAGTCAGTCCATGACGTGTATAGAACATGTTTCCTTTATCAAATGCAGCTATGGTGGTGCTGTTGGCAAAGAGCTTGATCTGTTGGGCTTCATTGTTGTGGGATCAAGTGTACCATATGGCATCTTTGTCTTGAGATCTCAAGCCTTGTATTAATCTTGTGGATGCATCTTTTTATAACATTTAGATGGCAAAACCTTGTTTAAACAATCAATATGGTTATTGTCGACGTAACACCAAACATTATTGATCTACCTCTAAATATCAAACACAAAAAAGCAAAAAATTTATCTTGTTTTTGTTTAGATCAAGCAAATAGGTAAAGCCTCGCATTATATCGAAAGACCAACTACTCTCTTGCTCCAGATCACCAGTTTCTTGATCCAAATTATTACCACATCCAGGTTTCCCTAGCAACCAGGAACATTGGCATAGCAACGTCCTCTAATCAGGTACAATGTACAGATAATCCACCATGTCGATAGCAGTATTGTAATTGAGAATAACAGAGAAAAATGAAATATTCGAGTTTATTGTTCTCGTTCAATAAATAATCTAAGGGAATATGGCGAAATAAAAGTGAATAAATTAATCGGTAGTGGAAGAACTCTCGGCAGCAGAAGAAGCAGAGGAGCTGGGTGCTTCAGAAGAGCTTGATGAAGAGAATTGTTGGACCAATGAACTGCGAAGAGCATCAAAGTCAATGGACGACTTGGGGATGTTGCTGATGGCACTGGCAATGTTTTTACCAATCTCGCTTTGGATGTTCTTGCCAATCTCACTGGCAATGTTTTTACCGATTTCATCCTTGATACGGTCACCGATGAGATCTCCAATAAAGCCGAGTTGAGCTTCAGAGTAGATTTGATCTTCTTCTTCAGAGACCTCAGCTTCAGCAGAACGACGAACCATGACTTGATCCCACATTTCAGGAGCCTGGATAAAAGCAACATGTTAATTTAATGGATATTTTGTGTGATTTATATAGCTACTTACAGCACTGATGGCAGCCTCAAAGGCAGAAGCAGAGGCAGAGGCAGAAGCTCTAGCGGAAGCAGATGCATAAGCTTCGCTACGACGAGCTTTCAAAACGGCCTTAACAGAGGCAGCATGAGGAAGATAGTAGGCTTCGGAAGCAGAATCAGAGGCGGATGCAGGATAGAAATCTTGAGCAGAGTATTCATTGGAGGCCTCGGATTCGGAAGCAGAGGATTCAGAATAGCTACCATCCATATCGTAAATGGCACGCTTATTAAGTTGAAGCTTTCCCTTGGGAGTTGGCTCGGGAGTTGGCTTGGGAGTTGACTTGGGAGTCTGAGCAACAGATAAGGATAAAGGGCTACCAATGTTTAATCCAACGCTAGCGCTGGGCAAATTGACATTGGGCAAGTCGACACTGGGCAAGTCGACACTGGGTAAGTCGATGCTGGGATGAAGCAAGCCTTCGATGAACTTTCCAAAATCAGCGATAATATCATTGAAAATGTTGTCAGCAGCGAGATGAACTTCTCCATTATTGTCTATATTAGATATGGTCAATCATTGGAACTGTCATCCATATATAAAACACTTACTATTCTCAGCCTTGACGATGGCAGCTTGGACCAAGACGGATTCAACAGCAGCCTTATAAACATCAGAGACAGAGGCAGAGGCAGCCTCAGCGGCGTATTCAGAAGCAGATGCAGGAATAACCTGGGCTTCTTCCAAACCCATCTTGATTTGCTCGGCAGCATTGACATCAAGAGCGTTAATGCCCATCACCATAGCGGTGGTAGCAATCATAAATGTAGTAACGTTGACCATGATAATTACAACGTGTGATTAGAGAAAAAAAATGGACTCATTGAGTGTCTTGTATTTATACATACAGATAGAGACATTCCTTTGATTATTCCAAGGTTTTATTGAAATAATTCCTACGCGTCTTACATTTCATGACTAGTGTACAGTTCAACATGGTATGATTTTTAAACTGGCTGATTTTGTTTGGATGTTTGGTTTATACAAGTATGTTGTTATTGTTGTTATCAAAGAACAATCTCGACTGCTGCATACTCAATGATTGTTCTTATTTCCTGTTTGGTTGCAAATAAGAATCACATCGCCATGGCTCATTTTATATAGCTTAACACAAGGGGCGGGGGGTCATCCAGGAACATTATATGTCAGACATGGAAATGCCAAACGAAACCAAAAATGATTTGTTTTCTTAATGTATGTGTGTGTGTGTGTCTTCTGAGAGGTAGAATTCTTGAGAATGAGCATTCTCGGTTTACTGGCACATTTGCTCTTGTTGTCTATTTCATACAACATCATACACAGTACATGAAGCAACTTTAAATTAAGGTTATTACTGCAAAAAAAAAACAAAACCAGAAATTTTAGAAATGCTTAAAACTGCATCTCCTCTCTAACAATTTTATTGAAGGCTTCAGGATTCTCTAAATACATGTGATGTCCACCGTTCGGCACTCTAAAGACTTTGGTTTCTACTTTCATGTTTTCTTTGGCTTTCTCAGCTGCTCTGTAATCCATCCAATCTTGCTCGCCATAGATGAATACTGTAGGCATTTTTAATTCGGACAGTCTGTGGAATAGAGGTTTACGAGCATAGGCGCCAGGAGACAAGATGGCTGCTAATGCAAACTCGCCTGATCCGGTGGAAGCGGTAATGTTGTATCTGAAAAAAATAAATAAATGAATAATTGAGTTACAAATACATTAATGTTATAGGGGGAGGGGAGATCAATGCACCTACAAATAATCATAAAGGTCATGTTGCTCTCCTTCTGTCAAGTGAGCAAATCTTCTAGAAGTATAAGTGTGGACTAAACTTGGTCCAAACGGGCCAATCATGCGAATAATAGACATAGGTGTAACATTGCGATCCCAAAGATAAGTTGCCCATGCTGGTATCTTCCTTCTGCCTCCCTCAGGTTGTTTCTGTGCCAGCTCTTGTTGATTTGCAATGTTCTCTGCCTCTTCCGCTTCAGCTTGATAAGAGGCACCAATCTCGGAGGCTTCTTTTTCTAGTGTCTCTTGAGGGTTCTTATCATTGACCATTTTTTGTTGCTCTACTGCGTTCTCTGGGACGCCAGCAGGGGAAACCAGGATCAGTTTCTCCACACGCTCAGGATACTTTAATGCATAACAGGTGGCAAAATACCCTCCCAATGAATGGCCAAACAATGTCATTTTCTCTAATCCGACCTTTGCTCTCCAATCTTCCAATGACTCCACAAAGTGTTCCTCAACCTACACGATAAATTAGGACAACGGATAAACAAAGCAAACTGTGCAGTACATACATTAGTGACAATATCATCCCATGTCTGTGTCGAGGACTTTGTCAATGTCCATTTGGGTCTTGATGAACGAGCCATACCGAGCCAATCCAGAGCAAACACTCTCCACCCCTTTTCTTGCGATAAGCTTTCAAAATTTCTGTAAAAGAATCCCAATCCAGCGCCGTATCCATGACACATAACTAAATTGTGGTTGCTTGACTCGCTCTTGATATCATTTATCAAATCTTGCTTGGGCTCTGATTCAAATTCAAATGGTTTGGCTTGAGATGGTTGCTGCGAAATATACAATGTGTTGATTTGTCTGGCCAATTTGGAGGAAAAGATATTCTCAGAGTCAATGGATATACGACCAACACGAGCATAGATTGGGATGCTTGATTTGGCGTCAGGCAAGGCACCGTAGATACGTTTGATAATGCGAGCTTCTGCGATACTAGAGGTCTTTTCAGATCGGTGCCACCAGTTCTTGATGAAATTAAATCTTGTTGTAGGAGGAATCACTGCAGGCAAAGTGTTTATAACAGAGATATTTGTTCTATCAACGAATTCAGACATATTCGATAAATATGCTTCTTACTTTTTGGTAATATGTAAAATAGTTTGAAAGAAAGAAAGGTGAAGAAAAGAGGGGTAAATGATTTAACCCTTTATATTTGAAAGCTGAAATACAAAAAGACTCATATTGCCTAAATTGGCCATCCACGTAATGTGTATGAAGCAAATCATATTTTTAGTTATATAGTACTGCGTTTGCCAGGCGAAAGTTAACCTCCTCGAGCATTCTTTTTCTTGTATATAGAAAGTTATGACTTTTTGTATTGTTCATAGAGCTAATAGTCTAAGATGTCATTGGGTTCTATGCCAAAATGATGTATTAATGCGTAGTTTGCGATTCTTACCAAGTTTTAGTGTTCATCGGATCGGATGACGAAAGATTTGCCGTAAATGCCTGATTTGGTATATAATGACGAATCCCGTTGTGCCCAAGCATCCAAACCAAGCAGAATCACAAAAGGAGATTGCGTTCGTATCGTATTTCTTTAGAGGAGCATCCTATTTTAGACACTATACCTCTCATTATATGCAACATTCTGTTGATTGTTTGAAGATTCTAAAGGCCATATTGTGTGAGATCAACATCGATACATACATAAATGCAATAAAAAAAATCAATTGCTTATAGGACATATTGTAGGCAGTCGAAGATCTAATAATACAGTAATGGTAATAAACACTCAGTTGGCAGCAATCAGGAGAGCAATTGATGTTTTCTAGGAGCCAATCCAGCACGGATGCTAAGGGATGCCAATCACGCATAAGAGTCACTGTATTATGAAGCTGGCAAGAGGCCGCTATTGCGTGCTACCTGATGGTCATTATGAACTCAATGCTGTAACCGTTTCTTGATAGCTGTCAATCTTATACAGCAGGCCTTTCTAGCCGTTCAACCGTGTCATTGACTGACCATTGATTGTACAATGTAGCTAGTTGTGTCAAGAAAAAAGTAGTAAATAATAGTACAAATAGCAATACCCGATACATTGCAGAGTTATCAGTTATAGGATGATCATATTGCACGGAATATTAATAAGGCATTTTATGCTATGAGGCATCGGCGAACGGGTTAGTGCATAAAAATTTCGATAGTTGTACATTGGAAACAAACTTGAATGAGCGAGCTCGATACACTGCAACTTTATTTAGGCGTATTCTAAAGCTAAAACGAAATCACTGCCCCATGGAATATGAAAGTTAGGGACACTCTTTTCAAAGCAAGAGAACGGCAATCCAGCATCAGCCAAGAATAACTCGCCAGTGATATTACGAGAAGTACATCCGGTGTAGGGAGCACCAAGGCATAAGGTCCATTTGGGATTGATAAATGTGTCGCTGGCATGACCATCATTTGGATTCACACCGCTTGGGAACTCGATACTCAAGACGGGTGCTTTGTTGTTGTTGGCCCAATTCATTTGTGATTTAATAGCAGGTGTAATCTTCAACATGTCTGAACCCAATAATGCATCGACAATGATATCGACAGGCGTAGTGTATTGATCAGGAAGTTCTGATAGAATGGCATCAGTGCATGAAATAAATTATGTGCTATTTTCTCTTACCATCAAGTGAATACACAATACGGGCACCAGAAAATTTAGCCAACTTTTTGTACTGCTCTACAGTAGCACCACAATAAGTGTCCTCAGACATGCTAATAATGACTTGGCAACCACGATTAGCCAAGTGACGAGCAGCAGCGATACCTGATTCACCAATGGCAGTGGGACCAGCTAAAATAACAACCACAGGAGCAGCATTGTGGTTGTCAGGTTGGATACGACGATGACCTCCAATGGCTTTTAAAACCATGGTACTGATACCAAAGGCGCCATTTTCAACTAATTGTGTTTGAGTCAAACCTGTTTCTCTTCCAACCAATTTTGCAACTTCCATCTGGTTGGCATTGATGCTGGGAACTTGGATGCCACCAGACACCGTTAAAATACGGGTAGCATGATGGCTGTTGGTGTTGTTATTCTCAGCAGCATGATTATTCTCAGCAAGTTTGGCTTGTTGTTGCTGTTGTTGTTGTTGGTTAGATGAACCATTTCTTCTAACTCGAGGAGGAATGAGAGAAGCAGGAATACTGGAGGAGGAGGAGGAGGAAGGCGATGTTGATTTTGTTTGCTTTGACAAAATCTCAATTTGAGGCGATGATGAGGATCGATTTTTAGCAGCAGGCTTTTCACTCAATACCAATGACTCCAACTTGTTGTTGATTTGCTGTTGCTGTTGCTGCTGCTGCTGCTGCTGCTGTTGTTGTTGTTGTTGTTGTTTGGGAGTATCATTTTGGTTGGACTTGGTGCCCTTCTTTTTAATACTGGGCGTAGATGTGTTGCTGCTAATGCTTTGCTCTGCTGCTGTTGCTGCTTTTCTGTCATTGGACTTTTTGACGGTGCCTTTACCCTTTTCAAAATCTGCATAATCTTCAAATATGACAATTTCCTTGACAGGCTTGATATTCTTTTTACCACCAAACAATGGCTTTTTGGGTTTGGGACTTGCTACAGGAGAAGACGTTACGCTGACAATAGCAGGGTCTTGGAAAGGTACTTGAGGGGTTGGAGTTTCCTTTTTTTGCTTTTGTTTTTGAGGTTGTGCTTGTTGTTGTTGTTGTTGCTGAGATGGCTGTTGAGGTGGCTGCTGATGTTGGTGTTGTTGAAACAAAGCAGAGGGATCAAGCGATTTAAGACCAGGCTGCTGTTGCTTTTCGAACATTTGTTGAACCAAATTATTTGTAACAGGTTGGGGTTGGGGTTGGGGTTTGGGTTGCTGTTGTGAAGATTGACAAATTCTTTCAGTATATACAATAGCAGGGTCCATCAGGCTATTGCTGCTATTCATGGGCGATTTATCGTTTCTATACATAGGTTCTTGAGTTGATATAATGGCAGGATCTCTTGGCATATTTTGTTGAAACAAGATGGCAGGATCCATATGCATTGGTCCAGCCAGAGGAGAATGTTGCTGATATGGCATTGGATGAAATTGCTGTTGTTGCTGGAACATTAGTTGCTGTTGCATTTGGAAGTGGTGCTGTTGGGCCAATTGTTGTTGTTGTTGGGCCAGCATATCTTGGTGCTTTTGTTGTTGTTGTTGTTGTTTCTTTTGTTGTTCCTCCTTTTCTGAAGGTTGAGGCGTGCTTGTCTTGTTCATATCGAGCACCTCCAAGTCTTTGATGTTGGTAGTGTTGATAGGGAGAATGGCTTCTTTGGAGCGATAGCCATTTGCATGTTCAATGGTAGCTGCCATAACAGACATTAGTATTTCAGAACACATACCCACACAGCCAGCACTTACAATCCTTCAGCAAGAGATTGCCCTGCTCGTCCTTTCCTTGAATGTAGCCTCTTACAGTGTCATTGTTGCCGAGTACGATCTTTACGAAAACGCCAAAGTACTTATCCATTGCCAATTCAGATTTTCTTGATGATGGAGACACGCGTCTTGTATGAAGAGTGGAAAAAAAAAGAGGGAGGAGCAAGTAGATACGAAAGTTTTTCCCTTAAATACCATTTCAAATCCATCACATGTGACGTGGTGAGAGCGCAAAGCAAGCATGGAAATGTTGAATCCAAAGGTCCAAATGTAACCTTCTCTTTTTTTTTCCTTGTAGCATAGAACTCCAACTTGTATCATGTCTCTGTTTGACGACTTTTTAGAATCAACCGA
This sequence comes from Mucor circinelloides, assembly GCA_037974945.1. Lineage (NCBI taxonomy): Eukaryota > Fungi > Mucoromycota > Mucoromycetes > Mucorales > Mucoraceae > Mucor > Mucor circinelloides. The sequence continues at coordinate 2,578,213 of JBBNAA010000005.1, read as the reverse complement.
AGCTACTGCAGAAGAAAGATCAACCTTGAATTTGAACAAGCATGAGCAGCATGTAGACGATAGCAGGAAACCACTAAAGAGCGCCAAGGTACTGCCGTCTTGCTGCTGAAATATAAATCATTATGCTAATTTCAAACATAGAGGGAGACAGGCTATGTGGCAGCAGGATCCCATAAAGGAGGCGATCCTCTTTTCTCATTGCAGTATGTCCAGTTCCAACTACCAGCGACGCTGGTGTACATGGCAGTAGAGAACAACATATTAGCAGCCGTACTGGATAATTTTCGTATACTGAGAATCGACCTCGATAACCCACTGGAAGTAGACGGTATATTATTTGTGTAATGTGAAGAGGAAATTCTTACTTAGCTTCTACGATAGTGGTCGAAATATCCAGAAAGCCGAGCTCCAACAGAGTGACGCAGCTGTTTCTTGATCCTACAGGTCGACACATTATCGTAACAACAGACAGTGGCGAGAACTACTATCTATTTCACACATGGAGACGAACAAAGGAACTGGCCAAATTGAAGGTTTTGATGCACAGACCTCCGTCTAGACGGTAGCTAACCTTGATCTGTTATAGGGCACTGTGATTACTTCAATTGCCTGGAACAAACGAGCCAGTCTGTCCAGCACGTCCACCCGAGAAATACTGATTGGCACCAACAACGGCATCGTATACGAAACTTGCTTGGAACCAACAGATGAATTTTTTCGTCGAGAAGAGAAATACTTGATACAGCTCTTTTCATTGCATGAACCCAACATGCCAATCACAGGCTTACATTTCGAGAGATTCCCTTCAGACCGCCGCAAATACCTAATCATGCTATCGACACCCACTCGTCTCTATCATTTTATCGGATCAGTAAAGTACACAAGCGCCACCAGCACCACCGACAATGATCTGCCTGCTGCTGTAGGAGATCGAGCACTATTCGAGCTCGTTTTTGCTGAATACGAACACAATCCTGAATTCCAAGCATTGCCCAGTGACCTCAGTTACAGCGAAATGCTGTTTTTCAACCGTTTCCCAGAACTGCAGCTAAAAGGAGTACCACAGACGTTTGCTTGGCTAACAGGCGCTGGTATCTATCATGGCAATCTCGATTTTAGTGAGAAAGACGATCATGTTATCACAGACGCCAATTTACTGCCATTTCCACCAACGACGTATGACGAAGAATCCGGCAATTTAGTCACTGATATACCCATTTCCATCGTGATTACAGAATTTCACTTTATACTGCTGTATGCGGGATACGTTCGAGCTGTTTGTAGATTGAACGACAAGATTGTGTTTGAGGAAGTGATCCCGCTGAACAAAGACGAGGTTGTGCAAGGCCTGGCTGTGGATGACATCAAGCGGACGTACTGGATTTACACTTCGGATGCCATGTACGAACTAGTGATCAAAGACGAAGACAGAGATGTGTGGAAGCTGTATCTGCAAAAAAAGAACTACACAGTGGCACTGCAGTACTGCAAGGAACAGTCGCAACGAACACAAGTCTATACAGCGCATGCTCAGGAAGACTTTGACCAGCGTCGTTACATGCAGAGCGCAGAGTATTTCGCAAAGAGTACAGTGTCGTTTGAAGAAGTCGCCTTGAAATTCACAGAGAAAAAGGAAAGGGATGCCCTGAGGTTCTTTTTGATCAGTCGACTGGAGAGATTGGGACCCAACGACAGAACACAAAAGACGCTAATCTCAACATGGCTTGTGCAGCTATATCTCTTCAAGATGAATCAGTTGGAGGATGTGGCAGCGTCGGTCAACTTTACGTCCACAAGAGGCACAATGACTCGATCATCCAAGTTTTACAAAGATCAGCAGCAAAATATCAAGGACGAATTTCGCTCGTTTTTGGAGACATACGGCGTCTATTTACATATTCCAACCACTTACAAACTGATATTAAGCCATGGATTTGGCGCAGAACTTTTGTATTATGCATTTTATATTGGCGATTACGAGAAAGTGATTGATAATTGGATTTCTGAAAAGAATTGGGACAAGGCTATTGAAATACTGGATGGACAGGTAAGGCTAAAAGCTTTTTTTATGTATATATATAGTGTTTGATATTGAAAAGGTTGCATAGAACAAAAACGAGCTGTTTTATAAATTCAGTACGACTCTGATGGAGAATTCGCCTGAAAAAGCTGTGGATATGTGGATAAACCATCCAAAGCTGAATCCAAGGCATCTGATACCCGCTTTACTACGTTACAATCATTCAACAAGAGAAGACCGAGCATTAGAGGTAAGATAGACTACAGTGCATGTTGAGCCCATCGATTGATTGCTGTGATTAGAACCAAGCCATACGATATCTATCATACCAAGTGTCTACGCTGGGCAACACGGATCCAATCATTCATAATTTCCTATTGACGTTGTATGCTACACAGCCCACAAGCGATGAGACCGCCCTATTGACCTTTTTAAAGAATGAGGTAAGCGATTAGTTTTAATGCGCTGAGCGCATATGTATTGACACAGATGGTAGGGTCGAGAAATGCACTACAAGCTGGATTATGCATTAAGAGTATGCAGCCATAATAATCGAACTCAAAGCTGTGTGCATATCTATAGCCAAATGGGACTATATGAAGAGGCAGTTGATCTGGCATTAGAGGTAATTTGAGCAAACGTGTTGGTAGAACTGTCGTTAAGTTATGTTACTACAGCATCGAGACTTGGATTTGGCGCGCATTAATGCAGAGAAACCAGAAGACGATGATGTGTTACGAAAACGCTTGTGGATCAGTATTGCAAGATATGTGATTCAGGATAACAAGGACATAAAAAGGTAGGCATTTGCTTTGTTCAAAACGGTATATACATCCTTATGCTTTCTTTTACAAGTGCCATGCAATTCTTAAAAAAGTGCGATCTACTCAAGATGGAAGACATCTTACCGTTCTTTCCCGATTTTGTGCTGATTGACGACTTTAAAGATGAAATTTGCTCTGCTCTAGAAGAATACAATATCAATATAGAAGATCTTAAAGCCGAAATGGACAATGCAACATTGAGCGCTGATCACATTAGACTTGATATCCGCAAACTTAAGAAAAGGCAAGTACACCAAAAAAAAGTGTTTTGCATGACAGGTAACTGACATTCTCTGGCTTAAAAGATTTGCTATTGTTGAAGAGGACCAAATGTGCTGCTTGTGTGAATACCCATTGTTGACCAGACAGTTTTACGTCTTTCCCTGCAATCACGAATACCACGCAGATTGTCTTCGTAACAGGGTGACAAAGTATCTACCCACACGACAGATCAGAAAATTGGCCGATATTCAGGAACAACTTTCGCGCGAGTTTAAGCTGGCTAGAACAATGCAGTCTCTGGAGGATGAAAAGGCGATTACTACTAGAATTGAAGATCTAAGATGTCAATTAGACGATATAGTAGCGCATCAATGCGTCATGTGCGGTGATATCATGATTGATTCGATCCATGTACCCTTTGTCGGTGCAGAGGAAGCAGATATTGCGGCAAGCTGGGCTATTTAAATGGTCGATTGAATAAAATAATGACTCTTTGATATATATATCCCCTTGTTTTACATGGCTTCCGGTGTAATGCCTTGCAATTATTTGATGGTTACAATTCATCAGACGCACAAATGTCTTGGGACCTGAAAATAGTAGTAGCTACACAATGTATTAATACTCTTTATACCACATTTATCCTAGCATGATGAGTATAATCCTGGTTTAAAGCAAATTCTCTATATATAGATTCCAGCAATTGTAGAAGATTCAAATGTATGCTTGTGGTAGAAACCCAACTTTTCTGTGATACACAAAAGTGCATACTTATAGCGAATGCCAAGGCTGTCAATTTTACAGGGTAAACCTTAATTCATGATTTGTTTTGTACTGGCTCAATATAAGCCTAAGAAGTATTCACTGAATGATATGACAAGCGATTTTATATAACATAAAACGGCCTCAAGTTCTTTAAAGCAAATGGTGGTTACATGGGATGAACTACAGCGGAATTGCTAAGACAAACACATTTGAAAACCTTGATCCAGAGGTATATAAAAGTATCTGATTCTTGTGTAAACCTCTAGGCTGATAAATTAATGTCATTATTTTATTTATATATCATAATCAAATTACCACTGTGTATCTCTACAACATGAACTGTAGAATCGCATAGAATGAACAACAGATCACTTGCTTTTATCTATATGAAAGGATTTCGCTCAAGTTTTCTTTTTTTTTAAAATCTGATGAAGCAAAGTCTATGTTACCGCGCCGTTTGTCGATCTGACATTGTCGTCCATGTTACAACAGGTATTTAAAATTAGCAGCATGTGTTTCTACTAGAGCAAGCGCCTATGAATAAATTATGAACAAGAATGAAACATACTTCAGCTCCATTTAAGCGGCTATCAGGACGTAATTGATCATTGAATTTCAAGGTACCTTTGTACCAGACGCATTGAGGATACCAACAATGACCGCAACCGTACACAACACTGGTCTTTAAGGTATAAAAATGATCTTTCTGCAACCCTTTTTTCCGTCGCTTTTACCTATACAATGTTCCTCAAACTACATGCAATACTTGCTCTCCTGATCTCTATCATGTCAAACTTGGTCTCTGCTCATTCCGGAGCAAATACTACATGCCAATGTATTCAAAGTATTGGATCTGACATGTCACGATGCCCTGGATCCACTTGGAATTTGGATATTGCTGGCTACAGAGGGAACTGCAGACGAAAACATGAATACCGGACTGGTGAATGTGTGTGCTCAGGCTGCTTCACCTGCCAAGACATAGATCTGCGATAGGCTTTCCTTTTCGTATATGTACACAACCATTTTATTTATATAGTGATATCTAATGACCAACAGTTTGTTGCAATTCCTTTTCTTTTTTCGATTCCACTGCCACTCTCAAAAATCCTTGCACTTTTTCCACTGCTTCAAAACAAAGATCATGACATGAAAAATACTAGAAAATTTGTAAATAAAGGTACTCTTTGTTGCAATGAAAACTTACCTCGTCTTCACTGAATAAACCCTCCGAGTCAGATAATAACACCATGGGCTTTGTATTGACATTATCGAAAGCAAATGTATGGACTGATTTAGCATTCTCCAACTCGACGGCGGTGGGATCCAAGACCAACTCATTTGTCTTGCTGTCAATCATAGCTGTGATAGCAGCAGCCATGTGCTTCATGGGTATACCAGCATCCAACAAGGCTAATGTGATGGCATTGACGGAGGCAGCCAGAATAGCACCATCGTCTTTTGTGATTTGAATGACAATTTGTACCAGTGTACGAGGAAGCATACCACCGAGAATAACGGGCTCAAATGCTGTACGTAAAATGCTTTCCATCAACTTTTCTCTGGTGGTGGCTACTCCCTTTGCAGGTCGAACAACAACTTCCACTGTAGCTTCATCTAGTTTCTCGTCACGAATCTGAACGTCCATAGGACCTGATACTGAACAAATAACTGATGTGGAGCCTTTTCTTGCATGTCAATAACAATCGTCATTCAATGTAGGATCCTGCTTACCGAATTCAAACTTGGAGGAGCCGTCAGCTCTATTCAAGATGTTTTGCGAGGCAGAGAATGCTCTCAATTGAGTATTATCCGTACGACGATCAGGTCTATTCGCCATCGTTGTTGCTGTTGTTGTGTGTTCTGAAGAAAAGATGTCTTTTTTGGATTAGAGAAAAACCTTTCAAGTTAATCGCAATATCTCCAGTCACAAGAATTCTGTAATTTTGCATGAGTTGACAGGCACGTATGTAGTGTACACCTCTTACGAAAAAAAATATCACTAATACAAAACGTGTTGGCACAGAAAGAATACTATTTTATACATGACTTAAATATGGCATTTGAAGTTTATTTCGAAGATGGAAAAGGAAACGTCATGGATGAGGATGGTTTAGAGCCTGTACAAATGGAAGTAGACGAAGAAGCATATCATCTAGGCGATATTACCAATTACGATTCACATATGGACCTGAAGCCAGCTGAAAAAAAAAACTGAACCTGAAGCTGCTAAGAAGACCACAATCTCTAGAGATGGAAGTAAATAAGGTATCAAAAATATACACCGTGGAAATGATATCAAGGAGATGTTCTTTTTCTACATTTACGAGAAAGGCTTGGCTGCTGGTGAACTGGCAAGCTTGATGAACTTAACCTGGCTAAGAGAACTTAACCTGGCTAACGAGAACATCCCTCGCAGAACCGGTTACAACTGACTTCAGGAAAACCAAAAGAACCTCATTGATCGATTAGAGGGAAAAGTCGATGACGATGATAATTTGACAGAGAATCGAGGCAGGAAAAAACTACTAACCGCCGATCATAAAAGATATCTTGAGGAGACATTCGGCGAAAACTCCTCCACAACGATAGATCAAGCTATGGATAGTCTGGCTAATAACTTTGAGGGCCTGAAAGTTAGTAAACAAACTGTCCGCGATTTTATGGTAGATGAATACGCATTGTCCCACAAAGAGAAACCCTTCTGAGAAGATTCAGCAGAGATATGAGTGGGTTATCAATTGGTCAAAAACAGATTTAGACTACCAAAGTAACTGCGTTTTTATTGATGAAGCGGCATTTCATATCAACCTTAAGAGGACTATGGCTTGGTCAAAAAAAAAGGGGAAAGAGCCATCGCAGAGACACCTATAACGAGGGCACAAACGACAATCATTTTGGGTGTTTAAGACCAAATATAGAAAAGATTCCAAATGCCCTTTATTCAAGCATTTGGGGGATGCATTGGTCGAGTGCTGGATGAAGTCTTGTATGTGTTCGACAGGAACAGCCCCGCTGCATTCAGTTACTCTTTAATAATGTGTTTCTGCATTTGCCAACTCACTTCGTTGTCGATTTTAACTGAAATTCAATTAGGATTGTAAGATTATATGAATTTATTTTGCTGTCTCCCTGCTTAAAAGCACAAGAAACAGAGTTATTTTAAGGTCACATTTAGATTAGGTATGGTACATCAGGTACATCAAATATATCAGGTAATAAAAAGATTTGCCTTATATTGAAGCACTTGGGATAATTGTTTAAACATGCAAGAGAGTGAGTATTATATCAACATCAATTAGACCTAATTTGACCTGATAAATGTCAACTTGCAAATGACGAGTTTCTTACAAATGTAACAGTCTTTTTTGATAGACGTCGTTGTATGCTGACACTGTGGTAGAGAAGGACGCAGTAGAAGATCCCACTCTAACTGCGGTATGAACGCAACTACAACTGTCAGAATACCAGTAATCTGTCCTTTCTGCGAAATAGAAGGCCATTCCCGAAGAAATCACCGAGATTGCACTTCAGCTTCTCCAGCATCTGCTCTCATTAAGAACAATGGTACCACTGCCGTCGTATGTAGTTCATGTGTTATGGAAGGCCATGCCAGCAGGATTCATCGTGATTGCCCTATGAATCCCGGTAACGCTAGCGCATTTATAGGACCGCCCGTTATAACAGCAGCTGCAACAAATTCAGTAACATGTCCTCATTGTGAAAGGGAAGGACATTCACGAAAAAGTCATAACAATTGTGTCATAGACTTTACTGCTCAGAACAGAGTATCGTAGTTGAACATTGCCCGGAATCTTGCATTGCCCGAGGTACAAAGAAACAACGCTGGAGCACTAGATGTCATATGCTCTTCATGCGGGGCCCATACATGGATGTCAGAAAGGAAGAGCAACTCCAGCATGGCTACACCTGTATTTCAAGCATGCTGTGCAGCGGGCCAAGCAATTCTTAGACAATTAGTACCACTACCAGAACAAATTTTCAATCTGCTTGACTCAGTACTTGTCCATCTACCTTATAAATGACATAGGATTGAGAAACAAACGCCTTTGACCGGCGACGTTAAATGGGATGTGGTAACATCTTTTATTATTAAAATTATGCATAAAATAGTTTACAGTCTCAGCTTTTGGGCGGTAAAATCAATCAATTTAAAGTTGTTTGCGAACACAAATATTATGGGATCATCTCTTTTCTTCTTTTGTTTCAAGAGTTCTGTGGAGCCATAGACAAGGCTCAACATTGACGCCGTATGGTCAGTCTAAATGTATGTAAACAAACTTTCTGATGTTCATTGTTCACTATCAAGACTCATTTTTTTCTTTTTCTTTTTTACAGGAACCGAAAGAATTGTTAGAGACAACTGATAAAATAGCGAACAAGTTGGTACAGCAGATTCAATTACTGAAGCGAAAGATCCGGTTGAGGAAAGAGAGGGCTCTTAGTCGACAGACACTAACGTCGTAGAACCTGTGGAAGTACCAACCGTTATAAAATGTCGCTATTGCAATAGTGAGCGCCATTCAATTGTGCAATGAATCCTGATAAATTGCATCTAGGGCCCTACGTTTTTGTACCGGAGTGAAGCGAAGGTCAAAAAAATGTGGGGAGGATACACGCCCACGGCAGCGCCCCCGAGTGAAACGAGGGTCAGCGACTAGTTTTCAATTAAAATCGACAATGTTGTCGATTGTTGACAATGTTGTTGATTTCTCTTGTTCCACTTTACTGACAATCTCGGACTTCTTAAACACACCGCTATCAGAGATGGTTGCACTCGGATATGTATTAACAAAACAAGAAGCCTCACTGCTTGGTTTGGAGCACAGGGATGATCCAACAGTGCAAATGTTGTATGGTATCTCCAGAGTAGCGCTTGAACATGAAATACGAGATGAAGAAGGAACCGTTGAAGTATTGCTGAAGGTCTGCAAAAACAACCAGGATCAATATAAAAGAATAATCGAAGCAATTGGAGAGGACGGAAATGATTCAAAACAAGCACGAATATACGCAAATGATGGCTTGATCTACAATGAAGCATGTATACGAAAATATACTAAGCAGCTTTCCAATTCACCCATGCAAGAGCCTTTAGCGCTACCACCAACAGTTCAGGCAAGCAGCAGTAGCAAACCTACTCATAAAAGTCCATTGAGAATCATTGATCCAAACCCAAGAAAGACAGATATGGAATGGGTAATAGAATTTGTTGGAGAATACAAGACTACAAAAAAGAGAATGAATTGGAAAATGTGCTTTGACGAGGGACGTAATGCTGGTTATCTGGGAACATATTCAAATCCTCAGAGTCTTAAAAACACCTCTAACAAGCTTAATCCAAAACATTAATTATGTTTTATGTCATTTTGTTTTATTCATACCAACACTCTATCCCTCATCCATTATAATAACAATAGTACATGTACCAGCTTTTTATTTATTTATTTTCTTCTTTCTTTTAATATATATATATATATATAGCAAATAAAATATCTGTTGATCTACCGTACATATTAAAATTGACTACAAAGTGATATCTTTTATTCTTGTTTGCCTATGGAAGACAAACCGGCCAAATTGTAAGCAGCCAAAACGCTTCAAATGTGGTAGGGCTGAAGGTTGAATGTACTAAAAATTTTCTTGATTCGCTGGTAAACAATATCCAAATCACTGCATACCTTCCATCTTATTCGCCTGAACATAACTCTATCGAGATAGTTTGGAAAGTACTGAAGGGCCGAGTCAGAAGAAGTGAGTTGGCAAATGCAGAAACACATTATTAAAGAGTAACTGAATGCAGCGGGGCTGTTCCTGTCGAACACATACAAGACTTCATCCAGCACTCGACCAATGCATCCCCCAAATGCTTGAATAAAGGGCATTTGGAATCTTTTCTATATTTGGTCTTAAACACCCAAAATGATTGTCGTTTGTGCCCTCGTTATAGGTGTCTCTGCGATGGCTCTTTCCCCTTTTTTTTTGACCAAGCCATAGTCCTCTTAAGGTTGATATGAAATGCCGCTTCATCAATAAAAACGCAGTTACTTTGGTAGTCTAAATCTGTTTTTGACCAATTGATAACCCACTCATATCTCTGCTGAATCTTCTCAGAAGGGTTTCTCTTTGTGGGACAATGCGTATTCATCTACCATAAAATCGCGGACAGTTTGTTTACTAACTTTCAGGCCCTCAAAGTTATTAGCCAGACTATCCATAGCTTGATCTATCGTTGTGGAGGAGTTTTCGCCGAATGTCTCCTCAAGATATCTTTTATGATCGGCGGTTAGTAGTTTTTTCCTGCCTCGATTCTCTGTCAAATTATCATCGTCATCGACTTTTCCCTCTAATCGATCAATGAGGTTCTTTTGGTTTTCCTGAAGTCAGTTGTAACCGGTTCTGCGAGGGATGTTCTCGTTAGCCAGGTTAAGTTCTCTTAGCCAGGTTAAGTTCATCAAGCTTGCCAGTTCACCAGCAGCCAAGCCTTTCTCGTAAATGTAGAAAAAGAACATCTCCTTGATATCATTTCCACGGTGTATATTTTTGATACCTTATTTACTTCCATCTCTAGAGATTGTGGTCTTCTTAGCAGCTTCAGGTTCAATTTTTTTTTTCAGCTGGCTTCAGGTCCATATGTGAATCGTAATTGGTAATATCGCCTAGATGATATGCTTCTTCGTCTACTTCCATTTGTACAGGCTCTAAACCATCCTCATCCATGACGTTTCCTTTTCCATCTTCGAAATAAACTTCAAATGCCATATTTAAGTCATGTATAAAATAGTATTCTTTATATGAAAAAAGAGAAGTATACCAAAAAAAAATTACAAAAATGTACCATCATTAATTTCTTTCTGTGCCAACACGTTTTGTATTAGTGTGCCATTTTTTTGGTGTGTGCCAATTATTTCCGTAAAAGGTGTATACATAGCTTGGACAAAGAAGAATAAATGGTTTAATGACAACAGATAGTAGTAATATAGTAGTAGAATATGAATTAATAGTAGCGAGGAAATGGGAATAAGAATAGTATATAATATATAAAGAAAAAAGACCTATTTATGTCTGGTTACAAATGTCTTGTTCAAGAGGCCGAGTGTCTTGGTGACATTTAATCGAACATATTCAAGATCCAGTAATTCAACATTATCTTGTTGCTAATAGTAACATGCATTAGCACGTAATTCAAGGAAAGAGCTCGACAAACACATACCTTTTCAAGCAAGTCATCCAGCTTCAAATCCATCTCCAGAATAGGCTTATCACGACCTTTAAAGTGCATTGCAATGATAAATGTACCAGGCAAAGGTGATGTGATGGAGAAGAAAATATTGGGCCGTCTATTTTCAGGCACTGTACTCTCTGTAATAACACCATCCTTCTCCAAATGGTTGTGCGAGAACTTGAAGGGTCCCTTTGGCGGTCCTTTGGGTGCTTTTCTAGGCTTGCCTCCCTCAATTTCTACTCCAATACCCACAGAATTCTTTGTCGTCTTTTCACCGCCACTTTGTATTCTGACATTCTGAAGATAAGCCTTGTAACTTTCTAGCTGGCTCTTGAGATAGTTGTTGTGATCCAGAATTGTCTTGTATACGCCTTCCAAGGAGTCGGATTCCTGTCTTACTTTTTCCTTGAGATTGCCCAGATGTGCTAACTCTTGCGTAATTTCTTCCACTAGCAGTTTGTAATGGTCTCTATGATCTATGACGCCTGCGTCTTCCAATTCTCTCAACATGTCCTTTACTTTGATACCCTTTCTCACTAGTTGTGCATCTTTTGTAGTGGCGGCTGTCTCTGCTATGTAGTCTAGATCAAGTGGGCCTGACGCTAAATGTGGAAGTGAACGTATCAATTGAACATAGATGGCCTTTGTCTCCATATACAAAATATCGTTTTGTGTAATGTTGTTTTCAGACATGAGGGCAGTAGTGAGATCTATCGATATTACTGTTATTAGTCATGACTCGGGCTTTTCTGTTGTACGCCTACCTTGGATAGGGATCTCCCAGCGACTGAAGAGGGGTAAATCAATGGTCTTGTTCTCTTTTCGAGACACTTGTGCAGGAGCAGGCGCAAGATCACTGACCAGGATACGAAGATGATCCTTTTCTTTGGGCGCTATGATGTCCAGGTGGCGTTGAACGAGGGTATGAGTGCTGTATATTTCGTTGAGGGTGATATTGATGTCGATATCTTTCTTGCTGAGTGCCATGTATTGGTCCATTTCCAGTGTTTCATAGAAATCACTCACTTCACACAGCTCATTCAGGAATTTGTTGATACGTTGCTTGTTCTTCTCCACAAATGGGTTTGTAGGCAGCATGTAGCTTTCCTTTGCATAAGAAGGTCTATTGGCCAAATTTTGCAGCATTTTGGCAATCTACGCAAAAAAAGCGTTAATATCTCCTTTTGTCTGCTCTCCTTATTGAAATACTTGCCAAAGTCAGTGTTCTTCTAGGTGCATTTCCAGGTGCAGTTTCCAGCAGCATGTAGGCTCTGGGGGTAACAATTGCAGGATTGATGAATCGCAAGAAAAAGAAGCCGCCAATCATAGAGCAAACGGAATACTCTGATGCATCAGGACTCTTTCGTTTTGTTAGCGAACGGATTTGCTTACAGATCCAACGAATACCATATGGAACAGATGCAGTTGAGGAGATGATGGTGGTCAGAAAACTCTCAGCAATCTCAATGAGCTTCTCCAAGCGTGGCTGAATGATCTTTTGCACGTTTTCGTTCTCTGCTGCTACTTCTGGAGTGACACTACGAGGTAGATCTGCTGGTAAAAAGCCCTTTTCGCTTTCAATCTGTGCCACCATCTGCTCATATACTTTGAGCGGGTTGATTTCCAAATTTAATCCTTGATCCTCGACCAAATCTTTGATCTTGTCGGATAAAATTGATTTCAGATAGGCTTGACCAGGCCCTCTTCTCGTATACGTAGTCATCATTCGAGACACGGGTGTATTGGCACGCAGTAATGAACCAAATTCTGTGGATGTCTCGAACTGAGCAGCCAACACGTTCTAGCAGCAACAGTCAATATGTGAGAGAATCAAACACAGGTACTTTACTTACTTGAAACATGGTTAGCAGTAGATGCTCTTCTCGGCTTTCATACTGGTTACCATACAGTGTAAACATGACGGTTTGGAGCAATGTGTCGATTTCTGAAAGACTCACAAGTCTACACAGCGTTGCAATATGTCTGGGTTCGCTTTGGAGAATGAAAAAGAAGTTACCATACAACTGCATGCGACGATCATCAGGAAAAGAATCACTGTTCTCGACACCATGTTCTTCCAGGTGAGAAGCCATTTCATTTTGCTGCAAAATAGGGTCAGTATAGTGATCCACTCCATCGTCGCAATGAATTCCATTTTACCTCATCCAAAGCAATTCGATTTTGAATCAACAGAGCAATACGGGAATCCAGGTAACGCACATCTCTCTCCAGCACAAAGTTCTTTTTTGATTGACCAGAGATTTTCGACTTCAACTCACGTAAGCTTCTTTGGGCTATTTGATTTCGTTGTGAATAATGACCTGTCATGTCAAGTTACTGTATCTACCTTGTGCTAATTCATCCTCCACTTCGTTGTCTTGCTCAGCTGCCATAGAGTAGAATGCAGACACCGAATATCGTTTAGAATTACGGCCAGATTTACCTCGACTTGAATGATGGCTGTTGGCAGCAGCAGCGGCAACAGCCCTTGACACTATCTGACTAGTCCCTGCGTTACTGGGATAACCATACGCTTGAACCATGCCATTCTTTCGATCCGCCATAACTCAAGAATACTTGCGCTGTTACTATACTATGGATGAGATCTTATAATTCAGTAAGCGATGAAATGTGTCAGTTGGTGGAATCAACTGCTGAAAGAAAGAAAGAGAGAGAAAAAAAGCAATAGATTGATAAGAGTGGGAGAGAGAAGGGAAAAGAAGAACAAATATCAACAGGTGATGGTTCCTCAAATAAAGAGAAAAAGAAATAGAGAGTTGCACAAAACTAAAATTATGTTACCTTGATGTTTTTCCTTCTCCCTTTGTCTAATAAACCTCCTTTCTATTTACCTCCATCTGCATGACAGCGTATATGTATATATATATGGTCTCTTGCCTTTATAAAACGCAGTGCCAAAACTACAGTATTAAGGTTTTGAAAGAGTAATTTTATAGCGGTGTAAAATGCAACGCTGGTGCGTTATGATCCTTGGATGACCTGACATGCTATCAACCTGGTTTTATGAGACAACATCACTTAACTCCGCCTAATTGCTGATTTACAAGGCATGTCTGTCTCTTCGTTTAGGCTCGATCAATTGTGATCTTCCATTGTGAAGTCCTTGGTTGATACAGTCGAAATTGGCCAGAGCCTATGTTTATTACAAGACGAAAACGTCAGTTTAAAAAGACGCAGGTTTGTATACACAGATCAGACAGTTTATTAATGAAACAATACTACCATTGTGAGATGTAAGCCCATTCTCCTTTGCACTCCTGATATGCGATAAAAAAAAACATAGGCGCACATACAGCACACAGACATGGATAGTTATAAAATGAAGGAGACAAAAGGTAGTCAATATATACAATGAATCAAAATTCAATACATAAATAACATTTCTTTTGTAAAATCAATTGGCATAAAGAAAAAAGCAATGAGAAGGAAGAAGAAGAGGAGAAAGATTGCCACGAAACAAAGAGTTCAACCAGCACAATATGGCCTACCTTTTTTATGATGAACATGGTATGACAATACACTAAAATGGGGTTTCTGTGGCAACTGACTGTCTGGATAGATGTCAATCAGAAGAGGCTCTGTAAGATCAAGTTCCATTTAAAATAGTTGGTCGCATAGATGCCTCCAAGTGTATCAGATAGACTCTTTGGTTGACCATTACTCTATACACTTGCTCTTGCGCTGCTCTGTGAATGCCAATGCTTTAAATTAAATGCCTTTCACTTCATACAATTTGTGCTACCTCAATGTAGCACAGAAAGCTATCAAAACCACCCTCATGCTAGCAACATGCCACTCTGGCAAACAACCAGTATTATTCTGCATACATATAACAGAAAACTATGCATTTGTAATTCTAGAAGCCTAGTAAAAACAGAGCCTGAATGTACCTGATTTAGACAATGTCTGATGGAGGAGGAAGAGGAGGATAGAAAAACATACAGTATTTTTTTAAGCATTTGTAAAGTCCACAAAGATCATTGAATTTAGTTAACAACCCCAATTTAAGTCATTGATACAAAACTTGTATTCTTCAGTCTTAATACTGCAAAAGAGTAACTGTTTCTTATTAAGCGATCATCTAAATCAAAAGGTGCTTTCGGTGATGAGTAAGCGGTGGCAATAACCTCAATGTAAAGGTATCGTGGATGAAATAGCTTTATATGCTCTGCTATGACACTGTCTACATCTAATAGCTGGCATGTATCCACATATTTTGTGGTTACTGAAAAATCAATAATGTTCTGGTGACAGTAAACGAGAAAAAAGGTTCATACAAACCTTAGTAAACCATCTTTCCAGTCTGCTACTGGCTACATAGCCATCATGCTCGACTATAATCTTCTTGTATGATGACGCATTCTGTTGCAACAACAAATTTTCTGCATTAGCTGCACAACAAGCATACGACGAGTGCGAGATGATGTTACCTGAAGAGAAATTACCAGTAATGGTCATTTTGCCTAGATCTTAATTTGGCCATTGGTAAATGTAAGCTTGCATTGTTCTCTTTTTTCTGTCGCAATTGAGGCGGAAAAGGGCCTCTCCAATCAACAGTCGAGTGTTACATAGTGTATAATGGTAATGCTGTTGTCTTTCAACTTACAAGTGTTTATTGATTTTCTTTGCTTTTACATATATTTCTTGAATCGAAGTCATTATATACTGGATGGAACTCTTTCTGGTGTACGTAAAAAAAAGGCCATTATAATTAGCTGATGTAAATTATTTTCCTCGTTTGAACATTACAATATCAGGCTTCAAAGACCAAGCCTAATTCATTTGATGTCCTTTGCTGAGCAGAAATGAAGTATCTTGTATTACACCGAATTGGAGAATCAGAATAATCAGTGGCAAGGCGAATGTTGTTTGTGCCATCTTGTCTATTTATAGCAGTCGATTAGTATACCCAGTAACTGTTTACCAAACTATTGATCGCTTGATTTACAAACATAAATGCCATTGGGATCTGTATATAGTGTATATTTGCAAATGCACCGACGCTTGCCAAAGCCTGGTAAATGCGTTTAAACTTGCTTTACAGACAAGATTATTCTGCTTCAATAAACATATTAAGAACAAATTCCGGATTTCGGTAATGTGCCTCCACCCCCCTTTTTTTGCACAACAATGGTCAACACTTATACAGGTACTTGGTAACTCAATAACACCGCGGCTTCATCGTGGCAAGGGATGCTGAATAAACTTTATTTCAAATCAGAATCTAATATAAATACAAGATTATCTAAGTGCAGAATTAAAGATCATCACAATTAGTCTTTTCTTTTTAACAAAATGCCCGTTCAATACAGAGATGAAGCCTTGGTCAAGCAACTAGAGGAAGAAATCGAAGAATACAACCATGGCGCATCCGATTGCTTTTGGTTCTTTTGCTGTAGCCTCTCCGGCCCCAATAATGAAAGAAGAAAGACTGCTGAAACTCGTTTAGCTATTGAGATGGCCAAGCCTAGATATGTGCCTGAGGCTGGTGAAACAAAACCTACTCCATAGACATACAATGCTGCTTCTTATAGTACGCGAAGCCTTAGCATGAAATACCACTGTACACAATGTGATATAATAATGCACTTTTAGTTGAATAACAATAATAAATATAATAACAATAATACCAACACAACTATTAAATATTCTTCCCATTTAGGATGCATACTATACGATATGATATCACGTAATGCTTGGAATTCATGCGTATCTGCTATTTAGACAATCGCAACATCCACAACTCTACTTGTAGCTTTGAACATGGCTGTTCTACGCTGTTCTAGGGTTACATCAGTAGGAACAACCGGTAGACGGCACACTTACGTTAACTATTAAAGTAATTTGCGATTACGCAAATAACAGTGCCTAATTCAAAAAAAAAAATTGTGGATTTTTAGAGAAAGAATACGTTGCAATGCTGCGATCTATTGGAAAAAGCTAAATTACATGTAAATTAGAAAGTGAAATACGCTTTGAGATGCTACAGTGAATTACGACCAAGTCATCAGCACCAGATCAGAATCAGAGAATGACCAAACACAGCATTCTACGCGGAGTTATTGAATACTGTGAAAGACTTTGGAAATTCACAGTAGGAAGCATGTCTTTCGCGTGTTATGCAGATACCACAATTAAAAAATGGAACAAGACCCTTTTCTTATCGTTAAAAGGTAGAGCTATAGCACAACGAAACATGTATATCTCAACTGATTACAGCGATACAGTCAAGTTGAAGACTCCCTTGTGAATGCAAACAATCTATTCGAATCATGGAAACGTATTCAACAAACCGTATCTTCACCTAAAAACCAAGAACTATTATGGACAGCAGATGAACTCAACTCGGCGTTAGAAGCTATTGAACAAGATATAGAAGACCTAGAGGAAGCTCTACAAGCTGCACAACAAAACCCTCAGCAATTTAACCTGTCTGCAAAAGATATGAATCTTCGAAAGAAATTCTTGAATACGTCTCGAAATAATATCCAAGTGATTCGTAATACACTAGCGAACCCGCCTAGCAAAAAGCAGTATTCGCCATCCAGTAGCCAGGTAAACCATGATGTGAGCTGACATATCAGCAAGTATTGATAGTTTTTGTTTTAGTCTCCAAATGGCGCAAGTTCATACCAAACAGCACGGCAAAATGATAATAGTATATTTATCGAAAATGAACAACAGCAGCAAATGGTAAATTCGCATAAAGCTGATTGATGCAAAATCCAACACTTTTTCGAGTAGATGATCATGCAAGATCAAGATCAGCATTTGGATGCCATGGGAGGAACATTGGTGAATTTAAAGGAAATTGCAGGCACGATGAACAGAGAAATTGATGACCATGTCATGTAAGTTTTAGGGGAAGAACAAGCTGATGAGCAGAATTCAAGGCTAATATACATCAAGTTTATTGGATGACTTGGGAGACCATGTAGATCGTTCAGAAGGAAAACTCAAGAACGCAATGCGTAGAGTAACTGATATTTTGAAGAAGGAAGAAGGTATGCATGTGGCATGGTCTGTATTGAGTACAGTTACTTATATTTGAATGACAACAGAATCGAAATCTGGCTATTGTATATGCTGTCTTATCCTTGTGCTGATTATTTTACTAGCGCTTGTGATAATCATGTAGAAACAGAGGATCAATTTAATGCCAAGAATATAAATGTTTACACCCTACTCAGACCATCCTATTATTGGTTAAAACAGACGAGAAAATAGATTTTTTTTTACCTGTGTGAAATTCATAGTGATCTGACAGAGAAGCATTCTCATCTACACTTGTACGTCAATGCACTTTACCAATACAGTGCTTGCATTCCAAAGATATGCTAGATTAGTATCCATATTGCCCATGTGAGTTCATCCAACAACGGAATCAGTAGAAAGTATGTGCCTGGTTTTTACACATCTTGGGCTCTGGATGGTCGATTTGCAGGCAAACACATACACCACCCGAGAAGTTTAATGAGGCAGGGACCTTGATTGATGTTTTTGTTTCCCACTAATTTTAAGCCCAAGATTTTCAAAGACATGCTTTCACAAAATGTATTATTTTACTTAAACTAATTACATCAATTATATTGAATGGGACAATCTCGATATTTGGAGCTTGAGGAGTTGGCCATATCAAGTAAGGTAGCAATATCAAGGCTTGATGAATGACTGGGTAGCGGTAAATCATTTGGGAATGGCACGGAATGGCAGCAATGCCAAAATATCTGGGTAACGCGTAACAATATTTGGAGGTTTTTCAGGGTAGCAAAAGATTGTATTGATAATAAAGAATCTGGAACTTTGACACGGCCAATCTCGATCATAGTGTAGAAACGGTGATGAATTCTCTGTGTCACATAAAAGATCAGTTGGAAACCGTTGACTTGGAAGGTGAGAATGGGATGTCCATTTTTTAAACAAGTATTTCTTGATAGTACAGTCAGCTTTAAAGTGTCTACGCAGAGTGATTGTGTCGTAGTGCTATCGTCGCCTGGCTTGACTTCACCATACCCTAGGTGTCTTCCAAATTTTAATTGTACTAATCGCTGACCTTCGCTTCGCTCGGGGGCGCCGTCGCGCTGCCGCGGGCGTGCATCCTTCCAACATTTTCTTTGATCTTCGCTTTGCTCCGGTACAAAAACGTAGGGCTCCGGATGCGATACATCAGGCTCTATCATGATCTTGATGGAGGAAGGTGTTTTTACTCTGGACATGGCGACATATAATTGACCATGACCGAATACCTGTAATGGGAGATAGAGTCCAGTTGAGTTAAGTGTCTGTCCTTGGGCTTTGCTAATGGTCATGGCAAACGCTAACTCCAAGGGAATTATATACGTACGTTCTAATGTTTCTTTTGAATTTCTTGCTATTATTGTCGTTAGAATTTCTGCAATATTGAGATGAGGCTGATCATTAATGAAAAAAGCTGTATTCATTGCACAATTAAAGCGCGTT
This sequence comes from Mucor circinelloides, assembly GCA_037974945.1. NCBI lineage: Eukaryota > Fungi > Mucoromycota > Mucoromycetes > Mucorales > Mucoraceae > Mucor > Mucor circinelloides. Next base: position 2,558,655 of record JBBNAA010000005.1, on the reverse strand, counting down.
CGTCTGAAATGGCCTTCTCGACTGCAGTATGAACAGGCGGTTCTTTCCTCAACCGGTTCTTCTGCTTCATTGATTGAATCTGCTGTACTAACTTGTTCGTTGTTTTATCAGTTATTTCTAACGATTCCTTCAGTTCCTGTAAAAAAAAAAAAAAGAAGAAAAAAATGAGTCTCGATAGTGAATAGCGAATGTGAGAAAGTTTAATTACATATTTGTAGACTGGTCGTAAGGCGTTGATGCCGAGCCTTGTCTATGGCTACATAGAACTCTTGAAATAAATGAAGAAAAGCGATGAATCTCGTTTCTGGACAATTGTATTTTTTATAACCGCCAATTACTTTTTCTGTAACCGCCAATATCCACCAGCCTGACTGTATCATTGTTACCACTGGTGTCATTCAAACAAATATAGATTCACATCAAGAATACATTCAGCCTCAGTCCCTTTTTTTTTTTTTTTTGGTGTATCGAGTTAAAAATATCCAAATTTATGATGCTAATCAAGGCCTGGAATCCAGTTTCAACATAATTAATAACCTTCTCTTTATTGCCGTCTCTCTCTTTTTTCTTTTTCTTTTTTTTTTTTTTTGCTTTTCTTCTTCATTTTTGCTTTATTAGAAACCGACTTCTGCTTGAAATTCGATTGACTCTTTTTGAATTTGCTGCCTCCTTAAAATAATAACGACCTGTCGCACTTACCATCTCATCATTAGCAACTTGAATATATATGAGTGCCGACCCAAACCACCCGTCTGCTTCTTCTTCCTCTTCCTTTTACTACCAGCAACAGCAGCAGCAAGCTGGAGACGATCAAGATAATATTCAATTAAAACCACCCATAAAAAAGATGCGGTCCTTTGATACAGGTACGACTAAAAAGCACATGCTACATGAATCAAGCTAATTCACACAACCACAAAGCAGACTCTTCTGACGGTGGCAGGACCATGCCAGAAGATTTTGAAGAAGGTTTGGGCCTGCTAAATAACGAAGTTCGACCACAGCCTCGAAACAACAATAACTTTGTACCTGATTATTCATTTTCATCACTGAATAACAATGTGTATACTGCAGATGAATCCACTGAAATGCTGGAGCAACAAATCATGATTGATGGAAAAGAAGTTTACACAGCAGATAGAGTAGACGATTTGCATCAAGAAGATTTTCGCCGCTCAGCCATGAAAGAGAAGCAAAAGAAACCACCTCGAAAAAGCTTCAAGGACACAATCAAGAGCCTATTCAGCCGAGGAAATGGTGTGACAGATGGCTCACCTCGTATCATTCACATCAACAATAAAGAGCTCAACAGTCAGCAAAAGTTCATGTCCAATTCAGTCTCTACAGCGAAATACAATCTATTCACATTTTTACCCAAATTTCTGTATGAAGAGTTTAGTAAATCAGCCAACGTGTTCTTTTTATTCATTTCCGGCATCCAGGTGAGAGCTATGGTGATGAGAGTCATTATCGGATCCATCCGTGCTAACCTACCTTTTCTCGCAGCAAATTCCCAATATTTCACCTACATCAAAATACACAACCCTTGTACCGCTTGTGATTGTGCTGTTTATCACGGCCATCAAGGAGATCATTGAAGACTTTGTAATGTTGTGGCATGATTTATCAAAACCAAGACAACTCAACAACCCTTCTTTTTTTTTTATATATATATACATATAGGGGGTACACAAATCTGATCGAGAATTAAACTCACGCAAATGCAAAATATACGATGGCTCACAATTCATCGATAAACCATGGCGAGATCTTAAAGTAGGCGATATCTGTCGAATCGACAACTCCCAGTTTTTTCCCGCAGATTTGATATTACTGAGTAGCTCTGAACCAGAGGGTCTCTGTTATATAGAAACCAGTAATTTGGATGGCGAAGTCAATCTCAAGATCAAACAAGCTTTACCAGAAACAGCGATACACACTTCACCCGCACAGATATCCACCATGTCAGGCGTCGTCAAGTCAGAGCAGCCCAATAACCGACTATACAACTACGACGGTACATTGACCACAGCAAATCATGCAACTGGTGGAGGGAAAACAAAGGATTATCCGCTGGATCCAAGTATGTTGTTGTTGAGAGGCGCTCAGTTGAGAAATACAAGTTGGATCTATGGTTTGGTGGTGTTTACAGGACATGAGACAAAGCTGATGCTGAATTCAAGCAAGAAACCAACAAAGGCTTCCAATGTCACTCGTATCACCAATAGAAACATTTTGTATCTTTTCGCCATGCTAGTTACCATGAGTGTCTTGTGTTCAGTCGGTAGCTATGCCATCTCTGTAAGTGTATACGGATTGAATGGATCTTTTGCTTGTACTGATGCTTGTGTTAGAAAAAGGATGGTGATGCTAGAGATTACATGATGATTCCAGACGCTGAACTGGGCAAAGAATTTGGGTTGAATATCTTGACATTTATGATTCTATTCAACAGTTTCATTCCCATCAGGTACCTTGGATAAAAAAAGGGGGGAGCGTCTAATGCGGTACTAATGGTGGTTGTCTATGTTTATAGTCTGATGGTAACCATGGAGATTGTAAAGTACATCCAAGCAATCATGATTGACAATGACCTCGATATTTATTATGAGAAAACAGACACACCCGCAGTAGCTAGAAGCAGCAGTTTGATTGAAGAATTGGGACAAGTAGAGTACGTGTTTTCAGACAAGACTGGTACCTTGACCTGCAACGAGATGGAATTTCGCCAATGCTCCATCGGTGGATTGTCATACGCCACTGTCCCAGACCCAGACAAACGACCTACATCTGACAATGATCCTAACGGACAGTACTCTTTCCAACAATTGGAAACGCATTTAGAGACGTCGCCTGATCAGTATGTCATCAATGAATTTTTGACTTCCTTAATGACATGTCATACCGTCATTCCTGAAATGAATGAAGAACAGGGCAAAATTATCTATCAAGCGTCTTCCCCTGACGAAGCTGCTTTAGTGAATGGTGCCAGCGATGTATTTGGCTACAAGTTTACAGCGCGTAAACCTCACTCGATCACTTGTTTGCGCAAAGGCATAGAAGAAGAATATCAAATTCTGAATGTATGTGAGTTCAACTCAACTCGTAAACGTATGTCGGTAGTATTGCGTGGCCCTGACGGTAGAGTGAAGCTGTATTGCAAAGGTGCTGATACTGTGATTTTGGAGCGTCTGTCCAAGGACAATCCCTTTGTGGAGCCAACATTGGAACATTTGGAAAACTATGCCTGCGAGGGTTTGCGTACCTTGTGCTTTGCTATGCGTGAAATCACTGAAGATGAATACATCAAATGGGCAGCCATCTATGAAAAGGCGTCAACGACCCTGGTGGACCGCGCTCAAGAATTGGATAATGCTGCCGAGTTGATTGAAAAGGACATGTTTTTGCTAGGTGCCACTGCCATTGAAGATAAACTGCAAGACGGCGTACCAGACACTATTCATACATTGCACGAAGCTAATATCAAGGTGTGGGTGCTGACTGGCGATCGACAGGAAACTGCCATCAATATTGGTTATAGCTGCAAATTGCTGACAGAGGAGATGGATCTGATCATCTGCGATGAAGAGGACCACATGTCTACAAAGGCGTTTTTGGAGGACAAGCTTGCTCATGTCATGACGTTATCTGAACACATGGAGCACGATGTAAGTAGCAGTGTTGTTGATGCCAGGTTGAATTGTGTGTGTGTGCTAATATTCCCAATACGTAGCCATTTGCTTTCATCATTGAGGGTAAAGCATTGACTTACGCACTGGAAAAGGACCTCGAAAAGACGTTTTATGACTTGGCTACTCGTTGCAAAGCTGTTGTGTGCTGTCGTGTCTCTCCATTACAAAAAGCACTTGTAGTCAAGGTCGTCAAAAAGTTCTCCAAGTCTATTCTCTTGGCTATCGGTGATGGTGCCAACGATGTGTCCATGATCCAAGCAGCCCATGTTGGTATTGGTATCAGCGGTGTGGAAGGCTTGCAGGCTGCTCGCAGTGCCGATTTCGCTATATCACAATTCAGATTCTTGAAAAAACTGCTGCTTGTGCATGGTGCTTGGGCGTATCAAAGATTGAGCAAGATGATCTTTTTCTACTTTTATAAGAACGTAGCCATGTATTTGACACAGTTTTGGGTGAGTACCATAGCGTGTAGAGATAGCAAAGTATACTCATGCCTTGCTAGTATGCCATTTTCAATGGATTCTCAGGTCAAACCTTGTACGAATCCTGGACCATGTCTTGCTTCAATGTGTTCTTTACCTTTTTGCCACCAATGGCTATCGGTATATTCGATCAATTTGCATCAGCACGACTGCTCGACAAATACCCTCAAATGTACATCCTTGGACAAAAGAACGAATTCTTTAATCAAAAGAGATTTTGGGGCTGGATAGTCAATGCAGTGTACCACTCTGCTCTGTTGTACTTTATTGGCATGGCTGCATTTGTGGATGATTCTGTGTTTACAAGTGGTTTTTCAGGTGGACAATGGTGGGTGGGTACTACGATTTTTACCGCCACACTGGCTACTATCTTATGGAAGGCAGCATTGATCACAGAGTAAGTATGAACATCAGAGCATGAAATGTCACTGCTAATCGTCTCATTCACGCAGTATCTGGACAAAATACACCTTTATTGCCATTCCTGGATCCATGGTGATTTGGTTCATCTTTTTGCCGTTAGTTGCTTATGTAGGGCCTTTGTTACCTTGGGAGATCTTTCAAGAATATTATGGTATCGTACCTCTACTCTTTGGCAATGTCAATTTCTGGCTGTTTTTCATTGTGGTGCCCTTTGCGTGTGTTTTGCGTGATTACATTTGGAAGTAGTAAGTTGCTGTTGATGACGCTCGATGACACAAACTTATTCATTGTTTTGATAGCATTAAGCGCATGTACCGCCCTCAAAGCTACCACTATATTCAAGAGATTCAAAAGTACAATTTCCCAGACTATAGACCTCGAATGGATCGATTCCGTCGTGCAGTTAACAAAGTGCGCAAAATCCAAAGACTCAAGCAATCAAGAGGTTTTGCATTTGCCCAGAATGAGAGTGATCAATCAAGGATTATTCGAATGTACGATACAACTCAACAAAAACCATCTGGTTAAGCTATATCCCCCCCTCCCCTTCCCTCTCCGCTTTGATTTAATGGCTATTAAACATACATCTTGTACTATTATCAATGACAAATTAAATAGGCTACATCTTACATGTGATGGAGTCTAATCATCGCTTCACTATGGGTTAGTGGATTGTACTTTTGATGTTTTACAAACGGCATTAATTTATGCAGTGCTCCACTGATCGGTTGTATTCGATTTGAGGAACCCACACAGTCAATCGCAGTGGAGTATGATTTCCACATGGACTATGTATTTGGCATTTGCTGTTATCTCTCTCTCTCTCTTTTGTCTAGTTACACACAATGGCAATCTATTTAACATACAAAGTTGCATCCTTTTAACCATAAAATCAACAAACTACCAAACATGTCATGTTTATCCATTTTATGAAATAACGGTAGCGCATAATACGTGTATCACGCCAATCGCCTAATAAATCTCCATTCTAAATTTTATGAAACATCAAGAATATAAATACTTGGATCGTTATCGTTTTGTTTTCTTTTGCTTCTTTATCTAATATACGATGAAATTCATTTTACCATTGCTTGCATTGCTGGGCATCAGCAGTGCTCAAATCACTGCCGACCAATTGGATGCCTTGAACGCACCTAGCTACTGCAACGCATCTACTGTCTCTTGTCATTGGTCTGGTGCTGTGGATGCTTGTTGTTCTCCAAAATACGGTTTGGTTGTTCTTGCTCTTCAATGGAGTCCTGGATGGGGTCCCGCTGATGAATTCACTATCCACGGTAAGCTTCACTGTACCATGTATGTATACAATGTACATTTTACTCAACATGTCTCAAACATAGGTTTATGGCCCGATACATGGTAAGTTGCTCAGCCTTTTTGTTGCTGAAGCCAGCATCTCATATCATATACACTAGTGCTGGTCGTATGGCTCCTTCCCGTGGTTGCGATAGTAGCAGAAACTCCAATCAAATCGCCACCATTGTCAGAAACATGAATGAAACTGTTTATAATAGAATGGCTACCTTCTGGCCTAGCAACAAAGGAGACAACAACTGGTGAATATCTTGCATACAAACAGAAAATGTCCTAGTTTCATTAACACCTATAATATCATCAGGTTCTGGTCACATGAATGGACAAAGCACGGCACGTGTGTCTCTACCTTACGTCCAACTTGTTACGGCTCATCCTATCAAAAGTATCAAGATGTCATTGAATACTTTCAGGTAAAATCCTTGAGCGAAATCCACCATGACGTTGTTTGTTGATAGTATCGTTTACATATATATATATATATATATATATATATATAGCAAGTGCTTGATTTACGTGATAAGTTTGATCTGTTTGGTGCGCTCAAGTAAGTGTCCTTGACATATCTCCCCATGACTGACCCCATGTAGCTAAAACCGTCCATATTGTGTAGTTTGAACGGTGTCTCTCCTGGAAACAGATACAATGTTGAAACTATTCGTGATGCCATCAAAAAGGCATACGGCGCTAACGTGAAACTTGATTGCAGTGGCGGTTCTCTCTCTGAAGTCTCTCTTAATTTCTACGTCAAAGGTCGTAGTGATTACATGATCACTGATGTTCTCCAACCTGGAAACTGCAGAGGTGCTGTGCTTTTCCCCAAGAAATAGATTCATAGTATAATAATAAAGCGTTTTATTTACAATCATGTGTCTGTTGTCTTGACCTTGTTTTTTTTTTCAGAAATCATAATCATCATCTTCCATAGCATCTCTTCCGCGCTTCACTGGTTCAGTTGATGTTGTTGCTGTTGGTTGTGATGCTGATGATTGTGATGGTTCAAAATCTACTAGTGTTTCCTGTGTATCGATCATCATTGAACTGGATTTGTCTAATGTAGGTCTTGGTGGTGGTGGTGCCTGTGCAATTTCAATAAGCTCATGTCTTGTTTACACTGCACAAAAAAAAAAAAAAAAAAAAAAAAAAAAAAACTTACATCAGGTACAATCGAGAAATTAATGCCTGTCAGACAATGCTTATCTGCTGGTAATCGGATGCCGTATTTCTCTGGAATCAATGGTAATGGTTGCTTGTTCTTTTCTTGAGCTAATTCCAATAAAAACTAATCTGGAGGATCAGTTACAGCTACTATAAAGCTGTCTGTAAGCAAATACCTCTTTGGGTGGTGGTGTAGTAAAGGAATGATTGACGCGTCCTTGTATGGCCAACTGAATATCATCTAGATCCAGATCTGATTTACCAGCATGTTCTGCATAGATGAGTGAGTCTTGAAATACGTCTGCTGTGTATCCTATTCAGTATTGTGTTTAGTGGGCATGTTTGGTGAAATCACATCTGGCAAAATTACTGTGTGCAAATTCGAGTAGTTGATGAACTACTTTGGGGTCATAGTCTTCAACGCCCAATGATTGAAGAATAAGAGATACAATACGTGCGTCGCGAGGTTGAACTGGTTGCTTTTGTGAATCGGCAGCCATGTTAATAAAAAGATGTGAAAGTGAAAAAGAGAAACTGCAAATTCAGTTTTTTTTTCAACCGTCTCATTTGGTTCAACATGACGTGGAAATAACTGCTGTAAAGGCGGCAGTAGTAGGCGCTTGATGAAAATGGCAAGAGGCTGGTACGAAAGGTAAGCTCATATCACTATTGAAAAGTGAACAAAATCAATGCTTTATTTCGCAGGGAAGGGGGAAGGGTATTATGCAGTTTCGGTAGTCATCTTCTTTTCTTCAAGCTCCTTTTGACGTTCTAATGCGGCCTTTGCGTTCTTTCTTCTTTGCCTTTCCTCAAAACTAATAAGGATGTCAGACAGGGCCTCCACTCGATTTCAAAGTGAAGACTTACATCTTACGGTTTTCAATGATTCTGTTGATGATGCCCTCAGTAGTGATTGTAGCGTTGGGTGTATCAATTTCCTTGTAGATACCAAGCTTCTTTGGCAAGTCGTATGGATTTCTTCCATCCATATCCTTCTCTAAAACACTATTGCCATGAGCCACAAGTGCTACCTTATACTCGCCATTCAAAATCTCCTCTGTAACACTGTAAGGTGCACCAATAATAACTTCATCCACGTATCGACAAGCCAAAACACTCAGCGCACGCTCATGCAAATTCATCAGCGGGTAATTGGATCCCTTGATAGCGTTCACTGTTTGATCGTCATGGACACCTACAATCAAGAAATCACCCAATGCCTTGGCACGCTTCAAGAATTCAATATGGCCCACATGGAACAAATCAAATGTGCCATCCGCATAAACGACTTTATCGGTTGGTTTCGGCTCACGACCCTCACTGAATTGAACAATGCGACGAGATGTAGGCAAGAAATGAGAGACGGTGGTGACTTTGGAACCGTTGGCACTGAAAGGCGCTAATTCTCGGGTATCGAATGTTGCAATGATGGGTTCAGCTGTAGTGGATGGTCTGCGTTTATGGTGATCGCGGGTCATTAGCAGCATACGACCTACGAGCTCTGTTGTGGAAACGCCTTCAGTACGTTTACATTCTCTGTATAAGCCGGCGTCTTTGACAGCTTGATAGCAATCAGTACCATCGGCCATGGTAGTAATGTCATCGCCATGGACACAGAAGTCGATATTATGCTCCTTGAGACATTCGACAGTTGTATTATAAGGTGCGTTGGGAACCACTTCATCCACCCATTTGCAAGCAGCGACAGCAGCATATCTATCGTCGACATCATCAGCATAGATAGAGTGTTTCAGGTGCTTTTACTTGCCTTTCTTCCTCCTTCATCACAGTGGGACCCTTGTTCTTTTCAATATCAGCATCCGAATGCACACCCACAACCAGGATATCGCCCATAGATTTTGCCTAGAGCATGAAAGAGCGATGAGTACCAGAACAAAAGGTAACGTTAAACAAGTGTGTGTTGTACCTGACGCAAAGCATTGGCGTGTCCATAATGCATCATATCGAAGCAACCATCGACCCAAACTCTTGATGCTCATTAGACAACAGTGCAAGAGAAATTTGATATACTGTACCTGATAGGCTTTCTCTCGGTAGTTGCCATATTGTCAGTGCTCATAAAAAAAAAGGGGGGGGGGGAGGAGGAGGGAAAGAAAAGAAAATCACAACAGCAAAAAAGAAAAAAGTTTAAATACACATTTGAACAGCAGCCATCAACTTATTTATTTGTGACATTGGACAACACAATAGTACCTTCTAATGGGTCAATTCTGGTAGCCATCTGACTGACTTGAGGTGGAGACGAAGAGTAAGAAGCGTCATCAAACACAGAGACGCCACTATGGTAAGAAGATCCGCTTTCAATCTGTCGAGAGGAAGGTCTCTGCTGTGATATGTTTCTATTGATGACAGCTGGTGTTTGTGGTGGCGTTGGTGTGTTTGGTTTGTCGATGGATAAGAGTGAAGGCGGAGGATACAATGAATGGCTTGCTGTACTACTGCTGTGGGCGGTGGATCGAGTAGATTCTCGGCTTAATGAAGATGCAAATGCCTCTGCGTCTGTCTTCTTTTCGTCCATTAGAGAGAACGGCATGTAGCTAGCATGAGTAGGTGTGGAAGTTGGAGGTTTTTCGGTGATATTAGGTGGGTAAGGCGTGTTGTCCACATTAGCAGTGCCTGAAAAGGGGTTTGTAGAGACAGATAGAGTGCTCATTTGAGAATTCAAAGAGACAGGCGGATATACAAAACTCTTGGTTTGATCATTGACAGGACTTGTAACAGTGGAGAATGTTTGCTCGGATGTAGAGAACTCTGGAACAGGCATACCACCTTCATAATCATTTGCGTTGCTGGCACCGGTAAATGGCATGTGCTGAGGATTGAGCATAAACTGTTGCTGTTGAAGCAGAGGAGGATAGGGCTGTTGTGGAGCTTGGAATGGATCTGGCATCTGGAATCCGCCTCCGTTGGGAGGGTAGAGTGCATTCGTGTTCATAGGCGGGTAGGGATTGCTATATGGGTTGTAAGACATGGGAGCAATTTCACTGTGTCTTGATGTATCCACACCACTATCATGTATAATGGGATGTTCGCCCGCTGTGCCCACAACCAGAGGCAAATTCACATTCAACTCTTTTTCCTTGCCATTCTTCTCTGCGCCTGTAATGTTCACAGTGACACGAATCTTGTAATCAATTCTCATCACTTTTGCCATGGTGCCACTAATAGTAGGTGTAGCGTTAGATGGGATAGTAATCATGATTAGGCTTTTGACTGTGAGTAATTGGTTGTACATGTCCTTAGTCATCGTTACTGGTTTATCCTCGGTTTTGATGATTCTGTCGGCAAGCTGTTTAGTCATCTCGGGGATGCTGTCTTTGCTAGAGGCAATAATCTCTTGTTGAATCAGAGCAACTTTGATAGATTTAATAGCATCGAATCGCTCGGGTTGTTGAAAATCGACACGCACAGGCACCTCTTTTCCTAAAGTCTCTATCAGATCACCACCCCTTTGTGAACCGTATTCCCTCTATCAGTCTTTACCTCGAACACAGCCTTCATGCGGAATTCTCGCTGATAATGCACATGTATTGACATTCTCCTCAATCTTGGGCCATCGAATGGAACTCTCTCTATGTCTTTCCAGTCCATTTTCTGTGATATTGACTTTGGCGATCAACGGTACCTGAATGATGTGATTTGCCAATACATTTGACCGTTTAAACAATCCACCTGGTGTTTCCAGACTTGCTTCAATCATGTATTCAATTTTACCACCATCGCTTCCCTCCAACTACATGTATTCAGTGCGTGTGAGACAGGGAGAGAAATAGACTCGTTTATATAATCCTCCCAAATAGCACTTACGTTGCGATAACTAGGAATTTCTTTACCATTTGGAACCTCTACCGTAAATTCCACTTGATGCATTTTCTTGATATTTGCAGCATTGTTCCATTCATCAATTTTGATTTCTTTTTCGACATTAAAGATGTTTTGTAAATGTTGTCGACTTCCATTGCAATAAGAGCTACTACGGCCCATGAACTGGATACGGATGAATCCTTCCTTCAGCACCTTTTCTGATTGGAAACTGACAAGGCATGGAATCGTCTCATCTTGAGAGTAATAGCTATGTGATTCTTTGAGTTTGATTGATAATATAGGCTTGACCATCTTGTTTTTGCAATGCTGTATTTATACAAGAAAGAAAGAGGGAAGAATATTACACATGTCACAAGCATTTATATACCACCGTTGTACACAACATTCAAATGCTTCTAAAGGAAAGAGGCTAAGCAGCTTTTTTGGAGGATCTTGAGTAACAAGAAAGAGACTAAGCAACTAGCTAATGTTAGTAGGAACTGCGGTGCAAATGAAGACGCATCAGCACCTTTGCTAACAATATTGAATATTACTCTTGCGTTAAACATGGACATGACTACACTCCTCCAAGTAGCAGCTCTGAGGTAAAAAGCAAGCATTATCTCAGAAATGAGTAAAAAATGATATCCACACCATAGAAAGCGCGCTTTTCAGAGTAGTACCACAAAAGACAAGACATAATTCATTTCAGAATAAAGGAAAAGACATTTGTGTTCACAAATTTGATCAAGGAAAGGATCTACAAAAGAGTCTATTTACAGCCTTTAAGGCTGTTTTCCTCGGCATTCCGAGTAAACTTTTAATTATTTAACAACAGGTGTAATTTTTTTTTTACCCTTTTTTCTAATGCTTGATTATTGTATCCAGATAAAAGACACAAGTGGAGATGATATAAAAGTAAATAAACATTTGTTAAATTAAGCTAGATACGAAAACTAAAGATTTATTAATTGAATTAAGCACAACTTTTTTATTAATTCATTGTCACCAAGTCAATCAATCTATCTTGTTGTTTAATGATTTGATGTTTGGCATCTGCCAAACATTTACAACACAGCATTTGTCAGGAACGATCTGATCCAGAATTTTGGTTGAGATTATCATTTTCTCAAACATACCGTAATCTTTCCAGATCTCTTATTATTAAGCACAACAGACCATTGAGGATGTTCTCAAAGTACCGACCAATAGCTTGTTCTTTATCTTGGCATTCTATGGCAAGATAAAGCGTCAATGAAATATTATGATTCAATTATAACGGGATCATTCTAACTCCAACATCCCGCTGGGCTCCACAAAAATGCTTGTCTTTGAGTTATTTCATGAAGGGAACGCCTATTAGGTGTTTTTGACTTTTAGATTATGTTGGGGCTAATGTAGACCTATTGGATGGTGTTTGTTTTGGCCAAATCCGACAAGTCCTCATAAAGATATAGCCAAAAAACCCTACTCAGGGAAAATTCTTGATTTCGTCTATTTCTGACCTATGAAGGCAAGATCCCAAATCGTATCTGAGTTTTTTGGTCAGATGAATTTTGTGTATTTCTCCATGTAGAGTTAAGCTAGAGCCTCGAGTAAGAGCTAAAACAATAGGAAACGTCTTGCGCTACAATAATGACTAGTATTGCAAGCAATGTTATGTTGATGCAGATCGAGATATTATCGAAGAACCACCAAAATTTGACGAAAAACGTTTTGTTTGTTTGAGACTTCTAGTGTTGATCAAATCAGACAAAATTAATGTCATTCGATGCGCCTTCAAATTCTAAACAAGTTTGATATAAACTTGAACAGATGTTTCTTAACAACAATTGCCAAGTTTAAGTCATGACAGAATTCATCATGAATAAGGCCTCATTCGAAGCAATATGGATTTCAACCTCAGTTTGATATCAGCTACCCTATATCCAGAGTACACCCGTGACGTCCGTCAAGTTTGCAGCATTTTCTTTCTTTCCCATTCCCTCGTTTTTTCTTTTTTCATACCCTCGTTTTTAATACTACTTTTACTGCCAAACCTATTATTCATCTTGTTATTGAAGGCAATAGCAGAAAGGTCATCAAGCCTATGATTGTTGTTAGTTGTTAGCATAATATGGAGGTGAGTGTATTTACTGTATCGATTGTCCAAGTCTATTAACATTAATTAATTATTCTTTTTCTTTGTTGACTAGAATAGCTACCGACGACTGCTGCTTCTTCAAAACTAAAGAGAAGAACGCAAAAACAGCTGGTGAACACTACTGGTTCGACTTACGGTATTGCCACCACCACCACCACTGCTTCTCTGAAGTATTATCAATTGCCTTTTCTGAATACGGTATGTACCATTATTATTGGTTAATTATTACTTTTCATTGAATCGTAACTAACTGAATTCTCTCTTATTTTTAGGAAATAGTTGTGTATATTACTCTAAACTCCAGCAAGACCTCTGGTGCTATTTCTCGCTGCTTTGACACACCTTCTCTCTGCAGTATGTCATTTGCAATGCTATTTTTGTCTGGTGGTTTAGTGCTGTCTGCAATAAGTCATTAGTAGCGCTGTTCCTCCTCCCTGGTTTGGTGCTGCTATCTGCAAGTCATTTATAATAGCACTGTTTGTGTTTGGTTTTGTGCTGTCTGCAAGTCATCTCAAGTTCTCAAGTGGCGTTACTCTCTGGTTTGGTGCTGTCTGCAAGTGATCTGTATTGCTACGTTTCTCGAGTTCCGTGGATCAGGTTAGTTTCAATGATGTCTGCTATTCAATAACATTATCTTACTGATTACACGATTATGCTAATAAAATATAGACATCAAGCACAACAAGGCGGTGCTCAACAAAGACATTAGATGCAGAACCTGTTGTGAGTTCCTCATCAAGTAAGTATAAATGACGTAGATTGCTGGATACAATAATGCTGACTATTATTGTATTATTTTGATGTAATGTGTAGTAGGCAGCAAGTATAAGGTTACAGCGACTAATGGATGATTAATGGATACTGACACTGGGTGCAATCGGAACTGCTGATAGTTTTTCAGGTATGTATATCATATGGCATTGATTGAAGAATACAATACTAATTATATCATCATCATTTTGACTATGTATAGGCAGGCAAATGGGAATGAACATGGACACTACTGGATGCTGCTGCAAGGGATCAATCAAGTTATTTTTTTCTGTAAAGGACAACAGCCAGAGCAATAGTATAGTAGATACAAGTAGTTATACATTTTTATTAGCTTCTTTTTCTCTCCCTTCTTTTTTTTCTTTGCTTCTTGCCCTCATTTTTTTTAATTTTCATCGGCATGTAACGTTATTACCCTCACTATTTTCCTTTCTTTCTATGTTTCTTTGAAGCATACCTTTTTTTTTTTTTTTACGTTGAGTGGATGTGCCTATCACTGAAGCTCAACAATAACAAGATTCCGAGGCTAGGATTAGATAGGCTGGTCCAAACTTAATTGTTGATTCTACTTACTTAGCGACAGTTGAGGGTCTTAATAAACACAATTCCTCACGTTAGGGGTGTAGTAAGGCACGCTCTAGCACCTGAGGGGTGGTCTAATTGAAATACTACCTAATTGCATTTTTGGGTAGTACTTCAAATTCCGCCTAACATCGTTGCAGAGGAGAACTATGGCAAAATTTTTCTAGGTTTTCTTTGTATATAGAGGTAATAAATAGATATAGCTTTTCTACGTTTCTGGGCTGTTTCATGCGTTGTTTTCATTGTTTGAAGTGATTAGAACACTACACTATGCGAAAGAACATGTAAAAGTCTGTAAGCAGCATGTAAATTTGAAAGTTTGAAGTTTGAATAAAATCTTGTATGCTTATTGTGTAAAGCAAACTTGTTGACAGATGTTTGGAAGCTTTTAAATATGTACTTCTTGCAGTAAACTATAAAGCTCTCACTGGGTAAGTATTCTATAATAATACTTATCAAAGCATTATTGCTATTGTTTTTTCAAATAACTTACTACTGACTTACTTAATAATACAATCCAACATAATAATACGCCTTAACCGGATCTCGAAGAGGTGCAGTAAAGCTTCTTTCACTGCGAGAACAGCAGATCACATTACTGTAGACACTATTAGATCGACTATGATTAACCTACTAGGTTGTTATAGTTTTGATGTAGCAAAAGAAATACTTTTTACAGCATCTACAGCCATCCACAACTAACGAAATAAAAGTAGCAATACATTATGCTATGTAATACTATGTACTAAAGTTGGCAATAAGTTGTAACAATGCTCTCTTGAACCCTGATAAAACGTGTAGTATAATAGGACAGTCTTTGCTGCAACCTTAACGAAGCTGATAATATCAGCTTTTTATGAATGGTTTCGGTTTAATTTTCCTGGTCAAAACAAAAAATACTGTTTCTCAATACCACCTACCACATACTCTGCTGGACTTGATTATTGCTTGTTGTAAGAAGATTACATATTTTCAAGCCTTGCTTTTCTGCTCTTGTGTCTGAAGGTTTAAAGCTTTTTTGTTGTGCCAGAAGAAGGTTACAGCTGTCTATATAAGATTAAGTCTTTCTTTGATAGGTAATTCCTGATATAATGGAATATACTACTATGTTACATCTCAGCTTATGAGCAGAAGATCAATCTGCAAGAGAATAACAATTGTTGCTGTCTTGTGTGATAACTAAAAATAGCCGAGTTGACGCTTGCATCTTGTTGGACTATTAGACTATATTTCGGCGTGCTAGTTATTATATACGCTTGCTCAACACAAAGGCTTGGATATGCAGAGATATATAAGTGAAACGTATTGAAGAGCTTTAGTTGAGCAGGTTTGAAAAATCCATATGACAGGGAAGTATAAGAATTAGCCTATCGAAAGATATATTTTATGAATTGGATTATTGTTAAGTGTATATGATTTAATAAGGCATAGGTTGATTTGTCACAATTGCCATTGTGATTGTAGTATGCTCGTCGTTGATGATCAAATGATTTGGGAAAAAATCCATCAAATGGTATACTTGAAGTAATCGATGTTAGTGTTACTGTTGGTGATGACATTCATCAGTAGGTGTTCCTAAATGTCAGATTAAAGTTACGCGTGCTTAGTATAATGTGTCTAACTGTTTTCTACTGGTAGCTCTCACATAGCTGCTTTAATACATATTGATCTTGCTTTTCTGTGAAGTGGAAACTCACCAGTCTTGTTTACATTTGCAAAAGGTACGAAATCATATACCTGTTGATTCATTGGCATTCAAACATTCATAAAACTCAAACATGCCATGCATATGTAATTTTGTTTTATTATTATTGATATAAGTGCGCTTATCCTGCATGCTCAACGGTAACAGTGATCAATTTACCATCCACAATAGTAGTCTTTAACTGTTCAGGAACTGGGACTTCCTTGAAATCACTATCTTCAGCGTCTGTCTCTGGCACAAGGACGTTCAGAGAAGAAGACTTTGCAGACAAGATTTCAACACCCAAACACTCCTTTGATAGATAAATTTCACCACTATCACACTTATCAACGGCGATAGTTGGAACAACTTTGAATACTTGAAGTGCAAATGATTTAGAGTTGACAATATCAACAGTGGAAACAGTAGAATCAACAGCAATGCCACACTTTGTACAAGAGTCCATGGTAACAGCATTTACCTTACCCTTGATGCGAATGGTAGAGTTCTTACAATTGAAAATATAAACAGCTTGGTTGATAGCGGTTTCCTCGATAACTACTTGATGATTTCCTTCGTGGTTTTCAACAACCCATTTGTTGGCCTCCAAAGATGTCTTGGCAGCTTTCTTGAGCGTATACTTATCAGGCTTATTGGGAGTAGGAGGTCCTTGGCGTTTGGGAGAGGTAGGGGCGGCAACAGTAGAGCTTGTACGTAAATTGGGATTTTTGTGAGTCATTTCACTCTTGTCAACTTTACGGAGGCCAGCTGTAACGCTGGTACCTTTGTTGATCTCAGCGAAAACAGCAGCTGCACCTGTAGGTTGTTGTGCAGGTTTGCTCTCGTCTTCGATTACCATTGGTGGTGGTGGGGGAGGGGGAGGAGGAGGGCCGCCAGCGGAAGGAGCAGGAGGAGCAGGAGGAGCAGCGCTAGAAGCAGATGCACCAGCATTAGATGGAGATTTTCCAATGAAAGCATCAGGCTTATCACCCTTGGGGTTCCAAGGCAAACCAGTTGGGAAATTTTCCTTGACGTAAACAGCTAAATCCTCGAGGAAAGCCAAGAATGATTGACACCATGCAACATGCTTAGGTTCCCTATTTCACAGCCTTAATAAGATATTGCAATGCCCTGAATCAACGCAACCTTACTTTTCTTTCCATTCCTTCACAACACGGTTAGAGTAAAATTGAGCAGCATCTTTCATATCGCGAATGAAAGGAACAGGTGTGGGTTCCTTCAATGAATAGTTAGCGTGCCGCGCTTTGATATCGTTTCTTAATCACTTACACAAGTGAACCAGCCCAAAGCAGGAATACCTTCAGCAACAGTGCTCAAATTGTTGAATAAGGGACTAGGACGATTAGCATCTTTGATCTCGATGATACTGGCCAAAGCTTTTTGAATAGGTTCGAGTAGTTTCATGAATGTAGCAGAGCCCATATCAGGCTTTTGAGCCAAAGCTGAAATGTAAAGAATATCTCTTTCAGCAGCAACAGCTTGCTTTACGAGAGTGGCCTACGCAATACGCAAGTTAAATAAAGCCTATCGCGATACAAAAATCATTCTTACCTGTTCGGCAATAGGGCCACCCAACTCTTGAGATAAGTTAAAATACTTTTCAAGAGAAGCGTTGACAGCAGCATCATGCTTCTCGACGAGAGCAGGAGTCTGAGATGAGGCTGTGGATGAAGGTGCAGCGCCAACAGCTTTAGGTGAAGAGGGTGAGTTGGCAGCGACTGCAGAAGCAGAGGACGAGGACATGGCCAGGTCCTCTAAGCGTGTAGTAGCAACTTCGAGTCGTTTAATGAGGTTGGCGAGAGAGTGAAATTCAGACATTTTCTTACGAGAAAAAGGTGAAGAGGAGAGAAAAAAAAAAAAGGGTAAAGGCAATTTCAATCGTTAAAACATGTGGATTATGGTCGTTTAATTATCGGAAAGCTAATTGCAAATGTTGTGCTGCCTCCAATGACATCAACATCAGCCAGTGTTCACTCCAAGAAACAATCATGCAATTTTAAATGCGCGCAAATGCATTTTGGTCATCTATCTCCATGAAATCAGACATCAATCAAGTATATTAAACAGTATTCAGTGCTTGTTTTGTGAGTACAAAGTTGCTTTCAGTGACTGATTCCATTTGATTTCCCTCACTGATCCAGTTTTCAGCCGATATCTATGATGTATTTGTAGGCAGTAGAAAAGATCACTTGATACCTTTGGCAACCATGAACTGGATGACATTCCAATGTTTGGCCAAGCGCATCACTCTTTCAAATTAAACGCTAAACAACATAAGCAAATATCCATAGTTTGTACAAGTACCAATTGCTCAACAGTTTGGCAGTAATGTGATCTGTTGCAGTTGTCAACATTCTATCCAAAATAATTTTGGCTTGAAGCAGGGATGACAGCTCACGTTCAGATCAAAATTTGCATTAGTATGGCCAGTATGATTTGTCGACACCTGTCAAACTTTTTCGGTTACTATGTTAATCAGTGAATTCTGGGATTGATCGGAGAGCGGATAAATTAGTTCATCTCTCTTTCAATGCTTCCTAAGAAGTATGTTGAGCATTTATATCGATAGACATGCCCTTTCGAACCTGGGCATACATATCCCGGCAGTCACGATTTTAAGAGTTTTTAAACATGATATCATCTTGCCCCAGTTTGTCGTATTCCTCTTTTTTCTATTCTTCCACATTATACATCGAAGACTACGAAAAAAAAAAAAAAAAAATACTGGGGTAACAAAGATGGCAGATAACGACGAACAGCTTCAAACCAACACTTATGTTTGGAGCCAAAGTAATGATCAAGTTACCATTTCCTTCTTGGTTCCTGAAACAGCAAAAGCAAAGGATTTGGATATCACAATTGAAAGGCAATATTTGAAAGCAGGCATTAGAGGAGAAGAACCTGTCATACAAGTAAAGTGATCAACATTTAATATAAACAATCTACCAGTAAACACTAACTCACGTATTGTAGGCAAAATTGTTTCAACCTATTAATCATTTTGAATCGTTATGGCAGCTGGAAAAGAACAGCATGTCACCATTTTCATCTCTTACAGCTTCTCCTAGTCTTTCAATTGCATCATCTTATGCATTCATGTCTTCACCAAACCACTCGCCTAATTCATCTATGATTCTGCCATCAGCTGCTGATACTGGCATGTCGGAAATGTCAGATCTACTCGCCGCCGCACAATCCAACAACTCACCCACGATGTCCGAAGACAGTATCTCACAGCCTAATTCACCTACTTTACTTCATACCCCACCTTCTATTGCTACTCCACCTCATTTGAAGAAACCAAAATATAGAATTCTGACAATTCATTTGGAGAAAGAAGACGACATTGCTGAGTGGGCTGTTCCCATTGCGGGACCACATCAAAAGACAAACACAATGGATGTTACTTCATCTTATTTATTGGGCCAGTGGTTCGAAGTGCGTATGGGCGATCTTGTGGTAAGTGTGCGCTATATTCGATGTCTCATTTGGTACTGACTGCTACCTGCATTCATTAGAAAGCACTCGAGTATTTCGAATCAGCTGCTGAAAGAGGGCATACTTTGTCAATGATCAAAGCAGCAGGATTGTACGAAACCAACAAGGAGACCACTATCGCAAAGAAGATTCCTGAAAAAGATAGTAAAAAGGCATTCGAATGGTACAAGCGTGCAGCAGATTGTGAGGAACAACCATTTGGCAGGGAGCTCAGCAATGGGCCTGATCCATTGGCGTGCTATATTGTGGGTACATCTTATGGAAGTGGATTGCCCGAGGCAGATGTAGAGAAAGACTATCAAAGTGCATTGTACTATTACAATCGTTGCATGACCATCACAGCGCCCCGCATTGATATTGACTTTTCCTTATTGGATCTGGAGCACATTCCTAAGAGCAAATTGCGAAACCATGCACCTCATACTCGTGATGAGCGTTACTTCTGTAGCTCAGCTTTCCAAACAGGCCTTATTTATTTATATGGCTCGCAGCCTGAAGGTGAACAAATGCACTCTACTACGCTGGTGGAGGTTGATCCAGACCTCGCAGTTAGATATTGGAAAGAGGCTGCCATGTTGGGCCATGCACAAGCATGCTTCAATATTGGTATCTTGTACGCTAATGGAATGGGCATTGAGCAAGACATCTGGACAGCAGGCAAATGGTTTGGCAGAGCCATGAAATTGGACACAACTGGCAACTTGGTTGTTCCTGAAGGCGTTCACATTATTGATTGGGATTTAACTAGAGAACAACATGAGGAACAGGAAAAGAAGACTGTTGCCAGTGATAAGAAAAAGAAGAGAAAGAGAAGAGTCAAGCGTGCAAACAAGGCCAAGCAAGCAGGAAAAGGAGGAGACGTTGTTGGTGCAATTGTGGCGTTAGGATCTGTTATTACAGTGGCTAGTATCGCATGGTATTTGTATTCAAGAGGAAAGAAGAGTCACCCTTAAAACCAAAAATAAAGTTGTGCAAACACCCGATTCTTTTTTGAATGCTTTTTCTTTTTCTTCGTTTTCTTTTCTTTTTTTCACCAAGCAGTATGCGTAAACAATCCTTTGGTCAAGAGTCAAATCACAACGTTATATTAGCATTGGCACCTGCTGAAAAGCATTTGTACATCAATTCCGATTCAGGAACAAATGATAGTTTGAACAGCAGCAATAGCTGTAGCTCAAATGTGCCTGAAAAGACTCATTGGGCATGTCACAAAGATGTGCTTAAATCAACATCACATTACTTTGATGCAGTCTTCAACAGCCAATTTCAAGAAGCCGAAGCATCTATTGTGTTTTTACCAAGAGGCATATTTACTTCCACAGTGATGGATGACGTACTCAACTACATGTATACAAAATCAATAAAAGAATCGGGTGATCGGAATATGGATAAATTGGAGCAACTCGAATCAGTCTACCTGGCAGCAGATTATCTTGGAATAGAAGGCCTTTGCTCTACAATTAACGATCATATTATCCAGTTGACACATGGCCTAATATGTTACTGTAACAGTTGCACCGAATTGGTTCCTCAGCTACTGTCCTTTGCGGGTTCAAATCAACAAAACGACCCTCATCTAAACCAAATCACATATTCAATCCTAAGACTGTTAGATCAAGATCCTGAAAAGACACTTCCTAGCTACTGGTCCAGCGACTCCATGGCTGTTTTGTTTACGGAAACAGAGTCCTTACACGGTTATTTGGAATCAAGGTTATTAAATCATGTAAACAGGAATAATGCTATTGAAACACTACATGGCTGCTTCTTGGCCAAGGATCGGGTATCAGCTAAAAATGTTGATTTAAGGTGTACAATAGAGAAAATACAAAATGTGGGATCAAAACTACTAGCAGATCACTTTGACTTTTATTGCACAAAGTATCCAAAGTTGCTGTCGTGTGTTGATGGTATCACCTATTCTTTTGAATTTCTAGACTATTTGATGTCTTGCATTCTGGAGGAAATGCACGATACGAACGCATGTTCTTTGTACAAGGGTATTGTCAAATCACTCATGTGCAGAGATATCGTTCAGCGCACACCGCTTGTCAAGGACATACTGCAGTCAGCAAAATCGAAAACGATAAGATACATTGCCAAACACTTGACTGAAATGAAGCAACTGGAAGCAATTGACAAAAATGTGATAGACCAACTCGCACAAGGTAAATATACAAATAAAATCATAAGACATGCCTGTATACAAACAAATTTCATTTAAGACTTGGTCGTACCAGCGAGTACTTTATTAGTACAAAATCAAAAGCCTGGTAATTACACTACTACCAGAGCACCACCATCGCAGCCGCCTGTGTCATCTTCAAACAAACATAGAAAGGGCGCTACTTGGAATATGAGATTCCGCTCACGTTTATGCACCATGGTGTTTGGACAAGCCGCACTACACTTCAAGGTTGGCCAACGTGTTCAGTTATTGAACAAACCAGTTCTGACTATGGGTACCATCTTATATGTGGGAAAAGTCGAAAACAGACCTGGTCATTTTTTGGGTGTCGAGTTGGACAGAAGTGGTGAGCTTATCACATATTGAAATGCATTATACTGTGTTACTAACATTGTTTCTCCTATAAAAGTTGGTTCCAATGATGGTTCTATTGATGGTAAGCGTTATTTCAGTACTTTAGCCAATAGAGGCATATTTGTCAAACAGTCTGAAGTTGCGCTTCTCTAAGCCATATGTTTCTCCTTTCTTTCTAATATCGCATTTACACATTCATTTCATATACCATCTATTATATATTTAAATATAAATATCTACCCTATGTGTTACTATCATGTACAATAAACTATCCTTTACTTGGGCTTGGGTCTTTAATGTAGTCGCATATTTACTTTCTTCTACACTTAACGATCATATTCCTGAGAATATAATTCAAATGATTCGTCTCAAAATGTCATGTTGTGATGTGTGAGTTGAGCCATCAATGCTTGTGCGATGAGAAATTTTCAATTACGTTATGATAATCGTTCGTATTTACACGCTTCTCAAGGCAGAAGCCAATGATTTAAGGAGCATTTGATCGACAAGTGATGACCTCCTAGCATCAGGTAATGTTTGAA
Organism: Mucor circinelloides; assembly: GCA_037974945.1. Classification (NCBI taxonomy): domain Eukaryota; kingdom Fungi; phylum Mucoromycota; class Mucoromycetes; order Mucorales; family Mucoraceae; genus Mucor; species Mucor circinelloides. Next base: position 2,535,960 of record JBBNAA010000005.1, on the reverse strand, counting down.
CTAAAAAATGTGGGAAGCTTAGATATTCTGATGAGCAGGAAAACACACCCATTATATGATTCTATTAAGATGTAAGCTGCAAACATTTCAAGCTGCTCTAAACAAATATTACAAACGAAGCTTTGACTTTGGAATGAGTCGATGTTCCATTTGTCAGGTTAAGATTCTGTATAATGATACATTCTCAAATAAGTTTAAATTGATTTCTTTATTATTATTGCTCTTGTTGCTGCTGTCTTTGCTGTTGCTCTTGTTGATGTGGCAACAAGTAAGCTTGCCAATCGTCAGCCTCCATGCTGCTCGGTATCCCCCAAAACGGATTATCCGGACGATATCGAAAGAGAGCCGAAGGGTCATTCTGATATATATAGTTGACATTGTTATTATTATTGATCCAGCCATTCGGAATCGAGTTTTCAACATTTGTAGTCGGCACGGCTGTTGTGTTTGTTGCCGCGGTCGTATTGCTCGGTGTTCCGTAATTATAAGGAAAGGAGAAATCTGAGTAATCGAACAATGCAGAGGAAGGCGCGGAAGATGCTGTACTACTTTGGTTAAGTGGTTCACTATTGTTTGCGTTCAAAGGTGAAACCTCTTTATAGTACGTTTGTGGTTGTGGTTGACTTAATGCCTGTACCGGTTCTACATCCTGCTGTATTTGATCCGTTCCGAATCCAAATTGTCGAATGGAATAGGCATCCACTCTGCTCGGCTGTTGCTGGTATTGCTGTTGAGTCGTGGAATTGATAATTGACGATATATTCTGCTTGTTGCTTTCGTCATCTACAATACATATAAACATGATGTGTCAGTGATCATAAATAGCGTGGTATGCATATTTAAACCATACTATTCAGATTAAAATTAGACTGTGTTGGCGTATACAACTGACTAAGCCAATCCTCATCCCACACAGGTACTGTGATATTGTCAATTGAAGGCTGCTTGCCCTTTGCAGACGCATTGTTGCTGCTATCGAACCATTGTTCTTGCAGATTGTTTGCTACAGTTTCATTGACATCTGAAGCTGATGTTTGTTGGTGGGAAGGCGAATCCGTGGCATGATGATCAGGCTTGGAATATGGGTCACCCACTCTATCCAAACACTGTGAATCGACTGCGCTTTTCTTGATGTTGACCATAGCTACAAATTCAGGGTCATTCACAAATATAGGGCTCAATGCAATCACTTTTTTTAGAATGTTGCTCATATTGGATGTCATTGGAGATAGCAAGCATAGCTTGTCAACCACAGCCAACGCACGCACAAGATTGGATTTGGCCACATCAGAGACTATAGAATCTGGATTGGAAGAATTGTAGATATGAATCAGTGCTGCTGTGAACAAGGGGTATAATGCGAATCCCCATGAAACCAACAGAAAATCCCTATAATGCATGTTTTCTGACACCTCTACAATGCGAATGGCAGCGCTTGTGCAAATGGTCAATGAGCTTCTTGATGACATTTTTGAGTTTTTGTTGCTGTGCGATTCCTTCTCAATAAAGGGTCGATGCAATAGAATTAGCAGTGTACAATAAGACATGCATATGAGGCCTGACATGGATAACAGAGGATGATGTTCTTTGGCTTGCATTGCCCTCTCACCAGCTGATGATATCTCCAAAAGAGGAGGCAGTGCTGCTCTCCATTTCGACAGCTGATCATCCAGATAAGCGACCATGGCATCGCTTCCATACTGTGCGCTGTGCTTTTTGGCTTTTGGCGTGTAAAGACATTGTAATATTCGACCTAATATCTCTGAGAGCTTGAGTAATTGCACAAATGGCTGGTACATGGGGATTGAGCTATCGTTTGCCTTCTCTGCTATATGCTTATCCAGCGAAGGGAATCGTGGAAGATGCTGATCGGTTTCTGTCATTGTATCCATCACTTCATCCAAACTCACACTTTCAGATGGGTGCAATTCATCGCAATCTTCGTCAAATACCGTCAAAGGGCGACCTGTTCCTGCAGAAAACCATCGATCAAGCACATAGCCTAGATACAACACATTGTCAAAAATTAGAACTATGTTTGCCAATTTCAGCTTACCAGCTGCCCACACCATTCTTCTTGTTTGCTTTTCTTGTTCAGAAATACTCCATCCCTCGGTTGATCTATTCAACCCTATATCTTGACTCTAAAGTGCCAATATCAGCATCTCAAATCATTTCATTTTTGCTGTTTAACTCTACCATTCTAACAGCCTACACAACAGCATAATGTCAGTAAACATCATCGTTGGCAAAATCAACACCTACTATACAGTTGAGAAGCCATCCAGACGTCCAGCTTTCCACGTTGGCAGAGTGATTATGTGCAATGAGAATTGCTTGAATTGTGGATAAACGAGGATTGTATCTTCCTTTCACAAAAATGATCAGGTTTTGAAACAGCTTCTCGGAAAAGTTGTGAGGAAACACCCATTCTCTACCATTATCTAGTCTCTGCCAATCATTGAATTTGACGCAATTGCTCACGTATCTCACTGACGCACCGTAAATGGCGTTCAGCAATGTTGCGGCCGGAAACGTTGCTCTAATGCCACGGTACTCTTCCAGAAAGGCTGTCTTATTAATGACGGGAAGCAGAGGATGTATGTAGGCAAAATACCTGCATAAGAACAATTAGAGATTATGTAATCCGTGGCTGATGTACCGTACATACACTTTCAACAGCCTGTCACTCAGACTTCGATCGATACCAGCGACCTTGAATATCCAGTCATCTATATTCATGATGGCATCTCGAGATTTGATGACACCCAGACTAAGCAGCTCTCGAATCTGCTCTTTTCGTTTATCGTCAAAAGATTCGATTCGCTTCATGTGAAAATAATCGCTGTTTTTGCTATGCTGAATATCGATGCCATATGATGGCAAATTATTCTTCTTGAATTGCTCAAACTTGTCGGTATTGATGATGCGTGTCATGCTGTAGCCACTGTAAAATCGACCCTCCGACGTCAAATGCGAATTCTTGAGTCTGTCAAGTAGCCACCTTGTATTACGCTCTGCCATGCTTGTCTTGTCGTTGGGCTTTGTCTTTTTATCGACATGTTGATCATCCACTTCGTTGGCAGATTCGGACGCTGCCAGGCGCCTTGCTGTTGAAGAGTCACTTGAGGTTATGGCTGATGATGAGATACCGTCAATCAATCCTTCAATGCGTTTCAATCTGTTTTCCAAGAGTCCAATGTACCTGCCGCAAATATTAGTCTCGATCATCACCATTGGCGATATTCCGAAACTCACCCTCGAGGTGGTCCTCTTTTTTTTTATGCTAATCTCAATAAATGTAAATCAAAACTGAATGTTTACACAAAACAAGCTACAGACCTTGTGTTATAAGTGCAACCTTTCTCGTAGGCTATGCAATTTTTGCATGTTCTGGCACCCTCAGCAGTTTGGCATTTAATCTTTTTTCGCCTGCATTCATCACTGCAAATAACATTAGCTGGCAGGTTATTAAGGATCACTATGTAATCTTACCAGGCTCTATTGTTTCGTCGTTTTTCAGGCGGCTTCCCTTGTTCAGCAGATCCACCAAACGGCGCAATTGGTGCATATCGTATTCCGGGTAGTGGTGAACCGGGAGAAGATGTGCTGTTTTGCACATTATTACCGGATGGTAGTTGAGATGGTAGTTGAGGGGTTCGCCCCTGAAAAGATCCCCAAGGTGTAGACATTGCTTCAAAAGCGTATTAGGTGTATTTGTTGGAGAGAAATGAAGTATGATAAGGGTGAGAAGAGAAGTTACAGATGTAAAAATAAATAAATAAACTTTTCGTTATAACAATAATGTATGCGGTTTAATTCGGTCCATGTTTAAGCGAATAGCGTGCATTGGCTATCTGGGTTCATTGCATGCAAGAGTATAATGTCAAGTGTTGGAGATTTCAAGTGACACATGAAAGCACACAGATCGAGCATATTGACGCCCTGTTCCCAAGCCAAGAAATCAGTATACTTGATTTCTAAATGCTCTTCTGCAATGTAAAACTACAATATGGCTTCTAAGATTGAGCACCATTGTCTTGAACATGAAATTTGCTTGAAGCCTATGTGCGATATGTACAAGTGTTTCTGGATAAAATGATTGAGGCCTGATACAGTAATCATGGTATCGCTATTTACACAATTGATATTTACTTTCTACACAGCGTTACTATTCACGCAATAAAATTATACTCTTTGCACAACTGTCACTCTACGCTCTATTAGTTACCAATTTTTGCGCAACTAATCGTTATTTAGACGCATTGTACAATAAGCGATTAGCCAATAGTGATTGTAGGCTATGCTTAAATGTTTTTGGCAGTAGTAGAGCTTCTAACTCGAAAATCTAGCTGTGTTTTAGCTTATTAGTGAGTAGTAAGACCTAATGAAAGTACGACGACGATCAGTATATAAATTGCTCTTCTTGATGTGGACATGAAGCACTGTAGAAAAATTATATGTACCCACATTTGCAAATGAATTTATGAAGGTTTTAGTGCATTTTTTGATATTTGACATCACGGTATAATTGCATATGCTTGCGCTTCAATTACGATGCTGCCCATAATATCAAATGGCCACAACTACAAGAGCATTATCGTGGTATAGTAGGAACATGTGATCTAATTTTAACAATTCTCTACTTCTTAAACCCAATAGTGCCCAAAATGAGAGCAATGTTCGTACGCAAAACTGATTCTTACCCATAACAATCTACATCGCGGGGGGGGGGGGTTACTCTTTGCAATTGACAGACATGATCCAATTTAAACATTTGCTTTGAAATGTGATATCAATATTGTATGTACATAGCATAATGAGGCTAAATCAGGACATACTTAAGGGGCGTTCTGGCACAAAAAGAGTGATGTATTCAAAAAAGCAAGTATAGGCATTTCATTTATTAAAAGCAATACTAATTGAAATATTTAAGATATTTACATATTCACAAATGTATTTGAATCAGCTGGCGACTATTGTAGATTTACTTCTTCAATTCAGTACCGGGCTTGGTGGTATCCTTGTCATCACTAGATTGGGTAGCGAATCCCTTGGCAGTAGCTTCCTTGGCAGCATCGAGGTTCTTGTCACCGAAACTTTGGGCCTTGGCAGGAACGGAACCCTTACCGGAATCGAGACCTTCACTGGAGGCCATGGATTGAATGTTTTGGGCATCAGCTTTAGTAATAGGTGTGTTGGACATTTTGATTTGTATTTATTGTGAGATGAATAGATAATAATTTCTCTCTGAATGCCTGTCAAGTCCAGCCTTTATATAGTTTTTTCTTGCAGCGGATTCACTTTGGTAAATGATCATTCTGACGTAAATGCAAATCACTGAAATACATTACATATGCTTGTATGCATTTTCCCCCATACATTACGCTAACAGATTGAGTAAAAAAAAACCATGCCAGTTATTCATTATGACGTTATATTCTAATAGCGTCGTGGTAAAAACAGCGTGTCAAATCAGAAACATATACTGTTTGCATTTGTAATATATCTTCGCATGAATAGACACGTATTTCAAGTGTATTCGTAATGCTGGATACAATGCAATTCAATCTTTGACAATACCTTAACTGCTCACTGCAACTGATTCTTTCTAACCATAAGAATTATCATTGGTTTTTTTTAAAACTGATTTCGAACTTTGTTTGACACTAAATCAACACTGTGAAGGAATGACATAAGAAAGTTTCCAAAAACTTCTTTTTTTTTGCTGACTTTTCCTTTGGAGGATTCTTGGAGGGTAGATATATCCTTATAAACAGACAGCAATTTGAAACGCTTGGAAGGCTTGTCCTTGAAGGTTCTTCGTGGGGGGGGGGGAGGCTTCCAGCAGTTGCTAATGTTGATGAACTTTCTGCCGTTTGACGTGGTTCTGAAGGGTTGTATTGCTTAATTCAAAACTCGTTGTTGTTCATTCTGTATTACAATAAATGGAATTAAAATTTCTAGATTTAGAATTCAAAATAGTCGTGAAATCTGCTATTAACCTCTCTACTTACCTCTTCATTACTTTTAAACATAACCAAAGTTTGTTGCATTGATCGTAACTTGTCAGTTACCTTAACGGAGATTAACTGTAATGACACCACTGGTAACGTCGAGTCATGGATCCGAAGCCCTGATCTTGCTGTACCCTTTGAACACTTCAAGAAGTTAAAAGATAAGCCGTAGGTATTCAAAATCACGGAATTTCATTGCACTTATCGCTTTTGTCGTATACTGTTTTGGATATGGGTTTCCACATTTCGATACCAGGGAGAATGCGTGCAGCTTCTTTCAGAGATATGGAAATAAAAAGCTTCATGAAGGAAAAAGCACAGGAGTGATGGCGTCCATTGATTGGAGCAGAAGATCAATATCGCATGAAATCTCATTCAACTCATTAGTATCAAGCCCATCAGAAATCAGACATTGGTATTTTGGACAATATAATTCATGAGCATGAGGCAGCCATACACCATTTACGAGCAGAAATTCGCTCGAAAGAAGTCGAAATCAAACGATGTAGAATAAACTACTGAGTCAACAACTTTCTCTCAATATGTATACCTTAAATACCCTCATTTCACACTTATGTTCAAATAAATATATATATGTACAGTATACATATTATCAAAGCAAAATATTGCAGCTGTTGGTTATTGAGAAAAAAGCTAGCACAGTAAGAATGAAAAGAACAGAGTAAATGTGTATATGATGGGTTTATATGTGATCCAGTGTGCTACGCTACACTTAATATATTCAAGTGCTGTTGTCCTCTAAACACCTATAGTCATAACTGTTGGGATTTTCCCTTCACCCACACGTAATAAATAATCCGCAAACTCATCGAATTGGTTTGTCAGGTTGGCATCGTTTGCACAAAGGGCTAGCTGGACACGCATGTTAACCTGTAGTTTGAGACGCTTGACCTCTGGCCAATAGCTTGCTCTATTCAAGCAATTGCGAACAACATGAGCACGACTTGCACCTGACATCACAGGGAGCACTTGACGTAAATCGCCAACAAAGACCATTAATCGTCCACCAAAAGAAGCTTTTATTTTGTGATATCCCAAAAAGTTCGATCAACAGCCTTCACTAACTCTTTGCTTACCATCGAGCATTCATCCCAGACGATCAGACTTGACTTGATGATAAACTGCGATAAAGCACACTTTGGTGTTAAATTACACATTGAGATGGAGGTGGCGTCCAAAGGTATTTTGAATGTAGAATGAGCTGTTCTACCACTTTTGAGTAGCAGTGCTGCTGTGCCGCTGGAGGCAACTGCAATGGCGATCTTATTTTTCTACGTACAGCATCGAGTAATGCATTAAAAAGGAATGTTTTGCCCGTTCCTCCTGGGCCGTCTACAAAGGAAACCTTTGACACCAACAGATCAGGACTTTCATCCAAGGCGCAAGCACTAATTGCGTCGTATACATGTTTCTGGCTTTCATTAAAATCCAATGTGTCAGGATCCACAGAGAGAAGCGACTCATTATACAACAGAGAATGCATTCTTTCATGAGCATTGGAGTTGGATGCACCCTCATTACGGAAATCTTGCTCTGGGTACTCATCTTTGAAGCCTTCCATAGTTTTCAGATCATATTGATGGTTGTTCAGAATATCATTCATGTCTAAAAGACAGTTCTGATACATTGCAGATGTTAATTGATCTGGGGCTCTTGTATTAAACAATCTTGCTTCGACTTGAGCGTGGTACAGATAATCCTCAGACAAACGATCTTTAAAATTACCCTATAACCTGTATGGATCCGATACGTTGCTGAAAACAACCAAGATACAGAACAATTTACGCAGAGACGTTGGTGATTGAGTCAAACTCGCTTCAGTCATGGCGGCATTCCATTGATTGTCATCCGCCAAAAATCCCATAGCACGGGCAGTGTCTTGGTAAGAAGGGTAAGACCTACCATTAAATCTTCGCAAATCAGCAAAGCAAGTTGCACCTGGTATCTTATGCAGAAGCAAACGCAGGTGAAACCTTTCGATATCCTTAGGAGATACCGAATGAACACGACCAATAATGTTCCCAAACCCGGCTTTTCGAGGCACCCATTTTCTTGGTTTCAGATCCTTGCGATATGTAAACTTCTCGCAGAACTCAGGATAGAGGGTAACTTGAGCAACGGCATCATTTGGATTATGCTTGTTATAATTAAACCATGCCGTTAGAGTACTTTCCGGTATATCTCTTTGCAATACTTGCTGAGGATTATCATCTTGGTCAAAGTATATGAGTCTTTCATCCTCCAAGTGAATGTCAAGTCGCTGGCAAGTTGGGTACTCCTTGTGTATCTTAAATGACATGATTCTCCATATTGCTTCTGCTGCAGAGACATAACGGGCATCCAAGAAATTTCTGATCTCATCCTGACACTCTTGACGGTTTTCAATGTAAACTTGTGCGCGATCGTTTCCTTGATAGACGTACTTATACACGTATTTAATTGAGCTGATTTGACTGCATACTTCTACGTTGATATGGGCATTAAATTTAGCTGCCAAATAGAGGTTATATGGAACCGCTTTTCTGCTGTCAATGTCAGCAGCACACCGACCTGTTCTAATATTTCGCTCAGGCATGCGTCGTCTTTTGTAAACCAGTTTGGAGTTTTGATCATCAACATCAAATGTCGTGCTATCAGCAAAGTCAAAAGGGTATTTTTTTTGCTACGTCTGCCATTTTTCATGCAAGGAGACGTTGGGTTAGACGCACCGCAAGGACCATGAATCATGCAATTGACAACAGTTTCATATGCCAAAGGATGTGTATTCCTGTCGGGGATCTCTGCGAGGCTTGTCGGGAGGATCGAGTATAATCAGCATGTGACAATGAGGTAGGCCGCGCTTTTGAAATTCGATTGAGTACAGATAGGCAGTGACTTTACCAAAGATACGATTCTTGACAATATCTTCCAAGAGAGCTTTAAGTTTTATGTTGAAGATGTGGGTATGAAGATCTGGACGGTCGTTCGCAGTTTGTCCGTGAAGAAGTCCACCCTGGATCTTTAGCCATGTGGGATTACATGTGAATGTAATAAGTAAATCTGGCTTTCCAAATCGACGAACAATATTCATTGCATCTTGGTATAATTGAGCCATGAACCGAAGCCCGCCGATAAATGTTGATGGAAGAATAACACGCTTGCCAATCGAACTCAAATCGCTGTCATCCAGGCGAATAGCATCACCAAAGCCGTTGTAAGCTGCAGCACGCAGAGCTCCTTGATTGAATCTGATGAAATTCAGCCGTTGTTGTTCCATTTTGGCGTACATGTCAACCACGTATTGATGGAATAGTTTACCGAATGAATGTAAACCAAAATGCATGTTTCTTGGGATACGAAGGTAGTCATGTTGATTCCTCCTGATCATCAGCTTATAGCCATAGTAATCCATCACATCAATTTTTGGGGATTCTTCATCAGTATCTTCGCCGATCGATTTGATATCGAGATGCCATCTAGGGTCGCCGTAAAGAAACATCAGCACGTACTGTAAAGGGTCATAATGTTGGCGGGTTTCACCAATTATTGCCAGTCCATTTTCTGCCCCCCTTCAGCTTCAAGACTATATCTCTCAAGGTCGCTGTCATCACCACCACCAAGAATTAAAACGTCAATTTCAGAGGCAGTTGGGCTGTTGCATCTTTGCTGATCTGGTGTGCCTTGCAACTTGAATACCATACGAACTTCTTCAATACCATTTGGTTGCTCATCTGCTAACTCCTTCAGTGTTTTGAATTTTCGAACAAAATGGTTTGTTTCATGCATCATCGAATCTGCTGTACCAACTTGTTCGCTATTTTATTGGTTGTTTCTAACAATAATTTCGGTTCCTGTAAAAGAAAAAAAGAAGAAAATGAGTCTTGATAGTGGACCGTGAACGTCAGAAAGTTCATTTGCATACTTGTAGAATGATCATAAGGCGTTGAAGTTGAGCCTTGTCTATGGCTACGTGCAACTCTTGAAATAAAAAAGGATGATCCCAAAATATTGGTGACTGTAAACTACTTTAAATCGACTGCTTTTACAGCTTAAAAGCTGTGGCTGTAAACTACTTTATGCATGATTTTAATAATATAGGATGCTTAATTGTACTTCCAAATACTGTTTTGCTCTGGAAAATAGGGGTTCAGTGGCTTTATTCAGCGAAGAAAAAGAACGTAGAGCCATTTTTTACTCCAACAAGTGACATATAGGCTCGATGAATGAATATTTTACACGAAAACAAATGGGAGGATGGTCTATTCTGTTTTTCTGGCTTTAGGTACATGTCCTTGATCGCTTTGATCGTCTTCATTTGAATCTCTATGCCTCTTCGCGTGTGTTGCAAAACTAGGAGGCAGAGGAATGTCCAGATCATCATATCCCGCTCCACCAGCTGGCACACTGTCATTACTGTCGACGATGGTGGGCTTGTTGTTGATATTGTTGGCAGCTAATATCGATGCTGTGCTGTTATAATTCACTGTCTTTTTAGGACCGTACAATGTTTGCCACTGTTGATGTGTAATTAGCTCCATTCGACTTGCTTCTTTTGTAATGCCATAGCCAGTGCCTTCATTTTGGCGTGAGCAGCCAGGAAGAAAGCTTTGCACTAAACTCAAACCAAGCACACCAGTTTTCACCAGAGGAATCTTGGCTTCATCCTTTAATATAATCCAAGCGTTATTGTCATTGATCCAGGATACTGCAAACGGCACCAAGGAGGGATATAATAACTCGATAGCGGCATTGGTCAGTCCAGCAGGAATATTGTGGAGGTAGAATCGGTTGGGATAGGTAATCATCTCTATGGTCTCCTCTCCTTTGAGGTTGATGTAGGGAATATCACTACGCATCAAATAGATGCGACCATAGTATGGCACGATGGCTTTATCCATAAACATACTGTTGCTCTTTTTGCTGGCAATTTCGTCATCACTATCATCTGAATCGGATGCGCTCACTTCACCTTCCTCTGCCTCTGCCTCTGCCTTTGCTTCTTCCACCTTGTCTTCTTTTATATCATCGAGGGTTTCTTTTGAGACCGATTCTGCTGATGATGTGGAAGATGAAGATTCAGCGGATGATGAGGATGAACTAGTGTTTGTGCTGCTGACAGAATCGTTTCTTTTTCTTTTTTCGCCCACTTGTGTATCCGGTTTCTCTGCTTGAACGTAAATTAGCTGCAAGACAGAAGATGCAAGTAAAAGACTTACCCTTCTTTTCGTGAATAAAGCATATGAACGCTAGATAGATGACACCTGTCATGTAAGCATCGTAACCAGCCTCATGCTCTACATCATTCCCACTGCCAGTATATCTATCGAAGCCCTCTGCCATCACTGTACACGTGTCAATAAACGGTATATGTCACTGACAGGCACAATCTTACTTACCAATGTCTTGTCCCGCTTCCTTCAATTCCTCGTACACTGTGTTGAATAATGAACCTAAAACAGAAGTATTGAAACAGTTCTACATAAATAGCAACTTTGAGTCTTAAAGCCCTTTTTTTTTTTTTTTTTTTTTTTTTTTTTTACCTTTAACGAAGGATGGTATTCAGCCAAATACTTGGTATCGACGATATTTGGCCACATGCTGTTTGTCACTTGTTTGAATTCTTCAATCGTCTTTGGTAGATATTGCCAAAATTGATCTACTGTGTGAAAGATATCAAAGGCGGCATTGTGTGCTACCACAGGACATTTTGCTTTGCGGATCAACTCGATGACAGCACGAAAATTCAATTTAGGAGACTATGGGCAAACACATGAGCAAAAAGGTCTCAAAGATGAATACGCACTTACATTAGCTGCTTTCTTTCTCTTGTCTTCTTCTTTGAGTCGAGAGATTTGGAGATGTTTGCTGTCTCTTTGTGTCGCTTGCAAGAATCCATTGTATTTGCTGTCCTGAATCTCTTGATATATTAATTTCTTGTAAAAGTTGCTATTCACTTGGATAATCAAAGGCTGCTCTGTGTTGCCTTGAAGCCATTTACTGATTGAATTTCTGTTGTATTCCAAAAAGCCTCTTCCAGACTTATTCAAATCGGATTCTAACAGGCAAATAAGTAAATGTCCATGGTTTTACGCCAGCTGACATTACCTTTAATCATTGCTCGTCGATTCACTACGTTGGTGCCTTGGGTTGACTGGAACATGGAGCCCTCTTCCGTGTAGTTGTAGAATGGGATGCCTTCCTCGATCAGCTTGTTGAAATCAAACTTGTTTTGTCGCAGAAAGGCCAGGCTGCTGGGCGTTGCTGAAAATACACGTCGGCTGTAAACATCATGAGTGTCTGCCCCAAAAATGTAGAAATTGAAGGGCTTTGCAATGTAGTTGCCGTTGGAAGGATCTCTTTTGAAGGCGCAAACACCGTACTGAATGATAGTAAACTCTTGTACGCAGCTCTTAAGCTTAGAGTATCGGGTTGCGATTTCATCAGCATGTTGAAACTGCACATCAGGCGTGGAAAGACCTGATGTATCGAGGTTAGTAGGAAGGCTTAGCGTCTCGGCTGTGTGTCATTCAAACCTGTGAACTCTGTGTCAATGGCGATAAAGTCTGCTTCATTCATGGCCTCCTCAATAAGAGGCAAGGTATCTTCAAACTCTTTTCTCAAGACTTCCATTGCTGACAACAAGTATAATTTTTTAGATAGAAATGCTCACTTTAATAAGTGTAGCTGTTTTCCTAAAAAGTACTGCTTTTCGTGGCTCGCTTAAGCCTTTTGAGTAGCACAACCATTGGGTTCGCTTGTTCATTTCCAGTAGAAATGCATGAAATTCGATCTGGATCCATACACAAGGACACTGTGCTTTGTGAATGTATGGATACCTTTATTCGTTTGGTGCATTTTATGCTGGTATTTGAAGCTCAAGATGCTTCTTTCTCGGAGAGATTTCGTAGCGTTCGTTGCCATCATATCAATCCTAAGGCTGTGATGCCATACAGGCCATATGCACTTGGCTGGTAGGATAGGTCCTGATACTAGAGCAAGCTGTTCACTTTCAACTGTCAAAAACCCTTGAAAATCAAGCAATGTCTTGAGCCCACTACATGTAAATTAGGAATTCAGCGCACTGAAACATTACTACATAATCAGTTGGACATTTATTTTCCTTTTTTTTTATATCTCTTTTTACTATTTCTCCTTTTTTATTTTCTATTGCTGATAATTGCTCATCATGAAAGTAAGTACTAGACATGTCACTTTGTATGCTATTGTGATACTGAATCAATCCATAGCGATTTGGAGGCGGAGGAAAGAAAAGCGGCATTGGAGGCGAGAAAAAGGTGATCAAAGCCAATCGGCCTGCAAGAGCTGACTGGAAAGAAGGCATGAAGAAGAGACAGGTGGGTGTGTCTGACATGACCCTGTTAACAAAGATTACGGATGAAGCTATCAATGAGAACTTGGAATTGCGTTGGAAAAACGGAGACATCTACGTAGGCTATTCAAGTGCAAAGGAGAGATGTGATGCTAATTCATGCCGAGTAGACGTATATTGGACATGTGCTTATCAGTGTCAATCCGTTCAAAGATTTGGGCATATATACAGACGACATATTGCAATCGTACAAGGGAAAGAACCTGTTGGAGGTATGGAATGCCAGAAACAGTGTGCTGAAGGATTCACTGACGTAGGCAGTGTAGGGTACACCTCATGTATTTGCAATTGCAGAAGCTTCGTATCACCATATGAACAGCTACAAGGAGAATCAATGTATCATTATCAGTGGTGAGTCTGGTGCAGGTAAAACTGAAGCCGCTAAAAGAATCATGCAGTACATTGCTGCCGTCTCTGAAGGTAAAAGTGCTGCTATCCAAGAGATTAAGGATATGGTGCTGGCTACAAATCCATTGTTGGAGAGTTTTGGTTGTGCAAAGACATTGAGAAATAACAATTCTAGTCGACATGGCAAATACCTAGAGATTCAGTTCAGTGCTCAGGGTGAGCCTGTGGGTGCGGTTATTACGAACTATCTCCTAGAGAAGGTATGTAGTATCATACGAACAACAACAAATACTGAATTGCGTGCTGCCAGAATCGTGTTGTAGGCCAAATTGAAAATGAGAGAAATTTCCACATCTTTTATCAGCTTACAAAATCTGCTCCTGTCGAGTATAAAGGTATATTGATGTGTAGATATTGTACTTGATAACTGACTGGCGTGAATAGAACAATATGGCTTACAAGGTCCAGAAAGCTTCTTATACACTAGTCGCAGTCATTGCTTGAATGTTGAAGGCATCGACGATGTGAAGGACTTTCAGGATACACTACAAGCAATGGATATTATTGGATTACAACCAGCGGAAAAAGACGACATTTTCAAGATGCTATCTGTTATTTTATGGCTCGGAAATGTTGTATTCGCTGAGAATGAGCATGGCCATGCTGTGGTTACGGATGCGGATGGTACGTTTTACAAGTAATTCATGTGTTTATGCTTATGGCCTTTTATTAGTGGTCAACTTCATTGCTTATCTCGCTCAAGTGGAGTATGCAGATCTCGACAAGGCATTGACGGTCCGTATCATGGAAACACAGCATGGTGGCCGTCGTGGTAGTGTCTACGAGGTACCTCTCAACGTCAATCAAGCAACATCAGTACGAGATGCGCTAGCAAAGTCGATTTACGAGCGATTGTTTGAGTGGATCGTAACTCGAGTCAATGTCTCGTTACAAGCACGAGGAGATGTGCGCCATACTATCGGTGTTTTGGATATTTACGGCTTTGAAATCTTTGAAAACAACAATTTCGAGCAGCTGTGTATCAACTATGTCAACGAAAAATTACAGCAAATCTTTATTGAGCTCACACTAAAAGCTGAACAAGACGAGTACGTCAAGGAGCAGATTGAATGGACCCCTATCAAGTTTTTTGACAACAAGGTGGTGTGTGATTTGATCGAAGCTAAACGTCCTCCTGGCATTTTCGCTGCTTTAAACGATGCGTGCGCTACCGCTCATGCAGATCCCGAAGCTGCCGACAACTCGTTTGTTCAAAGACTAGGCTTCTTGGCTTCCAATCCTCATTTTGAAGCTCGTGGATCGCAATTCTTGGTCCGCCATTATGCTGGTGATGTGTACTATAATATTGCTGGTATCACAGACAAGAACAAGGATGCTTTGTTGAAAGACCTGTTGGATCTGGCAGCCAGTTCCAAAGATCTCTTCATTTCCAGCATTTTGTTTCCCGAGAGAATCGACCCCAACTCCAAAAGAAGACCACCTACCGCAAGCGACAAGATTAAGTTTTCGTGCAATGCTCTTGTAGAAAAGCTCATGATGTGTCATCCAAGTTATATTCGTACCATCAAACCCAATGACAATCGAAGTTCAACAGAGTACAACGTACAGAGAGTGCACCATCAGATCAAATACCTTGGTCTATGTGAGAATATTCGAGTCAGAAGAGCCGGGTTTGCTTACAGAACTGTATTCGATAAATTTGTTGAAAGATTTTACCTGCTTTGTCCTGCTACTGGCTATGCTGGCGATTACATTTGGCAAGGGGATGCTAGAAGTGGCTGTCTGGAGATATTGAAGCACAATCATATACCTGCGGACGAATGGCAAATGGGTACTTCCAAAGTGTTTATCAAACATCCAGAAACTATCTTTGGCTTGGAAGGACTACGAGACAAGTATTGGCATAATATGGCCACTCGTATTCAACGTGCTTGGAGAGCTCATGTGCGATACAAGAATGAATGCGCAACAAAGATCCAACGGTTCTGGAGGGGAAATAAGCACAATATTGGATACCTGCAGTTAAGAGACTACGGTCATCAGCTGTTAGGCGGTAGAAAAGAGCGACGTAGATTTTCCTTGGTGAGTCAACGCATGTTCCTGGGCGATTATTTAGACGTGCAAAATGGATCTGGTCTCGCTACAATGATTCGTAACGCTATCAACCTTAAGCCTGGAGAGCAAGTCTTGTTCAGCATGAAGGGAGCTACTCTCGTTCCTAGAGCCATGCGTTCGAGCGTACCTAGTCCTAGAACGTTTATCATGACAAATCAGAACTTTCATATTGTAGTTACCACAAAGAATGGGAAAGCAATACAGATGGTGGATGAAAAAGTGCTCTCGCTGAACACTATAAGGAGTGCCAGTGTCTCTACGCTTCGTGATGATTGGGTCGTCTTGCATCTAGATTCCTCGCCTGATGGCAGCGATTGCGTTATTTCATGCGTTTTCAAGACAGAATTGCTTGCCCGTCTATCTCAAGCTACCAATGGCAGAATTACGGTGAATGTAGAACCTCAGATTCAATACAAAAAGAAGGGCGGAAAGATTGTTACCATGAAGTTTATCAAAGATGAAAAGATTCCGCGAGACGATTTCTACAAGAGCCACGTTGTGCACGTTCCATCGGGTGAGCCTCCTAATAGTCGTAAGTTTCAAACAGGACATGGTATCTATCATATTGAATGTCTAAGGTTTATGTTTGATAGAATCTCGTCCTCCGGTTGCCAGAAAATCCAAGTTGCCTAGCATCAATCAGCAGCGCCAACCTGCTAGAAAACATACTGTTAATTCCATCCCGCAATCCATAGCAGCTCCTAAATCAGCTTACACATCAAATGTCAACAATGGAAACCAGGCGGGGTCAAGTTTTCCTGCTCCTCCGATTACTACCTCTCAACCGCCGGCTCCTGCTGTTCCTTCCAAGTTGCCTCTGTATAAAGCAATTTATCCATTTCAGTCTCAAGAGGGAGGTGAAGTCTCTTTCCAAAAGGGCGAAACCATGGAAATTGTGGAGAAAGATCAAAATGGTTGGTGGCTGGCTCGTATCAATGGTAAGGATGGTTGGGTTCCAAGCAATTATCTAGAGGAATGTGTTGCGCCTAAACCATCACCACCTCCACCTGCAAGAAGAAGAGCACCTCCTCCAATCCCCCAGGAACAACAAAATGCTCAGCAACCAGCTTCTGAACGTCAACCTGAGCCTGCCTCCGCTGTCAATCACATGAGTCAATATGGTGATGCAGTCTCAGTGATGCCAGGTGTAGGTGGTCCCACTACAAATGGCATTCCAGCTTGGAGAGCTGCTCTGAACGCCAAGAATGCCTCTGCACATAATACAGTAAACGATACCACAACACCCACACCAGCAAGCAGAGGCCCGCCTGTGCCTGCTAAACCCTCCGTTCCTGGCAGCCGGCCAACTCCCAGCAACCCGTTAGCAGGTAGACTTGCGCCCAGTATTCCTGGGAGACCTCAAGCAGCTCCCAGCCCACAAGCACCACCTAGAAACAGTAGCCCAGCAGCACTATCATTAGCTGATGCAGTAAGTGTTTTATGTAGAGCGTATTTTATTAATGCTAAGAGATGAATTATAATTTAGATTAAAGCTAGAAGACAGCAAGCACCCCAAAGTGATGATGATGATGAAGACTGGTAAAAAGGTTATTGTTGTTGCTGTCTTTCTCTTCGCTTGGCCTATTATCATCATTAATATTTTCAGTATTCTTATTCATTCATAGACGCATTAAACACTTACATCGAAATACTCTTGAACATCCTCTTTTGTAACGATTTTCCCTTCTTCTTTGAATGTCCCAAAAAATTGCTTTAAATCAGATGCTAACGTTTGGAAAGCTCTTACACTTTCTATGGCTTGTACACGATCCATACGCTGCAACTGTTCCATGCCTACTTCAAGCAGAGATTTTCCTGCATCTTCGTCGTTTTCAGGCTCGACTGTAGTCTCTTCTTCCAGTAGATACTCTACTTGATGGGCCTTGTAATCTTCCATACACTAAAAGAAAGCGTTAACGTCAATACAGATGAATGGAAATCATTCACTACCTGGACACATTTACAGAGACCTTGTCTCCAATCATCTTGTAAGAATATTTCGATATGATCATGTTCTGGAAGAAGCGATATGTCCACTATCAAATAACAAAATGAGCATATTTCAGACAGACTCAACAAACATATGCAATACCGTTTTGGCAATCAGATTCACATTTCATCTTTTTAAATCGGTTGGCAATGATATTCTGCTTGTTTGTAGGTTCCTCTTCTTCTCGCTTTCTCTTTTCACCGGTGGCTGTGGTATCTTTATCTAAAAACAACGTCTCTTGATTTGCTGCTGTTGCAAGGCCTGCGTTTGAAGCATCATTTGTCACTGTAGGAGCCTCTGACTTTGTTGCTGTACTGTCTTCTTTTTGAGGTGCATCCTTTACTTGTGATTCCGGTAATATCCACTGATGAATAGGTTCATCTCCCTTCGATAGACCAAAGCTGAATTTGGCATCCTTTCCATTCATCAAAAAGGGGTATTTCTTTGTGCAATCTCTGCAAACGTAACAATCAAACTCATCAATGGCTTCGGGGATCTACATATTTTGACAGATGGGGAAAACGCGTTAGTGTTCAAAAAGACATGTACGCGTTTTGATAATTACATTTCCGATACATCTCTCATGAAACCAATCCTCACAAGCAATGCACTACAGTTGAAAGATGAGCAAAAAATGTCTACTTTGGAAATAAGCTCTAAAGAATCTACCTGGTACATTGTTTCCTCTTCTTTTTCAGGATCATAGGTTTGATTACATCTAAATAGACGGCATGAGTAACCCACGGTAGTACTCGCACTGATAACGGTCCTACCTGCAGTAGAGATTCTTAAAGTTGTGGTTGTATTGGTTTTTTTCATTTGCTGCAAAATCTAATTTCTCAGGCACCATACGAGAGCAGCCATGTCCACCAAACTTTCCTGATAAACCGCAATCGCATCTGAAGGCTCTCTTTGGAAACAATTCAAACAAATCATGGCTTGCATGACAAGCGATAGAGCAGCTATAGCACATGCCAGCAGGCTCTTCATTATGATCTACGGTGCAAGTTTTGCACGCATAAAGGGGCTGACGGATATAACCCAAGGAGAAAGTACATTTGTCAAAGTTTCCGGGAAGGATATCTTTAGCATCTTTCTCCAACTTCTCTTGTCGTTGGATGTAATCTAGCGCAGTTTCAGTGCCGTCTTCTTTGTGGATGTTGTTTGTCATTTGTTTGCCTATTTGGTGTATCGAGTTGGTTTCCAAGGTGAAGAGAAAAAAATAAAAAAAGACAGTGAAAAAGAGAAATGAAAGCTTTATTTTGAAAGGCAAACAAATCACTTAAAACTATACTGGGTTTCAATCCAATGATCTGTAGGTAGGAGGAGCATCTTCCCACAATTCATCATCTTCCTCTGCCCTTTCTTGCTCATCATCGTCTTCGTCAATGTCTTCCCATTCATCGTCTTCAAATTCTAGTTGTGTATTAGGCTGTGTGTTGGATCCAAAAAGAGGGCCTTGTGGGAACGTTCTTTCTCCTAGCACATTGTAACAATCCTGCAAATCAATGTAGCGCAATGTTTTACATTCACTAGTCACTTTATCAACGCCTATCTCTGATATATACTCGCATCCTGGCAGGTGCAAATGTGTCAGTAGAATAAACTTTGTGGCTATTAGGTTCAGCGAGTTGTCTGTAATGTGCGTGGATCCCAAGTAAAGTTCTTGTATATACGGACAGTTGTTCACCAGGGCCTCTATTGATTCATCACCAATTAATTCGCATTGATCCACTGATAATATCCTCAAATCATGCAATGGTTTTGTTATCTTTATTAGTGCCTTGTTGGTTCTATCACATAAGAGTCAATCGAAACATACACAATGACCTTGGTGTTTTACACTTACAGTTGTGAACATAGATCTAGATTTAGTAATTCGAGGTCTGGTGTCTTTTCGGATAAAGCGAACAAGAGATTATTTATCTTGAATGAATCCCAACGGTGGGGAACCATGTGTAAATCAATATGTCGAACAAGCAATCCATTATTCTCGGTCAATGTAGTTGCAAATGATTCGAAGCAGCCAAAGGACTCGAATTTGGGTGATTTGAAAAGAAGTGGTAACGAAACCTCGTACAGTTTCTTGCACGTTCTGTTGATTTGTAATAGTGCTGATTGATCTTCTGTAAGATAGCTTAATATTTGTGACAATGTCTCGTACGCTAATCGTGTATCCATTGTAAGTATAAAAAAGAAAGGAATAAAAGTAAAATTTTGCATGTCGCAGTACTGAGGAAAAGCGTCAAGTTTTATTGGATGAATTTTCCAGATATTGGGGAAAAATGAATGTAGTGCTACATGATTGTCAAGTATTCAAGACTTGTGCAGAACCAGACAGTGTCTATCAGCCCACGCGTACTTGCAGTGTTTAGCAAACACATGTGAAAGTTGCAGATCCAAGGATTGCCTTTGTTTGAGCATTTGTTTGAGCTTTTGCTTGAAGCGGCACCTATTATTATATAAAGTGAGAAACGCCTGAAAAGACTTCATTTGGAATAATCATCTCCCAAATTCCCCTTACTTTTGGGCGTTTAAAAGCCATGGACAGCCCTGATTTGTTTTATCGCAATGTCCCGGCAACAGATCAGCTGATTTAGACAAAGCAAAGACCATTCAAAAACTCTGAACTAGCTACAATAAGGTTGACGGGTAGCGTACACCATGTAGACGCTTTCTTCATAAATAGGCTAAAAATTATCTATTTCAGTGTCGCTAAACAGCCACTTCTTGATCGAAAATTTTTCAAGCCTTATATGCAATGACATTACCCAAATATGAATTTAATAATTTTTATTACTAGTAGCAGCTTTTGCACGAATCCAACCATTTTCAACTATCAGCGAAAAAGATAAACCTCGATAGCTAACCCTCTGAAAGAAAGAATAAATTGGGTTTCTGTATACATCTTTAGTAGATATCTGGATATATAGCATGTCTATGACATGCCAAATGCATGTCTATAAAATAACATATATTGTACAAGTCTGTAGTACATAATATACTTGTAGCTAGGATTATGGATATAGGCATATTATGTCTTATAGTGTGGGTCATCATGTGCACATCTGAGGCATACGTCTTATATTGCATCGGTCTTGGCAGTTGACTAAATATAGTAAACATCCATAGTTAATGTCGGGATACAAGCATAAGTCAATAGCGACATCCATGCTAATGGTGCCATCTGTAGCCTATCTTGTATATGGTATATATTTGTATCTTACATCTAATTAAGTGCACATCATAATAGTTTATATCAAATATGGTAACTAAATGAGCTGTGTTCAGAATGCAGATCATAGTGGATGTACTCCACATTATTAATTGACTTTATTTCGTTCGAAATTATCACAGTAATTAGGGGTTTCACAGTTTGTTAACATGATGATGATTATATAATAACAGAAGATCTGAGAGTTTATCAGCAAATTTGGAATTGCTTTTTTACACATGATCAAAAGGGATTTCCTGCCAAACTTTGAAATCTACATGTTGCTCATAGAATTTTACAGGATCTTTCGTATCAGATAGCTTCTAAATCACTTCAAACAATGAAAACAACGCATGAAACAGCCCAGAAACGTAGAAAAGCTATATCTATTTATTACCTCTATATACAAAGAAAACCTAGAAAAATTTTGCCATAGTTCTCCTCTGCAACGATGTTAGGCGGAATTTGAAGTACTACCCAAAAATGCAATTAGGTAGTATTTCAATTAGACCACCCCTCAGGTGCTAGAGCGTGCCTTACTACACCCCTAACGTGAGGAATTATGTTTATTAAGACCCTCAACTGTCGCTAAGTAAGTAGAATCAACAATTAAGTTTGGACCAGCCTATCTAATCCTAGCCTCGGAATCTTGTTACTGTTGAGCTTCAGTGATAGGCACATCCACTCAACGTAAAAAAAAAGGGTATGCTTCAAAGAAACATAGAAAGAAAGAAAGAAAAATAGGGGGGGTAATAAAATTACATGCAGATGAAAAATAATAAAAACAAATAAGGGCGAAAAGCCAAAGAAAAAAGAGAGTTAAGGCAAATAAGAAGGGGAGAAATATAAACAATCAAAAATGAATAATAATGGGTTGTATCTACAACTATTGCTATGGTTGCTGTTCTCCACAGAAAAAAAATAGCTTGACTGATCTCTTGTAGCATCTAGTAGTGTCCATGATGTTCATTCCCATTTGCCTGCCTATACATAGTCAAAATGATGATGATATAATTAGTATTGTATTCTTCAATCACTGCCATATGATATATACATACCTGAAAAACTATCAGCAGTTCCGATTGCACCCAGTGTCAGTATCCATTAATCATCCATTAGTCTTCGTAACCTTATACTTGCTGCCTACTACACATTACATCAAAATAATACAATAATAGTCAGCATTATTGTATCCAGCAATCTACGTCATTTATACTTACTTGATGAGCAACTCAAAACAGGTTCTGCATCTAGTGTCTTTGAGCACCGCCTTGTTGTGCTTGATGCCTATATTCTATTAGCATAATCGTGTAATCAGTAAGATAATATTATTGAATAGCAGACATCATTGAAGCTAACCTGATCCACGGAACCCGAGAAACGTAGCAATACAGATAACTTGCAGAAGACAGCACCAAACCAGATAGTAACGCCACTTGAGAACTTGAGATGACTTGCAGACAGCACCAACAAACCAGGGAGGAACAGCGCTACTAATGACTTGTTGCAGACAGCACTAAACCACCAGACAAAAATAGCATTGCAAATGACATACTGCAGAGAGGAAGTGTGTCAAAGCAGCGAGAAATAGCACCAGAGGTCTTGCTGGAGTTTAGAGTAATATACACAACTATTTCCTAAAAATAAGAGAGAATTCAGTTAGTTACGATTCAATGAAAAGTAATAATTAACCAATGGTACATACCGTATTCAGAAAAGAAGACAATTGATAATATTTCAGAGAAACGGTGGTGGTAGTGGCAATACCGCAAGTCGAAGCAGTGTTCACCAGCTGTTGTTGCGTTCTTCTCTTTTTTTAGTTTTGAAGCAGTCGTCGGTAGCTATTATTCTAAACAAAAAAAAAGAATAATTAATTAATACAGTAATACATTTGTTGGATACTCGATACAGTAAATACACTCACCTGCATATGCTAGCAACTAACAACAATTGCAAGTTTGATGAACTTTCTGCTATTGCCTCCAATAACAGGACGAATAATACGTTTAGCAATAAAAGTATCAAAAACGGGGGTATTATGAAAAAAGAAAAGCGGGGGAATGGGAAAGAAAGAAAGAGTTGCAAACTTGACGTCACGAGTAGTAGTGCACTGCTCTGGATAAAATAGGGGGGTAAATGATATTAAACTGAGCTTAAAATCCTTATTGCTTCGAATGTGGCCATCCATCATCATGAAGTCTGTCATGACCTAAACTTGGCAATTGTTGCTAATAAACATCTAGTTAAGTATATATCAAACTTGTACAGAATTTAAAGACGCATCGAATGGTACTAATCTTGTTTGGTTTGATCAACACTAGACGTTTCAAAACGACAGAACATTTTTTGTCAGATTTTGATGCTTTTTCAATAATATCTCCATTTCTTTCAAAGTAAACCTACTTGTAACAGTTGTTATTATTGTAAAGCAAAAAATTTTCTATCGTTTGAGCTCTTACTTGATGTTCTAGCTTGACTCTACGTCGAGAAATCAGCAAAAACGTCTGACCCAAAAATTGTCAGCTAATTGTTTAACCTGTAAGGGTAAGGTAAAATTGGTCAAAGATGGCCAATTTTGCAAGGACATAACTTTATGTGATATCTCGGCCAATACTAATCAGATTTGAACAAAAAAATGACCATTCGATAGCTCTACATTATCCCCAACATAATCTAAAAGTCAAAAACACCTAATAGACGTTCCCTTTATGAAATAACTCAAAGTCATGTATTTTGATATGCCTCAAGCGGGCACTACCCGACATATTTTTGAAAACACTAATAATAATTACGCCATCGTATAGAAAATTAAAAGAGAAACAAAAGTCAAGCACTACGCAACATTGACTCACTTAGTAAATCATGGAGAAATATTCATCCAAAGTTGGATCATTTTTCACATTTTCCCGTCTTACTGCTTCACACTGTCTATTACAAACTCAAATCTAACACGTACTAGTCAATCAAAGTACCTCAAACAACTTTTGCTATACGTACAACCAACATTCATATATCAATCCAATGACTTTTATTAGTAGCATCTCGTCAGATTTTGCATTTTTCACAACTCGTTCATTTCTCACCAACAACTCATTCTATTCAAATTCTAATTGAAGTTTCGTCTTCTTCACAAAAATTGGTCATAATAACATGCTAAGCTCGAAGCTGTAGCATCAATATTTAAAATCTCGATGTTTGATCGTCCAAAAGTCCAAAAGTCAAAACTTGAAAATCATTTCCAACATCCATGACCAGATATGAGGTCCCATACACAATATGAGATAACCTAAAACTATTGTAGTACGATTAAAATGAGGCAACTTTTAGCTGAGGACATGGTATTAGAAAGGCCTTGTTGTCGAGATAATTGACAGTTATAATTGTATGAATTTGAGTGTATATAAACAAACAAATGTTTTAGAGATAGTTTTATTCTAAATATGAAAAGGTCATGGTGCCAGATAGATCTGATTTTACTTTTTGCTGATGATGGTTTGTACTTAAAGACATTATTTGTAGTACTATAATGACTCCTTGTGCCAAAACTACATTCTTCAATAAATGCTCATTTTGTTGGTTTGTTGTTTAAATTCTATCATACTACATTCTTAAACCTGAAGAACAGACTGGTTAATTTTAAGGAAGAATTTGCTTTATTACTTACAACGTGCGTGGCATGCGGGAGTATTATCTCATCGTTTGTGTAGAACGAGCCCGTAGTTTCGACAAGCTCTTCAATTTGTATATTATGATGTCAATCTCCATAATTTATCCATGAAAGGCTCTCCTACTTGTCTCAAATAAAGACTCTGGAATAAACGGCATTCAGTTTATTTTTATAGATTGAGGAATGTTATATAACGAAAGAGGTATGCAAATTTTAATATCCTTCTGTTTATGTTTTTCATTTTTGTATGCATCATGATGTCGCATATGATGGGCAGTCTCTGGAAGTCCTTTTCCTTTCATTTCTTTCCTCTTTTCATCACTTTTTTTGTGCCAACTCAAGTCTTACAGTTATCCGATCTCATTTCAACAGCAAGACGTATTCACTGTTCAATGTATATATTAATTATGCCACTCAATACACAGGTATGTATTCGTATAATAAGTATTGTCCCTTGCTGACACTGAGCCCTTGAAAATAGATCTTTAGTGAATCATAGTGCAAGATACTTCATATGGTTCTAATTTACAATGCTGAGGCAACGATTGGTAAGTGGGTTAAAACGATTTATGGCGCATACACGTATTAAATGAAACATTTCCATGTATTATAGTTCCATTTTGAACATCTCAAAAATGGCTTATAATATGAGAAATGAAACTATCTGAACATTGGCGCCTGAAATACATAGCATGATTGACGAGAAGACTCAATGGCTCGAAACACGGGCTGAAGAAAATTGTAGCTGTAAACTTGGAAGGGAAAGGGGTACTCGAAGTGAGTTTACTTTGTGTGGAGTTCGCTGAAGGCTTGTCAAGCACCTATTCTCCTAAAGAATGTCATCTGCTTGGGTCCACTAGTGAACTTTTTCAGGGCCAGGTTAGCCATTCATTTGGATGATCCACGATTATGCTACAGCGGGAGGGTTATTTTCTGGTGTACCAAATACTGCACAGTTTGCTGCATTATTTAGTCAGTTTTTGCTGTTTTGGGCGCAGCCCTTTTAAAAGCATGGATATTAGGTTGGAATCAGCAATTCTAGCGCTGATTTTTGGAGTGGCATCTACAAGACTGGTACCATGACGCTGCAATATTTTACATTTGTTCAATCTGCCAACAAATTCGCCTCTAACAAGGCTTTCAGTCTTTTATCTCTATGTTTAATTTCCAGTTAAAAGTGTTTCTGTAAATAAATATTTTTTGAATCATAAATATGATACTCATTTTGTTGTTGTTGGTATAACACATTCTGTCTCTGTTAAAGCCTGTACTCAGAGAAACATGTTTTATTCATTGGTCATTTGGATCAATAAGAGGTTTTAACCGGCTTTTGTCACTCGTTTCTTGGTCTCATTACTATTTCTAATATGAATGAAGCATGTAAAAAGCCTCATAAAATAAGTGTTCTGGTTTAAATTTGATATTTTATTTTGATTTTTGTCTCAATAAAGTGTGAACTATATGCTATCCTTGGGTAATTTGCAGTAAATTCCACATGGTTCCCAGCTCCAAATCACAGCTCTAACACAAAGCTCAATTCAAAGGTTGGTTCAAAGGTTGGTTCAAAGTTGTGAAAGTTGAAAGAAAGAGTTCTAAAACAGTCTAGAGAAAGAAAGGCGACAGGTGAATCCTTTTTATAACTTTTTAGCCATACTACTGGCATGTTGATTATTTGATCTTTATGGATTGATTAATAGATTACGTTGGCAGCTATTGAAATTTGCACTTTCACTTGGAATTTAATCAAGTTTTGTATATGTTTATATGCTGAACACAAAACGCACTGGTTTCTCTTCTTTCATTCTTTCCTTTTCAATACACTCAAAATGAGTAGCAACGGATGCAGCTGCTGATCGCATTAAGGAGCCATCTACAGCCATCACCTCTAGGTCAATACAGTTTTTGTAGGCAAATTGTTCATGCTTTTTGGGAATGCAAAGGAATTTAATTAAGCAAATATACATATTAAAAATTTGATCCATTATTCCTTGAGGTATATTTGGATATATCGCAGATCAAGCAAGCAGTCGCCTGTCTTCTTTAGGCATTTGCTGATATGATAAGCTGCTCGTATTGTTTTTGATCTAACATACCTGTCGAAGTCATGGAGCCTTTGGTTTTTGTCTGAAACTTAAAAGCAAATGCGATAAATGTTCTTCTTTCAAAAATATGTCTACTAGTACACAAAAGAAATGGCATCAGTCTTCCACAAATATGCGTCGTCGCCCTAATGCCGTCCAAGATACGCATTGATGTTGATTTGTTTCGTTCTTCAAGCAGTTGCTAGTAATATTTTGGTTGTCAATCTGTCTGTCTACTAATATATCAAGGAGAACCTACAGTTTGTCCGACCAATGACCCTGAATAGTCGTTTATTCCGTATACTGTTTCATAAAGATAAACCCTTCTGTCAAATTCTACTCTATAAATCGTTCCGAATTTGAGATTCTTTTTGTAAATTTCCTGGATCAAATGAACGGAATATTCAAGAGTTAAACGTTGAATTACTTTTTATTACTTTTTTTTTTGTCTAAATAATGCCAGTGTTATCTCCCGAATTATAATAGTGGAGATTAGGAAGGTTCGTGATGATATTAGGGTTATTAAGTGGGGAATATTATTATTGTCTCGAAGGGACATGTATGCTACACTAAAAGAGATGATGTCTATTGATATAAATGTATAAATGTATAAATGAAGAAGGGTGTCTATATTTTATCTACAAAGTTGGTCATATGGAATTCTTGTTCCCATCATGAACTCTAAATCCATTTCAGCTCTGGGCAAGTTATTCCACAACATGATCTGTTTGTTCTTGTCGTGTCTTTCGGCAGGCTTACAGGCGCTTGAGTGGAACATCCAAAAGTGGCCATTGTTACAAGCATCCAGACACTGGGAACATGGAGAGACTACATGGTAACCAATGACATTACCGCATTCCAAGCATGCAACGTCTCGAATTCTGCAATGGCATGATCTGGTGAGGTAGTCTTTCTCCAAGACATGAATGCTATTATCGTTCATGTGTCAGTTATGCATCTATCACTGCTAAACACAACATACCATTGAGATGGAGTATCTGTACTGTATAATTCAATGGTTGTATCAGCTAGCAGGATTGCCTTCATGCCACGAGCACACACGGGAGTTGTGCAATGTCTGCACATTAATTTATAAACGGGCTTTACAGGAGTTACGAGGCCAGAATGATCACCAACGTACTGAGATGCCCGCATGTACTGCTGCTGCTGCTGTTGATGTTGCTGTTGATAATTTTGTGCATATCTACGTTGAGACTGCATGACAGAAGGAGGCGTGACATTAGGGAACGTATATCTCTGTAAGGACGCAGATGATCTTCTACCGCTGCTATTAATTTCATTGCTGGCACTGGAAGTTGAGTTTCTAGGGCGAGGAAGTCTAATACGGGCAGTATCCATAATGTGAGTAGAGAAGATATGGAGAGAGAGAAAAAAAACGAATTGTAGGGGAAAAAAATAGATCTTTTTATTTTTAAAATGTTTGTTTTGGTAGAAACTCCATAAATTATGAAGTTTAAACGTTATAATTCTATGTGAATGTTCCCGAATCAAGACGAATTTACAGCCAAAATGAGATGAAACGATCGGTTCAATTGCTCGGAGACAATCAGGAAAACTTCCATTTCACCATCATGTTGCCACTTCGGTTCAAATGTGAATGATGGTGATAGCAATACAATAAATGTATATATAGACATATACTAACAACGATCAACATGTACACATCTCGGACCTGTTGCCGTAGATCAAATTAACCTATTTTGATTTCATCATAAACATGAATTTGGCATTGTATTAACTACATGACGAATTCGGGAGAATTACTCAAGCTCAGTGTACGGAGAATACGTGCGGGATGTGCATCTTTGATATTTGGTGAGAAACAAACTCTTTTTGTTTTCTATTGATACTATACCTGATTAAATCTTAGTGTTATCGGGATGAAATATGAACTATAGCAGGCTTTACTAGGGTCTCATTACTGTCATAGATACTGAGCATCTTCCTACAAGAAAGCCAGATCACCATGGACAGCTCAGAGTTTCTCAATCTCACTGATTTTGCAAGTAATACAATAAAGCCGTTCCATAGAAACCTAACATGTACTCTTAAATTATGATTACCTCACGCTCGATAAAATGCAACAGTCTTTTGTTCAGCTACTTCAGCAAAATTTACATATTCGATAAAAGTTATGACCAGCTTCTTTGCATTGTTGCTATTTATTCATTCTTACAATTTAGTTAAGCAGAGTAGAATATGTTGTTTATTGCGCTGCAATGATAAAAAAACGATATATAGAAGGGGAGTTAAATTCGGGCAATACCGTCATTACGGTTGAATGTTGGTAAATGTCCACTTGCTGATCTCAATGCTAAGGGTCATAAGACCCAAGCCGTGTTTATTACGGGGAGCAAGAGAAGATTGGCATCAACTTCTTTGAAAACATTGTTACCCAAGCAAAAAGTACTTTGCTTTTGGTCACAATCTCGCACATGAACTATGTTTTGAGCATTGGTACCCTTCAACCTGTATGATATGCAATACTTGTCAAGGAATCTGTCAGGAAGAGACAGTCGAAATCATAGATAACTCATTTGCTTGACTCTGATGAGGCAGATTCGACTAGTGGATGTTTAATTAGGCTGGAAAGAGGTAAAACTCCTAAATTATAAGAGAAATATCTATTTCCAAAGTTGGTTCAGTAGCTTAAGCTTCTAGATAACAAGTCTTACTATTTTCTATTTGAATTCCTGTTGTCTGTATTTCCTTGTTAGTAAATCTTCTATTCCATGTAGCGGATCCCAACACAATGCATGAAAGGGGTTGTGCCTTAAATTACTTCGGCGTTTCAAGTCGAAAAGCTGATATGATCCCTTTCTAATGTAAAGTATGGATCAAAAGAATGAAATGCAGTATGATATAGCAATAAATGCCTTGAAAACATACACATTTTCTGTATAGAAATGCGAGACTATACATCAAGAGTACAGGTAAATGAATTTTTTTATCTATCTCTTTCTCTGTCTATCCATCCATCCATCCGTTTAGATATGACGCACGCTTCATACATCTTCCAAGTTGAGACAGTAAATACGAGATACAATGATATATGCAATTTCGAAAAGCTTGAATTCTCAAAGTATGATATCATTTGCAGAAAATAACAGAGAGTAGCCGTTGGTGATCTTATCGTGAATGCAATGTCTTATAGATTTCGTATGAATGAATCCATTACCTTCAGCTCAATAAATGTCGTTCAGTTATCTTACGCTGTAAAATAAGTGTACTATGCTCTGCATTTCGATCGTTCATCCAGCTACCAGATTTGATGTAAACTATGCAAGTGGGCTGGGTCAAATGTGCAATACATTACCAGATCATGTACATTGCACCCATAGGAGGTATCCTAATAGATCAACATTAATATCCCTCATACAAAGGGCATATCAAGATACCTCTGATTAAGGGTGTGTTTATTTATCCAGATAAAAGTAACTCATGTTTGGGCAGCTGAAATATTCTCAAGTACGTATCAAGATATCAATAGTCATTTCGTTTTACACGATCAGTTTGAAGATACAGGTATTGTTATTAAGCTCCTTTCTTTGATAAACTAGACTATTTTATACCGGCCTCAGTAATTTCATAATAGGAGCAAACATATGAGTTGTTTTGGTAGCCAGGTTAACTTGATGTCTCAGCTCAGCACACGTTGAAAGATGGTTGTCTTGCTGCTTTATAGGGTTCAATGCCGATATGTGTCTGATTTGTTGAGCTGTCAATTGTTCGCGTTTCACCGTAATGAAGGAGTATTAAGAGTAGTAGAGTATTAGAGATATGTACTAGAAAATGATGATGATGATGATAATGATGGTTTAGCGATGGAGCGGTGGCGATATCGAGTAATCAGACGATTCCACTGTAGTTGAGTTGTTTGGTTTTGTCGTCAATTTATGAGAGTAGTAGTCAACTAGTGTTGTAGCAGTAGACGCAAATGTTAGGACAGAGCCTGGTGTGTTTGGCATGGATCTACTCCCTATCGTATTGATACTAGGTTTTGTTTTCAGAGGCATGAGTGGAGTGATATCTACTTTTACCGGTTCATGCTGGTGGTCTTCTGTTGTCGATGTCCACTGTGAGTTCATGGAAGCTGATCTGTTGAGAGAGGTAGAGGACGAGAACTGCTTGTCGTCCAAAATGATGGACTCTCCGTCTTCGTCAATGCATTTTGTAGTGATTGGAAAGTCTAATCCAGTGCCGGAAATGGGACCCGGTATCAACCAAAAGATAGGCCATCGGCCTAGCACTGATTGTATGTTCTTATAGATCCCTTGGTCGTAGGGACATTTAATCTATTTCAAATTTCTGACAAATTAGAAGTGCTGCTGTTGTGTGTATAGTGATATACATTACATTTTGAATCTTTCCCATTCCTTTTATAGTAAGGGATCTTCCCTTCTCCCAGCCTTCGATTGTGGTGGTGTTGGTAGCGATGCAGTAAATGTGATAAGATGTTAGGATGCCAACTGCAATCATGACAATTGCTGCCAAGATTAAATTGATTGATAAAAATGCTGCTTCTAGTGCTGTAGGTCGAATATCGTACTACAAGAAGAAAATGAGTTAGAAAAAAAAATGTTCTATATAGTTTTATTAACACTATCGCTCTATTACATGACGCATATCCCTGACAAGTTGAGCCAGCCTGCAGCTCAGGAGGATGAACAGGTAGATGGAACTGATATCGACATAAATAAGAAATCGAAAGAAATGGCAGTAGTTTGCGAATCCAACGCAATTGTTGACCCAAGGACAGTGGTGGTCCATTTTGAGCACACAGCGGTTACATGTTGAGCAGTGATGTGTGCGGGGTGGTTTGTAATTGTTGCATGTCTTGCAAAATCGTGGCGTATGTGTGGATTTTTTGACTTCGATAAAGGCCTGTTGTCTAGGAATCTATGTTGTCTATTAGTCGTACGATTTTACTTGAACTACAAAGAGATTACCCATCGAGCCGGCACTGATCCTGGGTCCGTTTTACATGTAAGGAAATAATTAATCAATGCCATCAATACGAAAAAGTTCAGCGGTACCAAGATGAATATGGAGTGTATATTCGCAGCACCAAGAAATGGCCATATAACAAATATTTGTGAAGAATAAGTAATAAAGAGGATGGTGATGGTTACAGATGCCACTGTAAACGGTCCCTTTATCTGTTCCCAAAAATTGGACATTTTGAGATAAAGTAAAGAAAGAAGGAAAAAACAGAAATGCCTCTTGTGCGTGTGAGTGTGTCTTGAGTGTCTTGGGTTTCTCGCTCTAAATATCCATCTATTGTAGGCAACAAAAAAAAAGTGCCCTTCTTTTTTAACTGATGAATATATATTCTGTATCACTCAATGTACCACGAGGAGAGTTCAAAAAGATTAGGAGATTCGGACGGTGGCCTTCTTTGTTCAACTCGAACTTACTCCTCCCCTCCCCCCCCCCCCTTAAGTTTTCATTTCTGACCAACAGAGCATCCCATTGATTATCATTCTTATTTGTTTCATCATCATGGCTTACACACCAGACAATCATGCTTAACAATCCAAATGTCCCAAATTACACGTTTACAGTTGACATTTATAGTCATTAGCGTAGACAGTTACACCATGATGTCTTGGTGATTTGATTTATAACCTACAGTTTAGACATGCAAAAAGTTGTAAATGAATTAGTCGTTTTGTAATACATTCCATGTCAAATAAGCGACTCAAGTGTTGTGTGTGAATATTACCCTCCTTGTCATCATTTATTTATTTACACTCTAAAAATACGACTTGAAAGTGCCAATGAGCTAGCACTAAATTAATGATGGCGGCTCCCTTACTATATGAATCCACTCACAAACACCCCCCTTAAACTATAACAATGAGTGTTGTAACTGTAGTTTATTTCTTATTAGCGCCGTCCTCTTTTTCCTCCTCCTCTTCCGAAGCAATTTGCATAATCAACCTGTATTCGGGAATCTCGTCGAGTTCCGACTTTTTAAGCTTACTGCCATTTGTAATTGCATCAACCGCAAGTTGCACAGCTTCCTTCTCGCTGCTCTGTGTTTCCATCCACGCCATGTATTCCTGTCTTGATAGATCATAGACAGTGTAGGGTAATGGCAGTGATTTGGCCTGTTGCTGTTGCTGAGAACGCACAATCAAGTGATGAATCAAGACCAATTTGGATAATCCGGATGTGTGGTGAGCCGCTGTCAATTGAGCGGAATCCAAGAATAGTAACGGTCTAAATGCTCTCAGCGCTTTATATTCGTCTCCCACTTCTTCGGTTCTGGCTCCATATTCACTCATAAATTGACTAATTGTGAATTCTAATTCTGCCATGTCTCCTGCCAATTTCAATTTGCCTGCTTCGCTTAAGGGACGAACAATACTTGCTTGAAATATAAACACGTACAAGATATGTTTGCTAATTTGCCTGACCCTGTTTCGTAAGAAGGTTATATAACTTGCTCAGTATCTCTCCTTTTCCTCTTGCTGTGCTTACCATGTCTTAGGTTCAGCCCCACAAGAAAAGTTTTGGAGTATGGTTGTGTGGTAATAGCGGACATGGCGTTGTAGTTCTTTCATGTAGCTGCTTTTATCGCCCTCTGGATCAAAATTACGTCTTATCTTGCCCGAGAAATCTTCGTTGTGTATCTTTAATAGTACGCCTTCAGCGTCTTTTTTTATGGCATCTACTAGTTTGTTACCAATCTTCATCATGAGTACTTGGCAATCCTATGTAATATGTTAAGATTTATCAAATTCGCTCTAGAATGCTCCACCTACATCTGCCCCTTTTTTGACAATATCCACTATTTTCTCTGGATACTCCTCCAAAATCTTCCAAACGGATTGATGCATGTAATATAAAATATTGGCAATCTCGATATTCATATTCAAATAATTGACAACATTGGAATTGGAGGTATTGGTGGTATAAATAGATTGTTCGCTGGTTGGAAGCTATTTTAGCATGTTAGACCGTATCCACGAGACCAATGTCCTGAGCGATTACGTACCAGATGCTCGCATTTAACACAGAAATTGTTTAATGCTTTGATGGCATTCTTGGCAACTGCCTGAGCCAAATGAGGTTCAAAAGAGGCTGTTTCCAACTCGCTGACAGTAGAGATCAGTATCCCAGCCATTCCCTGTGCAAAACTAAACTTACTGTCCAATAATGCGAGTGATATTCAGTACGTTGTTTCTTCCTGGCGGCGTCCTTGCTAAACCACCATAAGTGGGAAATGTAGAGTTGACTGCATCATACAT
The DNA here is from genome assembly GCA_037974945.1 of Mucor circinelloides. Lineage (NCBI taxonomy): Eukaryota > Fungi > Mucoromycota > Mucoromycetes > Mucorales > Mucoraceae > Mucor > Mucor circinelloides. The sequence goes on along the minus strand of JBBNAA010000005.1, from coordinate 2,501,840 downwards.
GCGTTGTAGTGATTTTGAAAGAAAGCTGGTTTGAAATGTGCTGAAGCTTCGAAGCATAATCACATACTCTGGTGTTTGTGAGTAATCAGATAAGAGTGTGCCATTGTGCATTGCGACCCGAGAAAAAAAATCATGCAAAAGCTTCAACAATTTAGGATAATCGCCTACAAAAATCGACTGCAAAAATGTGGATGCTTTGGTGGCGCTCTTTAGCTCTTGCTCAAAATTGGCAGACAAGACTCTCCAAAAGTAGCTGACCAAACTGTTGGCATCCAGTGTCTAGGTGATAGATTGAGCATCGACATTCTCTCAGTGATTTTGATTTAAATTACCTTGGCTACTTCATCCAAAAATGAAACGTGTGTCAGTGCATCCTTCTTGATCTCTAGTACTTTTTCCAGACTGTAGACTTTGATACACTGATCACTCATCTTAGTCATAAGAGTCTCCATGCGGCTCCACACTGCGGTTGAAAGCTGTTTCTGATTGATACCCGTATTTCCTCTGACTGACATGGTGGGTGAAGTCATCTGTTGGTGCTGTCCATTCGACGCTGCTGGCGGCTTCAATTCCCTCTGTATAGACTGCATATCAACCACCTTTTTGATGTCTCCAATCAAACTATCCAACATAGACTGTGTAATGGTCTGCACCCGATCTCCCATTTGCTTCATGTTGTGGAAAACTTGTAATCCAGATGCCATTTTAGCTTGATTTTGTGATTCGATGCCTTCTTTTAACTGTGCTGTTGCTTCCTGCTCCACTCTATCTCGAGATTTCTCAATAAATTCCAGCTCACAAGTGACAATATCAATGCCGTCAAAATCACTTTCTTTCATGATTGTCTCTAGTTCGTAAATTGTCAGTGCTGCTGTGGATATATCTCGATCACTGGTGGATAATTGGGCCTCCAAACGTCGTTTGAGTAGAATGAAACGATGTAATTTCCGCAGTAGCTCGCATGTCAGCTGTAAGTTTTCTAATTGCGTCGCATAGGTGCATAGCTGTTTGTAAGGATCTCGGATTTTATGCGATAACCTAAGTGTAGTTAATATCGACATACACACACTATACGATATCAGCGTCTTACGTTTGAAGCGAGTTGTTGAGTCTACTGATATTTGCTTGCACAGTATTCAATACGGTTTCCAATTCCTTTATTCCTGTAACTTGGCCCAAAAGCGCTTCATAGTTTGCTACAACCTATCGTGGCTCTCAAGGTAAGTATCCTTCATGACGTTGTATTCAAACAAGAAAAACTGACCTGCTCTTGGATCTGCTTGTTTACAATATCAATACTGAACGCTAGCTTGGACAATTCAGTTCCAATATCTGTCGCGTCAGTTGATGACTCTGATTCTTCAATAATAGCACTTGCATATGTGTTCGCGTCGAATCCCTCTGACAAGAAGGTATCGTAATCTACATGAAATATGTATGTTGGTGTTACTCAACCGAGATTTTAGAATGACTCTGAGCAGAAATAATACCAATATATTTGTCTGTATCCTGCACAGAGAATCTTGCTGCTGATGGCATATGGGATAAAAATGCTATATTTGTGAAAGAGGCAAATTCATGTTGTTTGAATGAACAGAAATTGAAATTCAGGCCCACCATCTCCTCATAGTTTACCTTACATAAGCAATATAGCGTCAGATTGATCGATTCCGCTGTGTCTTTAAACATGAAGCCATCATATTAGCCATCTTACTTGGTGCATTATCATACAATTGCAATGACGATGGTTCCAGGTACAGAAGACATTGCTTTGATAAAAAATACAAACCTCAATATATAAAATAATGCGATTTATTATATACAAAAATATGTGCCACTGTGGAATTGTAATCTAACTTCTATGCATAACTTTTTTTTTCTCTTTTCAGAGCGTTTAAAATGAATGATATTTTGGAGTACATAGTTCGGGAGCCTGGAAAGTTGTAGCAGTGTTTGACCGAGATGGAGCAGAGGACAAAGTCTCAGCAAAGGAACCCTCGTCAATAGGCGGTAGGTCATCTTGAATAAGGGCAGGATCCACCGAAATCAAGTTTTCCAATTTTGCTATAAATGGTATAGAAGGAGAACCACTTTCTGATTCGAATGGGATGTCACTGTTAAGATCGGCTGCTGTAGTAGCGCGAAATGGTATCCCTAATCTTTGATTGAGCGCCATTAAATACCTAACCAAGTATTCCGCCTGGGCATATGTCTCGATTGCCTTTGAACTGCGTCTCTCTCGAAGAATACACACCGTTCTTTCCACTGATCTGCTCAGCAAATTCTCTAATAACCAACATCCAGCGAATAATCCAGCTCTTCCAACGCCTCCCCTACAATGTGCCAATACATTGTTGCCGCTGTAAATCTCTTTATTCACTTGAAGAACTGCATTCCTCACTTCGGATAAGGTCTTTGGGCATCCTCCTTCAACCATAGGTAACCGAATAATCTTCATGTCATGTGCTACAGCGGCTTTTTCGTATTTTGGCCATGGTGCGCCCAGGAATTCCAATTCAGTGTCGTCTAGACAACTAGCGATTTGTTCAGAAATGTATTAGACTCATCTCTAGATCCAATCGCTAGGAAACTTACCATACAAGCATGGTAATACCGTACCCCTTCATGCGCTCAAAATCTTGATCCAAATCTCGATTGATGGCTGCTCTGCCTCGTACAGGGCCTGATAACCTTACCTTCTTACCGGGACATGAGCTCAAGCAAAGATTGCCTCGGAGTTGTTGAGATTGCTGCAAATGTTGAAATTTTTGGTATTGTTGATCATCAAATCTAAGCCATTCGCTTCTTGTCGTTGGATCCAAGAAATCGTACAAATCGAAACCTTGAGGGAATTGAGCGACAGATAGAAAACTAAGGATATCGGCAGGTACAATCCAGCTTATGCTATTGCATGGTGGTGGCGTCAGTACAAGTGTCATCGGAAAATTCAACATTGCCAAGCTATTGCCACTGTGCCTTGTATTTTTCAAGGGGCATATTTGTTACTTACTTTATCGGATGACTTGTGGAGGTCTTGGGCTGTTTGATCAAGACCGGTGGCGCTTCCGATGGATTAGACGTTGATGTGTTATTGACGGCGACAGCGGTATCTGATGTCACATGTACTGGCAATGTGGACGTAGATGTTGTGGCTACTGCTTGTTGTTGTTGTTGCTGCTGCTGTGGCTGCTGTACTGGATCGAATCTTTGCTGATCCGTGGTATACATGACAGGTGTATTTGGCATTGTGTGGATAGCAAGATAAATAGATGTGAAAGGAGGAAAAAAAAAAAAAAAAAAGGATCTTGAACAAAATGAGAGGTTCATTTTATAGGCTGAAAACAGGTCACATTGAATGTTAAAAAAGGCTGTAGGTTAGGTTCATGCAAAACGTTTATTGGTTTTTTAAATCAATGACGTATCGTGCTCATGGAGGACTTGGATAGCTTCCTTTGCCTTTTCCACTAACTGGTTTGGTTGATTTACGAGTTGAACGAGAAGGGCTTTATCCATTTCAAGCATCATTCCTGTCAATTTGCCCGATTCTTGAGGGTAGATTTCGGATCTAATGAATTTGCAGTTGGAATTAAGGTTTCACATGATTTGCATGAATACAACTTACAGGATCGAGTAAATGCGCTCTCCCAGCATTTGGCGTTGAGTTTCGGGCGAAAATGGCTGCAGTGTCTCCAATGTCAATTGGGGTGGAACGGCATTGACAACCTCGGTGGGCTGCAGCTGTTGGCGAGATTGAACTGGGCTGGCGCTGGAAGAACTGGAGGCGCTCTTTTGACTGATTTGAGCCTCTAGAAAGTTGCGGCGATCTTCTTTGCGCTGCGCTAATGCTACATAAATCTCTTTAGATGAAATCTTGTGGCCATTCATGCGAATCACTGCTTCAGTTGCCTCTTCAGGTGAGGTAAAACAAACAAAGCCAAAGCCTTTGGAAGCGCCAGTCTATTCGGCAGAGGTTAACATACATGGAGTGAATAGATTTAGGTGTACTTTACTCGCTCATCCTTCATCACTTTGGCGCTTGTAATATGGCCATAACGGGCGAATTCCTCTCTCAACAGATCATCATCCACATTATCAGCTAGATTCTTGACATACAAATTGACGCCTTGGTATTTGACAGGTTTCTCTACTGGGATCTGATAAGCATGCTGACGTCTCAACTCATCTTCACGTTCGGATTTCTTTTGTGCTCTAGAAACAAACAGCTTTTTGCCTCGGTATTCTTGATCGTTCAATTGATGCACGGCTTTTTCAGCATCTTCTGGGTTCTCGAAATTGACAAAGCCGAATCCTTTGGAGTTGTTGTATTCATCGCGTTGAATCAAGATGGACGAAACAGGGCCAAAAGCTGTAAAGAGCCCCTTGATGTCATCCTCAGTAACATCCAATGCGATATTCTTAATGTAGAGATTGGTGAATTTTTGTTGCTGCTTGCTGTGGTCTTCGACGGTTTCTCTTTCAGACTTTGGGATTTGATGGCCCACTTGGCTGTGGTGGGAATACAGGGTCAATGAAAACTGCCTTCCCTCTCGCTTTTGCGCTTGAACTTACATTTCCCGGCCAAAGAGGATAGATCCGTTCACTAACTCAATAGCCCTTTCAGCGGCACTTACAGAATCATAGTTGACATATGCATAACAGCGAACAGCGTTAGGGTTCTTGATCACTCTACAAGAGACAACGTTTCCCCACTGAGAAAATGTGTCGTGCAAGGATTTATCATCGACGGAAGCTGGCAAGTTTTTGACAAAAATGTTTCCGTTGCCCAGAGTTCTTTTGTTGGTGTCCTTTTCGGCCATCATCAAGCGACAGTGTCTTCCGTTGATGAGCGAGTAATTCATGTTTCTGAGGGTATAAGAGCCTGCAGGCAGATAGATGTCAGCTTGTCTTTGCCGCTGTCTGCAAAATGAGAATACTTACAGTCTTCTGCACGATGAAAATTGACATAGGCATAGCCCAAGCTTTTGCCGCTGACACGATCACGACACACATGCACACTCTTGGCCAGCTTGAAATGCTGCTTCAAGATATCGTCGTTGACTTCAGGTCCAAGCTCACCAACATAGAGAGAGGATTCAACGCGATCAACTGAAAAACGCTCATTGGATGCACGCAGTGAATCGGATGCTGCTTGTGATTGAATAGCAGCGATCTTTCTTTGCTGTTCAATGGTCAATCCACGAGGTCCAAGTGACTCTCCTCCTTGATGAGACATATTCTAAAGTAAAAAAGAAGAGTGTTTAAAAGTAGTAGCGCTGGTGTTTAATGATTTGATTGACAAAATGTGCTGTCGCTCCTGCCAATTTTAGGCGTCTGTGGCTTGAGAAAAACATGATGTATATAAACACAGCGTCTCTAGTTGCCTTAAAATCAAACCATCATCGCATGTAGAGAGATAAGATACATTTGTTGCATGTAAACTAGAGAACTTTAATAAAACGTTGAACTACAATATGTACAATGGTTTACAGTAAGATAGATATAATATAAGTGGGGATATATACAAAAAGGGATATGCATAGACGGCAATAACCATAAAGGGGAATTGATACACAATAGCAGAGTTGGGGGGGGCAGGTAGCATCATTAAGCATCATCATCAGATTTAAGAACATACACAGTTGACTTGATAAATTGACTGTACTGATTGAAAAGCAAAAGTAACCCCAACTCGTCTTCACCAATAACAGATTCCTCCATCAAGTGAAGAAAAGAGATGAGGGCCACCAATGTCAAGTTGCATTGCAGTTTTGTCTGAGTAGTTGTACCCAAAACCACGTTCGGTAACATGGAAGAGACATATCGACCATCTTCAGTAAGCTCCATTCTCGATAATTGTACTTTATCACCATTGATCATGATTTCAAATGTTTGCAATTCTCGAGTGGATCTGGCATACTTGACTCTCATGTTAAGCAGTTTTTTTCAATGATTCAAGTACTCTGATGCTATCTTCTTCAGCAGCGTCATTGGAAGCAGTCATTGGTTTGACCACAACCAATTTCAGCGCCATCCTTACTGGTAGGTGTTGTCCCAGTGTAGGAGTAATGGTTGCTGCTTGATCTTGTACTTCTACAGATGAGAATGACGCTCTTTCATTGAATGATATTTCCTTGTCCATACTATAAGCTTGCTGCTTATAATTCACACTATGAATTTCTAGCGCTGAGAGGTAGTAGCCGAAAGTGGTGTGTTTTTCGATTACAAGTAATCAACCTGTCTCTGGAGCGAACGATGTATCGGGGACAGCGCAACGAGCAACATCAGCAGCAGCAGCAGTGGTACTACGTGTTAGATACGTGTTTGTCAATTGTAAGTTTTCAAATTTTTGAATATAGTACTTACTCATCGCTAATTAACTTTCTTTTCTTGATTGTCTCTACTATGTAGGTTTTACCGCTATTGTTGACTGCGTTAACATGGTTGATGCTAGCTTGAGACTTGATTGCTCGCTTTATTGGTGCTCGGCAATGCCTCTCGTACTTGCTAATGAGAGATTTCCAATTCTTGACAAAGAACTCGATATGGTTAGGGCGAAAGTAATTTTTCGACAATACATCAAGAAAAGAATAAGTTTGTTCATTCGAACAACTCTTCTCTATCTTTGGTTGGTATCGATTAGGGTGGTGGACATCACTGTGATCGCAGACATCGCCGGGCACTCCCCCCAGATCCCACACCTTCATTGTTAGGTTTGGAGTGTAACTCAATAAGCGGTTTAGAGCCTGAATTCTGAACCAAATTATTGATTCCCTTCTGCAGATCTGCCTACCGAATGTTCTTTTATCGAAGCGAGCTCCATCCCAGGAGAAACGCAGCAGCTGATACCAGCGGGTTTCCCATAGTCGACGTTACCACCAGATGGTGATACGGGCCTGTTTTATGCAGCGAGGTCCCACTGCCCATCAAGCTTTAGCTCAGCTTGCTTCAGCAGCAGATTGCCACTTCTAAACCACGATGAGGTCCTTGATCGGTTGATAGGAGAATCCTTCTCTATCTTGATCAGATCAACTACGACTTTGAACTCCCAAAGGCAATATGAAGTTCTCTTCATATAATACTTTGCAGGTTTGCATTTCATGAAGTTGATTGATGGATGAATAGCAACCCTTAAGGGTATAGGTGTTGATCTTGGCCGTATCTTGGATTTCTCTTTCCCCGGTCCTGACGTCTATGCTCCTCTTCTTTATGTGCAATATGTCGAAGAATTCCTTGGTCTGATTACCAAGTGTGAGGCTGAAGTCATTACTGATTTCGATCCTTTGAATCCTGCCAACATTACTGATCTTGAACGTCATGCTCTAATCTATCAGTTTACTGAAACTCACTGTCTCCAAACTCTGACTTTCCTCCATCCCCTCAATGTGAGTACTGTTGGAAAGTGCTTTGCTGAACAAGGCTGGATGATTCAAGATGATCGGTCTGCTGCTATTGCTGCTGCTGCCAAAAGATACGCTGTGAAGGAACCCAAGAGGGCCAACTTCTTTTTCCGTCGTCGACTTGCTTCTGACTCTGATGAGGAACTCTCTGAAGGAGAGGATTCCGCTTCTGTTGCAGATGAGATTGGCTCTGATATGGAACATTAATGTGTTCCATGCCTGATTCATCGGTACTGTTTAATAATGCCAATGTCTATGTCCTCTCGGTTTATGTCTCTTTCTCTTTGGAATGCGAATGGTCTTAAGCAATCAGTAGTGCATGATGTTCTGTCGCATGTGCTGGATACACATGTCTTGCTGGTTACTGAAACCTGGCTTACTTCTGGTTCTTTTCCCACAGACTGGTCTCAATATCACCTCTATGGTTCGAAAGTACCTGGTGCTTTTAATCGTAGTTCTGGTGGTATTACTGTTCCCATCCGTTGGCGTTCCCTCAGGGTCAATATCACTCAAACAAGTAGTCTCCAGCTCTGCTTGCCTCTTCCTGCAACATTTTTACCAGCTTTGTGCTCTGGGGTTTCTTGGTCCACGTCTATAATCGTATCTTGAAATTGGACAATGCTTGTATCGAGTGCCCATTAAATTTCTTTTAATAAAAACAAATCTTTGAACTGACGGATCAAGAGAAAAGGAGAACGCCCGAAAGCTTGCAAGCTGATAAAATTTGAACAACGAGTCGGAGTTGTGAGAACATTTTAAGGGCAATCTTTTCTAATGCATTCATATGACAAGCTTCTTAATCCAGCTCAACAATGCAATGCCCTCCAGTGGCGTTGGCTCCAACCTCTCCTTCATCCTGACCAACCATCACCTTTCTTACTTCCTTCACTCCCAATTCTTCGGACCACCCTCTCATTTGTTCTTGGTTCTGTTCGGTTTCCTTCTTACCACTGGTCTCTCCTGTTTCCTCCATGTCGCCCATCTGGCCTTCCTGATTCCGGTCCTGTCTACAACATTATGCGTGCTGTTGACTCTATCCACAGAAACTTCAATCTCTGCTTTGTCGACATCCCCACCATCTTGCGCCTCCCCTTCCTCTCCCTTCTTCAGCATTCACTCCCCCCTTTCCATCCGCTAACACCTACTTTCTCCCCTCCCTCCACTATACTCCAAAACCACATCACCATCCGTCTCCATCTCTATGGGTCTGACATCTTCGACTATAACCCCACTACCCTCACCCTTGATCTCAAACAAACCTTTCGTAACCTCCCTCATCCCACCTCCAGCTCCCGAGCCATCACCATGATCCGCAACCACACTCTTCTTCTGAACACCTTCGCCCTTCAAGCCATGATTCCCTATTTCCCCCGACCACTCCTTACCACCTCCCAACTCGACATCACCTCCTCTCCATCCATTGATTCCCTCCATTCCTTACTCACCTCACTTGTTTCCTGCCAGCTTGATTTAAATTCATTTCAATTTCAAATGGTTGCTCCCTCTACCAATGGCTTCAAATCCCTTCCTAAATCCTCCCCTCCGAAGATTCCACCAAAGATCCTGTCTCCTTCTAGATGGAAAATATTTTGGTCCCTCCGCATTCCACTAAATGCAAGAAACACCTGGTACCGTGTCCTCCACGACAAGATTGCTACTGGAGAACTTCTACAAAGCCGCCTCAAAACCCCTCCTGACCCAACATGTCCCTTATGCAAATCCGCCTTGGAAACAACCGAGCACTTCCTCTTTACTTGTCCCGTCAAACGTTCCTTCTGGACCACTGCTTTTCTCACTTATATGCCTCCAAATATTCATCAAAGCACATATCCCAACTTCAGAAAATTCCTCTTCTTAGAACACCCTTCATCTCGTCAACACCATCCGCTCTACCCCGAACTCACAGTACATCAAGTCTTTGCTTGCATGCTACAAACTATTTGGTACTACCACTACCAACATCTCTTTAATCAGACTCCCTTCCTATCTACCATCCTTCTTGCTTATCTTCGCACATCCCTCTCAACCTTACACTCCCAAGAAAATATAGATCAATTTCTCTAACTTGTCTCCTCTGATATCCAGTCTTTTTCTCCTCTCCCTTCATTATCAAGGTGACATTTAAAGGACTTTAAATAAATGCATATATTTGCCCTAAAAAAAAAAAAAAAATAATGCATTCATATGAAGTAGTCGTCTCTTGCGAGTTCCCTTGGCTATCAGAAAATGCTACTGTCGGTTATTCACACAGCTACTTGTATATCATTTATGAATATGAAAGCTACAATCTAAAAACACGTCGTGAGCAGGTATATTATCTTTTCAGCTTTATTTCATCTTTGTAAAAGGCTTTTGTTGTGGACACGAAGGTTCCTTTAGTTCGAGTTCTTCAATAGAGCTGGGGGCTTCTGGGTCTGTCGTAAAGGCAGCTTCTTATTGATGTCGAATAATGGCTTTATGTGCCATCCATCGCTAATGGACTACCTGAAGTTTATATTATTTAAACGGGAGGGAAAGGAGCATTGGATGATTAAAGCATGAAAGATGTTGTATCTGCTCTCAAGTGACATGTTTATGTTCAATATGTCCTTCTAGGGGTCGTTTGAAGCTAAGTATTCGTTGACATAACATATACACTATAATTGGGCTATATTTTACTAAATTGCTTTTATTAGATTAAGTCAAGCCTCACCAACAGGACAAGATACAGTATCTTCTGAACCTTTTATTTTGGGTAGCAGAAGTTGTGCACTACTTCCAAACTGGCTGTCGAAACAGATCACACAATATCAAGTATGAACCTGGATTCGGTTACTGATTCACCTACCGTATGCTCTCAACAAATATACTGCAAAAATAAATGCTGGCCACATGGTGCTTAGTCAGTCGAAGCGTTTTATTTAAATAAATGTTTGCAGTGATTAGTCTGCTTGCCTGCAGAAGCAAATACAGTACCAATACTAGATCTCATTGATCCGATTCATCGAATACTTAGACCTTTTGGTTAATTAATAAATTCAGTGAATTTCAGCATTTGACTGTGAGCAAGGACTCAACAAGGCCATAAAGAATAGATTTGAAAAAAGATGCACCATTATGTGATAGCAATGTCTTTGCGTTACAATGCCAACTGTCTCTCAATATAGCAATTGCTCATTTTTATTGACAAGCAAGAGTGCAGATATAATAATAATACAAATAAATAGTAGGGTTAGGATATAATACAACAGCAGCTTCTTTTAGGCTGCTTGCGAGGCTGCTGCTGTTGGGCATGGGACATGGAGTCACTGCTGTGGCCAGTATTGACAGCAGTGATACTGGTATAGTCTTGCGTGGTGGTGGGAAATGTCACGGCGCTGTGAGTGGGTTGGTACATTTCTATCATAGAAGGAGATACAGTGGTATCGTTTTGTGCATGTTGCTGTAGACTGATACCATGCAATGCTGCATGATCTGGCGTACTTCTTGTGGGTCTTTCTCGTTGCTTGACAGGTGGTGGTAATGAAGTTGGCGTCTGTGATGGTAGCACAACAGGCTCATTTTGCTGTATCACTTCTGGGGGTTGCCACGCTACAGGCGGCTTTTGTATCGATGCTGGTGATACTGGTATTGAACTACTGTCATCCATTTCATCGTGATGCTCTGTATGTTGCTCTGCTTGATGCATGCTATCATCCTCTTTTCTATTATAGCTCTGTAAATGATCAATTGAATAAAGTTATTAATTAATGTGCAACCAAGGATTAATTGTTTAGGGAGTGATTTTCTGTTCTTACCAAGTATTCATCATTTGCTTCTGTAACTGCTGTTCCCGAGTCGTAACCATCGTCCAATTCTTCATCATGAATCGTGCTCACAGATGTTGGTTTCATGTCATTAGCACTGCCGCCTCCCATCATGAAAAAGGTGTGTCGTTGTGTTGATCTTCTATTTTGGCTTCGTTTCGTAGTTACTGTATGCTGATACGGTAATTCAGTAACGTCTAGTCCAAAAGCATCCTTTTCCACATGTCCACTACTGCCCATCAACTTGGAGTACCGAAGTTGACCTTTCAAAACTTCCTCTTGCTTATATTCTGTTGGCAACAATAGGCTTTTATCGTTTTGCTGTTTACGCTTAGCGGCTATATCAAACACCTGAACAATCTAGAACAAACAAAAAGAAAATAAGGTTTGAACCGAGCCTTCATACACAAACAGCATGTCAGACACTCATACGTTATCATCGACAAATCTAATTTCAAATGCGTAATTGTTCTTTTGATTTGCTGTCGTTGCTTCTTCAGTCGACATTGATGATGAAAAAAAAAAATTAGTCGAAAGAAGAGAGAAAGGAAAAAGGGAACAGAGAAACTTACAAGGGATCCCTTAGCTTTGAATCCATTCACGTTTTCGTTATATTATATATGGAAATGCAGCAAAAGCAAGCAACTTGAAGTTGATTGTAGGACATGCCAGTTGGAGAGCCGCTCCCAGCTTGACTCTTTTGAGGGGTGTGGTGATTTCCAAGATGGAATTGATTATCAGATCTAAATGCTAGAGGTGGCTTACCTGCTATGAAAACAAATAAAAATAGTCAAAACTCAAAGTTTTTTGTTTCCTTCCTTTCCCTCTTTCGTTTACTATACAACAAACAACAGATGCTCGACCTCTCTACTGTTAATTTCCAATACCTTGAGGATTCTCTCTGCAACAAGTCTGGAAATGTTCAACTTGCTGAACGCTTCAGATCTCTATTCACACTCAAGAACATTGCCAACGACCAAGCTATCGATATCATTTCCAGAGGTACGTCCATTTATCGATAATTCACCATTGGCGGATATTAATGGCTGTGGTTTAGCATTTGCAGATGATTCCGAGCTTTTGAAACATGAACTGGCCTATTGTCTCGGTCAGATTGGTAATCCTCGCGCTAACCCCACACTGGAGAAGGTTTTGGAAGATTTGAATGAAGCAGAGATGGTTCGCCATGAGGTAACGTTTGCAAAGTATATGGGGGGGATGGGTTGAGTGTTTGATCAGCCCTGTTAATTTGATATTGAACAGGCTGCTGAAGCTTTGGGTGCTATCGGCTCAATGGAGTCTCTTCCTATTCTCGAGAAATACTTGAAGGATGAGAATCAATCTGTTGTGGATACTTGTGAACTTGCTATTGACAAGATCAAGTACGACAATGATCCTCAAACCAAGGCAGAGAGAGAAGCCAACAAGAGTCTTTACAACTCTGTGGACCCTGCTCCTCCTACCTCTGATAACAAATCAGTCGAGGAACTGGAAGCCATTTTGATCAACCCTGAATTCAAGCTGTTCAAGCGTTACAGAGCCATGTTTGCCTTGCGTGAAATTGGCAACACCGAAGCAGTTCTCGCTTTGGCCAAGGGTTTGAAGGATAAGAGTGCCTTGTTCCGTCATGAAGTTGCCTATGTATTTGGTCAGTTGCAACATCCTGCCTCTGTGCCTGCCTTGACGGAATGTCTTCAAGATCAAAGCGAGGTCCACATGGTGCGTCATGAAGCTGCCGAAGCCTTGGGATCCATTGCTACCCCTGAAGTACTTGCCACATTGGATCAATTCAAGAAGGATGCCCAGCAGGTTGTACGCGAAAGTTGCGCTGTAGCACTTGATATGTACGAATACGAGACTAGGTAATACACAAATATAGTTAGATTTCAATGTTTATTAACTTTATGTCATTTATTTACAATTTTATAGTGGAGAGTTACAATATGCTAATGGCGTCGAAACTCAACCTCAAAATATGCATGCTCTCAAGCTTGCCTCGCAATCATCCTAGATAATAACTATTACATTTGTACATAACACTATTTAAACCAACCCCCCGCTCTTGCCGTTTTCTCATCATCCACCCTCATCTATCCACATTTTTTATATCACGCACACTTTTTAGAAACAACTGATCACCATATATTTCATTAAATAAAGCGAAACAGTAACCTATTGTGTCCAACAAAAGCAATTTGCAATTACTCTACGTTGTACCAAGGTGCACAAGCTTTTTTGTATCATTGTACTGTATATATATCTCCATGTAACCCTTTTTTTTCCCTCTCTTTTTCTCTCCCTTTACTATTATCATGTCTTACGCTAGATCTCCACCCCGTTCACCATCATCGCCGCAGGAGGACTGGCTACTGAGAGGCCCTCAATCAGCAAAGACCTACTCCACCAGCTCATCTCGCTCCTATTCACATGCATCGCGTTCACAATCACTGGCGTCTGCATCCAGCAGAGCGTTCAGTACGACCAATTATGAGGGAACAGCAAAAACTTACTATGTTGAACTAAAGAGCTATCTGAAAGAATTACTGGCTCAGGGTAAAAAAAAATAAATGGCAGTATTTTAGGATCTACAACCTTAAATTTACTCAAACCATAAACAAACAATAGAGGCGATCGATGGACCACATCCGCATAGAGTAGCTGCTCGACAAAAGCTCACAAGACTGAGTAACCTCCAATTCCACGAATTGGCCATGGACGTTTATGATGAAGTAGTTCGACGCAACAAGAACGATAAATTTCGTGAGTATTCGTAGTAGTATACACACACACACACTTGGCTGACACTATTTCCTCAGTGCCCTTTCTGGCTGTAAAAGAAGAGTTTCATCCCAAGAGAAATCAAGCAAGACAAAAGCTAGCTACGTTACCAGTAGCCAGATTCCAAGATTTAGCTAGTGATGTCTATTCAGAGCTAACGAGAAGATATCCAAATTTAATCGAAAATGATGTAGGACAATAGCTTTGTATTCAGATAACCTTAATTTAACCAAAAAAGCAGGATACATACAGTCGCCTTCCACCTATTCCTAAAGTACCTACATCACCTACCTACAGCAATAATCCTCAGCCTAGCAAATCCACCAACATTGTGCCTGTCAAGGGCACGATCAATGTTGAGAATGTGGTTGAAAACGATATAGAGGAGGACGATAAATACAGCAGATCGCCTACATCTCCAGCAACAACAGCAACAAAGGAGCCTAAAGACTATTTCAGCAGATCCACAGCCCCACTGAAAAATGAAAATTACAATGTAAGTTAATTACCACGAAATAAAATAGAGTCTCTATCTTGACGACGATAAGCAGCAGCCGAGCGATATTGAAAAGATGAAGTCAGATTACGAATATCAGATCAATATGATGACAAGCAGAATCAAGCAATTACAGGATCAAGTAGATGTAAGTGTACTTGTTCCAGAGGCACAACAGCTGAATTGACTTTGAGGGTTGTAGGATACATCATCTGGTAAATCAGACAAAGGCCTGGTAGAGAAGCTGCAAATGGTGAGCATTCAAGGAGTCCTTTTGGAACTATCGTACTCACACTCTACACATAGCGAGAACAAGAGGACCAAAAAATGATTCGTCAAATGGAGGAACAGTACAAGAAACTAAACGACAAGTACGAGGCATTGGATCGTGAGTATAACCAACAACAAGAGGCAGTGCGAAATGTGAAAAAGGAGACAAAGCAGATGCTGGACGAACTAAAGAGACTTGCTAAAGTCAATGAGGAGCTGCTCACTGAAAAGGAAAAGGCTGAAAACACAATCAGTCAGCTAAAAGAAGAGGCAAAAGAGTGGCAAATCAAATACGAAAAGGCTCGTATAGAGTTACGAAGTGTCAAAGGTATGTTTGCTCGGTAATGTGGTTATATGGGGACTATCATTGACATGCAAAAGCCTCGTCCATGATTGACTTGGATCACAGTCAAAATATCGTCAAGGACAACTTTCTTCAACCTACGCGAGACGGTGTTATCCCTCAAGATCATATTCTGACATACCAGGCCTATGTCAATGATTTACTAACGGCAGCAAGATCAACCGACCCCTCTCAAGTCATTCAAGTCATGAAGAATATGGTGACGGTGTGCAGATCCATCACAGAAGAGATAGAGAACCAAGAAGATGTATTGTCTTTGGATACCAAGAAATCCCTCTACGAACTGAAAACTACCTTTTCCAATTCCTTGTCTGATTTGCTAGTAGCAGCAAAATACCATGCAAGCGGCATGGGTCTAAGTCCTGTCAGTTTGCTAGACAGATCTGCTGGCCATTTGACATCTGTGATTGTAGAATTGGTCAAGCTTTTAGGCATGAACGGCTCGTCACCTACTACATTGAAATCAACTGCATCGGCTGCTGCTTCTTCGCCAACCAGCAACAAAATCACTACATCTTCCATTTTATCGTCATTGAATGATAGTTCTTATGGGAGCACAAACAGCAAACGATCAGACAACAACAGCTTTTATGGTAGATCCAATGGATCCATGAACCATCATAAAAGCATCACATCGTCCAATGGTGATGACTTGAGGCCCTCTGTGAGATCTGGATTAGACTCATACACAGGCTACAAAAGCAGTAGCAACAACAACAACAGCAGTAGCGCGTATTCTTCAAGGACATACAGAGAGCAAGATGACTTGAGCCCCAATTTAACACCCAATGAGCTTGTTGTAAGTATCTGATTTACTATACCTCTATCCATGTTTTAACTCGCTTATCCCACTAGAAATACCTTAAAACTGAAACTGATCACATTGTACAAACCATCCAAAACTTACTGGCTGCGCTTAGACTACCTCAACAAAACGGTGAAGCGCATGGTATCATTAGCACGTTGCTAAAAATTGTTGCTACCATTTCAGAACTCTCCAAAGCAACATGTCAAACAACACAAGGCTACCGATATAGAAAGGAGTGCGATCCCGTGCTGAACCAACTCGGTCAATGCTCTCAGCGTATCAGTATGACACAAGCAAAATACTTTGCTAGAGGAGCCATGGCTACAGCAAACGCTAAAAGAGATCTTGCCAAAGAAGCCTATGAAGTGGCTAAATTTACCAAAGAATTAATAACATTGTTTGAATCTTAATAAACGTTGTTTATTATAATTTATGGTTGTAGGTCTTGCTTCAGTAGCAGCGGTTGGAGCACACAGGTATGTCCACATCCAGTGGGACACAGTTTCTCTGTAATAAACCAATCTCGCATGTGAATGAGATGGCCTCCATGATTGCAACCTTGACACCATACGTACAACCCACGAACCGTTTGGTGGCTACATGTATCATATTGAATACAGGAACGCTATATAACACATCAAACTTACCATAGAGAACAAGAATTCAGTAGTCTATGACATTTATCACAGGCCCATGATCCTCCTGTTGTACCATTCACCAGTTTAAAGCACGTATTACAAGCGATATTGACGGTAGTTGCGTTCTGTTGATTTGCTCACATTAGTACTTCATGAGGATACTGTCGATACTTTACTTTACCTCGTTTCGCTCTCGCACATTCTGCACTTTGCATGCCTTGATAATAGCAGTTGCAGTGGACCATAGTTTAAATCGATGCAAAAGCTCAATATAGGCTGTAAACCAATCTTCAATACGTTCATTATCGATATTCAGATACTTCTCCAGAACTAAATACAGCGTAACACACATTTGAATGTCGCCTTGATCTGTATAGTATTGTAATAGTTCCATGACAACGGGTTCATGTTTCCAAGGTAGTCGCAGATTGAACGGTGATGATGGATGCTGTACAAACGACGAATTGCTTGTATTCAAGCTCTCTAGATCGCCATCTGATGACTGCGATATATCTCCTTCCCCTTCCTCGTCGTCGTCTGCCTGATCTTGGTCTTGCTCTTGGATATGAAAACTTGCATTGTCTTGATTGGCATCATCGAGATCCGTGTTGCTTTCTGTACTTGTATCCACCTCAGACATGTCTTCTTGCACAGAGTCGTCGGGATCCGCTTCCACTGGCTCATCGCTGTAAAACATACCAATGATCTTCCATGTCTGTGCTGTACGATATCGGCCCATCTTCCACGCCAACTACCCAAAGAAGTCAGTTATTCAGGCACAAAAACACATACAACATGCATCAGTACCTCGCCATTGATATCACAGGCCACCGCCACATTTTCGCTGGAAGTAATATAGTTTTCTGCAAAGATCGAAAAGGCCTCAAAATCAAATAATGGCATATGAACGATACCGGAGCTTTGAGGGGGTATATATTGAATGACCTCTTCTTCCAATGCACTCTTCATGCCTAATCGCTTGTAATTTTTAGGTGATCCAGCTAATGGCTTTGTAATCAAATTCTCGTTGACAAACAATTCTCGAGAGCTTTTATCGATCGTAAAGGCAATATCGCCTTGTACATTCCATCCTACACCGTTTCTCTTTAGTAGATCAAAGGGTCGATACGAACTCCTCACATCTTGTCGAATGAACCATTTATCTTTGGAGACTGAAAGTAGCTCACTCGAGGTATGCCATGTGAAGCCTGCCCGTGGTGGTGTCAGTATGTATGCTCGACATATTACACTCTCCAAATAACACTTTACCAGTGGGCGTAGTATCATGCTCATCAAATGCATACTTTGCTATATGAGGCCTTCGAATATCCCAAACATGTATTCTGCTGTCTGTCAGCAGAGCGCAGGATGCAATCTCATTCTCAAACCCAGGTCGCCACTGGATACGAGACACCGATGCCATAGTTCGGATCGTATAGAGTGGCCGTCTACTGTCTGCTGTCATATCCCACACTTTGATTGTCTTGTCTCTGCCTCCGCTTGCCACCAGCTTTCCATTGGGATGCCAATCCACTGTAAGACATGGCCCGTTATGCGCACTTACTTTGCGATCGTATAGTGCTTTTGGGTTTCGCATGTCCCATTTCTGCAGTAAAAAAAAAAAAAGTCAACATCTCTGCTGTGTTGATCAAAGCATCCACTTGCCTGTATCGTTCCCGTCTCAAATGCTGCTGCGAATTCGTATATACTGACTGGATTGAACTGCACATCTCGCACGGACTCTGACTTTCCTTCGAATCTATATCTTGCTCCGTTTTTGGGATCTCTGAAATCCTACAAGGTGGGGGGAGTTGTTAAATCACCATGCGTTGGCACACTGATGATTCATATGTTTGTTTACCCAGCACTTCATCATACCATCTTGAGAGGCACTCAACAGAATATTTCCATTGTCTGGCTGAAAGCATATGCGATTTACTGCTCGGGAATGCTCTGTTATCACTCGTTCTGTCCAAAATATGAGGTTTTTATCCACACATTCATTTCGCTGTTGACCATCTACCTGCTTTGCGTCCAATCTTGTTTAGATCCCACAATATAATGGCGCCATTGGTAGCAGCTGTAGCCACCTTGTGCTTCGTTGCTTGATTAGTTGTATTAGCACGCAATCATGCAAGACAATAGACAGTTGCGAGATTTACCGTTGTTTCCCCATTTGACATCGTTGCTGCTGTAGTTCAGATTGAAGTGGCTTCCAGCTCTCAAGTTGTGTGTTTCTGTGATCTCGGAATTCTCGATATTGAATACCTTTAAAACTAGAGGTGGTGTTAGTACGTGTTGTGGCTGCTGTTGATATCGTTCAAGGCGTACTTTCTCGTCCGGCGACAACAACTGAATTTCCGTCTGGAGACACACTCAATGCGTTGATAGCACCAGACATGCGTTCACGCATGGTATATTTGTCCTCCATTATTGCAAGATGTTGAATTTGTCAAAAAAAGAAGGGTTTTCAAATGATTCACACCCCCCTCTGCTTATACTATATCAGCTTCTGTGGCAACCCCGCCAAATCAGATTTCAATGTCATCAAATGCAGAGAAGAGCATATGGTAATAAAAAAAAATCAATTATTTAATATATGGGGGGTGATAGTGATACAATCATTTGAAAGCTTGATAAGAAGATATATATATATATAAGAAAAAGTGTGTTTGTATGTCAACGAGTATATAATGGTTGGTATGAGGGTATTTCCGACATTGTGCTTTTTGTTAGCGGAACCATGATGTTCTCTTTTCACGCTTTTCGGGCAACTTTTCTTCTTGTAAACTAGTAGGGTTAAGCATGTGAGTACATGACAAAAGGGCTACAAAATATATGTATTACCTTTCTACTGCTGCTCCTCCTCCTCGCAGAGGTTTGGCAATGCGGTTGAAGTTCAGCATGGAGTTGCCCTGCGATTTATGAGTACGAGCTTGTTCCAATCTACCTCTGACAGCTTGAAGTTGAGATTCGAACCTACAAATCATGGTTATCGCCTTGATCTCTCGCCATTCTACAGGTCTAGCTTACTTGTCATTTTGTGTCAACAACTTGTTTCGTGCTTCCTGGAGCAAGTACTCCAAGTTTTGTATACGTTCATTTCTAGCAGACAATTTGCGCTCTGACAAGGCCGATTCCTTCTTGAGATGCGAGTTTTGTTCTACAAGCTATATACACATGGATGATCAACAAGTACCCAAACAACGAACCTCATCAAGGCTCTTACCTGCTTTTGTACGGTGGTTAATTGATCCAAATTTCTCTCTAAAAGGAACATCTTCTTTTGTTGTGCTTTATTGCTGGTGGCCTTTATCATGTTGCTTTGTTGAATACGAACTTCATCTAATGTCAACTCCAGCTCCACCACTCTCTCGCATCGAGCTTGAAGATCGCGCATCAGCACCTTCTTCATAGTCTCAAAATCAGCCAGTTCCTGTGCCATGGCTTTACGCATTCTCTCCAATTCACGTTCCTTTTGCTCAGTAGCTTCTTTCGAAATCGCTGATAAACCTGGCTCCTGTCTCATTTTAACCAGCTTATCGTTAGCCGCTTGCAATTCGTTCATGGCGCTCATTAGTCGCTCTTCTTCCTTGGTTTTCTTTTCCATATCAGCCTTGAGAGAATCGATTTCCTTTTGCTGAACCTGGCTCTTCATGATAAACTGGCTTTCCAGCTTTGTTTTGAGCTCTGAAATAGATTCTGCAATATCACTGGTTTGCTTGACGTCCATTTCTTCCATGGCAATGGTCTTGTCCAGCAATTCCTCATAGTCCACTTCGAGATTACTGAAGCGCAGCTCAAGATCGTCGCGTTTTTGAGAAAGGGAGTCTCTTTCTTGTTCTAAATTAGTGATGGTGACCTTGTGCTGCTCAATCATTGCCTTGGTTGTTTGCAGCTCTTGACGAAGTTTAGTGATGGCCTCGGGTGTAATGTCTTTAATGTCCAAATCAGCCTCAATGCCTTGCTTCTTTTCTTGAGCATTTTCCTGTTGCGTATTCAACATTGAGTCTAAAGAGCATAAATTGTCAAATGCACTTACCATGGCCTCCTCTGTAGCCTGTAATTGCTCCACGTTCTTTGACTCTTCAGCCTCCAACCTTGCCAAGGTTGCCTTGAGTTCCTCCAATTCAGACATGTACTCCAAATTAGCCTCCTTGAGCGAATCAATGTTGATCTCGCCTTCCTTTTTCTCATAAGATTCCTTCTCTAGCTGAACTTGAGCTTCACTCAGTTCAGAAGACAGTAGCTTGTTGTTGTTGCTGAGCTCCTTTTCGTTTTCCTTCAATTCCTCCAACATTTCTTGGATTTCAGCAACTTGCTTTTCGCGGTTCGCTAATTCGGCTGCCTTTTCAGTGATCTGTTCAAGCAGCTCTTGCTCTCGTTTGATGAATTCCTCTTTTTCATCATTGCCAAGCACCATGGCAGGCGTGGAGGGTCTACTATCATCGTCGACGGACAGTTTAAAGGCAGGCGCAGGCGTTTGTGGAGGTGTAATAGGTGCGGTATTGGCAGCAGCAGCAGCAGCAACAGGCTTTGCTTTGGCACTGTCCATGGAAGCCCAATTATTTTCAGGCACCACTTTGCCCAATCGCCACATGCTGATTTCATTCTCCAGAGCAGAAATGTAAGCCTTGTATGAGACGGCATCTCCCTTGACACGTTTCAATAATGCCTTGAGTTCAGCAGGAGACAGATCAGCGTTAACTTTAGCCTTGTTCTTGATAGTCTTTGCTCTAGCACCAAAACGAAGTGTAGAGATGGATTCAGCTTCGTTATAAGATGATGGGGAGCAGTTGATAATTAATGTGGTACGTGAGTTACCACCCAATGATTCTTGTAAAATACGAGTCAGTTTAGAATCTCTGTAGGGTACATGGCTTGACTATAAAGGCATTCAATGTTACATGTCTAGAGCATTCGTATTTGCAGTAATTTACCTTTCCGTCTGTCAGTGAGTTGATGACCATACCCAAAGCAGTAAGCGATTTGTTAATCTTTTTTGCTTCCTCCAGTGTTTGGCCTGAAGCGCCTGTTTTTCCTACTTTTTCAGAACCTGCAAGATCGACCAGATACAGCTTTCCACTTTTCGCAGCACCCGTATCCAAATTCTTTTGTGTAATTGTTGTGAGTACAATCGAATGACTTCTTGAACTCTCAGCGTTCATGTCTGTGGCTAGATTAATCACTGTTCTTTTTTTTTTCAGTGTGGAGGTTAATTTACTCACTTGTAGATGCAACCACACGATTATCACCACCAATTCTCATCACATCATATACTTCGCTTGTGTCAGAGACATAGACCTCCTTGATGCCCTTGACATAGACGCCCTTCACTTTGTCTTCATGGATAGGCAAATTATCGTTTTGTGCTATACATTTCGCAATATGAATCGAAACTCAAATTTTCCATGTGTCTTGTTATACTTACGAACTAACAAATCCTTGACTCGTTCCATGTAAATCTCCATGTAAGCGACCTTGACAGTGAATTCCATATTAATAGGGGCTTGCTGAATGCTGGTAAAGATTTGCTCGATGATACGAGGGATAATACCCTTGTTTTCTGGATCATCAATGCTAGAACCCATCATGGTGTATGTTTTACCGGAACCAGTTTGACCATAGGCAAAAACGGTGCCGTTATAACCAGCAACAACATCTAAAATCATGTCAATCTTCACATGTCTCGGTCTCATCGCCTGACACATACCATCTACAATCGACTTGATAGAGTACTCGAAAATTTCTTGCTGTCTTGTATTCGATCCAAAGCATTTATCAAACGAGAATGTGTTTGTATCTTTTCCCTATCATTACCATTTGAGTTTCAAAATGCAAATTTGAGGTACCTGATTTTGGTACAAATGGATACTACAATACCTTTAAAGAGATACCCGTTCCGTCTTCCGATATTTCAACAATGGGCACACCTCCTTCTCTTATTTCCAATTTGTTTTGGGGTCGAAAACGACATACAACTTTGATATTATTGCCAGACATGGTGCTGTTGTTATTTTTTTTTTTTTGCTATTTTTTTTCGGGCGGCTATGATTGCGAGGAAATCAAATGTTTGTTTCAAGAGTTGGTTACTGTGGTAACTGTATTAGGTTGTTTTGCTTTTGATGATAAGATTTCTCGTAAGCAAGCGTACAAGATCAGTTGATAGAAAAAGAGGATATAAAGAGAGAGAAAGAAAGAAAGAAAGAGAGAGAGAGAGAGAAAAAGCTAAAGAAAAGAAAAACAAAAAAAAGGCTGCAACAATACATACACACGCAGGTACAAATACATGGCGCCTGCTAAAAGATGATTGGCGGTCTGTTGCGAGATGATTCTTGTATTCGATCATTTCTTTGGACTGATTGATGACTATAAAAGCGTTCTTCCTTTCTTTCATTCTTATAGTCTAATAATATGACCAAAGCAAGATGAACGTAAAGATGCTTACGACAATAAAGGGGGAAGGGAGCGAGTTTTTAATCCATTGGAAGGTGTATTGACCGAAATCACAGATTCCAACATAAATGTTTGAAAAGAGATGATGCTGAAAAGGGTCAGCTCTTTGATGCGTTATGTTTGGTAAGTCATGCCCATTAGAATGTATGATAATGTGTCAAACAACACATCACAACATCTCTTGATCCAGTACCAACCGTTGCATTTCGACTGTTAACACTCCTGAAGCTCGTGGCCCAATAACTCAACGATTGTAAATTCAACATTGCAGATGAAGAATCCAACACTGATGGAAAGCAAAATTATCAAACTGTAAAAAAGAAAGCTTCGTATAATATAGTCTTAAGCAAGATGGAAAGAATCTAGGTCAGAAGACGGATTGAAAAGTCTGCTTAAAAGACAAGCATGCCGAGTCGTTGTGAAATCAGTTTTACTAGTAGTTTTTTCTATTAGCCTTGCTGTCTTTTATTGCATATGAAAATTATCTGTACACAAAAAAAGAGAGAGTTGAATATAAATGTTGGTAGTACACAGAACTCATGGATATATATGAGATAGATTATGATTGAATAAAGATACTATGTAATCGATTAAAATCTGACGCATTCGCGATGTCAATGCAATGATTTGAAGCGGTGGTGGTATTCATGGAAGGCAATCTCGGAATCTTCACAAGACCAAGTTGCTGTTGTGGTATTGGTTTCTATAAAATGTGCGTATGATCAGTCAATAATACAGTAAAACAGCATAAACATATAAACAAATAAATAACCTTTTCATGATTAATACTAAGGGATTTGTCAGTTGCAATTTGAAGATCATCTACTTTGCGCCTCAGCTGAACACTGCGTTGCTTGAGTGTGTATAATACAGACTGTTGCGTCTGGTATTGGTAATCAGGTGATTTCTTGATGCTAGTCCATTTGGATGCATTGGTAGGGGCAGCAAGTTGAACCACTCGAGGGGAAGCACTTGCCACTCTCATATCCTTGACCAGGACTCTGGTTTCTCGAGCAATGTCAGTGATTAGCTCATTTTTCGGTTGGTTTCTGGCATGGATGACAGGAGGAGATGGTGTCAAATCCAAGGATCTACAGAAATCTGCACTCTTCAATTGGGCATTTTCAGCTCTGAGATAGCGAATTGAAGCCTTGAGTGTCTCCATGTGTCCTGCCATTTCATAGTAGCCGCCTGCCATCTCTTGCATGTGCTCAGTGTCCTCTCCCTCTGTCAAATCAAAGTTGGCCTTGCGCAAGATGGATTGTCTCTTTTCCTCTCGTTTGCTGGCTTCCTTCTTTAGTTGGTTGTTCTCCAGTTCTAGCTGATCATACTCATTTTGAAGATTTTCCATAGCCTCTGCGTACATTTGCTCCTGGTTCATGGATTTTTCTAAATCGTCCTCTAATGATTTGATTTGCTCCATCTCTTTCTTAGCCACCTCCATACGCTTTTCGAGCAAAGAAATCTTGACTTCTGATTCTTGCAACGTTTGATCTTTCATGCGAACATCCTTGATGAGCTTGATAATTTCATCATTGTGCTGTTGTAACTTGTGCTCTAACTCATGGTTAACAACCACTTCAGCCTTGATGTCTGAGGCACGCTGGATCCATGGAGCAACGTTTGTGGTGACTAGAAAAAGGTTAGTCCTTTTGCCCTTGCTTACACAATATAAAAGGCTTACTCTTGTCCAACTTGTCGTCATGTTCAATCTGAGCATAGGTTGTTTCAAGCTCATTTGTAAGCGTCTTGACATTTCGCAAAGCATTCTCCCACATGGAGCTTTCGACCATTTCAAAAATTTCATCACCCTTATCGCGCAACAGCTTCTGAATATGTGACAATTCAATCTGTTCATGGCTACCTCTCTTGGTATCAATATAAGACGTAATATCCTTGTATGAATCAAAGCAGAATTTGCACAGCTTTGTGCTGATTGCATAAAGCATTCTAAATCTATGCAAATACTCTGATTTCAAGGTCATTGCCTCTTCAAACATATCTTCCAGTTGACGCATCAGTTTCTTAGCTGTAATCTTGCTGTTCTTGGCTTGAGCAATAAGACGTCCAAGGGGCTCGTTGTAGTCTTGATCCATCTGCTCAATGCCTTCCGTGATCACCATGCCTTCCACTCTAGCAGCGTTGTCCAGTGATTGTTTAGCATATGTTAAGATGACAATCATACGATCTGCATTCAAGTCCAAGGCCTTTGTGAGGCCAAAGAATTGGTCGGCATTGTTTCTCTCTTGCTGCTGCAAATGGCTTTCAGCCAAATGCTCCACTTGAGCAATAACGCGCTGCAGTTCAGTCAAACAGTGCACTTCGTTCACCTGGTCTGTTCTAAACAGC
The DNA here is from genome assembly GCA_037974945.1 of Mucor circinelloides. NCBI lineage: Eukaryota > Fungi > Mucoromycota > Mucoromycetes > Mucorales > Mucoraceae > Mucor > Mucor circinelloides. The sequence continues at coordinate 2,476,499 of JBBNAA010000005.1, read as the reverse complement.
TCTACAATAGCATTCATTCGTCTTTCAACGCCAATCAAGTCGTGGTACACCTTGCCCATTTTTGAGAACGTAGATACATCGCAATTCTTGATATAGGTCTGGAATCGAGTAGCTAAAGAGCTTAGCCAGCCTGCTCTTTGCTTCATTTCACAAATAGTAACCAAGTTCTCGGTGACATTGTCCATGATCTTTTCGCTGATGGGGTAGTTTTGATCCAAATGCTTGACAATAAGGCCTGCCTTGAACTCCATACGCTTGAACAACAATAAACAAGAAATGGGATCATTCTCTGTCTTGAAAAAGGATTCTGGCAAATAGGGTTGGATCATGTTGAGTCGTTCATTGGCTTGAGATGCCTCCAGCTTTCTCAGTTCAATATCAATGGCTTTAGCTTGTGCCTTCATCACAGTCGTTTGCAGTTGGAAGTTGAGAGACATCATGGCTTGTGATTGACTACTCAGTGTCTTCTTTTCTGATTGCTCTGTCTGTTCCTTGCTCTTGAACTCTTCCAAATCGTTTTGTAACAGCACAACAAGCTCTCTGAATTGTTGGATGGTGGCTTCGTAATCAGCAGTTGTTTCTTCGTTGGCTCTCAATCGTTCCAACTGTTCTCTTAATAGCATATCACGATGGTCAATTTCAGCTTGCAATTGCTTCTCGGTTTCCATATGATTTTCTTCCAATTCATCAGCCAGTTCTTTCAAGGCCTCCAAATCATCCACAGTAGCACTGAGTTCGTCCATCTTCTCTGTCAAGTTCAAGTTCTTTTCAGTAAGCTGATCGACAAGGTCTTCTGCTCCTAGAGCATCGTCTAGTTGCATCTTGAGGTCTTCCACTAGTGCTTCTGTATCGCTTAATTTTTCCATAGTTTTTTCATATTGTAGTCTTATTTCTTCGAGTTCATAGTTTTCTTGCTCAAGGGCTTTGATCTTGATATTGAGTTCATTTTCATGTTCTGCTGTGGCATCACGGAATCTGTTTGAGGGTAAATTACTACACTCTATCCAAAGGCTTATAATCAATAACTTACCGTAATAAAGCTTCCTTTAATCGTTCGTTATGTCTTTCTAGTTGAACTACTTCCAATGGCGTTCTCTCATCATTTTCAGTGGATAGTATCTCGGGTGGTTTGTTTAGGATATCAGCCTCCTTCTTTAAAATGTCAAGGTCTACGCTGATCTCTTCCATTCGGTCTTTCAGCATATTGGTCTCTTGCTGTAGGTTCTCTGCTCTTTCTTCAGCCACTTCCTTGTCCAGAGTCAGCATCTCCATGGATTCAAGTAAATCATTGTATTTGCTTTCAAACGACTCTTTCTCTGCTGCTGTCTCTTTCAATTCACGTTTGGTATCTCTGACATCTTTTTGTAGCTCTGCAATTTTATCTAAAAACGACACTAGGTAAGTACAAATTACAAGGAACTAAACCTCTGTGTGCATACCTTGCAACTTATTTCGAAGTGTCAAAAATTGCTCTGCTTCTTCCTTGACCTTTTCATGCTCTCGAAATCGTTCTCTGTCTTCATGTCGCTTGTTTTCAAGGATTTTTAATTTAAATCGAAGCTCTTCGTAGTCTTTCAGGGGAACAGTCTAAAATTGCATTAATGAGGGTACACAACAATTAATTGTCTTGTTTATACCTGGTCTGATTTGCTTATAGGTCTTGATGAGGCTAGCGAGCCATATACAGGCTCCTGTTGCTGGATATGCTGGTGTTGTTGTATTTGTTGAATGATCCTCTGTTCCTCCATCTCTTCATCTTCTTCCTCCTCTTCTTCCTCGTCATCATCAACTTGTTCCTTTTCGAGCGACACTGGACTTGATACGATAGCAGAATTTGCAGTGGTGTTTTCGTGACATAAATTATCAAATTCTGCCTGCTCTAGTTCTAATCGTCTAATCTCTTCATCTTGTTCGTCGTCCAACATGGTATCTGGTGTTGTTGGTGCTGTGATGGGTGTTCTTGTTTTTAATATGGATACAGGTGATGAAGTTTGTGTGTTGGATCTTGCCCTTTTGATAGGAGCAGTACCATTCGCGGATTGTTTGGGAGGTACAATCGATCTTCTATTTGGGACAGCTGTGCTTTTACTGCTAGGAATCGTACCAGTACGATTTGCTGTTGTAGTGTTTTGTAAAAGTGATGTAGGTCTCTTCTTTGTCTGCGGTGATGCATCTGCTACAACAGATTTTCTTCTTTGAGTAGGCGATGGTGAGGCTGATGGAGTCATAGTAGATTTCCTTCTATCTGCAACATTTGCTGTATTGATAGATGAAGGTATAATTGATTTTCTTCTGGGTTGTGAAGGTGCATCAGGCGCAATTGATTTCCTTCTTTCTGTAGATGGTGCTACTATAGATTTTCTTCTTGTTGTAGATGGTGCTGAAGGCTGAAGAAAAAATGATGTCAATGTCATGACTTGAATGAAATTAGCAATACCATACCTCATTTATCACCTTGACGTTAGCAGGTCTTGTGAATACACCATGGTTATTCTTGCAATCGAAGTATCTTTTGCCTTGAACTACACCGCTGTTTTTACCAAGTGGCTCATCTAGCTCGACCCCAACCCATTTTCCTGTTTGAAAACTTGTTGTTCCAACATACCGAATGGTGCCTGAAAGCTCATTATTGACCAACACTCGACCGCCTACACTAAGGTCGTCTCGAATAGCTGATGCTCTCTTTATACTAGTCATAATTCTCGGTTATTTTCCCGAAAAGTTTGTATTATTGAGAGGTTGAACCCTTTTTTCTTTTGCGGATAACGGTTGAGAGTTAAGAAAAAAAGGCCCCGTTAAGTAGAAAGCAAAATAAAATAAAAAAATGTAATAAAAAGAAAAAGAGTTTAGTTTAATTGTTACAATTTTCGGGCGTCGTCTTTTATATTGGCGGCTATATTATATTGTAAATTTATGTTCTCTAATTGGATGTTTCGCAGATGGTATTGTGAGAGTGCAGATTAAACTTTCAATCACTTTACGTGCAGGATCAAACTTAGAATGCTAAACAGAACGAGGTATCGTTAGCCTATTTTGTTTCGACTTGAAGGCCATCTTCTAAGGCTGTCTCATTGGCTTTGCTGAGGGGTTTAGTTTGCTAAATTATTAGTATTAGTATACACAAGTGCTTGTGCCGCAGAATGGTGCCTTCTTTGACATTTCGATAACTAAAGAGAATAGCATGTTATTTCAGAAACGCATTTAAAATTTGCGCATGTGCTATAGCTGTTATAGTGAGTAATATAAATTAATTGCAGGCCAAGTTTCATTTGCTATGGTTTCATTCCTTCAAGCAGCAATCCTCGTGTCGTTTAACTAGTGTAAGGATTGCAGAGACTCATAGTTATTTGACAGTGCAGAAACACGCCCCCAACCTCTGACGGAAGATAACCGTATGAGAATCTCAAACTAGTAAACAGTAGCTTAATCGGTAACATTTTAAGGGTCACTAGTTAGAGATGAGACAAGATATAGACATTGGATGGATTCTGAGGAAAGAGCGTTCATCAAAACTTGGAACCGCTTAAAAGAACATAATGACATACCTTTTTTCCTCAATTCAAGAACTTAACCTGCCTTATTCAAGATATGGATTAGCCATATCTCTTTGTTGTTCCTTGTAATAATAAAGCTACAACATCGTCTCTGTAACGTTGTTTCTTACCAACAACTCCCTATACTATATATAGAACTTTAAACCTGGCAGCTCTCTTCATGCTCAATTATTACGCTGCTGGACTACACGAAATATAATATATTTTCACTTATATTCTAAGCTTTAGACACAAAGTGATGCTAATTCCACGTTGCTTTCAATCTTTTTTAAACATTATGGCAGTCTCTAATGCCACTGTCATGAGCATACACTCTCACAAAACATCAATTCTCAATGCAAATCAAATTGAAAACTAGAAGTGTAGTACTCTTCGACGTTAGAAATAAGCAACCAATCAGATTACTAAGAATACCCTACAGACATTCCAAAATCCTCGGAAAAAAATGCGAGAGTCTCCCTCTGTCTTGATGTTAGGCGGAATTTGAAGTACGACCCAAAAGTGCATTATTTAGGTAGTATTTCAATTAGACCACCCCTCAGGTGCCAGAGCGTGCCTTACTACACCCCTAACATGAGGAATTATGTTTATTAAGACCCTCAACTGTCGCTAAGTAAGTAGAAACAATTAAGTTTGGACCAGCCTATCTAATCCTAGCCTCGGAATCTTGTTATTGTTGAGCTTCAGTGATAGGCACATCCACTCAACGTAAAAAAAAAAAGGGTATGATTCACAGAAACATAGAAAGAAAGAAAAATAGTGAGGGTAATAACATTACATGCAGATGAAAATTGAAAGAAATAAGGGCGAAAAGCCAAGAAGAAAAAAAGAGTTAATAAGAAAAATAAGGGGAAAAAAAGAAGCTAACAGATATGCATGGGTTGTATCTACTGCTATTGCTACGGTTGCTGTTCTTCACAGAAAAAAAAAATAGCTTGACTGATCTCTTGTAGCATCTAGTAGTGTCCATGATGTTCATTCCCATTTGCCTGCCTATACATAGTCAAAATGATGATGATATAATTAGTATTGTATTCTTCAATCAATGCCATATGATATACATACCTGAAAAACTATCAGCAGTTCCGATTGCACCCAGTGTCATCAGTATCCATTAATCATCCATTAATCATCCATTAGTCGTCGTAACCTTATACTTGCTGCCTACTACACATTACATCAAAATAATACAATAATAGTCAGCATTATTGTATCCAGCAATCTACGTCATTTATACTTACTTGATGAGCAACTCACAACAGGTTCTGCACCTAATGTCTTTGAGCACCGCCTTGTGCTTGATGCCTATATTCTATTAGCATAATCGTGTAATCAGTAAGATAGTATTATTGAGTAGCAGACATCATTATTGAAACTAACCTGGAGAACTTGAGATGACTTGCAGGCAGCACCAAACCAAACACAAACAGTGCTATAAATGACTTGCAGATATCACCAAACCAGGGAGGAACAGCGCTACTAATGACTTGTTGCAGACAGCACTAAACCACCAGACAAAAATAGCATTGCAAAGGACATGCTGCAGAGAGGAGGTGTGTCAAAGCAGCGAGAAATAGCACCAGAGGTCTTGCTGGAGTTTAGAATAATATACACAACTATTTCCTAAAAATAAGAGAGAATTCAGTTAGTTACGATTCAATGAAAAGTAATAATTAACCAATGGTACATACCGTATTCAGAAAAGAAGACAATTGATAATAATAATACTTCAGAGAAACGGTGGTGGTAGTGGCAATACCGTAAGTCGAAGCAGTGTTCACCAGCTGTTGTTGCGTTCTTCTCTTTTTTAGTTTTGAAGCAGTCGTCGGTAGCTATTATTATTATTCTAAACAAAGAAAAAGAATAATTAATACAGTAATAGACTTGGATAATCGATACAGTAAATACACTCACCTGCATATGCTAGCAACTAACAACAATTGCAAGTTTGATGACCTTCCTGCTATTGCCTTCAATAACAGAATGAATAATACAGTAGGTTTAGCAGTAAAAGTAGTATAAAAAACGGGGGTATTATGGAAAAAGAAAAACGGGGGAATGGGAAAGAAAGAAAAAGTTGCAAACTTGACGTCACGAGTAGTGTACTGCTCTGGATATAATAGGGGGGGTAAATGATATCAAACTGAGGTTGAAATCCTTATTGCTTCGAATGAGGCCATTCATGATCATAAAATCTGTCATGACCTAAACTTGGCAATTGTTGGTAACAAACAGTTATTTAAGTATATATCAAACTTGTGCAGAATTTAAAGACGCATCGAATGGTACTAATCTTGTCTGGTTTGATCAAAACTAGACGTTTCAAAACGACAGAACATTTTTTGTCAGATTTTGATGCTTTTTCAATAATATCTCCATCTCTTTCAAAATAAACCTACTTGTAACAGTTGTCATTATTGTAAAGCAAACAGTTTCCTATCATTTGAGCTCTTACTGGAAGTTTTAGCTTGACTCTACGTGGAGAAATCAGCAAAAACGTCTGACCCAAAAATTGTCAGCTAATTGTTTAACCTGTAAGGGTAAGGCAAAATTGGTCAAAGATGGCCAATTTTGCAAGGACATAACTTTATGTGATATCTCGGCCAATACTAATCAGATTTGAACAAAAAAATAAGCATTCGATAGCTCTACATTAGCCCCAACATAATCTAAAAGTCAAAAACACCTAATAGACGTTCCCTTCATGAAATAACCCAAAGTCATGTATTTTGATATGCCTCAAGCGGGCACTACCCGACATATTTTTGAAAACACTAATAATAACCATACCATCGTATAGAAAATTAAACAAGAAACAAAAGTCAAGCACTATGCAACATTGACTCACTTATATTAGTAAATCATCATGGAGAAATATACATCCAAAGTTGGATCATTTTCCACGTTTTTCCTGATTACTGCTCCACATCGTCTATTACGAGCCAAAATTTAACACTTCCTAGTCAAATAAAGTGCCTCAAACAACTTTTACTATTCATACGAGCAACATTCATATATCAATACAATGACTTTTACTAGGAGCATCTGCTCAAAATTCATTATATCTTGAATTCATTAATATCTCACCAACAACTCATTCTATTCAAAATCCAATTTCAGTTTCACATTTTTCACAAAAATTGGTTATATAATAAACATGCTAATTTCAAAGCTGTAGCATCAATATTTAAAATCTCGATGTTTGGTCGTCCAAAAGTCCAAAAGTCAAAATTTGAAAATCATTTCCAACATCCATGACCAGATATGAGGTCCCATACAGAATATGAGATAACCTAAAACTATTGTAGTACTATCAAAATGAGGCAACTTTAAGCTGAGGACATGGTATTAGAAATGCCGCCTTGTTGTCAAGATAATGGACATTGGAGAGTGTACAATTTAGCTGGGAGGAGTAGATGTATGCCTCATTTTGGAATGCATAAGCTAAACAAGAAAAAGTAAGCTATAATTACCCAGTCTTAAAAAAAACACTCATTAAGAAGTGCGGTATCCCTCTATAACAATAGATTCGCAACTTATTATGTGCGTTATGCCACGCTTCGAGTTCAAAGAGGACCATACAATGAGAAGCTTCCTCTGTGTAAGGTCGTTGACATCGAACTGAGATTTAAATCACTATTGTTTAGAATATGGATGATACATGCATTTTAAAAAATGTCATGACCTAAATGGATAGAAGTTCTGCTATTATTAATAAGGACTGACATATATAAGTCCATTCAGATTAATTAACATAGCAATTCATGCTAAAAGAAACCTCAGTGAGCTAAACATACTTTAGCTCATCTAGATGAATGAATAGACTCTTATCCAAAGTACCCTGATCTGTCCTTTGTATGATGAGGATCACTAATATCGATCTAGTAGCATGTATTATCCTATAGGTACAGTCCCTTAGTTAATATCAGTAGTATGTGTCTGAGTGTACATCATTGTTCTGTATACATCTTTAGCACATAACATCTGGATATATGGCATGTTTATAGCATGACATGTATTGTACAAGTCTGTAGTTAGTATCAAGGATATAAGCATATTATGTCGTATAGTGTGGATCTTCAAGTGCACATCGTCTGAGGCATACATCTTATATTGCATCGATCTTGGCATCTAACTGAATATAGTAAATATCCGTGGTCAAAGTCGGGATACAAGCATCATCAGTCTATAGCGCCATCCATGCTAATGGTGCCATCTATTGCCTATTTTTTTATATAGTATAAATCTGTAGCGTACATCTAATTAATAAGTCCACATAATAAGTTTATATCAAACATGGTAACTAGATGAACTGTTGTGTTCGGAATGCAGATCATAATAGTAGTAGTTGATTTATTCCACATTATCAATACTTGTTGAATGAACCACCTCGCAATCTACTGAACAATAACCCTATTATTTTGCTTATTACTTTAGAGAACAACAAGGATATCAAGGTGCGCACATACTTTTTCCTGGATACGGGATCCTCCTTCGGTTGTATCTCACCAATGACAATAGCTAAATTACTAAAAGTCAATAGCATTAAAAACATTCATGGTACTATTATAAAAACTTGTAAAAAGGACACTGTTATTGATAGAACTGGTTCTACAGAAGATGAGATCAAATTGACATATAGTTCTTGTCAATGTTAATCAAAATTTCAGATTTCTGACATCTTTATTAGTGACATTAGTATACTGGAAGATGTACCATAAAATCTTCCAAATTCATAATCAAATAACATTGCCAGCTTAAAATGGAACGAATCTAGTAATCTTGTTAGATGTGATTGGCTATAACAGCCATCTGTTTTACTACTTGTACCAATTTCTATTTGTAGCACTGATATACTGTAGCTGATAAATTGCGAAAGCCTTGAGACTTATCCAAAACATTAGTAGGGAACGAAGAGATCGCATTTGTTCGAAATGCTACAGGACCATCATGCATAAAACTGAGAAAGATTAATGATATCCTTGAGATGATACAAACATCGATATTATTATACAGTATACACTGCTGCTACTGTGAAAGAATTGAGATCTATCTATTATAAACAAGTTCAATACAGAACTCTAGTGATGTAAGGTGGCTTTTTTGATTAATTGGCAAGAGTTTTAATAATGATGCGCTTTGATTCCTATTTCTTACCTTTTTGTTCTGCTCCATCGTTTTTTTTACATTCAAAAAATTACATCTATATATTCACATTCTGACACAATGTCTGCTATAAAGGAAATCGATCACTTGTTCAATCCAGACAGGAGTATGCTCTAAGCGACATTCACACACATTACATTACATCTTACATTTTTCATTGATTTAGAACTGTCAGATTTTCCCAACAAGATCATTGCACAAGTTCCTGCTGTCCAAGTAACAAGAGAGTACCACAGCACTCCTGAAGGCGTCTTGTTAGATCCTGTGACAGAACGAGAATTCACACTCTTTGATGATAATAAGTACTACTATTGTTTTTATTACAATAGTAGTAGATCTCGCAGTGTCTATTACAGGGCAGACTATATTATGGTCAATTCCTTCTACTGTGGGATGTTTGGTGAGCAAGAATTGCTGGATGTTGTTCACCATGATTGGTTTTCGAAGAACCTAAGAATAGAAACACTGGTGCCCATATTTAGTCTGGAGCAGTTACAAAACTACTTTGTTTGGAGGCTTTCAGAAATGCATGGAAGCAGATTTTTGGTCGCGGAATCAAGCTGCCCTGACCAATGCACCATGTCAAATTACTTGATCGGTGAGCATGGTGCTGTGTTTGGTCTTTCGTCCAAGCTATATATGCAATCCAAGAAAGGTTCCGTCGTGTATGCTTGTTGTCTGTCGGTAGTAGTAGACTTAGTTGATGGTAGCAAGGCTACTATCAATGCGAAGGAGCATATCATTGTGGCTGCAACATTTCAGGAAGGTATGGCGCCAGAAGGAAAACAAGTCCATCACATTGATGGGAACCCAAGAAACAATGCTGCGAAAAACTTGGTGTGGCTTACCACCAAAAAGAAGCACATGCAAATCCATCACGAAATTGGTCACCACCGTCATTATGATAGAAGACCGGTAATGATGTATCATTTCCAACCGGATGTCGAATTATTAAAGTAAAACAACTCAGTAAAAGCACAGATCACGTCGTCAGATTATGAAGCATCAATATGAAACTGGACTCAGATACTGATCCATTAGTCGTATGTTCATAACAAAAGACATAATCTCTTGTTCTACAGTATTACCAAGATCTTCCCATCCAACACCATATCCTCACATCAAATCCCTCTGTTTGAATAGTATATAAACCCCCTCATCATATTCCAGTGTAATAAACAACAACGATATTCTTCACCTGATTAATTTTATACTCTTTTCCAAATAATTTATTTGTGATAAAATACCAATGATACAAACAAAAGTGAGAGCCATTAGCTTTCCTGCTTATAACTCATAACCATCATGCATATCCTAAAAGCACCAAATTGATGCAAAGCGATAGCAGTCGATCAATGTTGAGTAAGCAACTACGGAGAAGAAACAGCTCGCCATGTTTCACTCAATGATCTGAATTAATTAGCTACAAAGCCCCAACAGAAACAATACATAATAAACCAAGTTTACAGCTCTGTCATCGTCCAACACGACTGAAGTGAACTAGACTAGATTCCCATCATAAAAAAATACCCAAAATAAAAATGTCATTTCATTCGAGCCATGCTATCAAAGATAAGATGTATATAATAATAGTAGTTGCATGATGATAGCAAGGGTAAGCTACTCGAATAAGAAATGACGCATACTAAAAAAGTAACATACCAAGGGTATTGTAATGTGTTGTAACATATATAAACCTTGAAAGATTGCATGGTCAACAATGGGAGTAATTGTCAACGCATGCTCCACAAGCTATATTTTAAAATACCGTCTTTGATCCACAAGATCAAGAACCAAATAACCCAACATTTATATTCAAAATAATGGAATGACTGACAGTTGCTAATAAACAACCGTCAGATAAGAGATATAAACCAAATGATATAAATAGAGACTAGAATATACATTTTATTGCACAGTATCCTAATTTTGAATAAAAAAGGATTTTAACAGTATTCTATCTGCTTTTTTCAACCCTATTTTACTGCACTTGGGTTTCAAAAATATCTTTGATTCAAGACAAAAGACAACACCATGTTCACTGACCAAGTAATTAGACATAGAGTACTTGTCAGGGTAATTTGACTTTGCGACCAAAAAGCGGCTTTCATGCATTTCGGACAGCCTCCAAATAAAGTAACTCTGCAACTGCTGCAGACTGAATATTGGGACCAGCGTCTCTATACTCAGGTTCTTTGAGAACCTGTCGTGATGAACGACATCCATCAATTCCTGTTCACCAAACATTCCATTGTAGAAAGAATTGACCATCATGATTTCATCAGCCCTTAAATACAGACTGCGCGATCTATTGTTTGTGTAGTAAAAGCAAAAGTACTTGCCCTCATCGAAAAGCGTGTACTCTCTTTCAGTGACCGGATCGACCAACACGCCTTTGGATGTCAAATGATATTGTTTGGTAATGCGATCATCTGGAACTTTTGCTGCTACTTTTCCTGGAAAATCTGACAGTTCTAAATCAATGAAAAATGTAAGATGTAATGTAATGTGTGTGAATGTCGCTTAGAGCATACTCCTGTCTGGATTGAACAAGTGATCGATTTCCTTTATAGCAGACATTGTGTCAGAATGTGAATATATAGATGTAATTTTTTGAATGTAAAAAAAACGATGGAGCAGAACAAAAAGGTAAGAAATAGGAATCAAAGCGCATCATTATTAAAACTCTTGCCAATTAATCAAAAAAGCCACCTTACATCACTAGAGTTCTGTATTGAACTTGTTTATAATAGATAGATCTCAATTCTTTCACAGTAGCAGCAGTGTATACTGTATAATAATATCGATGTTTGTATCATCTCAAGGATATCATTAATCTTTCTCAGTTTTATGCATGATGGTCCTGTAGCATTTCGAACAAATGCGATCTCTTCGTTCCCTACTAATGTTTTGGATAAGTCTCAAGGCTTTCGCAATTTATCAGCTACAGTATATCAGTGCTACAAATAGAAATTGGTACAAGTAGTAAAACAGATGGCTGTTATAGCCAATCACATCTAACAAGATTACTAGATTCGTTCCATTTTAAGCTGGCAATGTTATTTGATTATGAATTTGGAAGATTTTATGGTACATCTTCCAGTATACTAATGTCACTAATAAAGATGTCAGAAATCTGAAATTTTGATTAACATTGACAAGAACTATATGTCAATTTGATCTCATCTTCTGTAGAACCAGTTCTATCAATAACAGTGTCCTTTTTACAAGTTTTTATAATAGTACCATGAATGTTTTTAATGCTATTGACTTTTAGTAATTTAGCTATTGTCATTGGTGAGATACAACCGAAGGAGGATCCCGTATCCAGGAAAAAGTATGTGCGCACCTTGATATCCTTGTTGTTCTCTAAAGTAATAAGCAAAATAATAGGGTTATTGTTCAGTAGATTGCGAGGTGGTTCATTCAACAAGTATTGATAATGTGGAATAAATCAACTACTACTATTATGATCTGCATTCCGAACACAACAGTTCATCTAGTTACCATGTTTGATATAAACTTATTATGTGGACTTATTAATTAGATGTACGCTACAGATTTATACTATATAAAAAAATAGGCAATAGATGGCACCATTAGCATGGATGGCGCTATAGACTGATGATGCTTGTATCCCGACTTTGACCACGGATATTTACTATATTCAGTTAGATGCCAAGATCGATGCAATATAAGATGTATGCCTCAGACGATGTGCACTTGAAGATCCACACTATACGACATAATATGCTTATATCCTTGATACTAACTACAGACTTGTACAATACATGTCATGCTATAAACATGCCATATATCCAGATGTTATGTGCTAAAGATGTATACAGAACAATGATGTACACTCAGACACATACTACTGATATTAACTAAGGGACTGTACCTATAGGATAATACATGCTACTAGATCGATATTAGTGATCCTCATCATACAAAGGACAGATCAGGGTACTTTGGATAAGAGTCTATTCATTCATCTAGATGAGCTAAAGTATGTTTAGCTCACTGAGGTTTCTTTTAGCATGAATTGCTATGTTAATTAATCTGAATGGACTTATATATGTCAGTCCTTATTAATACTGTTGTGTGATAAATTGGGTCACAAAACTGGTTTTTGACATCACTAGAGAACTAATCATTGGATCGGAACGTTCTTAGTGTCATTGAAAGCGCAAAAGAGTTCCGACACAGAAAAGCGTAATAAAGTGTAAAAGTGTGTGATTGGCTGCTGAGATATCGATAATATTGTAAATTTGACAGCTTTCAAAAATGCTACGTTTTTATGTATCTTGGAATTTAATGGAAATTTACCGAAGCACTTGGCTATCTTTTTGCAAATCCTCACTTTTGGAATGTTTGTTGTTTGTAATCAATATAAACACTTGCTATTTTCTATGCTTTTTATAACCACTTTTTTTCTCCAAACATTACTACTTTACATTTACAATATGCCTTTCAAAATCAGCCAGGGGAAAGGGAACAACGCCAGACCGCGTATTATTGCAGGGGAGAACACTATAAACATTGTGGCTGAAACAGGGGTTTCAAAATCTACAGTCAATCTCATGAAAAGGCAGGTCAATCTAAACTACACTAAAAAATCCGCAGGGAAACGATCTCTAATAGCATCATCAACCCACAATATCATCCGTTTGAAACTCTGTTATCGTCAACTAGGATGTGTCTGACGCGTTCAAAACTATTTCAGAAGTATTGGGTAATTTTCTGGCTATTGTACAACACATAACTTGAACAGGCAGCTTTTCTTCAAATGAAAAAAGAGGACTACGATTGCTGCGTTGAACGTTGTACAGAGAAGACAACAATACTAATGGGCTCGCAAACATCGACACTGGATTGTAGAGGACTCGAAGAAAATTATATTCTCTGATGAGAGCCGAATCAGTCTTTGGTGTTCGGATGGAGTCGAGTACACATACCAATATAAGGGTGATTCCTTGTCGCCCTTCAACGACAAGCCAAAGAGAAAGCGAGAATATGGATCAATGATGGTTTGGAGCTAGTTGATTGTACTTGGGCCATGGCACGCGTGTTGTCTACTTGAGAGATCAATGAGTTCGAACTTGTATCAGTATGCTTTGGGCATCACATACTTCAATACATTGTGCTATTACTGGTTGCAGCATGGGGACGTTATGTTTCAGCAGGACAGCACGACTTGCCACACTTTCGATTCTACTTACAACTGGATAGATAAAAAACATGTTAGCTATACGAAACATTGGCCATGAGGTATCCCCGTTCTGAATCGTATCGAGCGGCTTTTGTATGAGATCAAGTCGTCCTGGGAAAAATATCCCAACAAGCCATCCAATGTCGATCAACTGCAGAAAGATTTGACTTTGAGTGGAGAGAGTTCAACCAAAGTACAATAGAACGATACTACTACAGCTATCTAAAAAGAATCCGTGCGGTAATTAAGGCTAGAGATGGATACGATTCATTTTAGTTTTATGCTATAAATTTAAATTTTACTAAAAAATCAGCTATTAGGCTAAATAGTCAATTTTTGTCTAATTGACTTGCAATTTTTCTTACATTTAATCTGTTCTTAAAAGCCCTAGCACACTATATTCCAGTTTCAGCGTACTAAGGTAAGTATTCGCTGAGATACACCGCAATATAGGTTTTGTGACCCAATTTATCACACAACAGTAATAGCAGAACTTCTATCCATTTAGGTCATGACATTTTTTAAAATGCATGTATCATCCATATTCTAAACAATAGTGATTTAAATCTCAGTTCGATGTCAACGACCTTACACAGAGGAAGCTTCTCATTGTATGGTCCTCTTTGAACTCGAAGCGTGGCATAACGCACATAATAAGTTGCGAATCTATTGTTATAGAGGGATACCGCACTTCTTAATGAGTGTTTTTTTTAAGACTGGGTAATTATAGCTTACTTTTTCTTGTTTAGCTTATGCATTCCAAAATGAGGCATACATCTACTCCTCCCAGCTAAATTGTACACTCTCCAATGTCCATTATCTTGACAACAAGGCGGCATTTCTAATACCATGTCCTCAGCTTAAAGTTGCCTCATTTTGATAGTACTACAATAGTTTTAGGTTATCTCATATTCTGTATGGGACCTCATATCTGGTCATGGATGTTGGAAATGATTTTCAAATTTTGACTTTTGGACTTTTGGACGACCAAACATCGAGATTTTAAATATTGATGCTACAGCTTTGAAATTAGCATGTTTATTATATAACCAATTTTTGTGAAAAATGTGAAACTGAAATTGGATTTTGAATAGAATGAGTTGTTGGTGAGATATTAATGAATTCAAGATATAATGAATTTTGAGCAGATGCTCCTAGTAAAAGTCATTGTATTGATATATGAATGTTGCTCGTATGAATAGTAAAAGTTGTTTGAGGCACTTTATTTGACTAGGAAGTGTTAAATTTTGGCTCGTAATAGACGATGTGGAGCAGTAATCAGGAAAAACGTGGAAAATGATCCAACTTTGGATGTATATTTCTCCATGATGATTTACTAATATAAGTGAGTCAATGTTGCATAGTGCTTGACTTTTGTTTCTTGTTTAATTTTCTATACGATGGTATGGTTATTATTAGTGTTTTCAAAAATATGTCGGGTAGTGCCCGCTTGAGGCATATCAAAATACATGACTTTGGGTTATTTCATGAAGGGAACGTCTATTAGGTGTTTTTGACTTTTAGATTATGTTGGGGCTAATGTAGAGCTATCGAATGCTTATTTTTTTGTTCAAATCTGATTAGTATTGGCCGAGATATCACATAAAGTTATGTCCTTGCAAAATTGGCCATCTTTGACCAATTTTGCCTTACCCTTACAGGTTAAACAATTAGCTGACAATTTTTGGGTCAGACGTTTTTGCTGATTTCTCCACGTAGAGTCAAGCTAAAACTTCCAGTAAGAGCTCAAATGATAGGAAACTGTTTGCTTTACAATAATGACAACTGTTACAAGTAGGTTTATTTTGAAAGAGATGGAGATATTATTGAAAAAGCATCAAAATCTGACAAAAAATGTTCTGTCGTTTTGAAACGTCTAGTTTTGATCAAACCAGACAAGATTAGTACCATTCGATGCGTCTTTAAATTCTGCACAAGTTTGATATATACTTAAATAACTGTTTGTTACCAACAATTGCCAAGTTTAGGTCATGACAGATTTTATGATCATGAATGGCCTCATTCGAAGCAATAAGGATTTCAACCTCAGTTTGATATCATTTACCCCCCCTATTATATCCAGAGCAGTACACTACTCGTGACGTCAAGTTTGCAACTTTTTCTTTCTTTCCCATTCCCCCGTTTTTCTTTTTCCATAATACCCCCGTTTTTTATACTACTTTTACTGCTAAACCTACTGTATTATTCATTCTGTTATTGAAGGCAATAGCAGGAAGGTCATCAAACTTGCAATTGTTGTTAGTTGCTAGCATATGCAGGTGAGTGTATTTACTGTATCGATTATCCAAGTCTATTACTGTATTAATTATTCTTTTTCTTTGTTTAGAATAATAATAATAGCTACCGACGACTGCTTCAAAACTAAAAAAGAGAAGAACGCAACAACAGCTGGTGAACACTGCTTCGACTTACGGTATTGCCACTACCACCACCGTTTCTCTGAAGTATTATTATCAATTGTCTTCTTTTCTGAATACGGTATGTACCATTGGTTAATTATTACTTTTCATTGAATCGTAACTAACTGAATTCTCTCTTATTTTTAGGAAATAGTTGTGTATATTATTTTAAACTCCAGCAAGACCTCTGGTGCTATTTCTCGCTGCTTTGACACACCTCCTCTCTGCAGCATGTCCTTTGCAATGCTATTTTTGTCTGGTGGTTTAGTGCTGTCTGCAACAAGTCATTAGTAGCGCTGTTCCTCCCTGGTTTGGTGATATCTGCAAGTCATTTATAGCACTGTTTGTGTTTGGTTTGGTGCTGCCTGCAAGTCATCTCAAGTTCTCCAGGTTAGTTTCAATAATGATGTCTGCTACTCAATAATACTATCTTACTGATTACACGATTATGCTAATAGAATATAGGCATCAAGCACAAGGCGGTGCTCAAAGACATTAGGTGCAGAACCTGTTGTGAGTTGCTCATCAAGTAAGTATAAATGACGTAGATTGCTGGATACAATAATGCTGACTATTATTGTATTATTTTGATGTAATGTGTAGTAGGCAGCAAGTATAAGGTTACGACGACTAATGGATGATTAATGGATGATTAATGGATACTGATGACACTGGGTGCAATCGGAACTGCTGATAGTTTTTCAGGTATGTATATCATATGGCATTGATTGAAGAATACAATACTAATTATATCATCATCATTTTGACTATGTATAGGCAGGCAAATGGGAATGAACATCATGGACACTACTAGATGCTACAAGAGATCAGTCAAGCTATTTTTTTTTTCTGTGAAGAACAGCAACCGTAGCAATAGCAGTAGATACAACCCATGCATATCTGTTAGCTTCTTTTTTTCCCCTTATTTTTCTTATTAACTCTTTTTTTCTTCTTGGCTTTTCGCCCTTATTTCTTTCAATTTTCATCTGCATGTAATGTTATTACCCTCACTATTTTTCTTTCTTTCTATGTTTCTGTGAATCATACCCTTTTTTTTTTTACGTTGAGTGGATGTGCCTATCACTGAAGCTCAACAATAACAAGATTCCGAGGCTAGGATTAGATAGGCTGGTCCAAACTTAATTGTTTCTACTTACTTAGCGACAGTTGAGGGTCTTAATAAACATAATTCCTCATGTTAGGGGTGTAGTAAGGCACGCTCTAGCACCTGAGGGGTGGTCTAATTGAAATACTACCTAATTGCATTTTTGGGTAGTACTTCAAATTCCGCCTAACATCGTTGCAGAGGAGAACTATGGCAAAATTTTTCTAGGTTTTCTTTGTATTATATAAAGGTAATAATAAATAGATATAGCTTTTCTACGTTTCTGGGCTGTTTCATTACTTGAAGTGATTTGAACACTACACTATGCGAAAGTACATGTAAAACTCTGTAAAAAGCATGTAAAGTTGAGAGTTTGAAGTTTGACTAAAAGTTTGTGTGGAATACATCTACTATGATTTGCATTCCGTACAGAGTTCATCCAGTTACCATATTCTGATATAAACTATTATGATGTACACTTATGAATTAGATGTACGCTACAAATTTATACCATATACAAACATAGGCTATAGATGGCACCATTAGCATGGATGGCGCTATAGACTGATGCTTGTATCCCGACATTGACTACGGATATTTCCCATATTTGGTTAACTGCCAAGATCGATGCAATATAAGATGTATGCACTAGATGTGCACCACTTGAAGATCCACACTATATGACATATGCTTATATCCTTGATACTAGCCACAGATACATTATGTACTACAGACTTGTACTATATATGTTATGCTATATAGACATGCACATAGTGACATGCTATAGACATGCCATATATCCAGATATGTGCTAAGATATATACAGAACAATGATATACACTCAGACACATGCTGCTGATATAGACTAAGAGACTGTACCTATAGGATACATGCTACTAGATCGATATTAGTGATCCTCATACAAAGGACAGATCAGGGTACTTCGGATAAGAGTCTATTCATTCATCCAGATGAGCTAAAGTATGTTTAGTTCACTGAGATTTCTCTTAGCATGAATTGCTAGGTTAATTAATCTGAATTGACTTATATGTCAATCCTTCATAGTAGAACTTTTATCCATTGTTAGAATATATAAGAAGGATCATCTACCTGGCCAGTAGAGATTCTTCAGTCTATTTTTACACCTGTCAGTTTGATAATAAAGAGATACCTCTATCAAGTTGAAATTTTGTTTTTTTATTCTTTTTTTTCCGTGAATTTATATCTACAAATAGCTATAAATTCCACACAGAGGATGTATTTATATACTTTTCATTATACTGGGGTCTACAGGATAATGATGAACTATCATACCATGCGATTACTATCTACCAATAAGTGACATGTAAATCATGCTTCTCATGGTTTACCCAAAGGTTGTTAATAATAGCCTAAGACCTTGAGTGTGAGACTTTACTACCATATTTGATATAACATCTATAATATTTATTATCTCCCAATAAATATACCTTCTACACGTATATAATTAACGTTTATAACCAATCGATTATCCCGTTGACCGATCATAGGTATTAATTGTATACTAGTGATACTCACACTGGGCAGAATTGCATATACTAGTAACAAAAAATCAGCTAGTATTTTACTAGTATTTTCAGGGGCAACGATTGCGGAAGTATATTTGAGCAATGTTCACTTTTAATTACCATGGCCAATGGAGGCATTGATTTTGCTGCTTGAGAAGCCGAATAAATTAGTCATCGCTTGTAATACCTGTTTTCCAGGAGCTATTGGACAAACCATTGCACTTTGAAGCCATTTCAGTTCATGAAGGATTTTGTAAAAGTGCTATCCATTCAGTTTAAAAACCTTCAAAATACCGCTTATACATGTCTTTTTAGCTATATAGATAAAATTGATTATTCAAACGTGTCTGTAATGTTTTTTTTATGAAATGAAATATTATGCTATGATCTTATGTATTCATTTATAGTCGATATCGAAAGCAGAAATAGCCTTCAAATGCTTAGATAAAGCCTCTCTTAGCAGCTTTGATTTTATTTCATTTCAAATTGAGAATTGATAAATTTATTCTCTCCATTTCAAAATGTTCCTAATTTAAAGCAAGATGAGATAACTTTACCGCACTTGAAAAGCTTCGTCTATTATGGAATGTTTCTGGTTTCTCTTATGCCCAATTTGATAAGAAACAGACTTTTGAATTCAAAAAGAGGGAACTGGTAAACAGAGAAGATTTATTTTAAGAATTGTATTCCATCTACCAACATTAAACATAATAATAGTAGTCTACCCAAACCTTAATCCATTGAGACTCGTAGTATCCAGGCTTTATCAGTGATATGCTTTGATCATGAATGTACGCAGAGTATGAAAGGAGCTATTATGAACAAAGTATTAAGAAAAAGAGACATTCTAATTGTATGTAGTAGCATCACGAAAAGGAAATGGATCTGACTTCCATTTTAGTGGCAATTCCTGTAGATCATCCAAATTGCTTATTACCCTGACGTTTTAGTATAATTGAAACCATGCTTGCAGTGCCGCTTGTTTTTTGCGCGCATGTCGACAGAATGAAGGGGGTTATAGCGATGATAATCATTTTCAATATTATTGAAAGCCTAGATGGATCTTATTGCATATCCTCCTCTGCATTCAGGCTCATGATCTAGGTAGCATCTTATAGGCATTTGGTAGTAATAATATTGGTCGTTCATGAATGTAGCGCATGATAAAATTGAACCCAACAACCATCATACTCACAACATGTCTTTGATTTTTTTTGATCCATTGTTAGAATTCCGGGATGAGCCATGGCTCAAGACTTAGAATCTCAAACAACTGTAGCTTCCCTTCGTACTTGAATACTGGATTAGCTACACTAGATGATGCCCGAGTTTCTTCTTTTTTTGAGGCTAATACAATATATTGAAATATATCAATAGTAGAGTATTAGGTTATGTGATATAAATTGTTTAGTGGTCGAACCAAATATCACACAAACATTTGAGACAAGAGGTAACTGAATTATTTTTTTTTACCATTGAAATTAAGATGTTATGGTAATTAACTGATGATGTTGTCCGAGATGGTATCATCACTAGACTGCCCTGCTGATGTTTCAGGCTGATTTAAGTGAAGATGTTAAAGAAAATTCTCATAAATTTGAACAGGCGGCAATCGTGGAAGTGTACCCGATAGATTTTGGGGATATATTGGGCGAGAAATGCTTTGGGGATGCAATGGATAAAAAAAATATAAATAGCTGGAGATTTTGGCATGCACAAACAGCACTCTTTCTTTTTTTTTTCTCTCTTTTCTTTTCTGCTATAATATGCTCAGTTTCTGTTTACCGTGTGCCTAATGTAAGTAACCTAAATGTATCTTTGTGACCAACCTCTGACATTTACTTTGATTTTTTAGCCCAAATGCTTTCATCAATCTACATTTAATGTATTGGTTACTTTACTTGTTGGTCGCTGCTGAATAATTCCACAAGCAATGGCCTTGTTTTATACATTTGTGCTGTCATCAGGTATATTATAACACCTTTACACTTTGTACTACAAACTTTAACATGGTGATCTTAATTATAGTTAAACTAAATCAATTGGCCACCACGTAATAGTAGACGTCCTAATCTTGCAAACAAATCGTCAGTAGATACTTCATCAGAAGGTAAATTAAAGGCATTTAAATTGACACCGCTGTACATGACATGCTAACTTGCCTTTATATTGCAGTGAATACGGTATAAGGCTACTGATTGCTGCTCCTCTTATCAACGCTGTGCTATTTCTTCCATGGCTTCCAATTATCAACACAGTTTATAGCACCATCAATCGTTGTATATGCCCATCTCTAGCTACTGTCGTGCCGTGCCCTTGCCGCTTCTTGCACTTTTGCTAGCCATTCCTCACTATTATATTAATATAGCTATTCAATACTGACCCAAATTCAATAACATTCTTTGATTTAATAAATTACCCGTAATAGCAACCTATAAAATCCCCAATAATTTCCATTTTGACCCATGATTTTGCAATTTATTCTGTATAAACCAGCGATTTGTTATCGATAATCAGATAATAGTAAATTCAGGAACAGCTAAAAAAGCATCATCCATTATTGCGTTTATGCGTATGGCTAAAACCTTTTTTCAAAACTCATTAAGCCTATGAAAACATTCTAAAGCATGTTCGAAACAGTGTTTTGTATACTGGATTTCGTAAACAGCAATCGATTAGCTTGAAACAAAAAGATTTGATCAACCCAATTTTAGATGTCTCACTCATTTTCGGTGATTCCAGATATATTCTGATCTGTTGAGTATCTTGACTTGAATTAAGCACATTGTATCCACGATTTAAACTGGCATCTAAATAAATCAATTCAATTCCCTTCAAATACTAGTCAAAATACTAGTGATAGGTATTCATCATTTGCAAATACCAGCTTGCTAAAATATTACTAGTATTTTACTAATATTTCAAATATTAGTCAAATACTAGCGGATTATTTTCACTAGTATTTGCAATTCTGCCCAGTGTCATTGCAATTAGTAACACCAACTCCTGCCTCATAGAATCAGCCAATCATTTATCTCCTCCCATATATAATTCATTGGAAATCCTGACATGATCTATTACACTTGTTCTGAAAAATTCTAGTAGAGCCAAATTTCTCGACTAACAGCCAGTTGTTTTCATCATTATCGAGAGAAATATGGAATAGGAGCAGCAAACAAAGAATCACATTATTGTAGAACATTGTGAAGTGAACTAGCAGACCAAATTCTTCCAATCATAAAAACTTCAAAAATAAAATGTTATTTCATACGAGCTATGCTATGTGATGCATTCAACAAATGCTGAATGACTAAAATTATACAAATGAAAAGAAAACAGTAAAGTATCAGCTTTTCACTGTATACAAAATCAAGATGTCCTTTATTGAGATGAAGCGTCATGGCCTTTTTATATGATTTTATGAACTGAGATCCTGAGATATAACTCATAATGTGCGTATCCAGTAGATTGAGGGGATCCATGTATAAAGATAGATTAAACGTAGATGTGATTGTAACCTGTTCTTGTCAGTAATGTGAGTTGTCTTGTTTCAGTGTTATGTCGTTCTGCTTGATATTTATTGGAAGTGTTCTAGATGTGCAGTGCTGAGCTTGACTAGG
Source organism: Mucor circinelloides (assembly GCA_037974945.1). Classification (NCBI taxonomy): domain Eukaryota; kingdom Fungi; phylum Mucoromycota; class Mucoromycetes; order Mucorales; family Mucoraceae; genus Mucor; species Mucor circinelloides. The sequence continues at coordinate 2,453,875 of JBBNAA010000005.1, read as the reverse complement.
TGTAACACTATTAACTGTACTGTGTGGTGATGGAACTCTATGTAGAACTGATCTGCTACTGCTATAATAGAATGATGTAATGGGATATAGTAGGTGAAAGCGTGGAATGCATCACTATGAAATTAAGAAAACAAATATATAGTAGTAGTAGTTGCATAATACATAAGAAGAGTAAACTGCTCTAATAAGAAGTGACACATACCAAATTGACATACCAAGGGTACAGAGTTGAGACCTGATTAACTCTTTCGTTGTTGAGTTGCTTTATTTCCAATGCGAATTCTCCATCATTTTGTTAAAATAACTATAATCTTTGACGAGGTGCTGTAGGATTCTGCCAAACTAAATGCTTCTAGCCATCGCACAAAAGAACGCCTGTAATTGCAGGTGGCCAGCAAAAGTAATAATGCCTTTGATAGAGAAGAACAGAAATCACGTGACAAAGCATTACGTTGTTTTACAAATCATATAAATGTAAAATTTTAAATTTCATCAAGCGGGTGACGTAGCGTAATGGATAACGCATCAGACTTCGAATCTGAAGGTTGTGGGTTCGAGTCCCATCGTCATCGCTTTAGTAATTTTGCATTTTTTGTTTTAATCAAATTTTTGCTTTGAACTTAATGTTCGTTTTAGCTCTCTTTTTAAACGTTGTATTTGCGGAAGATGGAAGAATGAAGTTCATTGCTTGATTTTCTCATTTTTTTTGTCACTTTTATATTCCCTTAAATCAATGCCAATAAACTCAGATCAATGAAAAACCTCTGCGTTTCATCCTTTCATCTAGCGATAATAAACAATAGCAGCTCATATTGACGTATGATGTAAGCGACAAAAACGCTGTTCCAGAAGTAGTATCCAAATATATTCTACTAAGGTGGCATGAATTGATGAAATAGGATCTCTGTATAAATAAAAACAATTTGACCTTTCTGATAAACATAAAGCTCATAATATTCGAAAAAATTTCCGGGCCGCTTGATTGTTTGATTGAATAAAAATGGCTGAATTTATCAGATGGGCACAATCTGAACCATGTACTCTCAGGAATTAGTGTAATAGATATATAATTCAATATTTCGAGGCATTTGAAAATGAACTGCTTGTATCAATGCGTTTGGGCCCAGCTATCATTCATTTTCTCTCTACTATACGATAAAGTACACCTTTCATTTTAGTTTTTCAAAGTATTTTGGTCCAACCTTCAAACTAAAGAGGTAATGGGTAAAATAATAGAAAAATCTGATAAGGGGCAATGTCGAGAATACCATACATAAACTAACTCTAAAAAATTAAAGTTTACGTTACAATGGAAATGCTCACAATTCTTAAAAATCCATAGTTTTTAATATTCAGATTACATCAGACAGTATCCACTTGAAAAGTAAAGAGCTGTCAATTCATCAATCTTACATAGTCAGTTCCAATTTCAAGGCAATCCCTCGTAAACTAAATGCGCTGTATAGTAATGCATTGAGATGAATGTTGATCTTCCACCCATAATTTAAACAGAAAGAATATATTGGGGGATTGTACCGTATCCAATGACGATGATATGTGAGAATCAAAATGGCGCGGTCTTCTTGAGTTATCAGATCCTTTTTTCTCGTTTTCCAGTAGCACAAGTGTTAATCTCGGAACTGATTCATCAGACTATTGTAAGTTTCATTTGGATTGCCTAGAATTAGTTCCCGTTTCTAATAGATCCTGCTATGTTCTCGAGAATCTATTTCATGCTCAAGATTCAAAATCAAGTGAGTTTTCAATCTAGTAGGAAAGGGTATTTACGGAACCAAAATAATGCGCAAAAGTATAAATATCAAAAGTAAATTTGCAATTGTGTGGTTTGTTCGTCATATAAAACATCGAAATTCAATTTATAATGGTTGCCATCTCTGGAACATCCTGGTTCACACTTGCTGCTACTGCCACAGCTCTTTTTGCTACTGTTACTGATGCTCATTTGTCCATGACAGTTTCAAAAGCTGACGTAAGAAAACAAGAATCAATATTAAGTGCTGTATAGTAATATTTTTTTTAACTCTTCCAGGACGATTCCTACCTAACTACTTCCGTCAGAGTTCCTCATGGTTGTCAAAGTGCTAATGGCTCTCCTACTCGAGCAATTACTGTTACCCTTCCTGCTGGCGTAATGAGAGCTCAATTTGAAAATGTTGCTGGCTGGGTAATGCACCAATTTCATTTTCCCATTGAATTGATAATTAACATCAATGTATAATAGAACATTACTACTGAATCTGAAGCTGTTGATCCACCTGTTACTATGGGTTCCTCTCAAATCACTTCCAGAGTCAAGGCTGTTCGTTGGGAGGGTGGGCCACTTCCTCAAGGTCAATACAAGGACTTTGGTATGCGTATCTTCTTACCAGCTGCCAAAGATGACAGCAAACCAGAGTTGATCTTTTTCCCTGTTCTTCAAGAATGTGAAACTGGTAGAGATCTCTGGAATCAAATCCCTGATACCGAGGGCTATAATCATGAATTGCAAAGAGATGCGCCTCATATTGAAATCAACACTCATGCTGATGATACTCCTTGGACCGAAAACAGATTGGTCAAGGGACAAACATCTGCTGCTGCTGCAAATGTTGTGAATAGCGGCTCTGTTAGCTTATTAGCCGCTGCTGTCGCTGCTTACTACCTTATTTGATTTTTCAAATGAATAATTACATATAAACCTATACATGAATAAATCTTACCTTTTCTTGTCAATCAAGTAATTTGAACCATTGAACCCAAATGAAATATGCCATTACGTTGATAGATCTAGCCATTGTTGCCACACTCGGTGACTCGCAACATGCATTTCAATTTCAATAATTTAAGCAAACTTTTGATGTCAACACCTGTCTTTTACTCAATTACACAGAAAGAATGAGCGACCTTTATTCTGGTATGTACATGTTACTAAATCAAGCGTTATGAATTCAAATGATAACAATTTGCACCAGATAACGACCCAGAGTATCGAGCAACTCGAGTCAAATCTGGAATCCCTCCACCATCAATACGCGATCGTCCTAGAAACCATCGTCAGGGAGGTGATTTATCAAGATTCAATCCTGCTATGCAGCGCAATCAGCATCATCAACAGCAGCAAAGATACTCGCCTTATGGCCAGCAGGGCCGTGATGACAGAAGACATCATCAAGAACATGACAACCCAAGATTCTCACATCAGCAAAGATATCCTGATCAGCGCCACCCTGAACAACAGCAACAGCAACAGCACAGGTATCCTGAACATCAACAGCAAAGACAACCATATCCAGACCATCATCAGCAACCATCGCCACAGCAACAACAACAAATGCGTCCATCAGCACCGCCAGCACCCAAACCCAAGCCATTAGAATTACGCACCAGTACCGACTTTTTAAAGTGTGAGAAACGTCTTTCATTAGAGGACCTTGCAAATACCATTGAATGTACAGCATGTACATCAGAGACAGACTATGATTTTTTGAGTTCCAAAGCACTTGTTGAAAAAGTGAATCGATTACGGGTATGAAAGTTTGAAATGGGATATTGGGTCACAAAGTGCTGACAAGTATATCATTAGGAAAACATGCGCCATGTCCCTTACGAACAAAGATCTGAAGCAAGATCCAAAAGTAACCCGTTTGAAAAAGTGGGCAATGCGATCTTTATGAACAGAGCAGCAACCAAGCTAGCTGCATTGGATGCGACGTTTGGGTTAGCCACTACACACAGTCAAGAGTTTACATTTGCAGACATCTGTGGAGGGCCAGGTGGATTTTCAGAGTATTTATTATGGCGAGTGCATAGTTGGGGAGAATCAGCTCATGGATTTGGCATCACTTTAAAAGCGAGCAACGAAGTGAACTGGCATACAGAGAAATTCAGACCTGACATCCCTCGCCATAGTCTGACAGAAATCAACGGAGCAGATGGAACAGGTGATTTGTATAAGATAGACAACATCAAGCAATTTGAAGCGACCATCTTGAAGGAAACAAGAGATAAGGGTGTTGATTTGGCTGTTGCTGACGGCGGATTTGATTTCACTGGAAATGAGGCACATCAGGAGTTATCGGCTCAACGTTTGTTGCTGTGTGAGATTGTTACTATGCTTACTTGTTTGAAGCGAGGTGGCCATTTTGTATGCAAATTTTTTGACATCTTGAGCGAAAGCACTGCTGGACTAGTTTGGTTACTCTATCAGCTATTTGATGAAATCTGCATTACGAAACCATTGAGCAGTCGACCAGCTAATGCAGAGAGATACATTGTTTGCAAAGGATTAGTGCATGAAAAGCCCACTCAACTTGTTCAGCTGTTGATAAAGGCTATTGATACAAGCACAACAGCCATCAACATTGTCGCTCGTCAGTATTTAGAAAAAGATGAAGATTTTATTGATTATGTCAAGATGCGCAACATTCGATTTGCCATGAAGCAGACTGAAGCATTAGAGCAGATGGACCAATTCATCAAGAATCCGTAAGTTTAGTTGTGAAATGTGAGTTATGGACGTGTTGTTTACTTTGTTTCAATAGCCAACTTGCACCATTGTACGACCAAGAACAAGTTAAGAGACATTGTTTGAATGAATGGAGATTGCCTTTGCAAGATTCTCAGCAGCACTATTTTTAAAATAAACATCTTATTTCTTTTGCTGGTGTTGATAATATAGGGAGCCTCCCACCATGGCTATCACAGTGAAACCTTGAGCAGCAACTATCACAAAACACATTTAATGACACGTTCATTTTGCATAGAATCAATAAAGTACCTCTCAGACGAAACATGTTGTTTGCGTAGGCTCTATTGCCAGTTTTAATTCCTACAGTGGCAGCAACAAGTGCAAAGCAAGTTAAAGCTACACCTAATGAAAATAGTAGCATGAATATCATGGTAACTGGGTTCAGATAGGCGTTCATCACGAATACCTGCTGGTACGAATGGCTCCTCTCTGGATTTTCTCTTGATCCTGTCCATGGGAGATTCGCCGTTCAATTTGTATCGTATCTGCTCCATTTCTTCTGGCGTGTAATCCTTCATTATATTGTATCGTGTGTGTGAATGTGTGAAAAGAGGTTAATCTAAATAGTTTTAGTGGGTTACAAATTACCAAGTCTAAAATGGGGGCCTCTCCTTCTCTCTAACCCCCCCCCCCATTTAATGAGGTAATATTTGTCTTTTAGAGTTTCACACGAAAATAAAACGATAGTGGGCGCTTATCCCCTTCAATTCTGACTCACACATGGTGAATTGAAAGGATTTAAGGAAGCATCTCTAGCCTTGGATATTAAAAAACCGAAGTTGATGTGTTGCCAAATAGAGTGGGTACCCTTCTTTTTTTTTTTTTTTTTTTTTTGAAAAGCTATATAAAGGGCTTGATTAAAAACTTAAAACAACCACTGTCTTTTTCATCTCATATCTTTATAAAATGTCTAACCCTAAAGTAAGTCGCCCAAACAGCGTGTTGATAACGCGTTTTGTAACCAGATTCCTTTTTATTTAGACTTTCTTTGATATCACTGTTGATGGCAAGCCCCTCGGAGTAAGTACAAAAATATAAAATTCATGCGTACGTGTTATTTAACATTTGGTGTTTTTTATCATAGAAAATTGTCTTTGAACTCTACGCTGATGTAGTTCCCAAGACTGCCGAGAACTTCCGTGCTCTCTGTACTGGTGAAAAGGGCTTTGGCTATAAGTCCAGTGGTTTCCATCGTGTCATTCCTAACTTTATGCTTCAAGGCGGTGATTTCACCAACCACAATGGTACTGGTGGTAAATCCATCTACGGTAATGTACAATGATAACAACAAAGAGAAAGTATCTGTTTTGCTCATGCATTTTCGCGTTTACAGGTGAAAAGTTTAAGGATGAAAACTTCAATCTCAAGCACACTGAGCCTGGATTGCTGTCCATGGCTAATGCCGGTGCCAACACCAACGGTTCTCAATTCTTTATTACAACTGTTCCCTGCTCTTGGTTAGATGGCAAGCACGTTGTCTTTGGCAAGGTCATTCAAGGGTAAGTTGCCGGACGATCCTTCTTTTTCAAAACTTCAAACTGATTGATTCCTCTTTTTTAGTATGGACATTGTCAAGAAGATTGAAGCCTTGGGCTCCGATTCTGGTAAGGTCAAGGCCAAAGTCGTGATTGCCGACTGTGGAGAGGAAAAGTAAATACGGTCAACTGGTCCTCCCTCCCTCGCTCTCAATTGATCCTTCTCATTAGCATAGTATAGTAAATAAATATAAGAAAAAATACAAGAGTGCATTCTCTTCATATTTTGTGTTGCTTCCAAACAGAAAATTAAGCTTTCAAGGTGTTGTTTGTTGCCTTCTTTTTTTTTTTTTTTTTTTTTTTTTGATTTTTGACGCCGAATGATTTCTCACTGCATAAATGTTTGTTCTAGACTCGATTTATTTCTTTGTGAAAAAACTGGTAATGGATTTCATGCCTTTGGTGTTCACCTTGGCTAAGCTTCTAGGCACTTGAGGCTTCTTTTTCTAGAATAGAATAGTGAGTTTATGTCGGGTAATCTAATTTCAAACAAAATTACCTTGGCAGGTGTATCAAGGAACATTTCGTCTGGATGCGCTCTCTTGAAGAAGCCAGATGGAGATGCATCTGTAACATAATTTGTAATATCACCTAACTCAATCTCCTCCTTCTCTTCCTCGATTCTAATCGCAAACAAGTATGAGTCTCTTCTTCCTCAAGCTGGGGGGGGGGGTATTACTTACTCTAATTTGGTCAAGAGTCGATTGAACCAATCTTTGTTGAGGTAGTTTGATAGTGTGTATACGGCTTCTAATTTCATTAACAATGCTTCTTGCTTTGTCGATTCAAACGATTTCTTGAAAGCTTCGTTGGACATTAGTCGATCCACCTTTTTGACAAGCCAATCTAGGGTTTTTTCATAGCTTAATTTGTACACAAACAGTTCTGTGGCAATTTCTAATGCGCTGTGTCAGTCGATAGCACATACATTGCAGCCAAAAGAAACTACCTTGAACATCACACAAATGTGCCAATTGCTGTGTAAAGCCAGTAATGTTGGTTAATCGATGCACATCAATAGGCTTGGAATATTCATCGCTTGTGATGCCTTCATCATCCAACGTCTCTGTTCCTACAATCTCTAGTTTCACATTTTCTCTGCTAAAGATGTCATCCAGTGTTCTGAATTTCGTATTATCTTTCTTATAGGCTTCATCGAGAATAGGCAGTGCCATGAAAAGTGGGTCCAATGCTGTTACAAATCTCACTGCACCATCTTTAAGACTAATGTCAATTGCACTGTTTTTTTTTGGCCTTGCGAGGGATTATATACCTTTGTAGATGTCCGCATCTATTAACCAAGCACTTTTGCGCCCTGGTCCTGTCACTTTTTGCATCTCATACAATGTGCCTTTATCGTTATGAAAGTAAATGGAGCGTCTATTAGATCGAGGGCAGGGCAAATACAGCTCTGTCAAATGATTCACATCTAATCCAAGAAACTGTCAAATACTTGTTGTAGGTTTATCGACTCCTGTCAGTGAATACCATTATCCAACTTGTTTGTAAAGGCAATGATTTGGGATTTCATGATTTAATAAAGGTTAAAACGAATAAAAAGGGGGACACAACACGAAAGGTAAAATTCTTTTTAGGTTCTCGTATTAGAAAAGTTTGAAACCGCGTTTCTGCTACTATCGTGTCACTCTGATCTCTACATGGCCTGCTAATGCCAATATGGATAATACTCGTATCTGGATGGTGATTGATTCAGGAAAAAATATGCATATTTTCTGTTATTGTTCTCCAGTGAGATCAGTATTTTTCAAACTTAACGTTGCTTGGTGCTATCTAAAATATGAAAAGATGGACATCAAACTAGTCCTAGCAGTCAATATCTACTTACTGATGCTTCTCTTTTTTTTTGGATCATGACAAATCGACTAAATTCTTCATTTTTGGATGAATAATAGCAAGGAAAGATCCTCAAAAATCAAACAACTGCATGTTTTGCTCCCCCAAAAAACAAAGATTTTAACCATGACATGCTATAGTGAAAAGAGGGCCTACCTTTTTGAATATAGATAAACTGTCAAAATCACCAGATAATGCTAATGATGATTGCTTGTAATCATCCTTATCTTCATCCGAAGAAGAAAAAGAAGAGTCATCCCATTCCGATACCATGAGTTCATGTCGAAAAGCCTTCGCGTTACAAGCAATGATCTTTATCCCCACTAACCGTTTTCAGTAACATTGTCAACTTTGACACTATGATTACGGATCATAGCGGCTCTTTACATCCACTGGTTGTTGTTTTCCCGCTGGAGTACTCACCAATCTTATTACCTCGTTTCTTCTTTCACCAACTTGCCATAATGCTTCGAATACGGCCTCCAAGTAACTCAAATTTGTGCTTTGGACGTGTTCTTTCTTGATCTTTTTGGGATTATCTAGCAACTACTTGTAATTTTGTATACAGCAGAGTTCAGTCTTTCAGTTCTCCCCTGTATTTGAGATGACCTACTTTGTCTATAAAGTGCAATTCAGCTGTAAGAGAGTTTGTGTATCTATGCGATCCTTCAATCGGCTGCTGATCACTCCAAGCCTTGCACTGATCTAGTATTATTGTGCAATTATCACGCAACTATTGAATTGAAGGGACGGGGCCTACAGACTCTTGGGCGTATTCTTCATCAGTGCTCATTATAGTCATTTACTTGCTCATTTTCAGCTGTGGTTCCTGAATGTAGTTAATAATTCCGCAAGTAATTGAGGGTGGATGACTCATTGGTATATGCTTGTAGACTACTCTTCAAGGTGCAAGTCTACAATATTATATACATCCACTTGGCCATCAAACAGCTTTATGCTCTTGTTGATCTTGACCTAACCTACGAACATAGCAGTGTGGGTATACTGTATATATGGTCAAGCTAGAATTAGATTGAACACAACAGCGAAATAATGCGGGCTGACTACAAAAGAAAGCATGCCTTGTAATATCGCTACATTGATTTGGCATGGTCTTGTCTGAAATCGAGTAAATTGGCATTTAATTGGGCTGCCATGTAGCAGCATATAATGCTGCTCAATTCTATTTATAAATGATGGTTGTTTCAAGCTACAGTTCTCGAAATGCTTCTTCAATCATCGAGCCCCATTGTTCAAGGTGGAACAATCTCGAAGTTTTTTGCTTTATAATCCTCCCAAAGAGAAAGGGTTTGATGCGCCGGCGGTCACATTTACATAATGTGGTAGTGCACACGTTAAATTAATCAACTTTATCTTTATTGCTCTTTATACGCTTTTAAACTCTTTCTAGCTTCTTTCACATTGTCGCAATCAAATACAAATAAATATGGCCCGGGAGGGGTTTTTGTTATCCCAAAACTAAAACCTTTGAATTCGACCAAACATTGCTTTGAATGTGGGGAAGAATTCAGCTTATTCAAACAGAAATATCATTGCAGAAACTGTGGTAATGATAGTAGCGAAAACACTTCAAGGTGGAGCTTAATCACTGACGTATTTTTAGGCAATGTGGTTTGCTCCAACTGCTCAGACCAGAAGAATGCATTGAAAAAGTTTGGATACGACAAGTAAGTATTGCCTCTGCATCCCTCTTCTCAGTAAAGCAAAAAGGACCAACTGGAGATAAAGTCCTGTTAGATGTTGCAACACCTGCGAGAAGCTAATACAAATGCAAAATATGAACTCGAACGAATTATCAAAGCTCTCTCCAAAAGTCCTGAAAGAATATATCAACGCTTATCATCTACCCTCTAAAATGGCTTTGGAAAAGGGTGATTTGGTTCGCATTATTTTCAATACAAGGCCTATATCCAATGACAATGAGATGTACTATAGGAGAAACCGCACAAAACCAGCAGAACGAACTGGTGGAACTGATGATGATAGAAAAAGCTTTTCATTCTCAAATATGATGCAAGAGCTATTTACCCCTTCTTCAAACAACCCAGAATCAAACAGCACAGCAAATTCGAGCCAACAGAGCAGAAGAGAAGAAGAGCAGAGACAGAGACAGGAACAGGCCAGACGAATGCAGCAGCAGCAGCAACAACAACAGCAACAGGCTCAGGCGCGGCAACAGGCACAGCAGAACGCACAAAGACAAAGACAGGCCGAGAGAGAAAGATTAGATCGTCAGCAACGAGAGCAGTACATGAGACAGCAACAGGAACAGCAGAGACAAAGACAATCCAACAACACTTCTCAACAACGACCGCCAACACAACCATCGCCGCCTATACCCAATACTGAAAACCTCTTATCACTTCACGACATGATTAAATCCAACATTGATCCAGCGTCTTTATCAGTACGCACCTTAAAATCAATCTTGAAGGCGAATTATGTGGAACAGTCTCATGTCATTGAAAAATCCGAACTCGTAAAGCTTGTGATCAGACTGGTTGATTCATACAAAGCAGAGCATGACAGCAATAGTGGAAGCGATAACGGCACTGGTGGAGGTGGTGGATCAGGAAATGAAGACACTCTTTGCCGAATCTGTATGGATGCTCAACAAAACTGCGTGTTTCTGGACTGTGGGCATATGGTAACATGTATGGACTGTGCTAAAAAGGTAAGAAATTTACATTCTAGAGAGAGAGAGAGAAAGGAAAAAAAGATGGCTTATTGATTTTGTCATAATAGCTGATTGAATCAAAGAATGAGTGTCCTATCTGTCGAGAGCCAATTTTGAAGTTGGTGCATGTGTTCCGTTCTTGAGAAATTAGAGATAGCGATTAATAAATACCTTGAGATTGTATTTTTATTTCAGACTACTAGATGATTTGTGATGAAGATTGTGCTGTGTGTAATGCAATCAAGGGAAATAGGATATAAACGGTGCTTTTGAACGAATTTGTACTTTTATCCGTTTTCGTCTGCTTGTAGCACTTTTGGTGTTTGGAGTCACTGATAAAAGCTATTATACTACTTGAGCTATAGAGAGGGACGAATCACAGTGGAAACATGAATGGAAAGGAGCAAGCACTTGATTTATTTATTTTTTCCCTTGTCGATTTTACCTTTTTCTATTTAAAAGCTATTTTTGCTTGATGTGTGAGCTAGACGGGTACCAAGAATATGGAGTAACACAAACCGTGCTTGTGCGATATGGGGCCAACTTCTTGAAATTCCATTCAGCTTATTCACCAATGTATAAGGCGATCTTGTGCAGTTATACGATGCAACTTTATCTTTTTCATTAAGCTTGACTGACTCAAAAAGGCGATATGTGGTAATTTAGGCAATTTGCAATATTCCCCTCCATGTGATGCAACACTCTTTGGTGTCCTCTTGCTAGCATATAGCCTTTTCTAGGAAAGAATGTCCTAAAAAGAAGACATTTGCTTTATTTCTCTTTACCTGGTAATATCTGAAAGCTTCAGTAATCTCCATTTATAGATAGTAAAGCTACACTTGATTTTTTTTTTTATTATCTTGCTTGATAGCTGGATACATCCAACATGAAACTGTTTATACGAGAAATAAATAAGCTACATAATGACATTGTTTACTACTGCTGAAATCTACAGCCATAAACATTTGTAAATTAAGGCGACTGATTAAACATTGATTGTAATACCCATTCCGCATGTTTTTTACTCACAACTATAGTAGTAATACTAAATCTTCTCAAATGAACATTTTGTCATCTGATGAGTAACATTGTTTATCTCGTATTTGATATGTGAATTTACTGATCTGTGCCAGTATCTTCCGTATAGACATGGCTATATAAAAGGGGCTTGTTTTTCTTTTGATTTGATGTCTGCACCATCTCTTTTTCCTCACAATAAACAAGTAGCTTATACCCCCCTCTATTTCTCTTTTTCTATTATTGCTTGTTAAAAAAACCCTAAATTTATGGAATCGAAAGCAAGTATCCATTCCTCCCACTCTGCTCGGTTGGAGGAAAGAGTGATTCACGAAACTCTATCCTATGATGACAAGAAAGCTGGAAGCTTCTATGATAATGAAAATGCTGTTGGTGGAAACACACCAGACGAATACATTGACGAAGACTCTCCTATTGAAGAAGTTCGTACTGTAGTGCCAAAGTAAGTTTTGATCCAACCTCAAATCTACATCACTCAACTAACATGTATATACACAGCACGGATGACCCCACTTTACCTGTCTTCACCTTCCGTATGTGGTTCCTTGGTATGATTTTCAGTTGTTTGCTTGCCTTTGTCAACCAGTTCTTCTGGTATAGACGTAATGCCATGACTTTGTCGCCTCTTGTCGTTCAATTAATCTCCTTCCCTATTGGTAAATTGATGGAATTGGTAATTCCTAAATCAAAATTCTGGAACCCTGGACCATTTAACATGAAGGAGCACGTTTTGATTACTGCTATGGCCAATTGTTGTTACAGTACTGCTTATGCTGTTGATATTATCACCATTCAAAACTTGTGGTATGATCAAGATATGGGTTGGGGTGGCGGTATCCTCCTCATTTGGACTACTCAGCTCATCGGTTTCGGTATGGCTGGTGTCCTCAGACCTTATCTCGTTTATCCTAGCTCCATGGTCTGGCCTGCTAATCTTGCCAACATCTCCTTGTTCAGATCTTTCCACATTTCTGACGGTGAATGGACTGGTATCCCTCGTTATAGATATTTCATGTACAGCTTCGCTGCCATGTTTGTCTACTACTGGCTTCCAGGTTACTTCTTCCAAGTCTTGACCTTCTTCTCATGGGTCTGCTGGATCAAGCCTTCTAACCGTGTTCTCTCTCAATTGACTGGTGGCCTTGATGGTCTCGGTATGTTTGCCATCTCCTTTGATTGGTCTACCATCGTTTCCTTCCTTGGTAGTCCTTTGGTTGTACCTTGGTACGCTATTGCCAACATTGCTGTCGGTGCTGCTCTTGTCTCTTGGGTTATTGTACCTGCTCTTTACTACGGTAATGTCTGGAATGCTCAAAATTTCCCCATCATTACATCTGCTTTGTTCACCAAGGATGGTGGCGCTTGGAACAACACTATTGTTTTGAATGCTGACAAGACCTTGAATGCTGAGGTTTATGAAGAATATGGTCCTCTTTATATGACTAGTTTCTTTGCTTTTACTTATGGAATCATGTTTGCTGGTGTCACCAGTATCTTGTCTCACACCGTCTTGTTCCACGGTAAAGACATTGTCAAGCAATTTAAGCGTGCTCGTACTGAGGATGAAGATATCCATCGCAAGTTGATGCGTGTATACCCTGAAGTGCCCCTCTGGTGGTACCTCGTCATCTTCTTTGGTTCATTTGCTGCTTCCTTTGGTGTTATCTACGGATGGCCTGAAATTAAGCTTCCCTGGTGGGGTCTTATTCTTGCTATTGCTATTCCTGTCATCTTTACTCTTCCCATTGGTATCATTCAAGCTGTTACAAATCAACAACCTGGTCTTAACATCATCACTGAACTTGTTATCGGTTATGCTTTACCCGGCCACCCTATTGCCAACGTTACTTTCAAGACTTATGGCTACATCTCCATGGCTCAATGTTTGACCTTTATCAGTGATTTGAAGTTGGGCCATTATACTAAGGTTCCTCCCAAGGCCATGTTTTGGGTCCAAATCGTTGGTACTGTAATTGCTGGTGTTATCAACTTGGCAACTGCTAGATGGTTGATGTCCACCGTCGAAAATATCTGTACGCCCGAAGCCTATCCATTCACTTGCCCCAGTGCTCATACTTTCTACTCTGCTTCTATTATTTGGGGGTAAGTATCCTATTTTGCCATGCTTGTAACAGACTCATAACAAAAAGTAGGACAATTGGCCCTGGCAGAATGTTCGGTGGTAGCAGCCCTTACAGCTCAATGAACTGGTTCTTCCTCATTGGCTTCCTCTTACCTATTCCTTTCTGGTTCTTGTCCAAGAAGTACCCCAACAGTTTTTGGAAATATGTTCATATTCCCCTTATTTTCAACGCCACTGGTATGATGCCTCCTGCCGTCCCTCTCAACTTCTCCATGTGGTGCGCTACCGGCTTTGTCTTTATGTTCTGGTTGCGTAAATACCGTCATAACTGGTGGATCAAGTACAACTACCTCACTTCTGCAGCATTCGATTCTGGCTGTGCCATCGCTGCTCTTATCATTTGGGGTGTCGTGCAGGGATCTGGTTACACTCCTGACTGGTGGGGTAATGGTGGCTCTGATAGTTTCGATCATTGTCCTCTCTCTTCAGCTACTGGACTCGAGTAAATACTATGTTTATCCTAATCCCTATTAATAATAACTATCGTATCTAATAGCTACTAACGCATATTAAGAATAAAATGTAATTTCTAATCTAATTTTCATCAACTGTTATTTGGATATTGCGAACTCTCATTGAGAAAAAAAACATTGAAGCTTATATTTATAATGTTTATTCCTGAAAGCGAGCTTTTCAGCTCTCATGTATTGCATAAATTATAATGACAAGATGGTTCCGTGGTTACAAAGGGACCGTTTGTTGATGAGCATTGATACACAGCCTTCTCAAATACCGAGAATGTGATTTCTTGAGAATTACATGCTAAAGCAATCCATAGTAAGGCATTTTACCAACAACTGATAGGGCATGTAACTCCACACTGAAGTGAACCAGAAAGTTATATGATATACTGCAGTTTTGAAGTCTGTACATTTTCTTTAACTAATTTATTTACTTATGGGTGCTTTATATACAGGTATCTTGAACTGCTTCCATCAGGGGGTGCAGGATGTACAGCGCAAAAGCTGTATGAATCACCATTCTAGCGAGGATTGACACACATTTGGCTTTGACTTCACCTGAAATATGCCTCGCACCAAGCCTTCAATGACTTTATCGTCTTCCAGAGTATTCTCCACTATATCTTTACAATAGCAAGGCGTCACTCTACCATACCAGATGGCACGATGTCCATTGTGAGTATATACAACCAAATTTCCAGCAAATGCATGTCCTGTTGATGTTCAATTTGCGGTCAAAATACAGATTAATACCAGCACTTCACAACACATTGCAAATCTCACCTCCCAAATGGCTGACCAAAGCTATTTTCGTAGTCCCGTCATCTTTTGCTGCAAGCAATGATGCTTGTTCAAGAGCCTTTTGTAATAAAGGCCCGACAGTTCCACAACGACGATCTTTGTTGCCATGACCACAAATCAAGATCAGATTAGTATAAGGACAAGGATAGATTGAGAAAGCTTGATAGCACGGCTTTCCATAAATGTAGTCAAACAAGGCATCGACTCTTCTGGGGGTTATATTGGATATGATAATGTTGTCAGGTAATAGTAAAATGTCTGTGCCTGATGTAGAGTGAATAGAAGGCAGAGAACAGTTTGTCACAATCACACGCTGGGTTTCTTGTTCTTCTGTTGTTGGCACATTGCAGCCCACAGGATGATACCTATTCTCAAATGACCTGTGATCTAAATGTTTCCTCTTGCGTACAGTTTCAATGAATGCCCTTGCTAATCCTTCATCTTCAATGTGAGCTGGCCAATTCGTCTTGCCTGTCATGATAACAATGTGTATAGCATACGATGGCACTGTATTATGTAGTGGCTTTGATGTGTCAATTTTCAGTTCTGGGGGCACCAAGGGATGTGGACATGGCTTATCGCACCCTTTGCATTCAATGGGTACAATGGGCTTCAAATCTTGGATGTCAAGCGGTGGTATAATGCTAGTAACTAAATCATTGGTACAAGAAGATGAATAGAGACTACTGAGACAATTAGCAAGCCATTTCATTGTAATCAAACATTGGTTTAGTGAGTAAAAGAAAAAAAGAAGAGGAACCCCCAGTTTTGTTTGGTTTTTATTTATATGATAATCAGATCTTTGTTTGAAGCTCCGGATTCAGGTGTATAATATATCTTCCATGCATCACCATGGTATCAGATCATTATTAGAAAAAGGTCATTCGCAGATACCTATTTTTGGGCTTTGTCACAGAAGGTAGCAAGCTCAATGTCTCTGGTAGATAAGCCTTGACAATCATGGGTAGATAGTGTGATTTCAACTCTGTTATAGACCTACAGCGTGCGAAGTTAGTCTTCTCAGTTGTATTCTCATTTGAAATCCACATTTACGTTGAACCACTCGGGATGATGATCGAGTTTGTCAGCCTTTAATGCAACACGTGTCATGAAACCAAAAGCTTCGTTGAAATCTTGGAATGAATACTTTTTAATGATGGCATCTCTGTTTTCAACCATGGTCCATCCGGATGAAAGCAATGGAGTGAGGAGTTGATCACGTTGAGCTTGAGTGAGGGTGGTTACAGACATTTTCGTGGAGTAATGTATAGAGAGAAAAGGTTTAAACAAGAGTCTTTTTGAACTGAGAAGCATTTTTATATACAAAATTTCAAGTTCCCACGGTAATAGAAAGAGAGAGAGAGAGGAGGGAGAACCTGGTAGGCAGAGAGATGAAAAGCTGATGAGGAAATAAGACCTGACATTAAAATGCGAGAAGGGCGAGTCTATGCGCATATTTGATGTTGAATAAACAGGTGTTTTCTCGCACTGAATTGTTTATATTGGCATGTCGTAAATGACAAAAGCATGGAAACAAAAGCTGTATATGTATCATTGGAAAAGTTAGATGCAAAAGGTTGGTAGTTTTTATTTGTGCGATTCATCACTATAATAATGACTCAAGCCGTGCATTGACGTACCATGCAGATAGCTTCACCACTCCGTGCCACCAACATGAACGGATCCTTATGAAACTATCAGGGAACAGCTACAGTATTTGACAATGTATCAAGCCAATAATAATCATCGAATATTGCTGAAAGTTACTTAACAGCTTCATATACAATAACCTTTGTATTTAACTTACACCATGTAACATCTGTGCAAAATTAGCTACCAAAAATATCAATTCCTTTCGTGAATTAGGCATTTTGCTGTAGTAGTAGTAGTAGTAGTAGTAGTAGTAGTGGTATGCATTGTTAGTGACATCTGAGTGTAAAATATTTTCTCACTCCTCGCAGGGGGGGGGGGTGGGAGGCAAAATTCTGTTCCAAATCTGCTCAATTCATGACCCAAAGCGATTTTTTCCAGCGTTTTACCAAATTTAGCTATGTACGTTGTGCTCACCGTACCCTACTTTCTAATACATTTAGAGATAACTTTTTACGGCACATCCAATGGTGCTAACTATGTAAGCTGTTTTGACTAAGAATATCAAGCAATTTGCAAAAATATAAAAAGTGATTTATTGCCGAAATGTCGAGATTTCGCATATGAAGGTCTCACAAAAATAGTTTCACATGCTGCCCTGGATCACCAGAATCAATTTGATTCTATACATGCCATAGCAAAAGTCTTTATTTTCGAGGTCAAAAACGCAATGAATTGATTTTTGATGTTGGAGTAAAGGGGTAGCTCATGCTTTGAGTGGCTTCGATCGATATTTTTTTGGTCCCAAAAAAAAATGAGAAAATGTATCATCAAGTAGCTGCTAGTCAAGAGCAATTATTTGGTGCTATTCTGATGGCCCAAAACAGCTTCTAACTCGAGAAATCACTCGCCAAATGCACCGAAATTTGGCTGTGCTTTAGCATATTATCAAGTAGTAAGAGTTAGCGTATGTTTACTGTTTACCCGTATATAAATTGTTCCCATTGATGTAGATCTGGCGCATCGCAGGAGAGCCATATCAGCAGTTGCAAGCGAGGCTATGGGGTTTCTAGTGCAGTTTGTGGCACTTGATACCACACTATAATTGCATATCTGTGCACTTAAATCGCGTTGCTGCTCATAATATCCAACGACCAATACCACTGCAATCTAGTTTTAACATTTATCTATTCATCCCTATCATAAATCAGCTTTATCAACGGCACATTATACACACAAAATCTACCCAGTATACACTTATTACAATAATGTTGACATAACATCTCATGGCAAATGTTTAAATGGATCGAATGTAATGCAAACCAAGTGACTTGTAAAAATGGCTGCAAAATAAGCACAGCGTAGTTTTTGGACAGAAAACCTCTTTTACATTGCAATCATACACTACACAAATGGATAAGAAGAGTGAGTATCTGTCACCATCATATAAACTGACGCTCACCACGAAATGCATTAGGCTCTCAAGTTGAAAGACCCGTTGTCTTTTTTGACATTTCGATCGGTGATGTAGCTGTTGGACGTATGAAGATGGAACTCTTTTCAGACATTGTGCCCAAGACTGCCGAGAATTTCAGGTGAGAATGAATCTATGGATGATACTACTCAAGACATTTGCTGATCCTTGCACGCGTTTGTATCTTTTTTTATAGACAATTATGTACTGGCGAATACAAGTAAAATCGACGTTTGACATGTTGGCATTGTACATTTCACTCAAATCCCTCAACCTTTTCTAGGAGAAACAATCAACCACAAGGATTCAAAAACAGCTTATTTCACAGGTAAACGCAAATGTATATCACTCAACATACGGAAGCATTGTAAGCTCATGGTACGGATTCTGTTGTAGAGTGATTAAGGATTTCATGGTACAAGGTGGAGACTTTTTAAAGGGCGATGGTACTGGATCAATGAGCATCTATGGCGACAAGTTTCCAGACGAGAACTTTATCGAAAAGCACAGTGGAGCAGGATTACTGTCCATGGCTAATTCTGGGCCCAACACCAACGGCTGTCAGTTCTTTATTACATGTGATGCATGCGACTTTTTAGATGGAAAGCATGTTGTTTTTGGACGTCTTGTGGATGGTTTGTTGACGCTGCGTAAGATTGAAAATGTATCTACTGGACCCAACAATCGTCCCAAGTTACCTGTCAAAATCACTGGTAAAGGAGGCTCCCATGTGTTAGTATGTAATTTTTATTAACCATCTCCTTTTTTTTTTCAACATGTAGAATGTGGACAAATGTAGAAAGAAAGAAAGAAAAAAAAAAAGATAGGAATTAAATGTGGTGGTAGTAAGAGTAATAAAGCGAGTTTACATTCCTGGAGGAGGATGCTGCCCATTTTGTTGTTGTTGCTGTTGTTGCTGTTGTTGCTGTTGCTGCTGTTGTTGTTGTCTTGCTAGGAATAATCTCTGCTGCAAGTCTCTTACAGCGTTGGGTTGTAGATTGAGACTGGCAAGGTTGGCCATATTGATATTGTTTAAGCCAAGGAGGTTATTGGCATTCATATTGCCCATGTTGTTATTACCAACATTGTTGCCTAGGTTGATATTGGAGAGTAGCAGACTATTGGCATTGAGGCCTGCTGTTCTGTTAGTGCGTGATATATACACATATACCCTAGAAAACACGATACTTACCATTCATATTTTGTTGGCCTTGATTGGGTTGGCCCTGGTTTGGCTGCTGTTGCTGCTGGCCCTGTTGGTTTTGCTGTTGAGGTATCTGCTGACCATTACCAGTAGCAGGACTTCCCATACCCGCAGCATTCATCATTTGCTGCTGCCTAAGAGTGTTTTGTAGGTGCTGCACATTGGGGTTGTTGTTTGCATTCAAAAGACTTAAGTTGGCTGTGTTTTGGAGATTGGCCAACATGGCTGGATTGATGTTGGTGCCAGATACAGGCGTAGATGCGTTGGGTGCCATACTCTGAGGAATGGCTCCAGGAGGCATGCCATTTGGAGGGACAGTGGTACCACCACCAGCATTCAAATCTGGTAGCGGCACTCTTGTAAACACAATACCGATCAATTTACCACCTGTATGAGTGAGCACGACACCATGATGAGGCTCTGATGCGCCACCCACTTGATTTGCACCAAGATTAAATACAACAGTGGCAATCTAATACCGTATAAGTACACATACACATTCACTGTAAATTGAGCTTACATATTTCTTTTGGTCTAAATTTCTGACCAACAATGTAAAGTTGTTTTGATCTTGCTGACTGCTGGTATTCAATGGCCTGAATTGACAGAATGGCAGTTTGTTTTCTATAGCTTGTCGTTGAAGAATCTGTGCTCTTGATAAAGGCGATCGACCAGCAATCTGAATGCGTGTTGGCCATATATCAGGACGACTATGCAAGCGAGTTAGTACAGCAAAGATGGCAAAGAAATAAAGATACTTACTATTCGTCCAAGCTAACACTGTTTCCCTTTAATGTGATTGCAAATGCACCACAATGACAACTAAACTCTTGTAGCTGACCTTCTGGCGTCTTGATATGCCACACAATCTGACCAGTCCAAATGGGTTGTGTAGGAACAGTACCCTGTTGGCCTGATTGATCCTGTAGCTGTTGTTGGTTCAACGCACCTGCTTGCTGCTGTGCTTGTTGCTGAGCCTGTTGCGCCTGAGCTTGTTGCTGCAATAACTGTGCTTGCAATTCACTGATGTTTGGAGGTCTCGCACCGGGTTGTTGAGGACTTGATTGATTTCTTTGGGCCAATTGAGCGGCAATCAACATGCGTTGTTGAGGCGTCAAATTAGCGGGTATCTGTGCGTTTGTCATATTACCGAGATTGAGCTGTTGTTGTTGCATTTGATTTTGCATTAAATTATTAGGTGTATTGGCGTTGTTACTCATATCCGGTGTAGAAGGTCTTACTTGCATGCCGTTTGGATTGACACCACCAGCAGCAACAGCATTAGCAGCAAATGCCATGGGAGATGCGTTAGGTGCAGTTACAACCGCTGCTGCTGAAGGGGGTGCTGAAGCGTTGATGCTGCCTGGAGGAGGTTGAGATACACCGTTGGGTCCCATAACAGACGATCGACGCAATTGATCTCCCAATTTCAACAACGCTGCTTGGATGGTTTGTAGCTGTTGTTGTTGCACAGGTGTCAGATTCGCACCTTGAGCAATCAGGTTGTTTCTTTGTTGTAACAAATATTGCTGTAATTGATGTGGGTTTTGCATGCGACCTGGTATCGTTTGTTGAGGCTGCTGTTGGGGAGGTCTTTGCTGCTGCTGCTGCTGAGGGTTTTGTTGCTGCTGCTGTTGTTGCGCTTGCTGAGCCTGTTGTTGGGCCTGCAGTTGCTGTTGCTGCTGCATCTGTTGTTGTTGAGCTTGTTGCATTTGTTGCAGTTGAAGCTGCTGCTGCATTTGCTGTTGTTGCAATTGTTGTGGAGAGGGATGCTGTTGGCCTTGATTTTGCATAAGCTGCTGTTGCTGTTGGTGCAATTGCTGTTGCTGGAGCTGTTGAGCTTGTTGCAATTGAAGCTGTTGTGCCGTTAACTGCGTCTGTTGAGGAGGCGTCTGTTGAGGAGGCGTCTGTTGTATCTGCTGTGCGTTTTGAGCCATGGGAGAGGACTTTGGCGGTGTGGCTACAAGCGCAATGTTCTGGTCGTTGGGCAAAGCTGGAGCCTGCTTTTCCTCCATAGTAACGTCCTCGTTTTTGACGCCTGACACTGATCTTCGTTTGTTTGTAATTTCCGCATTGACACGGGCGCTTGCTTCAGCAAAATTTTTAGCATCAAATGCTGGTTTAGGCAGACTGATGGATCCAGGTACATTTTCTCTCTTTCTCTTTTTACCTGCATCGCTATGAGCAGAGTGGGGTGAATCCATGGTCTGTTTGCCAGGAATCATATTCTTGCTGGCATCTAGTTTCAAATGTCAGTATATTGGATCCAATGCAAGCTGATTGAATTTACCCATTGAAATAACGGGAGGCGGTGCTACAGGCAGCTTGAATCCTGCCAGTTTGACAACATGCGATGGAACAGCTGTTTCTTGCATGGTATTCAATTCTGTCTGCTGCTCGTTTACTTGAACTACAATATCCTCTAACTCCTTGCATGCTTTCTTGGGCGAGATCAATGACAGTCGGATATTAGACTACGCACAGACTTATGTGTGAGTTCACATGGCTATTTTGAGCGTCTGTAAGGTGTACCTTTTTCATTTCTACAGCTACATCGTCTAGCTTGTACCCGTCATATTTGTCTACTAAATTGCATTTGGACCCCATGTTGTACGGTAAGCTGTTTGATAGCAGAATACAATGCTGGATCAATTCTTTGCCATCTAATTCCTCTTTATATTCGTCAAACAACTACCAAAAAAAAAAAAAAAAAAAAGAAAAGTGGGTTAAACAAGCTAAACAGCGTATCGCACTCCAAGCACTACCTCCAACGCTGCTACCATGCCTTCCCCCACTGCATTCTTGACAATGCCTCCATTTCTAAAGGGAATGCTTTTGAATATATCTTGGAACTGAATTGGATCCGAAGTAAAGTATTTTCGATCTACAGTAGCGACAGAGAATGGCTCGTAATCACCAAACACAACGAGGCCATACTTTAAAACGGGCTGTATCCAGCTGTCAGTGTGTGCGTGTGTGTGTGTGTGTGCAGTGTGTTTGTGTCAGTATCCATCTTACCGTAATTTTCGTCTTGGGTTGCCCTTCTTCAGCTTCTGTCACGATAGGTAAACGCAATTGTCTAAAGACATCAAAGGTATTAGTCTCGAATCAATCTTTCCATGCATCGTTGTTCAATCTACTTTATAATGGGTTCTACATAGGCTTCGTATAGCAAATCAAAGTGAGGCTTCATTCGAGCAGTTCCGTCGACAACGAATACGATGACGACTTCCTTTCTTTGACTATGAGAGACTGGAATCTGTGGCGATTGCTGATGAAGAGGTGTGGGTGATGTGTGAGATCCCGGTGTAGTTACATTGTTTGCGCCTGCTAGAGGTGTCGCATTCATAGTCGGTGTGGACATGATATTGGAGGGGTTAACGCGCGCGCTTCTGTTGCTTGTGCTGATTTATTTATTTCTTGTAGCTGTTGTGCGATGGAGATTGGAATCTATCTCTCGAATGAATGGCTTGCTTTATTGCAGTTACTGTAAGTAAAGAGTCAAATAGACAGGGTGTGCTTTATACTGAGATGCTACTTTTAAAGATTGTAATGTATTAAAAGGGGGCATTGAAGTGAGGATCTTTCGAGGGCTCAGTTGATGTACAAGTGCTTGCAATGTGACTCTCTAACCTCGTACACTCTCAGATCATGATATTTTATTCTATCTTTAATGCATTTTACTAGCTAAAAGTGCAGGATTCTCTATGAAACTCTTCCAAGTGTTGCCAAACTGAGCAATCGTGGCTCCATCAATAACGCGATGATCAGCGGACCAGCTCACTGGCAAGATTTGTTTGGCTACAAATTGTTGCGATGCTTCATCAAATCGAGGCAGTTTTCGAGCAGACCCCAATGCCACAATAGCCAGCTCGTTAGACACAATAATGGGGTTGGCATAGGTACCGCCGATGGACCCAATGTTGGAGAGAGAAATGGTACCGCCCTTGAGATCAGCAAGTGGAATAGCCCCCTTCTTGGCCAATTCAGTCAATCGATGAATCTCACTGGCTACTTGGAAAATAGTCTTTTTCTCGACATTTTTGATATTGGGGACAATCAGGCCTTGAGGTGTATCCATGGCAACACCGATATTGTGAGCTTCTCGATAGACGAGCTGGGTGGATTTACCGTTGTCAGATTCTTCAATGTAGGCATTCAACAATGGATAGTAGGATAGAGAGAGCGATAAGCTTTTGATGAGGATGGGCAAATACGAGATCTTTTTAAAGGGAAATCTATCAGGCTGACTATTAATGTACTTGTTGAGAGCTTCTCGATATTCTGAAGTAGCATTGAGCTCAATTTCATCCTTGTAGCCCAGCTGAGGAATCGATAAGGATTTGGTCATGGTCTTGAACATGGCTTTTTGGATTGCAGTTAGCTTGACAGTTTCTCCCAATTCTTCTTTTGATCCAACAGTTTGATCTGTTATGGCCGAATTGATTTTTTTCTCAGCTAAATGTAGATGTGAGTCGCAAAATGTCTATCAAAAGAGTGGATGCGTACCTTTTTTAAGCGAGCCAAGTTTGACATGCTTCAAAACGTCGCCTTTCAGCAACATGCCACTCTTTCCGGAGCCTGATACATCCTTGATGTGTATGTCATATTCGTTCAACAATCTACGGACAGCAGGTGTGACCCAGCTCGACTTGTAGTTGGACGATGATGGCAATGCAGCAGTAGCATTGTCTGTCGCAATAGGTGGATTGGAAGCACTGGCAGGAGATGAATTAGCATCGCCGGTATCCTCTTCATCTGTCTCAATATCAACCAGAGGGGATCCTACTTTGGCCACGTCATGTTTACCATAATGCAACTTGACTACATTGCCTGCATAACGAGATGATATCTCTACCGATGCTTTATCAGATTGTACCTCACAAATCTTATCGAATTCTTGCACTGTAGCTCCAGGCTCCACAAACCTACATCGGGTCCGAGATCTCGGTTAGATATCAGTACGTCAGTTGCATTTCGACGCTTACCATTGTACAATCTCACACTCAGTAATACCTTCACCAATATCCGCCAACAAGAAGGGCTTGATCAAACCGAGATTCATGGTCGAATGGTGGAATGATCTACTGTTCAACTGCAAGCAAAGAGTGTCAGGGCCAAGAAAAGAGAGCGCCGATAGAAACAGTTTAATGCAATTATGCTTACCTTGGTCGTGTTTGCAGCTTGGATACATGATGGAACACGGCTTTTGATCAAGTTAAAAAGCATGCTGTGTATAAGTGATGTGAAAGGAAGGAAACCGTGGAAAAAAGAGTGAAATCGAAAGGTTAAAAGGTCAATATCCGTGGGAAAACCGACACCATTGAATAGCAGCAAACCAAAAAAGGGGTGGATTACTGTTCGTCTGGTGCTACCTATAGCAAATGTAGTATATATAGTTGATGGGCAAGCGTATAGTACTGTGCCAGAGCCGATTTCGTTGCTGCAGTTATCCGAGAGAGCGAATAAAGCTCCTGCAATAAATTGCTACAATACAACAGTGAAGGGATAGTTTACAATCAAGTGAAATTATGTTCGAATGTTCGTATCTTGATCGATACATAGCTCAAGCAGCGAGCGATTGACAGTGTTTTGTATCACACTTTATGTTTGTAGTTTAACATGTATTTATTTGAAGCTGTTCTGACTCTCTTGGCACTGAAAGTTTCGATCAAGTTCATCCTACGCAGTATAAAAATAGGCCGTTTTATTTTTTTGTGCTCTGAGTTTAGGCGTTCTGTCAATGTTCTGACATGTACAACTCTTTAGTAGGCATTACTATTTGCACAATCAGGTGTTACTTTCTGCACAATTATTACTTTGATCAAGCCTCCATAGCGTCACTTTTAACTGTAGATATGACTCTTCTACGATGCTCTAGTTCTACTTCGGTGGGAACAATACATATATGGGTAGTTGGCATACTTACATTAACTCTTATTACTCGATAATATGCTAAAGCACAGCCAAATTTCGGTGCACTTGACGAGTGATTTCTCGAGTTAGAAGCTGTTTTGGGCCATCAGAATAGCACCAAATAATTGCTCTCGACTAGCAACTACTTGATGATGCATTTTCTCATTTTTTTGGGACCAAAAAAAACGTCGATCGAAGCCACTTAAAGCATGAGCTACCCCTTTACTCCAACATCAAAAATCAATTCATCGCGTTTTTGACCTCGAAAATAAAGACTTTTGCTATGGCGTGTATAGAATCAAATTGATTCTGGTGATCCAGGGCAGCATGTGAAACTATTTTTGTGAGACCTTCATATGCGAAATCTCGATGTTGACGGCATTATTAGATGCGTCGTCAAAAGCTACTTGTAAATGTATAAAAAGTAAGGCACGGTAAGCGCAACTTGTATAGTCGAATTTGGCTTCACGTACCATTATTGGTGCTATACATGGTCCTAGCGTTGTATTTGTTGCTATGAGAAATCTTTCACCCAAAAAGCTAAATGTTCAAGAAAGTCAGACTATAAAAACAATGAAACCAAAGAAGAAAAATCTTATAAGAGGCAAAGTACAAAGAGATGGAAACATTGTTACTGAAAAAACACTGTAGTATACATTGAGGAGAGTAGCACCAGTGTAAACAAAAATCCAACAACAAAGGATACTATAACTGATCATTTTGTGAAATTCATGAATAAGGTTCTTGATAGCACGGACATGGACGAAAGCTTTGTTGACAGTTACCTTGCAGTGGATAGGAAACACTGAGAGCAGAGGTTACAGAGTGATACATTTGCTTCCTTATTCGCCAGAGTTGAACCCGATAGAACAGTTTTGGGCCGCCTTGGAGATCTTTATAGCCTTTCTAGGCACTTTAAGCGTTGAATCGTCGTTTGCTATAATAAAAGCAAAATTTCAAGTAGCCCCCTTTCTTCAATAAACATTCAATTGCACACAAATGACAATTTGACAAAGAAGCCGAGAGATTGAATTTACTACTACAACTACTGCTGCTGCTGCAAAACGATATTTATAGGAGCTAATTCTGCACAGGTGCTATGCAGTGGCAATTATATACAAGGGCTACTGTATATGAGATTGGTGAGATAATGTAAGCGCTACCCGATGAATATTATTGACTCAATGTATTGCCCAAGATTGTAGTCGTTTCCTGCTGATAACTGCTAAGATTTCAGCAGTGCAACGAGGAATAACTGCGTAGATAATAACTGTCAATTGTGCAAGTGGTGATACTCCTCTTTTTTTTAATGTAACCTTCATGGGACATACAGAGGGCTGCCACTTAATCGATGTATGAAGTCTGCGGCTATCAGCACTGGAAATGTCAAAACTTATCGATTATCACCAGAGATGAATAAGGTATGGCCTGGAGTTTTTTTTTTGGCTTTTTCAAGTGCAGGAATCACAGCTTGATGCCCTAGCATTCTTGTTTGGCGGCGCTTTGAGTCTTATCATTCATGAATGTTAGATTTAGCCTAAAATACATACTGTCATGATTTACATCTCTTTCATCTAAACAAGTGTTCTATTCTATAGAGAGATGTCTTGTGCTTTTAATTGAGTCATCCGATACTTGATGCCATAACACATCCCCAAAATGTCGTATCGACAGAGATTAAGTTTGAATCTGAAGTATGATCAATGTCTACGTAAGTTTAGGTCATCTCGACAGTACGACATGCTGCTTCTAGCGATCAATTGAGTTGATAGGTAGGTGTAGGTAACACCCTCTACATGTGAGTTACGAACAAAGGCATTGAGTTTGCTCATTCGCTGCAAATCATGCGAACTTACCAGCACGAAATTATGAAATATCGGATGGCTCTGAAACCATGGTAATACAAATTGTTGAACTGAAACAAATCTAATGTGGATCTGACTTGAAAAAAAAAAAAAAAAAAACTCGCCATGGATGATATGAAAGAGATGCCAAGTAAGATGCCTTTTTTTCTTCTTTTTTCTTCTTCTTCTTCTTTTTCTCTAACTTTTTTTTTTATCAATTAAAGAAGGGAAACATGTCGGATCCAAACACGTTTCCTCCTTCTCCAATTGCTGCTAATCCACAACAACAGCAACCACAGCAAAAGGAGGCCATCAAGGATGAATCAAATCAATTACATCAACAGCTCAACACAGCATTGAAATCAGAGCAAGGGGGTGCACCCGTACACGTCTTTAACCCTGACATGCCAGCCGAGGAAAAGAAGGATGCATTGTTGAAGAATGCGCCCGAGATTCCTACTATTGTGGAGCCATTAAAGCACAGTGAACTATTAACCACAGACATTGGATCGACCGATAATGACAAAATAGCCGAGACGCTGTCCAAACCTGTCAATGGCGACAAACAAACATCCAAAGCACCAGGTGCCTATGTCGAGCAGCCAGTCCCCATCAAGGGAGGTATTCCCGATTGGTATAACGTGGGTTGGACAGGATTCTCTAACCTACCTAATCCTGGAGATGAAAAGGCCATGCAAGAGTTTGCAAAGACACATTCACCCGAGGAAATCAAGCGCATCTTTGAGGATCGCTCGCGATCTTCCAACGGTGATTATGCCTCAGATTTGGTGGCTCAATTCGTCAATGAAAAGTACTTTGGGGAGTGGTATCACAATTGCGGCGTTGTCTTTGTTGCCATCTTTTTCACTTGGTTGCTGATAAAGATACGTCTAGGTTTAATGTCCTGTCTAATTGTAGGCGCTTTTTTTGGTAAATGTCATTGTTGCGTGTGTAACATTCAAATCAAAAACGTGGAATTAACCTTTTCCTGTGTGAGGTAGCTACTTATTATCGTACCTCGATCAAGCGTACCAGACGCAATGCCCGTGATGACATGCAACGCCAAGTCAGCATCAACCGCTTAGAGACGGACGAGGAGACTGTTGGCTGGATGAATCACTTCTTGGATCGTTTTTGGCTTATTTTTGAGCCTGCCTTGTCTGCCCAAATCATTGGTCAAGTGGACGCTATCCTCGCTGAAAACACACCATCATTTTTGGATTCGATTCGTATGAGTTCTTTTACGTTGGGTACCAAGGCACCCAGTGTGGATGGCATTAAAGTGTATCCTGGCACTGCTCCTGATGTTGTTGTAAGTATCTATCAGCCTCTTGCACTAGTAAGCAGTTGCTGATATGTTTTTTTTTCCCGCTGTAGTGCATGGACTGGAAATTATCTTTCATACCCAACGATGTGCTTGATTTGACCGCCCGTGAAGCTCAACAAAAGGTCAACCCCAAGATTGTATTAACAATTCGTGTTGGTAAAGGTATGATTGGTGCTGGTATGCCCGTGCTGCTCGAAGATATCGCTTTCAGTGGTCATTTGAGAATCAAGCTCAAGTTGTTTAACGAGATGCCTCACGTCAAGTCTGTCGAATTGTCGTTCTTGGAGAAACCCCACTTTGATTACGTGCTCAAGCCTGTGGGTGGTGATACACTTGGTTTTGATATTAACAACATTCCTGGTTTAGAGTCCTTTATCAAGGACCAAGTGCACTCTAATTTGGGCCCTATGATGTATGCACCTAATGTATTTACCTTGGATGTCGCTGCCATGATGGAGGGTGGCAATGATTTGGATACCGCCAATGGTGTTCTCGCTGTTACTATTTACTCTGCTAGTAACCTCAAGCCCAACGACTTATTTGGTAGTTTGGATCCTTACTGTTCGTTCCGTGTGGGTAATGTCCACAACCCTGAGCTGGCTCGTACCACTGCTATTGAAAACACTTCTCATCCCAAGTGGAATGAAACTCACTTTGTTCTCTTGAACAACCTCAATGATATTCTCTGTTTCCAAATCATGGATCGCAATTCTGGTAGAAATGATGCTGAAATTGGTGTGGCCAACTTGGATCTCAAGGACGTCGAAGAGAATGATGGTGGAATTGAAGGCTTGAATTTGATTGTGCTTCGTAGTGGTAAGCCAGTGGGTGAAGTCAAGGCAGATGTGCGTTATTTCCCAGTGTCCAAGGCAGAGAAATTAGAGGACGGCACCGTGATTCCTCCTGCTGAATCCAACAGTGGTGTGGTTCGCTTTTATGTGCAAGATTGTAAAGACATTGGTCAAGTTGTTACTCAAAAGAAGGGCGGTATTCCTTTGGTAGGTGGTTTGCCCATCATCAATGGCGTCCCTATCGTGGGTTCTCGTGGTGGTGATGTCAATGCTTATGCTGTAGTCAAGGTCAATGGTCAAGAAAAGCTTCGTACTGCTACTTTCAAGCGTAGTGTCAATCCTCGCTGGAACAAGTTTATTGAAGTCTTTGTTGCTGATAAGTCCAGCTTGAATTTGGATGTTACCATTATGAACAGTGTTGATTTCGGTGATGATACAGTGTTGGGCCGATGGACATCTAGCTTGATTGATATGGAGAACCAATTGGTCAAGGAAAAGAACGACTGGTGGAACTTGAAGGATGGCACTGGAAAGATCCATTTAAACATGACCTGGAAGCCTGTTCCTCTCACTGGCTTCTCTGCTGGTTTAACACGTGGAAGTTATCGTGAACCTATTGGTGTTGTTCGTGTCAAATTGAACAAGGCTACCAATATCAAGAATGTCGAGATGTTGACTGGCGGCAAATCTGATCCTTATGTTCGTGTCATGTCTGGCCTGCAATCTCGTGGTCAAACTGAAGCCATTCTGGACAACTTGAATCCTGTTTGGGATACTGCTGTCTATGTTCCCATTCATTCTTTGCGTGAGGACCTCACATTGGAAGTTATGGATTACAATGATGTTACTAGTGATAAGCTTTTGGGTATGTGCGAACTTTTCATCAAAGACCTTGCTGTCGAAAAGAAGACAGAGGATGGTCAAGCATACTACGAGTCACTGGCTCCTGTGTCAAGAAACGTGGAGCTCATGAACAAGGAAAGAAAGTCTGGTAGAGGTCAATTGAATTATGAAGCATCCTTCTTCCCTACACTTACTTTGGCAAAGCAATACACTCAAGAGGAATTGGAGGCCAAGGAGGAGGAGGCCAAGAAGCTTTCAACTGCCAATGGTGATGCCAAAGAGGAAGCTTCCACTGCTGCCACTGCTGCCACTGCCACTGCCCCTGCTGCCACTGTTGCTGCTACTCCCACCGGTCCTCCTGAAAAGGATCTCCATGGAGAAATAATTCCATACACAGAGAATGGCAAGATCAACCTCCTCGCTTACTCTGCTGGTGTCTTGTCTGTCAAGATTCATGATGTTGTCTTGCCCAGTAAGAGTAAAGCTGTTGCTGAAATCTTGTTGGATTCCAATGATGCTCAGTTCCGTACTGCACCTGTCAAGGGCACTAGACTCGATTTCAACGAATCTGGAGATGCATTTGTCAAGGAAATGGACTTTTCTCGTCTTGTGGTGCGAGTTCGTAACGCTAAAGATGACAACAAGGATGAAGATCGCATTGGTTTCTGGACCAGTCGTGTACAAGATATCGTTCAATCGATTCAAAACCGTCCTGAACCTGCTGAGGGAGAGGAGGCAACTGAAGATGTTCAAGAATACAGATTGTTGGATTCCAATGGTGGCCTCATTCGCCTTAGTTTCAAGTTTATTCCTGCTATTCAGTTCCAATTAGACCCTAGCGAAAGTTTAGAAAGTAAGTTTTTTTTAATGCTGTTGTTGTTGTTGGGGGATCTCAAATTGACACCTTTGTGCGTTTAGATCAAGGTAACTTGACTGTAACCCTTGTGTCTGCTTCAGGCTTAAAGGCTGCTGATAGAGGTGGTACCAGTGATCCCTATTGTGTATTCAGAATCAACAAGGAAAAGGTGTATAAATCACAGACATACAAGAAACAGCTTGCTCCTGTTTTCAAGAACGAAAGCTTCACTGCTCCAGTGGTTGCTCGCAACAAGGCCGAGTTTGATGTCAAGATCTATGATTGGGATCAAATTGGTTCCGATACCCTGTTAGCGGAAGGTCCTATCCCTATTGCTGATTTAGAGTCATTTGCGGTGCAAGAAGTAGATGTGCCTCTTCGTGGTGGCAGTATTAAACTTCGCTTGAAATGGGAACCACAATTACTTGCTCGTAAGCGTGAGGGCACTTCATTGTTGGGTTCTACCACTCGCATTCTTACAGGAGGTACTGGATTGGCTGGTGATGTCGTTGGTTATGGTGTCGGTGCAGGTGGAAAGGTTCTTACGGGCGGCACTCGCATGGTGGGTGGTGCTATTGGCGGCGGTACCAAGGTTGTTGGTGGTGCTATTGGAGGAGGCATTGGTGCTATTGGCGGCGGTATTGGTGCAATCGGCCGTGGTTTTGGCAAGATTGGAGGGCACGGCAAGAAACCTTCTGCCGAGATCCCTATAGTGGCAGTCAACGGTACAGAAGAACTCTCTGACAGTCGGGTTGCTTCGCCTATTGTCTCACCTGTAAACAGTCAACACCTTGTTGGCACCAACACAGCAGAACACCAACCAGACATGACGCATAGAGAGAGTGCTTCTGTCTTGTCATCGACTGGATCCATCGGTAGCCCACGATCTGTGTTTGAAGATAGAGAAAGTAAGTAAACTGCCATGTTTATATTTTAGGATTGAATTTCCCTTTTAACCAACGTAAAAAAAAAAGAAAATGTAACAATCAAGGTCAATGTGGTTGAGGCCCGAAACCTCAAGGGCTGTGGACGTGATAAGATGAGTGATCCTTATTGTCGTGTCAAGCTTGGCAAAAACTCCATTCACAAGACCAAGCATCTCAAGAAGAACTTGAACCCTGAATGGTAAGCGTTTGAAGCTTGTTGAAAAAATGCCTCATTATCACATCTAACCCTTCTTA
Source organism: Mucor circinelloides (assembly GCA_037974945.1). NCBI lineage: Eukaryota > Fungi > Mucoromycota > Mucoromycetes > Mucorales > Mucoraceae > Mucor > Mucor circinelloides. The sequence continues at coordinate 2,421,791 of JBBNAA010000005.1, read as the reverse complement.
AAGGAATGAAACATTTACAACAAAAGTATTTGGAACATCTGTTCTTGAATTCATGGTGAGAGATCACAATACCTTGGCTGATGCTGATATTGGAGAAGTTTCATTTAATGTCAGTGAGCATGTTGATGAAGGTAAATCGTTTGATGGCTGGCTTGCCCTCTCACCAAATGGGACGGGTGAAATTCATATTCAAGTACAAGTCATCTAGAGTGTAATAAAAGCTGTAATCTTGTAACTATGATAAAGAGGGACATTTGGCAGTGTTTAGCCTCACATTTGTCCATGCTACACTTGTAGATCTCGCTTCCAGACGCAGATCCTTTGAGAAATCAGAGAAGCTAATTAGCATCTGCGTATGATATAATAGTAGGATAAAGGTCTCACAACACTACAACAAATCCATCCAATGGCGGTATGGGTAACCTTAAACGGAGTCCATTCTCATGTCTCACAAAGAGATTAAAGGTTTATTTGCAAATAATTACATTGTAATCAGTTGGTGAACCACTTGAATAAATGCATAGAAACACTGTTGGAGGTATCGATAGAATGAATTCAACAGACATTGGGTAGAAGAGATGTTCAAATAGAGAGTTTGAAAGCAAGCATAGAGCAGTGGTTTCGTGACTAGTTTCAAGCCTGCTTGCAATGGTTCATTTGAGATGCTTTTTGTTGCAATTATGATGCTCCTTTCTATTCCTTCTTTTCTTCCCTCTTTCACTTTTTTTTTTTTCTTTTTCTTTTTCTTTCTTCTTCTTCTTTTTTTTTCAGCGCTCTTTCTTGACAGTATACTCTATCATTTAGATCTGATCAATCACATTTAGCGTGCAAAAAAAGAAAATGTCGTCTCCGAGCAACTCAAATGGAGGTTTATCTCGCTCACTGTCTAGTCATTTGCAAAGGCTGAACATTCGTACACCCGAATCTTCAGTGCCAAGTTCACCTGATATTTCCGAGAAAGACTTAGGTTGGTTTTTTTTTTTTTTTTTTTTTTTTTTTCAATTATTAACCAGAAGTTAACATGTAATTGGATTAGGCCGCAAATTATCATCTTCCAACCACACCTCTACAGCTAGTTCTTACAACAATCAAAGCGGTGCTGAAACACCCACCAAATCGTCAGGCTCGTTTCTCTCTAGAACACTGTCTTCCAAGCGTGATAGATCCAATTCAGTGGGTCGTAGTAGACCTTCTTTACCGCCACCACCATCTACCAATTCATCACCTCTTTTAAATCGAGCTCAAAGTGAGCGATCCACAGCAACCACTGGCACCACCACCAATTTGCAAATGAAATATTCACCACCAGCATCTCATAGTGATGATAGTGGTAGCAGTACACCTCAATTATCACCGCTCAAGGATTTGCCTAGCGGTGCTTTTGGAAAGGCCAGGGATAGATCGACATTCAAAGGGGTGATTGATAAATTTGTTGGTAGTTTTAATGGTAAACACAACTGATGGCTATTGTTGCGTCCACACAAACAACTCACGCTCTCTACACAACATAGATCTGATCAATAAGGATAAACAGTCAAATCAAGAACAAGAAAAGGAAATGGAGATTTCAGGTCCTTATAACGCCAAACATGTTACACATGTTGGATTTGATGCTAGTACAGGTGAATTCACTGGTTTGCCTCAGGAATGGCAGACATTGTTGCAGCACAGTGGTATTTCCAAAGTAGAGCAATACCAGAACCCGCAGGTAAATGGCGTGATGTGGAGTGCTGTGGAGCCTTGTATTGACTTTGCTTGCAGGCTGTATTGGATGCCATTGGCTTCTATCAAGAAAATCGAGATCATGATGAATCCGTGTATCATAAAATGGAAAGAGCCCACGCGCTGAATGAGCAAGATGATGGTTCGCCCAAATTGACTAGTCATACGCCCCCACAGTACGACGATGATGAATACGATGAGATGGAGCGTCATGCTAAATTGCAAGAATTCAAGGTAAAAAAAAAAAAAAAAAAAAAGCGGTTTGATATGGTCGTATATGGCAGACTGAATTGTCTTTGTAGAAGCAAAAATCGCAAGAGCGACTGGATGAGCAACGTAAGAGTGTGTTACTATTTATACAGTTGTACAAAGGAATTTAACCTTATATCCGTTAGTGTATCACCAACACCTTCAGCAACAGCAACAGCAATACCAAAAATATCAACAGCGTCTTCAACAGCATCAACAGCAACTGCAGCAGGAACGTTTGAATTACGAATCATCGACATCTCCCAAATTATCTCCTTCATCTCATGCAGCTCGAGATTACGATATCAAGAGAAAATTAAGCGCAAAGCAAAGAGACAGACGAGATGATCAACAACAGCCACCTGCTCAGCAATTACCTACACAGCAACAGAAATTGAAGCCCCAACCTTCGTTAACAGGATCTCCAGGCACCGTAAAACAACGAGTCAAAGAGAGAAAGCACACAATGAAAGACGCTGAAGTGATTGCTAAACTAAGAACGATTTGTACAGAAGCAGACCCCAGTCTCGTTTACAAGAACATGCGAAAAATTGGTCAAGGTGCTTCAGGTGGTGTGTATACTGCTTATTCTGAGGGCAGTGATTTCCCTGTCGCTATCAAACAGATGAATTTGGAACAGCAACCCAAGAAGGAATTGATTATCAATGAGATTCTCGTCATGAAGGAGTCCAAGCAAAAGAACATTGTCAATTTCATTGATTCGTATCTGTGGAGAGGTGATTTGTGGGTTATTATGGAGTACATGGAAGGCGGTAGTTTGACAGATGTGGTGACAAACAACATGATGATGGAAGGCCAAATTGCTGCTGTATGCCATGAAGTCTTGGAAGGTCTTCAGCATCTGCATTCAAAGGGTGTGATTCATCGTGATATTAAGAGTGATAACATTTTGTTGAGTTTATACGGTGACATCAAACTGAGTAAGTTTGGATTGGAATTTCTGCTGGTAAATCCCTCCCTAACGCCCTTATGATAGCTGACTTTGGTTTCTGTGCGCAACTGAATGAAATGCAATCAAAACGTACCACCATGGTAGGTACACCTTATTGGATGGCACCTGAAGTAGTTACTCGTAAGGAATATGGCCCCAAGGTGGATATCTGGTCATTGGGTATCATGGCCATCGAGATGGTGGAGGGCGAACCACCTTATTTGAACGAAAACCCTCTCAGAGCTCTCTATTTGATTGCAAACAACGGCACACCAAAGCTTCAGAATCCAGAAGCACTTTCGCCTATTTTTAGAGACTTTTTAGCAAAATGTTTGGAAGTGGAAGTAGATCGAAGACCATCCGCTTCTGAAATGTTGAAACATCCGTTCCTGAGATGTGCAGATCCATTGCCTTCGCTTGCACCTTTAATCAGAGCTGCTCGTGATGCTGTCAGAAGAGAAGAGTAGTTCTTTTTATTTCCTCCCTCCCTCCCTCTCTCCCGCCTCCCTTTACCCTCCCACTCTATCTTCATCGCATTACACTTTATATGTCTTATTTTTGTATGTTAATATTGCCCCAGTTTTTTTTTTTTTTACAGATTTTTTTTTTCTCTTTTTTCTTTTCTTTTTTTTTATTACAATTATATATACGTATATATATAAAAAACGAGATTATTGTATAGATGTATAAGTTTCAGCCAAAAATCATCTTTTTCATCGAAGATCGATTTTTACTATTGTTAGTTTTGCTTGACATGGATCTTTGCTGGTTGGGCGGTTGAGGACTAGTAGGTGTTGTAGAAATAGTCTCAGAATGAATCGAAAAACGATCTGAATCATGAGGAAAGTCTACTTCTGCAGTGGAGATGTTGGATTCCATCCTATCATCGCTTAAAGCAGCAAGCGGAGTGGGTTCATTTTGAGTAATGTATTCCTTTGATCTGTGATGAACAAGCTGAGGGGACTCAATTTGTCGGTTGGAAACAGTTGCTTGTCCTGGTGCTAAATGACGGCGGATTTGCTCTCGATCCATGATGCTATTTGAGCGTTCAGACGGCTGTAATGACGGTGTAGGTGACATGATGGGACGTCTAATAGCATGATTTAGGTCTGAATTGGCTGTAGCTGTAGTTACTACAGATGTTGCAGATGGTTGGTGGTGTAAACCGCCTGCTGCTATTGCTGTAGCTGCTGCTGTAGCCGCACTGCTTGCATTGCCGTCTAATTCCTCATTCATCAAGCTGGGATCCACTACATTGGTAGAGGCAACAATTGAGGGCGATGTTACTGTATTGCCATTTAAATGCATGGATGACACATCTGTGTTGGAATAAGCAGGCATGCTTGCATTATCATGAATTTCAGATTGTTGATAATAGTAATCTTGCTCATGTTCTTGCTTTTGTTGTATCAGGCTTTGACGATGCATATGCTCCTGATGTATGGCCCAGCTTCTTTGCTTGCGTTTGGCCTCTTCAAACAGACTAAACCAATTGCTAGGGACACTTGTTCTTAAATAGCGAGACCATAAATGAATAGGAGGATTGCCACATTCATCAAATGCATTGTAAATGTCGAAATCTCCAGGTAATTGTCTTTTGAGAATCGACTCAGTTGGTGCCACATTAAAAATTTAATAAATGTATATTACCTGGCTTCTGACCACCTCAAGGGCTCCACTTCAGATCCTAATGATATGTAAAAGTGAGTATTATTGCATTTATTTCAACTTGGTTTATCTTACGTAAAATCGAAAAACAACACATATCGTCGTTCCATCCTATGCAAACAAATCGAATGTGTCAGTGACTGGAAATGCCAACCATCGATCAACCAAAAGCTCACCTTCAAACATGGCCAAACTCACTTGCTTGATCTTGATGATATAAAGCGCACCTTGCTGTAACTTGTCATGGTGAATATTGACAAAAGGTGCATCATTGCTTAGTGGAGGGATCGCGCTGGCTCTATTGGAAGGCGATGGTGAAGAAGAAGGTGTCCAGCGAGCCAACTTTTTCAATGTAGTATTGCGCTGTTTATTATCCACCATTTTCTTTTTATTGTTATTATTAGTGAGAAGTAATAGTAGTAAAGGAGAACAACAACAATAACAACAAGGGAACTAATAGGTTGGGTTATTACTATAGTTATTAATTTTAGCACTCGTGGTGTTGTCCAACAATTTGGTGTTACACTTAATTCTTGTGTGTATACATTACACGTACGCCAATGTTGACCAAATCTAACACTATATAGTAGTGAATGATGGCATCATGATGATCTTCCTTGCAAACTAATCATTTCTTGTATGACAGAGCAAGAGTTGCTGGATAATCCATCTTAATTTACTATCAAGGTCATGATCCATATAAACACACACACACACATAGACAGACAGATGAAATGTGGCGCCAGATTACTATTTAAAGTAACTGACCAGAGAGTCAAGGAGACAGATTGTGCTTCCTATCTGATTCTAAGCTGTCTCTACAGCAACATTAGGCATTTTATCCATTGTGATTCCAAGAAAGTTTACTGACACGGATTAGAATAACTCTGATACGTTTCACCAAAGAAGATGCTACATTACCCCTGAGAGACTCTATAAGATGGGCGCTGACATTGATTAACGCAAGGTGGGGGCTAAAGCCATGTGAACTAATGTGTACTACAGAAAGAGATGGTAGAGAACGATTTCACAGGCGATTTGAAACTTGCAGAGCTATATCTTAAGGAAACGCCAACACAGGTATTCAAGTATAGAAGGGGTGAGTATAATTCGCATGCCAATCTGGATCAGATTGAAAACGACAACACCCGAGACATGGTGAACCATAATATGATCCAAATGGACTCAGCAAAAAGAAATACTCTGTCCAAGACTACTTAACACAACGCCATTTTCTCATTCACTCAATTGATATAGTATCAATGCCTATGAGAAGATAAAGGTTCATTTTGAGTTTACTCAGATAAACCGCAATCAAACAGTCGCAAATCAATCTAGTAGTAACAGTGTTATCACTCAACAGCATTATTTAACAAGAAACCACACCGATGCCATCGCGTTACCAAGACACCTCATATAGACACTCGATCTGCTAGGATATGCGAGGATTGTGGAGGTGATGATGGATTTTCTAGTGTACCATATCAAGGGATTATTCGTTGGAAACGTCACGTAACCAGATGAAAAGAAAGTTATGTGTATTTCAATGATGTGCGTGTTTGAGAGCAAGTTTGAATGCGTCATTGTTGTTGATTCTAAATTTAAGGTTGGAGGGATTACTTAAAATTTCAAAGTTGTGCGTATTCCTCCAGATGTGAAGGGGCCATTTGGATGGTTCTGATGGAGACTTGGCCGCCATGGTTACGCTCTGTTGCTTTTAAGATCAGGAGGACAAGGCGGCAGAGATAGACAAATTCACTGCAAGTTTGAAAGGACCATCGCTAATGCTATCTACTTTGGATGGTGGTCATAAAGAGACTTGGTGTTGTCATGGTTGGCTTTGCTGCTTCTAAATGGATCTGAGGGGATACTATACCTAGAAGTGCGTAGTTTAGAGTTAGTCTAGCGAAGCTTTCATGGTGTGAAGTCAAGGCTAGCCTTTTTCACTTGTTTTTTTTTGGGATCACAGTATCCTGCATTCTCGTGGATATTCCTATCAATCAAAAATTAATGCCATTCCGTGATAGTTTGAGAAGTAAAAGGAGCTTTTGTTTTGCTTACTAAAAATTTAAAGATGACAATAAGCTGATTACATGTATTTGTTATGATAATGGAAAATGATCCAAAGAATGGAACCAAGCAGCTGAGAGTTGTTTTCTAAGATTAAATCAAAATCCAGTGAGGATTTTGTCATTAGTAATCGTTTTATTTTGAGTACTTTGGTGGTGAATTCCAATCTAGGCGATTCCTTGAAATCTGTATTCATGAAAACAGCGTACATGATTTCGACCGCGCATTGTTTTGAGCTACCTGGATAGCAAACCACCCACAAAATTCAGCCGCGTTAATTAGGAGCCATTTACTTCAAATATGTCCACAAATCAATGTATTGAATGACGCGCCCCATAAATACACCAGGAATGTAGGCATTGCCGTCTTGAAGCTTTTTCATCCTTGTGAACAAAAAGTCTTTGTTAATTGGAATATATAAACTTTAGATTTCACCCGCGAAAATGTCATTGATCACAAGAGAGAGAGAGAGAGAGAGAGCTCTTTGGAAATGACAGGGATGAAGCTAGCAAATAAGGCGAACTAGGATGTAATTAATTATAACATGTAGAGGATATACTGTTGCATGAGACAGACTACAATGAATATACTACTACGCTATAGATTTACTGCTAAAGGCCCAGCAGCGAATGTGAAGTAAGGATCAGAGAAAAAAAGATAATAGAAGCACTGATGAGAACTGGCCCGCTTGACCACAAAAACGAAAGTGATAAGAATTGTCATCAGGCGATTAATCAGTATCCAGGTTACCATGATTTGGGTTACTTCTATTTGAAAAAAAACCTACTGCATTGTTTTACTAAGAAACGGCTATTATATATGGCAGCAATGCTTCATACTGAAACGAATGAATGTATAAATCACCTTGCCTATTACCATCAACAAGTTAAAATTTGATTTTCTTTACCAACTTTTCCTTTTTTGTGGAAGGACCGCAAAAACTGTAGTAGTGCAATTTTTGAATAATAGAAGAGAGAACATTAGTGCTAATAAAGTTCAATACTTCTTTAAACATAACATACTATATAAGAAACGGCACATATATAGCCTGTGTTAAATCCAGCAAAGACTGAAAAAGGAACTGCTGAACTACAGATTACAATAGACGTAGTAGGTAGTTGCTATATCAAATATGGTATTAAAGTCTCATACTAAAAAAGGACTTGGGCTATTCTTAACAACGTTTGGGTAAATCATGAGAAGCATGGTTTACATGTCACTTATTGGTAGACAGTAACCTAATGGTATGATAGTTCATCATTATACTGTAGACCCTAGACCCTACTAGTATAATAATAAGTATATAAAAACATCCTCTGGATGCATTGCAAATAAAAGTGTAATTCTTTGGCAGATTTAATTATCTTTGACTTTTGACATAAATATTCCACAGATTCTACGCGATGCTTTTCTGCCAAACTTTAAAATCCACATGTTGCTTGATGTATCATTTCTAAACCGGATGTCGAATTAAGCTAAAACAACTTAGTTCAAGCAAAGATCACATCAGATCATAAAAAACATCAATGTGAAACTGGATTCAGTTACTGATCCATTAGTCGTATGTTCATCACAATAGATATAATCTATTGTTCTATCACCCAGATCTTCCCATCCAACACCTTATCCTCACATGAAATCCCTCAGTTCGAATAGTATATAAACCCTCTCATATTTCAATGTAATAAACGATATTCTTTACCTGATTAATTTTATACTTTTTTACGAATAATTTATTTCTGATAAATCATTGCTCATCGTAGAATTTTACAGGATCTTTCGTATCAGATAGCTTCTAAATCACTTCAAACAATAAAAACAACGCATTAAACAGCCCAGAAACGTAGAAAAGCTATATCTATTTATTACCTCTATATACAAAGAAAACCTAGAAAAATTTTGCCATAGTTCTCCTCTGCAACGATGTTAGGCGGAATTTGAAGTACTACCCAAAAATGCAATTAGGTAGTATTTCAATTAGACCACCCCTCAGGTGCTAGAGCGTGCCTTACTACACCCCTAACGTGAGGAATTATGTTTATTAAGACCCTCAACTGTCGCTAAGTAAGTAGAATCAACAATTAAGTTTGGACCAGCCTATCTAATCCTAGCCTCGGAATCTTGTTATTGTTGAGCTTCAGTGATAGGCACATCCACTCAACGTAAAAAAAAAGGGGGGTATGCTTCACAGAAACATAGAAAGAAAGAAAAATAGTGAGGGTAATAACATTACATGCAGATGAAAATTGAAAGAAATAAGGGCGAAAAGCCAAGAAAAAAAAGAGTTAATAAGAAAAATAAGGGGAAAAAAAGAAGCTAACAGATATGCATGGGTTGTATCTACTGCTATTGCTACGGTTGCTGTTCTCCACAGAAAAAAAAATAGCTTGACTGATCTCTTGTAGCATCTAGTAGTGTCCATGATGTTCATTCCCATTTGCCTGCCTATACATAGTCAAAATGATGATGATATAATTAGTATTGTATTCTTCAATCAATGCCATATGATAATATACATACCTGAAAAACTATCAGCAGTTCCGATTGCACCCAGTGTCAGTATCCATTAATCATCCATTAGTCGTCGTAACCTTATACTTGCTGCCTACTACACATTACATCAAAATAATACAATAATAGTCAGCATTATTGTATCCAGCAATCTACGTCATTTATACTTACTTGATGAGCAACTCACAACAGGTTCTGCATCTAATGTCTTTGAGCACCGCCCTGTGCTTGATACCTATATTCTATTAGTAGCATAATCGTGTAATCAGTAAGATAATATTATTGAATAATAGCAGACATCATTGAAACTAACCTGATCCACGGAACTCGAGAAACGTAGCAATACAGATGACTTGCAGAAGACAGCACCAAACCAGACAGTAACACCACTTGAGAACTTGAGATGACTTGCAGGCAGCACCAAACCAAACACAAACAGTGCTATAAATGACTTGCAGATATCACCAAACCAGGGAGGAACAGCGCTACTAATGACTTGTTGCAGACAGCACTAAACCACCAGACAAAAATAGCATTGCAAAGGACATGCTGCAGAGAGGAGGTGTGTCAAAGCAGCGAGAAATAGCACCAGAGGTCTTGCTGGAGTTTAGAATAATATACACAACTATTTCCTAAAAATAAGAGAGAATTCAGTTAGTTACGATTCAATGAAAAGTAATAATTAACCAATGGTACATACCGTATTCAGAAAAGAAAACAATTGATAATAATACTTCAGAGAAGCGGTGGTGGTAGTGGCAATACCGTAAGTCGAAGCAGTGTTCACCAGCTGTTGTTGCGTTCTTCTCTTTTTTAGTTTTGAAGCAGTCGTCGGTAGCTATTATTATTATTCTAAACAAAGAAAAAGAATAATTAATACAGTAATAGACTTGGATAATCGATACAGTAAATACACTCACCTGCATATGCTAGCAACTAACAACAATTGCAGATTTGATGACCTTCCTGCTATTGCCTTCAATAACAGGGTGAATAATAGTAGGTTTAGCAGTAAAAGTAGTATAAAAAACGGGGGTATTATGGAAAAAGAAAAACGGGGGTATTATGGAAAAAGAAAAACGGGGGAATGGGAAAGAAAGAAAAAGTTGCAAACTTGACGTCACGAGTAGTGTACTGCTCTGGAGGATATAATAGGGGGGTAAATGATATCAGACTGAGGTTGAAATCCTTATTGCTTCGAATGAGGCCATTCATGATCATGAAATCTGTCATGACCTAAACTTGGCAATTGTTGGTAACAAACAGTTATTTAAGTATATATCGAACTTGTGCAGAATTTAAAAGCGCATCGAATGGTACTAATCTTGTCTGGTTTGATCAACACTAGACGTTTCAAAACGACAGAACATTTTTTGTCAGATTTTGATGCTTTTTCAATAATATCTCCATCTCTGTCAAAATAAACCTACTTGTAACAGTTGTCATTATTGTAAAGCAAACAGTTTCCTATCATTTGAGCTCTTACTGGAAGTTTTAGCTTGACTCTACGTGGAAAAATCAGCAAAAACGTCTGACCCAAAAACTGTCAGCTAATTGTTTAACCTGTAAGGGTAAGGCAAAATTGGTCAAAGATGGCCAATTTTGCAAGGACATAACTTTATGTGATATCTCGGCCAATACTAATCAGATTTGAACAAAAAAATAACCATTCGATAGCTCTACATTAACCCCAACATAATCTAAAAGTCAAAAACACCTAATAGACGTTCCCTTCATGAAATAACTCAAAGTCATGTATTTTGATATGCCTCAAGCGGGCACTACCCGACATATTTTTGAAAATACTAATAATAACCATACCATCGTATAGAAAATTAAAAGAGAAACAAAAGTCAAGCACTACGCAACATTGACTCACTTAGTAAATCATGGAGAAATATTCATCCAAAGTTGGATCATTTTTCACATTTTCCCGTCTTACTGCTTCACATTGTCTATTACAAATTCAAATCTAACACGTACTAGTCAATCAAAGTGCTCTAAAAAACTTTTACTACATATATAACCAGCATTTATATATCAATCCAATGACTTTTACCAGGAGCATCTGCTCAAAATTCATTAAATCTTAAATTCATTAATATCTCACCAACAACTCATTCTATTCAAAATCCAATTTCAGTTTCACATTTCTCACAAAAATTGGTTATATAAACATGCTAATTTCAAAGCTGTAGAATCAATATTTAAAACCTCGATGTTTGGTCGTCCAAAAGTCCAAAAGTCAAAATTTGAAAATCATTTCCAACATCCATGACCAGATATGAGGTCCCATACAGAATATGAGATAACCTAAAACTATTGTAGTACTATCAAAATGAGGCAACTTTAAGCTGAGGACATGGTATTAGAAATGCCGCCTTGTTGTCAAGATAATGTACATTGGAGAGTGCACAATTTAGCTGGGAGTAGATGCATCATGCCTCATTTTGGTATGCATAAACTGTGGAATTTATAGCTAGTTGTAGGTACAAATTTACGGAAAAAAAAGAATAAAAAACAATGTCAACTTAATAAAGGTATATATTTATTATCAAACTGACAGGTGTAAAATTAGACTGAAGAATCTCTACTGGCCAGGTAGATGATTCTTCTTATATATTCTAATAATGGCTAAAAGTTCTACTATGAAGAAGGATTGACATATAAGTCAATTCAGATTAATTAACCTAGCAATTCATGCCAAGAGAAATCTCAGTGAACTAAACATATTTTAGCTCATCTGGATGATCATTGAATGAATAGACTCTTATCCGAAGTACCCTGATCTGTTGTCCTTTGTATGAGGATCACTAATATCGATCTAGTAGCATGTATCCTATAATAGGTACAGTCTCTTAGTCTATATCAGTAGTATGTGTCTGAGTGTATATCATTGTTCTGTATTCTGTATACATCTTAGTACATATCTAGATATATGGCATGTCTATAGCATGTCATTATGTTCATGTCTATAGCATAACATATATTGTACAAGTCTGTAGTACATAATGTATCTGTAGCTAGTATCAAGAATATAAGCATATGTTGTCATATAATGTGGATCATCTTCAAGTGCACATCTGATGCATACATCTTATTATATTGCATCGATCTTGGAATTTAACTAATATAGTAAATATCCTCCGTAGTCAAGGTCGGGATACAAGCATCATTCGTGCTAATAGTGCTATGTGCCATCTATGGCCTATTTTTGTATATGGTATAAATCTGTAGCGTACATCTAATTAATAAGCTCACATAATAGTTTATATCAAAATATGGTAACTGGATGAACTGTGTACGGAATGCAGATCATAGTGGATGTATTCCACACAAACATCGATATTATTATACAGTATACACTGCTGCTACTGTGAAAGAATTGAGATCTATCTATTATAAACAAGTTCAATACAGGACTCTAGTGATGTAAGGTGGCTTTTTTGATTAATTGGCAAGAGTTTTAATAATGATGCGCTTTGATTCCTATTTCTTACCTTTTTGTTCTGCTCCATCGTTTTTTTACATTCAAAAAATTACATCTATATATTCACATTCTGACACAATGTCTGCAATCAAAAAAGAAATCGAACATTTATTCAATCCTGACAGGAGTATGATCTGAGCGACATTCAAACACATTACATTACATCTTACATTTTTCATTGATTTAGAACTGTCCGATTTTCCTGGAAAAGTTATAGCTAAAGTTCCAGATGATCGTGTAACAAAAGAATATCATTTAACCTCGAAAGGCGTGTTGATCGATCCGGTAACGGAAAGAGAGTACTCGCTCTTTGATGATGAGGGCAAATACTATTGCTTTTACTTCAAGAACGATAGATCGCGCAGTGTATATGTAAGGGCAGATGAAATCATGGTGTATTCTTTCTACCATGGAATGTGTGGTGAACAGCAATTGATGGATGTCGTTCACCACGACAGGTTCTCTAGGAACCTAAGTATAGAGACACTGGTGCCAATATTCAGTCTGGAGCAGTTGCAGAGTTATTTTGTCTGGAGGCTGTCTGAAATGAATGAAAGCCGCTTTTTGGTTGCTAAATCACACAAGCCTGATAATTACTCTATGTCAAGCTACTTGGTCAGTGAAGATGGTGTCGTCTTTGGGCTGGAATCAAAAATTTTCCTGAGCCCTAAGAAAGGGAAAAGTATTTATGCTTGTCTATCGGTAGTCGTGGACTTAATTGATGGTGGCAAAGCAACTATCAATACGAAGGAGCACTTGATCGTGGCGGCGACCTTCAGGGAAGAAGGTATGGGGCCTGGAAAAGAAGTCCATCATATAGACGGGAACCCCAGAAATAATGCTGCTAGAAACTTGGTGTGGCTGACGAAAGAAGAGCATATGCAAGTCCACCACGGAATTTGTCACCAACGTCATAATGCTAGAAGACCGGTAATGATGTATTATTATTTCTAACCGGATGTCGAGTTAAAATAAAACAACTCAGTACAAGCACAGATCACGTCGTCAGATCATCAAGAAGCATCAATATGAAACTGGGCTCAGATACTGATCCATTAGTCGTATGTTCATAACAAAAGATATAATCTATTCTTTTATTACCGAGACCTTCCCATCTAACACCTTATACGCACATCAAATCCCTCTGTTTGAATAGTATATATAAACGGCCTCATATTCCAATGTAACAAACAACAATATTATTCTTTATGTGGAATACATCCACTATGATCTGAATTCCGTACACAGTTCATCCAGTTACCATATTCTGATATAAACTATGATGTACACTAATGAATTAGATGTACGCTACAGATTTATACCATATACAAACATAAGCTATAGATGGCACCATTAGCATGGATGGCGCTATAGACTAATGCTTGTATCCCGACATTGACTACGGATATTTCCCATATTTGGTTAAATGCCAAGATCGATGCAATATAAGATGTATGCATCAGATGTGCACTACTTGAAGATCCACACTATATGACATATGCTTATATCCTTGATACTAGCTACAGATACATTATGTACTACAGACTTGTACAATATATGTTATGCTATATAGACATGCACATAGTGACATGCTATAGACATGCCATATATCTAGATATTATGTGCTAAGATATATACAGAACAATGATATTCACTCAGACACATGCTACTGATATAGACTAAGAGACTGTACCTATAGGATACATGCTACTAGATCGATATTAGTGATCCTCATACAAAGGACAGATCAGGGTACTTCGGATAAGAGTCTATTCATCATTCATCCAGATGAGCTAAAGTATGTTTAGTTCACTGAGATTTCTCTTAGCATGAATTGCTAGGTTAATTAATCTGAATTGACTTATATGTCAATCCTTCATAGTAGAACTTTTATCCATTGTTAGAATATATAAGAAGGATCATCTACCTGGCCAGTAGAGATTCTTCAGTCTATTTTTACACCTGTCAGTTTGATAATAAAGAGATACCTCTATCAAGTTGACATTTTGTTTTTTATTCTTTTTTTCCGTGAATTTATATCTACAAATAGCTATAAATTCCACATTTTTTTCAACTCAAAGGTTATCACTTTACACACTCTATTTTATACTACCCACTTTTATTTTTCTACTTAAAACCAAATTTTATCATTATGTCTCAACAACAACAAAAGGATATTGCTCATGTTTCTCAAAAGGAGATCACTCAAGAGGCTCCTACCAAGGTTCAAAGCATGAGTGACTCAACTATGGAAGTAGATGAGCAACCTCAATTATCTGCAGTTGATCATTTGCAAAAAAAGATCAACGCTGCTCAGGCTCGCTTGGATGAGATCCATCTCAAGGCTGGTGATGTCTACTCTCAGGAAGATCGTTTGGCAGCTGATGAAATTTCTGAAGCAATCGAATGGCTTACCAAGCAAGTCAATGCCATCACTAAGAGAGTCGATTCCAAAGCAAGACCTGTAAATCTCAATGAAATTCCACGTTTTCAAGTGGTAGGACAAGCAAAGCATTGGCCTGACCATCCTCGGTTCTCCACAGTAGATCACTTCTTTAGCTCTTTTGAGAATGTCATCAGAGCATCCGGTAACGAAGTAAATTTGGTTTGGAAACGTTACATCCCTGTTTCACTTCCATTTGACTTTGACTCATGGACCAAGAATGATTTACTGGTTTGTAATGATTGGGAACAAGCCAAGGCATTGTTTCGCAAACATTTTGGTGCTCCCATCAACGCTGAGGAATCCATGGCTAAACTCTTCAGCATGCGCATGAAGAATGGTGACACTCTCCAGGACTACACTAATAAGTTCATGAAGCATGTCAAGGACTGTGGTTTCCCCCCAAATAGTAATATGCTCGCAAAATTCTACCAATTTACCTTGTTGCGTAGAAATCAGCAAATGATGGTCAATCAAATGTCTATCAAGCATGATTCCAAGCACAAGTGGACCATCAATGAAATTTATGAATGCGTGTTGCCGTTGTTTCTCGTTGATGAACAAAATCGTGGTGATGATCACTTTGACGGTGAGGTCAAAGGTAAGCGTAAAGGTGGTTCTGGTGATGCTGGGACAAGAGCAAAGATGGCAAGAACATCCACTGGGTACTTCTGTGCCAGGCATGGTGGAGAAAATGCCACTCATAACACTGCCGAATGCAGGTCAAGATTGAAGTCATTTGGCTCTGAAAACAAGCCTAACCGGGCTACTACTGTTGCTGCTTCTGGTCGTTCCTCATCATCTTCTGTTGTCAATACGTGCAATTATTGTCATAAGCCCCGTGTCTTCGGCCACAAATGTCAAGAATTCTATGACTGGAAGAGAGAGAGAGAAGCCAAGAGAAGTATCAATGTACATACAGTACAAACCATTGCCGAAGGATCGAATGATGCTACCAAGGATGACGTTGCCAAGAGTAGTACTGAGACTGATAATGGTGATACTAATGAAGACATCAGCATGGAGGAGGTTGATGCTTACCTTGATGAAATTGATGCAGAGGACGCCTCGCTCAACTGTAAGTCAAACGTGAAAAACAAACATGAAAGCTTTAATCCATTTCAGTTACTGACTCCTATTATTTTAGAGAGCAAAGAAGGAAAGCCAGTCCGCCTCATTGCAAAAGTAGACACTGGGTCTGATTCCACTTTTCTAAATAAAAACGTTTTTCACAATAAACTATTATTCACTTCCCAAGATATTATTTCTGTTGAAGGCAGTTTGAACTTTTTAAGTCATTCAGTAAAAAGATTGGGTAAAACACCAGCTATAAAAATCAGATATCTTAATGACATTTCATTTGATCACTCGTTTGAACTTTCCAATTTCATTCAGGATTTAGGCGATTTTGATGTACTACTTGGTGTAGATACATTGAGTCGGCTCAGAATTGGGTTGACTGGCGTTGCTCATAAATTTGCTGATCTTGGAAATTTGACAGAGGAAGAGAAATCAGATTTACTTGAAAGTATCGATTTTGAAAATGTTAATTTTGATACTAAACACTCTATTAATCCAGAAACTGCATCAATCTTTGAATCCCAAGCTGAGGAAAAGAAGTATATGAGCTATATTCAAGATGCTATTGATGAGAATCAGAAAATCAAGCCTGGAACATTTTGCAACGTGCCTGAATCTGAGATCACTATACCAATCAAAGAAAATGTTGATTACTACGTCAAGCAATATCCCATCGCACATCATGCAATGCCAGAAATCGAAAAGCAATTGAATGAATGGCTGGATGCAGGAATTGTTGAACAGTGTAGACCTAACGGCTTATTCAACAGCCCTCTCATTGCAGTATCAAAGAAGGACAATGATGGCAAACCCACCAAAACTCGAGTTTGTATGGATGTTCGGAGAATCAACCAACATATGCCAAACAATACAAACCAGTTTGAAATACCAAACATCCAAGATATCTTCACCCGGATCAAACAGAAGGGGACAATATATTCCAAAATTGATCTGAAAAACGCGTACTTTTCGTTTAAGGTGTCAGACGTTTCAAAAGACGTTTTGCTGTTTAATTTCAGAGGAAAATCATACCGTTGGTTAGGCTGCTGTTTCGGATTGAGGCCGATTACATCTGTGTTCAGCTCTGTCATGAACATTTTGTTTTCTGATATGCCAGAGGTAGAAATATACGTGGACGATCTGTGCCTCGTATCTTCGATACGCTCCCGTCATTGCGAATTGATCAGGGAAGTGCTAAGACGCTTAACAAACGCTAACTTGAAGATTGGTGTTGAAAAGTGCTCATGGTTTCGATCTAGCATCTATTTGTTAGGCTTTGTCATTGGTCCTCATGTTTCCAAGGTTGACATGCGACGACTCTCTGATATTGATAATTGGGGTCCATGCAAATCTGCGAAACAGGTCAAGCAACTAGCTGGTGTCATCTCGTACTTACGACCATATGTTCCAATGTTGGCTAAATTGATGGCTCCTATTGATGCTCTCCGAAATGATCCCAATGCTGGTAGCAAGTGGACTGATGAGCACACTAAACGACTTGAGATTATCAAGAAGGTCTTGTTATCTGAAGCTTTACTGACTGCACCAGACATGAATAAGAAATTTTATCTTGAATGTGATGCTAGCTTATATGCAGTTGCTGTCATGTTGACGCAGCGCGATGATCAAGGACGCACAGTTTTTGTTGCCATGTTGAGTAAGTCTCTTACCAAATCACAACAGAACTGGCCTGTCTTGAGACGAGAACTTTATGCTGTATTATTTGGTTTAGTTCGTTTGCGACCCTTGCTGTATGGGCACCCTGAGATTGAGGTTCTGACAGACCATCGCGCTCTGATTTATATTTACACATGTAAATGTCCTACTAGAGTCATTCAAAATTACATGGAAATTTTAAACGAGTATCCCCAGCTGCAGTTCACTCACATCAAAGGTTTAGACAATATCTTACCTGATAGACTTAGTCGCTTGTATGAACCTTTAGAAGATCATACAGAGCTGGCGGGAGACAGTGATAAGAAAATTGCTAAACTGCAAAAGAATATTATGAGAAGCAAAGGTTCCAAGAAAAGATTTATTGGCAGTCAAAAGCAAACAAAGCATTTTGTGACCAAGAAAAAAGTAATTTATAACAGAGACAAGAACTTGAATGTACTTGCTACAAAGATCAAGGAGGGCAATTATGAAAGTGTAGCATATATTGCACCACCTGACAATGAACGAGATCAATTGCTTCGTGAGACTCATGAATTTGGACACTTTGGTGCTGCTAGTATCGTTAAGAAACTACATGAAGAAGGTATTCATTGGACAGGTCTATATGATGATGCAAAAGCAATTTGTCAATCATGTATGGAATGTGCAAGACACAATGTAGTTCAGAAAGGCTATCATGAGCTTAGAAATGTTGTTGCGTATGGCCCATTTGATCATGTCGGCATTGACTTTCTTGGTCCATTCACTCCAACCAACCATGGCAATGTATATATTTTAGTTGTATATGACATTTGCACCAGATTTATCATAACTCGTGCATTGCCCAACAAGCAAACTGATACTGTCGCTAGAGCTTTGTCAACCATCTTCTGTGACTTTGGCGTGGTACAAATCATACAGTCTGATAATGGACGTGAATTCAAGAGTGCTATGATGAGTGAACTCACAAAGGCACTTGGTGTCAATCAAAGATACTCCACTGCTTTCCATGCTAGGGGCAATGGTGCATCTGAATCAGGAGTTAAGAACATCCTTAATGCACTTCGTAAAATGGTCAGTGAACACATTCATAATTGGGACTCGGTTTTGCCTGGAACTCAGTTGGCTATCAACACAAAGATTAGGTATCGCACAGAAAGCGCACCTTTTCAATTGATGTTTGCTAGACCTTTGAATAGATTTGTGGACTATGATGATCCAAAAATTAAGGAAAACCTACCAAAGAAACCAATGACTCTTGAAGAGCTACGCAAGAAGGCAAAAATTATGAACCAGGTAGTCTTTCCAGCTATTAACCAAAGAACACAACGCATTATTGAGGAGCAAGCAAAGCGATTCAATAAGCACCACAAAATTACACATTTCAAAGTTGGTGATTGGGTTATGGTAAGACTTCCGCATAGAGAAAGCAAACTTGAGGCTGCTTATGATGGACCTTATCAAGTTGTTCAAAAGAAAAGATCTACATATGTGTTGAAGGACGATATGAATGAACTGTTACATCGCGACTATGTGCCATCTGAACTCAAGTTGGTTGCAATCGACGAGTCTATTATTGAACAAGAAGTATTCGAGGTTGATGAGATCAGAGCACACCGTGGTCCTGAACATAACAGAGAGTATTTGGTGAAATGGAAGACATTTGGTGAAACTGCCAACTCTTGGGAGACTGCTGCATCGTTCAACAATCCTCAAACAATTCGTAAGTATTGGGCAAAGATCAGGGAATATGAGTTGCTTGAGAAGAGAAGACAGGCAAAAGAAAATGACACTGCTTCCTCCAAATCAATCCATACAAAGCGTATGCGCGATAATTCTGACAATGGCTCGAGAGGATCCAAGAGATCCAACATTACTAAACAGTAAGTGAGATTTTCATCATGGGTATCCACACAACATGCATTTGCAGTAGCACCTTGAGTATAATACGATGCATCATGTCTTTGTGAGCAAATACGAAATACAGATCCTTTGATCGTTTACATAATTCTTTGAATTAGTCAACATGCGTTGAAACTGGTGGGGGCCAATGTGGAATACATCCAATATGATCTGAATTCCGTACACAGTTCATCCAGTTACCATATTCTGATATAAACTATGATGTACACTAATGAATTAGATGTACGCTACAGATTTATACCATATACAAACATAAGCTATAGATGGCACCATTAGCATGGATGGCGCTATAGACTAATGCTTGTATCCCGACATTGACTACGGATATTTCCCATATTTGGTTAAATGCCAAGATCGATGCAATATAAGATGTATGCATCAGATGTGCACTACTTGAAGATCCACACTATATGACATATGCTTATATCCTTGATACTAGCTACAGATACATTATGTACTACAGACTTGTACAATATATGTTATGCTATATAGACATGCACATAGTGACATGCTATAGACATGCCATATATCTAGATATGTGCTAAGATATATACAGAACAATGATATACACTCAGACACATACTACTAATGTAGACTAAGAGACTGTACCTATAGGATACATGCTACTAGATCGATATTAGTGATCCTCATACAAAGGACAGATCAGGGTACTTCGGATAAGAGTCTATTCATTCATCCAGATGAGCTAAAGTATGTTTAGTTCACTGAGATTTCTCTTAGCATGAATTGCTAGGTTAATTAATCTGAATTGACTTATATGTCAATCCTTCATAGTAGAACTTTTATCCATTGTTAGAATATATAAGAAGGATCATCTACCTGGCCAGTAGAGATTCTTCAGTCTATTTTTACACCTGTCAGTTTGATAATAAAGAGATACCTCTATCAAGTTGACATTTTGTTTTTTATTCTTTTTTTCCGTGAATTTATATCTACAAATAGCTATAAATTCCACATTTTTTTCAACTCAAAGGTTATCACTTTACACACTCTATTTTATACTACCCACTTTTATTTTTCTACTTAAAACCAAATTTTATCATTATGTCTCAACAACAACAAAAGGATATTGCTCATGTTTCTCAAAAGGAGATCACTCAAGAGGCTCCTACCAAGGTTCAAAGCATGAGTGACTCAACTATGGAAGTAGATGAGCAACCTCAATTATCTGCAGTTGATCATTTGCAAAAAAAGATCAACGCTGCTCAGGCTCGCTTGGATGAGATCCATCTCAAGGCTGGTGATGTCTACTCTCAGGAAGATCGTTTGGCAGCTGATGAAATTTCTGAAGCAATCGAATGGCTTACCAAGCAAGTCAATGCCATCACTAAGAGAGTCGATTCCAAAGCAAGACCTGTAAATCTCAATGAAATTCCACGTTTTCAAGTGGTAGGACAAGCAAAGCATTGGCCTGACCATCCTCGGTTCTCCACAGTAGATCACTTCTTTAGCTCTTTTGAGAATGTCATCAGAGCATCCGGTAACGAAGTAAATTTGGTTTGGAAACGTTACATCCCTGTTTCACTTCCATTTGACTTTGACTCATGGACCAAGAATGATTTACTGGTTTGTAATGATTGGGAACAAGCCAAGGCATTGTTTCGCAAACATTTTGGTGCTCCCATCAACGCTGAGGAATCCATGGCTAAACTCTTCAGCATGCGCATGAAGAATGGTGACACTCTCCAGGACTACACTAATAAGTTCATGAAGCATGTCAAGGACTGTGGTTTCCCCCCAAATAGTAATATGCTCGCAAAATTCTACCAATTTACCTTGTTGCGTAGAAATCAGCAAATGATGGTCAATCAAATGTCTATCAAGCATGATTCCAAGCACAAGTGGACCATCAATGAAATTTATGAATGCGTGTTGCCGTTGTTTCTCGTTGATGAACAAAATCGTGGTGATGATCACTTTGACGGTGAGGTCAAAGGTAAGCGTAAAGGTGGTTCTGGTGATGCTGGGACAAGAGCAAAGATGGCAAGAACATCCACTGGGTACTTCTGTGCCAGGCATGGTGGAGAAAATGCCACTCATAACACTGCCGAATGCAGGTCAAGATTGAAGTCATTTGGCTCTGAAAACAAGCCTAACCGGGCTACTACTGTTGCTGCTTCTGGTCGTTCCTCATCATCTTCTGTTGTCAATACGTGCAATTATTGTCATAAGCCCCGTGTCTTCGGCCACAAATGTCAAGAATTCTATGACTGGAAGAGAGAGAGAGAAGCCAAGAGAAGTATCAATGTACATACAGTACAAACCATTGCCGAAGGATCGAATGATGCTACCAAGGATGACGTTGCCAAGAGTAGTACTGAGACTGATAATGGTGATACTAATGAAGACATCAGCATGGAGGAGGTTGATGCTTACCTTGATGAAATTGATGCAGAGGACGCCTCGCTCAACTGTAAGTCAAACGTGAAAAACAAACATGAAAGCTTTAATCCATTTCAGTTACTGACTCCTATTATTTTAGAGAGCAAAGAAGGAAAGCCAGTCCGCCTCATTGCAAAAGTAGACACTGGGTCTGATTCCACTTTTCTAAATAAAAACGTTTTTCACAATAAACTATTATTCACTTCCCAAGATATTATTTCTGTTGAAGGCAGTTTGAACTTTTTAAGTCATTCAGTAAAAAGATTGGGTAAAACACCAGCTATAAAAATCAGATATCTTAATGACATTTCATTTGATCACTCGTTTGAACTTTCCAATTTCATTCAGGATTTAGGCGATTTTGATGTACTACTTGGTGTAGATACATTGAGTCGACTCAGAATTGGGTTGACTGGCGTTGCTCATAAATTTGCTGATCTTGGAAATTTGACAGAGGAAGAGAAATCAGATTTACTTGAAAGTATCGATTTTGAAAATGTTAATTTTGATACTAAACACTCTATTAATCCAGAAACTGCATCAATCTTTGAATCCCAAGCTGAGGAAAAGAAGTATATGAGCTATATTCAAGATGCTATTGATGAGAATCAGAAAATCAAGCCTGGAACATTTTGCAACGTGCCTGAATCTGAGATCACTATACCAATCAAAGAAAATGTTGATTACTACGTCAAGCAATATCCCATCGCACATCATGCAATGCCAGAAATCGAAAAGCAATTGAATGAATGGCTGGATGCAGGAATTGTTGAACAGTGTAGACCTAACGGCTTATTCAACAGCCCTCTCATTGCAGTATCAAAGAAGGACAATGATGGCAAACCCACCAAAACTCGAGTTTGTATGGATGTTCGGAGAATCAACCAACATATGCCAAACAATACAAACCAGTTTGAAATACCAAACATCCAAGATATCTTCACCCGGATCAAACAGAAGGGGACAATATATTCCAAAATTGATCTGAAAAACGCGTACTTTTCGTTTAAGGTGTCAGACGTTTCAAAAGACGTTTTGCTGTTTAATTTCAGAGGAAAATCATACCGTTGGTTAGGCTGCTGTTTCGGATTGAGGCCGATTACATCTGTGTTCAGCTCTGTCATGAACATTTTGTTTTCTGATATGCCAGAGGTAGAAATATACGTGGACGATCTGTGCCTCGTATCTTCGATACGCTCCCGTCATTGCGAATTGATCAGGGAAGTGCTAAGACGCTTAACAAACGCTAACTTGAAGATTGGTGTTGAAAAGTGCTCATGGTTTCGATCTAGCATCTATTTGTTAGGCTTTGTCATTGGTCCTCATGTTTCCAAGGTTGACATGCGACGACTCTCTGATATTGATAATTGGGGTCCATGCAAATCTGCGAAACAGGTCAAGCAACTAGCTGGTGTCATCTCGTACTTACGACCATATGTTCCAATGTTGGCTAAATTGATGGCTCCTATTGATGCTCTCCGAAATGATCCCAATGCTGGTAGCAAGTGGACTGATGAGCACACTAAACGACTTGAGATTATCAAGAAGGTCTTGTTATCTGAAGCTTTACTGACTGCACCAGACATGAATAAGAAATTTTATCTTGAATGTGATGCTAGCTTATATGCAGTTGCTGTCATGTTGACGCAGCGCGATGATCAAGGACGCACAGTTTTTGTTGCCATGTTGAGTAAGTCTCTTACCAAATCACAACAGAACTGGCCTGTCTTGAGACGAGAACTTTATGCTGTATTATTTGGTTTAGTTCGTTTGCGACCCTTGCTGTATGGGCACCCTGAGATTGAGGTTCTGACAGACCATCGCGCTCTGATTTATATTTACACATGTAAATGTCCTACTAGAGTCATTCAAAATTACATGGAAATTTTAAACGAGTATCCCCAGCTGCAGTTCACTCACATCAAAGGTTTAGACAATATCTTACCTGATAGACTTAGTCGCTTGTATGAACCTTTAGAAGATCATACAGAGCTGGCGGGAGACAGTGATAAGAAAATTGCTAAACTGCAAAAGAATATTATGAGAAGCAAAGGTTCCAAGAAAAGATTTATTGGCAGTCAAAAGCAAACAAAGCATTTTGTGACCAAGAAAAAAGTAATTTATAACAGAGACAAGAACTTGAATGTACTTGCTACAAAGATCAAGGAGGGCAATTATGAAAGTGTAGCATATATTGCACCACCTGACAATGAACGAGATCAATTGCTTCGTGAGACTCATGAATTTGGACACTTTGGTGCTGCTAGTATCGTTAAGAAACTACATGAAGAAGGTATTCATTGGACAGGTCTATATGATGATGCAAAAGCAATTTGTCAATCATGTATGGAATGTGCAAGACACAATGTAGTTCAGAAAGGCTATCATGAGCTTAGAAATGTTGTTGCGTATGGCCCATTTGATCATGTCGGCATTGACTTTCTTGGTCCATTCACTCCAACCAACCATGGCAATGTATATATTTTAGTTGTATATGACATTTGCACCAGATTTATCATAACTCGTGCATTGCCCAACAAGCAAACTGATACTGTCGCTAGAGCTTTGTCAACCATCTTCTGTGACTTTGGCGTGGTACAAATCATACAGTCTGATAATGGACGTGAATTCAAGAGTGCTATGATGAGTGAACTCACAAAGGCACTTGGTGTCAATCAAAGATACTCCACTGCTTTCCATGCTAGGGGCAATGGTGCATCTGAATCAGGAGTTAAGAACATCCTTAATGCACTTCGTAAAATGGTCAGTGAACACATTCATAATTGGGACTCGGTTTTGCCTGGAACTCAGTTGGCTATCAACACAAAGATTAGGTATCGCACAGAAAGCGCACCTTTTCAATTGATGTTTGCTAGACCTTTGAATAGATTTGTGGACTATGATGATCCAAAAATTAAGGAAAACCTACCAAAGAAACCAATGACTCTTGAAGAGCTACGCAAGAAGGCAAAAATTATGAACCAGGTAGTCTTTCCAGCTATTAACCAAAGAACACAACGCATTATTGAGGAGCAAGCAAAGCGATTCAATAAGCACCACAAAATTACACATTTCAAAGTTGGTGATTGGGTTATGGTAAGACTTCCGCATAGAGAAAGCAAACTTGAGGCTGCTTATGATGGACCTTATCAAGTTGTTCAAAAGAAAAGATCTACATATGTGTTGAAGGACGATATGAATGAACTGTTACATCGCGACTATGTGCCATCTGAACTCAAGTTGGTTGCAATCGACGAGTCTATTATTGAACAAGAAGTATTCGAGGTTGATGAGATCAGAGCACACCGTGGTCCTGAACATAACAGAGAGTATTTGGTGAAATGGAAGACATTTGGTGAAACTGCCAACTCTTGGGAGACTGCTGCATCGTTCAACAATCCTCAAACAATTCGTAAGTATTGGGCAAAGATCAGGGAATATGAGTTGCTTGAGAAGAGAAGACAGGCAAAAGAAAATGACACTGCTTCCTCCAAATCAATCCATACAAAGCGTATGCGCGATAATTCTGACAATGGCTCGAGAGGATCCAAGAGATCCAACATTACTAAACAGTAAGTGAGATTTTCATCATGGGTATCCACACAACATGCATTTGCAGTAGCACCTTGAGTATAATACGATGCATCATGTCTTTGTGAGCAAATACGAAATACAGATCCTTTGATCGTTTACATAATTCTTTGAATTAGTCAACATGCGTTGAAACTGGTGGGGGCCAATGTGGAATACATCCAATATGATCTGAATTCCGTACACAGTTCATCCAGTTACCATATTCTGATATAAACTATGATGTACACTAATGAATTAGATGTACGCTACAGATTTATACCATATACAAACATAAGCTATAGATGGCACCATTAGCATGGATGGCGCTATAGACTAATGCTTGTATCCCGACATTGACTACGGATATTTCCCATATTTGGTTAAATGCCAAGATCGATGCAATATAAGATGTATGCATCAGATGTGCACTACTTGAAGATCCACACTATATGACATATGCTTATATCCTTGATACTAGCTACAGATACATTATGTACTACAGACTTGTACAATATATGTTATGCTATATAGACATGCACATAGTGACATGCTATAGACATGCCATATATCTAGATATGTGCTAAGATATATACAGAACAATGATATACACTCAGACACATACTACTAATGTAGACTAAGAGACTGTACCTATAGGATACATGCTACTAGATCGATATTAGTGATCCTCATACAAAGGACAGATCAGGGTACTTCGGATAAGAGTCTATTCATTCATCCAGATGAGCTAAAGTATGTTTAGTTCACTGAGATTTCTCTTAGCATGAATTGCTAGGTTAATTAATCTGAATTGACTTATATGTCAATCCTTCATAGTAGAACTTTTATCCATTGTTAGAATATATAAGAAGGATCATCTACCTGGCCAGTAGAGATTCTTCAGTCTATTTTTACACCTGTCAGTTTGATAATAAAGAGATACCTCTATCAAGTTGACATTTTGTTTTTTATTCTTTTTTTCCGTGAATTTATATCTACAAATAGCTATAAATTCCACATTTTTTTCAACTCAAAGGTTATCACTTTACACACTCTATTTTATACTACCCACTTTTATTTTTCTACTTAAAACCAAATTTTATCATTATGTCTCAACAACAACAAAAGGATATTGCTCATGTTTCTCAAAAGGAGATCACTCAAGAGGCTCCTACCAAGGTTCAAAGCATGAGTGACTCAACTATGGAAGTAGATGAGCAACCTCAATTATCTGCAGTTGATCATTTGCAAAAAAAGATCAACGCTGCTCAGGCTCGCTTGGATGAGATCCATCTCAAGGCTGGTGATGTCTACTCTCAGGAAGATCGTTTGGCAGCTGATGAAATTTCTGAAGCAATCGAATGGCTTACCAAGCAAGTCAATGCCATCACTAAGAGAGTCGATTCCAAAGCAAGACCTGTAAATCTCAATGAAATTCCACGTTTTCAAGTGGTAGGACAAGCAAAGCATTGGCCTGACCATCCTCGGTTCTCCACAGTAGATCACTTCTTTAGCTCTTTTGAGAATGTCATCAGAGCATCCGGTAACGAAGTAAATTTGGTTTGGAAACGTTACATCCCTGTTTCACTTCCATTTGACTTTGACTCATGGACCAAGAATGATTTACTGGTTTGTAATGATTGGGAACAAGCCAAGGCATTGTTTCGCAAACATTTTGGTGCTCCCATCAACGCTGAGGAATCCATGGCTAAACTCTTCAGCATGCGCATGAAGAATGGTGACACTCTCCAGGACTACACTAATAAGTTCATGAAGCATGTCAAGGACTGTGGTTTCCCCCCAAATAGTAATATGCTCGCAAAATTCTACCAATTTACCTTGTTGCGTAGAAATCAGCAAATGATGGTCAATCAAATGTCTATCAAGCATGATTCCAAGCACAAGTGGACCATCAATGAAATTTATGAATGCGTGTTGCCGTTGTTTCTCGTTGATGAACAAAATCGTGGTGATGATCACTTTGACGGTGAGGTCAAAGGTAAGCGTAAAGGTGGTTCTGGTGATGCTGGGACAAGAGCAAAGATGGCAAGAACATCCACTGGGTACTTCTGTGCCAGGCATGGTGGAGAAAATGCCACTCATAACACTGCCGAATGCAGGTCAAGATTGAAGTCATTTGGCTCTGAAAACAAGCCTAACCGGGCTACTACTGTTGCTGCTTCTGGTCGTTCCTCATCATCTTCTGTTGTCAATACGTGCAATTATTGTCATAAGCCCCGTGTCTTCGGCCACAAATGTCAAGAATTCTATGACTGGAAGAGAGAGAGAGAAGCCAAGAGAAGTATCAATGTACATACAGTACAAACCATTGCCGAAGGATCGAATGATGCTACCAAGGATGACGTTGCCAAGAGTAGTACTGAGACTGATAATGGTGATACTAATGAAGACATCAGCATGGAGGAGGTTGATGCTTACCTTGATGAAATTGATGCAGAGGACGCCTCGCTCAACTGTAAGTCAAACGTGAAAAACAAACATGAAAGCTTTAATCCATTTCAGTTACTGACTCCTATTATTTTAGAGAGCAAAGAAGGAAAGCCAGTCCGCCTCATTGCAAAAGTAGACACTGGGTCTGATTCCACTTTTCTAAATAAAAACGTTTTTCACAATAAACTATTATTCACTTCCCAAGATATTATTTCTGTTGAAGGCAGTTTGAACTTTTTAAGTCATTCAGTAAAAAGATTGGGTAAAACACCAGCTATAAAAATCAGATATCTTAATGACATTTCATTTGATCACTCGTTTGAACTTTCCAATTTCATTCAGGATTTAGGCGATTTTGATGTACTACTTGGTGTAGATACATTGAGTCGACTCAGAATTGGGTTGACTGGCGTTGCTCATAAATTTGCTGATCTTGGAAATTTGACAGAGGAAGAGAAATCAGATTTACTTGAAAGTATCGATTTTGAAAATGTTAATTTTGATACTAAACACTCTATTAATCCAGAAACTGCATCAATCTTTGAATCCCAAGCTGAGGAAAAGAAGTATATGAGCTATATTCAAGATGCTATTGATGAGAATCAGAAAATCAAGCCTGGAACATTTTGCAACGTGCCTGAATCTGAGATCACTATACCAATCAAAGAAAATGTTGATTACTACGTCAAGCAATATCCCATCGCACATCATGCAATGCCAGAAATCGAAAAGCAATTGAATGAATGGCTGGATGCAGGAATTGTTGAACAGTGTAGACCTAACGGCTTATTCAACAGCCCTCTCATTGCAGTATCAAAGAAGGACAATGATGGCAAACCCACCAAAACTCGAGTTTGTATGGATGTTCGGAGAATCAACCAACATATGCCAAACAATACAAACCAGTTTGAAATACCAAACATCCAAGATATCTTCACCCGGATCAAACAGAAGGGGACAATATATTCCAAAATTGATCTGAAAAACGCGTACTTTTCGTTTAAGGTGTCAGACGTTTCAAAAGACGTTTTGCTGTTTAATTTCAGAGGAAAATCATACCGTTGGTTAGGCTGCTGTTTCGGATTGAGGCCGATTACATCTGTGTTCAGCTCTGTCATGAACATTTTGTTTTCTGATATGCCAGAGGTAGAAATATACGTGGACGATCTGTGCCTCGTATCTTCGATACGCTCCCGTCATTGCGAATTGATCAGGGAAGTGCTAAGACGCTTAACAAACGCTAACTTGAAGATTGGTGTTGAAAAGTGCTCATGGTTTCGATCTAGCATCTATTTGTTAGGCTTTGTCATTGGTCCTCATGTTTCCAAGGTTGACATGCGACGACTCTCTGATATTGATAATTGGGGTCCATGCAAATCTGCGAAACAGGTCAAGCAACTAGCTGGTGTCATCTCGTACTTACGACCATATGTTCCAATGTTGGCTAAATTGATGGCTCCTATTGATGCTCTCCGAAATGATCCCAATGCTGGTAGCAAGTGGACTGATGAGCACACTAAACGACTTGAGATTATCAAGAAGGTCTTGTTATCTGAAGCTTTACTGACTGCACCAGACATGAATAAGAAATTTTATCTTGAATGTGATGCTAGCTTATATGCAGTTGCTGTCATGTTGACGCAGCGCGATGATCAAGGACGCACAGTTTTTGTTGCCATGTTGAGTAAGTCTCTTACCAAATCACAACAGAACTGGCCTGTCTTGAGACGAGAACTTTATGCTGTATTATTTGGTTTAGTTCGTTTGCGACCCTTGCTGTATGGGCACCCTGAGATTGAGGTTCTGACAGACCATCGCGCTCTGATTTATATTTACACATGTAAATGTCCTACTAGAGTCATTCAAAATTACATGGAAATTTTAAACGAGTATCCCCAGCTGCAGTTCACTCACATCAAAGGTTTAGACAATATCTTACCTGATAGACTTAGTCGCTTGTATGAACCTTTAGAAGATCATACAGAGCTGGCGGGAGACAGTGATAAGAAAATTGCTAAACTGCAAAAGAATATTATGAGAAGCAAAGGTTCCAAGAAAAGATTTATTGGCAGTCAAAAGCAAACAAAGCATTTTGTGACCAAGAAAAAAGTAATTTATAACAGAGACAAGAACTTGAATGTACTTGCTACAAAGATCAAGGAGGGCAATTATGAAAGTGTAGCATATATTGCACCACCTGACAATGAACGAGATCAATTGCTTCGTGAGACTCATGAATTTGGACACTTTGGTGCTGCTAGTATCGTTAAGAAACTACATGAAGAAGGTATTCATTGGACAGGTCTATATGATGATGCAAAAGCAATTTGTCAATCATGTATGGAATGTGCAAGACACAATGTAGTTCAGAAAGGCTATCATGAGCTTAGAAATGTTGTTGCGTATGGCCCATTTGATCATGTCGGCATTGACTTTCTTGGTCCATTCACTCCAACCAACCATGGCAATGTATATATTTTAGTTGTATATGACATTTGCACCAGATTTATCATAACTCGTGCATTGCCCAACAAGCAAACTGATACTGTCGCTAGAGCTTTGTCAACCATCTTCTGTGACTTTGGCGTGGTACAAATCATACAGTCTGATAATGGACGTGAATTCAAGAGTGCTATGATGAGTGAACTCACAAAGGCACTTGGTGTCAATCAAAGATACTCCACTGCTTTCCATGCTAGGGGCAATGGTGCATCTGAATCAGGAGTTAAGAACATCCTTAATGCACTTCGTAAAATGGTCAGTGAACACATTCATAATTGGGACTCGGTTTTGCCTGGAACTCAGTTGGCTATCAACACAAAGATTAGGTATCGCACAGAAAGCGCACCTTTTCAATTGATGTTTGCTAGACCTTTGAATAGATTTGTGGACTATGATGATCCAAAAATTAAGGAAAACCTACCAAAGAAACCAATGACTCTTGAAGAGCTACGCAAGAAGGCAAAAATTATGAACCAGGTAGTCTTTCCAGCTATTAACCAAAGAACACAACGCATTATTGAGGAGCAAGCAAAGCGATTCAATAAGCACCACAAAATTACACATTTCAAAGTTGGTGATTGGGTTATGGTAAGACTTCCGCATAGAGAAAGCAAACTTGAGGCTGCTTATGATGGACCTTATCAAGTTGTTCAAAAGAAAAGATCTACATATGTGTTGAAGGACGATATGAATGAACTGTTACATCGCGACTATGTGCCATCTGAACTCAAGTTGGTTGCAATCGACGAGTCTATTATTGAACAAGAAGTATTCGAGGTTGATGAGATCAGAGCACACCGTGGTCCTGAACATAACAGAGAGTATTTGGTGAAATGGAAGACATTTGGTGAAACTGCCAACTCTTGGGAGACTGCTGCATCGTTCAACAATCCTCAAACAATTCGTAAGTATTGGGCAAAGATCAGGGAATATGAGTTGCTTGAGAAGAGAAGACAGGCAAAAGAAAATGACACTGCTTCCTCCAAATCAATCCATACAAAGCGTATGCGCGATAATTCTGACAATGGCTCGAGAGGATCCAAGAGATCCAACATTACTAAACAGTAAGTGAGATTTTCATCATGGGTATCCACACAACATGCATTTGCAGTAGCACCTTGAGTATAATACGATGCATCATGTCTTTGTGAGCAAATACGAAATACAGATCCTTTGATCGTTTACATAATTCTTTGAATTAGTCAACATGCGTTGAAACTGGTGGGGGCCAATGTGGAATACATCCAATATGATCTGAATTCCGTACACAGTTCATCCAGTTACCATATTCTGATATAAACTATGATGTACACTAATGAATTAGATGTACGCTACAGATTTATACCATATACAAACATAAGCTATAGATGGCACCATTAGCATGGATGGCGCTATAGACTAATGCTTGTATCCCGACATTGACTACGGATATTTCCCATATTTGGTTAAATGCCAAGATCGATGCAATATAAGATGTATGCATCAGATGTGCACTACTTGAAGATCCACACTATATGACATATGCTTATATCCTTGATACTAGCTACAGATACATTATGTACTACAGACTTGTACAATATATGTTATGCTATATAGACATGCACATAGTGACATGCTATAGACATGCCATATATCTAGATATGTGCTAAGATATATACAGAACAATGATATACACTCAGACACATACTACTAATGTAGACTAAGAGACTGTACCTATAGGATACATGCTACTAGATCGATATTAGTGATCCTCATACAAAGGACAGATCAGGGTACTTCGGATAAGAGTCTATTCATTCATCCAGATGAGCTAAAGTATGTTTAGTTCACTGAGATTTCTCTTAGCATGAATTGCTAGGTTAATTAATCTGAATTGACTTATATGTCAATCCTTCATAGTAGAACTTTTATCCATTGTTAGAATATATAAGAAGGATCATCTACCTGGCCAGTAGAGATTCTTCAGTCTATTTTTACACCTGTCAGTTTGATAATAAAGAGATACCTCTATCAAGTTGACATTTTGTTTTTTATTCTTTTTTTCCGTGAATTTATATCTACAAATAGCTATAAATTCCACACTTTACCTGGTTAATTTTGTACTCTTTTCCAAATAATTTATATCCGATAAATTACCAATGATACCAACAAAAGTGGTGGGTCATTAGCTTTCCTGCTTATTACCATGCGTATCTTGAAAGCATCCAATTGATGCAGAGCAATAGCAGTCGATCAATGTTGAGTAAGCAGCTAAGGAAAAATAGCTCGCCATGTATTATTAACTCAATGATCTGAATTAATTAGCTACAAAGCCCCAGCAGAAACAATACATAATAAACCAAGTTTACAGCTCTGTCATCATCCAACACAACTGAAGTAAACTAGACTAAATTCCCATCATAAAAATACCCAAAATAAAAATGACATTTCATTCTAGTAGCCATGCTATCAAAGATAAGAAGTATATAATAATAGTAGTTGCATGATGATAGCAAGGGTAAGCTACTCAAATAAGAAATGACACATACTAAAGTAACATACCAAGGGTATTGTAATGTGTTGTAACATAATATATAAACCTTAAGAATTTGCATCATGGTCAACAATGGGAGCAATTGTCAACGCATGCTCCACAAGCTATATTTTGATATGCCGTCCTTGATCCACCAGATCAAGAACCGAATAACCAAACATATATATTCAAAATAATGGAATCACTGACAGTTGCTAAACAACCGCCAGATAAGAGATATAAACCAAATAATATAAATAGAGACTAGAATATACATTTTATTGCACATTATCCTAATTTTGAATAAGGAATTTTAACAGTATTCTATCTGCTTTTTTTAACCCTATTTTACTGCACTAGGGTTTCAAAAATATCTTTGATTCAAGACAAAAGACAACACCATGTTCACTGACCAAGCAATTGGACATAGAGTACTTCTCAGGGTAGTTTGACTTTGCGACCAAAAAGCGACTTTCATGCATTTCGGACAGCCTCCAGATAAAGTATAGCTCTGAAGCTGCTCTTGAGAAAAAATTGGTACGAGTGTTTCAATGCTGAGGTTCTTGGAGAACCTGTCATGGTGAATGACATCCAGTAATATTTCTTGCTGATTGAACATCCCACGATAGAAGGAACAAACCATTATGTGATCAGCCCTGAAATAGAGACTGCGCGGTCTAGTATCATTATAGTAGTAGAAACAGTAGTACTTATTATCACCGAACAATGCGTACTCCCGTTTTGTCACAGGATCTGACAAGACGCCTTCAGCAGTGATGTGGTACTCTCTTGTTACTTGGTCAGCAGGGACTTGTGCAATGACCTTCTTGTTGGGAAAATCTGACAGTTCTAAATCAATGAAAAATGTAAGATATAATGTAATGTGTTTGAATGTCGCTTAGAGCATACTCCTGTCTGGGTTGAACAAGTTCTCAATTTCTTTGATAACAGCCATTGTGTAAGAATGTAAATATATGAGTATAAGTTTATGAATGTATAAAAAAAAGGATAGACCAGAACAAAAAGGTAAAAAATAGGAATCAAAGCACATCATAATCAAAACTCTTGTCAATTAATCAAAAAAGCCACTTTACATCACTAGAGTCTTGTATTGAACTTGTTTATAATAGATAGATCTCAATTCTTTCACAGTAGCAGCAGTGTATACTGTATAATAATATCGATGTTTGTGTGGAATACATCCACTATGATCTGCATTCCGTACACAGTTCATCCAGTTACCATATTTTGATATAAACTATTATGTGAGCTTATTAATTAGATGTACGCTACAGATTTATACCATATACAAAAATAGGCCATAGATGGCACATAGCACTATTAGCACGAATGATGCTTGTATCCCGACCTTGACTACGGAGGATATTTACTATATTAGTTAAATTCCAAGATCGATGCAATATAATAAGATGTATGCATCAGATGTGCACTTGAAGATGATCCACATTATATGACAACATATGCTTATATTCTTGATACTAGCTACAGATACATTATGTACTACAGACTTGTACAATATATGTTATGCTATAGACATGCACATAGTGACATGCTATAGACATACCATATACTATCTAGGTATGTGCTAAGATGTATACAGAACAACAATTTAATGATATACACTCAGACACATACTACTGATATAATAGACTAAAAGACTGTACCTGTTATATCAAATATTATGGTAATAAAGTCTCACACTCAAGGTCTTAGGCTATTCTTAACCACCTTTGGGTAAATCATAAGAAGCATGATTTACATGTCACTTATTGGTAGATAGTAATCGCATGGTATGATAGTTCATTATTATACTGTATACCCCAGTATAATGAAAAGTATATAAATGCATCCAGAGTGTTGAGCCAGCGTATACAGTAACCAGCACAGCGAAAGATAGTATAGTAATTGAACAAGACGCAAATATACTGAAGTTTATTAATGAAATTAAAGGGCTATTTATACTAAATTTATGAGTCATCACACAAGACAGTAACGAATGTTATTCACTTGCAGCTGAATCTGCCCATCAACTGAGATGTAACCTAGTAGCATATTCCATTATATTTGGAATAATTACCTATCAAAGAGTGCCTTAATCTTATATAGACAGTTGTGGCGATTCAGGCACAACACAGAGGATGCATTGTGAATAAAAAGTGTAATTCTTTGGCAGATTTAATTATCTTTGATTTTTGACATAACAGTACCTATAGGATACATGTATCAGGGATCTTTGTTGCTGTGGAATTTATAGCTATTTGTAGATATAAATTCACGGAAAAAAAGAATAAAAAAACAAAATGTCAACTTGATAGAGGTATCTCTTTATTATCAAACTGACAGGTGTAAAAATAGACTGAAGAATCTCTACTGGCCAGGTAGATGATCCTTCTTATATATTCTAACAATGGATAAAAGTTCTACTATGAAGGATTGACATATAAGTCAATTCAGATTAATTAACCTAGCAATTCATGCTAAGAGAAATCTCAGTGAACTAAACATACTTTAGCTCATCTGGCTGAATGAATAGACTCTTATCCGAAGTACCCTGATCTGTCCTTTGTATGAGGATCACTAATATCGATCTCGTAGCATGTATCCTATAGGTACAGTCTCTTAGTCTACTGTTGTGTGATAAATTGGGTCACAAAACCTATATTGAAGTGTACCTCGGCGAATACCTACCCCATTTAGCTGAAACTAGAATATAGTGTGCCAGGGTCTTTAAGAGCAGATTAACTGTAAGAAAAATTGCAAGTCAATTAGACAAAAATTGACTATTTAGCCTAATAGCTGATTTTTTATAAAATTTAAATTGATAGCTTAAAACTAAAATGAATCATATCCATCCCTAGCCTTAATTACCGCACGGATTCTTTTTAGATAGCTGTAGTAGTATCGTTCTATTGTATTTTGGTTGAACTCTCTCCACTCAAAGTCAAATCTTTCCGCAGTTGATCGACATTGGATGGCTTGTTGGGATATTTTTCCAAGTGCGACTTGATCTCATACAAAAGCCACTCGATACGATTCAGAACGGGGATACCTCATGGCCAATGTTTCGTATAGCTAACGTGTTTTTTATCTATCCAGTTGTAAGTGGAATCGGAAGTGTGGAAAGTCGTGCTGTCCTGTTGAAACATGACGTCCTCATGCTGCAACCCGTAAGAGCACAATGTATTGAAGTATGTCCTGCCCAAAGCATGCTGATACAAGCTCGAATTCATTGATCTCTCAAGTAGACAACGCGCGTGCCATGGCCCAAGTACAATCAACTAGCTCCACACCATCATTGATCCATATTCTCGCTTTCTCTTTGGCTTGTCGTTGAAGGGCGACAAGGAAACACCCTTATATTGGTATGTGTACTCGACTCCATCCGAACACCAAATACTGATTCGGCTTTCATCAGAGAATATAATCTCCTTCGAGTCCTCTACAATCCAGTGTCGATGTTTGCGAGCCCATTAGTATTGTTGTCTTCTCTGTACAACGTTCAACGCAGCAGTCGTAGTCCTCTTTTTTCATTTGAAGAAAAGCTGCCTGTTCAAGTTATGTGTTGTACAATAGCTAGAAAATTACCCAATACTTCCGAAATAGTTTTGAACGCGTCAGACACATCTTATTTGACGAGAACGGAGTTTCAAACGGATGATATCGTGGGTTGATGATGCTATTAGAGATCGTCTACCTGCGGATTTTTTAGTGTAGTTTAGATTGACCTGCCTTTTCAAGAGATTGACTGTAGATTTTGAAACCCCTGTTACAGCCACAATATTAATAGTGCTTTCCCCTGCAATAATACGCGGTCTGGCGTTGTTCCCTTTCCTCTGGCTGATTTTGAAAGGCATATTGTAAATGTAAAGTAGTAATGTTTGGAGAAAAAAAGTGGTTATAAAAAGCATAGAAAATAGCAGGTGTTTATATTAATTACAAACAACAAACATTCCAAAAGTGAGGATTTGCAAAAAGATAGCCAAGTGCTTCGGTAAATTTCCATTAAATTCCAAGATACATAAAAACGTAGCATTTTTAAAAGCTGTCAAATTTACAATATTATCGATTTCTTAGCAGCCAATCACACACTCTTACACTTTATTACGCTTTTATGTGTCGCACCTCTTTTGCGCTTTCAATGACACTAAGAACGTTCTGATCCAATGATTAGTTCTCTAGTAATGTCAAAAACCAGTTTTGTGACCCAATTTATCACACAACAGTATATCAGTGGTATGTGTCTGAGTGTATATCATTGTTCTGTATATATCTTAGCACATATCTGGATATATGGCATGTCTATAGCATGTCACTATGTGCATGTCTATATAGCATAACATATATAGTACAAGTCTGTAGTACATAATGTATCTGTAGCTAGTATCAAGGATATAAGCATATGTCATATAGTGTGGATCTTCAAGTGGTGCACATCTGATGCATACATCTTATATTGCATCGATCTTGGCATTTAACCAAATATGGGAAATATCCGTAGTCAATGTCGGGATACAAGCATCAGTCTATAGCGCCATCCATGCTAATGGTGCCATCTATAGCTTATGTTTGTATATGGTATAAATCTGTAGCGTACATCTAATTCATTAGTGTACATCATAGTTTATATCAGAATATGGTAACTGGATGAACTGTGTACGGAATTCAGACCATAGTGGATGTATTCCACAGTTGCGTCCAGCGGGATACTTGAGTTAGAATAACTCAGTTGTAATCGGATCATGATACTTCCTTTGATGCTAGTAGATCTTTTGATAGAGTCTCAAGATAAGGAACAAGCTACTTAGTTGTTTGTGAACATTCTAAATGGTCTGTGCTGAATAAGAGATTTGGGAAGATTGCGGCATGTTTGAGACAATGCCTGACTCAACCTAAATTCTATATCAGACCATTGTTCCTGATAAAATGCTGTGCTGTAAATATACATGTTTGACACTTGTCAAACATCAGGTCATTAAACAATAAGATAGATTGATTGACTTAGCGATTATGATTTAAAATAAAAGGTGTGCTTAATTCAATTAATAAATCTTTAGTTTTCGTATCTGGCTTATTTTACAAGTCTTTATTATCTTTTTTATATTATCGCTACTTGTATCTTTTCTCTGGATACAACACTTATTAAATATCAATCCTAAATAGCAGAACTTTTATCCATTGTTATGGTATATAAGAAGTATCATCTACCTGGCCAGTAGAGATTCTTCAGTCTATTTTACACCTGTCAGTTTGATATTTAACCTACCCCTTTATTATCAACAAGTTGACTTATTGTTTTTTTTATTATTCTATTTTTCCGTGAATTTGTACTTATATTAAGCTATAAATTCCACAAATACAGTTAAAACCTGATCAATTCTCGTGCTGTCAACAATAGCTTCATTGTCAAATCTCGAATTCATCAGTCTACTAATTCACTTCAAGTAAATGTGAAGCAGCAGCAACAATAAGGGAAAATGTGAAAAATGATCCAACTTTGGATGAATATTTCTCCTTGATTTACTAAGTGAATCAATGTTGCGTAGTGCTTGACTTTTGTTTTTCTTTTAATTTTCTATACGATGGCATGGTTATTATTAGCATTTTGAAAAATATGTCGGGTAGTGCCCGCTTGAGGCATATCAAAATACATGACTTTGAGTTATTTCATGAAGGGAACGTCTATTAGGTGTTTTTGACTTTTAGATTATGTTGGGGTTAATGTAGAGCTATCGAATGGTTATTTTTTTGTTCAAATCTGATTAGTATTGGCCGAGATATCACATAAAGTTATGTCCTTGCAAAATTGGCCATCTTTGACCAATTTTGCCTTACCCTTACAGGTTAAACAATTAGCTGACAGTTTTTGGGTCAGACGTTTTTGCTGATTTTTCCACGTAGAGTCAAGCTAAAACTTCCAGTAAGAGCTCAAATGATAGGAAACTGTTTGCTTTACAATAATGACAACTGTTACAAGTAGGTTTATTTTGACAGAGATGGAGATATTATTGAAAAAGCATCAAAATCTGACAAAAAATGTTCTGTCGTTTTGAAACGTCTAGTGTTGATCAAACCAGACAAGATTAGTACCATTCGATGCGCTTTTAAATTCTGCACAAGTTCGATATATACTTAAATAACTGTTTGTTACCAACAATTGCCAAGTTTAGGTCATGACAGATTTCATGATCATGAATGGCCTCATTCGAAGCAATAAGGATTTCAACCTCAGTCTGATATCATTTACCCCCCTATTATATCCTCCAGAGCAGTACACTACTCGTGACGTCAAGTTTGCAACTTTTTCTTTCTTTCCCATTCCCCCGTTTTTCTTTTTCCATAATACCCCCGTTTTTCTTTTTCCATAATACCCCCGTTTTTTATACTACTTTTACTGCTAAACCTACTATTATTCACCCTGTTATTGAAGGCAATAGCAGGAAGGTCATCAAATCTGCAATTGTTGTTAGTTGCTAGCATATGCAGGTGAGTGTATTTACTGTATCGATTATCCAAGTCTATTACTGTATTAATTATTCTTTTTCTTTGTTTAGAATAATAATAATAGCTACCGACGACTGCTTCAAAACTAAAAAAGAGAAGAACGCAACAACAGCTGGTGAACACTGCTTCGACTTACGGTATTGCCACTACCACCACCGCTTCTCTGAAGTATTATTATCAATTGTTTTCTTTTCTGAATACGGTATGTACCATTGGTTAATTATTATTTTTCATTGAATCGTAACTGATCTATCAGAATTACAATATCCGTATATAGCATCAGATTGACAGATAATCGTACCTTGAATTGTCAAGATGACAACAATGAAACATACCTTATAGCAAAATTACCATTGAAACATACCATATAGTATATTGGCATCTCTTATCCATCTACTGTCACATCTAATAGATTCTTATCCATCACTTCCTATTACCCTGAATCTAGTGCTATAAATACCCACATTCTATTCATCATAATAAACGGTACTTTCTATTTTGATTTTAATTTACAATTGTCCTTTGATAAATCAGTAACTAACTGAATTCTCTCTTATTTTTAGGAAATAGTTGTGTATATTATTCTAAACTCCAGCAAGACCTCTGGTGCTATTTCTCGCTGCTTTGACACACCTCCTCTCTGCAGCATGTCCTTTGCAATGCTATTTTTGTCTGGTGGTTTAGTGCTGTCTGCAACAAGTCATTAGTAGCGCTGTTCCTCCCTGGTTTGGTGATATCTGCAAGTCATTTATAGCACTGTTTGTGTTTGGTTTGGTGCTGCCTGCAAGTCATCTCAAGTTCTCAAGTGGTGTTACTGTCTGGTTTGGTGCTGTCTTCTGCAAGTCATCTGTATTGCTACTACGTTTCTCGAGTTCCGTGGATCAGGTTAGTTTCAATGATGTCTGCTATTATTCAATAATATTATCTTACTGATTACACGATTATGCTACTAATAGAATATAGGTATCAAGCACAGGGCGGTGCTCAAAGACATTAGATGCAGAACCTGTTGTGAGTTGCTCATCAAGTAAGTATAAATGACGTAGATTGCTGGATACAATAATGCTGGCTATTCTTGTATTATTTTGATGTAATGTGTAGTAGGCAGCAAGTATAAGGTTACGACGACTAATGGATGATTAATGGATACTGACACTGGGTGCAATCGGAACTGCTGATAGTTTTTCAGGTATGTATATTATCATATGGCATTGATTGAAGAATACAATACTAATTATATCATCATCATTTTGACTATGTATAGGCAGGCAAATGGGAATGAACATCATGGACACTACTAGATGATGATGCTACAAGAGATCAGTCAAGCTATTTTTTTTTTCTGTGGAGAACAGCAACCGTAGCAATAGCAGTAGATACAACCCATGCATATCTGTTAGCTTCTTTTTTTCCCCTTATTTTTCTTATTAACTCTTTTTTTTCTTGGCTTCTCGCCCTTATTTCTTTTTATTATTTTTCATCTGCATGTAATGTTATTACCCTCACTATCTTTCTTTCTTTCTATGTTTCTGTGAAGCATACCTTTTTTTTTTTTTTTTTTTTTTTTTTTTTTTTTACGTTGAGTGGATGTGCCTATCACTGAAGCTCAACAATAACAAGATTCCGAGGCTAGGATTAGATAGGCTGGTCCAAACTTAATTGTTGATTCTACTTACTTAGCGACAGTTGAGGGTCTTAATAAACACAATTCCTCACGTTAGGGGTGTAGTAAGGCACGCTCTAGCACCTGAGGGGTGGTCTAATTGAAATACTACCTAATTGCATTTTTGGGTAGTACTTCAAATTCCGCCTAACATCGTTGCAGAGGAGAACTATGGCAAAATTTTTCTAGGTTTTTTTTTGTATATATAGGTAATAAATAGATATAGCTTTTCTACGTTTCAGTGCTGTTTCATGCGTTGCTTTCATTGTTTGAAGTGATTTAGAAGCTATCTGATACGAAAGATCCTGTAAAATTCTATGATGAGCAACATGTGGATTTTAAAGTTTGGCAGAAAAGCATCGCTTAGAATCTGTGGAATACACCAACTATTACGATCTTCTGCATTATTATTCCGAAGACAGTTCATCCAGTTACCATATTTGATATAAACTATTATTATGTGCGCTTAATTAGATGCACGATACAGATTTATACTCTTCTATAAGATGTAGGCTACTATAGATGGCATCATTAGCATGGATGGCGCTATAGAAGACTTATGCTTATTATATCCCGACATCAACTACGGATGTTTGCCATATTTAGTCAAATGCCAAGATGGATGAAATATAAGACCTATGCCTCAGACGATGTGCACATGAAGATCCACACTATATGACATATGCTTATATCCATGATAGTAGCTAGAGATACACTATTTACTATGCTATAGACATGCAGGCGACATGCTATAGAGATGCCATATATCCAGATATGTGTTAATAAAGATGCTGTATACAGAACGATATACACGCACTCAGACATGTGCTATCATTGACATAGACTAAGAGACTGGACCTATAGAATATATGCTAATAGATCGATATTACTGATAAGCTTCATAGAAGGACAAATCAGGGCACTTCTGATAAGAGTCTATTTATTAATCATCCAGACAAAGCTAAATTATATACTCAACAGTAATTTCAGAAATTGATGAAAAAGTACCAAGTTTAAAGCAACTCAACAGGTTTGCAAGCTGTCTAGGGCATAATGACTGTGATTCTTATAACAATATCTTCATAATATCATTGCCAGATGTCGCTCTAGAAAGCCTAATTTTGAGCTTATGGGATCGGTATTAGGAGTTTGAGTATTGTTGTTCTAGTGAGGACGAGTATATAAACTGGAGAGGGTGTTTACCGCAAGAGGAAGCGACTATGGAGGGATGAACTCAAGCTTATTGATGAAACGTTAAACCAAATACGAACTACCTATTTCCTATCAAGGCCGAAGGGGCTTCAGAACAATTTATCACGTTGAATCAGGAATCGAAAAAGCAATACGTTTAGCCAAGGAAGAGTTCTGTAATAGATCAGGATTTCCAATGGTTTATTTAGGCGGGATATATGATTGGCTGATTCTATGAGGCAGGCGTTGGTGTTACTAGTTGCAATGAATATTACTAGTATAGAATTAATACCTATGATCGGTCAATGGGATAATCGATTGGTTGTAGATGTTAATTATATATGTAATAGAAGGTATATTTATTGGGAGTTGATAAATATAGAAAGGCAAGGAAGAAGAACAGATAAATTCACTAAGGTTCATTCGATCTGTGGCATTTGCGTATTTATATGGATTAGGGAATTATAGTAGCCGGAAATTGACATTGCTGAATGTCGATTATGTAATGATGGTAACTAGATCATTACAAGTTCGATGTAGTCCCAGATAATGCGACAACATTCTGTATTGAATGTAAGTCTTTCTCCCTACTTTCTATGAACTTGGGTAGCATTGAAGTTATCCTGCAATTCGAAATTGGAAAACCAGTGAGCAACAAAAACGCATTGGTAGAAGCATCTAAATACTTGCAGTTGGGAGAGGAGTACGAAGATTTGGAAACAAGATTCAATGCATTGAAGCAACACATGCTGTCTAAAACGAATGTTTTATCGGCTCAACTAGATGATATTGAAAATCAGACCCACTCTTTCGCAACT
The DNA here is from genome assembly GCA_037974945.1 of Mucor circinelloides. NCBI lineage: Eukaryota > Fungi > Mucoromycota > Mucoromycetes > Mucorales > Mucoraceae > Mucor > Mucor circinelloides. The sequence continues at coordinate 2,378,395 of JBBNAA010000005.1, read as the reverse complement.
TCGTTTGTGCAATTGTCAACGATAAAGTAATAAGGACGTGCATGGTTATGATTATTTGGCCGGTTGTTGTGCGCTTTATCTACAAATTTCTCAGGGCTGGATCAAGAAATTAAGTTTTTTTTTGTTTCACAGTCGATCTCAGGTAGGTGTGGTTTTCAGAGTTTCAGTGGCTTAGGGCTCATACTCAATCCTATTTTGATATATTTACTTTTTTCATCCTTCATATTTTAAAGCATTATTTCGTCATGGAGAAACAAGAAGCTATCGTAGATGCTGAGCAAGTAAAGAAGCCTAGAAAGAGATTTGTTGGAAGAGCCAAAAAGACAGCATCCACTGCCAACAATGAGGCAGGTGGTGCCATTGAAGACGGCGCTGTTGGTTTTGCAAGTAAAGTTTTTAACATGCCAACTCTCAATAAGCTACTCATACTCACTCCTCATTTAATAGAGGCACCAAGAGCCCGTAGTAGCCGAGTGGCTAACCAAGTTCCTGATGAAATCTTGAATGATCCACTATTGAACAAATCATTGGAAACTGTGAGTATGCATAAAATCAGAAATCATGCAACGATTATTAATCACTGATGACAACAGATGCCTTCAAATTACAACTTTGAAATCCATAAAACTGTGTGGAGAGTGAGAAAAGCCAAGGCCAAGAGAGGTAAGTAGAGAACTGAGAGCAAGGGAGAGGATGCTTGTTGACGCACGAGCCCATATAGTCGCACTTCAACTACCAGAAGGCTTGATGATGTTTGCCTGCTTGATTGCAGACATTCTTGAAATGTAGGTTTTGTAGTGCTAAATCAGCATATGGGATGAAACTAAACAAAGAATCTAGTTTCTGTGATGCGGAGACGTTGATTATGGGTGATGTTACTTATGGTGCATGCTGCGTTGACGACTACACCGCTCGAGCATTGGGATGCGATTTCTTGGTTCATTATGGCCACAGTTGTCTTGTCCCTGTTGATATCACCACGATTGAAACCTTGTATGTGTTTGTGGACATTGGCATCGATACGCAACATTTCATTGCTACAGTCAAGAAGAACTTTGAAAAGGGAAAACGACTTGTGTTGGTAGGCACCATTCAATTCGCAGCAGCACTACAAGCATCCAAAGCTCCCTTGGAGGAAGATTTCACAGTGTTTATTCCCCAGTCCAAACCTTTATCGCCAGGAGAAATCTTGGGCTGCACATCGCCCAAGCTCACAGACATGGACTATATTGTGTGCATTGGTGATGGTCGATTCCACTTGGAGTCCATCATGATCCATAACCCTGATCTACCAGCTTTCCAATACAACCCTTACGGCAAAACGTTCACTCGCGAGAGATACGACCATTTAGAGATGCACTCACTTCGAAAGCATGCTATTTCGGTAGCTAAGGAAGCCAAAAAATACGGCCTTGTGCTGGGTACATTGGGTCGTCAAGGCAAACCGCAGATTTTGGAGTATCTCGAGCAGGCCATCAAGGAGCAAGGCAAAGAATCTGTCAATGTGCTGCTATCCGAGATTTTCCCTGGCAAGTTGGAGCAGTTTGAAGATGTCGATGCTTGGATCCAAATCGCATGTCCTCGGTTATCCATTGATTGGGGTTACGCATTCCCCAAGCCTTTATTAACACCATATGAAGCATCGATTGCACTGGGAAAGGCAGAATGGCAAGATGTGTATCCCATGGACTTTTACGCCAACGATAGTTTGGGCCCATGGACCCCCAATCACGGAAGAGGCGTTCCACGCAAGAGAAGAACTGTAGTTGCATCAAAATAATGTTGTATATAGTAAATAAACCTTATCTTTTGGCGGATATACAGCTATTAGAAGATCTGATATTAGAGATGTAAGAAAAAAGGGCTGCTTGAACACAATCATGTTGTGATACTTGCTATTTATGCCTTGATTTCACTTTTTGAGCTATTGAACGCCTTATTCGAGTAGGAGGCCCGTTGAGTCAAGGGGCCAGCTGTGTATACTGCGTACTCAAGAGGGTCAAAGTGTCTGCCCTGAAGCAGATGTCTTTTTGGTATTGAGCATCTATTGGCTCTTTGGGACGTTACAAAGAAACAATAGGTAATCAAGACGCTCTCGAATATACACACAGTGCTACTTTAGAGTTTGATGTGTGCTTGGTACATACTCTTCTCAGGTAGTAAATAGTTGAAGCCTGGTCAAACGCATATACAACTATCTGCAAAATTCAAACTATACTATAAGCAAGCAGCGTACGCATGTAATACGTTTTAGACTAGAATTGTCAAGTACTTGATATTAATACAAACACACATGATGCAAAGTGTAGAACAATGAAGAGGCTACACAACGGTAGCACAGCAATAAATTAAAGTTTCTCAAGCTAAAATAAAATTACATGCAAAATAGATCAAAGACATTGGAAATGCAATTTACGATACAAATTCCTGCTGTTCTTCTTCTTTGCCTTTCTTTTCTTCTTGCCTCTTTACACACTATATCATGGCTCTTCATTTCATAGCGCTTATATTCAGCGTCTGCTCGTTCGTTTTACTGTTGATCGCCAATCTAGGAACAACATTCGATAGCACGTTTCTACCAGACATTTACCTGGTCAAAGTAAATCAAGCAGTCAATGGAAGATCCATACGATATGGCGTGTATAACTCGTGCCTATACTATAAAGAAGATACCAAAACACCCCATTCTTGCACAAAGAAACTGCCTGGGTACTCGTTTGATGCGACACAGTTTGCAGAGGTATGCGGTGCTGATATCACCAATGCCACCATGGTCACCGTCTATTCAGATGTAGTCAAGGAAGCTCAATTAACCACTTTCAAGGGCATCGTGCTCATCATGCCAGCAGTGATCCTTGCATTTTTCGGCGTCTCTTGTGAGTTTCAAATCATGTTAAATTACCAATATATTAACATTGCAAATTTGCAGGCTCATTATTGATTCGAAGATTGCGCAAAAATAATATCATACCGTTTATTGGCACATTTAGCTCATTGTTTGCTTTTTTCACGGGTGCAGCTGGTCTGGCTCTGGTGATTGTTACATTTTGGAAAGGATTAGCCACACTGGAGAGAAGAGTAGAAGGCCTATCTCATCAATGGGGTCCCGCTATCTATCTGGTGGGCATTGGCAGTGGATGTATCCTGATTACCTTGGTCTGCTTTGTCATTAGCTTGTTCACTTACAAGTCAGAGAGTTACAAAAGAGAGACATTCCACTTGTATGACTATGATTTGAATGCAAGCACAAATCAGAAGCCTATGGCGACGTCCTCACCATACGACGCACAAACAACGTACCTCAACTCACCTACCAAGCAAGATGACTATGAATACACACATGCTATTTCATCGCCTACAACGCAGCATTACCCATCCTATCATCAGGCACAACATCAAACATACCAACCACAAACCACCTATCAGCAAGGAAATCACTACTATTAAGACATTCAGGGCCAGAAGAGGAGGCTGTATGAAAGTATGGGGTTGCAAAGAGAAGAAAAAAAAGTTGCGTGCGTTTCCCACCTTGATGATGAACTTCAATCTACTATATATATATATATTATAAATAAACCTACTTGTTATATTATTAGCTTAGAGAATAACTTCTTCATGATTAAATCGAGCCATTAATTGATTGTGAACGCCGCTCTCTATATGCAGTAGATGACGGCAAAAACCAAGTGTTGCGATCAGCGGGTAGGGGATGATATTACATTGTAGCACTGGCCAAATGCCTTGCTCAAATGTAAGATGCGCCTTTTAAACAAAGTATGTGAAACTGTCAACTATGCAATGCTCTGTTGTTGTATTTTTTCCCATGTAATATTAACTTTTGCCATTGCTGAAAGCCCTTTCAATGCAATCAGTATTTAAGGTATTTTGCAATCCAGGGACAAGAACGCATTACAAAAACTCTGGGCTTCAGGGACAAAACCAGACGTATGCTAATCAAGCTACTGACAGAAGAAATAAAGTGATTGGATGTCTAAATCATGGAGAAAACCCACATGAAATAGTTGCCATTGCACAAATAGTAACGCAATGCTTTTGGTGTAACTCTTGGTCTCTACAGTTCGGATTGCCCTCCTTCTTTATATCTCAATATCCTTCTGCTGTCTCCCCCCTTCTTTCCCTTTTTTTTTTCTCTCTCTCTCTCTCTCTCTTTCTCAATTCATCATTTGTTGTCATCTTCTTGCATAAAATCAACCTTCACTCTCCTTTAATATCGACATGGACAACTCTTCCAAAATAGCAGCATTGAAGACTCCCAAGCCCACCATTGCATCCCGAAGGCCAATGCTCAATTCTCAAAGATCAATGTCTGTCTTATCCATCAATACAAGTGCCACACACCATGACTTGATGAGAAGAAACAGTTCTTCGACGACGACAAGTAACCGACATCGATCAAGCATTCATGCGTCTTCTACTCCTCCCCCTCCTTTACCTACATCGGCTACTACCACCCAGATGAGCCCTGAAGAACTTTCGTCCAAGATTGCTGATAGTTTTCAACAATTTTCCAGTATGCTCTCTCAATTATCCACCAACACAGCGTCGCAGCAGAAACACCAACGCACTCATAATGCGCCCGTTGTGAAATCCGGTATGGTTACAACACCAACAGCTCCTGTCACACCACCACCAGCACTGCCTCCATTACCTTCTGTAAAACCGATTTTGGTCAAACAGCAACCTCCATCACCGCCGCAACCACAACAGCAGCGGAAATCAATAGACAAACCGATCAAGAAAAAGGCCAAGAAACCAGCAGCATTAGCCACTACATCGCACGAGAACAACACTGACCAAGATGACGATGATGATGCTATTGAAGCCACTAAATTAGTTGAAATTTACTCTCGTTATGCAATTTTTAATGAGCATTATAATTTGGATGAAATGCCACTACTACATGGCAACACAAGACTCCGCCGTCGCTTGCTAATTAAGTGGTTCAACCGTGCTGCTTCCATTGGCGACCTCACTACCATGAAACGCATGCTAGCAACTACCAACGTCCACATCAATGAAGCAGACGACAAAAAGACAGGCATCACAGCGCTAATGTACACTGCTTATTTTGGCCATCTTGAGTGTCTGCAATTGCTGCTGGATCATCAAAAGCAGAAGCATACTGAAATCATCAATCAACAAGACAAAAGTAAGTTTATGTTTGACGTCGTACGGACTATAATTGCTTTTTTATAATCCCCGTACAAATGTGAGAAAAAGGGACACTCATCACTGTAACTTTTAGAGGGTTGGACAGCCTTGGTTTGGGCTGTTCATGGACATCAAGTGGAGTCTGTGCAGACACTATTGAACCATGGTGCAAGCACGTCTATCAAGACAAATCATGGTAGAACAGTGTATCAATACCCCACCCTAAATTCAATCAAAGAACTGCTTGGGAAGGAGAAGGAGTCTACGCCTACTGTTGCTACGATACCTGTCCCTTCACTCACACCGCCACCACAGTCCGCTGAATTGTTAGAGTCTCCTACTACACCAACACCCAATGCAACAACTATACCCCATAGCGACATTTACTACCAAGCATCTGTGAATGGCTACAGCCATTTCCTTAATCACCACCAGCAGCATGCAAAGCCTAAGCTTGTATCTTCAACTGGTTCCACCATAACAAGTAAATCCACAGACAGCCCTAAATTAACTCCACCTGATTTCAGTCAACTGCTCTCCATCACCACACCACCTAAAGAGCAGCAGCAACAACGAAACAAGGAAGCTTCACATGCTGCCATGACACAGGAAGAAGAAGAAGACTTGAAGCGATGGGAGGCCTCTGTGAAATCATTCAGCACCTTTTCATGGAATCAATGCTTGCCGGATCAAATGTTTGTATTCAGCCAGGATGAAATGCATTATATCCTAGATCATGCTCTGCATGTCACGGATATCAAATCTCTTGCCAACAAAGGTGCCTTGGATAACGAACTGTGGCAACCTGCCAACATTGTGTTTCTCAGTGCTCGATTTGCCTACTACTGCTCAAGCAGAGACTTACTAGCATTGTTACTCAGCACAACCGCAGTTAAACTATCGAGGATCCTCAAGGTAAGATAACAAACACAAACATTTAATATAAACTTATAAATATATACTAGGCTACTTCTCGAGATACACAAAGTTTGGCGTTTTGGATTGCCAATATGTGCCAGTTGTCCAGCTACTTAAAAAAGGATCCCGGACTCTCCATCTCTACTGTGGATACACAGGAAACTCTGTCGGCATTGATCTCTGAAGCATACACTTATTTCATCACGGAATCGCAGAAGAGACTGGAAAAGATCTTGCCAGCTGTAATGGACTACGAGCCAATCCATGAATTGAATCAAGTGGATTTTGCAGATGATTGGCAGAGGTTCTTTAGGAGAAGTAGCCACACTTTGAGTAACAGAAAGTCAATTGACGTTCTATCTACTCTAAATACTGCAACAACAAACACACCGGACCCGTCAGAGAGAAAATACTCGCTAGATGCTGCTTCGTTGAACAGTTTGGATGATACAACGTCAACGCCACATTCTATGACACTGCTGCTGACAGAGCTACAACGCACGCTGCAGTCCTACCACGTTCCGCCTGCCATTGTGATCCAAGCCATGGCACAGTTCTTTCACTACCTGTCCTGCGAAATGTTCAACCGAGTACTGACTTACAAGAAATACCTATGTCGCTCCAAAGCGCTGCAGATCCGAATGAATTTATCCGCATTTGAAGATTGGATCCGTGTTCAAAAGCTACCCACATCATTGAACCAGTCATTTGAACCCCTTGTACAATTGCTACAGCTGTTGCAATGCCTATCGCAACTGGATGATGTGCTTTTGTTTAGTAGCACAATCCAGACATTCGATAAATTAAACGCGCTGCAAGTAAAGCGCTGTGTACAAAACTACCGCTATGAAGTATCTGAATCTCGATTACCGGATCAGGTAACCGAACTGGCCAATCAATGGGTTGTAGATCATCAACATCATTGGCGTAACCAGCGAAAGGGATCGATCGAGATTGACGAAAGAGAGTCCAGAGCGAGACCCACAAGCATATCTAGCCTGAATAGTCTGTTAACACCCACAAACAAAACCGTGCATGAATTGGAATCACCAACCACCAGTATACCCGTAGTACCTCCATCATCGATAGAGGAGGAAAAACGCAACTCCAAGTACCTGCTGCCATTTTCAGTGCTTGAGACCACTGCGCTACTTCAAGGTTGGACAAACGAACAACACAAATATTTGAATGAAAATGATATCATGCTGTATTCAGACACAATTTACAAGGAGATCAAACTCAAAAAACAAGAAGAATTTAATGTATTGGACAAGATATTCCCAACCATCACTGAGGAATGGCTGTATTCCATTGACAAATAAATGAAATAATGTTTATTCCTCTTGTGTAATCGTATTTTGGATATATATAAATCATCTTATTTCTTCTCTCTTGTTCTTTTTTCTCTTTTTCTTTTTCCTTTCTTCTTTGTATAAAAAAAATGTCTGCTCATTCTATTTGCCCCATTTGCAGTGCCAATTTATCTACTACAAACCATTATTCTTGGTGTGCGCTTCAAAAGTATGTTTATTAAATGCTGCTTACATGTACATGCCAGTACTAATAGTACCTGTTTAATAGCGGGCATCACAGCCGATTCTTAACAGCGCTGGTCTACAGATACACTACAAGGAGCACTACCACCGCAAACCAACATTACCATCGCTGAAACAACATTCTAAACAGCCAGAATCATTTCTTTAAAAATTGACCATCATTTACATATTGCATAATTTTATTCTTCTTATATATATATATATACATAGTAGTAGTAGTCATATTTGTTCTTGAATTATATACCCTTCTCTTTTGTTTCCTTCACTCTTTTTTTTTTCCAATAAAAATAATAATGTCAAATGAATTTAATAACAAAACTGTAGAAGCGTTTGGAAGAACTCTATCAATTGATCCGCACAATTATATTAATCAAATTGATAACGATACAGTGGTTATCACGCCAAGGTTTAATACAACAGGCCTTCAGGAGCTAAAAGTATATCAGGTTACACTCTAGATATCAATGAATCTCTGAATGTTTGTATTAGGTTGGTGTATTACTACCATTTAGCCAAAGCAACGATAATTTGACAGCAGAAATTGTTTGGGGGTAGTTTTTCTTTTTTATAATATGTTATGCTTTGTTTTTCTCTAAACTAAAAAGCTTAAATCAATAGAGGATCTTCTGCTATTCGAATGGCTGCTAATATGATCAATCAACAAAAAATCATTCCAGGCGCATACATTACTTTAATTGAAAAAGACTCATTTCCGAACGAAAATGCCGAAGATCAAGGAGCTGTAACTCAAGCCGTGTATGCCTCCGTAACATTATTACAACAAGGTGTTATTGCTGTCATTGGCGATATTTCGAGCTCTTGGACAACACTGAGTGCACTGATAACGAGTACATTAGAGATACCGCAATGTTCGTTCACTGCAAATGCGAGTAAGTTTCAAGTCTGAAAAATGATATCCGTGCTAACTCTCAATAGTCGGTTTCTCGGATAAATCTCAGTATAAATACTTTTATCGTACTATACCAACAAAAGCTACGTTAGCAGACGTGATGCTTGATTTCATAAAGAGTCAGGGTTGGAGAAATATAGGCGTGGTTTATGAAAATGATCCACTGGGGCAGCAATGTAAAGTCCTGTTAGAAAACAGAAAATGTTTACCTACTAAAGTCTTTGCCAATAGTTTATCAAAAAGTCCTGAATCAAGCCAGTTATCGTAATATCAACGTGATTAGCTATCAACCATTCATATCCGCAGATACAACCGAACTACTTAACTTTATAGAATCAAGTGCCATGCGAATCATCTTGGTAGGCGTTACAGGCACAAATCAGATGGATTTGATGAAAATGGCAGCAGCAAGAAACTTGACTTCAAGCGAATATGTGTGGCTGTTGATGGATGATAATTCAGCTAGTATGAATGACATAATCGTATCTGGTAGCATCGATGGTGCGTTTATGTTTGATATGAAAATGTCCTTGTATGGCTATCCGCCATTTGAAGTATTTTTAGATGATTGGACCCGTTTAGACCCTGGGGCGTAAGTTTCTTATTGCGATATCAAGGATTTTTTATTCACTGATCAGTAGGTATCCATATGCGGGAAGGAGAAATGTATCTACAAATGAAGGGTAAGCATTATGCGCATCATGCAGAATCAGTTGATAATTTTTGTTTGTATGACAGACCCGCTTTTTCATGTATGATGACAATGGCAAGAGGGTTTAATCAAACCTTATCTACCATCAGTAATCACTCGCTAGGGTTAGAAATGCTCTCTAATCGTTCCCTAGGTGCTGTCATGACACCACGAACATTTGATACAGGCTATCTTAGCCCTGAAGGACCATTGCACTATGACAGCAATGGAGATTTACTCACTGGGTACGTCCACTGTATTATTATAGATAGACTATGCCATTTACTGACACTCCAAGAAAGAAACCATCACATCTTCAATATCCAACATGGCAACCTTGTTTCAATTGGCCGTAGTATTGCTGGCAAACTAGAGTTTACAACACCTCCCATGTACCATGATGGCACGTATCAGGTATTTCCTATCCTGCAGCATTGCTTGCTATTGTTTTTATAACAGTTTGTTTCTAAATAGTAGCCTCCAGCGGATTTAGCTCCTAGTAATGCGCTCAATCCAGACTTTTCTAATCTGACGTCTCAAATCATATTGGGCTTTACTGCGACGGGTATGCTCTGCACATGTTTAGTGCTGTTGCTTGTCATCATATTTAGAAAGCATGATATATTCCGTGCATCCAGTCCTCTGTTTTGTTGCTTTGAACTGCTTGGATTTCTATTCACATACACATCAGTCATATTCACGCTGGGTATACCAACAAGGGTTTCCTGCTTTTTGGTACCAATCACATTCAATTTTGGTTTTTTGTTGGTGTTGGGCAATTTGATTGCAAAGAATTATCGAATATATCGAATATTCAACAATATCTTTATATCAAGTACAGCGCTAACAGACTTCAAGCTGATGAAATCTCTATCGTTTGTAATTGTAGTAAACATGGCTGTACTGATTATTGGTTTGCTAGTATCTCCACCGGAGCCTATACTCGTGAAAGTGAACCCAACCTCTCATTATTGGGTTTGTGAGGCTGCTCCAACGGTCAACAGAACAATATTTCTTAGTTTTGGTGCCATATATGCTGGAGCCATGTTGATATTTGCTACATTTTTAGCGTACAAGACAAGGTCAGCTGGCAAGCATTATGATCATTACAATGAATGCAAGCAAATGGGTATCTCTGTCTAGTAAGTTGTTCCTCAAGTAGTTTTCATGTGATACCAATGAAGTCATTTGTAGCAACATCCTGTTCTCTGCTCTAGTAGGCTTTACAGCAATGATAAACCCTTTGGCAAACTACTATCTAAAGTTCTATTCTGTCGCTGTTGCCATTTTATGGGCAACGACATTTTCATTAGCAGTACTGTTCATACCCAAAGTATACATCTTTTATAAGCAATGGCGAAAGACCGTAGCCGCAAGCGAGACATTAGACGAGCCAACTTCATTTTCGCCAACAACCACTGCCTGTTATGAAGATGACGATGTCACTTTATACTCGTTCCTCAAATCCACAACAAAGAAATCAAGCAAAGACCCCTTACCACTACCATCGCCTGTTAGTTTAATCTCACCTGTTACAGCTAGTGCTGACAATAATGGCGATCAAGACTTGACGACGACAGTTGAAGGTCGATACGACAACACCAATGTCTATGTTGAAGTGCAAGAAGGCGATGTCCCTGTTCGAAAAGCCTTTAAATACTTTCCATTCCTATCTCAATGGAAAATGCGAAGATTAATGATATTCCCAAGGTTCGGATACATCTCTTACTACTCTGAAAAGACGAAAAAAGGAACCATGATCTCCTACACACATGCCTCTGTCTACAACAGCGCAAATCCAGACGAAAATTTCATCCTCAAGATACATGGCCAAGACAAGTACGATGTTTATATTCAGTTGGGTGATTTTATTACAATGGAATCGTGGAAAGCTTGTTTAAACCAAGATATTATGAAACAGCAGGAGCAAGAAGAATACATTTTTAGAAAACGACCTTCATCAACCACTATCACCACGTCCACATCCTTGTCGGATACCACTTGCCATCATCGTCATCGCCCGCGTCGAAGAAGCAAAAGTCAGCCTCTGAAAGAACGGCCTTCATATCCGCTATTGGTGTCGTCAGTGTCTTCTACTTCATTGACATCTTCTTTTCGAAACAGAACAAAAGAAAATATTATGTAATCAAAGTTTGCATGAACTTCATTTTTGTCATTAAATAGTGTAATGTAAAGTAAATTTTCTAAACAATTTTCTTAAACTAGTTCAGTTTGGATGGCCTTCTAGTGGATTTAGCGTTATTATTGTTGAAAAGGGGTCGGTAGAGTTGACAGGATGTGGTTGTGGGTCTAGTATTTGCGAGATTTGGGCCAAAAGATGGAGATGTTTCTTCTAGCGTAGGCTGCATCCTCTTTGGCGAGTATTTCGTATTGTAATGTGGTATTAGATTGAGTTGATTGTAGCTATTCTTGGGGTTGTTTAACAGGTGTAAAGTGTCTAGACGAAGGCATTTCTCTGAACAATACAGGGCATTCTAATTAATGTTAGTTATATTGTATTTCATGTGAATTCTGTATCATAAACTAACCGAGTTTTGTGATATAGCATTATCACAATATGTACACCAATTTAAATCAGTCATTTTATCATGTGTATTCAAGCAAAAAAAAAAAAGAAAGAGGAGTGCACGATTAAAAATCAAGGCACCCATTTATAAGATATCATTGAAACCTCACATGTAAAACCGAAACGGAACCAATAGAATGGTTTAAGGCCTCTGGAACATACATGCATTTGTTGGTGCATTCCCTTTAAACAGCCGCTTGCAATTTTTCTCCCATTGCATTGAAGTTTCGAAGCAATTAATCGAAATGGAAAGTTTTGCTTTGAACCTTACATCACAGAGTGGTAATACATCTAATTTTAGTATTTGATCGATGAAAGTAGGCTGGTCATTTCTCAAACTTAATCGAGCTTTTTTTAACTGAAATATTTCGGAAAATACATTTGTTTGTTAGCTGTTATGTTTTCTCATTATCTCTCAAACACTTGTAATGATGGAAGAAAAAACAAAGAGCATGAAAAGACCCAATGCCATGTATACCCCCTGAGCGGAGGTAATATGTCAAATTATTGCCATATTTAGAAAGTATGCATTTCAGTGTAAATTGCTCTTGGTTTTCACATTTGGATATTGATTAACGTTTTTTTGGACGCTTTAATTACTTAAAAGACCTTCAAACTTTGCTCCTATGGTTTTAATATGGTATATACTGTACAATAGATAACTTTGATGGTAAAAATAAGGTTCAAAATGTATCTACAAAGGTAGATGATGGCAATTTCAAGGCGATGTGCTATCTTGATCTGGATCATTTTCTTCAAATATTCCGTCTTCGATCATACGGTAGATTCGATTTGCGCTATTATCGCTATCATCTCTATTCCTATGGTCATCTTCGTCATCATCACCCTCCTCCTCCTCATTCTCACTTCTTCTCAATCGTTGTACTCTACTAATTCTTGATAACGCAGCAAACATACTTCGTGTGATATAAATATCTGTTCCCAAAGTCTGATTATTTTCTAGGTTCGACGAAACAATATCTTGCTCTTCATACAAGTGAGATGATGCTGAATACGAATCCGGGTTGTTGGGTTCTTTGCTTTTGAGAGTCGCATGAGGTTTTGAAGTAGGTGTAAATATTTTAGTAGTTGAATCGATGCCTGATACCGCAAGAATGGGTAAAGTGGGATGCCCTTTCGCCACATTAACAATATCTTGGTCCGCTTGTAGAATTTGCAATATCCTGGCTGTCTTCTTGTCCCATATAAATAGATAACCACCATCACTGCCTGATATAATGTATTCGTCGTTTGGTCCAAAAAAATCAACATCCTTAATAGTCTAGATGCTCGTTTGTGAATACCATGAATGACTTATATATATCGGTATTACTCACCTCGATGTTGCAATGTCCTGTGTACTTCATACGCGGTTTGACTACACCAACATCGGCTTCCACAGGCTTTTGTGCACTTTCTCGTAATACAGCCAATTCCTCTAAATCAAGATCTGAATCTTCGCTGTCGTCACCTATGCTGCCTCCTCTGTAAATATCCATAATTTGTCTACTCATGATACGGGTATACAAGGACACTTCATCTTCTGTCATTTCTTCATCTTCATCCATGTCCTCATCTTCATCCTCCTCATTTGACATTAATGATGACGACGAAGAAGAATGAATACTGTTGTCTGATTCTTCCATATCCCGACTCATTTTCATCATAAAGAAGTCTTCAATGTTCTCTGGACTGTAGAGCGTAATATACATCAATCGTTCCCAACACCAGCCTGATATCCCATTCTCTTCGATTTCAATTTCTTGGTTGGTTAGAAATCCTTCACGAACAGCCGCATGCTGCCAATCAATGATGAACAGCTGCATCATTGCCAGATAAGTACCGTCCATTTGAGAAAGATTAGCAGCTGTGGATGATGAAGAAGAAGAGCTTGTCACTTCTGTTGCTTGCTTAAAAGTGTCCATTGCCTTGTTTACATAGTCCAACGATTTATCCAAGACTGCCTGTCTATTTTGGTTTGCAATAGTCTCATGTCCACCGCGTAATGTCCAGTAGCCTATAGCCAGGCACCAATAGGCTTGCCATGTCTTCGTTGGTAAAAGCAGCGCCTCAGCGTCTTCCAACTTTTTCTGGATCTTTGCCAACTCGTGCTCAAAAAAGTACCTTGACCAAGCCAGCTCTGGATCTTCAACCTCGTTTGAATACCAAGTATCTCTCCTCGTTCTCTGCTTGCATACAAGATGTGCCTCCATCATATATACACAAGCTACACCAATACGGCCATCCAAATTCATGATTTCGGGGTGCTTCTCCTGCAAGAAATCATAAAAGCTTTCGACTGCACTGGATGCAAGGCCAAAATCAATAACAGAAAAAATGCGCTCCCAGGCTTCCTTCTTTTGTTGCAATAAATCAGAGCCACTGGATGATGCGGATTCATTCGATGCTGTTCTGTTTCTATTGTTGTTGGTGGAGACGTTACTTGAAATGGAGGATTGGACTGTATCATCATTGATATTGAACAGATAAATGCCGTCTGATGACCAGCTACCTAAAAGTTCGTACCCGTTGGTATCGCTAAATTTGCATGCTGTGATATGCTTTTCAGGTCGATTCAGCCCATCAATGTTAGGTGAGAACCGCTTGATGCATTTCAGTTTGTCCATCATATTGTTGCTACTGCTGACGGAAAAGGATGAATTATTGCTGGCAGTCATTCGCTTGTCATGCAAATAGATGTAGTCGTTCATACCAGCCACAGCAAAGTAATGTGGAAATAATTTGCTAATCGTCATGCTGTTCAATTCAATGTCGTATCGGCCATAATCTACGATTGGGTTCGAGCAACCACGGTGAGCATCTTTACTATCAGGAAGCGGATGCTGTCGAGCTGGCTTGCTTTGCGCTGTAATGAAGGATCTCACATTGTGAGGTGAGCATATATGAGGCGTTCGTCTATCAAAATGTCTGACAGTGCCTAATAATCAAAGGTCTTAGTCATTGTATGACATGATAAAAACCACATTTACCATCTTGCGAACAGGACAGAAATTCGTATGGATTATCTTCGTACACACAGATCTTCTTCAATTGGTCGCTATGACATACGTACATTGAGTCTAGCTGCTTCTCTGGGTTTGTCAAATCAAATATACGGATTTCTGAGTCGCCTGCACCTGAAACGATGATATTGTCTGATGTGTGTGGCATGAATTTGGCTGTAAAGATATTTGCTCGGTGTCCTTGGGTTGGATAATCAGCTGCTCTGTCTCTTCCAACTACACTATCACTGGTTACCTGTATCAATGGTTGTCTGTAATTCATAATTCTCGAATGGCAAGTAAATGTTGAGTTTTGTATCGTCAGATCCAGTCAGTAATTTATCGCCTGCTGATGACCAACTATGCGCTTTTGAATTAGCCTCTGATGAGCTCAGTCCCCTATGCGTATGCACTCACTCCAATGTATTGACACATCCAGTGTGCCCTGGTAATTCTCTTTCCAGCGTCATGTTGGATATGATATACGGGTCTGCATACACCTGTTTATCTATTTGTTGATAATGGATACTAGCATTAGTTGATTTTGTCTAACGACTCTCTGTTCAAATCTCACCAAATAAGCTGGTTGAGCCATACTGTCGTCGTTGTCGTAATCGCTTTTGTAATCCAAGTGACATTTTATAGTGTGATGTTTGAAGGTTATAATGTACAAAAAAGTATCCAAAGTTGATTTAGAAATGGAAAAGATATATAAATCGAAGGTGACGCAAACAAACCGAAATATCGCTCTTGTGTCAAGTCATGAACACTGGTCATTTTCAGCATATAATTTTCCTTCATCTTTCCCATTTAATACTAGTTCAAATCTCTCTGTGTAGAATGCCAATGCTTGTGCCAGTGTGAGCCTGACAAATCACACTTCTATCGTCATCATGTATGGTCCGTTAACAACAACTATAGACTCAATATTGATTTTATTGCGTAGCAGACATTTGCTCTTTTGATTCGCTCAATTTCGAGTTGGCCCGTCTTCAAAGATATTTAGAGGACGTCCGGTGCTTTTGTTGGCTCTGATGGTTGCTGTTTACGCTCACTCGACATGTATCACAGGGAATTATTTTAGCAGCAAGGTAAAATGTTCTGTCAACTGTTACATTGAACGATGCATGAAAATAACCAGCAAGTATCCAATCATTGAGTTCAATACAGTTGATCTGAGTTCCTTCCTACCTAAAAAAACACGATTGCTTTTCCAGCATTGAGGATCCCTAGATCAAGCCCTTTATTTATACAGCATTAATCAATAAGTTTGGCAAACGCCATGGTATTTTTGGAAAAGTAATCAGCAATCACATCAAATCCATCCTCTTCATGATCCAATTGATCAAAGAACAGGTCGTGGCGGTCAGCATTAGCTTCTTGAGTTCTTCTAATTTCACTAATCATACGATGCTGAATAGCACATTGAGGACATTCTCTTTCATTATCGCCAATACAACTACATAAAGAGGGTCAGTGCTTTTGTTTCTCGGTTCTCTGGTAAGGACCTACCGTTGATGATAAGAGTGTCGACACAAAAAGTGGATAGCAGGAAGGTCTAGGTTACCCTCGCAGCCTGAACACTTTTGAACTTGGAAAATACGAGCACTGTAGCTCATGTCAGTACGACACTTTTTATCGTGTATATGCTGCTCTCAAATTACCTTGTCTGCAGTTCTTCAATCTCTTTTCGGCGTTTCTCGGTTTCTTCTCGATAACTTTCAATCAATTCTTCATTCTACGACATGCAGATGAGCGCCTGGCGACATAAAAAGATCACGTCAAATACTCACTTGCTTCAGTTCAGCGCGCTCATGCTCAATCTTTTTACCAATGTATCCTTTGAGTAAACCAATGGTTGCAACATTAGATCTGGATAAAGCTTGAACGACTTGAATTGGGGGCAACAGGTCCTTATCGTCAATATGTTTCATGACAGAAGCTAATTCCTCGGTAGACTTAGCCATGACTTCAGGTGTAGATGAAAAGTATGTCAACACCATGGGGTATAAGGAGGAGTCTTTTGGTCTAAAATACGCTGTCAGTAACGCAATTCAAGCTACTAACCGGTGCGCTTACCCGTATTTTCTGACACCTTCAATTACGCGATCCGTGTTGCCCTTATCCATCCAATAACGTAGAATATCTGTATACATGCCCGTCTTTTCATACAGGTACACAATACCCTCATCAAACTGCTTCAATTGGCAGAGCACTAATGCTTGATTGGTATCGTAATGGACAGACTCGTCATGCAACAAAGTCAATGCCTTTTGTCGGAATTCTCGCTTTCGCTTTTGTCTCTCACGAGCTGAAGTGGGTTCCTTGATATCATCCATCAAATACAACTCCAGCAAGGTATTCCAAATCGTCTTGCGCTCTTCTTGCTCTTGCAAAGACCAATGGCGCAACCCATTGACGACAGTAGCGTTTTCAGAAACAGGAGATGCTACACCTGCGGTTGCTGGTGTTGCTGGTGATGAACTGCTATTGTTGACAGTGCCCCACAACTTTTCGAAAACTGATTCCAAAAATGTAGTGAGATAATCTGGACGGTCTACAAAAGCGGGCATAAATTTGCGTGGAGATGGTGGAGTGTAGCTCAAGCGACCACTAGCGTTTTTGGTTTGCGCGAGTTTGCTTAATGTGGGTGTTTGTGAGCTACTGTTGTTGTGCAAAGTCGAGCTGGTTTCGCTAAAGATAGAGGAGCTGTCTCCTGCAGAAGGGCCACCAAAGGGTAAATTGGAAAGAGCTCTGGTGTTGTCGCTGGGAGCAGGCGACTTGAGGTCTGTAGGTGTGGATGGCTTATTGATGGTAGCTAGCGGAAGTGTGCCAGTGCAGAGCTCGATTAAAAGCTGCGTTGTTTCTTCTGGCAAGTGGCTCAACAATGTTTTGCTGTATTTTTGAAGGTTTCTATCGGCTTCGTAAGGGCCCAATTTTTTGATGTATGCTAAAGCAGTGTCGTATTTCTTCATATCCTCAATCACGATGTCCAGATACATGTCGTGTTCCTGGAACTTTTCGGCCAAGTAGATGGCATGTTCGAAATAGCTAGCTTGTCGACAAACATTGATTGCAGTCTCCAAATCAAAGTTCAGATCTGTATCCGTTTTGATGAACTGATCCAAGCGAGAGACATCCTTCAGTTTGGTGTAACAGTTCAATAGCAAAGTTGTATGATCTGCATTTGCTAATCCTTTGGCGTGCAGCTCGTGAAGGTAGCTTGTCAAATTATAGATACGCTGTGCGTCCAAGAACTATAAAGCCTTTGTTTAGCGCCAACAGCGGATACGTTTGCACAGCTACCTACCTTTCGAATCACATAGGACGGCTCTAACTGTCCAATTGTCCGAATATATTGCTCCATGGATCCGTCGAAATCGCCTTTGTTGTATAAATGATCGCCATACTTTTTGAAAATCTCGGAAATACTAGTATCGTCGTACTTTTGCATATGAGCCAAATTGATAGCCAACACATACAGATTTAGTTTAAACAAAATTTCAAGCTTTGTAGGTGTGTCCTTTTCATCCAAATGATACAGCTATTCATTTGGCCATTTAGCCATCCATTAAACGCTCTTTTAAGCACACTTTACCTTGCCATCCATGCCGACAATCCAGATCGAATTCCACTCACAAAATATACCACGAATACCGCCCAAAAAGGTGCCAACGTAGGCGACGAACTTGTTGGCTGTGTCGAAAATAGCAATCTTTGTAAGCTCATTTGTTGATGTTCTTTTAGGGTTAAAGTTGAGAGAAGCACGAGCACCACTTGATAAATGAGCAGATGTTGTTACAGGAGGAGACACAATGACCAGGTAGCTTGATTTGAACCACGTCAATGATGATTTGGGCGTATCATATGCGAAACAAGGTCCTCTGCCAGTTGGGTCATACAAGTAAATAGCCTCATCACGACCCACTACCATTTCCTGCTGGTCATTCATAACAGCACAACCCAATCCACAGCCTTGTTCGTCCAATACGGTGACAGCAGGTTTTACTGCCGTTGTGTTGTATGACATGATGTTGCTGGTAGTAACAATGAATAGAATGGTTGATTTTGTTTGCTCTCTGAATCCAAGTCCGGTGATGGGTTCTTCCCCCTCGTAGATCACTTTCTGCTTGGTAGTTTTGTCTTTGGATAGGTCGCCACGAATCAGTATAACAACACCGTTCGCTAATCCGATAGCCAGCTGAGACATGTTTTCCAGAATGGCAAATGTAGATACTGGATAGGTCTTTCCGCCATGTTGTATTTTGATGGTGCGAAGTAGGGTTGGGACAATGATATCATCTGCTCCTTCAATCGGCTTTAAGGCATCTAAATCCCAAAATTTGACCACCGGAATACCTGATACAGCGTCATCTTCCTATAATTTTCGTTTAGTTGTACTATTCGCACCATGCTCCATCTTTTACACTACTCACACCAACTGTAATAAGGATGTTCTTTTGTTTCAGCTGTTTCATGTGGGTCACTCGACCACCATCATATGCAATGAACTTTTGTGTCTTGAACGAGCGGTCTACAATGTAAACATTACCTGACGAGTGTAAGATAGTTTGTTAAGGTAATATGATATAATTTGAGATATGATCAGCTAATGCAAACATGTAAAAAATAAAATAAAAGGATATCAGACAATACGATATGGCCACGACCAGTGGCGAAAACTGAAATATCTTGCTTCTATTATTTTATACTACATCAATCATTGAAACACGGTCGTTCTGATCAGCAAGAACATTACCTGGAATATAGCAGGTGTCTTTCCTTTTTCTATAGGATCTGTAGCTTGTTGTTTATCAAAGAAATTAAACTGTCTCCACTGTGCCAAAGACATCTTTTTTTTTTTTTAAATTTATATTTATTCAAAAGAGAAAGAGGGGAATTAATGTGTGTTGCTTTACAAGAGATACGTTTCATTTAGGCCATTCAAGCACCGCGCATTGATGTACTTTTTGCTTGGAAGCTAGTAAAAATAAGTTGGCGCTGCAGAATAGTAATATGGACTGAAGGTTGGGTTCAGCAGTTGGTTCTGCAGTGGAGTAGAGTAATACGGCTGCTGTAGATACATCAATTGCCGACTGTATGGATCATTGTAAACACCATTCAAATACATGGAAGCGTTGGGATACCCGTAACAATTCCTATTCCATCGATACTACATTTGATGCAGATGTGTAAATTCTATACGAATGCGTAGTCTCTGAGGATCATATAAATACCTGCTGCAAGGCATCATAGATAGGTGTGCCCACACCTCCTAGTATGCCATAGTTATTGAGATATTGTTGCCAATATGGGTCATACATGTAGCTCTGATTCACTCCCATGAGAAATTTGTCTAGGAGAAAAAGTGAAAAAGAGTGGCAAAGTAGCATGATGTTTGATCATATATGGATTTGTTTTGTTGTATATGCTACAGATGACGCTGTCCAATTTAGAAGGTTGACGTGATACCATCCATGCAATATTTTAAAATACAAGTACGCTTGCAAGGGAAGTAATTGCATCCAAACGATTGACTATTACAGCTCACATTACTCTAATACCCAGCGAGATGCATTTTTAGGATTCATTCAAAAGATTAAAGATGTCGTTGTATGATGGATCCTTAGTTTTTTTTTTCACTTTAGTCAGCTGGCATTTCGTAATGTTTACTCGCAAGTATTGTTGTTTACATGTTTGATTATTTAGAGCACTATTATCAGCTACTCTTCGCAGAATCAACTATGACTTGAAGTACCAAAAATGCGCTACAAACTCCATAGCTTCACTTGTACGATACTCTAGATCTATATCAACGGGAACATATTGTATACGGGCAGATGGCATACTTACATTAATGCTTATAAATCAATAGTATGCCTACTTTGGATGTATTTGACGAGTGATTTCTCGACTTAGAAGCTGCTTTAGGCCATCAGAATGGCATCATGCAACTGCTCTCGACTACTAGTTACTTGGCGACACTTTACTTCAAATTTTTTTGGATCATAGCAGATAGACCAGATCTCCATTTTTTTCTTGAGTCTGGTCAATTGGATATATAGGCCTTTTATTCAGAAAGTATTTCAAGTTGCAAAACGACCATGTAGCAAAGGCTTTAACTAATTGAGATCATCACACATCCTTTTTTCACATGAAAAGCAAATTCAATGTTCATAAAAAGTTGTTTTAAAGTCTTTATGACGAAAAGAAATAGTTTTATAGTTTGAGAGGCAATGCAAGACTTTTTATTGTTTATTGGTATTGATGTATGTTACAAGATTTGTTTTGAATTTGTATAGATTTGTATAGTAAGAGACCGCATTGATAAAAGTATAGCTTGGTCTTGTGTATAGAATAGAAGCAGCATAGACAATAGTATGGCTTGATTGATTGTAGATGTATAGATGATGACATTTTGTATTGGAGTAGTCTTGACATTGCATTGAGAGTAAGCAGCAGAGAGAATAGCATGGCTTGATAGTAAGAGATGATATATAGAGATAGCACAACTTGTTTCTTGATAGCTTTTGATAATGCTTGTAGATGAACCAGATAATGGATGACCAGAAGAGTATATAACTAGATGAAAAAAAAAAGACCAAATGAGTCTACAATATTTTGCAAGCATGACTTTGTGATATACCGTTTGGAACATTGATTGAAAGCTTGATGATTTGAGCACCAACAAGAGAGACCGGCACTATGTAAGCGGTACCAAGGTGTAAACTTGCTTCATCCATGATCCCAAAGTCATTGACATCTGAGGGCTCCTCCATCTCTAGATCATAAGTTGACCAACCACCAAGATCAAACCTATTCTCGCGAGCAATAAACTTGTGATCACCCCGTAGTACATGATCAGTGGATTCGCCCCGCAGTCTGTTCAGGATTATGAAGCGGTGACCCTACTCATTCCCACAAAAGTGTTTGCACAAGTGTAGTTTTTCGGCACTATATGATGAGTACAAGTTAGTGAACGTGGCTTATACACTTAACAAGATGAAATACTTACTCGCACAGTTCACCAAGGTAAGGAGGACCAAGAAGAGATCATGAAAGTATTGTAGCTTGAAGAGAAGACACCATGTATAGAACAAAAGTAGAGAGCCTAGGAGCCCTTGAGGCACTACATGATGAGAAGATGTCAGTAAAAAAAATGGTACGCTTGTTTGAAAAGATGAATACTTACTTTTAGAGCTGACCAAGGCATTCTTTTATCAGAGGTAGTTGTTGTTGAGATAGTTGTTGATATTGTTTCTTTTATATTTTTTTTTTTTTTTTTTATATTTTTTTTTATATTTTTTTTTATATTTTTTTTTATATTTTTTTTGTATAGAATAAAGCAGAGAGTATTTGGCTTTTTGTAGAGAGCTTTGACTTTGTAGAGAGTATTTGACTTTGTAGAGAGTATTTGACTTTGTAGAGATCTTTGAATTTGTAGAGAGTGTTTGGCTTTTTGTAGAGAGCATTTGACTTTTTGTAAAGAGAAGAGATAAAGAAGATGGGGATTCCACAATTCAAAATGGACCTCTATTTATACTCTTTTTCATCGATTTCATGGGAATATAGTCTCCTTGCCTTATCTAATGATCTTCTTCTTTACTTTTCTCCAGACCCTGTTTCCCTAAGGACACGAGAGTGGTACCATTTTGACGTTTGACATTTGGTCTATCTAACCCGCTTTATCCGATAATTTTAACTGCTCTCTAGCTCAAGTTATATCAATTTTATCATTGCAAAAAGCTCTTTTTTCAACATTCACATGAAACGAGTTCCCCCATCTCTTCATAGATGTAATCAACAAAAAACATTTCATAGGCTCATCTACATCTAAAAGTAAACAAAAAAAACATCATTGAACTCTAAAATCAGTGTAACTGTGGTCTATCTTGGCAGCCTCTCTATGTCTCTCTCCCTATTTTCTATCTCGAAAATCACACGGTAATCAAACCACATTTCTTTTTACTTATATAGTCATCAGCTGTTTGTTCAATTGAACGATAATAAAGCTCAATTCATTGTTTACATCGCTTTTGGAACCAGTGGAATGGTCTTTATATCACAAGCCATACAAAAAAATTCAATCGAATCGAGCAAAAGCTGTGTGCTTTTCAACAACAAGCATCAATAACGCTCTCATAGGGTTTCTAGGCCAGTGCATATGATTTTCGTGCTACACTTCATGCAACTTCCTTTCAAGTAAGCTCTTTCAGTGAGGAAATGTCCACCTTGCTGTTAATGATACAAGGCAAGGATACAGAGTGCCATGCATCAGTATATCTGTAATTACATAGTTAATGAAATCAATTGATGTCTGTTCAAGTCAAGGATTGCCACTAACACTTATAATTGCTTCTTTTTTACATAGTGCTTGAAACACACATTCTTATTTCTTGTGCCACAATGTAGCTAATCCACCTCCTTATTTTTCCTTTTCAATAACTATCAACTGATTCCATGAAAAACTATCTACGCTAATGCATTCGGCATATTTGGCTCATTCGTGTTTTTACGTCACTACTACTAATGTGTTGTATTGACCTCATTATATTGGTATATACACCAGACATCAATGATTACAAAAGCATCTGCATCATGATTTGGTTACTGTCGTTCATGAATAGGCTTGGATCGCTTGAAAGATGGCTGCTTTACCCATTAAATTAGTGTGTGTGTGGACAGGATATCTATCAGTAGCAGACGCATTACCACTTCGTAGCTTATGAACTGTAGATCTTTGGACCACAAGTACTACAGATGCAATATAAAAATTAAAAACTGCAACATGTCAATGTATTCAAATTATTGCCTCTATCCTCTAGTGAATCGCAAATCAAAGTACATGTATGACTACATATAGCCTCACACTGCCTATATCTTTTATTCAATGACTGTTACTATCAAAAATAGGGGGCTATCTCTCTATAGAACCCTTGCAGCAGTAAACAGTGGGTGTAACTCATCTTGAAACACACACAACCTTGCCTCCCTGCTTTCATTTTCATAAATCATGAAAGAAAAGAGCAAAAAGCATCAAATAAACGTGAATCAATATTGTATATAATACACCTACAAAGTTTTGATAAGTTTCGTACTTCATCTAGTTCAATTCATTTTATTTCAGCACATTTTATATCTTAGTTCGGTGAGATTACCCTTTTTGGAGACTCCCGAATCCAAACAACTCATTAAAGAATTAAAATGAGTTGCATGTGAGAAAGGTAAACAAAACGTAATGAACGAAAGAGAGATAAGCAAGCAAGTGATTGATTTATGGTCAAAAAGATTTTATTTATCATGAAAGCTACCCCTCGTTTGAAGCAAACTGCTTGAGAAAGTTCAATGGTGTTATTCTCGAAACCCAAAGTAAAGTACACATTGAGAAAATCATCAAAACATTAGAGATATCAGTCGTGGGACTTTCATCTTGAGACGTTTCAGGAATGAGATGACATACAACTATATAAAGAGGCAAGTTTTTCAAAGTATGAATCCCCATTCTTCTTTCTTCTCTTATTATATGCAAGCTTCTTCAGAAGGTAAATTCTCGCCTACAATGGTCTCTACTCTAGTCAATGCTCTAATCTTTGTTTATTCAGGTATCTCTCGCGGTCTTTCTCTGGCGGCTTTTATGTATTAGCACACCGTGTTGATGCATGTTGGGAGGTCTGCTGTGATGTCTAACCAGTGAGTGATTCGGAGCTCATCCGAGTGCTGAAAGGTACCTATCGAAAGGTAGTTTCGGGGCATCTATGTAGGCCTTCCACTTTTTTTTTGGGAACAGACAGGTCCTCACTTTCTCGTAGTTGTTCCTGTGAGTATCATTGTTGTTTATTAACGGTCTTGGTATATGAGGAAGAATCTCTGGGTCTACTGAGGTGTCTAGCCAGTGGGGTATTCGTATCTCATCCGAATACTGTCTGTGCAGTGGATTCGGGGCATCAAATGAGGTCGACCTTTAGCTATTCCCGTGAGTATATCATTGACGCGTTATTAATCGCTTTTAGAAAAACCAAGAAGGGCCCCCCAAGACCTACTGTGGTAAAACATAGTAGGCCTTTCACTTTTTGGGAACAGATGGACTCTCACTTTCACGTAGTTGTTCCTGTGAGTATCATTGCTATTACAAATGGCTTTGAGAAACCAAGAAGAGTCTCCTTTTATATAATAAATTAAATGAAAATTGTAATTGATAATAAAACATGTCTTTAATAACAATACATTATGCTGTCTTGATCTTTTTCCAATGTAATCCTCTAAAATGGACCATAAACTGCATTTCTACGAATTGATTATATTCTCGTCTATGTATTTGCATGAGTTTCGTCAAAGGTTTCCTCTGTAGATTCACTGCTATTTCGCTGTTGTTTTTGCTGTTGCTGTAGGTGCTCCTCTGACCTTGTAAATGGAAGCTTAGATCTAACAAGCTGAATGAATTTCATGTCAAGGACGACACGAGTAAGCGATCCAGCTGAAGCAATTTAGAGTATAAGTTACTTTCAAATACAGAGTGCTAAGCTGTTGTTTATACTTTTCAGGACTCTGGTATCAACATCCAGTCGAGCTGATCAGTCCATCTGTGCCCCCTGGAAAGCATTACAAACATTAGGATGAGTGAAGTGTTTGCAGGTACTAACACAAAATAGTGAGACATCCTAGAAGCTTGCGTGAATTATGTCGCACATTTGAGCTTTATCTTTCGTCATGAAAGGATATGTCGATTCAATTGATCGATAATGGATATTGCTCGTCTTTTATCATATCATAGTGGGTTTCTTAGATCTTGCAATTGTTTTTTTTGCACCACAAACTATAAAACTAGCTATCAATCAAATCAAGAAACATTGTATACTCTATTACTGTATCAATTAGTAGCGAAGATGCATGAAAAGAACTAGATGCTTCAGAAAAACATACCTTTCAAAGCAAAAAATCAACTGACCAGGGGCAAATGGGCCCAATGCATATCGTAAAACAGCTTTGCTAATCCAGTATTGCTTCGATAATAGTAACAATAAAGCTTAGATCTTTTCATAAATCACCAGTTACGGGTAGCATACCAGCGATACACACATTGAAATTATGTAGCGTGCAATGTGTCGTTAAGCATCTCGATAAAGGATTAAAAATAAGCTGTGTCACAGTGGTTCTAATGATTTACACCCACTAAAAGCGTAATAATTAGAGCTGTATCTCAAGTACCTGGATGCCAGGTCATGCTTCACATCTAACCTGATGAATAAAACGTATTTGAATCCATGTATCATATCATTACAGCACTTTTTTACTCGTAAAAGTGAAAAACACAGCCAAATCTGACGATTTTCAAGCACTGATATTTCTACTTATAGGCTGTTTCAGACCCTCAGAATGGAACCAAACGATTGCTCTCAACTAGTACTTGCTTGCTGATGCTTTATCTCAAATTTTTTTGGATCATGACAAATCGACTCAGATCTCAAATTTTTCATGTGTCATAGCAAGGAGGAATTTTCAAAAACCAAACAATCGCATTTTTCATCCCCAAAATGAAGTTTTCCACAATGACATGCCATAATAAAAAAAGACCTACAAGTCCAATTTATCTTGTAAAATTCCTAGTTTGGGGAACCCATTATGCGAAAGTTGAGTTTTCGACTGAAAACGTGTTTTTAGTTTCTCCTTATTTAGAACAGATTTTTGGTGAAACATGAGAAAGTTATTAGCACCATTCGATAGAGAATTCAAGTAAGTATCCGAGACAATTAATGTGCAAAGTACCTTAGATATAGTACTTTCAAAGAAATTCTCGATAGAAGGGGAAAAAAATTCAAATCGATCACAAATCCATCGTTCAGGATAGAAAAAATGTATACTTCGGGGATTGAAATTGGGCAGCAGCACTGCAGTAGCAATCATGCTGTTTTAGGCTGCTCATCTAGCAAGGATGCCAATAATTTAGAGCGCACAGAGTAACGATTATGTGGGGAGTAAAACTGCACAAGGGTTAGCCGATAGTTGTGCTCAAAGTTGTGCAGGAAGTTATTTGATTGTATAAATAGCCATAACTTTTACTCATAGTGGTATCGATGCGTAGTACAGAAGCTTAGATCAAACAAGTATTGTATTACTTCAATTCAGCCTAGTCAACGCTTATTTGCTAAAGGACTAATGCTGTCTCAGTATGGTCTTGTTCGTTTTGCAGCAGGCTGCTCTAAGCAAATTACCTGCTAGAGTTTCCTGATTATTGTCTCTCACGCAATGCTCAAAGCTCTCGGTCTTTTGCTTCACTGCCTCCTTTTTGGTTATGTCATATAATTGCTCAAACTTCCAAGAAAAAAATTGCTAAGTAACAGATCAAGGGATTTTAATTCTGGCAACAATTACAGAGTCTGAACAGTGAGAGAGATATACAAGACATCACATCTTGGCACCCATGAAAGCCCCAACTTTCATTGCTTGTCTAACACCAAGATCAAGCATAATTTCCTCGCTTCCACCTATATTAAAATGACCATGAGCCAAACTAGGTATTAAAAAAAGGTAAAAAAAAAAAAAGAAGATATTTCAAATACCTGGAATTGAGTAAGCTGTCAAAACAAAC
The DNA here is from genome assembly GCA_037974945.1 of Mucor circinelloides. Classification (NCBI taxonomy): domain Eukaryota; kingdom Fungi; phylum Mucoromycota; class Mucoromycetes; order Mucorales; family Mucoraceae; genus Mucor; species Mucor circinelloides. The sequence goes on along the minus strand of JBBNAA010000005.1, from coordinate 2,350,973 downwards.
GTGTAAGTTCAAATTAGTTCATAGGCATTTGATAAACGAGTACAGGCTTGCATTATTTACCTCTGACCTCTCTGTAGAGTCTTTCAATTTTTTCGCCTTGACCACCACGAGTGTACGACAATCCGCCAAATATTTGAGCGGCTTCACGAGCACAATATTCGAATGTTTGTGTTGATTGAGCTTTGCATAAAGCAATTGGACCACCCAAGCGAATAGGCAATAGTTGAGGAGGCAGTTTGCTAGCTTGGTAGGTTAAGATTTCCATCCAAGCATGAGTAGCTTCCACTTGTCTTATCATGTGCGCAATCTTGTTGCGAATCACAGGATGATCAATCAACTTCTTTCCAAATGTCTTTCTCTTGTTGGCATACTAATATGCAAGGTACCATGTCAGTTAAACAGTGCCATCCACCATGATACCTACTATATTCACCTTGATGGATTCTTCGATGCAAACTCGCGCAAATCGATTAGCCTGAATGACAATACCCATTCTCTCACTAGAAAAGTTCCACATGATATACTTGAAGCCCTTGTTCTCTTTACCCACAAGATTTTCTTTAGGCACTTTTACATCCTCAAATGTAACGTAGGCGGTTCCCGATGGCCAGACGCCACTGCATTTCATTTGTCTCGTGCCTATAAAGCAGTATGGATGTCAATGAAGACTGATTTTTACTGCTCTTAACTTCAATACGTACTAACACCAGGCATATCACGCTCAACTAGGAGGAAAGAAATACCGCCAAAACCAGGTTTACCAGTTCTAACAGCTACACAAAAGTAATCTGCAAATACACCGTTTGTGATCCATTTCTTTTCGCCATTCAACAAATAGTGATCGCCCATATCTTTGGCTTCTGTCTGAAGTCCTGCAACATCTGATCCGCCTGAAGGCTCTGTAATTGCCAGACAAATGATCTTTGTGCCAGCCAAGCAATCAGACACTACTTTATCCTTGAGATATTCGGAACCAAAGTGCAAGATGGGAGGAAGGCCAATACCTATTGTGTCTTATCAATATAGCGCTCTTAGTGTGAAACAGGATCCATATGAATTTACCTAATCCGCCACACAAAGCCCAAAGAACCTAAATAGCAAATGGTTACTTTCAAATCCGAAACCTAGCTTCTGCATACCTACACCGCCAGAACCACAACGCGAGAGTTCGTCAGTTACAATCACTGAATGAAATGCATCCCATTCCTCAAGAGGGATACCAGCAGGAAGAGGATATGGAAGATATTTTGCCTCACCACCAAAGCTTACGACAGCACCCAAAATGCCTGCTTTGGCAGCCTTGATAAACAGCTCGCTAGGAATCTGTTCCAATGAGTCATTCGCTGCATGCAAAAGATAACAAAACAAAGTTTATACACACCTTCTTTGCTTCATCCCACTCATGGCAGTTTGGCATGATTTCTTTTTCGACGAATTCGCGTACGTATTTACGCACAGCACGGTGAGAATCGTTGTAAAAGGGGCTCTGCCAATCTTGGTACCACATAGGATCGCCAAAAGGAACCATATCCCCAAAGGTTTCGCCCATGATCAATGGATTATTCTCTGACGAGGGCTTTTCTTGTTCATCCAAGTCTTCTGTGGTTGTGATGCCTTCTTGCTCATTATCTGCAGAATCACTCATTTGGCCTATTTCGTATTTTGCAGCTATGTTTTGTAAAACACTGGCGTTGTGGTATGCATCGAATTGTTTGGATGCGTCAGTACCGGCAACTTTGAGCAAGACCTTTTTGCCTCCTATTCCGTTGTTTGAGTCAAATGGAATCAAAGCGCCAAAGAAGCTTTTATTACTGTACCTGGATGTTCTTGTAAAAAGTTGGTTACATCGTACACTTTGCCATGAATGAGAATCCAACTATAACACTTGTCAATAATCACGTCATACGTATTGGCACATCTGCGTTACACTTGCCAATCTGTATCAGTTCTGTGCTTTGCAACTTCTTCAATAGTAAACTTAGACATGCTTATGGAAGAAAGAAAAAAGAAACTGAACAGCTCTTCACACGCAATTTAACTCACTTAGCTTTGTTTGTTTGTATCTATGCATGAAATAACGTCGAATGATTTGTAATTTCATGTGCCAGACAAACAGCCATGTGGGTAAGGCCGTCTTTTCGCGGACGTTACCTGTTGCAAAGCCAGAGTTGACTCTACAATTTACATTTCTCTGTTTTGGAGTGAAGCAAGATGATAGTCTTCAAACTTGGGAAATACAGGCCAAATGCTTATTTTGCATTCAATGCGTCCAGAGTAAATATCCTCATACGATTCCTTCATCGATACAATATATGTCGTGTCGCAACTCACGTGTACGCAATTTCATGCAACACATTCAGGAGATTTTGCGTGGTTGACTTAAATGGCAGATCGACACAATAATCAGGAGAAGGTTTTCGTTTATTTTGATGGGCTTCATTCGCATGACTATACGTCTCCTCAAACTTATCTTTGAACAATGAAATCAGAATTCTCCTCATTTATCCCTCTCTGCCCCCCCCCCCCAATTTTGGGATCATTTAAGCTTGGTATCATGGCAGCCAGGAACCAGGGAAACAGGGTCCACATTTTAGTATGATAAACATTTATTCGAATAAAAAGAACAGAGAAAGTGTGTACAGTAATTACAAAGGGGGGAAAGGACGAAATTTACAAGAGATTAGAATAATGGTTAAATGATATGCTGTCGTTGCTGTTGATTAGTTAAAATATGGCAATGGATGAGATGGTGACCTTTTTGTTCGCAAAGAGCACAAACTGACATGATGTTGTCATGGAATAAATCCTCCTCTTCGTCTCCTTCATCTTCTTCGGGTATAGGCGTGTCTAGTTTGTCTCGAACGGACCATCGATTGTTAATATCCGTGATAATGTGCGTAGTATTGTTGCTCTTCATTTGAAATTTGATGCCTTTCAGCTCAGTTGTCAATAAACTGTTGTTTTGTCGCTCTTTTTTAAGTGATTCCACAAGATCGATTTCTTTGGTCATCTTATCTTGTAATACCACTTCTAAAGTGTCTATGTCTTGCAACAGCAATCTTACTTGATCGTGATGTGATTTCATCATGGCGTCTTGCTCATCCTGCATCTTTTTGCGCTCCATATCCCAGATTTGCCTCGATTTCAACGTGCTCTTTTCTAGTCCTGACAGCGTTGACTCGTACGATTCAATAGCTTCTAAACCAGCTTTTCGTAGATCGTTTTGCTCTAACAAAAGATCGTTTACTTTTTTCTTTTCGTCGTCTAATGTTGCTGTCATTTGCTGTATTTTCTGGCGATGAATATCTTCTAATATCTCTATGCTATCCATGCTGGCTTTTTTGATTTGCGCAATTGTGCTTTCTAACTGTTCAATATGCTCGTTCTTCTTCTTTTCTATCAAGGAGGCCGCCTCTTTCAATTCACTATTCTCTTGTTCTAATGCTTTTATTCTGGAAATCAGATCGATATTATTATTGACTTTAGTCGGTAAAGGAGGAGGTGCATCGATTGTAAAAGAAGGGGGCTTTTTTGATTTGTGATGATGATGATGCGGTGTGGAGGGTCTATTGATCAAATTCAAATGCTGCTGCTGTTTGATGACTTTGATGGCTAATATGAATAAACCTGTCTTGGGAGGACAAACAAAGTAGCGTTTACTATTCAAAAATATTAATTAATTGTGTGTGCACTGGGAAAAAAGAGCAAATAAAAACGTGCTATTCTACTTTACCCATCAACAGACCCATCATTTTTGCCTAAACCAACAGTGTCTAATTCAATGCCAGCCCAGGTACCTGCTTTGAACTTTGTAGTGCCAATAAATCGTACTATGCCATGGTGAGAGTTGACTTGCACTCTATCACCGATATGAAGTTGATCTTGTATTAATTGCTGTTGGTTATGCTCGACAATGTGCGTTGGCGTTGAACGAGATGTCAATGGCCGTCTTGAATCTGACCATGTCTTGCTTGACATGTTTGGATATTCTAAATGTGAAAGGAGAGGAAAGGAGAGCAAAAAGAAAGAGAGAAACGAGAGAGAGAGAGAGAGAGAGAAAGAATTAAAAAAGGGTCGATAAAATAGCTTGAAAATGGGAATTAATTGATTTACTCTTCAATCACAGTTTTTTTTCATTTCGTTAAAAAAAGAAAAGAGTAGATAAAGGAGAGTAAGTAAAGTAATGATTTATTTGGGGATCTTGTGTTATTCTTCATTTGTTAAAATACCTATGAAAATTCAACCTTATTTAGGTTTAAAGGAGCCAGTCAGTTATAAATGAGCTGTTGAATCAGGTTTTAATGCAACATCTATCATTCAAGAATTAAGACCGTGCTTTGACTGGTGGATCAAACACATGTAGCGCTTCGTGGCACTAATGCGGTGCTACTGTTCTTGATTTTCAACAATTGATCTCTTAACAATACCGTAATCAAGAAGACTTTTTATTATCATTATAGAACAAAGAATATGGAAGCTCGCTCTAAATAGATTAGCGACCAAGACAATCAATGTTACACTGCAAATGCTCTTACTGTTTCACGTTTTTAGAGTTTGTTTGCATTTAAATGATTTAAATTAGACATTTGAGGCGTTCCTAGTGGTTGTTTTCATTTAGAAAACTTGCCTTCTTTCTGACCACAAAGAAAGAGGTGTGGGTTTGTGTTCCATCATCCGAGACAATAGCCCATTTTACCATTAATGATGGCCTGATTCTTATGGGTTAGCATCTTGCTATTGATGGCTATGCGCTCGATAGGCATATGCCTGAATCCCATTCAACCTCTCAATCAAAGCTCTTTTTATATATATATATATCATCGAAATCTGTACATTGTGCACATGAACGATACACGTCACTGAGTTCAGCAGAATTTATTGGATGAAATTGGTAGCATGGCTTTCGATCTGTTGAAGACATCAACCTTTATGCAAACGTCATCTGGCATTCGCTCCATTTCAATCTATTGTACTTAACTACAGCACCCAGCTGTTTTGAATCAAAAAAGCAGGCGGCGTTTTCATAATTGGAGTCAGAGTCCTATTCGAGCCGTGTTGGCCATTATCAGCTTTCATACAAGATAGCAGAGCATTATGCTGGGCTGTTACCTTGGATTAGACAGAATACACACACAATCACAGCCCTAAAAACTCTTTGCATCAGTGTTAAATGCTACATCAGTTGCACAACATGGACCGTTTTATTGAGCGAATAGCAGGACATGGAGTAAACGCTACTTCATATTGGTTTGGCGATAAGTTTCGCTTCATTCTTGTATTAAAGAGCACATAGATTTGACGGATCCCATTCCTCTGCATTGAATGAGGCGCATTGTTGTTCAATTCATGGCCCCTTTCCTTCTGTGTGATGCTGAAAAACCCGACAAAGGACATGGCCAGTTATAATCTACCAAGAAAATTTTTATTTAAAAGGGAGATATGACTCCAGCGAAGCAGATTTCTCTCTTTTTTTCTCTCTTATTTTCCTTATCTTTCAATTAAACCAAACGAGATTTCTTTGGACATATTAAAATATATATTATTCCGTCATGTCAAGTCGAACTTCTACTACTCATGTTACAATCCTCAAACAAAAGAATGGTGGCATTCCATCCGTGATGGTAAATTCAAGTAGCCTCAACAGCGCCGCAAGTAGTAAACAGCCCACTTTATCAAAGAATAACAGCACACAAGTAAAGGTTTTGAAGAGTAATAAAAAATCGCAACACAGCAAACAGCAGCAACAAGAACAAAAGCAGCAAAAGTCTAGTAAATCAGCATCCCAGCCTAATAACAATAATGCTGTGAAGAAAGCTTGCGTATCTGCGCCAACCACTCCGCAACAAAGAAGAACAGTTTTGCCAGTAAAGGCCAGAAGAGTAGAACGCAGAAAAGAAATTGTATCCATGACAGAGGCTATTAAAATTGAATTAGATACTCCCTCCTCCACAGAGTCTGATGATTCCTCTTCCTCGTCTACGTCTTCTTCTCCTGGCGGCAAAAAGGCTGTAAAAAAGAACCATGGGCATACTAACAAACAGCAGAAAAAGGTGATTCCTACTATTATTAACGCCACTACTTCCACTACTATTATCTCTGCGGAATCCACTAAAAAGAGGTAAACACTTTTTTCCCTTCTTGTGTGTTGAGTGCCAGTAAACTCAAATGTTCCTATTTTCCCATCACAAAAAAGAGAACAACAGAGAAATCGTCGTAGGTCAAGTAGTGTCATTGATATTAGAAAGAGCCATGTTTATGCTGGACCCACATTCAACAACGCCCCTGCTCCCAGTGCTTTACCTATTCCAGCTTTCTCTCCAACATTGCTATCTGTGGATCTGATTACTAGCACAACTACCACTATCACTGCGGATGGAGAGGATGACCTTCAGCGCCACTCTAAAGATTTGATGAATCTTTTATCACCCAAACCTCACCATCGTGAATTTGATAGCGATTTATCCGAAATCCAAAGAGGATTACGATCAATGTTGAAGATTTAAACACCAAATTGGATCTCTCTTTTTTTTTGTTTCCATGCCCACATCTTTGCAACATCAATATACCCTTTCTCCTCTGCCACCTGTATATTCTTCGTCATTGATGTTGTAAAGAATGGATTCTTTTTTTTTTTTTTTTCATATTATCCCCTCTCCCCAAACACACACCCATACACACACACATGCACACTCATCATTTGTTATTGTATTTTTCTGTTTCGTTTCTTTTGTTTACACTGTTCAAATTGGTCATGCTGATCAAAGAAAATCTCATCCGCTTATATGTTTAAGGATGCCATATTTCGCTCTATTATTTGTATTATATTCACATTAATTTTCTATATAATAACTTTCCCTTCTCTTTCTCCATCCCTCTCTCTCACACATACACTAATCATGACAAAGCTAATCATGTAATATCAAAGATCAGACAAGAAACAGTTACCAACAACAAAGAGATACTTCTTACTTTAACCCCCCCCCCCCTTAATCCCCCCTTTTCCCCTTTATATTCAGCCCATTTACAAACACATTGCACCAACACACATCAAATTTCATCAAACGCTTTTCTCTACCCCCCTCCCCCCATCAATAAATAAAAAAAAAAAAAAAAAAAAAAAAAGATAAAAAACTAAATTAATGCATTTCAGTTGTATTCTAATGTCCCGAAGATGATGCAGTTTGATGAATTCTGTTGCGGATCATTTATCAAGATTATAATCCGAGTCGAACGTTATCTGGGTCGGGTAATGGGATAAATTGGAAATCAGCTTTGGGGGGTGTGGAAGGAAGAGCTCCAAATGAGAGTGAGGCAAAGAGAGAGTTTAGTGTGTGGAGGTGGAGGTAGGAGGTGCAGCAATATGAGCACAGAAAGAATCTGTAGCTGTATAGATCTCCCTCTTTCATTTCATCATGGCAGCTCAAATCTCAAAGAAGAGAAAGGTTTGTGGAAACCACTAGATGTTGATGGATGGATGGATGAATTTTAGAATCAAATTTTGACTGCAAAAATTCAACATTTCACTGCAACTTGGATGTACCGCTACGATTCATCTGGATGTTCATCAACATCATCCAATGTCCAGTAATGCGAATGCTAACTTTCTTCTTTTTTTTCCTATCTGCGTTTACTCCTTCTAATACTACTTTAGTTCGTAAGTTGCTATACCAACATGCATTCCGAATCAATCAAAATAAGCAATTTCTGACGAAATTACATATATTAGGTCGCTGACGGTGTCTTCTACGCTGAACTTAACGAATTCTTCACTCGTGAACTTGCTGAAGATGGCTACGCTGGTGTTGAGGTCCGTGTCACTCCTGCTCGTACCGAGTAAGTCAATGCAGATCATCCGTAAAAACAAAAGACGACTAATCAAAGCTGCATTAAATTAGAATCATCATCCGTGCCACTCACACCCAAAACGTTCTTGGTGAGAAGGGTCGTCGCATCCGTGAATTGACCACTCTTGTTCAAAAGCGTTTCAAGTTCCCCGAGAACGCTGTTGAGCTTTATGCTGAGCGTGTTCAAAACCGTGGTCTTTGTGCTATTGCTCAATGTGAGTCTGTCAAGTTCAAGCTCCTTAACGGTTTGGCTGTTCGTCGTGCCTGTTATGGTGTTGTTCGTTTTGTCATGGAATCCGGTGCCAAGGGTTGTGAAGTCGTTGTCTCTGGTAAGGTCCGTGCTGCTCGTGCCAAGGCCATGAAGTTTGCTGATGGTTTCATGATTCACTCTGGTAACCCTGCTCGTGAATTCATCACCACTGCTGTCCGTCACGTTGATTTGCGTCAAGGTGTTTTGGGTATCAAGGTCAAGATCATGTTGGATAACGATCCTACTGGTCGTAACGGTCCCAAGCAATGTCTTCCCGATATTGTTACCATCCTCGAACCCAAGGACGAAGCTGCCATCACTGAGCCCTCTGCTCAAGATTTCAGACCTGCTCCCGCTGCCCCTGCCGCTGAAGCTGCTGTTGAAGCCAACTAAATTTTTATTTCAAAAAGCTATGAATAAATCACAAAACAATGTATTTTTTGGTTGACGACATAGTTTGCACATATGAAGATGTGGATTGGATGATTTAGGGTATGGAAGATTCGCTGAATGGTTGATAAGAAAGAGAGAGAGAGAGGACACATTGCAAAACCAGGAGAGCAGCAACTACAAAGGATTTAGGTTTCAGCATTGCTGATGGGTATTACTATTTGCACAATCGAAAACAACTTCACTTGTAACTATAGATATAGCTATTTTACGATGCTACATGCCTACATTAATGGGAACAATTCATATGCGGGTAATCTACAACAATTTTCATTGCGATCATCCGGAAATTGATTGCTATTCCAGACAAAGCAACTATACAGTAGTTTAGTCGGTCAATAGCAAATGTCTTGCTTTTGTATATACTTACAGTTTGGTGATAACTAGTTCGACGAAATATTTGTCCTGGCAAGGAGTATAGAAGATCAATGCTAGCAATTGCTAACCCGCAACTGCAATAATTTCGACTAGTAGCTTTTTCCTCATTGCTTGCTTGAACAGAATAGATGTTGATAAAGCGATATCTCATGGCATCCTTCTCTCTTCTTCTAATAGATTGAGCCAGGTTGTCTTTTTGTTATAGAACAGGTTGCTCTGCCGTTTATCTATTCATTAAATAACGCCTTTTAGTTTGAAAAAACTCGAACCCACTAGAATCATCATAGAGCTGATCTCAAACGTCTGACTAAAATTGGTCTCCTTTGGGCTAATTAAAAGAAACAAACTCTGATTACGACCTTATCTTTCTTTTTATTCTATTTTTTGCCTCAAGAAAAAATTGATCAAAAAGATGAAGCTACTATCACCTTCTTCATATTTTTGTTTAATTCTAGTATTGATTGGATTTATAAGAGCAATTCAACTGTATTTCTCCTCCACAAGAGATTTGAGAATTGCCAATAAAGATGACAATTGGTATCAACAACAGCCCAATAATATAGTGCCTGCCGAATTACAACACGCAGCATACAGAAATGCAACAGGTCGAATGGCTGACCAACCTGATCAAATATTCTACTTTATTCAGGTCTCTGATTTGCACATTTCACAGTTTCAGCCTGAAGGACATACCATTCATTTCTTGCACTTTTTGCAATCTGCTTTACCTGTGATAAAGTAAGTCTCTTGCTCGTAGCAATGTTCCCATGCTCAGCAACTAAAAAACAAGTATTAGCCCTGAATTCGTAGTTGTCACTGGAGATTTGATTGATGCCAAAGATGAAACTAGAACTGTATCAGCGCAGTATCCTCAAGAATGGCAGATATACAAGTCTGCGGTTGAACAAGGTGCGAATGGTACAACTTGGTACGATATGCGTGGAAATCATGATTGCTTTGATTTGGTTTCATGGCAGGCAGAAAACAACCTCTACAAAGATTTTGGAAAGAGCTCGAAAGCTTTGGATGATGGTAAAGGTGTCTATAGTTGGCAACTGTCAAAGCCATTTGGTAACTATCAATTCGTTGCTGTCGATTCATGGTAAGATGACGAGGTCTCTATGAATGCTCACAAGTGTGCTAATCATACACTCACAGCCCTAGAAAAGGTCCATCTCGTCCATTCAACTTTTTCGGCTATCTCACTACCAACACTATGAATCGCCTTGTGTCTAAAATCTTGCCATCCACATTTAATCATACGTTTTTGGTAATATTATCTCGAATATGGAAGGCGAATTTTGCTCTGACGGATCATTCAACTAGTTTTCTCACTATCCCACTACAACCATGTTTCCAGGTGTATCATCGGAAGGATATACGTTCAAAGATTTAGCAGACCATTTCAGCATCTATTTTTGTGGTCATTTGCATAAGTTGGCTGCTGGGCTTGGAGAAGTGCTCAAAACTTACAGAAGAGGATCTGATTCTTTAGAGCTGGAAGTAGCTGATATGAAAGATCATGGCGCTTACCGTATTGTTGCAGTGGATCACGATTTGATTTCTTTTGTAGATGTCGAACTGCCCATCGCTCAGATCCCACCTGTAACCAACATTGTACCATTGACAAAGGACAACAAGATTATTTGGCCCGAAAAGATTCATCCTGCTCCAGTGGTTTTGATCACAAATCCCAAAGATTCTCGCTTCACATTACCTACAAAGGAGCCTCTTCATGAATCTCGACTCAGCACACATATACGTCTATTGATATTTTCCGAATTTGCACCAGAAACTCTCAAAATTCGCACATTTGTAGATGACAAACATCATGCTTATCCAGCAAAGTTCATTGGCTCCATTGATCGAGACAGTAACATGCCACTATGGGCCATCTTATGGGATCCTATTGATTTTGATGATTTTGAAACACATTACTTGCGCATTGAAGTGACAGCACCTGATCAACAAGTGGGTGTTCATGAGGTGCCCTTTCGAATGGATAACATGAGAGTCAAGATTCAGGGCAGCGCTGGTGAATGGATTATCTGGGCCCGTATTTCGTCTTTGGTGCGATTCCTGTCTATATTCGCAGTGATCGCCATGTTGATCACTATTACCGTGCCCAAAATCTACAACGACTTTGAAAAATGCCAACAGAGAGATTCCAGATACAATCTTCGCAACAAGACTTTGCTGTCCATCCACGAAATTGATGCTGGTATTAATCGCGGTATTTATGCTGGTATTCAGAAGCATATATTCGTATGGGTACATCGCGTCCTACAGTTCCCCGACGAGCAACCTTACGTTTGGTCATTGTGCTTTGTTTGTTTACTGGCTCTATTGACGTTACCATGGTTCCGTGCAGAATTCATTCCTTCCGGCAAGGATGAAGGTGAGAGAATGGGATTCTTTTATCTATGGGGCTTGTTATTTGAAAAGCATCAGTGGGTGCCTTTGGACACCTGGATGTATGCTATATTTCAATTGACATTCAACGTTGGTATTTTCATCCTGTATTTCATTTGGAAGTCTACCAACGCTTTTCAATTGAAGTGCACAGGCAGTGGTCAACAATATCCTCCCCATCTCTTATGCGATCGAATCTGGTTTCAGACCCTTGTCTTGATGTATTGGTTGTGGCGAGTCCAGGGACTCTCGGATTTGGCCACGTTTTATGGAGGTGTATATCCTGCTTTGGTGTTTAATTTACTCATTTGGTGGCTAATTGGCGTTGCTGTTGTTATTGTTATGGGAAAAAATGGCCTTTATGAAGCCATTAAGAATAGACACCAAACATCTGAGCCTGTGGGTGTTGCTTTGGAAATTTGCCCCAGTTGTGTCGATGCTGTTGGTGGCGTTGTGCATGATGAGGAGCCTATTAGAGATCATTTCTTTGTCCGTACTGCTGGTCAAGACGAAGAACAAGTTCAGGAAGAATCCAGAGGACTCTTATTTGATGGTGATGGTAGTAGTAGCGATAGCTCCAATTCATCGAAAGCGTTTAGGAGAAATGCGTTCAACAACAACAGCAAGAGGGATTAGAGGAGGAGAATTCTTTTTCTTTTTGGTTTCTTAATGTAAGGAAAACCTGTATAATTACAAACATACACAGGCAATGGATGTTGCCTAAAAAATACCTCCCTAGATGATACAAGATGAAATAAAATAGGAGAGCTAGTTATAAAAACAGCCAATTTTATGAAAAATGCCCTTTTCAAATACATTTTGCTTGATCCATGCCAGACACAAAATTGATTTTTCGGGATGAACCTATCCATCAATCATCAAGCAAAATAATACAATGGCTTGGTTTGGATCAGTTGGAGCCCGAAAGAGCCCTTACATCTCATTTCGTATCATCAAAAACCTTGTTTTTCATTAGATTGCCACTGGTTTTATACAGTTTTATTGTCATGTGGGTTGATATCATTTATACTGCAAAAACAGGTGGTTTTAGGCAATTCTTTGCTTATTTTACTGATTTGACATTTATCGGAATGCATGCTTATCTGATGGTAAGTGCTCTGGGGATGCATCTGCCCGGTTAATTGACATGTGTTTGTGTGTGTGTTTGTTAGACTACCATGTATCATCATGCAAAGTATCTCTGGCCACATCAATCTTTCAAAAGACCATCTTCCTTTTTGGATCAAAGCTCTGTGCTAAATTACGCCTATGTGTATCTGTATCATACAGTCATTGTTTACAAGTAAGTGCAATGTTAGAGTAGGTTACAAATCATACATGTTGACCTAGTAGATAACAGCATACAGACTCCAGTTGTCTTTTGGCTATTATTGGCAAAGGAAAAGCTATTTGAAGGTATATAGTTCACATATGTTGTGTTATCATCCACATAATCTCATCATACAAGTGAATAGCCCATCTGTCACCTATTGATTTCTGGATGAGCATTTCGCTGCATGCTGTTACCTTGTTCATACTCATAGTGGAAGTTATTTTCAATCGAATGATCATCAGAATCAACATGGTGTTGCTGGTGTTTGGCACAGTGCTGTTATACATGTGCCTTGTATTCATTATATTTGCAGTGTAAGTATCATTTACAATAATAGATGTCATGTACTAATTTGATATACAGGGAGCACTGGTGGGTATACTCTTTTCTCGACTGGAGTGTGGGTCCAAGTGCCATCATATGGTATCTAGCCATTTCAGTGTTTATTGTGTTGTGCTTCTTTCTCCAAGTGGGATTGCATAAAGCAAGAGATCAGATTGCCAAGCGATTCGTAAAAAAATACCGCAACCGTCAGCCTACTCAAGATGATGATGATGAAAAGAAGGAGACTCCTAGCGAGATTACCCAAACTTCCAACTTTGAGCCCTTGGCTAGTACCATTGGAGGAGGCTCACGTATCACATTTGGCGAAAATTCAACTACTGACATATCAAATCATTCTTCCATTTACTATTAAAATCCTAATACTATCATCAGTACCCTTATGTGCTTCCATGGTTAGAGCCCGAAACATATACTGCCATGTCTTTTAGTAAATTTTGGTCCGTTTGGCCCCCCTTATTATGAAGTCCAACTGTTCTTGTAATTAAACAAACGTACTTTGAATGTTTATCCGTTGCAAGTGTATTGAATAAACATAATCGTCGTGATGTATTTGCTGCCAAGCTTCAGATACACCTGTCTTGCAGACAAAATTTAGAAACACAGTCGAACACTACTGTACTGTTCTATCTCTTGCCCTTGGTACGAATCATAATATCCTAATGATTGTAGTGGTCTTATCGTCCTGTCAAATCTCGATTGCCTAAAATTGCGTTTTCTGCCGCTACACCACCTTCTTAAAGCGACCCAATATAGCTTGTTTTTTCCAAAGGTTCTTATTCTTTCATCTTTAGATCATCTTTAAGCCTATGTTTAATTTTATTTTAGTCTATTGAATAATCAAACCAGTTTGTTCGCTGCAAGCGGTGAGGCCAACAAGGCCCTGTGATCAGCAGCCAATGTCTGATTCTTAACATTCATTTGTTTCTTTTGATGGAAACCTCATCATGATTTGTAGGTACAAAAGTAATAAGCCACGTGGAAAAACAAAAAGGCTTTTGTTATTTAGGAAAAAGATATGAAAACAGCAACATAAAAATGAACTGTTAAACTATAAAATTTACTGCCTGATTTCAATGTATAATGCAGGTTTATACGTCACAATTTTCTGCTATGAAAACTAGTGCACAAATCAGTGAGGGAAACACAACAACAGTTCCTCTATAAGTTTATTCAAGAAAACAAAGTAAAGTAAAGCGTTATTGTTTATTACGAATTCTGTGATATTTAATTGTGCTGCTCTGAATAGGGTAATATGTATTCAGGTACAAGTAGTACAAGATCAAATGCCGAATGCTCTTTTATAGCATTCTGGGATATACAACAAACCACCAACGAAGCCTGCAATGGGGGAGGTGCTGGCGTTTCTCCAACATTTAGCGCCAGGGGTATCACCGGCAGTCGTTCTCATGGCTTTTCAAATAGTCAATTAAAATGATAATGATAGATTTTTTCAAATCTATCGAGTAGTTTGTATATATTCGATTGAGAGGCCCATATTCTACTACTGAAGTGTGATTGACTTGATTACTTGCATTTTCTATAATATAAGAGAAATGCGTGTTAGATCTGAGCTCGCACGATGACACCATCATTGAGCGTATGTAGCAAAATTAGGCGACTAGTTATATGCTACTAAAACTGCAGATATTTATTTGTTTTCTGACAGTTGAGTTACTTGGTTTTCGAAGTTTCTTGATTACCTTATCAAACAGGGTTTTTCTCTGTTTCGTAATTCACGTGGTTAAAGATTGTACGCCATTTAATCTACGGTGAGAATTTATATAGCAAGTATTGTAATTTAAATATGTATAAATGAAGACATGTGTTTACAAATGATTTAAGTTTTTTTTTTATTAATTGACAATTAGATGATGATAATAATGATAATATGGAGACAAGAGGAAAGCGAAAGGCTGTAAAAAAGAGAAAGTGAGAGAGAGAGGGGGGTATGTGAAAAAAAAGGATTACTACTATACAAGAATATTTATAAACCCATATCTCTCAGTTCATTAATCATGTCTTCTTCTTCTATTGATTGCTGGTGTCTCAATAATGCCTTCTTTAGTTTTTCAGTGTACTCAGTAGCCTTCGCTACGTGTTGAAGTTTTTGATTTTGAGCTCTATCTTGCCAGCAGCATGAAGATTCTTTTGAGATGCTCCTCTTTCGCAGATGTTGTGCATACGCCGATGTAATCTTCTTTTGTTTGGCACACTTTTTAAAGCTGTTGTGTTTATCGTCTTTTATCGTTTTGCGTAGCAGTTTGTCTAGTGCTTGGGCATGTTGTTCTAAATGATTAGTATAGATTTTTGCTGTATCCGTAGCATCAGCAGGCTCTAAATTATGATTCTTGTTATTGACCATGCATGCTTCTAGTGATGCGCTAAGTTTTTCTGAGAACATGATATCCAACATGGGCTTTGCTTGCGGTGAAGGTGGAGGGGCTTGCGGTTGCAACATTTTGAAATCAAAATCTTCGTCTTCTTCGCTTGAAAATTCTGACAAATGGCTTTCATTTGGTGAGATGGTGTTGATGCTGTTCATATAGAGGTCGTCCATGGCAAATGGCGAAGAGTATCGAAGTACTTGATCCTCATTAATGAATAGTAAATCGTCGTTATGATCAGCATCAAGTATTAAAGTGCTCATGATTGAAAGGGAAATGTTGTCGCAAACAAAGAAGAAAAAGAGAAACCTTTTGGTTTGAATCCATTCAAAAAGCCTAAAATTTTTTATCTCTACCAATCAAGAATGTCTTGTATTTCATTCGCAGCATTGGATGCCTATTCGTTATTATCGTTGTATACCAGCATTAACCAAGCAAGCGGTCTCTTGTCTACTGTACAAGGTCTTAAGGGCCATCGCCTGTCAATCTATGCATACTTGTGCTTAAAAGCGCTCTTTGTCATGTACAATAAAATATCTGTTTGGTATACTACTCGGTTTTACTTCAACCAATGTTGATGCAAAGGCATAACTGAAGGTGCAAAGCACGCCGTACCGATACAAGCTACACAACATTGACGTTTTAGCGTTGAACAAGCAGATCTTTTCTTTTCAAGAACCAAGTATTTGTTCGCAGAAAGTAAACTGTGCAATGGCGTACATAGTTTCGTCTTATCTAGGGTGCAATGCGATATGCGTTCAGACAAAACACCATCCATAACTTGGAGCTGCATACTAACAAGCTTAGAACAGCACTTATCCAATGCCCACTTCCATCCATTGAGTCATCTTGTGGTAGGTTTGATACTTCACATGGTATATCCGTGAGATTAACAAGGATCTCGCATTGTTGTATACACTTGATAGCTCAAATAATCCCTCGCATATAGAACAATTGAGTATTTTAATAATTGAAAATAGCTATAGTTTACAGACCTTTTCAACAACTGATTTGTACTTCTTTGAACGGTACTATGCGTGTTCAGACTACCACTGTCATTCATCTGTATTTGTAGATACAGACTTAGAACAACACACTCTTTCGCCTACTTCCGTTCAACTGTTCGATCGTGTGTTTTTTGCTTGATTACTCCAGAAGATATATCCATAGGACTAAACCAGATTTGCATCCATCCGAAAGATAAGTTGTCGTTCCAGTTGACCTACATATGGTACAACAGGACCTGTCACAAATAAAAGCTCAGCTCAGGAAGTTCAAGAATGGGATCCAAAACGGCATAAATTAACTGTTCACTCAATGAAATTCGAGACCTTGTCTCGCTTTTTTCTCTTCAATAAACGCCAATAAAGTCTGCTAAATCAAGCAAACCAACTTTGCAAGACCTCGAAGGGAGTTACAGCTTGCCGGATACATTGAGAAGTGAACTACACGTTGAAGGCAATCAATTGACTGTTAACGCTAGATCATGGACGAATGTGAATGAAACTGTTGACTCATATCTTTCATCGACTATGTATCTGCTCTCTTTCAAAAGCCTCTACAGCAAGTTGATGACTTCGTTAGATAAACTCGCCAACCCAAAATACGCTCAAGTTCCCAAAAAAGTTGCGTTTTACTCGAGTTCTGTTGCTGCTCATCTCAAAGGCCTCAAAGATAGCACTGGCCGTTACTACATGATGGAGTCTTGGAAGGTCAGAACGCACCAGGAGCGAAGGCTAGCAGAAGAGATTGCTGCGGCTAACGGTGCAATCCTTACTCAAGAAGGGGCTGGCTGGGTCACAAAACGCAAGGTAACTTTTATTTCATCTTTTTGAATAATTTATCAATTACATTTAGTTGATATCTCGATGTAGATGCAAGATAATAAAACTTCCTCGACATCACCCCATATCAGCAGCAATAAAAAGTCTGTAAGATATCAAATAAATCTTCAAGACATGTACTCAAATGTAAATAATACTTTTATACTCTAGATGGCAGATGAAGTTGTCAATACAATTGAAGATTTACATGCTATAAACGATGCCTACGATCAATTATTATGCGACGAAGCACCAACCTCGTATAATAGCAGTATCCTCCAGGTATACTTTCGAGATTACAAGAGATAGAGTACTTTGTTTACGTAAATCAGAGCGGCATCAAGATCATGAAAAACAAGAAATCTATGAGTTTCATGCGCCATCAAGCATATTAGTGTCGCCCAACAAATTAGCACTGCAACAGCAAGATGTCAGTAGCCTAGATGAAATCTTTAACTTGGTCATATCATGTACAAGACAAAACTCTACCAGTGTCGCAGCAGTAAAAGAATATGACGACTATCACAGAGACCAACAAGGCAATGCATACTTTAAAAAGATTGAAAATGGATTCAAACTATTGGGTGATTTTATATTGAAAGATAACTTTGACGAAAAATCCCTTTGGTCCTCCCCTTACACATGCAAATCTATTATTTTCATGAAGAGAGTACTTGCAGGCTATTGCTTGAATTGTGAAAGATCAATACCTCTTTCAAGTGAATGTTTGCTGCAGAAGCAATTATAGTTTGGTTCAAGGCTTTTGCAGTACTTACTAAATTGACATTCAAATGGTAGGCATTTAAGCTTTTTTTTGCATAATTATTTAATGCATCTCTTTAGGTTTGAAAAGCAGAACGACGAGTCAAGTGTATGCGAACAAAGTGGCTTGCAAGATATATACTGTTATAAACTGATTGCAACATAACGAAGAGAGATGTTTGCCCCAACACAAATTATCATGGCTCCAACAACCGGATAGGCTTCAAGATTCTTGCTGTACAGCAGAGAGGCTTTTCGATTCCACGGCTCGCGACTGTGTGAATCCAACGCCAGAGGGGTCCCAGAGGACGACGAGTCGAAGTTAATCTGGCTGCCCCTTTCTGAATACCGACGAAGCAGCAACTGCAAGAAGAAGAAGAAGAAGAAGAAGAAGAAGAAGAAGCTAAGAAGACCAAATTACTGAATGGGCTGGCGCTATCTGCAAACAAGAAAGTTGCATTTTTCACTGAATCATCTAGGTAAGGCAGTAGTGACCTAATTGAAAAGCGGCTTACTGATCATGTCTTTAGAACGTATCTCATCGTGTCGAAGACAGCTTAAAGAATTTGAAAAGCGCCTCTAATCTTTTAATAAGAATTCACTCTGAAAGAGGTCGAGGTGCCCTTCTGAACATGATGGGTGATACAATGATCCTTTGTCTGTGTTCTGTTGGTGATCAACAAAAATGGAACTTTGTAGAAGCTCGTCCAACTATCATTCCTATCTTGTAAAGGTATTTGAAATGTTTGCGTTTCTGGAGGTAAAAACTAGTAGAAAACGCTGCAAGTTCGACTTCTGACATGCCTCCTTTATTCTCTCAAGACGATAATCAATCACAATCATGATCTCATCATTAGTTTGGAATTGGAGCACCTTGGTTTATCGCCTTTTGACTACACTACAGTAGGGACTCATTTCAAGCTTTAGTCTGCCTCATACCATTACCACATATTATATGCCCCATCTTGTTTTACACCACTTGATCTCATGTTTATAGTTTATTACCAATATTCTACATACCAATATTCATTGAAATATACATTTCTATCCAGTCTCTGTACATTATACCTAAAATCGGGTGTCTATTAAACAAAATGTAGCTTGTTTATAAGTGAATGAGGTCGCTGTCTCAAGCTATACATTTTGATTGATCTGATCCAGCTAAACAGATCGACTTGCGATCCCATCGCCCCGCAACGCATAGGAGAATTACCTTTTCGTCTGATGGTTCTCAGTATGTGGCAAACGTTTCATTCCCAAGACCACAGCAGTCATTCTGGTTCTTGGCTCTTAATTCACACAAGAAACGAAACATTCAGATCTCGCGCTGGCTGTTTGATCTACACACAGCTTTGCATGCATTCTCAAGACATTGGAGGATACAGCGACTGCAGTCACTGTCATTTAAGTTTGTCCAACAGTACCACGATCAACATTACACTTCTTTTTCTATCCACTTTGAAATCAATATGTCTCACTCGTATGATATGGACACAAAGCCCTCTGCTCAGGAAGCAGTAAAAAGATTGTCGTCCGGATTTAGTCTTTCTGAGAGCGCAAATCATGTCATGACACCCAAGGATGATAAATCGCTCAAGATTGCCACCTTTTCCTTGCAAGGCTACCTCAAGGTAAGAAAAAAAAAAAAAAAAGAAGCATCATTATAGCACGATATTCATTTTAAAGTGCAGGAAAAAGACTTTGCCACTGAATTCTTGGAGAGAGGAGGACTGGATTCATTATGCGATATTGTCAATACTTCCAGTGGAAATACACTCGCCTATGCACTCAACTCATTTCTATCGCTCATGGAACACAACACTGGCTGGGAATCCTTGGACGATGAGTTTATTGCCCACATTGCACACATTGTAGTAACAGAACAGTTGGCTACGATTGCTCGACCCGCCATTGCCATTTTGCTGAAATTAGTGTGTGCCAACGAATCAAGCACCTCTGTCATTACATGCTACGGGTATCCGACGCTGCATAAAGCGATTGAGAAGGAACCTGAATTGATCAAAACATTGGTGGATCGACTACTCAGCCCAGAATATTTATTGTCGATTACAAGCATGTCGCTACTGACAGCCATGTTGAAATATGTGACGGATGAATACAGAAGTGTACTTTCCAGTGCGTACGATCATTCCAATCTAAAAAAGAGTGTTTTGGTATGTGACATGATGCATTAGACTGTAAGCGTCGGTATTGACTTCTACGATAGAAATTGATGAAAAATCACCCATCGGCAGAGCTCAAACTCATGATCCTTGAATATCAAACTGTCTTTATACAAAACATCAACATGCGACATGGTACCGCAGTGTCCATGCACAATCCTCGCCACTTGAACATGCTCAACGATATTTGGGAAGCTGCCAAGGTCGACCAAATTGATATACCCGGTGCAAAGAAATGGAAAAAAATTGGGTTTACAACCGAAGTGCCTCAGCGTGAGTTTGGTAGAACAGGTGTATTTGGGTTGGAAGAGATGCATCTGTTTGTGTTGAATAACCAGGATTTGTTTGCAAAGCTGATTCTGGAGCAGATCCACCGTCCAGAGGGGAAGCGGTGTCCATTTGCCAAAGCAAGCATTGAAGTGACAGATCTACTATGCAGCCATTGGAACATCACATCAACTAGTAGGTGCAACGGCCCATATCCACAGAGATTCATGCTAAATTAGACTATTTAGATACGATTGCAGAGTTTCAGCCTCTGATATTAAGTTTCAATCATGTCCATTCAACCACACTGCAGACCTATTTTAGAATATTTCATGACATGGAAGCTACCACATACGATCTTTCCAAGGTGTCGGCACTTGTGCGAAGTCAATTGAGATCTGCCTTTGCGTCTACAAAAGACATTCAAGAGTTTGACAGAAACATGTTTGGTACGCCATATCAGCAGATCCGAGACCGACGACTGAAAGAACTTGAATGGGCGGATGATTTATCAGGCAGAGATGCTATCACGTAAGTGTATTGTCATGAGGGTGAGTGGAACATGTCTCGGCTCATACTCACTCTCCTTCCATCAGCAACCTACGAACAAGGCTTTCAAAGCAATCCTATGAATTCCTCAAAAAACAGAGAATCAGCTGCCTACTGGAAGGCGCTTGGTTTCCATGTCCATTATCAAATCAGCGCATGTCTGTCATTACCAGTAACTCGAGTAGCAACGGTACCTTGTTATCCAATCCTTCTGCCAACACCAATACCGGCTCATCGCTTGGTATGACCACCACGACGATGAGCAACAACGCAACTACAGGCAAACGCTGGCGATACTATAAGCTAAGTCGATCAAAACGGTCCATCATGTATGGTGATTTCTCTGAAAAGATAGCACCTGTCCTTAAGTCTTACGAAAAGTTGCCCAACCGCATTGATCTAAGTTCAGTAACTGAAATCCGATCCATTCGAAAGCCTTCCGTTGCTGGTCTCGCCAACAATTCATCACAGGTATTCCATCACAATAACTCTTCTATACTATCGTCTTCATCCGGTATTCATGACGCCAACCCTTCCAACCACCTGTTGTCTACAGGACAGCAACAGAATAATCTGGCGTTTGCCCTGTATTCTGATAAATATACAGCTGTAGCAGAATTCTATTGTGCAACACCAGCACAGGCAGCAGAGTGGAAAGACGGATTCAGTATGATACTAGACAAACGATTCACATCCAAGGAAACGGCAGAATTATTTCACACGTTGACGGAGGTTGGTGTCAAGGTGAAGCTGCTGCAAATTGCTGGTGATCGAGTGGAAATCCCGCATGGCGTGGTAGAAGTGCCACCTGTTCCACCAGGCTTAGGCACAGGCTTCTTTTACGACACAATAGACACTTGATTTCAATAAAGAAGAATGCGTTTATTTACATGTTGTTGTATATATTAAATTTCGAATACTTCAGCGCTACAACTATCACATCGAGGGACATCTAAAAATTCAGAGAATTTAGGCTTTTCTAATGGAGGCAATTTACCCACTGCAGGGATGTGCTTTCCAGGCACAGTAGCAGTATCCTTGTCATTCTCTGCGTCTGCTTCATCGTCGGTATTGGACCATTCAAATCCGTTCTCACTGACAGGACTATGGCCGTTCATCATCAACTTGACTTGAGCAGCGTCTAAAGCAGCACGACCCAGATACAGGTCGCCTTCATGGTGCTCCTTCATCTCTTCATACTGTCTCCACATCTTTTCCAAATGTTCTTCGTATTCGCTTCTTAGTTGTTGCACAGTCATTTCTAGCTCCCTCTTTTCACGTTCAATCGTGGATTTATCCTTTTCAAGCTTGGATTCTGAATCAAATTGTCGCTCACGTTGCGTCGAGATTTCTTGTCGCAATGTGTTGAATGCTTCAAACTGCCTCTCTAAACGACTCTTGAGTTCGGCTGTTTCAGGCGTCTCGGCTACCTTGGCTTCTAATTCACGCACGCGTTGACGAAGTTCCTTGATCTTGAGTTCGCTTTCGGAAGGTGTCAGTTGCTTGTCTTGGTCGTCTTCAGTGGCTTCAAGCTTGCTCTTGTCCAAGGCTGCTTCCAATTCAGATACTTTACGTTCCCTGGTTTCCAAATCCTCCTTTAGGCGATGGAATTCCTTTTCAACAGCCAGCAATCCATTGATCTGTTGGTGCATTTGCTCTACCTTCTTATCGCGCATTTGTAACTGTCTCCTGAGCTCATTGACTTGAATCTCGGCTTTGCGTTCATTGGAAGACTTGGGATTCGTATCGATTTCTCTTGTGTTGGCATCGTTTTCCACTTTTTTGCGGTATTCCTCGAGTTCATTCTCCTTGGCCTTCAAAGCAGATTCAGTCTTTTTAAGTTGAACACTGTTTTGGTTCTTGACTAATTTCAGTTGACCACGAAGCTTCTTGGTCTCTTTTTCACGCTCTGCCAGTTCTGATTCAAGCGTCTCCAATCTAGCTTGCAATTCAGTGCTGCTACTGTTACTGGCAGATTCATTCTTGATATCTTCCACTTTAGCTTGCTCCAACTCCTTGCATTTAGCTTCAAGTTCATCGATACGAAGCTGCAATTTGCTGGCATCGTCTGCCTTGTCAACATTGTCAGCATCATGTTGCTGCTTTGTTACTGCCATCTCCTCGGTCAACTTGTTGACTTGCGACTTGTAGTCATCCAACAACTTGTTGAGATCAGCAATTTCTTGAGTGTGGTTGTCTATCAAGGTTGCGCTTTGCTTGTTGGCTTTCTCTAGCAATGCTTGTTCTTGATCTAATTTGACAGTAGCTTCATTGAGCGATTTTTCCGTTTCCGAGAGTTTTGTCTTGAGTTGCTCAAGCTCCTTTAATTGTTCTTGCAATGACTCTTGATCAGCTTCTATCTTCTTTCGAGCGCTTGTTTCTTGTTCAATCTGCTTTTCATAGTCTTCAATTTGCAGTTTTTGTTGGTCTGCTTGCTCTTGCACTTCAGACAATTGGCCCTGCAGTAATTCCAAGTCTTTGATTTGTTCTTCTAGGCGAGCAGATTCACCTCGCAAGCTTTCATAAGATGTGCTTTGCTCCTTGAGTTTCTCCGTCAATGTCTCTAGTTGTTCGCGCAGTTGTTTGGCTTCTTCTTGTTCATTCTTGAGCTTCTCTTCAGATTGTGTTTGCAGCATAGCCAGTTCCTCTGCATGACGCTCTTGCTGCTGCTTGAATTGATCAAATTCACCAGCATTAGTAGCAATTTGCTCTTCACGCTCCTGCAAGTCGGCCTTGACCTTGCTCAACTCATCTGTTATGGATGCAAGCTGGCTCTCCAAATCTTTCTTTTCGTGCTTCATGCTTGTCATCTCGGCGTTTACTTGACTCAACTCGGATTCCTTTTCAATTAGTTGTTGCTTAGTGGCCTTGAATTCCTCAATTTCACGCTTCAAGATAGGAACCGCCTTTTCAAATTTAGTGATCTCCTTTTCACGAGTAGCAGCAAGATCCTTGGCCTCCTTTAATTCTTGGTCTTTGGCCTTGCATTCCTGTTGAAGCTTGTCCAAGTCTTGCTGTGATTTCTCCAATTTAGAATTAGTGGATTCCAACGCACTAGAGTGAGATTTCTCCTTCTCCTCCAATTGCTGCTTGATATCAGCCATTTCCTTTTCCAATTGCTTTGATCTGTCACGCTGAGAAGCCAATTCTGTGTTTGCAGTGTCCAATGCCATGGATTTCTCTTGAACTTCATTTGCATGTTGGGTCTTTAGCAACTCAAGCTCTGAAATTTGAAGCTGGAACTGATCGGCCTTTGCTCTTTCCACTTCAAGTTCTTGCTTGATGCTGGCCATCGTTTCATTGAGTTTGTTGATATGAGCAGCATGGGTATCGACATCCTTTTGCTTCATCATGTCCAGATTCTCAAGTTTGCTCTGCAATTCATCTGCTTTGGAACGCTCAGTTTGCAAATGCTCCTTGATGGCAGACAGTTCATCTTGCATAGTAAATGTGGTGTTTTGATGCTCTTCAAGCTGTTGTTGCTTGAGTTTCTCCAGCTCTTCAATTTGAAACTGAAGTTCATCTGCCTTGGTGCGTTCAGATGCGAGCTCTGCTTTGATAGCAGACATGCTTTTCTCGAGTTTGGCAGTTGATGCTTCAAACTCTTCCGTGTCGCGCTGCTTCAACATGTCCAAATCCTCGAGTTGACTTTGCAAGCCATCTGCCTTGTCGCGTTCCTCTCGTAGCTCAGATTTCAGAGTAGATAGCTCTTCTTGAAGACTGGTTTGTTCAGTCATGTGGGTGTCTTTGAGTTTCTCGAGACCCTCTACTTGATGTTGTAAAGCCAAGGACTTTTCTTGTTCATCTTGGAGCGACTTTTGTAGTTTATCAGATTTAGATGCCAAGTCCTTGAGCTTTTCCTGCTCTGTCTCGAATTCTTCTTGTAATTCGGTGTACTTGCTGTTCAATTCCTCATTGGATACTTGCAAAGCTTGAATCTTTTCCTTGAGCTTGGTCTTTTCATCTTGCTCTTTGGTGATGGAGCCTCGCAGCGTCTTGATGGTGCTCTTCTTTTCAATAAGCAGGTTTTCAGCCTTCTTGAGCTTGCCTTCTAGTTCAGTTATTTTGCTCTGCTCTGAATCAAGCGTAGATTTGTGTTGTTCGAGTTCCTGTTCGAGCTTGGCTTTTTCATCCTGGAGCTCCCCTGACTTGGCATGTTGAGCGTCTAATTGAGCCTTTAGTTCCTCCAACTGTGTTGCCGTCTCTGTTTGCAAGGTTGTAGCCTCTTGTAATTTTTGCCCCAGATCCTTGGCTTTGGTGCGCTCCGTTTTGAGAGATTCCTTCATCTTGGAGACGACCTCCTCTAGCTTGGCTGCAGAAGATGTATGCTGTTCAATCTCCTTGTTCTTTGACGATTCAAGGTCTTTGAGTTGGTTCTCTAAATCGTGACATGTGGCACGCTCTGATGTCAATTCTTCCTTAACAGATGACAAATCCTGCTTCAATGTAGACATCTCAGCCTCTTGATCTTCTTTCACCTTGGTCAACGCATCCAATTCAGTTGTTACATCTTTTAGCTTTTGGTCTTGAGTAGCTATGGATTGCTCTGATTCCAGCAACTTGTTCTTGATCTTGCTTAATTCAGCGGCATCCTTCTGCTTTTTAGCTTCCAATCTTTCAATTTCTGATTGTAACTCGCTTGCTTTTGATTGCTCACATTCAATGTCCTGCTTGGCGGATGCCAGTAGGGTCTCTAGCTCAGTTTTTGCAGATGTCAGTTGCTCAATTTCAGTTGCTTTGGACTGGAGTGCTTGCTCTGATGTAGTGCGTTCAGATGCCAATAGTTTCTTTTGCTCAGACAACTTTTCCTCAAGCGTACGAGAACTGGCGGCAAATGATTCAGCTTCACTCTTTTTGGATGCCTCGAGGTCTTCAAGCTTGGATTGCAGTTCGTTGGCTTTGGTGCGTTCATCCACAAGTTGTTGTTTGGCTTCTGATAGCTCGCTTTCAGTGATTGTGCTGCTTGATTTGTGTTGATCAAATTCCAGTTGGAGTGAGTCTGCCTTTGCACGGTGCTCCTGGAGTTCTTGCGTTGTACTGGCTAGTTTTTCTTCAAGCTCGCTCACAAAGGATACATGTTGAGCGGTCTTTTCTGACTTCCAAGCATTCAACTCGTCCAAGCTCTTTTGTAATTCACTGGATTTGGATTGTGAAGCACTCAATTGATCCTCCAGATCAGTTGCCTTTTGCTGGTGCTCGTCAATTTGCTTTTTCAGTGCATCCAGTTCAGCAATTTTTGCTTGCAAATCATCGGTCTTTGTACGTTCAGTTTGCAGGTCTTGCTTGAGGTTGCTCATCTCGGCTTCCAACTTTTTGATATTGTCAGCATGGCTGTCTGCGTCTTTCTGCTTCATCATGTCGAGGTTTTCAAGCTTGCTCTGCAACTCATCCGCCTTGGTTCGTTCATCTTGAAGTTGTTGCTTTGTGTTTGATAGCCTCTCTTCAATGTTGGCAGCTGACGTCTCGTGCTCACTCAATTTCTCCTTTAACGTATCCAAATCATGCACTTTGAGTTGTAATTCATCGGCCCGCGAACGCTCTTTCTCCAATTCTGCCTTGATGCCAGCCATATCTGCTTCTAATGTAGCGGTCGATGACTCGTATAACTCGGTGTCCTTCTTTTTGAGATCATCCAGCTCTTTTAGTTTCGTTTGGTATTCATCTGCCTTTGAACGCTCTGATTGTAATTGCTCCTTGATGGAGGATAGTTCCTTTTCGATATCAGTGTACTGCTTCTTTCCTTCCTTTTCAGTCTTCTCCAAAGATGCCAGCTTGGATTTCAACTCTTTCAATGCAGCACGTTCCTTAGCCAATTCGTCTTGGGAGGAGGATAACTCTTTTTGTGTCGCATCTTGCAGTGTGTCGAGCTTTGATTGGAGATCCTTGGTAGCCTGTAACTCTCTGGCTTTGGATTCTTCGAGCACCTTTAATTTCGACTGTAATTCAGCTGTTTTGGTGCGCTCTGCTTGGATCTCGTTCTGAATAGATGCAGTCAATTCTTGCTTGGACTTCTCCAAATCCACTAATTGAGCCTTGAGGTCATCCTTCTCTTTAGTTGTCGATTGTAACTCTTGTGTAGTAGATTGAGACGCCTGTTCCAGCTTTGTTATTTGAGATTGATACTCTTCAGCCTTCTTTTGCTCTTCACTGTGTTGTTTTTCCAGAGATTCCAACTTTTTGTCCGTTTCATCCTGCTGTCTTTTCTTTTCCTGTATCAGCTGTTCTAGTTGAGACTGCAAATCATCTACTTTGGACTGTAACTGTTCTTTGACGGAACTGATCTCGCTTTGATGCTCACTGCCAAGCTTCTCTTTGGATTGCGTCAGCTCGGATAGCTTGCTGTTCAATTCCTCCACCTTATACTTTTCATTATCCAGCTCTTTCTTGGCGGATTCCTTGATAGCGTTCATCTCGCTTTGGCTAGATTCAAGCTCCTTTTTCAAGGCAGCTAATGCTTGCTCAAGGTTGTCAGTTTTAATGCGATGCTCTTCTTTCAATGCGGATTGCTTATTTGCACTATCCAATTCCTATCCACACAGCTCTCTTGTGAGTACATTGAATGGAGCAGTTTACTCGTATGCTACCTACCATGGCTTCTTTATCTGATTTGAGCTTTTCAATCTGTACTTGCAAATCACTGCTGGCATCTGCGTTGTTGGTCAGTGTGGCTGGAGGTGCCTCTGCGTTGTCGTCTGGCGTGGATGCGGTTTCAGCAGTGTCCTTGCTTACATTATCAGGTGTAGTGGCAGCATCGTCTTCTGTGGTGGCTGTGTTGGCAGGTGTTTCTACTTCGCTTTGCTCCTCCTTTTTGCTTTGGAATTTCTTTAACTATTGAAACACGTCAAATGGCGGCATGGATTAAGTATACCAGCAGTGTCAGCCCAGTTCCTTGTACTTACTCTTTTCTTGGCAGCAGCAAGCTTTGCCTTTCTCGCTTGATCCTCTGCTGAAGACATGTGTTATATCGACAGATGAGGAGAAAAAAAAAAGTAACAAAAGGGTTGTATAGAAATGGGTTGGGTTTATAAACACCACCAGCATTTTCATATTTCCATTTCTGACACAACCGTCTGTGGCGGTTCAAGTTCAGCATGATTCCTCCCATTCATGAAAATCGATCTTGATATGTTGCGTAGTAGTTGCTACACTCCATACAGAGCATTGACTGTGAGGCATGATGAGTAAATTTACTGCGTTTGGCTGACCTTAATGTATTGCCATTGTGCTCGAAAGATAATCATCAGGAGATTGTATTTGGTATTTCTGCAGTATTGCAAGACATAGGAAAAGCCTTGGTATAATGCCTTGGAGATTTACTGTTTGTAGGCTACTGGACACGTTATTAGTAAATTAACATGCCAATGTTCACAAAGACGGTCATGAAAGAGATGAGCATTATATAAGCCAGACCAAGGTATGTCCTTGCATATGGCACTGAAATATAATACACTGCCACGATAGTGCTACATCTACCAGCCGCCTTCAACTCTTAATTTGACTCATATCGTAAATATCTGTGCTCTCGGATGTGTGTTCAGCCATATCCGAACCCTGTCAGTTTGCAGTACTTGAAGCCCAGCCCTGGCCTCGTTACACACATTGTGATATAAAATCAGTAGGAAAACGTAGAAACCTCTTTTTCATTTGCACCAAGGTCCTTTCTTTTACCTCACCCCACTCTTTTTTTTTTCTCCTTCTCTCCCTGCGAGTCTTGCACTAAGATCATTTCACAACTTCAACAAGCAGACCCTTCGATCTCAAACATCCATCTTTTTCATCGCCGCTGCTGAATATGTTACGAACAGCCATTTCAAGATCTTTTCATAACCTTAGCTGTAAGGTGCTGACACCTTCTGCTCGTTTTGCTGGTTTGCAATCAAGAGTGCTTTCTACTAGATCACTCTTGCAGCAAACTCACTTTCAAATACCCAAGAAATCGCTCCTATCATCCAATGTACATCAACGATTCATGACGACAGCTGTCAAACCAGCTGCTGCCTCCACCACTGCTGCTGCCACCAAGGTAACAAAGCCTGCTGTCGCTTACTGGCTTTATTTTAACGCTGGCATGGTGTTTGCTATTGTTGTCGTTGGTGGTTTAACTCGATTGACTGAAAGTGGATTGTCAATTACTGAGTGGAACGTCATTTCAGGCATGAAGCCACCTAGATCAGAATTGGAATGGAACGAAGAATTTGAAAAATATAAGCAATTTCCAGAATACAAAATGTAAGTCTTCAAGTAGTCTCGATGGACAGTATCTCATGCAATGTTATGTATAGCTTGAATCGCCACATGACATTGGAAGAATTTAAAAACATTTTTTACTGGGAGTGGTCTCATCGTATGATCGGCCGATTCATCGGTGCCTCCTTCATTTTGCCCGGCCTCTATTTTGCCTCCAAGGGACACATGTCAAAGCGAGTTGCCAAGCAAACATTCGGTATCACCTGTTTGCTGGGATTCCAGGGCTTCATGGGATGGTACATGGTCAAATCTGGTCTCTCTGAAGCGCTGATGAAGGAGCCCGGCGCTGTTCCTCGTGTCAGTCAGTACCGTTTGACAGCACATTTAGCCACTGCTATTGCTATTTACGCTAGCACCATCTTTGTAGCAGCCGATATTATGCGTCAAAATAAGATTGCTAACGGAAAGTATCCTGCTAGCACAGCCTCCATGCTGAATAATCCTATTCTGAAGCGATTCCGCATTGCTACCCATAGTCTAGGTGCCTTGATGATGATCACTGTTATGTCTGGTGGTTTGGTGGCCGGTTTGGACGCTGGCTTGATTTACAATGAATTCCCATTCATGGGCGAAGGTATTGTGCCTCCTTCTGACGAGTTATGGTCTGATCGCTATGTCAAGCCTAACGATAACGGCAAGTGGCGTAACTTGCTTGAAAACCCTACCACAGTGCAATTTGACCATCGTACCCTTGCCGAGACTACTGCTACATTAACAACTGCATTGTGGCTGTATTCTAGAAGATTGCCCTTGCCCAAGAATGTCAAGATGGCAGTGAATACCATGATGGGCGCAGTTGTCGTGCAAGTGACATTGGGTATCTCCACCTTGATCTACATGGTTCCTATCGAGCTGGCTGCTGCCCATCAAGCAGGCGCTCTTGCATTACTGACCTCTAATTTCTGGTTGATCCATGCCTTGCGTCGTGTCCCTCTTTAATAATAAAAATTCTAGATTGCTCTCTTTGGTATAAAAGAAGCATAATTTATTACATCGATTTCATGTTTTTAATGTTTATTTCGTCAGAATTGCTACTAAAACTCGTGCTTGATGGCAGTACTATATAAAGAGTTCCTTTTCTGATCATGCGTCAAGAGAAGAATTCAAGGTTAATTGATATGAAGCCCTCATGATCCTCTTGTAGTAGTATTTGTAATAAAGGTTATATTGCTTCTCTTGTATATGACTCTGGTTTATATGTCTCAATACTTGCACAGTATATAACAGCATATATAGTATATGATATAGACACTTGTACCATAACAAGCTATTCCACAGTATCATCATCTCATGCTTGTCTGTTATCTACATGGTTATGTAATATTCAAAATTGACTCGTCCTTCTCTCCACTGTTTTCGACAAGTCCCAAAGCTTGCGTAATTGATCCAATATACCAGTGATCTGGCGAGTATAAATAGGCGAGGTATAATGCTGCTTGAGCTCTCATGGGATCTTTTAAGTACTCTCTGGTAATAGAACGTTATTCACCACATCTCCTGCAGCTTGATATCTTTACGAAGTATCTCTTTTCTCTATTTTCTTTTATTTATAATTTAAATCGCATGTTTACGAAATTGAAGCGAATAAACTGTAGTTTATGTTACAGTGATAAGATGGTGTCAATGAGCATTAAGTTTTAAAATGATAAAGGAGGGCGTGGTTGCTTTTACAAGAAACGAGCTAATTCACTAGAACTGATATTGAGTTCAGGGGATTGAGTGTTCAAGTGGCGAATGAGTTCAATCAAGTGAGCACGAGTGGCTTCCTTTAATTGATCATTCTCTGAAAGCACTTGGGTAAAGATATGAAGGAATTGAGGCAAATTACCGAGAACGAACGAGTTGTTGGCATTGAATAGCTGGAAGATACAGTCAAACACGGGCTGGTTCTCTTCAAAGTCTGCCTTCAAGGGCAAGGCATTGGTGAATGTGGGCAACACTTGGTCTAAAGGAACAGCGTTGGGACGAGCCAAAATCAAACGAGCAACAGCACCAGCGGCATTGTCAACAGTATTGGGCAGAGTTTGGTTGCTAAAGAGAGGTGAAAGAGCGGTCAAGAGCTCGGGATAGTGGCTGCTGAGGTCAACTTCAGTGTGGAAAGCCAAACAGCCGAGAGCAAAGGCAGCATTACTGCGAACGAGTTCATCTTCATCATTGCATGCCTTGACAAAGATTTGCATCAAACGTTCAGTATAGGGAGTAATAGCTGATTTGAGACCACCGATACACTCACCCAAGCAGCCAACAGCCATGGCTCTCTCGGATTGAGTCTTTGTAGGTTTGTAGTATTTGCTGATGAGGGGCATGTAGACAGCAAAGTAGTTGGCATAGTTGGGACCAACTGTCTCACACAAGGCAGCAACAAGATCACCAGCAGATGTGATCAAAAGGGATTCAGACTCTAAATCGTCGTCCTCCTCGTCGTAATCACCATCGTCAAAAGCTTGTTGACAGATGGACTTCTTTTGGAAGATTTCCAAGAGGTTCTCAGAGATGTCCTCAAGGCTATCAGCGATAAGAATGGGACCCATCAAACGAAGAGCAGTGACAAATTCTTGGCATGTCTGAGCGACCACTGAGCGATCGTCCTCCTCTTTCCATAATTCCAATGTCATGGGAATGATGGTGTTGATCAAGTTTTGAACGTTTTCGTGAATGGCATAAGTAGCAGGCACACCGACAGTCCAAGGAGCAGGATTAGACATGACATAAAAAGTCTTGAGGAAAGTAAACAAGCTTTGAGTGGCGGATTTGCGAACACCATCGTACAAATGGCTAGTCAACTTTTGCAGTTCCAACAAAGAAGCATCAACGTAGGGTAAAAAGTGGGATTTGGTGTTGGCAAAGAGCTCTCCCAAAGCATCCACAGCAAATTCCTTTTCGTCAGCAATAGCAGAGTTGAAATTGAAGTTTTCGAAATCCTCGTCCAAGTCATCGTCCATACCGCCTGTAGTTAAATCAACTTCCTCGTCCAATACAGTCTCGTTCTTTTCCTCCACCTTGCATGAAGTTAAGATTTCAGGAACAATGGTAGGCAAAAAGGTAGCGAATTCCTCACCAAAGACACGGGCAAAGTTGGAGAACAAGGCAAAGGAGCACTCACGAAGACGAGGCGAGTCCAATTGGAGTTGCTCAATGGCCAAGGTCATCAATCCTTGTACATAGGGTCTGAACAAGTCAGCACCGGCAGCTTCAGCAATGGAACCAGCAGTATCAGTAGCAACACCACGCAACAACTGGTCGTCAGTAGACTCCTTGAGGGACATGAATTGAATGATACGAGGCATGACTTGACCAAAATAAGGCTGGAAGGCATCACCAGCAGCATGAGCAGCACTACCAATGGCAGCAATGACAGTAGCGCGTGTCTCTGTTTCAGTGGCATTGTCCAAGAGGAACAGGAGTTTTTCCATCAACAATTGCAAGTATTGGACGATATCAGAACCGAGGCCTTCAAGGATAGCATCAAGAGCATTACAAGCATGCTTGGTCACTTCAGGGTTGTTATCGTTCATCAAGTTGAAAACGAGGGGCAGCAAGACTTGGTGATGTTCAGAAATGTCGACAGGCATCTCTTCAGCAAGACAGCCGAGGGCCATACAGGCAGCACGACGAACGACAATCTCGGGATCTTGAAGACCAGTGCAGACAATGGGCAAAAGCTCGTTCAATTTGTTGGCAATGATATCAGTACAGCCTTCAACAGTGACAGCAAAAGCCATCATGGAAGCTTTACGGTAACTAGGGTTAGGGTTTTGGATATAGTTCAAGACGAATGGCATCACAAGAGGGAATACTTGTTGAGGAGGAATATTAGTAGCCAAAGCGTTTAAAACCTTGTATGCTAAGCGAGAAGCGGAATCTTCGTCAACATCCTCGGGATCTTCTTCAGTACCGATGGGCATCAGTCTCTCTACAATGTGTCCAACCAACTTTAAATGTCTAATCTTGTTTTGCTTACTGAAAAAGGGAGTTATAAGTACACACATGAAGACAGCTAATGCAAAAAAAAAGAGACACTTACTAGACAGCAGCCCACATTAAGAATGACAAGGCAAACACACGAAGAGATTCATCCAATTCGGTGTTGGCACCAATGGTCAAGAAAAAATCAATCAAGTTGGCCAAATGGTCGTTCAATAAGGGAGCATCCTAACATGCAAATACATCAACACTCGAGTTTGCTTTATCATGATCATAGTCCACACTTTACCAACATCAATAAGGTATCAAACACTTCGAAAATCTTGGCAGAGTTTTCCTCATCATCATCCTTGATACATTGCTCCAAGACATTGACCATATTGGGAATAATGGCTCTGAACATTTTCTATCATAAACCTTGTCAATACTCGCTTATACACGCCCACATACACACTTACAATAGTAGATTTATCTTCGCTGTCAACAAATTCAGAGAGTTTACCGAGTACCAAAACAGTAGTGATTCTGACTGATTTACTCTCGGGATCCACAATCAATTTGTTAAAGAGCTCGAACAAGGAGACAGTATTGTTCATGAACAAATCGGCAATGACTTCAAACAAGGTGTACAAACAATAGATACCAATTTCACGGTGAGAAGCATTTGCACTAGCACAGGATTCATGTAAAAACTTGAGCAAGGTAGGCCATTTATCATCAGGCATGTCGACACTAGCAACTGAAGAAATGACTCGTGCAATAGAATGACGGACAGGTTCACTATCATTTCAATTCCATCATCCAACAGTAAGTCTCACTCGTTATGTCTCCAATAGATCAAACAAACACTTACTTGGTTTCGTTCAGAGCAATGTTCAACAATTGATCACGCAAACTGACCTTGTTGGCTTCAGGTACCTGAGACCACCATTTAGAGATTCTTTTACGCAACTCAACAGCAGCCAATTGTCGAACTTGATAATGAGGAGATCTAGAAATGATTTCTACAAGGGCAGGGACACAATCAGCAGTAGCATAGTATTGTGTGTTCAAGACAGAAGTAGCCTAACAAAAGAAGAAGAAAAAAAAGATCAATGCCCTGCTGCTATTGTGGTTGTTTTTTTTTGTCAGGTCGTCTAATTACATTTCTGATAGTTTCAGAATCTTGAGCTTGAGCCAGCTTTGTTAAAAGGTCGTCAAGACCAGCAAGATATTGCTATACAAAAAACTTTGAGAATCGAGTGATTTGATGTACAGCCTTCAAGTGTCGTTACCTCCATGTTTGCGTAGTTTTTTTTTTTTGTAGTGAAAACTTGGACAGAAGAAGAGTATAAAATTTTTTTCTTTTTTCGTTTTTCATTTTAACTTGCTTCGTGCTACTAAAATACACGGATGTTGAATTTCACTTTTTTTGCTCAAGCGATGCATGAGGTAGACGGACAACAGTATGATGAGCTATTTGCACTATTCTACTTGGTAGAAACTTATTCTAACCGTTTTGTTTAGAGGGTTATGAACATAAAAAAATAGAATAATCTCTTATATTGATATTGTCATTAGCACCGGTTTCGCTTTCTTCATGCCAAAATAATCAGTTATTCTGACTGTACACATCTCTTGTATACATACTGATAAATCGAGTCATCATTCAATATTCGCCGGGCTATGCTTTACAGGCTCAACACACTCATTTATTGGGAATAGCAAAAATTATATTCCAACTGATTCATTGTCTATGTGAAACTATAAACTTTGCATGCACTTTGTCGCGTTATCACAGCAGATGACACAATTTTATGCGCTGGAAACTAATGCAACACAAAAGAGATGTTTTAATGGAGAGAACTGTCAACTTCCTCCATTAAAGGACATATGCAAGAGTCATCCGTTTAGTCTTCAAACAGCACATAGTAGTAAAGAACAGAGATACTCGTATCTGAAATGCTGCGTGATTAATATTGACTAGATGTCTATTTATCCGTTACAGCGTCAAAGTATCAAAGAGCTGGTACTTTTTTTTTCCAAATTCTGCCTTTCATGTATTAGAAAGAGCCAAAAGAGCTTAACGACAAACATTGTTATACCTTGTATGATCATATGACCATTAGACTATCAAAATCGCTCATTGTGAGCAGCTGAAACCAACATCGGAGATTTAAAACCAGATTTGTTGTTGTTGCAAGTGACCAGGATTTGGTCTTCATTTGTCATTTTCGATTTTATGTTCACCTTTGGAGGATTTTTTCATGACGAATGCAATAATACAACTGCAAAAATAATCTAATCAAGTCAATGTAGAATTGAATGCTCTATTCGCTAGAGCTTTTCGATTTTCTTTTTAGATTGCATGAGCTCCTCCACTGTTGAAAAAGTGCTTTTTTGATGTTGGGAGAAAATGCCGAAAATTTCAATCCAAACACCATATTTTAATGTTTCCATGTGAAAGAGGGCTCTTTTTCACCTCGACCTTCATTATAACTACCCTACTGAAATACGCTTTTTTTGCTGGGAAAAATCAACATTTGTAAATTTTGAGATTTTGGATGCATAGATGTAAGGGCAAATTGAAAAAAAAATCATCAACCAACTTTTTTGAGCAAATGGTTCGGCTTGAGTCTACCAACTCCAAGCAATCGTTTGGTATGCAATTGAGCACTAGAAAAGGCCTTCGACATGAGAAATCAAGCATTCAAATGGTCAAAATTGCACATTTTGGTTGATTTTATGACATTGGTTGGGTGGTAGGCACTTTTGACGATGAATCATGACGATACAATCATGGTTTATAGCTTTCATGATCAAAAGCATTATACCCATCATTCGATAGGATAGTAATTCAAGCCCACATTGTTAGGATTTTAAGTAATACAGCCAAGAAAAGCCACTGTAGGCAAGTAAAAAAATTTTCATTTAATATTTAATTGTAATGATAAAAGAAGATGGCGGTGATATGGTTTTGCCTCAGGTAATTGACACATAGTGTCTACCTTAGGCGTAGGAATATATCATCCAGAAAGTTCGAGAGCTAAAGCACCATCACCGAGCGCCTGCCGAAGCATTTACTCAAGGATCCAGTAACTTTAACCCATAGTTCAAACAATCACTTTTTCAAGCTTGAGTCACCTTAGGATATACGCAGATTATTAAGAAAAGATTCTCCCAGCAGCTACTCATACTTAACAAAGTACTTTTGCATACAAAACGAATCTTTTCCTACGCCCTATATTGGTAACGTTATTTTTCAGAAAAATGCAAGCTAAAGAAAAAAGCAATTAGATGGTCGATGGATGGCTGCTTTTATAGACGATTTGATCTAGCTGGATCTAAAGACCATATCATGTTTTATTGGATCCCGTGTCATTTTCAATAGTCACCAAAAATTTCTTGATATTGTTGGGTCTCAAATGTGTTGATGATGATAATGGATGTGGT
The DNA here is from genome assembly GCA_037974945.1 of Mucor circinelloides. Taxonomy (NCBI): domain Eukaryota; kingdom Fungi; phylum Mucoromycota; class Mucoromycetes; order Mucorales; family Mucoraceae; genus Mucor; species Mucor circinelloides. The sequence continues at coordinate 2,314,390 of JBBNAA010000005.1, read as the reverse complement.
GTGTGTGGTCGTTGCAATATGCTGCGGTCATATCAAGACTTCCTTCCAATAAAGAAATGGTCGTGTCTGGCGGACAGAAAGAAGTGTGAATCCATGCGATCAAAAAAAAAAAAAAAAATTGCTTGCAAGCAATCGACCTAATCTATTAAGATGTTGTGATTTTGAAGTTCTTGGATTTACCGCAGTAATGATTGAATTAGATGATTGAATTGGATAACTGGAGTAAAGATCACTTTGTGACCTTGCTACCAGCAATCAACCTACATTCTTCCAAGTTCACTGTGCTCATACCTGTTTTGCGTTGAATTCCTTGCAAGGCATTTGTAGCGAATACAGACATGATTGATTTTAATGTGAGTTACACCGTGCTGACAGGTGTAAAGAGTTACAGAGAAAGAGAGAGTTGTGCTTCAAACCTAACCAGAGTCGAGCGTTTTGGTGCTCATATGGAGGCCTTTTATTATGCCGGAAAGATGTATAGGTACTTGGAATATCGCAGTAGCATACAGGAGAGGGCGTTGATTTTCATAGCCATTGTTATCATTCTGCATTAGTTGCTCACTGTGTCGTCACACGCGCCAAAATGATTTCTCAGTTGTAGGTCGAATTGTTTTTTTTTTTTTTCTTTTTTCTTTCTTATACTCTATCATCAATTGTGAAAATGGCTAGCAAGGAAGAAGATTCTGAGCTTTTGCGTGGAGGTAATCATTTTAAAATCAATCTGAATAGATAACTTGTTGCTAATATGTCGTGTTTTGCACATTGTAGCATTGGATGCAATCGATGTAGAGAAGCGAAATGTTGAGCTCGAAACTACATTACAGAGCCTTTCTCAAACCAACCTTAGTTTACGTAAGTGTCTTCGGCTCTCAGCTTGCAAGCATGTGCTCATTCATCTCTATTATAGAAAATGAGCTACAAAAAGAAAGAGCTGAAAAGCAAAAACTAGCAGAGGCTAAAGCCGACGCTGAACGAAGCAAAACGGACGCAGTTGCAAAGTATGAAGATCTTTGTCAAAGTGAGCGTCGTCTCAGAGAACGCGAACAATCCAATCTGCAGACCTTGGCTCAACAAAGAGGTTTGTATTTATAGCTGGCTAACCTATGAGCATCGCATCTAACATCTCGCGTTTGCATAGATTCTTTGACTGATACACAACAACAATTAAACAAAGAACGCCAGGCAAACATGGAAAAAACCTTTGAGATCGAAAAGCTGTCCAACCTTGTCCGTTCACTCGCCGTAAGTTAAAATAGCAAAACGTGTACTGTTCACACAAACTAACGATATTTAAAGAATAAACAACAAAGCCTCAATAATGAACTTGAAGACTCAAACAGCAAGATTAAATCATTAAATAATCAAATCAATCATCTTCAAGAAATTTACGACAATTTGCGAGAAGACAATGTATGTATATAGACGTTACAGGCGTTGATTTGCAGGCATATTAACCTAATGATTCAATGCTATAGAGCACAGAACGCAGTAAACTGCTGGAAAAGATCAGCAATCTACAGTCAGAAAAGAAGTTGCTGCAGGATAAAGTGAATGAGCTGGAGAAGGAATTGGAACATGCAAGAATCCGTGTGATTGAAGTTGAAAGCAGCCTTGGTGAATTGACAAGATCCAAGGATCAGATGGAATTGAACCTTGGCAGCACACAAAAAGCATACAAAGACCTCCAAGCCCTCTACGAAGCACACACCACTGACACCCGCACCAAGTTTAGCTCATATGAGTCCAAGATCGATCACATCACCAAAGAAAAAGACGAACTGGCAAAGCAGAAAAAGGATCTTGAAGATCAATTGGCTCAGGAAAGAGAGCTTCGTAAAGTGAATTTCAACCAAATGACAGGTGTTACAGAAGCATCAGGTGTAGGCAGACCCACAAATAACTTACTTCGATTGATTCAAGACTACCAAAGCCTCAAGAGACGCCCTGAAGATATTTTTGAAGACTTCTTTGCACTTAAAGACAAGTATAGTAATGCCGTAAAGAGCAATGCCACTCTCAATAGCCTCGTTGAGCAGCTCGGTCGCAAACAATGGGAAAAGGAAATTGAATTTGGCAGACTCTACAGAGAATTGAAGATGGCTGGAGACAAGAACACAACACTTGAAACTTCACTCAACGAACAAAAGAACAAGTACCAACAACTCACAGATGCCAACACAAAGTTACAGAGCGATTACAATGCTTTACAGAGAGAAAACGACAATTTGACAGCATCACTGAATGATACCACCTACCAATTACAGCACATCTTGTCAGTAGTTCAGAAGCGCAGTGAGCCAATTCCTGCCGGCTTGAAAGAGACTGCCCAACTGTTGCGAGATGTCATTATCAAACCCAACATTCCACACGATCAACTTGTATACGACAATGTGGCACAACTGCAGGATCAGAATAAAGAACTCTCTGTGCAAATCAGAGTATTGCGTGACCAACTCAAGCAAGCCAAGAATGAAATTAGCACTTTGACCATCTCCAACACAAGTGACGTCGGCTTGTACAAGGAAGCACTTGAAGAGGCCAAGCAAGCTACATCAGATCTCTCTAAAAAGGTGGCAGATTTGCAAACAAAGCTTGAAACCACTACAACCGAATGCGAAAACTACAAGAAGATTGTCAATGAATTAGGCGAAGGTGACGCCAAAGCCAAGTTTGAGCAAATGCAGAATACCCAGGAACGCCTGCGTCAAGAAATGGATATCACACTGCAGTCTTACCGTAAGGAGACTTTGGAGGAGATGAATAAGCTCAAGGATGAACTCGTGAACAGCCGTGCCTCTGAGAAGCGTGTTATGAGCCAATTGACCAGCTTGGAAGTGGAGAAGCGTCATTTGTTGGTCAAGGTCGAGCAACTGAACAGCTATTCTAAAGGCATCGAAACCCAAAGCAACTCTCTTGTTCGTGACAACAACATGTTGAACGAACGTATTCTCCAAAGCGATCAAGAACTGTCTAATATCAAGAAGGAAGTAGCTGATTACAAGAGCCGACTCCAAGTGCTTCGTGAAGAGAACATGGTCCTGCAAACTCGCTATGAAGCTATGCAAAGCTCCTACAAGGAGTTCAGGGAAATCAGAGAAAAGGAGAGCTCTGAAAAGAACCAGATGGCCTCTCTTTTGGAAGCCCTCAAGACTCGATTTGATCACCTCACTGCTGCTGACAAGAACTCTGCTGAGCAATCCATGGAGACTATTGAAAAGCTGACTCGTGAATTGCAACACGCCCGTGATATGCTTGCTTCTGCCGAAAAGCAGTTGGATTACTACAAGTCTATCGACCAATCTGAATTGCAAGACAAGTATAAGGAATCCGTGGTTGAAATCCGTCTCCTCAACTCCAAGGTTGCTGAGAATGAGCAAAAGCTGTCTGATGCCAATCAAGAGCGTATCATCGCGCAAACCAAGCTAGCCACCGCAGAGGAACAACTCCAGAAGGCTCTCGCTAGTGCTGAAAACGCTTCATCTACTGCTGCTCTCAGCTCTTCCTGTGATGAGCATGTACGTCTTTTAGCAGAGGCTGAAGATCGTGTGCGTGTATTGGAGAGCGACAACACTGCCTACCAGCTCATCATTGCCGAGAAGGATAAGCTTATTTCTGCCAGCACTACTGAGCATGATAATTTGGTCACAAGAACTCAAGCATCCATTGACAAGTTACTAAAGGACGTTGAAGAAAGAAACGAAGCTGTGCGTGCTGCTCAGGAAGAAGCTCAAAAGGCCATCACTGAATATCATGCTTTGAAGGAAGATTATGCCGCATCACAAGCTGAAATTGCTGCTGAAAAGATGAAATTGGACGAAAAGATCAGAGAATTGGAAGCATCCAGTGCAACAATGCAAGAAGAAATCAACACCTTGAAGCAAACGCTTGAAATCAAGACCAATGCTCTGGCAGACGTGGAAGCCAAGCTGGAATCCGAAAGCAAGCTGGCAGAGGAACAACGCCAAGCCAGCAATGGTTTACGTGCTGATGTCTCCAACCTCACATTCGAAATCTCGCAATACAAGGCCGCTATTGCCGCTGCTACTGCAACTGAAGCCAAGCTTAGATCTGACCTGGAGCACGAAATCAACGAGAAGAACACTGCAGAGGAAAGCTGGAAGAATAAATTCGCTGAACTCAACAGACAGCAAGAACAATTGTCTCAATCTGTGTCTGATTTGGTTGCCAAATATGCTGAATGGGCTGCTGCTAATGACAAACAAGATGGTCCTGAACATGCTGGTTTTGTGGCCACAACTGAAGATATCGTCAAGCTACTTCGCGAATCCAATACTACACTCCGTATCGAAAAGGACGCTAGTGAATTGAATTACCAATCTGAACGCAATAAGCGTAGAAGAGCTGAAAGCGAGTATGAAGCTATCAGTACTCAAGTTGCTACACTGCGTGCTGATATCGCAAGACTTCGCGAAGAAAACAAGAACTTGATGGAGAAATCCTCCAATGGCGCACTTGATGATAAGATGCAATACGAGGCATTCAAGAGCCAAAACCAATTGTTAATGATGGAGAACTCTCAATTGAGAGAGGCAAAGCAAAAGGCCATGTTGGAGCAAGCCAAGATGGAATCTCAAATCTCTCCCTTGGAACGTAAGTATCAGACATGACTGCAATCATGCCAGCATGTACTAAAATCCTTTATTTTATTAGTCAAGGTCAGCTCTTTGGAAGCAGAACTTGCTCAAGCCAAATCTGAACTCGAGACGCTTGAAAAGAGTCGAAAGGAATGGACCGCTCGTTCCGCCAAGTTGCTTTCCAAGTACAATGTAAGTGCACTTGCTCTAGTATAAGCGTATCTTGCCCACTCATTTTTTGTTCCTGCTGCAGAGAGTCGATCCTGCCGAAATCGAAAGTGTCAAGGCAGATTTGGAAGCAAACAAGAAAGAATTAGAAACCGCTAAATCAGAACTAGAAGCTCTTAAGAATGAAAAGACCACTTTTGAATCCACTGTCGAAGAGCTTCAAGCAAAGATCAAGGCTCTTGACGCCGAAAAAGCAAATATCTATCAAAAGGCAAATGACAGAGGTCGTCTGGCTTTTGAACTCAGAAAGAAACTTCAAACTACAAACCTCAAGTTGGAAGAACTGACAAAGAGTGCTGAGGCTACGAAAGACTCTACAACTGCTTCAGTAAGTTGGATTGGCAATAGTCGTGATCTTGAAATTAATTTTTTGTTTGTAGAATGCTGATGTGACCAGACTCACTCAAGAAAAGGAAGCCCTGGAGACTCAAATCAAGGATCTTACAGCAAAACTCACTAGTGAAAAGGAAGCCCTTGAGGCTCAAGTCAAAGATCTCACAGCAAAACTTCAAAATACCGATAAGAAGTCTGACGATGTCAAGGAAAAGGAGGCGGAACTCGCCAAGAAGACTGAGGCTATATCTGTTTTAGAGGTAATTAGACTTTTGAAATTAAGTACGGGTTTGTATGCTAACTTGTTAAAATAGAAAAAGTATACTGCATTGCTCAAAAAGGCTCGTCAGGTCCAACTCGAGCGACAAGCTGCATTCAAGGAAATAGAGACTCTTAAAGCATCTCAAGCTCAGTTTACTGAGGCATCTGCGAAAATTGCTCATTTGGAAAAAGAATTGGCTTTTCATGCCAAGCGATCCGATGATAATTCTGTAGAAGCTACCAGATACAAGGCACAACTTTCTATGGCTCAAAACAAAGCCAACCGTCTTCAAAAGGAAATCGAATTGTTGAAATCTCAAAAGCCTTCATCCACATTATCCGCTACTGCTCCTGCCTTCCAAATAGGCAATGGTTCCCCTGTATCATCTCCTAGAATTGCTGCTCCCAGTAGTCCCGCTGTCATTAGTAGCCCTGCCGCCGCGAGTAGTCCTGTCATTGTCAGCAGCCCTGTCGCCGCGAATAGTCCTGCCATTGTCAGCAGCCCTGTCGCCGCGAATAGTCCTGCCATTGTCAGCAGCCCTGTCGCCGCACCCGCTAAATTGCCTACTGCACCCATTGTTCCAGCAAACGCTGCATCTGAAGCAGTTGCATCTCCTATTGTTCCAGCTGTCGACAGCCCTGCTCCAAGCAGCCCTGCTCCACCTGCCAAATCACCTGTTTTAGCTGCTAAACCAGTCGTTGCTGAAGAACCTATTCCCGCTACCCCAGAAATTACTTTAGCTGACAGCACAACCGAAGCACAAGCAACTACAACAACCACAGAAACTGCTGATGCTGTTGAAGCTGAATTGTCTATGGACGTTGATACCGTTGCCGATACCGAGGGTGAACAAATAACTGAAGCAGATGAGGTTGTTGAAGAAGGTCAAGTGGATAAAGTTACTACACAGGATGATCAAGTACCAGTAGATGTTCAAGTTCAGGTTGAAAAGCCTTCATCACCATTACCTACTACGAGCGTTGAAGAAACCGAAACAGCTGATGTAGAAGACTCAATTGAACATGACGACACTGAAGCTGCTGGCTCACCAGTTGTAACTCCCAATCAAGCTGAAGAAGAAGCCGTTTCAACACCTACTGCAACCGCAAATACAGAAGATGATGCAAATACTGCTGCTGAAGTGGAAAATGACTTGATATTGGCTGACGAAAGACGACAAAATGACTTGAAATTGACAGGAGGAAAGCGACTTAGAGAGGAAGAGGACGAGGAAATCCTGTCCGGTATTGAATCACCCACAAAAGTTCAAAAAAATGAAGAGTAGATGTAGCTCTCTCCCTCCCTCCCACCCTCTCCCTTCTCCCTCCCTCCCCCATTGTATAGTTAGAAAAAATATCGATATTCCATTATAAATCGCATATAAAAAAAATGTATAAATAATACTCAATAAGTGTCCAGTGTGTCATCCAGTGTAAAGAAGGGTCTTTCTTTCTCCACAACGAGCCTATGATGTATCATACGGGGAGGATAATGCAATTCAATCTAATAGCAGCCCTTCCAGAAGCCTCTAACCAGCTACATGAGCGTTTCCAGAATATCAAAAATTGACATGGTTTATTCTATTATTCGAAAAAAAAAAATAGTGGTGTTATTTTGACATCTAATCTAATTTTTGTGATTTTTCTGCTGTTGTAATAATGTATAATGATGTGCCTTTTGTTATATCGCTTTCGAGGTTACTCTTCCTTCTTTTCCTCAGTTGGTGTCTCTTGTTTCTCAGCAGCAGCAGCGGCAGCGGCAGCGGCAGCGGCTTCTGCTTCAGCCTTCTTTTGTTCCTCTTCCTCCTTCTGCATAGCCTTGATCTTTTCTTCAGCCTTCTTCTTGTTTAGTTCAGTAGCCTTGGGTTGCTCGGCGATATAATATTCCTTGCGCTCCTTGAGTTTGGTAAGGGTAGCAGGGATTTCAGAAATCTTGGTAGGCACAGTGACCTTGATATCAAAAAATGCTTCCATAGTAGCAAGAGGTAACTTGAGGGAATCAGACTTCTTGTCCTTGGGGTCCTTTTGCTTTTGTTGTTGCTTCTTTTTGCTCTTTCCAACAAAGAAATCTTCCTCATCACGCTTCTTGATCACCATACCATCAAAGGCATCGGCAGCAGCATTGACGGAGGGTTCTTGTTGAGATTTTTTGTCGGCACCAGATGAGACGAAGCTTTCCAAAAAGATGGCAAGGTTATCGCAAAGAGCGATTTCACTTTCAAAAGCAGGTAAAGCGGCCAATTCCAATTCTTGCTTGGCAGCTTCTTGACGCTTCTCATTCTCTTCTTGTTCCTTACGGAGCTGTTCTTGCTCACGCTTGTATTCTCTTAACTGACGAACAAAAGTATAGTATTCGTCATTGTTCTTGCGGTGTTCATCACGCATAGTACGCATCTTGGAGTATTCTTCGTCTAACAATGCCTTGAGACGGTTACGTTCGTCGTAGAGTTGGTTACGGGCTTCACGTTGCTTGGATTGATCAGCATAAAGTAACTTGAACTCAGCATCAAGTTCCTCATAACGATCGCTCAACTTCTTGGCTTCAGAATCATCAATGTTCTTTTTGAGTTCGCCGTAAATTTCTCTTTCCTTGTTGATAGCTGCTTGTTGGCCATCAACATCCTCAACTGAAAGACGGTTGCGCTTCAATAGAGAGATCTCTTGCAACATCTACAATGTATTACAAGATTAATATCGAAATATTCCCATCAGCAAATTATTCAGATCTGTAGTACCTTCTTCTCCTCGACAATTCTGACACCAGCTTCAATCTTGCTTTCGAGCTCACTATAGTAACGCGCGTTAATCTAATGCCATCGTGCCTGATTTTCACGTTTACATACGCGATACGAGCATCAACTTCCTCAGTAGTCTTGAAGGGGATCTTGGTTTGGAAACCCTTGATAGAACCAACCTAACAATAAAATATAGATCAATCACCTGTACCTTGGATCATGAACTACACACATATTTTCTCTCTCTCTCTCTCTCTTTCTCTTAAATGCCTACCTTATTTCTGATGGAATCATTGATGGCATCCAATTGCTCATAGACAGCCTTACGGGTCTTCTTGAGAGCGGCTTGCTTGTCACGAATTTCGTTCAACTCTGCCTTGATCTCTTCACGACGAGCGTTGTCGTTCTTTTGAGGGGTCTTGTTGATTTTTTCTTTGACAGCGTCCTGAGCATAGAATATCAGCTTATTTCAGGTCCTGACCACAAAGACAAATTTAAACTTACAAATTGCTTTTGAAGCTTTTCAATGTTGGCATTTACTTCAGCCAACTCCTTCTTGAATTCCTCTTCATTAGGCTTCTTGACATGATCAGGGAGAACGGGGGCGGCAGTAGCAGAGGCAACAGACATTATATAAAGTTAAGTTTTAAGGAAGAGTATAGAAAGGTAAGGAATAAAAGGGCGATTGTGTTATCTAGGGGACAGAGGTAATTTATTCAATTTGTTCGGCTCATCAAATAAAGAGTTCCATATCATTTCATTTACTAACCAATCAAGCTTGTCAAGGTATATCAATAAGCCACCTTTGATTTTTTTCCTTTGTGGGCTGGAAGAGGTGCTGTTGTGGAGTACTGGAAATCCTCTTTCTTCTTTTTCTTTATCAAATCTATACACAAAAATGGGTAAAAAACCTTTCATTGACAAGAAATCAGCAAAGCATTTCCATGTTGTTCATCGTTCTCAGAAGGATCCTTTGATCAATGATGCCGAAGCTCCCGATCGTGTGCTTCAAGAAGTATTACCCATCAACCAAATGAAGGTAGGACAGTTTATGTAGAGCTTAATGTGTCAAATATTCATGTCATTTTCCGCAGCATAAATCTCAAGAAGAAATCGAAAGAGTGAAAGCCAAACCTCAGAAATTGACCCAGGATGAGATTGACCAGTAAGCATTTATTGTCTCTAATTTCCAGATGGCAGACATCTAAACATTTGTGTATTAGACGTATTGGCCAAGCAGCACAATATGGTATCTTCTTTGATGATGGAGAATACGATTATACTCAACATTTGAAGCCTATTGGCGGCACGGATTCCGTCTTTTTGGAAGCGCCTACCAAGAAAGAAAAGCCAAAGACCATGAATGACAGCATGTTCAAGGACGACGATGTGCATAGAGATCAAAAGAATCCCAACTTGTTTCAATTGCCCTCTAATGTGTTACCTTCCAACATTGAAATGAGTGTCGGTGTCATGAATCAAGGCACTGGTCTCGACGGTGGTCTTCAGCCCGACATGGATCCTAGATTGCGTGAAGTACTGGAAGCTTTGTCTGATGAAGAATATGTTGAAAACGATCTGGATGATGACTTTTTTGAAGCACTCAATGCTGATGGTGAACCTTATGACCCTGCAGAAGATGAAGAATATTACGACTCTGAAGAAGAATACGAAGATTACGAAGTCGAGGGAGAGGAAGGAGAAGAGATCAACGAAGAGAATTATGACTGGCAAGCAGCATTCAACAAGTACGTATCATGGTGACCATATTATATATATATATATATATATATATATATTATGCACATACTAAGCATGCCGCTATAGATTCAAGTTGAGTCAAAACCGTAGACCAGCAGGTTCTGACGATGGATCTGATGATTTTGATCGTCAAACCAAGCAAACTGGATTTTCAGTTTCATCTTCAGCCATGCATCGTAATACACAACTTCGCTTACTAGATGATCGATTTGAAAAGATCGAAGAAGAATATGCAGATGACGACGATGAAAGTGAATATGACAGTAATGCTGAAGACCTTGAAGAGCGCGCTGATTTCGATGCTATTTTGGATGAATTTTTGGAAAAGTATGAAATTGTGGGTAAAAAGATGCAACCCAAGATGGAAGGCGAGACCTCTGCTGCAAAGTTAGACAGCATGCGTCAAGGTCTGATCAAGCCAAATGTCGTTGAAGAAGAAAAGAAAGAATTGGAACGCACAACAAGACAAAAACTAACTCGATCCGCGTTGGAGCCCATGTTGGAGAGACCTGTACAAAGACAAAGAGAGACCTGGGATGTTCAAAGTGTCATTTCCACATATTCCAATCTCGAAAATCATCCCTCGCTCATCAACGATAAGGGACCATCAAAAAGAATTCGCATTGATCCCAAGACGGGTATGCCTGTATTGGTAGAGGTGGAGCGTAAGCAAAAAAAGAAGCAACAGGTAGAGAGCGACGCAGAGGAAGAGGACGAGGACGAGGACGACGAAGAGGATGACGAAGAGGGTGAACCATTAGAGAATAAGGGGGTAGCCAGATCAAAGGCCGAGACAAAAGAAGAAAAGAGAGCACGAAAACAGGCTATCAAAGACGCAAAAAAGGTAAGCTATTACATTGGACAAGAGATTTGTAGAAAATAGAAATTCATCTGTGCTTTTTATAGAATCGTCGAGAAGAGAAGAAATCCACTAAATCCGCATTCAAAACCGAAGAGAATCGTCAAAAGAAGATTCTTCAACAAAAGCGTCAAGCAAAGGGCGCTACCCATATTCCTTGATTTATATAATGTATTAGAATTTTGCATCTTTCAATAAAAAAAAAACATAAAATTAAGCTCAATCGGAATGAGATCCCCCCCATATCCCAAGAAAATCTCGGTAAAATCACTTGCCTTTCTCTCGGCGAAAGAGCCGGGTAAAGGCTAAACTGACAGCAATACAAAGTTTTTTTTGTGCATTTTACCAAACTACCGCATATTGCGGGCATCCAATGCACCCTTTATGTATTCACAAACAACTATGGACATGGCCAGCATTTATGCGCAAAAGGCATGTGAATTAGATAACTTAATTGAGATGCGGATCAAGTCGAAATGTTAAGTATGATATGTCAAGTTTTCGTCAATCGATGTTTCCAATGACATGAGCTCGGTAAAACGAAAACCCTACTCAAACATGGCGAATGAAAACTTTATGAAATCACAAATTTTTTTGGTTTCTTGACAGGTGGTTTTATATTAATATTGATAATCCAAAAAAGAAGATTCTGCTGATAAATCTATGGTATATAAATGCGCACTAGCAAGAATTTTTTTTTTTTTCTGCACAGTAATCTCTTTCTTCTTACCTTTATGTGCAATGATTAAAAAAGCAGTGAACAACTTAATGTCGATTAATAAATCGTTTAAATGGAGCTGGATGCAGTACCCTTTATTTGCTGCACTTGTCATTTTCGATATGGTGTACATTCAATTCCCTCCCCTTTGGGTTCGACTATTACTATTATGCTTATTAGTATCATCACCATTTATACCTTACATTAGAAGATTCACAGTGCCAGCAATGGTCGTTTTCACTTGGCTCATCACATTTTATGCTGTGCAATTCATTCCCAACACAATCAAGCCTCAGCACATTTTTGTCAACATCTTGCCTACACTTGAACGTATCATTTACGGAGCCAATTTGTCAGAAATCATCTCTCAGCATACTAGCCCAGTATTGGACATTTTTGCTTGGTTGCCTTATGGTATCATTCATTTCGCTTTCCCGTTTGCCTTTTCTTTAGCCTTGTTCATCTTTGGTCCTCCAGGTACATTGGCTGTATTTGGTCAAGCATTTGGCTACATGAACTTGGCAGGTGTGTTGACTCAACTTGTGTTCCCAACATCACCTCCATGGTATGAGCTTTCTTATGGTTCTGCTCCTGCTGATTACTCTGTTCATGGTCAACCTGGTGGATTAGCTAGAATTGATGAAATATTGGGATTGAATCTGTATGGCACAACATTCGGTAACTCTCCTCTTGTGTTTGGTGCTTTCCCATCTCTTCACTCTGGTTGCGCTACCATCGAAATGTTGTTTCTAGCTTGGCTATGTCCTAAAGCAAGACCTTATTGTGTATTTCACGTAATGTGGATGTGGTTTGCTACCATGTATTTAACTCATCACTATCTCATTGATCTTGTCGGTGGCTCTATCTATGCTACGCTTGCTTTCTTTTGCTTCCACCGTTATCTTCCGGTTATTCGTCCTGGATATCTCACCCGCTTAGATTACATTGATTCTAAAGTGCCCGTGAAGAACACCTTTGCCAACTTTGTTCGTTCAATTGAAATGGAAAGATTCATGGACACTTTGAATATGGCTGAGCACGATGATATTGAAGCTATGTTGATGAAGAACGTACAACGCCGCGTTGATGATGATGATAATTTTGTATTGACTGACGAAGACGAAGACGAGCAAGAGGATTCCACTAATAACTATGATCATGTACCTCTTCGTGCAGTTCAAAAAGAACGCATGTATATTATTACCAATGCTACCAGTGGTCCTTCATCGCTTCCATCGACATCAACATCACCTACTTGTTCTGACCCTCCTTCACCTGTTACACCTCATTCCGACGCCTTTTTCCAACAAGATATCAAACAACATTAATTGCGCTTTCACTCTTGTACATTTTACATACATTTTACATACTAATTCCCCTAATAGAACTTTTACTAATACTTACTACAAATATAATAAACCAAAACGCACCTTACTTTACAAATGTAACAATTCAAATTAAGGTTCAAATCTCTTATGCAATACAGAAAAGTCTTGGTATTAAAGTTTTATTAAAGTTTCTCTTGGAAGGCCGAAATTACTTCATCAATGGCGGTTTTCATTCGTTCCACAAGCAGTGTAAAGATGGCTGTACGTTCTACCATTATTGACTCATAGTTTCGATTCGTATTTTTCTGCTTCTTCTTGGGTCATGACAGTGTGCGAGGGTGTCATACCGAATATCTCTTGTGTCATTCTCAATGTCATCCCCCATAAGTGCGGTTTTTTGTTGTTTGTAGCAATGAAGAATGGGATAGCGGCGACCTTGACAGATGGTGGAAATGGCGTGTGCATTTCAGGAGCTACCACAACGTCTTCTATGGGACTATAGGCCACAATGGGCTCTTTCAAAAGGTATTTTACAGGTATCCCTATGTCAACGTTTTCTTAGTACGCCTATCCACATTTGATATATATGTATATATATCTATACAACATTACAATGTATTTCAGCTACTTCGGAAGTCTGAATCGTCAATGGTGGTGTGATGGGTGACACCTGCAAGAAGACTGTTTCAAATATGAATATAGATGTTTGTTGTCATCGTTTAGGATAAATTACCATGAGGTATCAAAACCATCATCAACTTGTTTAATTTGATGTTTTTGATTTCTCGGTGTTCCAATGTGCCTAATGGTATGAAATCGGGCGAGCTTAGATCAATGCCAATCTCTTCCTTGCATTCGCGAATCACAGTATCGAGATTGGATTTGTCCTCAGGTTCATTCTTGCCGCCTGGAAATGCAACATGGCCAGACCAGCTGTACAATGATTAAACAGTTGCCCTGGAAATCTACCAAATTCACTTACAAATCCCCTGGATGTAAAGCACGTTGTATGAATAATACTTCGGCCTCGCCTTGCGTATCATTGACCCAGGGTTGATTTAGGAATTCCATGGGCGACGCGGCCAATTTCCCTGTCTGTTGTTGCTTGGCTGTGGACGAATTTACTTCCAAATAGGGTCTCCAACGAATAATGGCAGCAACACAAGCTCTTCGTACATTAGGTGCTGTCATTGTGCTTGAAACCTCATTGTTTGCAAACCTATTGAATACAACCTTTAAATCTGAATCACTGTATGAGTAAAGCCACAAGCAATTGGATTATCATGTTTTCATTCAACCTTGCTTGGACATTATTTTGTAATAAAAGAGAGAAGAAAAGGAAATAGTAAATGTAATCACATTTACATCGGAAAAAGAAACCCACCATAAACCATCTTACCAACCACTTTCCACGTGAGAATTTGGCCAAGGCTAAATACAACCATTATAGCTATGAACACTGTGTGTGAATGCAGACACACTTCGTACAGGATGATGAATAAAAACCCTGAGAAAATCATGATGTTATTGGATTTCCACTTGTATTTGACAGAATCTGCAAATTAACGAGAGGATGTTTTGCGCCATCACACATCCATAGCAAGTTATGTCTTTTTCCATCCCAAACACCCTGTAGATTACGAATTGCGCGAAATACTTACTGTTACTACTGAATGATTTACAATTTATTATATGATATAAAATGGTGTATTAATTTTGGCTGCTTCTCTCGTATTTGATCTATACTCTTCTTCTGTTGCTATAGCTCTTCTTGCCTAAATCGAATGGAATATATCTATACTTGATCATATGGCTAATTTGTCTACGCATAGTTAAGCCAAACAAAATGATAAAGTACATCAACAAGATGGGCCAGTAAACAGGAATATCAAAGAAGGGAATCAATGAACAGACGATAGAAATAACGGTTGCCTTGGTTACAGAGTACCTATGAAAGCCATTATCATTATCTTCCGATTTCTCGCTTTTCTCTCTCTCTCTATCAACCGTTCCATCTCTGCAAACCTTACCAAAACTTAAACTCGGGCAAACGACGAATGAATGGTTTGAATTCTTCGTCGTTCTTCATAGGAAGAGAAGGTCCTTCCTCCATTTCATTTGCTTGAGTATCCATTTCGACAGAAGGGTCAAACTTTGGCGTCAGGAATGCCAAGAATAAATTCAAAATATAGATGCCTATGATAGTGTGAATATCTTTTCGCTTGTTCATTGTCTATCTCCTCATACCTAGAGCATATCTACAATGAAAGACACATACACCGTTAGCTTTCATAGCAACGCCATCTCTACCCAATAACATACTTACGCAATAATATACCATCCCTCTGCATAAATGACACGAAACATAAACAACACTAAAAGCACAGAAGTTCCTGCCCATCTATAAGGTGTAAAAGGTGTAACTTGGTCCAAGATTTGTTGAAAACGCTATATGTTGTGTGAATTTTCAACCCAAACGTATATCCAAACATAAACTTACTCTCTCAAGCTGGGATTTTTGTGCTAATAAGCTTGAAGTAGCACCTTCACTTGGTTCATTTGCGAAATCATTCATTTTATCGGGAAAAAAAAGCACACAAAAAGGAAGAGGAAAAAGAGGAAAAGGGGTGAAGGGGCGACGAATTTATTTAATTCAACAACCAAGCAACATTGAACAACAAAGTTTTCGCTAACAAGGAGTTTAAATCAGCTTGATTTCGTTGACAAATAGCCGATCAATGGATTGGCAGCAGATGGATAAACAGCCGTAAGGATCAACGCCCCATCTACCTGCTTCATACCAACGAGTGATATTTGCATCGGATTCCAGTCGTTCGCACTGCAGCTCTGTAGGCTTTTGCTGAACGATACTCATGGCTACTCGAGTAATTTGCTCCTCCGGTTTGCGACTATATCTACATGCAAATAACCTATCAATCTTCACTTGACCCAGACGTGACAAAGGCATGTGAATACGAACAAATGTGTTGGAAGAAGAGCATATGCTGTTGGTAATTGTCAGCTGTGTTAACTTGGGGCATCGACGAGCCAGATAATCAAATACACTGTTATCAAACATAACCTTGTTTAATGAAAACTGGTGTAACTTGCCGTGTGGTGTGGGATAAACCCACGTAGCGCCATTTTCAATTGTATCCAATCTTGCCACTGTATCGTACAGACTTAACAGAACTAACTGAGGGCAGTGATCAAGTACGAGGTCCACAGGCACATCAGATTGTTTTCCTAAATCTAAATACGCTAGCTTCTGACAAGAAGCTAATGTTGACATGAGGGTTTGAGTGGCATTGCGTACACGTAGTAATGAACGCAGCGTAATGGATGTCGCTGTATGTTGCACTGTCCGTATTATAAGATTGTATGTACTACGAGACAAACCAAATACAGATTCAATAGATAGTTGCTTCAATTGAATACCTATGGTAGAAATAGCCTCCAACAGAACTTGATCTGGTAAAATGTTACCCAAAGCCAAGGAGCTGACATGTGGACATTCACGAACAAACGATGCGTACGCGCTGTACCGTTTTAAAAGGGATACACCAATATCGAGTTCTTCTTCGTCCTCTAAATCAGTCTTGTTGGAGGTTGGTGATACTGATTGAATGCCCAAGTATTCAAGTTGAGGGTATTTACGGGCTGCATAAATAAAGATGGGTTCAATGTTGCTGATGTAATGCTGACTTTTAAGGGCGAAGCGAGTTAATTTTGATGCGATATTCGTCTGCAAGTCTAATTCAATGGAGGTCGTATCGAACTGTAGCACCGAAATATTCAGTGTCTCCAACAATTTGCAGTGCTGATGAATTTCTTCCAAGTGTTTCAAGCATAGTTTACCATCTGTCCAAGCGAAGCTGATGTGTTGTAACTGATGTAACCGTGTCAAACATGGTAAATTGGGCCCACAAAAGGTCAACTCAACATTGGTTAATGAGGGCGCATATGCTAGCAGGATGTATGAATTGTCAATCAGTTCAAAGACTTTGTCATCTTTTTCTTTTTTCCGCATCAATACATCATCAGGTATACGTAGAGACGCAATATTCGGGCATATCATAGGTAGCTTGTTGAGCTGGCACAAAAATTTATGGTAATCTTGTTCTGACGCCGAGAATGCGAATGAAGGCAGAAATTGAATGGATTTAACATGTCTTCCAGTGTCGTCCATGGTATTATAGCCTTGGTTGATCATCCTATAAAAGCCATTGAATTGCTTTTGGCTTTGAACTGTGATGTTTCGATAGAGAAATTGTTTGAATACAATATACCAGTTCCAGCAAACTTTGATACATTCTGCTCTCTCGTCATCTTGCAGGTAATACTCTATCAGTTGAAATACTTCAAATGGTAATAGTCTTGGCGCTCTACTCATTGTTGTATCGAACAGAGAAAAGAAGAGAGAGATTGAGTTTTATATCCAAACTTTATCTTTATGTATTATCAATCATGCTACAGATTTTTGGAGGGTTTCAGAGTCTCCCGGTTTCACAAAACTCTCTCCTTTCGTATTACATAACATTAAGCTTTTGTACATGATGGATATCCAACTTGTATAAACAAAATAAATAAGGATGCGGATGTACAGTCTTAAATTCTCGATGGCCCTGGAATACAGGTCAATTCATTGAATCTCTCATTGAGTGTGCTGATGATCGAAATAAACACTTCAATTAATACTTGATAATACTACTACTACACATTTAAATGAAAATCAACTGAATAGATTGCAGACAGAACTTTACAGGATCTTTCGTGTCAGGTAGCTTCTATATCACTTCAAACAATGAAAACAACGCATGAAACAGCACAGAAACGCAGAAAAGCTATATCTATTTATTATCTCTATATACATAAAAACCTAGAAAAATTTTGCCATAGTTTTCCTCTGCACTGTTGTTAGGCGGAATTTGAAGTACTACCCAAAAGTGCAATTAGGTAGTATTTCAATTAGACCACCCCTCAGGTGCTAGAGCGTGCCTTACTACACCCCTAACGTGAGGAACTATGTTTATTAAGACCCTCAACTGTCGCTAAGTAAGTAGAAACAACAATTAAGTTTGGACCAGCCTATCTAATCCTAGCCTCGGAATCTTGTTATTGTTGAGCTTCAGTGATAGGCACATCCACTCAACGTAAAAAAAAAAGGGTATGCTTCAAAGAAACATAGAAAGAAAGAGAGGTAGTGAGGGTAATATCATTACATGCAGATAAAAATTAAAAGAAAAAATAAGAAGGGCGAAAAGCCAAAGAAAAAAGAGGAGAGTCAATGCAAATAAGGGGGAGAAAAATAAATAATCAAAAATAAATAATGGGTTGCCTCTACAACTATTGCTATGGTTGTTCTTGACAAAAAAATAATAACTTGACTGATATCCTGCAGCATCCAGTATTAGTGTCCATGATTATTGCCATTCGCTTGCCTACAGTATACATAATAATAGTTGTCCAAAGGATATAATTAGTATTGTATTCCTCAATCAACACCATCATATCATGAACTTACCTAATCGACTTTTAGCCGTTTTAGTTGCATTCAGTATCCATCATTAATTATCCATTAGTCGTCGTCGTGACATTATTATCCTTGTTGCCTACACATCACATCAAAAAAGTAATAATACAACAACAATAGTCAGCAATGTATCTAGCAACAATCTATGTCATTTATACTTACTTGATGAGCAATTCACAACAGCAGGTTCTGCATTTAATGTCCTGGAGCACCACCTTGTGCTTGATACCTATATTCTATCAAATTTGGATAGTCAGTATGGTATTATTAAGCAGCAGACACCATCAAAACTTACCCAATCGATTGAATCAATGATACGTAGCAGTAGTATATAAGACTTGAATATACCACCAGGCCAGAGAACAGCATTGCTAATGATTACTTGCTGACAGTACCAAACCAGAGAGACGAATTGCTACTGATGATGACTTGCAGATATTACCAAACCAGAAGTGAAAAACAGCGCTTCATCATATGCCTTGCAGATAGTAGTATCAGACCAAAAGAGAGAAGCAACACCACAGATAACTTGCAGATAGTACCAACCAGAACAGCAGCACCACTATCAATGAATTGCAGATAGTATCCAACCAGAAACAGCAGGCAGCGCCAGATATTTTGTTGAAGTTGAGAACAAACAAAACCATTATTGTCTACTAAAAAAATATAAGAGAGTTCAGTTAAGCGCAATTCAATAAAAGTAGCAATCTACGTTGTTACGTACCGAATTACTACTGTTATAAAAGATATCAAAGACTCCAAGGAAGTAGCTATAGCAGCAAGTCGAATTGTTGTGTCTTTGTCGTCGTCGTCTTGTTTGCTTTAAAGCAGTGATTACTACCTATTCTGAAAAAGAAAGAAAATGAATTAATAATAAATACTAGTGCTAGACAATCTATTCAGCAGCAAATACACTCACTAGCATCATATGGCAACACTGATGACAGGCTTGATGAACTTGTTGCTATTGTTTCCAAAAACATTGGAGTGAGTAGAATAATAGTAGTAGAACTGTTGCTGTAGCTGTAAAAATAGTATCAAAAACGGGGGAAGGAAAAACGGGGGAGTGCAAAAGCAAACTATTGTGCATTTGACGTCACGAGGTTTCTCTGTATATAGTAGCTGATGTTAAACTGAGATTAAAAGCTCTATTGATCAAAATGCTATTTCATCATTCTGGAAATTTGTCATGGCCTAAAGTTGGCAGTTGTTCATAGTAAGCACTTGATAAAGCTTATATCAAACTTGTGCAGAATTCAAAGGCGCATCGAATGGTATTACTTTTGTCTGTTTTGATCAACACTAGGCGTTTCAAAGCGACAGAACATTTTTTGTCAAATTTTGATACTTTTTCAAGAAAACCTCCATCTCTGTCAAAATAAACCTACTTGTAGCATTCATTATTATTGTAAAGCAAAAAATTTCCTATCATTTGAGCTCTTACTGGGAGTTCTAGCTTGACTCTACGTAGAGAAATGAGCAAAAACGTCTGACCAAAAAATTATCAGCTAGTTTTTTTGCCTTACTCTTACCCGTAAATTTGGTCAAAGATGGCCAGTTTTCCAAGGACATAACTTTATGTGATATCTCGGCCAATACTTATCAGATTTGAACAAAACAAACACCATTCAATAGCTTTAAATTAGACCCAACATAATCTAAAAGTCAAAAACACCTAATAGACGTTCCCTTTATGAAATAACTCAAAGTCATGTATTTTGATATGCCTCAAGCGGGCACTACCCGACATATTTTTGAGAACACTAATAATAACCATACCATCGTATAGAAAATTAAAAGAGAAACAAAAGTCAAGCACTACGCAAAATTGACTCACTTAGTAAATCATGGAGAAATATCCATCCAAACTTGGATCTTTTTTCACCTTTTTCCTGATTACTGCTCCACATCGTCTATTACGAGCCCAAATTTGACACTTGCTAGTCAAATAAAGTACCTCAAATAACTTTTGGTATACATACGAGCAACATTCATATACCAATTCAATGGCTTTTACTGATGACACCTTTTCAGAATCGATCAAATCATAAGATCATCGATATCTCAGCAACCAGAACAGCTACCCAAATTTCGTTTGGACCATCGCATTCTTGGCAAGAGCGGTGTTCCAGCATGGACTAGAAACTTCGAAATTGGAGTACGAAAGTTGATTCAGCAAACTGAGGTCCGTCTATTATTGTTAAGTCCTCGTCTAGGAGCAATACAGCACAAGTACTACGTTTTGCATTACTGAATCACTAGGAAGCTCACAAAGCTATGATTTTTTGGTGATCATCATGTGGTTAATGGGGTGGAACTCTCGAATACCTTGTCTTCTTTTGATTTAATTGGACGACAAATAAACTTTAGATCACCAAGAGTTACACTTTTTGATTGGGAACTGCTATATTTCTAAAAAAAAAAACAATTCCTTGATACCTGATAGCGTAGGGTTATACTTCAGCAGATAAAGTCTAATGTGAGCCACTGCAATTTAAAGCCTCGCTGATTATTATCGCGGTGGTTTAGCTGCTAGGAGGTGCTGTCAAAAACGTGTATTTAATCGTATACTTTTTCTTTTCTTCGCATTACTAACAATTTACATTGTGCAAATTATTCTCGATGCTCGACACAGCAGTAGTATATAGGGTCAAGAAAATCACCATTATTTAATGCGTTTACTTTGAAGCAGCAGCAATTGTCACAAGGTAAATCATTACTGCCGATTTGGACGTCTTGGGAATAATCATATAGTAGACATATTTGATGAATAAAAGGAACAAGAGTCATCATTAATAAAGATAAAAGTCTATCAGTATTTTCGACTTGTCACGAACAATAGAAGGTTTTTTACGTTTTAAATTGGCCGCATGAGTTTTTATAAAGACAGTTTGGTCTAGTTTCATGCGTAAATTGATAAAGCAGATGATTCTCTCAGATGCAGTTCAATTGTATTATCAAAAACCAGATCCATTCTTTGATGTTTAGGTCCCGAGAACACTTCTTTAATGTTTGTTATTACAATTGCTGCAGATACATGATACTAAATATAGTGCCGATCAAAGTAATTCTTTAATAGTTTAGCAAAGAACTACCATCATTTTTGCCCATTACACAGTCGGAATTGCTCAAAATATATATTTTCCTTATACAAGCGTTCCTTGATGCAGGTAAGTGGTGATCCCCATTAAGTTTTTAAAGCTCTTGCATGTTTTATTGCGAGCATAATCATGTCTAATGCTCCTACTGGTAAACACCCTCAATGCTCATTGATACATGGCAATTGACATGTCTATTACACCTTACTGTGTTCGTACAATAATCCCCTCTCAATGTACGAAATGCGCATTATCCGATCAAGTTTGATATGTTACTGTTGTACTATAAAGCATAGAAGTCCTCATTGGCTGCTTTATATCTATATATCGTTTGCTCCTCCATCAAACTTCAACACATTAAGATATCGCCGTCTGGTTTATTGTATTGGACTCTTCGCAAATGAAATTAAGTATATGGATGTCTTGCCTATGGAGCAGCAAAAAATAGATAGAGAGAGAAAACGGAATGTGCTTGATGGCTCTTGTTTATACCAAGACAGACAAACGTAATAATAATGCGCAAGTCATTGGCTGCGATATGATAATTGTGATACTAACATAGAGTCACGATATCGCTACGAAGGAACCTTTTACTACCAAACCGATCCTTAATTACAGGCTTACCCTTTGCTCTCATTATATCTAAATCTGAAGCACCAGAATTTGTTATTGGACGCTTTGCCCCAAAAAAAAACAAAGGGGCATTACTGGCTCGAGGTTTTCCCACATTTATTTAACTGCCCTTGAAAATTCCCCCAATGGAGATTAACCTTTTGCTCTTCTTTCCATCAACATCCTTTCACTTTCTGATGAACATTTTAGTTTACAATGACCTTGGAGCATCGCCTAATTCAGTAAAGCACACTTACAACACACTGAAAACAATTCTTGGTCATGTTTACGATATTATACAAATCGATCGAAAAGTCCTTCAAAATGAACCCTGGGAAGTAGGTTGCGTTATGCTCGTTATGCCAGGCGGTCGAGACATGCCTTACTGTGAAGCGTTAAATGGAAGGCCCAATGCCCGGATCAGAGCATTTGTCGAACAAGGCGGTCGATATTTAGGCTTATGTGCTGGTGCCTATTACGCCTCAACAAATATCGAGTTTGAAAAAGGAAGAGCACTGATGGAGATCATTCAGCCTAGAGAATTGGGATTCTATCCGGGTCTATGCCGAGGAACGACCTACCCTGGATTTGTATATAATAGCGAAAGTGGAGCTAGATCAGTAACTGTGGATTTGGGTCGAGAAACATTGTCTCCATACTACCATGGTGAAGGTGTACCTCAAGAAATCAACATGTATTATAATGGAGGAGGTTACTTTGTGCACCCAGAGAAGTTTGATAATGTGACAGTCTTGTGCCGATATAAAGAGCCTAGCAACTTGCCTGAATCAGAACCACATCCAGCAGCAGTAGTACATTGCAGCGTTGGTCAAGGTCATGCGTTACTGATTGCCACACATCCCGAGTACGACATTTCATCTCAAGACCTTTTACTTGCGGATGGCAACACCGTTAGTCAAGCTGTTC
Organism: Mucor circinelloides; assembly: GCA_037974945.1. Classification (NCBI taxonomy): domain Eukaryota; kingdom Fungi; phylum Mucoromycota; class Mucoromycetes; order Mucorales; family Mucoraceae; genus Mucor; species Mucor circinelloides. Next base: position 2,291,402 of record JBBNAA010000005.1, on the reverse strand, counting down.
GAAATATACTTTGTGAGTTGACATTATCTGAGGTGGAGAGAAAACGCTTCCTTCGTGCCTCATTTGCGTTGATTGGATTGAGTGTGGTGCCTGTCGAAAATACAATTGTGCAGGAAAATAAGGTACCCGATGTTACACCGTTATATCTTTCAGGCTTGACCAAGGAATGGGTGTACAAACCAGCATCTTATCTGTTGAGAAAGGCAGATCCTACAACTCACATCATGGAGGATAATCATGACATTTTCCATATCTCTGCTTTGGGTGACGCTCCTAGCGAGCAAGCTCGTTTGCTGTCACTTTGTAGAATCAAGGAGGACAAACCGCCTGTGGTTGAATTTGTGTACCAAAGCACCATCGACGCAGCAGAACCCATATACCCATCCAAGACCTTAACGCCACATTTTGATTTGGAGGAATACTACAAGCAATTAGTGAAAAAGAGAAGTTTAGAATGGGGTGGAGGCGGCTGGCTGTCATTTGGAAACGGTGTTTTGTATGCTGAAGTAATTGGCAGTACACAATCGATCATAGACAAGTATGTTGTATGTTATATATTCGCTGCTTATTGTTATTTACATTGTTTTGTCTAGAAACTTTAAATTCTCGCAAGCGTTATCAACTGGTTTGGTATGTTTGGCTACAAACCAAGTAGCTGGCCGAGGTAATTAGGAAATATGGAAAGGATGTTATCCCTTGCTTATGCAGACTGTTATGTAGGCAGAGGCCGAAACTCGTGGGTGTCTCAGTCTGGAGCACTTCAATTTAGTCTGGTGGTTCGACACAATGTAAACATAAGGCATGCGCCCGTAGTGTTTATACAATATATCATTGCCCTCGCTGTGGTGGAGAGTATAAGAAGCAGACCTGGATATGAAGATACACCCCTTCGACTGAAATGGCCAAATGACATCTACACAGAGACTAGATCCGATGGATTGAAGAAGGTGGGAGGCCTACTTATCAATTCAACGTTTGTTGACGATGAATTTGTGCTGGTGATAGGTAATGCTACGAAATGAAAGTCTACTACAAAACATCCTAACGTTCTCACATTTATAGGCTGTGGTATCAACCTGTCAAATGCCGAGCCTACAGTTTCCATCAACGATATCATTAGCGATTATAATCCATCTGCGCCTAGATTGTCAGCAGAGGATGTTTTGGCGGGTATTTTGGTGAAATTTGAAGTTTATTACAACGAATTTTGTGAGAAGGGCATGGGTACTTGGTTCCTTGACAAATATTACCAACGATGGCTGCACAGGTAAGGGAAATTTTAGTTTTGTTCATGGCAACAATTCATTGAATATTTATCCCTAGTAACGCTGTTGTGACATTGACAACTTATAACAACGAACAAGTTCAAATTGTTGGAATCACATCAGATTTTGGCATGCTTCAGGTGAAAAGTCTGGAAAAGAAGGACAAATTTTATGGTCTTTTACCTGACGGCAATAGCTTTGACATGATGAAGGGCCTTTTGATCCAGAAGAAATAAAAAATCTCAGGGGTAAATTCAGTGCCTGAGAATTTCTATTTTTTTTTTTATTTTTTATTTTTTTAATGTGTAAATATTTATCTCGGAAGTGGCGGCGATGGTGCCAAAGAGACTATAAACATTGAGCGTTTGAAAATAGATGATGCGAGGTGCTAGTGAAAGGCTTCAACAGGAAAACGGTGCGTTCAGATTTGCGCACAAAGCTTAAAATGACTTTGAATCTAAATTAAATGGTTATGGAAATGATTCTCATGGTTCTTTTTCAACTTGTTCGAGGACCCGACAAATTTTAAAGGCTTGATTTTTTTCTGCATGTACGCACAATAGCCCTTTTCTTTCACTTTTAAATTTACACAATGAAAGATTATTACCGCAATAAAACAATCCTCATTACAGGCGCCACAGGATTTGTAGGGAAAGCCATCTTGTGGCAATTGCTCAAGGAAGCTGGAGATGTTATCGACAAGGTGTATGTACTTATTCGTCCCAAAAGAATCCCGGCTGGAGGTCCCTCACAGCGCATATTAGACGAAATTATCAATACTCCAGTAGGTGCTCTCTCGGCATTGCGTCGACACTGATGATACTAATGAAAACATTAGGCGTTCCAGAAGCTGTTGAAACACTTTGGCAATAACAAAGATGCGTTGAGAAGAAAGCTCATCCCAATTTCATATGATCTGTCTCTGTCACATATGGGATTATCCATGGAGGACAGTGTTCAGATGAAGGACACCAACATTGTGATTCATTGCGCCTGCACGTCAGAATACGAGAACTCGTTGGAGTGGAATTTAGAGGTAGTGGCAAACACTTGTGGGCTTCAATACGACACATTGACACTTTGTAGACGAATGTTTTAGGCACAATTCGGCTGATGGACTACTTGGACAACTGTAATGATGTCTGTGAGTGGCATGCTGGACCTTGTTTCAATTCCATGGCTAATTCTTGAATAGGCTCCTTTATTCACCTGTCGCCAATTCACATTCACCAAGACACACCACAAGACAGTGACGATACAGTGATTCTAGAATACATTTACGATATCGGATTTGGTGACCCTGAGGATTTTCTAAAGCAACTTCTTGGCGCAGATGAAAAAGGTACACTATATTGTTTTTTAAATATACCACATTTGGAAACATTAATTTGTCTATTGTATCACAAAAACATCAGAGCTATCAGCTCTCATTAAACGAATTCTACAAAAATTCTCGACTTTACATTTGTTCACAAAAGCACTAGTGGAGCATCTGATCGCAAAGAGGATAAATCAAGTCAGGAACGAAGAGAATCAAGGCGGTCGAGAACCCTATCCCTTGGCTATTTTTCGATCTCACTACATTGGTCCTGCTGCACTCGAACCTATGCCAGGCTGGACAACTGGCATGTCTGGTGTGTCATCTTGGTTGGCTCTGTATGGTCATTCAATTCCCATTATTCAGCCAGATCAAGGTCAGCAGCATGCCAATGTGATTCCTGTAGATTATGTGGCGAAATGCATCATTCACTCAATACCTACTATCGTATATCCTGGCCCCAAATTTGTCGTGCCATTCGCAAGTGACATGTCTGAAAAAAGCTCAACCTCGGCAACTGGGCCTTATTTCCCCTATATTTTCAACATGTCAGCCTCAGTTTTCATAAAGCCGATAACATGGTACGAAGCGTATACCGCTATTCAAGATTACTGGGCTAGACCATGCAATGCTATACCCAACAACCAAAAGCTGCCCATTGCCTACAACTATTTCTCGAGTAACAAGACACTATCCAAGGCTCGATTCTTGATGCAGTACTATTTTCGATCCTCATCCAACGCCAACGGCAATCATATCAACAGTATCAATTCTACAGTCAGCAACTCAAACTTTTCCTTAAACTATCATAGCACGGTAGCACGGTCAGATTTTCATCATCACCAACAACAACAGCAGGATCTGCAAAAGTGGATGGAGCTGGCCTCCAACATCCGCAACAACCTTGCCAAACAAAGCCGTCATCATTGGCAATACAACACAGTGCAATTCAATGCGTTGATGGATAAGATCGAGGGTATAGACACTTTGAAGCATTTGGATTGGCACAATTATTTCATGCAGAGCTGTTATGGGGTTCATGTATATACCTTGCACTGTGGCCATCATATGCGTACAAGCGTATTACCCACATCTCAACTATGTGCCTTGTACTCTCACACCAATACACCCTCCATTATCGATTCACCATTTAAAAGTGTAGTGTATACGGAAGAAGAGATGCGACAGAGAATACAGCACATGCTTGAAATTACCGTCAACTCTCTCAAGAACCCTGCAAAGACTATACAAACTGAAAAAGAGTGGAAACCCATGTGGATTGAATACCTCAATGATACGCTGGAAGACTGGTGTGATGAAGGATCAGTTGAAGCTTTGGAGATTACTTCGAAAAAGAAGGAAATCCAGAGTCGATGGGGATTGAAGGTGGATGAAAATAGTGAAATGACAAAGGTGACAGTATTAAATGACCCAGGGGTTGGAAAAGCCATCCGTCAGGTAGGTGTCATGTTAAACTCAAGTGAAGAAAGGCACTCAGACCGTAACGTAGGTCTCTGAAAGGTCTGGTATGCCGATTGAGAAGGTTATGGAAGAAGCTATGCGGTCATTGAGCAGGATTCAGGAAAGAACGCAGCTGCCTTACGCTTGGTTTGCTGCAACCTTTTTGCAGAAATTGTTCAAAAATATGTTTAGTGGCATTTATATTGACAAGGCCAGTCTCGAAAAGGTAAATATGTACAAATATGGTTATTATTCGATCGCTCATGCAGGTTCATTAGATCCGAGCATCTGTCAAAAATAAACGAGTAGTATATGTGCCCGTGTCCAAAACTGTGCTGGATCCTGTTCTTGTGTGGTATCTAGCAATACGATATGAGCTGCCTATTCCAGCGCTTATTTTAGACGAAGCTCTGGCTATTCTTGGTCCATTCTCGGATTTGCTGCGACTTGCTGGCGCCGTATTCATCAAGCGAGATCCCAACACGCGATCAACATTGACTACAGCCATTACCTCAGCCTATCTTTTGCATTTAATGCGAGAGCGTGGTGCGATTACACTTTTACTGGACAAAGTACGATCAAGGACTGGTATCTTTCAAACGCCTTATCAAGACGGGCTCATTGATATGGTTGTTGATCAGGATGTCGTGTTTGTACCTATCAATGCAACTTACGAGGAAGTCCCTGACATCACCACATTGATCGATCAAGATTTACAAACAAACAAGAGAAAATCAGCACTTAATGGCAGCAGCCATGGCCTTGAAAGATCGAGATCAACCACAGCCTCCCATCGCATGTCAACGCCCACTAAAGTATCCAGACCAAGTGATAGTCGAGCACATCGCGTACGAAGCCGAAGTCTGGGGAATGGATGGCAGGAAGAGCAAAAGAAGAATGGGCCAGAACAACAAGCAATGCATTGTGGCAGATTACTTGTAGGCGTGGGGAGGCCGATATCCATGGATGACCTTGGCGGTGATGGCGCGGTGCAGTTGGCTGATATCATTCAAAAGGAGCAAAAACGAGCGCTTGTGATTAGCCCAATATCATTAGTAGCGTCCATCTTGCTGTACAGTCGAGTCAGGGGCAACTGTATTGATTTGCAGACAATGAAGGAACATCTAGAGTACCTCTATGCGTTCATCAAAAATCAAGGCATCTCCATGGACTGGCAAGGTAAGCAATTTGCCCACTGATTTATGGAAAAGCCAATTTTAACAAATGTGCCGCGGGTGATGGTTTAGATTTCGAGGACAGTGAGACCATTATATTTTACAACATTCGTTTGCTGGAAAAGAACTCGAATTTGGTGACATTGGATGAGAGAAACAGCGGATTTACGTTTAGAATCAACACGCGGTCAGAAGGAATTCTGCAGTTGGCATATTATGCAAATCAGGTATTATGTCTAGTACTGTTGAATGAAGGCGGGATACTCACACATACAAAGCTGCGCGAGCTATTTGTTCTAGACTCGATCTTTGCTGCCACCTACTTGTCTTTCAATTTGACCAAAGTTGCAGAATCAATATTCATCGAGAGATTCGAGTTCTTGGCGACTCTATTTCAATATCATTTCAATACGTTGTGGAACATTAAGGACGAATATCAGAGACTGAAGCTAAAATACCAAGAATACATGAACGAGAATGGCGACATGCTGGAGAGAATAGTGACCAAAGTGAATTTGAGCAAACGGTACAACCAATTCAGTCTGTTGGCGTCCTTTATATACCCTCTCATCGACTCATTTTGGGTCACTTTGTGTGCACTGTCGGCATTAAATGATGTCAGAGCGCTGCCTTTGTCGTTGGTTCCTACTCTATCTCAATGGATTGGCATGCACTTGATCAGCGGAAGAAGGACCATCTACAGCGAAGTACTGTCAACCGAGTACAATCAGACCACTCTGCAGTCTTTGGTTCAGTGGGGATTGCTGATCAGAAAGTCGGCCAAGCTGATTTTGTCTCCAGATGCGCAAATGTTGATGCAGGCCCTGGGATTGTCCACAAACGACGATTTGATTGTCCTCGAGGTAAGCAGTTTGTGTGCATCATGGTTGCTTAGTTGCTGATATTTCGTATAGCACGAATCTGATGAAATTGCTGAGCTGTGCAAAAAAGTGGAGCAAATTAGAAAGCGAGATGAAGACGATAGCCTATCCAAATACATTTACGAAAAGTGTCAAAATCAGATCAAATCACTAGCCAAAGGATCAACATCGTTCAGCAAAAGACAGGGAGCCATCGTAGCCGAGGAAAAGGAGGAAGCCATGATCCAACTAGGCTATGCGCTAATCCAGAGCATGGACAATAATATCATTGTGTAAAGAACGTCATTTTTGTATTACATCGCTGCTTTTACCCGAATACGGTTTTCTCCAAAAAAGGGGCATTGGTTTTAGCGCCAAGAGGGTGATATAGTATCATCATCATCATTCATCCATGGCGATCCCAAACATTAATTTTTTTTTTGAAACCTTATTATATATATATATATATAAAGACAAGACGACCCGAATTTTTCTCTCTTGTTCTCTTTCACTCACCAAAGTCAATAAAAATGGCATTATTAACCAGCAGCAACTCGAGGTCCAAGATAAATGTCATCCTAGTTTTATTTGTTACTTTTCTTGTCTACTGTATATACACCATCTCTTACAATTTACCAACCTCAACAACCACAACGAGCACAAATGTATCGCAGGATATTGCAGAAACTCCCATCGTTCCAGCTGGAAAACCTAAATCGAATGCATGCAAGACTGACCAAGTCGGCCGAAATGTAGATCCCAACCACACAAATGCGCACATCGAATTCTGGAGACACCTGAGTGAAGCTACTATTCAAGTCTACAGGAAAAGATGGCAAAAGTTTGTGTCCAGTGTAAGGCGCACTCAAATACCGAGCAATGTATCTGGCCGTGGTATTGTGCTTGTTGCAGGAAACAGAGACACCTTTGACCGCACACTGACAGCCATCAAGCTACTGAGACACATGCATCACTGCAGACTCAACATTGAAGTGTGGCATCTCTCTGATGAACAACCCTCTGAACACATGAGGCAGGAGCTCGAAAGTCTGGGAGCAACTGCCAGAGATTTATCAGACCCTCAATTAGTTAGACCCATTATTCATAGAAGAAATGCAGACAAACAATTTCAAATCAAAGCAGCCGCTGTCATCAATTCAGCCTTCAAAGAAGTCTTATACCTCGACTCTGACAACGTACCAGCCCAGGATCCCACATTCTTATTTGACATTACTGAATATAAAACGACAGGTGCTCTGTTCTGGCCGGATTTCTGGTATGCTTTACAGTGGAAATGAATCAGCAACGGTTGACTGACCGGCATTTATAGGAAAACTCATGGCGAAAACAAGATCTTTGATGTCTTGGATATTTCATGTGAGGATGAATGGGAGCAAGAGTCTGGACAAATGGTCATTGACAAGGAGAAATCATGGGTTCCTTTACAACTGGCGTGGTACATGCAAAAGCACTATGAGATTTACTTTCAATTCTTGAATGGCGATAAAGATACTTTCAAGTATGCTTGGAAAGCTTTAGATATGCCATACCATATGACACAGGCTTTTGTTGGCATGGCGGGTACCATGGTTAACAATCGATTCTGTGGTCATACGATGCTCCAATATGCTCCTGCTAGTGATGAAGACGATGACACCATCTTGTTTGTACACGCTAATTTGCTAAAAATTACAGACAAGAAGCATTTTATTCATGGCGATCAACCTGAACATCCTTGGGATTTAGCAAAGAGATCTAGCATGAGTCATGCAAACACCTGGATCAAGCCAGAGTTCTACATATCGACTCAGGGTCAGGCTTGCATGGACTTTACCCATCGTCAAGGCGAACCAGACGCCATCACTGAAGATTTCGACTCGGTCTTACCAGATTTTCAGACTAATTACTTCAAGTATGGTGGAATTGGTGGTGAAACACGATCATAAGTGTTGCTCAAATAACGACTAGTAGCAATAAAAAAAAGAAGGGTTGTAAATATTAGTGGATTGACTAAAACCTAGTTTAATTAAAGTGTGCTACAGTTTAAATTGTATACGCAAAAGTACGCTTACTGCACTTAATAGTGTAATGTCTTGGCTGCAGATTAGTATAATTGCAAATAGCTAATTAATTTTATGCATTTTTATTTACCTGCAAAATAGTTTGACCATGCAACTATACAGCGGATGCTCTTTCCTATCGCCTATTATCTCGCAGGCTGAAATGTACTCAGCAACAGCCGTAATACATGTATTGATGCTTCGTACAAGGTTGAGCGGTTGAAGTCTAGGAGAGTGAGCCAGGAGCATATACGCAGGTAATCGCTTAGTAAGCCCCTCCTTAATTCATATCAGGCATCTGCTGTACTAGACGTGGGTTTGCATTAGAACGTATCTATCAAATCTAGTAACATCTTTGAGCTAGATCAATGAAAACGAATAGATCTCTTCATGTAAAATATCACTGATGTCCCAGCTACACTAACATCGAGTCCACCACAGCACAACATTATAGGCAGACAGAGACGACTGCCATGCTTACTTGAACAGCCGATGTCAAATTTTCTTTTATTCATGCCCCTGCAAGCCTCTTTTGCTTGTTCTTTCCATCATGTTTAAATCAATTTTTCGTTTAAAACCTATCAGTGTTCGATTGTTCTCAACCGAGACAGGCGCATCTACTGGAGCCACAGCTAACTGGGCTCCCAAGAAACGAGTATCAAGACCGACCATGGAGAAGATCCGTGCTTTGGCTGCTGCTGTAAGGAGACTTTTCCATCAACAACCGTATTTTACATTAATAGCAGTAACTTTTTAGCAACCTGAAGTTTACAACGTAGTAACGTTATCAAGAGAATTCAAGCTTTCTGTTGAAGGCATTAGAAGAATTCTAAAATCCAAGTATGTTCCCGAAGCACAAGACGGCGAGAGACAAGAAAGAAACCGCTATGAGGCCATGGGCGAACGCAGAAAGGAATTTAAAAAGACATACAACATACCTGAAGGAAACCCCAAAAAGTTTTGGGACAAAAAGGCAAATGGAGCGCAACATGATATCTCGACCAAAAGACAGGAAAGAAGCACTGGCAACAGCAAGTGGTCAAATGATACATACAATAAGAGAAGATCGTTTGATGACGATGAAGATAATTTGGGTGATAGAAGATCTAGATTCAATCGTGAAAATGACAGAGGGGCCTACAATGATAATCGTGACAGATCTTTTAGCAACGAACGAAAGCCTTTTAGAAAATACGTTGATAATGGCGACGGAAGGTCTTTTGATAGAAACTCTAATGGATCATACAGAGAAAGAAAATCGTTCAAAGAAGATTATGATGGCGAAGACAGAAGACCACACAATAGACGCAACGATCTAAATGAGAGAAGACAGCAGCCTTTTAGGAAGGGGAATGCCGATGTAGAAAGACGATCTTTCGACAGACATTTCGATAGACCCGACAGAGATAGACGATCTTTTAGAAGAGACAATGATAATGGATCCAATGATAGAGACAATTATTATGGTGAAAGAAAGCCTTTCAGGAGAGAAAACGATAATGAACGAAGATCCAATGATGGAAAGCCTTTTAGAAGCCACAACAATCATGGAGACAGAAGACCATTTAATCGTCAAAATAGTAGGGACCATAAAAACAATAATGCGGCAGGTGATCGTGGATTCAAAAGTGATTGAAGCACCAAATATTAGTGTGTCAGCCAATAAAACCAACATAGACGCGCGTTTGTATGTGAGAACACTGTGTGTGTGTGCTTGTGTTTGTGAAATATATAGATTTTTATTTGATTTTAGCCAAGGATAAAAAAGGAGGATATCATTATAACGATCTTTGATATGAATGGATTATAGATATTGTGGTTAGATATGTATTTAATTGAGAGCAGCCTTCTCGTCTTCGTAACGCTTCTTATCAGCTTCGGCCTTGTTGATGTAGGGCTAAATTGGATACTGTTAGTGTTTTGTGTATGATAAATGTTTGGTGTAAGCGTACCTTCTTTTCTTCGTCACTCATAGCCTTCCATTTCTCACCAAGAAGCTTACCAAGGGTACCTATTTAAAAGCACATGAATCAGATGGTGTGATAGGATAGAATGTGATTCACGTACCAAATGAGGCCTCTGGGTTTTCCTCCTTGACTTGGGCACGTTTGTCTTGAGAGAAGAACATGTATGCAGACAAACCACGCTTGGGAGCATTAGGATCCTTCTTTCCTCTCTTCTTTGTTTCGCGCTTGGTAACTTTTTGAACTTCCTTGGGCATCTATGAGTGTAATGGATTGGTGAGTATCGCTGATGCGGATTTCAAACTCATCATTAGATGTATATACAGTGTGTATGGCATTGTTAAATGTATATACGATGTTATAGCAATACAAAAGAAGGGGGACCCAGTTATTTACATGTTTGATTAGAACACGTTTAATAGGAAAATAAAAAAGTTTTTGGTGTAGGTGATATGGGTAAGGGGGGGGGATGTGATGTGATGAAGGACAAGTGTTTAATTTTTTATAGAAAAAAAAAATTAAAAAAAAAAATATTATCGCCTACACACTGTGTATAGTGTATGAGGAGGAGCTCTATACTTTACCTTTAATACTAATAAGTTGTGTGAGAGAGAATAAGTGTAAAAAATAATACGGTGAGAGTTAAAAGCGGTAGAAAAATAGCAGTGTAGAAGGGAGGCCGGCAATTGCAGCTACCAGTAAAAATCAAGATGGTACCAGTATATCCAATCATTCAGGGTATTGCGGCATCATTACAGTCACGAAGACTAGGAGAAGTGATGATGAGCACAGCTCGGAATGCGCACCATGTAAATGACTCGGGATTCAGTAGTATAGAAATCTTCCAAACCAGTAGTATGGCCCAACAACACACAGAAAAACACGTGTAGTGGTATAATAATCAACTAAGCCCTAGAACGATGATTAAATTCTAATAGAAGATATCTTAAAAAAAAAACGTGTTCCTAAAGAAACACGAACAATATGTGCTTTCTTTTATTACATGTAGGAAATTTGGCAATGAGAAATGCATTTTCTTGTCATCAAGTGAAGAGCATTTGAATCCAAGACGGAAAAAAAAAAAAAATATTTGCGCTAAGATCACAATTTTAGGTCATTTTTGTATCGATGGTTGCAATAAAATGTTGTTGAGTAAAAATTCTGTTTCTTGTTTGGGAAATATTACTACACACATTGTGAACCGGCTTTCGATGTGCCTTGTTTCGCAAAGTTCGCTGTATGATCGGATAATTATAACTAGGTTTTCTGTCATGTTTAACATATCGTTCATGACAAATTTGATTTAAAAGATTTCATATAAAAATAAAACAACATATGAGTTGCTGTTAAAAATATAAATGCCAACTCAATTGAATAGCCGTTCTATTGGGGTCATATGTGATAATGTCTCTAGTTTGTCCCATTGACGTGCACCTCAATATTGGATCAATTAGTTTTTCAGTAACAGTTGCTATGGTTACCTACCAAAACTGTTTCCATAGCAACTATTTCAATAGACTCGTTGCGAGCGGGTTACAAACAATCCCTCAGCAATCGACATTTGATGTGTATGATATAAATAAATACTGCTCAAATAGGTAACTGCTAGCTCAGCTGTGAAGAAATAGTGAAGGTTCGCCGCCTAATTTCCAGGGACATGCCTAAAATCCAAGACATATCAGCTTAATTCAGTCAGAAAAATTATTTTTAAATGTCAATTGAAGCCATCAAATGTGTATATTTTGGTTATCATACAGAAACGATATTTTCATCCCTCTTCTTCTGCTATCTCTCTCATTTCCTCTCGCTTTTTTTGGCTTTCTTTTTTCGTAACACTTCTATTCGCATACTAGACATTGAATTGGAGGAGAAGAAATGTCAAATCCACCTAACCAACACAGCGGTGACTATCACTCCAGCAATAGACATAGTACCAATGTCAATCAACATGGCTATCCTCAACATAACATGAGTCGACAACGGATATCTGAAAACTACATGCATCAACAAAGGCAAAATTTACCCGGAGGGTATGTCCCTACTAATAATAGAATGCCTCAACCAGCAAGACCATCGAACGGTGTCACCCCAAATCACTTACAGCCAAGTTCATATCATAGAGGCTCTACTAATATCAATAGATCCAAATCATTGACAAGACCTGAACGTCAACGGCCAAGACCTGGTATGATCAATGCCTCCAACAATCTCGGAGCAGGAGGGCCAAGCCAACGTCGTACATCTGGCCTTAATCATCGCAAGACCAGCCGCGGGGATGGTGGTCATGGTGGAAATGGTGGTATCCCTCACAACTCACATAATCAGCCAATGTCCAGCAACCTACAAATGCAACTCGCTCAACAAAAGCAACAACAAATGAATAACGGTGCAATTCCTGTTTCAAGTCAAATGTCGGACTTGAGCGACCAAGACGAACAGAAAGAGCCTAGTCCACTCAATAACTGGTGGGCCTGGGTTGCGTTTCTCTGCACATGTTGTTATCCTCCTTATATCATTCGAGTTTGGTTTGGTAAATCAAATAAAAACATGCAGCAAGCATGGAGAGAAAAGGTTTGTGGCATGACCAACAAGAAAAATCAAGTTTGATTGTGTAATTAATTCATTTAAAATATCAATTTAGGTTACATTGTGTTACTTGGTTGGCTTTTTGTGTGGTTTGCTAGCATACGTTATTTATGGTTTGAATGTCGATTTATGTCCAAGAGACAGATTGAGCTACCCTTACTCTGCTATCAATGCTCAGGGCATTAGAGTACCTTCTCAAAGAGAGCAAGTGTCTGTCTTTGGTCAAGTCTACAAGTTTGAGACGATGCAGAATTACTTTCTATCTATCAACATGAATTTGACGTCAGATTTCAAAGGTATGGAGCTTGGCTCTATCTTTGATGGTGATACAAGAGGCTATTGTACTCCATTCAAGCATGGCGACATTGATCCTACTCTTCCCAGCTGTATACTCACAAGTCCTTATGGCGCTACATTGAAACAAGCAAACGGCTCCTGTATTCCTCTTGATAGTTTGCATAGATTCAGCAACAACAATGACATGATCAGTTTCGACTGGGCTGATATTCGCACAAGTATTCACGACATGAATGATTCTAACATGGCTATTATGGGTGACAGTGTTCTCAACATGACATCTTATTATCAAAAGAACAACGCCTCCATCTTTGGCCAAGAAGTAGACAGGGCAATCAGAATTTCTCGCGGCAACGATTTGACTTATGCTCTTTTGTATACTCCTGCTGGTAAGAGAGCTCGTCATTGTATTGCCGCTAGATATACTGTGGGTACTGCGTCTCAAGAGGCTGCTAGTTGTATTGCTGATAACATTATCATGACGGTCATGTTTGCTGTCATCATTATCATCATCATTATTCGTTATTCCATGGCTTGTCTTTTCCAATGGTTCATTTCTCGTCGCTTGACCAAGCCAGGCGGTAGATCAAACTGGTTAGCTTGGCGTTCGATCAAGGGTGGTAACGACGATCCTGCTAATCATATCCCAGGCCCATACAACAACTATGGTCCCATGACACAAGGCTCTGTCAATTCTTTCAGTAGTTCCAACAACAATAGCAGCGGCCACGGTAATCAAACATTGAGTGTTCAAAGCTCTAATTTGGGACTTAGCGGCCACCGTACAGACATTGTGGAGACCGAGCTTTATACTGTTATGTTGGTAACCTGTTACTCAGAAGGCGAAGAGGGTTTAAGAATCACGATGGATAGTTTATCAAATACCACTTACTCGAACAAACACAAGATTTTTTTCGTCATTGCTGATGGTTTGATTACTGGCGCAGGTGAAACCATGTCTACACCTGATATTGTTGTCAATATGATGGATTTGACTCCTGCCATGGCTAATCCTAAACCTTGTTCTTATCTGGCTGTTGCAGATGGTGAAAAGCAGCTGAATATGGCCAAGGTATACGCTGGACATTATAATGGAACTGCCTGTATTACTATTGTCAAATGCGGTACTGAAGAGGAGCAACAAGGCGCCAAGGCTGGTAATCGTGGTAAACGTGATTCTCAAGTTATTCTGATGTCCTTCTTCCAACGTGTGCTGTTTAATGATCGTTTCTGCGAACTGGACTATGAAATTTTCTGGAAAATGACGTGGTTAATGAAAGGAGTTACACCCGACAAGTTTGAAACGGTTCTAATGGTAGATGCAGACACACAAGTACTTCCTGAAGCTTTGACTTACATGGTTGCTGCCATGGCAAATGATATTACCATCATGGGTCTTTGTGGTGAAACTCGTATTGCAAATAAGCGTGCTTCTTGGGTCTCTGCTATTCAAGTATTCGAATACTATATTTCTCATCACTACACAAAGGCTTTTGAATCTCTGTTTGGTATGGTCACTTGTTTACCTGGCTGTTTCAGTATGTATCGTATCAAGTCGCCTAAAAACGGATCCTGGGTTCCAGTCTTGGCTAATCCGGATATCATTATGGAATACAACCAAAATGTTGTCACTACACTTCATGAAAAGAACTTGCTGTTGCTTGGTGAAGATCGTTTCCTGTCTACTCTCATGTTGCGCACATTCCCTAAACGTCAAATGATGTTTGTGCCTCAAGCGCGTTGTCGCACTGTCGTCCCTGATGAATTTGGAGTCTTGCTATCACAGCGTCGTCGTTGGATTAACTCTACAGTGCATAATTTGATGGAATTGGTGTTGGTTTCTGATCTCTGTGGTATCTCGTTCTTGTCTATGCAATTCTCTGTCTTTATCGATCTGATTGGTACATTTGTGCTTCCTGCTGCTATCGTTATGTCTATTTATTTGATTGTTGAAACTGCCATTTCACCCAACCCTCAATGGCAATCACTGGGCCTTTTGATCGCAATCTTGGTTTTGCCAGCAGTATTGATTGCGATTACCACATTGAAATTTGTTTATGTAATGTGGATGATTAGTAAGTATTACAGCTCAATTGGTCTCTCGCAGGCTATTAATTATTTGATATAGTTTATATATGTGCTTTACCTATCTGGAATATGGTCTTACCCTTGTATTCATTCTGGCATTTTGATGACTTCAGTTGGGGTGCTACTCGTGTGGTGGTAGGAGAAAAGAAGGGCGATTCACATGGAGATGCAGATGGTAAATTCGATTCAAAGAGACTAATCATGAAGAAGTGGGAGGACTGGGAAGCTGAACGTACTGGCCAACGTCAAGGCCGTAAATTCGCTCTCAAGACACCTCAAGATAGCTTTTCTGCTTTTGATGGCGCTAAGCCCCACTCTCCATTCTTCAAGTAATCTATATAGTAACATATCATTTCTATTCATTTCTCATTTTTTGGCATTTTATTATCACTTTTCTCCTTGTTTTGTATTATACTACGTTTAATAAATTGTTTTCACTCAAAAATAACATGCGTTGTTGAATACAATGTCTCTCAGAACAAACTGTTTTTGATCCAATGTGTACATTTTAAATAGCAGTACAAAGCCGGATAATGATGGAAATTGACATTTTAAGAATAGTGGGTTCCATGAACAATCAGAACACAAGGTACAGCTTCGTGCATGGCATTTGATTTGTATCATTTAAATTGAAATGTCGTAATACATGAAGCTCAACAGCAATGAGCTTCAAAAAGCATGCAAGTCCAATCAAAAAGTAAAGTCTAATGAATGGCCATTGTCAAGAAGAGTGAAACTATCCAATGTCTCCAAAATTTGACGTGACCTAATCCATACCTCATTGGCTCCAACCTGGCTTCAAAACGTCACTTTGCCTTTGTATGACAATACTCTGATAAGCTCAAATTTTTTCTTAATTTAAAAAGGAGAGAGAGAAACAGAACGTTGATTCAGCATTCTTCTCACCCTTTATTCTTTTTCCATTCTTTTTCAACACAAAGATTTTTTCTCAAAATAAAATTAAAAGTCTTCAACATGACCACAGTTTTATCAAACATGCAATTAATCGATCAACATAAGGATACCCTACAAAGATTTATTCAGTCAAAGACAGTCGGTGATGTATTAAACAAGGTGAAGCCTACCTATCGTGAATTGCTTGATCTCCCTCTTACTTCTACCATGGAAGAAGCCTTTGATCTCCTCTTGGCTGAAGACATTCTATCTGTTCCTATCTACTACATTGAAGACAATGAAAAGAAGTATGTTGCCATTGTAAGTGCTTTGGATTTATTAAAATTGCTGAGTACAAAGGTATGTAGCGTGGTGTTGTGGTCATATTCTGTGTAATGATCGTGAGAAATTAATGTAAATATGATCAGGTCTCTATGGAAACATTGCAAACAAACAGTGATACTCTTTTAATGCCATTGAGTGAAGCCATTTCCATTTCAGAGCCATTAACCGTACTCAAATCCACTGATAGCCTGGGTCAACTCCTCTCCCTTCTGAGCGTGGAAAAGGTGCATCGTGTCTTGGTGCAAGAATCTTCTTCAAATCTCGTGTTACTTTCTCAAATGGACTTGATCCGTTTCTTCCAAGCAAATAACCATCAAATCGGTTCTGCCTTGTTGGATTTGTCTGTTGATAAGATCAAGTCTTCTGGTATCAGATCGAGTCTCAATTTCAAGAGCACTGCTGCAGAGGCCTTCTTGAAATTGGCTGCGGATGACACTATTAGTGCTCTTCCTATTGTGGATGATAACAATGATCTCATTGGGGAGATTAGTGCTCAAGACTTGCGCGGGTTGAACAGAAATCGCTGGAATTCTCTCATGAAGCCTGTTGTGATGTACTTGAAAGCAAGCCATGGTGATCTATACGCTCCGTTAACTTGTCATGATCGTTTCACTCTCTCCCAAATCATGTCTGCCTTTGTCTTGCGTAAAACGCATAGACTTTGGTGGATGAATTACGAAACTGGAGAATTGAAAGGCGTCATTACTTTGACTGATATCTTGTATACTTTCGCATCATTTCATTAAATCATAAATCATTCTCTTTGAAATACTATTAGTATTGTGGGATATAAGGTTTATGTGAACCTTCCCCAGGCCAAAGTTTCCTTATCTGATCATATTAAGGTTTTGCCGTCGGCGACTGTATGAGCACTTACACTACATCTACTTCAGTATATTGTCTTGACTCTTCGGATTGACATACAAGTCCTTTTTAACCATCAATAGTGCTTTGGTTTATCAAGATGTTGGCACCCTATGCAGCCAACATGCACTATCATATATTTCGAAGATGGGCGCAGCATTTTTAAAGCAAATTTGACAATCGAATTTACTCCAGAGTGGTGCAACCCTTATATATTTTTTGCCATGATAGTTGATCAGAATTGCTGAGGAACAGAGCCATTGCCAACTGATATCAATGAGGAGTGTAACCCGCCAGTATTTCCAACTCCGACTTGATTTGCTTTGATATTCTTGTTTGTTGTGTTGTATAGTCTACAAGTGTAAATCATCATGTGAAGTGACACAAAAAGTGTTTAGAAAAGAAATAAACAACAACAACAACAACAAAGCTCTTGCTCTGTTTTTTCTCTTTTTCTTAATACAACCTACTAATACTTAATTTCTAATCATTAATAAAATGGAGGGATCACCTTACTACCCCTCACAATTGCATCCCCAGCAGCAAATACCACCCAGAATTCCGCCACATTATATGATGTCTTCATCATCCCCTCACCTGCTGATGTCTCCACAGCCATTGAACCATAATTCGTTTCCGCCTTCTTCGAACCACTCTTCGCAGCATCATATATATCCTGCATTTTATCCCCATGCTCAATCGCAACCGCCACAGCCGCCATCTGCTCAACCCGAGTTTCAGTACAATCCTGCGCCGCCGCATCATCAAGTTCGACAAGTGCGTCGATACAAGACCATCAAGCGTCTTGTACAGATCCCACAAGGCAAACTTGTCTTGAACTGTCCAGTTCCAATCCAGTATCTGGAAAGAGTTCCCCTCCGTGATCCGAAAGAGTTCAACATGATGCGATACACGGCAATTACATGTGATGCAAATGAGTTTCATCAAAAAAACTACACACTTCGGCAAGAAATCATGAATCGAGAAACAGAGATTGCAATTTGCATTACAATGTACAATGTGAGTAACACTCTATTCGCTTGGCATGTAAATTGATGCTTTATTTTTGCAGGAAGATGAAATATTACTGTCGAGAACATTGCATGGCATTATGAAAAATTTGACCCAATTGACGAAGCGATACCGATCACCCATATGGGTTTGTACTCAAACCTGCCCATGGCTAGTATTTTCTACTGTATTCACATCATATTATAGGGCGAGCACGCATGGCAAAAAGTAGTGATTTGCATCATAGCCGACGGAAGAGAAAAGATACACCCCAGAGTGCTGGACATGCTTTCAGTACTAGGAATCTATCAAGAAGGCATCGCAAAGAGCACTGTCAACGAAAAGCCTGTGCATGCGCATTTATACGAGGTATGTATAAGCTAGCAGACACGGATGTCATATATAAACTAACGTCTTTGTTTACTAAAGTATACGTCCCAACTATCGTTGACACCTGACCTCACTTACAAAGGAGCAATTAATGACATTGTACCTGCTCAAATTATATTCTGTTTGAAAGAAAAGAATCAAAGAAAAATCAACTCACATCGCTGGTTTTTTCAGGCAATCTGTCCTGTATTACAACCCAATGTCTGCATACTTATGGATGTTGGAACACGGCCGGGCCCCCACTCCATCTACAAGCTATGGTTGCCATTTGAAAAACATCGTGACATTGGAGGTGCTTGTGGAGAAGTGCGAGCCATGACAGGCAAAGGCAACGTCTACCTTTTAAACCCCCTAGTGGCTGCCCAGAATTTCGAGTATAAGATCTCCAATATACTCGACAAGCCTTTGGAAAGTGTGCTGGGCTATATTCAAGTGTTGCCTGGGGCGTTCTCAGCTTATCGTTATGCGGCTATCCAGAATGACATGACAGGTGAAGGGCCTTTGAAAAAATATTTTCTTGGAGATACTTCCGGTGGAGACGTATCCGAAGGAATATTTGAAGCCAATATGTATTTGGCAGAAGATCGAATTCTGTGCTATGAATTGGTAGCTAAGGCGCAATCGCAATGGCGTCTTTATTATGTATCAGGGGCATACGGTGAAACAGATGTGCCTTTCTCTGTGGCAGAGTTCATTTCTCAAAGACGACGATGGCTTAATGGTATGTATAAAGTATAGGATCACATCAGTAGTGCTGACACTGGCTTACATTTAGGGTCTTTTTTTGCTGGCGTATACAGTCTGGTGCATTGGGGGAAAATATTGAATACAAACCACACAACAGGACGTAAATGTTTACTGATTATTGAGCTGGTCTATTTGTGCATCAATTGGCTGTTTTCCTGGTTTGCTTTGGTAAGTTACTTGATGCTGCTGCAACCCAATATCCTTTAGCTAATAATGGGGAAGGGAAACTTTTTCCTTAGTTTCTACATTCTCACAGGTTCCCTGGCAGTAATGCAACAGCCACCGTTCTCGGCAGAAGCAGCAGACATTGTCCACACTGTATTGACATACATCTATGCTGTCCTTATCATCTGCCTGTTTTTGATTGCCATGGGGAATAGGCCACAAGGGTACGTAAAGTATTGAGAGAACTCAGGCAAATAGCTCACACATGAAACAGATCACAAGGTTCATACGGGCTAATCATGATATTTTTTTCTTTGCTCATGATTTATGTCATCTTCTCATCTGCGTGGATTGTGTACGTTGGTATATCAACAGAATTATCAAAACCTCAAAGTATATCCAGCCTGCTATCGAATGGACCGTTTCGCGATATCATCATCTCAATGGCTTCTACATTTGGTGTATTTATACTGTCAGGCATCATCTTTTTGGATCCATGGCATATGCTTACCAGCTTCGTACAATATTTTCTGTTGACACCCTCATACATCAACATTCTGAATACATATGCATTTTGTAATACGCACGATGTAAGCTGGGGAACCAAAGATATCTTTGAAAATATACCCTATTTGGGCCATGTCAAGACCAAAGCCGATCAAACCACTGCTGAAATTTTGCTGCCTGAACAGAAAGATGTTGGATACCTCTACGAGGAATCTTTTAAGAATCTGCAAAAGAAAGAATCGAAAAACAATAAGAAATATGTAGATCCCAAGACACGACAAGAAGATTATTATCGAAATTTCCGCACGAGGCTGGTTGTGTGCTGGATCTTCAGCAATCTGATTCTTGTCATTGTGATTTGTACCATGGATAATCTTGGAAAATTGGGCAATTTTGACGAGAGAACAAACACTTATATGAGCTTTATTCTGTGGAGTGTGGCCGCACTCTCTGTATTTCGCTTCATAGGCTCATGTGTGTATAGAGTTTTATCGTTTTTTTAACAAGACAAACACAGTGTAGAACGTTGTACTCCTGATGAAGGAAGAATGCGGCTTTTCAACTCCTTACGATGTATACGTTCAATTTTTTTTTCTCTGTCTCTCTTTATCTATGTATTCCCCTTTCCATCTTTCTTCTCTCTCTCTTTCTTTCTTTTTCATACACAAGAAAAAAAAAGATAAAAATCGCTTACAGTTATATGCTAAAAAGAATATCTGCATTTTCATTGTTTGTTTTATTAAAAAATATCGTGGGTCATCCTTTAATATCTTCAACAACTGCACCCAGTGTCGATCCTCCTGTCACCTATGAATCGCCTGAGTTTTGGGAAAGGCTAATCAGCATCACATTTCTAGTTCTTTTGGGCGGAGTATTCGCTGGTAAATTGTTCAGCACGTGAAATGCATTGATTCGCCTCGATCTGATGAATACATGATAGGTCTTACGATTGGATTAATGGGCCTGGATCAAACAAATCTCCATGTTTTGATGGAATCTGGGTCCCCCTCGGAAAGAGAGAACGCCAAGAAAGTATCGGAACTGTTGGAGAGAGGCAAACATTGGGTTTTGGTGACGTTATTGCTGTCCAATGTCATTGTAAACGAGACTTTGCCTATTCTCTTGGATGGCGTTTTAGGGGGTGGATGGCAAGCTATAGTGATCTCCACTGCATTAATTGTTATTTTTGGGGAGTAAGTTGACCTTGGCATAGTATTGATCCCATATTAATCATCGTTCTCTGTAGGGTGATACCTCAATGTAAGATGAAGCACCTCATTTTGGTTGATTGAATCTAATTTTTTGTGTAGCCATATGCGTTCGACATGGTTTGGCAATTGGCGCAAAAACTGCTTGGTAAATGAATAGATGAGTCGATGGGGAGGATAGAATTCTTAATTAACCAATGCGTCTTAGGGCTGTTTTGATATTGATGTACATTATGTATCCAATTGCCTACCCAACAGCATTGCTATTGGACTTCTTTCTGGGTGAATCGCATGGAACTGTCTACAAAAAGGCAGGTCTCAAGTCGCTTGTATCATTACATCAGGCAGTGCATCCCTCAGATGTGGATGCCCTTACGTCAGACGAAGTTACCATCATTGGAGCCGTACTCGATCTCAAGTCGAAACCTGTTTCATTCATCATGACACCTATGAATGACGTTTTTACATTATCGACAGAAGACATCCTAAACGAAGAGCTGGTCGATAAGGTAAGCTTGCATGTTACATGAGCAGTACAATCAATTGACGTTTCTTCAACCAGATTCTAACGGCAGGCTATTCTCGCATTCCTGTGCATACTCCAGAAGACAAAGAAAACTTTATCGGAATGCTATTAACCAAGCGATTAATTACTTATGACCCAGAGGATGCTTTACCAATGAAACAGTTGCCCTTGAGCACACTGCCAGAAACTGGACCAGATACAAGTTGCTTGGATATCTTGAATTTCTTTCAGGAGGGCAAAAGTACGCATTATTCATTACATAATTCATTATTTCAACTAATTAAACTATCCCTCTCTCTCTCTCTCTCTTTTTAGGCCATATGGCTATTGTCTCTAGTGATCCAGGTGGCTCAAGTGGCGCTTTAGGAGTCATCACTTTAGAAGATGTCATTGAAGAATTGATTGGAGAGGTAAGTTGTCAAACTGCTTTCGTACAGCCTCCATACTAATTGAAGAACCACATCAAATAGGAGATTATTGACGAAACAGATGTTTATGTTGATGGTGAGTGTTTCTGTTGATTTGGCTGGCAGACCGCATTGACTCACCCTTTCTTTAAAATAGTACGTAATAAGATCCGTGTGGTTCGTCGACAAATGATGAGCAAGCATTATACGCATTTGACAGCTAAAAAGAAAGGTGCTACAAACAACAAATCTGCTGAGAAACCATCCAATTACGGAGCCATTTAAGCCAAAGATTCCCCATCACAAACATACAACTCAATAAACCATCGATTTAACCCAACATGTGATAGTATTTTATCGTATCAACGCGATTTCTTTTTTTATTGAATGGTGTAGCGAAAAAGTGTACTGAATCTAGTTGGCCTTTCTACGGAAAGAACAGCCTATGTAATAGTCGGTAATGAGTACAACATGTCTAGTTTGCAACTACCACAGAAAATTTACCTTCAGTCAAACGAGCACGACCACCGGTAGGTTGACAGAGGACTGTACCGCAAGAAGAACACAAGACAACGGTTTGGGCGTGGCTGAAGACGGTGCTGATGTTCAAACAACCTAGACAAAATACTATGAGCATAACAGATTTGAAGCATAATGAAAAGATAAACTTACCGGGACACTTGACGTCCATGAAGTAAGAGTTGGGAGATTGCACCAAACGCTTGAGCTTATGAGAACGCTTCTCATGTTCGACAGAGGGGTTCAAGAGATCAATAGCCAACTAATAGAGTGTGTTTGTTAATTTTTCATGTTCCTGCAAACAACTGTAATCCCATCTCTCCTTCATCCATCCATAATTTATCAAGAGAAATATCCATCCCAATTCACATCTAATCTTATTGCCATCTCCATTCATCTTTCTATTCATGTGATTTGATTACTTACAGTCATTGTTCAATAAGTGATCCTACGCAAAAGAAGGAAGGATATCAAGCGAGCTTACTGCGGTGACTAACCAGAGCCTGCTGCCTGTGGGAGGATTCTCAAATGCCTTCGATCTTGTGCGGAGAAAGCCTATCAAACTCAAATTTACATCCGGACCGGAGCCGAGTGTGAGGTAGTATTCATTGAATGCATGATTTCCTTGAGATCACTACTAGGGCATTTTGCTGACACCAATGTTGATATTCATCAAAGCATTTTCCACTGCCAAGAAATATGTCGATGTGCATTCAATGTGTAAGTTTAAGATGAAAACTCCAAGGACGAGTAATTTTTATTCGAAAAAAGGACTGTTTTGCATAATTTCATGTAATTTAAAAGACAAAATTATGCTTTATACATTTTTGTGCGGTTGAAAAGAAAAAGGATAAAGCTACACTTTTCGCATTTTGGGATCTATCAATATTTTAAAACGGGGTCAGTAGATTCCCAGAAAGTTTTCAGATGGGACAAAAATCCGAACATTAGATATTCCCAGATGCTGCTGAAACAGGTTGGGAAATCAGATATTGTATTCATAGTACATGTACTATGAATAGGTTGATGGTGCCTCCTATTTGTATAGAACCAAATGAAAAGATCAATCATCAACACAGAAATATGCTTCTAGATGAAAAATGCATGTCAACAAATCGTAAATTGGCATTTAACTGCATGCATTAAACATATAGAGAAATAGCAGCTCATGGAATTCTGACCTCGTTGAATAATACAAGGCTTATTAATAATTACTCAGATAGATCTGATATCTCTAAAAAGTATAGGCCATTCTTCTTTACAAAAACCCTAAACTATTCTATATAGATCACAAAGGAAACGTCCCAAAAAGTAAGGTAATGTGGGCAGTAAATGCAGATATGATTGGTTGTTGACGATAGAGAGTAAAGAGGTCGATAGTGGCAGACAGCGATACCTCGTTACCTCACAAGCCTTTTTCTAAAATGTAGATACACACATTCTGTGATACAAACAGTGTGTATGATGGCTTTTTCATGTATAGCTATTATACGCTTTGAAGAGAGGGATCAAGTCTATGTATTACCATAGTATCAGCGACGTGGTAAATACTAGCGAGATTATTTGATCTTTTCAATCTAATGAAATCAAGAGTTGTAGTTGATGAAATTCCCAAATCTTGAAATGCGAAAGTTGCTAATTTAACCAATCAAACACAAATAATACCCTTCTGATCAACAGTCCATGGAACAATGAGAATACGTAGCATCTAATTTACAAACAGTGGCATGATGGGCACTATCATTTGTCTAATTATTTGTTGTTAGCTCAAGCAGTAACATAAAGAACATGCTCTAAAGCTGTCTTCCTGCAAGTAAACCATTTCAAGTCAACGTAGTGGTTGCATAAATTGACATGGCAAGCGATGCTTAAGCAATTGATGCGAATCAAGACATGCCAACATAGATCCATCTGTAGAAGCACAGCAGATGGAGAGACGAAGAGTTTTCATGTAGAAATCTAGTGTATGACATGAAGAAAAAGAGATCAGAATTCATAGTTTTCTGTACCTTCTGCCATCAAAGTAGACCCCACCTGGTTAAGCGTGGCCATGAATATTTTATTGATTGGCCAATTTGATGAACTGAGTTCCTTGATTTCCTCATTAGATCAAGAAACGCCAGAATCCAATTGTTTGGGATTGTCACATATAAAAAGAG
The DNA here is from genome assembly GCA_037974945.1 of Mucor circinelloides. NCBI lineage: Eukaryota > Fungi > Mucoromycota > Mucoromycetes > Mucorales > Mucoraceae > Mucor > Mucor circinelloides. The sequence continues at coordinate 2,266,586 of JBBNAA010000005.1, read as the reverse complement.
GGCCATCGATCCAAATCAAATCAACCATACCAACTCGCCCTTTTTTCTTCCTTGTACACATATAAATATATAAACAATGATGTTACCTGGCGACTACACTTGGATTTTTGCTGTGGCCATGGTTGTTGCCTTTGCTGATGCATTCGGTATTGGTGCTAACGATGTTGCCAACTCATTTGCTACTTCAGTTTCATCCGGCTCATTAACATTGGTGCAAGCCTGTATTGTTGCTTGCTTTACTGAATTTGGTGGCGCCGTATTGCTCGGTGCTGAAACTGCTGAAACTATCAAAGGCGGAATTTTAGATGTCGAGAATTATGTTGAACAACCTGAAATGCTCATGCTGGCCATGTTTGCTGCTCTTGTTGGTTCTGCTTTTTGGGTTTTGACCGCCTCCAGATACGGTTGGCCTGTCAGCACTACTCATTCCATTGTAGGTGCTATCATTGGTACGGGTGTCGCTGCTTTTGGTGTTGATTCTATTGATTGGGGTTTCAGTGGTGGATTCTCAGGTGTTGCTCAAATCATCACTTCATGGTTTCTATCGCCTGTTTGTGCTGGTGTTGTTGCTGCTATCATTTATATGATTACTAAATACGCTATCCTACGTCAAACTGAGAGTTTCAAGTGGGGTATTCGCCTAGTTCCTGTCTATTTCTTCTTCACTGCAGGTATTGAAGCATTTTACATCATCTACAAAGCTCCCGGTGGCGGATCCAAGGAAATGAGCATTGGTACCATTGTTGGTATTGCTTTTGGTGTTGCTGCATTCTGTGCTGCTTTTGGTCAATTCTGCTTCTGTCCTTGGGTTGTTCGCAAGATTAAGGGGAGAGAAAATCTTAAATTTTACCACATGTTCTATATTTTCCTTCTCAAGAAACAACCTACTATTGATGAACTCATAGCTGCTGAAGAACGTGTTAATTCTCGCCCTGCTTCCATCCACTCTACTGCTGCCGCTGCCAATGATGCTGAAGCTACTGTCGGTAGTGAAGTCGTGCCTTCTGGCGAAATCAGCGAAAAGTTAAACAAGTTGGACACGGACAGCGATGTTACCCAAGATGAAAACGTTACCACTGCTAATAGCTCCCAGCCTCAGGGTGGTTTCTTTACTCAGAAACTCAAGTGTGCCAAAGACAAGTTTGTTGGTGCTGCTATGAATGGTCTTCGTCAAGATGTGCGCAACTTGGAGAACGATAAGCTTGCTCATGTACATGCTCATGCCGAAATCTTTGAAGATGATGCTGAATACCTCTTTTCTTTCTTGCAAGTCATCACTGCTTGTATGGCTTCTTTTGCTCACGGCTCTAATGATGTATCTAATGCAGTCGGCCCGATCTCTTCTATCTATGATGTCTGGGTAAATGCTCGTGTCGATGTTGCTGGCAAAGTTGGTATCCCTATCTGGATTCTTGTCTATGGTGGCGTTGGTATTGATTTTGGCCTTGCCATCTTGGGTTATCGTGTCATGCGTGCTATGGGTAATAACATTACCTACTTTACTCCCTCTCGTGGTTTCTGTGCTGAATTGGCTGCTGCCCTTACTGTTCTTACCTGCTCTCAAATTGGCTTGCCAGTGTCTACAACTCATTGTATTACAGGTGCATCTGCAGCTATTGGCCTTTGTAATACGAAGGGCTATAAAGCTGTCAATTGGAAAATGCTTGCCTGGTGTTTCTTTTCCTGGTTCATCACATTGCCTGTTGCTGGTCTCGTTGCTGGTCTCATGTTTGCTATCATGGCAAATGCTCCTCACTTTATTTAGATTACCTTATTCTATTATACATATTTATTATCATCCTATAATCAAACCCTCTTTCTTACGAAATAAAACTGTAATTAGTATTATCATTAGTAGCAATGATTATATATAACAGCATCTTTAACGCGAAATGAAAGAGAAAATACTATAAAGATAAGTGCAAAAGACGTATTATCACTCCACACATTCTTTATGTTATAGTTCTAAGTTATAACAGCAGCATACTAAGAATCCACGTTCTACATAGGTATACAGTATAAACCAAAGGCTTTTGTTATCCACACAATCGAATAACTTTACTTGTAACTGTAGGCGGGATTCTTCTACGGTGCTTCAGCAGTTCTACTTCGGTGGGAACAATGCATATACGGGTAGTTAGCATACTTACATTAGCTCTTACTACTCGATAATATGCTAAAACACGGCCAAAATTGGTACATTTGACAAGCGATTGCTCGTGTCAGAAGCTGTTTTAGACCTCGAGAATAGCACCAAACAATTGCTCTCAACTAGCCCTTACTTACTGATCCATTTTCTCAATTTTTTTGGGATCGATGAAATCCTTCAAAACGCATGAGCTACCCCTTTACAGAAACATCGAAAATCAGTTGATTGCGTTTTTGACCCCAAAAATGAAAACTTTTACTATGGTGTCTATAAGTTCAAATGAACTCTACTGATCCAGGGCAACATCTGAAATACCTTTTGTGAGACCTTTCTATGTGAAATCTCGGTATTTCGGCAATAGACCACTTTTTACATTATTGTGAATTGCTTGCGATTTTCATTGAAGAAGCTCAATATAACTAGTACCATTAGATGCGCCATCAAAAGTTTTATGTAAATGTATTAGAAAGTAGGGCACGGCGAGCACAACGTTTATAGCCAAATTTGGCAAAAACGATAAAAACATGTTTTTTGGTTCTAGTAAATTACGAACAGGACTTTCCATTTCGAAAATATTTAAACCCAGATGGCGCTGCTACTACTGCTGATGAAATGGCCAATTCCTGATAGCAAGTGATGTTTTCAGTAGCTAGCCCTGCACGGATACTGTGTGGTGCCAATTATATATAGAATCCAATGTATATGAAGCTGTTCATGCATTATCAGAGCTACCTAATAATCCCTATTGACTCAATGCATTGCCTAACATTGTTGCCATTTCCTGAAAGTCGTCAAGCATTTGGAGGATCTATTCAATTACCAAGATATGCTATTGACTAACCACAGATTGCATAATGTGCCTGAATAGTAGATAGCCGCGCACAAAGTGATAATTAATTGTGCAGTAAGTGATTATTGATTGCGCAAATTTTAATATCCTTGCCGAAAATGTCATTGTACAGTGACAAGAGCAAAGCCATACGACATCTCATGTACCAAGCTTCGAGATCCAAATCAAAGCCACCTTGTTCAACGCAAAAACTCTCTGCTTTGCTCTTCAACAAGCTGCTATTGCACTTGTTTATTGTCTGTATTGCATAGTGTTGATACCGTACTATAATAAATATGAGACAGCATCGCATTAATTTAAAGGGGTATGGTTGATCCAGAGACTGGTTTTCGTGACAGCAATTACTATTTTTTTTTTCTTTTCCTCAATTTACTCTCATGGCCATCAAATCAAATTTTTTTGGATAATCCCTTTTGATATCAAATATACAAATATCATGGCTTCATTACAAAACCTCAAGGCACCAACCTTAATGAGCAAAAAGACTCAAAAGACAGTGCAAGCTGACGAAGATGATGTTATTATTGACGCTACTGCTTTACCAAGCCGCTCAGCAGAACAAGATGTTGCTATGGAAGAGGATAGCACCTCTGATAAACCCAATTTTGCTCCTGCCAGTGCTGCTGAACTCAAGGTAATTTGGGTAGTTTGAGTTTGGTTTAACAATGCAATTTTAATCCGGGAATCACACATTAGAAAGTTGTAAAGGGCTCTCGCAAGATCCCTATCCCTCCTCATCGTATGTCACCTTTGAAGAGACATTGGTTAGAAATCTACTCACCATTGGTTGAACATATGAAGCTTCAAGTCAGAATGAATGTTAAAACTAAAACCGTTGAGCTCAAGGTAGGTTTATTTGTTGGATTTCAGGAGGAGGAAGATTAAGAATAGTACAATTAACGCTTGGCCATGTAGACCTCACCTCAAACTGAAGATGAAGGATCATTACAGAAGGGTGCTGATTTCCTCAGAGCTTTTGCTTTGGGTTTCGAAGTAGAGGATGCCATGGCATTATTGAGATTGGACGATATTTTCTTAGATACTTTTGAGATCAAGGATGTAAAGACATTGCATGGCGATCATTTAGCTCGTGCTATTGGTCGTATCGCTGGCCGTGATGGTAAAACCAAGTTCACTATCGAAAATGCAAGCAAAACAAGAATTGTCTTGGCCGATACGTATGTGTTTTGATACGCAAACAAAGGATTACAAGTATTAACATTTATTTTACAGCAAAATTCATATTCTTGGATCTTTCCAAAATATTAAAATTGCCCGTGATGCCGTGGTCAGCCTCATTTTAGGTAGTCCCCCCGGTAAGGTGTATGCCACTCTTCGTACTATCTCTGCTCGTATGAAGGAACGCTTTTAGATTTTTATTACCGTACACAACCCATTCATCTGTTATCATTATCTCCCCTCTGTTTTTTTTTACATATCACACACACTCTCTCTCTCTTGTTTCATCCTGTTGATTTATTTTCACTTCTAAAAATTCTTTAATTACTATATATTCGTAAATAAAATGAAATATTACTAAATGTACATTTTATTTTATCATCGTTTGATGCTGATAATCGTACAATCGTAGTAGATTACGCTCGAGCATGGCTACAGTAACTTTACCGACAGACGGAACGAAATTTGATGCTTTGGATGTAACATCTGGCTCGAAATTAGCAAATGCAGAGAAGTTAATGGAAACAACGCCTGGCTTCAGTATCTTGGTAGGCACTTTGAAATTGGGGGTGGGCACACCTGTTATCACAACATCAGATTGAGGGATCACATCAAAGCATCTGAGGTGAGTGTCTATTGTTTTGCATTTGTTCTCTGAGTCCAATTCTGTAAATGTTTGTACGTTGCTTTGATCTACTGAATATACAGTCGCTCCTTCATTGGCGAGTAGGGCGGCTAGAGGTCTGCCCACAATCTCACTGCGGTTTATAATGGTAATAGTTTGGCCCTTTAAGCGAGTCCCATAGGGTAGGCTAGCCTTGTACTGATTTATATACTCCAATATCTATTGCATTTTGATTTAATATCTGAGCATGTGCATGACTAAACATGTGTTACCTTTATAATAGCAAGGGGCGTGCAGGGTATAATGCTTTTCATAGAGTTATTGTCGTCCATAAACCTTTTGTTTTGGTATACGTTTCGGACAGCCACATTTCCTAGGCCCTCGACATCTTTGAGCGGGCTCACTCTATTCTGAAGATACAAATCCAAGTGATTTCCGAATATTGGATAGTAGACCATGATCCCATTTACGTCTTTATCTAAGTTTGCATCTATAATGTTCTTCTCCAATGCATGTTTATCGACCTTGATCAGATTGAAATTGACACCTGTCTCGTTGCAGGATTTAGCTGTCCATTCTGCATATTTTTTCGCAGCAGGGTCATCATTTGCAAGAAACCCGACCAATGTAGGTTGAATTTTGCGAGTGGATATCGTTTTTTTTATATGGTTTCTGTGGAAAAGCATATTGGTTTTCCCGATTACCTTTTTTTTTTAAAAAAGTATTTACTGTACCTGAAGCTTGAAGCTATTTCTGATGCTAGTATGGTTTTACAGTTTGTCATTATGCAAATTATGGCAAAGAAAGAAGTGACAATGTGCAAGGGCGAGCATCCAAGCGGAAGATAATTAAAGTTTTTGACAGCTCAGGTCCATATTATGTGGCTTGTAGTAGCCGACTTGATCTGGATACTGTCAGGAATACATCATTCTCGTTCAGATATTGTATAGAGATCATGTTGTCGTAAGTATCTTTTTTAATATGCTTCAAGTACTGTCTTTGAGGTTTATAGATTCTATTTGACAATCATTTTGGAAGTATATACGCAGCTCGATACAAGGAACTGTGTTACTTGAAGCTTGTTGTGAAACACTCTAACTTTGATACAATCAGTGAGATGGCTGAGGATATACAATATAATCGTATTTGCAACGTAGTATGTAGGCTGCCAGGCTGAATATCTGATTGTACATGAGCATCTTGCATTTCAAAATTCCTTTTATAGCTAACTTAAGCCAACTCAAATTCAACATTCAAACATGCTCTTTTTGGTGATCGCATCATCAGTCGATTCTATAGTATGTTGCTGCTGCTTGGTCACGATACACTGGCTGGTTTGTACTATAAGCAACAGATCAGCAAATCTGGACGCACTAGAGGAATTTTAAGGGTGTCACTGCCGCCCCGTATAAATGTTGCGTAATTGAGAGATTTCTAATAGAGGACTTGTCCCAGCAGACAACAAACACTTTATTAAATACTGTATCCAAATATGCAGATTCATTTTTCAGAAAGAGCTCTTGAACTAAGCAAAATAATAATATGATATGATCTTTAAAAGCGCTTGACTATTACTTGTTCCGATCTGATGAGTACAAGCTCACTTGGCATATCCACATGTAAAAATAGTTCTTTTATGAATTGAAAACTTTAATTTCATTGAATCAAAAAGCGTCAGGCTTAGGGGAGCCAGGGGTCGTAGAGATCATCTAATACATTAATTCCACGACTTTAAAATTGGTGATCTTTCAAGCTGTTGTCTATAGAAACCAGGGATAAATCATTGACCAACATTCGTGTAAGCATTGATCATTTATGCAGAAAATGTCTGTATACACAGTATCAGGCTGATTCGTTTTTGGAACAATAAAAAGGAGGAGGGGGGCTTTGGCCGTTTTATAAATAAAAAGCATCACTATACAGTGGCCTTCACCTTCCATCAAAATCTATTTTTAACGGCCTTTGGTGGCACGATGCATTCAATAATGGGACAACTGTACCACATTTTATTTAATAAATTGCAATTTGCGTTCTTCTGCTTCTTATCCTCAAATACTGTTATGACAGCAAATACGCATTGACCTCTGTTTCCAGCGCTCTACGATATTGCACTTTGCAAAACCAATGTTTACATGTAATAGGGCTGATTCAGTGCGTCGTCCATGTCTTATTTGTAAATATGAGTGTAGCACAAGTCAGAGAAAAAGGAGGCGGAGATGTGCCTGAGTTGGGAAAGAACCAGATGTTGATTTTGTCAGTTACATAAACAAATACCCTTCCGGAAGCCGGTATAGCCAAGGCCCATCAAAAACGATCATTAGATCTCTAGACTAGTTATTTCTACTGTACAAAATACGAGATACAACTAGAAACAGGCTTCTTTGCCCTAGCAAATCAACTAAAGTACATAAGTGAGGCTTTTGAATTCTGGAAACAAACAATAACACTGCAACTACAGAAAAAGTAAATTGTAGTAATTAGAAAGGTTTCATTCCCCTTTGTTCTTTCCAAACGATTGCAAATTATAAATAGATCCTCCATCTCACAAACTATCGCTCCTCTCTTTTCCTCTTTCTTTCTTTGCTAACTTTTGCGAAAATCATGAAGACTGCGTTCATTTATCTATTACTTATCAGCTGGATTGGCATTGTGTTGGCTCAAGATACTAGCCAAGTTGCCACAACAGAAGGCACTCAGACGGCTGTTGCAACTACGGATGCTACCACTGCTGTTGCAACGACTGATGCTGCTGAAACTACTGCTACTCCTGTTGCTACAACCACCACTATCGCTGCCACCACAACATCTGCGTCTGCTACTTCCGCTACAGCTTCCACCACAGACACGAGCGATTGTTTGCAGGCTGATTCGTTTTCAACCCACGATTACTTTCCAAACAAACTGGATTTTAGTAAATTAGGTGAGTGAAAGCTGCCTTCAGAAAGAGCAATTGCTAAATGATACCACTAGACTCAAGCGCTCAATTCAATGTGACATACGCCAACACCTATAAATTGGTTCATAATATGGCTTTGGACGAGTACTATGTGCTCTACTGTACTAAGTCCGCCCCTTCATTGGGATCTACCTTCCAGTCAAAGACCTATATTCAAATACCTGTCAAGTCTTTTGCAGCTGTTGACACTCGTGCACTCGGTTTCCTCGATGTAAGTATCTGTGTTGTACTACACTTGCACAAGCCTCCCTATTTTCTTGTGTCTAACTTGGTTTTTGGTACAGTTACTCGGTCAAAGCAACAATGTCGCTTTTGTTGGCAATACAAGCAACGTAACAACTCCCTGTAGCACTAATACACCAGCATACTTCAATCTAAGCGATCCCAACTTGGACCGCACTAAATATGGTCTTGCCATCTACCCCACCTCACCCAGCAACGATCCTAACGGTGTTGGCCTTGGTATGGGATATGCCAATACGCCACTTGGTGTAAGTATATATATGTATATATATATATGTATATATGCATGGGCTTGTTGCACATACTTATTCCTATTTAGAATGCTCAATGGGTTAAATATATTGCACTCTTTACAAATCAAGAAACATTGGCTGATACTATCTATCAAGACATCGCCACAGACTACAACACCTTCCGCGACAGCCTTGTCAACCACATTAGTTACAAGCGCAATGTCACGTTCATGGATTATGACACATCTTCTACCAAATTCAATATTATGCAAGATCAATACTTTCAGAATCTCACTAGCGATGCTGGAGCCAAACTGATTGTGCCTACTGTGCTTCAACCTGCTGATCCCTCAGTCATGAAAGGCCAATTGCAAAACACCTCCCTTGTAATTGATTTGACTGTCTCATCAGCATTTGGATCATCGTACAGTAACTGGCAAAGTTGGTTGGGATTCTCTGATGATAAGATTAGTTCAGCCACAAGCACTCAAGCTGACACGTACAAGCAAACAAGAAAATATGTCAATTCTGTTGATGCTCCACCATTTGCCAGAAACAAGCAAGCTTGGAGACTTGATTTGGTATCCAAAGGTGACGCTTTAGGTATGTGTGTGTGTGTGTGTGTGTGTGTGTGTGTGTGTGTGTGTGATTCAATTTATAAATGGCCTATTAACAAAAGACATTCATAGATTGGTGGACTCGAGGTATGGCAAGACCCGATCTTGTTCTTCAAGATTTGATTCAAGCACAGTTCCCAGATTATTTCAAAACACGTAACCGAGTGTTTCTCAGAGACTTTGCCAACAACGAGTCAAGTCGCACAGCATCCCAAAATAGTTATCAATGTAACTTGAACAGCTGGGAAAAGGCAGCTAGTGTTTCCTATTCCAATACTGCTTCAGATACCCCCACATTGGAAGCCCTGAGCAACAAACTTTCTCTGGGTGCTATTATTGGTATCAGCATTGCAGGTGGCCTTGTCGCACTATCCTGCTTAGCAACAGCTATTGTTATGATCATTCGCAAGTTCAAAAACGGAGGAGGTAAAAGATTCACTCGCCTCCACGATGAGACCATGAACGAATTTGGTGCATTGGATAGAGACCCAATGATGATGGAGGAATCATCATCGCCACCAGCAGCAACAGGAGGCCGTCTTGGAGGCTCTGGCAGAGGCCTTTAAAAAAAAACATTGCCGTCTTTGAATGAACCTAACTGTAAATAGCAAAAAGAATGAAATAAATCAATGTAGAACAAGAGACAAATCATACTCATAACTTTGTAATACTGCACTTGCAAAACAGTGCGATTTGAAACTGAGTTGTGTATAAATACAAGCGTCTTTTTTACATGTTCCTCTCTCTTTCTTTATATTCCTGCTGAAAACACAAACACACTTCAATTCTAATGCAACCCACTATTACAACTTGTCCTGCAACTTGCGAATTATGCGGTAACTGGCTTCCCCAGCATCAAGTGAGTTGAATGCGAATTTAGTGTCGATACCCGTTACAGACCCACTAACATGGCTATTTTTCATCAGACATCTTGTCCTAGAAATGGCGTTCATCCTTCCCAATGGCAAATGTCAAGTGAAATTACTGAAGCATCCCTCATAGCAGCATTACCGCTATCCACGCTCTCATTCTCAACCTTACCATCAACAATGCCATGTGTGCCTGTACATTATACTTTATCTCCCCATCAAGAGGAAGATGACGACTTATTCCCATCTTGTTAAATACAAAGAAGAAGCCTGTAGTTGATCTCTGCTTTTACATATACCTTTCACAATATTATATACATACAATTCTGTTTTTTTTTTTATAAAATAACATTCGCTTTGATATACCAAATTTGGTTATGAGTCATGGTTACTCTTTGCTATCATCAAGGACATTTTAATTATGCACACATTTGCTTCCGTTATTTTACTGGAACATTCTTTACTAATTAAAAAAACAATATAGCACATTTTGTGGAGTCTCTTTCTTTTCCCACTCCAGATCCCTGTTTTTTCACATCAGATTTATCAAACTAAATTGTTTTAAATGACAAAAATGTTGTGTGACCAATACATCATCGATTTTTTTTGTTCCATAAATCCTGATTTATTTCGTATTACCATGCAAAAAAAAGGGGGCAAATGTGTGCTATGATGTAGGCGTTGTTTTTGTCTTACGACCTCTCATCATAAAGTAAATGAGCATCTGCTAGTGATATCAGAGAAAGAAACAGCAATCGCCCAAATAATGTGGGGTGCGTGGGATGCTTTGAAAGAAGAAACAGGCTTGCCAGAATATTATGCATTATACATCTGATAAACGCTATTGTCAAATATGTCTAGTTGAAATATGAGATCTCGTATGTTTTTAGGCGTTTTTCATGTGAATCAGGAGTTTTATTGCTTTTTAAAAGCGGCTAGACAACATTTTCGGATAATGAATAAACGCAAATCATTCCAGTGTTGACGTTACAAGTCTAAATTACCAATGCATTGGATCCATTGAGTCGTCGAAAACACGCATCTTTTAGCATATTGCATTTTTTCTCGACCACATGCATAACCGCATGAAATATATTACTGTAGATCAAACACAACATCAACTTATCGTTCAGGGCATTGCTATTTGCTCAACCAAAAATTACCTACACAACTATCACTTTGTAGGCAATTATACTACTCTTCACCGAGTTATATTCTATACTATTACTACTACATGCATATGGCCACTTTTAACATCATTGATTTTTTCTTTTCAATTAGTCATTATTTAGGTACATAGTGCAATCAGTGGTTAGTCAATAGCACATGCTGGCAATTGAATGGATCCTTCTTCGTTCTTTTTTTGTTTACAAGATTGACAAAAGCTTGGTGACTTTAAGGAAATGGCAACAATGTTGGGCAGTGCATTGAGTCAATAGGAATTATCAGGTAGTTCTGATAATGCATTAACAGCTTCATATACATTGGATTCTATATATAATTGGCACCACATAGTATATTGGAGGCCAGGAACAGCTTCCAACATAAGAAATCGCTCGTCAAATGTACCCAATTTTGACTGTGTTTTAGCATGCTATTGAGTAGTAAGAGGTATTCTAAGTATGTTAACTACCCGTATATGAGTTTTTCTCATTGATACAAACCTGGAGCACCGTACAAGAATCATATCTACAGTTACAAACGAAGTTATGGAGGTGTCAGCGCAGTTTTTGGTATTTGACATTGCAACAGAGTGATGCATGATTATATGAAGAATAGTTGGAGGTAATCATGGAAAAAGTGATTTTCGACTACGCAAATTGTACGAATCTTTCGCAAAGTTTTTTTTTTTTTTTTTTTTTTTTTAACTAAATCAATGGTATCTGGCAACTTACTTACTATTCGCTTAGTGCTGGTATATCATGTTTAATCAAGATGTCAAAATCTTTATTCACCTGCAAAAATCTTGACCTTTCAACCCTGATTTCTTGTAGTTTTAAGTGTTCGAGATGGTCAAACGGTAGTAAATGAACACTTGGGCAGTTTTTATACGCCCAAGATTGCTCCTTTGTTTATTTCTCTAGTTGAATTTCTTGGAAACAACTGCTTTATCAAAGTTGAATTGATGGGTCGTACGACCACTCCCTCACTGTTGTGATGACACTATTGGATATCATGTCATCGATGGATGTATATGAATACAATTGTTTGAACAAACACGTAAACCCCTTAGATATAATATGAAACCGCTAGGATATGACAGTTTTGGTTATCAAAGAATCTCTAAAAGCTAATGAATCTACTCCACAGCTTGACCATGAAAGGTTGCTTTCTAATTATGCAAGAAACCATATATTTGCCAATCAACCTAGCTTTACAAAAACGAGCCAGAGCGATGATGTCAGTCGTCTGCAAGAATACCTTTATTAATACTTAAACATCTTCAGAGCTCTGATACGTCTCAATCACCTGTAGTACTCTACAGTGGACGCAAGCGCGCATTAATGGCATAGAGCGCTCTTGAATCCAATTCTGGATCGTCATCTAAGAGTATCACAGCCTTGAATTATTGATCAAATGCCAATGTAAAACATTCGGCAAACGCTACTGCTCATAGGTTATCAGTGAGCATAGCTTACATGTCACCAAGAATGATCACTGTAAGTTTTCAGATACGTGATATAAGTGCACCACAACAGAAAAGTGGAGGCAGTTGATTGGTGAGAGTTGCTCAATGTACTTTTTGAATGCGGTTATTCAACAAAGATCCAATAGAAGCTCTGTGCGTCACTTGTTGCCACGTCGATGATGCTGATGATACTTGAAAGCAATCATCTTGTATCAACAGATTGGAGAACATATGGAGGTATACAGGTGAGCAATATTACAAATGCAGCACCAGGATTCTATCAATTTCCAAATGCTGACAAAATCATGTTATAAAACGCGACCTTTTGTTTATGTTTTCTCATTTTGTGTGCCCCCAAAATCGGTCCTTTTTTCAGTGAGCGGCTCCAACAAAAGGGAAAGGCCCTAATATTTTGTTCTCTTTTCTTTTCTTCTCTTTATAAAGTTTCTTTTGATTCTGTAGTATCTCTATGCAACAGCAGCCACAGTCACCTGCTTCACAACCTTTGCAAAGACCTCCTCTTCCAGGTCAACCTCAACCTCGTCCCATGGGATTCAGACCTCAGCAACCTCCAGGCGTTGGTTATCGTCCTCCTATGCAACCTGGACTTCCTAGACCGGGATTTCAGCCTCCCAATGGCTCTACACCTCCTCCTCAACCGGGATTTCCTGCAGGTAGTGTTCGTCCTGGATTTAATCCTAGCCAACAAAGGCCTATGATGAGACCTGTTGGCCAGTCTCCCATGCAATCTCCAGGTCCTCGTCCTGTGGTTGCTTCTCCCGGCGTCGTCGCTGCTTCTCCTATTCAGCAACAACAGCAACTGCCTCAAGAGCCTCCAATGTCGCCTACTACTCAAAATTTACCTGCCGAGCACCATAGAAGAAAGAGAATGTATCCTGAGCAAATTACTAAAGCTTATTCTGGCGATGTTCCTGTATCTCCTGGTTATCCACCTCAACAACAGCAGCAACAAGCTTATGGATCTCCAGCCATGGCTAATCAACAAGTGCAATCACAGTTCATTTCACCAATGGGTACACCCGCTGCTGCCACACCATATGCTCAACCACAACAACAGCAGCCGGCTTATGGCCAACAACAGCCTCAACAACTTCAGCAACCTGCTTACAACGCGTATGGACAAGATCCTGTTAATCAAATGACCTCTCAGTTTGGTAATATGAGTATGGGTGCTGCTTCTCCTGTAAGTAGTCGATTTGTTATTATAATTTCGCGGCTAATATTGGTCTAGGTCACTCCTGCTGTACCTTTGTTGGGAGCTCGTCCCCAGATTGCTGATATTGGATACAACGGACCATCAATTCGCTTGCCACCTAATGTAAGCAGTGTTGTTTATTTGGACAGAGAAGGGTTATGATGCTCATAGTTTTGTTTGAAATAGATTTCCGTAACAGATTCTCCTCATGTGAATTGCGATACATCTTATCAGTGCGCAACCATTAACGCGATCCCTGCAACAGAGTCATTGCTCAAGAAATCCAGACTGCCCTTCGCTCTTGTTTTAGCGCCTTATAGAAGTCTAAAGGAGGGAGACGTAAGAAGGAGAAATGATGACTACGACAGCAACACTTACCTGTTTTTTTTGCTTAGGAACCTGTGCCCGTTGTGAAGGATAGTGTTATTGCAAGATGTAGACGTTGTAGAACATATATCAACCCGTTTGTTACATTTGTGGAAGGCGGCCAGCGTTGGAAGTGTAATATGTGTTTCTTGTTGAACGATGTGCCAGCAGCATTTGACTATGACAACCAAACCCAACAGCCAGCTGATCGTTGGAAGCGTCCTGAATTGAATTACGGCTGCGTCGAATTTGTTGCACCCACGGAATACATGGTTCGACCTCCACAAGCACCTTCGTTTGTGTTTGTCATTGATGTGTCCTACTCTGCTATTCAGTCTGGCATGCTGGCCACTGCTGCCCGCACTATCCTTGATTCCCTTGATCGTTTACCCAATAATGAGAACCGCACTCGTGTCGGTATCATCACTGTCGACTCATCGCTCCATTTCTACAACTTGAACTCAAAGTTGAGCGAACCACAAATGCTGATTGTCTCTGATTTGGACGATATCTACTTGCCTCAGCCTACTGATTTATTGGCTAATTTGACGGAAAGCATGTCTACTCTCAAGACGTTATTGGAAAAGCTGCCTGACATGTTCAAGGATTCTGTCAATGTCAACAATGCATTGGGCACAGCACTTCAAGCCGCTTTCAAGCTCTTGTCCCCTGTTGGCGGTAAGATTATCTGCTTGCAATCCACTTTACCCAACACTGGCACTGGATCATTGAAGCCTCGTGAAGATGTCAAATTGCTCGGCACTTCAAAGGAATCTACTCTCTTGAATGCTGCTTCTCCTTTCTACAAGTCGTTTGCTGTCGATTGCTCTCGTTCTCAGGTTGCCTGTGATATGATTATTTTTGGAGGTCAGTATTCTGATGTCGCTACTCTCAGCTGTGTACCTCATTATACCGGTGGTCAAACATATTATTATCCTGGATTCAATGCTAGTCGTTCTGAAGACGCACTCAAGTTTGCTCATGAGTTTTCTGAATTATTGGCCGAGCAAATCGGTTTGGAGGCTGTCATTCGTATCCGTGCTTCTCGTGGTTTGCGCATGAGTGCTTTCCATGGTAACTTCTTTATCCGTTCATCTGATCTTTTGGCTCTTCCCAACGTCCCTCGCGATCAAAACTACGTGGTAGAGGTGGCAATGGAAGACGATTTGAAGGTGCCTACCGTCTGCTTCCAAACTGCCTTGCTGCATACCTCCTGCACTGGCGAAAGACGTATTCGTGTCATCACCATGTGCTTACCTGTCAGTAACTCCATTTCTGAATTGTACGCCAGTGCTAATCAACAGGCTATCACAGCCTATCTCGGTGTGAAGGGTAAGGTTATTTTCATTAACCAAGTGTAATTTGTTTACTAATATGCCATCTGGAAATAGCTGTCGAACGCGGTTTGTCCTCCAAGTTGGATGATGCTCGTGATGCCATTGTGAACAAACTAGTTGATCTGATGGGTGTCTACAAGACTCATGTGTTGGGTTCGGCCCAAGGATCTACGCCTCAATTGACAGCACCAGATAATCTCAAGCTGCTTCCATTGTTTGCACTTGGCTTGATCAAGCACGACGCATTACGCCAAAGCTCTCAGATTCCTACTGATATGAGATCAAATGCTATGAATATGATCAACACTATGCCTTTACAACTCTTGATCCCATATCTCTATGCCAACCTTTATTCTTTGCACAATATGCCTGCTGACGCTGGAGAATTCTCTGAAAACGGTGTTGTATTCCCCCCTGCATTGAACTTGACAGCAGAGAATTTGGAAGTTCACGGTTGTTATCTTTTGGAAAATGGACAAAATATCTACTTGTGGGTCGGACGTAATGTTGTTCCTCAACTGTGCGCAGACCTGTTTGATGTGAGATCATATGAAGGACTCAAGGGCGGTAAGATCACCTTACCAACATTGGAGACACCGCTCAATAGAAAGGTCAATACACTTATCGGCAAACTGAGGGAAATGCGTCGTGGTAACTACTATCCTACTCTCTATTTGGTCAAGGAAGACGGTGATCCCTACCTCAGATTATGGTTCTTGGCCCATTTGATTGAAGATCGCACCGACAACATCATGAGCTACCAACAATTCTTACAGCACATCAAGGATAGAGTAAGTTGATACAAAAGCTGGATCTACTACATGTACTAATCACCTCCAAATAGGTCAGTTCAGCATCATTTTAAATACTAATAAAACAAAACCAATAATATATACACAAAACAATATTTTGTTTATTATCATCATCGTTACAGATGTAACAGCTTCTTTTTTCTTTCACATGTTTGATTTCATATCTCTATTTTTTTTAATAAAACATCATTTAAAATAAGTTTGAAGGTGTCAAAACAAAGTCTAATTGTTCATCTGTCTCTTCAAGCGGAATATCCCCCACATCCACAATTTGCTCGTTCAAGGATAAAGCAATAGTTTTGGGTCGGTCAATGCCATGTTCGTCCGCCCAGATATTGCACTTTTTGATGTAGCGATCATAGTACCTAGATTTCCGTGAGTTGGCATTATCTACAAAGCTGAATTGTGCGTCGTTACCCTTTTCCATGCCCAATTCTGTTTCGTTCCTTGTCAAATGCTACGCCTGGAACCAGAATCAAATCTAATCCGTTACCATAATTGTCATCGATTGCTACATTTAGGTTGAGTACATTTGTGGTGCTATCCATTGTATTTTGCTTTATGTACCATCAGATCTAGGTTGATCCAAAGGAGGCTCAGGAATATTCCACTTATTGACAGGAAGCGACTCAAAATCATCAATGTCAATGATTTTGACCATGTCCATGTTGTTTTTTGTGCAGCAAGGAATGAAGCAGTTTTTGTCTTTTATTACCTTGTAAGTAGCTTATATACACATCCAAATGGCCATCCTTACCAGACTTGAGCAAGTCATAAATAATGTCTGTCGTTATAATTTCGCTATTCGGCATACTAATGTAGATACTGATATTCTTACTAGCACGGAATACATCCATCTCCTGTAACTTTTGTCTCACAGATTCAGCTACAAAGAAATAGTTTAGTTTTCAACACAAATTAACTACCGTTTTTGCAACCAACATTGCTTTTTAAGCTCGGCCGTGCCAAGTGAGCTCAAACGAGAAGCCATATCTTTACGCAGCTGCTTCTTCAAGCCAACTACAGCCTTGTTCATTTTGATAGTTTAAGAGTTCGAAAAGAAGTGCTTTGAATTCGAAATGATAGTTTAAACCAGCTGATTGAGTTTCAAAAAAGGCTCACTACCATCACTATAATTTAGATGTTACCACCGTTGATATGATTGATATCAAGATCAAAGCGTGCAAGTAGAGGTAAAGAAAAAGAAAAAAGAAAAAGAGATTGATAGCTATAAGTCTAGAAGCTGCTACTCAACAGCTCGGCGTCGTTGGCTGTTGAGAGAAGCTTCATACAAAGGTCATGAACTGTAGAAATCATCATCCAGGGGAGAAGAGGCAGAGTGAAAGGCATTTTGCCATACAACATTCTGCTCTCATTTCATTGTTCAAATGCTCTCAAATGCATGAATAATTCAGCAATAGTTCTCCACTCATTAAATTGAACAGATGTTTGCAACGCGGACAAGTTATGTATGCTAAATGACAATGCATGATCGCTATAAGAAAGGCGCTTATAGATTATTCAGGGCTTATTTTCGAAATAAAACTCTCTTCTCTCTTCTCCCTTTACATCTTTTATTTAGATTTGCGTTATTCACAAAAATTCTGTTAGTTCTTCAACATAATAGGGATGTTTAGTTATTGCAACAAACTCTGGGATCGACAATCTGAGCGGTACTATTCTATTTTTCGTACAACAACTACATCGTCCTCTGCCTCTGCTATGGAGTTAATACCAGCAACAGATAACGAAAAGTTGCAAAGCGACTTGAGTTCAATGTTGTCTTCACTTGCAAATTTTGAACCGAACGAAGATCAACAAGACGACTTGAATAATGCAATCATGCAAGTAAAGAAAGAAGACACAGAAGATGCAGGATACTCATTGCATGAAGCTTTATATGGGCTCATTGAAAAGATACAACAAGCAACACAACGATCGTTTGATAATCAAAGGGTTGATCCCAACTCGAGATTGCAACATCAGCTAGATATCGCTTCTTTGGGAGCACTGGTAGATCGAATGAATAAAAGAAGGCTCAAGGATCAAGTATGTAATAATAAGCTCTAGCATGCTGGATATATATGTATATATACGTAGTCATTAAATGCCCTTAAACAAAGGAATGGATATCCAATACTGAACAACTGGCAGCTGACATTACAGAACTAGTTGCAAAATCAGCTCGCTTTTTCAAGATTGCAGAAGAATTTGAAGAGCAAAGATATGAATTATCGCCTATCAAGGAGAGAGATTTGTTCTTGTTCCATATATTCAGCAAAATTAATCGACAGTCAGGGAGAAGAATGATAAATCAAGATGCAGAGATTAAACCTAGAAAGACATATCAAGATGAAGAGAGCGACGATTTGATTTCATTGATCCATAAGTTATCCAGCAGTAATAGAAAATACGCAGATCAAAGAGCCATTTTGAAACGTCGCCCTTGATCGAGATTTTCTGTTCTCCTTGGTCTCCTTGCAAATACGCAAAGATCGATAAATAAAAAAATACCTTGTTTTTCCATTTTTTTTATTGTAAATGCTTTATAATTATACATGTATATATGTCAAAACTTACTCTTCCATAGCTGTACTCTTAACTACGGAAGACTCTTCAACAGACTTGTCTAAACCGCCTCTATAAATCTCTGTGTTCCACTTGGGGAAGACACGCTTGTAAAGACACATCATGATGGTATCTTGCTGTGTCAAAGTGCCATCGAATATACACTTCATGTAACCATGTGTACCTAGTGATTCACTGATATGGCCCACTCGACCGTATTTTGTTGTGAGTTGAACAGGCTTGAACCAATAAATATCTTCGACATTGAAAAACATGAATCGAATAACAGCTGATCTTTTGTGACATTTGAAGGGGTGACCACTCAAGATGATACGCTTGGCAATGATACGCTTAACATCGACATCCATGAATGTACCTGAAGAGACCAAAATTGGTTCTGTAGAATTATCCGCAAAATTAGTATCCAATGCCCAAATACATGCTAAATACAACATACCATTCACATTGTCGGTTTCCTTGTAAAACATCACAGGCATTTTACCAAACACAACAGGTCCGTAGATGGTAGCAACATAGGAACGTCCCATCTTCATGAATCTCTCGAATTTATGTACATGATTGGTTCCCTTATTGGTATTTTGAGAGTAAATGGGCTTGACATTGTATCTTCTGAAACCCATGTGCATGACCATAGGGTCCTTGGATCTGACGGTTTCCTCGTACGCATTGTCACGCTGCACTTGCAAGTTGATGAGGGACATTTTGTGTTCGTATTGCAAAAGACCAAACAAGATGAAGGGTCTAGTTTTATCATAAGCCTCTACAAGCAATCCGTTAGTTGGTGATTTTGCAGTATCCCAGACTCTACTTACCATAAGCTTGAAGAGGAACATTGCTGATCCAGACGGTGATTCTTCTACCAGGCTTCACATTACCAACAATAGCTTGACTAACGACACGCAGCTTGGTACGACCAAAATTTTCAAATTGGAAAATTCTACCATAATCAATAGGCAAATTCTCGTAAGGATCCCAGGGAGAGGTTCTGAAGGATTGAAGACCACGATAACGAGCGAAACGTTCTCTAGCGGTAATATGCATAGGTGTATCAATTTCATCAGGGAAATCATTGTGATTCTCAAACTCAGTTTGTCTGTTCTTGAGGTACTCTTCATATTGTCTAGCTTCTTCCTCAGCGTCGAATTCATCCTTGTACGTATCCTTGGATTCCATATCAATTTCTTCATACTCTTCTTCTTCGTCTGGGAAAGCACTTGCAGCGGGTTGAACAATGTCATCGTCCTCCTCCTCCTCCATCATGGCATCGTCTTCCTCTTCCACATCACTGTAATCAGCATCGTCGTCATCGAAAATCCAAGCAGCTTGGTAAGAGGATGTACCCTTGGGCACTCTCTTTTTGGTTTGTTCCTCGCCATCCAAATTACGCATACGACGCACACGAGCATCTGCTTCAGCTAATTCCTCTTCAGTAGGCCATGTTTGCTCATTTTCCATGAAATCAGGTTCATTCTCGGCGATCAAATCATCTTGCTCTTCAGGGTTGGGGGTATCAATGATTTCAATGTCTTCTTGCATATCAGATGCGTTGGTAGCAACATTAGCGCTCGTGATTTGTTGGATTTGGAAATCACCAAAGTTTTGCAAGTGAACCAGACGATTGGCATTGAAGGGGTTACCACGAGCATAACCAGTGACCTTCAGTGTACCTGTCTCAGCAGAGGTAGGATCGAATTCAACCTGCTCAGCCAACATGTAAGGATGGTTATCACGCCATGACATGGGCTTGGGACGTTGAGCTGTGATGAAACGTAAAGCGCTGATACAATCGGCATCGGTATCCAAAGTGAACAAATGCTCTTCTTCAGGGAAAAATTGTTGAACAAATGCGGTCAATGATTTTCTGGTGCTGTTGCGAAGTTTTGCAGGTGTGTTCTCAATATGTTGAACGACAGGGACGACATTAACGATACCTTGGTTGAGGATGGCCAACAAGCAGTTGATGCCAAATTGATCCACTTCCACATCAGCAGACATGAGAAGGATACCGAAATCAGCAACCTTGAAAGCATCAATCACATCGATAAAGTTGCGCTTAAGAGGAACTAACTGAATCTTTTGCTTGAAACGCTCAACGTTGACAATGGTGGCTTCTTGAGTGGCATGAGCGGGCATTTCGATAGCAAGCGATTTGTAGATGGCTTCAATGGCTGACTCAACATCGCTGTCAGGACACAATGGCAAGACAGGGATGATCTTTGGGGCACCTTGACGGCCCTCAAAGATGCGACTGATACGAGTGATATCCTCACGCTTCTTTTGTTGAATAATCTTTGCGGCATGGCGACGATCGGCTTTGCTGACAGTCTTGACATTGTTGCCTTGTTTGACAGCATTGCGGTTGATTTTACCTTTGGAGGCTTCCCTCAATGCGCCCTTGGAGGCATGACGACTCTTGAAAGGCTTATTAGACTGGTGAGAGCTACCAGCTCTATGACGATGTTCCATGATTGTATAAGAGTTGTAGTAGAGAAGAAGAAAAGCTTTTTCCTCTTTGATTTCGATAGTTTTTTTCATGTTTAGACAGTCACCGCTTGACATTTTTTCCTGGAAATGGTTATTCAAATGGTCGGATGTCTTTTGTATCAGCCACTTGTGAAGCATGAGCATCAAAGGTATTAACCCACTCCACAGCCTCAAGGGCCACCAGGCTCCAGTGCTTACCGTAGAATACGCAAAAACCTCATTTCTGGGCCAAGATCTGCTTGCTTCTGGATCAGGTACTTGTATGATCTGTCAAGAAACAATGTCGTTACTAACATCTGGCATATCAGAGGACAACACTTGCAGAATCTGGGATTTGAAGTCGAGAAAGGTCCTAAAGGGCATCAAAAACCTGGATGCTCCAGTAAGTATACATTCAATATCGATTAACGTATCACTAATTAGACTCATTGCTGCCTTGGTTTCAAGGTTACAAGCATTAAGTTTGCCAGAAAGAATCAGCCTTACATATACTTGTCTTCAGGAAACAAGGTAACCATGGCAACGCCACACTCTAGTCTGCAGTGCTCTTAGTGAATTTATGTAGGTTATGACATATGATCTCAGAGCAGAAGGGATTATTATCACCGAGCCAGCTCAAGTGTATGAATTCAGCAACGATGAGATCAACAATGTATGGCTGTATTGATGCATGAACCTCGCCATATTTATTAACAGATCAATCCTTCAATTCTAGATTGATATCAACGAAAACAACAAGTTTCTAGCGACTGCAGATGACGA
Organism: Mucor circinelloides; assembly: GCA_037974945.1. Lineage (NCBI taxonomy): Eukaryota > Fungi > Mucoromycota > Mucoromycetes > Mucorales > Mucoraceae > Mucor > Mucor circinelloides. The sequence continues at coordinate 2,244,670 of JBBNAA010000005.1, read as the reverse complement.
GGGCGTTGTCAATATTAGTAAGAGCACTACTAAGATATAGAGGAGACATAGCCAACATTTTGTTTATGTAGTTGACTTGAACAGCCACAAAATTTACAAGAAAACGTCCAGAAAGCACAGCAGTGTATAATGTCATTCATCTCTTGATATCGAGTCTAGTGAACTAAATCAGCACTTTATAGATCTGCATGGCTGCAAAGTTTAGAGCAAAGAAATCGTGGGAGGTTTGGTCTGGAGGCATGGACAGTAAAGTGTATGAGTGGGATTTCTCTCGAGGAGTGCCAACAAATATTTACGATATGAGTAAGTTTTGCAGCCGTACAACTTGTTTGCATGCCATACTTATCAAATGATATAGCTCCCAAGGAACCTTCGGCAACTCAAATGTTCAACCCTCCTTTTGTATACAAAATTGCCATCTCCCCGGATGGTGAATGGGTGGCAGCAAGCTTGGGCGATGCCACTATTCAATTATTAGCACCACCTAACAAGAAGCAAAAGAAACCTCTTAGAGAGATTCGACTGGAAAATGGCCACAATTCTATGGTGAATTGCTTGTAAGTGTGGGTCACTGATCTATCCGAAATACTAATATTCATGCGTTATCAGATCGTTTTTGACAGGTGACAGATCTTTGCTCATCTCAGGAGCAGCAAATGGCAGAGTTACAATTTGGGATCACAAGCATGAAGAGGCACCCATGGTCGACATGTTTCAATTGGACGATGGGTTAGGAAAGTTAAACAGTCTAAAAGTCTTTGAAATGGGTGGTTCTCTGTACATTGCCACTGCAGGCACTAGTAGATCCAATGATGGTGCCTTGCATATCTATCAATTACAATAAAAGCCACTGTAAACTGCAGAGGATTGAGGGTCACTCAGCGTTGTATGATACGGAAGCTGTGTGACTCTATTACAAATTCAAATGTTTTTTTTTTCCATAATATCTTATTGCTTTTGCTCTTCAATATCCTTACAAAATGATTATTCCTGTTCGTTGTTTCTCTTGTGGCAAAGTTATCGGTAACAAATGGGATAACTACTTGTCTTTATTGCAAGCTGAATACACTGAAGGGTAAATTTGAAGCGTATCTGTGATTGTCGTAATCCGATGTTGACTGGTTTTTTTTTTCTAGTGAGGCATTGGATGCTCTTGGACTCAAGCGCTATTGTTGCAGACGTATGGTCTTGACCCATGTTGATTTGATTGAAAAGCTCTTGCATTATAACCGTAAGTAGAGTAGGTCTATGATGAAATTTGCTCAAAGCCTAACATGCTATTTTCTTAGCCTTGGAGCGTTCAAGAGACCGTGGACGTGCTTAAAAATTTAGACGAACTATTACCCCCTCTCAACCTCTTTATCTCTTTTCGAAACAACATCTCAACCGATACTTTCAACAAATCTTCCTGTACAATTCTTAAATATCGCAACAAGCCTCAAGAATTCGATATTTTTCATATAATCACTCGCGCGCAAACGAACAATTGGTCATTTTATGTTTTTTTTGACACTCGCCTACAAGATGCAGTAAATAAATCAGTGTTCTTTTTAACTTTACTAGTTGTGCTAATGTAGAGTGGGTATTCGGATTGCATAAAGTAGTGTTTTATAAGGACGGATATAGGCTATAATTGGAACAAAAAGTGTTTATTGGCTGTTCATCTTGTGTTTAGCATTGTAAAATGGATCATGAGTTGCGGTTACGAGGGAGAAGTGCTAGGCAAAGAATTTTGCAGTGCTAGGTTGTTCCTGATTTTTGTGCATATAGCAGAAAATATCTAGCATAACAAGCAGTGTCCCCATTCCAAGGCGGCAAGTTTCTACATGAAACGCCTAACTCTAGTTCTGTCAAATGTTGCCTGAAATTTGATTGCTGTAAGGCCCGTCTTATTTTCAAGACTGAAACAATACTCATCCCATATTGATTGTTCATCAAACAATGCTGGTAACAGCTTGTTTATCTGGAAATCAGATTCGGGTGCGGCAACTAATGCAAGATGTGTATTCATTGTTGTGTATGCTTTGCACGACCTACTTTGCGGTGACTGCGCGTACATTGACAAATATTTCAAATCAAAGCAAATGCTCGACTCTTTTCTTTATTAGACATTACTTGATTCCCAAACCATGCTGACTGAGCTTGGCAAATACGAGCCTTATGGCAAATCGTTTTTAGAAAACAAGCCTCATCTAGGCCAAGAATCAAACGTAAATCCAGTCATTGACTTTTCAGCCATCGATACCTTTGACAATAAAACGATACCACCACCAAAAACAATGCACAAGCTATTCAGCGTAAAGGACAACATTACAATAGATGTGGGCGATCGCTTAGATGAGCGTAATCTGTACGATACTGGCAAATTATACAATCCAGCTTTACAATTAGAACAGGAGGTCTATGTCAGAGGATCAACAGTCGTTTGGAGTCGAGCTGGCTGTGTGATCAAGACGTTTGATTATAGTGCAGAGATCCAACCAATACAGCAAGTCTTGTTTGCTTGGTTTCCGGTGACTTCAGCATTCTTCAAAAACGACCCTACGAATAAGCCTGCCATTGACGCTGTATTGAACGACTTTGAGGGCGACAAATACTTGGTAGAAGGCTACTGGGACAAGAAAGGGCCCCAATCAATCATCAACCTGAAGAATGCCGCATCAGCAAAAGACGAGGACGTAGAAGAAGAAACCGACCCAGTGAAGCAACTGAGACCTTTGAACAATATACCCGAAGTTGAAGAGAAAGACGGTTCTTTGCAGAGACGAACATTATGCATTGTGTTTCAAGACTGTATCAAACTGCATTGTGAAGATGGCATCCACGTTACTGCTCATATACCCTTTGAAATTGACCACGTAGTACCGCTGGATATGGGCGTTTTAGTGAGTAGAAAGTATGTCCCTGACAAGTGGAAGAAATCTGCAGGCCGGCCTCGATCATCCAGCATCACTAATTTGGCCAGCTTAGCTGCTGGCATGAAGAAACCACCATCCTCTGACGACACCTCCTCCTTTTTCGTCACTGTAACTCATCCATTGAAAGGCGCCTGCCCTGTCAAGTCCAAGGATGTCAATCATAATGGCATCTCAACATTGCCGGAGCCGCTAACAAGCCCACAGCGATTGCTATTTGCCACTACCAAAGTATCGGATACTGGTCGATTACCCGTCATTGTAACGTTAAACATCAAAGAAAATAGACATTATATTTGGACTTATGAGCGACGCAAAGAGAAAAACCAGCAAGCGATATCAGCACCCGCCAATATGCTACCACCTGTCAAACGCAAACCACATAACAATGCCACACCTACCATGAGAAAAAAGTTAAAATCTGGAGCTCCGCCAAATATTAGTCGAAACAGCAAAAAGCAGAAAACAGGCTCGCCCTCACGATCTCATGCGCAATTTCATGAAGACTATATATCAGACGAAGAAGTGCTGCATGAAAATGAAGTGGAAAAAGATATTTACAATGAAATGTTGGATCCCAGCGAAATCTCTCTTCGCTTGTTATGGCGAGAGCCAGCTTACAAGTAAGTGTGTTTGTGTGTGTGTGTGTGTGTGTGTTTGATTTGAAGGGTTCAAGCAACTCACACGATTTTATCATAGGATGCCAGCCAAGCTAAAGACAACCAGAAAGGTCAATTCTGAAGCATTTTTGATCCATGATCTAAATGGGCAAGAGCTTATTTGTATTGTAAACCATTCTATGGGTCATCTTCAAGTGATTAATCTTGGTAAAGCAACTCATCTGGTAAGCAATTGCATCGAAATGAAGATACCAGCAAGATCCGCCGTTCCTATTAATGCCACGCGTGATGGCTATAGTGATTTACTGTTTCTGGATGCCTCAAATAGACTACATCTATTCGTTGATGCTTCCATGAAGCGTATTCCTCTCCGTATGTCCGGTGTGACAAAACTAATTGATCCCGTGTATGATCGCTTTACTGCTGTCACCGAAAAAGGCATGATACGATGTCAACTGAATGGTCGCCCTGAAACATCGCTGGTCCGAGATTGCTTTGCTGCCATTGACTGTGCCAACACGTTGTATTTTCCAAAGATACTGGCCCGCTTTTTTATCCCTTCAAGAAACACCTTCCGACGATGATCGTATCTGTATCGGCGAGTGGGAGAACTTCTTTGTGGCTCTTTTATCATTCTTACGAGTGCAAAAGCAAGGCTATTACTACCGCGACCCCAATCTTAAGAGCATCTCATCTCGAGAAACCCAACTGCAACAAATACGTGCCTCCAACAATGATTTTCTGACGAATGAACTTGGATTCTCCTCGGCTGCAGCTGCTCATAACTTTGATTTTCTCTTGGATGAAAACTATTTCAAAGGCGTTCCTACACGATGGATTGATCGAGTGGTTCATACCATCTCAGACGATGCTATTATGGATATCTCGGTGTTTATTGAAATTGTAAACAGTCTACATATGGTCTACGAAGACTACCGTATCAAGAAATCAATGCTAGTGCACGCAAATATGCTTGGGTATCTGTTGATGCAGTGCGCCATCATTCTAAAGAACCAAAATTACATTGATTACTATGCAAATCAGGGCATACAGCCTTCATTCACTGGAAATTGTAACGTATATTTCTTTGATGTCTTGGTAATCGATTGATGACTCACCCTCTCTCTCTCTCTCTCTCTCTCTGTGCCTTTCTTCAATAGTGCACTTTGTGGATAACCAAATCGTCGACGAAATCTTTACGGAGCCGCCAAACATTCAAGTCTGCCTACGACAAATGACACCTTATACCACATCAAATCCTACCTTGTTGAGTTCCTTTGGCGTAAACACCCTCGAAACGTCTCTAGGTTACTGTTTGAATACGTACGCTAAAACCATCAAGGAGCTGTGGTCTTTATATGGCGCAATAAACCATGTCTCTGGCGACAAGAGCTTGTTACTGGAGCGCATGATTCTCCACCGCATTACTCGTAAAGACATTGGACTGTTGATCGAGTCGCTTGCTACGCCAATTCTAAACGTGCTGGATGACCTCAAAATGAATCCATTGGTACATTGGACCAAGGAAGCGTATAACATTATTGGCAGGGATGACATTTATCAACAACTTCAGATGAAGGTAACTGTGTGCGATCCTAATACCGATACGTTCAAGCTCCCATTTCTAAAGGTAAGTCAAGTATGGTCAATCTAAAAGAATGCGTTTTTCTCATGTTGGCTTGCGCTTTGACAGGACTCTGATCACCCTCAAAACATGAATACCATGATGAAGGATTACTCTGCAACGCCTGTCGTCAAATGTGCATATGAATCTGATGTGCTCAACATGGAGACAGAACGTCTTCGATTCGGTTTTGGTGGTTTTATAGAGAAAGTACGCATCATGCTGGACGCCACACGTATACCCGATCATCTAGTAGTAGAGCAGCCTGATCTCAGTGACGAAGATTTAGCTGCTGAACATCAATCGCAGGTGGCCATGCTAGTACAGCGCACATTGTCGCTGGCTGCAGGTCGTGCTATTTACGCCTATGGTACGCATGTCCCTGATTTAACCAAAGCACTGCCCTCAGAAATCATCAATCTATCAGCCAAGATTCTACCATTGCGCACAGTAGTTGCGGTCGACGATTCTCAGTGGAGCAAAGAGTTTTTGCATTGGCCACAATTTCACAACGGCGTTGCAGCTGGTCTGAGAATATCACCAAATAATCAATGCAATGATTCCTGGATTGATTTTTGCGTCCCCCAAGAGCTTGATCCTCAAAGTGGTGGAATACTCCTGGCTCTAGGCTTGAACGGTATCCTGAAAAAGCTTCCTCTAGTGCATTGGTATCGTTTCGTTACGCAGCAATGCGACCTTGTCAATGTCGGGTTTATCTTGGGAGCTGCAGTTGCATACAGAGGCACCAAAGACATCAAGGTCACCAAGGTATTGAGCGTCTATATTCCCGCACTGCTGCCACCTGAGTCTGCTTCATTCAATCACTCCAACTCGATCCAAGCAACTGGTTTGCTTAGCATGGGATTAGTCTATATGAATTCTTGCGATAGGTTAATGGCGTCTATCATGCTGCGCGAAATTGCCAAAAATGCTTACACTGATCCGTCTACTCTGGACTCGGATTACGAAGGTTGTGCTTTGGCTGCTGGCTTTTCTTTGGGTTTCATGACATTAGGTCTTGGCGAGAATGCGTTACCGGTAGTGGATCCTCAGTTACGAAACAAACTTCACAGCTTAATGACAGGAAGAACAGCAGACGAAGGGACCAGTTCCATCAATCTGGATGTAACCTCGCCTGGTGCTACTGTGGCATTGGCATTGATGTATCTAAAAACTGAAAACAGTCGTGTGGCAGAAGGCATCGAATTGCTAGAAACAAGGCCCTACTTGAACTATGTACGTCCTGATTTCCTGTTGATGCGTATTGTGGCTAAAAACTTGATCATGTGGAGCACAATCCAGCCTACTTGCGGCTGGATTGAGGAACAAATACCAGACTTTTTGAACGAGGAAATGACTGGTGAGAACTCTACTGTAGATGTCGAAGTTGTCAGGCAAGCGGTTATCAATATCACATGTGGTGCCTGTCTGTGTATCGGCTTGCGTTTCGCTGGTTCAAAGAATCCAGAGGCCTTTGCAACTTTGTTGCACCATTTAGACGCCCTGATCAAGGACCTGAATTTGCCCAGATCAACACCACAGCAACGAGTGACCAAATGTGCATTGCGAACAGGTATAGATGTGCTGTGTACAGCAGCAGCCATGGTGATGGCAGGCACTGGCGACCGAGGGCTCTTGCAGCGCTTAGAACAACTACACCATCGAGTGACGAGTGACATGACTTATGGTAATCATATGGCTGTTTCCATGTCCTTGGGCTTGCTATTCATGGGTTTGGGCGGCTATACACTAACAACGTCCAATGAAGCTATTGCTGGCCTACTGTGCGCTTTTTATCCGTTCTATCCCACGGCGACTGGAGACAATAGATATCATTTACAAGCGTTTCGACATTTATGGGTGTTGGCTGTAGATTCACGTTGGCTGATGCCGTTTGATATTGGCAACAAAAAGCCATGTCGAGTCCCCATGAAGCTGGAAATATACAATGACGATGGAGAAGGCAAAGTGCGCCAAGTACGCATTGAGGCACCGTCTGTTGTACCTGATTATAAGCTTATCAAATCAATCAAAATAGATGGAGACAGATATTGGCCATTGTCAGTCAACATGTTACATGATGGCAAATACCAAAACTCAATCATCAAATCAGGTGTCATTTACGTCAAGCGAAAAGACAACAAGAAGAGTTACGAGGAAGATCCGTATGGAAAACGAAACCTGACATGGACATAGGTATTTGAGTGAAATCTAAACATTTGGGGTTTATTTTTTTATATAAAAAAGAGAAAGAAATTATCCTTCTAAATCACTCTTTTGTCGTTTTCAGTTAAATAAAAAAGCAATCAAATTATATCAAAAATCCTCTGTTTTTTCCTGTTAAATAAATAAAGGTAAGAAAAGGAAAAGGCGAGAGTGCGAGAGTATACAAAATAGAATAATAAGCAAGTTTTTTGTGGTGGGCAAAAGGAGGAGAGAAAAAATATAAGATTTGTGAGAGAATGAGAGAGTGATCATGATAAAATTAATGGCATTTCAATGAAAAAGAAGACATTGAGAAAAGAGAGAGAGAGAAAAGGAAGGGGAGATACATCAATAATTTAATTTACTTGGGAGGACTAAGGTAAAAAGCAACAGAGTTAGCAAGTTCAGTCATCTTATCCACAAAATCCACTTACTTGTAAACAATCTTTCTAGTCTTGAGAGGAGCCCACTTGAACTTCTTGAGGTAAACAGATAAAGCAACTAAACCAACAGTAATAACAGTGGCCTTCATACCCATCTTCTTACGCTCATCATGCTCAGGTTCAGCAGCCCATGCAAGGAAAGTACAAACATCCTTAGCCATTTGAGAGGCAGTAGCGGGAGTACCATCCTCATACTCAACAACACCATCAAAGAGGGTTTGAGCCATAGCAATTGCACCACCAGGGAAATAAGGGTTATAATTCAAACCTTCACGAACTTCAACACCTCCGGGGGCATCAACATAACCTGTAAGAAGAGCGAAAACATAATCCTAAAATACTAGATGAGTACTCTTCTTCAGATCAGTATTATCCACTCTAAAACTCACCTCACCACCATGACGAGCCTTGGTGATCAAAGAGAGATCTGGGGGCAAAGCACCAGCATTACCAGCACGAGCAGCTTCATCGTTAGGATAAGGCTTGGGCATATAATCGGCAGGCTATTCATGTCAAATGTAGATTAGGACCCTGCAAGTAACTCTAAATTTTTGATTTCTTTTTACCTTGCCAGGTCTCATAAACATCTCACCGTTATCATCGGGTCCATCTTGGTATTCGAATTCTTCGGCCATAGCCTTGACCTCATCCTCGCTGTGAGAGACATCAATCAAATTTCTCCATGCGATACGATCAAGAGAGTGACAAGCGGAACAAACTTCTCTGTAAACTTGATAACCACGACGAATGCTACATAAATCATCAAATTTAATTGTCGGCTCCACTCTAGTGTGCAGACGATACGTACGAAGCATGATCAAAAGTATCCAAAGGACCACTGTGGGGCCAAGGATGGCTGGGAGGGTGAAGACCTTCATCGGCCATGTTGGCAGAGGCATCGACATACATGTAAGTCAAAGCGGTGGCACCAACGATACCAGCAGTGACGGCAGTAGCTTGCTTGTTGGAGTGCTAATGATAAACGATGAATACTGTTGTTGTGATGTATTGAAATCTATAACTTACACCAGCGAAACTAGGCTTGGTTGAAGCAAAACGAGTCTATTCAAAACGAGAATGTGGGGGGTAAATCTCCAATATTTATGAAGCGACTTTTCGGCTTGTTTTATATACCTGTTGAGACAATTGCTTAACAGAACGTCTAGCAGTTTGAGAAGCAATTCTAGAGAACATATTTCAAACTTAAAAACAGAGTAGGGAGAGGGGGGGTTTTGTTAAAAAAAGAAAAGAGGTTAAAGGGTAAGAAAAGGATTTTTCTTTACAAAAATCAACCACCTTCGGGGTCTATAATCAAAACAATAGGAGGGAGCTTACAATCAGGTCAACTTAATCCCCAGGGTTATGATGAGACTTTTTTTTTTTTCCACAGGCGTCAGAGGGCTACAAGTTTGTAGTAGCTGAAGAAAGTATTCGGAGTTGATCGATATATGTTTGAAGCATTCGATTCTACGATCTGTTGTTGCCTAGAGATTTGGCATGTCTTGATTTGACAGGTAGCAGCCAGTTTGTTACCATGGCAACTGAATGATTTTCTGATTCAAGACCTATTTGACGTACTATATAAATTGAGCAACATGCTATCAGATGCAAGCGATGTAGAACACTCCACGGTCTTCATAACATCTGCTGGAAGTCAAACATTGATACTTTGCTCACAATCTTGCACCGATAATACCTGTGAATGACCAATGTATACTTTTCCTGTATGCTGTTGTCATCAAGTACACGGTACAATATGCTAATGTTATTGCCATCCAAAGAGCATTGCCTTCGTTTTCATTGAATATCCGCAGAAAAGCACACTTCTACGTCACCTTCTTGTCTCTCTTTTGACTGAGTGAAAAATTTTGTTCTAATCATTTACTAAATTTTACCTGAAGGAACCAACACGTCTTCTTTAATACACATACAATAAAATGAGGTATGCAGCTTTACAAAATTCGAATATAAGCTAGATGATAAAATCATTTGAATATTGGTACTAATTGTTTCCTCTAAATACAGTTCTATTGCCAACAAGCCACGATCAGAAATGACTGAGGAAGAGCTCCGTCAACAAGAAGAACTTGAGTTCAACACTGGTCCTCTTTCAGTTTTGCAACAATCTGTCAAAAATAACAATCAAATCTTGATCAGTTGTCGTAATAACCACAAATTGCTGGCTCGTGTCAAGGCTTTCGACCGTCATTGTAACATGGTGCTCGAAAATGTCAAAGAGGTACGTTAAAATCATAATTATCAATGTAGGTGTATATTTATTCGTATTGCTTTATAGATGTGGACTGAAACACCTCGTAGTGGAAAGGGAGCAAAGGCTAAGCCTGTAAATAAGGATCGTTTCGTCAGTAAGATGTTCCTTCGTGGTGATACCGTCGTTCTCGGTAAGTGTGATTATCAATGGATTCGAATCAATGACTGACGCAATATTATGCTTATAGTTCTTAGAAACACTGTATAAACAAGATCCATCAAACACATTCCATTTTTTCTCTCTGTCTACTTTAACTACTCCATATGCAAGAAACACACATACTTACTCCATTTGCGAAAAATTTAACACAATAAACAAGACGATAACATCTCAAAAAGTTGAAGAAGGATCAAACGATATATTGTACAGATACAGAACTGTCAATGTGGATTTCTATGCTTTGTACATAAACAGCAACGTATTAGATCAGGCTGGAAAATGCGCATTTTGTACATAGGGGAAGGGATTATTGCATGAACACAGTAGGGTGTAATAGACATGACAATCGCCATGTATCAATGAGCATCGAGAGTGTTTGTCAGTAGGAGCATAGACATGATTACGCTCACAATAAAATGGATAAGAGCTTTGGAAGCTTGATGGCATTCACCACTTGTTTGCTTGAAGGGAGGTTTGCATGAAGAAAACTGTGCTTTGCGTGGCCCTAACTTGGCAATGGGCAAAACTGATACTCCTTTGCTAAACTATTCAAGAATTACTTTGATCAATACTATATTTAGTGCCGTGTATCTGCAGCAATTGTAGCAAACAGTGAAGAAGTGTTCTTGGGACCTAAACATCAGAAAATGGATTTGGTTTTTGATAATACAACTGACCTGGATCTGAGGGGATCATCTGCTTTGTCAATTACACCAAACTTTTTTTTATAAAAAAACTCATGCGGCCAATTTAAAATGTAAAAAACCATCTATTGTTCGTGACAAGTCAATAATGCTGATAGACTTTTATCTGTAATGATGACTCTTGTTCATTTTACTCATTAAAAATGTCTATTATTATATGATTATTCCCAAGACGTCAGAATCGGCAATAATGATTTACCGCATGATAATTGCTGCAAAGTAAACGCATTAAATAATGGTGATTTTCTCGATTCATATATACTGTTGTGTCGAGCATCGAAAATACTTTACACAATGTAAATTGTTAGTAATGTTATATCAAATAGGGTAGTAAAGTTTCACACTCAAGGTCTTAGGTTATTCTTAACAACCTTTGGGTAAATCAAAAGAAGCATGATTTACATGTCATTTATTGGTAGATAGTAATCGCATGGTATGATAGTTCATCATTATACTGTAAAACCCAGTATAATGAAAAGTATATAAATGCACCCTCTGGATGCATTGTGAATAAAAGTGTAATTCTTTGGCAGATTTAATTATCTTTGACTTTTGATATAAGTAATGCGAAAAGAAAAATTATACGTTTGAATAATCATTTTTGACAGCACTTCTTAGCAGCTGAACTACCGCGATAATAATCAGCGAGGCTTTAAATTGCAGTGGCTCACATTAGACTTTATTTGCAAAAGTATAGGTCTATGATATGCTATCAGGTATCAAGGAATTGTTTTTTTTTAAAAAAATATAGCCATTCCCAATCAAAAAGTGCAACTCTTAGTTATCTAAAAAAGTTCATTTGCAGTCCAATTAAATAAAAAAAAAAGATATTCGTAAGTTTCACCCTACTAACCAACATGATAACAAAAAAAAATCATAGCTTTGTGGACTTCACAGTGATTCAATAATGCAAAACGTACTCCTGCTCTATTGCTCCTAGACAAAGACTTCACAATGGAGAGCCCCAAGATTAATCAATAACTTTTCGTACTCCGACATCGGAGTTTTTCTTCCTTTTGGAACCCCGCTCTTGCCAAGAATACGATGGTGCAAACGAAATTTGCGTAGCTGTTTTGGTTGCTGAGATATCGATGCTCTTATGATTTGATCGATTCTGAGAAGGTTTTCCTAGTAAAAGTCATTGAATTGATATATGAATGTTGCTCGTATGTATAGTAAAAGTTGTTTGAGGCACTTTATTTGACTAGGACGTGTTAAATTTTGGCTCGTAATAGACGATGTGGAGCAGTAATCAGGAAAAAGGTGAAAAAAGATCCAAGTTTGGATGGATATTTCTCCAAGATTTACTAAGTGAGTCAATGTTGCGTAGTGCTTGACTTTTGTTTCTCTTTTAATTTTCTATACGATGGTATGGTTATTATTAGTGTTTTCAAAAATATGTCGGGTAGTGCCCGCTTGAGGCATATCCAAATACATGACTTTGAGTTATTTCATGAAGGGAACGTCTATTAGGTGTTTTTGACTTTTAGATTATGTTGGTGCTAATGTAGAGCTATCGAATGGTCTTTGTTTTGTCCAAATCTGATCAGTATTGGTAAAGATATTGGCAAAAAGTCATGTCGATGGAAAATTGGATGAGAATGGCCAATTTTCCCTTACCCTGACAGGTTAAAAAACTAGCTGACAATTTTTGGGTCAGACGTTTTTGCTCATTTCTCCACGTAGAGTCAAGTTAGAACTTCCAGTAAGATCTCAAATGATAGGAAATTTTTGGCTTTACAATAATAATGAATGTTACAAGTAAGTTTATTTTGACAGAGATGGAGATATTATTGAAAAAGCATCAAAATTTGACAAAAAATGTTCTGTCGCTTTGAAACACCTAGTGTTGATCAAACCAGACAAGATTAATACCGTTCGATGCGCCTTTTAATTCTGCACAAGTTTAATATATACTTGAGTAGGTGTTTCTTATCAGCAACTGCCAAGTTTAGGTCATTACAAATCTCTGGATGCATACATCCTCATTTTAAACAGTAGGGTTTTCAATCTCAGTTCAATGTCAGCTACTATATCTGGAGAAAGCTTCTTAATGCATCATCTTTTTTGAATTGGGAGCATGGCATTACGCACATAATAAGTTGCGAATCTATTGTTATAGAGGGATACTTTACTTGTTAATGAGTGTTGTTTTCAAGACTGGGTAATTGTAGCTTACTTTTTCTTGTTTCGTTTATGCATACCAAAATGAGGCATGCATCTACTCCCAGCTAAATTGTGCACTCTCCAATGTCAATTATCTCGACAACAAGGCATTTCTAATATCATGTCCTCAGCTTAAAGTTGCCTCATTTTCATAGTACTACAATAGTTTCAAGTTATCTCATATTGTGTATGGGGCCTCATACCTGATCATGGATGTTGGAAATGATTTTCAAATTTTGACTTTTGGACTTTTGGACGATCAAACATCGAGATTTTAAATATTGATGCTACAGCTTCAAGCTTAGCAGGTTCCTATAACGAATTCTTGCCAAGAATACGATGGTGCAAACGAAATTTGCGTAGCTGTTTTGGTTGCTGAGATATCGATGCTCTTATGATTTGATCGATTCTGAGAAGGTTTTCCTAGTAAAAGTCATTGAATTGATATATGAATGTTGCTCGTATGTATAGTAAAAGTTGTTTGAGGCACTTTATTTGACTAGGACGTGTTAAATTTTGGCTCGTAATAGACGATGTGGAGCAGTAATCAGGAAAAAGGTGAAAAAAGATCCAAGTTTGGATGGATATTTCTCCAAGATTTACTAAGTGAGTCAATGTTGCGTAGTGCTTGACTTTTGTTTCTCTTTTAATTTTCTATACGATGGTATGGTTATTATTAGTGTTTTCAAAAATATGTCGGGTAGTGCCCGCTTGAGGCATATCCAAATACATGACTTTGAGTTATTTCATGAAGGGAACGTCTATTAGGTGTTTTTGACTTTTAGATTATGTTGGTGCTAATGTAGAGCTATCGAATGGTCTTTGTTTTGTCCAAATCTGATCAGTATTGGTAAAGATATTGGCAAAAAGTCATGTCGATGGAAAATTGGATGAGAATGGCCAATTTTCCCTTACCCTGACAGGTTAAAAAACTAGCTGACAATTTTTGGGTCAGACGTTTTTGCTCATTTCTCCACGTAGAGTCAAGTTAGAACTTCCAGTAAGATCTCAAATGATAGGAAATTTTTGGCTTTACAATAATAATGAATGTTACAAGTAAGTTTATTTTGACAGAGATGGAGATATTATTGAAAAAGCATCAAAATTTGACAAAAAATGTTCTGTCGCTTTGAAACACCTAGTGTTGATCAAACCAGACAAGATTAATACCGTTCGATGCGCCTTTTAATTCTGCACAAGTTTAATATATACTTGAGTAGGTGTTTCTTATCAGCAACTGCCAAGTTTAGGTCATTACAAATCTCTGGATGCATACATCCTCATTTTAAACAGTAGGGTTTTCAATCTCAGTTCAATGTCAGCTACTATATCTGGAGAAAGCTTCTTAATGCATCATCTTTTTTGAATTGGGAGCATGGCATTACGCACATAATAAGTTGCGAATCTATTGTTATAGAGGGATACTTTACTTGTTAATGAGTGTTGTTTTCAAGACTGGGTAATTGTAGCTTACTTTTTCTTGTTTCGTTTATGCATACCAAAATGAGGCATGCATCTACTCCCAGCTAAATTGTGCACTCTCCAATGTCAATTATCTCGACAACAAGGCATTTCTAATATCATGTCCTCAGCTTAAAGTTGCCTCATTTTCATAGTACTACAATAGTTTCAAGTTATCTCATATTGTGTATGGGGCCTCATACCTGATCATGGATGTTGGAAATGATTTTCAAATTTTGACTTTTGGACTTTTGGACGATCAAACATCGAGATTTTAAATATTGATGCTACAGCTTCAAGCTTAGCAGGTTCCTATAACGAATTCTTGCCAAGAATACGATGGTGCAAACGAAATTTGCGTAGCTGTTTTGGTTGCTGAGATATCGATGCTCTTATGATTTGATCGATTCTGAGAAGGTTTTCCTAGTAAAAGTCATTGAATTGATATATGAATGTTGCTCGTATGTATAGTAAAAGTTGTTTGAGGCACTTTATTTGACTAGGACGTGTTAAATTTTGGCTCGTAATAGACGATGTGGAGCAGTAATCAGGAAAAAGGTGAAAAAAGATCCAAGTTTGGATGGATATTTCTCCAAGATTTACTAAGTGAGTCAATGTTGCGTAGTGCTTGACTTTTGTTTCTCTTTTAATTTTCTATACGATGGTATGGTTATTATTAGTGTTTTCAAAAATATGTCGGGTAGTGCCCGCTTGAGGCATATCCAAATACATGACTTTGAGTTATTTCATGAAGGGAACGTCTATTAGGTGTTTTTGACTTTTAGATTATGTTGGTGCTAATGTAGAGCTATCGAATGGTCTTTGTTTTGTCCAAATCTGATCAGTATTGGTAAAGATATTGGCAAAAAGTCATGTCGATGGAAAATTGGATGAGAATGGCCAATTTTCCCTTACCCTGACAGGTTAAAAAACTAGCTGACAATTTTTGGGTCAGACGTTTTTGCTCATTTCTCCACGTAGAGTCAAGTTAGAACTTCCAGTAAGATCTCAAATGATAGGAAATTTTTGGCTTTACAATAATAATGAATGTTACAAGTAAGTTTATTTTGACAGAGATGGAGATATTATTGAAAAAGCATCAAAATTTGACAAAAAATGTTCTGTCGCTTTGAAACACCTAGTGTTGATCAAACCAGACAAGATTAATACCGTTCGATGCGCCTTTTAATTCTGCACAAGTTTAATATATACTTGAGTAGGTGTTTCTTATCAGCAACTGCCAAGTTTAGGTCATTACAAATCTCTGGATGCATACATCCTCATTTTAAACAGTAGGGTTTTCAATCTCAGTTCAATGTCAGCTACTATATCTGGAGAAAGCTTCTTAATGCATCATCTTTTTTGAATTGGGAGCATGGCATTACGCACATAATAAGTTGCGAATCTATTGTTATAGAGGGATACTTTACTTGTTAATGAGTGTTGTTTTCAAGACTGGGTAATTGTAGCTTACTTTTTCTTGTTTCGTTTATGCATACCAAAATGAGGCATGCATCTACTCCCAGCTAAATTGTGCACTCTCCAATGTCAATTATCTCGACAACAAGGCATTTCTAATATCATGTCCTCAGCTTAAAGTTGCCTCATTTTCATAGTACTACAATAGTTTCAAGTTATCTCATATTGTGTATGGGGCCTCATACCTGATCATGGATGTTGGAAATGATTTTCAAATTTTGACTTTTGGACTTTTGGACGATCAAACATCGAGATTTTAAATATTGATGCTACAGCTTCAAGCTTAGCAGGTTCCTATAACGAATTCTTGCCAAGAATACGATGGTGCAAACGAAATTTGCGTAGCTGTTTTGGTTGCTGAGATATCGATGCTCTTATGATTTGATCGATTCTGAGAAGGTTTTCCTAGTAAAAGTCATTGAATTGATATATGAATGTTGCTCGTATGTATAGTAAAAGTTGTTTGAGGCACTTTATTTGACTAGGACGTGTTAAATTTTGGCTCGTAATAGACGATGTGGAGCAGTAATCAGGAAAAAGGTGAAAAAAGATCCAAGTTTGGATGGATATTTCTCCAAGATTTACTAAGTGAGTCAATGTTGCGTAGTGCTTGACTTTTGTTTCTCTTTTAATTTTCTATACGATGGTATGGTTATTATTAGTGTTTTCAAAAATATGTCGGGTAGTGCCCGCTTGAGGCATATCCAAATACATGACTTTGAGTTATTTCATGAAGGGAACGTCTATTAGATGTTTTTGACTTTTAGATTATGTTGGGGCTAATGTAGAGCTATCGAATGGTTATTTTTTTGTTCAAATCTGATTAGTATTGGCCGAGATATCACATAAAGTTATGTCCTTGCAAAATTGGCCATCTTTGACCAATTTTGCCTTACCCTTACAGGTTAAACAATTAGCTGACAATTTTTGGGTCAGACGTTTTTGCTGATTTCTCCACGTAGAGTCAAGCTAAAACTTCCAGTAAGAGCTCAAATGATAGGAAATTGTTTGCTTTACAATAATAACAACTGTTACAAGTAGGTTTATTTTGACAGAGATGGAGATATTATTGAAAAAGCATCAAAATCTGACAAAAAATGTTCTGTCGTTTTGAAACGTCTAGTGTTGATCAAACCAAACAAGATTAGTACCATTCGATGCGCCTTTAAATTCTGCACAAGTTTGATATATACTTAAATAACTGTTTGTTACCAACAATTGCCAAGTTTAGGTCATGACAGATTTTATGATCATGAATGGCCTCATTCGAAGCAATAAGGATTTCAACCTCAGTTTGATATCATTTACCCCCCTATTATATCCAGAGCGGTACACTACTCGTGACGTCAAGTTTGCAACTTTTTCTTTCTTTCCCATTCCCCCGTTTTTCTTTTTCCATAATACCCCCGTTTTTTATACTACTTTTACTGCTAAACCTACTGTATTATTCATCCTGTTATTGGAGGCAATAGCAGGAAGATCATCAAACTTGCAATTGTTGTTAGTTGCTAGCATATGCAGGTGAGTGTATTTACTGTATCGATTATCCAAGTCTATTACTGTATTAATTATTCTTTTTCTTTGTTTAGAATAATAATAGCTACCGACGACTGCTTCAAAACTAAATAAGAGAAGAACGCAACAACAGCTGGTGAACACTGCTTCGACTTACGGTATTGCCACTACCACCACCGCTTCTCTGAAGTATTATCAATTGTCTTCTTTTCTGAATACGGTATGTACCATTGGTTAATTATTACTTTTCATTGAGTCTTAACTAACTGAATTCTCTCTTATTTTTAGGAAATAGTTGTGTATATTATTCTAAACTCCAGCAAGACCTCTGGTGCTATTTCTCGCTGCTTTGACACACCTCCTCTCTGCAGCATGTCATTTACAATGCTATTTTTGTCTGGTGGTTTAGTGCTGTCTGCAACAAGTCATTAGTAGCGCTGTTCCTCCTCCCTGGTTTGGGGATATCTGCAACAAGCCATTTATAGCAGCACTGTCTGTGTTTGGTTTGGTTCTGTCTGCAAGTCATCTCAAGTTCTCAAGTGGTGTTACTGTCTGGTTTGGTGCTGTCTTCTGCAAGTCATCTGTATTGCTACGTTTCTCGAGTTCCGTAGATCAGGTTAGTTTCAATGATGTCTGCTATTATTCAATAATATTATCTTACTACTGATTACACGATTATGCTAATAGAATATAGGCATCAAGCACAAGGCGGTGCTCAAAGGCACTAGATGCAGAACCTGTTGTGAGTTGCTCGTCAAGTAAGTGTAAATGACGACGTAGATTGCTGGATACAATAATGCTGACTACTATTGTATTATTTTGATGTAATGTGTAGTAGCCAGTAAGTATAAAGTTACGACGACTAATGGATGATTAATGGATACTGAAACTGGGTGCAATCGGAACTGCTGATAGTTTTTCAGGTATGTATATCATATGGCATTGATTGAAGAATACAATACTAATTATATCATCATCATTTTGACTATGTATAGGCAGGCAAATGGGAATGAACATCATGGACACTACTAGATGCTACAAGAGATCAGTGAAGCTATTTTTTTTTCTGTGGAGAACAGCAACCGTAGTAATAGCAGTAGATACAACCCATGCATATCTGTTAGCTTCTTTTTTTCCCCTTATTTTTCTTATTAACTCTTTTTTTTTCTTGGCTTTTCGCCCTTATTTCTTTCAATTTTCATCTGCATGTAATGTTATTACCCTCACTATTTTTCTTTCTTTCTATGTTTCTGTGAAGCATACCCCCTTTTTTTTACGTTGAGTGGATGTGCCTATCACTGAAGCTCAACAATAACAAGATTCCGAGGCTAGGATTAGATAGGCTGGTCCAAACTTAATTGTTGATTCTACTTACTTAGCGACAGTTGAGGGTCTTAATAAACACAATTCCTCATGTTAGGGGTGTAGTAAGGCACGCTCTAGCACCTGAGGGGTGGTCTAATTGAAATACTACCTAATTGCATTTTTGGGTAGTACTTCAAATTCCGCCTAACATCGTTGCAGAGGAGAACTATGGCAAAATTTTTCTAGGTTTTCTTTGTATATAGAGGTAATAAATAGATATAGCTTTTCTACGTTTCTGGGCTGTTCATGCGTTGTTTTCATTACTTGAAGTGATTTAGGAGCTACCTGAAACGAAAGACCCTATAAAATTCTATGAGCAACATGTAGATTTCAAAGTTTGGCAGAAAATCCCTTTTGATCATGTGTAAAAAAGCAATTCCAAATTTGCTGATAAACTCTCAGATCTTCTTGTTATATCAAATATGGTAGTAAAGTCTCACACTCAAGGTCTTAGGCTATTTTTAACAACCTTCGGGTAAATCATGAGAAGCATGATTTACAACATGTCACTTATTGGTAGATAGTAATCGCATGGTTGTTGCATCCAGCGGGATACTTGAGTTAGAATAACTCAGTTATAATCGGATCACGATACTTCATTTGATGCTAGTAGATTTTTTGATAGAGTCTCAAGATAAGGAACAAGCTATGTACTTAGTTGTTTGAGAACATTCTGAATGGTCTGTGCTGAATAAGAGATTTGGGAAGATTGCGGCATGTTTGAGACAATAATGCCTGACTCAACCTAAATTCTATATCAGACCATTGTTCCTGATAAAATGCTGTGTTGTAAATATACATGTTTGAGACTACTTTTCAAACATCAGGTCATTAAACAATAAGATAGATTGATTGACTTTGATGTATCACTTCCAAACCGGATCTCAAAATACAGTAAAACATTTAGTTCAAGCACAGATCACATCAGTTCATAAAATGTCAACATGAAACTTGATTCAGTTACTGATTTACTCATCGTATGTTCAGGACAATAGATTGTATCTATTGTTTTATCACCCAGATCTTCCCATTTAACACCTTATCCTCACATCAAATCCCTCAGTTCGAATAGTATATAAACCCTCTTATTTTCCAATGTAATAAACGATATTCTTTACCTGATTAATTTCATACTCTTTTACAAAATAATTTATTTCTGATAAATCAGACTTAGCGATTATGATTTAATATAAAAGGTGTGCTTAATTCAATTAATAAATCTTTAGTTTTCGTATCTGGCTTATTTTACAAGTCTTTATTATCTTTTATATTATCGCTATTTGTATCTTTTCTCTGGATACAACAAAATGTTCTGCTACTACTTATCATCATCAAAGCAATATTGTAGCCTGCACTTCTTTGCGCCTCCTTGGTGTTCGTTTATCTGCATCTGAAGGGACCAACACTACACCTGCAGCACAGGGACCCGTCCACGGTTCAGTCAGCTTTATTAGTTCTAGTAGTAGTTGATCTAAGTAACCTTTAAACCATTCTTGCGCCGCTCGTGGTATCATCCTTGGGGCCACTTTCACTGGTATTGCATCCTCTTGTACTTGTATTTCATAAGGTTTGGTCTTGAGCTGTCCCACCGGACTTAATAATGAGGTAGCAAAAACTTTGGAGTGCTTGATTAGAATAGTCTTCAGAGCCTCCTTCTGAGTTGCCTCCAGCTCAAGATTATTGATATCGAACTCCATTTCTCTTGGATCATGTTGTGGAATTTATAGCTAGTATATAAATAAATTCACGAAAAAAAAAGAATAAAAAAACAGAATGTCAACTTGATAGAGGTATCTCTTTATTATCAAACTGACAGGTGTAAAAATAGACTGAAGAATCTCTACTGGCCAGGTAGATGATTCTTCTTATATATTCTAACAATGGATAAAAGTTCTACTATGAAGGATTGACATAGAAGTCAATTCAGATTAATTAACCTAGCAATTCATGCTGTGGAATACATCCACTATGATCTGCATTCCGTACACAGTTCATCCAGTTACCATATTCTGATATAAACTATGATGTACACTTATGAATTAGATGTACGCTACAGATTTATACCATATACAAACATAGGCTATAGATGGCACCATTAGCATGGATGGCGCTATAGACTGATGCTTGTATCCCGACATTGACTACGGATATTTCCCATATTTGGTTAAATGCCAAGATCGATGCAATATAAGATGTATGCATCAGATGTGCACCACTTGAAGATCCACACTATATGACATATGCTTATATCCTTGATAATACTAGCTACAGATACATTACATTATGTACTACAGACTTGTACAATATATGTTATGCTATATAGACATGCACATAGTGACATGCTATAGACATGCTATATATCTAGATATGTGCTAAGATATAATATACAGAACAATGATATACACTCAGACACATACTACTGATATAGACTAAGAGACTGTACCTATAGGATACATGCTACTACTAGATCATCGATATTAGTGATCCTCATACAAAGGACAGATCAGGGTACTTCGGATAAGAGTCTATTCATTCATCCAGATGAGCTAAAGTATGTTTAGTTCACTGAGGTTTCTCTTAGCATGAATTGCTAGGTTAATTAATCTGAATTGACTTATATGTCAATCCTTCATAGTAGAACTTTTATCCATTGTTAGAATATATAAGAAGAATCATCTACCTGGCCAGTAGAGATTCTTCAGTCTATTTTTACACCTGTCAGTTTGATAATAAAGAGATACCTCTATCAAGTTGACATTCTGTTTTTTTATTCTTTTTTTTTCGTGAATTTATTTCTATACTAGCTATAAATTCCACACATGCTAAGAGAAATCTCAGTGAACTAAACATACTTTAGCTCATCTGGATAAATGAATAGACTCTTATTATCCGAAGTACCCTGATCTGTCCTTTGTATGAGGATCACTAATATCGATGATCTAGTAGTAGCATGTATCCTATAGGTACAGTCTCTTAGTCTATATCAGTAGTATGTGTCTGAGTGTATATCATTGTTCTGTATATTATATCTTAGCACATATCTAGATATATAGCATGTCTATAGCATGTCACTATGTGCATGTCTATATAGCATAACATATATTGTACAAGTCTGTAGTACATAATGTAATGTATCTGTAGCTAGTATTATCAAGGATATAAGCATATGTCATATAGTGTGGATCTTCAAGTGGTGCACATCTGATGCATACATCTTATATTGCATCGATCTTGGTGGAATAAAATTGGGATCAATTTTATGAGAATAGAAAAAAAATATGAAAAAATAAACCAGACAAAATACAATTATAGTCTTTCCACGTTTTATTTCGATTAAAAGAAATCTGAAGAAAGGATACATGCTCTTTAAGAGAGCTTGTATTTATATCAATTGTAAAATAGCTTCATTACAGTGAGAATGCCTATTTTACAGCTTAATTAAAGAATGCCCTTGTTGACACTCTCTCACTTTGGATTGTAGTTGAGATTTCGATATGTTGGTATTGAAGTCGATACTATTGTTTCGGTCAGGATTGTGATCCTTCAGAATCCTGATTGCAACTGAGCTTAAGTTATTGTTCTATAAACAAGAATGTTTACATTTAGAGTTATTGCCACTGCTTTAGCAGGTGCCTCGTTTATACATATTTGGAACATTGTTTATTTATGAATATGATCAGCATCGTTCAACATTAGCATGTGCCACAATTGTAGAAGTCTGTACTTTGATCAGGAGTACAAGCTTCCACAGACTCTAGCTATTGTTTACTTATGCTTTCCATAGATTTGGTTCCTGGATAAATCAGCCATGATTCATCTGGGTTTTATTACAATGTCAATTTCGGTGCCAGAATAGGCGCTATTTCATTACACTTGGCATTTAACCAAATATGGGAAATATCCGTAGTCAATGTCGGGATACAAGCATCAGTCTATAGCGCCATCCATGCTAATGGTGCCATCTATAGCTTATATTTGTATATGGTATAAATCTGTAGCGTACATCTAATTCATTAGTGTACATCATAGTTTATATCAGAATATGGTAACTGGATGAACTGTGTACGGAATTCAGATCATAGTGGATGTATTCCACACATGTATAGACGATACAGTAGTATTCACACCAACGAATTTAGACCTTTCGTGTGAGTAGCTACTCAAAGCTTGCTTCAACCCAACTACGTCTGGCTTGTAGATAGGCCCTGTGAACACGGACGGAGGATACATGAGAGCATTAACACTACTAATAAGATTTGTCATAAGTTCCATTACTTTCTCCAGCAGCGTCTTAATATGCTCGACCTCTCCTGGAGTAGACCTACTAGCAGAATACAGCTTTCCTAAAACCGTGCCGGCCTTCAAAGTCTGTGAATGTCCTATCAAATTGGCCATGATCACCGAATATATCTCATCCCCACTACCTCGTGGTAGAACAATGGGTATACAATAATGGATCGATCCCCAACAACTTGGACCACAAATCCACGTTTGACTGAGGTACGTTGTCTTCGGACCAGTATTTGGCGAACTTTTGGAGTCCCAGTATCACTAGAGTAGCGTCACCTTTATTGAAGGTCCATTCATGGTCTAACCTTACTTCTACAGTACGTACAGTAATAACTTGGCGTTCTGTGGATCACTATAGACTTGCATAGGTAAGACTAGCGGCTTGGGATCCTCAGATGATATAGCTCCTCCTTCTGGTAACTTAGATTGAGTGTCTAAAAACATTCCATCCCCTTGATGTGTGGGTATGTCATATTTGTTCTTCCCTTCTATGGTTGCAAACAGTAACCTCTCCGTTGCTTGATCCGGTATGCAATAATTGGCATACCTAAGGAAGTCCATAATACCTAGAATCAAAGGTGTACAGGCGTTCTTGTCCACACAAAAGGTATGGATCACCAGCAGAACCTCTTCTTCGGAAAAGGTCAATTGTAATTTGATTACTCCAACTGGTGCCTGTTGTGCAACGCCATCGCCGTATTTGATGACGGTGGAAGTAGGGCAAATGTCCTGGATTCGACCTAAGTCTTTCACAAATTGATGGGGAATGAGGGATGTTATACCAAATATGGTAGTAAAGTCTCACACTTAAGGTCTTCTTGGGCTATTCTTATTAACCACCTTTGGGTAAATCATGAGAAGCATGATTTACATGTCACTTATTGGTAAATAGTAATCGCATGGTATTATGATAGTTCATCATTATACTGTAGACCCCAGTATAATGAAAAGTATATAATTGCATCCTCTGGATGCATTGTGAATAAAAAGTGTACTTCTTTGGCAGATTTAATTATCTTGGACTTTTGACATAACATGTCAGGTACACACTGACTTTGTGTGTAACCTTTTAAATAATATAAATATCAAATTAATTTGTAAAATAATAAAGATCATCTTTTATCTCATATATTGTTACAAGTCGCATGATTGTCAACCATTACTTTTCTCTTTTTGCTGTTCCTGTCTCTCCACCTACAAACCATTATCCAATAAAATATCCATCACTCCTACTCTTCTTCGTTGTATACATATCAATTACCTTTTTTTCCTCTTTTTGGGATAGCTGCTCAATATAATCATCATTCAATATTACCTTGATCCGTAAAGTTCCATTTCTTTCAACGGCGATGGAAACTCTCCTATATTGTACCTGCAGCTTTTATTTAAAGCCAATTTCGCGTACTGAAATCAAACGGATAAACCAAAGACAACAATATTACTGTTAAACTCACTCGAAGAATCATTCATACAAATCTCAATTACCATCAAGAAATTATTCTACCACATTCTATATCGTTCGAATCAATTATTAATCACATAACTTAATTACTGTCCCTTGCAAATGACATGCAATGACTCATAACAAAACAACCATCACAAAATTTATAGACAATAGTATAGTAAATATCACACATAGAAAATTAGTATAAATACCATCAATTGAATAGACAGAATAAAGAATCATCTTATTATTACCTTAAACTTATTCATATAGCTTTATAGCTCTTATTATTTCTTTAATTGAACTTATATTCGTGTAAGATCCCTTGAATCTGTCAATTACATTTGTTGATCTGGATTCATTGTACTTTATTTCTATTTCTCTTTTATATTTCATTTGTTACTTGTATATTTATTATACTTTACTAGTTGGACAACTATAAACCTGGTGCTCATTTGATAGTTAGATCTGCTTAGGCTCATTTATCTATTTATTATCTCTCATACACTGGGCAGAATTGCAAATACTAGTGAAAATAATCAGCTAGTATTTTACTAGTATTTTCAGGGGCAACGATTGCGGAAGTACATTTGAGCAATGTTCACTTTTAATTACCATGGCCAATGGAGGTATTGATTTTGCTGCTTGAGAAGCCGAATAAATTAGTCATCGCTTGTAATGCCAGTTTTCCAGGAGCTATTGGACAAACCATTGCACTTTGAAGCCGTTTCAGTTCATGAAGGATTTTGTAAAAGTGCTATCCATTCAGTTTAAAAACCTTCAAAATACCGCTTATACATGTCTTTTTAGCTATATAGATAAGATTGATTATTCAAACGTGTCTGTAATGTTTTTTATGAAATGAAATATTATGCTATGATCTTATGTATTCATTTATAGTCGACATCAAAGGCAGAAATAGCCTTCAAATGCTTAGAGAAAGCCTCTCTTAGCAGCCTTGATTTTATTTTACTTCAAATTGAGAATTGATAAATTTACTCTCTCCATTTCAAAATGTTCCTAATTTAAAGCAAGATGAGATAACTTTACTGCACTTGAAAAGCCTCGTCTATTATGGAATGTTTCTGGTTTCTCTTATGCCCAATTTGATAAGAAACAGACTTTTGAATTCAAAAAGAGGGAACTGGTAAACAGAGAAGATTTATTTTAAGAATTGTATTCCATCTACCAACATGAAACATAATAATGGTAGTCTACCCAAACCTTAATCCATTGGGACTCGTAGCATCCAGGCTTTATCAGTGATATGCTTTGATCATGAATGTAAGCAGAGTGTGAAAGGAGCTATTATGAATAAAGTATTAAGAAAAAGAGACATTCTAATTGTATGTAGTAGCATCACGAAAAGGAAATGGATCTGACTTCCATTTTAGTAGCAATACCTGTAGATCATCCAGATTGCTTATTATCCTGACGTTGTAGTATAATTGAAACCATGCTTGCAGTGCCGCTTGTTTTTTGCGCGCATGTCGACAGAATGAAGGGGCTTATAGCGATGATAATCATTTTCAATATTATTGAAAGCCTAGATGGATCTTATTGCATATCCTCCTCTGCATTCAGGCTCATGATCTAGATAGCATCTTATAGACATTTGGTAATAATATTGGCCGTTCATGAATGTAGCGCATGATAAAATTGAACCCAACAACCATCATACTCACAACATGTCTTTGATTTTTTTGATCCATTATTAGAATTCCGGGATGAGCCATGGCTCAAGACTTAGAATCTCAAACAACTGTAGCTTCCCTTCATACTTGAATACTGGATTAGCTACACTAGATGATGCCCGAGTTTCTTCTTTTTTTGAGGCTAATACAATATATTGAAATATATCAATAGTAGAGTATTAGGTTACGTGATATAAATTGTTTAGTGGTCGAACCAAATATCACACAAACATTTGAGACAAGAGGTAGTAACTGAATTGTTTTTTTTTTTTTTTTTTTTTTTTACCATTGAAATTAAGATGTTATGGTAATTAACTGATGATGTTGTGCGAGATGGTATCATCACTAGACTGCCCTGATGTTTCAGGCTGATTTAAGTGAAGATGTTAAAGAAAATTCTCATAAATTTGAACAGGCGGCAATCGTGGAAGTGTACCCGATAGATTTTAGGGATATATTAGGCAAGAAACGCTTTGGGGATGCAATGGATGAAAAAAAAAATATAAATAGCTGGAGATTTTGGCATGTACAGACAGCACTCTTTCTTTTTTTTTCTCCCTTTTCTTTTCTGCTATAATATGATGCACAGTTTCTGTTTACCGTGTGCCTAATGTAAGTAATCTAAATGTATCTTTGTGACCAACCTCTGACATTTACTTTGATTTTTTAGCCCAAATGCTTCCATCAATCTACATTTAATGTATTGGTTACTTTACTTGTTGGTCGCTGCTGAATAATTCCACAAGCAATGGCCTTACTTCCTTGTTTTATACATTTGTGCTGTCATCAGGTATGTTATAGCACCTTTACACTTTGTACTACAAACTTTAACATGGTGATCTTAATTATAGTTAAACTAAATCAATTGGCCACCACGTAATAGTAGACGTCCTAATTTTGCAAACAAATCGTCAGTAGATACTTCATCAGAAGGTAAATTAAAGGCATTTAAATTGACACCGCTGTACATGACATGCTAACTTGCCTGTATATTGCAGTGAATACGGTATAAGGCTACTGATTGCTGCTCCTCTTATCAACGCTGTGCTATTTCCATGGCTTCCAGTTATCAACACAGTTTATAGCACCATCAATCGTTGTATATGCCCATCTCTAGCTACTGTCGTGCCGTGCCCTTGCCGCTTCTTGCACTTTTGCTAGCCATTCCTCACTATTATATTAATATAGCTATTCAATACTGACCCAAATTCAATAACATTCTTTGATTTAATAAATTACCCGTAATAGCAACCTATAAAATCCCCAATAATTTCCATTTTGACCCATGATTTTGCAATTTATTCTGTATAAACCAGCGATTTGCTATCGATAATCAGATAATAGTAAATTCAGGAACAGCTAAAAAAGCATCATCCATTATTGCGTTTATGCGTATGGCTAAAACCTTTTTTCAAAACTCATTAAGCCTATGAAAACATTCTAAAAAAGCATGTTCGAAACAGTGTTTTGTATACTGGATTTCGTAAACAGCAATCGATTAGCTTGAAACAAAAAGATTTGATCAACCCAATTTTAGATGTCTCACTCATTTTCGGTGATTTCAGAAATATTCTGATCTGTTGAGTATCTTGACTTGAATTAAGCACATTATATCTACGATTCAAACTGGCATCTAAATAAATCAATTCAATTCCCTTCAAATACTAGTCAAAATACTAGTGATAGGTATTCATCATTTGCAAATACCAGCTTGCTAAAATATTACTAGTATTTTACTAATATTTCAAATATTAGTCAAATACTAGCGGATTATTTTCGCTAGTATTTACAATTCTGCCCAGTGATATTAAAACTACATACACCTTTTTACTCTATCGCAACGTAACAATATATTCTTTTGTATACTGTTACAATTGGGTTTGTACGCAGTGTAAATAGTTTTATAAAAGGAAGTAAATGTATAGAAGAAATAGCCAAAGCAGATCTGTCTATATAATGAGCACCAGGTTTATAGTTGTCCAACTAGTAAATTATAATAATATAAAAGAAAAATAAGAATAAAGTACAATGAATCAAGGTCAATAGTAGTAAATGCCAGATTCAAGGGATCTTACAAAGATATAAGTTCAAATAAAGAATATAATGAGCTATAGAGCTATATGAATAAGTTTAAGGTAAAAATAAGATGATCTTTTATTCTGTCTATTCAATTTATGGTCTTTTATACTAATTTTCTATGTATGATATTCTACTATTTTGTCTATAAATTTTGTGATGGTTGTTTTGTTATGAGTCATTGCGTGTCAATTGCAAGGAACAAGTAAATAAGATATGTGATTAATAATTGATTTGAACGATATAGAATGTGGTAGAATGATTTCTTGATGGCAATTGAGATTTGTATGGGTAATCCTTTGAGTGAGTTTAACAAGGATTTTTGATATCCTTGATTTATCCGTTTGATTTCAATACGCGAAATTGACTTTGAAGAAGTGTTACAGGTACAGTTTATGGGATCTAGGCGCCGTTGAAAGAGTAGTATTGGCGGGTGAAAAGGAAGATTGAATGGAGATGAGCCGGATAAGGTAATACGAATGTGATTATAGAAAATATCTTTTGGCCAAAAAAAGGATGCAGAAGGTATGGTAATATGATTCTGGATATTTTGTCTGGAGAATGATACTTTTATTGATAATAGTCTGTTTTATTTTGGAAAGGGAAGCAAAAGAGACAGGAAGATAGTTGTGGGCAAAGCGCCAGGTAACAATACATTCATCTAAGTCTATCCTATATACTATATATCTGAACACGACAAACATATAGAGTGTAACGTTAGGGCGAAATTTTTTCAAAAAAAAAAAGTGGAGAAGCTGGGCGTCGATCCCAGTGCCTCTCGCATGCTAAGCGAGCGCTCTACCATTTGAGCTACATCCCCAAATCACATGATTTTGAAGTTAAAATATAAACTATATACTATAAATAAAAATCTTAGCCCTACGCGCACTCTCCTTCCTTGTTAGGCGATTGACTTACCAAAATTAGGTGAATGATTAGGTAAAATTTTTAATTTGAGCAATATTGAGCGATTCGTATGTAAATTATATCATCGTTGCTTGACTAATTTTTGTTTGAATTTGTATAAACATTCAAATTCTCTTATTCAAAATTATTATAGAGGCGTAGTGCAATAGCCAGTGATGCGTTATTCTTCGCCTCAAAGACATGGTGAAGAATAAAAGCGGATAGGTAGAAGAAGATTCCCGGACACGCATATTGATAATTAACGATGCCAAGCAACCCTACAATAGGACAGATTGAATTAGGATATTAATAAAAAAAAAGCTATATTTTTCAAACGTTGGTCCAGCTTAGAGCTAGCATAAAACAGAACAGAAACGCAAATCAATCAGACAGCTGCCCTTAGATGCGTAATAATAGCGCAATATAGTAATACTTTGACGGATGAGCCAAGAGCTTTCGGTTCATACCTTTTGATAACGCAGTGCTTATCTACTTGAAAAAGTCTAAAAGTTTTTTTGATCTTTTTTTCTACGTATTGTTGGCATTGTCCTTCCAAGAGATCATGAAATATCAACAGTATTAAATCACCGGGTGGAGAATTTGAAGCAGACTAATTTTTTTTTGCAGGCTCATTTTTTTCTCGTCTCTTTCCACTGCTTTAATTTTTCGTATATAATGCTTAAACCCAAAGTTATATCGCAAGTGTTGCGACAATCACTTCACAATGGAATTAAAGCTGCTCTGTAAAGTACTCGAGATTGTTGTTCGTATGCAGTAAAACTAATCGGCTTTAAAGAATCATGACAAGCGAAGGCTCCTTAATATCTTTTGCAGCAGACAATGACAAGGACGCCTCCATCTACTCTGCAATTTCAGCAAATATCTGGAACACATACAAAAAGAAGAATAACGATATATGTACCAACTTGCAGTTCCAAATTTTACATTGTGATGTAAGAGAAATCAAGCAGAACAACACGATAAATCATGATGAAGCTAATGATCTACAATTTAGGACGGAATTGTGTTTATAACAAGCATCGGCGCCATGTTACTTTGTCTAGTGGGAGAATCTAATGTTGATTTAGGAATTCTCAAGGCCAAAGCAGAGGCTCTCAAGGGACATCTTGAAGAACCCTTACAGCAGGTAGCACCATACCAAGAATACCAAATGTAGATTACACACAAAACGGATGTTTAATAACCATTACAGCAATAAACCAATCATTAATGAACAAACATTTTTTTTCATGTCTTTAAAACCATCTTTTGGAAAAGTTTCTTTTAGTTTCTCTTCTTTTTACCTCTTTCCACACATAAAGTAAATTACATAATGGCTAGATTCTCTTCTCTTTTGGCTCTCGGTTTGGCATTCGTTGCTGGTGTTGGTAAGACATGTGAAATCCATTCAACGCGTAGGTATATCTAATCACGTATCATATATTAGTTTCTGCTCAATCTGGCGAAACTGTCGCTACCAACATTGAAGTTACTGCCCAATTTCCCGATAATCCATTTGGTTGTAAGTATTAAAATTTGAATTGTACGTATCAGCGAAGGAGGCTGATATTTTGCTATTGTTAGTGATCGTCAATGGTCAACGTAACAAGGTTGTTTTGGACATTGTCAACAAGGAAAAGACTCCCTACACTGTCTTTGCTGTCACTGGTCAAGTCTCCAATGCTGATGATTATACCAAGGTTGTCCGTAACGTAAGTAGACCTAGAGTTTTATTATCGTGGTGATTTAGTGAGGTGAAGGGATCTAATGCTTATCAATTTTCATTAGTTGACTGCCACTCGTTACGGTAAGGCTCTTGAAGCTGGCAAGAACCTTCAAATCCCTTACAACTTTTACTCTGAATTCGCTCCTGGAGAACATGGCCTAACTGTCTTTGTTGATTTGTTGGTTGATGTAAGTACATAAAGCGCACAGATCACTTGCTGGATACCTGACATTTACAATTGTTATAGAAAACTGTCACTCGTGTTGTTGGTTACAATGGCACTATCACTGTTACTGAACCTGAGGGTTCATGGTTTGATGCTCAACTGTAAGTAGTGATTAATGAATGAGTGGTTCGACTGATTAACATGGAAATACAGCCTTGTTCTTTATGCTGTTCTCATTGCTGGTGCCGCTGGTGTTGCTTATATTGTTCGTGAAGCTTTCTTTGCTGATACCAAAAAGTCCAAGAAGGTAATGTATTCTAGATGAGTAAACAGAGATGGTCATGGATTACTTAGAATGGTATTTTTAGACAAAGAAGGTTGAGGTACCCGCTGAACGTCCCGCTCATCGTGATGAAAAGGGCGAGATGGTTTTGGATCAATCTTGGATTCCTGAGCAACACCTTAATTTGAATAGCCCTAAGAAGACCTCTCCCAAGATGAAGAAGAGATCTTCTCGCAAGTAAATTCTGTCCTTATTCTCCCTCCTTCCCCCATCTCCTCCCACTTATATATAAATAATGCAATCATATCTCTTTCTTTTTTTTTGAATCATAAAATAAAAAAGTTTATCTATATACTTCTTCAATCTTACTGTACTACAAGACATAAATTATGTTTGGGAATTTAGCACCAATCAAGTCAAGTTACATGAAAGGGTTTTGATAGAGTAATGGTTGCACAGATGAGAGCATTTTGAACCGGAATGCACAAGCGTTGCATTAGACAACCGCCTTTGCGATGAATGTTATGCATCACTGCAATTTACTTGATCCAAAGGTTAGGTAAACTACTAAATTCGCTCATGTGCCTGACCTGATTTTTGAGAAATTTATCCAATTAAAAGTGGCTATCAGCTAAATAGTATTAGTTATCATGCTATTTCTCGATAAAATGTCGACTCTGATCGAAACCAGTTTATGCATTACTCACTTGAGGCAATTCTTATTTTCTATTCTGTTGTCTTGCTTCAATTCAATGTTCAATAAGTACAAAAATAGCAATTTCTCCACAATGAAACATCGTACCATCGCCTTTTCAAAGAGGCTGTATGGAAAACAAGAAAGATTTACATTTCGAAAGGAAAAGTGATCCACATTTTAGAAAACTTGAAATGCATTATGAAATATACGTATAAAAGGAACTGAAATTTGACAGATCTTCATTTATCCACTATTCAAATATTTTCTTTCACATTTTATAACAACATAAACACTTTTCTCTTACTAAATTCACAACACAATGGTAGATTCTATTGATCTCAAAATGCCAGGTTACATGGTGTACTGTGTAATCATCTCTTGTCTCGGCTCCTTCAGTAACGGTTGGGTCATTGGCTCTGCTAATGTTCCTGGTGAAGTGACTCATGCCTGTGAGAATGGTGCTGCACATGTGGCTAGTAAAGCCTTCCCTGATTGTCTTCCCATGAATAACGCTCTCTGGGGTTTCGCTGTTGCCTCCTTCTGTGTTGGTGGCTTAATCGGCGGTCTCTTTGGTGGTGCTATCCAAACTAAATTTGGTCGCAAAAAGACCATCATCTTTAACAATATTGGCTGGATTATTGGTGCATTGTTGATCGGTGTTGCTGTCAATCCTGCCATGTTCATTATCGGTCGTATCTTCTGTGGTCTCTCTTGTGGTCTTGGCTCTCTCTCTACTCCTACCTATGTAGGCGAGGTCTCTACTATCAAGGCTCGTGGTACCATGGGTACCTGTAACCAATTTGCTATTGTCATTGGTATCTTGCTCGCTTCTGTTATCGGTCTTCCTCTTGCCAATGTTCCTCTCTGGAGAATCAACTATGCTATTGTTGCTATTCCTGCTATTGCTCAATTCTTCTTGATGGCTGGCTGTGTTGAATCTCCTCGTTATCTTGTTTCTATCAACCGCATTGAGGAAGCTAGAGAAAATCTTCAAAGACTTCGTCCCAACTCCAATATTGACAAGGAGTTCTATGGTATGGTTGAAGGCCAATTGGGTACTGCTGCTGCTCAAGCTATCGTAGGTGCTGATGGCATGTCTGTTGATGACAAGAAGGATAATGTCTCTATCGATGACAAACTCGAAGATGGCATTGTTTCTCAAGACGAAGGTGCTCGCTCTCCTATGAACATGATCCAAATCTTTACAGATCCTCTTATCCGTCGTATTGCCCTTACTGTCATTGCTCTTCATGTCACCCAGCAATTGATTGGTATGAATGCTGTCATGTACTACTCTACCACCATCTTCAACATGGCCTTCGATGCTGAAATGTCAAAGTACATGGCTATTGTCACAACTGTTGTCAACTTTGCTTCCACCATTCTCTCCTTGATCTTGATTGATCGTATGGGTCGTCGTCCTTTGCTCATGATTGCTGAAGTTGGTGCCTGTATCTTCTCTGTTCTCTTGATCATTGGCTACGTCTACAACATTGGTGCCCTCCTGATTGTCTCTGTGTTTGGTTATGTTATTGCCTTTGCCATTGGTGTTGGACCCATTCCTTGGATGATGACCTCTGAATTGACTCCTGTTTATGCTTCATCTGCTGTTGGTGCCATTGCTACTGCTGTCAACTGGGCCATGAACTTCTTGATTGGTCAATGCTTCCCTCTCATCTTTGATGGAATCAAGGGCTATTCATTTGCCATCTTTGCTGGCGTTGCCGCTCTTGCCTTGGTCTTTACTTATTTCAAGGTTCCTGAAACCAAGGGTCGCTCTCTTGAAGACATTGTCCGTGGCTTTGAAAAGTCTTCTTAAGTTTAATCTGCATACATTTAAATGCCCCATATACCCCATATATTATGCAATAAACATCACACATTTTATTTCTGAAAAACTAAAAGTAGCTTTGAACGTTTTCCAAAAAGTCAAGATCCCACTCTTCCTCGCCATCACTGGCCCAGAGACTCGAATCTTGAACAACCTGATCATTTTCAGTTTGATTGTCATTTACAGTAGTATTAGGATTTTCATCGGGTATCGTTGTCGTAATTGTATTATTTACATTGGTTTCTTCTGGGATGCTAAAGAATCTCTGTGACGACGGCACAAATGTGGGCGTTTCATCACTGCTTCTGGAGGTATTTTGAGTACGCACAATGGCGGTATCAAGATTGCCCTCATGTGGATGTTGAGAATGAGCGTCCAATTGTGAGTCGTATTTCATTGATTTTGCGCAATGATCAGTTAAGTAATCGTCAATATACTGATCTGAATCAGCTGCCTCCTCTGCTGTGCGTTTCGTTAATAAGCTCTCCTCTCCGCCATCTTCCTTTTCTTGCTCTTTGATTTTTTGTAGTTCATTCTCCAAAGCCAATATCTCTAATTCATCTCCCTGCAACAAATCGTCATACTGCTGTTGTGATGAGGGTATCGGCTGAACGTTATTTTCTTTCTTAAAGGCCACTTGCACTTCATCGTTTTCCGGATCACATAACCCCTTTTCCTACGTTCAACATGGTGAGACGACTCGTACTATGAAACCAATGCTCCAGCTACCTTGATGCAGAATTGCACAGACTCTATATTTTCAGTTTCTTCCACTGACTTGTACAAATATCCGTATCTAAACTCTCTTTTTCGGTACAAGAACAATCGATTTGCACACCAATTTCCCCACTCGTTCCCCAACGACGGTGTCCATTGATCATCGACACCGCTTGTTGTAACGTGATTTGTAACCACAATCTATCAAAAGTCAATACCCTGATTGCACTATTTTTCAAATAAAGCTCACTTACAGATACAGTCAGATTTTGTGCAATTTTGATCAAATGAGGGCCAGCAAAGTTTAGAAACTCGATTCGAGCACGAAACGGGAGCGCATTAATACGAAGATGATATGCCATGGAATCAATGATGACTAGCTTGACTCTGGTGCGGTTTGTCAGTATTTCCGTCAGTTGCATAATGATGGCCACGAACTCTGTGTGATTCAGCACTCGAAACACATGAATCTTCTTTAAAGGGTCTTTCAAGTTGAATCGTTCTGCCATCTTTTGTGCTCTCAATGCATTAAATGATCCCTCTGTATCAATGTACACACACTCTCCTTCTGATCCACCTTGTTCTTTGGGCAGTTGTATCGTAACAGCCATTTGCATGCTAAACCAAATGTATTACTAAGTCGATCCATCCACACACACACACACATGCAAGGTACAGTAATTTACCATAATTGTGATTTGCCAGTTCCAGACTCACCACATATTTCAGTAATTTTCTTTGGAGATATACCATAGACAAACAGTCGATCAAAATTCTTGACAGCCGTTGTAAAGCTGCTCTCAATTTCCATGGTCAGTGATTCGTCGATCTTTATTGTCTTTGTCTTGTCTATCCACTTATTAATACTGTAATACTGGCAATTTGAGAGATTAAAAGTACCTTTGGTGCCGAGCTTTCCCACTGCTTTTATCTCTTCCTTGTTTAATTCTAACTCTGTGTGGTAATTTTTTTTTTAAGTATGGCAATATATATATATATACATACAACTCCATGAGAGGCTACCTTTAGTCAATGAAGAGAGGCATTCCCGCTTGACCTCGTCCAATGTTTCATAGCCACTCTCTTCTAGTTTCTGCAATAATGAAGGCAGCTTGATTACTTTGCTCAAAGACATTTGGATTGAGAAAAAATGACTCGACAAAAGAACAACGGAATGTAATAAACAACCCACAGCTGCGCAAATAAAGGCCAGCAAATCATCCAACAAACTGGTTTTGAATCAAGCTTTTATTTCAATAATGGTTTTACAATGCTGGTTTTATTCAATATGGTGCAATTATCTACAAGATACAGTGAGTTGGTCGCATTGAAAGCATCAGCTATATGCTATTTACCTTTTGAGCCCACTGCGCTACTTCTTTAGTTCGATTCGAAAAGTAAATACCACCTTTTAAATTACCAATCATCAAATCATGGAGCACAGATTCCAGCATGGAAACAGGCACTTGATCTCGGTATATTCTGGCTATATCCCTAGTTGCAGCTATTCTCAATAGACGGATCAATACACAGAAAGTCAAAACTCACCCTAAAAGACCTAAAATAGCCTGATTCAATGCATCAGAACGAATATTGTCCTTGACGAGGCTGTTGACAAACAACATGAACCCGTTTACATGAGGTAGAAATACATCCCGGGTGTATGCGTTCTGACTTAAGCCTTGCAGCATACCAACAAAAGCTTCTATGATGGCTACTCGTATCGTATCTACATACACGACCATCTCTCCATCATTCTGATTCGCTTGCAAATTTCCAGCTTGTTGTATGGTCATCATGAGCACATTGACAAAAGGAAGAAACTCTGGCCCAAGAGTATGCGCTACATCACCAAAGCATGAAAGGCTTACTGGCTTAAGGTCTCTGTGTAAATCTTGGTTGCCAAGGTTGTCCAATAACAGTTGCATGAATAGTGATGCATGAGGCTTGGCGATGGTTGGTATTGTACAGCAGAGATCGCTTATAATGCCTATGCCTATCAAGCAAAGTCGATGGTCTTGATTCGCTGCTGGAAGCAGCAGATTTGTTATATGTGGCACTAGTTTGTCCACAAAGCATTCGAAACGAGCACCTATGGAGACAATCATGGCAGATGCAAGAAGGTAAATGTCCTCGAGAAGAACACTCATTGATTTGTTGCACTCTTGTTGCGATAAAAAGAGAATTGAAAAGAATAGCCTCATGATACGGTCAGAATACGCTGCCATCTTATCTGGGAGCCTATAAACACAACTCTATCAGGTCTTTAGTCTACGCTACAGGCTTTAGTGGTCATTGTGTAGCGCTTACCAAAAGCACACCTATCAAACTTGATTGCAATGGTATCACATCATTCACCGAAAAGGAGTTTGACATCTACAGCCTTTGGCTTTAGAGATATGTGGATTGATATCAGTTTCCATGCTCATTTACCTGAGTTTCTACCAAGTAGACAATCTCCAATCTTGTCAGCATGTTGTCTGTAACAAGCTCAACCACATCATCACAATCCTAGTTGATACGCTGTTACTTTTCTCTCAACGGGATAAATAGCTCCTTGACCCAACATACCTTTCTACAGTGCTTGACAATTGCTGCAATGGCTTCATACAGCGTCTGCATATAGAGATCATCCTGTAGATCAAACGTCTTTGAGTTGTTCAACAGGCAGGTAACAATACTGTGTGTATATCTTGAAAGAGGGCCCGTGTCAATGAGTTTGCTTGACGAAGGCTTAAGTTTCTCTGCACAGTGAATGATGGCCTAATACTATACAGTCAGTATTCGTTGTGCGATTAACCAAGGTGGCATACTTACAACGCAAGCAGTCTGACTCACTTTTTGATTCGAATCACCCAGTCCATCTTTGATAGAAGACATGATACCATGCAGCGTGGCTGGTTGATCTAGTACCAGAGATGACTCTTTGATGATTTCAGTCAGTGTCCATGACGCTGCTACCCTGACATGTACATTGGGGTCCTTGATGCAAGCTAAAATAGTAGATAGAATCTAGCAGCAGTATCATTTAGATTGGCATGTTCAGTAGATGGAGTAACACTTACTTGCTCGATGAGCGGCTTCATCTTGATTTTGGAAGGGCCATTAAGTATGGATCCGAATGCAGTGATGGCTGCTTCTTTTTGATTCCAATGGACATGATCTGTGGTGAGCAAATTCTTTTCTATGAACCGTATCAATGGAGGAACCACCAATTCCTTGCAACAAGCCGCCAATAGAGACAGACAGTTAGATGCAGCTTTAGGGATGTCCCATTCATCATCGTGTTCCGCCTTGTCGTGCTCCTTGATTAGCAGATTGAACAAGGTGGGTATCATTGAAATGATCAGCTTGTCAGCAAAAGAAAACATGGGCGTAATATTCTATATGGATCGTATGTTGAGCCATCAATGACACAGTAATCTTGTCATACTTATATATATATATATATAGCCTACCTCTTTCTTTCTGGTAATTTCAATATCACAAATAGTTGACCAAAACTCGATAGAGAGCAGCACAATAGACTGATCTAATGTTTGTGCCATACCATTCAATGTCAACTGCGAAATATTAATACGGCAACTGTTGGATGCTCTTTTACTCACATTATAAAGGGTGCTAGTCATGTAGTCTTCAAGCTTTTCATAATATAGGCTTGCTACTTTATTCAGGCACTCGTAAGCAGCTACTTGCAGCTCAACAGTCGAGCATGTACTGGGTGTAGCTGCGTCGCATATCACTTTAATGATGAAATCCCGTTCCATCTACAAACATACACACATATGAGCGTCATACATAATCCTGACAGACATGTTGTGCTTACACTAATCTCGAAATTGTCTCTAATAAATTCCAGCGAGTTGTATAGTGATTTGATTGCTGCTATTTTGACCTCTACACTGTTCCACATAGAATTCATCAGTACTCCAGCAACACCATCTCATACACTACCCTACTCTAGCTGTTCCCTTCTTGATCCATCTATAATAGCTGTCAAAAGTGCATTTTTCTGATGCGTCGATAGTAGTTCTGGTTGCTACAATTCATCGCTATGAGATACCGTGACATTAGATCAGATCTACATCCACATACCATGGATTCACAAATGTATCCTATTGTCTGGAGAGCTATCTGCTTGACATTGGATGGATGGTGTCTCTGCGTGATGTTATCCACCAGTGTCGTAACGATATCGTCAGCTTCACCTAGTGGGATGTCAATTGTGGCCATAGTGGCTACCAACTGACTAATGATATTTGCCACACTTTTTGGTTTTGTTGCCAACAGCGGTAAGATCTATATACGACCTTGGTTAGGCGTCCAATGCATATGTCTAGGTCACTACTGATCTTACGCTGCTCTTTAACACATGCTTTGTTCGTTGGTCTGCTAGTATTCCAATACATGATTGAGACTTTGCCAACGAGTTCTTCAATGCCAAGCCAGCAGACATTCGTACACTGTCTTGCAGCTGCTGATTAGCAATGATATGACAAGTGTTGATTGCATAGTTCGACTGTTGTCATGGTTAATGTGTGTGTGTGTTTACTATATAATAGTGCACTATACTTGCATAGTTTTCTGTCTCATGTCGCTCTAGCAGCTGCACTGCATTCCTTCTTTCGTTATCGTCTGTAGCAACCTCAATTAGCACAGTCAATTGATACTCCCAGCGCACTTACCTGTAGATAGAGTCTGATATAAGAGAGCTTCCATGATGAATATTGAAACGAAAAAATAAAAAAATGTAGGAGCAAAGAGGAATGTGTATATTGATAGTGGTGGATGACGTCTAGTAGATCAGCTTTTATATCCTGCTGCTGCTGCTGCTGTTGCTGCTCCTGTTGCTGCTGCTGCTGCCTTTTTGGTCCGTTGGCTGTAAAATATAAAAAATATAGTTTTATTTCATAGATACACTTCTTTCTTCTCACTTGAACATTATTAAAAAAAAAGACAAGCATTAAGAATGGTTTCCTCTTCCCTGCCTTTATTCCCTCAACTGGCAGAGATGAGCGACGAAGAAAAGTACGGAATAGTCGCTCGCTTTATACCTTGCGACTTGTGCTCAACGTGTAAAGGCTGGCATCCTTACGAGAGCAACCAAGCCAACTGCCAATGCGGACACGATACCTTTCACCATATCGACAATGCGCAAGACTTGGACCGCAGACTCAAGGTCGCATTCAGACTGAATGAATTGCTCGAGGTAGATATTTATCATTGTACCCATACGCTGATCATTTTATTGACACACACACACACACACATACTGTCATCATAGGAAAAAGGGAAAATAGACGATTACGATTACGAAGACCAAGACATTCTTTCGTTAAAAAAGTAAGGCAGTACATGACAACGCTGGCAGCAAACAGTATTCTGATAGACACATTTGCATATATTTCCATCAGACAAATTTTGTACAACGCATCGCGAATGGAATCCATATCTGATGGCTCTTCATTATCGCCCCAAGGTAATAAATTCGCTGGAGAACAGGAATGCATAGCCACTAATTTAAAACAGACCTAAAGAGAAATCGAGACGCTGCCTCAATGAATGACAATGGCCAGGATGAAAGCTCAACCCATGACAGCAAAAGGATGAGATCAGAAACTGGAAACCATACGGACACTGAGAATGAGAACGAGAATGAGGATGAGGAGGAAGATGACGAGGAATTCCATGAGGAAGAAGAGGAAGAAGAAGAAGAGTCGGAGGAGGAGGAGGAGGAGGAGGAAGAAGACGAAGAAGACGAAGAGGAAGAAGAGGAATCCGAAGACGAGGAAGCCGAATCAGATAAAGAAGCCGAATCCGAGAATGATCGTGAAGAGTCTGACGATCAAGCAGATGACACAAAACAAGCCAACAATGATGAAGCTGATCAAAGGCCATCTTCACCACCCAAAGTTGCGAATCATGACATGGAGATGAAGGATCAGACGTTAGAGACAAATGACATTAAAGAGCTGCCAAATGGAAATACGAAAACAAGCCAAGAATTATCGCCTGTGAAAACAGAGAAAGACGTAGATATGGATCCATCAGCGATAGACAATGGCGAAAATGAAGAGCCAAATCCACCGACAACGACAACCACTAATACTACATCCCCAGCACCGACTACTAATACCACTAATACAACAGCAACAGCATCAGAAAATGACAACAACAACACTAATAATGACAAAGAGGAAGAGGAGGAGGATGCGATTATACCAGATGTGATTTTGAAGCGTGAAGACGATTCAACTGAATCGCAAGAGCAAGATCAACTGAGCCGGATGTTGAGCGAGTTCATGGTAGGAATCAAACCGCATGATGCACAAGAGTATCCATCTCATTCAGTTTGATTAGCCTACGGAAAAGAAAGAAAGTCCTGCCATGATTGAAGAAAGGCAAGGCGACATCAGAACCCAAGTCGTATTGAATGATGGCGCACGACAAAGCATGATATTACTGACAGGGCTAAAAAACATCTTTCAAAAGCAATTGCCCAAAATGCCAAAAGAGTATATTGCTCGATTAGTATACGACAGGTAAATGATGCACTGTTCGGGGCCAACTGATTGTTAATCACAAGAACAGAAACCATCGCAGTATAGCATTGATTCGTAATCCACACAAGGTGATAGGCGGCATTTGCTATAGACCGTTTGATGAACAAGAGTTTGCAGAAATTGTATTTTGCGCCGTGGCATCTACAGAGCAAGTCAAGGGTTATGGTTCATTCATTATGAACCATTTGAAAGACTACGTATCTGGCCATACAAATGTCAAGCACTTTTTGACTTATGCCGACAATTACGCTGTTGGCTATTTCAGAAAACAAGGATTTACAACAGAGATTACGCTGGATAAACGAAAATGGGTTGGTTATATCAAGGATTACGAGGGCGGCACCATTATGCAGTGCACAATGGTACCTCGAGTCAAATATCTTCAAGTGCAGGACATTTTGGGAATTCAGCGTAATGCGATTTTGAAAAAGATACAAGAGCAATCCACAGAACATGTGACATATCCTGGCCTACGCATGCCCATCAATAAGAATGGAAAGAGATCCATTGACCCACTAGAGGTGCCGGGGATCAAAGATTCTGGATGGACGCCAGAGATGGATATTCTGTAAGTGATATCACATGGTCATCACCATCCATGCTAACCACGGCGTCAACAGATCAAACAAACCTAGACATTCACCGTACTATCATCAGATGGTGCACATTGTAGAAGAAATGCAAAATTATACACATGCTTGGCCGTTCCTGGAGCCTGTCAGTGTGGATGATGTAGCAGATTACTATGACATTGTCAAGGATCCAATGGGTAAGTTGCCCAAAATGGTTGCCATGCTACCAATTCTAATACACAAACTAGATCTGGCTACATTGGAGGAAAACGTCAAGGCAGATGCCTACCCCACTATGGAGGATTTTGTCAAAGATACACAAAAGATTTTTGAAAACTGTAAATTGTACAACGCTGAAGATACCGAATATGCCAAATGTTCAGCTAAATTGGAAAGGTTTTTCAATGAAAAAGTGCGTGCTGCCACTAGAGCTAAAAATGAATAATACACATATATCCCCACCCCTCTTTCTCCTCCTCCTCCTCCTCTCTCTCTCTCTTTCTCTCTTTTTTCCTGTACATATTAAACATCCCCCCAATAAGAAACGTCACTTGGATATGTAATGTTGCAAAGAAACACGTGTTTGTTGACAAAATCTTTTATATACATCTGATATTTTTTCTTCCTCTTTTTTCTTCCTTCTTCTTTTTAAACTTACAATTTTTTTTTTTTTTTTTGGAAATGGGAGAATCTCGTACTGAATTATTAGCCTGGCTTAACGATCTCTTGCAAACTAGATACACCAAAGTCGAACAAGCAGGAACAGGTAACTTTGAATTATTCCAGGTCAGGTCAGGTCAAGTGCAAATGTGCTAAAATTTAAGGGGAATCATAAACAGGTGCTGCATACTGCCAAATTTTCGATTCCATCTACGGTAAATTTGAGAAAGAATACGCACTCGTTTGCTGAGATGACTGATGGCTGATGATGTATAGGTGATGTTCCTGTAAGCAAGGTCAAATTCGAGGCAAAGTTAGAGTACGAATATGTTGGAAATTACAAGATTTTACAAAACGTATTCAAGAAACACAAGTAAGTTTTTGCCAACCATTAAATGCGTGATGTCTTGTTGATTAACGCTCGCTGATTACCAGGGTCGACAAGGTAGTCTATTGCATAGAGGGACGGAATAGGAGAGAAAAAAAAGTGTCTCAACCATCTGATTTTGTAGATTGTACCTGTCGATCGTTTAATAAAGTGTAAACTTCAAGATAACCTGGAATTTATGCAATGGGTAAAGAAATTCTGGGAGCAGAATTATCCAGGAGGTGAATACGATGCTTTGAGTCGTCGCAAAGGATTAGGTAGTGCTCCCAGCGTTGGCACTAATCGATCCTCCACAACCTCCAATGCAGGTTCTGGTCGAGTCAGTTCCGCTGGTAAAAAGGCAACCAAAACTCCAGGTATTTTTCTTTACATAAGACTCAAAATGATAGCTTCTTCAACCGCTAACACACACACACACATACACGTTTTCATATAGCAACCCGCAGTGTCAGCAGAGGTGGTCGTGCCAGTGTGTTGGACAATCATTCAGCTTCCATGATTATCGAATTGAACAAGCAAATTGCCGAACTCAAATTGACTGTGGACGGGCTTGAAAAGGAACGTGATTTCTATTTTGGTAAATTGAGAGAGATCGAGATTGATGTCCAAGACAATATGGAACAAATCGACGCTACATGTGCAAAGCTTGAAAGAAACCCTGAAGAACACGAAGCTTTCCCTATTTTACAGGGCATCCAAACCATTTTATACAGCACAGAAGACGGTTTCGAGCAACCTCCTGAGGATGAGGAAGGAAAG
Organism: Mucor circinelloides; assembly: GCA_037974945.1. NCBI lineage: Eukaryota > Fungi > Mucoromycota > Mucoromycetes > Mucorales > Mucoraceae > Mucor > Mucor circinelloides. The sequence continues at coordinate 2,200,970 of JBBNAA010000005.1, read as the reverse complement.
GCATTAGAAGACGAATATGATGATGAAACCTTTTAGATGTATATTCCCTCTATTACTACCATTACAGTTACATATCCTAGCAAAAATAAAATTACTTGAACCACCCCCTCCCTTTTTTGATACTCATAGTTACGTCAAATTGTTTACATAGAGCAAGTGGGCATTGTAGATCGCTCATTACATTTGGCAGCTACAGTGGTTGTCGTTAGTCGTTGTAGCGTGTTTCATCAACACGCTACACATTGCATAAGATAGACGGTCGAAATGTACTTGCGAAGCCCAAGGGTGTCAAATATGTTATACCGCAACTAACACAGTACCTGGTATAACATGTAAGCATGGAAAAATAAGCGTTTTCTAGCTTCAGTCGTTGATGAATTGCTTGCAAATATCATGCTCATTCCAGTAATTTTCCTTGATGAATCTCCAAAAATCTGTATTAAAGGATAGCGTAGAATCAGACGGTTTGTTTCCAATGACAGAACACTAGAGGCTTTCATCAATTCTTGAGAAATGTCATACAAAGTGCTATCGTACCACCGAATTGGCATAAACCATACTTTAAACGGCGCAGAACCATGGCAGTTAATGGTTTGTGATAACTCCAAGCAACTACCTGTTGCTCTCAATAATAGACATGATTTCTTGCACTATTTCTTATGAAAAGCACGGATGCCATATTGCATCCAAAATGAGCGTTTAAGGTGCAAACATGTAAGTCGCAATAGCTTAATGGTTTGTGTAGCAACTTACAATTTGAGGTTCTGTCATATTCAGCTTTTAGCAATAATGGTTTGCAAGTGTGGTGATCAATTGATGCGAGATTGATTGGATTATACATGCATTTTATTAATTTTTTTCAGCGAATTAGATTTAAAACAAGGAAAACTAAAGGTATCTACATCTAATCAGAACTACTTCCAGAATCATCAGAATCAGAGCCAGAAGAGCTATCAGAATCGCTTTCACTTGAAGACTCATTATCTAAAAAAAAAGAGCGAATTAATGGGCTGATATGAAAACTGATAAGAAGGCTACATACCTGAATTAAACTTTTGTAACGTCTTCTCAAGTTGTCTTATTTGACGATCAGAGTCTCTCTCTGAATAATGGGTTCTTGGTCTCTTTGATGACGGCGAGGAAGCTTTATTCACCAAACTCTCCCCAGTGACAAATTCATGCAACCTGTGCAAAGTACGTCTGTCAAGTGAATCAATGTCTAATACAATTTCCTCTTGTCCCTGCTAATATAAAAAACGTAACATGGTTGTTAGCAAGTGTCCCGTTGCATCCAACACCACTGTTTCCCTTTCCATACTTACCCCATTCAAATTAGGCATTGAGCTTTGAATAATGTTGACAACTGTGTTCAGGCGATCACCTGTTAATTCATTGATTTGCTCACTCAAATCCTTCTTTTGTTGAAAGGTGAATTCAGGGAATTCTTCAACAACTTGCTTAGCAGGCAATTTGGCAGCAGTCTGTGGCTCTTTCTTCTTTGTCACCCGCTTTCTCTTTTCTTTGACGACGGGAGGCTGCTTCTTTTCCTTCACGGCAGGCTTACTTGTGCGGCGAATAACCTTCTCTGGTTTCTTTTTCTTTTGTGATTTTATCGAAGCAATTTGTTGAGCAATAGTTGCAATGTGGCGTTCAAGCTCTGCAATTCTTTGGTCCCGGTCTGTTTCCATGACAAACAATAAGAATAGAGTCCCAACGCTCATCGCCATTCCCACCTCTTTACTTACCATCTTCATCAGAGTCATCAACATCATGCATGTCCTCATCTTCCCTATCAAGAGCATCTTCGTCGTCGTCACCTCCTTCGTCAAGAATAGGCGAGGGTGAACGAGTAGCAGGTTTTTGAGCCCATTTCTCATCAAAAACTCTCTCTAATTCACGACCCATTTTGTGGACAGGCAACGTAGGTGGATTATACAGGTAGCAATTGTTGAACATCAAACGAATGTCTTGCTCGAATTGTTCAGGCTCATCATAATCACCCTCAGTAAGCTTTCTCTCGATGGTAGCCAAATCCATAGGATGCTTTACAATGTTGACATAGTCAGGAATATTAAGAGCAACAACATCAACAGGAGCCAGGAATGGATAGTTGATGTCTCTATACTTGTTTTTCTTCAATTCGCGCAATGTTTGAGTACAGAACTTCATACGGATATCATTCTTTCGAGGATTACGTCTTTTTGTCATTGGTTCAGGATAGTCTTTAGAGGGTGGTGGATGGATCTCTCTCTTTGGCCTTCCATCTTCAGATGTACGATGAGATGCTGGTTCTGCGATTGAATCATCTTGAGTTGTCTTGGATTTAGGGTTCTTCTTTCTTCTCTTCACTTTTTCTTGATCATCATCGTAATATAAAGGGGATAAGGATCTTGCAGGAGTGGATGACTATTTATAAAGATGAGTATACTGTATCATGTGGCAACCAATTCGATAGATACATACGCTATTAGATGGTGGCATTTGCCTCAAACTCTTCTCGAAAGCAGTTTCCACATTTTGACACAACATGGAAATCATGGCTTCGGGACCGTTGAATTTGTAACAGTTCATGAAAACCAACCTGATATCACTGATGAAATCTTCGACATTATCGTATTCTCCAGAATTCAATTTTCGGTCCACTGTGGTGAGATCCATTGGATATTTGATGACTTTTGGATAATCAGGCACGTTCAATTTCACATAATCGACAGGGTGTAAGAAAGGAGCTGCGTCTCTGTGCTTCTTCAAGTTTCTCATAATGGCTCCACAGTATTTAATTTGGTCGCGAGTCATGTTGGTTTTACCGATTGGAGTTGAGGGTGAAAGCGAGTTTGCTCTTGACTACATACAGCAAAAAAAAAAAAAAAAAAAAAAAAAAAGACAGAGCTAAGAATGATGCATCCCATCTCATTGATTAAATAGCAATGATCTTTACCTGCTTTTTGATACCCTTTCCACGATCTAACAGTGATACGTTTTCTTTTAGCTCCAATTTTGGCTTGTTCAGTGTTGTGTCGATTTCTTCAAACTCTTCATGACTAGAAATAAAGCATTAGACATTTAAACGCGTCTACATTTCATGACATCTATATTACGTTAATTTTGGCGAAGCGTCTGTATTCATTTTTTGTATCTAGATGATTTGCGGAAAATAATTTTAGATTGCAAGATTAAGCCAGGGTATAAGACGTAGCAAAAAGTTGAAATGGAAGACAACACACAAAAGTAAGAGGGAAAGAGATGGGAAGAGAGTTAATTAAGGGTCAGAAGCAGTGCAACTTGTTTTGTTCATACCTTGATGGATTCCAAGTTCCTTTTTATTATAGAAATGCAAAGGGGATACTATGCCTAGAGTTGAAAGTAGAGTGACAGAGGGAAAAAAGAATCTGATTTATGTGAAATGAAAAAAAAAAAAAAAAAAAAAAAAAAAAGCAAAAGATGTTTGCACCTACCTTTATATTGCTTTTTTTTCGTTTTTCCAGCTTTCTCGACTGTGTGACTGTAGCTGAAGGTGATCAACCAATTAGGTTGGTTATTACGCATCGCTTAGGCCTTCATTTGAAGGTTTAATGCTAAATATTTCAGGTAGAAACGATCTATGGAGTATGACCGAGGATTTGCATATAAACATGTCCAAAAAGTTGGGCTTAATGGCATACATTTTGAAGGAAAACAGCAGAGTATCGTGCGATTTGTCGCGTACCAACATTGCAACACATGCTAATCAGTATCAAGTTCAAGGGGGGGGGGGCGGTCAACATCTAGTACAAATTTCACAGCATGTGGGTTAAAATGGCTTTCAATACACCAATGTTTCCTTTTATTCTTAGTCTGTAGATATAGCTTTTGTCATTTGTCAAAGGCAACATCTAAACAACAGCATTTTGTAATTCAAAAGGAGTTGAGAGCGTGAAAAGCGCCATTAATGAAACGGCTTTTTCTATTTATCATTTTGCAAGGGATTGAGCTACAAAAATTGCGACCACAGGTCAACGAAACACTAAACATGACACGACTCATTATTCTTAATCATTTAGGATAATCAAACAGGAAATTACAAACAAGCCAAGTAAACAAAACAAATGCTACCATCACTATCACTGCTGATTCAAAGTTCACGAAGACTTTAACAAAGTATAATGTTTTACGATTTTTTTTTTATTTAAATGTACAAATGATATAGAAATTAGAGCTGTTCAAGTAAGGATACCAGATACTGTAGTAAAAGAATATTAGTAAAAATGCAATCAAAAAAATTGAAAGATAAAAAGTCTTTGTAAAAGTGCTGCCTCATCGATCTTGGTGATATTTTGTAACCTCATTATCTCTCAGAAGTAGCAAATATGTTTATAATCCTTGGCCAGCAGATTTACAAAGAGCACAATTTCGTGGGTACAAAAGACGCTCGGTTCTTTTATACAACGATATTGCACATGAAAACTTTAACTTGATGTTGTTGATACATACCTCTCTTCTAAACCATTTTGCAATTTAGCATTAGACAAAACGTTGTAAAGAGTTGATACTACATGTCTCTTTTATATTTGTTTTTTTTTCGCAATCAGTTCTGGAGAAAATTTTTTCTATCAAAGACTGCGTTAATCAGCAGTCAGTGATGTTGTTGAATAGAAATTGTTTGTTCCACCAAGCTGTCTCGACCTCAAGTCTATTGTATCAATGACTACCGTTGCTTGCCTTTATAATCTTTACGATTGCATGTTCAAATCGATTCTCCAACTTCAATCTAGCGCAACACATTTGGAAGAACTTTCCTCATAAAAATATTTTCATAATTTCAAGTTCAAACACTAAAATGACAGCAAAGCTCTACTAGTTTGTGTTAGTAAGGAGATACACTCCATGTCACTGGGAATCCTGTTTTGGCAGGTGTGATAATATACCCAGAGACAGAAAGAAACACAATCAGCCAACCAACCAACCCCTGGGCGCTGTTTAAATAAATCGATCATGAGAAACTTTGAGTTATCAATAGTGCCTTCATTATTAACGGTCCAGATTAAGCATTGTAGATGGCGTTTCCAGGCGCATAGATAAACCCAAAATTCTATATTAGTCGAATTTAAAAAAAAAATGCTTCGATTTCGATTTCATTGCGATTTAGTACATTATCCGCTAGCTAATGTTGGCAAAAAAAAATTGAATGTGCACTTTGGCACCTGTTTGATATAGTGAACAAATCAAGGCAATGAAATTTAGATTTGATACCACTAAATGCGAGTAAAAGCAGCACATGTTGAATTAAATTTAGCATGAAGGATGCTTTTTGAATGTGGACAAATCAAGGAGCAAAAGACTGAAAAAAAGAAAATGCAAGCATATTCCATTTTGACAAATCTTACACATTGGTCCTGATTTACAGCCAATCATAATCGAATAGCCACGTAAGGATTCGTCTTCTGGTTTTTAGAGCCGGTATAAATATTGAACGAACTGGCTGTAGATTTTGGTTCTTTAAAATCTCCAACAACAAACTCAAAACAAATCAACTAAAATGTGTGAACGTACAACTTGTGACAAATGTAAAAAGCCTACCTGGGCCGGTAAGTAGTCGCTGGAATTTATTACTCCAATTAGCTATAATACTAATATCAATCATAGGATGTGGTCAACATATCGAAGAAGCATTAGAAGGTGTTCCCAAAGAAGAACGTTGTGTCTGCCCTGGTATTTTTGCCCGAATCAAGGCTGCCTTTGGATTCTAATTCCTCATACTTAAAACTTAAAACATATCCCTTAATTACTATTAAATCATTTCATTTACTTTATTATTACAATTGTCTTTTTTGATTTTTCGATCAGTGTTGTTCATATGTGTCATGATAAATATACATAATCTTTAGAAAAATGCCAGGTTAAAAAAATTAAGCAGAGCCAATGTTGAGGAGCATATTTGATCCACTGCCGTTCTTGTTGCTAGGCAAGTAAGTAACATTACGAGCTTGAGATAATGTTTGTGCAATGTCCTTTGAGGCTTCAATCTTTCTGAAAGCAATGAAACCATCACCAGCCTTGGAAAGTGCTGTTGAAATCATCTCAGCGGCTTGAGAATCACCTTCAGCACGGATAATAGCAGCTTGCTTCTCTTGCTCTGCACGTTCGACAATGAATTTGGCACGCTCCGCTTCTTGTTGAGCAATTTGCTTTTGTTCGACAGCGTTGGTGAACTCCTTACCAAAGGTCATGTGGGTCTAAGTGACATGTCAGTAAGGTTTGTTTCAGCCCTAATCTCTTCCTATCTCCACAAATACTTACAATTGAAACATCTTCTAAAGCAATGTTGAATTCTCTGGCACGCTTATATAATTCTTCACGGATCTTTGCAGAGACAACCTCACGTTGAGTAATCAATTCAGATGCATCGAATTGAGCAACAATAGACTTCAAAACTTCGTTACCAATGGAAGGCAAAACTCTTTCGTCGTAATCCTCGCCCAAGTTTTGATAGATTGAAGACAAGTTCTTGAGTTCAGGACGGTGGAGCACACGCAAAGTCAAAGAGACCATCTGCATATCCTTTGAACCAGTGGTGGTGGAAATGTTACGAGGCTTGGTACGAACATCGAACAAGACAGCACGTTGGAGCCAAGGGACTAAAAAGTGAGTACCCTCGCCAACAGAGGAAGGCTTAACACCTTGAATACGATCAAAAATAACGGCACGATAACCACCCTGGACTGTGCGAATTAACAAAAGAAACCCCCCGAAACTGTTAGTTTGACACATTTACATTTGATTTTGAGACTTACCATCATACATGGCAGATTGAGCACCACCGATAAGGAGACCAGCAGGAATAGCAAGTTTAGCGATCTTTTCGAGGATAGCAGCCATTTTGTATATATATCTATTAAAGTATACTTTAAGAGAGAAAAAAATAGAACAAGAATCGTAGAAAAATGTTTAAAAGGTGGGGGTAAGAACTCCAAACGTCATGGGTTGTGACTCGAGTCAAATGCTGCCTAGCTGGCTATCGTTTACTGAGAAAGATAGGGCAGCTTCGCAAATTGAATCCATCTCAGGCAAAAGGCTCTGTAAACTGACCGAGAAAGTCTACCGTTATCTCGTAACGACGATCTATGTAAGGATTTTTTATAAATATGTTTATTACAAAAACGAAAAAGAATTTGAGCAAATATCAAGTTGAATTTCTGCCATCCTTCCACTTCTTTCTTTTAACAAATGGGGGGGGGGGGGGGTTTCAGGACATGAAAGATTGACATTTGAGATAAATAGCCTCACAGATGTTACCCTCCTGTAATTTAATCTTCATTTGTACTCTTTGCGAGCATAGACAAAAACCCAAAACCAACATCCAAGGACTAGACGGTAATCAATTACAAATCAATCAAGGGAGCCTCTTCAACAGGTTGCTTTTGTTGTTCTCCTCCCGCTGGTTGTGGAGGAGCGCCAGTGTGGTGTGATGGAGACATTTGATAGTGAGGTGGGGCTGAGTAGTAATTGCTCATATCTTGATTGTTGGCAGCAGGTGCAACAGGAGCAGCGGCTGTCTGATAACTATTGTAATCCTGGGGATAGTATTCTTGAGGAGGAGCACTCTGTGAGGGATAGTATTTATTAGTATCTTGATGCTGAGGTGGAGGATAATAGTCCATGGGCTGATGATACAAAGGTTGCTGTTGATATTGTTGTTCAGGTATATTGTTGTATCGTACACCAGCAATCCTCTCCTCTAATAATCGATCATAGGCCTTCACTGCCATGTTCAATTTCTCATGTAATTCAATAAAAGCATTTCTTTTACGGATGGTTTCATCTAAACTCTTGACTAGTTTTGGCTGTAAAGCTCCAATTTGAGTGTATAATTGATTGATTTGAGTATCGTTGGAGACATCACCGCCTGTTGCATAAACTCGATCCATTAGTGTAGAGAAGAGCAGTATATTTTCCATCTCCACAGGTGACATATCGTTTTTGTTCTGTTGCTGTTGCTGTTGTTGAGAAGCGGGCTGTTGCTGGGAAATCTCGAGATCTCTCAAAGATGCTGCAATGGCCGCTGCTAAATCAGGATCATCCTCGACGGCCTCTTGGGCCTTTGGTTGCTGCTGCTGTGAAGGCGATGGCTGATACTGCTGAGCAGATGAAGCGACATATCCAGCACCGTAACTTGTCTTTTGTTGCTCAGCTTCTTTTAACGAAAGTTCAATAGCCTTTTTAATATCATCATCATAGTCGTCCTCTTTTTTGTCAGCAGGTGCAGGTGCAGCGGTAGCAGGTTGGGATGAAGTTTTGGAAGAGGTAGATGGCTTGATATTTGCTTTATCCAATTTTAACTTGATATAACAACCATCGCATACTCTCACATGTTCGTTAATGCCAAGTTTTGGCAATGGCATTGTCTTGGCTGAGCATTGTTGGCAGAAGGTGCCGCCACAGTTACGGCAGTGGTGCTTTCTATTTGTCATTGTGAATGCTGTACGACATCTATCACATACGTCCGAATCCGACCATTCAGGTGCCTATCGTATGCCCTCAAATGTTAATCATCGCTTCACCAAGACATGATGCGCACAACTTACAGCCGCAGTTTCCAAGAGAATACCGTCAATATTTTCGTTGATAGGTGGAAACTGAACACCTTCAGCTTTCAATAGAGAGTATGTGTCCGACATGTAACTAAGGGTAGGTTTGTTCTTGGAAGCCAAACCCCAAGTTTGAATAACGTAGAGTAACTTGTTCTTGACATCGATATTGCAACCAGCCTGTAAAAGAGGTAATAAGCATCTCGAGCGACAGTTCTGGTATATTTTGATACTTACAGGTGCCTTTAAAATAGAAACGAGCTCATCCATAAACTCTCTGGAAGCTATCTCCTTGACAAATACGTCACCTCCGTTTTTTACACAGGTATCAACCAGCTATATCATACTGTTACTCATTGTATGACGACGGACGTTTAGTGATGCACTTACATTTAATGTTGCAAGCTGAACATTTGGATTCTTATGAGCCAACCTTCTCTTGAACGAGCGCATAGCATCTTTGGCATTAATCTTCTTACTACGAATTTGATCACTGATATCCAAATTTAAAACGAGGTCTTCTTGACCTCCAGGCAGTAATTCTGAAGTTGCTTTTTCTAGAAAGCAGTATAAATAGATGAACCCTAATAAAACGACAATAGCCAGCAACTAACCCACAACTTCATCAAAAGGACTTTGACCCCACCAAGACATCTTGTGTTTATTAATCTACTGAAAATACGAAAAAGAAGAAAGAAAAAAGCAAAACGCAAAATTGGAAACGGACAAGATATCCTTTTTTGATTTATTGAATATCCGAATTTCAATGTAGAAATGATGTAGCTGATGCATTGGTAGAGGCCAAGATCATGATGGTGCAAACAAACACAAACAAGGTACCCACAGCTATATAGCTTCCCCACCCTGCTTCCACGTAAGTTGCCTGCTTCACCAACAGCCGTTGACTCTTGAAGTACTTTCCAATGCCCACAAAGAAGCATGAAAAGCCTATCGCAACAAAGGTATAGCCCACTGGCTTATTTGATATATCAGCACGAGGTGCATTTTCATTTTCTTCTGGTAATCGAAATTGTACCAAGACTGTAAATCCTGTAATTATGTAAATCAAGAAAATGTCGGTATTTGCTATTTTGCTTGCACGTTGATGATCAAATTACCCAAGATTATAAGCGTACATGACAATCTAAACCAAGTGAGCCAATTTCTTTCATTTGCCAACTGATCACGAGCCATGCTGATGTTGTTTGATACAAGCAGTGAATAATCCAAGCAATTTTCTAATTTAGTTGAGTTGTACACTTCAACTTTATCTGCTATCTCAAGCTTTGGTTTTTGTAGTAATGGTTTGTTGATACTATTTGTTCTAGTGCTGATTGAAGGACCTTCCTCTGCATTATTTGTAAATGACATTTGAATTTATAATATTAAGTGGTATATGGAAGGAAGAGTAAATGGAAAGAAAATCGGCAACTTTTTAGCTGTCTTTTTGTTGGTGTAACAATGCTGATGCTTGATTACACCATCAGTGCCATAAATCATTGGTCTTTCAATGAAACCCCCTAGTTACATCTATCCTGTTGTTCATGACACTTTTCATATTTGGTACATGGATCAAGTGCAAAGCACTCTAATCGAATAAGCCGGTCAATGGTAGTTTGCTCCAAAATGACATTTGAAAAAATAAAGAAAAATATCCAGAATCGGCTCTGTTGAGACAATAAAACTATTCGCTTTGAGATGAGCACCAATCGATAACAAGTCATCATTGTCAAGTAAAGGTCTATTGACAAACGGTACTATTATTTACAGCATTTTGTTGATCATTTGATGATTCCAAATGTTATGAATGTGCAGAAGCAACGTCAGTATATACATAAATGTAACCAAGAGAATCAATTGCGTTTAGAATAGACTTTGTGTGTATTAAGTATGTGTGATGAAGCTATTATGGCAGATGCAAATAAGAATTGTTGAAATTAAATCGCATATACTGCCACGATAATGCGTATGTAACTTTGAATATTGAATGATATGGGTAGCAATGCAATTTAAGCACACAGATAACCCGTTACATTGTAATATCAAGTAACATACACTGCACTAAAATCTTCATAGCTCTATTTGTAATCGTCGATACGACACTTCTACGATGCTCCAAGTCTACATCAATGAGAACAACTCATATAGGATAACTATTATACTTGTATTGCCTCTTATTAATCAATAGTATGCTAAAACACGGCCAAAATTTAATGCATTTGATGAGTGATTTCTCGAGTTAGAAGCTGTTTTATACATCAGGAATAGCACCAAACAATTGCTCTCGACTAGCCCTTACTTACTGATCCATTTTCTCAACTTTTTTTGGGATCGATGGAATCCATCAAAACGCATGAGCTACCCGGGGTTGGTTATTTAGCCATTTTTTTTAAGCCCATGTTTTTCTTATTTAGCCATTTTTTTATTTTCGCCGGAATTTGAGCAATTTGTCCGGTTATAATTAGTTTGCCATTTAATGCAAAAAAAATTATTTTCCCATTTTCTATGGTGAATCTAGATATGTCAAGGGACACCTATTGTCTTATATATATAACTTTGCTGTTATTATTAAATGAATTAATATGATGCCGCTTAATGTATTGAACAACGGTACAGATAAGTGAAAAGTGGAAAACAACATGGTTGTATAAAACAAAAATGGCTACACAAAAAAAAAAAAATGGCTACAGAAAAAAAATGGCTTCAAAAGAAAAAAATGATTAGTTGAATCGATGACAGATGCTCTTCTTGTGTCCACAGCCATAAAATCTACCTTGAATTGTCTATAATAAACTAAATGGTGTAGTTAGTACCTTGTATACAGTCAACGCCATGTCCAGAAAAAATGGCTACAAAAAAAAATGGCTAATAAAAAAAAAATGGCTAATAAAAAAAAATGGCTACATTATTAATTCTTAATAGCCTAGGTACTATAGAAACGTTTGGCGAATATTTAATATGGTGAAGCTATTTGTTTGGCTTTATAAACTCGTTTATGAAGCAAGTGCACTCTACAAAAGGCATCGAATAGATTTCAAAGAATTCATGAATTATGCTTTGTCGGCAGGTGTTATTAAAAAAAAAAAAGTACATGGTGTTGACTGTATACAAGGTACTGACTACACCATTTAGTTTATTATAGACAATTCAAGGTAGATTTTATGGCTGTGGACGCAAGAAGAGCATCTGTCGTCGATTCAACTAACCATTTTTTTCTTTTGAAGCCATTTTTTCTGTAGCCATTTTTTTTAATAATTAGCCATTTTTTTTTATTAGCCATTTTTTTTTGTGTAGCCATTTTTTTTGTAGCCATTTTTTTTTTTTTTTTTTTTTTTTTACATGAGATTGATACGCTTCTGATCAAAGAAGACCAATCTGTGCCTTTTGATGATACAGGTAAAATGCTTCAAGAGACATTGCCCTTAGGGGTGCCGTTATATCCTGAATCAAAAGAGGCAGATTATCAAAAATTGATATATGAAGAACAATAAAAGAAAAAAAAATTATGCAATCATGGAATAATCGGCTGATTACTATCCAATGTCTAATGTTTTTTATAACTGGATTAAATACATTGATAAGACTGCATCAAATATTTACATGATTATTTTGATAGCTTTCGACAAGCAAGTAGCAGAGCAAGATACGACTGAATGTCAACATGAATTTATAAGCTTTTCTGTTTTCAAGTTTGCCATTTTTTTATAAATTAAAAAAGATTGAAAAATTAATAGTAGAGCTTTGCCGGAGAGATCGCTACTAGTTGCTCAAATTCCGGCGAAAATAAAAAAATGGCTAAATAAGAAAAACATGGGCTTAAAAAAAATGGCTAAATAACCAACCCCGAGCTACCCCTTTACAGAAACATCGAAAATCAGTTGATTGCGTTTTTGACCCCAAAAATGAAAGCTTTTACTATGGTGTCTATAAGTTCAAATGAATTCTACTGATCCAGGGCAACATATGAAATACCTTTTGTGAGACCTTTCTATGCGAAATCTTGGCATTTCGGCAACAAACCACTTTTTACATTATTGAGAATTGCGTGCGATTTTTATTGAAGAAGCTCAACATGACTAGTACCATTAGATGCGTTGTCAAAAGTTTTATGTAAATGTATTAGAAAGTAGGGCACGACGAGCACAACTTTTATAGCCAAATTTGGCAAAAAAGGTGAAAACATGTTTTTTGGTACATGAAATGAACAAATTAGGAACAGAATTTTCCACTACCACTATTGCTGCGAACATTTCAAACCCAGATAGTGTTGGTGCTGCGCTGGTGCTTTTAGGCCAGTAAAATGGCCGATTCATGATAGTAATTGATGTTTTCAATAGCTAGCCCTGAACGGATGCTATGCGGCGCCAACCAGATATAAAGGCAATTGCATATAGAACTGTTAGTGCGTTCTTGGTACTAACAGAGAAATAACTAGTTGCAAGTAAAGTAATAATAAATGGTGCAAAGAATAAGAGTTGTGTAGGGAATAATACAGACCTGTATATGGAGTAAGACTGTATGAGAAGAAGCTGATATTTGTGTAGGAAGTAATTTTCGATTGTGCAAATAGTAATACCTATACAAGAAAAAGTGAGGGCAACGAGATACATCAAATAGACAAGCCCCTTATGTATCAACTCGTTAACTCCTGTTATTTGGTAATTTCAGGCTATTTTATCATCATTATTCATACATTTTATTGTGTTTTGCCATCAAGCCTTTCAATTTCGCCAGAATTGCTATTCAAATTTGCACTTGATGGCAGTATATAAAGAATTTCTTCTTTGATCATGCTTCAAGAGAAGAATTTAAGATAAACTCATACCAAGCCCCCATCGTTTCCTTGTAGTAGTATATCTGTGTAATGAAGGTTACAATGATTCACTTGTATTTGCCCTGGCACTTTGTGCATTGTGTAAATGGATTTTCTCTTATACCCAGAAAGCAGACAGCCATCATCGAATTACCACCACAGAGTAGCATGCCTTGGTCGTATGCTTAAAATGCAAGTCCAATTTTCGTTGCAAAGTAGTTTAAGCAGAGCTATCTGAGCAATGCAGCCAACAATTCATGCTATGTTTGACTACTTGTGAACAGTGCCCCTCATCAAACAAATTGCCCTAGTTGTAAGTACCACATCTTCTCCTACGTAGTATCTTTACTAAATCTCACTCTTTTCTCTCTTGTCTCTACTTTCTCTTTTCTATCATTTCTTTTATATTAAATCCAAATATGCGTTTCTCTGTCTGGCTTTTACGAAATTGATTTGTGTTTTTTACGAATTTAGTTTGCGTTTTTACGAAATTAAAAGTGAATAAACCGTATATTATATATCGCTTAAATCTTTTCGCATTCCCGAACCCATCTTCTTCTTCGTGTCATATTCTCGCTATTTTGCTCTCCATCGTCGAAATCAACAGGTTCGATTTGTGGCATCGAAATTTTCCAATTATCATCACTGTAAATCCATCCATCATCATCTGGTTTTACTGCAATCTATGAAATAAAGGTTGAGTTTTGCAGACTTTTTTTTCTTCAAGAGTTAATTTCCTTACTTCTAAAAAGACGAACAACTAGATGTTAGCTTTATTGTCCTTTTATACAGTTGATTATAAAACTTACCAATTTCTAAATAAGTGTCGACCCAGGGGCCAGTTGTATCTAATGTCCATTCACTTGTTTCTTTCCATTGGTATCCTTTTGGTGCAGGTATTTCTGTAATGATTGGCATATAGATGGATCCCGTAAAGTCAGACCATGGCGACCTCTCATCATTCACCATCTAAACACGCAAGCGTAAATGTTACTCTTTACCAAAATCGACAGTAAAAATCGATTATATACACATACCTCATGCAAATATCCTCGCCTTGGCCACCAACGTTGATTCTCAAACACAGAAATTTCTTGCAAACAGTATTGATTCTCCAATCTCTTTTCCAGATCAGCATACCATTCCAGTAAAGCCATTGTGTTTCTCTTCCCGAATTGTGCCATATAAGGCTGGACTTCACTGATAACATACTTTGCAAACCTAGTATTGAGACCATAAACGAGTAGGCCAAAGGTTAAAAATATAAACTTGATAGGCACTATATAGAGCACCGAGGAAATCAACAAACTCGAGATTATGACCAATTGCAAAATTCGCATTGTTTTCTCTTCAGATGACCAGTTGAACTGATTTGCCTGCATCATGATCCAATCATACATATCACTGAATTCACCCATTGTGTTTTGAATATTTTGCAAGTTTTTCAAGTATTCTGGGGATTCATCGGAAGCAGGTTGAAACAGTGCTGAAAGACTGAATGGAAACATGTTGGGTGTGTCATGCTGAGGAGTGCGCTTATTATTGGATGTATCCTCCAGAGGTTTTTTATCAGTGGTAACCTTTGCTATCTTTTGCTTGATTTTCTCCTTTGTGTCAATCTTCTCAGGCGCCTTTCTTCTAGAATAGCTTGATAGAATAAAATAAACCAAGATGGCTTGAGGAGCAAGGAAGATCAGCTTGGGATATAAACCTACATGATATCATATGTCAATAATAGTAATAAAAAAAAAAAGTGACACATCAACTCCGAATTGAAATGTTCTCAATACGTACATATTAAGCAGTAAATGATTAGTGACACCAATGTATCGACTCGGTTCTCCCAGCTCAACAATAACAAAAGCTCATCTCTGAATGCAAACACTGGACCACATCTAGACACAAATCGCGTAAAGTTGCGAGCTGTAATTTGAGGATTTAAAGGTGCTTGTTGAGCCAAATAGGCATTGACAGGTACTTGCTCAGTAGTAGCTGCTTCTGCGAGAATATTCTGTAGTTTGTCGGATGTTGCAATGGCTTTGACGTGCTCAAATGTGGATTGATAGACACTCGTACCACCTACCTTGACATGCGTTGATGCAGTGGATGATGTGCTTGAAGATGTTGAAGGTCGACGATCAGTGTCTGTTGTTTTTTGAGATAATCGACGCAAGTAGTCTGCTGCTCGTGAAGTGGATTTTGAGTCTGTGTCGTTCAGAAATCCTTGTGTAATGGCACGAGAGCATTTTGGTGCTGATGATTGACATTTTCGATGACAGTTGTATCCACATTCTATTTCAATTCGTTGATGTCAATGCTCATCAGTCCAAAACAGTGTACAGCCTTTTTACCTTTACACTGAACTCCTTGCTTTCTCATACCCCATAATAGCTGTTTGCAAGTGTCGCAATACGTCAAATGCGTATAGGTCTTTTCTGCAAACAGATGGCTCATCACTTTTTTTTTGATTAATTTTATTTTGAGTAGGATGGTAAAATGAAAAAAGAAGTGTGAAATGAAACATTTGGTTTGCTTTAATGACATCTTATCATAGTCACATTGCTCTTTGATTGATGCATAAAAATACATGTTAAATCAGCATTCAAAGTGATCTGAGCTTGGCTAAAAGCTGGATTTATCGTCCAAATAGTCGATAGCATATGAATTCGAAACAAGTGCAGTGTGAATATGCTACTGAATTCACCCGGCTGTTCATTCAACTACATTTCTTTCGAGCATTTGTGATTTTTCGTGCCTCCATTCCCGAATTGGATAACATGCTTCTGTCTTGTTACAGATTCATGTTGCACTAAAAATTAAATTTATTTCATCGTAACCCCTTTTTTTCTTGCTTTCTTCCTTTCTTTCGTCTTTAGATTTCGAGCAAATGTCTGATAAGCCGGTTGCAAGAAAGCCGTCTGTCAACAAGAGGAAATCCTTGTTGTCAGAACTGGGTATCAACGCTGGAGGAGCAACACCTGGCTCTGCAACAGCAGCTACAAAGACAACAACATCTCCTCCTTCAACTCTTGGCAGAAAGACATCTATTAATAACAAACCAACATCACCTTCAGTCTCAAGAACCCGGAACTTGACTTCAAGTCCCAGTCCACCTACCGCTACTAGAAAGAAGGTCGCTCCTTCTTCTATCAAGGTTGACCGCACCACGAATGTGAATGCTGCAGCAAATTCACCTACTTCACCAAATCCAAAGCGTAGATCATCGATTGTGCCAACTACTTCAAATACCAGAGCATCCATGTCGCCACTTGCTCGAAGAGCGTCTGTCAATGTCAGTAATTCATCGTCCGGTCCATCTATGAGCAACAAGAGATTATCTACACCCGCTGGTTTGGAGTCATTAGCAGAAGTTCAAACGATAAAAGAACAAGTAAGATCTATTTGCCACCATATAATCATTTTTTTTTCACTGACTAGTGCTGTTACTTTAGCTTGTCGAAAAAGACAAAGAGATCCAAAGCTTGAAAGAAAATGAATTGAAATTAAAAATTCAGGTACGACATTTAATTTTATGATTTCCTGGCTGCTAATGGCGCCCCCTGCACATTTAGACTCAAGAAGAGATCTCTAGTCTGGAAACTCAATTGCAAGCACTCCAGAACGAACTTAAATCGGTAACTATATACTATTACTCGCTTTGGGCCATCTGGATTGACATGCTATTCTAGAATGCTGAAAAGACGATCAGTGATGACGACAATGAACGTATTGTAAGTGCTCATGGGTTCTGTTTTAAATCCACTGATTGTATTAATACTGCGAGCACAGAAGGAGGCAGAGGACAGACTCGGGAAATTGCATAAACTGGAAATGGATCAATTATTGGAGGAACAAGACAAAAAGCTGGACGCTGAATTAGCTGCTCTCAGAGTGGAACTGAATCAAGAGTACGACGCAAAGATTCAGCACGTACATGCCGAATACGCCAAAAAACAAGAGCAATCAAACAAAGACCATGAGCTGGCTCTACTGGTAAAACCAAATCAAATCGCAAGCTCACTATTCACCCATTATTGACTCTTTCAATTATACCAAGAATAGGCTCAGAAGGAAGATTTCATCCAGAAATTAAACAATGAAAAAGAACTGCATGAAGCTTATAAAAAAGAGCAAGAGTCCACTGTATCTACACTAAAGCAACAAATCCAGGATCTGCAAGAGGCTCAAACCAATAGCCACATGAGAAAGATTCAAAACGAGCTTGATTCCACTACTGCTGCACTGGAAGAGTTTAAACGCCAATCTCAGCATACAACCGAAGCACTCGAAAAGAGATACCGGGAAGAGATTCGACAGCTGCAAAATGGCAGTGATGATACTGCACAAGCATGGTTGGAGAAGACCAGAAGCGCACAACAAGAGTTGGACCAATTGCATGACCAGATACAGAACAAGGACCAACTCCATGCACAAGCCATGGATGCACTCAAACAAACACATGCGCAGGAAATAGATCAGTTGAGTGAGGCATGTGAGAACAAGGAGACTCAAATTGAGGAGCAATCAAGCCAGATTGAAGACTTGCTATATCAAGTGGAGACTTTACAAAACTCATTGGAGGCAGCCACTGTCAGATTGGAGCATACAGCTAAATCTACGCCAACAACATCCAGCAACAGAGACGATATCAATGATTCGGCGACACCACATCAGCCTATCAAGAACATGCATCAAGACTGCCTGGATCGCTTAGAAGTCAAGCAAAAGGAACTTGAGGATCTGAAAACGAGATTGGCGGAAATCAAGGAGACACATGGGAATCAGATGAATAGAATGGCGCAAGAGAAAGCAAACGCCTTGCAGGAACTGAGAAAAAAAGTAACCAGTCTGGAGCAGAAATTAGCAGCTACTACACCTCCCAGCTCCCCAACACGACCCAACAGCACCGTCGTTGTGGGTAATGGCATGTTGGATGAAGAGCGTTTGATACGAATTGCAGAGCAGCATCGCCAGGAGCTGAAAACCATGCACGAGCAGTACCAAATTGTGGTCGATACCAAAGACAGAGAGTTGGAAGACTACGCTTACCGTGTAAAGGCATTAGTAGCAGCCAAGCAAAAAGACATTGAAAAGCTGCAAGTTGAAACCAACAATACCATTGATAAATACGAGCGAGATATTGAAGGATACGAGGTGAGTTTTTTTCTCTTTTTGTTTGAGGGGTTGAGGCGTAGTGTGGGTGTGGGTGTGCTTTATTATTCTTGTTATTCGTTAAAGAAGAAGCATAGTAATGTCTTGTTTATTTGGTTTGTTTGGGATTTGTTGTTGTAGTATTATTCTTTGATGATTTGAATAATCCAATATTCACAATGTATTTCTATTTTCTTTTTATATACCAACAAAATCCAAATTACACATATTCCATCATAGGCTAAAATTGTCGAATACGAGAGAGAATGCAGCAAATTACAAGACAGAGTAACTCACTGGGAAACAATTTCAAACAACAACAATGCTCTTCTGCAAGACATGAAGAGAGGCTGCACAGCACATGTGGATGAGAATGCTCAGCTTATAAGGTAATCTACATAAGAGGAGTAATAGCTTGAGTGGCAATTTCTAACCAATTATAGACTTGTGAATCAATTGCAATCTGAAATTCATCGCTCGTAAATGTCATTCAATAAAGATCTAGTAATGCAATTCAAGTGTTGTACACATCACGTGTGTGCTTGTGGAGAGCCAACTCATTTCCTCCTGCTGTGTCCATCCAAAATGCACCTTTCTTTTTTTTTTTTTCTTCTTTTCGTGTCAAAAATGTTGTTTAAACAAACCTTTAGTTTAGTGCAAAAGAGATTCTATCACCCTCGTCTTCAGGGTAAAAACGTTTTAATGTAAGCAACAGAAAAATCCATGCCTCCGAGACATAGAGTGAACGTCCAACACAATATAGCACAGGAGCATCTGCCGGTATTGGCGAAGCTTGTGCCAAAGAATTCGCCAAACAAGGCTCAAATTTGGTGAGTTTCTAGCGCAGAATAGGCATTCCCACGGATCAATTAACGTTGCTCTATATTTTTTTTTTCCGCAAACCAGATTTTAGCCGCTCGTAGATCAGAGAGATTAGAAGCATTAAAGAAGGAACTCTTGCAGCAGCATAAAGACATTACAGTGGATACTTTATCTCTGGACGTCCGTCAAAAAAAGAACATTGATACTGCTATCTCCAAGTTGCCTCAAAAGAATGACATTGACATTTTGGTGAACAATGCAGGTCTTGTTATTGGTCTGGATCATTTATCAGATGTTACAGAAGACGCATTTGACACCATGTTTGAGACCAATGTCAAGGGCCTTGTGTTCCTGACACAAGCCATCCTGCCAGGCATGAAGGCCAACAATAAGGGGCATATTATCAACATTGGATCAGTCGCTGGGAAAGAAGCGTATCCAGGAGGAAGCATTTACTGCGGTATGTAATGGTGTCTACAGCTTGTTTCGAATCAAAACTCATGGTCAGATGTGTATAGGATCAAAGCATGCAGTGGACGCTATTACTCGCTCCTTGATTCATGAACTTATGGATACACCAATTCGTGTGAGTCAGATTTGCCCTGGCATGGTCAATACAGAATTCTCTACTGTGCGCTTTGATGGAGACAAGGCTAAGGCAGATAATGTGTACAGGGGCGTGGATCCTCTGGTAGGCCAAGATATTGGTAAGTGCGAGCGTAAATTATGCAACAGAGCGAATCGACTGATGTGCAGATATACTGTACAGCCGAATTAGTAACATTCACTGCCTCTCGACCTCCTCATGTCAACATTTGTGACATGTTGGGTAAGTAGCTTGACAGACCGCGCTTGGATCATCTACTGAACTCATCTACTGTTAGTGTTTCCAACTGCTCAAGCAGCAGCTACAACTGTGTATCGACGACCCATTGACAATAAAAAATAGAGAATATTTTTATTCATAATAGAAAAAGAGATACAAAACTATTTTAAGAGTTGGGTGGTTATTTACATGATTCAACGTCTTCTCTTGGGTACAGATTCTTGGTCAATATCCATATCTACCTCCGTCAAGGGACGCTTGTTTGTATCTTGATTAGACTCTGCTTCAGGTTCATCCAACATGCCCAAATCGACGTCATTGAATACATGTGCTGCTGGTGTTTCAGGATTGTTGGCTCTCTTTGTTGCGTCTATTCCAGCTGATTTAGTATGCAGTATACGAGATTCATGGCAATAACTTACCGTATCGAAGACCCTTGTTCTTCAAGATTTGATCAATAGATTGAACATAGGCCACGTAATGCTCCCATTCCTTTTTGCCTTCTTCCACATACAATCCTTTTTGTTGTAAGGAATCCTCCAAATGGTTATGACTAGGTTTGGTTAGTCAACATCTAAACAACGAGTATCTTGCAAAATAGACACTTACATTTTAGCGATATCACGAGCACGAGTGAGGCCATCGCTAAACACAGAAAGTACCTTGAAGAATTTGAGGGCATTGTCTCTCTCGTCGTCTCTGTTATTTCTATATGCTTCAGCTGCCTTGCTGAGACAAAAGGTAATGCCATCAAGATGAATGCGTTCACAAACAATCTGAGAAGGCACCTTTCTAGCGACATCTTGCGAATTGGCACGCTTCAATGAGTTGGCTTCCAATCGAGCTAATTTGAGTGTTTTGTCGACCGATCGAGCAGCTTCAGAAACATTGGCCTCAAACGACTATATCGGATCAGTACAAGTCAGACAAAATACAATCAGACTTACATTTTTCAGGGCTTCAAGATAGGCTCTACAAATACCATCAGCAGCAACTTCACTTGCAATCAGATCAGATTGAAACTCGGCAACCAACGACTTGATAACATCATCCAAGCTAGCGTCTGTCGTGCCATACTGATTTAATATGAAAGTAGCATAGTGGATGTCAAACACACCCATGAGGACACCACGGGAGAAGCTTGTCATGAGCTTGTGTAAATAATCCTTTTCGGCGGCAAGTGCGTCTTTGGTTTTCTTGATGTCTTGGTCGTAATCATCCAAACAATTCTTGACCTTTTTAATTTGTTCCTTGACCAGTTCAATAGATGTCTCTTGCAGATCAACAGGACACTTGGTCTTTAAACGGTTCAAGCCGTAGCTTTCAAAGAGATCGCTAGTAAACAACCAGTAGAGATCAACCAAATAACCAAAAGCAGTAACTTGGACTTCAAACGAGATGTTGTCATCTTCACTCTTGAGGATCTCAGTGTACTTGTCCATGACCCAATCACGACGACGCTCAATGACAAGGCCAAGCTCGTTGGTATCAATAGCAGTGGACAGATTGTGGCACTTCCACATCATGTAACGAGAGAGAACAGTGAGCGCGTAAATACTGATGTTCTCTTCTGCCTTTTCCTTGAGGAAGGCAGCGCGTTCAGCTAATGCACCAGCATATTCGAGCACATTCATGCTTGAGCCTTGAGAGTCCTCCATGGCAGCAGTAGCGTCACAAAAGTTGACCAAGCAAGACAAACGAAGCATACTGACAGACACAGCGTGGAGCAGAGAAGGAGAGTAATTGCAGGTGACGAGATCTTTACCCTTACAGGCTTCTCTCACTTGATTGACCACTGCTTCCTTTAATTCACCCAGATGAAGTTGATTCAGTTCATTGAGACTTGTGTTCTTTGACAAATGCTGAAGGGAGTCTGCGCAGTTTCTCAAGAGCTCAGTGGAGGTGGCACCCAGATAGACTCTGATGAGTGTTTCTAACAACTGTTCGTACTCTTTTTCAGCACGCAATTCCATGTACACATTCAAGTTCATCAGTGTTGGTAATGTTGCAAGCTGAGTCATGCGGTTGGGGTCTTCCAGATGCTTTGGCAATAACTTGGGTAAGGATTGAACCAAATGGCGAGAGAGTTCATTTTTGTTTTCTTCCCAGAAGGCATCGTCCAACTTGCGTCTGTCCTTGCTCTCTGGCAAGTTCTTATCGAGGCCCTTTGCCATGGCGGTCTGAATACAGGCAACGTAGACATTGACGAGAATGGTCTCTTCATCTTCGGTTAGTCTGTAGCAATCCTCAATTTCAACACTGCCTTCTGTATCCATGGCATCGTCATCGACTTGTTGTTGAGATTGTGAATGATCGCGATACAGGTAATCAGTCATGGCATTGATGTCTTGCAACTGAGGCATTTGTTCCCAAAGAGCTTCAATGATGTTGTTGATGATGAGTGTGCGCTTTTCAATGAGTGTGCTGGTCACGGACTCCAAGTCAAGTTGCATTTCGTCTGTGGTTTCGTTTCCAAGGATACTGGCTGATTGCTCAACAAGGAAAGCTGAAATAGCCTTAAAAGTAACCCAGGTTGTGTTGACAGATGTTGCTGTAGCGTTGGCAGCACGACGACCGCCCTTGCCGGTCAATGTCTGAGTGACCTGAGCGACTAATGGTTCAATCACATTGGTTTCAATCAAGGTCTTTACAAAGGGTGCAGCTGATTTGCGGACACGAGGAGCATCAGAGGCAATCATGTTGGTCAATTGGCTACGGCCCTCTGCGCTGAGAATGTTGATATTTTGCTTGTAAAGAGCACTGCACAGTTGAATAGCACTGATACGGACAGAGACATCCACATCATACAGGGCCATCTCCTCAATGCGACCAGTAAAGCGACGAGTGAAGCTGTTGAATTTAACAGCAATGCTCTCCACCTTGTACAATTTGATGAGCGACTTGAGCACTTCAGCACGGACGCTGGCGTGTTGGTCGTTGAATGCCCAGCCAAAGAAACGAATGTAGTTGTTGTTGACAAAGAAGCTTTGATAGTTCAACATCCAATTACACAATTCCTTGAAGCATTCATGACGAATAACAGATTCCACATCACGTGCACGATGGACAAAGATATTGTCAAAGAATTCCGTCAGATACTCTTGCAAATCCTTGCACTTGCGATCCTCGGCTACGCAAGTTTGCTTCAAAGTTGTAATTCTGGATTTGGTGGGCTTCTTCTTTTTGGTTTCAGCCGTCAATTGTCGCTTGGCGTTGGTCAGTGTCTCCTGTGCCTTTTCAGCAATAGTACACAATTGGTTCATGATGCGAAGACTGACAAGTGTTGCCGTGTGACGAAAGGGACGATAGGTGGAGCTCGACATGGTGGTCAACCAGTTTTGCAATGTCTCAATCAACATGCCGTCGTAGATGGCTTGATGTTGACACACTTCAATCATTTGGTGGAAAAACAGCAAAATGTTGCGCTTCAAGGTTCTGAATTCCTTGAGTCTACTGACGATGGGATACTCTGTAGGTGGAAGCTGTTTGTCTGGGTTAGCCATGCTATTTGCTGTATGCCACAATGCAACTCACCTTGACAAGTTCAGCTTGAAGTTCTTGCAGTGCATCGTAAGAGCCATCTTCTTGGTTGATGGCATCAATAGTAATAGCCATAGGGCAGCCAGAACTCTACAATAGACATGTATCAGACGTTGAATAATTGGCTGTACACAAACGACTACGTACGCGAATGACAAAGTTGATCAGCTCTCTCAATGCAACAAGTTGATTTGTTTTATACTGCTTGACCCAAGCTTCAGCGACTTCCTCCATATCAATCTCTGGTATCAATGCCTTCTCTACAACACCACCAGAAAGCATCAGTTTCAAGCACTTTTTCATTCTCACTAGAGATGTACACTACCATATAAACTATCTTGAGTGGAAGGGTCTTGAGTTACTGGGATCAACAATTGACTACTGTTGTTGAGAAAAGCAGAAGGGATAGTTTTGGCTGCCTTTTTTCTGGTGGCAGCAGGCTTTCTCTTGGACTTGTTGGCTCTTCTGTCATGATCACTGTCAGAATCACTATCCGAAGAGTTCAATTCATCCTCCTCATTTTCATCTTCACTGGAATCTTCTTGAATGATTCTTCGTCTTGTATCAGCTAATACATGTTATTAATGCTTACCAACTGCTGACCGTGTTTTCCAGTTATCTTACTTACCAGCCTTTTGTTTCTTGAACATATCAGGTACTGTTCTGTTTCGAAGAGGTCTTTGTGAAGAAGACTCTGCCTACATAATGTTAGATTTATTGCCGACTATAGGCTGTCTAGTTAATCTTACTACGCTAGTGTTCTTTCCCCTGGGCATTTGTCTTGAATCGAGTTGTAATGAAGAGGGAAAAAAAGCTGTTGATGGGATCGCGTCTTGCTTGATTAAGAACGCGGCTGTGGATTTGTTGCTCAGCGCGTGCTGACTTTCCAAGTGACTGATCAAAAGAGTACGTTGATTTGCAGATGTCTACAATGCATTTATAATTGTATGGTCCAACAAAGATGCCCTCTATTGTTTTTTTTTTTTCGTAAAAGAAAGGTGAGATATGTGATGACTGTACTCTTCAAATAACAAGGAAAGCCTTTGACACATTATACAAGCAGAAACACACTGTGTTCAACAATTGGACCATGTGGGACT
Organism: Mucor circinelloides; assembly: GCA_037974945.1. Lineage (NCBI taxonomy): Eukaryota > Fungi > Mucoromycota > Mucoromycetes > Mucorales > Mucoraceae > Mucor > Mucor circinelloides. Next base: position 2,176,154 of record JBBNAA010000005.1, on the reverse strand, counting down.
CAGATCATGGTCGCAGTGGAGTTTTACTGGGTGGGTGTTACTTCCTGCAAAATTTTAGCGCTCTACATCATCGGACGCTACTCCACACAGCCCTACAATTATAATCCGCTTTTAACACTTTGGTGCAAAATATTATGTCAATGCTGAACTATAGGATAGTACTGATCTTCCATAGTAAGATTGAGTACCATAAACCTTGCTAGACCTCCATAGCTTCACTTGTATTTATGGATATGACCCTTTTTGCGATGCTGCAGATCTATATCAATGAGAGAAATTCATATACAAGCAGACAGTATACGTTTATTAGCTCTTGCTATTCAATAGTATACGAAAACACAGCCAAAATTTGATGCGTTTGACGAGTGATTTCTCGAGTTAGAAGCTGTTTTATACATCAGGAATAGCACCAAACAATTGCTCTCGACTAGCCCTTACTTACTGATCCGTTTTCTCAACTTTTTTTTGGGATCGATGGAATCCATCAAAACGCATGAGCTACCCCTTTACAGAAACATCGAAAATCAGTTGATTGCGTTTTTGACCCCAAAAATGAAAGCTTTTACTATGGTGTCTATAAGTTCAAATGAATTCTACTGATCCAGGGCAACATATGAAATACCTTTTGTGAGACCTTTCTATGCGAAATCTTGGCATTTCGGCAACAAACCACTTTTTACATTATTGAGAATTGCGTGCGATTTTTATTGAAGAAGCCCAATATAATTAGTACCATTAGATGCGTTGTCAAAAGTTTTATGTAAATGTATTAGAAAGTAGGGCACGGCGAGCACAACTTTTATAGCCAAATTTGGCAAAAAAGGTAAAATCATGCTTTTTTTGGTATATAAAATGAACAGGATTTTCCACTGCGAAAAAAAAAAGAACCAGTTTAAATCCAGCCCCCATCTGCTGCTGTTTCAACAAAATGCTTAGATCATGAAAGCATTTGATGTTTCTGGCAGCTAATCCAGTATGAATGATATGTGGTGCCAATTTTTCAAGAACCATTGTATAGCTGATAAGATACTCTCAGTACAGTCTGAAAAAAAAGCTAGTTGCGCACAAAATTATATAATTAATATCAAAAAGGGTTGTGCAGAGAGAAATATCTAACTGAATGTGGAGTAAAATTGTATGAAGAGTAGTCGTTAATTGTGCTCAATAGCAGCTTGTTACTACTTTTTTCAGTGCTGTTTGTCACCTTGACTTGTTCTATCCAGCGCATAACAGGTAGCGTATATCAGAACTAAGTCAGTGCTTTACAGCAGGATATTACGACATGCAGTCTTATTTTAATGTTTCAATCATGGGTAACCAAACACCTGGAATATAAAACAAGGCATCTATCAAACCATGCTGCCATTGTATCAAGGATCAACAAAGTAGTTTATTGCTATGCAAACACGAACCTGTGAAACAACACATGTAACCATGGAGTAAGTTTCCCACAATCATGGGTGTTTGTAGGAACATTTGATATTTAATCTTTAGCATTAACAGAATTGCTCCTTCTTCTTTCAAATAAATATTTATACACAGAAATGACAGAATCTATTGATGCACTTGTAGAGAAATGGCTTGCTGTTGATAAGGTACTTTATCACTGGCTGTTTACCATGTGCCATTCCCACTGACTACTGTCGTAGAATGAAGAAACACGCAATGAAATCATCGCGCTCCAGAAAGCAAACAATGTCCAAGAACTCGAAAAGCGACTTTCCACTCGTATTGAATTTGGAACTGCCGGTAATATGAGTATCATGTAAAGCAAACGTATTCAAATACGAATGACGTATATGTGTATAGGCTTGAGAGCAAGAATGGAAGCAGGCTTTTCTAGAATGAATGATTTGACCGTGCTTCAAGCATCACAAGGCCTCGCCGTCTATATTGAGAAGACAGTGAAAGACGCCAAAACAAGAGGTGTCGTTGTCGGTCATGACCATCGTCATCATTCAAAGGAGTTTGCTCAATTAACTGCTGCTGCTTTCATTCAACGTGGATTTAAAGTTTGGTTTTACAAGGAATTGGTTCACACTCCTTTAGTAGTAAGTGGAAATGACAGTTTGGAGCTATACAGTCGATATGCTAACATCAAGCACAGCCCTACACTATCAAAAAATTGCGTGCTGCAGGTGGTGTCATGATTACTGCGTCTCATGTAAGTACCGAGAATGTATGTAGCGCATTTCAAAATGGCTGACAATGTAGGAAATAGAACCCTAAAGACGACAATGGCTACAAAGTTTATTGGGAAAATGCCTGTCAAATCATTCCTCCTCACGACGAAGGTATTGCTGCTACAATTCTGGAGAATTTGGAGCCTTGGGGCTGGAATTATGATCTGGTTGCCACTAGTGATTTAGTGAGTGATCCTACCGATGAAGGTGTCATTGACTCATATTTCCAAGAAGTGGAGGCATTATGTAAGAACAAGCAAGACAACCAAGACACCAATGTCAAGTTTGTTTACACTGCAATGCACGGTGTGGGTACTCCATACGCTAAACGCGCATTTGCTTGTTTCGGATTACCTCCCTTTGAGCCTGTAGAAGCTCAGATTTTACCTGATCCTGATTTCCCTACAGTTGCTTTTCCCAATCCTGAAGAGGGTAAAGGTGCTTTGAATTTAGCTATCCAAACTGCCGATAAAGTGAACGGTAACATCATTTTGGCTAACGATCCTGATGCTGATCGTTTGGCTATTGCTGAAAAGCAGCCCAAGTAAGTTTTTTTTTTTTTTTTTCAAGGTCATTAGAGGATGGATTCATCTAACAAACACATGAATTAGTGGTAAATGGGTCATTTTCACAGGAAATCAAATTGGTTCTATATTGGGCGCAGCTTCTTTTGAAAAGGCAATTGCTTCTGGTCAAAGACCTGAGCATTTAGCCATGGTTGCTAGTACAGTTTCCTCTAAATTCCTTGCTCGTATGGCCGAAGTAGAAGGGTTCAGATTCGAGGAATCATTAACTGGCTTCAAATGGATCGGCAACACTGCTATGCGTCTCGAAAAGCAACGACTCAATGTCATCTTTTCTTATGAAGAAGCTATTGGATTCACTATTGGAGACATTGTCAAGGATAAGGACGGTGTTAGCGCCTTGGCTTTCTTTTCTGAATGGGCTGTTCAACTCTACAAACGTGGGATTACTGCCTACGATTATTTGGAGGAATTATACAAGAAATACGGTTATTTCGTAAGCGAAAACTCTTATTTTATCTGCGATGACAAAAAGAAGATTTCAAAAATCTTTGACCGTATTCGTTTTGGAGAAGAAAAGCAACGAGAAGACGAAAAGGTGAGAGGAGCAATCCATCAAGCGATGCCTCATACTCAATATGTGTGTATTTCTTTAGGTTGGACACAAGTTGTGCTATCCCGAAACTATTGGCGGCCACAAAGTCATTGGCATTCGTGATTTGACTGTTGGATACGATTCAACCACTGCTGATAATGAGCCAACATTGCCTGTCTCTGCATCCTCTGAAATGATTACATTCCGCTTGGATAACCACACAGTGTTTACTATTCGCACAAGGTACCATAAAAGCATTTTTGATCTAGTTTAACAATCTAACGAATTGATTTGCAGTGGCACTGAACCAAAGATTAAATACTACTCCGAGTTGCGTGGTGCAAGTGAGGAACAAGCCAGAATTGATCTCCATCAAGTAGTTGAAGCTATTGGCGATGAACTCATGGAATACCAAAAGAACGGACTGGCCAAGAAGAAGGAGGAGGAATAAAGGATATTTGCATAGTATGAAAAGTGTGAACATTCGTTTGCATTTGTTTGAATAAATCACAATCACATCATACCGAGAATCTTTTTTTTTTTTTTTTTTTTTTACTGCCATGCATGTTTACCTCATTTTGACGTATTTCTCTTGACATGATGCGAAATGAAGAATGGAGTGGAGAGACTCACAAATTACAGACAGCAATGGTTAAAGGATGTGGTCATTTTTGACATCAAACATGAACAATCCTGACGCAACCACAATTCGAGCTGACATTGCTTCTTATTGAAACCCAAAATCGAGACTTGTTGCCATGAAATCTTTGATCCTTCCATTTCATGGAAATAATGATGATATTTCCCGGCTGTTAAACGATCACCCTTCGAGGACGCCTTGTGTGTCCTTGGAGATATGACGAAGTACGCCTGGCCACCCACCTTGTTACTAGGGGCGTGTTTATGAAAGATCTGAATAATTCCAATGTTGAAACTTTTTACACATGAAAATGAAAAATGAAAAAAAAAAACGAATGGGCAGGCGGGAATATCAATGACAACCCCTCTTCATCATGGGAAGAATTTCAAGGGTGGGCTGTGAGTTTAATTTCTGTTGTTCTTCTTTCTTGTTTTCCGTCCATTTAATACATCAATAAAGTATGCCCAGCGCTCAACAAACACAAATGCTCATGGCTCCCATCAAGCTGTACAGAGAGATTTTACGCTCTCATCGTTCATTGCCGCCTGCCATGCGATCACTTGGCGATGACTATGTCAAGGCTGAATTCAAAAGACACAAGGACATTGATAATCCAGCACACATTGTTGGTTTTGTATCCCAATGGCAATCGTAAGATCAAAGAGACACATATGCTGTATGGATGAAATGAAACCAACGCTGTTCACCCTTGTAGATATCTTGATATGATGCAAACACAAACAGCGCCATTGCCTCAAGAGTCTTCTGCGCCTTCACACGACACACTTGTTAGAAGCTTCAACAATCCTGCTGATGGAGGTTGGGGAAAGAAACTAGACACTGAATTACTAGATAAAATGAGCGATGAGCAACTGGGTCAGCTGTATGAATTAAGACAAGAAGTTAAAAGATCATTAGGCGATAAAGAATGAATAAAGTGTACAAGTTGAATTATTCATCTCGGGCGGGTAAAAGTTTATTTGTCGTAATTGTAGTCAGGGATATCTCCAGCAAACATCCAAGATCGCTGTTCACCATCACTGAGATGGGCACAACTACCATTTTCAACCAAAGACCAGGTACCATCTTGTTGACGCAGGAGACGAGAGAGGGAGCAAGTGCCACAACGCACTGCATAATTAGAGTCTCTCAGCAATGCTCTGACAGCAGCAATAGCAGATGCCGCATGACCTGATAGTAAAATTGTGTGAGGGGAATTTGATTCAGCATCCAAATCTGCAATTAGTTTGTCCAGGCCTCTCTTGACACGCAAATGACATTCATGCACAGTTTCGACACCACTGGGCAAAGGGATGCTGGATGTGTGGTCAGTAATGTTCAGTTTGGGGAAGAGTTGCTTCAGCTCTGTCAAGGGTGCAACAGGCAGATAGGATCCATGAGCAATACCGTAGAACTCGGCCATACTGTAATCCACAAAGAGAGGTATGTCGCATTCCTTGACGAGCGGATACACTGTTTCCAAAACACGATACATGGGAGATGAGTATATGCGATTGATGGATTTGTCTTTAAGGTAGTTTGCGACTTCTTGGGATTGCTTTCTTCCCAGTTCTGAAAGAGGTGGATCATTGCGCAGATTAGTAGGGAGAAAAGGAGTGTCATTCACCCAGTCTTCACGATAACCATGTCTCACGACCCAAACCTCCTGCACAACCATGTTGAGTCTATATACTTTAACTAACAAAAAAAAAAAAAAAAGTGCCTGCAAAAAAATTTGTTGTCAATCAATTGATTATCTTTCAATGTTGGGTTTCACACGATGGAGTCACAAAAGAACGTGTTGAAGGCACCATCGATTGATCTGTAGTAGATTGGACATCATCAATGTCTTGCTCCGAGGCATAAGCACTGAATCTAATCAATTCACTGCTGAGATTCCAGTGCTACTACTACGACCTCTTGCATAAACACAGATCCGATTGATAGAAACAGGGTTTATTGTGAAATTGATTTGGGTGTTGATGATGATTTGTAGTGTAATTCATAGTATTTTTTTCTTTTTTTTTTTTTTTAATTTTTATAAAGTATATGATGAGAATTGATCTTGAAAGAAGTTTTTTTTTAAAGTGAGCAGGAGAATATGAGAGGCAAAAAAAAAATAGGAATCAAGAGAGATATATCAAGTGAGGACAAACATACACATACACAAACAGAGACACCGACAGACAGTGAGAGAGAGAGAGAGGGGGGAGGGATTACATGTATAGAAAATAGACAAAATAGAGAGAGAGAAAGAGAGAGAAAGAGAGAGAGAGAGAGAGAGAGAGGATGAAGAAAGATGTATTAAAAGTCTTCATAGAGTCGGTTGGTATTTACTAAATGAAATGGCTTGGAAGGAGACTGCAAAGAGGGCTTGCGATCGTCCATCATGTTTTGTATGTCATTTTGTTTGCGCAGATAGCCTCCCTCATCGTTATCATTTTGCTCTGGTAAGTATGGATTGTTGGCATTGCTGCTGCTGTTGTTATTGTTGTTGTTATTATTATTCGAGTTGGTATCAGGAAGGAATGAGTATTGCTGTTGCTGGTGTTGTTGTGGAGATCCATGTCCTGCTTTGGTTTGGCTACGTAAACTAAGAGTCAATTTATTTAATTTTTAGTGACAAATGTGTTCCGTAAAGAGCGAGGAAAATAGACTTACACTCTACTACTTGAAGGGCCTGTTGGAGGGTGGAAGTGTGTACGTTTTACAGAGAAAAGAGGATCAGCAATGCTTGGTTCGATAGGGTTTGTTTCATCAGTCAGCACCCTCTTTCTCTCATACTTACCACCTAACTGTTGTTGTTGTTGTTGTTGTTGTTGTTGCATTTGATGCTGCTGCTGTTGATTGTCCCTAACCAGCATTCTTCCTCCTCCTGTTCCCGTGTACCCCAGGTGGTTAGCATATGGATCCTGGTAGCCTGTTGGCGATGCTAATTGTTGCTGCTGTTGTTGAGCCTGTTGCTGCTGTTGGGCTTGCTGTTGAACTTGTTGCTGTTGCTGCAATTGAGCTTGTTGAGCTTGTTGCTGTTGCAATTGTTGACTACTGGATACAACAGGGCCGCCAGAGAAATACGTGGGTTTGTGCTGAAGCATCTTTTGCTGTTGTTGATATTGCAGCATAACATCATCTAAACGTTTGGAAGTTTCAGGTGATTTGGTCTCTGAGCGATAAGGGGCTCTAAGATTTGCTGAAGGTAGTGGTGCACCGGTAGCCATTGCGCTTGGCATTCGTCTAGGATTGGCATCAAATGGAGGGGTAGATCCCATATATGCATTTAAAGGATTCAAACCAGTATCTGGAGCTTGATAGGCAGCCTTCTTTTCTTGCTATATGTGTTTAAGGAGAGGAAAAGGTTGGTATTCCAATTATTTATATCTTACACTTCTCCACACACACACACACTCTCTCTCTCTGGCATTTGCACTTACCAATTTGCGGATGGTCCAATCAAAGACATAATCGTATTGAAAGCCTTCACGGACAAACAGATCTCGAAATAATTTACGAAGGTAGGAATAATCAGGTTTATCGTCAAAGCGAAGAGATCGTACATAATTGAGGTATATTGCGAACTCCTGATGCAAACCACGACATAATGCGTCTGCAGGTGTAGTCATTTTCTTTTCCATGATTTTGTCGTATTTCTCTTTCTTTGTTCTGGCTCTAATGCCTTGCCAAGGCAACTGACCTCGACAGAAATACACCAGGATGTAGCCTAGTGATTCAAGGTCATCACGCCGTGATTGTTCTGCGCAGAAAAAGAAGCGCGTTAGTGTCTCAATTATCTACAGAGTAAAGATCTTACCAATTCCCAAATGAGTATTGACACTAGCATAACGTGGAGTACCAGTCAAGTTTTTGTTTTCTCTGTAGGGTATATGTACATTACTCTTTGGATCTCTATATCTTTTAGCCAAACCGAAATCAATCATGTTCACTTGATTCCCACGTTTACCAATACCCATTAAGAAATTATCGGGTTTTATATCTCTGTGGATGAAGCCTACAAGATAAGCATTAGTACAAACCATGCAAAATATTGTTGCGAGCTGTTGCAATGCACCTTTTGAGTGAACATATTCTACGCGAGATAGCTACAGAATCGTTTCAGTATGTGTGTTGTTAGGTGCCAAGCTATCTTCCTTACCAATTGATCGGCCAGCAGTAGTACGGTCTTGAGCGAGAAGCGACGTTTACAATAGTTAAACAAGTCTTCCATGGAGGGACCCAACAAATCCATAACAAGCACGTTAAAGTCACCTTCTCTTCCGTACCACCTAACAAAGGGAATACCAACACCACCAGCCAAGGTTTTGTAGACTCTAGCCTCATATTCAAGCTGAGGATGGGCTGCACGGATACTCTCCAACTTGACGGCAATGTCCTCTCCACTCATGATGTTTGTGCCTAGTAAATGTGAGATTTTTGCTCAACCTTGTAGATGATGAGTATTTTTTGTTTATTACTAACCCAAATAAATTTCACCAAAAGAACCAGCGCCAATCTTTCGGCCCAGTTTGTATTTGGTACCAATAATAATTTCTCTTCCTTCTAACGACATTCTGAAAGATATATAGCAAGTTTATTCAAGTATATGAGTCGTATATAGGTTTTGTGTATATAGCTGAAAGAAGGTAAAAATAAAGAAAATGTTGAAAAGGAAGAGGAAGAGAGAGAAAAAAAAAAAAGGAAAAAAACCTCGAGTTCTAATAGGTGAGCATGTTGATGAGAACGAAAAATCAATCATGTTCACCACGTCATCAGAAGGCCAGAAGTTCTTGCCTACATTTGCAGTACTATTTTTCATCTCATAGACAGTGTTTAGATGAATTCTGGTACTAGTTTCAATAGGGTGAACACCAGAGATCTTGTATCTAGGTCCAAAAATGTGCTTAATTAGTTGCGAAATCAACATGGTACATTTACAGATTGGCATACTTTAAAATAACGCCGACAACATGAAGGTAGCACGAACCTTTAAATAGAGATGTTGGTCATTGCCTTTTACAGTCAGACCTATGGCATTTGGCGTTTTCTCAAAAACAAACGGCGGAAAGACAAAAAAATCGGACGTTTAAACATAAATGTCAGACCTAGACAAATAAATGTTATGAGTTTAAATTGTTTTTGTCACTTTGGTTCACTGCGTTAAGATGGTGGAACTATTACAAAAAGACAGAAGAGGTTGTGTATAAAAAGTCTGAACAAAACAGTGGTCCGAAAAGCTCATTTACAACCGAGAATAACGAGTATCTAAAAGGGCTACTTGATAATGACCCCATTTGTATTTAGACGATATAATAAATAGTTTGACTAGACGATTTGAAGACTTTACTATATCAAAGTCGCAACGTAATAGCCATTTACAAAACACAATGCTCATCACTGTGAAAAAGCCAATGTTTGAGCCTGAAGTCAGAAACTCACAGGAAAACCTACGGGTGAGATTCGAGCGGTTTATAGAATGAAAAGATTCTGATCTGGATTTTAGAAAACATTATATTTTCATTGATAAGGCCGGACTTCGTGTTAATACTAGTCGCTGACCGTCGCTTCGCTTGGGGGCATCATCGCGCTGCCGCGGGCGTGCATCCTCCCCACATTTTTTTGACCTTCACTTCGCTCTGGTACAAAAACGTAGGGCCCCGGATGTGATACATCATGCTCTATCATGATCTTGATAGAAGAAGGTGTTTTTACTCTGGACATGGCAACATGCAATTGACTATGACTGAATACCTGTAATAGGAGATATACGTCAGTTGAGTTAAGTGTCTGTCCTTGGGCTTTGTTGATGGTCGTGGCAAACGCCAATCTCAAAGGGATTCTATTTGTACGTTCTAATGTTTCTTTTGAGTTCCTTGCTATCATTGTCGTTACTTCTAAAAATCCTGGCTAAAACGTCAAGGATTACGCTTTCAGGAAGAAGTTTAACATCTCCCAAGGAGCAGCACAACTGGAATCGTGGTTGAGAATTGCTGCTTTTTGTCGTCCTCTCAGAGATCCACATGTAGTCGCCATCATTCCTATGTCATTCCTATGTCACTCCTTTCAAGCTCTTGTAGGTTAGGATTTTTGGCAATATTATGATGAGGCTGATCATTAATGAAAAAAGCAGGATTCATCGTACGATTGAAATGTGCGTGTCTTGAATGACCCTCTCTATTACAATAGCGACATTTTACAACGGTTGGTGCTCCCACAGCTTCTACGACGTTAGTGTCTGTCGACTGAGCATTGTTCATTGCACAATTAAAATGCGTTCGTCTGGAATGGCAGTGTGAACAGGTGGTTCTTTCCTCAACAGGTTCTTCCGTTTCAGTAATTGAATCTGCTGCACTAATTTGTTCGCAATTTTATTGGTTGTTCTAACGATTCTTTTGGTTCCTTAAAAAAAGAAAAAAAAAAAGAGTCTCGATAGTGAATAGTGAATACCCGAGAGTTTATTTACATTATTGTAGACTGACCATAAGGCGTCGATGTCGAGCCTTGTCTATGACTACATATAACTCTTGAAATGAATGATAAAAAAGGATGATCCCAAAATATTTGTGACGGAAAACTACTTTAAACCAACTGTGACTGTAAGCTACTTCATGCATAATTTTCTTTGCAAGCTAATCATGAAACCAGTTGCACAGTGCTTGGAACTGCGACCTGAAGAGTTTGAAATTAAAGCGACTTTATCCCTGACATTGAGCTAAAAAACGAAACAGAACATATAATTGTGTTCAGTGCGTACCTATCAATGGTATTCATATAAAGCTGTTGTTACGTCAAAGCTAGAAATCTGGTAGTTGAATTTTACGCATCACTAAAAGTGTACGAATATAAAAATTAAGGCGTTTTCAATAACAGATAAGATTGCAGCGTAATTATTTCTCAAAGAAAAGATGCTAAATAGGATGATTATGGATGCTATTGTTGTGTTTATACACATGATGGTGCTTTATATATATATATAATATTGGTCTACTTCAAAAAAATACAAAAATCTCCTCTTTTTCTATTACATGCTGAATACCAAACAGGTACCATCATCAGAGGCGGAACAGATGACATTGCCATCACTAACAAGCAAATATAATTAGTACAAACGCCAGCAATAAACATCAGCATACATACTCTGCGACGGCGATATCAAGAACGGTATCACGATGGCCAGACCAAGATTTGACACACTGGCCAGTACGAGCATCCCACATCTTTACAGTTCTATCTGCGGAGCATGTAGCAAGCATAGGAGAGTTCTTAACAAATTTAGCTTTAACAACGGCATCTTCATGGCTCAAAGTAGCACGGAGACGTTGTGTTTGGACATCCCAAATAGAAACAGTACCATCAACTGAACCGGTAGCAGCTAAAGGAAGGCTACAAACAGGTAAAAGATTAGAAAAGTCTAGATAAATCAAACGAATAAGCACTTACACATCACAGAAAGAAGATGTCTCAACTGAGTCTGTGTGGTTTTCTAATGAAGCGACAATCTATAATGTACGGATGAGTAAGCCATACCAACATCCCAGATATACTACTTACATTGCCATTCAAGATATTAACGAGTCTAGCTTTACCAGTTGCATCACCAGTGATAGCTAATGTGCTGTCTTTGTTGACGCAGACGGATGTAATGACTTCAGCATGGAAACGAGCATCATCGCCAGACAAACGGAATTCAGCAGCTGCAGATTTGGGATCCCAAATAATAAAACTGGAATCTTCAGATGTCGAAACAATCTTTTTACCATCAGGTGTGAAACAACCTGCAGTGACAGGACCAGCATGACCATTGAAAATATTCATGAATTTACCAGAAGGCACTGTATTACACTATGAGCTTCATTGCTATAAACAACAGTCGATTCAATCTACTTACTAGCCCACATCCAAATTGTTGAATCGTTAGCACCGGCCAACAAAATGTTACCCTTGGGATGCCAGTCGATCCAGATAATCTCATCAGGTCCATCCACAGCGACGCAGAAATCACCAGTTTCAGCATTCCACACACGTACTTTACCATCCATAGCTGCGGATGCAACATATTTGCCATCGCAACTGAAAGCGACGGCTGTGACAGAATCGGTATGGCCATCAAGGCATTTCATCATCTCACCAGTATCGCAACGCCATAAATAACTCTTATCATCACCACCACCACTGACAATGATACCGTTACTAGTAGGATGCATAGCAATGGCATAAACAGGCTCACGGTGATCAAAGAAACCTTGTACTGAGTCATCTGCGAGTTCCATGGTGTTTTCATCATCGGCATTGGGTCTTACTTCAAAGCCATCTGCAGAGTCTAATTGTACATGTTGTAAGCCTTCGATTTGAACGCAAACAATTCAAGTTCCATCATTACCATCCATATCCTCTTCCTCATCATCGTCGTCCATAGGTTCACCTTGATCCAAGTCGGGAACCTCTTCCTCTTCAACATCTCCTTCTTGGACATACTCATCCTCGACGAGATTATCAATTTCTTCTTCAAACTAAGTTATATATCGATGCAAATTTTAGTATTCTCGATCGCTTAATTCAAATTGTCATTGATCAACTTACATGCTCGGGAGCAGACATTTTCGTTCAAGTGTGTTTGATTATTACAAGTGAAAGAGATCAGCGGTAAGAAAAAAAAAAAGTAGAAAAGTTTGATGAAAGTCGAGTCACGAAGGCAGTTGATTTGTAAGTTGAGAATCTTCCACAAACCTGTCAAAGCATTATGTAAAGATGGCATTTACTAATCACTGTCATTCTCATTAGCTGCGCAAAGACTACGATCAACAACGTCAAGTTATTTAAACCATCGCAGCTAAAAAAAAATTGCCTTGAATCTTGAGTTGATTGATGTGTACAAGATGATTAAAGTCTGACAGACAAATATGCCGCATCCAAGATCTCGTTTGGAAACATTTATTTGCAACTATATTAAATTGGGACGTCTATGCGAGCCACTACCGCTCACATAGCCCAAAAGCATCTTTTTCATGGTGCTGCTCGCAGATATTTGATGAATTAACTTAAAAGTCTAAGAAGGCGGCGTTTTAAGGTGAGATCTACAGTGAACAAAATTGTACGAGAACGAATATTCATGCAAAAAAAAAGATGAGCAAAGGTAGATATACACAAGTCAATATTGTTTACAATATTTTTAGAATATAATCAGTTTTCCTAAAATAAAAAGCGCCGAGAAAATCGACTGTATTCATGCTGCCCTGGAGGATTTGTATCATGGCTCCGAAATCTCGCCCCTATTGAAACTTTTGGCACAATTAGTAAATGAACTTAACCTTGTGCTCGATTCTGTCACAGTTATCAACTGTTTATCATTAGAATGCCGTATTTTATACGACTCGACCCAATGTTGACATTTGACTGCAGTGTGTATAAAGGCAACTAGACCATAAAGCGAGTTCCATTTGTAACAATAAAGTGACTGATACACATCATTCTGGCTTAGCAAACGTATCAATTCATGAATGAAGATCTATCAAGGTATCTGTAACAACATCAATGTCAGAAGCACATCAATCTTATTGCTAAAACAAGCGGGGAAAGTTGTATTCGTGACGTCGTCGCAGGTGTATCGCACTGTAGAGATTTCTGGTTTGAAGGAATTCTATTAGCTACCCCCTGGTTATGATTCGCTTAATTTTTTGAGGGGACTGAAGCTTTGTGTCTGTAATTGTGTGGGGGTGCCCATTTAAAATAAGGCTTATTCGATATACATTGCTTTTTGTTTAGAGACAAAACTTATTATATGTAAGATATCTGCTTTGATCAAACAACAAGATCCAATTATTCACCTACTGCAATTTTAGTTTCTCGACATGGCTTTTAGATTATTGACCAAGAACGTCGCAGGTAAAGCATTTTTTATTATCCTTAATGATAACTGTCAATTGTTTACTAAATGATGTATATATAGCTGCTGCTGTTCGTCCCACTATCGCTGCCGCTTCTCGCCAAACCGTTCGTGCTTCTGCGTATGTTGTTTTTAAGATAATCAATTGAATGAAATACTAATGAAATATGTTTTATTTACAAATAGTATCCGTGGTTTCACTTCCAAGACTGAAGGTACTAGTTGTTTTTTATTTTATAGATTAAAAAGCGAGATATAGATAAATAGATGAAGTGTACATTGACAGCGTACACATGGATATTTAACGAGATAGAGTGTGATTAGAAATATGGAGAGGAATTTATTGCGTAGAATCTAGGAACAACAATATTGATGTTTTTTGCTTTACATAGAGGAGCCCAAGGAGAAGGCCAACAGCTTCATCGATTCTCTTCCCGGTAACTCCATCGTCTCCAAGACTGGTTACATTACTGCTGCCACTGGTTTGTCTGCTTTCTTGATCTCCAAGGAAATCTATGTTTTGAACGAAGAAACTTTGGTTTTGGTTGCCTCTGCTGGTCTCCTCGGTGTCCTTTTGAAGTACCTTAGAGAGCCCTTCACCAACATGGCCAACGAACACATTGAGGTAATTTTGCATTACTTGGGATTTGGAGGAATCAGATATTAAAGGTATTGGATTATAGCGTATCAAGAACATCTTGGTTCAAGCTCGTGATGACCACAAGAGCGCTGTTCAAGAGCGTATTGATGAAGTTGGACAAATGAAGGATCTTGTTGAAGTTACCAAGGCTCTTTTTGAACTCTCTCGTGAAACTGCTCAATTAGAAGCTCAAGCTTTCGAATTAAAGCAACAAGTCTCTGTTGCCGCTGAGGTCAAGTCTACCTTGGATTCTTGGGTTCGTCATGAAACTAGCCTCCGTGAGCGCGAGCAAAAGCAATTGGCTGCTTATTTGATCGAGAAGGTCAACAAGCAATTGCAAGATCCCAAGATCCAACAAGAAATCTTGGATCAAGCTATTCTTGACATCCAATGTAAGTGTTTCAAGTACTCTTAATTAGATAACAGAATCTCACCTTTATCTCTGTAGCTGTTGCCAAGAACGCTTAATTTATTGTATAAAAAAAAGAAAAAAGAGCCATGATCCCATTTCCTTTAAATATACAGATAAAGAATAGTCTTTACAAATAATATCATGTTTCTTTTATTCGCTTGTCTGTGCTCTTGCAAATATATTAAAAAAAAAAATAACTTTTTTTTTGTTTTTCACTCTAATTAAAGCCTAAACCGCCACGACGACCCATTTGCATTTGCTTTCTAAATTGTAAACCATGATCAAACTGCTTTTCCAAATCATTAGAGATGCGCTGCTTCTCGTCCTCATCAATTGCACTTTTGAGTCCACCGTAGAGACCACCACCAGACTTTTTGACAGTAGCAGGCACAAATGCTTGAGTGGCTGTTGCTGATGTGCTTTTCTTTGCTCCTAGTAATCGCAAGAACTTATTCTTCTTGGCATCATCACCATCAAAAGAAGCCTTATTCCAATCATTCCAACCTGCAGTAGCTTCAGTAGTCGCTTGGGGCTAACGAGAGCTGTCAAAATTTGGCATGTAGAATGCAATGCAAGAAAATTTGTACCTTTGATTCAACAACTGGATCTGCGATCTTGTTTTTCTTATGAATAACGAATTCCTCCTCACTATCACTCTCAGAGTGCTTTCGCTTCTTATCCTTCTTATCCTTCTTCTCTTTCTTGTCTTTTTTCTCTTTCTCTTTGTCTTTGCGTTCCTTCTTTGATTTTTTGCTCTTTTTATCTAATTTCTCTTTTTTTTCCTTCTTTTCCTTCTTTTCTTTCTTCTCCTAAGAGTTCAAACATCAAAAGAAGGCTTTTTTTAAAAAATGATTTTCCCAATTCAATACCTTCTTTTCAACGATCTTTTCCGTCTTTTTGTCCTTCTTCTCGCTCTTGGCCATTTTTCTTATTCAATTGGTTTGAAAGGGTAAAATTTGCTTGCTGATTTTTTTTCGGCATACAGGACGGCAGAAAAGACCGTCCCTACGGTGCCTGACATTTGTGGTGTGGTATTTATGCATTTAAATCCGAATCACTGACAGCTGCTAAACAACTGTTAGGTAACAGGAATAAACCAAATAGTAGTATGAATAGAGATGTAGAATATACTACAATTAATTTCAAGCATAAGTAAAAAAGGAATTTGATTTACTTTTCATGCCTATTTTACTACAGATGTAGCAAGCGAGGCAATACATAAATCTGGGACACTTTTTTATTGCAAGGTACAGTTTTATCAGTGATCAGTCTGTTATGTCAAAAGTCAAAGATAACCAAATCTGCCAAAGAATTAAATTTTTATGTACAATGTATCTAGAAGATACATTTATATACTTTTCATTATACTAGGGTCTACAGTATAATGATGAACTATAATACGATAAGATTACTATCTACCAATAAGTGTCATCATATAAGTCATGTTTCTTATGATTTACCCAAAGACTGTTAGGAATAGCCTAGGATCTTGAGTATGAGACTTAATTACCGTATTTGATACAACAGACTTGTTTGTTTCTCAAGTTGTATTGGCATTAAAGGCTTCAAGGCTGGGCCTATATATGGTCACTTGAAGAGGTTTATAAACATATAAACGAATTTTCAGTTACTCTCTTTGTTGTTGAATATTTCAGCCAGTAAATACACAAGAGAAACGCTGTGGACAAGCAAGTTTTTAGGTGTCTTTTCCTGATTGAACCTATTAGTATTATCCATCATTTGTATTAATTGAATTTTGCTTTCTCTTACTTGCTCTACACAATGATATTACGTTTGGAAACCTACGGTGCCTTCTTTCAGAAATTGTTTTTTCATGAAGCTTTTTCGAGTTTATAGTGGCAAAAAACACGTTTTTCTTTTATTACGAAGCAGAAAGATCTGTGTGGTGCTCAAGTCTTCAGAAAAAAATTAGGGCGTGTGTTGGCAAACACGGGTGCGTGTGTTTGACTAAAATCAGATTTGTTCTACGAGATAGCATTAAGGACAAGAAAACCGCAAAATTTGGCCAGTAGGGGCGGGGTTGATCTATTTTGCTTTGTATCTCTATGAAAACAAGTACCAAAGCTTCAAGTAAAGGCTCAAGCTGCCGGTAGTTCTTGGATATACAACAAAATATACAGCTATAGTAGGTAGATATCGATAGCTAAATTTAAGCTTTTCATTCTTGCCAAGAATACGATGGTGCAAACGAAATTTGCGTAGCTGTTTTGGTTGCTGAGATATCAATGCTCTTATGATTTGATCGATTCTGAGAAGGTGTTCCTAGTAAAAGTCATTGAATTGATATATGATGAATGTTGCTCGTATGTATAGTAAAAGTTATTTGAGGCACTTTATTTGACTAGGACGTGTTAAACTTTGGCTCGTAATAGACGATGATGTGGAGTAGTAATCAGGAAAAAGGTGAAAAATGATCCAACTTTGGATGTATATTTCTTCATGATTTACCAAGTGAGTCAATGTTGCATAGTGCTTAACTTTTGTTTCTTGTATAATTTTCTATACGGTGGTATGGTTATTATTAGTATTTTCAAAAATATGTCGGGTAGTGCCCGCTTGAGGCATATCAAAATACATGACTTTGAGTTATTTCATAAAGGGAACGTCTATTAGGTGTTTTTGACTTTTAGATCATGTTGGGGCTAATGTAGAGCTATCGAATGGTTATTTTTTTGTTCAAATCTGATTAGTATTGGCCGAGATATCACATAAAGTTATGTCCTTGCAAAATTGGCCATCTTTGACCAATTTTGCCTTACCCTTACAGGTTAAACAATTAGCTGACAATTTTTGGGTCAGACGTTTTTGCTGATTTCTCCACGTAGATTCAAGCTAAAACTTCCAGTAAGAGCTCAAATGATAGGAAATTGTTTGCTTTACAATAATGACAACTGTTACAAGTAGGTTTATTTTGACAGAGATGGAGATATTATTGAAAAAGCATCAAAATCTGACAAAAAATGTTCTGTCGTTTTGAAATGTCTAGTGTTGATCAAACCAGACAAGATTAGTACCATTCGATGCGCCTTTAAATTCTGCACAAGTTCGATATATACTTAAATAACTGTTTGTTACCAACAATTGCCAAGTTTAGGTCATGACAGATTTCATGATCATGAATGGCCTCATTCGAAGCAATAAGGATTTCAACCTCAGTTTGATATCATTTATCCCCCTATTATATCCTCCAGAGCAGTACACTACTCGTGACGTCAAGTTTGCAACTTTTTCTTTCTTTCCCATTCCCCCGTTTTTCTTTTTCCATAATACCCCCGTTTTTTATACTACTTTTACTGCTAAACCTACTATTATTCACCCTGTTATTGAAGGCAATAGCAGGAAGGTCATCAAATCTGCAATTGTTGTTAGTTGCTAGCATATGCAGGTGAGTGTATTTACTGTATCGATTATCCAAGTCTATTACTGTATTAATTAATTATTCTTTTTCTTTGTTGACTAGAATAATAGCTACCGACGACGACTGCTTCAAAACTAAAAAAGAGAAGAACGCAACAACAGCTGGTGAACACTGCTTCGACTTACGGTATTGCCACCACCACCACCGCTTCTCTGAAGTATTATCAATTGTCTTCTTTTCTGAATACGGTATGTACCATTGGTTAATTATTACTTTTCATTGAATCGTAACTAACTGAATTCTCTCTTATTTTTAGGAAATAGTTGTGTATATTATTCTAAACTCCAGCAAGACCTCTGGTGCTATTTCTCGCTGCTTTGACACACCTCCTCTCTGCAGCATGTCATTTGCAATGCTATTTTTGTCTGATGGTTTAGTGCTGTCTGCAACAAGTCATTAGTAGCGCTGTTCCTCCCTGGTTTGGTGATATCTGCAAGTCATTTATAGCACTGTTTGTGTTTGGTTTGGTGCTGCCTGCAAGTCATCTCAAGTTCTCAAGTGGCGTTACTGTCTGGTTTGGTGCTGTCTTCTGCAAGTCATCTGTATTGCTACGTTTCTCGAGTTCCGTGGATCAGGTTAGTTTCAATGATGTCTGCTGCTGCTATTATTCAATAATATTATCTTACTGATTACACGATTATGCTAATAGAATATAGGCATCAAGCACAAGGCGGTGCTCAAAGACATTAGATGCAGAACCTGTTGTGAGTTGCTCATCAAGTAAGTATAAATGACGTAGATTGCTGGATACAATAATGCTGACTATTATTGTATTATTTTGATGTAATGTGTAGTAGGCAGCAAGTATAAGGTTACGACGACTAATGGATGATTAATGGATACTGACACTGGGTGCAATCGGAACTGCTGATAGTTTTTCAGGTATGTATATTATATGGCATTGATTGAAGAATACAATACTAATTATATCATCATCATTTTGACTATGTATAGGCAGGCAAATGGGAATGAACATCATGGACACTACTAGATGCTACAAGAGATCAGTCAAGCTATTTTTTTCTGTGGAGAACAGCAACCATAGCAATAGTAGTAAATACAAGCTATGCATTTTTGTTATTAGCATTTCCCCCCCTCCCTTATTTTTCTTTACTCTTCCTTTTCTTTTTTTTCTCGGCTTTTCGCCCTTATTTTTTTAACTTTCATCCGCATGTCATATTGTTATTACCTCCACTATTTTTCTTTCTTTCTATGTTTCTTTGAAGCATACCCCCCTTTTTTTTACGTTGAGTGGATGTGCCTATCACTGAAGCTCAACAATAACAAGATTCCGAGGCTAGGATTAGATAGGCTGGTCCAAACTTAATTGTTGATTCTACTTACTTAGCGACAGTTGAGGGTCTTAATAAACACAATTCCTCACGTTAGGGGTGTAGTAAGGCACGCTCTAGCACCTGAGGGGTGGTCTAATTGAAATACTACCTAATTGCATTTTTGGGTAGTACTTCAAATTCCGCCTAACATCGTTGCAGAGGAGAACTATGGCAAAATTTTTCTAGGTTTTCTTTGTATATAGAGATAATAAATAGATATAGCTTTTCTACGTTTCAGTGCTGTTTCATGCGTTGTTTTACTAGTTTAGATGCACAATGATAAGGAGCATGTACAGACTTGTAAATTCGGACGTTCGACTGGAGAATAACCAATCGTATCTTATTATGTATAGAGTTATTTATCAAAAGTTAGTCAAACAATAAAAGAAGCATTAATGCACGTACATTTAATCAGACATTTATTAACACCGTACCTACTAAATGTCGCCTCAATCAGTAACATCTATGTAATGAATACATTTTCAGCATAACTTGGAAAGACTGAAACGTACACTGTTATTCAACACAGTTTCAGTTAGTAGTAACAACACATTTTCAAGAATCTATTTCATTTAATTTATGTTATATGCTTTGTTCCCAAATTATATAGAATTTCAAATTAATAGAATGTGTCCTTTAGCGTAGTAAGCTTCATAGTTATAAAGTCTGATTGATTATGGAGGTCAGTATAAGCATTTTATCTTCTTCGTCAATGATTTACCAGAACAGTAAATGATAGCTTGAGGTGGTCAGCTTCAACTGGAGATTGAAGTAAGTAATAGTTCGAATGCTTGAGTTTGAAGAATAATAATGACTTTGTTTCAGATCAAGAATAACGTAAATATTGCACGAGCGTGTGTACCTTAATAGTTGCAAGGGAACTGTCAAAAATAGAGATACAGAGATTGGGTTATATGATACCGATCTGTCAAATTAATAGAATCGAAAGAAGTCTAATCAGTCAATTAGTCGTTTATATTAAACATTGCAGTAGTCGCTAGAAATTTATGCCCTTTAGTAGGAATTCTTATAAAGAGTGATGGACATAAAACCAAAGCTGTAATAAAACTATTTTAATATCCATGCCTTATCAACAAATTGGCTTTTCCTTTACTGATTAAGAGTCCAGTAGTAAAGTGGCGCTTAGAAAAGACCAAGCTTCTTCACTTCTCCACAACCACCTCTTCTTGTTGCTGATAATTGAAAATGGTGTCAGAACGTAGATTCTTATCGTCAATATCATATTGATGATGTTTGAAAGTCCAAGAAGTGTTGTTAAACTAAACTTGGACTTAGTCATGGGCATATAAGGCAACTTGACTTTTTCCGATTCTTTGCATTCAAGTCTTGGTTTACCATGCAGCAGTAAATATACGGAGATAATAATATTGTCGAGAGCCATTTGATTCAAGCTTGGGTATGCATGTGGTGTGATATACAGTGTGCGTCTTTGCATAGCTCGTTTAAAGGTTTAAATATTTTTTTAAACGTTCTTTCACAAGCTATAACTATCATTAATCAACAAGAAAGAGCCATGCAAACGGGTTAGACAGTTTGTAAAAAAAAAAAAAAAAAAAAAAACGGTCGATCCTCATTACAATCTTTCTTGGTACTAGCTACCAAAGCAACAAAGAGAGAATAGCACATGGGAAGAGGGGCATCAAGAATGTCTCTAAGCTCGCGCATCTCAATCTTGCAATTATAGTCAGCTGGTTTGCTCTAGATCAAGTGGAATGAAAGACGATAATAAAGTAGCAGTTTCACTATTGGTGTCTTGTATGTCATGAAAGAAAAATCAGGAAAAAAAAAAACTTCGACAAATTATGACACTAAACTTCATCAGTGGTTATTTTACAGCGTACAAAGTTTAGGACTATGGCACGGCTTCTTAGCTTGAATGAACTCGATAACCTAAAATCATCATTTTGAAAATGATGCAAATACCAATATACTTTTTCCAAATCTTAAACAGTTGATCCTATTCAACCTTTGAAGTTGAATCATAATTTTACAGAACGTAGTTTACATTTATAATTTGTTGATTCGAAAGTAGGCTACAGAAGATGGGAGTGGTGGATAGGAGGAGGAGAGAGTACAAAGTAATAAGCTAATCTACATTTCTCTAGTTGTAGTCATACCGGCATTGCTCGTAGGGTGAGGTGAATAATGTTGATGGGATGATGCAATTCGACTCAACTCCTAAAAAAACAAAAGATAAATAATAAGTATATATTTGACACTAGCTCACAACATGTCTAAACTTACAAGCTGCAGATCATCCATATTTGATAGACTTTGTTTATGTGGATTATCAAAGGCATCACTATTGATTTTAAGAGAGGATGAGCGTGTAGGCAATCTACGGTTATCAACTATTTGTATTGCTTTTTTTTTAGTATTATGGCACTAAATGATTATATCATGGACACTTACTGCTAAATTGCTGGGTAGGCGTGGTAGTTGGTGCTATTTTTGTATTGAGTTTGTGGTTGCTATTAGTGTTTGCTCGTCTGTTGTAGCTACTCATTGCTGATAAGCTGTTGGATCGAATAGGCGGTATTCTCACCGGTTGCTGCTGCTGCTGCTGTGGTGGTGGTGCATTCACCAATTGACGTTTATCGTTCTCCAGAGATTGTATAGCTTGATCTAATCGACGCAAAACTGTACCTGTACTTGATTCCTTTGAATGGACTGAATCAATGAAAGATGATGATGATGCTACAGCGTCCTTGTCTTGCTTCAAGAATCTCATGAACCTGCGATTATTTGCGGATTCTGCAGAGTCAGATGTGCTTGTGTTCTGTGCTACTGCATCAGTATTACTTGATCGTTTACGCAAGACGAACAGTTTGGGTATAAGGCTGGAATCGCCGAGTGCGTCTGAGATGGTAGAAGTTGAATTCAACGGCGTTTCTGTCATACATAAAATTGTTAAATTAATGACATGCCATATTGGGATTTCCATGTACACATACCATGGCCGTTAACAGAGAGAGAAATGAAATAAAGCGAAGCATCTTCGTTGATCAAATGAAATTTTTCCAAGGCTGTGATTTTCAAGTCTGAAATTTGAGTTGCTATGGAGACAGCGACTAGTTTGTCGATTCTTTCTTGTTTGTTGGCTCTCTGCTGCATTGCTTGTTGTTGTTGCTGCTGTTGTACTTGTTGATCCACTCTCAGCAAGCTACTTTTTCGTATTAAACCCATTGTGGAAATCTTATTTTTATTCTCTGGTTGGCCCACGGGGTGATGAGGGTGATGGTGCTTTTTATTTTCTGCATAATATGATATTTTGACATAGATTTGGCCGCTGGTTTCAATCGTTCTCTTGATTCTCTTGTGCAACGAGAAGCGAATCACAGAATCTTCACCAAAACGAGCTTTGGCACGTTGTCTAGCTTTGGATACACCAACACGAGTTACTTTAATTGTAGGCTGCTCCATGGAAAGTCGCTTTATGTATGTTAACGATGGCATGGGTGTCGTCAAGTGATCGTTCAATGATTCAAAAATGGCTAATGGCTTATCCTGAGGTGTGAGGGTGATTTCATCTAAAACAGAAATAAGAAGGTTAATACGTCTGATGGTGACACTTGTAGCACCTTATTCTTACCACTATCCATTGATTTGACAGTTAGATAATACTCTATACCATCGTTGGATTTGTTTGAATTGCTATCTAGTAGTGGAATATGAAACTTTTGTAATGCTAATTTCAATAATTGATCAGCATTCATTTCTGGTGTCACCGCAACAGTGCTAAATAAGGCCCCCACATTGATATTGCCAGCGAAAATGCGCAATACGTGATATTGTGTATCTTGCACAAATTCAGAATTTGACACAGAAACTTCGGGAGTCGCAGGCTTGTTCTTTTTACCAATCGATAGCAATCGTTTCAAGCCTGTAACAACAGTTTGTTGTGGTGTTGATGGTGTTGTCGGTTGTTCTTCGGGGATTGCCGTGGCACGCACTTTCTCCGCAGATGCAGGTTCCTCTAATGTGATGACGGTAGGTGGTAACGGTTTATCATGAACAGGAGGGGCGGGAGGAGAGGTAGCGACAGGAGTAGATGCACTATTATCAATACCATTCGAGTCCATAGAAGGAGCTTCTTCTGAGACAGTGTGTATTGATTTATTAAAATCAGGATTTAATAAAGGAGTGAATTTCTTTTTGCTGTCCTTCTTTTTGCTGCCTTTTGCTGGTTTGGCCTTGTCGTTGGAATCATCGTTTTCACTGTCATTTTCGTCGCTGTCATCATCATCGTCAGCGATAGTACTGACGCCCTTGTAAGAATCAGCAGACATTTCCTCCTGCCATTTTTCAAATGTTTCCTCGTACAGGCTTTCGTCATCTTGATCTGTTAAAATGATTTGTACCTGACATGCAAGTTCTCTTGAAACCTGAACTTTTTTTCTTTCGTGGGACCTTTTAGGTGGTGCAGTGTTTTTATAGTGTTGTAATTGATCAAGTGAGGTTACCTTGAAATTTATTAATATTTTTATTACTAATATTTGATGTACACTTACCTCGACATTTCTGTGCTTATTGAGCCGAGCTAACCTTTCAAATGGTGTCTAATCTAATAATATCAGTCAAACATATTACTTGATAAATAAATATGTAGCCAAGATTACTTCAATATTCTCTGCTGGGATATAGCCAACTTCCGATGCCTTCAGTGCTCTGATCAACCACCAGTAGGAATTTGAGTCGTCCAACAGTGTCATTGCATCTCCTTTGACAACGGATGCCTGCCCGTCCACTGTTGCAACAAATGTATGTAATGCATAAACCAGATCAAAATTGATGTTTTCATCTGGGATGCTAGACGAGGATGAATACATGGAATAATCGTCGTCTTCGTTGTATAACTCTTCGTCTTCTAGTCCTTCTTCTTCTTCCTCCTCCTCTTCTTCTTCCTCTTCCTCCTCCTCCTCTTCTTCATAGACAGTTGCTACTGGTGAATTCACGGAAGATGGCTTTGTTTCATCACCCAATAAATTATCGTTTTGTTGTTGAGGTTGGATACGGGATCGTTGGTATCTCTCTCTTAAAGCGTCAATGGAGCTATGCCTCGACATGTTGTGTGTTTTAAAAGAATACAAGAAAGAGAGAGAGAGAAAGAAGAAAATTAAATTAATCAAGAATTTAATTGATTTTTAAAAAAGCACGTTTCTTCCATATAGAGGGTACCGAGAAAGTGGCTAGTAACACAGCCATCAAATACCTGAGTTTATTCCATCTAAAAGGTATTCAGCAAATTTTGCTTTATATGCCCATGGTCTCCAGAACTAATAAACTGCTTGGTGTTTTCAGATTGAACGTAGAGTAGAAGCAGTAAACTGTGTGATTTTCATGCTCTTTTATCTATCGCATACCCTCGACTTGCAGATATTTAAGTTATTTCAAAGAGAAGCCCTTGATTGAATGGGAGGAAGATGAATTTGTCCGGTAGTATAATGGAGATGGTATCAGTCATTGGCAATTAAGCATACTTTTAATATGTTGAGGGCTTCAATTAGCTGTAACTGATTCAAAACTCCATGTTCAACCTTCATCAAACTGACTTGAGTTGCCCTGACTATACAGTTGACATATACATTCTATACTCCTGTGTTTGGAGAGACAGTTAAATACAAGATACTATTTCATTAAGGAAACGTACGTTTGATACTCATGACCCTCATAACATGTTGGATCCAATTGCCCTCCCAAAATACCGTTGATGATCTACTTGCAGTCAATAAGTTCTGGAACAGATAAAATGCTACTATTTGCACTGCATTTTTTTTTTCAAGTGACGCGGTACGCAGTTATAAAGCGACTCTTTCATTATTGAAACAAACTTTTATTCATCCTTTCATCATGTTTGGCATCAAAGATTTTATCGGAAAGCCTGCTCCACCTAACTATGTTGCAGGTTTGGGCCGTGGTGCAACCGGTTTTACTACTCGTTCTGATATTGGTCCTGCAAGAGAATCAGCAGCGGATGCGTAAGTTGCATAGCAGAATATAGACAAAACCAACTTATATGTCATCTCTAGCGATCCCTCCAAAGTAGCACCCAAAGAAGGAGAAGAGGACGACGAAAGATACCAAGATCCCGATAACGAAGTTGGCTTGTTTTCAACTGCACCTTACGAAGAAGACGATGAAGAAGCAGATCGTGTGTGGGATATGATTGATGCAAAAATGGACGAACGACGTAAAGCTCGCAGAGAAGCTCGTGAGCGAGAAGAATTGGCTAAATATCGACTGGAAAGGCCCAAAATCTCTCAGCAGTTTGCAGATCTCAAACGTCAATTAACATCCATTGATGATGCCGAATGGGCTGCTATTCCCGAAGTAGGCGATTTAGTAGGCAAAAACCGTAAACGCAACAAGGCGCCAGAGAGATTTACACCTATGCCTGATACAATCATCGCTGCTGCAAGAGATAAATCTGGATATGAGAATGCGCTGGATGCCACTGAGCAAAAACTGGGCGGTATTGTGTCCGCCGCCGCTGCTGGCTTGACAGGTGGTGATGAGATGATGACCAACTTTAGAGAGATTGGTCAAGCAAGAGACAAGGTGCTGGGACTCAAGCTGGATCAGGTCTCCTCTGACTCTGTATCTGGCAAAACGACCATCGATCCCAAGGGCTATTTGACAGATTTGAACAGTGTGGTAGTAAAAAGTGACGCTGAAATTGGCGACATCAAGAAGGCTCGTCTGTTACTCAATTCTGTTATTACAACCAACCCCAAACATGCACCTGGTTGGATTGCTGCTGCTCGTTTGGAAGAAGTCGCTGGCAGACCTGTGCACGCTAGAAACACCATTGCTAAAGGCTGCGAGCAATGTCCCAAGAATGAAGATATTTGGCTCGAGGCTGCTCGTTTGAACAATGTCGATAATGCAAAGATTATTTTGGGTGATGCCGTTCGTCATTTACCTCAATCCGTAAAGATCTGGCTCAAGGCTGTTTCCTTGGAGACTGACAACAAGGCCAAGAAGAAGGTCCTGCGTCGTGCACTAGAGTTCATCCCCAACTCGGTCAAGCTGTGGCGTGCTGCTGTCAATATGGAAGAAAACCCTGATGATGCCAAGGTACTCTTGTCGCGTGCGGTTGAGTTGGTGCCTCTTAGCGTGGATCTATGGCTTGCTCTTGCTCGTTTAGAAACCTATGAAAATGCTCAAAAAGTACTCAATAAAGCTCGTGCTGCCATCCCCACCAGTCATGAAATCTGGATTGCCGCTGCTCGTTTGCAAGAGGAGCATGGAAAGCCAGAGATGGTTGATCGTATCATCACACTTGCTGCTAAGGCCCTGTCTCAATCTGGCGTGCTGCTGGATCGCGAACAATGGATTGAAGAAGCTGAAAAGTGCGAAAAGAATGGGTCTGTTTTGACTTGTCAAGCCATTATCAGAGCCACTATTGGCATGGGCGTTGAGGAAGAAGACAGAAAATCAACATGGATGGAAGATGCTGAGAGTTGTATTGCTCATGGTGCTATTCAAACTGCTCGTGCCATCTATGCGCATGCCCTCAAAGAGTTTCCTGGCAAGCCCTCTATCTGGCAACAAGCTGCTTATCTTGAAAAGAGCCATGGTACACCCCAGAGTCTGGAAGAACTGTTGCAACGTGCTGTCAAATACTGTCCTCAAGCTGAAGTGCTCTGGCTTATGGGCGCTAAAGAAAAATGGCTCGCTGGCGATGTGGAGAGCGCACGTACCATTCTGGAAGAGGCATTCAGAGCCAACCCCAATAGCGAACAAATTTGGCTTGCAGCTGTCAAGGTGGAGAGCGAGAATGACGAGTACGACCGTGCAAGAAAGCTGTTGGAATTGGCTAGAAGTGAATCCGGCACAGAGCGTGTGTGGATGAAGTCTGTCATGCTGGAGCGACAGATGAAGAACTACGATCAATGCAATGCTTTGCTGGATGTTGCGCTAGAAAAGTTCCCTACCTTTGACAAGCTGTGGATGATCAAAGGGCAGATTGAAGAGTCTCAGGGCAACATACCCAAAGCGCGCGAAGTGTACAACAAGGCCGTCAAGAGCTGCCCCAAGAGTGTCACTCTGTGGATTTTGTTAGCATTGCTAGAGGAAAAGTTGGGCATGGTGACAAAGGCTCGTGCCACGCTGGAAAAGGGTCGCTTTATGAATCCAAAGACGCCTGAACTGTGGGTTGAAGCTATCCGCATTGAAAAGAGAAACAACAATGTAGCAGTCGCTAAATCATTAGCCGCCAAAGCACTGCAGGAGTGCCCATCATCAGGCGCCATCTGGACAGAGGTTATATTCATGGAAGCCAGACCTCAAAGAAAGGCTCGTAGTGTGGATGCTCTCAAGAAGTGTGAACATGATCCTATTGTGGTGACGGCAGTGGCAAGACTATTTTGGACAGATCGTAAAATTGAAAAGGCAAGAAACTGGTTTCAAAAAGCCATTCAAATCGATCCAGATCAAGGCGATTCATTTGCTTGGTGGTATAAATTCGAGTTACAGCATGGCACAAAAGAGCAGCAAGAGACTGTCATCAAGAGGTGTGTCGTGGCTGAGCCTCGTCATGGCGAGCACTGGCAGGCTGTAGCTAAAGATGTCGCCAATGTTGGCATTAAGACAGAAGACATCTTAAGGAAATGTGCAGATCAATTAGAATTAGTCAAGTAGTATCTAGCAAATAAAACCATTGTAAATTTCTCATATAATTCAGAAGAGGTATATTATTGACTGACCGCAGAAAAATTTGCTTTATTCCATCTTTTTCACAGCACACACACACACACACAATCCAACATGCCTCGTGAAAAGAAGCCTGTATCCATGCCAAGCAAAAAGTCCAACATCATTTACGAAAACTGGCGAGTGTATTCAAAGCATCATAAGCTCATGTTTCGCTGCAACGAGTAAATAATTTATAGCATTCGATATCAAAGCACTGTTGGTAATAACATACGCAGAAAGAAAGCACGCTGGTATCTAGAAAAGGAGTTGGCTTCCGTCTTGCCAAAAGAAGAGAGGGCGATCAAGCTCAATTTCGAAGCCAAAGGTGATGGACACAAGCATGGAGATTACATGATAGAGGATCGATCCAACATCTGTGTATCGTGTGGAGGAGACAAGTATCTCACCATGCACCATGTGGGTAGGTAGCGAGAGACACAGCTGCCATTGTACGCAATATCAAAACCATTGTTTTATAGTGCCAGAAATGTATCGACATTGGATGCCCTTGGTGGTGAAATCAAAATCAGTAAGAATGCATCTTTGCTGGCTCAATGTGATGAAGCGCTAAATGCGTCTTGTTTGAAAAGAGTAGGGATTTACTATTACTATGCAAGCACTGCCATGACGACTATGAACAAAAAGCAATGAGCTTCAAAAAGGCGGGTGTCAAGCGATTCAACATTCCACTCGAGGGCAGTGGTTGGTGTACCTATCCAGAGTACAAAAATGCCAAAAAAGCAGCATCCGCCTTGATCAGATCATCAGATAAAATACCCAAAGAAAGACAGCAAGTGCTCAAAGCTACAGTGCTCGACTTTTGGAAAGACTATGACAAGAAGGAATACAAGGGCGATGATTTAGATGCCATTTTGAAAGAGTGCAGTGAACTTGTGGACCATTTCAAGGGCCCAGATTACATGGAGCATGGACAAAGTGCAATCAACCAATTGACAAGCAAGTGCGTGTTGAACGACAAGGGCCAAGAAACCTGGCCAGATTTAGAGGCTTTTATTAAAGAATGGAGGCAGCATTTCTTGGACAATTTGAAACCAAAGCATCTCAGCAAACTATGGTCCGTAGATGCAGATATATACACTCGATGAGCTTTCTGCGTAAATAAACTTTAAATCCTTGATGTATATTGTTATCTCTCCTAAGGAGAAGAAAACATTTGATTTTTGACACCAACCAAAATGGGCCCTAAGGAACATCAAATGCTACGATTCTCTGCAATCATATCAATGCAACTCGCACTATTGAAAATGGTTTTTTGGTAGACTATCTACTACTGCTCGTATTGACAGTATTTCAGTAGCGAAATGTTGACTTGTTTCAGTTCGATTGTTTCACCTCCATCTCGTATGGGATCAGTAATAAGATGAGTTAATTCATGCGTATTTTGCACTGTCTCTGATTCATATCTCAACAGTTAAACTTGCTTGCAGAGCTGTCAAAAGCCTCCTAGATCACAGCGGCATATAATGATGAATGAGAGAGCTATTCATTCAGGGTGGTACTTCACTTTTTATAGATATATTTTTTATAGGCGCTATGAGAGATATGATTTGAGTATTGTGCTTTTTAGCATGTCCAGAGTGGTGTATGTGTTTAAAAGAAATCTGTAATCTTTGGAAAAACTAAATATCTAGAAATGCCACAGCACAATATGCCTCACACTCACCTTGCTTTGAGTATTGCCCTTATTTTGATCTAATTGTAGTCGATATGAGCGGTTCTTTCTCTTCTTGTTTGTGGGGGTCGGTACTTTCAAATTGACTGCAGGATCTCTTGGCATGGTCTTCATGTCATGCACCTTATTCAACAGTTCTTTCAATAGATTAACGTTCGTCTTCAGGAGCGTAGTATTTTCTTCAAGGCTAGCATGACAAGCCCTGATGGATTCGAGGATAGTATCAGCACGTTTTTGTTCCAATACACTGAACACTTGCAAGAAATTATCCAGCAATTGCTCAACAGTTTGTACGTATTGGGGATCTATAGCTTGCTGTTCATAATCAATAAGCGTTTCTACATCACTTGTGAATATTTGATTAGGTGTTACCATCGTATATAACTTTCTCTTGAAAGTGGATGAAATGAAAAGAAAAAGGTATTTCTCTAAAAATAAAATAAAACCAAATTCGTTCTTCTTATATTGGCTGCATATTCCAATTTATCATTTTGTATACAGAATTGAACAAACACCACCAATTGCTTCCTTTCAACAAAGCAAGACCTTGTAAGTGTCATTTTCATTGCGACATCCTGATACAGCTTGTATCATGTATGCGCTTTTAGTACAAATGCCCTTTGTTCTTTGCCATCGCTGATATTTGTAGTTGAGTCGCTCGAAATGGTTGATTAACATATAGGAGTCATATCTATACATAGATTTTTTAGTCGGTTAACACCTATACATTTGTTAAATGCTGGGTATTGTGTGTAGGCGATTTTTATCGGATGAAGTCATTGATTTCCAGATGATTCCAGGAACAATCTGATAAGGGACGAGAGAAAGCCCAGGCGACGTATACAACCCACAAGTGGTCGTCGATGCAAAATCTTTCGCTTGAATGTGCAATGCATGTGGTCTTTTTCTTCTTTTCTTTTATCACTCATTTAATATGAAATCCAACTGATTCGCCCCCTCATTTTTACTAAACTGTGATCCTAAATTTAATTATAAATAAAAATCGCTTTGCCAATGACAGATTTTGAGCATTTAATGGTTTTATTTGCTTTGACAAGCCAATAAACCTCAATTTCTGGTCGCCAAGTGTTTGTTTTAAGATATCTGAAGGTGATAAAAATAAGGCGAAGTAGTCAAAACTGTAATTGAAGTAAATGCTACCAGGATTTGGCATAGCCATGTACACAATCTTGGGCAATGTAAGCCAATAATGATCATTGAGTGTCACCAACTATTGCTTGCCTACTATATATACATTTTTTCCTTAATTATAGTTGGCACCACATAGCACCTCTGCAGGGTTAGCTACTGAAAGCATCAATTGCTTTCATAAATTTGGCAGCAGTAGCAACAGCAGCGGCAATGGCACCAGCTGGGTTTGAAGCAAATTTCTCGTTCCTCGCAGTAAATTTTTTTATTTCATTTCATGACGGAAAAATCGTTCTTCCATTTTTATTGCCAAATTCAGCTATATAGAATGTCATCGGCGTACATTAGTTTCTAATACATCTATGGGCAACTCTTTAAGGTGCGTCTAATGGTGTCAATCAAATTAGATTTTTTGTGTAAGAATATTGAGCAATCCTCAAAAATATGAAAAGTGATTTATCGCCAAAATCACGAGGTTTCACATACAAAGGTCTCATAAAGGATATTTGACATGTTGCCCTGGATCACTAGAACCAATTTGATCTTATACACGCCATAGTAAAAGTCTTCATTTTTAGGGTCAAAAACACAATCAACTGATTTTTGATATTTCAGTAAAGGGGTAGCTCATGGAAAAATGAAGGTTTTCGTCGATTTGTCATGTCCCAAAATAATTTGAGATAAAGCATCAGCAAGTAACTGCTGGACGAGAGCAACTGTTTGGTGCTATTCTAACAGCCTAAAACAGCCTCTAACTCGAGAAAAAGCTCGTCAAATGCATCTAATTTTGGCTGTGTTTTAGCATATTATTGAGTAGCAAGGGTCAATGTAAGTATGCTACCTACCCGAATATGAATTGTTTTCATTAATGTAGACCTGGAGCCTCGTAGGAGAGCCTATCTGCAGATATAACTGAAGTTATGGACGCTTTAGCGTAGCTTGTGGCACTCGATATTACATTATAAGTGCATGTTTGTGAGAGTAAATCGCAGTTCTGGTTAACAACCAAAATTATTTGCACATTACCCGGTAGTATAGTTCAGCTATATGCTCACATCTGCCATAAAAAAGCTCTATTATATACAGATTACACACACAAAGCCTATCTTATTTACAGTTGATTCGCCTGATTACATTCATCGATATATCAACGTTAATTTCATACTTTCATGTCTTCTAAGGTCAGCAAACGATCAACAAAACGCTGCAAACAACGGTGCTATTGATCAGTCGACCTTTGGTTAGTGACGAAAAGCTTGGCGTCAATTGGACGCCTGCACCAACGGTACTCTTACAGGTATTATGCCCAAAACAGCTTGCTTGTAATAAAAGATTTGGTGTAGGTAATATTGCCTTGGTTATTATACATTAAGGGCCACCTGCTTGATTAGAGACATTCTAAGTTGTTAAATTTGGTTCATCGATCTTTTCTTTCATAAAATGTGGTGTTTTCTCATTGAAAAGGTTGATCATAAAGATTCATGGTAACAAGATAAGTGAGATGAAATGTCTCAATTATTTGTTCTGGGCAAATTATGATTCAAAACTTGATCTGATGACAGCGTAAATCATGCAATCTACCACCAACTTACAAACAACATAATGTCGATAGACAGTTTTAACTTTGTTGTATAGAACTAGATCATTTCTTACCATTCTAAAACAGTTGATTTTTCATCCTGTGGCACATGCTTTCTTGGGATGTGAGGATATAAATTGCTCAATTTTTACCTTCATCCTTTTCTTTTCTCTCAACAACGAGGAAAGCAGTTGAATATGTGTTTCATTGTCTTTATCACGGCTCTAGAGGGATGTCTCTCTCACGATGATTTATGTGGCTATTGGATATTTTCGGGAAGTACTTTAAGGATATGGATATGTGTTCTTCTGTTTTATGGTACTAGGACGCTCTTAGTTTGCACATCACGTACGAGACCGCCAATACTCTCCTACTTGGTAGATGAGACTTTAGCTAGGGGGCTATTGTCTGTAACCACCTCTATTTTTTTGGGATTATAAGCACTTTCACCCTTTCGTGGTTGATCCTGTTAGTATCAAGGTAATTGCTTTGAGAACCAAGAAAAGTGCATTAGACTGTATTTTGCATAAACAGATATTCTCTTAGATTTGCACAAACGGTATACAGTACAAATCATAAAAGATTCTTGCTTGCCCAAATTTGTAGCTACTTTTATTGTTGAGCTTCAGCAATAGGCACATCTACTCAACGTAAAAAAAAAAAAGTATGCTTTAAAGAAACATAGAAAGCAAACAAGATGCCTTGATGCCATAAGTATGAGTTATATGTTTTCTACACAATCAAACGATATAGATATACTGACATACGGTATGCAATACTAGCGCATCATTTCGTGTAACTCGTTAATCAGGAGGGATTATGCCGTAGTACTATCAACCTTGAAAAATGGTATTTTATCAAGATTATTTAACCATACACGTTTCTCACTTTTGTTTCATTATTTTAAAGATGCAGCCATTCAAGTTCACTATCAACTGGAAAGGATGGTTTCTTTGAAGAATACAAGTAATTACGCAAGTATTGCTCATAAATACTTTTGATACACCATTTATTTACACGTTTATTAGATGGCACACCTCAAGCTTCAAAAACTGCAACAAAGATTACAAAAGCAATAACGAAGAGAGAAAAATGAGAAGAATAAGAACCTCTCTCTTCTGAGAGATGACTTGCAGCATTTGAGAGATCAAATGGAAGACGTGAAAGAGACGTTTAGCGGAATCGCTGCTAAACCATCCTCTGTTGTCCTCGTTGGTTAGGCGACCGTATGCCGATGAATTTTGGGCTACTCCTGATGAACTCAAGATCAAAAAAGAGGCAGACACATTCGTAGACAGCTTTTGGGGCCGTTTGCTTGAGAGTGTCGCTGTATCAAGCAACGGTTCATGGATGTATATCATAGAAGCTGAAGCGTACATGCAGAGTGCCAAAGAAGTTGACGGCTGCGCAAACACAACCATCACAGTTTACTTATCACTGGCTCCCTGTGTGGTACGTGCAACGATAGATGTTTTTTTTGGTGTATCTTTGGACACTGAATCAGAGTATAAAAGGTGAGCGAAATACTGGCTGGTAGATACTGATGTTGACCTACTGTTGCATTCTAGCTCTATGAAGACTGGTTTCATAGCTTCAAGTAATGGCTCATGTTGCTGCAGAAGATTACTGGAGAGTGTATGTACCTGTGGTGCCCGTACAGGCAGTAGCTGAATGCCGTTTGTTGCGTAATTTTACCAAGCGAGCAAGTGGTTTTAAATGGCATTTGAAATCAGAGCGATTTCATGTTAATGAATTCAGCACTGCTTGTGCATTAAGACTACACACCGTTAGAAGCGTTGATAGCGTTGTTGCTATCGGCTCTTTGTTGTTGGACTGGAAAGTATTGGATCAAGAGAACAAGCAGCAGTTGAGATCCATGCTTTCCAATGTAGAAGTATTGAGAGGAATGGCAGTTGATGCCACAAGTAAGAGTGTGGCGACTGTGAGAGAGTTGCAGCTTTCGAGAGGAAAAAAGCTGGCACTTGAGATAGCATTTCTTGTCCTTGGGGACGAGCAAGTTGAAAACTCCTTATATGTGGAAATGTTCAAAGCATTAATGAGCCCTAGACTGAAGACTTTGAATAATCAGGCTATTCGCCAAAAGAAATACTTGCTTGTATAATAGTTTTCTTTAAATTTGCTTCAATAATAATAATAAATATGTGTATAGTAGTGTTTAATTTGATGTTCTGCCTGATAATATAGTATACGCAAAAATCGAATGTAGTTTACGATGATAAAGTTTTGGTCTTCGCCTCAGTGTGCAAGCAGTTGCATCATTGTCATTTACCTGCTTTTTTTTCGGTATATGGCAAGCATGCACAGGTTTATATAAGAATAACAGTGAGAATATCAAAATGAGCAATCAATGCAAGCTATTGATTCTTATTTTCGAAATCTAGGTCGAAACTCACAGCGATAGTGTTTTATAGCCTGTGATACAAATCAGATCTTTGCATGGTTAAGAACGACATTTATAGGATTTAAAATAAAACCCGGAGCGCGATTCCCTTACAAAGAATACCTTTGCATGACATAAATGCTTGCAATACGTATTCATCATGTACGTGTTCCTAGGTACATTATTTGAATCACTCAATACATATCAGTGATATTCTATTGTTATAAAATTACAACATGTGTAAAATACACCAGCAAAATGACAAACCAGCAAATTCTCCAATTTAGCAAATCAACGCTGAAGCCAATCAACAAGACACTCGGCGCAACACTGTGATTCATGACTTAACCCTCGGTTTATTCAGGGTGGTTTCGCAGTATATAAAGAGAGTGTTCATGTCAACTTGTCATACACATCTAAAAAATGAAACTCTCTACTTTAGTTTCCTTCCTCGCTTTATCAGCTTCGGTTGTCTCTGCTTTCAACAAGATCGTTGCTTATGGTGACAGTTATACAGATAATGGTAATGATTACCTTCATAGCGGCTTCCCATCTACGCCACCCTACTGGGAAGGCCGTTTTTCTAATGGCCCTACTTGGCTTGAATATGTCGATGAAAAATTGACTGGTATCGATGTTGTCAATGTCTGTAATGGCGGGTCTACTCTAAACAATGCCGATGTATACAGTGCCTTCAACGGCTGGATCGTGCCTGGCTTCCAGCAACAAGTACTGACCACCTATGTCAATGGCACCTCCGACGACCTGTATCTTCTTTTCCACGGTCATAACGACATGTTCTCTCTTGCTCGTCCTGATCTATACAACATTGTCAACAAGAACTACACAAAGGAAGCCGCTGCTGCCAATTTTGTCAAAGGTGCTGAGCTCCTGGTCAACATGTATGGTGCCAAAAACTTTTTGATCGTCAACCTCTCTCCTTTTGATCAATGGCCTGCTGTCCCGGAGGACAAGAAACAGCAAGTAGGTCAAACGGTGGTTGATTTCAATTCTCTAGTCAAAGACATGACTCCCAAGGCGCTTCCCAACGCCACTGTTAATTTCTTGGATCTTCACAGCTGGATGGAAGGTAAGCTAGCTCACCCTGAATCTCTTGGTTTGGAGACATCGAATGGCCCTTGTGTTTGGGGCATTGGTAACACTACTGCTTGTAAAGACCCTGAGAAGCACTTCTTTTGGGATTCCTATCATCCTTCTAAAGCAGTTCATGCTGCTCTTGGTTCTTGGGCTTTCGAGCAGATTGTTGATTTATACAACATTACATTGCATTAATTTTTGTTTATGCTTGATAAAATGTCATATTTTTTTATACATGATAATGTTGCCAGTGCAATTTTTAACTGTCATTTGTATAAAGGGCCAATGGTGCGTCTTTCTCTTTTTCCCGTTCTTCAATAACAGCCATGTCTAGAAACTTTCAATATCTTCCTACCGAGCTGCTTCTCGCTATATTTAACTATGTGGATGTCAGGAACATGATAGAATACCAGCAAGTGTGCAAGTCTTGGCTCTATCCAGCTAGGATAAAGCTCTACTTTAATCTCGTCATCAGTACCAACGCTGCTCTTCATAAAGCCATTTACTCTTTTCAAGTAAATAGGCACTTGGCAAAGCACCTTTCGCTTGACAGCATTGAATCATTTCAAGAGTACGCTCCTGGACCAGACCCCAAGAAACTGCTCGTCTACTGCTCCAACATCAGATCTGTATCCAGCGCTGGCACCACAATGGATGCTCAAGTGCTAGAAGTGCTTGCATGTCTACGCAGCCATTGTTTAAGCAAACTTCAGAGAATACCAACAGCTTTCGCCAATTTCTCTGAATATATCAAATGTGCCTACAAGTGCCGAAAATCGTTGACCGAAGTGTATTTGGACCATGACAAAATCGACAATGCATTGATTTCAACCGTAAAGCAGTTTCCCGAATTAGTCTCTCTCGCTTGTTGTTCGCAACGATTTCCTACCACCATCTGTTGCGCACGCATTGAAGTACTTGGCCGAGATCAGCGCACTGGTAAATAGGCTGCAAGACGTCGAAATCAAGGCGTTCCCAGAATTTGCTTCTCGGTTTCCACCCAACATAGATACTGTAAACAGTAGATTTCTTGTCGATTGTGTTGAAACAGTGATTAAATCGATTCATCACCAGCATCGAGAACGACAGCAAGAAAGCCTATGGACGTATACTGTCAGTATGATTGTTTGCAGAGAGCTGAAGAGTCATGAGAACTATCTATTTTACAAAATATCCGCCAAACTGAAACGACAGGAGCTTCTAGTCAAGATACCTTACACTGTCTATCAAACAGAAAAATTCGAGAGTTGCTACAAGAGATAGGCCCTTTTGCTACCTCTCTTTCCCTTGATCTGCCTAGAAACTTACCGTCCGCACCAACACTCGATTGGCTTTTACCACTTCTGTTGCCTACCTGCAAAACACTTGAAAGTCTGACGATCATTGGAGGTATTTTCAAGACCAAGATACAGAGCCAATCGATGCCTCAATGTGTGCGCAAGCTAAGCTTAAAGGATTTTGGCTCTACATCCGCTTTTCTAAACAGCATATGTGTCAATTTTCCATGTTTGGAGAGACTCAATCTTACATTTGACATGAAACACATATTCAACAACAAGGGTATCAGCATTGCCATGCCCAACAATCGGCTGAACCAAATCATGATTGAGCCAAAAAACTATGGATACAGGTTGCCAAGAAAATCAGCATTTATTGCCTACCTCAAGATTGCCAGTCAAAGCAAGCCTTTGAGATATTGCTACAATCATGTGTCTGATCAGAATGCTCAGGGAAGGCCAAATACAGGCCGACTGAATACAGTGACAGCAGAGGTCTTCAAGATAAAGGTCGAAATAGGGGACCTGTAGTCACTTTTGTTTGTTTTTGATGGCATGGTAAGAATATCACGGTGGAAATAAATTGCATTTATCATTACATGTTATGTTATAGTTGGTTTTTATTACTACAAATGTTGCGTTCATGGAATTCAATTAAGCAAAGAGAGGGAAATCAAAGCCATAAGTGCTCTCGAAAAAGTCGTTGAATCGAGCATTGGCCTCTAACTTGGCAATCTTTTGCAAATCCTCATCATCCAATTTGACGTGGTCAATATCGAGGTTGGACTTCATGCGTTCCACCTTGACAGTCTTGGGAATCACAATCACGTTCTGCTGAACAGCCCACGCCAAAAGAATTTGTCCAACATCACGCTTATGCTTCTCGGCGATGCTGACAATAACGGGATGCTTCATCAAGTTTTCCAAATGCTCTGTGCCTGGAGGGAATTTTGTGAAAACGGCGTTACCAAATGAAGCATAAGCAATCACTTGAATGCCCTGAGATTGAGCCCACTTGACTAAACGTTTTTGTTGCAGATAAGGATGGAGTTCGATTTCAAGCACACTGGGGGGAATACGAGCATAGCTGAGGAGATCCAAAGTAGATTGCACATTAAAGTTGGAGATACCGATATTACGAACCTTGCCAGCATCCACCAAATCTTCCAATTCACGCCATGTGTCTTGCAAAGGTGCTTTGACAATCTTGAATTCCTTTTTAGGGTTCAAAAAGCCGAGATTTTCGTTGGGATCGACATATTCAGTGGCCATAGGGACTGTAA
The DNA here is from genome assembly GCA_037974945.1 of Mucor circinelloides. Taxonomy (NCBI): domain Eukaryota; kingdom Fungi; phylum Mucoromycota; class Mucoromycetes; order Mucorales; family Mucoraceae; genus Mucor; species Mucor circinelloides. The sequence continues at coordinate 2,137,315 of JBBNAA010000005.1, read as the reverse complement.
AAAAAAACGGCGTAAATGCTGTGTTTCCACTCGACTTGATCTGGTCGTTACTTACAGTGAACAAGATAGAGATCAATATAGTCAAGGCCGTAGTTATCAAGCGTCTTTTGGAATATGGGTTTTACGTGTTGCTTTTCGTGATAGTTGTTCCAAAGCTTTCCGACGACTGTTGTGCGACAGGAAAGGGTTAGCGTTGAATGACATGAGCGTGTGCAGTTGCTACTTACTAAAGAGTTCTTCACGCTTGACAATACCGTCAGCAATCGCCTTTCTCACAGCTTTACCAACCTCGGGTTCATTACCGTAAAGCAGAGCACCATCAATCAAACGGTTGCCAGTTTTAATAGCATTGTAGATCACCTCTTCAGTTTCAGCAGCAGGAATTCTTGCAGTCCCAAAGCCAACAAGAGGAATTTTATCGCCAGTTGGTTGCAAAGTAATGTATTTATGAGGAGCCATTTTATGAAAAGAGTTGATGAATTACAACAGATGAGGGAAAATGCTGTTATAAAAGCTTCTCTATTTATACTTTTTTTAAGCCAATTCATGCACCCTTTCCTGTCGATCTGATACAGTGCTTGCTCTTTTTGACTGTCTTCCTCTTTAATTTGTAATCATTTCATTACAAATTCATGTCGATGTCAGGATCCAATGCTACGCCACAAGGGCGTAAGATACACATCATTGGATCAATAGCAGCTATAAGATGCCGATATTGCACTTTGTGGTGCTAGACAAACGCTTTGTATCATTGCTTTTTGGGTAGTTTCAAGTGCATAGTATCCATCGGTATGGTCATGTACAATCGTAGGCTCGGGAAATTACATAAAGTTATCCCCGTTGTTGATTACATCAACTATAGGACAGGGTTTAACATCGCGTGGATCTAATTAAGTCGATCTAATCAGAGTTCACTGTAACGCAATCGTCAACACGAGTGACGTTATGAAAGACTAGTTGCTCTGTCCCAAGCATTTGCCTGGTCTTCCTCATGGCATTTGATCTGCAGAGTCAAGACAGAATACAATAACATAGATAAGCTGGCTGTGCAATATTTGTTTTTTTTTCTTGGTGCCTAGCAAAATCAGATGTTGCAATCAAACATGAGGAATGGCGTAAAACCATGCAAACATGGTCTATTTACCCTGCTCAAGCTCACAGTGAGTAATGAATGATGTCTACTGCCGTCTTTACTAGACGTCAGTAAACAGCCATTAGATCTTCACCAGTCCACAACATTCAACACAGCGGAGACGCATCCTCCAAATACGGTCCTCATCAACACAGTGCATACACTACCGAGTTGTTGTGAAATGTTATATACATGATTTTATTTACGACGGAACACCAATGCAGCACCATCTCTACCACTACTGATATTCACAACTGCTTCTTTTCTAGGCACAGAGTGTCTATTTAAATGTAATTTTCTCATATTCAAAATGCTCTTGTTGGGTTTCTGTAATTTCGGGCGATTATTCAACACTTTGACGGTATATTCTCCAACGCTTCTGCCATCCTTTGTGACCTTTCTCTTCTTGGCTCTCTCCTTCTCCTCTGCTTCTTGTTCAGCAAGCATACGCTCAAATTCCTCTGTTGTCACATGCTTTCTTTTGTTGGCTTCCTCTTCTTGCTCTTCTAATAGAGCTTGTTGTAAAAGGTCGTTTGGTAATAATTCAGCCCCCTCATCTGCCTCCTCGTCTTCTTCATCATCATCATTCTCTGCTTTTTGTTGCTCCTTCAACTTTCGTCTTTCCATCTTTTCCTTGTATTGTTTCTCCAACTTTTCCTTCTTGGCCTTTCTTTCTAATTCCTTCAATTGTCTTTTACTGCCTTCTTTTTGATCTTTCAAAAATTGTTCTTTTTGTCTGCGCTTCTCCTTCTCAGCTGCAGCAAGTCTGATAGAAAATGTGGATATCGTTAGTCCAGCGGTATCGATCAATAGATATATTGTATTGACTTACTTGTCAGCAGCTTCTTTCTCGGCTTGTGCTTTAGATCTTATGCTTTCTTTGGCTCTGGAAGTACTGATGGCTTCAGGTGCTTCATCATCAGATGAAGATTGGTCAAAAATGTCATCATCTTGTTGCTTTTTGGTAGATTCGGGAACCACAATCTCAGCGTCTTCTTCAAATACAATTTTAGCCATGTCGATATATCCAATTAATGATGAGCGATAAAGTGTATTCAAAGAGTAGTGAGTGAGTAGAGCAATTTTTTTCCAGGCTTTTTCATTGATCGCAGTGGCTTATTGATGTGACGATGAGACTACATTAGTGATGGTTGGTACTTGTTTTTCATGCAATTTGATACTACAAGCTCTTGTTTACCAAGGACTTAGTCATCGAGAAGCGCTGATGTGTCAGATGCAAGCATTCACTTGCTCGCATAGCTTGTTTATTTAAATTGACTTTACGGTGTTTGACTAAATCACATAGGTCTTTACATATAGACACCTATCAAATCACATTTCGAGTATTGTTATTTGCACAACTGATATCTACTACACTTACCGAGTAGTCTTCGAACAAACTTCCTGCGCACTCATCGACCTTTGCACTATTAGTTATTTCTTTGAACACAACTAGGTTATTCAGACACATTGTGCAATCAAGTATTGCTTTGTGGGACCACTCTGAACTTCAAAATAGCGATAAAAAGCAACTTTGCTGATAATCTCTCTTGAGCATTGAAAGTTTTAGCTTGTTCTGAACAGGTCAAACGAACTCAAGTTTTAGCTACAAGGCCTTTCTTTTGCGATACCTTACATCCATGAAAGCAAGATGAAGTGAGTAGTTGAAACGAAGTATTGAAAAAAAAAAACGGATCAAAGGAAGAATGCTTATTGTAACAAGCACTATTAATCCACTGACCCTACCTGTTCTCAATGGCCAATCGGCACTATATAGCGTCTATTCCAGATTAGCTACGGAAAATACCAATTGCTTACATGGATCATGCACTTCACAAAAGTAGCAACAGAAGTAACAGCAGCAATGGTAATGGGTGATAGTTACAGCTGGGTTTAATGTTTTTGGCAGCAATGGAAAAGCCTGTTCCTAATTTGCTCATTTCATATACAAAAAAAAACATGATTTTACCTTTTTTGCCAAATTTGGCTATAAAAGTTGTGCTCGCCGTGCCCTACTTTCTAATACATTTACATAAAACTTTTGACAACGCATCTAATGGTACTAGTCATGTTGAGCTTCTTCAATAAAAACCGCACGCAATTCTCAATAAAGTAAAAAGTGGTTTGTTGCCGAAATGCCAAGATTTCGCATAGAAAGGTCTCACAAAAGGTATTTCATATGTTGCCCTGGATCAGTAGAATTCATTTGAACTTATAGACACCATAGTAAAAGCTTTCATTTTTGGGGTCAAAAACGCAATCAACTGATTTTTGATGTTTCTGTAAAGGGGTAGCTCATGCGTTTTGATGGATTCCATCGATCCCAAAAAAAGTTGAGAAAATGTATCAGTAAGTAAGGGCTAGTCGAGAGCAATTGTTTGGTGCTATTCTCGAGGTTTAAAACAGCTTCTAACTCGAGAAATCGCTCGCCAAATGCATCGAATTTTGGCTGTATTTTTGTATACTATTGAATAGCAAGAGCTAATATATGTATACTGTCTGCTTGTATATGCATTTTTCTCATTGATATAGATCTGAAGCATCGCAAAAAGAGTCATATCCATAAATACAAGTGAAGCTATGGAGGTCTAGCAAGGTTTATGGCACTCAATACCACCTTGCAATTGCAAGCCTGTGTAATTAAATCAAAGCGCTGCCCTTAATACTGTATTTGACGGCGAAAACTATGTTCGTTCGCATCATTATGGTAGTATATGCAATCTAATTGTGTAAAGAGTAGTAGCCGATGATTGTGCTCAAAGTAACCTTTGATTGTGCAAATAGAAATGTCAAGTTTAAAACTGGCTTTGTGTGGATACTGTTTTTTTCTTTTCTTTTCTTTTTACCATACACTTTATAGGCATGTACGCGCTTGAAAGGAACAGTGATGGATCTGTTGAAATCTAAACAATTATCGGGACTTACAAGTATCATCAGGCCATGTTGACAGTGGCTAGTCTCAATTACATCTTGACGTGGCGAGGGCATTACAGGCATGCTAATCGCGCTCGATATGGCAATTTGGCGGCGGTATGGTCTGCTTAAATAATTGCTAACCAACCTGTATTTTTCGCATTTCACATAGTTCGGTGTATGTCTTTTCCGTCCGTATAATAACACTCCAAGTTGCAAATTAATTAGAAAGCGACATGCACAAATCTGGCAGATTTTGACTGGCTGAGTTTTGTAGAAAGTTTTTAGCATTATAAAGAGAAGGGCGTACTATTTCTTTTTGCGCATTTGTTTCGTTTCAATGGTAGATTTATTCATGTCGTTATCATTTTGGATAACGGCACTACTTGTCATAAGCTGGGTGAGCTTTTCCGCACTCAAGTTTTACATCAAGAATACAACAGAAGAGAACAGATTACAGCTGTTGCAAGAGCTTGGACCTGCAGCAGCAAATATTGATCAGCCATTATTTTTGGGCTTCTTTCATCCTTACTGGTACGTGCGCATATCTACAAGTAACTATCTTGCTAACAAACCAATGCTATAGTAATGCAGGTGGAGGTGGAGAACGAGTGCTATGGACAGCTCTTCGAGACGTTCAACGAGATTTCAGCAATGTCATTTGTGTCGTATACACTGGCGACATTGAAGCTACCAAAGAGCAAATTATCAACAAAGTCAAGGTACGCATTTCTATCATGTTTCCTCTTGTAGCGATACTCAGCATCCCGTGTCGATTTATGATAGACCAATTTCAATATTTCATTGAACCCCAATACACTACAGTTTGTATATTTAACAAAGAGATATTTGACAGAAGACGCCAGGTATTTGTTTCTATTAGATATATGCCTTACAGCCGGTGCTCATTAGCAACACTTACAGATATCTTCGATTCACTTTGATCCTTCAAAGTCTCGCATCACTCATCATTGGCTATGAAGCCATCAGCAAATTAGTACCTGACGTTTTCTTTGGTATGCAATGCGATATACGAGGACAAAAGAAATTGAGCTGCTAACCAAGTCGTATAGATACCATGGGCTATGCATTCACATATCCACTTGTACATTATTTCACCGATGCCAAAATTGCAACTTACACGCACTATCCCACCATCAGCTCAGATATGGTCAATCGAGTATACGAAAGAAGGGCTGCTCACAATAACGATGCCAAATTTGCTTCCAGTGCAATTTGGAGTACTGGTAAATTAATGTACGGATCACCTCCAACGTTTCATGCACATGCGAGATATTGACAGTTAGTGGTAGCTATTATCGAATTTTTGCTAAAATCTATGGTTTTTGTGGATCGTTTGCCAACATTGTCATGGTGAACTCCACTTGGACAAAGGGACACATTGATCAATTATGGCACACAAAATCAGAGATCGTATACCCTCCTTGTGATACAGAGCGATTAAACGCATTACCGCTAAAGGGTAGAAAGTCAATGATTATCAGTGTCGCTCAATTCAGACCCGAGAAAGATCATTCGCTGCAGTTGAAGGCATTGGCAACATTATTTAAAAAATATCCTCAATGGAAGACAACTCACCCTGTAGAGCTGGTGCTGATGGGAAGCTCGAGAAACGAAGGAGACGCAAAAAGAATTGATGGACTTCGCAAAGAAGCAGTAGATCTCGGCATTCATGTAAGCATTCGAAAAAAAAATCATGCGTTATAGTGTGTGCTGATAGATTGGACGCAGGACTATGTTCGTTTTGAAATCAATGCCTCATACGATCTTTTGGTTTCCAGCCTTGGCATGTCGAAAATCGGTCTTCATACCATGTGGAATGAACATTTTGGTATTGGTGTGGTTGAATACATGGCTGCTGGATTGATACCTGTCGCTCATAAATCTGGCGGCCCCAAACTAGACATTGTTGTCGAATATGATGGAAAGCAAACAGGATTTTTGGCTGATACTGAAGATACGTTTGCAGAATGCTTAAATTCAGCACTATCGCTCACAGAAGAAGAGTATGAAGAAATGGCAGCTAATGCTCGTGCATCTGCTTCTGATCGATTCTCTGAAGAAACTTTCAGTTCAGACTTGCTTTGTTGTCTTCGTCCTTGTTTAACGTAGTATATTGTATTTTTTTTTATTGGTTCAAAATTAATAAAGTAAACTTAATCATCACTTACAGTGTGGTAGCGACTTCAATGTCACTGACAGTGATACCATTGAGCAGTGTGAAAGCGGCTTCTCCCATACTCTGGACTGTGGTGCCTATATATTCGTCAATATCAACGATATAGATGTCAAAATCAACTTCGCGCAGGATAAGCTCTTCATCTGGATCATATTCCTCGCACCCTTCTTCTCCCTCATTGCATTCTTCGTATTCATTTTCATCACAGCCCTCTTCTCCTTCTTCACAGCACCATTCATCGCCTTCTCTGCAGTGTCCATCACCTTCTTCGTCGTCATAACTGTAATTATGTGATGTATCGTTCTTCTTGTCGTCTGCTTCCTGACGGTATTTCGCAGCTTGCCCTGGAGTGTATTCTCTGTATGGATCCAACTGTTGATTGAACTGCTCCAATCCATCTTCAAACTCTTGGCGACCCTGCTTGATCACTTCATGTCTATGTTTGTATATTTTTCTCGTTTTTCGATACACACCCTCAATTGTGCTTGCGACTACAGTTTCATATACTGTGGTAGGTTGATAGACAGTGGTAACATCGCGTCGCTGTAACTGATGATGAAAAGGCGACGAAATCACTGCTGTTATAAACAAGAGGAAGGCAAATGTGAGATATATCATAGTAGTGATGTAGAGCAGATAAAGAAAGTAGAATTCTTTGTGCCAGTTCTCTCCAACAAGTATGTGAATACCAACTTTGTTTATCATATTTGAAATTAAGTAGGGCACATTGACATAATTATGCGTACATGACCTGTAGACAAAGCCATCAAAACGGTGCCTTATTTCTGTGTGCCCCACTGGATCCAGCCCTTTTGTAGGTAGCTTAGGCAGTATTCTACCTCACGTCATAGGTTTCCTACCATGGTTTTTATTCATGATGCAGCCACAATTAGGTAATGGAATGCAATCATACGAATATTTCGATATTGGCGGGTAAGACAGTGTTTATTATATGCTGACAGGGTATCATGGAACAATCTACTACTGGTCGCTATTGGCCTCTACTCGAATGGTCTCAATGTACTTCTCTAGCAAAGGATTTCCGCCCAAACGCTTGATTTCCTCCAAGGATTCAGCCTCCTTTCGACGCAAAAACTGGCGCACGTATTCAAAACTGCCCGCCTTGCGAATGACCTCCAACGCATATTTTTTGACTTCAATGGATGTAGGCTTTTGGCTGATAATGTTCAACAGTTGACGATTGGAGGGATCTTTTCTGATGGCATGGATAATTGGGAATGAGAATTTGCCCTCTGTCAAGTCTTCACAGAATCCCTTGTTGTTTGTATACTGTAAAATTCATGTAAGCATTTCTCACTCTATCATGTTTGTCTTTATTGATACATACACTGGTGGATTGCAAATTCATATAATCATCACGTACTTGAAAATGAATACCTATAATGTTGACGAGTGGAGTATAATCGCTTTCAAAGTGGTTTAGTATCAGCCAAAGACAGTGTGTGTACGTGGTACCATCTACTCACATGTCACTTTCACTTGCTGCTTGCATTAATCGCACCGCCAATCGTAACAAACCGCTGGTCTCTATCCGATCGTGTCACTCATGAGTCAATGCACTATACGTCATTTACGCTCCACTTACTGTTATTCACCATATCAATGTATTCCTCTTCAGTAGGACATGTCAAGCTGTCTCTCCAGTAGAGTTCAATACCTTGGCCTCGATGCAAATTGATTAATTCTTCAGTGCATACTTGCATCATGCTTGGGATATTCAGCTTCATCACTTCCTGTAATGCCAAAAAGATTACATAATTTGCAGTGTTGATAGTCTGCGGTACACCATAAATATGATGAGCGACAGGCACACCTCTTCTAAGATCAGAATCGTCCTGCACATCGTCGATCCTGTCTTGATCGATTAGCAACAATATCATTTCAATGTTTTGATATGTATAACGATACTTGCATCAAACTAGCATTATGCAACATGCCAATAATCTTGTTGATTACACTCAATACATCCTTTGGTACATGAAGCCACAAGTCAAATGCAGATATCAATTTTGCTCGGATATCTTTGCCAGGCTGTGATATCAAGTAAGTGTAAGGCTCCAAAATAATCTGTTTTAATGGTTAATACGCTGCCATCAGAAAGTGCCTTCCGATAAGTAGAGTCTTACGTCTTCGGTTGATCTTTCTTCGGTTCTGCTATGAGGATTGAGCATCTTGTTTAATGATTCAAATTAAAAAAAGTGATTGAAAAAGAAGAGGGAAAAAAAGTAAAGTTTCCAAGCTTTTTCCAGCTTCATATGCGTTTGGCGGTAGTTCAACATCTGTGGTTGCCCTGGTTTCACCTCTTCTCTACTTCTGCTTTCTGTCATTTGATCTGCTCGGTTCTCCCGCCAAATCATAACTTGCGGTTTTACTTTCATGCATAAATCAAACAATCTGGCATCTTCATTAAAATAGATAATTCCCACAATAGATGAGAATTCAGATGCATTGGCTTTATTCGTCGATATGGGAAAAATCAAGTGTAACAACAAACAACCAAAGCTACCAGCATGTGTAGCCACCATCAACAATAATTTCAGAACCTGTAACAAATGAAGCATTATCCGAAGCTAAAAATGCTACCACGCCCTTCAATTCATGCGGTGTACCCAAGCGACCCATGGGAGTTTCGGTCTCCCAGATCTTTCTCAACGCAGCACCCTTTTCGCCCTGTTGTGCCAACAATGTTCTGTTCATCACCGTGTCGAAATAGCCGGGAGAGATAGCACATACACGAATACGGTGAGGAGCCCATTCAGTTGCTAATGATTTTGTCAATTGAAGAACAGCGGCTTTGGTAGCATTGTATGGAGCATGTGTTTGAGGTCTATTGACAACATGAGCTGACATGGACGCAATCGTGATGATAGAGCCTGGGATTTCTAATCGCATCATATGTCTAGAAAACGTTGTCAGCCACCTTGCAATACAGCATACAGAATCTAGAACTTACTTGGCAGCTTGTTGCATGCAGTAAAAGGTGCCATTGACATTGACCTGAAATATAGTAGAAAAATCTCGAGCAGAATACTCTACAGCAGGACACACCTTATTGATGCCTGCAGCAGTAACCAAGATATCCACTTTGCCATGACGCTCAATAATCCTATCAAAGAGCTCCTCAACAGCAACATGGTCTGTCACATCGCATCCCCAGCTAGATGCTTCCACTTTACATTCAGCAGCAATTTTGATAGTAGCTTGAAGACAGGCTTCCTCTAATAGATCAACACAGGCAACATCGGCACCGCTCTCAGCTAAGGCTGCCATCATCTCAAACCCTAGACCGCGAGCACCTCCTGTCACTATGATAACATATACTGTCAATTGAACTTGACACATATCATAATGTAGCAAAGGATCTACTTACCGACAGCGACTTTTCCTTTGAGAGACATTTGCGATACAACATTTGGCGAGGGTTCTGATGGAGTCAACATTCTAATTGATAAGTATATAATGAGAGAAAAAGAATAAGAAGTAAGGGAATTCAGGGTTTGGTATTTATATGTAGTTTGTACAGCCAACAAAATGGACGCATAAATCAAGCAGCTATAAAATGCATCACATATCAATCATAGTAATACAACAACTGAAATAAGCTTGAACCAATTGTAGGATAAGCCGTCTTCCTTTGGGAATTAAAGGGCGCAAAGACACACTGAGGCTGTATAGAGAAATTCCTTTAACCATTTTATACATAAGGGGGGGTCACTCCTACAGCAACATCATGTTGTTTTAATTGTTTCAAAGCATGTGTAACAAACTCTATTGTTTGCAGGTGATAGAGTGTAACCCCCTTAGGAGATACACTGTAGTCAAATAAGAGAAAATGTAGAAGGAATTATCCCTGCTAAAACTCTTATTGTAGCCCAGGTTAAAATATTTAATGAAATGATAGAATAGCAGCGTGTCAAGGATCAATGCTAATACAGTATAATTTGATAAACCGAGACTCCATCTCAAATTATGGTCGGATGTGCGGGCTAACTCGTGGTCTTTTTTTTTTTGAGACAAGCAAGAAAGGGGGGAGGGGCACCGTATTTTTTTCTCTCTCTTCATTCATCTTTCTTTCCAAACAAAATACCATGAGCGAGCATAAATCTGTTGCATCCAGTGCTTCCAGCATCAAAGACAATGATGAAAACGAGGTAGGTTGAAATCTGAACCTACATGGCATCGCATATTCATTAACTCTTGCTGAAAGCATAACCATTTACTCCACGAGATAAAAGAAAATGAGCAGAAAATGACAAACTCTCTTCGTGAACAACTCGAAAAAGTAACGCATGACATTTGACCACATACACACACGTATGTCCTGCTCAACACGTCAATGTAATAGGTACGCAAAGACAAGGCTGTCTTGGAAGCCGACTTGAAATCTCGAACCAAAGCATACGAGGCAACTCTAGGCCAGTTGCAGACAATGTCCACGTAAACTACACCCACACATACACACATGAAGCACACAAAATACTAATTACGGATATAGAAACAAGCAATCAGATCACTTGGAAGAGTTGATGGCCATTGAAAACTTGAGCGAATTACGAGATCAAGTCAAACAACTGCATGAAAAATGTGTTGAGCAACAAATTCACATCAAGAAGCTAGAATTTGAGTTGGAAATGGAACAAGGCCATGTCAAAATATTGAAGCACGATAACAAACTACTGCGACAAATGACAGTTGACATGGTAAATTTTCAAAACTTAAAATGATAGAAAAGACACACACACTAATCTCGTTTCAAGAACGCCATGGCTGAGCAAGAGGAAGAGTTCATTTCAAATCGACTGTTGAAGCGCATTACAGGGCTCAAAAAGGAAAAGGGCGAGCTCCTCTTGCAAGTAGAGCAAGAAGAGGAATACATGACAAACATGCTGCAAAAAAAGCTGAACCAGTTGCAGCGTGAAAAGATTGATATGGAGAATTCGCTGGAGCAGGAGCAAGAGTATATCGTCAACAAGCTCCAAAAGCAGTTGGAGTCCATGAAGATCCAACAGCAATCTCAGACGACGTCGCCCATGATGAGCATGGTGCATGATAGCGCAAACACATTATCGCCTGGACCTGTCTCGCCAGTCATGTAAGTCTTCTAGCGGAAGCATGTTGTCGATGGATTTATTCACACTCTGTAGCCCTAAAAAATGGAACTCATCTTCTGGATCAGTGAATGAGGCTCCATCAGGCACTGCGGAAATGCTATTATCTGAAATTGCTGTATTGAAGAACAGAACCACCGAGATGGAGAAAGAATGCAAGTATCGAGTGACACACTATCAGCATGTAGACTCACTAATATACCCATCTAGTCCTGTTAAAGATGCAGCAATGTAACAAGTACAAGAGCGAACTGATTCAATTCCGTAAGCAAGCTGGATTGTCGACGGACGATATTCCCCTGGATGAAGGTATTCCTTCTGTATTCAGAACTGTCCCTCCATCGCCTGGCAGAGGCGGAAGAGTAAGTAACAAACACGCCATTATTCTGGCACACATAACTCACAGGGAGATGTCTAGATTCGTCGCTCTACTTCCACATCCTCTCAGAGATCATTGGCCTCTGACAAAAACAACTTGAGCAATATCCCACCTCTGCAACTGGACTCGAACGAGCACAATCTTTCTCAAACAGCCTCTGATAACAGATCTAGTATGAAGCATTGTGACACTACAGTCTGATGGGAGAAAAATGACTAACACCTCGTCTATAGGATCCAACAGCTCTGCATCCAACAGTGTACCGCCCAAGTCGTCCAGAAGAGTTTCAGGTACTTTATTGAGTTTAGCTTCTGCTGGCCATTCATCCGCCAGCAGCAACAACAACAACAGCCTTTAATGCTTGGTGTTACTCGACATCGGGATTCAACCTCTCTATTTTTTTGCATACGCGTCGTCCCACAAAGAAATAAAAGTGTGTATTATCCCACATTTCTCTTTTCTTCTTCTTCTTTTCTCCTTGTTCATACAATCATGACATTTAAACCTTCAAAGCCCATTCAAGAGTATCCTGTACATGGACTCATGCCAAAGCAAGATACGCAAGCCGCCAGCTTCATTAAAAAATACCCCAATTACGATGGCAGAAACACTGTTGTAGCCATCCTTGATACAGGTATTTAGGATTCAAGCATTGAGCATGTGGATAGACATACTCATCTCTTATCCATATAGGTGTTGATCCTGGAGCCGCTGGTATGCAGGTAATGCTACAACCCTTCCCCTCCCCCTCCCTTTGAACCCCTATTTGAATGCTCATGATACATTGATTCAGGTCACTACTGATGGAAAGCCTAAAATGATTGATATTGTGGATTGTACCGGAGGAGGTGAGAGCTGCACCATGTATAGACGAGATAGTACAGTAATTAATCAAGTGATTAGGTGATGTTGAGACTAGCAAAGTCGTAAAGCCAACCACTGAGGACGGTAAAAAGGTCATTGAGGGCCTAAGTGGACGCAAATTGATCTTGGGCGATTGGAAAAACCCCAGTGATGAATATCGCATTGGTCTCAAGCGTGCATATGAATTATTTCCTAATGATTTATGCTCCAGAATCAAGGCTGTAAGTGGATGAGATGGGTCATACGACAAGACATAGTGTTTAACTTAAGTGCGTGTGATTTAGGAACGCCGTCAGAATTTCGTTAAAAAGCAATCAGGTCTTTTGAGTGAAGCGCAAACCAAACTTGCAGAATTTAACAAGAAGCCTCAAGATGACAAGATCAATGAAGCCGAGAAAGCTGAATTGGAGGCTCGTGTAGAAATGTTGAAAGACTTGAACAAGAATTACGAGGATCCCGGTATTCTTCTTGATTGTGTTGTCTATTTCGATGGAAAGGACTGGAGGGCTGTCATTGATGTAAATGAATCTGGAGATTTGAGAGGTTTGTTACTTTTTAGAATTATAAAAAGGGTAATTGTTGCCCAAACAGGGAATAATGGTCGCTAACCCAAATTTCTATTCAATGTTACAGACCAACCTTGTTTGACAGATTACCGCAAGGAGCTCAAATATCATACATTTGGAAAGGCTGATTTGCTCAATTTTTCTGTAAATATCTATAATGATGGTAACATTCTCAGGTAAAAGTTAGTCAATTTCATCTAAAAAGGGGAAGCACTCACACGAGAACAATTCTGTGTAGTATTGTTACATTGGCCGGAAGTCATGGTACTCATGTTGCTGGTATCACTGCTGGCAATTTCCCAGATGAACCTGCATTGAATGGTGTACGTATTAACAGCATGGACAGTAAATTTGTATGATTATTTATTCATGGATATAGGTTGCTCCTGGTGCTCAAATCATTTCCCTCCGTATTGGCGATTCCCGTCTAGGATCAATGGAGACAGGTCCCGGTTTGACTCGTGCTGCTTCTCATCTTGCTATGCACAAGGTTGATTTGGCCAACATGTCTTATGGTGAATCCTCGAGTCTTCCTACTGATGGCCATTTTATCAAACTCTTAGCTGAAGAGGCTATCGGCAAATCAGGCTGTATTTTCGTTACTAGTGCTGGTAATGATGGCCCCTGTTACAGTTCCATTGGTGCTCCTGCTGGCATGGATGAGAGCTTCATTACTGTGGGTGCTTATGTTAAGCATGCACAAATGCAAGCAGAGTACGCTCTTCTCGAATCGGTTACTGAACGTCCTTACACTTGGTCTTCTCGCGGTCCTACCACAGATGGTTATCAAGGTGTTGACATTTATGCTCCTGGTAGTGCAATCACAAGTGTTCCTGTCTACGTACTGAACAAGCTTGATTTGAAGAATGGTACCAGTATGTCTAGCCCCAATGCATGTGGCTGTATTGCATTGCTTGTCTCTGCTCTCAAGGCTGAAAATCAAGAATATACTCCATACAGATTGAAGAATGCTGTAGTCCAAACAGCCAAATCAGTTGACGATCCTCTCAATGTTGGCTTTATTCAAGTCGACAAGGCTTGGGAATACCTTGAAAACTATAAAGATCGCAAGGATTTAGACTTGTTGTTTAGAGTGAGTTCATTCATTTGCATGTATAGTCTTTTATGCTCATCGTATTGCTGTATATTAGGTTACTGTTCAAAAGAGAGGCAGTAAGCGTGGTATCTATCTTCGCGAATTGGATGAGACCAGCCAAATTCAATACATCACTACCAAGGTGCAACCTCATTTCATGAATGAACTGGATCCTGAGGATCCCAAATACAACCAAGCTAAATTTGAATACGATGTTCGTGTTGCTCTTGTCGCTACCGAATCCTGGATCACTGTTCCTGATTACCTCTACCTCCATTCTAGCGGGAATGCATTCCAAATCAAGGTAGACCCCACTGCTCTTAGTGAAAGCCAATTCCATTATGGCCAAGTCCTCGGTTATGACACGTCTGCCCCTGAGCGCGGTCCTCTTTTCAGCATCCCTGTAGCTGTTGTCAAGCCCACAGTACCCTCTCAAGGTTATATTCAATACAAGAATGTCGAGTATGGCCCTGGTGATATCATTAGACGCTTCGTTCAAGTCCCTGAAGGCGCTACTAGCTGTGAACTTGTCATTAAAGCTCACGCACCTGCTGATACTGCACCTGCTAGATTCATGCTTCATCTCTTGCAACTAGTACCCAAGCAAAATCAAAAGAAGAAACATACTTACACCTTCATGTTGGGCGCTGGCTCATTCGGTGATCCTGAATCTGATGACCAAGTCATCAAGAAGCACTTTTCTGTTCGTGGTGGACTCAATCTGGAAGTCTGTTTGGCTCAATTCTGGTCTGGCCTTGGTCAGCACGATGTTGACTTGAGTCTCAATTTCCATGGTGTCCAGGTTGCTGGCAATCTTGCCAATGGACAAAGCACTCTCCACTTGGAGCCTCAAGTTACTCGTTTAGACATCTCAAGCCCTATCCGCAGAGAGGACAATTTGAACGTTAGTGTCTCTTTTAACAAATTGCGCAGATATATCCGTCCCTCTGAGGCTACTATTACACCAATGCATCCTGACCGTGATTTATTGCCCAGCTCTCATTTATTGTACCAACTTATCTTGTCCTACCACTTTAAGATTGATGCTAGCACTACTATCACTGCCCGATTCCCTACTGTGATGAACCAACTCTACGAACACTTTTTAGCTGGTGTCTTTGGTATCATTTACGACGTTAACAAGAAGATTGTCGGCTACCTTGATGTCTTTGACCACGACATTAAGATCAGTCAAAAGGGTGATTATACCATCATGCTCCAATTGTCTACCGAAAACGAATCTGCTTTAGAGAAATTAAAGGAAACCATCTTGGAATTGGATTTGGATTTGAAGAGCACCACTTTCAACACTTTCCAAACCATGGGAGATGTCTTTACAAAAGGTAGCTCCAACTACAGCAAGATTGCTTTGGAGCGCAAAGATACCAAGGTCTTTTACATTGCTGCACCTACTGGAAAGGATGCCATTCCTAAAGAAGCCAGACATGGAGATGCATTGGTTGGCAAACTCAACTTTTTGGGTAAGGTTGACGGTGGTCAATACAATGTCTTGTACACTATTCCTCCTACTGTCATTGAGCCGTCTTCTGGAAATAGCAAGAGCGATAAGAAGCCCACTGATGAAGAGCTTAGTCAAAAGTTGAAGGATGCTGCTCGTGATTTGGAAATCTCTTACCTCAAAAAGTTCAATGCTGATTCTGAAGCCTACAAGGAGCTCTTGAAGAAACTGGAAGCCAATTATTCTGACGATGTCAACTTCTTAGAGTCCAAGATCAATGCTATCTGGACTGCTTCAGAGGGCAAGTCCAATGTAGATTGTTTACTGAAGCCTGGTCAATTATCAAAGGAACAGTGCACAGAGATTGTCAAGATTGCTGATGCTATCATCGCCAAGCATAACCAAAATGAGCTCCTAGAATTCTACGGTCGCAAGAAGCCTGATGATGAAAACGACGAGCAAAAAGAGAAGCGCAAGGAGAATAACGATAAGAAAAAACAAATCATCAATGCCTTGAAGAACAAAGCCATGGCCTACGCTGCAGTTTTAGACAAGGAAACACATCATGAAGACTTGGAGACTACTGTTCGCTCTTTGCACCAATGGACATCTGACGATAGCTCTAGCAATTTGTCTTCTTTGCTTATCAAGGTTAAACGTGATCGCGAGGCTGGACATCCTGCCTCTGCTCTTAAGTCAGTTCAAAAGTATATCTCTGAAGCTTCATTCACTGCTGATAATACCAAGGATATCAGCAAGGCTTGGACTGTGCGTAATGAATTATTGAAGGAACTTGAATGGTCTCTTTGGGCTGAATATGATGACAAATGGAATCTCATTAGACAACCTCCTTATGGGTTGGCTCTGTTTTAGATAAGCTACTGCTTGGTATTATATTAAAGGCCAATACAAATTTGAAAAATAAACAGCATAAATCGGATTTGAGTATTTTGTGAACCATCTTCTGTATATGTAGTTAATTAATGATCAATACCTTCCTGCTGTGGTGAACCTGATATGCGAGGCGCGATTGCGCGGGTTTTTGAAGCAAATAGCATTATTTTTGCATCCAGTGAACACCATTGCTGCTTTTTTTTCAGAAAGCAACAAATCGTACCTGCTGTGTTCTCTCTAACTTTGGGATATCGGCATTGCATTAAGAAGAAGAACAGTGGATAATAATGCCCACTAATTTTCGGGTGATTGGCGCCTATTGATAAGTATGTACATAATAATGATGTTTAATTATTTGAAAAAAAGGTTTATTATTAGATTCAAATAGCATGAATGCTTATGAGAAGCATTAGTGTAATAGATCAGGATTTTCAATGATGATTTATATATGTGAGGTATATAATTGGCTGATTCTATGAGGCAGGCTTTGGTGTTACTAGTATACAATTAATACCTATGATCGGTCAACGGGATAATCGATTGGTTATGGATGTTAAGTATATATGTGATGGAAGGTATATTTATTGGGGTATAATAAATATAGAAAGGGAAGGGAGAAGAACAGATAAATTCGCTAAGGTTCATTTGATCTGTGACATTAGAGTAGTATTTATATGGATTAGGGAATTATAATAATCGGAAACTGACATTGCTGAATGTCACCTATGTAATGACTGTAAATAGATCATTACAATTAGATAGATTTCAATTTCATTGACGACGACATTGCTTTAGATATGGCGTTAATCCATTACATTCCTGACGGAATTTGTAATGAGTACAATTGTCTTGTAGTGATGAAGACGGATGTACTATGGTGTTGGGCTTGGTGTTACTAAATGCAGGTCCTTATAATTTGAGTAACACTTACTATATAATATATGTGTATATTATTTGGACAAGCAGTAGTTAATTATAAGTGTGATGGTAGTAGAGTAAATATTTATTGTGATAAATATAGGTGAAGGGATTAGATAGATATTTTCACTAAGGTTTAATATCTGTCAAAATTAGCTATTTATATAAAGACGAGGATGTCTCAAATCGCATCATTGAGACATATGTAATGCAAATCATTACAGAATTGTATATTATTCGCCTGCTGTTTACAGACTTTTACGTCTTCTTTGCCATAGTGTAATGTTCAAATCACTTCAAGCAATGAAAACAACGCATGAAACAGCCCAGAAACGTAGAAAAGCTATATCTATTTATTACCTCTATATACAAAGAAAACCTAGAAAAATTTTGCCATAGTTCTCCTCTGCAACGATGTTAGGCGGAATTTGAAGTACTACCCAAAAATGCAATTAGGTAGTATTTCAATTAGACCACCCCTCAGGTGCTAGAGCGTGCCTTACTACACCCCTAACGTGAGGAATTGTGTTTATTAAGACCCTCAACTGTCGCTAAGTAAGTAGAATCAACAATTAAGTTTGGACCAGCCTATCTAATCCTAGCCTCGGAATCTTGTTATTGTTGAGCTTCAGTGATAGGCACATCCACTCAACGTAAAAAAAAGGGGGGGTATGCTTCACAGAAACATAGAAAGAAAGAAAAATAGTGAGGGTAATAACATTACATGCAGATGAAAATTGAAAGAAATAAGGGCGAAAAGCCAAGAAAAAAAAGAGTTAATAAGAAAAATAAGGGGAAAAAAAGAAGCTAACAGATATGCATGGGTTGTATCTACTGCTATTGCTACGGTTGCTGTTCTCCACAGAAAAAAAAATAGCTTGACTGATCTCTTGTAGCATCTAGTAGTGTCCATGATGTTCATTCCCATTTGCCTGCCTATACATATTCAAAATGATGATGATATAATTAGTATTGTATTCTTCAATCAATGCCATATGATAATATACATACCTGAAAAACTATCAGCAGTTCCGATTGCACCCAGTGCGCGCGTGTCAGTATCCATTAATCATCCATTAGTCGTCGTAACCTTATACTTGCTGCCTACTACTACACATTACATCAAAATAATACAAGAATAGTCAGCATTATTGTATCCAGCAATCTACGTCATTTATACTTACTTGATGAGCAACTCACAACAGGTTCTACATCTAATGTCTTTGAGCACCGCCCTGTGCTTGATACCTATATTCTATTAGTAGCATAATCGTGTAATCAGTAAGATAATATTATTGAATAATAGCAGACATCATTGAAACTAACCTGATCCACGGAACTCGAGAAACGTAGCAATACAGATGACTTGTTGCAGAAGACAGTAACAACGCCACTTGAGAACTTGAGATGACTTGCAGGCAGCACCAAACCAAACACAAACAGTGCTATAAATGACTTGCAGATATCACCAAACCAGGGAGGAACAGCGCTACTAATGACTTGTTGCAGACAGCACTAAACCACCAGACAAAAATAGCATTGCAAAGGACATGCTGCAGAGAGGAGGTGTGTCAAAGCAGCGAGAAATAGCACCAGAGGTCTTGCTGGAGTTTAGAATAATATACACAACTATTTCCTAAAAATAAGAGAGAATTCAGTTAGTTACGATTCAATGAAAAGTAATAATTAACCAATGGTACATACCGTATTCAGAAAAGAAGACAATTGATAATAATACTTCAGAGAAGCGGTGGTGGTAGTGGCAATACCGTAAGTCGAAGCAGTGTTCACCAGCTGTTGTTGCGTTCTTCTCTTTTTTAGTTTTGAAGCAGTCGTCGGTAGCTATTATTATTATTCTAAACAAAGAAAAAGAATAATTAATACAGTAATAGACTTGGATAATCGATACAGTAAATAAACTCACCTGCATATGCTAGCAACTAACAACAATTGCAAGTTTGATGACCTTCCTGCTATTGCCTTCAATAACAGAATGAATAATGCAGTAGGTTTAGCAGTAAAAGTAGTATAAAAAACGGGGGTATTATGGAAAAAGAAAAACGGGGGAATGGGAAAGAAAGAAAAAGTTGCAAACTTGACGTCACGAGTAGTGTACTGCTCTGGATATAATAGGGGGGGTAAATGATATCAGACTGAGGTTGAAATCCTTATTGCTTCGAATGAGGCCATTCATGATCATGAAATCTGTCATGACCTAAACTTGGCAATTGTTGGTAACAAACAGTTACTTAAGTATATATCAAACTTGTGAAGAATTTAAAGGCGCATCGAATGGTACTAATCTTGTCTGGTTTGACCAACACTAGACGTTTCAAAACGACAGAACATTTTTTGTCAGATTTTGATGCTTTTTCAATAATATCTCCATCTCTGTCAAAATAAACCTACTTGTACCAGTTGTCATTATTGTAAAGCAAACAATTTCCTATCATTTGAGCTCTTACTGGAAGTTTTAGCTTGAATCTACGTGGAGAAATCAGCAAAAACGTCTGACGCAAAAATTGTCAGCTAATTGTTTAACCTGTAAGGGTAAGGCAAAATTGGTCAAAGATGGCCAATTTTGCAAGGGCATAACTTTATGTGATATCTCGGCCAATACTAATCAGATTTGAACAAAAAAAATAAGCATTCGATAGCTCTACATTAGCCCCAACATAATCTAAAAGTCAAAAACACCTAATAGACGTTCCCTTCATGAAATAACTTAAATTCATGTATTTTGATATGCCTCATCAAGCGGGCACTACCAGACATATTTTTGAAAATACTAATAATAACCATACCATCGTATAGAGAATTAAACAAGAAACAAAAGTCAAGCACTATGCAACATTGACTCACTTAGTAAATTATGGAGAAATATTCATCCAAAGTTGGATCATTTTTCACATTTTCCCGTCTTACTGCTTCACACCATTGTCTATTATAAATTTAAATCTAACACGTACTAGTCAAACAAAGTACCTCAAACAACTTTTGCTATACATACAACCATCGTTCATATATCAATTCAATGATTTTTACTAATAAAATCTACTCAGAATCAATCAAAACATGAAATCATTGGTATCTCGGCGACTAGAGCAGCAACACAAAGTTGGTTTGCACCATCGCATTCTTGGTAACAAAGAAAAGCACAGATTTAACTATCAAGATTTACCTATAGCAGTATATATTGTTGTATATCCAAGAATTGCAAAAATTTCGAGCCATTACTTGAAATTGTGGCGGCACCAGCTTTCATAGAGACACAAAGCTTTGCACCTCCTTAACAGTAGCTTGCTTGATGGAGCACTTAACATTAGACCATATTATATTGTCGGGAGAACATTTTGCCATCCAAAATAGAAGAGGGAATGAAGTATCTATAGTAAACCATGTAAACAGATACTTGATCTAAAGCCAAATGAGAATGAAAGAAAGAAAGAGAGGATGAGGGATGAAGATAAGAAAAAACTAGTCTATATACCGTATATTCGACAGATCAGTGAAATATTGGATCAATTACGCAAGCTTTGGGACTTGTCCGAAACCTTGGAGAGAAGAACGAATTCATATTGAATGCTACAGAACAATGCAGGCAATTGACAAGCATCCGATTATGACACTCTGTAAAGCAGCTTGCCATGGCTTATGCTTAGGCATAAATATTCGCATCACATACTGTATACGCTACTACTGCGCAAGTACAGTATCGAAATCTATAAACCAGTGTTATACAAGACTCTAATGTTATATGGTGGCAATAGTTGAATGGCAAGAGCCACTTATTTTTTAAAGCTCTTATGAGCGAACATACGGCATTGTACTCATGCTTACTGCCTAGACTATGTGAATAAAGAGCATATTGCGATACTGGCGATTCAAATTGGCCATGTTAAAGCTGTCCAATTGACGTTCATTATATGTATGCAAACAAATAAGATGTAATTCATGTCGAGTCGCTAAACATATACAAATAGGACTATTTGATTGATTAAGGGTGCTGTTCACAAATAATCTAACATAGCATGAATTATTAGCTGTATTACTCAAATAACTCTGTTCAGACTGTTATGTCAAAAGTCAAAGATAATTAAATCTGCCAAAGAATTACACTTTTATTCACAATGCATCCAGAGGATGCATTTATATACTTTTCATTATACTGGGGTCTACAGTATAATGATGAACTATCATACCATGCGATTACTATCTACCAATAAGTGACATGTAAATCATTCTTCTCATGATTTACCCAAAGGTGATTAAGAATAGCCTAAGACCTTGAGTGTGAGACTTTACTACCATATTTGATATAACACAGACAACTCTGTAACGAAATGTGAGCTTAGATTTTAAGCATACAATCAAAGCATGCTACTCTACGTTAGTGAGTCAATAATGAATATGTAGCTTTTGGGTATAGCGAGCAATCTACCTACTTGGATCAAAACTTGTCAAGGCAAGACATACATACACTAGATAGCATAATCACGCTATACACAATGCACAAAGTGTCAGGGCAAATACAAGCGAGTTATTGTAACCTTTATTACAAAGAAATACTAATACAGAAGACTTATGAGGGCTTGGTATAAACTTATCTTGAGCTCTTCTATTGACTCATGATTACAGAAGGAATCCTTTATACACTGCCATCAAGTACGAATTTGAGACGAAATTGAAAAACTGGTTTGACAACGATCTAAAAATTAAAATCACGAAATTGATGGTGAAAGACAGTGGATTCTAATGCTGGATACAATGATCTTTAGGAAACAGAGAGCAGAGAGAAAACATTACATACGCTTACTTGTGCAATACCTCTAAAGACATCCTTCTGAGGCTCTTTCTGTACCAAGTAAAATGGCTTTAGCGCGTACCGAATGGCTGGAAAAACATTAAAAGACTCGGTAGGCAGTCTATTCATGTCATTGATTTGAACCTGTTTTATGTAGCTTTTGTTACAACGAATGGTTCTAATCGCTATGCTCCATTTTTCTAATTTCGACGACAATATGGTCATTCAAAAGATGTATGCTCGTTCCGATGAAAGCCGTTTGTTGCATAATTGAATTATTGCGCTTGTTATGTGGACAATACCCATGTTGAGTTTAAATGCGCATCAGATGAATATAAAGCGACTTTTGAGATTTTTCCTTGTATCTCTTTCTTTTCCCTCTTATATTTTCTCTCTGGATTCTAGGTATGAAAAGCTACCCAAACAGTTTTTTCCCACACCTGAGCAAAAGACAAGAATGCCCTGAATGTCCAGTGTGCTTTAACTGTCAACTACCTACAAACAATTGTGCAAACGGAGGTGTTTGCGACCCAAGTGGAGCTTGTGTGTGCCCAGCAGGATGGGGTAAATACTTGACGAAGACTTGATCGTGGAAAAAGGTGTTTATGTGTATTCTGTAGGAGATTTGGACTGCACACAGCCGCTTTGTGGATCGCTCTACGATACAGATAGACCACAACGAAAACAGGGCGAGGATTGTGCCTGTGATCCTGGGTAAATATATAGCAAATATGTCAGCACTCAACGTTGCTTAATATGCATTTAGGTGGGGAGGAGTTAACTGCAATGTATGCCAAGAGGATAAGTCGTGTCAGCCGTTTAAAGGATCAAACGCAACCTGCATCAAATCAGCTATTGGACTAAAATCCTTGCACGCTTGGTGTGCCACCACCAGTAAGACAAGAAGCATATGGGATCGAAGGAATCAAGCATATTGACGTGGATATTAGATATACCTTGGATTGATAACACGCATGTATCATTATCATGTGAGTGGGGAAAAAGCGAATGCGTATTTCAGTTTTGGAAGGACAGCGAAGAGCAATTCTACTGTGAACTAAGCGAGTGCTCTCAGACCAGTAAGCATCATGCGATAAAATGTTTGTGCAGCGCATCTTATATCGAATTTATCCAGCTTCTGGGGAAAATGACGTTCAAGGCCATTGTGCAAAAGCAAGTTGTGGTTGCATGAAAGATGCGTTTATGTGTGGCAAAGAAGTTGGTTAGTCAACTCCTGCTTGGAATGGAATCATGGATGATCGTCTTAACTGTGTTTTTACTGCTTTAGACATGTCAGAATTGGTAAAGAATGTAAAAGGGCCTTCCGAATGGTTTTGTAAAAACGGAAAAGATTGCTGGTACAACGGTATGTAATCATATATGATGTGATATCAAAGTCGTACATGATCTAATGTGCAATATTACACAAGAATACTCGACTCTGGTCAGTGTATTTCCGGACAATATTCAGCTGGCTTGCGACGCTGGTGAATGCGCAAATGAACAAGACTTCTTAGACGCAGTGCCTATTGTACGTATTCGCACTTGATCATGCAAGGATTATGTTGCTTATTTTGTGGGATTGTGTATAGGATCAAGAGTTTTCCAGTTACACAGAAATGATGATTATTGCAGCGATTTTCGTTGCATGTATTTTGTTGTATGCCATCACCAAATTTACTGCTTCTCAGCAAAAGAAGATGTTTGGCACACGAATCGAGCTTGACGACGATGAGGATGACGAGAGCGTGCTAAACTATTCCACCTCGAATGAAGTCGCATTAACATTTGCAGATGTTAGTTATACTGTCGCTGGAAAGCCCATTTTATCCGATATCAATGGCTTTGTAGAGCCTGGTCAATTAACAGCAGTGATGGGGCCTTCTGGTGCCGGCAAATCCAGCTTGTTAGATATCCTATCAAGGAAGCACAAGCGAGGTGTCATTAGCGGAAAGATTTTGATTAATGGCACATCACCCACACGACGACAATTCAAGCGCATAACCGGATTTGTGGATCAAGATGACAGCTTGATGGGGACACTCACCGTGAGAGAGACGCTGACATATGCAGCCTTGATGCGACTACCTCGTAAAATCCCCTTGAAGGTCAAACAAAAGAGAGTGGAGGATGTCATTCAGGAACTGGGTATCTCCAAAATAGCAGATAGTAAAATCGGAATGCCTGGTCAGCGAGGCATCAGTGGGGGCGAGAAAAGAAGAGTGAGTATCGGTAAAGAGCTGGTGACAAGCCCCAGTTTACTGTTTTTGGATGAACCCACGAGCGGTTTGGATGCTTACAATGCTGGTGTTGTCATGGAGTGTCTGCAAAGACTAGCTCATGAAGGCAAGAGGACTATCATTGTTACCATTCACCAGGTAAAGATTATATCAGCTCTAATAATCACTGAACACTCACCCGTGGTATGATTAGCCAAGATCAGATATATTCAAAATGTTCGATTCCCTCATGCTTCTTGCTAGCGGACGCTTAGTTTACTTTGGGCCAGCAAAGACGTGCTCAAATTACTTTAAAAACCTTGGTTTTAGTATTCCTACAGACTACAATGTTGCTGACTATTTGAGTATGTAAATTCCGGTATTCTGCAGTGCGTACACTAACGCATTGGACAGTTGATCTTACTATGAAAAGACCGCACGATGTTGGCACTAGACCGACTACGCCTATGCCTTCCAGTCGCAGTCAGATAGATGTTGAGACAGAGCCATTGGAAGAAATGCATACACCATACTCCCTTGGCAACAGTCAGCAGCAGCAAGAAGGGGCAGGCGAAGTCAATCTTTTGGCAGATTCAAACCATGCCCACTTTCTACTCGACTCGTTCTATTCCTCAGATTTGTACCAAACCATTGAGAATCGCATTGGCCGAACCACAGCTAATAATGCAAGCGATTATTCCGTGTGGGTAGATGCTCCTGGCCAGAAAGACTCTGCATTCTCGATCCCTCAATTTTATCACGAGCTGGTAATTGCTGATTTTGCTGTGAAAGTTTATCTTTATGCTAACAATGATGCTTTTCCAGACACTATTATCATCGCGCACATTCATCAATCTATACCGAAATCCGTTTCTCTTCTTTGCCCATTTTGCATTCTCGATAGTTTTAGCTATATTGTTGGGTAGCTTGTTTTGGCAAGTGGATGTTGACTTATCCGGCGTTCAAAACCGACTGGGTGTCTTGTTCTTTATGTGTGCTT
The DNA here is from genome assembly GCA_037974945.1 of Mucor circinelloides. NCBI lineage: Eukaryota > Fungi > Mucoromycota > Mucoromycetes > Mucorales > Mucoraceae > Mucor > Mucor circinelloides. Next base: position 2,111,742 of record JBBNAA010000005.1, on the reverse strand, counting down.
TGTTAGGTTTTGCTGCAACGAGCGCTTTGGACATGTTTAGTAAGGAACGAATTCTGTTCATGCGCGAACGGGAAAATGGCTATTACAGTCCTAGCGCATATTTTGTAGCCAAAGTCTTGTTTGATATTGTGCCTCTCCGAGTATTGCCACCTTTGGTGATGGGGTCCATCAGTTACTACATGATTGGGCTTAATTCAGCATTGCCTATTTTCGGTAAATTCCTGCTAGTTTTGGTGCTGTTTAATTTAGCTGCTGCTGGTCTGTGTCTTTGCTTTGCTACTGCATTCAAAAATCTGTCGGCTGCCAATTTGTTGGCTAATTTAGTGATACTGTTCTCTATGCTATTTGGTGGATTTTTGTTGAACAAAGGTAAGGCGAGAAGGTTGGCTGTATCCAGCGATGCTAACTCGATGCCATTGTAGATCATATCCCACCCATGTTAAGGTAAGTTACTTTTATATATATTTATATATGCAGCATGGTTCAAGACCTAACACTTACTTTTGGTTTAGTTGGCTCCAGCATTTGAGCTTTTTCAACTATGGTTATGAAGCATTGATTGTCAATGAACTCAAGGATATCACATTACGTGATAAATCCATTGCCGACATTCAAATTCCTGGGCCAATTATTCTTGCTCGATTTGGGTTCAATGGACAAGCGTTCTGGTCTGATGTATCAAAACTTATTGTATTTGTAATTGCCACATTACTCACCTCATTTCTATTCCTCAAGTATCTCGTCAAGGAAAGACGATAGACATCTGTATATATATATATATATCTTGTATTTTTACCGTTAAAATAAAAATGCAAGCCATGGCACGCAATGTGTCAAATGGCTTAATTGCATGGATCTTTTTCTGCCAGCACATATATAGCAATGCCTTGCATGTGTATTTGTTGGAAAACGAATTGTGAATCGCCCAAAAGCTATGCTATTCCTGTGATGTATCATATAAAGATAAACACATTGCTTGATTTATACGTTTGTTATTGTTTACACCGTTCGATAAGCGAAGGCTCTTAGATAGAAACATCTCGGATTCAGTAGTAGTGCTAGGATCCTGTACATTGAACAGCCGCCATGTTTGGCATAACAACAGGTAAAAATAGGTCAATATACTCTCTCACTTTGATTAAGGCGAGGTCTCATTCCCCCAGGTATTTTATTCCATGTATGAAAAGGAGTCGGGTAATAGGTAGGAAAAAGATACTGTTGTCAGTTTGATTGATTTAAGGGAAAAAAGATAAAGCGCAATGACCTACCTTGTAAGGGATATGTGCATGCTTAAATCGTTGTCAATCGACGGCTCCTGATCTCAGAGCCCGCTACAAGTCTGTCTGTCAAGCTTTTTTTAGCAGCAAACCTACCAGATTTATAAGCCATCCATTCATACAGTGCTCTACCATTCAAATCACACACACTTCCATTGTCGCTTTCTTGCGAGCATTCGTCAGACAGAAGCTCATAAAGTAATATCAGTAAGCACAATGGCCTCTATAAACTGCAACGCCCCGCAGCAACCCGAGAAATCTATTTTTAAAGGGCTGCTATTACAGTGAAATGCAACCAAGGAAAAGTGCAATTTTGGTAATTCAAGCAACGAATACAGAATCAGCTAAAAGCAGTGTTTATTTCACGAAATTATAGAATCACAGAGATAACGAAAGAAAAAACAAAACAAAAAAGAATGGTATCGGATTACAGCCAGGAATGAGGCAGAAGAAAGAAAAAAGGTTATAAATACTAGTATATATATATCTAGCAAACATTGCTTTAGGCGGTTACGGCTGCTTGCTCCATTAGTTCCCTCAATGCCTGAAAAGCATCATTGGACTTTCTACTCTCTTGGACAGAAGGCGATTCAATAGGTGTGATCGATTTGGTAGGCGTGGAAGGAACAGACGAAGGAGGACTCTCCATAGGCGTAGTTTGCTGTTGCTGCTGTGTGCATGGTTTGGGAGCATTTTGATTCAGCTTTCCGTCAAAAGCTGGGCGAGGTATTGTTTGACGAGGCAAGGGGCTAATGCTTGAGAGACGGATAGCTTCTTGGATGTATGGATTATTGGCAGTTGCAATGAGAGCTTCTTCAAATGTAAACCAACGACGATCACGTCTCATGCGTTCAGGATACTTCTTCACAATTTCATCAATTTCCATTTCAAAAATCCAATGGTGAGCTCTAATCTTTTTGTTGGCACGCTCCACAAAGACGCCCAATTGATGAGTAATACGTCCCTTGAGGCCAGCTTCCTCCCACGTCTCTCTGAGAGCAGCATGTTCTTGTGTCTCGTCAGTTTCCCAACCGCCTTTTGGGATAACCCATGCTTCAGGGTTTTTGCTAGAAGAAATCAAGAGGAATCGCTTTGATGTAGGGTCAATTGGTAGACATCCGGCAACCTGTCTGATGTTGTGCGCATCCGTTACGTCTTGGCCATGGCCATGCCTGGCTCTCTTGGTGTATTTGATAGTTGTGCTGGTGCAAGGCTTATCCTCAGGAGGAGGGGTTGACAAAGATCTGGGGGACATTCTGGAATTGGAGGAGAGATAAAGAAGGGAAGAAATTAAAAATAAACACACAAAGCACCTATTTATACTTGGAGTACGGAACCAAGTTATCGGTGATTAGCGCTTCTTGGTCATATTTCCCAAAAATAGCTTTTTTTCGCCTTGTTTCAAAGCACTCTTTTTCTTCGTTATCGCGAGCGCGTATATGTTATAGACGAGAGTAATGTGCAAAGGGCCTGCTGGTCCCCAACGTCAATGCTTTTTTTCTAAATAGAAAGTGTGGTGTCGATCTTTGGGTTGAGCGAACCTTCACTCCATGACGAGGCCAGATTCAACAAAATGCAAAATCTAATCTACATGTCAAAATTTAAAGTTTTTTCTTCTAGTTTCATGGAATTGGCCATCATCGTGACATACGAATGTGTCAATTTCCCATTTATAAACCATCCACCAAGGGCGGTCTATTCAACGTTTTGTCCAGGGCGGCATTGAGAATGCTGTATCGGTGCCATTGATTTTAGATGAGCGGTTGGTTATTGCCAAGAGATATTTATATGTCCCAAGCCCTTTTTTTTTTATTATAGAAAAAAAAAAAAAGACATAAGCATCAAGCAAGCACATTTTCTGGGAAATCCAGGTCATGCTTAACCGTAGTCAGTGCTAAATGGCTATAATTAGCAATTTGATAAAGATGAGCTCATAAGGAAATCATAGGTTCATCATCATATGAACAGAAAGCATGTCTCTTGTTGTTAATAGGATAACATGGAGAGCAAGGCAAACATATCCCCTGTGGAGCGCCTGCACCTGATCTCTTGATATAAAGTAACCGCAGCGTAAAAAAATGTCTGGTAATTACACTTTGGCAGTGGAAAAGTTTAAGCACTATTTCTCCAATGACTGACGTATAAGATCATTGCATGTTCAAGTTATACAGTGTGTGTTTGTTTTGAAACATAGCGACAAGCTTGGCCAGCTTGAAAAAATCAAAATCCACATGGCCCACGCTCCCTTAGCAATGCAGCCTCAAAAAACCTTCCAATACACACACACACAAGAAAAAACAATCAAAATCACAAATATAACTGATCATGCTTTTTAATGGTAAAAAAGCCCTATTTAATGAAAAAAAGGGAACAAAAATACAAATTAAAAAAAAAGAAAGAGCAGAAATGCAACTTGCTCTCTTTTTGATCGATTCGTTTTTCTTTCTCTGTTTGTCGAATTTACTTGAGGGGAACAAACTTGGAAGAGTGAGTAGCACCAATACCGGGACGACCGTGCTTGACAGGCTTGTAAGAGATGGAGAACTCAGCGAGGTAGTGACCAGTCATCTCAGGCTTGATTTCAACTTGGTTGAAGACCTTACCGTTGTAGATACCAATGACGGAACCGATCATCTCAGGAACGATGATCATGTTACGGAGGTGGGTCTTGACAACCTCAGGCTTCTCACCAGGGGCAGCGTTCTTCTTGGCAGCACGGAGCTTCTTGATGAGACCCATAGGCTTACGCTTAAGACCACGTTGGAATCTTCTGCGAGCACGGCAGTGAACGAGCTCCATGAACTACAGAAAGAACAATACAACGTAAGCTGTCTATTTTCGCGTATGGTTAAAATGACGGAATGTTACCTGTTCAGAAGACAAGTCCAAGAGTTGTTCAAGGTCGATACCACGGTAGGTAAACTTACGGAAAGTTCTCTTTCTAGGAGTAGTTTGCTCGTCAGCCTATGTAAATTAAAATTAATGAATATGCTGCACCATAGGCTTTGATCAACACAAGGACTGGAAGGAATGTATAGCGAGAGATTGGACAGTGATTTCCACTCGTTCATTCAGGTGCATATGTTGCTATTGTTGTTGCCAGAGTGATAGATCGACATGTGGTGTGTATCAGAGGTCGACATGAAGACTGATTGCTGATAACCCCCCATCCATTTGTATTAAGCTGATCTACTTTATCCATCCATTCATCTCTATATCTAATCCATTTCCTTCCATCCAATTGATGCTTTGATGTATGGATACAATACCATGATGAGGAAAAAAGGGAAGATTACTAGATTGTGCGTTTGTAGAATCCATATATCCCCCCCCCCCCTCTGCCTCTTTCTCTCAGCACTTCCTACCCTGCCCACTGTCCATCTCATGCGGGTTTCGTCTGCAAAAGTTTTCACTTGATGCACCAACACGATAAGCATCCGACCCGGACGCTCGCCTTCGAGAGAAAGCCTCTTTTTTTTTCGTATAGAATTTTTCATATTTTTTTTTCTCTTTTCTCGTTTAACGACACACCCCTCTTTCACCAAACTTATAAAATGAGACCTATTTTGCTTCAAGGTCATACCAGAGCTTTAACTCAAATCAAATACAACAGAGAAGGTGATTTGCTCTTCTCAGTCTCCAAAGATAAGGTCGCAAATGTTTGGTACTCTCATAATGGCGAACGTCTCGGCACATACAGTGGTCATCAAGGTTCCGTTTGGGCCATTGATGTAAATGGTAAATAATGCAGTTTTATGAATTAGGTTCTTGTTTGATTAATGTATCCATATATATATATATATATATATATATATCATAGCCAACTCTACATTGCTCGTTACTGGTTCTGCTGATAATAGTTGTAAGCTTTGGGAGGTTCAAACAGGTCGCTGTTTGAAGACATGGGAGTTCAAGACTGCTGTCAAGCGCGTTGAATTCAGTGAGGATAATACCATGGTTTTGTGTGTTACTGAGGAACGTATGGGTTTCTCTGGTACTGTCACTGTTTACCCTGTCAACAGCGATGTGAATGGCACTCGTAAGTTTCATGTGTATGGAAGGAAGATAGGAATCGATTTAACATGGTAATTTAGAATCCGATACTCCTGTCGTTACTATCACCAACAACGGTGGCTCAAAGGCTGTCGTTGCTGGCTGGACCTGTTTAGATAAGTACATCATCACTGGTCATGAAGATGGTACTATTTGTCAATGGGATTGGAAGACAAACGAAAAGGTCAAGTCTATTCACCCTCACGAAGGTGTTTTATCCGACATGCAATTCAGCCCTGATCGCACATATTTCATCACTGCTTCCAAGGACAAGAGCGCAAAGATCTTTGATTCACTCAGCTTAGATGAAAAGAAATCATTTTCTGCTGATACACCTCTCAATTCAGCTGCTTTGACTCCCAAACACCAAGAATTCGTCATTTTGGGTGGTGGTCAAGATGCCATGAATGTCACAACTACATCTGCTAGACAAGGTAAATTCGAGAGTAGATTCTATCACAAGATTCTTGAGGAGGAAGTCGGTCGTGTTAGAGGTCATTTCGGTCCTATCAATACTATTGCTGTTCATCCTGATGGTACAAGTTATTCAAGTGGTGGTGAAGATGGTTACGTCCGTGTCCATCACTTTGATCCTGATTATTTTACCTTTAAGCTCGAAATCTAAGTAAACCACCACTTTATATATATAGTAGAATAAAAACAAAAAGCACATGAAAAAAAAAAAAAGTACTATACTGTATACGCTAGTTTATTGTATGTATTAAGGATGCGACGATTCAACTGTCTGCCTTGTAATGGATATATCTTTCTGTCTGTTGAGTTGATCTATCACTGCTCGAGTCAGTGATGAATTGGCTCGACCATGTGCTCGTAGCATTCTTTGCTGCGGTGCAGCTGTAGTGATTTGTGTGGAGATGTAAGTGGCCTCTTCTTCTTGTGGTCTATCTTTTAGTGCTGGTGGCTCTTCCGATCCAACAGCAGGTCTTGTGATATAGGTAACAGGTGGAGGAGGAGGAAAGTTGCGGTTCGGTTGATTGAAATGCACTGCTGCCCATGTGGGATGCTGTCGCTCAATTTCCATCAGTGTGTTTTCCAAGATTTTGATCCTTTCAAACACAGAAAACGGTGGTTTTGCAGTGCCATCCAGTTTAACATTGAGATGCTCTTCTATATTATTCAGCCTCTCAGTTGTATCTGCTGCTGTTGCTATCTGCGCTGTATCTTCTGGTTTGGATTTGTCGTTGTGTGCCAACAAAGATCTTGCAATAGGGCCATCTTCGTTGTTCACAATGTCGAATTTCATCTGAATGTTGCGGTTGATTTCTCTAGCATCTGTCCTCGCACAGGTAACATCGTCTGCTGTAGGATCATGTCTACTTAGGAACTCTGTTCTATTGCTTTCGTCCAATTCATTTTGCTTTGCCTGGATAAAAGTATTGATTCTCTGTTCAACTTCCTCAGTAGTTGCTCTGATCTGAATTTGCTCTCCATCAAACCGCTTTATTCTCTCCTTTTCGTCTTCTTCATCTTGCTCATTATCAGCTCGTTTTCGCTTGGATACGAGTAAGCCGTCGTGTGTTGTTTCTGGCTTGCCAATGATCTCTTCCTTGGCATCTACGTGTCTCTCTAGGGAAATTAAAAGCTTTTCGACAAGTGTCTCCAATTCTCCTGGTAATTTCTGTAATTGGCTTTGTGATAGCACAACAAGCTCTGATTCTAAACATTCGCTTGTTTCTACAAGTCCAATGCTTTTAAAAAAGTGGGATAATTCTCTATCCCACGATAACGGTGCGTCGGCTGTCATGAGGTAGTGAACAGAGAGGTTGTAAAGCTACTCATGTCTTTTTAACTTGCAAAGTGAGAGATTAAGCTACGAAAGAGAATAAATCGTCACAATAATGCGAATCGTGTCCACAGCTTCTATGGATATTGCAAAGAAGAAGGGAGCAGTGGTTCAATACTCATTAGGACAACTGAAGAAAAGTAACAATTGTTCAGGGAGTAACATATAATTGCGCAAATAGAAATACTCATATACAAATAGTCCAATGCGCTTTATTCGAGTCAATATTGACCATGAGATGAAATGATAAAAATCTCGCGACAATAAAAGTTATGTGCCCACATGCTGTTGCTCTCGTTGTCGCTTCTGAGACACTTGTTCATCTTGAACAAGCCTACCACGGACATGTTCGTCAAGCCTGCCTAGTGTCCACACCTGAGCGAATCGTTTAAATTTGAGTGATTTGGGATCTTTGAGAATATAGAATTCGCCATCACACATGATGCAAATCTCGTTTCTTTGCTTGTACTTGTTTTCCGTCATATGTTGCCACCATTTCTTGTTCTGTCGATTGGAAAATGAGGAAGAGGGCTCCCTGAATACAATTTCAAATGGTGTTTCAAATTGGCCAACACGAGATACATGCTCTCTTACGTTTGCTAGTTTCTTGATGTAGCTGACCATATTTTCTATGGTAAAGATCTCTATTTTGCCGTCGTTGGCCAATTGAGGTGTCCAAGTCTCTGCATCTGTGTGGCCTGCACGACCTTCAACCGCTTCCAATCCGTATTTGGCATCACCCCAGAGGTCGACTTCTCTTCCCCTAAAAAAAAACAGAGCCAACATGTCAATATCTTACATGAATTCAAAGATTTTGCTCTAGATACCAAATGTGAGGTATATTTTGAATAATAAAATCAATGGGCTGTGTCGTCATTGTGGGAATACCGCTCTGTACATTGTCAGTGCCCTTCTTGTCGGGATCAGGGACAACGAGCACGGTCTCGTCTCTAAACTTGATCTTTTCAATGAAGCTAGTAACAGAAGGAAATCGTCTCCAAAAGACCCATTTCGCGCTTTCAGATGTATAGATCAACATGTTCATGAAGCGATTGTATGCTCTATGCTTCTCAAATCCGCTCCCGACATAACCTTGCACACCAATAGACATGTAATTGCACATCTTGCGAACCATGTGTGGGTAAGTTCCTTGCTGTTTGCGTGCATCGATTTCCAAGACATCATGTCCATCTTTACGCTGTGGACCTGCTAATCTAACATAGCCTCCATGGTAAGCGGACATTTCAACTTGCCAAATGTCTAAACGAGCCGCCTCTGATTTTTCTAGTCGCTCAGTGATCAATGCTTCTAGATTCTGTAAACGTTTTCCCAAGATGTTGGGATGCTTGATGGTTCTGCCCCAGCCTAGCACTTGACTAAAGTCGTTACCAGTGCCAAATGGTATACCTAGAAAAGAGTCGATTTAGAGCTGCTCATCCAGAAATAATCAAATGTGCGTTATTACATGAAAAGAACATGTAGTCCAGATCAATATGATGATGAACCAACAGTTCAAATGCGCTCATCACTGTGCCGTCTCCTCCTGCGCTCCACACATGAATATGTCGAGTTTTTACAGTCTTGCTAATTTTACAAACATCGGGATCCTGCTGCTCTAATACTTCATCTTCAATCGATGGTAACTGATTATTCTTAGCCATTTGTTCCACGAGCTGTATACTTTCTACTCCTAAATTTCTATCTTTTTCGTCCAGAATGTTGTGTATTTCAACTTGTACTTGAGGAAAGCGTCTTAATCTAAAGTGCTGGATTGGAAGCTCCACTAAATCCTTGCCTTTGCAATCACCAGAAAGTGGATTTACAAATATAAACAAGTAGATGCTTGGTCTGCCTTCAGTTTTGCTGTCTTGAAATCGAACAGATGTATTCAGACGACTTGTTTCGTTGAGCATGGAGGGTCGTATAAATTTCTTTTTCTCTTCAAGGAGATTGGGGTGATTGACTACTGGCGATGATGGTGGTGGTATCTCATCTCTGAGCTTGGGTGGTAGTTTGGTGTCAATTGTGAGATGACTAGCGGATATATCTTGGTGTTCAGAGGAGGATGACGAGGACAAAGAGGATGATTCTTCTAGTAAGCGGATGTATCAATCACCATGGTTTCTATACAGGCTACATTTAACTTACCATTTGATACATGTGTCTTTTGCAATGGCTTTATCTCTCTCTCCTTATCTCTGCGATTGCTTTGTGGCAAATTATCACTCTTGTCATTCACGAATCCGTCAGGAGAAGAGGGATCTGGTTTGACAGTAGCCTCTTTCTTGCTAAAAAGGGAGTTTGGCAGAAGATTTGACAATACGCCAGGCATAATAATGTTCTAATTCAAAGAAAGAGTTAATTCTGTAAACATATGAATATATATATATACGTTTCCTGATGCTCTTGCAGTTGTATTATGTACATTACATCATGACTTGGGCACGGAAAAATCGAATTGCCTGATGAAACTAGTACATAAACACAAAGAACATCAAGCTTTGTATCACCTGTACATGGTATTCAAGGAGAAATCTCTTGCATAAACTGTGCTGTCATGACCATCTATTATTTGAACATTATACGATTCACCATGTCTTTATTGATAACCTTACAATGCAGCCACTGAAGAATCTCCTATGAGTGAATCGAAAATGTGCGCATCTTGAATTAAGAGATCTTATATGCGCAAGCGGCCCAGGCCCTTTTTTGCTTTTTTCGCTTTTTTTTTTTCTGCCTTCTTTTTTCTCAAAAGCGAAAAACCTAAAAGATGGCAATCAATCACAACCAAGAGAGAGAGCAGAGTTCAGTCATTATTAGAAGACATCAGCGTGCAGACCCCTCAAAGCATCATTACGATACATGTCCCATTTGCTATACAAGGCCAGGTATGCCTCTAGTACCTCCACTCAATTTTGCAATGATAGCTTCTGGCGTCTATCGCTCAGGACATCCAAACAAGCAAAACTTCGCGTTTTTGAGAAAGCTTGGATTAAAGACAATATTGTAAGGAACGACTGGATGACTGAAACTATAGGGTATCATTGACATGTGTGTTTATATCACAGGTACTTTGCAATGGAAGATTATCCTCCAGAAATGCAGCATTTCGTTGAACAAGAAGGGATTGAAGTTTTGCACTATCGCACTGAGGGAAATAAGGAGCCGTTTGTGGAAGTAAATCCTGAAGATATATCACATGCACTAGTCAAATTGTTGGATAAGAGAAGTCATCCAGGTAATATCAGATGGAGATTGAGGTCAAACATGTAAATTTACATCCAATCTCTTTAATAGTGCTTATCCATTGTTTAAAAGGAAAGGTAAATGTGGAAATGACAAACGAATGTGCATTTATTCAAATCATATCATTATTATAGCATCGGATCGGTTGCTTAGTGGGTTGTCTAAGGAAGATACAAAGATGGTCAATGACCTCAATATTTGACGAATATCGAAAGTTTGCAGGAACCAAAGTGCTTGCAGATCAAGAGGTAAAACAGTCATCCAAATGATACGATAGATCATATTAAATAACATTCTGGACATACAGTTTATAGAGACATTTGATCATGACTTGGTACCTTTCGATCGTCAACATCGACCTAGTTGGCTGTAGTTGTTTATACTCTAGATTATTATTATTATTATTTTTTTGTACATATTTCACCATTGCAATACCGCCTCAGAGCAAGATTTTGACATTTTATTGTAGCTGTTCAATTATGTGATTAAGAGAAGTGTATATATATATATATATATATATTGAAAGCTTTGTGGGGATTTTTATGTAAATATGTGTGTATTTTATAGTACAAGAAGATGTATGCGTTGGGTATTTCATTCATCTGTTTTGGCATTTGGTTTATAAAAGTGCTCTCCATCTTCGATTTGAGACGCAAAACGGATAGAAGATCGGTTGTCTGGTTTCTGAAATTGCACAATTGTTGAATTGCGTTCATAAGCAAAATCTGTCATGGTTGATTCGCTGTCCTGATCAATACTCGCTGGATCAACTACATTGCTATTACTGGCTTTCTTTGATTTGTTTTGTTTTCTTTTGAATATCACAACGCTCAGCACAAGAAAGATGCCGCCGCCCAACTAAATAACGTTAAATTTTGAAATGAAGCTTGGGTTGCTTAGTGTAACTTACTATTACAACGCCTCCGCTGACAACACCAGCGATTACTCCTGCTTTAATACGAGTTTCAGTTGAGACTTCATGTTCATTTTCCTTAACCTTCGAATTGGGATCGTAATCAGTACTATTACCTACAGATGATGCATATGAGTATTTTGCTACGAAATAGTATAAACTTTGAGTACCTGTATTGCTTCGCACTTTACCGTTGGTAGAGGATGTGTTTCCTGACAGCCATGCTACATTGGCAGTGTATTGCGTGATCCATGACCAACTTGAAGTACTGAGAATATTGACATCATTGAAACCCGTATTATCGCCACTTAACCCAAATGTCACCAGCATGAAATCGTCTACAAGATAGGCTATACATTTTTCTGTAAGAGCGAGTGAATTAAAAAAAAAAATAACTATTGCATATATACCTTTATGGTACCTTCTTGGCTTTGGTGGTACACCTTTGATTGATGGCGCTGTCCAACGCATTGTAGCTAATTCCAGTATAAAAACATCGTTCATTTGTGTGCGTTCATCTTCAGGCATGCCTCCGCCAAAGACAATGACGCTTTTGCCATCGAGACCTACGTGAAATCAAACGTGCATTAATATACAATGTATCATGCAACTAGTCATTGCCATGGATACAGCATGAACTCTGTTGTATACGCATAGGCATTGATCTCTATACATTCTTACTAAGTACAGCTGAATGGCCTCTTCGAGGAGCAGGGATATTTCCACCAGCAGTAATGTTGATCCATCGATTATTATCAATGTCAAATAGTAATAATGAGCTCATAGAGACAGGATTTAATGTAAGCTGGCCCGTTGGATCCGTAACATCATGTGAGTATATCACTCCACCAATAATCAGTATGTATTTGTTGGATATCATGGTTGCAGTATGATCAATGCGAGGTGAGGGGCTGTTCTGGACTTGAGGGTTTGATACTGTCCATGTCTGTGTATTAATAATAGTCCATGTGTTGTAGAAAATGCTGGGCCCACCATACGTAGACATATCGCTGATATTAAGGCATTATTTTTAAGGGATCGTTAATGTATGATCTTGTTACTATTTTACCTTTGACCTCCCCATAACCAAATACGACCTTGATCATCTGACACTGCGGTATGTTGCTTTCTAATAGAAGAAATAAGTTTTTTTTTTTGCATAATCGTCTTAACGGCAACAAGATACTTGCCTTCGCGCTGGCATATCTCCCTTGATGGCGGGCTTCACCCAATTGTCTTGCAATGTATCATAGTAGAACGTTGATTGGTTTTTTGAGTTGGGCCTAACGATAGCTGTACCTCCATCAATCAGGAAATTGCGTGTGTTGGGCAGATACGTTGCAGCAAAGAAAGACACTGGTGGTATTTGATCCACCAATGTGTCCATCACAGACCAAGCAGGATCTGTTGTATTCCATGACTGGTATAGATTCAATGAATGCATCGAGTTTGTCGAAAGACCTGACCCTAATACTCCCCCAAAGCATACGAGTGCACCCTTGAAAGTCAACAGTACACATTCTACTCTTTTTTAATAACATTTCAACGATTTAGCTTATCAGAGAAGCAATGTACACAACATGAACAACTTGCCATTGGCCCATCTGGGTGATGGCTTCAGTGAGTTTTGTTGATTTATTTGAGCAAGGACAGAGCAAACAAGAAATGATAATAGGAACAGATTGGACGTCGATCCATTTATCGATTTCATTGAATATTACGTTTGGATTTATAGCAAGGAAAGAGAAAGAGAGAGAGAGGAAAAGAAAAGTAAAAGAGGAAAAGGAAAAAGAAGAAAGGGGAATAATGGAATGTTGATAAAACGGCTTGTCTAAAATAATGGTTTTCTAGTAATATGAAATGATATGTATTCATAGTGTCATTATGCTGATTTGCATTCAGTTTAATTGACACCGAGTCCCTCTTTATTTCGCAACTGATTCACAATTCAACGTTTTTTTTTTTTTTTTTTTTCAATGTCTGCCATGAAATTACATATACATTTGATTGCAAATAATGATGTTATTTCATACTATTCTTTTATACAAACATAGATGCATGCGATGACAACAATATGCACAACATTATATTACAAAATGAAAGTTAAAAGCGAATTCGAGCCGCATCGAATTACCGAGATGTTGGTTTGTATGGCGACAACATCAACATTGACAAAAAGGGGTAAGTGAAACAGTAGGCTAATAGTTATATGCTATAAAGCCATATTGAACCCTATCTAAATTGGCTCTTCCCTTTTGCTGGATTGTGTATAGATATATATATATATTGCCGTGTATGTACATATTCTACTGAAATATCCACATACATAAACTTGATCACCTTCCCCTTGTACATGACACTACATGTCAGTCCATGTGATCAAGTATAGACTGTGGCAGTTTTGAAGGCTGATAGACACAACAAGTGATTTCATTTTACTCAGTTCGTATTCAATTACCTTGATGGGGGGGATGATTGATGACTAGAGCGTATCAAAGCACAAGCTGTGATTTGAGGACTTGCTTCTCAATACTACTCCTACACCATGATGGTATAAAGAGTGGCAGATGTCGATTATTACATCAGCTTTTTCCCGGAACAAAATGTGAATAAAATGAACTTCTTTTGGGGGTATTGGGCGCAATTGAAATGATATTCGAGATGCAATAGGTCAATTGAATCTAGCAATAATGCCGTAGAATATATGTGATGTCTCCTGTATCACAACTGTATGATACAATTACAAGCTACATTCCAGATATTGGGCCGAAGTGCTCTGTAAATTTCAGTACACCTTAATTGACTGATCCACAAATGTGGTGCATTGTGCGGGTGTTTTAGTATGCGCTGCTGTAAATCAGATGAAATCAAATCTTGATTTTTACCAAGTGGGAGTGTAATACAGCAGCTCAAACAACTCAATTGCGAATATTATGGGGCGAATTGTAAGCAAGGGCTGTCATTTGGTCATTCATGTGCTATGAGATGGAGAGCCTTCATCCTCATTGGGTCTATCAATTCCTACTACTCATATAAAAGCAACAGCAAATCAGTTAATTTCCAATACTGATTATGGTCTGCACCCTGTCTTTATGAGTTACGAGATTGTCAATGGTTCCATAAACTCAAGTTATACCAGCTATATCTAGTAGTATTTAAACATCTAACGGAACCCAAAATTAAAGTGACACCACCACCAACCTACATCTAATCTAAATTTGATAACAGATAATGATCAAGAAATAGAGTTTATTTAGGCATCAAAAATAAACAAATATTTAGATATATATATATACATACAATTAGGTTTCAATTGGTTACGATAGGCGGTGGGGGAGCATTAGAAGAAGATGCTTCCTCATAGCGTGGTGTATACTCAGGCAAGTCCAAATCCACAGGCACGGCATCGTCGCCCCCTCCATTGGTGATAGTGTTTGGGTGATTGAGTGTCTCGGTAGTAATGACATCGTGTGTGGATGACGCCAGAGACAAGGTGGAATCCGAAACAACGGAAGGATAGTCTGTAATGATGATTGGAAATTCCAAAACTACAGGTTCGATATTCAATGTAGGCACTTTGTTAAAGTGTACAGTCAGTCTGCATCGGTGCGATATCTCCAAAAAAGGATCAAACTGATGTGTGTGAATGGATCTGACTTTGGGATTCTTGCTCAAAGGCATTGGTGCTCTAATAAAGTGAGTCTCTGAGCTACTCGAAAATGAGGGCAAGTGATATGTAGCAGGTGGGAATCTGGTGACAATAGGCGGTAAACTGTGCACACCTTGTTTTGTACAAAATCTAAGCGAGAATATGAGAAAAGATCCACTCCCCCCCCCACGAGACGAATTCACACACTAACCTATATGTCTCAATCTCTTCAATAGCAAGTTCAATTCTATCCACTTCCACTCTTTCCTTTTCGACGCTACAACGAAAGGCAATAACGACTTCCCCCGATTCAATTGCAGTCGCTTTAGGAAGTTCTGCTGACCATTCAAACCATTCCTTTACACCTGAGAAATCCATTGTAGGTATCATTGCGCTAGGGCTTGGCAAATAGTGTCTATGAACGGTGACAACTTGGTGTGTTCTATACTTTTTGAAAAAAGTACCAGCAGTGAAATTCGCTACCAGGGTATATTCAACAAATGCGTTTTTCGTTCTACAACTGGCAGGCAAATGAGATGGTAAATGCAAGCCAAATTCGATAGATTCCTCCCCTGAAAAGATGAGCTCCTTCTCCACTTCACAAATGGACATGGTCGTCTGTATTTTAGTAGTTGCATTTGCATTGGCTGGATCATCCAGATCACTAAGATAGTTTTCTCGTGGGAATGCCGAGCGAGGAGCATCGATGTCTATGCCTGCTTTGCCTATAAATTGAAGGTTGACCCGGTTCCATTTGATTTTGCGATCCTGAAAGATGACCTTGCCCATTAGTTTAGTCCTCATCTGGGACATTGGGTTCTCTCTTGTCGCTGGACCGATGAAATAGACAGGCGAATCGCTGATTTCCAACAGCACAGGAAGATGCTTTTTTGAAGAAGCTGGTTCATTGGTAAATCGCTTCATCAAATTGATTTGGCTTTTTTTGGTAATTAAAAGATAATGGGAAAGAGAGGAAAGAGAGGCAATAATAAACATGAGAGTTTATATCCATTTCGTGTGACAGTGATCAACTAGAGTGCACCACTACACCACGGATCACAAGTACGATGATTGTGCAATACACACATCCCATTGAGCAAACTACATGTATTATACAATCGCCCGCCTTTCTCTTGGCCAAGACACAAAAGGATAGCTGAGGGCATATTCCAGACACATATACTACCTTGCATGGTGCAGTCATCTCAAACTACTTTGAAGCGGTAACATCAACTTGACGTCTTACAAGACCAGAATGCACAAACACAACGCTCTGGTGATGCGAGTATCTTATTGCGACACTTCGTTAGGATAGTTTGGTTGGAGTGCTCTGAATGACTGTAAGCCCGATTTGTGTTTATGATAGAATCCTATTGTGATCCAGCAACGTCCAACACTCTTTGGCTGCGTGGATTTCGTTCGGTAACCAGGTTTTGCCAGACTGATGGGTTGTGAAAGAACGAGGTCTATCGTCTGTGCTGTCACTTGCCAGTACATTTAGCGCATGACATGTTGATTGTGCGAGAACCTTTAATGAAATACTACAGGATAGTAAATAATGTAGACTTTATTGTAAAACATGTCGAGTTGAGGAGACATGATGCTATTTTGAAATATATAATATATAGAAATTAAAAGAGAAAAGGGTATGTATGTTGAATGCAAAGATAAAGAAGAGAAATTTTACAAATGAAATAGTTGAGGATGTACTCTAATAAAGAATACGAGTTTGAATGTTGGCGCGGGTTTGGATAATTGCACTGTACAGACTCTTGAGGTCAGTAACATCAGCAATGTCAGCCATCACATAAGCAATATCACCCTTGGAGTCAGAGTATTGCTTCTCGACATTGTGGTCAGCAAAAATTTCGTTAATTTCCTATAAATTAAAATTTAGCTTGTGTTTAATAAGACATGTATCGTAGAAACCCCCAAGCTTACCCTGAGCACACCGGGGATGTTTTGATGGATGTAAAGCACACGAACCGTATTCTTGTCATCTTCACGAATAGCGCGCAAATCAACCTCTGGGAAATTGACTGCATTAAGAGAGGTACCGTCGTTGATGTACTTTGTGAGTGATTGAGAAACTTCAATACCGATCATACGCTGAGCTTCTTCAGTTGATCCGCCAATGTGAGGGGTCAAAATCAAGTTCTTGCATGCTAATAATTCAGGATAGTAATCAAAATGAGGGCCGTTGGAGGCAGGTTCCTTGGGGAAGACATCAACACAAGCACCAGCAAGGCGGCCGGATTGAAGGGCCTTTGTGAGAGCAGGAATTTGGACAACGGTACCACGAGCATTGTTCAGCAAATAAGCACCCTCCTTCATCTGCTTAAGCTCATGTTCGCCAATCATATTCTTGGTGTCTTCAGTTTCAGGAACATGCAAACTAACATAGTCAGCAATAGCCAAAAGTTCATCAAGGCTTTCCAAAGGTTTAGCTTGACCAAGAGGCATGATTTGGAGCACATCATAAAAGTAAACTGTCATACCCATAGCTTCAGCCAAGACGGACAATTGAGCACCAATGTGGCCATAACCAACGATACCCAAGACTTTGCCACGGATTTCATAACATGCCTTGGAAACCTTGTTCCAAACACCTTGGTGCATCTCCATATTACGGTCACCCAACTGACGAGCAAGCATGATAATTTCACCAATAACAAGTTCGGCAACGGAACGGGAGTTACTGAAAGGTGAGTTGAACACAGCAACCTAAATTATGTCAAACGTAAGAATTTAGCATCCCATCCAATGATATCCAAACACGATAAATTTCATGTAACTTACACCTTGTTTAGCAGCAGCTTGGAGATCAACTTGATTTGTACCAATGCAGAAACAACCGATGGCTAGCAAGTTCTTTGCATGCTCCAAGACTTGCTTGGTGAGTTTGGTCTTTGAACGAATACCAATGACATGAACATCACGAATCTTTTCGATTAATTCATCGCCGACCAAAGCTTTGGAATAAGTTTCAACCTAGAAAAAAAGGGGGGTCAGCATATTTATACATCACATGTTGATTATGTGCATTTGTTTATTTGGCAATGATCTTACCTGATAGCCCTGCTTGGCAAAAGCACTGACAGCAGTTTCGTTGACGTTTTCCAACAACAAAATCTTGACTTCACTTGTGTTGAATGGACGAAGTACCTTGGCTTTAGGCATGCTGAATGAACCGGAGCGAGTACGCTTCAAATCTTCAACCTCAGCATTGTTAGTGGTAACAGTAGTATTTTCAGTTGCTTTTTCGGCGTGGACCATTTTATAAATGTAATGGAAATAGAGTAAAAAAAAAAAAAAAAAAATAAAGTATGAAAAAGAGTATGACAGGAAAACGATTTCCTGGAAGTTACAGCTATTTATATTGGGAAGGATCGGTGTACAGTACCTAACGCAAAAGTGCAAGTGAACAAGTAAGAGTCATTTTTGACTCCCAGATATAAGATCCAGATGATCATTGCGCAATATCTCTGTCTATACGCTGCTTCACCAGCAAGAGGGAGAAATGAAGCAAAATGATTCGGAGATGATATGAGATCCATTACCCCCTTTTTATGAATCTTTGATTTCGATCAGTAAACAATAGGTATGGTTTTGGTATAATCACTTGCCTTACATGTTCATCTTGATCAATAAACCTTTTGTATTATAAATAATAGTGGGTGACACATATTAGATGTGGACTATGAGTGGCTGTAGAATCGTGCTACCTTAGATAAGCCGGATTTATACATCATTTACCATTGGCAGTTCTCATCATCTTCTTTTTGTCCATGCAAGAGAGGCATTTTCGGAGCGTAAATGACTAATTTTCAAGCCATTTTTAAGATGACTCTTTTCATATTTCAAGATTATCATTTATGCCATAGAATTGATAAATACAAATTCTGTATTGCTTCAACAATGTTGTATGCACGTTTATCGGATCACATGTGCACACGAATACCATGAGCACCGTTTGTTTAGCCTACTCAAGCATTTACCATTTGAAGATGGCGACATTTGCAACAATCTCGATGAGCATTGTGTGTCACACTTTGAAATCATAATTTATCTCTATTTGATTTTCCTTATCTTTTTTTTTTCCCGGAGATGATATAAAAGTATAATCTTGAATGCCTTCTTTATTTGTCAGGCAACGGATAAAGCCAAGAAACAGAGCCAAAGCAGGGGGTTAGCTTCTGGAAACACAGAAAATGGCAGGAATGCTCTTCTAGATTTTCAAGTGACTTTACATACATCATATATCTCATGACCTGCAATTATAGCTTGTAAGTATTATAACATTAATATCAACCACAAATCAAGCCACGTAGATAAAGTTTATAGGGCAAAAATACAAACATCAGTCAAGATTTAGTATAATACATCATAATATTTCACAACATTGTATAACTGCCAGCTATTTCAAGTGCTATTTTTCGCCTCTTATTCTCATACTTCTATCGCTTGCTTCACATGCTTTGCGTTTTATAGCACTTCTCTTGCAACCTCATGAATTTTGGTAGATCTTTAAGCACTGGCAGCAGGAAAATGCTAAAAAGCGCTGTGCAAACTGAAGGTAATTAACGATCAGAATAATAGAGAGTCGTTTGACAAATACGAGCCTTGTAAGGTCTGTCCTTATGACAAACAAAATCATTATTATGCATGGAGACCATTAGAACCTGGCATCAATATGCGCGCTTGCAACGATACTTTTGGGCTCAAACAATAGACTTTTACGGATAGTAAGAACAAAAAACGGCATAAACAGAGTCACCTTTCCATTATACATGTGTACAGTACGTATGATGACACCTACTTTCATGATTCAACCACGCTAAGATCAGTTATGCCTACTAAATAGTGTACTCCATCACGAATCCGAAGAAAATATTTGTATAGTGTAGTTCTTCTGAATGATGAATTGTTCTTGGATTCGTGTGAGAGTTGATACTAAAACTATGAGTTATCGCATCACAAGACAATGACAGATGTTATGCATTCGCAGCTTGCTTGTCTCGCTTATAAACTCAGGTTTCATCTTGTAGCATATTCCATTACAACATAAGGAATTCCCCAGCAACCTTACTCATATATAAACAGCTGCAGCCCTTCTGGCACAACACTTTGGACGATGAAAGACAGTTTTTTGCTCAATGCAGCTTCCATTACATTTAGTTACTCATGAGATAGATTGAAGCACCAGAGCATCATTTTTAATACTAGATATCGTTTAAAAATCAAAAACACAGGTACCTAGCTAAAATTGATTCAAATCAAGTAAATACAATAGCCTTACTATTTGTCGCTGTTTAAAATTGTAACCAATGACATTTTTTGGAAACCCCTTACGAACATCCCGGAATCTGGGAAAAATTACGAGAGTCTCCATCTGTCAACTACACATGTTATCCAAAATCTGATTACGGTTTCTAGTTCGCTGTTTCCTCAATGCTTTTGCTTGCCGCGCCCCTAATGTTAGCTTAACGCATAAATAGTACGGTTATTGTGATA
The DNA here is from genome assembly GCA_037974945.1 of Mucor circinelloides. Taxonomy (NCBI): domain Eukaryota; kingdom Fungi; phylum Mucoromycota; class Mucoromycetes; order Mucorales; family Mucoraceae; genus Mucor; species Mucor circinelloides. The sequence continues at coordinate 2,091,286 of JBBNAA010000005.1, read as the reverse complement.
TCGTTAATGTGTTTTTGCTGCTGACTACTAGCATATTGATAACGCCATCAGTCCTTGTTTTCTCGAATAGGCTGTTCTCTGATGATAATGAGAGTCATCAATAATATTAATGTAGCAATGGCAATGATATATGACTCTTTGACTTGCCGTAAGCCTGAATAGTATCGCAAAGTGTCAGTACCGCATAATTATGATCTACAGTCATGGGAGCCACGTGATGCTCTGTTTCGGTTCCCTCATTGAACATTTTACATCAATCATCAAACCATTATTGATAAGAGAATGCCTATTATTTATAGCGATTTGACATTGCTGCAGCAAGAAGACATCAATATATGGTAGGGGATAAATGTATGAGTCTTGTGAACCATTAAACAAAAGATTGCTGGATGACAGTTTCAGGATCGCCCGTTAGAGAAAGTCCAGGGCACAAAGGATGGATTGAAGATTCACCGTTGATTTTGTTGAAAGAGCATTTGTGAGAATTAAAACCCACATTCAGGAACGAAATGTCATCTGCTATACCACACTATCTGCGCCCAGGATATAGATGAGCCATCAGATGGCACCACGCATGCTGTATAATACAATGTATGATGCATCACCACTATGATTTGATCTACTGTATATCCTGAACAATAATAGAATTATATCCAAATGTTATTATTCTAGATTGAGGATGTACATATTCTGATCAAGCGATCCATCCATTATCAAATCATGCTTGGCAATCTCGAAACTGATAATCTCTTCAAACCAAAGAGCATTTGAAAAACAAACTCGATGATGTACGAATAAAGAAACTTTATTGTTGTTATACTTCATGTTTGTCGTGTATTGCCCAAAAAACATATACTGGCTCTCCTTAATTCCTCTTTCTTAAAGCATAATCTAATAACACCATCTATCGCCAATTTAGTACTTGTCATCATTTAGAGAGCGTTTCCTTTCAAAACCATAGGCAAGAACACACATTTTTTCAGAGTCAATGTAATCAATCAACGCATAAATGGTGACTTGTGGTCAAACAAACGTATTCTTGATCAAAAAAGTGAGGTTTTATTGTAACTGAAAGTGGTATTGGTCTATCTGAATCCCTTTTTTTTTTTTTTACTCCTTGACAGTCTTGCCAGTCTTCTTGATAGCAGCAAGAACTGTTTCGCGAGGAAGCTCAGTATCAACAACAACCTCTTGCTTTTCTAAACTGATATCAACCTTCTCAACGCCTAAATAAAAGTGAATGTCAAAACTTATTCGAGAAATTGACCACATTGTTTACATGACTACCTTCAAGTCTTGATAAAGCCTTGTTTACAGCGTTTGAACAACCAGAGCAGGACATTTCAACGTTGAATGTGTATTGCTAGATGCATTTTTGATTAGAGCCAATCCTTTATACGTTACGCTATTGTTCAACCTACAGCCATTTTTAATTTTTTTTTTTTTCAAGGAATTTGTAAAGAGGAGATGTATAAAGCGGGTTTTTTGCTGTGCCTTTTATACCAAATTTGTTTGAGCAAATTGAGCCGGTTTCTTCTCCCCACGTCATACAAACAAAAAAGTAGGTGCTCTGATCCCTCTTTTGTATTAATAATCTTTTTCCGTCTGGTCGACATTTTTTTTAATGGTAGATTACGTTTATGGAATGTAGCTTAAAAACTAAAAAAAAAGGTATAACCTGCCCTGTTTAGATTAAAGTATTATATTTCGCTGGTGTGAAAGATGTTACCTGCAAAGAATCCGAAGATGTTGAAATACCTGCAGACAACTGGACACTGTCTGATTTGACCACTCTTTTAATCACGAAGTATGGCGATAAATTAAAAGAGCTCCTTTCCATGTCCATGTATGCAATTGACATGGACTACGTTGAAAAAGATAAAGAATCCACTACCATTTTGAAGCCAAATGCTGAAGTTGCCATCATTCCTCCTGTTAGCGGTGGATAAAACCCTGATACAACACACATCTTCAGCCCTATTCTTGCAGTCAAAAAAATAAAATAAAATGGGGTTTCATCGTTTAATTTAAACCCTTCTTCATTTCTTATCTCTATTTTCCATGATAAAAGAATCAATCATGACTATAGATTCGTTTTATCTTGTTGCCTCTAGTATTGCTGCTCTTGTAGCTAGATTCGTCACATATCCATGTAAAAAAGTCGATTCATGTTGAATTGATTGATCACCGTATTAACCCTTACTATAGTGGATACAGTAAAAACTCGCATCCAAACGCAATCTGAGCAACGAAAATATACCCTTTTGGCTGGTTCTGATCACCAAAAGCCTGCTACAACTTGGTACAAGTATATCCGCTCACTATATAAGGGCATAGGCATCACATTACTCTTTTCGGTGCCTGCCCTGACAGTTTATCTTTCCTGTTATGAACTCGTGAAAGACTACTTGGACACAACCTTTTCGGTAACTTGGCTTCAGCGAAATGCTTTACTAAACCACGCTATTTCAGGCTGTTTTGCTGAAATATCAGCAGGCCTTTTCTTTACACCAATGGAGGTAATCAAAAGCCAGTTGCAGATACTGACAAATGCACAGAGAGACACAACGACTATTTCGCTGGCCAAGACTATTGCTAGAGAGGAGGGTTTACTGGGGTTCTACCGAGGCTATTGGATGACAATCGCTGTGTTTTTGCCACATACTGTTACTTATTTTGTGGTGTATGAACAGCTTAAAGTTCTATGGACAGTGGAGGAACAAACATTTTTGGTTTATGTGTTCTGCTCAGCAGTAGCGAGCACATTGGGTGTGATTGTGTCTACACCTCTAGATATCATAAAGACAAGATGGCAAGTGTCTGCACAAGAACATGCGTATCAAGGTGGTCCTGTCAAGATTGCACAATTGATGTGGCAGAATGAAGGAGGATTCAGAGCATTTACACAGGGCATGTTGGTTCGAATTGCTTGGGGAATTCCAGTTACAACGATCAATATGACAGTATTTGAAACTTTATTGAAATTGCACAACAACAGTTAATACGGCGTCTTGCCTGCTACCTGAGCAAAGCCTGACATTTCCTTTAATGATATTCCTCGTTGCTGATCACAGGCTAAATTCAATGTTCTCCAAGTCACCTTCTTGTCCTTACAATCATAACATATTGCGCATGCTGTTGAATCAAACCCTGTACACTGAGGTCGTTGATTTACAATATTTAGATACATTTTATACATATCAGATAATACATTCATTCTCTTTCCAATCATGTCATTTTCGCACACATTGTCTCCGTCTTGAATTCGCTTGTCGTGGATGGGCTGAATGTTGAATCCAAACAGCCAAATGGCAATGTTCTCTCCATCTCCGTGTATGAATTTTCTCGGTGAATTGGGATATACAATGAGATCCAGCATGTCTCTGGAAAATAGGTAAAGCATACTGTGGGTATAAGCAGGTAAAACGGGTAATCCATAGTCAATTTGTAAGCTCTTCGCATCAGGCAATGAATGGACGGGTATATTTCTATAGGTGAAGCCTCTCCAATAGAACGATTTGGGTCCTAAATCATCCAATTCTTGCAGAATAGTGTCCCAGCGTACAAACACACTGTCGTCAGATTTTACAATGTAGTCGTGCCCCATCTGCTTCGCCCATCGCATCGCTTCAAATACTTTTCTGCTCTTGTCTGATTCAACGTCGGAAGACTTGACCATGAGTAAATCATGGTATATCCCTGATTCCTTTCGAATGTCGTCGCCATGGAGCTGGTGATTAGCTGACGGTGGCTGCCCAATAACAAATCTATACTGCACCGAAATTCGATCGCTGTGTGGCGACAATAGCCGAAGAGCAGATTTTCTCAACATTTGGCGCCTTTCATATGATGTTTGTGACCAAGATGATATAATGAGGACAAGCACGGACACGACTGATGTGGTTTCTGAGTATCGAAGCTGATTGTCCAATGTAGCATCTCCTACCATTAACTGACTAGTGGTATACTGTAATTGATCGATTTGTCGCAGCACTGCAAATACAGACAAACAGGTGGCAACAGACATGGGGAAGATCAATACTTTCATGACAGTTAGTTTCAGGAACAGGTTGGGGTCCTTGACGTTGGCAGCTCTTCCGTGGTACTTTGGATCCGATACAATCGATAAACGTATAATGTCTGTGATTAATAAAATGAAACAATTGATAATCCAGGTACGAATGGGCTGATCAGGTCCATTGCGAGATGTGACCCAGGCAGAGATGGACCAAGTGATGACGATGAATGTGATTAATCGAACAATGGCACTGCTCATTTCGTAGTGGAATATCCAGCGTCTCATCATACTAGTTGTTAAAATCCAATTCCAATAGCCAGCTAAAGCACACTGCAATTTCATAATGTTAGATATGGTGAACCGCTTGTGGAAGCTTGTATTTACCCAGAAATTTGCAACTACATAATCCACTTGAGAGCTCTGCAATATCACAGCACCGCCAGCATCACGTAAAGGCACCTGTAAAGCTTGTCTACTGTTGTATAGGAATCCTAGGAAGGTGGGTATCAGACTCAACGTACGAAGAGCGTCAATCGCTATTTTCGAGTTTCGAGGTACATCAAGATCAGATAACGATAATGTTTTTCGCCAAAAGTAAAAACGAGGAGGTTTTTTTGTTTTACTATTTGATTTCATTTATTTTGTCGTATGCATTTGATGATGTTTTCGAGGGAAAAAGAGGAAGAAGATGGATTTTTAAAAAGTTTTCAATATACGCTAGATGATTTATATAGTGGTGTCACACTCCACAGGCTTTCCGGCCTTGTCTTTTTTCTTACATGAATTGAACTGACATTTCTCTACCTGAAATGCGCAAACCAGGTTTGGAAGGAATGCTTTCAGTCAACATGTGGCAGCCCCAGACTTGAATATTTCGAAGCGATGTGCAATGCTTGATGAGTTTCATGAGGACGTAATCATCCATCGAGCGAACGAATCCGCAGTTCAGGTGAGTGAGTGCTAAACAAGGAGTTAGGTCAGTTTCATTTCCAGCTATCAATTCGAGATGCGCAGCTGTCAATTCAATCAAACTATGCAAGTTCAGGTACTCTAATGATTTGCCTGAATGACGAAGAACAGCTTCCAGTACGGTGTCATCAAATTTGGTACAGCGAGAAATGTCGAGGTGAGTGAGGCCCTTGGCTTGCCACTGATCCAAGAACTCCACCATGGCAGGCGAAGTTAGCTGATCGCATTGCTCCAAATTCAATTTCTTGATTTGATGGCAATATTTGAGGATGCCTTGTGATAGAATATCGTCTGTCAATTCATGTCCACCCTTGATAGAAAGGTCCTTTAATCCCGCGCCCACTTCAGATAGTAGATGCACAATATCCTCTGTATTCATGGTATTTTCGTTTGATGTCCAAGCCAATTCTAAGGTTTCAAGGTGCTTAAGTTTAGCAATGTAAGGGCTCCAATCAGAATGGAAATGAGAGAGATGGCCAAACTTGAGCTTCTTTAGGTTGGGACAGTGTGTAGCTAATGCCTCCATGCACTCCTTGACAAATCGAGCAGTATGGCGAACCTCAAAGAACTCCAAACGAGCACCCACAGTTTCAAAGAACGAGATCCATGCCTCTTTGGTAATCAAAAAGGGGCCTGACAACTCCAATGACTTGAGATCGTGTAAGCGCTCTTGATATGCTTTTAGCGATTTATCTGTGATTTGGCCACAGTAGATTAATTGAAGGTATTGCAATCTTGGGCAGAATTGAGAGATCATGTAAAAGCCGTGATCCGACATGTTGGTGCAGTCAAACAAGCTCAACTGCTTTCTAAAGGGTTGCATAAAGAGCTTGGATGTCATGTCATTGATCTTGCGGTTGCGAGAGATGATTTTAGCCAGTTTTTCAAGACTATCATCAGCGATATCACCAAAGCTTTCTACTTCATCAATGTATTCGGCAATCACAGCGATACAACAATCTTGCAAAGAAGGCAGAGCCTCTGTACTAATTGCCTGCTTCTTGATGGTGGGGATGACCTTTTTCTTTCTTATTTGCTTTTTGGTAGTAGAGGGACCAGCTCGGCAATCAGGACAGATAGTAATGCTTACATCGTCAACGTTCTTGAGAGCAAATCTTCCTTTACATTTTGTGCAAAAGACAATGCGGGATCGACTTGGCACTGCTTTTCTGGATGAAGAGGATGGGCCTGCGAAATCACCATTATCATCGTCGTCATCGCTATCATCATTGCTTTCATCGCCGTTCTTTTTGCCTTTCTTTCTCAATCTCTTCTGGTTCTTTTTGGATGAACGGGGATTGTACAGCAAGGAGGAAGTAGCATTTTGCGCAGCAGTGCTACTTGAAGCAGCGGATGATTCAGCCATAACAGTGTCTTGAGCACCTGCTTCTTCAGTTGCTGCTTCCGCATTTAGAGCAGCCTCATCTGCACCATTTTGTTCTAATTGCTGTCTGCGTTCTCTTCTAGCTCGTCGACTTGCATTAGGAACTCTAATACCATGCTCCTAGAACATTACTTTAATGCGTAGTTCCGTTTGCCTGGCATGGATGACTTACTCTTAGAAAGCTACTCAAAGCAGAAGTTGGACCACTGACTCTGTTCTGGCTGGCATCATTATTATCGCTGCTGTTGTTGTTGTTGTTATTGTTATTGTTGTTCATATTGATAAAAGAAAGAAAATAGGTCAAGCAGAAAGAGACTCTACTGATTTGGAGCGTCAGATCCCTATTTGACATTTTCTCCTCCGTTTGAAATCAAAGGGAGGACTGACGAAAGGTTGGTGAAGCATCCCGGTCCGGGATACCAGATCAACAAGGAAATGAATACAAAGGGACTCATAAACAGCACACTTGGTTGATCCTCCTCTTTACCAAACACATTACAAACGTAAGTATACATGACGGTCCAATGTAAGCTCTGCCCATTTGACTCATCCATCCATCCATCTGCTCACTAGATGTCTGACCACGAAGAAGTTATCGATACTCAAGAAGTCGAAGTTGCCGTTGAGGCCACCTCCGGTCAAATGTCTGTTGAAGATGCTCTTCAAGAAGTCCTCCGTCGTGCTTTGGTTCACGATGGTCTTGCTCGTGGTTTGAAGGAAGCCGTCAAGGCTTTGGACAGGTAAATGTTTGTTTTTTTTTGCATCTTTATACCATAGACATTTGCTTTTTGAGAAAAAAAGGGAGAGTTTCTTGTATAAAGAAATTTTGATGACATTTTTTTCTTGAAAATTTGATTGTAACCGCCTATTCCTCAATAGACGTCAAGCTCACTTGGCTGTTCTCTGTGAGTCATGTACCGAGTCCGAGTACATCAAGCTCGTTGAAGCTCTCTGTGCTGAACACAACATCAACTTGATCAAGGTTTCTGATGCCAAGAAGCTTGGTGAATGGGCCGGTCTCTGTAAGATTGACCGTGAAGGTAACGCCCGTAAGGTTGTTGGTTGTTCTTGTGTTGCTGTCACTGATTTCGGAGAGGAATCTGAGGCCATGAACGTTCTCTTGGATTACTTCAAGACTCGTTAAATTTCTTTTGCTTTTTTTTGAAATTGAAATAAATAAAACTCGAAACCACAAATTGTATATACGTAGTCTGTTGTATGTCTTGTTTTCTATGCCGTTGATTGATATTGTATCACTGCAGTAGAGTCAGACGAGAGCCCTTGATCTACCTACACAACTGATCCTGTTGTGAAGGCTTTTATTCACGCTCCGGGATAAATGTGTGTAGTGCAATACGTGTCTTTTGTCCTTTCACTCACTTGTCTCTACACCAAACTGCATCAAAAATGTCAGACGCATCAGCTGCGACAGAACCCAAGTTTTTGATACACCAAGCAACACACATGTTTTTGACAGATCCTATCCATTTCCAAGTTGTCCAGATGAACAAATCTGCATTCATCTGGGTGGGTAAAGCCGAGGGAAAATTAGGTGATATGTCGGTTGCAGTGCCACCTTTTGGAGCACACGTAACGTAAAGCCAAGCCAATGCCATTTACCAAAACTCACTTTCCTTTCAATAGACCAATGCTTCAGCAACTACAATCATCAATAAAGGTGTCTCGGAACACGGTCGAAATTTAGCCCGTAGACTAGGTATGTAGGGTGCCTGTCAAAACTAAAAGCAAATGACTCATATGGGTTCCATAGCTGCTAAATACAAGCAACAGTTTTACATCAGCTTCGACCTGAGCAGCCCAGACGACATGCTCTTTGTCTTTGTAGAAAAGAAATTGACCGAGTTATTAAAGAATGTATTGTAAAAAAAAAAAAAAAAGAGGGGGATTTATTTTTTGTGCATATATACATTTTGTGAGTGGGATGAATGCGAATGTGTGCAAAATTGTGTATATGTAGATGATTATATATAAAGAAAATAATTAAACAGGGTAATCTAATTGATATTACACAAGGCACGATAATGCCCAAGTAATCCAGAGGTATCAAGTAACCAATTCAGCAAGATAGAGCCATTCGCATTGGTAGTCAGTAGCAATGCATTTTGCATGATAGCAGCAGCAACATAAATCTATAGCACCGCATTGAGTACATCAATTCACAGCAACACATATTTCTGATCCCTTACCTGCTGGTCCTTGGTGACAATTGGATTTTCTAATATAGCACGTACAGCTCTAGCTCCAAATCTACCTTGACCAATCTCCCAGCATTTATCAACAATCGCGTCGAAAATATATTGGTTGCGCGAGGGTCCCATACGCAGACAGCATTGAACCACATAATTGCCAAACTGATCCAACAGCAGCAATGGGACATAGGGTGCAATCTTTGTGCAAATGAGCTGAATCTAGTGTAGGTATATGTTAATGTTGTCACTGCTAGGCTGCAGACACGCTCACAGCTTATTACCTGTTGATCAGTGGATGCCGTATCAATGATCTTTTGTGCTGCCCAAGTACCGTTTTTATGTATACCAATGGAGGCCAAATAGGGTGCGATGCGCTCAATCATTGCAAGCTTGGTGTCGTTGCAACAGTACTCAAACAGCTTTTGAACAATCGTATTTCCAATGTAATCTGTGCACACAAGATCAGTATATTTGCTATCCTCTCTGATGTGTAGAGAACCTTACCACTACAAAGTTCCACAATCTCACTCATACATTCATAAGCAATGGATTCTACGTCTTTAAGACCTTGGCCATTGTCTAGAGCCTTTTTGATTTCGCGCAATCGCATGGGCCCAAGATGACGGTCAGCATTGAATTCAGGAACTGCTGGAATACTCGTAAAGTAGTTGATGGCCTTTCTTTCATCTACACGTACTGATGAGCTAGACATTTCAATAGCATATTGGTTTACACTTACATTCATCTGGGGGAGGCTCGTAGCCCAATTGTTGCATAATCATCTTGCGTTCTGATGCAAGACGGGCATTGTTTGAGGCAGCAGAGCTTGTGGAGTTTGAGGGCGAAGGTTGAGCAGACGATATGGTGGGAGTAGATGCGCCACTCTGTTGTTTCTGTGCGTTCATCATCATGCTTGCCATCAAGATGACCGTGGCCCATTGACTTGTGTTGGGCGCATTCTCTTCCTGTTGTTGACTTGACGGTTTGTTGGTAATGGAGCTAGAGGAAGAGGGCGATGGCGTGGTTGTCTTGGATCGACTGTTCTCCAATGACGTTGAAGCAGGAGTGGCGTAGGAGGTAACCGTGTTACCAGAGATGACTACGTCTTGAATGATTTCATCAGGGCTGTTGGTAGGAGCCTTTGCAAAACCGATACGCACTGTGCCTGTTCCAGGGCCCAAAATTTCCTTGTTTTGCATCTGCTTGCGAGCACGAACAGCGTCTTCTTGTCTTTCAAAGTTGACAAATCCGCAGTTTTTATGAGACAGGATACGAATCGATTCAATGGCGCCAAATGACTGGAACAATGATCTCAAAATGGCAGGGTTGATGGTGGCAGGAATATTGCCTACCCCTATTAAACAATAAAAAAAAACAGAAAAAACGTTGGTATGTTGTTGGTTATTTTTACATGTCAAACTTACACAAGGCACGAGTAGGTCCTTGAGCATTAGGACCCGCTTCTTGCGTCAGAGCCATGGCCAAACTGACATCTGCCTTGCCAAAACCTACTTTGACTACTGAGCCTGCTACTTTACTTCCAAGACGATTGACAAGGTCTTCTTTAGCCGCTAAAGCTGATTCGACATTTTCAAAATTGACAAAAGCGCATTCTTTGTCAGACAGGATACGAGCACTTTCGACATGGCCATAACGGGCAAACATCTTGTGCAGATCAGGCACGCTCAACGAAGGATTGACATTACCCAACCACAATGCGCGAGAGGGAGTCTGGGCAGGCGGTTCCATGTCATGGGGAGAAGACAAGCGAGAAGGAAGCATGGCATCCATATCATTCGATCCATGCTGATTGCTATAGTCTTCCTCTTCTTCGTGAGAGTCCATACGGGCGAATAGGCGAGGTGGATGATATAATAAAGGCAACGATGTGTTACCATTTGCACTATTGTTAATATGATCATCTGTCAAATTCGAATTGGTGGAACCCAAGTTTTGGTAATCCGATGAAGGCTGATGATGGTAAGCCATATCAAAGGGTAGAAACGGCTGCTGCTGATGTTGCTGCTGCTGCTGCTGGAATTGAGGCGGTGTCAATGGAGAGTCCATCATGCCCAAACTGATGGCTCGAGGACGAGTTGGCATCTTTTGGTGCTGTTGAGGAAAGGGACTGAATGACATCATGTCCGAGGGTCCAGTATTATCCGCCATTGTATTTCTGGAGGATACAGTGAACGCTCTGTTACGCGTTACGGGCTCAAAGTAGCTTTGATGGTTCAATGCAGTATCAGTCTCGTGACCATGGTTACTGTCTGTCATGGAAGTATCTTCGTGCAAGCCCAAAGAAGCCAAGGTGCTGGCAATTGAGTTGGATGCATTTTCATCCAAAGGACTTGACATGCCTGAGCGCGAGTAGATTGCTGGATTGCTTGTGTTCATTGAATTGGTTCTGTTATGATTGGGTCTTTGTTGTGTGATATAGAGATTGGAAGAACCAAGGCCCATAAAAGGAGAAATGGTGGATGATGGCATGGTTCCAGCACGAGAGCGTCTAACAGTGTCCACAGATGCATTGGTATCGTTGCTATGAGAAGAAGGTGGTGTGTATGACAATCGAGAGCCAGCTGTGCGAGACATTGGTTGTGAGAGAGATTCGCTGTACATGGCTTGTCAATGTCGAATTTGATATGCAAACGATTTGTTTACTCTTACCTCTGATTCAAACTATTGTTCGTACTGTTATTTGGTAAACATTTGCGATTAGTGGGAATATCTGATACCCACGAAAAATCCATTTTTCAAAAGGAGAGAGGTACTGGCAAAAAAAAAAAGGAAAGGGAAAGAGAGAAAGGAAGAAAAAAGAAAATAGAACCCCTCCTCCATCCTCAACCTTCTCCCCCACTACACACCCTTCTCGCTCTCGTTCTATCAATTCAATACACGGCATTAAAAAAGTTTTAGGCGTACAAATTCCACTCACGCTCTTTCTCATTGCCCATTAGGACGCCGATACCAACAAATATGTGTTTTCAGCCAATGCAAACCCCTTTGTTAATAGGAAATTACTTGATTTGGTAAATACAAGTGGCTTTATTAACGGAATCGTTCCCTCCATCATCATCATTATCATCATCATCAGTTAGACATCTAAAAAAGATGCTGATTACTTCAATTGATGACGGCGTTCCGCCAAAACGTGCGGGCATAGTGCTTGCAGGGTGCGCTTACAATAAAATAGCCCCCATCCGCATATCTGACATGTCACAAATTGGTTCATTGAATATGTACATGCGTCGTCATGTGAGTGTTGTACACACATCTTTATCTACGCGAAAAGCTGCTGTTTTCTGTCTCAGATTCACTGCAAACTGGATCTACTACTATGTTCATCTCTTATCATCTACAGGTACAAGCAGAGTGCAATCTTGATATTATGATATAATTGCTTTTTCGATAAAGATACAAAAAAACCCCCCCCCATGTGTTTAATTTACGATATTGCTGTTTGTGCACTCGAAAATTACTTGCTGCACCATCGTTCACTATGTGCTGCAATGCGATAGAAGCGCATGGACGTGCAATTACACAGTAATATTAAATGCCATAAACTACGCTAAGCGCTTCCTAACCTCATTCGTAGTTTCGAATATGGCTCTTTTACGATGCTTCAGATCTACATTAATGAGAACACCTCATATAAGACAACTATTATATTTGTATTGCCTCTTACTAATCAATAGTACGCTAAAACACAGCGAAAATTAGATGCATTTGACGAGTGATTTCTCGAGTTAGAAGCTGTTTTAGACTGCGAGATGAACACCGTGCAATTGCTCTCGGCTAGTAGTTACATACTGATACATTTTCTAAAAAATTTTTGGGTCATGACAAATCAACGAAAACAATCATTTTTTCATGCATCACCCCTTTACCAAAACACCCAGAATCAATTTATCCTGTTTTTGACCCCAAAAATGAAGGTTTTCGCTATAGTGTATATAAGACCAAATGGATTCTACTGATCCAGGGCAGCATGTGAAATGTCTTTTGTGAGACCTTTCTATGTGTAATCTGGTGATTTCGACGATTATCCACTTTTCATATTTTTGAGAATTATTTGACATTCTTAGTCAAAAATTGTAATACAATTAGCACCATTAGATGCATCGTAAAAAGCTGAGCGTAAGTATACTAGAAAGTAGGGTGTAGTGGACACAACTTACATACTTGAATCTGCAAAAAACGACCAGAGAACGATTTTTTTAGGTCATGGATCAACTCAAATTGGTAAAAAAATTTACTGCGAAAAATATTTCAAACCCAGTATGCTGCTTTTGCTGGCTGCTCCTATTAGGCTGGCAAAATGCCTATATCATGAAAGCAATTGATGTTCTTGGTAACAGTGCTTGCGCATGTACTAAGTAGCATCCGCTTTGTATATTTGCTTCTGTATATAGAGCTGGTAAGTTACTAACAGCACTACCTGATGATCATTACTGGCTCGATGCAATACCAAGATTGAGCCGTTTCTTGATATTCGTCAATCTTCTAATAACAGCCTTGTAATGGGACTATCCAAATATGCTGCCAGCTAATTGTTGATATAGAGTGTCCCAAGACAATGGCATGGTAACATGTAAATGGCCCTTTTTTCAGACACTGCCTGAATAGCGTCAAATTAATACATCCAAATCTTGTATCCGCCCTCAAAGACCGTTTATTACAGCATCAAGCTAAATTCTAGATTTTACATTTACATCAAGTCATTCAATCTTCAAGAATTCAGTTGGCTCTAATCCGAATGTCTCCCAAAATTCAGTTGAATCTAGTCTTGGTTTGACACCACCTCTTTCAACAACTTCTTCCAGTGATCCATCTCCAAGAGCATCGTGGCAAGTAGTATCATTTGCAGCCAAATCTCTTGCAATGGCAATTTGCTCTTCATTACCCCAAGTCAAGAACAATTTGATCCAATCATAGCAACCGTTGTCTGTCACGATCCAACGACCAGGTTTAAACTGATTGTGCACAGCCAAAATAGATCTTGCGACATCCTTGCCATGAATCAAGTGAAGTTGACGTGCTAACAACTTATTTCTGATGGCTTCTTTAGATGGAAAACGAGGAACCCATCCTTTCGGTTGTCTGCATAGAAAAAGTCATGTGTGAATAGACATTGAAGTGTAACATTTCTTTGCACAACACCATGCCTACCTTTGACCGCCCCATAAGCCAGATAAATGCAGCACGGAGCCTCCACGTTCTATAATAATGTCTTCTGCGGGGATACGGCCAGTGTCTTTAGATCTATCCAAAGGTGTATGTCTATTTGCAGGGTTGCCATCGAATGGACGAGTCGATGACAGCAAAATCCATTGAGGTTGTGTGTCGTATTTCTTTTGATAGGCATCCATCAGAGTAGTCATGCATTCAGGCTGCATTACTGGGAATGTAACAAGTACAGTCTGGGCCAAGGGCAAAGCAGAGACGTCAATGTCTTGACATGCGCTGGGCAAAGACCATTGAATTGTGTTGTTTCTGCCATCGCGTGTCGTCGCAGCATAGTTTAGTTGTAAGGATACCATCAATTCAGCGAGGAATTGGCCTGTCCATCCCAAGCCAAGGATGAGCATAGGAAGAGCAGCAGACATAACTTGTTGTTCCATGAGTATGACAGTACAGTTAAAAGTGAAAGAGATATTGCCAATTGATGTTCAATAAGACGACATTTGGCAACGTAATATAGTAATGTGACGCTTTGTGTATTACCTTTTATAGGTTTCGAAACAAGACGGCAAGAGCATGAATATCAATCACAAATGAAGATCAGGGCTCGGGTGTCGGGAGATATCACAATTGAGAGACATCAGGCATGGCAGTATCAAATAGATTGCACCTTGTCAAGCGAGCTGATGGGTATCTGGGATGTGGATTAGATGGCCCAATGCCATGTTGAAAACAAGTGGGTACAGAATTAGACATCATCTATCGAGAATGGTGTCTTTAAGCTTCTGGAGGTTCTTTTCCAGATAGCGTGGCTTGACATTGAAATCATATCTGAAGATATCCTGGAGATGTCTCCATTACCTGCCCACTACAGGATTCATACCTTGCTGGCTAGTGCATTGAAATCTCGGAGTCAAGCTATTCAGTAATGCATAAACAGTAGACCTGTGCAACTAGTCTCTTAGTAATTGCTGTAGTGATCCATGTACCCCATACCCAAGATCTAAATTTTAAATCTCAATCTTGTTTGTATAATAATAATAGCTTGTAATGATGGAGAATGATATCTGTCAGTAAGAAGCTGAGGAGCCGTTATACGTCAATTCTAACCAATGATATCTACCATGGAGATTCGACCATATATCTCAGATACTTTTTATTGGACGTTATGCAATTGCGCCATCATGCCCCTGAGTCGCTACATCAGAAGACAGCCTTATTATAAGTCAATCAATTCTTGAGAGATTGATATAAATTTAAATCGTGTGCGTTTGAGACTTTTTCAACTACATCTTTTTTTAACTCTTTCAACCACATCTCTATTAAAAATGGCTAATACTCCTCATGGTGGTGTCCTCAAGGACCTTTATCTTCGCGATGCCGACAAGCAAGAATCTCTCGCTGCTGAGGCTGCTACTTTGCCCTCTGTCGTTTTGACTGACCGTCAATTGTGTGATCTTGAACTTCTCTTGAACGGTGGTTTCTCTCCTCTCGAAGGTTTCTTGAACCAAAAGGATTACGAAGGGTAAGTTTTATACGCAACTATAGTCATTGGTGTGTACTGACGGGTTTATACAGTGTTGTCGAGAACATGCGTCTTGCCAATGGATTGTTGTGGACTATTCCCATCACCCTCGATGTCAGCAAGGAACAAATTGAGGAAAGCAAGATTGAGCCTTCCAAGCGTATTGCCTTGTTGGATCCTCGTGATTATGAACCTTTGGCTATCTTGACTGTTGAGGATGTCTACAGACCTGACAAGTCCAAG
Organism: Mucor circinelloides; assembly: GCA_037974945.1. Lineage (NCBI taxonomy): Eukaryota > Fungi > Mucoromycota > Mucoromycetes > Mucorales > Mucoraceae > Mucor > Mucor circinelloides. The sequence continues at coordinate 2,075,753 of JBBNAA010000005.1, read as the reverse complement.
GAGGCTACTTTGGTTTACGGTGCTGATGACCTTGCTCATCCCGCTGTCAACTACCTTCACAACATTGCCAAGGAATTCAACATTGGTGGTTCTTTGCAAGCCGTTCAATCACCCTCTCACTACGATTATGTTGCCAACAGATGTAAGTAATGCAAACAATAAGGGAGACGGGCACACGTGTGTACCTGCGCTTGTGCCGGTTTGTATGAAGATTGACGTAACTAAACACACACATTTTCATAGATACTCCTACCGAACTTCGTGCTCACTTCAAGAAGCTTCAATGGACTCGTGTAGTTGCCTTCCAAACTCGTAACCCCATGCATCGTGCTCATCGTGAATTGACCGTTCGTGCTGCTCGTCAACGTAAGGCTCATTTGCTCATTCATCCTGTTGTCGGTCTTACTAAGCCTGGAGATATCGATCATTACACCCGTGTCCGTGTCTACAAGGCTTTGATGCCCAAGTACCCTAACGGTATGGCTGAACTCAGTTTGTTGCCTTTGGCCATGCGTATGGGTGGTCCTCGCGAAGCTGTCTGGCACGCATTGATCCGTAAGAACCACGGTGTCACTCACTTTATTGTTGGTCGTGATCACGCTGGTCCCGGTAAGAACTCTCAAGGTGTTGATTTCTATGGACCTTACGAAGCTCAAGAATTGGTTGAAAAGTATAAGAATGAGATTGGTATTGAGATTGTTCCCTTCCAAATGGTGACCTACTCTCCTGATACCGATGAATATATCCCTGCTGACGAGGTTCCTGAGGGTGTCAAGACCTTGAACATCAGTGGTACCGAGCTCCGTCGTCGTCTCAAGACTGGCTTGCCCATCCCCGAATGGTTCTCCTACCCTGAAGTTGTCTCTGTCTTGCGTCAATCTCATCCTCCTCGTAACCAACAGGGTTTCACCATCTTCTTTACTGGTCTCCACGCCTCTGGAAAGAACGCTATTGCTCGTGCTCTTCAGGTCTCATTGAACCAAGAATCCACTCGTTCTGTTTCCCTCTTGGCCAGTGAAAACACTCGTGCTGAGCTTTCTTCTGAACTCGGTTTCTCCAAGCGTGATCGTGATATCAACATTGCCCGTCAGGCCTTTGTTGCTGGTGAATTGACCCGTGCTGGTGCCGCTGCTATTGTTGCTCCTATCGCTCCTTATGCTGATGCTCGTAACGCTGCCAAGAAGACCATTGAGCAATTCGGTGGTTTCTATCTTGTTCACGTTGCCACTCCTCTCGAGGAATGCATCAAGCGCGATCGCGATGGCATCTATGAACGTGCCAAGCGTGGTGAGATCAAGGAATTCACTGGTCTTGATGCTCCTTATGAAGTCCCCACTAACGCTGACTTAACCATTGATATCACTCAACAATCTGTTTCTCAAGCCGTTCATGAAATCATCTTGTTGCTTGAAAAAGATGGTTATATTGGCTCTGCTTAAATTATTCCCATTATTTAAATCTCTCTCTCTTATAGTCATCCTCTCTCTCTTTCATATATATATAGAATCTTTCTTCCTCTTTGTATTTATAAAATAATAAAAATAGTTTACAATTTTATCTTTTAATCATATCTTGGTAATGCTGCCTTGAAGACATGTATACGTCAAGGCCATTGTTATTGGCGTGGTTGCTGTCATCTAAATAGGGTTGTGTGCATTTTAATACAGTATTCATGTCAAACTATACGCTAGAAACTTTTACCATTCATATTTGTGCTATTGCCGGGATCTTGCCATATTAAATTACTTGGAGCATTTGTGTTTAAATGTTGAGCAGTGTACCTTGTAGGCGAGTTGGTGACTGATTGCGTCTGTGGCTGTTGTGGTTGTGATGGCTGTAATGACTGTTGGGATTGATATATGGAGTTGTCAGACGTGTTATCATCTACCAAAAGTTGACTTGGCACAACAATATCACCGGTATTATACGAAAGGACATCGTTGCTTTCGCTTCTATTGTTGAGGCTGAACTGCTGATCCAGACTGCTTGATGTTTGACGATGATGTGAAGATGGCCATAACTGAGTGGTTGTTGTATTGGATGGTGGCTGATCAAACCCTGCATGCTGCGGCAGATTGCTGTTGCTACTGTCGTCTCTGTTATGTGATGAGAATCTGTATCGGTTATCTAGATAGACCATGTTGTCCGTGCTGGTGTTTGAGCCTAATTGTAGCATCGTTTGATCGCCCTGAGCTGATGCCTGTGATTGGGATGTTGGAGTCCAATTGGTCATGTAGGTAGGAGCCGATAATCCTCTCACATCTGGATTATAATGCAAGCTATGATTGACAGATGATGTATTCAACCTGCTGCCTTTATCAGTCAATTGAATTCCTTTTTGTGGTTGCTGTTGCTGCTGCTGCTGCTGCTGCTGCTGTGGGTTATTGGAGATCAATGACGATGATTGAGATTGCTGTCTCGCACGGGCATTTTCTAAAGACGTTGCTGAACTTCTCTTGGGCGATGATTTGCCCTTGGTATTCTCGCTGTTGGCTGATGCCATTTGTAGCCCGTAGATACTCTGCACTTGCTGAAGGAACTTTGTACAGTTAGGAATGACAGCATACTTATTGACCAATTGCATACACCAAATGGATCTGTCAAACAAAAGCCATGCTTGCTGAGCTAAATTGATGTCTGGATCGTCTAGATAGCACAGGTGGATTTTGATGGCATGAATGATGGAATGCACTAGAAAATCAAACTTGGTGATATAGGAGGGTGTCTGACAGAGATGGTAAACCAGTTGAGTCATACAAGCAGCAGTTACTCTCGATTGGAACTGTGTCACTGAGTTGCTGGGAATCTTCACCAGGAGTTCCAAAGCAACTGTATTATAATACAAATGCAAGTGTCCAACCATTGGCCTTGGCGCTGGCAGTTCTAGGACGTCTTTGACAGATATGGTTGTGATTGGAGTCCATTGCATTTCAGGAGCCAAAGACCGCAGCCACTGTTGATGCTGAGCGTGATTGTCGGTGATGTTTTCAAGCATGTTGTCTCGATGTATTCCGAGGAACACATTGTTTGAGCTGTTGTGGAAGGATTGCGAGGCACACAGTAGCATCAAACCGTCTTCAATGATGGAAATGAATTGCATTCGAGCTACGTACAGGTTCAGCATTCTGACTTCGTCTTCAGATTCATCTGGTAAAGGTGCTGGCGGTAACGTCTTGATGAATGATTTCGAGATCATGTAAGGTCTCTCCCAGCCGCCACTATGAAACTTGTCCAAGTCGTAACATCCCCAAAATACACGGCGACGAAGCTCTATTTCAACAGGAGTTAAACTACTGTGTATGTGTCCATCGTCGTAGAGTCCCAATTCGATTGCCATGCGACAGGCCATTCCACAGTACTGCCACTGTCTACAGTGATGGGCTCCAGGTCGATAAATAGCTGGACTAGGTTCGTATAAGCTTAGCAGACACAAGGCGACAATGGTGCTGACTCTTGGAACATCCATAAAATCATCCACTAATCGTTTTGCTCTGTGGTAGAAAACTTCAGTTTTAGGACAGTTTGGAATGTTTACAAATCTGGCAGCATGGGCATAAATAATGTTGAGTAATAAAGGTGTAATCAGTAGACCTTTTGTCTCCAATTGTTCGTAAAAATAGTATCTAGGCACCAAGCCGATGCTTTCGTATCTTTCGTTAAAAAACTGATCTATTAATGCCATTTGTACCTCTCGAGAAGGCATTTCAATTGAGCCAGAGTATCGACTTGGTAGTGATGGTTCAGGCATCCACATGATGAAGTTTCCAAATGTATCTGTAGAATCTAGTAACTTCTCGGCTAGTCTGCTACTATCTGTACTGGACATCTTTCGTAAATTTTCGCCTAATGATCCTAGCGTATTGCTGATTCTGGATTCCATAAGCGGACCTCTTCGTTTTAGTTTGTTGTGGTTTGCTGCTGAAGTGTCTGTGAAGAAGATTCGGTCATCGCCATCATCTTTATCGTTCTTTGCGTCCAAGTCTGATTCTGATCTGTCTACTGTCGAATCTTCTATATTGCTATTGCTACATTCGCCACCACTAAAATGCTCGTCTGCCGTATTAGTATTGTTCGTTTTCTGCATGTGATCTTGCTGATCTGATTCCAAGGAACCATCTTTGTAGAATGAGCACGGGCGCTGCCGAGCTTAATTTTAAAAAAAATGTCAGGCATGTAGGTGTTTTTTTTTCACTATAAGTTTTGCAAATACCTTTGCACTGCAAAATATGAAAATCATTTTAGAATCAAAATGTTCAAGGAATCAATCGTTGTGACAACGTACCTGCATGCATGGTCTCAATCCGTCACACTAAACAATTCATATTATTAATGTGATATCCAATATTTTTTTTTATAGATGTAATGGCGGGGAGAATTATAGCAAAGAAATAAAGCACCATTTAAAGTTTTTTTTTTTTTTTTTTTTTCTTATAATTGATGAGCACTGATGAGTTACCTTGATTTTTTTGGCTCGACATGTATAACAAGCACGTCCAACTTTTAGTCGTTTGTTGCCTTTTTTTGCTGGTGACGGTGAAGATGGCTCAGAGGATGATGTCGGATTCATGCTATTTTCCAATGTTGGTAAAAAGAAGAAAGAAGAAGAAAAGAGAGAGAGAGAAGATGATAGAGATGTTTGATTAATTTAAGATGCAAAGGCGAATCTAACTGCCGAAAAATAGTAACATCAGTCTTGACGATCTGTAACCCAGTAAACATCCCATCGAGCTCAAATGATTTTGTTATCTGGAAAAATCGATCCTATATGTCATCCTGGCCTATTCCCGCAAGTCAATCGTCATATGCTCTGATAAACTTCTTTTTTTTTTTTCTTTTTTTACCTGGTAAAAGAGACAGCCAAATGACGAAGGAAACGGCTTTCTTCTGAGTTTGTTTCAGTGCCTACGGTTAATGGAACAAATTCCCATTTTTTAAAGTCTGGTTCTACAATAAATGAAACTACAATTGCAAAACTGCAACAACGTAAAAGAATAGTCCATGTGCCACAGGTCGCAGAAAATTTGTCTGGGAACAATTTAATTTCTGTACCACTTTGATTTGTGGGTTTTTTTTGGCTGTGCTTGTAGGATAAAAGGGATCTTCCGTTCATTTTATGGGATTCCGTGGAATTATCGTCAAAATCAATTAATAAAGCAGTTTTTCCAATTCATTTTGATCCATCATTTATTACTGCACAACTGTAAAAATCTGGTATATAACTGCCTTATTCAGCTTATCCATATATCGTGTCGCTATATCCTTCAAGACTAAACTAAATTCGACATGCTGTCTTCATCAGATAAACTTGATTCTGCTTGAACTTTTTCATTCCACTTACCGTTGTATTCCCAGTCAGACTTGCTTATTTTTATATTTGGTGTTACCGCGAGAGCTTAATCTTGGCCATCCGACACAAAACAAAATGAACAAATATCCAAACTTGGCATTTGCGTTACGGCATCATAATCACTAAATACCCTATAATTAGACTGATTTTTACCATAAAAGCTTTCTACCAGTAGAACATTTTGATTACTAATACCATTGATCTGTTGAGTACAATAACATATCTGTCAAATGCGTATATGTAAAGTATTTGTATACATGTTATACATGAAGCGTGTCTCCCCTGTATTCAGTGTAATGCGTGTTTATTTGGTAAAGATGGTGACACATTTCGACTCTATAATTGGCATGCTTACTGCGTTCACGATGCTTCATTTTTCAATCCCAATGATTATCTTGGCAACATGTTATTGTATCATCAAGCTCAAATTACTTTTGTTCATCCTGTAACGGAAAATTTTCGAAATCTAAGCTGCATGAAAAAGGGCTGATTCATTTAATGAGAATACAGAGAAAAAACGCTATGGTTAAGACGCAAATCAATTTATTGTAATGCTGGATACTAAAATCCCCTTTTAGTTAGCATTGAAATTCCAGGAAACCATCCTTGACATAATTGAGCGTCGCTTTACATGCCTTCATGGCCCAATGGTGTTACAAAAGGTGCCCAACGCAGGCGCCTCTTGCGGCAAACCAAAAATCTAGTGCGCCTCGTTTTGGGAAGCATCCAATGCCTGATCTAACCACTGAAGTTGAAGAAAAATTGCGTCTTACAAAAAAAAAAAGATAGATCTTTGGCTGATCAGAATGTTTCAGCTGTGTTTATTGTTGAAAAGTGTTTTTATGTAAAGCAGAGTTACTGTATGTCTATATCGCTCAAGTTTGCTACTGAAAATGTGTGCTTCCTTATTCGCATTTAGCTCATCATGATCACCTTGACATCACGTTTCTGATCTTCAAAATCTCAGGAACCAACTTTATATCTGATTAAAGTCAAATTTGTCAGAGGCTCGAGTTTTGTAAACTTTTCACTGCCTGATAACGTAATCGATCAAATCACGTCGTACATGACATTGCTCTATTCCCGTTGTTACATACAACGACAGTGCTTGCATACATTATTTTTTAGTGCGTTTGTTATGTATAAATTAAAAAAATTATTATAAATAACATATAAGATGATTAAGCTAAATTACCGGTCTCGACTCGTACTTGTATTTTACTTCAAAAAACATGGAAATCAGTTGAGATAATAGCATTTTCCACTGATCAGGGACATTGCTGTTGTGCCCATATATATAATATCAATAAACAATCTATTATTATAATATGGCTATTTTTTGAACTGATATTGCACCTCGTTGGTCTTGCACATGTTGTCTTTTTTAGCTATTAATGTTGTTAGCGTGCAGCAAGCTAGCACAATACATACTCAGTGATGCTTGGCTATGAAAGGCTTTTTTTTTAAATAATAATAATAAAAAAAAAACTTGCATGCGTGTAATTCCTCTATGGCAGCTTATTCTTGCCTCCTAATCTTCAAAGTCTGTCACTTTCACTCAATAAGTATACTCACATGGTATCTTCCTTATATGAAATCGCTGAATTTTGCAATATTACACGAGAACATTCATGTAGACCTTGAATATACAGTGTCATAGAATTGCCAATTAGAAGATTCATTACATTGGATGGTAAATGCTAATATCAGCCCTAGTGCAACACTTGTATAGAGTAATTTGTGAGAATAATAGATAATTATCAAGGCATATGAGTTCTGTATGTTACTGCCGTAGCCATTGTTGTAGTACTATTAGATGGTTAGATGCTCGGTTATCAGATCGGTTTTTAAGGAAATAATTACAAATTATTATCGGGATCATTGAATTTATATGGTACAGTAAGTTGAAGAATAATATGATCACTTGCGCTGTTCACAATAAAGCTATTGCTATATCAACTATGGCAGTAAAGTCTCACACTCAACATCTTAAGCTATTCTTGACAATCTTTGGGTAAATCATGTTTCTCGTGATTTACAACATGTCACTTGCTGGTAGATAGTAATCCTATGGTATTGCAGTTAATCATTATGCTGTAGACCCTAGTATAATGAAAAGTATACAAATGTATTATCCTCTGGATGCATTGCAAATAAAAGTGTTGTACATAATTCTTTGGCAGATTTAATTATCTTTGACTTTTGACATAACAGCTGCTATCGTGATCGCTTACTACTGCATTGGAAAGAGGGTATAGTATACTTCATCATTAAGGTCTACTGTTTACCTGTACCAATTACCGCTGAGGCTTTGTTGCCACGCGACACTTTCTCCACGACGAATAATGTCGTAAGGTTTGAGTTTTCAAATATGAGCCTATTTATGATTTTTTTTAGTCACTTAAAAGGATGAAACTTACTATTGCTTTTCAAATTTCTTGGAATCCAAACCTATTTTTTCCACAGAATATACTACAAAAGAAAAAGCATAGATCTACATGCACAGTTTTAGTTTCGCAGAGAGGCATCAAGTGTAGGTAGGGTAAATGTGGGGATGACATAATACGCGATAATCAGTATAATGCATTTCATGCATTTAATTTCAACAAGTATTGCAAGATCAAGCACATTACAGGTTTATTTCAACAGAAGGTAGAATTGTATTGATTCAATTGTGAGATAATTTTATTCATGAAGACAATAACTTCGATTTTATTATAAAAATCTTCTAGGTTATCCTTGCAGTAGTGCAAGATTGAGCATCCCTGATAAAAATCAGACGTTTGTTACCAACGAAATTGCAAGGACATTTGTATCATATCGAAAAGCAATCCTTAAGCAACGTCCAGAGCTGCTATGAGCGATAACTTTTGCTTGGTTGATATTACTAATGTTATGCATTTGTCCATCATTGAGGAGTTTGACAGTTGATTATTGAGAAGGTTCGCAACAAAAGTTGAGCTGAATAATATCAGAAAAGCAGCTAGTTCAGGACCCTAAGCTTCAGTCTAATAAAATAGAACACCTACGGCTCGAACCCTAAGGGTTGACACCTATCGCTCTTCCCACATGTAAATAATAACCTGTCCATCAACTATTCAAAAGTGAGCGAATTTCCATCTTACATAAGCAACGCACTTATTACACAATCAACTCCTTTTGCCGTTCACATAGTCAATAAACCCCTTTAGCGAGTAATAAAGACGTCAATGGCATGTAGGTTCAATGCAGAAAAGCATTCCCCAACGTAAATGTGAAATGTATATACACACAATTAGTAATGTGGATACTAACTCTTTCCAGAGGTAAATCCCCAGAGTTTATTGGTCCATAAAACACACTACATGATTACACACACAGCTAAACAACAACAACAACTCCTCCCTTCTTTCTGCTTGATGTAGAAACTTATTTTAAAACTAAAGGACTTGTTTTTTCTTTTCCTTTCTTTTCGCTTTTATTCTTTTTTTCCTCTGAAAGAAAACAACACTACCATTAAAAACACTAATCAAAGATGGGTTCTGAAAGCGATTTCGAAGATGAATGCATGGTAAAGTCATGAAATCGATCTTGTCACAATTTACTGACTGAAAATGTCCAAATATAAAATAAAATAGTACGAAGATGACTCTGACTTTGCTAGTTCCATGAGTGGTAATTTGAAATGGTATGTAAATATTTGCTGCTATGTAAATTATCTAGAGATATTAACGGAATTTACAGGTACTTTTGAAATATGGGGGCATACATACTGAACTTATGTGAATAATAGAGAGCGAGGGTTACAACAGCAATGACGACGTGAACGACGATGTGTTTGTAGAGAAACAGCACAAGAAAGCTTATCAAGTGGATTACAATGTCCTGGGTTCCCTTCACTTGAAGAGCAAGCAGGATAAAGAAGTATCACAGGTGTCTCTTATTTTAGGTAAATTGATTTTCAATCCGCAGTCTGCTTTTAATTCCTAGGCTTACATGATTGTTACTTGAATAGGATTGTCAACGGAAGATGCTGCCACTTTACTGCGATACTTTCGTTGGAACAAGGAAAAGTTATTCGAGCAATACATGGATTCATCCGAAAAAGTATTAAGATTAGCAGGTGTATCATCTGTGTCTGATTTAAAGCATGCCATTGTTTTGGCCAAAGACCTTGGTGCCGACTTCATGTGCGATATTTGCTGCGATGATTCTCCTGACATGGAAACGATCAGTGTCTCATGTGGACATAGATTTTGCAGAACATGTTACACACACTACGTGGTTCAAAAAATCAGAGAAGAAGGCGAAAGTCGAAGAATTCAGTGCCCTCAAAGTGATTGTGCCGTTATTGTGGATGAGAAGACTGTTGAATTGTTGGTTGATCATGATACGAATCTCAAATACCGCGAATTACTCAACAGAACATTTGTGGATGACAACGACTTTTTAAGGTGGTGTCCTGCTCCTGATTGTGAATATGCTGTAGAATGTAGTGTCCCAAGCACTAGTTTAACCTCCATTGTACCAACTGTAGAATGCAAATGTTCTTGCCGTTTCTGCTTTGGTTGTGGTTTGGATGATCATCAGCCTTGCATTTGTGTTTTGGTCAAAAAGTGGTTGCAGAAATGTGAAGACGATTCAGAGACGGCTAATTGGATATCAGCTCATACAAAAGAATGTCCCAAGTGTCATTCAACTATTGAAAAGAATGGTGGTTGTAATCATATGACTTGCAGAAAATGTAGATATGAATTCTGTTGGGTCTGCATGGGTACTGTATACAAGCGCAAGTGATGGTCCGATCAATTTTCTAATGCATCTATAGGTCCTTGGTCAGAGCACGGAACTTCCTGGTATACTTGCAACAGATACGACGAAAAGAGCAGCGAAGAAGCAAGAGATAGCCAAACACAATCTAGAGCCAGTTTAGAAAGATACCTTCATGTATGGAATACTTTATCCAAAGTGTAGCAGACGAAAAGAAAGAACTAACGTGATGCGTAGTATTATAATCGTTATGCAAATCATGAGCAATCTGCTAAATTAGATCAAGATTTATATCAAAAGACTGAAAAGAAGATGGAAGAAATGCAGCAAACCAGCGATCTTTCATGGATTGAAGTCCAATTCCTCAAAAAAGCGGTAGATGTAACAGTACAAAGCAGAACTACCTTGAAGTGGACATACGCTTTTGCTTTCTACCTTGACCGAACCAATCAAACTGAATTATTTGAGGTAAGATGTGCTGCACGGACCATTTCAGCTTAAACTCAACGTGCATGTAATGTAGGATAATCAACGAGATTTGGAAATGGCAACCGAACAACTATCAGAATTATTGGAGAAGCCGTTGGAGCCAGAGAAGATTTCAGAGTTGAGACAAGCTGTTTTAGATAAAACTGTCTATGTCAAGCAAAGAAGAGAAATCTTACTGGAAGACACTGCCAAGGGCTTACAGGAAGGTAGATGGGCATTCTTTGTTGACTTGAAGTAATCGTTTCAATAATAATAATAAAAAAACATTTAAAGAGCTCCTCCTCTCGCATATGTACAGTAATTGATTGCTTAGAATGGATGCATTGTGGCTATCAGTTACGAAGAAATGGCTTGATGTAGCTGTCACATTGTTCAGGATTAAAATTTGATTCCTTGCCTGAATATAAACGCTTGCTAGTCCCTTTTCTCTCCTTCCACTTCTATTCTCTTTCTTCAAGATTATGATATCACTGTCTAATAGAATCATCAGCCAGTGTAATAGCTATCATTTGTCCAGATCTTGTATTCAACTCGTATCTATTGCTACAATGAAAGCCGAAATGTCAACAAGGTAAAATTACACAAGGTTGATTGCTGATGTCGGGCCTGATTGTTCAAGTAAATCCAATAGCACTATTCCAAGTTCAAATACAAAGGAAAATATCAGTGCATCATTAACCGACGCAAAGCCGTACCCATGGCAAGCAACGACCGCACAATTAAATCGGAAAGCCATAGAAAAGGAACGTTTGAAATTAGAAAGACAAAAAGCAGCCGAAGAAAAACGATTAAGCAATGCTCGTTTTAACACATATCTGGATTCTCTACCTACTCTGATTTACCCAAACTTTTATCAAGTAGAATGCATTGGAAATCTGGATGAAGCGAATAAACGTCTGCGCCAAATGACAAAAACTGAAAAGATATTTGGAGTCGATTTGGAGTGGCCACCAACTTTCATCAAGGGACAATCTGAAAAGAAGACATCTCTAGTACAAATCTGTTCAGCAAACAACATATTACTGCTTCAAATTGGTCGAATGCATGGTAAAAACTAGTTTTACAGTATAAAAGTTGTGAATTTAACTAAATTTCTTTGCAAACTAAGGGTTTCCTAGTGAATTGAAACGATTCTTTGAGGATAAACAGGTTTTAAAGAGTGGTGTTAATATTGGAGCTGATGGACTAAAGCTGTACCGTGATTTTGGAATCAAAACAAATGGTCTTGTTGAGCTCAAGGATGTTGCAGAATCAGTAAAATCACCCAAACTTAAAATATCCCACCTGAGATCACTACGTGCATTGACTGGCATTTTCGTAAGTTACAAAGATCAACTTTTCCTTGTTTAAATATCTTATCATTTTTTGCTGATTATAGCTGGATCAAAATATGCAGAAGGGCAAGGTTAGACTTAGTAACTGGAGTAGACCAGATTTATCAAGCACACAAATCAAATATGCTGCCCTCGATGCTTATGTAAGTGATGTTACATTTACATCTGATGGCCAGCACTGAAAGAAGCGATGCTATTGTAGGCATCTTATAAATTATATGTGGTTTTAAACGAGCTACGAGATCAATCAAAACCCATTGCAGTTAGACATTTATCACAAGAGGACTTGAAGAAGTCCAATAGCAGCAAAAAGAAGGCTATGGACAACCAAGAACCAAGCGGAAACCATGCTGTAAAGTGCTGCCTTACCAAGCATTTGTATCACTTAAACTAACAATCGACATTTAGATAAACAACAAGTCATTTCCTATGTCAACAACCACAGTTATCCTCAAGAAGAAAAAGTCAATTACTCTCACTGACAAACCTGTAGTTACAAATACAAAGAAAGATTCTTGATTCAAACCTGTATATATATCTATATATAAATCATCTTCGAAAAAAGTTGGGTCGAGTAGACAGATATCTTGTTTTGAATGGCTACATTGAATGAGCAGTAGCTGTTTATCATGACAAGACATACGTTGGATACATGATTTCCCAGCCAGCTTAAACTCAACCAGTGAATCATTTACCATAAGCATATCAAACTACTACTATATTTGGAACCAGATTTTTGAATTTCAAATTCTCTTTCTTTCAAACTTGCTGCTCTCACCCCTTGTTTAAATTATAAATATGAGTTTTGGCAGACCTCCCAATATCGAATCTTCACCAGGAAAAGCTCCATTGAGAGGCAGTTTCCCTTTAGATCATGATGGTAATGTATTGGATTGAGTCAGAACGTTATTGCTTTGCTGATAGGCTCTTTAGGTGAATGTAAAACCTTCATGAAGGATTATGTCAAGTGTTTGAAAGAAAATAAAAACAACAATGGATTATGCCGTCAATTTTCAGAGGCTTATTTGCAATGTCGCATGGACAAGTAAGGGTTCGCATGCATGCAGCACCGACTTTGTTGTTGAATATACTTTTTTATTATTAGCGGTTTGATGGATAAAGATGATATGGGGAATCTAGGATTTGCAGATTTGCACAAGAATAAGCAAGAGAAACCACTCAATTCAACAGCAAAAGAAGAAACGTAGCCTCTATTTATCATATTTTGCACTCTTGACAACATAATCCGCATACAATGCAAATGCGGATCCAATAGGCTATAGAATGTATTTCATTAGTAAAATAAACAATACCATGTAATATCTTTCTTACCTGTCCAATGATAGCCAAAATGTAATCGAGAACCAAATTGTTGGTTGGACCTACGCCTCTTACCACGCAACGCAGCACCTCACTGATAGCATCGGTAACAATCATGTATTGACCTTGGTGCAGACCCTTCATCAAGGACTGTGCACATTCAGTACTCGTTTGTGGTGTATTAGCACCTTCAATAATCTTGGTCACTTCGGGTTTTGTCAAATTCTCAATCTCAAATCCAGGAGATTCGATTCCACCGGGAAAGAAAATGTGAACGCCAATATTGTATCTCTTCAACTCGTTGCGCAATGTGTCAGCTAATCCACGAATAGCGTATTTGGTAGGTGAATAGGTGGCCCACCCAGCAAAACTAATCATACCCAACATGGATGAAATAAAGACAATCTTGCCGTCCTTGATGTTGGAATCTCTCATGCGTTGTGCAGCTTGCTGTATAGAATCCATTTAGTCCTCATGCTACAAGATGGAAACTTCTACACTTACATGTGCAACATAGGCTTGACCAAGGTAATTCAAGGTTGTCAGTTTCTCGAAGTCCTCCATAGTGTGATCCAAAAACAATTTAGGGTATGAAGCACCAGCGCAAGCACAGACAAAATCAGGGTTACGACCCATCTTGACCTTGGCCTCGTCAAAGGCACGCACAACATCCTTTTGGTTGGTTACATCTGCACTGATATAAATGACCTTTTGATTCTCGTTCAAACAGTTGGACTATTATCTCAATTATGAGCCCATGTGCTATGATAACATTCTCTGGTACAGATCATACCTTGACCTCTTCCGCAGCAGCTTCTAACTCGGACACTCTTCTAGCCACAATACATACATCTGCACCTTCTTTGACTAACTGAACAGCCAACGACTTTCCTAAGCCTGTGCTTCCACCGGTAATGAAACAATGCTTCCCGGCTGCTTTGAATGGAACGCGAGTCAATTTTCTATAGATGAAATCCCCTGCAACAGCAAGCACAGTGGCAGCCCCAAGAGCGATAACGACTGATGCCCAACTTGGAAGACCCATATTGTAATAAAGAAAGGGGTTAATTAAGAAAGAGAGGGGACACACTGACTTGCAAAATCTAAATTAGACTTTATACTCACCACTTTCAAACCACTACTCTTTTTCGCTCATCTTAATTTGCAACATGGTACAGAGTCTAAACTTGTCAGGCATAGCAAATGCATTCCGAGTGCTGCTGAATCCTAGCCTTGCCATGCCACACATTATTGTGGATGATATCCGACAAATCAACTTTAAGAATTTGAAGCAAAATGCCAACATCAAAGCAATTGGATTCGACAAAGACAATTGTTTAACAGCACCTTATGTGTCCACTATATATCCTCCATTGACAGAAGCTTGGAAAAACTGCATAGAGACATTTTCAAAGGATAAAGTACTGATTGTCTCCAACTCTGCTGGTACAAAAGACGATGTAGACTATAAAGAAGCTCAAAAGTTGGAAGAATCCTTGGGCGTAACGGTCTTACGACATGATGAGAAGAAGCCTTCAGGTGGACAGTTTCTCAAGGAAAAATTGAGCCCTATTCCAGCAGATCAAACAGCATTTGTGGGCGACCGTATATTGACTGACGTCTTGTTTGGTAATCGAAATGGAAACCTGACAATTTGGACGAGGCAAGTGATTACAGAGGAAGGAGACAATAAAGCAGCTCTGATTGTAAGTTAGCCATGGTTGCACGATGATGTTTTTTTTATTTACAAAGAGAATAGTTGCGTCGAATGGAATACAGATTGATTAGTTTGTTACAGGGATTGAATATCAAACCACCACCGCATAAAGGTTTCAACAGCATGTCTAACAAGGAGAAGGTGATGGAGGCGGCGGAAGAATGATGTCTATAGAAATCTTGTCCATCTTCTTTAGTTCTTCGTTCAGTTTTTTTGTTGAAATGATATTAAAAAAGTACTTCAAGTGCTCTATCAATGTTTTCGCTGTTAATTTGGCAAGCAAATCTTTATTTCCTCTGATTGAAAAGAACGACACTGGATCTACAAAGGGCTGAACGATCCAGCTGCCCCAGAAATACGTTAGATAGTCCTCGTTCAACTAGAGGAAAGCAATGTTAATTCTGGCTCATCACAAGCGTTTGCTCTGATTACCTGTTGCTCCAAGACTTTTTCAAGGTCTTTTTCTTTTCCCAGAAAAGCTTCTTCCGTTATATTCATTGTGCGTATATGATGAAGATGTCTTTGAGTAAAGTCAATGCGGTACATGTACAATTCGTCCTTGATGAGCATAGCCAGTTCTTGCAGCGACTGCGTGTAAAAGTCGCAATTGACGTATCTGGCCAGGTGCATGCACTCCTGATCCGACAAATATCGCTTCTTGATAAAGGCTCGATGCAGACAGACAGAGTAATCTTTGCTCTTGGCGCCATGTGTCATGTCATCATTCGTCAGAAAGCGCAATCCGTCGTCAGGATCATCAACTGGATTAAAGCGAGATTTGTCGTAGTATTCGTCTTGGTCGTTTCGAAGTATGTTTCGTCTCTTCTCGGATGTTGTGCCTCGTAGAAAAGATGTTGGTAATTGTTGTAGTTCTTGCAAATAAATATCGAGATTAGATTTCGGTAGATAGGGCAACTCATATCGCAATTCTCTAAACTCTATTGTTATGCGATGATTAACCATCTCTCATGCCATCTATATAATACACGGCTTACCGGAATCTTTTTTGTAGTGCTTGTCTTTGCCTTTGCCTTTATGCTTTCGACTCTTTTTCTTTTTAGACTTCTTATCCACCTTTTTATGAGATTCTTTGACATCAGGTAGATTCTCTACATTTGATGGTGTTTCTGCTGGTGAAATGGGAGTAGTGGGAAGAGGTGTGCTATTGCTGTCATCTTGAGATTTTGTACGGTTTCTCGTGCGGGTAGCAATAGGTTTCCTTTCTTTAGCCATTACTGTTTGAATGTGTGTTTGTAAAGAAAACCCTTATTGTTCCTTGCATTCGTTATCCTTGAGCAGTTTTATCTGTTTTTTCTAGTCACAGAAGGTATGGCAATGAGCGATTTACTCTAATGCGGCAACTATTATCAGGATCCAAACCAGTAAATTGAAATAAAGAGCACTTCAGTTATGATGCTCGGATGATGTCTTGCTTAAAATTCTGCGCTTCAGATATTGAAGGTTTATTGATTCAAGAATGAGTCTATAAAGGTGCTTTGAATGCCTAACACATCTGACACCCTACCAAGTTTGTATAGAGTGTAACAAATTTCCTTCAAATTCCTAAGCATTGTTGACAGTAAGGACACTTTATTTGAGTTCAACGTATAACAACATCAACACTAGCGCAAGACCATTACATTTGCTAATCAGACATCAGAGGTAAGATAGGTGATTTCTTGTCCACTTTCCACTCTCCAATTTCCACGACTGACCGATATTTTTCTTGTAAATCAATTTCAATTTCAAGTTGCCCCAGATCAATATTTAGATGCTTTAAAGAGCTGCAAGTGATAGACATCTTTGGCCATTCGCTCATATTGCGCTTAAGGTCTTTTTTAGATATTTGCTTGCAAAGTGATACTTCGCCAGGTCTAAGCACAAAGTATCGGTCTTGATTATCAGCTAATGTTGTCACTTCCAGGAACATCAACTGCCAATCATCCAATTCGGTAGC
Organism: Mucor circinelloides; assembly: GCA_037974945.1. Taxonomy (NCBI): domain Eukaryota; kingdom Fungi; phylum Mucoromycota; class Mucoromycetes; order Mucorales; family Mucoraceae; genus Mucor; species Mucor circinelloides. Next base: position 2,058,840 of record JBBNAA010000005.1, on the reverse strand, counting down.
TTTGGAAATCCACAAAAGATCCTTCATCGTACTCGAGTAATTCATCTCTAATTGCTCGGCAGTGAATTTTCTTGCATATATCGACAGTGAACAAAAGTCAGTTGCAGGCATAGCTATATGGTGGTCCTGGCAGGATGTGGTGTCAAGAAGGCAGGTGTCCAAACTCAAATGCTTTAGATTTGGGGCGATTCTGCTGAGATTTTGGAGTGCCCCTTCATCGATAACAGCACCAACTATTTTGACATCAATTAATCGTTCGAGAGTAAAGGTGATGTCTGAAAAAGGTTTTTCGATGTAACTATCGGCAAACTTAAGATATTTGACCTCTGGCGTATGCCTCAATATCTCATACAAGGTTTCTCGATCGGCAGTGCGTTCACTTGAACTTTTCTTTGGCAGAAAGCTGATATCCAAATAGCTTACTCCACTAATCAATGAAATGATATGTAGTAGGTATTGCTTACTTGGGATAGCTATATCAAAGTTCGATATGCCCTTCGAGATGTTTCTGGTTGCACTAAAGCGTCCTCCTGTGACCAGGGGTAAATTTCTTTCTTTAATGATTACTCTACTTATCTTGCTGTTCATGGTAGGTATAAATATGGCCATATCTTGTGTAGTATTGATCCGCCAACCCAATATCGACGCACAATTCAGACTCTTGATTGTGTCAAGTATTCTTTTAACAACACCACCTTCGAATTTCAAGTCATAGCCATAGAGACTTGCGCGAGTGATATCCGGAAACTTGTAAAGTAGATATTCCATCATCGTGGGGTGAGCGTTTCCGTCAACATGTAAAGCCCAAACACTGGTGGATTTCGTCACATTCTCTTTCAACCATTGTTCCAAATCATCCCTTTGTAACTGGTCTTCGTTTCTGCAGCTGCCCAACTTCAGTTTGAGAGTTTTGACTTGAGGAGGGCATTTCTGAAGGATTTTTTCCAACTGTGTTAGTTGAGTGATATCGTCGTAAAACATAAAGGTCAATGTGGTCAAGCTATGGAATTCATGCAGACGATTCAGGACAATTTGCGCTGCTTTATGTGTCTCAAGAACAAGCACTTTGAGTTCCTGCAACGAATCCTTGAAATACAGTAATGTCGTAACATAGGTGATGTTGTAGTGGACTGGATGCGCCAAAGACTTTAGTTTGCTGAATTTTACAGGCGATCTGCGGGCTATATCCAGCATAAATTTGTAAAACTCATTGCCAAGTAGCCCATCTACATGCTCGATGTTGCTAGTAAATGCAAGCTCAAGAAAGTGTCTTTGAAATTGCAAGCTCATCATGTCTGATTTGCCAATGTCCAGGTATCTAATCCATCTGCCCAGAAATGGTCTCTTTGCCAGATGACTGTAAAACTTTTTCAACTTGACTAAGCGTTTAAAGTGTAGTTGTTGGCTAAACATGACTTTTTCCGCTATAGGATTCCACGTCTTGCACACTAATCTTAGCTCGGCTGCTTCTCTAGCGGTTTCTGTTCGGCTTATTACTCTTGACCAAAACTCTAGAGGTAAAATATGCCAAGGTGGTGTCATTTTATGCAAATAAAAGAGAAAAAGCAATACACTGGAGGAAGTTGGTCCTGATGAAAAGGATCAAATGTAATCCCGACCGCTTCAGACACTTCAAAAGAAACAAGCACTATAAATCATCGGATTCAACAAGATAATAGCAAAGCCAAGTATCAAGACAACAAGAGGATAGTATGGTTATATATTAGTTTTGTCTAGGAGACCAATTAATAATACAAAAAGAGTGCTTCTTCTATCCTACGTTTGAAGTGATTTCAACAATTGGGATATAAACTTTTCGCGCTTTTCCTTTGCTACAACAGGATTACGCTCCTTGAAATCGATGGGAGGTCTTAGCAAGACGGTAAACATCTCAACTGTAATGAGAGTTAGCATTATTGCGAATGTGAATATTGATCTACTTACTGATACGGCTTTCTCTTTGTTGCTTTACTGAAGCAGGCGCTTTATCAATTGCTTGTCTTAAAAACATACCAATATATAGTAGCACATTGCGATGGAAAGGAGGCAATGATTCCTTGAGCTTGAAATAATGCTTAATACAGAATACGCATATGTCGTTAATTACTTACAATGTTCATTGCTTCAATAGACTCAGATGCCTCCAAAGCACGCTCATACATGTTGGTAGTAATAACAGGTTCAGGCAGACATTCCAAAAAAGCGACCAAAACATCAATCATTGAATTGGCACTGACAGCTTCTTTTCCAAGTTTCTCGTTATCCAAGCTTAATTCTGAAAGAGTACTCATAACATCAAATAATTCATCACTCTCGCCTGGCTCCTGACTCGTTATAGGCTCGGCATGATCACCAGTAGCAGGCTCACCGCCTAGCAACACGTTGGTGTCAAACTGCTCACCATTATCCAAGCACTTTCTTATATACGTTGATACAATAAGATCGCCATGCTCCAAAAACAAAGATTCCTGTACAATGGATCAGACGAGACCGTTTGCTTTTCATTAGATACTTACAATTCTAAACATGTTGGCATTCCACAAAAAGTTCATCACTTTCCACAGCTCCTTGGGCAAATCGATTTGATTCAACACTGGGGAGGGTGGTTGCTGAGGATTATTAGTATTAGCAGGTTTGCTTCTTTGTAAATTCTTTGCAGCTGCTTCACTAATGGGCACAACCATCTCTGATAGTTGCTCCAAAGGCACGCCAAAGCAAGTAGGTATATAATCTCCAGATACAGAGATGAAGAAATCCTTGCTGTTTTCGAGACGAAGAATCAGAATATCATCCATGTTTTCTTCTCCCCGATTTAAAGGTGCTGAGATGGTGGGATCAATAGTAACTTCAAATCGAATAATCACCTTTTCACCTGGGGCCACAACACCAGACAGAGGGCTCACTTGCAACCAAGGAGGCAGAATGGTACCATTCGTATCTTTTGGCAAGAATTTGAATACTGTCAATACAGTACCTGTATTTGTCAAAATAACATTTTGCTCCTTGTACTCCATGAACTGCACTTTGCCGAAATCAACATACGAAGAGGAAATCTCGCCACGGGGTTGATCGTCTTGATTGTCTCTTAGTTGCTTAACTAGTTTCTCTTGTGTTTGCTTCTGAAGTCGACTATCAATCTTACGAACGTTCATTTCCAGCAGAGCTCTCACAGGCTTATGGTCGCTCATCATCATCTCCATACAGTTTTTATAACTCTTCAAGTTCAAGCTTTGTTCAGAAGCCCCTTTTCTGTCTTTTTTCCACAAAATACGGTCTGTCCAAGAAGGTGCTCGTCGCTTTTCGCTGGTATCGTACTGGTTAGTGCCTGCATCGTACTTGTATGTGGGTGCAAAGGTGATTGGTCCCTCATCAAACATCTGAAAAGTTCTGCCTGCATCTCGTTCAATGGATAACTGATCATAATCCAACAAGACATCCAATCTATCCTGTCGAAGCCAGTTCTTGATAACTGCTTCATTCAAATTGACTCGATAGTTCAAATCACCACACCAAACCAAAAAGCTATCATGATCATTACTAATCATTTCCGTAATTGTATGTTGAATCATACTCACTCGTTGTGGAAGATAGATGCCTCTGCCTTCCAGTCTCTAATTACATTATTAGCTTCCAAGAAAGACACGCCTTCATCACCACCATCATTCCAGGAATAAAAGACATATTCAGTCAACGGATCTGGCCTTTGAGGGAACACTAATCGCTTGGATAATTCAGTGAAATCCTGGTTTCTCTTTTCAGTTTTATCAGTGAACGCAGCCAAATGGCTAGTGACAAAACAAAGATAACTGTCATGGAATCGCAGACGAACAGAGATACCACCCTTATTACCCTACAAGCAATGTATTTTCAGTTCAGCTTTAATATGTCCCCCTTTTGTAATTTTACCATCATGTTCATCAAGCCCACTCCTGCGTAGGTGCTCGTTACTTCTGAAATGAAGGGTCGATGGTTCTTCTTTGCGATCACAATCATGAGCATGGTAACTAATTGCTTAGATTCCACTCTGTAGTATTCCTTTCCACTATCCTTCAAGGATTCTATAATTGCTTTCACCCAAGCGTTTTCTTTCGCTGGATCATACCGTATGTATGCTTCAGTGTTTGTTTCCATTTCTTGGAGACTATCTATGGCATTAGAGATACGTTCAACTGTTATTCGTGGCCACGACTCACCCAATAATGTAGAAATCTGGGTCAAATGAGGTGCCTTCGTCGGTTTTAAGTGTTCCCTGAAGCCAGTTTTTCAAGGAAGATGTTGGCAAACTACCATGCACATTCCATGTACCTACAAAAACACTAAAGAAGCAGCTCAAAATTTGACCTATAACCAGCTGTATTAATGCACGTACTTTGTCTTTTGCCACTTGACAAACTCATCCTCCTTCTTCATCAATTGAGCGTTAATCCAATGATCTTTAGCGGCCTCAAATGTAATTTTGCGCTCTCTTGGTTCATTCACAGTTCTGGTACGCTTCAGGTTGATCTTGGCAATAGTTTCTGCCCTTTGAAGAGGTAGAACATAACGAAGTGAACTATCTCCCAAATCATCAGACGCTGGCAGGGAATTGGCTCTCCCAGGTGGCGATTTCTTTGGCTTTTGTTCTACAATAGATGTGTCACAAGAAAGCAGTTATACATGATATCATGTAGTCATTACCACTATATTTGGAATAATGCTTTGTCCACTCATAAGAGCTATCATTTGCAGAGTCGACTTTTGAACTGGATTTAAGCTGTTTGATCTGGCTCAACATGTCTGACATGATGGATTTCTCTGGGAATATGACGCTGGCGGAGTCTTGTTGAACTGAAAATGTAACAAGCAGATCTTCATGTTTTGCATTAACAATAGAAACTTTAATCATGCTGTAAAGTACATCACAAACCTGGCTTGCTGGTATCGGGCGAATTTGCTTGAACTACAGCGAAAGAATGAGTAGGCTAAAAGGTATAATGTGTAGTTCAAATTTACCAATGTCGATCTTCAAATCAGAATAAATAGGAATGACTTTCAACACAATTGGTGGCATGGATGGTGTTTGAGATTCTTCAAACAAAATTAAGCTACATCCCAAATGAGTTATTTATAAGACTGGCCATATTTATGCTGATATTACCATGACTCATTCACTGAATGAACTATGCCAGCTAGCAAGCCTTGCACATGCTTCTTTGATTCGCCCTCTACTATCGTAACTTTAGAGCAGTATAAAAAAAAAGAAAAGAAAAGTGTTAAGGACAAATCATTAGTAAATGACACGAGAAAATATATGCACTGCTGTTTCCATAGCAACCCAGATGGTGGTCATAGAAACAGCTTGTATGTAAATGTTGAAAAGGATATAATTTCAGCTTTGTCTGGAGGATTCACTAGGCCATCTACTACACTGCCTCCTTTCTTTGTATTCGACATTACTACAGAATAGATGAAAAGAAGTGGAGAAAAAGAGAAAAAGAGTGCGAATATCACAGTGTTTGGGTTTCGCTACTACAGGATTTCCGGCACTGACCAAATTAAAAGCGTCGGTCCATCTATTTACCGCCTGAAGTGCTTTCCCATTCGAACCACACCAAACGGTGACTATTTTACAGCAAAACCCCATCTTGGCACAAGAGATTTTTTCTGTTGGAACGCGTTTTAGGTGAACCAGAACATTTATAATATGTCTATCGCACTCCGAGAAGAAAACTTTGTTGTTATCAATGTTGGGTCCACCACTACAACAGCTGGAATTGGCATGCACGATACCAATAAGCCTCCTACGGTGGTAAGAGATGATCTTTAGTATAGTAAGCGCAAAAATAACATTAATGATAGATGGTCAATATGGCTGATTTCAATTACCCCATCAAAAACAATGCTATTGTCAACTGGAAAGATCTTGAAGAGTGCTGGCATCACATTCTTTTCAAGGAACTCAACATTAAAAAATCACGTAACGAGAGTCCAGTATTGATTGCTGTCCCAGTTCAGTGGACAAAGCTTGAGCATGAGCGTATCACCCAAATTTGCTTTGAAAACTTCAACGTACCTGGCGTATACATTGCACCTCAGCCTCTATTGACGTTATTTGGATGTGGATCTGTATCTGGCATGGTGGTTGACATTGGAAGCGAAAATACAGGTAATATGGTGTTATAGCAAGGTGAATGTCGAGGCAGATCATTAAATTTGGCTGTGTAGATGTCAATATCGTTGTTGACAGCAACGTCCAATCTCAATCCAACTTTTCCGTCCCAATTGGGGGTAATCACTTTGACGCATATTTACTGGAGTTGTTAAAGAAAGACAGCAAGCTCGTTCAGCAATTTACAGACACCGGCTTAGAGTTAGATATAGAGTTTGCCAAATTTGTTCGTGAGCAGCCTGGTGTATGCAATGTATCTGTTGGTCATGAATTAGCAGACAACATGTTGGCAGCAGAATTATCGAACGCTATGGAAGAATTACCCACAGAATCAACTGAAGAATTAATAGACGAGGATAATCCAAAGAAGGTTGAAGAGGAGGAAGTGGGCGATGTGCCTGAGAACGCTGAAGTAGAATACAAAAACCATAAATTCAACATTGGCCCTTATCGACATGATTGTATGGATCCTCTTTTCAACCCTGAATTATTGAATGTGAGTACTCCTTCACTTCCTGAGGCGATGAGGTTATCTGCAATGAATTGCGAACCTCCTGAAATCAGACCTAAACTTTGGGAAAATATCGCTATTGCTGGCGGCTGTTGCATGACTGCAGGAATCACAAAACGTATCAAGACTGAAGTACAGCTATTCTTACCTCATTCAGAGAATGCAGGCGACACACAACCTCGCCAATTGAACTTTCTCAGAATACCAGATTACTTTACTGTGCTCAAAGACAAACAATATCAGCAATATTCAACTTGGTTGGGAGCAGAAATCGTTGCAAAGGTAAGGCTGCGTGAGTGTAGACTATAAAACGAATGACTAACATAAAATCAGCTTGTATTCATTGATGCAAAGAATTATATTAGCAAAGTGGATTATAACGAATCTGGTCCTTCTGTGGTTCACACAAAAACATACTAATTGCTCGCACTTTTTTTTTTTCCTTTTTCACACTATTGCTATATCATCTTGCGAATAAAATATTCATTCAATTCATTATAACCTCAGGGTTTTCATCATTCAAGATTGCTCAATTAAATTAAATGCATCCCAAGCGCATGATTAGACGTCAATTCTCACTATTTAATTTGCACAATCGAAAATTACTAGTTGCATAATTATTACAATTATCGACACTCTTCATACAATTCTGATATAGTACTCCACAGTGATATCAAGTACCTAAAGCTGCAACAAAATTCCAATAAATTTATTTGTAACTGTGGATATGACTCTTCTATGATGCCCCAGGTACATACCAATGGTATCCACTCGTATACGGGCAGGCAGCATACTTATATTAACTCTTACTACTTGATGGTATGCTAAAATACAGCCAAAATTGTATGCATCTGACGAGTGATTTCTCGAGTTAGAAGCTGTTTTATACATCAGGAATAGCACCAAACAATTGCTCTCGACTAGCCCTTACTTACTGATCCATTTTCTCAACTTTTTTTTGGGATCGATGAAATCCATCCAAACCATGAGCTACCCCTTTACTCAAACATCGAAAATCAGTTGATTGCACTTTTGACTAAAAATGAAGACTTTTACTATGGCAAGTATAATATCAAATGGATTCTAGTAATCCAGGGCAACATGTGAAGTTGCTTTTGTGAGACCTTAATATGTAAAATCTCGTGATTTCGGCGATAAATCACTTTTTATATTTTTGAAGATTGCTCAACATTCTTGGTCAAAAAACTTGATATAATTAGCACCATTAGATGGGCCGTAAAAGTTACCTACATATGTATTAGAAAGTAGGGCACGTCGCACACAACTTATATAGTTGTATTTGGCAAAAGCGACAAAAACCTTTTTTTTTTTGCTTTGAATCGGCTCAATATTGGAGGATGAAAATTTTCATTGCCAAAAGTATTTAACGTCCGATGTTACTGGTGCCGCTTATGCTTTCAGGATGGCAGAATGCCCCTATCCAAGACAGCAAGTGATGTTTTTTAGCAGCTAATCATGTATGGATGCCAATAGGGCCCATTGTATATAGAGCTGTAAAGTCACTTTTACCACTACCCGATGTTTTAGAAATTCATGATATATCAGATAAATTGACTAAATGTCAAGAATTCAAGCCGTATATGTTCTCAGTGCAAGGAGTCTTGTTACCTTTTGCGATGCGCTAATAATGATCCTTCTACTCTGGAGACATGTGAAAGCAGTTTTCCATGTAGAGATAATTTGAAATAAATCAGCTCAGCATTATTGCCAATTGAGTAGGGTGCATGCTGGGTATTTCAAATCTCAGGAGATGAATTTCTTTGTCATCCTGATACACTGCTGCCCTGAACTTCGACAAACCACATCCCACAATGAACATGCATTACAACACAATGAATCTGAATTAAGGAGAACTTGGTTCAACAAAAAGAGCCAATTACTAGACGACAATTTGCAAAACTGAAGTTAAATTACGTCCTTATCGACGGACTCATTGTTGTGTCGGTGTGATGGATTGCGATGGAATTTCTCTGTGCCGCCAGCCAACCAACCAACAAAGCACCGCGTCTTCCACTTGGGATTTCAGAGCTCTCTCTTTTTTTTTTCTTTTATATAAATACCATTTAATAATTACTACAACACACTAACAAATATGTTTATCGTCAACTGGTTTTGGGATGTCTTGTCATCTTTAGGTAATTTTGCGTAAAAAGAGCTTTGGATTATCGATACATGGAAGCTGATTTTATCGCGTCGTTTTCCCTTCTTTTTTTGTGCTTGTAGGTCTTATGAACAAGAATGCAAAGATTCTTTTCTTGGGTCTTGATAACGCAGGTAAAACTACCTTGTTACACATGTTGAAGAACGATCGTTTGGCTACATTGCAACCTACTCTTCATCCCAGTAAGTAAATTGATATGTTGGCTGTTGGATCTTTCAGTCGGTTAATGTAGCAAATGTACCATTTAGCCTCAGAAGAGCTTTCTATTGGTAATGTCAAGTTTACCACCTATGATTTGGGTGGCCATCAACAAGCTCGTAGATTGTGGAGAGATTATTTCCCTGAAGTTGGAGGCATTGTCTTTTTAGTTGATTGTGCTGATCACTCTCGTTTCCCGGAGGCCAAGGCCGAGTTGGATGTAAGTGGATGAAACTGCTCATATCATCGCAGTATGTCTCATTTCAATATGTGCGTATTAGGCTCTTTTGGCTATCGAACAACTCTCCAAGGTTCCTTTCTTGATTCTCGGTAACAAGATTGATGCACCTGGTGCTGTTAGTGAGGAGACTCTCAGACAAGAATTAGGTTTATTCCAAACAACTGGCAAGGTAAGAGAGAGAGAGAGAGAGAGAGAGAGAGGAGGAATGCTGATTTAGGTGTTTCAAATGATTAAACTGCTAAAAAATAGGGTAAGGTTGCTTTGACTGATATCCGTCCTATTGAAGTTTTCATGTGTTCTGTTGTCATGAGACAAGGTTATGGTGATGGTTTCCGTTGGATTTCTCAATATGTCTAAAAACAATATATATATATATACGAAAATTTAAATAAACAGAATATAAAAAAGTTTACATTTCATGATTGCTTTAGTGGTTGGTTGTTCATGCTTGCTCTGGATATGGAAAAAAAAAAGACCTTTTTTTTTTTTTGCTTGGATACAGATGAGAAGCATATATACACATCCTGCGCATTCGCATTTAGCATGTGCTCATTGATAATTTGTATTTATTTAACATTTCATAGCCTGTACAGTCAATTCATACCCTCCTGCAGAGCGCCTTTATTTTCTGCCTCTCTTTTGATTTCTATTTTGTAGCCATTTGTTTCGATTCGACCCTTTTACTGCACATCATGGTGAGCTGGGCTTTTAATTGCTCGGTTAATATATACAAAGTTACAGCACGAGCTTAATTTACATAGGAGAGCCATTCTGTACATAGTTTGTCTCGAGAAGATCCTATTTACGGAAGGAATAGAGTAGGTTTCTCTTTTGCAAATGCCTGAATTATCCCTCGAGGACATCAATTTTTGCCATTGTGAATGCTATAAAGACAAAAGTGTGTGATTGTAGTGAAATAATCAAATCTCATTCGCAAGCTTCACAAGACAAGTTCTCACGCATCCTTCGGCTAGTTGCGAATAAAAATGGCAACAAGGCAGAGGCGCAATCATCTAGACGCAAAAATGAGCACCTTGGGATGACATGAAAACAAAATACAGTGAAGCGTGTCATAGATATCGCTTCAAATGCCAAACAAGACTGAAACTTGAGTTGAAGAATTCAATCAAACGATTTCAGTAGTCTTAAAAGATGGTCAATGTGCAATAAAGTTATTTCCATTACAGGTAACGAAACTAGGGGGGGGGGGAGGTTTCCTTGTATGACGAGATGTTTTTTATTGTAAAATATATATATCATCCAGTTTATATAAGCATGATGAAACTTGTAAGAAGAAAGCACTGTGATTTGTGAGCGTAAGATACACAGACTGATCGGAATTGACTTTTTTGATAGTATTGTAAAATAGTGAATGAATGTAAAAAGGACCCGTGATTTTAAGCTTTTTTTATTTTCCTGTCCTGTCCAGCAGTTCTTTTAATGGTAAGCAATGAGTGGGGTAGAATAAAAAAGAAAGCATATGAGTAATGTGAGGTATTGCGGAGAATTCATGTTATTGATCCGAGCGTTTTGCTGTCATGGTTCCAATACGACATTGCAAGTTGCTATGGTGATTGTAGTCTTTCAAGCGATATGAAAATCAACAGGCTCCATACAGAACATTAGAAAACCAACTATTTATTGTATGGATCAGTGGTTTTCATGTGGTTTTTTTTAGTGCGTGTGTAATTACTCACATTTAACTTTAAATCCTCCACCCCCACTCGTTTGTGATTCAAGGGGTAAAAAAGCTCCACATATAAATAATTTATAGTACGATTGCACATAATTTATTTTGACGGGAAGGATATTAAATCACTTTAAAGGGCAATTCCGGATTTTATATAGAAGCGAAAATCATATATAATATATATATAATAAAAGAAAGATACCATGTATATGCGTATATAAATGCCTTCATTTCTTTTTTTTTCCCCACATCCCCTTTGTCTCTTTTCTTCTTCCTTCTCCTTTATCTTTAAATGATTCAAAACATTAAGCAAGAGAAATTGGATTCTTTAGTTGCAGTTCAGCGTCCATACCAATGCGAATTCTGCTTCAAATCATTCTACAGATTGGAGCATAAAGTACGCCATGTTAGAACCCACACTGGAGAGAAGCCTCATATGTGTACCTTTCCACAATGTGATAAAAAATTCGCTCGTTCCGATGAATTGAGTAGGCATATGCGTGTACACAGTGCTCCACCTACTGTCTTGTTACAAAGACGCAGAAAGATCCGTAGGTTCCAGAAAACGAGGTCCAGATCAAAAGATGACGAAGAGGCATATTTGAAGCAACAACAACATTGCTCCATTTTGCGATTTATTCATCCTGCCGCCGCCGCCGCTGCCTCCCATACCATTGAAAGCACTCTATCTACTGATCCAATTTCAGGTACTAACCAGACAACAACAACAACAACAACAAACAAAAGTCGTACTAGTCCTTACAAGCAATCATCGACTACTAAATTAAACCATTGCCCGGTACCTACATGCTTCAAATCATTTTGGCGTAAAGGGCAGCTATCCCGACATTTACAAAAACAGCATAACATAACATCATTCTGTAACGTTGAAAACATGGAAATGGCCGATACGGCAGCACCTACTCCTTTTACAACAGCATCCACATACACAAGCAGCTCAGAGGAAGATGTGCCTAGCCCTCCACCGCTCCAAGATTTTAATGGCACCACACAGGAAATGTACTTGCCACCGCTGGACGATACAACCATGTTTGCAATGGACTGCCGCTTACCCTCCATTAAATCACTATTACATTTCGCTACACAAACACCTCAAGGCTATCACTAATTATATATATACAACAGCACCTCCTTGTCTCTCTTTTACTCCTTGTTTTTTTTTCTCACTCTTCCCTTCCAGTGTACATTCAGTTCGGTTATCTCTTTTCCTCTTTTTTTCTTTATATACAAGCATGTATACAAATACATTTCATTGTATCGCTATATCGGTTAATATGTATACATTGATTTATTTTAATAAAGTGTAAATATCAAGCTATTATTTGTGTTTTATCTACAGAGGATTTCAAAGGAGTAAATCAATAATAATTACCATTATCAAGAGGAGAAACATATATAAAATGGCTGAATTCAAGGAATTACTTGCTTTCTTTGTTCACCATCACCATGTTTAAGCAAAACTATCAGCTGCAACGTCCTCTGGAGGAAGACGATATTCCACTCTGCCAATATATGATACCTTATCAGCATCAATATCAACAACAGCAACAGCAAATGCCATACCAATGGAAGCCTAGGCAGCCATCACCTGCGCCAAGATACATGGCTGCTACTGGTTATTTTCCGCCCATGATTATCACACAACCACAGCCTGTTATGCGAAGGCCTTCTTATCCAACCACTCCATCTTCCCTGCTTGATACATTCTCGGACGAGGATGAGGACGATGAAGATCTAGTGCCAATCGCTGTGTTACAGAGTCCAATTCGAAATCAACAACAATTCCAATCGGCAGCAGAGAAATACAAGGAAAAAGTAAAGGCTCAATTACAATAGCCGTTGTTTTTTTTTTTTTTTTTTTATTCAATAAATCTTTCAGTGATGATAAGCTGGTGTTGCCTTGTTTCTAACATCTTCCTCTTTTGCATTGGCTTTTAATTCCTTCCACAGAGTGTCTTTTTGCATGCTTGCTTTACATAATTTATTACGAGCCCCTTGAAGACGAGAGATGTATTCGTTGCTGTAATTGATATTTTCCTTGATATAAAAATAAAATAAACAATAGCGTTCTCTTTGGTCAGTCATTAGTTTGGCTTACCAATAACAGTTCCTTGACTCGTTTCACAACTTCTCTAGCTTCTACATCAGCATCCATATCATGATCTTGCTCTTGCTGTGGTGGCTGTACACTGTCATTTTCTTCCTTGTCTTCAGGCTTCTCCTCTTCGTCATCTTGGTTCATGTCATGATCTTCATTGCCATCAACATTGTCTTCTACTGCTGCTGATGTTGTTGACACACGCTCCTTTATCTTGACTTCGATTTCATGATCTAATTCCTTGGGATCCAAAGCATCGACGACATTGTTTGTTTCCCCCGTAGCAGCAGCAGTCAAGGCAGACGCAGCAGCATTAGCAGCCTCAACGTCTTCTTTGTACTTTTGGCGCTGTTCAACGGTACGATCAAATGTCAAGTCCAAGTAACGAGGGTCGTCTTGGTGCATAATAGCTGACAGACGACACAGAATCTTGTTAAAGTTCTTTTCGCCTTCAATGAATTCCATTGATGTCTTTGCAAGTGCATCGATTTGAGTAGATAATAAGATTCTTCTTAAAGCTGGTCTGCGAACAATGTCTGTTGGTAACTCAATAGGACTTAGAATGTCTGTAAAGCACACAGCGAGTGTCAGTCCAAGGTCGTAGTATCATTTCCATGTTTTTACCCTCAATGTTAATCAGTGTATATGGATCCTCTTCCTCGTCTGAAATGCCATCTTCTACTCTCTTTCTCTTTCTCTTGACAATGGTTCTCTTTTTACCACCATTTAAAAACTTTTTCCATGCCGTTAGCTTATTGGATTCGCGCTCATATGGATAGATGGGCATCTCACCTCAGTTTCTTCGGCAAGTGTCTTTGGTGCACGTAACTTGTTTCCTCCAAATTGTGAATCTGATGCTGCCCATCTCTTCAGTGTTAAATCAAGAAATACAGGGTTAAGGAATAATTAAAGTTATAAGATTAGTTAGCCATTAGTCAAAAGAGATTTTTTTTTTAAAAAAAAAAAGGATATGTTTATAGCCTCTGTTGTGAGGTACCAAGCCAACTTGATCGCTATCGCTATCGTCATTGTCGTTCTGTATCCATTTAGCAGCAGGAAACTGCGTAGAAGAATGTGGTGGCTGTGGTGGCTGTGACATGAAAGAGATTGTAATGAAGAAAGAAAGAAAAGAAAGGGGAATACATTCTTCCTTGATGCTCATTTTGCATGTAACCATGAGAGCCCACCATGGTGAGTGATCCTTCATTTGGCTCTCCGGCACCTCGATCCTGCTATTCTTACAGTCACATTGAATCGTTTCGAACAACACATTTGAGCAAGATACATGCTTGTTCAGTAATATCTTTCAACTCACACATGTCGAAACCCAACGGAATATCGTACGGAGTCAGGTCAGAAGACGAGGGATCTGATATGGACGTCTCATCTGATGACGAAGGCCTTAGTATATGTCAACCTTTGCCCAACCACTTTCAAGAGCAACTCCAGGTAGGTGTCCTGTTTTATTCTTTAATAATTAGACTAACCGTTGTACGATGCTGGACAGATTCCGCATGGAACCACAGAACAAGGCCAACTGCAGAATGCTTCTCTAGGCCAATTGCAACCCTTTTCGGCAACATCTCATACAGAATTTAGTGCATCGCGTTTGACTACAAATACAAACTGCTGGACAACCTTTGTTGATAGGGTGGCACAGCATCAAAGCTCCTCTGCTACTTCAGATGGAGCTTCCGATACTGAATCAACAAGCTCCTTTCATACTGCACCAAACTCTTTTGCTGATTTGACATTAGACGACGATCAGAATGTTGATATGGATCGACAACAGCCACCGAATATCATCCATGAACTTGTTAGCGAACAAGACAAACTTACTCAGGAACTTGAGCACATTAGCAGGGAGGAGAAGAGAATAGCTGATTTAATCGAGGCAAGCAAGACCAAGTTAGAGGCAATCCGAGTGAGACAATTAGAGCTCCAAGTACGCAAATCGATTCAAAAAAACAGAAAAGCAGTAACCACTCCAGCAAAATCAAAGAAGGGGAAGGAGAAGGCGCCCATTGATGTAGCGTATCGCAGCTGTAGTAGTTCAGATGAGGATGATATACAGCAGCCACCTAGAAAAGCCAAAGCGATCGCCGATATCGATAGTGGAAGACCAGAAAGACAGCCTGTGAAGACGTCTGCAAGAATAGAGTTGGATGCCGAGGATGTAGAGGAAGATGGCGAGATCAAGGCGGGAGAGGATAAAATGAAGCCGGCGGAGACAAATGAACATCGAACATATCGCTATATATCGACACAAGAAGCAGCGAGATCGTCTATGCCGGCCTCCAATCTACCAAATATCATCAGCCTGTCTAAACAGAACAAACAGGCCTTGCAAATAATTAAGCGTAGCCAAAAGGTTGGCCACACGTCTATTGGCCAAATGAAAATGTTCCTGTGCGATCTGTACGACAAATTCTTGGAAGATGGAAAGCTTACAAATGTACAAAAGGTACATTATAAAGATTTGGTCAAAAAGGTGTCGCAGTACCATGTGCTTGGAGATAATCACATTCCAGGAAAAATTACACCAAAGAAGGCCAAGAAATTGGGGCAAAAGACACGACCTGAGCCTCGATGTATGCTGCCCGATGAGTATTATGGCCATCCCGAAAAATTGGATTTCAATAATTTGAAGGTGGATCAAAACAAGCTTCTGGACGCTCTAAGGTGCTCGCAAATAGAAACACCTGTCATAGTGACGCAGGCTAGAAGGTTGTTATCCAAGAAGCCAACCAACGTCAAGTTATCTGATTTCAACGGTGTTATTGTAAGTGGACTATCTACCAGAGCATGTCCAATGACTAATAGCTATTTCTCTATAGGGGGCTGATGGTCAATTTATAGACCAGGAGGAGCTTGCGGCATCTCTGGGAGCCAGAAAGCTTAATAAATTGATCTCATTATACAGGGAAATAAGTAATGAACAAAACCGTCGTCATGTTGCAAGTACAGTTGTGAGTAATCTTGTTCTGACATTGATATGACCATACTAATACGGCAAACCCTCTTTTTTTTAGCCAATGTCAAATGCACAAAGAACCAGGCACGAGTACTTGATGGCCCAACGTCAACTTGAAGAGTCTGTAGTAAGAGAGACTGGAACTATGTCTCCCGAGCCTTCCACTGTCGAGAACCCCCTTGTCTCTGACAACTCGACTGCTGCACTGAATTCTGTCGTTGTATCTCTGGCTCCATCTTCAAGGGATTTGAATGCAAAACCCATCACGACCATCACCTATGTTCCCAACGAAACAAGCTTTATACGAAGTATACTGCCTGGTGGAAAAAACTCATCCAGCTCAAACCAGCAATCCAAAGCAGCTAAAAAACCCAAAGCCGTTCAGCGACCCAAATTACCTCCACAGCCCAAAGCATCCAACACAAAGTTCAATGGGAAATCAAAAGCTCTTCCTCCAATGAAAAAGCCAACAAAAGCATCAGTTACTATACCTAAGAATCCTTCGCCATTAAAATTATATGATAATCCCTCATCTTCAGCAGCAAATACATCATCTTCATCGACTTTATCCACAAACATAAATCAGCAGCCACTTAGTGCACCGCAAACCCTACAGCTGGAACAACCTCAGCAAAGCCAATCTTCTACATTTCAACCATATCGATCTGCGCTGGATTCCCTTGGCGTTACGCATAGCGCTGATGTGAAACCTATGAAAACTGGTGTCCTTTGTCGAGCTGAAAGTAACGGTGGTGTTTGTAACGATAAATCTTGCCGTGATATGCATTTTACTGATTTTATGTCCAAATGATTAAATGATTCAATGGAAAGATTCAAAAATAAATACAAGTAATATTATTTGCATCATTGAAGAGTACTTTTTGCGCCATTTTCAAAATGACAACTTTAGGCTATCGAGTTTATTTAAGCTGAAAAACATTGTTTTGCGAATACAGGGCAACTTGGCTTCTTAACAGAAAGACAACGGTGGCTCATTTTATCAGTATACAAGTTGAATATGGAGAATCCTTCTCCTTAAGAATTAAATAGTAATACGTACGATGTACTTGACATAGTGGTATTGCTAGCTATAATGACATCATTTTGCCTCGAAAAAAAAAAAGTAAATTTATTCAAAGCATAATTGCAAATCTATATTATAAGTTATTAAACTTGTGCAGCAGTTTGCCATGCCTTTTCTAGTTGAAATAATTCATTCGCGTATTCAGGGCTTGGTAAAGATGTGGATTGCCAATCAGATTCCAGAAAGCTGCTAACACGGCCATGTACTTGTGCCTCCATTTTCATAAGCTCGGATATGAATCCAATGTTGGGAGACATGTTGGGCCTTGCTTTGATGACATGACGATATGCCCTTTTGAGTGTCCATCGTTCAGATGTGACCAAGTAGGCTAATATAGCCGTGATCGAGCGTGATTTTCCAGCCTTGCAATGTACATATATTGGCTCATGATTCTTTTTTGCCTCCTCTGAAATCAACAGATGTATTAGCATCTAGGTATTAAAGGTGCTTACGCATTTACTTTACCTATAAACTGGACAGCTTCCATCATGACAAGCTCGATATTCTTCATCTCCAAGGTATCACGAGCTGCTATTTTATGGTACTGGACTAAACGCTGACTCAATCCTTCATCCTGACATTCTTCCGCCATATTGAGCACTCGCTTAATGTGTCGTTCCTGGATCAATTGATCCGCTTGTTCTGAGGTCTCGATTTCAGGACCTACAAACAAGAACCCAGGGATGATTTCTGAAATAACAAAGCCAAAATCTGACTCAGTACGTGGAGAGCAATCTGCTGTCATGACTTCATCGTCCTCTGCGACACGGTTCAATAGGGGATTGCTTGAAGCGACTGCAGTGTTGGCATTAGGGTTGGCGCCGTTGATAGTAGATGTTGTGGTTGTGGTAATGGCAGCATTGGGTTGAATTGAGGTGGTATCTTGCGCTTGTTGATGAGATCTTCTTTTTGCTCGTCGCGCCAGCGCATTTGCATTATTCACGCGAGCAGCTTGTGTATCTAGACTGAATAGACTTGTTCTCTTGTGTAGATCTGTTTTCGATTCTCCAATGGTATAACTGATAGAGCGTCTCGGTATATTGTTTTGTTTATTAGTGGTAGTGCCAGCACTACTTGTTGACGGAATATTAGGGGGTAATGAAGACTGTTGCCATTGAGAAGATTCGAGCCACTCTTGACACGCAAGAAATGACTGAAATCCGCCGCATAAATAGTACACTTTTCCTGGATTCTTCTTGTCGGTTCCAATGAGTCGTTCTAATACGTTCAGGAGTGTCCAAGCTTGCGATGTTTGATCGTCCTCTGACATTTCATAATCATACACGACCCAAATTGGCTTGTTCTTCTTTTTCTGCTCTGCTTCCATGGCTTTCTGCTCCAGAATAGTCGAGAATTTTGGCGATGATGCTTGTTGCTTCTTGGAAAGATACATATCTCGACCTTCGGGAGTTGTAATAAAGTTCTCCAGGTTAAAGTTTGAAACCGTGCCTCGCTGGTATCTTTTGATGAGCAAGGAAGGTAAGCTGACGTTTAAGGAACCCCTGATGCGACATTTTTGGTATTCCATAATATTTCGAACATCAATGAGTGTCACCAACGGTCCCTGACCCTGTTGCTCGGCAGTAAGAAGCTCAATCAATTCGTCGGGCTCTATGGGATCAGCCTCTCTTTCCATCGTTTTGGCATGCGATTCGGAGTGTGTTCGATTGAGCTTTTGGTGAGGTTGTTGTAGGGGAACTTGCAAATGCTGGTGGCTGATGGATCTATGCGGGACGAGTAAAGGAGGTTGTGTTGTGCCTAATTGAGCCAGCAACGTCTGGGTGTTGTCCTCTAACCCTACCAATTTATCCAGTTTTGCCAATTGAGTGGCGGTCAAGGACAGTTCAGCCATGGTGAGTTTATTGGATTTGTTGGATGGAAAATGTCCAAATGTGAAGGAGTGTCTGTGAACGTCTTGCATAGATACCAGGTGATGGCGTCTCTTGCGCTGCTCTGCTGAATGTCGCTTTCTTTGTCTTGCCACAGAGGCAATTTCTTTGTGTGCTGCAGAAGGGGTGATTTGAGGGGGAGAAGGATGGACTGATTGAAGCGGTGCCTTAGGGGAATCAGCATGTAGCTCCACGGTTGTAATGTTTGGCAATGACACTGATGGTCTTGGCTGATTTATCACATTGAGATTTTCGTCCTGCTTCTTGAGCTTTTTGGAGGAGGAGGTCAGATTGATTGGAAATCTCTTCAAGATACTATTCGCTAAGCTTGATTTTTTTTTGTCATTGGTTGTATTTGGTTTCTTTCGATATCTATCAAATAGCATTTTTTGTACGGAAGAAAGAGAAAGAAAGAGAGGAAAAGGAAGAAAGAATGAAAACTGTACAACAGTGTAGATAATTCACTTTTTGATGATGGTAATTTCTTTGTGAGACTTGCAGAATAGCTAAAATTTTAAATTTCAATTTCTCCCCTTGACCTCTATGCTTTGGGGAAATCTGTGGCTATGACTTGAAAAAAAAAAAGAAAAAAGGAGCCATCATAGCTTGTATTCAGCAGCAGAGTCTATGGATTCACACCCTGTTTAATTGATCAATGTGCTCAATTTTCAAAGTGAAAGCAATTGCTGACAAAATAAATAGCAGCCGAAAAAATCTAAACAAAGCACATTTATTGATTTAATATTTCGTGTTACTTGCCCCTGTACAAAAACAGCATCTCAATCATTTACTATTAATACATCTAATTGTAAAAATAATAATAATAAAGAAAAGAAGAGAGATTGAGTATATATATATACGTATTAATTCTATACCAAATAAAGCCCAATGAAGCGTATCAAATGGTCTCTAGTGAGTGTATGTTGTGAGCGCAATCTCACCTTGCGACATGTTGGCCGAGGTACACTCGCCAAATAAATTGCTCTGCTGCATGCTCATTTTTGGATGTTGGGGATTTTAAACAGAACAAGAGATTTCCATCAAGGCTGATTTAGCTGCGTGTAACAATGAATACACCTTCTACATTCGATGATCAAACATGCCTTTGGTTGTACATTTATTGAAATGAGAAGATCAGCATGTAATGAATTTATATTAAAATTAGTGCAAATGACAACATTTGCATGTATAAATATGTACATGTGAGAGCAGTTGTGCGCTGTTGTTCATTTTTATTATGTAGCAAATATACACAAGCCAGAAAAAAAGAAGAAAAAAAAAAAAAAAAAGAAAAAGAAAAAAAAAAGGTGATAGTGGTGGTATTCATTCATCGAAACACATCCGTGTTGCGGAAACTGCTGTTGTCTCGAAGTGCGTCGTTGTGGGTTTTGTATTCCATTGTTGTCTCTGCTGGTAAATTCAAGTGCTTTTTGATTGTGTCTCTGCATGGAAAATGAGTCAAACACATTGCTATAGCCGCTGTACGCAAACCTACCTAATTTTGAGATTGATCTTGCCGTTGGAAGATGTCTTGTTCCAAACCGAAATGATGTCCTCTGACCCTCTGATGGATAAAACTGCGCCGCAAATTTCGTCTTTTACATCAAACTGATCTCCAATAATGGCTAATACCAGTGATTCCCAATATCTGCTTGCTAACCCCTTTTTGATTCTGACAATCCACTTTCCACCATTGATATTTACATTGTCCTACAATTCAGCTCAATAACACACGCACACTCTGATATCCCTTCAATGTTTACCTCCCAAACAGGTCGAACGCCTTCTTTAAATAGATGATAATCACTGATATTGGGCAATTCACTAGGGCGGCGAAGATGACTATATACAGCCCAAAATTCCTCAATCTTGAGACAGCAAAAAATCAATACCTAACGAAACTAATGTAATGCATGAATTTACCGTATTAAATGTTGCAATCTTCTTCATGGCACCCTCATAATTTGTGATTTTCTCTCCTGGAGAACGGTGCATAAACCAAAACACCCATCCATAATGAAGCGCGTGTGATTTTTCCTCATTAAACCGAGCTTCATCTGCTGTTTCGAAAGATGCTGTGTTGTTCATGTTGGCGATTATTATGTTATATATATATATATATACTTTTTGGAACAAACTCGGTTTGAAGAGGTTTATTGTGTGTATATTTTCCAACGGAAAAAAGTAAAGAGTAAGATGTATATTAGAGTGGGAGTGAGAGAAATTTTTTTCATCTCCATTGGTGGCACATTTTGACAAGAGAAAGGTCACAAAAAGAGTCAGTTCACCACAAGAAGCATAAACTGCACTCTCTCGCTACATTGATTTCAGTCGTATCAGCTTTTGTTCCATTTTGATGATGTTCTTCTCGAGCTGACTGATCTGAAGACTCAAATCATCATAGGCAATCAAAAGCTCTTTTTCCATGTCACAAAGCCGAGTGACATTTCCCTGCTGTTCAATGCTCCACTTGCTATCACTGTACGCATGGCGTAAACTGGTATAAACAACATTGATCGTGGCTAAACAGTCGTATGAGAACTCCAGCTCGGTTATTAGACCAGTAAACTGTGATTCGGCTGTGTTATCGTTGGCTGATGTGTGCTTTTTTTGTGGTGATTTGCATCTATGATTTACAGGAGGATTGTATCGGCGTTTCTTCCTTGTGGATGGCACTATATGATCTTGCAGTCGCTTTCTGAGTATGACTATCATCTGGCTGGCACCTTGTTGCTCTTGCTCGAGTTTCTTTTGACTCTGTTTGGTCTTTAGAGAGTACGTGATAAAACCATGTTGCTGATAGTTAGTGGGCATGAGTATGTGTGCTTTGAAATTCAAAGAAATTGTGGAAAAGAGAGGCGTAAACGCATGAAAAGTGGGGAGAACTTAAGATAGAGCTGCTTATTTCTTGTGCAACAAATGTCTCAAAACGGCTTAGTGTTTAGCGTTTTATGTTGGTATCACAAATGTGGAAGTGTATTCCAAGTAAATACAAACAAACCTTCATGTTTTGACGCTTATAAAGCATTGTGCAGATATAGTAAACAGGCGCACATTGGAGATATATCTTTAAAGTGTGAATATAGCTGATTCGACGAACTAAGTGGAAACTGCAGCAAGTCATTATAATATTAAGACTAGTAAAAGAGGCTATCAAATCATAGCAAGCACGTAAAGTACATACTACTTGCTTATCCATATTTTAAGTGGGCGTAATGAAAACAAAACTATTCATCTTAATTTATCAGTAAGTACGAGTGGAGAGCAACCACTGTTTGAGATGAGTCTCACTTTCCTAGTCAGACTATATCTTGAGAAATCAGTGATTTGAGATAGCCAAATTTGCTACATTTTGAATAACATCCAGCTGTTTCGTGATGCTATGTTTATATTAGATGCATTCTATATATTCAGTATGATATTGTTCGCCATATAAGCTTTAGATTATCTCAAAAAAATGGTATTAATTGCATGATCAAAAACTACTTCCTGCGCATTTAATGCTCCCAGCACTCAATTCCACTCCTCATAGTTGATACTTACTTCCTGTATGATTTTACTCTCCATACAAAGAGTACTACTGTCTTCACTGTCGTTACTTTTAGCACAACTAGTCATTATTATTCAGGCACATTTTACAATTACTGTTTAGTCAATATCAAAGACAAGAGCACGACAATTATCAAAGAATGGCTTCAATTTTCGGCAATGCATCCAGTCAAAAATAGTCGTCAGTTAGTAATGATAGAACCTTAGCTGCTTCGTATACTACGTCCCTTACGTATAATTGGCACCACATAGCAATCGTGCAGGATTAGCTACTCAAATCATCAGTTGTTGCTGCTGCCGCTGTTGCCGACTATTCAACCCCCGCAGTCAACATTTTTTCAATCCTGAGCGACGAATTTGTGCTCGATTTGACAAAAAAATTCTTTCCTTGAACGTTTTCTCGAGAAATTTTATAACTAATCTATGTAGCGTAATAATAGTTTAGAGTACTCCTTTCAATTCTCTATTGAATGGTGCAAATAATTTGTATATGTTTCACTAAAAATATTTCCTAAATTGGCAAAAAGAGAAAACGCATTTTCTGTCCAAACCTCAATTTTTGCATAATGAATTACCCAAAGTGGTAGTTTTATGTGAAAGAATGAACTCGTAGCTCTTTTTTTAATAATGCATGTCATAGTAAAAAGCTTCGTTTTGGGAGCGGAAAACGCGATTGTTTGGTTTTTGAGAATTCCTCCTTGCTATGACACATGAAAAAATTGAGATCTGAGTCGTTTTGTCATGATCCGAAAAAATTCGAGATAAAGCAACAGCAAGCAAGTACTAGTCGAGAGCAATCGTTTGGTCTCATTCTGAGGGTCTGAAACCGCCTACAAGTAGAGATATCAGTGCTTGAAAATCGTCAGATTTGGCTGTGTTTTTCACTTTTACGAGTAAAAAAGTGCTGTAACGATATAATACATGGATTCAAATGCGTTTTATTCATTAGGTTGGATCTGAAGCATGGCTTGACATCCAGTACAGGTGTAATTATTACCCTTTTAGTGTGTGTAGATCATTAGCACCGCTGTGTCACAGCTTACAGTTAATCCTTTATTGAGATGCAGGACGACACATTACACGCTACATAATTTCAATGTGTGAATCGCTTGTATGCTACTTATAATTGGTAATTTACAAAAAGATCCAAGCTTTATTGTTATTATTATTGAAGCAATACTCGATTAGCAATACTGTTTTGCGATATACATTGAACCCTTGTCACTGGTCAACTGATTTTTTGCTCTGAAAGGTATATTTTTCTGAAGTATCTAGCCTTTTTGATGCATCTTCAGCACTAATTTATACAGTAATAGAGTATAGAATGTTCCTTGATTTGATTGAGAGCAAATTTTATGATTTGTGATGCAAAAAACAATTGCAATCCACTATAATAAGAGGCTATTATTGTAATAGAGAGGGTCATTCAAGACGCACACACTTCAATTGCGCTAAATTGCATCCGGGGCCCTGCGTTTTTTACCGGATCAAAGCGAAGGTCAAAAAAATGTGGCGAGGATGCAAGCCCGCGGCAGCGCGACGGCGCCCCCGAGCGAAGCGATTATTTCCACAGTAAGTTTTCACTACTTCAATATATATCTTGACTAATCTTTTTTTAACTAGACTGTTGCTTCATCAAACAAAATCACATTGAGCTTGGACTATACAGAATTCATTCACAACAGAGCAACCAGAACAAAAGCTGTTTGAAATTATTTGAGCATGTGTAAGTCTTAATGTATAATAAGTTTTGCTCAGAACATGTATTTAACAAGGACCATAATATAGTTTCAATTTGATACATACCCTCATTTGCTGAAGAAAAATGGAGCTCGCGATAAGGATTATTCAGAAAGCGATGTTTTGAGAATTGTGTGGTCTTCCATATTTGAATTACTTTTTCCACCCAACCAGCATAACCTCATTGTTAAAACTGGAGAAACGATTAGCGTCATGTCTCAAGAACATAAGCAAGATACTTATAGTGATAGTTCAAATATTATTGCTTTTAAAATCGATATTAGAGTGATTTTCAAAAAACATGGAAAAGAAATTGACGTTGTTTGTGGGGAAGTAGCAAAAAATAATGAAGACAGTAAAGTAATAACAGATGAAGGAAAATTGAGCCGCGAAACAAAAGGTTCAGTTGACTCAATACTTACGTTGGTAGAAACAACAGCACAAGCTTTTGGTGTACAAATCAATGGCAGCACAACAGTTGACAGGAAATGGCCTTTGCTTAGATCATCCAGCATATAGCTTTTCATTGCCTTCCTGTATTGAAGAACTCGGATCTTTTAAATCAACTATGCAGAAACTAATCAGATTCCAACAACATGTCATCACCATTGCGAACATTCCTTGAAAAGGCCGGAACTAAAAAATACTCGTTGAAGAATCTGAATGTGAGATAAAGTACTGGAAGGAAGTAATAGGAATAAGCAAGGATGATGAATCTGTTGCACAACAACAATGTAAATTATAAACAAATAAATACGATGAGACATAAAAACTTCAGAAGTAACATTATATATATATATAGCAAATGATCAAAGAGGACACAGACAACGAATCTGAAAAATCTGAAAATGAAGAAGATGCTGAAAGAAACCCAATGCCTACAGTGGATAACGACGACAATGCGTATGGCGTTGGCAGCCCCAAAAATCTGGGCCCTTTTGACACTGTCGATTTGGCATTTTCTGTTCGTATTTTGTCCTCCAATTACGACAAGAAGACCAAGGAAAAGAAGAATGTAACTGTAGCATGCATGCATTTTGGAAAACCTGTTCTGAAGGAGTATGTACCCAAATCAGATCGGCTTGCTCATAGGAACACCGAATCTCAGCGTTGTGATTGCAAGTTTGAAGCGCACATTGACCATGCAAAAAATGGAACGTGCAGTATCAAAATGAAAAACACCAAGCACAACCACAGTTTTTCAGAAGATCAATCGGCTCAATTATCCAATAAAAAACTCACCAGTGACCAGATCAAGCTCATCGCCGAATTGCACAAAGCTGGATCAACGCCTACTAGTATCAGAGAAGCATAGGCTCAGCAAAACCCTGGCCAAATGATTACTCAAAAATCCGTTTATAATGCCAAACTGGTTGAATTGAACGGCCTTACGCCAATTCAATTCTTGATCGAGCAACTAGACGAAAAAACGTACAAGCTTGAAACAGTAGTAAACGCTGACAATGGTAGAATAGAGTGTCTTTTCATTCCAAGAAAAGACTTGCTCTCTGTGTACAATAGATACCACACTTCACTTGTCATGGATGCAACATACAAAACGAATCGATTCGGATTGCCACTTGTACAAGTGTGCGGCATTACTAACGAGAACAAAACATTTGTTCTGTGTCAAGCATTTCTTCGAAATGAAACAGAAGGTATATATGAATGGTTCATCAACCAAATGAAGAAACATTGCTTTTCAGAACATGTTCCTGCCAGTATTTCCACGGACAGAGATCTCTCGCTCCTCAATGCCTTAAAAACCGAACTGCCTGAGGTTAAACACCTTCTCTGCCGCTGGCATATCTCCAAGAAGGTTCTTAGTCATATTCCGAAGGTGTTCAATGGCCTCGAAAGAGACTCTGTAGACACTATTCTTGTTAACTGGAACCGCGCAGTGATCTCTCGCACTCAGCAAGATTATGCATATAATCTACCTGTTTTGATCAAAGGTTTGCCAAAGAAAAACAACCAAGGAGCTGTGTATGATCCATCTTTGTTTGAAAAGTACTTAAGAAGTACATGGCTGAATGATCATAAAGAAAAGTATGTGTCAATTTGCATTTTCATAAAAGTGAAATCAAGTAAGCTAATCTAAAAGTACGTTTATTTAGGTTTGTGTTTGTCTGGACAGATATGTTTACCCATCTTGGTACAACCTCTTCCTCAAGAATTAAAGGCGCTCATGCCGTTTTAAAGCGTCATCTAACATCATCCACAGGCGACCTTAGCACTGTCTTTGATAAGATGGATACTGTTCTAAGACGTCAGTATACCGATATCATGGTAGGAAGCCAGCAGCAACAATACAAGCAAAACAACCAGATCAGAGCACCTTTGTTTAATGGATTGACGAAAACAACCTCAAAGTATGCTCTTCAGATGGCGTTCAAGAAATACGGTGAAGCCAGACTTGACAAGCTGACTACAAATCCTAAGAGTAAACTGAAGCCATGTACGGGTTCATTTACGAAACACTTGGTATTCCATGCGCTCATATGATCAAAGAAAAATTGATGAACAGTGACAATACGATGATATTGAAAGAAGACTTTCATGAGCATAGTGGATTGGGAAGACCAGTAGCTTTACTGATAGCGAAGAAAAAAACGAGGATCCTTTTTCCGAAGAAAATATCAAAAGCATGAAAGAAATGTAATGCCATTTATAATCCCATGAGATGTGCAAGCACTAACATTTATTTTACGATTCTTTCAGGTACAATTCTCTTCCCTTACATGAGCAGGTGATTGCCAGGCGCCTCATGAAATGCTTAAAGACCGGGCAATTCCCCTACATGCTACAGGAACCTTCAATCGTCAGTTCCAAGGGGAGACTCAAGGGCGCCGGCAACAGAAAGCAAGATAGAGCACTGTCAGGCACACAAAGAAACTCATCTCAATTTGAATACGTTGAAATGAAGATGAAAAAGGAGGAAACAACATCAAAAAGAAAAGCAAAAAAATTAGAAAATAAAAAATAAAAAAGATGAAGACTGAAGAAGGAGAGAGGGCTACAGTTGTTTGTGCAGATGTGAATGATGCTTACGACGATGACAGCAATGAAGATGACTTGGAGGAAGCTTGCTGTGAGGCTGACTATGGGTCACTGTTGCCCAAATATTTCTACGATATCAGCAAGGACATTGATGAGGCGGCATACGACCAAATCATCAATATTCGAGGTGATGGCTTTTGTGGCTTCAGGGCACTTGCGTATCAGCTTTTTGATAACCAAGATGCTTTCATGCAAGTCAAATTTGCAATGCGTGATAGATGTGTCGCAGTAAAAAATGTCTATATTCAGCACTTCGATAGCTATAACATTGATAAGCTGGAGCGTATTGGCACATACGGCATTCACAATGAAAGAGGTGAGAAAAGAACATTTTGTTCAAAAAACGGGAGCAACATCAAAGCAAGAAAATAGTCGTAAAACTTTGATTGCAATAAATTCTCAATTATAACTCTTGATAGAATGATGATATGTAATTTTTAGATTATAATTCTTAACCGATAATTGAACAGGAAAGCAGTAATTGATGGTTCGCAGAGTAACATTGTTCAGAAAGTAATACTTTATTGTTTGGGAAGTAAAATTGTTCAAATAGCAATACCCCAAAAAAAGAAAATATCCTTGGCTTCTCAAAGCCATTTATAATAGCAATGATACTTACAGGAACAACTAGATGAAAGCGAGAGTCCATTTGTTCTCAAAAAAGTGAAAGACCTACTATGTTTCATCACAGAAGACCTGGGGACTCTTGTGAGAGACCTATTATTGTTCCTCATTTGGTGGAAGAAGAGACAGTTTTGGTACCTTTGCCGCCCAAGAAGGAACACCTTGCTCCAGAGTACCTCAAGGTGCCTGAAGATATTGCAAATTCACCTTGTATATACGAATCAGATATATAAGACAATAGTGATGGAGGCTCAGTCATGTCGGTCTCGAGTAGTGTACACCAAGGCATGCCTAAACCACAAGTATATGTGAACGATACTGCATTGCTACAATTCTTCAAGGACAGATGCAACATGAACCATGTGTCGTCTATTGTCACCATCCATGTAGATCAAGATTTCAAACAGCATTGAGGCATCCAGTACAGGCCCATTTGAATCTACTGCTTCTATTGCTGCTGCTGTACATCCTGAACAATCGCCAATAAAAACTCCTAAATTCACAACCCCATTTGAATTGAGCACACTGGATATCAACGACACTATGCAACAACAAAAATCTAATGATTCTATTTGAGCCTCGAGCAATACAGATGCTTTTGTAATCATTGACGTCTGGTGTATATACCAACGTACTGAAGTCAATACAACACAATCGTAGTAATGACGTAAAAAAACACAAATGAGCCAAGTATGCCGAATGTAGTAGCTTAGTGAGTTTTCCATGGAATGAGCTGATAATAGTTGTTGAAAAGGAAAACAAGGAGGTGGATTAGCTACGTTGCGGCATGAAAAAAGAAGGATTATTGTTTCAAGTTCTATGTGTGTTTGGAAAAAAAAAAGAAGCTGTTGTATGCGTTAATAGCAATCCTTGACTTGAACAAATGTCAATTGATATCATTAACTATGTAATTACTCATATACTGATGCATGATACTCTGTATCCTTGCCTTGTATCATTAACAGCAAGGTAAGCATTTTCTCACTGAAAGGGCTCATTTGAAAGGAAGCTGCAAAAAGTGTAGCACAAAAATCATATGCACTAGTCTAGAAACCCTATGAGAGTCTTATTGATGCTTGTTGTTGAAAAGCACACAACTTTTTCTCGATTCGATTGAAATTTTTTTGCGTGATTTGTGATATAAAGACTATTCCATTGGTTCCAAAAGCGATGTAAACAATGAATTGAGCTTTATTATCGTTCAACTGAACAAACAGCTGATGACTATATAAGCAAAAAGAAATGTGGGTCGATAACCGTGTGAGTTTCGAGATAGAAAATAGGGAGAGAGACATAGAGAGGCTGCCAAGATAGACCTCAGTTACACTGGATTTAGAGTTCAATGATGTTTTTTGTTTATTTTTTTGAGTGGAAAATGAACCTATGAAATGTTTTCTGCTGATTACATCTATGAAGAGATGGGGGAACTCGTTTCATGTGAATGTTGAAAAAGAGCTTTTTGCAATGATAAAATTGATATAACTCGCGTTAGAGATCAGCTAAAATTATCGGATAAAGCGGATTGAATAGACCAAATGTCAAACGTCAAAATGGTACCACTCTCGTGTCCTTAGGGTAACAGGGTCTGGAGAAAAGTAAAGAAAACGATCATTAGATAAGGCAAGGAGACTATATTCCCATGAAATCGATGAAAAAGAGTATAAATAGAGGTCCATTTTGAATTGTGGAATCCCCATCTTCTTCATCTCTTCTCTTTGCAAAAAGTCAATTACTCTCTACAAAGTCAAATGCTCTACTTTAGTCTATACAAAAACAACTATCTCAACAACAACTACCTCTGATAAAAGAATGCCTTGGTCAGCTCCAAAAGTAAGTATTCATCTTTTCAAGCAAATGTGCCATTTTTACTGACATCTTCTTATCATGTAGTGCCTCAAGAGCTCCTAGGCTCTCTACTTTTGTTCTATACATGGTGTCTTCTCTTCAAGCTACAATACTTTCATGATCTCTTCTTGGTCCTCCTTACCTTGGTGAACTGTGCGAGTAAGTATTTCATCTTGTCAAGTGTATAAGCCATGTTCACTAACTTGTACTCATCATATAGTGCCGAAAAGCCACACTTGTGGAAACACTTTTGTGGGAATGAGTAGGGTCACCGCTTCATAATCCTGAATAGACTGCGGGGCGAATCCACTGATCATGCACTACGGGGTGATCACAAGTTTATTGCTCGCGAGAATAGGTTTGATCTTGGTGGTTGGTCAACTTATGATCTAGAGATGGAGGAGCCCTTAGATGTCAATGACTTTGGGATCATGGATGAAGCAAGTTTACACCTTGGTACCGCTTACATAGTGCTGGTCTCTCTTGTTGGTACTCAAATCAAGCTTTCAATCAATGTTCCAAACGGTATATCACAAAGTCATGCTTGCAAAATATTGTAGACTCATTTGGTCTTTTTTTTTATATCTAGTTATACACTCTTCTGGTCATCCATTATCTGGTTCATCTACAATCATCATCAAAAGCTATCAAGAAACAAGTTGTGCTGTCTCTATATGTCATCTCTTACTATCAAGCCTTGCTATTCTCTGTGCTGCTTACTCTCAATGCAATGTCAAGACTACTCCAATACAAAATGTCATCATCTATACATCTACAATCAATCAAGCCATACTATTATCTATGCTGCTTCTATTCTATACACAAGACCAAGCTATACTTTTATCAATGCGGTCTCTTGTCTATACAAATCTATACAAACTGTCTATCATCTATACAAATTCAAAACAGATCTTATAACATACATCAATACCAATAAACAATAAAAAGTCTTACATTGCCTCTCTATATAAAACTATTTATTTTTCGTCATAAAAACTTTACAGCAACTTTCTATGAACATTGAATTTGGTTTTCATATGCAAAAAAAATGTGTGATGATCTCAATTAATGAAAACATTTGTTACATGGTCGTTTTACAACTTCAAATACTTTCTGAATAAAAGGTGTATATATCCAATTGATCGAATCATGAGATTTAATATTGACAGTGAATTAACTCCTGTAGTCATGAAGACTAATCGTTGTGCAATTCATTTCCAGTAGCATTCTATAAATCCATTGTCATGATGGATTCAAGCATGAGATTTCCCAGTGAGTGAGTGCACTGCCAAACTTCAATCCCCGCAGTCAATTTTTTCCTCGATCCTGAGTCATGAATTTGTGGTCGGTTTGAACTTTTTCCCTTCCATCAATGATTTCTTTGAAAGTACTATATCTAAGCTACTGTGCATATTAATTGCCTCAAGTACTTGTTTGAATTCTCTATCGGATGGTGCTAATAGCTTTTTCATGTTTCACTAAAAATATGTCTAAAAAAGGCAAAAATAAAAAACACGTTTTCAGTCGAAAACTCAACTTTAGCATAATTGATTACCCAAAATAGCAAATTTGCAAGATAGATTGAGCCTGTAATTTCTCTTTTCACTATAGCATATCATAGTAAAAAACTTTTTTTTAGTGGCGAAAAATGCGATTATTTGATTTTTGATGATTTTTGCTTACTACTATACATGAAAAAATGGGGATCTGAGTCGATCTGTCATGATCCAAAAAAAAATTGAGATAATGTATTAGTAAGCAAGTACTAGCCTAGAGCAATCGTTTGGTGCTACTCTAGCGTTCTAAACCAGCTTCTAAATAGAGAAATCACTCGTCAAGTGCGTCGAAATTTGGCTGTGTTTTTGCATCTTATCAAGTAAAAAGAGCTAATTTAAGTATGCTACCTGCCCGAATATCAACTGTCTCCATTGATGTAGGCCTGGAGCATCGTAAAGGAGCCATATCTACCGGTTCAACTAAATTTATAGACGTTTTAGCGCAGTTTATGGTACTTGATTTCATAATTTATTACACATCTGCGCATTTAATAGCGATGTATTCCATAATGAACGGTATTGCGCCCAATAAAACTGTGTAGGGAGTGATTGCCAACAGTGCAGATAGCAATGCTCTCGAAAACAACATTCGTCTCTTATGATTTGATATGCTTCCAATTCTATGGATGTTGTCCCAGTAGCAATGTACGAAATTTGATAGCTGCTTTATTTAATCAACTATCACTTTTTGCAATGCTTGTGCTAGTCGTGTTCCGCCTTATGCTAACATCAATGTATGTGAGTTGCGAGGTCTGTTGGAAATGCTAATTTGCGTGGATTGTTGCACTTTATTCATCTGCTTTGATATCTACATGGTATTTCTTAGATAATTCTGTTTTCTTTCTCATCACGTTCTTTCACACCCATAGGTCGAATAGCGCTTCCATCTGACACTCGAGGCTGTTCACCGAGCACAACTTTATCCGATCGTTAATCGCAGTTTTCAAATTGATCTTGTCATATCAATCATTACCTCTCTTGTATAAAATCCAAGAAGTGACAACTACAAATGGTGCTGAAACAATAATCGTTGCTAATCTAAACGCTCAAATTAGTCATACTATTCTTTCTGAAATGTGATGGACGGCTACCTTCTTCCTGCGGGCGATAATTTGATGGCCATAGTATAGTATTACAAGGAAATGCCGAAATCAAAGAACAAGGGATGAATGAATTTGAATTGGCAGGCATTATTGTTTGACTGGTTATTTTACATGCTGCCCACCACCCTCCCCTACCAACCCCATATGGCCTCTCCACAATCAACGGTGCTCTTGGCCTAGAGTCACCAACGCTACTAGCCTGTCAAGCAAACTAACCAGACGTCAAACATTTGCATCATTAGAGTCATAGTGCTATTTGCAGCTTGATATCCGTGGAATACGTTGGAACTTCAGGACTTTTTTCAATGAATCAATTTCATTGGGTCAATTAAACGCCTCTCTTCCACGAAAAACTTAAAATTGAAAGGGAAATCAAACAAACAATAGTATTTGCGCGTTTGTAACATATAATCAAACCATCATGGAGCCTCAATTACAACCTCATCCTGCAGCTACTAAAGTGATTGATTTCATGGATTGGTCCTGCAGCACCACTGAAAATCTAGAGATAAGCTTAGGTAACTGAAAAAGTGTTATGTGTTGTGTAGAACCTCTACTAACGCACATGCAAGTTCGTCCTCGCCAAGGCGATAGTAATTCCAATGAGCCTACAACTTCCACCACATTTCAACCTGAATTTACATACCCTATCTTTGGCGATCACGAGACAGCATTTGGATACAAAGACCTATCATTAAAGGTATGTTGAAGGTTGGGTGAAAAACTTACATTGAATTAATCAATTGCACATTGGTAGCTGAAATACGCTTCAGGCTCATTGCGACCTTTTGTATCAATGGAATATTCAGCAAAATATCAACCAGCAAGCTCTTCCTCATCCGTAGAACAAGTTCAAGCGGATAATGTGCTCCAAACATTGGAAGAGTATTTGCCTCAGAGCTATTTAACCAACCACGATGAATTCATTGATGTGGTGAGAAGCGATTTCACTAGCTTTAAACCGCTTGGAGAAAAGATTTATGAATACACTCGAGAGAATGATAATGGATCCGTGGAGAACTTTGAAATTTTCAAGGTGAGAGAGCTAATAAAAAGATATCTAGTATTTAGGCTTATGTGTTTATGTCCATATTATAGAATTCATTCACAAATGCCAAATTTAGAGAGTACCATTCACGTATGCAGTTGTTTGTTTTATTATTTATTGAAGGATCCAGCTATATTGAAGATGACGATGAAAAATGGGAGATTTATACCAGGTATGGATGCGTGCAACTGACATCTCAGGCGAGGGCTGACATTTGTGTTGGACTTTTAGTTTTAAGCGTGAAAAGATAAACGAGACAGAAGATGCCTACCACTTTGTAGGCTACAGTACAACGTATCCCTTTTATTGCTGGCCAGAAAACACACGCATGAGGATCAGTCAGTTCCTGGTTCTCCCACCTTACAAGAAGCAGGGCCATGGAAGTAAGTTATATCAAACCATTTACGAGCTGTTCAAGTCAAGAAAAGAGATTTGCGAAATCACAGTGGAAGATCCCAATGAAGAGTTCTCAGACATGAGAGACAAGAATGATATTCGATACTTGTTAGAACACGGCGCATTCAAAGGATTAAAAGCACCTGTATCTCAAGACAAAATTCAAGAATTATGCGATACATACAAGTTGACAAATCGACAAACACAACGATGCGTAGAAATGTATCTGCTGTCTAATGTAAACAAATTGAATGCAGAGGAATACAAGGCGTATCGATTGCAAGTCAAGCAAAGACTCTATTCCTTTAATTTTGTAAGTAAAAAAAAAAAAAAAAAAAGTAGCCTTGATCATGCTTATCTCATTTATTTGTAAATTAGGATGTATTGAGAGAAATGGAGGAGTCAGAACGTAAGGAGAAACTGCAACAGACATATCTTGGTGTAGAAGAAGATTACTACAGACTACTAGAAATCATCTAATAAAGCGGGAATGAGGAGAGAAAGAGAAAGAGAAAAAGGGGAATATCTTGTGTATATTATATTTGTTATTGATATGAAGAAGAGAGTATGGCATATATGGTAATGATAAGGACGAGAAGGCGAGGGGAAGAGATAAAAGGATATGTATATAGATTGATACGAAATAAAAATACATGAATAGTATGGGTATTCGATAAGCTAAGATATAAAGGGGTATATTAATAATAATTGAATCTATGTGAGTGAATAGATTGCATTGATAAGCTGTCAATCGTAGGATTGCTACTATCAACAGCGACTGGGATAGGTGTGCTTAAAGAGCTTGATGGATTTTTCCCTGCTGAACGAGTGTTAGTAATAAAATGGATGATGATCTACAGGATAATACGCACTGTCGAGAGGATAAAATCGCGAATTGTTGTAGTGATGATGATGATCACTACTATTCATTGCAGAAGTGGACCCAATGCCAATTCTGGAGGTAGGTGTAGGCAGGTTGAATGAGGGGTATGGGCCAAATGTATTGGACGCAGAAGACGAGGATGAGGTTGTAGAAGAAGTACTTTGGTTATGATGGAGCAAGGTTTGATTTTGATACTGTTGTCCAGGCGGTATCAATGAGGTGCTTCTCTGTCTGGAATAGCCTACAGGTGCAAACGAATTGGACGATACATACTCCTGCTGCTGTTGTTGCTGCTGTTGTTGCATTTGGTGTTGTGGCATCGAATGATTACGACCATACTGATAGAATAAATTATAAGAGTCTTGATTGTACAGATTAGCAGAACTAGTAGAGTAATTTGGTTTTAACTCGGGTCTAGGGTAATAGAATTGAGATGACTTTGTAGATGGTATATTAGCCCGAGAAAAACGTAATGGGTCATTCTATATGTGTGTATATTACACAAGGTATTAGCATGCATAGAATGTGTGTGATAATTGCGTGAATCCCTTACATGAAGGCTGACAGAAGGAGAGGGTTTACTGGCCCATACATTAAAGTCTTCATTGGCAGAAGAAGGTTTTTCCTGTTCTTGCTGTTGTGATTGTCGATCATACACAGTGGAAGAGAGCTTGCTACCATTGCTGGTGGCAGGAGTAGGAGGCGCAAAAAAGTCAATTGGCGATTGCTGTCTTAGCTTGGAAGGCAGTTTCTTGTTGGCAAAAAAGTGTTGTTGCTGTTGTTGCTGTTGTTGCTGTTCATCTACATGGCATGATATGGCTCAGAACAAGATTCGCTCAGAGCATTGGTTTTTACTTACATGACTCTGGATGATCTATGTGATGCATGACAGAGGGGCTGATATGACGCATATCCTCTGGACTAGGAGATCCATTCAGCGCATTGTTATGAAGAGTATCGTCCACAGGCACAAATCGACTATTCATGAATGTATCAAACATTTGCCTTGCTTTTGGTAATTGATTTTTCGAATTGGCATCATAACACAGCTTGAATGTCAAGACTCTATAATCGTAGTAAGGTACATTGGTATTTCGACCTTCAATCTTGAATAGAGGGTCATCTATCTCGTCTTCCTCCTCAATGGCCATAATGGATGTCATGATGAGACTATCAGGTAATACCAAGAATATGCTTGTTTTGGTGTATAGCTTTTGCTGCAGTTCTTCAATATCGGCTGATTTCAGTATATTTTCTAGTGCGACGGAAGCAGGCACTTGAATGTCCATATACTGCGGTAATAGACTTTGTATTCTTAGTTGCATTTCTTCAATGTGAGACTGCGGACCAGTAATCAACACATGGTCTGTACCATTTCTTTCGGGCCATGTAATCTTGGAGTTGTACAATCTTCCTTTATCGCGCAAGTACTTTCCATTGTGATATAACAAATTTCTTTGTGTATAGTATGGTACATATTCTGATCGAGATACATAATCCCGGTCCTTTTGAAACGTGATAAACTCCATGACGGCAGATTTGAGCTTGAGTAGACTGTGAAGGTTCTTTTCCGGTGTTCGGGCAATCACGTTATGCTCGTTTTCGAAATACCCGCCAAAGGTTGCTAATTCATCGTTGCTCGAAAACTTGACATAGACGCCGTACTGCTTCATGACTCGTTGAATGTTCTTTCCTGCAACGCCAATGATGCGGCGGTGACATATCTCAGGCACAAAGAATGATATCTCTGCAGGCAATTCGTTCTGCAATGAGTCTAAACCGTCTTTTGCCTTGAAAAAATCCTCGCTTTCGATTGTAATGATGAAATTGTAGTCGTTGAATGCTTGGAACTGAATGTCTGCATCGCATGATTTCATAATCTTGTTGATTTTGCCATTCTTTTTTCCGCTAATGAACTCTCTCTGATCCAGCGCTAACTCGATGGAAAACATCACGGACTTGTGCTGTTCCTATAGTTATTTATACATGTCAGGTTACACTGCAGTTGGCTCGATAATTTACGTACTTGTGATATGGGCAAGCTTCTAATTATTTGAACTATGCATTGAATCTGCTCTTTGGAGCCTGTGATCTCGAATTGGTTAAAATCGGTTCGAAAAATGACCTGAGCGCCTGAATCCTGAGACAGACGAGCAATTATTTCTGTTGGCTGCACTGCATTCACACAGATGACGGCTTGGAATATATGGCTAGTCTATGAGTCATATACTAATTGTCAGAGATTGTCTAGGTTACACTCTACACATATGCTTACCATATAATTGAGCGTTCTCAATGTCCTCTCGATGTTGATGTTGTTCTCGGCAAACACTTGAATTTGATTCGAATTCTCGGAGCCAAAAGGAGGGAAAGCTATAAAGGAGCCTTTCAGACGGGTAGGAATTTAGTTTGGCTTGTTACACATTTTATAAATATACATCGCTACTACCATTATCTCTCATCAGTTTTGTCAACTCCTCTTTTTTATACAATAATAACCAATCCCTTTTTCGTGGGTTTAGTATAGACTGGGAGTTACACATTGTTTTCATCTACAAAAAAGAGATGGCTCTCAGTAAAAGAAAAAAAACTTTTTTTTTTTTTTTTTTTGTATTAGTGATGTGTTTTCATATACGATA
Source organism: Mucor circinelloides (assembly GCA_037974945.1). Lineage (NCBI taxonomy): Eukaryota > Fungi > Mucoromycota > Mucoromycetes > Mucorales > Mucoraceae > Mucor > Mucor circinelloides. The sequence continues at coordinate 2,021,361 of JBBNAA010000005.1, read as the reverse complement.
CCTTTTGAGGGAGTGATTTAGCAAGTAACATTGTCGCTCTCTGTACTGCTTCAGTTGTGTTACCCGTTACATGAATGATACTTTCGGATTCAGCAGTGGTTGTGGTGGTAGCTGAAGCATTCAATAGTAAAGATGGCTGAGTAGCAGCAGTTGATTTGGTCCAAGGAGATGGCAGATAAATGTGTGTACCCGTCTCTTCCATAATAGCCAAGATATTGGCATGCCTTCTGCTACCAAGAATATTCAATGTATATAGAGGCATATTTAGACTGCTGGCAGACAATCCCAGCTAATGAATGTGGGTTAATATGATATGCTGAATTTCTGATTTCTGTTTATACGTTACTAAATGATCGAAAAACAACAAGACGTCGATACGCGCCAATTCAACTCTATCGACAGGGCCAATCAATCGAATCACAATCTGATTGTAGTCTACTACAATCTGGATGTTGTTTTGGATAGCAATCAGCTTCAATTGTTCATGTAGATTGTTTCTAGCCAAGCTTCGGTAGGCAAGACCAGGATATAGCGAGTGAATCGAAAGTACTATCTATAAATTTAATTCGTATGAGTCATCTATATGTGTGTAGTAGCGTATAACTGGTCTTTATTTTTTATTTACTTCAATAGCCTGTAATTTGATCAAATCACTTTTGGCAGCTTGTATATCACTGTGGGTGCCTGAAATAGTGATGCAGCTATTTTGATTGCTATGATTCAAATAGACAGAATGCAGATTTGGATGAAATGATTTGAGCTGATCACGCAAAATAGTTGAATGAGTGTTATCATCAAGGCAGAACGAATACGTCGTAAGATGGGGCATTTCTTCTTTAGGACAGGATTAGAAAAAATGGAAAGTGGGTAAGGAAGAAATAGAGAAGAGAAGAAAAGGGAGAGAAAGAGAGAGAAAAAAAACGGAAAGAGAAAGGAAATCCTTTATGTAAATGTTCCTGTTTATTAAATACTCTATGGTTGCAGTGGAATCCTTATTTAGAATCCTTGTAGCAGCATCTTTATATCACATAGATTACACACAGTCGCTCACTTGGCTTGCCTTTTCCCTCTCCTATTACAGCATCAATTGAAAGCACGCTGAGTATTCCACATCAGTGTTTTTCATCTTGTAACATGACGCAACTTGCCTTCTCTTTCTCTCTTTTTTTTTTCCTACAATGTAAGTGTATATATATATATATATGTGTGTGTACCTCTTGTTCGAATCGTATCAAGTGTCTCATACTCTAATAGATGAATAAGGAGCTAAATTCCCTCGTTCAAAAGTACAAGACTGCATGTCTAGAGCTAGAGGAAATAAATACTAAAATCGAGACTGTAAACTCGTCAGAACAAGCTATCGCGAACCATCTTTCTGCCTCCACATCCACATCCACACATTCCTCCATCAATACAGCCAAGAAGGAGGAAACAGACGAGAAACTGAACCAGATCATTAGCAAACTCAAGCTAGACGTCGACACTGTGCTCTCGAAAAGACTGGCCGAGGCAACATCAACCCAATCAGCAGTACAATCCTACATTGACAACACAGTGTGGTCTCTCTTTTCTCGAACAGAGCTGCAAAACGACACTCTCTTGTTCAACAACGACCAAAAGAGAATTGATGATAAAAAGTGCCTTTACAAGCTGATAGCCACTTTGTTTGAACTGGATCAGGAACAGGTCGAAAACCAGGATTACAAGAATCAGCTACACGACTGGATGATCCACATTATTACCATCTATCTACGACTTGGTGGCAGCATTGAAAAGAAAAAGACATTGATGCTTTTAACAACCACCTCCAACATTGCACCCTGGGCGATCCCATTGATTCAAGTCCATGCGGAAAAGATGAGTCATGCCAACGAGTTTCTGGATACACTAGATGCCATTTTTATACAGCCAAAGGAATGGATTTGGACTGAAGATGACTTTCTTGTGGCCTTGGATCAGCTGGCAATTGATTTCAATTATAATAGACTGGTAGACTCGGTGAATCCAGATCAAGTGCAGTTTGATACAGTCTTGAAGTTTAGTCAAGATTTAATAAATAAATTAATGCAAGCCATACATCGCTCAGGAGAAGCCATGAACAGCTTAGTAAAGAGATTGGCCCAGACAGTCATTCAGATATCCATATTACTAATTGATACAATCACCGAAAAAGGATGGGAATGTCAAGATCAAGTGGATGCCTTTATGAGTCAACTGATACTCGAATTCTATGACTTGAAAGAGAACGGAGGCTGGTTCTTTTTACCCAATATACCCTTCAAGGCATTATCTATTGACGCATTATGGCTTGTTACTGTACGCATTCTGCATTTAAAGCATGCTGATGCTCCTCCTTGCTCTCTCAACGATGTGCTAGACGACCATCTGCCCAACATCACTCGCTTTCAGTACCAGCTACACGATAACCAGATGCAAGGATACTTTATGCTCAATTGTCTCACCAACATTGCTACCTGTATTCCATCTGGTGTGGACGAAACCAGCGCCATCAACGATCCCAAAAGCACGCTGTCCGCCTGTATCGTCACTGTGATATCCTACACCTTGTTCACGGTGGCATTTGTCGATAAGCACCTGAGGGAGATCTTTTACAAGGACGTGCGTGATAACTTTGGTGCTATTTGCAGGTGCCACCCGTTCATCATCTCACTACTGTTTCGCTGGACTGCCGAGCACATTGCCATCATGGAGCGCATGGCCCTGTATCTATTCCACTCATTAAAGTTAGACAATTGGAACATACTCAAGGATGATCTGAAGCTACTGCACAAACTCATGTCGTCTGCCCCCAAGATCACATCTATGACATCGCAGCAAAAGGCTCAAATTCAGCTGGCAAAATACATTATACAGCACCTCAACTACGGCTACAAACAAGGCTCTGTGGACCCCAATGTCTCAAAGTCGCAGCCATGGCACAGTCGAAAGATACCATTTCTCAGCTACGACATTCACGAGGAGATTGCCTTTATACTACTGGATGCCTGTCAGCAGTTTCAACCTCTGCCTGATACCACTAGCAATGAAAACAAGGGTGCCATTGAGCTCGTTGGCACAGTAACAACCGCAGTCTCCACCTATCTACCCATTGCCGACCAAATTCAACTACTCAAATCAACTTACGATAATACCACAAATAGCAACAACAACAACAACAATAACAGCAGCAGCAACAGCAACGGCAATACAGCAAGCGATTTCATCAATTGGGCGTGGTCAGTCGCTGTCCAGCTCAAACTGTACGATTGCCCTGTATCCCCTCGAGCCAGCGATATCGAGAATTCAATCACACTGCCTTTTTTGAAGCTTGTACTCAATAGCTACAACAACGTATCGTCATCGCACAGTGCGCTCTTAATCTACATATCGTTTATGCTTTCTGTGACCAGTCGACACTTTTTGCGCTTCGAGTCAAATGACGGCTGGATGAAGCTATTGGTTGTTTTGAAGAGAGGGAAGCCTGAAGCAGTAATACACATATTCAGTGAGATGATACCTTCCTTTGTTTACATGCATGGCGATGACTTCTTTAATGACGAAAGTTTATCGGATTTCCTAAAGCACATGATTGAGCTAAAGACGGATCCAATGTTGATCAAAGCAGCAGCAAAGATACACAAAGCAAGTGGCACTGGTATAGGGCTCATTATTGGTTCGCATGTGTGGCATGCGCATCTCATTGATTCTGTGAGTGACCTCATGGACGATCATGGTAGAGGCTTTTCGTACGTGGATTTGGTGATGCATTCTTGGCTCAAGACGGTGTTTCGAAAAGCAGACTGGATGTGGCACAGCAGCTATGTTCATATCGTCGACAGTTTATGTAAGTTTGCATTCATCCTCTATCGACATGGCATGGTATATCACATGCTCGTTGAGGAACACAAGCGAATGGAAGCGACCAAAATACAGCAATCTGCGAGTTCCCCACGCTTAACACGCTTCATCAAAAACATGGTGGTATCAGATGGCGGTCCTTACGCTTCGCTGTTGAATGGCGAATGGTCGATGTTGAAGCCAAGCAAAGGCCCAGGCGTAGATCACAACTGCCACTGGTTTGCGTTTGAAGTGCTCGTCATGGAGACCATCAGTGAAGCCCCGTTTCGCGAGGAAATTTGTGCTCTGATTACCAAGCAACTGTCCCCGTCTCTCGCTAATGACCAAGAGCAGCAAAAGCAACATCTACAGCAGCAAAAGTCCTCGATTGACCTCGCCGGCATATACAAACTGACTAGCCAAAAGAAGCCCATGGACTATTTGGTTATATATCGGTGGGTGCAACACATCATGATGATGCCAGTCGATCATCCTCTTCTACCACTCTACCTACAAATGTTTTTTAGCTTGTACTATCTAAACATTCATGACGAGGTAACACTAGGCTTTGTCTGCTTTAACAAGAGAACAGATTGGACGACAAAACTGCGAGACTACATTGCAGGCGTTCAGACCTACTATGGACAGAAAATCACCACAACTACACCTGCGCTGATGGCCAAATATGACCATGACCATGACCAAGAACAGGACGACTCGGGTCATACAGCTCTAAATGCCGAGGTACTACAACAGTTTTATTATGCCATGTGGCTATGGCTTGGCAATGCAGATCTCAACAGCGGCCTTGTGGACAACATTCATCAACTACCGTCGCATTATGATGTTCACAGACTGAAGCTCTGTTATGCAAAGAAAATAGAGCTAGATCAACCTTGGCATCACGCGGAAAGCTATTGGATGGATCTAGTCGATACAGAGCAACTGGAGCAAGACTTTCTGAGCTTTCCTTGGGAGGGAGCAGAGAAATTCAGAACGGATAGCGATGCTGTGGCTTCTTCAGTGACCACTACCGACGACCTGATATCACTATCGACCACAACTCGTCGATTGAGACTGATTACAGACGAATCTACCATAGAGCCCTTGCCACCTTTGGTCATCAACACACCGTCTACTTCTACTAGCACGAGCTCTATCAAAAACAAAATGAATCTGAAATAAACCATTGCTTTCTGCGACAACAGTGTTGACGTATACAAGTGCTATAAAAGCTTTAGACGTGTTGCTTGCTATGAATGCAATCAGCTCAGCCCTGAATAGAGTGGTAGTAGCCAGCTTCCACTGAGTTGCAATATGGCAGCTCCTCAACTGATTCGCCCTAGAAAATATTTTATTCATTTTTTCTTTTAGTATTATTTATCTACTATACAATCATGGAGAGCAGAAAACGTGTCGCAACTTCACCTACCTTAAACAACAAGGTCAAGCAAAGAAAGACAGTATCTGCGCGACCAGCTATTGTTGCTACAAAAGCCTCCATGGCTCGTGCAAAGGCTGTAAACGCTCAATTAACAGGAACCAAGCCGGGACTAGCAAGAAGGAAGAAAGAGGATGAACCTAAAACACTAGCAAAGTCGTTCAAAACAACTGCAGCAGGGCTTAAAGAAAGACCAGCATGGGATCTAAGAGTAATATTTGTGCTTAAAAAGAGTAGAATGTGTATATTCATTCGTCTTGATTAGGGCAAAGTGACGGATATGACTAACCTATACAAGATGAATATGCAGCGATGTAGGTCATTAGGGCAAATTCAGCATACTGAAATCTAATATGGTTGTTTAGTGGAAGAATTACATGGATTCAAACGAGAGTTAGAAATCACGAAAAGCGAAAAGGAGTCTCAGGAAAAGGAAACGTTACAAAAGGCAGCAGCGTTGAGAACACAACTTCAAGAAATGGAGAGAACTCACACAATCAATATCGAAGAATTGAATGCAAATCAACGAATTGAGTATCAGAAATTAGAGGACGATAACTTAAACTATTCGAGGCGATTAAATACTATTGAAACCGAAGTAACTGATGCAAAACGAAGACTGGCTGTCGAAGTGAAGCAATTGGATCAAATAAAAACGGACAATAATGCGCTGAGGACATCAATTGATACCACTTCAGCAGAGTTCGAAAAGCTGGATCACGAAAATAGGAACTTGGAGAGCGATATGAAGGTAAATGCAGTATGAGATGTTCACATCTGATACTTACCATGGGCTCGGTAGAAATTGCAAGAATCGCTTCGATTGAAAGAAAGGGAGATTGAGAGCAAAGACGCCAAACTAGCACAGATTGATGTGTCCGTACAAGCATTGGAATCTAAACTAGCAGACTCCAACGCAGATCGTGAAAGACTGCTGGGCAAAATCAAGGATTTAGAGGCTAAAAAGAAGCTGTAAGTTGAAGCCATATGAAACCTACTCTGCAAATCCATTTTGACAATGATTTCATACAGCAACAGCAAATCGAGATGAAACCTAAATTCGGCGCGGGGCACCAATTTCCTCACATCATTATTATCATCATCATAGCATTTTACATGAACCGAGACTTTTGTTTTTCTTTATCTTTTCTTCTTCTTCTTCTTCTTTCTCTTTCATCTACACCTTGAAAAGAAATGCCATTCAGATAAATAAACATGCACAAGCCATCATTAAAGCATTATCATTTACCAACAAAATCCTCGTTATCCACTGCCTCTTCTGCTGCAACAAGCACAACAGCATCAAAATCATGCAATCAGCCTCAATTGCCTCTTTCAGTCAACACAAAAACTCATCCTGTCAATCGTGAGTGCATTCTTTTTCCTACCTATGCATTTAGGGATCCTTCGAGTAATGTTTTGCTGCTTACATCATATTCAATGGCGCTACTAACATCTCTGATTTTCAGACATTGATCAGTGGATTGTCCGCACAAAAGGGTGGGCATTATCCTTGAAAAAGCCAGGTCCAAAACAAAGAGTCTTAAAAGGTAAATAACCAGAGTGAAAATCGGTGCTATGACTAAACAATTGAATCATTGACATAACAGGTATCACAAAAAGTGTAGCTGGAAAAGGGTCCGCTACTCATGAGAATGCCAACAGGATGTTTGAGAATCGCTTCAAGTACTTTATGGCCAAAGGTAAACGAAACAAGAAGATCGAAATTGAAGCCATTGGAGCGGCTACCAATGCAGAATGGATTCAACTTGGTAACCATCATGGTTTGAAATCACCTCTGACACCACCATCAGCATCAATAGCAACACCACCCGATAACCTTCTTGATTTTCAGCTGCAAAAGAAAACACCTTTGCAATGGCAAAAGATTTATGATGTAACAAAGAAGTATATGGATCAGCCCTCTATTGTGGTTCATAACAATGATGATGGTGCGAACCCCCTGCCCATCATTCTTAATACATCTTATGCCCCTACATCTATGGCTTCCAATAGCAACCATCATGGCGCTAATACCAGTAGTGATGAAGATGACGAAGAAGGGGATAGCAGTTGCGATGAAGCTACTCTTGCTTGTCCCCTGAACGAAAATGGCACTACGTTAAAGTCGGAAGGAACAGGTGTATTTGAGGGTGAATTTTGCATTGCGGATCAGCAGGTGAAGAAATGGATTCGAGATAACAAGAATGAACTGCCCCAAGAACAAGACGAGGAGCGGATGATAAAGATCAGATCGTGTTCGAAAAGAGATCACCACACCAAGAAGGATTTCTTTTTCCCCCCTAGTTACGGCATTGTGCAATTGATTGAACCGTATGGAGTTTCTGTGATCAGCGATATCGACGACACCATCAAAGATACTCGTGTGCTATCAGGTGCCCGCACTGTGCTTTCAAATACGTTTTTCAACCCAACTCGTGCAATCCCGGGCATGGCAGATGCATATTTACAATGGGTATGTGAAGCATGCCACAACGATGTGTAACTGCTGCTGACATGATATTAGTATAACCAAGGCGCATCCTATCACTATGTTTCGAACAGCCCATTTCAACTAGTGCACATGCTGCATCAATTCATCAACAACCATCACTTTCCGCCGGGCAGTTTTCACTTGCGACCAAGCACTGGCATTATCTCTAAACTTGTACAGGAATCAGGTCGCTCAAAACGAGAATCGATATGCAAGATATTACAGGATTTTCCACATCGAAAATTTGTTCTTGTGGGTGATTCGGGCGAGATTGATCTAGAGATTTATACAAGGATTGCAGCGGATTTTCCGGGCCAAATCATCAAAATATTCATCAGGGACATCACTACAGATCATCACCGCCGTCATCACCATCATCAATCTACACAGGACAAAAAGCATCGCCGTATGAAGAATAAAAGAAGTTCGACATTTCCTGCATTCTTCAGTTCCAACCTTTCATCGTCTCTTCGAACCGAGTCTTCCCCTGATCTTTCGTCTATAATGATGCGTCATGATGGCCGTTCCGTTTCTGTCACAGACGACGAAGATGAAAATTATGAAGAAGAAGAAGGAGGCTATGACGACGAGGACGATGATGAGGAAGACGAGGGTTTGCATGATACCGCGACAAAGTTAGCGGAGCTTGTATTGGAACCTTCTTTGACAGGCCACCAGCCATTGCATATTGGAACACATTCATCTACAGCTGCAGCAGAAGCGGACGATCTTCCAGAAGATCTACAGCATCATCAGCATCAGCATCAACATCAACAACCTGCCTCACAAAGCTTAATACAATTATTCTCTAGGCTAGCTATTGCAAGAAGATCAGTAAAAGGGATCGATATAGTGCTGTTCAAAGAGTCCAAGGAATTATATCAAGATGAGGAAGTAATGCATGCTTTGGCTAGATACAGAAACTCAAAACAGCTACAGCACTAATTTCTACATATACACTGCATTTTTTTAGTTGTACATTACATGTTTATTTCTCCAACTTTTATATAGATCAAATCAATAATAACTTCTTTTTTGAAATCTGATAATAGCCATGGCATGCAATGACTAAAACTGTATAGGTGAAATATGATAATATGTACATTGGAGTAATAGCGGTTATAAGCAAATGATGCCCTAAAATAGGCTATTCGTCTAGAAGATAGGGAGCCATCTGGAGACGATCTGCTCAAATCAAATGTCCCACTTAAAATCGCATAATCATCATTAAGAATTTTAACCATTGTAAGCAATCTTTGTAGGTAAAAATAGCCATTTTTTCCTTGGGAAAAGGACTGATTCAGTATAGAGAAGGGGCATTACCATTTAGTATCATCAAATATTACTATTTGCATTGTTTTCCAAAATGATGACTTTAGGCTGTCGAGTTTGTTCAAACCAAAAAGTATTGTTTAATGAATACGGCAGAGCAGCTTATTTTGTACACAGAAAGACAATATGGCTCAATTTATCAGTATATCAGCCAAAAAATCTGTATTATTTTACGTCTTGATATATTAATTTATCGACATTTCAGTGTAAAAGTTGGATCTGAAATATCCTCCTCTTCTTTTCTTTTCTTCTCAAATGTTGTTGTAGCAAAAGGCCAGCGCATCTGAAAGGTATCTATTACACTATCATAGCTTTTTTTCCCATGTTTATGGCCTCCAGTACTTACAAACTAGTGATTGCATTTCTAAGATGTTGCAACATCTGCCAGAAATGAACTCTTGTCAACAAAAGCAACAAATGAGGGAGCAAAATCCACTCTTTCTTGGAATGCAAATGGTGATAACTTTAATCAAAGCTGTTTCCTTGCGCCTTCCCCTCATGTAAAAAGGCGCTTTCAAGAAGATACACTATGGTTAGACATTTGAGAAAACACGATGCCAATCGAGAGGTAAAATAGATGCACTTTCTTGTGGTACTCATGATGAAACTAATTACTCTTGATAAGGATTTCATTGTCCCTATAAAGGTTGTAACGAGGTTTATCAAACAAAAGACAGTTTGACCAACCATAAGAAAAAATACAACGACAAACAATAGGTAATATAAACATGCTTTCTTGTGGTACTCACGTTGATACTAACCACTCTTGACACTCAATGAAAGATAACAAACAAAGGGACTCTGTATAGAGCACCCTCTCTGTACATTTTGCCAAGTGTTTGTTGGGGGATATGCTCTGAAAGGAAAATCGGCAGAGGATGTGGAGATGATAATAAACCGCTGCTCAGTAATAAAATGTAAACACGTTTACAAACCATAAAAAGTAGCCGGGTAGGTACAACATTCTACAAATTATACCTACAATGGTACCCCGATATAAGAGACTGGTGGGTGCGGACAAAAGTGTCTCTTACTGTGCTTCCACTCTCAATTTACCTAATTTTTGAAAACCCTGATCTTTGTGAAAAAAAATTATTCCTTAAAAACAATAGTTGTGATAGGATAGCATTAAAAAAGTTGATCGAAATACTTTTAAAAGTGGGTAATTCTACATTTCATTTTTGAAAAAAAAAAATCGCTATTTTTTATTCATCCCAAGGCAGAATGTCAACATGGAGGGTATTTTACTATGTAATGAAATATTATGATGTTTAAAACATGGATGCAATTCTAAGTCAAAAGTCTTTTTCTTTATCGTCTTCTTCTTCATCGTCTTCTTCATCATCGTCTTCATCATCCTCTTTTTCAAAAGTGGCTTTTGTTGCCCAAGCATTGTAATTGAACTTTTTCTTTTGATTGACTTCAGTTAAGATGTTCTCGATATCATTTTCAGTACTGGAACTATTATCGTGATAAATCTTACGTAGATCACCCAATAAATCCTAAAAAAGAAAAAGTGGTAATATTAGATGATGCAAAATATTGGTTGTCTTGTCCATCCTCTTACATCAATTGTAGATAGAAAATTAATCAAGTTTTCCAAATATCCTGTTTGAATTTGCTGCAACGATTTGGGAAAACAAAAAGGAGAAACATCCTCCAGTTTATACTCTTTTTTCTTTGGTAAACTTAAAACAGAGAGTTTTCTACTGAAGCCAGCTACTTGGATTATTGGTATCTTTATAAGGGGAACATCTTGGGCACGGATATACGGTACTTCTTTTATAAAAGTGTTAAGATGACACTTTGATGCAATGACGGACTTAAGCTTGTCTTTGTATATCTTTGTTACTGTTGCTTTCTTGGCCATCTCTCCAGTACAGTTATCTACTATATTTTTATCATTTTGAATCATCACCAACCGCAAATCCAACTTGAATTTATGACCAGCTTTTTTACAACTATCGCTTATGGTGTCGCCCCTAAAAACAGTTAGACGAAGAATAAGCTGCATAAAGTCCCAATAAGATATTTACCATCGCAATAAAACACCTTGTCTTCTTCCTAAAAACGATTCAAAGATGTAACTCCAGAATTTGTATTGGTAATCTGCTTCCGAATACATCTCAATGAACTGCTTTGAGAAGATACATATGCATGTCAAGACTAAGCGGCGTTATTTTTAATAAATGCTTTAAAAACATTTATAACTTTTGGATTAATTAGCTTACACTAGTCGCTGACCCTCGCTTCATTCTGGTACAAAAACGTAGGGCTCCAGATGCAATTTATCAGGATTCATTGCATAATTGAATGACGCTCACTATTGCAATAGCGACATTTTATAATGGTTGGTGCTTCCACAGCTTCTACGACGTTAGTGTCTGTCGACTGAAAGTCCTCTCTTTCCTCAGCTGGTTCTTCCGCTTCAGTAATTGAATCAGCATTACTAATTTGTTGACTATTTTATCAGTTGTTTCTAACAATTCTTTCGGTTCCTGTAAAAAAAGAAGAAAAGAAAAGAATGAGTCTTGATAGTGAATAGTGAACGTCAGAAAATTTATTTACATACTTGTAGACTGACGATATGGCGTCGATGTTGAGCCTTGTCTATGGCTCCACAGAATTCTTGAAACAAAAGAAGAAAAGGGATGATCCCATCATATTTGTGATCGCAAACAACTTTAAATTGATTGATTTTACAGCTTAAAAGCTGTGACTGTAAACTAATTTATGCATAATTATGACCAGTATGGCTACACCTGTATTTTAAGCATGCTTCCATCTACCTTATAAATGACATAGAATTGAGAAACAAACGCCTTTGACCGGCGACGTTAAATGGGATGAGGTAGCATCTTCCTACGTTATTAAATTATGCATAAAGTAGTTTACAGTCACAGCTTTTAAGCTGTAAAATCAATCAATTTAAAGTTGTTTGCGATCACAAATATGATGGGATCATCCCTTTTCTTCTTTTGTTTCAAGAATTCTGTGGAGCCATAGACAAGGCTCAACATCGACGCCATATCGTCAGTCTACAAGTATGTAAATAAATTTTCTGACGTTCACTATTCACTATCAAGACTCATTCTTTTCTTTTCTTCTTTTTTTACAGGAACCGAAAGAATTGTTAGAAACAACTGATAAAATAGTCAACAAATTAGTAATGCTGATTCAATTACTGAAGCGGAAGAACCAGCTGAGGAAAGAGAGGACTTTCAGTCGACAGACACTAACGTCGTAGAAGCTGTGGAAGCACCAACCATTATAAAATGTCGCTATTGCAATAGTGAGCGTCATTCAATTATGCAATGAATCCTGATAAATTGCATCTGGAGCCCTACGTTTTTGTACCAGAGTGAAGCGAAGATCAAAAAAATGTGGGAAGGATACACGCCCGCGGCAGCGCCCCCGAGCGAAGCGACAAAAACTTTGTTATAGGATCTTTCCGCCACGCAGACAAGGCTGACACCATCGAGCACTTGGTGCTGCTGCTCACCAAACACCACCACAGATAATAGTGCCCCAGCTGCTGCTCCTACCACCACCACCGCAAGTAACAGTGCTCCTGCTCCTGCTCCCACCACCACCACCACCACCACAAACAACACCCACAATGTTGAAAGTGATGATAAGAGAGGTATCAAAAGAATCTTACAGCAATTAAAAGATGAAGCAGAGATGGAAAAGGCTGCCCTGGATTTGAAGTACAAGAAAATCAAGCAGTTGGAAGAATATTTGTCCCTTGAATAATTATTATGCAGTAAAAGACGTTTCATTTTCTTCCCCTTATAATTTTACAGTAAACATGTTTATTACAATGGAGGGTTAGTGACAACATAATTCAGAAAATCTAAGCGATAACCTCAGAAGCAGCTTTGCCTATAGAGCTGATATCGTGAAGACGCTGATTCAGGCTAGTGCCAAAATACTAAAATTCCATAATTTTATCGCTCGTTCAAAATTACATCTTCTGGAGAATTCCAATGTATGAGTCAAATCAAGCAGCACAATATTCTCACCAGCGGAGTGCTATAGTTTATATACCCCCCCTCCCCATCTCCATTAGAGATTTTCCTTCTCTTTTGCACTACAAAAACAATCAACTGAAAGGGCATCATGACTACTTCAATCACTCTCCCATCTGCTTCTGACTTTCATCTTCATCTTCGTCAAGGAGATATGATGCGCATGGTCACTCCCAAGGTTGAAGAAGGCGGTGTATCTCTTGCTTACATTATGGTAGGATGTGTATTCAACTCATTGCGACAAATCACTAAATACAGAATATTTACAGCCCAACTTGCAACCTCCCATCAAAAACACTGAGCAAGCCTTGGCATATAAAGCAGAATTGGAGGCTCTTGCTCCCAATGTCACATTCTACATGACTCTTTACCTGTCTCCTGAGCTCACTGTCGAAGAAGTTCGTAAAGCTGCTAAAGCCGGTGTTGCAGGTGTCAAATCATATCCTCGTGGTGTCACCACCAACAGTGACAACGGTATTGAAAACTATGAAGTATATTATCCTGTCTTCAAGGCCATGGAAGAAGAAGGACTTGTATTGAATTTGCATGGTGAGTGTCCTAGTGATAACAACAATGACATTTGTGTCATGAACGCCGAGGAGAAGTTCTTGCCTGAGCTCGAAAAGCTTCACAATGCTTTCCCCAACTTGAAGATTGTCTTGGAACATGCTACATCCAAAGCTGCAGTTGATATGGTCAAGCGTTTAGGTGATAATGTTGGTTGCAGTATCACTGTTCATCATCTTCAATTGATCGTGGATGACTGGGCTGGTCAAGCTCATCACTTTTGTAAGCCTGTTGCTAAATACCCTCATGATCGTGAAGCTTTAAGAGAAATCGTCAAGTCAGGACATCCTCGTTTCTTCTTGGGCACTGATTCTGCTCCTCATCCTATCGCTGCCAAGGAAGGTGCTCGTTCCAACGCTGGTGTATTTACTACACCTCTTGTTCTTCCTTACCTTGCCAAGATCTTTGAAGAGATTGGTTGTCTTGACCGTCTCGAAAACTTTGCTTGTCATTTCGGTAAGAAGTTTTATGGTCTCTCTCAAAAGCCCGGATTTGAAGATAGAAAGGTTACCTTGGTCAAGGAAGCCAACGTTGTTGTTCCTCAAGAATACGAGATCTCTGCTACCAATGCTGAATTGGGTACTGTTGTGCCTTTCTATGCCAACAGAGATATTGGCTGGAAGATTGTCTCCAACTTTGTTTAAATGCATGTTACTAATAAAATAAAAGTATTGTATAAAAAAAAAATAGCAGACATTTTGTATCGTAAGAGTACGCTTTAGTGTGCCTCGATTTAACGACTGTATGGGCCAACCTTTCAACCATATTTTTTCCTTCAGTGGCCCTCTGTTGTAGAAGGGCCAACAAAATAATTATTTATTTACATGTAATAACAGTATCTAAAGTAGCAGAGTTCTCTTCTTTTTCAGATGGACACCCAAGGATTGATCATCCACTTCGTCTTCATGATCCTCCATACCATTTGCTTCCTTTTTGTGGCTGTAGTACTTCATGAATGCCTCCATATCCTGCTCAAAACGTTGATTTTCGATACTCTTGCGAATAGAGGCCATGAATTTCTCCAATTGATAAACATTGTGGCTCATCAGCAGAATGGGAGCCAACATTTCGTGCGCATTGAGCAAGTGATGGATATAAGCTTTGGTATGAGGTCGAGAACAGGCTTCACATCCACAAGTTGAATCGAGAGGCTCAAACGTATGAGCCAACTGACTGTCCCAGAGATTGATAGTTTTGGGTTGCTCAGTTGATCCAGCAGTGTCGTTTAATTCCTCTCCAAATTTGAATGAAATAGCACGGCCCTTCTCTGTAACCTTGTATGCATATGTTCCATCAAACAAATCAATTCCATTTGCAACGCCTTGCAAGATGCTTTCAGGAGACGCTAAACCATAAGCAATTCTGGGCTTATCCTTGGGTAAATTGTCGGTCGATGCTTTGACATGTTTGCTCAATTGATCTTTATCCAGACCGAGCACATTCACAATAAAGCCTGTGTATTCGAGGTGAATAATTGAGTTTATCTAGACAACCCAGCACTCATTACCTTGGACGTCTCTTTCAGCGGTTTCAGTGGCAGAACGAGCACGTTCCTCAACATCTGTGTGGCCCATGACAGGAGCAAATACTGGAATCTCTAATTCCTATTGTGGTTATCGTTAAAAAAAGGGAAGAGGGCTCAGATCAAAGTGCATTCATCATATGTACCTTTGTTTTCTTCAAGTTTTCATCCAACCAGCGTAATGATCTATCGACTGATCGCTTGATGCGTTTTGTCTTTGCTTCCAAATCAGTGATTGTATCAGCCATGGAGGCTACCACATCAGGGCGATAAACGCTCATGGCTTCAGCCCAGTTGTCAGGAGTAACTTGACGCACACCACCATGAGTTTCAACCGAGAGGTATTTATCAGTATTGAATGAAATAGGCGACAATCGAAGAGGATCGCGAACATCGCAGTAAATCAGAGCATCCTAACAGTCCAAACATCAATGATTTTGTCATCAAAGCACTGCAAACAAGACGAAATTTACCTCGAGATTAATGTACTTGTGAATGCCATGAGGATACTTCAAAGAGGATGGTTCTCTTTGCTCCAAGCTATACAACACTGGATTAAAAAAAATTGTCATGATGATGGTATTTCCATATTTACAATTGTTCCAAGGAGATTTGCACAAGTTCGATAGGTAGTAAGGGCAAGTTGTCTTTGATGAGGTGAGGCACTGAACCACGAAGCGTGTAAGTCATACATCCAGGTGTTTGGATCGTCTTATTTTTCTTTACAAATTGCAATGCTCCTCGACGGAAAAGGCTGCTTTCTGCCTGTAACTTGAAATTGACTGCACTGCTGGCCATCTTTTGCATACGTTTAATAGGAAAGCAAGAAAAAAATGCCAAACGAGAGGTGGTGGCTTTTGGATTTGAATGTGAAGAGCTGTCTGTAGGCTGAGTTCATATCGTTAAGATCATCTGTAAGATTTGACAGGTTGCTTGGCTGCCATGGTAAGCGTTTAATTACTAGTTTCAAAAGATGCTTTGAATTTATTTGGTTCAAGTTTATATTATTTACATGTGGCAAATGAAACAGAATGATGATGTTTTCCCTCTCTCTTTTTTTTTTACAGTGTATTGTGGGTCAATGACTTTTTTGAGCGTCTTTTTCGCAATGTACCATTCGCTACTTTCTCTTGGCGTGTCACTCTTCTTGATCGCATTTCAGCATGACGATTACGATAAGAATCTACAGCCCGCTGAATGAGGCCTCTTCTTCCAAAGAGCTGGTCTTTGTTGAGCCAGCAGAGTTTCCAGCCTAATTGATTACAAGTGGTTTCATAATCCCAGCGATTGCCATCATATTCAGACTTGTCAACATTGGCTCTTGGGTAAATCTACAGCACCGTCAGTCATGACTACATAGCGCACAAAAGACATCTTACCGCATTTTGAATTCGGAAATCCATGGTGATATCATCTATATTTACATTGTCTACATCTGTGCGTACAGTGTACTCCTTGACTAAGCGATCATGCGAATACAAGAATGTAATGTATTCAATTCCGTCAATGACCCTGGAGACGGGCTCATGCGCTGTCAAACTTACAACAGAAGCAACCGATGGATGTGATGACGCTCTTCGACCATACGTACGTTGGGGATGATGTGTATCAGTCGTGGAGCTTCTGCGACGAGTATCTTCGCCAAATGGAGGCATCTTTTTAGAATTAGTAGGCAAACTACTACGTGCTTGAAAGTAATTTGACATTGGCGGTGTCACAAGTCCACTGGGTGTTGAAAACGCTGTGTTGACCATTGAAGGAGGCGCAGAGCTGAATCCGTTGGTTATGTCTGCAAAGTTACCATGATACGAGAGATTGTTCATTGGAATCAAATGGCCGTAACTACTGTTGTGCACTGGTGGTGTTTGAGGCATCATATTCATTGGATAGCTGCGATTGTCATTTTGATGATTGTTGTCATTATTTAAAAACGACACATCCTGAGGATATTGCAATGCATGCGGTAATGGCTGCTGCTGCTGCTGCTGATACTGCTGTTGTGATTGCAGTGCCATATCCCACGACTCCGGTTTGATTTCTGTTGTCATTGCGTTGGGGTTCCAATCATTCAACATGAGCGTAGAGTCTAAAGGATGTGGAGTCGGAGCAGATGGTGATGGCTCTTTCGAGTTGTTTTCTGAGGTAGCAGCACTGCTAGGGATGGTAGTCGAGGCAACATTCGAAGATAAGGGCCACATGGTTGAATTCACAAGAGACTCAACAGCCAAATCAGCAGCCTCAGAAGCAGCAGATAGTGAATTGTAGTCTATGATACTATCAGCATTTGAATTTCTTCTGCTGTTGTTGACACTTTGTGTGACATATGACTCCTCCAAAATATCAGAGGGTCTTCTCTGCTGCTGTTGTCGTAATACAATGGGATTCTCGGTATGTGGTAGAACTGACGCTTTCATTTTTGAGTGTTGGATTAAATAAAGAGTTTGGAAGCGAAAGCGAAAAAGCGAAAAAGATCAAGCCATTCGATAGATTAAGCACCGCGTTGTGTTAAAAAAGAATGTCCCCAATACAAACCTGTTTTTGATAAATGTGAACCTTTGAAACCGGAATTCAATTGTCATGAGACATGATGTATCGATGTGCAATTCACGATGCATTGTTCATTTTGCCTACTTTTCGATAGTTTGATGCACCGAGCTTCTGATTCGGAGGAAATACCAACAGTTGATGAACACTTACTGCTTTTAATACGGGTCTCTATGCACAATACAAATACGAATCATGCTTTTGTCATTTCATAGTGCTATTAAATGTCGGAGTATATTTCACGTATAATAGCAGAAGAATCCCATTACACTATCATACAGATACATGGCCTATTTTGATTTTATTAATAGATTCTTGTATAGATATATATATATATATATATTTCAATTGCACTTTTGTGGCTGTTTAATTTATGGAGAACACACGCTACAGATGGTATAAGTTTTCCCATTTTAGCTTGTGTCTATGTTTATAAGACGATTAAGCCGTGGTACGTCATGAATTCTGGATCTCCCAAGAATAGATCACTCGGTTCTAATTTTACACATCCAAATACAACATTACAGCGGAGACGTTACAACAGATGAAATATATATATATACATACATCGCCAAGAGAGAAGGTGTAACGCAAAAAGTTATTACCGCTAAAACGAAAAGGGTATAAATATCCACAAATGTACATTTAAATGGACCTTATTCTTTCATTTCAATCATTTTTTCTACATCCAAAAAGAATTGAAACGATGCAAATCAAGACATTCGCCCTTTCAGCTGCAATTGCACAAGTTGCTACTCTTGCTTTAGCCGACACCTCCGCAAATTACTGGCAATCATTCACTTCTCAAATTAATCCCAAGAACATCTCCATTCCCTCTATTGAGCAAACTTCATCCATTGACCCCACTCAAGAATGTGCTTACTACACTCCTGATGCTTCATTGTTCACATTCAACGCTTCCGAATGGCCCTCTATCTGGGAAGTCGCTACTACCAATGGTATGAATGAGTCTGCCGAGTTCCTCAGTGTCTACAATTCTATTGATTGGACCAAGGCACCCAATATTTCTGTGCGTACCCTTGACGCTAACGGCAACTTGGATACCACTGGTTATAATACTGCTACTGACCCTGATTGTTGGTGGACAGCTACCACATGTACCTCTCCCAAGATTTCTGATATCAATGACGATATCTCCAAGTGTCCTGAACCCGAGACTTGGGGTTTGACTTACGATGATGGACCTAACTGCTCTCACAACGCTTTCTATGACTACCTTCAAGAGCAAAAGTTGAAGGCCTCCATGTTTTATATTGGTTCCAATGTTGTTGACTGGCCATACGGTGCTATGCGTGGTGTTGTTGATGGCCATCACATTGCATCCCACACATGGTCCCACCCTCAAATGACAACCAAGACCAATCAAGAGGTCCTTGCTGAATTCTATTATACTCAAAAGGCCATCAAGCTCGCTACTGGTTTGACCCCTCGTTACTGGCGTCCTCCTTATGGTGATATCGATGATCGTGTTCGTTGGATTGCCTCTCAATTAGGTTTAACTGCTGTTATTTGGAACCTCGATACTGATGATTGGTCTGCTGGTGTCACTACTACTGTCGAAGCTGTTGAGCAAAGTTATTCCGACTATATTGCTATGGGTACCAATGGTACTTTTGCCAACAGTGGTAACATTGTATTGACCCATGAAATCAACAACACAACTATGAGTCTCGCTGTCGAGAACTTGCCCAAGATCATTTCTGCCTATAAACAAGTCATCGATGTCGCTACCTGTTACAACATTTCTCACCCTTACTTTGAAGACTACGAATGGACCAATGTCTTGAACGGCACAAAATCTTCTGCTACCGCCAGTGGATCTGCTACTTCTGCTAGTGCTTCTGGAGGCGCTACTACCGCTGCCGCTCATATCCAAGCTTCTACTAGCGGCGCCATGTCTGTCCTTCCCAACCTCGCCTTGATCTCTGCCTTCATTGCTACCCTGTTGTTTTAGTCAAACATCGTCATATATCACCTTCCTGTCATAATTTATAGTAATAAAACATCATTATTAGATTTTTCTACATCTTAATTAACCTTTCCTGTATTACCTTCTATAAATGAGTTATTTGCCTATATTTGATAATTTAAAATTCTGGGTCCGTGTGCCCGTTCTATAGTTTTGGGTTACTCCCATCGCCATCAAAAGAGATGATTTCCGCACGTTTTTAGTCTCCTTGAAATGCTGTTGGGTTGATAAAAGCGGCTTAGTTTATGCGTTAATTTAGACTATGTAGAAATATAAAACAGAAAATAAAGAGAAAGCTCATATCATATAAAGTTAATTATTCCTAATCAAGGTATTATCATGAAATCACACGTGGAATACGCTTCCATTTCAATATTGATCGACATTGACTTTGTAAAGAGACAGCTACACGTGTAAACGGCTTACGCGAATCTCTGCTAAAAGATCTGCCAAGATATTTTGCAACATCCAGGCAAGCTCCTAAAAATTATCTTGTTATTTATAGATAGTGAGGGGTCTTTTATTCCTCTATGTGAAACAAGCTAAACCTTACCAACTCCTATTGTTATCCGAAAAGAACGATCTGCGGTTGTAGCTGCAAAATATGGGGTGATCAGCGACAGCATGGAAGAGTAAAAAGTCATTAGTGCTTTGAAGACTCGTATGGAAAGAAGACATCTAGATCATCTCGTATCTGGGTGGTACGACAACATGCAAATACTATTTGTAGATGCCAAGATGCCACAACAATATTAAATGAGCATACTTTATTGAGCGCTTTAAATTACACATTAGCTGAAATGGTTGGAAACAAAGGTATTGTTTATTTAGAAATTAATTTTACAAAGCATGAGATAGAGCAGCATATTCTAAGAAAAGTAGGCCTTGTTGGATGTGATATATTGCTCAAGAGTCTCTGGTTCTCTGCCAATCAAGATGGGAATTCCAGTAGAAGTAACGGTAGTTGGAGGCATAGTAGGAATGCTAGCTACAAGGTTGTAGGCAGCACCATGAGGGAACATACCAGTTTTCATCAATTGGTCGTATTTGCTAGAAGGGCTCACCTTTTGATAGCTAATAGGACGTTCCAATACACGCGAAAAGGTAGCGGCACGCTCATCCAAGGTAGCAACATCACCAATAAGTTCATAAACAATATCTCCATGCTTCTTGACGTCTTCAGAAAGGACAGCAGCAGCAACAGCGCCAATATCATTAGGTGAAATCCACCCTTGAGTCTCACCTCCATTAACAGTGTCATAAATCAGACCTTCAGGAGAAGGTCGTTCAAAAGTCAAAATGTTGGACATGAATCTGCCTGGTCGAAGTGCCACCAATGTTCCGCGATTAGGAATATTCAAGATTCCTTGCTCAGCATCACGATGAATAGCACCAACATAGCCTGATCTCCAAGACTCACCAGCGGTAATGGACGAAATGTCCAAGATTTGCTTGATTCCAGAAGCATAAGCAAGCTTTGCAATAGCCACCTTCTTTTCAACAAAGTCTTCAAAGTTACTGTAAAGCAAAAAGAGGCGAGTATGGCCACTCAAACATTCCTTGAGGGAAGTCAAGTCAGCGAGATCGCCTTGGATGACATGTATAAGATGGTTTTTAGAGAACATGTCAACCACCTTGGAAGGGTTTCTTGCGTACAAAGTGACAGAGATGTTTCTCGAAACTAGATCCCTTACTGTCTTGGAGCCGACATTTCCGGTACCACCAATGATGAAGATACGTTCAGTTGTAGAGTTGGCCATTTTTGAAGTTTTATAATATAATTATTTGATAAAAGTAAGGACTAGATCAAGGCTTTGGCTTGATTTATATATACATTTTGTTGGGAAGATCAACGGATTAAATCAGTGAAATACTTGCCGATGTGTGATTAATTAATAAGGCACAAATGTTAAGGTGGTAGCACTGACGTAAACACTACGGATATATTTGATGCCATGTACCCGTTAGACCATGTGGTCTGCCGTAACAATTCAAACGAATCAGCATTATAATATTCATGTAGGCAACTTGTTAAACGAAACAAAGTCGAATGTTTTAAAGATGAATAAAGTTTAATTTTCATTTTAACTTTGAGATCTAGTAGTGCAAATACGCTTACTGTAAACTGTTGTGCAACTGGGACATTTGCGTTTATTAGTGGCGAGAATGTGTACCGCAGTAATACTGCCAACGGGAACTACTTTGAGATTTGATTTACTTGGTGCACTGCTCTATAATCAGTTGGTTTGTATTGTAAAGCCCTACTAAGCGCTTCGTAGCAAACTATATCCTCTTTTACTAGGCTTTTGCGTCAAATTAGCTACAAAAAAGCTGTTGATCTATGATTTACATTCAACATCTAAGTCAAGTAGCACTCAGCATATTGTCCTGTAACACCATATCCTATTTTTACTGGTCAAATCTATCGCCTTTTAATGATAAACATCTTTCTCGTAGGAATAATGAAGTGATCTTTTGCAACAGCTCCTAGTGTATCTTCGTTTCCATGACAGCTTTTATAAATTCAAGCATTGCAAATACGTTCGAGTACTGTACATCACAAGGCATTCAGCAACTTTTATGCCTTTACCGGATCAGTAGCATGAATAAGCGAGTGGCTATGCCAATATGAACGTCTGACAAAATAGGTGAGGCTAGAGGTCTTTATGTACATAAACGCAATCCCGCGTAATGCATCATTCCTTGTACCAGTAGACGTTTCAGACACTTTTGTGCTCACCAGGATGTATAATGGCAATCCTGGTCATTTTCAAATACTCCATGTTAACTGCATTAATGCGTATTGGTATTTGCACATTCGAGGATCGTTTCCTCTACACTTGTTACTTTATGCACAATGAACGATTATTCAGGCGCGTTGTGCAATCAACGGTTAGTTACTAGCATATTTTGATGACTGAAAGGATCCTCTTTATCAGAGAACGGTTACAGTCTTGGGCAATGCATCGAGTCAAAAAATGACCATCGATTAGTACTGATAGTTTCTTGACAGCTTTTCATATGGTATTATTTGCGTATAATTGGTGCTACAAAGTATCTGTGCAAGACTAGAAAACATCAATTGCTTTCATGATTCAATCATTTTGCCAGCAATAGCAGCAAGCTGGGCTTGAAATACTTTTGCAGTGAAAATTTCTGCACAATCGAGTCGATCCATGACCCAAAAAAGGTATTCTTGCCATTTTTTCCACATTCGACTATGTAAGTTGTGTTCACCACGCTCTACTTTCTAATACATTTATGCATAAAGTTTCATGATGCATCTAATGGTGCTAATTAGATTAAAAATTTTGACTAAAAATGTCAAATAATTCTCAAAAATATGAAAAGTGGATTATTGCCGAAATCCCGTGATTTCACATACTAAGGTCTCACAAAAGCAATTTCACATGCTACCCTGGATCAGTAGAATCCATTTGATCTTATATACGATATAGCGAAAACCTTCATTTTTGTGGTCAAAAACAGGATAAACTGATTTTGGGTGCTTCAGTAAAGGGGTACCTCACGGTTTGGGTCGGTTCTCATCCATGTTTTTTTTGGTCCCAAAAAAATTTAGAAAATGCATCAGTATGTAACTGCTAGCCGAGAGCAATTGCGTGATGTTCGTCTCGTAGTCTAAAACAGCTTTTAACTCGAGAAATCACTCGTCAAATGCATCTAATCTTCGCCGTGTTTTAGCATACTAGTGAGTAGTAAGAGTTAATGTAAGTATGAAGTTTATCCGTATATGAATTGTACCCATTGACGTAGCCCTGGAGCATCGTAAAAAGTCATATCCACATTTACAAGTAATGTTGCAGGATAGTTTAGGGCATTTTCTGGCATTTAAAAGCACAGTGAAGCGATATACAGTAATTATATGAAGAGTAATCGATAATTGTGCTCGAAGTAATAATCAAAAGGAAGTAATTTTCACTTGTGCGAATGGGAACACTCATATTTTATTTGTATTTATGATAGATTAACGCAAACTTGCTTTGTTGAGCGAGATGAACTGTTCAAGAGTCTCAGGTTCTCTGCCAATCAATATAGGAATACCAGTGGAAATAGTAGTAATTGGAGGCATAGTAGGGATACTAGTTGCTATATGATAGGCGCCAGCATGAGGGAATCTTCCAGTTGTCATTAAGTGGTCATACTTAGTAGAAGCACTCACTTCTTGGTAGCTAATAGGACGATTCAATACACGAGAGGCAATTGAAGTCAATTCATTAGGAGTAACAACGTCGCCAATAAGCTCATAAGCAATATCGCCATGTTTCTGGACATCATCAGTCAAGACAGCAGCTGCAACGGCAGCAATATCGTTTGGTGATATCCATCCTTGGCTTTGATTTCCATTAGCAGTGTCCTGAATTACACCATCAGAAGAAGGTCGTTCAAAAGTCAAGAAATTAGACATGAATCTTCCTGGTCGAAGAGCTACTAATGTACCACGTTGAGGTATATTCAAGATTCCCTGCTCTGTATCACGATGAAGAACCCCAATACGACCAGAGCCCCAAGACTCGCTGGCGTTAATAGCAGAGATATCAAGAATTTGCTTGATACCTGCAGCATAAGCAAGCTTTGCAATAGCCACCTTCTTTTCAACAAAGTCTTCAAAGTTACTGTAAAGCAAAAAGAGGCGAGTATGGCCACTCAAACCTTCCTTGAGGGGAGTCAAGTCAGCGAGATCGCCTTGGATGACATGTATAAGATGGTTTTTAGAGAACATGTCAACCACCTTGGAAGGGTTTCTTGCGTACAAAGTGACAGAGATGTTTCTCGAAACTAGATCCCTTACTGCCTTGGAGCCGACATTTCCGGTACCACCAATGATGAAGACACGTTCAGTTGTAGAGTTGGTCATTTTAGATTTTTTTCAGTTTTAAGTAAAAGCAAAGACCATATCAAGATACAAAATCCATTTATGAAAGGTATGCAGGTTAAATCCTTGCTCTACTTGCCGATGTGATTAATAATACATGCTGTTCATGCTAACGTGGTTGTACCAATATCAACAAAACGGATATATTTGATTCCGCGCGGCAACTGGCATGAGCCATACCATTCAGCATACTAGATCAAAGCAAATCAATATTTTACTTCTTACGAAATAGTTTACAAGAAAGAGATACTACAATTATATATGTACAGTACTGCAAGTTCCAATGAGGACGTGAGTTCTTTTTCCAGTTTGTGAAATGCAAGCTGGAATAGCAATTTCAATAAGTTATGATTTCTGGAAATGCTTGGTAACCTTTATAAGTTTCCACTTTTTAACTGAAGCTGACAAGTCGATATGTTGCAAAAAGTGGATATGGGTACGCTGAACAACGCAATGAACTGTTCAGTCTTTGGTACAAGCTCGTGAACCATCATTTTGCATTTAGTATTTCCTTAGTCGACTATTATAAAAGCAAAAACCATGCAGGTATATCTTAAACAATAGCTAAATTACGCTCACGGCCTTAGCATCATCGTTTATCTACACGAATTGACGGATGGCAATTTTCAATACCAGCACCTTCTTTCAGTTTCAAATCTTTGGTTCGCTTGGTTGAATTTAACCGCCCTACCCAAAAAATCAACTTAACTGCTCGATATATCGCATCGGATAGCGCCAACCAGTTCATGGGAATATGTATGAGCAATTCCAAATGTATAACCTATGGACCAACAATGCAGTTATTAATTCAAATTCGCTGACCTGAAGGATCCGACTACTCCTTCTAAAAGGTGGCCTTTGCTAACTTTTGGTCAGTTTTGTAGTAAATGTCAATATATATATATCACTTATTGTCATTGCCGCGATAGTGTTCAGAAGGTGTTGCTGATTTCATCACTGCTCATGACTTTTAATGATGTATAATGTATAGCTGGTGTATTGGAATGCTTGTCATGTTCTATAGTTATTCTAGATGGTATGACAATCAGATTCTTACAACATCTCGCACCGAAATTTCACAGAAGGCAAATGGACCAATCACTAGGCTCTGTTGAGAATTATAAATACTTGATCGAATGATGGAATGTACCATACACGAACCATAAAGCCTCGAATTAACCTAAAAAGAGCCCTCTACTATACGTAGCATAGCAAGAGATATAAGCAAGGCTTTAAATATCAGATGGCCTCAAGGGTTCCCACATGTCGATTACATAGTTCATTTTGAGGCACAAGAAACACAGATTGCGTGTTATCTAATCTTTTTTATCATTTGGCTCTATTTAGTAATCTTAAATCGCTTGTCTTGTTGTGATACTAATTGCTTGTGCAACATTGTAGCCCATTTGATTTCGAGAAATTTGGTTCTCTCGGAAAAAACTTGAGAAGAAGGTTTACGGTTGAAATAGGGAATATGGGTTTGGGAAAATCTTCCGTGTGTGTTTTGGGGTTCCCCCTTTTTTATTTTACGGATCAACGCTTGCTGTTGCTGTCATATATATATATATATATTAGCCATCTGCTGTATCCGCTTATGAATCCCGATAAAAATGTGGGGTTAAGGATTATCATCCAATAAATAATAACACAGTGTAACTTTTGATAGAGAGATATAGATTTTATTACCAAATGTGATATTACATCAAAAAAATCAAGAATAGAGTGATAATACATATGAAGTATGAGTACGTGTGAGTGTGTGTGGATGTGATATATCTAAGAATACATAGGGAGGGTTTAATTTAAGCGGTTCCGGAAGAGGGGGAGGAGAGTGGAGGGAGAATATGTTTACAGAGAGAATTGTAGTGATTTTGAATATGATTTACTTCTTTGCAGCAGTAACAAGAGCGGTAACCTCACCATCCTTTACCTTTTCTTGAAAGATATCGAGCCATGACTTGACCTTTTCATAAACCATGAATGTAACAGCTTGTCCAGGAGCGACTCTCAATAATCTGGGTGTCAAACCCTTATAGAAAGCTCTGGGGCCTTCCTTGGTCATGATTTCAGAGGTAACAACCTTGAAACGTTCCCAGCCGGATCCAGAAGCGCTAGACTTTTGAATACGAGTCTTGATGGTATCAATAGGAGCGTTGGAAAGAGGGCCTGTTTGATTTACATGTGTGAGAACTTTGAAAATGATCTATTCCTGCATGTGAAAATGTCTTACCCATAGCACCAGAAACACCACCAAGGACCAAATGTTGGTAAGAGGGAAGTTCATCCAAGTTTTGGTATTTTTGAGCCATCTTCTTGAATTCTTGGTAAGCAGTGAAGTTGGCTGCTTGGTTGGTAGCTAGATTGTTGTTGATTTAATTTAGTCACGGGGTCTCTCTCTCTCCATTATTATATAATCTTGTTTACATACCTTGTCTCAAAGCGGTCAAGGTAACACCCTTATACAAGGCACGAACACCTTCCTCGCGAACAATGGTGTAAGCAGCATGAGGAGCATTACGGTACTTGGGGATATCCATAGGATCAGCCATGGAATGTCTTTGAGCCTATGATCACACAAACATTAGATCATCACTCTAAAAGTGTGTGTGTACTAGTATGCACATACCTGAAGACGAATCTTGATGAGATCCATAGGAGAAACTACCATGATGGCTTCAGTGGTACCAGCAGCAAGACCAGCTAATGGCAGATATTAGTACTTGTTTCAATAGCTCCAATCAATGCTTCTTACCAAGAAAGACGGCAGAGGTGCTGACCTTTCCATTAGCATCAGCCATCCATTCCTTGTACAATTCAAAAGAACTAAAACGAATAGCCATCTTTGGTACGATACCAGAAACAACTGCACCAAGACCCTTATACAAGGCCCAGAATGATTCGTTTCTAATGATTTTTGCGCCTACACCGAGAAAACCAAGAGGTTTGCCCTGTTGAAATGATTAATCTCTGATCCATGCCATCATGTATCACACACACACACAAACGCGCGCTGATCAACTTACACTAGCACTTCTGGCAGCACTCTTTGCCAATTGCATTCTGACTTTAATGGTATCAAGAGGATGGCAAGTACATGCCTCCATGAAGCCAGCAGCACCACCTGCGACGAGATGGGTGAGAAGAGGAGTCTTTTGTTTGCCGTCGCCGTTTTTGCTCATTGTGTGTAGAAGATGTATATAGTATTCAAAAAGTAGAAAAAGAGAACAAGAAGAAAAGAAATGGAGAGTTGATTTGAATAAGGCTTATTTATATATGAATGAAGGGAATGAAAGGAAATTGTTAATTTTCATATGCTATCTGAACACCGCTATAAAGCAGCTCTGTTCTGATGGGATTCACACACAGGCTCAAGGTCTCTGTGGAGCCAATCATGCCATGAAAGCAAATGCGGGGTAAGTTAGGGAATCACCGGAACTCCATCACATGTCATGGCTGCTTGGTCTACATGCTTGTACAACTGGTTTTTGTTGATTCATCATCAAAATTATCGTCATTGTCCGCATATAGCAAAGAATCTGAAAATGAAGATTATCCAAATTGTGCTTATCAATTGGATTGTTTCTTTTGGGTAACCAGAATCAATTGCCCTTTCATCGTGGGAAGAACGAAAAATAAAAAGGCTTAGGCAAAACGTTTATCACATATAAACTTTAAACATCAGAGAGCGAGTAGTAGTGTGTATGTATGTATTACTTCAACGACTGTATTTCTCATTGATATTACTCATTCTTTATCGTTGTCAAGATCTCATCGTTTTCAGAGCTGCCGACCTCCGACATCTATGCTGCATGAATACGCATTTCTAACGGCCATTGTCTCCATGGCAACAGAGCTCCCTGAGAAGCTATAATACCTGAACAACAAACATTGAACGGAACTAATTTCATGCAAAATTATTCCTCTTGCAAATAACAAACAAAATCGCAACAAATACGGAAATACACATAATTGCATCAGTTGTATGCTGTGATTTGCATTTAGCATGTATCTTTCGCTTGTTTCCTCTCATTATCATGGCTCCCATCGTAACACCTCCACCAGCACCTGCACCCACAGTGACTAAATCAGTGAAAGGAGCAGCTGCAACAGACACACCTGTAAATGACGTCGATGAGAAACCATTGCCAGAGCTCATTGAAAAAGTCTTGGAGGCCATCAAGCAGGAAGAAGATAGACTGCGAAAAGAGGAAGAGCTCGTGTACGCCGTCAACCAGATTCGATTCGATAAACCATTAGCGCCAGTAGAGTATGACAGTCTCTCGGCACCACCATCTCCACCTCCCAAAGATGATGAAATAAAGGAAAGACTCAGTCTAGAAGAAGACTACCCCAGCCGCACAGTGGATTTGAAGGACACTATCAGCACTGAATATCGCGAGCGCACTAACTTCATGAGCAATCAGTGGTACTTTGATGAGTACTCTGGTATCTATCGACAAAACGCACCTGGATTATGGGGATTTCAGAGTATGCCAAGCTTGCAGCAATACACAACAACATCTTCACAAGCATCCGATACGCATATTAAACATATAACCGAAAAACTGCTTTCATCTAATAGTTCCATCCTTGATACTGCTAGTCAATCTCCGTCTCTCAAGCTTCGATTTTCTCAACGACATGGCAGTAGATCAAATCGTTCTAGTCTACCCACTAGTAGTGCCAGTAGTAGCATGATTACATCATCCATCGACACACAAGAGCACGAACAGCAGCAAGTCGATGCCTGGCCTTCACCACGTACAGTAGAGCAAGTGCATCAATTGAGAAAGCAAGCCAGAGCCACCAGAGATAGACGAAAGCAGCTTGATTTATGTCGCACTTTAATGGATGCCGCATGCCGTGATGAAGAGACTGAACATGTGACAGAATCACCCATTCCAGGCACGCCGCCTGTCAACACTCGGTACAGACAACAAGAGTTACGTAGATTGAAAAAGAAGGACCTCATGCTGGATCAAGTGCTCGTGTTGGAGGCTCAAAAGATCTTGAAACGTCTTGCGCTTGGTGGCGGTGGCATGGGGCTCGGCACAGATGGCGACGCACAGTTTTTGCTTGCCAATTGCTATGGCGTGGGCGGTTTAGGACTCCCTTTGGACAGAGAAAAAGCCTTTTCATTGTACATTCATGCCTCTAAACAAAATCACATGGAGTCTACTTACCGCGCTGGTGTTTGCTATGAAATTGGTATTGGTACACGCAGGGATTACGGACGCGCCATGTCGTTTTACCGAAAAGCGGCTACACACTCACACGTTGCTAGCATGTACAAGCTGGCTATTATCTTGATGCGGGGTTACTGTGGACAGACTATCAATATGAAGGAAGCGCTTACTTGGTTACAACGTGCTGCAGCTTTAGCCACTGCTCAAAACCCTCATGCAATGTACGCTTTAGCCATGTTTCAATTCTCTGAGGAGTTTGCCGAGAATACCATTGCCGATGGTTCGTATGCCCTGGAACTGTTGCATACATCAGCACAAATGGAATACCTTCCTAGTCAGGTCAAATTAGGCGAACTGTACGAAATTGGCGGTGACGGCTTGGTGCAAGTAGACGATGCACTCTCTATTTATTGGTATACAAGAGCTGCAGAGCAAGGTAATGCAGATGCAGCATTGGCATTGTCCAGCTGGTATTTGACCGGATCCGCTGGTATTCTTCCGCAGTCTGACCGTGAAGCCTATCTCTGGGCACGCAAAGCTGCATCTTGTCAATTGGCTGATAGATGGACAATGGCCAAAGCCTATTTCCTGATAGGAATGTACGTAGAGCACAAGATTGGGGTCAGTGAGACGTCCACAGAGGATGCAACAGTGTGGTTTGAGAGATCTGCTGCCTTGGGCCATTTAGGTGCCTTGGCCATGCTTGGGCAAAAAGAAGAAGAGGAAGAGGAAGAGACATAGGCCACATGGATATAACGACTCCTGAACACCTACATACCTGTTGCTTCATTCCTACCTGCATAGTTTCTATTATCTAATCCTTTTGTCCCTGAACAAGCAAAATTCTTTAATATAAATAATTCTCGTTTTCCTTGTCTTCTCTTTTCCTCTCTTTAACCATTCTTTACTACAAATAAAATGTTGTCTACTCACAATAACAAATCACGTATTCCGATTCCAATACGACACAACAACAACAACAAGATGGACAAAGCGGTGGTGACACCTGCCAAATTAGAACAAAAGAAAAACAACAACAAAAGTAGCTTGTTTTCAACAACATGCTCACGTATGGCACAGGAAGCCAGAAACTATAATAAGCCATATATCAAATCAGAGCACAGCAACAAAAAACCTCCTCTTTCTTCTTTTACCACTCGCAGCAAAAAAATGAACAAAAACATGCGCAAATCTCCCATCACACAACTCAAGGAGGATCTTGAAACGTTAAGGCAAAAGGTACAGCTTGTGTATATATAGATACAGCAAACACACATGCTCACCATCACTTTCTTACACACAGAAACTAGACGACGATTTGCTAGTACAGAGACAAAACAGTGCCATCTCAAAGCTAAAAAAGCAATTGGCCCTGCAGACAGAGATTCAGCAAGAATTGAAGCGAAAGGCGATGCTTCAGAGCAAACTGAAGGCCATCGTGGCAGAGACACAGGTATGTCGTTAATAGGGTGCTCAACTCTGCTTTGCTTAACACTGTTCAGCAGAGCTTTAGCGTAGACGTAGTGGACTCGCTTGATGTAAAGACCACTTTGCCACAAGATCTGTCGTCGTACACGGCTACCATTAAGGAATTACAATCACAACTCGAGGTAATTTAACGGATTCGATTTCCTGTAATTGTTACTTACTCGTCACTTCAGTCGAGAGAAGACGATTTTAAAAGAAAACTAGATCAATATCAAAGAGAGTTACAGCACAAAGACCAATGCATTCAGCGGCAACAAGCCATCCATGAACAATTACAAAGACACCATGCAGATCAAATTGCCCAATTGAATACAGCACACATGAACCGTGTGCGTAAACTACAAGCACAATACGAAAAGGAGGATGCTAGCATTCACAAGCCATCAAAACCGTCAATACACTCTATTGATATTAATCTTGCCATTGAACAGGCATTGAACGAGTTTGAGCAAGAGCAGCATAACCATGCGCCATCTACCACCGTCTTCAAACCACTTGTATATCACCCTGCAACCCTCAAAACGCAAGTGAAAGCTAACCAGCAATGGTACTCAAAGAGATACATGCCGCTGGATGCCATATCATGGCCAGCGCCTCAAACTGTGCCTAATTTAAAGAGGCAAATCCATATTTAAAAAGCAATAAAATGTTTATTGTAATGATGATTGATATTCATGAATCAAGATAGACGTTGTTGTAGCGGCGCTAGCGGTTACAGCATCTTGTTTTGGTATATAGTCTATAGATGATGTGGGTGTTGTGGTTGCAGTCTCATCTTCAGATGAATCAGAACTTAATGATGGGCTTGAGCAGTTCTTGCTGATGGGTCTAAGCGGTAGTGCAGGTGGTTGCTGTTGCTGTTGCTGTTGCTTTACGGCAATGGCTGGCTCGTTATTCAAGAACAAGTTCATCATTTTGCGATTATGTGATTCCAGTAGCTCTCTATTTCGCTCTTCACGCATCTCTTTGGAAACCTTCTTTTTGTTGAACAAATTGCCTGCCATGGTATATAGCTTTTTGTTGGTATTAATATTGAGTTTTGCTGCTTTGCTGACACTATTGAATTTTGACAGTAAGTTGGCGCTTGACTTTACAGCGGAAGAGCTCGATGAAGAAGCGACAGAAATGGCGTCTGCCCCATGAATTGATTCAGTCTTGGTGCTTTCCACGGTGATAGTCTCATGAATATCAGCATCTGTCGACTGCTGCTCTCCTTGGCCATCTTCCTCGGATGTTAGTGATGCTAACGAAGGTGCCGTGCTTGTAGTAGGTGCAAGTTGTCTCTTTCTGAACCCCATGTTGGACGCCATTCTTCGACCTGTTGACATGGCTGTGGTAAGAATGGGCGATGACACGACAATAGCTGGTGTTTCCTCATGAACCCGATCATCACTGTTACTACTACTACTGCCATTGCTATTGCTGCTGCTCGTTCGACGTAGATTAGGATTCGAATAACCTCTGGCTCTGCTGGTGCTCTGCATATTCTCTGCCTTTAAGCTGTTTGATACATCTAGATTGCCTACTGTTGCTCTACGGGCAGGCGTTTTTGTTGAAGCGGGTACTGTCAAAACATCTTGCTCTACCTGTTGTTGTGTCACTATTACTTTGGGAGGTACCACGGCTTTGTTGAGTTTATTGCCTAGCATATCTACGTCCATGTTTCTGTTGTTTGGCGTTGAGGGCATGTCTGATTTTGGTGAGCTAGGTTTTGGTACACGCTCTCCAAATATGCCGCCATGACCACCTGAAGGACAGAATGGAAAGTCGTCCATATTGGGCAAGACTATGTTCTCTACAATAAACTCACGAATCTTTGACTGGATAGCATTAGTGACCATAGACAGACGAATCTGCTTGTCAGAGACAATAGGCTGTATCTCCCACTCCATATCTGGCATCTCATAGAAACCAATCCAACAGCGGTTTGTAGGTGGAGGCTTGACTTTGACCAAGAATTTGCCCGATAGCTTTTTCAACATGACAGACAGCACCAAGGGGACTCGAATAGGCTTCATCAATGACGAATAGGTCCACGTGAAATCAGTCTGTATCACCACACGGAGACCACCTGCATAATGGATCGTAGCTTCCGCTTCGAGATCTCCCTCCGGCGTCAAGGAAAGCAGCTTTGGCTGTGTTACATACGGAATCGAGTCCCCAATATCCACACTCTGAACGATAATGTCTCCTAAAAAGCTAGGTCGTTTGATCTTTTTAGCCTTCTTGCTGATCTTGTCTTGTAAATAATGTCGCATATCGTCCGTTTTATAAAGGCCCAAGAAGAGTCGTCCCAAGATGGCGTTCAACCATTGCACTTCACGGTATTCAGCGTCTTGTTGAACAGTAGAAATCAAGGCTTGCATAGCAGATGCGTCAAAATGTGTCATATCCATCATTTCTACATGTGAGGAAGATTCTGCCATCATCTGAGTTGCTGCCAGTAATCCAAAATACCAATCCTCCTTGTCAACAGGACGAGCACATGTAATAAAGAGCTCATTATGCGTGGTCAAATAGGGGCAAGAAGAGCCGTCATCATGATGCGGTATAAGTACTTGGCTAGTGTTCATGTCCATAATGTCTGGCTTAGGCGTTAATTTCAACCACATAGATTTACTAAACATGTCATGGTCTTGTTGCTGCTGCTTATCTGGATTGTACATAGTGACATTGTAATTATGGACTGGAATGATGATTTTGCATTCGTCATCTGTTTGGTTGGTTTCGTAGATGAACAAGGCTCCACACTTTAATTCAGCATAGACATGTTCCTTTTGACGCTTGACGCCCACGCCTTGGACATAAGACAAGAGCACTGCAACATTAGATTCTGACTCTTTGGGCTTGTATGACTTTGTGAGTCTAATCCAGCCTTTCTTGCCATTTTGTGCATAGGCATTGGTGGTGTTATTGTGGACTGTGGGAGTCTGATCTTGTGTGTGTTTTGCAGTGGGTAACACAAGATAGATCAAGAGCAAGATGATGGGTATAAAGGTAACGCCTCCAAGTAGATAAATCGCTATTATTTCAATCAATGGAGGGGCTATCATTTTGATTTTAGTGAAAAAAAAAGAAAGAAAAAGAGAGGAATGATAAACATTTTAAACTATGAACCAAATATAAAAAAGATGAAATTAAGGGGTATAATTAGAGGTCAATCAGGGCAACTGAAACTTTCGCCACACACTGGCATAATAAGCAAAAGCTATTTTTATACATTTAGAAGCCATCATTAATGATGTAGAGCATCATTGTATTGTATTGCGCTCGTTAGATGATTTATAGTATTTGATTATGCAAACAAAGAAAAAGTGTGCTTCTAAATCGAGCAACTGTTATTGAAGTACAGTGCTCAACCTAAAACTAAGCATTGCCTGACGGACGTCTTTTTACTAATGCTTTGAAGCATTAATTTCTTACAACGGCAAAGAACAATTAACATCAAATTCGCCTTGAAAGTGTCTGTGATGGCAAAATTTCATTCTCAAAGGCTCAAAGAGTCAGAAGCAAGTTAAAAATGCCTTATTTTTAGCTAGACCTTTGAATTTGCATTTGATGATTTGAAACTTGAAGGCTAGAATTGAGGTCTTCAAAACGCTCTCGAGTACAAGAAATAACGATCATGCTTCAATCCAAAGACAATATGCAAAGAACCAAAGCTCTGATGCTCTGTGCAAATCTTTTTTTGAATGCTCTAAAATGATTCGAATCTATTATAGTTACGATTAGTTGTAGCCCATCACTTTGGGTATGCTCTAAAGCTATTCAATACATAATTTATCGCTATTGGTGTTCGATTCAACTTATAACTTCATGACACCAAGCATCAAATGTTCCAGCAGCAGCAGCAGTGGTAAATTTCAAATCCCGCTTCAGCCTTTTGCTCTTGATTCAAGGATGCATTTTTGATGGATTTTGACAAAAAAATCTTCTACATCTGAATCCATCACACATTTCATCTACTACTGTCCTAAAAAACTCCTCGTCTGGACAAAAGCCTTCTCAACATACGTCGATCCCCAACTTCATTCTTTTACAATCATCCACTACTTTGACCTACTTCACCTCAGACCCACCATCACGCGCTCTCAATCAGTACCATTTCCAGAACTATCCACCTACCAAGTATTCGCATGCATTCTTCAGGCAATCTGGTCCGCCCATTACCGTTTCGTTTTCGATGCAGTTCCATTTGTCCCCCACATAGTACTAGATCACATCCACAAAGCTTTATCCAAACTAGATACCGAAGAAACCCTGCACTTATCCACTTAGAACCCGAACCCCTTTTACCCAGTCTTACTTCTCCCTCAACATGACAGATGTAGGACTTTAAACAATGAAGTGATTAATAAACTAATTATTTCCCTACAAAAAAAAAAAAAAAAAATCTTCTACTGAGGATTGCTCGAATATCAATATATATAGCCTGTATAGCGTATTAGTAGCGTTAGGTACTTCTTTTCGCTCCGTTTTGAATGGTGTTAATAATTTTTCTATGTTTCACCAAAAATATTACTTAAATTGCCAAAAATAGAAAATACATTTTCCATCGAAAACTCCAATTTTGTACTAATGATTCCTTAAGATAGCAATTTCACATGACAAATTGAGCTTCTACCTTTCTTTTTCACTATTGCATGTCATGATAAAAAACCTCGTATTTAGGTTAAAAATGCGATTGTTTGATTTTTAACAATTTTCTTTTTTTTTTTTTTTTTTTGGATGATATTAGCTTTATTAGATAGTAATTAGAAATAAAGTAAATGCATCAAGGAATGGACAAGTGTATGTAAGCAAAGTGACTTGCCATATATAAAAACTATTTAGAACTTCCTAAGATTGGACAATCTTATCAATTCAGCGCTGATTTGGCGGCATACTGTATTGGCGTCGAAAGGAGTGAAATTGTAGAACTGTTGAAAGTGATTTCTCCAGATCATACGCATAATGGTGGCGAAAAAGTCAAGGATTGTAAAGTGCATGTCTAAGCTGTAAATGAAGTAACGATCGAGTTTGAGAAGCATGATGTTGTTGTAGACGAGATGGGGGTCGGCGGATTTGGGGTAGCCTAGGAACTCATTGAAGGTGGAGTTCCATACATCTATCTTGTGGGCACAACTAATCAAAAGATGTTTAGCATCTTCAACTTCATTGCATAGATCGCAACGGTCAGATTCTATGTTTGGCAAGTTACGCTGGAACAAAGCGAGCTTGTTAGATGACTGTTTGTGGAGCATCCGATACCATAGGTTACGGGCCGAGTAGTGCATATTGTTTTTGTAGAACGTTGTCCATTGCTTTTTCGAAATATTTCTGTTGAAGTGGCGGCCAACATCTATCTTGTCTAGTGATTGCATAATAAAGCGAACATCTTTGTTGGGTAGGTTAAGGATCGGCCGTTGTTGGAAAATGAGTGTGTGGGTAAATGGTTTCAGGTCGATGCCTTCTTCGATATTGTTATTGTGTATAAATGAGTGGTAAGTCAATTCTTGTTGTAGGAGTGCTTTTTCGATTTTGATCCATGTATTGCGCTTTTGACAGGCGGCTTTTGGGATGAGTTGGAACTTGGCTTGGTCATAATTGTATTCGAAGAAATCTTGTACTTTGCTGGATTTAACTGCCTCTTGTTTTAGGAATTCCAATCCTTCTTCAGGTTCTTCAACGTTGAAAATCTCGATGAGTGGAAGACTCAGTACGGTCAGGGCGCTGGGTTTCTGTTGCCAGGTGATGTTCATCGAGCTTTGTTGTCGACAGATGTCCATGGCATTGAACATAGAGTAGAATGGGTGAAATCCAGTCAGCGTATTCTTGTATCTCGCTGACTTGAAGAAGAGGGGGACTGCATGATCTGGTGTATCATGAGAGAGACGCAGTGCGTTGACCATTAGCTGGTAAGTGAAGTCCGGAATCAGTCCGGCGTTCCCTTGGAGGAGAGTTCGAATGTACCGGAACTGGAGTGCATGTTGTTGGGAGGCAATGTCTATTAATCCCAGGCCACCTTGGTCTCGCGGAAGGAAGAACGAATTCCCTTTCAGTTGCGGAAAGAGTCCAGACATCACGAATTGGTATATGATCGATTTCAGCTGCTTCAGGACGTCAAGGGGAAGCGGAACAATGCGGATGACATGCCACAATTTTGACAGAATCATAGTGTTGGCAATGTTGGCTTTACCATATATAGAGACTTGCCGTGTGCTAAAGAGCTCGACTGCCGAATTGACTTTGCCAAGGAGTTCGGACACATAGACATCGCGTTGGTGGTTGGAGAACCAGATGGGATAACCGAGATACTTGACGTACCCAGGAGAATGACTGTCATACCATTTCATCTTGAGACGCTCAGTGATGCGGTCCTTGACTCTGCGACCTTCAACACCTTTCATGGTACCACCGTGTAGGGGAAATGCGACTGACTTGTCATAATTGATCTTGGCATTGGACGCCCGGTTGTAGGTTTTGAGCCTTCGTTGCAGTTCGAGTAATTCCGAGTGAGACTTCACAAATGTGAGAACATCATCCGCATATGCGAGAACTTTGACAGGAGCAGGAGACACCCATGGAGTCTGAATGTTGCTTGGCGGTTTGGAGTGTTGGAGACTATAGCCAGAGATGTCCGGGTTGTGGATCAGGGACAGAAGGAACGGCTCGATGGCTAAGTTGAACAAGACTGGGGAGATACTGTCGCCCTGTCGAATACCCCGGCGTTGGGCAATAGGTTTCGTCAAGAATCCATTGATGTTAACATGGATGGAGTTGTCAAAGAACAGATTCAGAATGCAGTCGACGAATTGTGCGGGAAATCCAAACTTCAGCAATACTTGTGAGAGATACTGTGGGTGGACTCTGTCATAAGCTTTGGCATTGTCTAACATTAGACCCGTGTATTCGACGGAGTTGGTAGCATTGCGCCAGCTGGCGGAAGACGCATTGTCCAGAATTACCCGTAAAGACATACCGTGGTCGCCGATATATCGTCCTGACAAGAAACCGCATTGGTATGGGCTGATCAATTTGTTGGCTACTGGAATGACGCGGGAATTCATGATTCGCGTGAATACTTTGCAGTCGGCCGCAATCAGTGTTATGGGTCGGTAGTTGGCAAGGTCGCTTCGGTCACCTTTCTTGTGTAGAAGGATAATGCAGGATTCCTGCCATGACTTGGGGAACTTGGCCAGTTGGAGAGCATCATTGAATACCTGAGTTACGATGTCGCGGCAGCTAGGGTGAGATACAAGAAGATACAAGATCTCATACCCGATACCATCTAAACCTGGGCTGCTTTCTTTGGGTGTTCGTCCAGAACCTAGCAGGATATCCTCATAGTCGATTGATGCAGTAATCTGACTGGCTTCAGCAGTTGGCACGGTGGTGTCAATGTAATCCAGCATGGTGTTAAGGCATGTAGAATCAATCCGCTCGTCGGTGTACAGTTTCTGGTAAAAGCGTTCTGCAGCATTCAGCTTGGAGGCAGTGTCAAGACAGTCTTGCCCGGTGCGAGGATGCTTCAGGTTGGGGATGGTTCGCTGGTCTACACGGTGCTTAATGGTTCGATTGATGTATCCAGGAGACTTTTCGCTGTTTTCGAGCCATCGTTTCCCGGCTTTAAGAAGCTGAATATCCACAATTTCCTGTTGTAATCGAGATAGTTCCTTCTCAATATCCTGCAACATTAGCCTCAAGCAAGTAGGGTCATTTCTGTAGCGTCGCATCAAGTTGTTCCGTTCGCTCTGTAACTCCTTGATTCTCGCCTTTCGCCAGTGATCGTGTGTACGTGTGAACTGGATTGTAACTTGTTTGGCCTTCCGTTTGATTATATCCCATTTCTCTTGAGCAGACAGTGAGCTGTCAAGTTTTACCGCCACAAAAGTCCTGAGCTCGTCGTCCAGTTTCTGTCGGTATTGGGGGTTCTTTGCAAGGTGAGGGTTAGCTCGCCAAAGTCCTTTACCGCAGTTCGTCAGTCCGGCAGTGTATGTCTTGGTCAATAGTGCATGGTCTGTCCAATCTGAACCAATGAACGAATTAGTGGCATCGCTCATTTTGGAGGCTATATCATGACCGGCAAACATATAATCAATGGTAGACATGGTGGATCCGCGCTTGAAGGTATACTCATGAGGTTCATTTTTCGGATTGAGGCAGTCTGAAAAGTGAGTGTTCAGGAATTCGATAAACTGCTTTGGCTTCCCTGCACGTTGAGTATGGTGATAGGTGGAGGTGTCGAAACAGTAGTTCATGTCGCCAGCAATGATCAGTGAAGGAATGATTTCAGGCATAGTTTTGAGGTGGCTGATTATCTGACCGAAGAGACCGTTCCTGGCCCTATAGTCATCCGCATGAGCATAGATATTAAGTATATAAATTGGTGGCATATTGTGATCAACGAGCGAAATTTTGGCTAAGATACCCCTTCCTTCGTCGAAGATTTTCATTTGTTGTAGGTGTAGAGCTTGATTGAAGTTGATAATTCCACATTGACTGGTCCAAATGGCTTCATGGTACTGGAATTGATATTTAAAATTGGTGGTGATGCTTTCAAAGGAGTGTGATTGGACGTTTGTTTCTTGACATAGTAAAATATTGCATAGTTCTCCTTTGAGATACCTTATAAAGTTGTTGGTGGATGTGATGTTGTATTGTTTGTAAAGGTTCCTGCAATTGATGGAACCTATCCTAATATTGATATTTTTAGTGTACGTTGTCTCACTCATTAGATTTATAATGATTTGGTTGTTGATGAAACGCCGTGCGCTGCATCCGCCATGTCACTATCCTCCTGTTGCTTGAAGAGTTTCTTGGCATGTCCCTCTTCAACCGAACCCGTGGGGGATGAGGCCATCTCGTTCCTCTTGTGAGACGCCTCAACCTTTGCAGCATCTTCACCTCTGGAAACCTTTGGCTTGACAGCCCGAAGGTTATACCGGTCCCTAATGGTAGCTGTGAAGGAGGCATCAGATTCCTCTCCCGCAGTACCGTTGGTGTCTTCATATTCAGATTCTTCAGAGCATGGCTCGGCAGGCTGGTTGGCCTGTTGTTCCTCCTGGGTTTCATCAAGCTTGTCACCATCGGGAGATCCACTGCTTGAAGATTCCGCTACTATAACCACTGTGCTAGCAAGCTCAGCAACATCCTCCGTGTTAGAAGTCTCAGCAACAACTTCAGTGCGAAGAGTCTCAGCGACAACCTCTGTGCTAGAAGGCTCAGCAATAACCTCAGCGTCAGAAGGTTCGTTGGTCTCCTGAGTATCTTGCATAGGAGCATCTTCCGTAGTTATAGCAGATGTCACAGATGTGACAGAATCCGTGTCACTGATGTCCATAGAATGGTCATCGCTAGTCGTTTCCTTCTTCTTACCAAGGTATTTTGGCTTGGAAACCTGCATCAGTTCAAAGAGATCGACTTCTCTTCCAGTAGGCTTGGGGGTAGAAGTGTGTTCCTGAGAATCAGAATTGCGACGACGGCGTTCCTGAGAAGGTTGCTCCTTCTTCCTATTCCAATAAGCCTGGGGACAAGCAGCAATCAAATGCTCCAAGCTGCCACATTTATGGCAAGCCTTCCTTCTCTTCCTAGGACAGTCAGCCTTGACATGGTCATCAGTATGACAGTCGGTACAGATGGGTTGCATGTTAGACCACACCAAGCGGAGGTTCTCCTGGAAATCACCAAATGCAATCTGAGGCCTCAACTCAGCTGCATAATGTTTGGATTTGTCGATATTAAGGGTGACGAATCCGCGTCCAGTAAACCAATCACCATCCTTAGAGTGGCACAGACCAACATTGAGAATATCACCATAATTTTCAAAGGTCTTGATCAAGAGAGGTTTAAGTACCTCCACCGGCTTGTAAGGAATGGCCGAAATGCTAACTCTGATAACGTTGGCATGCTTGTCCAGGGTCTTGTTGACTTGGACAGTTCCACCTTGAAGAACAAATTCCTTCTGCAAGGCCGCCATACAGTCCTCTTCAGTGGGAAAGTTGATTTCAATAACTTTGTGGTTCTTGCCAACCATACGATGTCGAATTCCAAGACCTTTGGGGTACTGTTCACGAAGACAGCTAGATAGCGACTTCTCCTTGAAGTGCATGCCGACAAACTGTGCACAATCGATGACAAACGAGTAATCATCCTGGGCTTCAACGAAAGTGGACGTGAAGTCAAGAGCTTTACCAATTACACCATTATTAGCAATGGACGGGGTGACATCGAATGGAGTTCGCTTTTGGGTGTTGATATCTTTGAAGAAAGAAGCATATGTAAACATATTGTTGCCTGGATTATGGCTAGAATCCAGCGTAGAACCACCAAGATTGGAGGTTCTGCCTTTTTCACCTAGATTGTGATCTTTAGCGGAGAAAGCCATGATTTTTAACAATTTTCCCTTACTACTACTCATCAGAAAATGAAGATTTTCATCAATCTGGAATGACCCAAAAAAAATTGACATGAAGTGTCAGCAAGCAATTACTAATCGAGAGCAATCGTTTGGTACAACTCTAACTACCAAAAACGGTCTATAAAGGGAGATATTAGAAGCTCAATACCATAAAATTTTGCTGTATTTCGGTCTATTATTTGCTCTGGAGTGATGGAATCGATATGGGGTGTGGCTTGAGTATGCTGCATTCATTGACTTGAGTGATATGCGTCTCTTGAAATAGGAGGTATGCTTCCTGTTTTGGTTGTAAAGCGTATTAACAGTGTATAAAGCACTGAATGTCAGCATTTGAGCATTATAAGAAAGTGTTAGCTAGTGATTCTTTCACCTACAAGTCGTTCCCAAGATAAACTACGTACTGTGTGCCTCTTATACTACCAGACATAATAGTTTATATACGGCATACCGCCATGCATGGATTTTCGTGCTCTGTACAGGTCGTGAAAGGGGTATACTTAATTCAATTTATTGGTGAATAGCTTACCTTGTGCTATCGAAGTGTTTCAACCAATTAAGTCGCTTAGAATGGCTGAGCTGAATACAATCAACAGCTTTGAATGCCAATGGAGATGGACTTGCAGGCAGAAGAGACTTGAAGCAGCATTTGTATACCATAGTCCGTTGTCCGCTAAAGCCCTCTGGATTCCTTTATACATATTTGCTGTAGATTAATACTTCAGACAGCCCAACATTCAATGAATCTTAACAGATGCTGAAAATTCAAGCTTCAATTGCGTTTAGATTAATATAGTTAAAATGCAAGTATTGCTTTGATTTTGAAGATGAAACTGCACCACTATTTCAGCTCACCCACTTGTAGCAAATGTTTCAATCACATCAAATATATACTAAAGCATAGAGCCAGATGAAGATAATTGTGTGTCAATAAAACTTGAAATACATGTCAGCAGCTGCACGTTGAGTATGTTACATGCTGATTTGGTATAAACATCATACATCATTGCATGTAAGAAGGCGTCAGGAAGAGTCATTTGGGGACTGCCTTTAATGGTTTTTTGGTCATTTTTTTCCTGGATGCGAATGTTGTGGAAGAAGCACATTGCTCAACTCATTTTTTCTTTCACCTCTCTATTCTTCGAAGAAATCGCAACATGTTCAAAAAGTAAATATTCGTCAACAAAAGCATACAAACCAGTGCACTGATATAACGATTGATCAATAGGTTCAGTTTCTCTGAAAACATTGCTGGTCAATCCCAGCTTAAATCTTCGGTTCAAAGAAACATTCGTACAAAGTTGAATGAATTATATCCCAAGATTGAAACTGTCTTGGAAGAGTTGATCCCTAAAAAGACACCCATCATTCAAATCAAGGGGTAACAAACAAAGGCTCCACATTGGTAATGTGCGTTATAGCTAAATCTTTCTCTCTGCTTTAGTCACGAACACATTACTTTTCTTTCTGTCAATGGCGAAATCCTCTTTTTCCAGCATTTTGATGGACCTTTCCTCCCTACACTTGCTTTATTGCACAAATGTAAGCATTCCAAACAAACAGCGTACAGCAGCAATACATGAGATGAATAACAACACACGCTAGATCCTGATATGCTTCCCAAGTTACAAGTTGATCGCGGAGCCATCAAATTTGTCTTGTCTGGAGCCAACATTATGTGCCCTGGTTTGACATCCAAGGGTGCTCGTATGGATGAAGATTTACCTGCTGGTGCAGTTGCAGCTATCATGGCTGAAGGAAAAGAGAATGCTCTTGCTATTGGCTTGCTCAAAATGAGCACACAAGACATGTAAGTACTATGGGTGGATGATAGGAAAATATGGAGGCTAATAAACAATGTGATACTAGTAAATTGGTCAATAAGGGCATCGGTGTGGACAACATTCATTATTTGACCGACCCTCTTTGGAGAGAAGTTATTCACATGTAGACCGATCGTAAAATAAACAAATCGAGAGACATTCAACTCCACCACACACGCACACACACACACGCAAACACAAACACACAAACATACAGTCCACTTGACGAATCCATTCAAAGGCATCCTTTTTCTTGAAAGCAAATAAATACTC
Source organism: Mucor circinelloides (assembly GCA_037974945.1). NCBI lineage: Eukaryota > Fungi > Mucoromycota > Mucoromycetes > Mucorales > Mucoraceae > Mucor > Mucor circinelloides. Next base: position 1,977,543 of record JBBNAA010000005.1, on the reverse strand, counting down.
TTATATACGATTATGATATTTTAAATTTGATTTGTTTATTAAAAGAGATGTTATCGCAAGCAAACAGAATATTTGTCTCTCGTGAAATTGTATATAAGCCTAAAGTTTTTAGTTGACATTTTGACAGTTTACTGAAAACACAACCCAATTTTCTAACACATCAATCCAATGAAGTTCCTTGCTATTTCTGCTGTTGTCGCCATCTGTGCTCACATGGTTCTTGCCGGTGAGATGGAACAAATGCATTGCTTGACAGAGTCTAACTTTTATATTTTCATCCAGTCCCCACTGCCAACACCAATGCTGATGTTGTCGCTCAAAATGTGGGCGTTCGCGCTGGTATGGTCACCGCATCCTCTTTTGAGGTCAACAAGAAGAAGGACAAGGACGAGGAATCTTCCGAAGACGATGAAGTTGCTGAAGCTGCTGAAGAATCTGACCGTGAAGAGAAGAAAGCCATGAAGAAGCAAGCTAAAGAGGAGAAGAAGCGTGCTAAAAAGGAAGGTAATGCTACCCACCCATATGCATTGTATCTTAAAGATCCTCACCGTTCATCTCATTACCGTAGCTAAGGAATTGAAAGCTGCTGAAGAAGAGGCTGAAAAAGAAGGTTTGTTCATCAAGTATTGTCTATTAGATGACCCTCTTTATTAACCTTCTTATTAGCTGAAGAACTCAAGGAAGCTGAAGAGCAAGCTGAAAAAGAAGGTAGAGATTGCGACATTGTATACATGAGAGAACATGCTATTAACCATTGTATTATCAGCTCAAGAATTAGAGGAAGAAAAAGAACGTGAAGGTGAGCCACATTTCCAAACAGTGCACAATGAAATTTTGTATTAACTATCATTTTCTTAGCCAAAGAGTTGGAAAAAGAAGAGGAGCGTGAAGGTTTGCATCCTTTGATATCTGTATACGACAGGGCACTGTATTAACTAGCATTTCACTAGCCGAAAAGGAAGAAGAACGTCAACAAGAAGAGGCAGAACAGCTTGAACGTGAGAAGGAACTCGAACTTGAGGAGGCTGAACGTGAGAAGGAAGCTGAGGAAGAGGCACAAAAGGAAGCTGAAGAGGCTGAAAAGGAGGCCGAAGAGAAGGCACAAAAAGAAGCTGAAGAGACTGAAAAGGACGCCAGTGATGACAAGAACTAGATAATATATGATTCATAATAAACACATACACTTTAGTACAATAATTTGATCTGCTTTTTCAACCATAAGCGCTTTAGTATTGGCAAAGATCATTTGCCTAACTGCTTTCAATTGCTTAATTCTGCCTTTAGTATACTCATTAAAGATTACATTGGACTTTTGCACTCATAGCACCTTTTGTGTTGTCAAAGTTCACACCAACTTCAATCGAAACCGCTTGCATATTACAAAGGCGTCTTAGCCTTATTCTACCCTCCACCGACTGTCAAAAATCGGGTGTAATTGTCGTATTATTAGGGCCAAAAGGCGACCTACAACTGTACACAGAAACTGATCTACTTTGAGCTACCGAAAAAGGAACTCACGTTCATGAATTACGCCGACTACAGATCACTTCTAATAATAGAGACAAATTGATATAAACAACAGCTCAATTTACACGGTAAATGAAGGATATTGATAACTTTTTTTTATTAGACATTAAATTATTTACTGTTATATACTAGAAAGTAGAGGGAATGTACAATGAAAGGTATGTTTAAGGGGGAATTTAGAGCAAAGATTCAGACTCGCTTGATGCTGATGGCGAAGATTTTCTGGTGAAGAATTGAATCAAAAGTTGCCAATAATACATGATGTAAATAGCAAGACTCGTCCAAATAGTATTTAATGCTGTACCACGCTCATTAGTAGCTGGCCGAGTTCCCATCTCTTCGTTATTAAGAGCATCGTGATCTTTTGCATTATTATTGTTGTTTACAAAAGTATCGACTATTGAATCCAGTATAGATTTCTTTGAGCTAGACTCTATATTGCCGTCAAAAGTAAAAGAATGACTAATAGACCCATAAAACGAAGAGTAGGCGGATGGCTGTTGTGGGTGCATCAGGTCAGCAAATGATTGATAAGATACAACAGATTCTAACGAGCTTTGGCTCTTAAATGATGAGGATCTTGTCACGGGGCTACTCATAGCGGGGATTTGTGCAACGCTTTGTTGTCGATTCAATTCTTCGCTAGTGGGAAATGTGGTATCATACAAGTTCATCAAATCATATGAGGACAATTCTTGCTGTTTTTGTGGCAGTTGGTTTCTATCGTCAAAATCATCGATATCAGCATCGTTATCAAAATCGTCGGCAGTGTTGAAGAAAGCATCTAATTTTTCGCTGGTAATGCTACTGCAAACGCTGTCGCTATCACTTGGGCTGTAACCAGTAGTCAATTGTTCGTCGGAGGAAGAGGAAGATGCCGAAGAAGAAGATGATGAACTAGATTCCTCTTCAGGAGATGATGGTGAGTCCAGCATTTTGTTTTGAGGTGGAATTTGGATGGTTAGTAGGTTTAGATTTGAAAGCGACTGAAATCCGTTCAGGTTGACTGGCCGTCTCTCGTCATTCTCGATCCAAATATTTTCGCCTTGGTTTTCTTGTTGATCGTAAAAGTATTGTTTTGTTGTAGTAGCAATAGTATGAGGAGAAAGAGGGGTTGTTTCAAAATATGAAAGGGGTGTCGTTGTAGCAGCAGCAGTTGACGATGGAGGATATGAGGAGCAAGAGAAGAGTTCGCCTGCTTGGTTTGATTCAGGACATAGACTGAGATTATAGAAATCCCAATTGCCCTGGTTGTCATCTTCATCATCTTCATCGCTGTAGAACTCTTCTTCTTCTTCTTCGTCTTCTTCTTGAATAAAAGGAGGTGTAAACATGAAATCATCACCTGATAATAGTACAGAAGGCTTAACGGGCGTAATGCCTAGTAATGTTTGTTGTGATTTACTGTAAATACTGTGTAGATGCCAGTTTTCTAAAAATGAATAGGGAGGAGATCTACGTCTTGTTGATGTATCAGGACAGGCTTGTCTTGTGAATTTATTGATTGTGGCATAGAAGGCACGGTTTGCTATTTCAAAATTTGCGTCGTAAGGTGTGTAGTCTTCTTGTTGTGTATTTGAATATGGACCATGTTCATCGTTACGGAAATTATTTATTTTCCTGAAACTATTTTCAGGCACCATATCTTGGCCATGGTTACTGTGATTTAATTGGACAGTAGATAACATTTGAAAAGAGGAAAGAAATGTACAAGAAATGTGTATTGTGTGCGTACGACAAATTTATATCAAAATACTATGTTTTAAAAAGGAAATCAAGGGGTAGTAAAAGAGAGGAAGAAGAGAGAGAAAAAGGGAAAAAAAAAATCAGCATTTAAATAGCCCAACAACAACAACAACAACAACAACAACAAATGACCTTATTTTTTTTTTTTTTTTTTTTTTTTTTTACTGTTAAAATGTGGGAGAGCAACAGAACAAGGTGTAACCATCTTAATTCAGAATATTAAAATTAAATTATGTTTCCATTCAGGACAATAATAACAAACCACCTTTTTGGCTGTTGCAATTGCTACATTTTAATTCATTTCCCGTTGATATTGCAAGATGCCCAAACAAACCAACTTGTAGATCAAAACAATCTTTTTCCATGCTTTGTTTGTTGAAACCTGCATTTAGTTTCTCTTAAAAAAAAAAAAAACTCGCCCTGTAAACAAACATCGAAACCTATTTAATCTTAATGCAACGTGTTACCACAACTTAAAACCAGCAAAAGCCCCGCCCAAATGTCTCGCTTCATTTTATTGTCTTTTTACTCTATTCATCGAGGGTGTAAACAACATTTAGCACATAGATGCTACAGGATATTGGCCATATTGATTCACGCTCTTGTCCTCTTTGATCAGAAATGTACTGACAAGCCAATTTTTTGATCCAATGTGTAACGCCAAAAAAAAAAAAAAGATGACATGACAACACTACAGTTCTTCATTGGAGTCACACCCGTAAAACACCATTTACCCCTCCTTTGTTTCCCTTTCAACTACCTAATAAGAAATGCCCAGAGCAGCGACAATCTTGGCTGGTATCACGTTAGTTACGGCTTTGACATATCAATCGCGTATCAATCTCATCGCAAACACTGCTCACGTTCAAGCTCAACTGGATAAAGCAAAGGAAAATGCTGATTTAGTCATTCTCAAACATAATCAGCCTTTGGTTAGACTTTCACTACAACGCCCAGCTAGCTCCGTTGAACAATTTGTAGATAATACTAAAGCATATTATAAAGGCCGCCTTGTACCTTCAGGTAAAATAGATATAACATGATTTTTTCTGGATTGTATGACTAACTTGATAAATTTATAGTTAAAGAATCTTGGAATGCTCAAGTTATATGTGTTACTTCAGCCATTATTCAATCCAATTTGCCAGCTAAAATAGGCCAATTTGTAGCTACAAATGTGTTTGGTTGCAAAAGTTAAATAAAGTTATCGCATCATATTTATTCATCTGTTTGTCCTGAATACTGTTTGTCTTGTACAATCATTTTTTTTTCCATTGTATGGCATTTCGTTGAAATAAGCAATTCAAACAACGCATGGTTTAGAACAGAAATTTTTCCGTCATCCATCGGGCAAAGTGTAAATATAGTCTTTTTGCCTTTTACAACCCACCATTTTACGTACGAAATGTTCTCTGCCATCTGCCTGTCAAACAAGCAAACCTCGCCTGACTTCAAGTATGGATTGGAAGAGAAAAAACTCACTCTAGATATACCAAAATCGGGCGAAACAGTCGTGCAAGTGCTCGCTGCCTCTTTGAATCATCGGTAAATGCTATATAAAAGCATGTATATGAAATGCTCACACCTTCAAAGTGACGTATATATCATGAAGGATCAGTTTATGGGTGTTACAACAGGAGGCATCGTTTGGTCCGATGCAGTAGGTCTTGTTACTCAATGTGGTGATAATAGTAATTTTCAACCAGGTGATAGAATCTTAATTAATCCTGGCAGAGGTTGGGAAAAAGATGCTGAAGGTCCTGAAAGTGCGTTTTCCATGTTGGGATTAAATCCCTGTACAGGTAGATTTCACAGACTAGACACATTTGACAATCATTCAATGGCAACATTACAGGTGTCGCTGCTGAAAAGGTTTTGGTCGAAACAAACGAGATTTTTAAATGTCCAGATCATTTATCAGATCAAGAAGCTGCTGCCTTACCTTTGGCAGGATTGACTGCATACCGGTAAACAACACAGTGTCAAGTTAATACAAGCAATTCTTAACATGCTATTGTAATAACAGTGCTGTATTCTCCAAGTGTGGAATCAAACAAGGTGATAATGTGTTGATCACTGGCATTGGCGGCGGTGTTGCTCTTTTTGCATTGCAATTTGCTGTGGCTGTTGGCGCTAATGTCTACGTTACATCTTCTAGCCCTGAGAAGATAGACAAGGCAATTGCATTGGGAGCTAAAGGAGGCGTTAACTATAAAGATGGTAAGATTCATTTGATAGGACGACGTGTTTAATTAATATGTTTTATTAGCAAACTGTATGCAACAGTTGAAAGAAATGTTGAACGGTGGTTTGATTCGTGCTATTGTTGATGGCGCTGGAGGTTCTTTATATGGTCAATATCCTTCAGTTATGAAGCAAGGTGGCATTATTGCCAACTATGGCCAAACATCCAACGAACCAATCACTTTCTCCATGTATCAAGTAGCCCAAAATATTGAATTACGTGGTTCTACTATGGGATCTCGTCTTGAGTTCAAGAAAATGATTGATTTTGTAAACCAGTATAAAATCAAACCAATTGTATCCAAGGTTTTAAAGGGTCTGTCTGTCGACTCTGTTCAGAATGCTGTTGATTTGATGGAGTAAGTCATTTGTTGGTTTAATCATTACCATTTAATTATTCACATTTCGTTATAGATCCTCTTCTCAGTTTGGTAAAATCGTTATTGACATTAATTAATTCGAAAAGAAGCTAGCTTTTCCTGGTGTGAATACAAAGTTCTTTGGCGTGATTCTCATGGTTCATCAGTTTTCTCTTTTCGTATGGATTCATTAAATACATGATAAAAAGTAGAGGGGTTTCGTTGCAATTGTGGTCGATATATATTCATTGTAGTTTTGTATCTTTGCTGGGCAGATCTAGCAATCATCTGCTCGACTGAAAAGGACTTACGTATGCCTGCCATGAACATTTCTTCTTATTTACTTGCGACTTGCAATGTCGATTATCTCCAAAACAGGACCATTTCAATATCATACCTACCACTATTTTTCTACAATAGTTTCGAGAAAAAAGAACAAAATTGTAACTGCAACCCAAATTTGGTTCGCTACTGGCTTCGTTGTGGAGAAATTTAGTAGGAATTGCTTTCAAGATTGAATATGACCAAATTGTTATGTCAACAAGTCGAGATAATTAGATCTGCCAAAGAGTTTTTGCACTTTTATTCACAATGCATCCAGAGGAAGCATTTATATACTTTCCATTATGCTAGGATGGTTTACAGCATAATGATAAACTATAATACAATAAGAAGGTTTGAAATCTACGCAACAAGTGATAATATATAAATTATGCTTCTCATGATTTGCCTAGAAAGGTTTTAAGATTACCCTAAGAAGGCCACGAGTGTTGTGATGAGTTCTTATTACTATGTTATTTGATATGAGACAGGTGCTATAGCTAGTACAGATTCTCCCGTAAATTTCAGATTTGTAGTGGTCTGTCATTCCGGTAAATCAGCCTGCTGGTATAGCCGTTTTTAGACGCTTAAAAGATTATAATAAATGAATAATAACATGATTTCCCATACCTTCTAGTTCTTTTCTAGATGATATATTTTTTGGGCTCGATGCAGCTATTGTTGTATATAAAACGTTGAATCCTTATTAGGACTTCATGAGTAAGGATTCTGCACAACATAATAAAACGATGATGGATTTGTTGTCCTAGAAGGGTTACAATTTTCTATCTAAAATTAAGATATTGTTTGATAGATAATTCCTAATGTAATGTAATATACTACTATATTATATTTCAGTTGTCTGTAACAAAAAGACGAAACACAGGAGTGAGACGGGAAAATATGAAAAATGATCCAACTTTGGATGAATATTTCTCCATGATTTACTAAGTGAGTCAATGTTGCATAGTGCTTGACTTTTGTTTCTTGTTTAATTTTCTATACGATGGTATGGCTATTATTAGTATTTTCAAAAATATGTCGGGTAGTGCCCGCTTGAGGCATATCAAAATACATGACTTTGAGTTATTTCATGAAGGGAACGTTTATTAGGTGTTTTTGACTTTTAGATTATGTTGAGGCTAATGTAGAGCTATCGAATGCTTATTTTCTTGCTCAAATCTGATTAGTATTGGCCGAGATATCACATAAAGTTATGTCCTTGCAAAATTGGCCATCTTTGACCAATTTTGCCTTACCCTCTACAGGTTAAACAATGAGCTGACAATTTTTGGGTCAGACGTTTTTGCTCATTTCTCTACGTAGAGTCAAGCTAGAACATCCAGTAAGAGCTCAAATGATAGGAATTTTTTTGCTTTACAATAATAACAGCTGTTACAAGTAGGTTTATTTTGACAGAGATGGAGATATTATTGAAAAAGCATCAAAATCTGACAAAAAATGTTCTGTCGTTTTGAAACGTCCAGTGTTGATCAAACCAGACAAGATTAGTACCATTCGATGCGCCTTTAAATTCTGCACAAGTTTGATATATACTTGAATAACTGTTTGTTATCAAAAATTGCCAAGTTTAGGTCATGACAGATTTCATGATGATGGATGGCCACATTCGAAGCAATAAGGATTTCAACCTCAGTTTGATATCATTTACCCCTCCTATTATATCCAGAGCAGTACACTACTCGTGACGTCAAGTTTGCAACTTTTTCTTTCTTTCCCATTCCCCCGTTTTTCTTTTTCCATAATACCCCCGTTTTTTATACTACTTTTACTGCTAAACCTACTGTATTATTATTCATCTTGTTATTGAAGGCAATAGCAGGAAGGTCATCAAACGTGCAATTGTTGTTAGTTGCTAGCATATGCAGGTGAGTGTATTTACTGTATCGATTATCCAAGTCTATTACTGTATTAATTAATTATTCTTTTTCTTTGTTTAGAATAATAATAGCTACCGACGACTGCTTCAAAACTAAAGGGAAGAACGCAACAACAGCTGGTGAACACTGCTTCGACTTACGGTATTATTGCCACCACCATCACCGCTTCTCTGAAGTATTATCAATTGCTTTTTCTGAATACGGTATGTACCATTGGTTAATTATTACTTTTCATTGAATCGTAACTAACTGAATTAGTATTCTCTCTTATTTTTAGGAAATAACAACCGTGTATATTCTAAACTCCAGCAAGACCTCTGGTGCTATTTCTCGCTGCTTTTTTGACACTACTCCTCTCTGTAGCATGTCATTTGCAATGCTGTTTTTGTCTGGTGGTTTAGTGCTGTCTGCAACAAGTCATTAGTAGCGCTGTTCCTCCCTGGTTTGGTGCTGCTATCTGCAAGTCATTTATAACACTGTTTGTGTTTGGTTTGGTGCTGTCTGCAAGTTATCTCAAGTGGCGTTACTCTCTGGTGGTTTGGTGCTGTCTTCTTCTGCAAGTCATCTGTATTGCTAGGTTTCTCGAGTTCCGTGGATCAGGTTAGTTTCAATGATGTCTGCTATTCAATAATATTATCTTACTGATTACACCATTATGCTAATAGAATATAGGCATCAAGCACAAGGCGGTGCTCAAAGACATTAGATGCAGAACCTCTGTTGTGAGTTGCTCATCAAGTAAGTATAAATGACGTAGATTGCTGGATACAATAATGCTGACTATTATTGTATTATTTTGATGTAATGTGTAGTAGGCAGCAAGTACAAGGTTACGACGACTAATGGATGATTAATGGATACTGACACTGGGTGCAATCGGAACTGCTGATAGTTGTTCAGGTATTTATATCATATGGCATTGATTGAAGAATACAATAATACTAATTATATCATCATCATCTTGACTATTATGTATAATAGGCAGGCAAATGGGAATGAACACGGACACTACTGGATGCTACAAGAGATCATCAGTCAAGTTATTTTTTTCTGTGAAGGACAACAACCATAGCAATAGTAGTATAGATACAGCCTGTACATTTTTGTTAGCTTCTTTTTCTCCCCCTTTTTTTTCTTGGCTTTCCGCCCCCCCCTTTTTTTTAACTTTCATCTGCATGTAATGTTATTACCCTCACTATTTTTTTTCTTTCTATGTTTCTTTGAAGCATACTTTTTTTTTTACGTTGAGTGGATGTGCCTATCACTGAAGCTCAACAATAACAAGATTCCGAGGCTAGGATTAGATAGGCTGGTCCAAACTTAATTGTTGTTCTACTTACTTAGCGACAGTTGAGGGTCTTAATAAACATAATTCCTCATGTTAGGGGTGTAGTAAGGCACGCTCTGGCACCTGAGGGGTGGTCTAATTGAAATACTACCTAATTGCATTTTTGGGTAGTACTTCAAATTCCGCCTAACATCGTTGCAGAGGAGAACTATGGCAAAATTTTTCTAGGTTTTTCAGTATATAGAGGTAATAAATAGATATAGCTTTTCTACGTTTCTGGGCTGTTTCATGCGTTGTTTTCATTGCTTGAAGTGATTTGACCACTACAGTATGCGAAAGATCCTGTAAAGTTCTGTAAACGGCACATGTAAATTTGAAAGTTTGAAGTTTGACTAAAATCTTGTATGCTTATTGTGTAAAGCAAGTGTGGAATACATCCACTATCATCTGCATTCCGTACACAGTTCATCCAGTTACCGTAGTAGTATTTTGATATGAATTACTATTATGTGCACTTAATTATTAGACGTACAACAATACAGATTTATACCGTATATACAACATACCGCAGGCTATAGATGGCAGCATTAGCATGGATGTTGGCGCTATAGACTGATGCTTGTAATCCGACATCGAATACGGATGTTTGCCACATTTAGTCAAATGCCAAGATCGATGCAATATAAGACGTATGTCTCAGAAGATGTACACATGAAGATCCACACTATACAATACATGCTTATATCCTTGATACTAGTTACAGAAGATACATTATGTACTAGTACTACAGACTTGTACATTATATGTTATGCTATAGACATGCACATAGTGACATGCTATAGACATGCCACATATCTAGATAAGTGCTAAGATGTATACAGAACAATGATATACGCTCAGATATATACTATTAATATAGACTAAGAGACTGTACCTATAGGATACATGCTACTAGTAGATCGATATTAGTAATCCTCATACGAAGGACAGATCAGGGTACTTCAATTCGGATAAGATTCTATTCATTCATCCAGATGAGCTGAAGTATGTTTAGCCTGCTGAGGTTTCCTTTAGCAGAAATAATCTACTAAATGTTAATTGATCTGATTTTTTGACTTACATATATGCCAATCCTTAATAGCAGAACTTTTACCCATTTAGGTCATGACATTTTTTAAGATGATGCATGTATCATCCTTATTCTAAACAATAGTGATTTCGATGTCAGCGACCTTACACAGAGGAAGCTTCTCATTGTACTGTATGATCCTCTTTGAACTCGGGGCATGGCATAACGCACATAATAAGTTGCGAATCTATTGTTATAGAGGGATACTTTACTTGTTAATGAGTGTTGTTTTCAAGACTGGGTGATTGTAGCTTACTTTTTCTTGTTTCGTTTATGCATTCGAAAATGAGGCATGCATCTACTCCCAGCTAAAATGTGGACTCCCCAATGTCCATTATCTCGACAACAAGGCCTTTCTAATACCATGTCCTCTGCTAAAAGTTGCCTCATTTTAGTCGTACTACAATAGTTTTAGGTTATCTCATATTGTGTATTATGGGACCTCATATCTGGTCATGGATGTTGGAAATGATTTTCAAATTTTGACTTTTGGACTTTTGGACGATCAAACATCGAGATTTTAAATATTGATGCTACAGCTTTGAAATTAGCATGTTTATATAACCGATTTTTGTGAGGAATGTGAAAATAAAATTGGATTTTGAATAGAATGAGTTGTTGTTGTTGAGACATCAATGAATTCAAGATTTAATGAATTTTGAGCAGATGCTCCTAGTAAAAGTCATTGGATTGATATATAAATGTTTGTTATATGAGTAGTAAACGTTGTTTGGGGTAGTTTGTTTGACTAGAGAGAGCTGTATTTGGGTTTGTAATAGACAATGTGAAGCAGTAAGACGGGAAAATGTGAAAAATGATCCAACTTTGGATGAATATTTCTCCATGATTTACTAAGTGAGTCAATGTTGCATAGTGCTTGACTTTTGTTTCTTGTTTAATTTTCTATACGATGGTATGGCTATTATTAGTATTTTCAAAAATATGTCGGGTAGTGCCCGCTTGAGGCATATCAAAATACATGACTTTGAGTTATTTCATGAAGGGAACGTTTATTAGGTGTTTTTGACTTTTAGATTATGTTGAGGCTAATGTAGAGCTATCGAATGCTTATTTTCTTGCTCAAATCTGATTAGTATTGGCCGAGATATCACATAAAGTTATGTCCTTGCAAAATTGGCCATCTTTGACCAATTTTGCCTTACCCTCTACAGGTTAAACAATGAGCTGACAATTTTTGGGTCAGACGTTTTTGCTCATTTCTCTACGTAGAGTCAAGCTAGAACATCCAGTAAGAGCTCAAATGATAGGAATTTTTTTGCTTTACAATAATAACAGCTGTTACAAGTAGGTTTATTTTGACAGAGATGGAGATATTATTGAAAAAGCATCAAAATCTGACAAAAAATGTTCTGTCGTTTTGAAACGTCCAGTGTTGATCAAACCAGACAAGATTAGTACCATTCGATGCGCCTTTAAATTCTGCACAAGTTTGATATATACTTGAATAACTGTTTGTTATCAAAAATTGCCAAGTTTAGGTCATGACAGATTTCATGATGATGGATGGCCACATTCGAAGCAATAAGGATTTCAACCTCAGTTTGATATCATTTACCCCTCCTATTATATCCAGAGCAGTACACTACTCGTGACGTCAAGTTTGCAACTTTTTCTTTCTTTCCCATTCCCCCGTTTTTCTTTTTCCATAATACCCCCGTTTTTTATACTACTTTTACTGCTAAACCTACTGTATTATTATTCATCTTGTTATTGAAGGCAATAGCAGGAAGGTCATCAAACGTGCAATTGTTGTTAGTTGCTAGCATATGCAGGTGAGTGTATTTACTGTATCGATTATCCAAGTCTATTACTGTATTAATTAATTATTCTTTTTCTTTGTTTAGAATAATAATAGCTACCGACGACTGCTTCAAAACTAAAGGGAAGAACGCAACAACAGCTGGTGAACACTGCTTCGACTTACGGTATTATTGCCACCACCATCACCGCTTCTCTGAAGTATTATCAATTGCTTTTTCTGAATACGGTATGTACCATTGGTTAATTATTACTTTTCATTGAATCGTAACTAACTGAATTAGTATTCTCTCTTATTTTTAGGAAATAACAACCGTGTATATTCTAAACTCCAGCAAGACCTCTGGTGCTATTTCTCGCTGCTTTTTTGACACTACTCCTCTCTGTAGCATGTCATTTGCAATGCTGTTTTTGTCTGGTGGTTTAGTGCTGTCTGCAACAAGTCATTAGTAGCGCTGTTCCTCCCTGGTTTGGTGCTGCTATCTGCAAGTCATTTATAACACTGTTTGTGTTTGGTTTGGTGCTGTCTGCAAGTTATCTCAAGTGGCGTTACTCTCTGGTGGTTTGGTGCTGTCTTCTTCTGCAAGTCATCTGTATTGCTAGGTTTCTCGAGTTCCGTGGATCAGGTTAGTTTCAATGATGTCTGCTATTCAATAATATTATCTTACTGATTACACCATTATGCTAATAGAATATAGGCATCAAGCACAAGGCAGTGCTCAAAGACATTAGATGCAGAACCTCTGTTGTGAGTTGCTCATCAAGTAAGTATAAATGACGTAGATTGCTGGATACAATAATGCTGACTATTATTGTATTATTTTGATGTAATGTGTAGTAGGCAGCAAGTACAAGGTTACGACGACTAATGGATGATTAATGGATACTGACACTGGGTGCAATCGGAACTGCTGATAGTTGTTCAGGTATTTATATCATATGGCATTGATTGAAGAATACAATAATACTAATTATATCATCATCATCTTGACTATTATGTATAATAGGCAGGCAAATGGGAATGAACACGGACACTACTGGATGCTACAAGAGATCATCAGTCAAGTTATTTTTTTCTGTGAAGGACAACAACCATAGCAATAGTAGTATAGATACAGCCTGTACATTTTTGTTAGCTTCTTTTTCTCCCCCTTTTTTTTCTTGGCTTTCCGCCCCCCCCCCCCTTTTTTTTAACTTTCATCTGCATGTAATGTTATTACCCTCACTATTTTTTTTCTTTCTATGTTTCTTTGAAGCATACTTTTTTTTTTACGTTGAGTGGATGTGCCTATCACTGAAGCTCAACAATAACAAGATTCCGAGGCTAGGATTAGATAGGCTGGTCCAAACTTAATTGTTGTTCTACTTACTTAGCGACAGTTGAGGGTCTTAATAAACATAATTCCTCATGTTAGGGGTGTAGTAAGGCACGCTCTGGCACCTGAGGGGTGGTCTAATTGAAATACTACCTAATTGCATTTTTGGGTAGTACTTCAAATTCCGCCTAACATCGTTGCAGAGGAGAACTATGGCAAAATTTTTCTAGGTTTTTCAGTATATAGAGGTAATAAATAGATATAGCTTTTCTACGTTTCTGGGCTGTTTCATGCGTTGTTTTCATTGCTTGAAGTGATTTGAACACTACACTAGAGCTATTATACTACCTCTCTGTTCCAAAAAATTGCTGTTTATTCATCAGAGCATGCTTTATAGTTTGAGTGGACTCGATAACCAAAAGTTATTACTTTGGAAATGGTATATATAGCAATCTTCGATTGCGCAAAAGTAATACCCTAATGGTAAATACCCTGCAAACATGTACTTTTGACTCAGATCAGAAAGATTACATGGATAAAATGCCAGTGAATAGGCCAGTATTAACCATCCTCACACTACGACGGACTGATTGAGATGCTTTAGAATAGCGCCTCCTTATTCATCCAGGCAAATTCATACGTTTAGTTTGCTAGGATGTCGTTTCAGCATAAGTCAAATTATTCATTGACCCTTGTAGAGTTACGCGTCAATTCATGTTAGTAGATCTCTTATCCATAATCAACGTATGCAAAAAAGATTATTTAACTGGCTAGTACAGATTTTTCAGTTTGTTCAACGCCTGAGCTTGTTTATATGTAATCGTGTGTTTTTATCGAATTGACTCTATCTTGTATAGTTTTCTTTTTTTTTTTTTCTTCTTTGCCGATTGTATATTATCAATCCATAATTATAATATATTGGATGGCTAATCATAATCTGTAAAAGGATTGTCAGAGTTGGTGAAGAAGCAAGTCTTTTAGAACGCTCAGAAGACTAATGTAAGATCTATGTCATACAAGAACATCATTTTTTGGGATTTCTGTGTATGAACAATGGTTAAACATTTTATACCATAATTGTACGAATTGCTGGAAATGACAAAACTCCCGCTGTCTTATGAGTATTGAACCAATAGTATTAAGCAAATGCATGAAAGTACATAATATGTTTGTTTTGTCACATTGTCTTATCTGTATTATTAAAAGTCTAAAGTCTGATAATCTGTGACACAGCTCATAATACCTCATTCATCTTCAACAACGCGGTAATTATCAGTTTTTGTTACTGGGATGATGGAGTAACCAAGCTTGCTACATTTATATATGGATACCGGTTTTAAGCCTCGTTACTGAAACCAATTATATTTCCCCTAGCTCTTCTTGTACTGTACCTGAAATCTCAAATAGGTAACAGAGACAATTTGCTCTCTTTGATTTGTATCCATTGTCCTGAATAATCTGCAAAACATTCTATTCAGACTCAGTAGAAAATAGAAAGAAGAAAAGACAGTTTGACAACTGTTGATTAAGTGTAATAAGAGCACTTTATGGGACATGTGCTTGTGTGCGTGAGCAGTAGAGAATGAAACGTTTACACTGTGATATATATAATGATTTTAATTTCTATACAGCATGTTTCCACGGTGGAATAACACTATCTAATATATGGATATAAAAAGTAATTGTTATCAATGCAACCAAGATATACAGCATAGTTCATGAAGAGAGGCAGTGTTTATCAGCACGTGTCGCATCTAGAATCGAAGCTTAAATAATTACTCGGAGGATTTGGCCCGTACATACTCTTCTATAAAAGGCAACAAGAAAGATAAGAATATTATCGCTCATTCCGAAAAGATCGTATTTAAAGGGGTATCCAAGTAGTATATGTGTTCAAAATAGACATCTTATCGGATGTACCGATATACGTTTGATCTATGATGAGATATTATTTTTATGGTTGATTTCATTTGATGATTTGTGAGTATTATATATAATCTCGTCAACTCTCATTGTATTGAGCATTATATTATGCCCTAATATGACGTACAAGTGGTTAATGTGAAGACATCGGAAATGACCGGGTTACACTTCAGCTTACTGAAGCTTGGGATTCCAATATACAGGAACCAACTATCAAGATGTTATTTGGAAAGAAGTTGATCGAAAGTAGTAGTAACAGCCATGCCGTGTGAGTATCTAGGCGGTCATATATATATATATATATTAAACTGAATGATTTCCTACTCTATATTCCAATTCAGGTCTGTTGAAATAGATAAGTAATACGGCTGTCTTCCAGTCACATGCGATAACTGGCATAACTAGAATCAACAAAAAAGGTAATTTGCGATTGCCATTTTATTTGACCAGCGATCCAGCTTCAGCCAACTCTATTATGATAGTATTGTAGAAAAGAGAGTGTAGCACATAAGAAAAATGATCGCGTTTAAAGCAATTAATTATCTCCTTTCTTTCCCTCTTTCCAATCTTTTTTTCATTCAAGTTTTTGTGAATTGACAAAAATAAACCATCTGATTTGTATAACACATCCCACATCTATATTCAATTGAAAAGAGACAGCACTACCAAGCAGCCTATGGGCATCATTTTCTTCCGTATCTATAGTCACTTAATCCCACCACCATGTCGTTGA
This sequence comes from Mucor circinelloides, assembly GCA_037974945.1. NCBI lineage: Eukaryota > Fungi > Mucoromycota > Mucoromycetes > Mucorales > Mucoraceae > Mucor > Mucor circinelloides. Next base: position 1,961,277 of record JBBNAA010000005.1, on the reverse strand, counting down.
TCAGCAGCAACAAAACCAAGAAGCCAACAATTATGGACCAACTACTATCCGATTCCTTATTTCCGCCCACTCGCCCTCGTCCTCCTCCCAACAGCAATGACATTCAAACAACCGGAACAACAATTGACGAACAGCAGCAGCCAGAAGACGAAACCAAGAAAGATCCATTGGCCAGTAGAGTATGGAGAATGTATACTAAAGCAAAGGATACGTTACCAAATGGATCTCGAATGGAGAATCTAACCTGGAGAATGATGGCAATGACATTAACCAAGAAAAAACTAGCTGAGCAAGAAGCGGCGACACTTAAAGCCAAAGCAGAAGAAAAGGAGCAGGTTGAAGCCATGGATGTTGACCAAAAAAACAATCCAACTACACCTCCTGCTGCTGATGACACTACTGGTTTGCTGTCTTCATCTGCTCCGCCTTATACAATGCTAGATTTTTTCAACAATAACCAACAACATTCTCATCAAGATGATTATAGCTCAATGCATGAAAATAGAACTAACGTGCTTATCACTGGAAGTACAAGAGCTATTACAGGCAACTATGATGCTCCAAGATTCACTGTAAGCGTAGTACCTGTGTTTGCTAAAAAAAAAAAAAAAAAGTCATTCAAACTAACAAGTAATCAATTGAATAGCCTGTCAAAAGAAGAGTAAATTATGATCGAAATAATAGCATCACTATACCGTCTTTGGATGAAGAAATCGAAAGAGATGATGATAGCACTGGTGAGAAGAATAAGCAAGATGCTGTAGATCCTTATTCATTAGACGAAGAAGACTTTAAAACGTTTACTGGCAACAATGGCCAACTAGCTCCTGTATCTCGATCTTACTTCAACACTGTTCAGAACGAAGGAAACTATTCATTCAGCAGCAACACGCCTTCATTACTTCAGCATCAGAGCAACCCATATTCACCATCATCTCCTCCAATAGCACCTAACTCATTTTATTTTGATTCACCTGCTCAAAATGTATTACTGCCAATGCAATCTCCACCAGTCGCATCTCTACAACATCAGCAACAACAGCAGCAACCGCTCAACACAAACACCGGAAGTTTGAGTTTTGAAGAAATCTTGAATGTCTACTACAACCAACCCAACGTACAAACACCAGATGCGTTTGATACGTCGTCTACTGCTGGTATTATGCACTTACAATCAGTGCATCTCACATCATCTGTAGCAGGAGATTCAACCTCAGCATCTCCTCCACAGTCTGTATCATCACCTCACTCAATGTCAAGTTCAGATTATCATAGCTTCGATGACGACGACATGGACGAGGATGACAGCAAGAGATTGATGGGCAAATACAAAAAGCCCAGGTCAATCAGTGGATCTCGCCAGCAACAGCAAGCGTCCAACAGCAGTAAATCTGGCCATGTTGCAGCCAAAACGCAATGCTCCAATTGCCAGACTACAACAACGCCACTTTGGCGTCGTGATCCTGAAGGTCATCCACTCTGCAATGCATGTGGATTATTTCTTAAATTGCACGGTGCAGTAAGGCCCCTTAGTCTTAAAACAGATATCATTAAAAAGCGGAATCGCGGTAATGCTAATGGAGCAGGCAGTAGTAGCAATGGCGGTACAGCATCGAGTGGTAACGTAACCAGTAAATCCAACCATAAAGCAATGAAAATGTACGGTAAAAAGCAACAGCAACAACACCAGCAGACAATGGACGCTAGGAAAGAGGAGAATAGTATCAATAAATCCTTACTGGACCGAAGAAATACTGTTCACATTGCACCACATCAACCCAATGCTGGCAACCACAGGCCAATGCTACCAGCAAGGCCTATTAGTTTAACAGCAAAGAGACAGAGACGTACGTCAGATATGCTACCTTCTAGTAACAATCATTTGTTATCGTCGCCACCAACACCAATAAACAACGCCTTTCCTCTTCAACAACAGCAACAAATCTCTCCTATTACTACACCTCTGACATACACATCCTCCCCGCCACCTACAGCACAAGTACCCACAGCGGTCCCCTTAACGCAATCAATAGCAACTACGCCCACAACCGAATCACCCACAAACCTGCCCGCTGCGTCAGCAACTAATGCAGCTGTTTATGCTATATTGGAATCCATTGGTATACACTTGAATAGTTTGCCGGTTGAATTACTGCCATTGATTGCTTCAGCAGCTAATTATCATGCGGCCAACAAGCAACGGATACAAGAACAGGAACAGAAAACAAATGTAACGTCATTGTTGAGCAATGTTCTGTATCAACAGCAGCAGCAGCAGCAACAAAGCGGGCCATCATCATCAAACAATCAAGGTTTATCTCAATTTACACAACAATTTCCGCAACTGCAACAGCTGCAACAGCTACAACATCATCAGCAACAACAAAAACAACAACGTGATTTTGATTCCTTAAACAATCAACATTCACCTTGATTCTAATTTCTATTTCATGTCACCAAACACGTATGCTATCTCTCTTTTTTTTTTTTTTTTCTTATCCTATGTATATGTTTTATATTATTTGCATGCCCCGTATCTCTTTTCTTAACTCTCTGCTTATTTGCCACTATGAATAAATCAAACGTTTCTCTCGATCATAAAGCAAATATTTAAGACTCCTGTCTCGAGTTTCATTTTTAATTGACAGAAAAAGGCAAAAAAAATTCCCTTTAAAACAAGTGGTTCGTCTCAGACATGAAAAAAAGGGGGGGGGGAGGGCAAGATTTTACTATAAACAAAGGGGAATAGATATTGTTTGATAGATAGGTAACAAACAAACGCTGGTTTATTACGCACGCTCTGTTTGTAACAGTCTGTGTATTGTTTTTTGTAGAGATACAAGATTTCATTCTCTTCATTGGATTTTGAGTCATGACGCATGGTACATTGAATGAACCATTCAACGGCGGATCACGCAATTCGAACTCAATTCCGAACAATTTTCTACCATATATAAATGCGAGCTTCATTGCAACATCCCTAACCTCATTTTCATCTTTTTCTTCATTTATCTTATTCTCTTAACATGACCCAGAAAGATGTGTACGGCTCAATTGAGGCTGTTCCACTCACTCAAGATGATGCCGATCTACTACAAGCCAGCAAACCTGGATATGGTACAAGATCTGTCCTTGAAGTATCACTCAATATCGTAAATGCCACTGTTGGCTCTGGTGTTATCGGCTTGCCGTTTGCTTTGTTATTGGCTGGTTTTACAACTGGTATCGCAATTTCAGTTTTTGTTAGCATTTTGACCTTTTTCGCCATCTATTCCCTGATCTTGTCTGGTCAAAAGACTCAAATTTATGATTTCGCATCCTTGGCTAAACTATCCATGGGTCAGTTTGGATTCCACATGCTTAATCTGATGTTGTTCATCCAGAGCGCCGGCAGTGTGATTAGCTACTTTATTTGTGAGTATATTTCTACATATACAATGGAGATTTAAATTTCTACATGTTACATATATTAATATCTTCTTGATTCGTAGTGGTTGCTGATACAATTCCTGTTCTTCTGGGCCTTTATTTTCCTCAATATCCCTTGCTGGCTGATAGACAGTTGATCACAATCCTTGTGTCTGTGTTTGTCGTAAGTGAACTCTGTCGGTAGAAGCATTTAGAATAAATGTTTAACCATCTTGTATAAATAGATTTTCCCTCTCAATTTATTTAGGTCCATCGGAGCTCTCGCAAGATGGTCCGCCTTCTCAGTCTTGCTATTGCCCGTCATGATCCTCACTGTATTGATTAGAGCACCCGTGTACGCAAAAGACCACGAAGCTCCCGTCTTATCGGTTGGTAGAGATCCTGTTGCTGCTATGGGCATCATGTCATTTGCATTTGTTTGCTCTCAAGTTGCATTCTCCAACTACTTGTCTCAAAAGAACCAATCACTACCATCATGGAAATACTCGTCCATTCTCTCTTCTCTTATGAGCTGGGGCATTTCAATCTCATTTGCAGCTATCGGTTACCTCAGTTTCGGTCAAGATGTTACATCAAATATTTTCAGTAATTTCCCTGCTGACGATAATGTGATTAATGTTGGTAGACTGGCTCTAGGCCTTTCCATGGTATTGACTGTACCAATGGCCTTTTACCCAGCAAGAGATGCTATTCAAAAGACAATTGGATTTGAAACTGAGGATCGTCAACCAAGTGCATTACAACATTATAGCGTCACTGTCGTACTGTTCACTTTGTTCTTGATTGCTGGTGTTAATATACATTCACTCGGTAAAGTATACTCTGTCGTTGGTGGCATTGCTTCCTCTTTCTTGGCTTATATTATTCCTGCATTTGCGTACATTGCCGTATTTCACCCCAATTGGATCAGAAGAAATGGACCCGAGTCTGCCCCACTTGTACCTGCTGCCACATCTGACTTGAAGATTTTCGCAAAACCAACTTGGTGGCTGGATATTGCTTCTGTTGTACTGTTGGTGTTTGGTCTCTTTGTAATGACTTATACTGCAGTGCATGCCTTCAATTAGAATATTATTTACCCCATCTGATTTACCCTACATCTTTTATATATCGCATTTACTCTAATATACCCTCCCCCCCCTTTTTTTTTTCTTCAACAATAAAAAAAAAAAAAAAAACTGGTTAATTCATACGAAAATCGCCATCATGCCGAAAGGTTGCAGAATATCATTGTGCACAAGTTTAACTTGATTTAGACGAAAGCAGTAAAAAATCTAGATTTTGATGTAACAATAACAGTGGTTAAGTTTGATTCCATCACCAATGGCGCTGCTTGTAACGTGGTAGAGGATGCTGTTACGACGAATTTACAGATCAATATTAATTGCCGTATGCCAGTAGAACTAGACGCAGCATCACATGTTGCAACTCTTTGGATTTATACCTTGGGGAATAGCATCTCATGCTATATACAACTGGTTTTAAATCGTGCTTGGGTCAAGTTATCTTCTCAAATTTTATTTTATCACATTTAAGAAATGTATGAGAGATTATTATTCGACGACAATCATAACAGCGAAGATAGTTCATTGAGTACGAAGCAAGTGTACCAACCATATAGCATATAGAGCGTTGCATTAGTATAATCTCTTTGAAGGTTGACCTTGCTGATTACCATTTTGACTGAAAACAATGATCCATGGCACTAGTAGCTGACTGTGTATACCTATATGTCGGCCTAGTGCTACTGCCTGCCTCGTTGACATTCTCGATTGGTTTTACCAATGTGTGATCCAAGTGCAGTATACATACTTCGCAAAGTTTTGGATGCGTTTGCTGATCCTTTAGCGACTTGATTTGAGGTCATTCTATTGGGCGTTGTCGGCTAGTTTGTGTCCCTCGAAAGTCTACTACCACCAAAGTATATATTCCAAGCAGGCAGAAGGGAATAATAGCTCTTTCCCCACGTGAAAATGTATAAACAATTCGAATTCTTTTTCCCTTGACTCAACTTCCGCTTCTTTTTTCTTTTTTCCTCAGTTTCACTTGTATTAATAATATTAAAAAAAAAATGCCTTCAGCAGCGATAAAATACCATAATTTCACAGAAAAAAACTTCCAAGGCTTGGTCTATTGTGATTATTGCGAAAAACTTTTGTGGGGATTAGCAAGACAAGGGTTACAATGTACAGGTAATGCACTCAATAGCACGCGCGCCCAATTCACATTCTGATGCGAAATGACCTTAGAATGTGGTTATAGCTGCCATACTGCTTGCAGTGATATGGTTATTCAGTGTAGGCCTCCTCGACGCTGGAGTCCCGATTCTCTATCAGTAACAGACTCGGAAGCAGAATCAGTATCTAAATACTCTCTTCACTCACACACAAACAGAAACACACTGAATTACAATACAGATGATAACAACAGCAATACCAGCAGCAGTCGAAAGCATAGAACATTATCTTCAGATATTTTACCACCTCCCAACAGTCTAACTCGCAGTCTGTCATCTTCAAAAATCGAAGAGCCTCTTAAATCACCTACATTTTCAGGAACCACATACAATGGCACAAGCAATGATCAGTTACTCGGAAGTCAACGAAGTAAGACGACACTGAACAAGTCCTACCGCAAATCTATTAAGCAGCAATTACAAAAGCAACAGTTACAGAAAAGTAGCGATGTCGATTTGTTGAGTCCACATGCAACAGCAAAAGCATTTACAAGACTAGTCGCAAGATCAAGAGCGTTCTTTTACATTGGAAGGTCAATACATGATGTGTATAATTGGAAGAATAGAACAAATTCCGTCCTAGTCAGCTTATTCTGGATATGTTCATGTATGGATTCAAGTGTGGTATATTCTTAATAATTACTTATACGGTTGTATGTAGGTTTAAACTCCAAAACCGTGTTACTCATTCCACCCCTGCTGATCTGGTTGCTTTATAACCAAACGGGCGTTGTGAATTCACAGCAAACGGCTGCTCAGGTCTTGTTCCCTCGCTTCGATGAGAGCACGCCAGAATATTATACCAACCTGGAAAGCATGCAGTACGCTTTCATCTTCTTTATTCGACTCTACGACAATTTTGCATATCATTTACAGCACATCCATCTGAATGCAACGACTTACAAGGTATTGTTCGCTTGCAGTGTATGCATCTCTATCATTTTTGCCTACATGGGTAAATGGCTAGTGATGATTGCTGGTTTGATGGTGTTGTTGAACAAGACCTGGTTCGGTACCTTCATCGAAACTATATTGCAGTTCCTGATGGAGGTTGTACAAACAGCAGTCGATATATTTCAGAAATTCAGATCTTCGAAAAAGACAGCACAGGAGAGAAAGCCTATCCAGGTATCCGTCTATGAAAATCAGAGATGGTGGGCGGGAACAGGATACACATCGCAGGTAAGAACAATAAAGCAACAAGAGTGGCTGGCGTCTGTAGCTCATGTATACATATATACATATATATCACTCTCTAGTTGCTACGATCGGAAAGATCAGCTTGGTCCAACATTACAGGCTTGGAACCTCTGCCATCAAAGGAAGAAATGCCCTCACCGGCGCATTATGCTTGGGCTGATGATGACACCGAATGGCATCTTGATACTACAGGTCCCTGGACAGATGATGCACTTGAAATAGGTAAGATACTCTAGTAGCAGCATTCGTATACAAAATCTCACGCAGTCTCTATTTTTTTTATCTCTTGTAGTGGTAAATATCTCTTTTGTATGTGTCACTATGAATTTTATTAATTTTCTTTCTAGACTTTGATTGAATGCGATGAAAACGGCTGGGTATATACAGATCATCGCTGGACGAATCCTCGAGGCAGGCCCGAGATGACCAAAGGAAGAGCTGCTGCTATCGCAAATGGCCATAGCAATGAAACCTCAAAAGCCTTGACCAGAAGAAGAAGATGGTATAGAAAAGCGGTTCCTCTTACTGTAACGGCAAATTCAACTGTTGACCCAAAGAAGCAATAAAGATTTGATTAGTCAATTGAAAATACAAATGTAGTTGAAAACTTACCAAAAATGCAGTGCTGTTTGAATACAGCGTGTATTGATTGATACCATTTTTATCTGACACTTTCCTAATGTAAAGCTCTCATAGAGAGCGAGCTCAACCCCTGTTTCCTGTCCAGAAAAGAGAGAGCTAGATCATTGAGTGTTGATCGGCTCTGGTAGTTTGTTTTATCTTCAAAGCAAGGGAACATGACGCCGAAAAGGAGTTGAGTGATGCCAGCGAAACCCATGACGAGTGCGGACACTTGGTCTCTGCAAAGAAAGCGGAAGACATTTGGGCATCTTGAGTTCATGTAGAGGAATGTACCTCTAGGAATATTGATGTCTTTGTCTTTGGTGTGTGTTGGAAGGGAAAGCTTTTCAAAGCAAAGCAGACATGTTTGTGTAGCATCCTACGAAAGGGCGGTAGTGCCTCGTGTTGTTTTCTCAGTGTCAACCATTGCCTGTATCAAATTAACAGAATGCTTTTTGCGTCTATCTTTATTGATTTGGTCTTCTATAATTTCAACCTTGTTAGTTTCGTCGATTTCATTCATTGATGACAAACTTGTTGCTTCAACTTCGACAATAGTGGTTCGATTGAAAGGCTACAACTACTCTAGTAGCTACTGCTAAATTGCTGTTGATCATATTACGACTTAGTTGTCCTTGCCTTCTTCCTCCTTTGTTTGTCATTTTAAAACGCTCTCAATAATGGAAGGCGAGGTAAATTCATGGTCGAAGTTGTTGAAGTATGCAAGGCTTTTATTCAAGAAAGGATACGAAACCATGTCTTTATATGTCATGTATTCAAGACTTAGCCAATGTTACATCTGTCACATAAAGTCGTCTTCAAATGTCCTTTATTGAAAATATGCTGGATAAAGTATATTTGATCTCGGTAAAGTTCACTCAAACACTTCCATTTTTGGTAACGATGTAGTGATTTTAAAACCTTTGATTGGCGGTAAAAAGCTCTTCTTAATGTGGAGTCAACGAACAAAAAGAAGTCTGTTTAATGATGAATAAATTAACTTGCTGGTCTTCAATGTATCATAAATAAATAGACCTTTAATTAGTAGCTCTCTCCTTTCTTGCTACTTTTTGCTGTCGTTAATATCGCTATCTCCATGGCTACCAGCACGCTGCCACTGCATAATGACAAGGGAAAGGGCTATTCAGCATCCATGGGCTCCCCTATTATGTCTCGTACAATCAGACGATCTGTGGCCTTTTGTGTAATATTATTTATTGTCGTCTACTCGTTTACTTCATCCACAACCACACAAAATGAATCCGCCATATCGCCCAAATCAATACAATACAACATCAACCCTTTGTATTGGGCACCAAATCTTTCTGAGAGGATCGGAAAAAGCGCTTTTCCCAAGAGCTTCTTTACGACACAGGCGCTCAGAGAAAACGAGTTCAATCCTGTATCTGCAGTCATCCTCAGAGTTACAGACGACGATCAAAGCATAGAATATGCTGTAAAAAACTTGGTCAAGTATCCATTCATTAGTGATATTTACATCCACAATCTTGTCAAAAACAGACCGCTGACAGTAGACGTAAGTTGCTATTTCACCCTCGAACCGCCTCATTTGCTAAACCACGTTACAGAGCTTGAAATTAGACCCTAAATTGAGGGACAGTATCAGTATAGAGATTATGGAATCAGATGAAGATTTAGGCAGCATGGCCCGATTCACTACTTGCGCTACCGCCTCCAGATTATATTGTTACTTCCAGGACGACGCTTATTTGAACACTTACATGGATACCTTATATACCAACTTTTTGCGATTCCCTACCCTGATTCACGCCAATGCAAAGCCATCACACTATGAGACCCAGATGAAATGGAGGTTTTACAACAAGGAGCTGAAACTACACACAGGCTATGCTGATTTCAGATACGGTGCTTTTGTGCCTCGATGGAAGGTGCAAAGTTTTTTGACGCAACTGGGCAAATCTGGCCTTATGAAGGATAGCATCCGTCAAGCTGAATATTATTTTGCTATTTGGATGAATCAATACCCTTGGTTGCTCAGCAATCCTCCACATACTGCCAAAGGCGATAAAGCTACAGACAAGGATATTGCATACCCAGAGACGTTGGATCGTTATACAGTAAGTGGTAACAGTAAGAATTCGTTATTCGCAAAGACTAATTGTACGTCAAGTATGACGCCATTCGCCATTTGCAAAGATCGCTAACTTTGGATCAGTCAGAAGCACCACAAGACTATTTTGAGAGACAGGAGGAGGAGCCATCTCTCGAACACCGTGATGTCCGTTCTTCCTGCGCCAATGATCGATGTCTATTCATGACCAACATGGATCCTTTTGTTCAGCCTTCTCAAGTAACATTTGATTACCAAAACATTACATCTATCCCCAAGCTAGAGAGCATTTATGAAAGCCTGTCGATTGTATCACCTTCAGTGGAATGGGATGAACATTCATACCAAAGAGTAGTTGACAACGATCCTAATACATGCTGGAACACGATCAAGAGTAAGTGGATCGCCATAGATGTATTGCATAGGTAAACTAAACTTGCATTGTCAGATCCAAAGCAGGGCGATTATTTTGGCTTGATTTTGGTAGGAACATCAAAGACATCCAATCTTGTTATTCACACACCACAAGCGATAAACCATCCCGAAAGACAACTGTCCGTCTCAGTTTTACAGAGCGGTGATATCTGGATCAAATGTAAGGCTGTTGACAAATCTATGCCTGAGAGCAACCGCATCACTCTAGGTGTCAACTGTCCCAATGTCAAGCTGTTCAGAGCCATCAAAGTTACGTTCAAAAAGGATCAGAGCGAGCCTTTTGAAATCTGTGGCCTTTCCATCGATAACTTGTCTGTATAGCTGCATTCAATAAATTAAATTTTAACAGCCAAAAACGCTGGTACAATCACTCTATTGATCTAGACATGAGGGGAAAACTGTTTCATCACGTGTGCATTAAAAGATTACTCATCTTCAGGGCTATCTACAGCCGGATTCATTTGACAGTGCAGTAAAAACAAGCTGGAAATTGATTTCTTACGTAATAACTGGTTTTGCATGGCTTTTAGCTTTATCTTCTGCTCCATTTTAGTAACCCGTATATTCTGTTACACATGATGTGAGCTTGACAAAATGATGAAAGCATTATCAAGCTAAATAAGTCGGCCTCTGGATCGAAAATCAGACAAGAAAAAGAAGCGTAATCCTGCGCAGCAAAGCTATCGCTGATTATTCATCCATCAGAAATAGTGCTTCTTTTGAAACACGATTGTAAATCTGAGTCGATTTTCATGCCGCGGTACCATGTTAAGTATTACAAACAAAGTGTTTATCCAATTTGCTGGGGCGAAATGATAGAGGCGAGATTACATGAGTAAATCATTGGATTTATTTTTATAATACACTCGAAAAATGAGACACACTATTTAGGAGAAAATAGTCAAAAAAGGGGGGATGGAATGAAAAATGAAATTATGAAATTATACACATGTCAACTTAAAGTTGAGCATTGACTTCAGGAACGTAACCAAGCTTGGCAAAGTGAGCAATAACAGACTCGGCCTTGGCAACAGCGTTTTCAGCAGTGATATCAAAGTGAGGGTACAACTTGTCAATGGGGCCAGAGGCACCGAAAGTACGCATACCAATTTGACAATGAGAGTAACGCTCCCAGCCGAATGTACCAAGAGCTTCAATGGCAATGACTGGAACACCGAGAGGGAAGATTTCCTTCTTGTATTCAGCAGGTTGCTCATCAAAGAGTTCAGAACAAGGCATAGAGACAACTTGGACAGCGATGTTCTTGTGCTTCAAGGTCTTGGCAGCCTCAACAGCAATAGTGACCTCAGAACCAGTAGCAACAAAGACGATTTGAGGGTTCTTGTCAGAAGAAAGAACATAGGCACCCTTAAGAACAGCTTCAATAGAAGAACCTTCAAGTTGAGGCAAGTTTTGACGAGAAAGGGCAATGACGGAGGGACGTGTGAGGTTTTGAATAGCGGCCAAGTAAGTACCAGAGGTCTCATTACCATCAGCAGGACGGAAAGTGAGCATGTTGGGAGTGGCACGAGTCAGGGCCAAAGTTTCAATAGGTTGATGGGTAGGTCCATCTTCACCGAGACCAATTGAATCGTGAGTCATGACATAGATGACACGCATGTGGCCTAAAGCAGAGAGACGAGCAGCACCCCAACCATAAGTCAAGAAGTTCAAGAAAGTACCACCATAGGGGACAATACCACCATAGGCAGACATACCGTTCATCATAGCAAACATAGCATGTTCACGGATACCGTAACGGAAGTAACGACCAGAGTAATCACCAAGACCGTTGGAAGGAGGTTGGAAATCAACGGCGTTCTTCCAACGAGTCAAGTTGGAACCGGTCAAATCAGCGGAACCACCCAAAAGTTCAGGGAGTTCAGCCTCAATGGCGGACAAGACGCCCTCAGACAACTTACGAGTGGCGACAGCAGGGTCAGAGGGAGAGAAACGAGGAAGGGCCTTTTCCCAACCAGTAGGCAAAATGTTGGAGAAACGACGTTCAATCTCGGCAGCTTCCTTGGGGTATTTTTCCTTGTATGAAGCAAAGAGTTGGTTCCACTTTTCTTCATATTCGGCACCCTCTTGAGCACGCTTATGATACAAGTCATAGACATCTTGAGCAACAGCAAAGGTCTCTTCAGGGTTAAAACCAAACTTTTCCTTCAATTGCTTGATATCGTCATCTATAGAATACGCGGTTAGTTCAACCCAATTAAACAAGAGGAGGACAAGCTTTCAACTTACTTGAGAGGGGTGCACCGTGAACCTTCTCCTCACCTTGCATCAAGGAACCATAACCTAAACAGAGAGAAAAAAGAGAGTCAATATTTGTGTAATTGTTGCATAAGGGCGGTGTGACACATCAAACGTTGAGGCGCCAACACACGATGATGGGAATAAAACGAATACATACCAATAGTAGTTCTGACCTTGATGATAGATGGCTTATCAGTGACCTTTTGAGCAGCCTTGATGGCTTCTTCAATGGAAGCATAGTCGCTATCACCGTTACCGACAGTTTGGACGTGCCAGTCATAAGCTTCGAAACGCTTGAGGACATCTTCGGTGAAGGAGACACCAATGTCACCATCGATGGTGATGTGGTTATCATCATAGAAGGCAATGAGCTTACCAAGCTTCAAGTGACCAGCGAGAGAACAAGCCTCAGAGGCAACACCTTCTTGAAGACAGCCATCACCGAGAATGACATAGGTGTGGTTGTTGAAGATCTCAAAACCAGGTTTGTTGTAAGTAGCAGCAAGTTGAGCTTCAGCAGCAGCCAAACCAACGGCATTGGAGATACCTTGACCAAGAGGACCAGTGGTGACCTCAACACCTTCAGTATCAATACGTTCAGGATGGCCAGGAGTCCTTTAATTGAGAGTAAAGTAGAGAGTTAATATATGACGTATCCATGATTTTGAAAATCCAACGCGTATGATTTTCTTATCTTCAAACTTACTTTGAACCCAATTGACGGAAGTTCTTCAAATCATCCATTGTGACATTGTAACCCAAGAGATGAAGGATAATGTATTGAAGAGCACAAGCATGACCGTTGGAGAGAACGAAACGATCGCGGTTCTTAAAGTAAGGGTTCTTGGGGTTGGCATGAAGGAACTTTGTGAACAAAGTGTGAGCGATAGGAGCGCAACCCATAGGAGCACCAGGATGGCCAGAGTTGGACTTGCGGACAATGTCAGCAGCAAGTACACGGATAGTATCGATAGCCTTTTGTTCAAGAGCAGTAGCCATTTTGAGAATAATTTGAAATTAGAGAAGAAAAAGAAAAGCGATGTTTGTTTCGTACATTGGGCTTCTTTTTATAATGCGAATGGAGATTTTGGAGCTATCAACATTTGGTCGGCGCAAGGTATCCGAGTAGGAGAGGAACTAAAAAGAAAAAAAAAAAAAACGTCATGGATCTCATAAGATATACTAATTGGCCACGACCCAATGTTGAGACCCGATCAATGAATATGTTCCAGTTTGCTGACAAAAAAAAGCCTTGATAAACCCTATTCATTCAAGGCAGAAATTTATGTAAGCAGAGTGTAATGCACAAAAAAGATGGAAAGCGGGTAAATAGCGACTGGAAAATTCCCTTATTCTCCCCTCTCCTTCGATGCATTGGTGGTACAAGCTGTTGAATGGAGAATTTAGAGGCGTGCTTTGACTAACGGATGACAAACAAGTAAAAATTAGAGGCGTCCATCCTCGGCAATCCAAACAGATGCGACATTTGTCAAGGGATAAATTATTAATTTTTCATTAAAAAGCGGCTTTAAACTATGCTTAAGTAATCAATAAATAGTTGCTCTTGTATCTATACAGTTTCATTTTTCAAAGGCGTTCAAAAGATGATTAGATTGCGCAACATAACTGAAATTCAGAAAGTAATCCTGCATTTTAGCGTCGAGATTAGCACCGTCAATGGGTGATTCCTTTATGATTTCATTCGTAAATTCCTCGTCAAAGTTTTCGGCCAATGAAGGATCAGTCTACATGTTGAAAATCGTTAGCCAGATCTGCAGCTCTGTCTCTAGAGAACACATACCACAATGGGCTGAATAGGAGGTGTGCTAGTACGCATCTTTAATTCTTTCCAGTCGATCTTGCGAAAGAATCTGTGGTTCTTCAACTTTTCCATGCCATCATCTCCGTGGCCCAAACGAATATTAGGGTTCTTGCGCAATAGTCTAATCAGCAAGTCTTTGGCATCTGACGATATATAATAAGGGATCTGCAGCTTCTTTTTGAGAATGGCATCCAGGGTCTTTTTCTTATTACCACATCGGAAAGGGGTCTACAAGGCAATCAATGTTAAACATACACCTGCCCATGTGCATTAAAACTCCTTTGCTTACATAACCGGTCAACATTTCATACATCAGAATACCAAATGTCCAGTAGTCAACACTCTTGTCGTAGCTCAACTCCAGTAGAATCTCTAACAAAGTAGGTGAATCAGTATGCCAATGCTGTATAGTCTTCATCGATGTTCATACCAGGTGCCATGTACTCTGCAGTTCCACAAACGGTATTGGTTCGACTTCCTTCGATGGATACTTTGGACAAACCAAAATCAGTCAAAAGAGCATGACCGTTACCATCCAATAAACAATTTTCAGGCTTTAAATCTCTATAAACGATGCCTAATCCGTGCAAATGCTCCAAAGCCAATAATAACTCTGCCAAGTAGAAGCGTGCGACATCTTCTGTAAACATATGTTCTGAACCACAGAAAAAAAAATGTCAGTGCATTTGCGAATTTAACAGCCGCATCATGAAATCGTTAATTACATACCTGAAGCCATGTGTGTAAACAATTCACCACCAGTTGCATATTCCAAGATGAGATACAATCGATCGTTCGTTTGAAATGCGTAAAAGAGCTGGACGATAAACGGATTGCGAACTTCCTCCAAGATCTGTCGTTCTGCTTTAGTGTGCTCCGCATTCTTTGCATGTACAAACAAGGAGGCCTTTTTCAAGACTTTCATGGCATACAATATCCCGCTTTCTTTATGACGACACAACAGGACCTTGCCATAGCTACAGCATCATGTCAGTTTGGCCCTTGTTTTTCCTAAACGGTATATAACTTACGCTCCTCGACCGAGTAATTTTAGAATTTCGAAATCATCCAGACTAACTTTACGACTATTCTTTGTCAATGAAGTTGATAGAGAGGACGATATAAAGTTCTCTGCTAGAGGCACTTCGTATAGCTTCTCATCCAAAGGTATCTGAGTTGGTTCAGTTGCATCTACTTCTGATGAATATCCACTTTCACTGATATCTTCGAGCGTTGTTGTTGCT
Organism: Mucor circinelloides; assembly: GCA_037974945.1. Taxonomy (NCBI): domain Eukaryota; kingdom Fungi; phylum Mucoromycota; class Mucoromycetes; order Mucorales; family Mucoraceae; genus Mucor; species Mucor circinelloides. Next base: position 1,945,936 of record JBBNAA010000005.1, on the reverse strand, counting down.
GATGTTGATACATGAATGGATGGTAAATCATCAAATTCAAATACTGCACTCATTTAATTGTTTTGTTTTTTTCCGTAATTTAGATATCAATATAAGAGAAATGAGCAACCAAACCAAATTGTAAGAGCAATAATAATTCCATAGAGTAAATTGAACAAGGAAACAGAAAAGAAGAAAGGGAAAAAATTTTCTATTCTTTTACTTAAATAATTTCCAATAAAGGGAAACATGGATGTTGGGTCCAGCAACGACGTGGAGTAAGTCCAATCAAATCATCTCCTCATTGTTGTTGCTGATCTTGATCTGAAGTCAACGAAATAAGGGGAAAACAGGGTAAAGGAGAGACTCTGATAGACGTAAACCACTATCTACAGTAGTTGATGGCAAACTGTCATACTGCTTAAAAATCAACTTTCTGAATTAGCACAAATACCCTTGCCTCTGTCAAATCTATTATGTACAGGGCCATTGAGACAGCCATTCTGTGGACATTAATCTCTGATTGATGTATGCTTGCACTGAGAAATCTACGTCTTCCTTCAAGACTTGTCTATGCTGACAATAAGAATGAGCATTGCTATTTGCACAATTGACGATACTGCCTGCACACTTTTTCTTTTTGCATCATTGCTTATTATGGGCCGCATTGCCATTTACAGTCATTCCAATTCCAAAGGGTGGTTTAATTTTTCTCAACAGGCGGGTTTCATTTTCACAAAGAACAATTTTGTTTTTAAAAAATGAGCAGTCGGTTTTATCATAAAGATGGACAAGGAAAAGTCGTAGATGAGCTGGGGAACGACGCTATGGATTGGGATGACACCATGCAAAAATGGAGAAAATGTCAGAGACAGTCAAACAGCAGATCAAGAAGAGCTACTACAAATATTCAAACAAGTAAAAGCTTCTTTTTGTATATATGAATAGAGTTAAACTATTCAATGCTGCGAAATCTGATGACTTAGCAGGCGGCATCGCCGAACGAACGTCTCAAAAGTGGGCTAAAAGACTTGAGAAGATAAGGACTAGAATATTCTGGAGAAGCAGACAAATGTAGTCAATAGACCGAACCTCCAGCTACGATAAGAGCACAAAACCCGTCTCATATTTTTTTACGATGACAACCCGCAAGCGCGATGAATCTATAGAGTGGATTCTCTCACTCATTGCTTTCAGACTTGAACATAAAGAAGAGCACTGTTCATAACTTCTTGGAGACCGAATGCAATCTTTCTCTCAATAGAGTCACAATTCGACCAGTCGCTAGAGACGATACTACAAAGATTGCTGCTCGATTAGATTGGGTTAAGCACTGGACTATGACAGATATGAATTACCTGCGAAACTGCGTTTTAGTTGGTGAATCTGCTTTTAATATTAACATGTAGCCTTCAGGCGGTTGGTATGAGAAAGGAACAGCAGCTATTGTAACTACCCCGTCTACAATCATACGGTATTAGGTGACATTTCTTCTAGGTTTGTTGTGTCTATGGAACTTCGAAACCCACAAGAGGAATGGTCGAAACGCATCAAGATCGGCCACAGTAACCACAAAATAAAAGCACAAAAGGCACTGTTACTGGGCATTATCTTGAATTTCTTGATAAACTATGGATGAGATGGGCTGCTTTCCTGAGTTGAAGGGCCATTGCATAGTTATGGATAATGCTAATAACCAAAAGAAGATATAAGTTTATTTATCTTCCTCCCTATTCCCCAGAGCTCAATCCAATTGAGCAGCTTTGGGCAATAGTTAAGAATAAAGTCAAACGCAGTAAGTTTGAGGATGAAGAAGACTTGTTTACAAGAATTACTGAAGCTTGTAATTCTATCCCTCCCAATCACCTACATGGGTTCGTTCAGCACTCTGTGAACGTGTTCGAAAAGTGTTTAAATGGAGAACCTATTTAGATAAGCTCCTAATAAATAAAAGCGTTGTTCACTACTAATTGATGGCTCAAATTTCTAAAAAGCACCGCCCTTCGTGAAATTGAAAACCGCCTATTGAGAAAAATTAAACCACCCTTTGGAATTGGAATGGCTGTAAATGCACATATGTGCAATTACACTTTAATATCAGGTGATATAAATTGCACTAACCCCCCTATGGTCCTCTTACGAAGGTCCAGATCTGCATCAATGTATACAATTCATACACGGGTAGTCAGCATACTAACATTGACTCTTTCTACTCAATGGTATGCTAATATACAGCTAAATTTGGATGCATTCGATGAGTAATTTCTCGAGTTAGAAGCTGTTTTAAGCCGTCGGAACGGCATCATACAATTGCTCTCGACTAGTTCTTGCTTGCTGATACTTTATCTCAAATTTTTTTGGGTCATGACAAATCGACCCAGATTCTCATTTTTTGACGTGTCATAGCAAGCAGAAATCCCAAAAAATCAAACAATCGCGTTTTTCACCACCAAAACAAAGTTTTTTACCATGACATGTCTAGCAGTAAAAGGACTTACGAATCTAATTTATCATCTAAAATTGCTATTTTGGGATATCAATTATACGGAAATTGAGTTTTCGACTGAAAACGTGTTTTTTGTTTCTCCTTATTTAGAAGATATTTTTGGTGAAACACGAAAAAGTTATTAGCACCATTCGATAGAGAATTTAAACAAGTACTCAAGACAATTAATATGCAAAGTATATTAGATATAGTGGTTTTAGAGAAATCTATGATTGAAAGATAAAAAAGTTCAAAATGACCCCAGATACAGCCCTCAAGATTTAAAGAAATGCTGCTGCTGCTGACGGCGGGGAATGAATACCTGTTAGCAGCAGCATCAGTTACGGATGATTTGAATAGTTGATCCTGCAAGGATGCTATGCAATGTCAACTATATATAAGCTCCAATATATGAAGCTGTTAAACTATTGTCAGCGCTTCCTGATAATCATTGTTGACTCAGTACATTCCCCAGATTGCATTTAGCAGTTGCCTGATAATTGGCAAGCCTTTGTCAACCTTATAAAGAGGATTTTTTCAGTTATCAAGATATGCTGTTGACTAATCATTGATTGCACAATGTGTCTCAATAAATCGTAGTTGTGCAAAAAGTAATATTCTATTAAAATTGTACAAGATATAATTATCGATTATGCGAATAGCAGCACCCTCTTTGAATCCCTTTTGGAGGGTAATGTCATAGTTTGGCTGAATACTGCCATCTGTCTGTTTTGCATATTAGAAAGAAAAGAATTGTAAACAGAATTTTCACTTTGAGGACACTCTTTCCTATTTTCCATGGTCGCAGTCGATGAGTTGCTATTCTATTGCAAGAAAGAGACATAGTATTGATAGCTCTTCTTGATCGACTTGGTCAATGGTTAACTTTATTGTCAAACATCTATTATTGTCATACGACTATTTCTTGAGAGCGATTAATGTATATAATACTCCAATTTTTTTGAGTTCAAGTGCATTCAGTTTAGCTCTTTTGGCTTCAACTTCACAAGCTATTCTCTGGATCTCTTTAGCCTCAAATTCAAGTTTTTGCATTAATCTTTTTTCTTCCTTTAAAAGTTCATCGACGATGATAGTTGTTTTTTGTCGGTCAACATCAGCATCTTCATCTTGATCCATCGTTATACATGTAGGAGTGCTTGGTGCCGTATGGAATGAGCCAATCGATTCAGCGCCTGAAGTGTCATCTTCAATAACAAGAACACGTTGGCGCAGTGTTGCGCTACCGGTAGCATTATTGGGCGAGATCAAGCCAGAATGAAGTGTGATCGGTGAAGGTTGGCATTGATCTTCGAGACTATGAGCTTGACGCTGTCGCACTGTACTTCCACGTAATTTCTGTTCAGTGTCATGCTCCGATTAGTTCATTTTGCAATCAACAATAGTAAAAGTTACTTGCTTTGTTTTGTTTGTGATATAACGCAGATTGATAAGTTTCAAGGTTCTCATCCATATTAGAGTTTTCATCGTCTGCAAAAGCTTGGGTTGATATTTCGTTTAATCTTGACATAATTTCGCCACGAAAAAATAGGAATGAATAGCTTGTATATCACTGAAAACTAATTTGTGGTTGCAACCATCTCAATGTGACCGTGAGAGAGCTCTTCATGCTATGATAGATCAATAATAATAAGAGAAATCACTCACTCGAAAGTACAGTGATAACTTGCCCCGACACTTTATTAGCAACGCTACACAAACTGGACAGGACAGAATTATGCTTTGAAACTATCGTCTCATCTTGAGCTACTCAGAATTAGTTAGTGTGGCAATAAAGCGAGAGAAATTGCTGTAGCAACACCGTACCAGGAGACGTTGAGGTACAGACATCAATCACCTCGTGTAATGGTTATTTTTGTTTGCATGAGGGTGCATTAGAAACAAAGCATGTTCCATATGCTTTGACAAACATACACATTTTTGGATATAATAGCTGTGTGTAGGATAGACGGTATATTTCTGGAGTTCATGGGCTTTCATTCAGCCACTAGCTTATACTTATTAATTTCATCAATTTAAATAAATTGGTCTCCCTAATATACAATGCTATCGGATAGTTTGTGAATTAGCGCGGAGAGCCGAATTGGCATTGTGTATTACCTGGATTTTATGCAATAATATTTACGAGCATTATTTAAATTAATGACTATGCTTATCCATTTATGATCTGATAGCATTCTGCGTAACCAACATCACTCCACTCTTGAATGTATATAAAGAGAGCTCTCAGTCGAGTTCAATCGCTATCATACCATGATTTTCTCTCGTTTATTACCTCTTGCAATTGTCGCTGCCTCTCAAGTGGCATGTGTCTCTGTTCATAACTGGTGGAGCGTGCCTAGTGGATTTGGCAACATTAAAGAGCTTGTATCCTCTATTCGTGTACCTAAAGGCTCTGACCCTGTGAATACATATTGGATGGCCAATGGTTTTACTGGAGGATACATGGGGTTCCAACACAATTCCGCTACAGAACGTCGCATCTTGTTCTCTGTATGGGATGATGGCAAAGGCAGCACTGTGGATGTTTTGAAGAAGGGCAATGGTGTCACGACCAAGGGATTTGGTGGTGAAGGCACTGGCTCGCAATCTTATAAAGTGTACAATTGGAAGGCTCAAGATACCGTGTACTTCAAGGTAACATCTGACGTTGATGAGGACAAGAATGAGACTACATTGTCTGGCTACTACAGTACAGATGAGGGCAATACTTGGAACTTGATGGCTTCTTTCTTGGCTCATAAGCAGAAGCTCTATCTCTCCAGTCCATATGGCTTTTTGGAAAACTTTGGTAGTGATCAATCCACATTGAAGGAGGGCTTTTATGGAAATCAAACTATTACTAGTACCAGTGGCAAGGTAGCTCATATCAGCAAGTTTTCTTTCACTCAGACAAAACCCGTGCATCAAGGCGAATTGTATGAGCAAAAGCAAAGTTTGGGCCCATTGAATGAAGTTTACATGAGAATTGATGGCAGCAAGAACCAAGGCATCTATCGTCCTCCTCATACAGCCCTTATGTGAAACGAGTTCAACAGTTGATACGTCGTTGGTGAAATTATCACTAGTGCTAAGTATGTATGGCAAAAAAATAAAAAGGATTGATTGGCTTGTAACACATCAGGGTTGTATGAAAGCCAATGTTGTTCGTAATAGAAATTCAAATAAAACGTTTTACACCAATGCAAATAGTATTTTGCTTGCATACGTCTCGTTTTATGAAGCTTCTTGTGTATTGCATTTGTCAGCTCCAGGTATTTGTGTCGAGCAGGGCAGCAATGGTATTCAGGATGTAAGACGCTTATTTGTAGGATCAGCAATCCTGATTTCTAATGTTTATATAAGCGAATTAGAGACTGATGCATGTGTAGCGCACAAGGTTCTGATATTTATATCGCGTTGCTAGTTTTGTTATTTTATATATCTCTATCCGCCAACGCAAGCAAATTGACTTGCTATGCTCTGACGAAAGACGAGACGTCAACGACCACAACTCTCAAAATCAATCAGTGCTCTTTATTCCAGACCGAGGAAATGGTGCAGGATCCTGTATCAAGAGTTGTTTGCATAACAAATGAACACAATTCTTGGAAAACATGTGCTTGCTCTTTCGAAAAGACTATTCGCCCTGTCAACATGGTGGATGGAAAGCTGAGGACCATGAACGGTGTCTCTGTATGCTGCAACCAAGAATGCTTGCTTCTAAGAAGCAGAAAGGTTCTATCAAGCAAGAGACTCTCAATTTGCCTTGCTCTTCGGTTTATCTGACTTGTGCACACTGCTCTCAGATACAAAAACATCAGTCAGTCCAACACTGATTTTCAAGAATTCGTCGGTGCTTTCCTTGCACAAAACTTATCTAGGCTTGCTGCCTGATGACAGTATTTACAGCCGGTAGGTTGTATCATCCTCCTATACAAACCCTAGACGTTTAGCTATTGTAACAATCATAATGAGTCTTAAATCAAACTATAATGCGCTATACCTCTGCCACCAATGAAATGAGATTGTTCCTGAATTGTAGAAAATGTATGTATTTGTATTCCTCGACTGGTACAAACTAAACGTAGATCACTGTTTTTCTCACACCCATTGTAGCTATGCATGTACAGTAATATAGCTTGAATCAGAGACTAAATAGATCAAACGAACTGCTATTGTCTATTATGCCATAGAGTAATCTCTAGTTGGATATTTTATGAATACATTGAATCTCTATAGCAACCCAAATGCAGGCATAAAGGTCTACTCGAAACAAACAGTTACAGTCAATCAGGTGATCGTGTGCCAAAAAACTATTGATTTAATCCATGCGTGGTAAAATTCAAGCTAATTTAAGTTCACTATCGTTATCACTACCACCCAACAAAGAAAAACAACACATATAAAAAGCGAGGATTTCTCTGTTAACTCCTCCCCCCCCCTTTTTTTTTCTTCATGCAATAATGTTTCGACTTTCATCGCTTACCAAAAATATAAACCACCGCAGATCCACTGCGACGCTACTCCGTCAAGGTACAACAAGATCCTACCACGATGATGGTGTATACGGCTACCGCGTTGCCAAAGAGTTCAAGCTCCCTGACTACACTGCTGAAGAGCTATCTAACCGTATGAAATACGGCAGTCTATTACGTATGGTGCAGGCGTATCGTACTCACGGACATGAAGGTGCTCATCTGGACCCACTGAACATCATGAAGAGAAAAGAGGTACTTGCTTTGAAGCCAGAGAGATACGGACTAGGCGAAAATGCATCAGAAAGCTACAATTTGGCTGGTAAGTTTCTGTGTCTATGTGTGTGCGTGTTTGAACAGTCGACTGATTAGCGAGATAGGTATTTTGCATGTAAATGATGCCATGCAGGAAAAGAACCTTGGTAACGAGGCTGATTTTAAAACTATTTTGGATCACTTGCAAGCTGTGTATTGTGGGAAAATTGCCTACGAGTTTATGCATTTACCAGTAAGTAGCGATTATTTTTCTCACGGCCCTGCATCAGGCATCAAATGAGTAACATTGGTCATAGTCTGCTAGCGAGCGAAGATGGTGGTATCATGCAGTGGAAAGCTGGCAAAAGCCTCAATTGGATGTGGAGCAAAAGAAGCGCATCCACGAGATACTGTCCAAGTCGGAGGTAGGTCTACGGCGCAGTTTCCAGGCACAGTCAATCTAAACGTATTCTACAGGTATTCGATCAATTCCTGGGCAAAAAGTTTCCCAATCTGAAAAGATATGGTCTCGAGGGTGCTGAAAGTATGATGGTCGCTTTGGATCGCTTATTTGAGCTCTCGGCAAAGAACAACGTTCAAGATGTTGTAATTGGCATGCCTCATCGTGGTCGTTTGAATCTGCTCTGCGATCTATTGCAATACCCCTACGCAGCTCTGTTTCATAAAATGAAGGGTCATTCCGAACTACCTGAAGGCACCTTTGGCTCAGGGGACGTCATTTCTCACTTGGTCAGCAACCCTGATTTGACATATGGAGGAAAGAAGGTGCATGTCTCTCTGTTGGCAAACCCATCTCACTTAGAAGCAATCAACCCTGTGGCTATGGGCAAAGCAAGAGCAAAGCAAACCGCTCTTTTGGCTTCTTCAGATGAGACCTGCAACTTGGGCGATCGCGTAATGTGTGTTCAGATCCATGGAGATGCTGTAAGTTTAGCGTTGTATACACGATGAATAGATACTGAACAACACATTAGGCATTTGCTGGTCAAGGCATTGTGATGGAGGGTTTGGGCATGAGTAACTTGGCACACTATTCTTCAGGAGGTTCAGTCCATATTGTAGTCAACAACCAGTTGGGATACACTACACCGGCTCAAAACGCTCGCTCCTCTGCCTATTGTTCCGATATTGGTAAAATGATCAATGTGCCTGTTGTTCATGTCAATGGCGATTTCCCTGAAGATGTAGCTAGAGCTTTAGATATGGTATTCGAATATAGAAACAAGTTTAGAAAGGCAAGCATCATGGATATCTTGAAAAGCAAACATGATAATAACCATCAGTGCCATAGGATATCATTCTTGATTTAATGTGCTATCGTCGTTGGGGCCACAACGAGCTGGACGAGCCTGCTTTCACTCAGCCCGTCATGTACAATAATATTAGACATCGCACCTCAGTTCCCAAGCTCTATGAAAAGAAACTGATCGACGAGCAGACTCTCAGCTCTGCAGAAGAGGCTCAACAAGTGCGTGAAAGCCAGGTCAAGCAACTAGAACAAGGTTTACAAGATGCAGAGGGCTTCGTGCCTGATGCTGAACATTTCCATCTTGATAAAAACTGGAAGGGTCTCCGCCACATCACATCAGCTAGCGAAAGCGAAACTCCAGATACTGGTTATGATGAAAATGTGTTGGCAGAGATTGGTCAGCTCTCGGTCACTCCTCCTGATAACGTCAAGGTGCATTCTCGCTTACAGAAATACCATATTGACCAACGCACCAAGAAACTGAAGCAAGGCCACGGTTTGGACTGGGCAACCGCTGAAGCACTGGCGTTTGGCTCTCTTATCCAAGAAGGCTATGACGTGCGTATCTCTGGTCAAGATGTTGGTCGCGGTACCTTTTCTCAACGCCATGCCATGTTTGTGTGTCAAGATACTGAACGAGCAGTGATTCCTTTGAATCATATGCAATCTGATCAAAAGAACTTTTTAGAGGTAGCTAATAGTCCCTTATCAGAGTTTGCTGTCTTGGGCTTTGAGTACGGCATGTCGATCGAGTCGCCTAAACGTCTAGTCCTATGGGAAGCTCAATTTGGCGATTTCTTTAATGGCGCACAAATCACCATTGACACGTTCTTGTCGAGTGGAGAGGAAAAATGGCTGCGTCAAAGTGGTCTTGTGATGCTGCTTCCTCATGGTCAAGACGGCGCTGGTCCTGAGCATTCATCGAGCAGAGTAGAACGATTCTTGCAGGTATGTATCAGGTATATATCACTATCATTGTCTACTTTTTAACCATCCAGTTAGATGAGCAATGATGCCTTTGATGTCAACAAGATGCAAGATAGACCGCCAAATTGGCATATCGTGAACTGTACGACACCAGCGCAGTATTTCCACGTGTTGCGAAGACAGGTAAGGTACACCGTAGTACAAGGCAACTGTGTTCTGAAGTGTTCTATATTAGATGCTTCGTAGCTACCGCAAACCACTCATTGTCATGTCGCCCAAAAGCCTCTTAAAATCGCCCGTAAGTCTTGGAAAAAAAAAGGAACGAGATGGATATCCAAATTAATGCAACTTTAAATTAGCTTGCTGTCAGCTCTTTAGCAGACATGGCTCCTGGAACATGTTTCCAACCTGTCTTGAAAGATGCTTCCATCAAGAACGATGCTCAGGTCGAAAAAGTTGTGTTTTTATCAGGTAAATTCTATTACGATCTCGTCAAAGAAAGACAGGCTCGAGGCCTTGATGACAAGGTGGCCTTGATTCGCATTGAAGAATTGAGTCCCTTCCCCAAAGATGCGCTTGTGAAGGAAATCGAAAAGTACTCTGGTGCACATGAATTTGTATGGTGCCAAGAAGAGCCTCAAAATGCCGGAGCTTATGCTTTTATGGCACCACGATTGGCTCAACTGTTGCCTGAAAATAAGGTACTACTTGCTGTATAAACATTTGGGATCTTTGGTGTAACCTGTTGTTTTGTAGGCAATTCAATATGTTGGAAGAGAGCCACTTTCCGCACCTGCTGTAGGCATCTCGTCAGTCTTCAAGAAGCAAGCGCAGGAGCTTTTGCAAGAGAGTATGGTTATCAATTAACAAGTAGTTTATTAAGTTTTGTGTAAGATGTATTAAGTGAATAAAATTTATGGCTTGATTTGTAAATCCATACAAGATTTGTCTGCTTCGGTATGTTTGTAAATATATCCAACCCATTTCAATGCTATTGCTCTCTTTTGGCGAGTCTTGCTGTCAACCTCCTTATCTTGGAGCACCTTATCACACACTTGACGTAATGTAGCTTCGACCTCAAACTTGGAGGTTTGCCATAATGCCTTGTAGGTCTATCAAATCAACATGAGAATCACACCGGTGAGCTTTATTGCATACCACAATCCTACCTTGGTTGTCACTTCTTCCTCCAGCTTCATCTTGTCTGAATCATCCATGCCCTTCTCTTCTGCTTTAGAAATCATTTCTGCAGCTTGCTGAACATCCATAGCAACCTTCACTGTAGTCCAGAGCTCCTTGACAATGTGCTTCTTTTGCTTGAATCCAAGGAAAATACTGGGCATTCCACCACCCTTGATACCCAAATAATGCTTGGCTTTGAGAGAATACACACCACCAATGGAATGAAGTAATTCAAGGCCGTAACTCTCGTTTTTTAACTTTTCTGCTTCATGTTTGATTTGATCCTGGAATGCAGTTATCGCTTGTTGATCGCCTTCACTCTCAGTAAACAATGCCAATTTCAGCTTAAGCGTCTCTGCTAATTTATCAACACGTTCCTGCTGTTGCTTTTGCATCTTCTCCATTTGCTCCTTATTCATCTGTTTCTTTTCACTATCTTCACTTCCCTCAGCAGTGGTACCTTGCTTATCAAGTTCGTCTTGTTGTGCATCGCTAAACATTTCACCAACAGCCAGTTCACCAATGATGCCTAAAAACAGCACCCTTGAGTAACCCTGTATATTTATACACTACACATTCTACTGCGAAATTCACTTACTTCTAAATGCATCACCACCAAACATTTGTTGAAAGTACTCACGAGGATCGGCAAATCCGCCTTCTGGAGCAAGTTCTTTGTCTTTACCATACTTGTTGTATGCTGCACGCAATTGAGGATCTGATAACACTTGATAAGCTTCTGAGATTTCCTTGAACTGCAAATGAATTGAGTACAGATTCCAATGAAAATTTTTTTTCTCTCTCTTCTTGTATCTATACCTTCTCTTCAGCTCCTGGTTCCTTGTTTTTATCTGGATGGTAAACCTATATAAACACAATGTAAATGCAATGTTTGATGACCGATATAATTTCAGGTGAATGTACCATGGCAAGCTTTCTATTGTTCGAATGAGTGAGTGAGTATACAAAACAAAAGGGGTTTATCATGCCAAGAAAGCGCATACCTGTAAGCCTTCTTGATTTGAATAGCTTCAGCATTAGTAGGAATGTCCAGTAACTCATAGTATGAGGTATCTATGGGATTCTCGTCTGTACCAAACTTCGACATTGTGTAGTGTGTTTAGAGAAAGAAAAAAGTCTAAATGTTTGTTTTATTAAAAAAAAAAAAAAAAAAAAAAGAAAAGAAGAAAAGAAGAAAAGAAGAAAGAGGCGGAAACTTTTTATTATTATTGTCTCAGACTGCACAGCACGATTTCTGCCTTTGGACAGGTGCTTGCAGCTGCTTGTGGAGATGGGTTTATTGGGTTTCAAACAGGGTTTCTAACCCAATGATTGATGATGAATATCCTTGAATTTGGGCTACAAGTTCAGTAGGTTCCACATGGTTTTTTTCAGTTACCATGTCTTTTTATTGATGCAAGTCAGGCAGTAAAGCCTTTAAAAAGATCAAAGTCCAATATGTTTTGCCCTTGATACAGATAAGGCACCATGAAATGAGCGAAATTGGCTACATTTCGTGCTTCAATGCCTGATTTTGAGAGATAGACGCTATTTCCAGGGCTTAGACGCATACCACATGAATGCTATGAATGCAGAGACCCTTTCTGTTGGATTGGTTCAATTTTTTTCAAGAATAGTTTCAACTCGATTTTTTCCCTTGCTACCATAGGGATGAAACCGCTATTTGGACAAATTTCGCTTTTTCTCCCCAAAATGACACTTTTTTATAGGATAACTAAGAGAGACATGTAGCTCAAATGAGCTCTACTTTATGATGAAAGTATTTAAATCAAGATTGCATACTGAGATTTTGGACCTTTAAAGGATTTCTCAAAATCATGTATTTTGCCATGTAACTCTATAATTTAGCGGTCAAAGTTAAAAATAAAAATTGCTTATGGAAAGTGCATTGAATTTTATGCATGCTACATTAAGCACAATATGCAGGTTTGCTATCAAAAATAATGTGAAAAAACTCATTACAGGTCGAAATGTTTGTGGAAAATGTCAAAAATCGACCACAGAACGACTCTATCCCCATTATTATTGTTGATATTTCAGTTACCGCACAGTGCAGCAGCAATAGGCAGGCACCAGCGGACTTACTGCCAACCATGGACATTTGACGATGTTCCAGGGCAGAGCAACGATATCAGCTGTAGTAAAACCAACACTACAACTACAATAGAAGAATCATTTCTGACTGAGAAAGCACGAAAACCCAACAATACTCTTCACATTGGGTAGCTACCTAATTCCAGCATGATGAGCGTAAATCAAGAATGCAAACGAAGCAACACAGTACTTGGAGTATGTATTTAAACTTTTATTAAAATGTGGCGAGCTGCTTGAGCTCGATTTAAATGCTGCTATTGATGAAGGAGTAACTAGGAAAGAACGTGATGGATTGATTTGCCGATGTCAATGGAGATCGTGAATTAATTAAATGTCATCCAGACTAGCATTAAATTCATCTAATTGAGCCTGTAATTCAAGGATCTTTGCCTTGAGCTCTTCGTTCTTCTTTTCTTGATCAAAAGAAAGGCTTTCCAATTGTTGGACCTTACGTTCAAAATGCTCGGCCTTGACGTCAGCCTCTCTGAAGCTAATAAAATCAAAAAATCATGAGTAAAGAGAGAGAGAAAGACATCGATTTACGAATATACAACATACTTTTTGGTGGTCTCTCTGATGGTCAGTTCAGAGTTCTCCAGCTCCTGCTCAAGCAATGTGATCTTTCTTTGAGCCGCGTCATTTTCCTTTTTCAAGTCGTCCCCATCATCTTCTAGCGATTTCAATTGCTTGATTTTCTCTTGTGCCAGCTCCAAATCCTCCTCCAAATGCTTGTTTTGATTTGTAAGTGAGATGATGTCGTGTTCTTGCTTCATTTGAATTTGCTCCAATTCCTTGTACTTTGCCTCGTATTCATCTGCTCTGGCATTGGCAGCGTCGGCCTCTGCACGGATGATTGCAATTTTCTGCAGGGCTGTCAGCACGCTGTCTTCTACAAGCTGTCATCCGACATTATTCTTACCTCGCGAATCTTTTCCATAGTGATTCAAATTTTTGATCAAGTATAGTAGAAGAAAGAAGAAAAAAGAGGAGGAAAAGAAACAGCTTTATACTCGTCATGCCTCACGTGGTGCCTGAATATGCTACAGCCACCTTTTTTGTGTCGTTCCGGATGCCTTCTGCTGTTTGTACTACACATCACAGTAATCACGGCTCGTATCATTGATTTCGCAAGGCCTACAGACTACACAGCAAGACAGAATAATGTTGCCATACTGCTGTATACATCTCGAGGCGTTTCATTGTATAGCATCACTGCTCGCAAAAACGATGTTGAAGTCGTCGATTGAATAGCATCGGGATCAACGTGAGGATCAACCTACTTTGGGTATTCAGACACGCAAATCTGCTTCCCCATTGTATTTCCGTAACTCAACTACCACGTTGCTCTTGATGACAGCCATGTGTCTCGGGTGATGCGAAAATAAGAAAAGGCTACCAAATAGACATCATGTCCTCACTGCAGACATGTACCTGAATTGACACATTCCTACTACTCAATGGATAGCATATCCATGAAATCATGTCAAGACCTTGGTGGATGAAATGCGAAATTTATTAGTCTCGGCTGGATATTATAGCAAGTGTTCGCTATTGTCTCTGTCATTTTATGCTATCATTCTACACTGGTAACCGCTCTGATCCATCTCTCGCAGTGCTTGGATCCTCCATATCAGCATACATGATATTCCTGATTGACGTCCTCAGTCCAATATCGACTACCAAGTCATCGTGATAAAACAAATCGTCCGAGGTCGATTCATCACTACCACTACCGCCATCTTCTCTAGGCGGTAACATTAATGTGACGCTTTCGGCCCCCAAAGCAGTTGCAAGTGCAGGAGGCACAGATAACGTTGTTACCACTGTACCGTTCAACAGTAGCTGCGAAGAAAGACTTGATGTGATCAGTACTCGTACAATTTGAAGGATGTATACGATGCAATCCAGGCATAACAGTCTAAATGTGCTGGGCGTTTGTTCTAATGACAGACGTTAATAGCACATCGAGACAAGAAAGAGGGATACGTTACGATTGCCAATAAAGTCGATGATAATGCCTGGTTGACCTGGTTCAGTCGTGATGTGCATCAGTATACATATAAGCCATCCTGCTGTCACTATAGCTAAAGCTGTGCGTAATGAGCGAGTCAATGCTCGTGGTGATAGTAGTTGCTTCAAGTAACAAATGAGCATCACAGTCTATTCAATTCAAGACTAGCTTGCTTACCAGTTGGAGCAGTATACGGAAGAATAAAACCAACAAACTTGTGTCGAGAAAGTATGTGTATGCTATATGACAGTATAAAAGATAGTCCAACGACCTCAATACATCTCTCTTTCCATTCGAGCTCATTTGGTATCAAGGTATAAAGTAGTAAAGAAGAAGAAGGAAAAAAAAAAAAGGTAAATCTGCTGCTTGTGTTTCCAGTCTCAGTTTGAGTTTTGTGTGGCTCCAGCTAGCATAAATATCACCCTCAAATACAGCATATTGGATCTATCTAGAGTGCTCTATCATAACATGATATGCAGCTGTATTATTCTCAGCACAGGCAATTAATATCAGGACATTTGTGTATTTTGGCGCAAGACTATTGCTATTTGTACAATCAAAAATTATACTCAAGGTAATAATCGCTCAAAAAGCAACTCTCAATTGCACATACAGTAATGCCCTGACGTCTAAGCAAGCGCTCAACCCGCTTTTACTCAAATGATTGATATGTACACTGGAACTCTCGGGTGCTCGAAACTTCTTGAGCAATGCATTCATTCCATGTATTACTCTGGAGAATATCAGCATACAACATATTGTCATGTTCCACGATGATTTTATTGGATGAAACAGAGCTATGCTACTTGTAGTTTTATCAAGCCTATCAAAAGTACTACACTAACTTGCACCTCGATTAATGGCCATCATCATGTACTATATCAGGATTGAGAGAAGATCAGATTTTGAATGACAATAGTGACACAAACAATAAAGTTTCCTTTTTCGCCATCATCCGAATGCGCGCACAGCCAATCATCGTTTGAATCGAAAAGGACATCTACTCGATATTGAAGCAAATAGGCTGTTATAACAGCAGGAATCGAAATAGAAAAGGTAATTTGGATAGCATATAATACTTTCATTTGACTAGAGTAATTTGTGTGTGAATTTGTATATCGAAATGAGGATCAGCATTATAAACCAAGGAAAGAAGCGGGTTTACGGCTACTCTTTTTGGGGATGTCTTTAGATTTCTTATAAATAAGGGATTTGATTTGAATGCCATCTCCAACATTTTACATAACCCACTTACTAACATGACTGAAAAAGTCCCCGCTGACGGCTTATTGCATGAATCTAATGAGCTTCAAGAGAAGAAGAGCACAAAGCAAAAGGCTCCCAGTGTCTCTGTCTTTCGCCTATTCCGATTTGCTACGTTTAGAGAAAGGATCATGATTTGTATAGCCATGGTCTTTTCAGCTGGTACTGGCGCATTACAGCCAGTGTCAATTCTCATTTACGGCACCTTCATATCTACTCTGACAAGCTCTCTCTCTGATACATCACACTTGGTTGAATTAACATTGCCTATCATTCATACCATGGTGTACATGGGCACTGCCTCCTTGATAGCCGCTTATGTATCAACTTGCTTATGGATCTTGACTGGAGAAAGTCAAACTCGAAGAATTCGATCACTCTACCTGAAATCAGTGCTGCACCAAGACATGACCTGGTTTGATCAATCAAAGGAAGAAGGCTCCCTGAACACTCGTTTGGCATCTGACACCCAATTAATCCAAGATGGCATCAGCGAGAAGGCAGGCTTATTGATCTCTTTTTTTGCTCAATTTGTTGGAGGGTTCGTTGTTGCATTCATCAAAGGTAAATCATTGTTTCATCTATTTTCACCCATTCTAATCATTTTAATAGGCTGGCAAATGGCCCTAGTTTTGCTCGTTGCTGTCCCTCTTTTGGGTGCCTCTGGCGCTATCATGGCTTATTTCCTCACCAGGTTTTCAAAGGAATCTCAAGACGCATTGGCAGAATCAGGCACTATTGCTGAGCAAGCTTTTCACTCTATCAGAACTGTTTACTCCTTTACCCTGCAAAAACGATTCTCGGATCGTTACAAACAAAAGCTAGAAGCAGCTTGCAAGTCTGGTGTCAAAGGAGGCATTGCTCTTGGAATTGGTTTTGCATTCTTTATGCTCTTTTTGTTTGGCACATTTGGTTTATCTCTGTGGTTTGGCTCAAGACTCGTGACTCAAGGCCAGCTGACAGGTCCCTCTGTGTTCATCGTATTCTTGTCCATGATGCTAGGTTGTATGAGCTTTGTCAAGCTGCCTACAAACCTCTCTGCCGTCTCTAGTGCTTGCGCTGCTGCCTACAATGTGTTCCAAGTAATTGACCGTGTCCCTGAAATTAACGTCGACTCTACTGAAGGACTGAAGCCTTCCAACACACAAGGAACTATCCATTTCAAAGGTGTTTCCTTCAACTACCCAACTCGTCCAGATCTTAAAATCATCAAAGACCTCAACTTGCAAGTAAATGCAGGTAGTACTGTTGCGTTTGTAGGCTCCTCTGGTTCTGGCAAGTCAACTATCATTCAACTTATTCAGCGTTTTTACGATGTTTCTTCGGGACAAGTCTTTCTGGATGGCCATAATATCAAGGATTTGAATGTCAAGTGGTTGCGCCAGCAGATGGGTATCGTCAGCCAGCAACCAACCTTGTTCAACTCGACTATTCGCGAAAACATCTTGATGGGAATTGACAAAAAGGTTTCTGACCAGGAGATTATCCATGCATGTAAAGAAGCCAACTGCCACACCTTTATATCCCAATTACCTCAGGGTTACAACACATTTGTTGGTGAAAATGGAGGCATGCTTTCAGGAGGTCAACGCCAAAGAATTGCCATTGCTCGTGCTATCCTCAAGAACCCTTCCATTCTTTTGCTGGACGAGGTAAGCTCAAATATTTGCTACTAAATAGCACTTTTACCAATATTGCATTTTTAGGCTACTTCTGCTCTTGATACTCAATCCGAAAGACTGGTTCAAAACGCCTTGGACAAGGCATCTAAAAACCGTACGACTCTTGTTGTGGCTCACAGACTTTCTACCATTGTCAATGCTGACCTCATTGTTGTGCTGGATCACGGCTGTATCGTTGAAAAAGGCACGCATCGTCAATTGATTGAATTGGGTGGCGTCTATTCTGATCTGGTTGAAAAGCAGGCTATCCATACCGAGGAGCCAAAGCAAGATGCAAGTCAACTACTACTTGAGGAAAAGGCAGAGGTTCAGCACCACTTGTACGAACATGAGAAGCCTGCTGCATCCAGCCGCCAAGAAAATGTCACCAAGCACCTCTCTTTTGAACTACACGATTACGCTATTCAAGATGCTCATACACTTGAATTGATCAAGCAGAAACGGATTGAATCTGAATTGAAAAAGAAAAAAGCGCCTGTCTGGAGAGTCTTTTGGCACATGCGTCCTGAGTGGAGCTACCTGGCACTGGGCGCCATTGGATCTGCTGTAGCTGGCTGTGTCTTTCCCTTGTACGCCTATGGATTCTCTCATGTGGTTTCTCTGCTTAGTATACCTGGACAAGATATTCAACCGAGCCCATTGGGAGGAACCAATCTCTATGCCTTTATTTTCCTCGTCATTGGCATTGTCGCTTTTCTTGGTAATGGTTGTCAATTCATGGCATTTGAAATTTGCGGTCAAAAGTACTCGAAGCGTTTGCGTGGTGAAGTGTTTGATGCTTATCTCAAGCAAGAGGTTGCCTTCTTTGACGAGAATAACGTAGGCGCGCTTACTACTTCACTGGCCATCAACACTGGAAACGTGAATGAGATGGTTACCAAGGTCTGGGGTGATATATCCAATCTTTGCATCACTGTCATTGCGGCATTGATCATTGCATTCACGCATAGCTGGGCTATTACTTTGGTCACTTTGTGCATGTCTCCATTTCTTGTAGCATCGACAGCTTATGAATTCTACCTGCAGCGTGGTTTTGAAGATAGTACAAAGGTTGCAAATGCACAGAGCAGTCAAGTTGCTGGTGAAGCTATTCGTGAAGTCAGAACAGTAGCTGCTCTTAACAAACAGCAATATTTCCAGGATCGCTACTTTCAGGCTACTGCTCATCCTCATAGGCTCGCTGTAAGAAAGGCTTACTTGTCCTCCATTGGCGCTGCTTGTAGTAAGGGAATCAGTATCTACACAAATGCTATCGCTTTCTTTGCTGGCGTCCATTTCATCAAGAGCGGTATGATCTCATTCCAAGAGATGTTTACCAGTATGACTGTAAGTATGATTTGAATGATTATGATATGAATGAAACTAATTCACCTTGAATAGGTCATCATGACAGCTTCAGAAGCAGTAGGCAGAAGCACAACTTTTGTAGCCGCATTTGCCAAGGCCAAATATGCAGCTATTGCCTGCTTTGAGATCCTGGATCGACAAACAAAAATTGACCCTGAATTGGAAGGGATTGAACCATCAAAAGAAAGCATCCATGGGGATGTGGAATTCAAAGATGTCGGTTTTGCTTATCCTACTCGTCTTGATGCTCCTGTCTTTCATGGATCATTGAACCTACATGGAAAACCTGGTCAAAACATTGCTCTTGTTGGACCATCTGGGTGCGGAAAATCTACTACGATTGGTATGCTTCAACGCTGGTACGACCCTGTACAAGGTGCTGCTTTCTTGGATGAACAAAATGTCAAAAATTACTCTCTGTACAATCTCCGTAGTCATATGGCCATTGTAACTCAAGAGCCTACGCTGTTTGATCTGTCGATTATTGACAATATCCGTCTTGGCGTTGATGAAAATGAGGCGATTACTCCAACTCAAGTCGAAGACGCATGTCGATCTGCAAACATTCATGAGTTTATCACTAGTCTTTCTGAGGGATACGATACATTTGTTGGTGCTAACGGGTCTCAACTCTCTGGTGGTCAAAAACAACGAATTGCGATTGCTCGCGCTTTGCTTCGTAAGCCCAAAGTCTTGCTGTTGGATGAAGCCACTTCTGCTCTGGATAGTGATAGCGAACGCCTTGTACAAGAGGCCTTAGATAATGTCTTACAGCAAGGTGAAAGAACTACAATTACAATCGCCCATCGTCTGTCTACTATACAAAATGCTGATGTGATTTGTGTGATTGATGATGGCAAAGTGGTTGAGCAAGGCACACATTATGAATTACTGGCCTTGAATGGCCGATACACTGCACTTGTGAACGAGCAATTATTAAAAGTTCTATAATGATTGAGACACTTTAATGTAGTATATTCCTCTTAATAAATCTACTCGTTACATATTGACTTTACATTTTGCTATTACGGAAACTTATCCGAGTCGTCTATACGTTGAAGCTAAGTTATTTCAGTGAATGCAACATCTAAATACATTTGCATTACTTGTAGGCTTATTTGGCTAGCAATAACTTAACAGCAGGCTCAATTCGTGTTGCAACGAAGTGCATGCTTATGAAATTGTAATTGTACCAAGAAACAACCATATCGTATTACACAATGAAATCAAACTCTTAAAACTTGTACTACTAGACACTGTATTATTTTTTTTTTTCAATTAATAGCACTGGCAGACAAGTGCTATACGCTTACAGAATCAGGGATCGTAAGAGTACAGCGTCAAAATAAACAAATGCACAAAACTTGATTTTTCTGTCAAAATTCCAGAAATGAGCACTCTCACTTTATATAATCCACTACCATGCGAATCAAGAAGATGGCATACCAAGCATTTCTTGATGCCTTCATTCTTCTGGATAATGCATGAAAACCAACAATTCAATTTTCAATGACTAAGTGGATAATGTCCAAAAGCAAATAGTCCAAGCATATCCAAAAAACTTGTCGTATCACATGATGAGAAAATCTAATTAGAGATTTATTTATGGGGTTGAATTCAATTCATCTCTTTTACTCACTTTCCTTACACTTTTCTTTTCTTTCCCTGAATGTCAGATATCATCGCTGGTGCTGCTGCTGGTGGTATGCCGCCAATGCCATCCAATTATTATGAAAACTTTTTAGAAAGTTTGGCACAAATTGTCTCCAAGCTACTGACTGACCAAGAAACTGAAACTGTTATTTCCTCGATTCGCTCCTTTCAAGAAAAATTAAAGCGTCTTAGCAGGTAAGGGATTCCACACAATCTTCTCGCAAGCACTGAACTCACGCAGCGCTTGTATAGCAACAATTTGAATAGACTCAACCTGGATATCACGGCTGCCGAGACAACGAGACCTAATTTATGTCGTCATGAAGGAAAAACATGTACTCAGAATTGCACTCGAGGCTTTATCAAGACATTCACCGTTGCATTCGTTGTAAAATACTTGATTGGAATCCTGCCTACATTACTGTCTGGAAAGATACTAAAGAGGTTTGTCCTTTTTTTTATTATTTTTTATTTCAACATTTATGCAATAAATTCATACTCATAGCATGATTATCATAGGCCTGGCGTACTAAAGCAAATGGCGGGAAGGTAAATTTGCGAATGGTGTGATTTCCCCACATGTAATCACTAACCTTAATTTTTGTGTGTGAATACGATAGAGACACAGCGAGTTTTGCACTGTTTCTCAGTACATTCATCAGCAGTTACAAAGGAATCCTCTGCGCCATGAGACACTTTAGAAAGACCAGCGATAGAAAATCGGATCGATTAAACGCATTTGTGGCAGGTAGTTTGGCTGGCTTGGCGCTTGCTTTTGACAGAGACAAGCAAAGAAGACAGTCCATCATGCTCTATTTGTTTACAAGAGCACTACAGTTCAGCGGTGCTTGGTTGATGAAGCAATGGGCACTCAAACGCAGTGAAGATCATCCTGGAGAGAAAAAGTGGGATGACCATCTGGCCAAGTTTATAGCGAGGTTTTCGGGTGTCGGCGTCATGATGATTGCCAATGCACAGATCATTTATGCATTCTTGTTCAACAATGATACGCTGCCTAGATCTTACTTTGCCTTCCTCCTCACTCATTCTGGATTCAAAAAGAACTTTGGTGGCATGGCTGCTCGCATTGCTGAAGCTGTAGGCATCACTGTCAATCATTTGGTCGAAGATGATGTCAATATCACGATTCCCGAGGGTCAGTCCAGTCGCGAGTTCATTTCCCAATTTGTTAGCCCAAATATTGCCAACGCCATTAACCCTAAAATGAACCACAAATACATCATGTGCGCTATTCAACATCCTCTGAACGACAATTGTGCAACAGATAAGTTTGGCCTGTTCAAAGACGAATTGCTAAGATCTCTCAAGCTTTATGTTCCTCTGAATGTCGTACGTATATAACCAAGCTACTGGGATGGGATGAGTAGCACGACTAAATTGTAAACCCTGTAGATCATGTTGGCTGTGTTTAGATCTAAACAATTAACCGTCGAGTAAGTTTGCTATTCGATCGAGGGGATCATCAGTAACTCATTTTGCATTTGATATTAGTCCTAAAACAGTAATGCAGAAATTCACAATCTCATGTTTAAGATCCGCATTGTTCCTGACAATGTATGTGGTAATGGGTTTATCTACACCTTGCTGGCTGCGTAGGTTGACAGGCACAGACAGACCTTGGATATATGCTGCCACAGGTGCAGTGGCTGGTAGCATGGTGTTCATTGAGGCTCCTGGCCGTCAATTAGGTAAGTGCAATGTGCTTGTACATTTCGCAGAAACTCACGTCATGTCGATAGAACTTGGATTGTACTGCCTTCCAAGAGCATTAGAATCTTTATGGAAGACCTTGCTTAAGAATGGACAAGTCAAAAATATACCACATGGAGATATTCTATTGTTCATGGCGTCCATGGGTACATTGATGACATTATACCAAAATGACAAGGATACAATTAACTCTCACTACTTGAACGTAATGACTCGATTTTTTGGACAAAACTAATAAATACAACAGCTACTATGTAGAACTACCAATCGAGCCTGTAACAGATGTTTGCATTGGAATCGTTTTGTTAAAATGCAGGCCGTCTTCCAGAAAAATCGAATGCGTTAAAGGAACTTGTTGAGCAACACATGTGATCTACCCATCAAAGAAACAGTATTTAAACTCGACTCACTTTATATACACTGCGTCCATCTTTAAAACGTTTCATGTATCCTACATTGCAAATGCAAAGCTAATTGCAGGATAGATATGTGAATGTTTCTAAGTAATCTCTCTTTCTCCCTCTTTCTCAGATATTTTTAAGAAAGATGCTCTACACTGTTGAGCAGAAATTGTGATGGCAAAACTGAATTCTGTGACATATATGGGTATGTGATTCTACAAGATGAAAGGGATTACAATAGGGGACGGCCAATTGACTTTTTTCTTCACTTTTTTTCATTCAAGTTTTTGCTCTCTTTCTTTCTTTTTTCCTCTTTCTCTTTTTCTATATTTACTACATTGTATCCAATAATCTAATATAAAATGGCACCTACAAGAAGAAGTACTACTGTTAGTGACAAGAAATCAGATGCCGCTGCACCATCATCAAAAGAAAATAATGCTCCTCCTCCCGCCACTCGCAAGAGAGGAAGACCTCCAACCAAGAAAGCCGATGCCAAACCTGCTGCCGCTGAGAGCACTGCCAAGGACGATCATGAAGAGGCAAATGTCAAGGAATTAGATGTATCCAAGGAAAAACAAGGTGATGAAGAGGTAAATCAAAGCATGTCAAGCGTGTGATGGACATGTATCATTAACATGAACATTTCATGTCAGCCTGTCGTAAAGAGAAAGCGTGGTAGACCTGCAAAACTGAACAGTGATGGTACAAAGAAATCAGCGGCTAAGCAGGTTGATCCATCAGCTCCCAAGCGTGGTAGAGGAAGACCCAGAAAGGTTGTTGCCGAGTAAATATATCTTGCTTCATATAACGCTCATACAAACGGATAGCGTGTTGATATTTCTCTCTCCATTTCAAAATGATAACCCATTGATTGCAGTATGATAAATGATATACCAAGTGCAAAAGGTCAAAGATGAATAAAATCATGCTTGAAACCTCATTCTTGATGCTTTCATTTTACTTTGAAGCATGTGTACTTGTATCATTGCAAACTTGTACATTATACCCAATTTTATAAATCAAGGTACGGAAACGTAAATGTAATAAGCTTTTTCACAGATGCAATCAATAACCCCGCTGCCATGTTTGCTGGTGTGTTCGAGACCCAAATCACAGAAGAAATTGCCTTTGATCCACTATCACGCTCAATTGATTTTTGAGTGTACGCCATTCCCTCTTTTATTCAAATCATGATCAACAAGTAAATCGACACTGCATACCGAAAAGAGCTTAATACTATGAAGCAGAAGGCACTTGCGTGTTTGCAGTGATTGAAGCCATTTGTCTCCATTTTCCATCATAGCCTGTCGTCCATAACCTTAATTTACCATCGTCGCCCGAAGAAGACAAGATAGTCCCTGTGATATTCCATTCCACTCTCCATACTTCTGCTTTATGATCATCAAACGAAGCAATCAACTCAATATGGTATGATTTACTAGCAGCTCCAGATTGAGTAGGTGTACCAGCTGGCGAACTGGGCACACGGCCTCTTTGCTGCTGTTGCTGTTGCTGTTGTTGCAATGGCAAATGTTGCTCTGTCAGTTTATAGATGCGCACTAAATTGTCTTTACTAGCAGTCGCAATCAATTGATAAGATCTCGCCATGCTAGGTGCCCAACTAATATCATGCACTTCTTGTGTATGGCCCGGTAAGAACTCTGACGGGATCCATCTATTATGACCATCATGCTTGAAAATCTATCCACAATAATCAATATCACTCTTGTAGATCAAGTAAAAAGGGGGACATCATACTTACCCTTGCGCCGATTTCTTTACCAAGACCCACTACCATCATAGGTGCAGCTGTTCTATTAGGACACCAATCTATGCAATACCCACTATCAGCGTCTATAGGTCGATGGATATTACTCGCAACTGCAGTGGGTACACCGGCAATACCAGTTGATGATCCCGGCGACACTCCTTGCACATAACCAGCTGTAGCTGTACTTGTCATTGTTGGGATATCGGAAACACCAGGCGTAGATAAACCATGGCTGGCAATGGAGCTTCCACTAGAACTTGTGCTATTTGTGTGGACGGGTTGCTGTCCAAATGGATGCTGAGGTAATTGATTCGCTGAAGCGTAAGGATGTCCCATAGGAATTTGGTTTTGTTGTTTATAGGAGCTTTGTGTGTTGGTTTGATGGAACCCATACTGCGAAATCTGTTGCTGTGATGGCTGCTGTTGTAGCTGTAATTGCTGTTGCTGCTGCTGTTGCAGCATGGACTGAGGCTGGTTTTGCTGTAACTGTTGCTGCTGTTGCTGTTGCTGTTGTTGTTGTTGTTGTTGTTGCTGAAGCTGACCGATACCTGATTGCAGCTTCGAATCAGCATTTTGATAGGACGCACTTGATATCTCAAATTCCTCCATTTGAGACCATTGAGCAAGATTTGTTGGTTCAAGCGCTTCGTAAATACGAACAATACCGTCTGAAGAACAAGTAGCTAATCGAAGCGAGTTTTGTGTTGGTGCAAATGCGATATCTAGTACTGCTCCTCTCGACTCTACAAGACGAAATCGCTCTGCCCAGCGTTTTTGACTATTTCTAGGTTCTGGTATAAACGGTTTACATCTTTTGATCTATAGACATGCTCCAAGAATGATCTCACCTACTGTCTGTTCCTCCCAAATTTTGACTTGTCTATCAAATGAACAACTAGCAATCACTTGGCCGTACTCGGGTCTCGCCCAAATAGCTTTAAGAATCGATGCATCGTGTGCTTTCCATGCGTCATTGAGCTCCCACACTGAAGCATCAGGTCGTTCGATGAACTCCCAAACTTTAATACGTTGATCCGAAGAACATGTTACTAGCCGTTTGCCATAAAAGTCGTATGAAATGTCATGAATAAGATCCTCATGACCTGTGTCGAACTTGGTTAAGCTACTCGCCATGAAAATATGTAGATAATGGAAAGAGATGCAATCAACCACCGTCACCCGTCTCACAGGAGATTAACTATTGCGGCTATTTAATCAACACTGCCCAAATCACAAACATCGTGTGTCTCTATTTCATTCAAATGTTAAGCAGAAAGGACAAAAAAGTGGTTCCAAATCACATAGTGGTGGAAATATCTAGGCGGCTATTAACTCTTTAGATGTCATAGCTTGAAAGACATTGAAATGCGATTTGCAGATAAGTGTTACACTCTACATTTGTAATCACAGTTTCCGGGATATAGGCAGCCTCACAAAAAGTTGATACGTGTTTCCGAATTGCATTAGGAACTCTGTAATTCCTCTGAGCTGTCACTTCAGTCTTTTGTGGTCTCAGAAGCTACATGTACCTTGTTAACACGGAAGCAATGTTGACAGTTTTTTTTTTTTTTTTTTTTTTTTTTTTTGCAAAAATAACATTCAAATTGTCTAGTTTATCCTTGGCATCGTGATTGCAAGTTCTCAGAATATTCGGGCCCATCTCTTGAATATGCTTTATCCAATCTTCTGTAACAATGTCCTTGAGATGTAGTTTATGCAACCCTCAAACAACACACAAAATGCCAATGCGGTGCTTCAAAGGCTGTCAGTAGTAAGTAGTGGAACAGTGACGCTCCACCACTGAGCAGGACCCTCACCTGAATATTTCGTTTGTATTTTGTTTAGTATCTTTTGGTTTCCGAATATTTGTCT
Organism: Mucor circinelloides; assembly: GCA_037974945.1. NCBI lineage: Eukaryota > Fungi > Mucoromycota > Mucoromycetes > Mucorales > Mucoraceae > Mucor > Mucor circinelloides. The sequence continues at coordinate 1,919,514 of JBBNAA010000005.1, read as the reverse complement.
GCTTGCATTATACACATCATCATGCAATCTATTTGGCCCATCTTGCGACTAAAGCATACCCTGCCATCTGTCTACACCAGAAGATGTCTATTTCATTCTACAGTCTTTAACAGACTAGAAGAGCAAGAAAGAAGACCAAAGGAATACGAATTGAGAGTTGGATTCGGTAAGAAAACATGTACAAAATGACACACATGACAGCAGTTTTGCTTACATTTGCTTGTTAGCCATCGCAACGTTACAAGACGATATACCGCACTTTTTTCAAAAAGGATTATCAGAGCATTCAATCTATGCATCAGACATCGTTTTATCAGATCCACACTATACAAAGCTTTCAATTCATGGTCGCACAGCGTATTTGGGGATTGCACAGATGCTGAAATGGAGTACGAGCTTATATTTTGACGATGTCTTGGTAGAAATCACAAAAATGCGAGTATTGCCTGACGATGTCAAGATAGATGACGACTATGATGGCAATGACGATTTAGCATGCTCACCTTCTGTGGTACCATACTCATCAATCAGCCAAGCCGAGCAGGACATCAGAGCAAAAGGCATTGTAAAACGACTAGAAGTAAGGTGGAAGTTGCAGGGCACAAAGAACGCTACATTTTTCCAGCCAGAGCCACGGATAAGACACATTGAAGGTGTTTTCATCTACAAGTTTGACAGTCAGGGATACATTGGCGAGCATCGCATACAGAGAATTGTGCCTCCACCAAGTCGCCGGGTTCTGCTGTTGCATTCATTAGGTGTAAGATTACGTTCTATATTTTGGGAAAACACAAAGAGACCTGTGCTTAATCCAGGATTCTAATGGACTAGAAAGCAGAACTAATAAAGCATTACTGAAGGATATGCATGTCAATTATAATAATCGTCTGTGTAGACTTGGTTATCCAAGACTTGATTCATCTTTATCAAACAGATTGGTAGAGGGAATCCATGCAGCAGAGTAGGAGGAGGCTGGCAAGTGAATTTGCAGATTATTGTTGTGGTCCTTTAAGGATTGACGTAGATAGTTGACTGCAGGCTTCAAAGATAACAAAGGCTGATATATTGTTTTCTTGCCCTTCCTGCATTGAAAGGAGGGTGCTTTACGGTATTGCACAAAGCGTCAAGACGAGGATGGGAGTCTTTAGATTTTGGACTCAATCAACTTCCTTGCAAAAAGCTCTCTGCTTTAAAACTTGTGTCTTCACTTTCCAAATTCTTTCGGATATTGATATTCTATGTCACCCTGATGCTGAATTTACTGATAAAGCTTTGGATATCCCAGGATGGTCTGCTTAGTTTACTTAGAAATACATTTTCCGACATCGTATCTCATGTCTGCGATGCTGATTAATTTGCAGGAAGAACCATAGTGACAACAAAAAATAAAGGTGTCAAGGTCATGAATAACCTACTCTTAGATTGTGCTCCAAGTCGCAATGTATCTTACCCAAGTACCAAGTATTGACCAAGTCCGCGACAATGGGAGCCTGCTTCCTGTTCAGATAATTTTATTACTTGTATTTACTAAACTTTTATTGACATATACTGATATAGGCTGGATTATGGAGTATCGTCGTGATCCTTCAATGGTTCATGGAAATAGCTGACGGAACGCTTTAATGATGAAGAAGGCTGGCATACTATTCTCGCGCACTCCATGCTTTGGAATGATCGCTTTACAGTACTATGCCGCATGTCAAGGCGAGGATCAGTCTTTTGCTTATTTAGAGATTTCGATGCTTAACTACTTCGGGTAGTTGTTGCAGGGGAAGAAGACACAATGTCAGGAATCGATTATAAAAACTGCTCATGTTCAATTGTTAAGATAGAATGTGATAATCCACTGTCTGCATTCTCTGGCATTGTAGTCTCTGACGTTGTAAAAGGTGGCGACAGCGACTGACAGGCTGTTGCAGTAGGGCATGATGGGGCTGGTAGGCTAGATTCTGGGGTATACGTATGATTATTCAATGATTCATGGAAATAGTTGACGGAACGCTTTAATGATGGTGAAGGTTTATGTATTGTTCTTGTATTCTTCATGTTTTGGGATGATTGCTTTACAGTACTATGCAACACGTCATGGTGAGGAATAGGCTTCTTCTTTTGATAAGACTTCCAAATTCGAAGCCCTTCCCCGTAGGATTGAGCCAACCTAGCAGGTGGTGTAGCAGTTGTCGTAGGAAGAGCATATTGATTACCATAAGAAAAGGATTGTAGTGTGCTATTTGCGTTCTCGGATATCGCAGTCATTGAAGGCATAGTTGATTCCACAGTAGCTCTTCGTGATTTTCTTGGGAAGATGTGGAGCTTTCTGTAGAAAATTTCAAGTCTGTCGCTTTGTGTCAATACTTTAGGCATGTCTGGAGAGGATTCACTGGATCTTATGTCGAGCGCATTCATCACTGGGCTATTACCGTTGTTGTTTTGAGGGTTGCTGCTTTGAGGACTACGGTTGATATTTTGAAGATTATCATTGATGCTTTGAGGATTATGGCTGTTAATTTGGTTCAATCTGTCACCCATCACTCTTCTTGGTTTCATTGCAGATGAAGTAGGTGATTCTGGGGACTTTGATGATTTGGGTGATTTGGGTGATTTGGGTAATGGTAGCAAGAAGGGTGATGCTAAATGTTCAGGCTATGGACATTGTACGGCATTAGTTTGATGTGTATTTCTAAGCAATTTAAAATTACAATTTACCATGATGTTTTCCTTTGTTGTGTCGGTATAAGCAAGAAACTCCATTGTAATTGCCTCTTTCAAAGAGTTGTCTTTGGGCTTTGCCTTGGGAATGATTTTGTTGACGCGGAACATGGTAGAGTCTTGAACTGTTGGAATTCTGCCGAGCAACTTGATATCGTCATCAGAGCATTCCTTTGGAAGAGGGTTCAAGCGTACATAGTTCTTTTTATCGATATCATAGACCCACTGATGTAAGAAGCCAAGATTTGCGAGGTAAAACTTCTCGAAATAATCACGAGGGATATCCTTCTTGTATTTGTATTGTAAATGGTATAATGCATGGTCTGTGTTCTTGTTTCGCTCGTATCTGTTGAGGATAGTTCTGAGGCCAACCTGTTTGATGGAAGGTAGGTAATCGCAGCCGGATAAGATACAAATGTGTCGAATAGTTTCAATATCGTAGTTGTAAAAGACGCTATTCTCGTTGTTGATTACTTGATCCATAGTGATTTCGGTACCTTGTCCGTACTTGTCCATCTTGTAGATAATCTTTGGGCAGCCAAAAGCCAAGAGATCGGAATCTTCAGTAATGACAGCATCAACTTTTCCTGTCTTTGCCAAGTGAGTAAGTTGAGCATCAGCTTCATTTGGTGCTACAATGCATTGGATTTTCTCTGCAGACAATTTCTGTGAAATGAATAGACAACGAGTTAATAATTATGTCACAAAGTACCCAAGAAAGAGGGCGACTTACTCTGAGGACATCAATAATCATGTTATGTGTAATGGTTACAGACTTCTTGAAGCTTTCCTTCGCCTTTGCAATTTCTCCGTTTTTATACAATGCCAAACCCTCCTTCAATGCTTCTTGGCGGATACTAAACCCAAGTAATTGGTTAATGACAATGATCAGGCATAGGGATCAACCATAGATGACTTACCTGCGACGTTCGTCATTTGTGCCTTGCTTGAGCGGAAGATGAAGGCCATCAAAGACAACAATGGGCGTAACATTATGATGCTTAAATAAACCCATAAAGTTTATAAAGTAGGTTACATATCTACGAAAAAAAATGTGAGCATTTAAATAATGAATAGGCATTAACGCTTACGAGTCGGTAGGTTGGTTTAAGGCAAGCTCCGTTGCAGCGCCAAAAGCTCCACGATGAAGGATACAATGACCATCAATGGCGACTGTTTTGCCTGCATATTCGCGAAGGTTGACTGATCGTTCAATAGGGCTAAGAGCTGGCAATAATCCTGAAATTCCCATGTTGAGAAGTTGTGTAAATATAAGTTTTGTATTCTTCTTTTCTCGATATAAGATTGACTTGAGTTATAAGTGCGAGTAGAAGTTTGTTGCTTTGATATAAAAGAATGAAGGGTAGTGATAAAAGGTATAGAACTGAAAATTAAAATTGGCGTATTTTATACGCGCTTTATATCGAGGTCACAAGTAAGGAGTTACATGAAATGTCTAGAGAGCTAATTAGATACATGCCCAAACAGGTAATGAGGATATACAGTACATTGTTGAAAACGTTTTTATTCGGAAAAATAGCTTTTTGTATCAATTGAATGGAAGAACAAACTGCCTCTGCTAAAATTGTTGCTGAATACTTGTTCTAGCAACTATGCTTGAGCTGACAGGTGTCAAAGCGTTTGAACCAACTAGGGATTGAGCTACATCAAGTAGACAAGTAAGGAGGGCTACATGAAACGTCTCGTTGCTCTATGGGAACATCAAGATTACAAGAAGATAACTAATTAGATACATGCCCAAACAGCTAATGAGGATATACATTGTTGAAAAGTGGACTCACGTTTTTATTCAGAAAAATAGCTATGCATAAACCGTCTGTCGCAGTGTCAGTAGTAGACACCAAATTTAGGCTTTTCTTGAATCCCAACCCCGAGACAATTTGATTCATAAGAGGGCATTCATCTGCAAACTGAAAAAATTTTCATACCTTTTAGATCTCGATCTTTTTCAGCAAAGCAAAAAATGGACGACGATGGTATTCTCTTGAACTTTAGCACCACTCCCAAGGTCGCTAAAACTCCTGCTGTAAAGCACGGAAACACCCGTGGCGTTCCAAAGACACAGGTTGCAAAGCCAGTTGTGCCAAAAACTGTCAACAGCGAGACGGCTGCAGAATCAACCAATGCTCCAGCAACAGAAGAGGAGGCAGCAGCAGCAGCAGCAAGTGGACTCGCTCCTGGCACCAAGGTACTTCATGGTAGAGCTCAGATTGCATCATCTCTCTTCTCTTCCAACCCAATCATCCCCACAACGTATCGCAAGAAAGTGATCAGCACCAGAGAAGGTGCCAGTAATGCACCCACTGATTCCAGCACATTCACAGGTATAGGCATCCAATCTGACCTCGCTGACCATTTAGTCAACAAATTCAACGTAACCACACCTACCAATGTCCAAGCCAAGGCAATTCCAGTGTTGATGGGTCCTGCATCTCCTCTTCATAAGGAAGATGTGGATGTTGTCGTTCAAGCAGAAACTGGTTCTGGTAAAACACTCACCTATCTTCTCCCTATTGTCAACCGTTTGATTTCAGCCTCAACTGCACCAAAAGACGCCATCAAGCAAAGTGAGCAACCATTTGGCGACCGTATGGTAGGCACTGTAGCCATCATCTTGACACCTACCCGTGAATTAGCTCAGCAAGTCTTGGGTGTGTTGACCACACTCGTTAATTTACCCCGACCTAAAGATGAAAATGTGCGTCGCCTGCACTGGATTGTGCCTGGTATTGTTATCGGTGGTGATTCCAAAGCCAAGGAGAAGGCTCGTTTGAGAAAAGGTGTCAACGTCTTGGTCAGCACGCCTGGTCGACTCTTGGATCATTTGGAGAACACAAAGAGCTTTGATATCAGCAACTTGAAATGGTTGGTTTTGGATGAGGCAGATCGTTTGTTGGATCTTGGATTTGAGGAAACATTAAAGAAGATTATGAACATCATTGACGAGAGAACAAAGCAAGGAGGATCTCTCAAATACAAGCAATTGATGACGTCCAAATTCTGGCCAAAGAAGAGACAGACAGTGCTATGTTCAGCTACATTAAGAGACGATGTGAAGGAGTTGGCAGGCTGGTCTTTAGAGAAACCAGCTTTTGTGAGTGGCACAGACTCTAAGCGAGACGCCTCCGCCGTATTAAGCACCGACACTACAATGGCAACATCCAACCAAGAGGAAACCGAAGAAATGAAATTCACAACACCAAATCAGTTGAAGCAATCATATACCATTGTGCCTGCAAAGTTACGTTTGATCACCCTATTAGCGTTGCTTCGATCTTGCTTTTACGATAAACGTCAAAAGAAGAGCATGAACAGCAAAGTCATTGTATTCTTTTCTTGTTGTGATTCTGTCGATTTCCATTACGATTTATTCGCTCATGCTGGAAAGCCTATTATGGATGAGGATTCAGACGACGAAGACGATGATGAAGACGATGAAACCAAGATTATGAAGAAGGCATTGGATAAGATTGTTGGCAAGGGAGAAGCCAAAAAGTTTTCCAAACAGCTTACTGGAAACAACAAGAACTTTAAAAGCAATCGCTCTGATGAGGTTGCAAATGGAGCAGAAGATGGAGATAAAAAGAAGGGCAAAAAGGTGGTTGAAGAAGCTAGCCAGATCAGTACATTGCTCTTGGAAAAGCCAGTATTCCGTCTCCACGGTGATTTGAATCAACAAGTTCGTTCTCAAACATTCGCCGAGTTCAGTAAAGCTAAATCTGGCGTTCTCTTTTGTACTGATGTTGCTGCTCGTGGTTTGGATTTACCAAATGTTGATCGTATCATCCAATACGATGTACCCACTGATCTCAAAGACTATGTGCATCGTGCTGGTCGTACAGCTCGTCTTGGTAAGGCAGGTGAAGCCATGTTGTTCCTCTTGCCCAGCGAAATGGACTACCTTGATATCTTGAAGGCTCAAGATCTATTCCCTGAATCCGTTGCCATGGAAACCATTTTGAAGAACATTGCAGAGCACCAAGATGACTTTCAGACACCCGCACAAGATTTACAAAATACAATGGAGAATTATATTCTCTCTGATGAAAGTGTAAGTTGCTTATTTAAACCCTAGTTGGGAACTTTGTCATTAACTTGAATATACATAGCATGTCATGTTGGCTCGTAAAGCTTTTTGGTCTACGTGTCGTGCTTATGCCACCCATCCTGCTGCTGAGAAGCATATTTTCCATGTCAAGAGACTTCATTTGGGGCATTTAGCCAAATCATTTGCCCTGAGAGAAGCACCCTCCAACATTCACGAAAAGACCAAGGGTAAGAAGAGAAAGGATGCCAAGAATGAGCGTATGCCTGGTATGAAGAAGTTTGAAGGCAAGGAGAAGCCCACTGGACCTAGAAAGAACATCAACAATCCTTTGAAGAGAAACTTTGACCATGCTGGAGAATTCGCCATTGCCAGTGCAGCCAGCATGTTGGAAGGACCCACCACAAAGAAGAAGAAGAAGAACAGCGGCAAAAAATAAACAATCCGATAGAATTATACTTGTACATAGATCAATAAAGATAGACATTAATTTGACAGCTGTATTTAGCTGAGATGAATTTTCTTGTTTTGTTAAAATCGAGGTATGTTATGTCTGTATACGATCACTCCTTTTTCTCTTGTCCTTGCATTAAAGAAAAGCCTTAATTATATCACCATGCTCTCTGCCATCACTCGGAAATGTATCGCTAAAGCACCACACTATTCGCGCTCGTACTGGACCAAATTAACTACAACAGGAGCTACCATTGAGGAATGTGTGCAAACATCGCTGGATACACTTGGCCAGAAAAAACCCAATATTTGCGTAGTTTTAGCCTCTAAATCTTACACGCTTGGCCATTATCGCAAGTTGACCCTAGACTTACATGAAAAGCTAAAGCCAAAGTACTTGATTGGCGGTGTGGTCGATCGAGTAGCTCAAGCGAACCATGGCATTTCATTATTACTTGGATTCGACGAGGACATTGTGCCATTTACCATCAATGACAGTCAGGATAGGCTCAAGATTCGCAGTACATCTGTAGGCCGATGGGGTCGTGTCGAAGATTCAGAAAGAATCAAGTATCAAAGCGAGCACATTGATAAAGTAGGTTTGGAGAACTTTGGCTCTGTCAGCACCCCAGTACAGGCTTATCAGTTACCTCCAGGTCTTGAAAACAAACCCTCCTTTGTCTTTACAGTCTCCGATAATGAGCCAGATCAATTATTGCAAACATTAGATCACCATTACCCTGATGTAGCCAAGGTGGGTATTATTGGAGCTTCAACACCTTTTGTTACAGGAGAGCCTTATACTCTTTTCAACTCGGATGGTGAAATTATGGGATCCGGTATTGTTGGGTTTGCGTCTTACACAAAATCGAATACACCACACAATGTCAGAGTAACGCACGCCGCTATGGAAAAGATGGGCACTCCACTCAAGATCACTCGCTGCCGTGGTAACATCATTCTGGATCTTGATGAAGGAGGTGCTACTGGCTTGTTGCTGCGCTTGATTCAAGATGGTCCAAAGCTGTCAAAAGACGAAGAGTTTTATTTAAGCATCTATCCGCCTGGAAAAGACGACACTTCTGACCAAGATGCTACTGTGAGTCGTATTACTAGTGGCGATCCAAGCAGAGGTAATATGTCCATTGATACAACTGCAGATTTGCAAGTAGGACAAGTTGTTCAGGTAAGCAGGTCACTTGAGCTTAGTCCTGATAGCACATGTTTGACCAATATAGAATTTAGTTTATGAGAAAGAGAAATCTTGAATTCAAGAACGTATCAAGCGATCCTGCCGAGGAGGATGAGATTGTTTTTGGTGTCAGTGGAAAAGACCATACAATCGACGTATTGCCTGTCAAGATCCCCGATGAAGCCAATGTCATCCCTGGAGTGTTTGGTGCAGTGAGTGAGAATGGCGTCATTGTAGGTCGAAACAATATACCCACTGAAGTCTTGGATGTTCCTTATTCAAAAGTTACCTTCAACATTTAGTTGTTTATTGAAACATAAATTAAATTAAGTAATGAAGTACAAATGTATAAGTGAAAATTTATTGTGAATGTAATAATATGTAGTAGTATGAAAAAAGAAAAGAAGGAGATAATTATTCTAATGCTAGTCTGACAGAGGGCAAAACGAGTTTACCACGTTTACTTAATAATTGGTCGTGAATGACATTCATGGCTGTAATAGCGCTACGCTCATCAATAACGCAAGAAATATTGATTTCTGAAGAACCTTGCGAGATCATTTCAATATTCACACCAGCAGAAGCCAAGGTGCTGAACATCATACCAGCAATACCAACCATGTTCTTCATTTGCTTACCAACGAGTGAGAGAATAGCCAAATCCTTGATAACATCCACCTGTAAAGCAGCGTTAATATCCAAACACTGATTGTTTTGCTCCTCATTCAATACTTACTCGTCCAACAGCACGCAAATCAGCAATAACATGATCTAAATCCTTGTCGAGGTTATCTTCACCCAAAGCCATGGAGACATGGACTTCAGATGTAGAAATAAGATCCACCACAACACCGTAACGATCCAGAGTAGAGAAGATTTTTGCGAAGAAACCATGGCTGACACTCTTGCGATTAGAGTGGACGTTAAGAACAATGACATGATCTTTGATGGTAACAGCTGTGGGGTATTTGCGAGATAAATCGATAGAGTAACCGTTCTCGGCCAACACCTTGGGCGAGTGAGGAGGGGTGGCAGTACCATCCTTGGTAACGATATCAGTAGGGAAGATGATGGTACCTTGTCCACGAGGATTTTCTACATTCTTGATGCGGATAGGAATATGAGAACGGATCACTTGTTCCATAGTGAAAGGATGAATAACTTCAGAGCCATAATAAGTCAATTCAGAAGCTTCTTCGGGAGTAATGATAGGTAAAAGACGAGCGCTCTTAACTTTGCGAGGATCAGCTGTGAAGATACCATCAACCTCCTTCCAAATTTGAAGCTCTTCGGCAGACAAACCGACAGCAGTAAGAGCAGCACAGAGATCGGTGTAACCACGACCAACTGAGGTCAACAAACTACCAGGGACAATACCAAAGAAACCTAGTTAAACACCCCGCGAATATGTTAAAAAGTTTTTTTCTACAATTGAAAGCGCCAATGTCCGTTTACCTGTAACAACTGGAACCTTGTTACCGCATTGCTCAACAGCCTGAGCCATCTTCTTGGAGAGATAATCGTAAAATTCTTGATCCAACTTTTCGAAATCACGATCAATGATACTCTCAAGAGACACAAATTGAGCATCGACATCCTACAGCATTGATCAATATTTGATGGATCCCAGCCACACGCTAGGGGTTCACTTACTCTATCCTGTAACACAGCAGCAACAATTCTACAAGACAGCTTTTCACCAACTCCAATAATGATATCCTTGGATCTAGGGGAGATTTCATTGATGATCTGAGCAGCTTCCAAGAAAGATTTCAACTTTTCGCAATCAGTTCTAATATCATCCTCTAACTCTTGTCTAATTTCATCATTGTGGATCATTTCTACAGCGACTGCAAGGTGATCCTCTAAGAGAGCAGCTACAATGTCCAAATACTCCTTGGATCCGGGCTTGAGAGCATCATTGGCAGCACGGATAAGTCTGTTTGTAGTACCAGTTTGCTTATCCTTTCCACTTCTTGCAGAGCAAACAACAACCAAACGATTTTGTTTGACATACTCTCTACCAAAAAAGAAAAAAAAATAAGGTCAGTGACCTCAAATGTCTTTCAAATTCATTTGGCTTTTACTTGATGACTTCGTTGGCAATGTTGTCTAAAAATTTACCAATACTGGTACCACCAAATTTTTGGACGATCCAGGGGAGCCCAGGTGAATTGTTGTAAGTATAAGTGCGTACCATTCTAATTTAAATTATAAATCTATAAGGAAAAGAAAAGAAGAAATAAAATTCCTTTGGTTACTCATTTAACCAACATTTTGTTATTAAAAAAAAGTGAGTCAACTTGACATGAATTTGACCAATGTTAAGGCATGTATTTTAGATAACCGCTTATCGCTCATCAGATCGAAAGATCTTGCTTCCAGTCACATTGCTGCTACCTGCCTTTACTTGCACCCGGTTTCCCGTTCACAGAAGCAGAGTCGGATAGATTAGGTGACAAAGTGTAACATGCGATCAGGGCCTGTTTGCAAACATGACCCTATGTAAAATATCTCCGTAATACAAAGCTACACAAAAAATGCAAACTTTAAGAGGAAATCCTATTGATTTTCATGTACATTTCACATTGCGGCGTAACGTATAGCCCGTGCTCTTTTTCGTCAAATCTGTACCAATCTCGATGCAAGTCGTTATGAATTTACAATTAAACTCGAGATAATGATACGCATTTCAGAGTCAATCGAATACTATGGATAGGCAAACTGCAGTAGTAAATCAGAATTTAGTGTCCCTGAGCAACGCAGCCACGTTAATTAACCAAATTTAAACGTACGAATATGCAATAATTGCACCATAATATCAGGTATCATAGACTGCACTAAAGCCCTCCCCCTATAGCTTCACTTGTAGCTGAGGATATAACTCTTTCAGGATGCTCCAAGCCTATATCAATGGGACCAATTCACATACAGGTAGAGAACATGCTTACATTAGCTCTTGATGCTCAGAAGTACGCAAATCACAGCCAAATTTGGATGCTTTTACCGAGTGATTCCTCGAGTCAGAATCTGTCTTAGACCTTCAGAATAGCACCAGGCGATTGCTCACGACTAGTAGTTACTTGCTGATACATTTTCTCAATTTTTTGGGTCCAGAAACACATCGACGAAAACAGCCCCAGAAATCATGAGCTACCCCTTTACCAAAACATTGGAAAACACTGCATCGCATTCTTAAGCCTAAAAATGAAAATTTTTACTATGGCTGATATAAGATCAAATCGATTCTAGCGATCCAGGGCAACATCTGAAATATCTTTTGTGAGACCTTTGTATGTGAAGTCTCGCGATTTCGACAATAAAGCACTTTTGATATTTCTGAGGTTTGCTCAGTACTTTTAGTTGAAAATCCTCATATAATTAGCACCACTAGATGTGGCGTAAAAAGTTGCTCATAGATGTATTAGAAAGTAGGAGATGATGAGCACAACTTATATAGCCGAATTTGGCAAAAACACCAAAAGCGGCTTTTTTGGCCTTGAATTGGCTCGATTTCGAACTGCCAGAAACTATTTAAGTCCAGTCGCTACCGCTGCTGCTTTTAAGCTGACATAGTGCCTCTCTTCATGACAGCAATTGATGATTTTCGTAGCCTATCCAACACGGATGCTCTTGAATGCCAATTTCTATAAAGGATACTGTATATAAAACTGGTCATGCACTTTTAGCGCTGCCCAATGACCATGATTGGCTTGGGGCATTGCCCAAGATTGTAGCTGTTCCCTGATAGCTGGCAAGCTTTTGTTCGTCTAACTAACAAAACTACTACTATAAAATTTCTGTATCCACTGCAATTACAAAATTTAGTGATAATCAGTGATTACATGATCATATCTGCGTAAATTTGTATTTTATGTATTTTGGAAATAAATAATAGGAGTAGTTGATATAATATATGGTACATTCATGTTATAAAAAGATGGAGGTATATTAGTTTCTTTTCAACTAACTTCCATTCCAAAAGATTGTGATTTCGCCATCTCCAGGGGCAGACATCACGCTATCCGTAGGCTTGTTATTTCTTGATCCAACTATGCTATCTGTGTAAGACGTGGTGGGTGATGGAGCAGATGTTACTTTGTTCTTATCATCAAAAGGGTCGTCTTCTTCTGTAATTGTGATTGCTGTTGCTTCTACCGCAGGCGGAGATACTGGTAATGGTGTAGTTGCCCTTGAATTTGCTATGATGGGAGTAGAAGCTGATGAATTTGCGGTATCAGGTTGTATTGTCTTTTTGAATGATCCACTACGGGTAAGACCATCTTGTACTTTGACTGTATTGACTCGCATAATTTGGGGTTTGGCTCGCATGACTTGAGTTGCTTGAACAACAGTTGCAACGTGTTGACGGCTCACATTTGATTCCATTGAATCACGTCTTCCATGATAATCAGTAGTAGTTGTTGTAGTTGTCATTATACTGTGAGCATTCGAGATAGGGCGATCACTGAATGGGTTCTCTAAATCATCATCGTTCTGATTAGCAAAGGTGGCAAAGCTGCCATAGCGAGAGCGAGGTGTTTCTGCTTCTGATTCTGTATATATGCTGTTATGACCGCTTGGGGTAGGAGGTATAAATGTTACTGGAATAACACCAGATAAGACTTGACGACTAGCTCTTTCTTGCATCTCTTCGTTGACTGCTGTGTTGTTATTGTTACTGTTGTTGCTGTTGTTGCTGTTGCTTCTCTGTTTACTTCTGAAGGCTAAGGGTATAGTACTCTTCTTTTTGATCCTGCGACGAATCAGCAAGAATATCAGCACACCGACAATTAAGCCTGCACCAAGTATACCGCCCACGAGACCACCAATTAGTCCAGCATTGGATGGGCTGCTACTGTCTGTCGAATCTACAATATCAGGAAGACCAATCGTTGATCTAGGCACACACTTTGGCACAGGGCAAACACCACATGTCGTCATTGTTCCTACAGTGCAAACATTGTTTCCTGAGCAACTCGGTGAACAGGTAGACGAGCAGTCTGTCTTGCAGTCTATGGATAGAAAGTTAGTGTTCGGTTTCATCTTCAGCTGATTTAGATCAATTTACTTTGTGCAAAGCAGAAACTGACTGAAGTTGCCAATAAATAAACGAGCGAAAATTTATCGACAAATTTCATCTTGTAAGTAAAATAGAAAAAGAGAGATGGAGCAAGAAGGAGGAAAAAAGAAAGAGAGAAAATCCAGAACGAAATAAAACAGTTGCACATTCACAATAAAAAAAAGGTAACACAGCTTTTGTACAATTGATTCTTTTTCATTAAAAATTTAAAGAGGCAAATCAATTTGGAATCGACTAATTGAGCACTCCTTAAGGCCTGATATTCATTAAACCCACGGATTCATGTAGAATACATCATACTGAACATGAAGCAAAAAAAAAAAAGCATCTCTTTTTTTTTTTTTTTTTTTTTTTTTTTTTTTTGTTTTTGCCAACACTGAATAAGGGATGTTCTACATCGTGGTACGACATCAAAAAAGTTAATTTTCCATCTTCTTTTATTTGTACACAGAAAAAGAAAATCACTATCATGTTGATGCGTTTGTAGCGTCAACATTCGTCTTGAGAAATGATTCCCATTCATTCCAAGTAACGCCGCTAGGAACATCCCACAAAGGTACCTGAGAACTTAAACTTGTCAGATCAAACTGTGCTGGCTGTTGTTGCGATATTGGCTCCATATTGTAGATGCCTAAAAACGTATTGGCACTGTGCTGTGGTTGTTGGCATGGCGTCGTATAGTTGGGTTCTGACGTTGTATTTGCTGTGCTTGTCGAAGATGCTGTTGGGTATCGTTGATGTTGCTGCTGTTGCGAATCAAAGGCTAAAGAGCATTGGCCTTCTCCTAAGCCAGAACCATGCTGGAGCCCTGCCATATTTGGACAAAGGATTGGGTCTGCCATCTCTGATCCATCCGCATTTTGAAATACACAGTTTTTCTCAAAATCCATATTCATGGATTGATCTTGTTGCTCATGTTGTGGTTGTGGTTGTGGCTGTGGTTGTGCCATGTTGGGTGATGCATCTGTTGACTGTTGCTGTTGTTTGAATCGATTGTTTGCAAAGTTCATTGACAGGGACGAGAAAAACATGTCCTCTGGTCTGGTTCCACCTAAATGAAGGGAAGCCGGAAATGGATTGGGAATCGTAGGAGTGGTTTCACGGTAACTACTGTCGCTTGAGCTTTTCACGCTGCCTTGACTTCCAGGTATATGACCAGTGGTAACCGTGAAAGTGCTCAGGTTCTTTGCATTAGGCGACGCCTCCGATGTATTGTATCGATTTGAGTCAATCATAGTTTTCATCAGGAATGAATTGTGCTGAGCATCATCGCTTTCGTCCGAGTCATTGCGCTCTGCCCTGATACCTATGTTTTGGTTCAAATCAGGCGAGTTTGTCGAACTGCGATAGCTACTAGAGTCATCCATTTGGACATCGAAATTCATGACCAACGACTGCAAAACTTTGACAACTCGAGTATTCTTGAGATAGGGATCGCCCAAATAGACTTTTGAGCATCTCAGCAAATGCTGTCTGCCTTGTTCCTTGACAAATTCGTTTTCACCTTTGGCATTATGCAGAAACACAATAGCAGCCTGGAAAATGGAGCTGGATAACAGGAGCATTAAATTAATATTAAAGAATTATATTAATTTACATATTCACTTACTAAACTGACATATTCCATGGTAACGCAACAAAGTAATCTCGTTCCATCGCTTCGACTATACCCAGCAAGTTGGTAGCAGTAGCTGTACAGATGCTGAGGGCTTTAAAAGCCAGGTTTGCACCATCTGTCTCTGAATGATTTCTGATAAAAGGTCTGTACAACAGCAACAGGATGCATCCATGTGCCATATTGACAACTCCAGCTGCTGTGCTGAAATAGTGGCTGGGATTACTCAGATCAACCTGCAACTCTCGAGGTAGGGAGGCTTTCCAATTGTTCAAATTGCGGTCTAGAATATTGACAAGATCTAGACTGTTGTGGCGGTTCTGCTTTGCTCTGGTAGAATGAAGACCTACCAAAACCTGACCTGCAATTTGCGATAATGTTACCAAATAAACAAACGACGAATATACAGGCTTGTTTTCGCGCAATGCATCTTCGGCTTCCAATATTAAAATGGGCGTAAATTCCGTCTTCTCTGACTGCGCTGACGATGTGTAGTTCAATTCGTAAGGTGAAGGTAATTCTGCATCGAATTCATTGTCAATAATAGAGATAGGTCGACCCAATTCAGCTGCAACCCATCGATCCATCAGATAAGCACCGTACCAAATGCGCTTTCGAAGCTCAATTTCGTAGTCTGGAATCAGCCATTTGGAACAGTCGCGATGAAGGCCTAAATCTTGTGCCATACGAATTGCCATGCCAGTAATGAACCAATGACTGGTGTCTTCATCGTCGTTTTCGCCATGTCCAACAAACATACTCAGCAACATCAGTGCTTGGACAGTGCTGATCATCGATCTCTTATATACAATGCTCATCAACTTGTGTGCCTTGTCCTTTAACGACTCTTCGATCTCGTCTAACTGCTGACTCGATAGGTGGAAGACTTTTGCATTCGTAATGTCAGTTTTGAAAATGGTGATGCCAATAAACGCAATTGCATACAGCAAGTATCTATCCGGCGGCGAGGGATTGTGGTAGTAGTATTGTTCTAGAAATTGGACCTTGTTGATGACTGGACAGTAATGGTGAATGCGAGTAAAGTACCTAAACAAGAGCTGTCAGTCGAGTGTTAAAAACAATATTATTCACCTCGTGCTTACATGTGAACCAAATAATCAACAAATTCTTGCGTTATATGCGGGGTATCGTCAAACAATACAATGCGATTGATTGTACCGTCTTGTCCAGTCTTTAATGTTGCTTGTAGCACTTCTTTACTCTTGATGATGACATGCTCTTCTTCATCCTTGTTTAGTTTCTGAACAAACCATGATGGCTCTTCTGGAATACGGTGCTTTTTATTCGTACTGAATAGCTCTTGGTTCAAGAAATGCACGCCGGAGCTTGCGCCGAGATAGCGAGTTCTTTGATAGTCTGTTATAGTGAGTTGTTGCATTTGTGTTTCAATGTCTTGGCAATCTTTATCTGATTCTAATGCGTTCTCTTTGATAGGGCATATGACGTTGGGCGAAGCAGCATCATCGTTGCTATCGTTGTCTAATCGCTCAGCTAATGGGTCTAAATGCTCGGCGTTTTCCGACCTTGGAGGTAGTGTAAAGCAAAGGTTGTCTATTCGCGGTGCAGGACTGGAACGTTCTCGGTCCATATTAGGCGAATTGTGATCGTCTTCATCTGCTGTATCCTGGCTCTTTTCCTTTGCAATGTTCTGTAGTAATTTTTCCATGCGCAATAATCTATTCTCCAAGACTTCGACATAGCTCCTGTAGCATTCAAAAAGACATTAACAATCAAGGCTCTTGCAATTATCACACAACATCTCAATTCACTCTACCCTGACGAAGGCCCTCTCTTCTTTTGCTCTACTAGAAATTGACATTCGGTTTTCGCAAGTCTACATTTTGTGCAAGGTTGATGGACATCGCTATCACATCGAGTCTTCTTCTTTCTGCACATGTCACAGCTACGTTTTGCTCTTATCCGTTTCTTTCTGTGTATATCATTTGGCTTTGATGTTGATCTAGGCGCTGCTGGTGCTATTGGAATCATTCCATTGTACATTGGTAAAGATATAGATAGAGAGAGAGGTGAAAAGGATGAAAAAAAAAAAAATAAGAGTTGCTTTGTTTTGTTCCTACAATGAGTTTCAAATTGGACATTTTGGTTGTATCAAACCCCATCACAAAATTCGGGTCAAATTAGAGTTGTCGTTACGATGAAACAGTACCAAATGAATCAGAAATCGTGCTTTCCGTTTGGAACAGATGCTTGATACAGGCTTTGGTTGTGATTGCACTTTAGGGCAATCAATAAACATGTCCAATGTCGACTCAATTGAGCGCAAAAGAGATATGGAAAGGAACTGTTTTTCGGATACATGGTATATTTGCGTGTAACCAGGAGTGCTAACAAATGAACGGCATCTAGAATATTGCTCTGACAGTCAGCGTATGAGATGTGCATTTTGATAGCTTATTTGCTTACACACGATACAAACCTATGCCAGCAAAAAAAAAAAAAAAAAAAAAAAAACACAGCCTGTATTCAGTAAGCATCAGACATCACGCAGTTTTCTGTTGGTTTCGATAGATGCTGGATGTTCTCGTTCACGGCCGGAGTACGCACTACAGTGCAATGATGACTAAAACTGTAGTCATTCTTGGTCAACTAGCCAAATGCCTACTGATAGGATGAGTCAAACAGCGCAAAATTGATCAGAACAGGAGAGAGGATTGCGCTGATTAATTGATTCCATTACTGCTGCTGTGTACTGTACCAGCTCCATGTACCATCTGATGGCAGATACGCGTCACGAACTCTTGTTCATTCGTTATCTGCATTATTGACAACGCTCTTTTTCTTGTATTGTTCAAGAGAACACAACCTATACGATGAGCGCCATGGATATCATTGACGAATCAACGCAAATTGCTCCTATTGTTTCCAATATTCAAAGCAGCTCTGGTCTCTCCATTTCTGTGTATGCGATGTATGTCTATGTCTGTTTACAGTGCTAATATGTCTATAGTCATCCTTTAGTCTTGTTGAATATCTCTGACCATTACACACGTACAAAATTACAGACCCCCACAGCTATTGAGAATGGTAAACGAGAATGATGGACTTAGTCTGGGCAATGTGCACTCACATGGTTTATAGGCCGTATGTATGGTGCGTTATTAGCTTCTCAATCAGGTCGTGATGTCGACATCATCAATTCATTTGAGCTCCCATTATCAACAGAACAAGACGGTAATACAGTGTTGGACAAGGCGTTCTTACTGTACAAACTAGAGCAATGTAAGCGTTATCAGGCATGCATGGAGAACGCATTAAAGTACTGATAAAAGGAGATCAATTTATATAGTAAAACAAGTCTTTCCAAATCTCGACTTTATGGGCTGGTATACACTCGGATCGTCGCCTTCCGAAGCCGATTTGAAACTTCATGAACAGGTAACAACTGCACTACACATGAGCCAGGCCCAGAGATAGATAACAACATATAATTCCACAGTTTCTTCAAGTGAGTGAATCTGCCTTGTTTTTGCAAATGGATCCCATGGCATTACAGGCAACAGGAGCGGCCAAAGAATTCCCAGTCGATATTTACGAGTCTATCATTGACATTGTGGAAGGAAACACCAGATTAGTCTTTATTAAATCAACCTACAAAGTGGAAACTGGGGAAGCCGAGTGTATTGCAGTCGATCATGTGGCTAAACCCAGCTCATCCAGCGCAGACACTGGCCTGGGGAATACATGTAAGTGTTCAGTCTGTAAATTATGGATGCCAGGATGACTTAATTACAGTTTAAATCAAGTGATTGCTCATTTGACTACACAGAGAAACGCTATCGCCATGTTGAATGCCAGAATCCAGTTCCTCCACCAATATCTTCAAGATACTCAATCTGGTGCCATACCCGTTGATCATGATATCATCCGCCAAATCTCTAGTATCTGCAGAAGATCTCCTATATTGGAGAAATCAGCATTTGATGAGCAGTTCAAGACGGTAAAGACGCTCTTTTAAGGATGATTGATCATGACACTAATGCAATTGCGTAGGAATACAACGATGTTTTATTAGTAGCATACCTCGCTTCCATCACGAAAGGATTAAACACTGTCAATGATCTTGTTGATAAATTCAATTTGGTCAACGGAGGTCATGGTGCATCAAGCAATAAGCCTGTTCCAGTCAGTAAAAAGGGAAGAGTAAGTTCCGATTCATTAACGAGCTCAAATAGACATGTTGATTAACCTGTATTCATCTTATAGAGAATTCATATGGCAAGAAATTAAATAAAAAACGAAGTTTATTAATATATGATTATTGAGGGGAGGGGAAGGGAGTGGAGAGGGGGAAGGGGAATATAGCCAATATTGAATGGCAAAGAAGGGGCTGGGTAGTAGCAGTATCTGATGGTTATAATTCTATAAAATAGAATGGAATATACAAAAAAAAATAGGGGGGGGGGGGATATAATCTATGTGTGTGTGTGTGTGTGTGTGTGTGTGTGTGTGTGTGTGTGTGTGTGTGTGTGTATGTGTATTTAGTTGAATGCTGAAGATAATGAAAGGAACATGACACCAAATCCCCAGACGATAAGCAAACCTGCTGCAATATCCAGGAACCACGTAGGCTTCAAAGAAGCGTACATGCCTAAATCTGGCTCGTTGATTTCTTCGCCGTCTACAGTAGCAACATCGTCATCAAAATTCAAGTGTCTTGCAGAGGAAGAAGAGCATGATGCAGTATCCCATGAGAAGGGTGCCTTCAAATCGTTTTCGTCAGGAGTTAATGTAGTAGATCCAGTCAATGTAGGGAAAACACCAATGAAATTCTTTGGCTGTGAAGAATTAAGGATGGATTGTGAGCTCATATTCTTATAATAGACACTGCGAGTGACAAGATAAGAAGCTGCAGGCAATATGTAAGCAAGTGTAGTTGCCGAAAATCCGCCGACAATGGAGTAGACGGTGCCAAGAGATCGAACTGCTACCGAAAGGCCCAGAATGACGGCAAATAAGACAAAGGTAACAGTGTAATGTTGAATGTTGGTAGGTTGCTTGCTTGCAGTCTCGAAGCCTAATGATTTTTGAATGGCCTCTCTAGTGGGAAAGATACCCATACTAAAAAAAATAAATAATGCGTGCTTAATATATGATGGCACGTTTTTTTCTTTTTGTATGACACACTTACGGAATGGTCAAAATCATGCTAATACTGAGAGCAAATCGGCCGATATTGATAAGTGGGTCATCGCTAGCAAAGTTCATAAACAAGTTGGATTGCACATTGGAGCCAAAGCACAAGTAGCCAATAATAGCAAACGTCATTGAAATCAACCAGCTGATACCAGTAGATAAGACAGTTGTTAACTTCCAGCTATGCGTGGATTGGTTCTCCAAGGTCAAGAAATTTGGGAATGCTACTTGATGGCAGGTGAATGCGAATGCCATGATACCCAACGCACCAAATACATCAGGTCCGACCCATTCGAGAGGAATTCTCTCTTTAGGAGCATAAGCAGGTGCTCTGATTAAAATCGTGAGAAGAATGATAGGCAAGCATGCCACTGAAATAATGGACCAACGAGCCAAGGAACCAATGGACCTTGACATATTTAATGGTAGCACCTGGTTAAAAATAAGGGAAAAAACGTGAGCGTGATGTTATTAATTGTACCATCAAATGAGACTTACACAAGCGATGCCGACAAATATTAAAATAAATGTACGATCACCTAAAATGGGATATTGAGGAAGGTATCTCTGGAACAACATGGGCAGACTATCGCCGAGCACTGTAGTAAGATAGCTGCGGTTAGGATTGCGCATCGATGCAAGCAAAATGTTGTCTACTTACATATAAAGTAACTAACAGCACCTCCACCTGCTTGAACGCAAATCATGAAATTGAGGAAATGGTAGCCAGGTCTACCCAATAAATGCTCTACAAGTAATGCGTATTTGTAGCTGCCAACTCGCTGTCCTGCAACGACCAACATGTACAAGCCCATTTGGGCCAACACGGCGACGATGATAGAGGCAAATATACCGGTAAAGAAGCCGGCATGAGCGATTGCAAACGGCAGGCCAATGATGCCAGCCCCGACTGTAGCATTGACTAGATTGAAGGCTACTTCGATTCTTGTTCTCGATCCATATCCAGGTCGATCAGATTGGAGCAAGTCTCGTTCTGCTGTCGTCAGATGATGCGTTTTTAATGGTGGTGATGAAGGTATAGAACCGTAATTGATGTTGGACATTGTGAAATGATTGATTGAAAAGAAAAGAAAAAGAAAGAGAGATCTATTTGAAGAAAATGATGAGATTTTTTATAGACAACTAGAAATAAAAAAGGGGTTAGTTGCCTTTTAAAGTATTTTACTTGCAAGTATCATGAACGCATGATTTTTGCCTATCAGTGTCATTGAATATTCCGTTTTTGAAGTGGCTCAATAGGAGAGAGAGACACACACACACAAGGGATTACTGCTAGCTATTGTAATAATGATTCATTCGGCATGATATGATGGCTACTTATGACAGAGAGGCAGAGATTCAGGGAGCAAACATGTTGATCTAAATCAAGTAAGAAATTGAAAGGGACCTATCACAATATCAGAAGATTTCGACAAAGCATTTCCATCAAGAATTTGAATTGATTGGCTGTAAACATTTTCTATCTATCTTTTACAAATTATATGGTATTAAAAAGATCACTCCCTCTCCCTGTCTCTCCCCTCATAATATATATATATATACATATATAAATAAAATATATGGATAGACTCCTCTTAACTCATATTTATAAGGTATACACAATAAATTCCCCTCCCCCTTTGCACTTTTGATTATACTCGCTTGCTCAACTATGTGTATAAATATATCCAGAATTACTCTTTATTACAAACTTGTGTAATCACAAAAAGTTTGAAATGTTTACCCATTTTAATGTTGATATACGGCAACAAATAAACAATCGTAGGGGATCATCATCCTCCCCACTTGTTGTTGCCCGAACGACAGCTGATTAGCCACTGCACTTCAATAGCCATCATCTTTTTTGCTAGAAATTCATTGTTCCCGAATGATCAAATGTTATCATGTATTTTAATAATGCTACTTAATGAATGTCATGTTATCATCATCATTTTTCTTTACATCATGCCCATATCAAACCGTGCTATTATCTGGCATCTATTGACTAGCAAAGACATGTCTCACAGGATCTCGTCAAGTACAGATGAGATATCTCAGCAAACATGATGTGAAATGCATTTGCTCATCTGTCGCTGATTATACGAATTGACTTCATCTCTTTCTTTTGATTCGCCTAAACGAAGTCAGTCTGTACCTGAGACATTGCTGCTGTGTAGTAAATACCCAGTCGCCTTATATGAGCAACTCGTTTAGATGCACTACATTCATGTAAGCGTCTCTGATGACATCGATTCAGCCCACTATAAACGCGTAATCTGTAAGCACAAAAAAAAAAAAAAAGTTCTTGCTAATTTTAATAGTCAGTCAAGGTCAAACCTACATACGTATTCTACAAAGACGTCTTCTTTATTCTTTAACAATTAAAAATATCAAATATGAGTCTGAAGAAGGGAGAAGTTAACCTTGGTGTAAAGTAGACATAGATTTACAGTCAAAAAAGGTCCTTGACTAAACCTCTCCAATAGACTTCCATCATGGCAGTTGCCTACAAAGATGGTGTAATTCTTGGTGCTGATTCACGTACAACCACTGGCGCTTACATTGCCAACAGAGTTACCGATAAATTGACCAAAGTGCATGACACCATCTATTGTTGTCGTTCTGGTTCTGCTGCAGACACTCAAGCAGTTGCAGACATTGTCCATTACTATCTTCAAATGTATAGGTAAGTTGCGCTCGATTTGAAAAAGAAAAGATGCAATCATGCTAAAAGCATAATCTAAACATGTAGTGTAAATGAAAATGAAGCTCCCTCTGTCCGTACAGCCTCTGCTTTGTTCCAAGAAATGTGCTATCAAAACAAGGATAATTTATCTGCAGGTATCATTGTTGCTGGTTGGGACAAGACAGATGGTCCCTCTGTATATAATATCCCTCTTGGTGGTTCCTTACATAAGGCTCCTTTCGCCATTGGTGGTACGTATCTACGTAGTATGCATTTCATAGGTATCCATCTTACTAATCCAATGTTTGTATAGGTTCTGGATCTACTTATATCTACGGTTATTGTGATGCAAATTATAAGGATGACATGACTCGCGAAGAGTGTGAGGCATTTGTAAAGAATTGTAAGTGCTATACATAATGTAGAGCGTACATCGTTACTGACATGATATGTGAAATAGCTCTGTCATTAGCAATGTCTCGTGATGGTTCTTCAGGTGGTGTTATTCGTTTAGCTGTCATTACAAAAGATGGTGTCGAGAGATTATTCATTCCCGGAAACAGATTGCCTGGTAACTATATTGATGTAGAGATAGACAATAAGTTTGGTAATTAACCTAATTTTTTAATAGTTCATTGGGAAGGATAAGTCGAACTAAATCATTAAAATATAATAAAACATGGCAAAAAAATTGTAAAGTAGTCTGCTGTTTTGCTGGCTCATGTGGGATACTGTACAGAGAGTGTTGTTGTGTGATCAAGATTGCATTGGCAGTACTATACACTTTGATCTTGGTCGACCACCTTTGCATGTATTATAACAAGGTCATTCCCGAGAGGAAGAAATTTCAGTCGTTTTTTTTTTTTTTTTTGCCTGCGTATGTTAAATCCTGCAAAACACGCCCAACGCTCTAGTGCGGTCAAGGAAGCTGTTTGGCGATGGCCTCCTGAGCATTGGAAACTGAAAAAAAGATCCCTCAACTTTTGCTCTTTTAGCAATTCTGAGTGAATACGTGAATTGTGATGCTGTATTTCAGAATGAGTATTGTTATTTGCATAATTGATGGTTACTGCCTGCACAATTTTTCCTTGTGCACCATCGTTCACTATGGGTAGCAACAAATTTCAAGCGCAATTACACTGTGAAATCAAATGCCATAAACTGCGTTAAAACCTCCATAGTTTCACTTTTCACTATGGCAATAACTCTTTTACAATGCTTTAGGTCTGCATCAATGTATACAATTCATACACGGGTAGTCAGCATACTAACATTGACTCTTTCTACTCAATGGTATGCTAATATACAGCTAAATTTGGATGCATTCGATGAGTAATTTCTCGAGTTAGAAGCTGTTTTAAGCCGTCGGAACGGCATCATACAATTGCTCTCGACTAGTTCTTGCTTGCTGATACTTTATCTCAAATTTTTTTGGGTCATGACAAATCGACCCAGATTCTCATTTTTTGACGTGTCATAGCAAGCAGAAATCCCAAAAAATCAAACAATCGCGTTTTTCACCACCAAAACAAAGTTTTTTACCATGACATGTCTAGCAGTAGAAGGACTTATGAATCTAATTTATCATCTAAAATTGCTATTTTGGGATATCAATTATACGGAAATTGAGTTTTCGACTGAAAACGTGTTTTTTGTTTCTCCTTATTTAGAAAATATTTTTGGTGAAACATGAAAAAGTTATTAGCACCATTCGATAGAGAATTTAAACAAGTACTCAAGACAATTAATATGCAAAGTATATTAGATATAGTGGTTTTAGAGAAATCTATGATTGAAAGATAAAAAAGTTCAAAATGACCCCAGATACAGCTCTCAAGATTTAAAGAAATGCTGCTGCTGCTGACGGCGGGGAATGAATATCTGTTAGCAGCAGCATCAGTTATGGACGATTTGAATAGTTGATCCTGCAAGGATGCTATGGGGTGTCAGTTATATATAAGCGCCAATATATATAAAGCTGTTAATCGATGTTAGCAGCACCTCCTAATAATCACTGTTGACTGAATACACTGCCCAAAGTTGTGGCGGTTTCCTGACAATAGATGGCAAGCCTCATCCTTTCTCTCATCAACATCCACCATTGACTAGTCTTTGATTGCACAATGTACCTGAGCAATGGCTGGTTATGCACAAAGTAATATTTGATAGTTCAAAGAGTGACAGTTGCGCAGAGAGCAACATCTAGTATCGGCCAATACAGCACCATCCAGTTGGTTAGGAAATGCAACGGACCCTTTTGAAAACATGGTGAATTCAGCGTTTCCATGTAGCTTTCATCGCATTTTAAGGTGATATTTCTGCCAGTAGAGTACTCCCAAACATTGGTTTTTGATGAATACAGCGTCTTTGATAGATCAGACAGCTGCATCGACAAACATTTGGATGGTTGAAGTGACTGTCTGAACAAAATTTTCTAGTAGCAAAGCCAAATGTTAAATTCAAAGATTGTTTCTTTTTCTCTCTCTCTCTCTCTTTCTCTCAACATACTTCTTACACTATGCGTAGTTTGGAACTTTTGGGACAAAGATCCTCCAAGGTCACCAGTTCAGAAATACAAGCAAGATCCTTCATTGCAACAGATCCCGAGTCATTAACAGTCTACGTTGCTTTTGAAGATGAGCAAGCTCACATCCGAGTAGCAGCCACAAATTTAGCTCCAGGCGATCCCAATGCCTTTGTAGAGCTCGGGCGTTGTCCTGCATCAGCCATCGTCAACTTCACATTTTTAGCTGATTTGCAAGTGGTTTGTCTCTGTACATATAATGGCGATATCATGCTCTTTAGTAAAGAACGTTTCGAGAACGGAGATGAAGCAGTATGTATACACACGTTCGTTTGACAGGTGTGATTCATAACGATTGACATAACCTTGCTATAGATGGAAATTATGGGATCTGTTGATTCTGGCATTCATGCCATGTGCTGGAGTCCAGATCAAGATCTCGTCGTTTTGGTTACAGGTAAAATTATGCAACATGTCAAATTAGTAAGCCAAGTCAAATATATGCTAAAATCATGTCATTCACAGGTGAAAAGAAGGTTTTGGAAATGACACAAGATTTCGATACAATCACTGAATTCGACCTCCATATTGAAGATCAAGGAGAAGGTGTACAACATAGTGTGGGATGGGGTAGTAAAGAGACTCAGTTCCATGGCTCAGCAGGAAAAGAAGCAGCAAAGCAAAAGGTGGACACCAGTAAATTCGGCACTTCAGACGACGACGATTGCAGACCCCGTGTTTCATGGAGAGGTGATGGCAGCTTCTTTGTCGTTTCAGACATTGATCCTAGCAGATCAGCCCGTGTCATTCGCATTTTTAACCGTGAAGGTACATTGCAAAACACCAGTGAACCTGTTGATAAGTTGGAGCAAGCATTGGATTGGAGACCTTCTGGCAATTTGATTGTATCTAGTCAGCGTTTGCCTCACCGTCATGATATTGTGTTTTTCGAGAGAAACGGCTTGAGACATGGCGAATTCACATTGAGAGAGACCAAAGAGCAGACGCAACGAGTGCTGGAGGTATCGTGGAACGCTGATTCCACCATTCTCGCTGTTTGGATCGAATCAGTCAATGCCAATGGCAAATTACAAAAGACAGTGCAACTATGGACCTCCAAGAATTACCACTGGTACATGAAGCAACACATTGTGCTCTCAGAGGATAGAGATATTACTGGATTCGCATGGGATGTTGAGAATGCTTTGATCGCTCATTTGTTCAGCAGCGCTGGCGAGTACCAGCGATTAGCTTACACCTGGGATGTATACACCAGCACTTCTATTGATGAATCCAACTCTGGATACGTTGCAGTGATTGATGGATCTCAACTACTCCTGACACCCTTCAGCTACATGAATGTACCTCCACCCATGAGCTCACTCACTGTCACCACACAGAGCAATATTCAATATGTCGCTTTTGGACCACAGGCCAATGGTTTGAAGATTGCTGTGCTCACCAATCAAAAGATTCAACTGTTTGATTTGCCTGAAAGAGGTCACGGTGATGCACCTCTTATTGCAGAGCTTGCTTTACCTGAAATCACTGCTGGCAACGAGACATACGCAAAGAACCCCATCAGACAATTATGCTGGATCAGCGAATCAAAGCTTGTTTACTGTCAATACGACGAGGAATTACAAACTGATATGCTCTGCGTTGCTTCGTTCACCTTGGGCAATGAGGCCATGTCTGTCTCAGCAAACCCTTTGGATGGAAATATTGGACGCATCTACTACAATGCTACAACTTTGGATTTGATTATTGAAGGAATGGATGGATCTGTGTTTAATGTCGAGTTGGAGGACGATATGCCAAGTGTTGATCGTATTGAGCAGTTCCCTGATTTCTGCCCCTGGATTGCTACTGCGCGTGTTGGTGCCAACAGTGAACAAACTGAGCGTGCTATTATTGGCTTGACTGAACGTAGCAAGCTTTACATCAACGATAAGCTCATCTCATCAGAAGCTACTTCGTTCTTCTTGCGCGGAACATGGCTGGTATTTTCAACAACAAGTCATTCAGCAAGATTCTTGGCTTTAGATAGTGCACCTCTTCAAGACCTGAAGCTTTCTGATGAAGCTGGCGATGCTTACGACGAGACCTCCAGACGTCTCGAGCGTGGCTCCAAGATTGTGATGGCTACTCAGCATAAGCCTTCTCTGGTCCTTCAAATGCCCCGTGGTAATCTGGAGACCATCAGCCCTCGCGCCTTTGTTCTGGCCACTATTCGTGAGGACTTGAAGGCTCTCAATTTCCGCTCTGCTTTTGTTGCCTGCCGTAAAAACCGTATTGATCTTAACATTCTCTATGATGATAGCCCTGAACGTTTTGTTGAAAATATCCGTACATTCATTGAGCAAGTGCCTGAAGTTGACTATCTGAATTTGTTCCTGTCCAACCTTCGTAATGAAGATACATTGGTGACCATGTACCGTCGTGGTGGCCGCACTGCTGATCAACTGACCGCTGCTACTGGCGTCGAAAATAAGGTGAATAGCATCTGTGAAGCTGTTCGTAATGTGTTGATCGAACTTGGCCGTGAACACTATATCCAATCCATCCTCTCTACCTATGTCAGAAGCTCGCCTCCTGATATCGAGTCTGCCATGGCCCTTTTGTCTGAACTTCGTGAAACAAACATGGCCGCTGCTGAAGACGCCTTAAAGTATACCATTTTCTTGTGTAAGGCTGCTTCGTTGTATGATGTTGCTTTGGGTATGTATAACTTCCCTCTTGTGTTGATGGTTGCTCAGCAAGCTCAAATGGATCCTAAGGAATACCTCCCCTTCTTGCAAGAATTGAAGAATTTCGAAAAGTACTACCAACGCTACAAGATTGATGACCACCTCAAGCGCTATGAAAAGGCCATCAAAAACCTCAGTATGGCTGGTGATCAGCATTTCGACGAATTACTCGACTACATGCAAAAGCACTCTCTCTATCATGTGGCTATCGAGGAATACGCACACAGAAAACAACAGAAGTTGGCCATTCTGCAAGTGTATGCTGCTCATCTTGACTTTACAAACAACTTTGAAGAAGCAGGTATTGTGTATACAATGGCTGGTAACTCTCTCAAAGCATTGGAATCCTATCGCATGGCTGGCTGTTGGAGAGAAGCATTCTCTATTGCAAAGCAATTGAAATACACTGAAGAGGAGATTCACTCTCTCGCCTATGATATGATAGAATACTTGAAGGAGAAGCGTCGTTTCCAAGAAGCAGCCATGGTTGCTAAGGACTATGCCAAGGATATTGAAGAAGTCGTTGATTGTCTGTTGAAGGGTAGTCTCTGGAAAGAAGCTGAACGCACCTCTTACACTCACGATCGCCCTGATTTAATCGAGACTCACGTCAAGCCTGGACTTGTTGAAGGATATACACAGATGGATGATGATATCGATGAAATGTTAGCTCAGTTCCATAAGCAAAGTGCACGTCTCGTCGAGCTGCGTACCAAGAAGCCTGAAGTCAATATTGAAAACCCTATGGCAAACGATGAATCTTTGGATAATATCGACATGTTCTCAGATACGACGTCCATGTACAGTCAATTCACAAGATATACAAACGCCTCTTCCAGAGTGTCTTCAGTGTCTTCTCAAGGATCCAGTAAATCTAGAAAGACATCCAAACTTAGAAAGAAGGAAGAGCGCAAGAGAGCACGTGGAAAGAAGGGATCCGTGTTTGAAGAGGAATATATCGTCAACTCTGTCAAGAAGCTTATCGAAAAGGCCAGTACTATGCAAAGTAAGTGTATTTATGAGAAAGGGCTGCACTTTATATTCATCTAATATAAATGTAGATGATCTTGGTAACTTGATTCGTGCTCTGGTTCCATTTGAGTATGTAGAGGAAGCAAGAGCCATTCAAGAAAAGTTCGAAAAGTTTATCAAGGAGCTCGAGGCATCCATAGCCACTATCTTTGTGCCTTTGCAACTCACTGTTAGCTTGGTAGGTTGAATGGACGGTACAAAGAGCTTTTACTAACACATTTTGTATACAGTACGCTACATTAGAAGAATACGAGGAAGCCAAGAACAACCCCAAGGTTATTGAAAAGCCTGTCATTGCCAAGGTTGACTGGAAGCTTCAATTATTGTAAAATCTCCCCTAATTTTGTCTGCATCCCGTTATCTATGTGTATCATAAAAAAAATTAATAGAAATAAACAAGTTTTGCAGCAGTTTGCTAACACAAGGACTATGTACTGTAATTTGGGTAGATCAATTATTCAGGTGGGTCTGTCACTTGGCGTGTCGCAGCATCCGCTAATAATCAGGATAACACTAATAAGGACATATTTTAGTACATGCTGAAGGTTTTTATTATTACAACAAAATAGTGAAAATACAAGTATCAAATATTTCCTCTTGAGGAGAAAATGTTCTAAATTGATAAGAAGTTTAAGCTCTTGAAAATGAAACAATGTAAGGTTTGAAATTAAATGTGAGTTGATGATGTTTAGGGTAAAAAGGTAAAACAGAGTATGTTCTAGATGCGAATAATTTACAATCCCTTCTTCTTTTGAAGGCGCTTCTCTTCGGCTTGACGAGCACGGTAAGCACGATACTTGGTATCAGTGCCAAGGAGGTAATCCCACCAACGGAAGCTGGAAGCATAGTTACCAACAAAGGCCATGTGATGATAATCATGATGATCAGCACCAGCCCAGAAGGGGATAAAGTGGCGAGCAGACCAAGGGAAGTCATAGCCAGAATGACAATCGATGGCTTGGAAGAGACGGCAAGTGATCCAGAAGAGCATGGTGAACATATGAAGCTGCCAATCACGAGTACCATGAAAGTAGTGTGTTTCAACGAAATGGTAGATGAGAGGACCACCAATGGTGCCAAAACCGAGAATTGAAGTTTCCAAGGGATGAGCGTATTCAGCGGCAATACCAAAGGGAGCAGCATATTCATGATGAACCTTATGGATTGACTTGTAAAGAGGAGGCCAGTGCATGAGTCTATGTACACAGTAATGGAAGGCATCTTCAAACACAAAGAAGATGGCGATTTGGGGCCAAATGTATTTCCTGCATCAGCAACAGATTAAAACGGACGCCCTCTCTTACTCTGGTGTCTTATCAACAAACTTACCATTGAGGAAAAGGAGCAGTAATGTTCATGCCCAAGTAGGTAGCGGCAGGATGGAAAAGGAAGATGAGAGGAGCCTCATAGAGGAAATGCTGATAGAGGACCTCCTTTGTGCATTTCCAGTAATCAGCAGAAGTGTTGACCTTGTTTTGTTGAATCTTGTATTGCTTAAAGTAAGGAATGAAATCGCACAAGAGGAAAGGAAGGAAACGGCCAAAGTAGACGAGTTCGTGCATGACAAAGGCAACGGTGCCAGTGACAAGCAAAGGATTGCGCCCTTCGTAAAGCTGCTCCCATTGATTTTCCAACCAACTCAATTGATATGGCTCACCTGTAGCTGCCAAAGTAGAATTCATTGTATAAATAAATAGAATTAAATAAAGAAATAAATCAAGCAGGAAAGAGAAAAAGGAGATTGCAAGCAGAGAAAGGTCAAATCAACCGTTATTTAAGCGCAATGTCCATTCGGTATGCCACACCGAAAATGACTGTTCTACTGTAACAAATGTCAAATGGGGTGATGTTTTTCTTCGGATGTCTAATCACACTCTATTACATTGCACGCCTGTATGTGTGTCTGCTAGACAATGAGCTTGGCTGGATTTCATATATACACACGCTTTTTACTCTACATTTCCTCGACATTGCGAGTAATGTCCCCCCTGTAAATACCTATTGTGCCTGTAATATTACAGTGCCAAAGACTCACTCTAGTTTTGTTTGGTTATTTTTTGCAATCAAATCACATCCTGCTGTCATTCATTCCGGATCCAGAGATACCGAATTAAGAGGATTGCATCAAAAAGGGGTGAAAAAAGCTTAAAACAATAAGGCGTCTTTCCAAAAATCTACTGCAAAGTCGAGTGTAACACCACATAGCACTGTAATACGTCAATGTGTGGTTGCACACCAACAATGCAGCAACTGGTATGGCTTATTCATCAGGTAGCCCAATCATATAAATCATGGCATCCAAGCTAAAGCCATCGTAGTATTTGCAATTCTTTATCTGATGAAATGTAAAACCTGAAAGGTTTTTCTTGTATATTTCGGGCTGTTAATGCTTTGTATAGGACATTACTCGTTCAACATGAACGTTTTATATATATATGCGCAGCAGAATACGTTTCCTATGGATGCATTGGAATGATCTAGCTTGATTTGAGGTTGCTAGAATCCATATGAAAGAGCGTTTTATTCAATGGAAGAATGTGTATACATCAGACAATAAGCTGCTTGCGAATATTATACAATCGTCCAATCAAATAGACCTGGAGATGGATGCAGATCCAGTGCGTGTTTGTGCCTCTACTATATTTTCTAGGCAAAAAACAACATAATATCATCAAAAAAATAAAATAAAGCATATGCTGCACTTTCGACACAGGCACCATTCATGTCTGTATAGAACAATTCAAATAAGATGGCTTTTAGGGACGCTAAGAAGTCAATTGTATTCGTCGTTACAAAGTAACCAACGACAATGTCTGTGTCCATTCTTCGAGTGTCACATTTAAACAATTGTCTTTTCGTAACAATTTAAATTGCTCACTGGATAACTTTCTTCTTTCTCATTATAGCTTTTAGTGGTTTTATCTATACAAATAAAATGTTTCGGGAGCTTAAAAAAAGTGTTTTACAGTGGGGTATCGCTATTTATTTGTTTCCTATGTATGTGTATCGTTTCTATATGGTCAGCGAATCTAAAAGAATAGAGTTTTGCCACTATCTCACTCGTGTCGCAATGTTTGGTACCGCTTTCTCTATCATCGGATTCCTCATCGTGTTCGATTGTATGAATGGGAACGAGCTCCTTCACCATCTTGTACCATCTGTCACCACCCAACCGAATCAACTGATCACTTCATGTTCTCCTGTCCTGTCAAACTTGCTGTCTGGCAACAGGTTCATCATGAGCACTTGGGTGCAGAAGCGTCTATCACTTCCCTCGACCTCCATCATCTTCTTACCACCCTTCAATCACCTCATGTCCGCTCCACATCCGATCTTTGTATCATTGCTGCTACTTTAGAATCCATTTGGTTATCCCATTGGTCCTTTATCTTCAATGATACGCCATTCACCACTGACATTGTCCTTGCTCTGGTCGCTCAGAAAATTCGTCAATACAAACAGGAATCCTTCTTAGCAGCTGGTATTCCACACTCACCTCCTCCTTTTTTCTCTCTTGATCCTCTTTAAGGTTGAGTTGATCTCTCCTCTCCCACTGTCGTTCTGTTTCTATTGCCGCATTTCGACCACTCAACCTCCCATCCAAACCAATCAACAAATCCAACTTCAACAAAAACAAGAAAAAAAAAAACAAAACAATTCACAAAATACAAAACCCAAAAAAAAATATGCATAATATCCAAATCACAAAAAACTCGCTTTCCCCTCTTCCACTTTTCAAAAATAGATAAACCCAAAAACATATATGTGACCTTCTTTAAATCATTGCTCACTAATAAAACCGAGACCACCAGTCTCCATATAAACAAAATAAAAGAATAGAGTTTGGCAGAGCTCTTCGTTGGTGACATCATGCCAAAATGCCATTGCGCTCATCACGCCAAAGTAATGAGCTAGAACTGCAATTGTCACGCAAATATGGAAAATTTGATGTGAAGCACCCTAATAATCGCCAATATCAGAATATATAATCAAGATTCCGTTACAAAGATACTCACAAAAATGTTGAATTTACCAGGCATGACACGCTCAGGGAAACGACAACCATAAATCAAGGCACCAGCAATGTATGTAGTGGCCATAAGTGCCATGTGACCCAAGGCGATAGTTTTAGTAGCATTGCTCAACTAGATGCAAAAGAGCCATCAATACATGTACCCTTTTCCTCACAATATCTAACACACTTACACCATACATCCAAATACCGTGAAACGTGGGGATCAAACCAAACAAACCCAATGCCATGAAAAGCGAGGCACGAACCCATCTGTATGCAGGTGTTCGGAAATGCTTCATCAATGTGACAGCAGCCTACAAATCATTTAATCGCATGCCCTCTTCATGCTGCTCGATATACTTACAGTGACAGATCCCAATGAAACAATAATTGACAGATAGATAACTAGACAGCCCTCTGATTAGCACATGTCCCCAACTGTCAGCAATGCTGTTACCATGCTTACCTTGTAAAATGTGATGACAATGAAATCCATAGTAAATGACAGGGAAAAAGGAGCCACTATATCAATAATTTGGTATTAGCGACCTATCAAACCTTCACAAACCCCCCCTCGCTTACACAATAAGACAAGTGATACCAGCATAATCACAACGATTCCATGTAGCAGCTACTTTTTCTGAGTGGCATGAAAAGCAGTGAAAACTAGCACTGAATCCCAAACACAGCAATGCACCCACAATGAACAAGAAGAAATAGGTGATGTCAAAAGTAGTCAACGTCTCTTGAAAGGGCTGTGTCCACAAAAAGTGAATTCCAAAACCAACAAATAGTATGAATGTCAACAAATGGCTCCAAATATTCACTGTTAATGCAGCCTTTAGTATTCCATCCTTGAACCATCAACCGAATGTACATACCACTCTCGTTATGCAGATAACCCAAACTCTTTACGCAACCCCAGTAGCTGTTTGTTTGACGTCT
Organism: Mucor circinelloides; assembly: GCA_037974945.1. Lineage (NCBI taxonomy): Eukaryota > Fungi > Mucoromycota > Mucoromycetes > Mucorales > Mucoraceae > Mucor > Mucor circinelloides. Next base: position 1,885,269 of record JBBNAA010000005.1, on the reverse strand, counting down.
ATAACCGCCGGTAATGTAGACATTATCTTGCATCCAGGTTGGAATCTCATTCCAGCTCAAAATAAGCTTTTCAGATTGATTGGGCAATAATCTGTCTGTATCTCGACCCTGATCATCATTTTGCTTTTGAATATCAGAATTCATAGCTTGACTTGTATTACGCTGTTGAATTGCCATGATATCTTGATAGAGTATATGTTAAAGATGTATACTACGTCTTTTTAATATATGACACCGGCTTATATTTATACAAAAAATCCAATTGCCCCCAATCTTTGGCAAAAGCGAAAGAGATGTGACTCCAAAAGGGTTGATTAAGGTCCCAAACTTAAAGCTTTTGCTCTCATTGGCCATGAATTACTTGCATATGAAAATTTCGCATGTGGAACGCTCAACAATCGTTGGGCTATTATAGTCTTGCCTACAGATTGCGCCTTTTTTTTTTCTTTTTATCTGATATCAATTGCTCGGTATTCTTGTCTAGTACAAGATTATACTATATTGTCTATTTATGGTCAATTTCAGTAAGGTTCCACATCGCAATGGATCTTGCTTCTGGGCAATCTGACTTCAAACAGCAATGCTGCTGCTTTCTTGTCATACTCTTCTTTATAGATCAACGTCATTGGCATCTCTCATTTGAAGCTATTACTACCTTTCTCATGTGAATATTGTTGAAGTAGTGAACGACGACAGATTCTAGTTTTTTGTAGAAAATTATTTAATCACAATTGAAAAAATCAATGCAGTATTCCATGTTACGAAACTATTTTTTGACATTTGAATGTATTATCTGGAGATTGCTTTGTATTATGAACCTGAACGTGCTTTAGATCGTCTTCCAAATTTTCAATTCCTATGTATACTTGATACATATTTCATCAGGCAGGGCCACAAAAATTAGCTAACAGATGCTGAGTAAGTAAGGGCCGATTCCTAACTTTTTCCTTATTTTGTTTGGGATTATATAATCTCTTGTTAATTTGAAAGCTTGGTTCTAAATTGAGAACAAGCTCAACTGTCTCGTGGTAGTAGAAAGAGTGAGCAAAGGATTGGAAATAGGAAAAGGTCATTGTATAAAATGTAGCTGACAAGCACTATTCAGCAGACCTTTTGGCAGCCCTTGAGAAGAAAGACCGAGTAACAGACTAGAGAAAAAAAAGATTAAGGTAATATTACCTCCGTAGATAGGCAAAGCCAGGAAATTAGAAGTCTGTTGACGAATTCATCACGTATACTGGCAAACCTACGAATTCATAGTGCACAGTTTTGAGAGTACTTTAGCCCTAGAAGGCATTTTTTTTTTGTAACGGGGCACTCATTAGACGAACAGAAGAAAACATATTGAAGATCAGGAAAAATATCTTGAACGAGTAAAATGTTTGGGAGCCCTTATAGAGCTACATCATTTAGCCAAGATGTAACAGCATCATAAACGTCATGAGAAGGATATTTAAGTAAGAGGAAACACTTTAGAGCATCAATGATCTGAGCGGGACCTCTTTTGGGGACATCTTGTTTGATAGAGCTTTTTTTTTATCACACCAGACTTATTATAAGAGGGCACTGTAATGGAATAGCACCCTCAAAGCAATGTTGCTGAAATAAAAAAGTTCATCAAATACCACTCATCAGCATTCATGCTATTTGAAGCAAATAATAAACCTTTTAAATGTATATACAAACAGCCTCTAAAATATTAAGGCGAAGAAACATCCTCATCACTCACGTCGTATGAATGAATCACTCTTGATCATAGTTTATCCATTCCCGCTAGTGATGTTTGTCATAAGTGTATGTTCTCTTTATCCAAATTAAAACCAAATCAATAACAACATATTCGAATTCGTCAACTATGCCCAGATATCATAGTTGTACAGCATCCTACAAAAGGAACACGTCTATACAATAACAAAACATCACACCTTAAAATACACAAGGTTACATTGATTCTTGCTATGACGATAGTACATCAACAACCAAATCAAGGTTACGCAGATCTACCTTTCCTGTCAATGCTCAACAAAATTACCCCTTTAATCAAAGACATCAATAACAATCGCTGAATATCGCAATAGCTTAACCTATTGCTCTCTATCAGTCTCATGCTACGAGCTAATGCTCAATTGTTATATATACTCTTCTTTTTTACTCTAATCCAGGAATATTCAGTTTTATTGAACAACGAAACAAAATGCAGTTGATTTTAATTGTATTTACTATTTTGCTTTTTTTAATTTTTTTTCTGTAAAATCCATTTAAACCCTGATTTCACTGCAGTGAGGATAAGATGTTGAATGGGAAGATCTGGGTAATAATATGGCAATAGATATAATCTATTGTCATTGCAGTAAAATAGTGTTGGAAAAAGCAGATAGTATACTGTATACTGTTAAAATCCTTCTTTATTCAAAATTAGGATAATGCGCAATAAAATGTATATTCTACGTCTGACTCTATTTATATTACTTGGTTTATATCTCTTATCTGGCGGTTGTTTAGCAACTGTCAGTGATTCCATTATTTTGAATATATATGTTGGGATATTTGGTTCTTGATCTTGTGGATCAAGGACGGTATTTCAAAATATAGCTTGTGGAGCATGCGTTGACAATTGCTCCCATTGTTGACCATGATGCAACTTCTTAAGGTTTATATATGTTACAACACATTACAATACCCTTGGTATGTTACTTTAGTATGTGCCATTTCTTATTATTCCAGTAGCTTACCCTTGCTATCATCATGCAACTACTATTATTTTATACTTTTTATCTTTGATAGCATGGCTCGAATGAAATGACATTTTTATTTTGGGTATCTTTATGATGGGAATCTAGTCTAGTTCACTTCACAGAGTTTTACATGTACTTTCGCATAGTGTAGTGTTCAAATCACTTCAAGTAATGAAAACAACGCATCAAACAGCTCAGAAACGTAGAAAAGCTATATCTATTTATTACCTCTATATACAAAGAAAACCTAGAAAAATTTTGCCATAGTTCTCCTCTGCAACGATGTTAGGCGGAATTTGAAGTACTACCCAAAAATGCAATTAGGTAGTATTTCAATTAGACCACCCCTCAGGTGCTAGAGCGTGCCTTACTACACCCCTAACGTGAGGAATTATGTTTATTAAGACCCTCAACTGTCGCTAAGTAAGTAGAATCAACAATTAAGTTTAGACCAGCCTATCTAATCCTAGCCTCGGAATCTTGTTATTGTTGAGCTTCAGTGATAGGCACATCCACTCAACGTAAAAAAAAGGGGGGTATGCTTCAAAGAAACATAGAAAGAAAGAAAAATAGTGGAGGTAATAACAATATTATGACATGCGGATGAAAGTTAAAAAAATAAGGGCGAAAAGCCAAGAAAAAAAAGAAAAGGAAGAGTAAAGAAAAATAAGGGAGGGGGGGAAAAGCTAATAACAAAAATGCATAGCTTGTATTTACTACTATTGCTATGGTTGCTGTTCTCCACAGAAAAAAATAGCTTGACTGATCTCTTGTAGCATCTAGTAGTGTCCATGATGTTCATTCCCATTTGCCTGCCTATACATAGTCAAAATGATGATGATATAATTAGTATTGTATTCTTCAATCAATGCCATATGATATACATACCTGAAAAACTATCAGCAGTTCCGATTGCACCCAGTGTCAGTATCCATTAATCATCATCCATTAGTCGTCGTAACCTTATACTTGCTGCCTACTACACATTACATCAAAATAATACAATAATAGTCAGCATTATTGTATCCAGCAATCTACGTCATTTATACTTACTTGATGAGCAACTCACAACAGGTTCTGCATCTAATGTCTTTGAGCACCGCCCTGTGCTTGATGCCTATATTCTATTAGCATAATCGTGTAATCAGTAAGATAATATTATTGAATAATAGCAGACATCATTGAAACTAACCTGATCCACGGAACTCGAGAAACGTAGCAATACAGATGACTTGCAGAAGACAGCACCAAACCAGACAGTAACGCCACTTGAGAACTTGAGATGACTTGCAGGCAGCACCAAACCAAACACAAACATTGCTATAAATGACTTGCAGATATCACCAAACCAGGGAGGAACAGCGCTACTAATGACTTGTTGCAGACAGCACTAAACCACCAGACAAAAATAGCATTGCAAAGGACATGCTGCAGGGAGGAGGTGTGTCAAAGCAGCGAGAAATAGCACCAGAGGTCTTGCTGGAGTTAAGAATAATATACACAACTAATTCCTAAAAATAAGAGAGAATTCAGTTAGTTACGATTCAATGAAAAGTAATAATTAACCAATGGTACATACCGTATTCAGAAAAGAAGACAATTGATAATACTTCAGAAGAGAAGTGGTGGTGTTGGTGGCAATACCGTAAGTCGAAGCAGTGTTCACCAGCTGTTGTTGCGTTCTTCTCTTTTTTAGTTTTGAAGCAGTCGTCGGTAGCTATTATTCTAAACAAAGAAAAAGAATAATTAATTAATACAGCAATAGACTTGGATAATCGATACAGTAAATACACTCACCTGCATATGCTAGCAACTAAGAACAATTGCAAGTTTGATGACCTTCCTGCTATTGCCTTCTTTAATAACAGGATGAATAATAGGCTTAGCAGTAAAAGTAGTAAAAAAAAAAACGGGGGTATTATGGAAAAAGAAAAACGGGGGAATGGGAAAGAAAGAAAAAGTTGCAAACTTGACGTCACGAGTAGTGTACTGCTCTGGATATAATAGGGGAGTAAATGATATCAAACTGAGGTTGAAATCCTTATTGCTTCGAATGAGGCCATTCATGATCATGAAATCTGTCATGGCCTAAAGTTGGCAGTTGTTCATAGCAAACACTTGATCAAGCTTATATCAACCTTGTGCAAAATTTAAAGGCGCATCGAATGGTACTACTTTTGTCTGGTTTGATCAGTACTAGGCGTTTCAAAGCGACAGAACATTTTTTGTCAAATTTTGATGGTTTTTCAAGAAAACCTCCATCTCTGTCAAAACAAACCTACTTGTAGCATTCATTATTATTGTAAAGCAAAACATTTTCTATCATTTGAGCTCTTACTTGATGTTCTAGCTTGACTCTACGTGGAGAAATCAGCAAAAACGTCTGACCCAAAAATTGTCAACTAATTGTTTAACCTGTAAGGGTACGGCAAAATTGGTCAAAGATGGCCAATTTTGCAAGGACATAACTTTATGTGATATCTCGGCCAATACTAATCAGATTTGAACAAAAAAATGACCATCCGATAGCTCTACATTAGCCCCAACATAATCTAAAAGTCAAAAACACCTAATAGACGTTCCCTTCATGAAATAACTCAAAGTCATGTATTTTGATATGCCTCAAGCGGGCACTACCCGACATATTTTTGAAAACACTAATAATAACCATACCATCGTATAGAAAATTAAAAGAGAAACAAAAGTCAAGCACTACGCAACATTGACTCACTTAGTAGATCATGGAGAAATATTCATCCAAAGTTGGATCATTTTTCACATTTTCCCGTCTTACTGCTTCACATTGTCTATTACAAACTCAAATCTAACATGTAGTAGTCAATCAAAGTACCTCAAACAACTTTTGCTATACGTACAACCAACATTCATATATCAATCCAATGACTTTTATTAGTAGCATCTCGTCAGATTTTGCATTTTTCACAACTCGTTCATTTCTCATCAACAACTCACTCTATTCAAATTCTAATTGGAGTTTCGTCTTTTTTACAAAAATTGGTCATAATAACATGCTAAGCCTGAAGCTGTAGCATCAATATTCAAAATCTCGATGTATGATCGTCCAAAAGTCCAAAAGTCAAAATTTGAAAATCATTTCCAACATCCATGACCAGATATGAGGTCCCATACAGAATATTATGAGATAACCTAAAACTATTGTAGTACTATCGAAATGAGGCAACTTTAAGCTGAGGACATGGTATTAGAAATGCCTTGTTGTCAAGATAATGGACAACATTGGAGAGTGCACAATTTAGCTAGGAGTAGATGCATGCCTCATTTTGGAATGCATAATAGAAAAAAAAAAAAAAAAAGCTACAACCATCAGTCTTGAAAAGAACACTAATAATAGCTGTTAATAATGTCTTCTGTAGAAGAAGCAAAAATCATTTCTTTTGTTACATCAAAACTGTATTATCAACTTAGTTTGCTAATCATAGCCCATTTATATATGATCTGCAGGAATGTGATGTGTTCTCGCATTAAAAGCTTTACTGCACTTCTTCGAGATCTGACGAAAGTGTATTATTATGTTGGATTGTATTATCGAGTTAGTCTATATTATTAGATTATCTGAAAGAACAATACAGTAGCAATAATGCTTCGATAATAATAATATAAGTAGTAAAATAATATTATCATTTGCCCCGTGAGAGCTTTATAGTTTTTTACTACAAGAAGTACATATTTAAAAGCTTTTAAATATCTGTCAACAAGCCTGCTTTACACAATAATGTTGCATCCAGCGGGATACTTGAGTTAGAATAACTCAGTTGTAATCGGATCACGATACTTCATTTGACGCTAGTAGATCTTTTGATAGAGTCTCAAGATAAGGAACAAGCTACTTAGTTGTTTGAGAACATTCTAAATGGTCTGTGCTGAATAAGAGATTTGGGAAGATTGCGGCATGTCTGAGACAATGCCTGACTCAACCTAAATTCTACATCAGACCATTGTTCCTGATAAAATGCTGTGTTGTAAATATACATGTTTGACACTTGTCAAACATCAGGTCATTAAACAATAAGATAGATTGATTGACTTAGCGATTATGATTTAATATAAAAGGTGTGCTTAATTCAATTAATAAATCTTTAGTTTTCGTATCTGGCTTATTTTACAAGTCTTTATTTTACTTTTATATTATCTCCACTTGTATCTTTCTCTGGATACAACATTTTTTTAAGCCGTATAATCCGGATCTATTGATTTTTTTTACAAACCCAATTTTTTTACACTTACCATTCTGATGTCTACTCCATCTGATTCTACTGCTCCTTTGTCCTTGGATGATGCTGTTCGTCGTCTTGTCGATGAGGTTAGTCGACTTGGCATTGACATTGCTACTGCTGGTGACAAGCCCAAAGAGGAGGTCGATCCTTTGAGGGAACTCTTGCGTATCAAGACGGCTGATCTTGAGTCAATTCGTGGTCTTCCTGGTCTTACCTCTTCTTTTACTTTTGGTGCTTCTCCTGGTTTGGCCAATGGTGGCATGGTTGCTGCTATTGGTTCAAGTACTGTGGTACCTACCGGCTTACCTTTGTTTCAATGGCCTGGATTCATCCGGGATGCAAAGAGGGAATCCTTTGCAGACATCGAAGAGTGTCTACGTCGTTTTGAGGATGTCCTCAATAGTCATGGTCTTGACTTTGACTCCAACTGGCTCCGTCTCCTTCCTCGTTGTTTGGGTCATGATCTTCGTGATTGGCTCAATGAATTCGTTCAAGTGAATGGTTCTGTTGTCTCTTGGTCCTTCTTTAAGGATGCTATCGTTTCTCGCTATGGTGTCCCCAAGGAACAGCTCCGTTTTGCTCGTATTCGTGAGTTTTTGAACTGTGTGAAGTTGGAAACTGAGTCTGTTGATGCGTTTCTGGAACGATTCAAAAGTTTGAAGGTGCGTTCTGAGGTCTCTGACAAGTATGTGATTGCCAAGGTCTTCTTTGACGCCTTTCCTGAGTCTACTTCTAGACTGATTATGGTTGCCATGGGGCAAGCCTCTGAATCTTCATTTTATGATGTTGATTTTGTTTCTTCTGTTGCTCGTCGTCTTGACATTGCTGTTGATAAGAAGTTAGGCAAGGTGGCTTCTGGTCTCTCTGGTGCACCCAAGAAACGGGATGCTGAGTCATCCAACTTGGTGATTTCTGGTGAAGCCAAGAAGTCCAAGTACTCTTCTGTTTCCAGTGACTCTGGTAATCGTCAACATGGTCGTTCTTTTGGTGGTGCTCATGACGGCAATCACAAAGGCAAGTTTGTGTCAAAGTTTGGCAAAACTATTGCTGAACATATTGCCGAGCGTACATGCAAGGATTGTAATGGCCATTATGGCAAGGGTCACGCTGGCAACTGTGGCACGGCTATTCGCTCTGGTTCTGGTGGATCCAAGGTGGTGCGCATGATGCGTAAGCGTCAAAACATCCAGTCGATGGTGGATGCTGCTATGGATTCTGAGCTTGGCAATCGTGTTGTGCAAGAGAAGAAAGGCGTTTCTTCTTGTTCTGTGTCTTCTGCTGGTTTTTCAGCTGTGGCTGAACCTGCTAAGGTTATGACTGGTTCTTCTTCTCCTGCTGCTGTGTCCACTGTGGATACTGACATTGAGATGTCGGAATCCGACGATCATTCTGTCGAGGATGAAGCTGACCTTAAGATGAAGGTTCAGGCTTCGTCTCTGGTTGACGGAATGTCCAGTGTGTGTGTTAATGATGCTGACTTGTTGTTGAACATGGCGGCACAAGAATGTAAGTTTGATGCTGTGTTTAGTGCACCACCTGCAATGCGATCCAACTCTATTTGTGTTCCTATTGTGGTTCAAAATGTTGTGTGTTTCGGTATTGTGGATACGGGTGCTACGTTTAGCTGTATCACTAATGAGTTCTTTAACTATTTAGGAGGAAGATCTCATCCTGGTTTTTGTGCTAATGATGGCAATGGTGTCGTTCAATTGGCTCATGAAGTGTCTACTGTGCCTCGTGTTGGTTCTGTGGAGCTTAATTTAGAATATAACAGAATCAATAAAAGTCATATGTTTGAAGTATTTTCGTTTTATTCTGAAGAAAATGTGCATATCTTGTTAGGAATGGATATTCTCTCTAAGATTGGCATTGGCATTAGTGGTTTAGTGAGTCGACATGGATTTCAAGCTGGTCCGAGATTACCAGATCCAATTGATGATTCGATTAAACCTAATGCAGATCCATTTGGTAGTGAAGAGGACCGTGCTCCTTTTGTGAAACTATTAAATGTGTTGTTAGTGGAGAATTCGCAAATTGACATGAAAAATACTCGTTGTAATTTGCCCGATTCTACTATCCAGTTGGATACTAAGCCTGGTTGTGTTGCCTGGAGAGCTCAGTATCCTTTGCCTGAAGCCTATCGTGATGCTGTGAACAAACAGATCCAAGTTTGGCTTGATGAAGGTGTAATTGAAAGATCGGCTAGTCATACTCGTTTTAATCATCCCTTGTTGGTGGTGAAGAAAAAGGATGCGAATGGCAACTACGACATGTCAAAGCCCCGTGTGGTATTGGATGTGCGCAAGTTGAATTCGATCTTGGAGGTGGATGACAAGCAACAATTACCCTTGATTTCGACTATTCATCAGAACATTGGGACGAAGATGATCCATACTTGTTTAGATATCCACGCTTGTTTTACCAGTTTTGGACTGGAACCAAAGGATGCTCACAAAGTTTCATTTACGTCACCGTTTTGCAATACTCAGTATACCTTTAAGAAGGCTGCTTACGGGATTCGTCATGTTGGATCAGTTGTGGTCCGTACACTGCAGAATTTGTTGTCTGATTTGAATACGTCGACTGCTGCGACTACATATCCCACTGATGGTGCTCACTCTGTAACCATATACGTCGATGATATTTTATGTAGTAGTAATGGATCGCTGGAAGATCATTACAAGCTTGTTGCCGAAGTGATTCGTCGCTTGACAAAGGCTAATTTGGTTTTGAATCCTGAAAAGGTTGTATTTGCTCAGCGTAGCATTTATCTTTTGGGATGGAGTGTGATTAATGGCAAGTTGGTACCCGATGGTCGAAAACTTACCAATATCGCAGAATGGCCTGCTATCAAAACGGGCAAACAGCTTGCTTCTTTTTTGGGTTTGATGTCATACTTTCGTTCGTCTATTCCGTTGTATTCTCGCTTGACTCAGGATCTTGATTCTTTGAAGCAATACAAGGATTTGTCGCAAGTATGGACTAAACGCCATGACAAAATTGTCGCTACTTTGAAAGAAGCATTGACCAAAGCGTTGGTCATGTCTCCTCCTGATTTCTCTGCTCGATTTCATCTGGCTACTGATGCTAGTCTCACTGCGATTGGTGGTATACTGTACCAAGTCATTGAGGATGAAATTCGCTATGTGGGTTTGGTTTCACGTAAACTATCTCCTTCAGAGAGAAATTATAGCACGACGAAGAGAGAGTTGCTTGGTATCTGTTATTCATTAGCAAAGTTTCATCGCTTTTTGTATATGAGAAAATTTACCTTGCACACGGATCATAAGAGCTTGATTTATTTGAATACTCAAGAGATCCCCAATACGCTCTTGTTAGGGTGGTGGGAGAACATTTTTTCGTATGATTTTGACATTATTCACTTACCTGGTGTTCTTAATGTGATACCTGATGCTTTATCTCGGCTTTATGAAGATGAAGATGCTTCTGCACGTCATCTTCTGGGGGGCAGGTACTATGCTGATGGTGGTGAAAAGTTAAAGCGAAAGAAGAAGATGGGTTCCAAGTTGAAGACTACAACGCCATCTATTAAAATGAAACGTACCCCTGTGCGGGTTACGAAAGTGAATTCTTGTGCGAGTGATCGACATGTTGATGTGAAGCCTACTTTGATGAAAGAAAGTACCACATCAGCTGCCTCGTCAAAGCAGAGACAGGAATTGATCTTACGTGCTCTCAAGTTTGCTGATTATGTTACTCCACCTGCTAATGAAAGAGACAATATGATTATTGCTCAACATTTGGTTGGTCATTTTGGAATTAAACATGTGGAAACTGCTATCCATCGAGATGGATTCCATTGGACAAATATGCGTAAGGATATCGAACGGATCTTAGGTGATTGCATTGAATGTAACAAGTACAATATTGCTCGAGAGGGATATCATCCTTTCCGTAGTACCAAAGCTGATTTACCGTTGGATCATTGGTGTATGGATCTTGGTGATATGGGCGTTACAAGTTCATTCGGTAGCAACTTCATATTTGTGTTAACAGATATCTTTACTCGATTTACTGTTATTCGTTGTATTCCTGATAAGAATGCTACTACAATTGCTCGTGAATTACTCCATGTCTTTTCACTTTTTGGATGGCCGAAAATTTTGACATCCGACAGAGGTTCTGAATGGCTTAACGAGGTTGTGGAAGCAATGATAAACATCAGTGGCATAGATAGAAGGCTCTCTCTAAGTTTTAACGCCTTAGGAAACGCAATTGCTGAGAGCTGGATTAAACATGCAAAGACAACGACAGTTAAGTTGCTTAGAGGAAAGCGTGATCAATGGGAGCATTATATTCCTTGGGTAAATTATTGTATAAATGTGAAATATGCTAGGTTGCACAAATCTCGCCCCTATACACTTATGTTTAATCGCCAGCCAAACGGTCTTGCTGATTATTCAAAGGTGGAACCAACTCCTAGTTCAGAATTGGCTGATCAGAAGGTTATCGATGAGCGATATAGATTTGTGCAGGATGTTCTTATACCTGCTATTTCAAAGCGTGTTTTGGAGACTCAGAAAGCTGATCATGCGAAGTTTGCTAAGAAGCACAAGATCATTGAGAACCCTTATCCTATTGGTAGTAAGGTGATGATCAAGAATGTGCATCGACAGAACAAACTTGATGAACGGTATGAAGGTCCCTATCTTATCCACAATGTGACAGATAACGGCGCTTATACTTTGATGGATCGAACTGGTGCTCTTTTGAGTAGAGATGTACCAACTCATCATATTGTGTACAAAGCGGCTGTTAACCCTAAGCCTATAACTGTAGATGAGTTCAAGAATGAGCATTATGAAATTCAAGCGGTTATTGATCATAAGGGAACGCCAGGTAATTACCAGTACTTGGTGCAGTGGAAGGGATTTGATGATCCTATCGAAAACACATGGGAACCTGTTGAGAATTTCAATTCTACCAAGCATATTGAATTGTATTGGGGTAGAAGAAATGGTGCAAAAGCTGTTGGAAAGCGCAGAGTTGCACCTGCAACAGTAAATTGGAATAAGTCTGCTAGTCGCAAACCAAAGCGAACTGCGCAGAAAGCTAAACGGTCTTAAGGGCTGAATCTATATGGTGTTTGATCTAGTCTTTTTACCTTATTATGTATTTTTCCTATGATAGGTTTTTTAAAGGTTTTTTAATGACGGATGCTACCCATATTTTGTTCTTTGTAAATATTTGTATTTATATATGTATATATTTGTATATACGGCATTTGTATCTAGATGGTGCTATGACTTAAGGTTGTGGGACAAATCAATGAATTATCTTGATCCTGGAAGGGGGCTGTTGCATCCAGCGGGATACTTGAGTTAGAATAACTCAGTTGTAATCGGATCACGATACTTCATTTGACGCTAGTAGATCTTTTGATAGAGTCTCAAGATAAGGAACAAGCTACTTAGTTGTTTGAGAACATTCTAAATGGTCTGTGCTGAATAAGAGATTTGGGAAGATTGCGGCATGTCTGAGACAATGCCTGACTCAACCTAAATTCTACATCAGACCATTGTTCCTGATAAAATGCTGTGTTGTAAATATACATGTTTGACACTTGTCAAACATCAGGTCATTAAACAATAAGATAGATTGATTGACTTAGCGATTATGATTTAATATAAAAGGTGTGCTTAATTCAATTAATAAATCTTTAGTTTTCGTATCTGGCTTATTTTACAAGTCTTTATTTTACTTTTATATTATCTCCACTTGTATCTTTCTCTGGATACAACAAATAAGCATACAAGATTTTAGTCAAACTTCAAACTTTCAAATTTACAGGCTCTTTACAGAATTTTACATGCACTTTAGCATAGTGTAATGTTCAAATCACTTCAAGCAATGAAAACAACGCATCAAACAGCTCAGAAACGTAGAAAAGCTATATCTATTTATTACCTCTATATACAAAGAAAACCTAGAAAAATTTTGCCATAGTTCTCCTCTGCAACGATGTTAGGCGGAATTTGAAGTACTACCCAAAAGTGCAATTAGGTAGTATTTCAATTAGACCACCCCTCAGGTGCTAGAGCGTGCCTTACTACACCCCTAACGTGAGGAATTGTGTTTATTAAGACCCTCAACTGTCGCTAAGTAAGTAGAACAACAATTAAGTTTGGAACAGCCTATCTAATCCTAGTCTCGGAATCTAGTTATTGTTGAGCTTCAGTGATAGGCACATCCACTCAACGTAAAAAAAAAGGGTATGCTTCAAAGAAACATAGAAAGAAAAAAAGGAAGGTTAAGATGGAATTATAAAGATAAATAGCTAACAATAGTAATAAATAAAGCCGAAGCATAGAAGAAAAAAAACAGACACAAAGCCAAGAAGAAAAATGAGCATGAAGCTAGAAAAAATAAGGTGGCATTTACCAGAGCCATAATATCCTTCGTCGAAACCCAATTAATCCGATTCCACTTGCATCTAGTACCTACATGATGTAAACAAAATGATAGAATCAGTAACATATTGTATAATCAACGCAATATGCACTTACCTAGTCCACTGTCATCAGAAGAAGCCATTCCTGTAGCGACAACAACCATGATGAGATCCGCCTTGAATTGTCTATGACAAACCAAGACGTTAATACAGTTAGTACCTTGTATTTCAATTAACACCATGGAGCATTATACTACTTACTGTAATTATTCGCCCGTTATCAGAAGTTCTTCTTGTATCCAAAGCCATGAAATTCATCTCGCACTTGTCCAGATTGCATCGAACCGCTAGAAGATAGCAGCGTCATTGAAGTCCTTATAGCGCAAACTAGATAGACTGCCCTACAAAATCGATATAATAGCATCAGTAAATAATCAGTATATTTTCTCCAGAGCTGAAATACGTACCGTCTAGTAATATTTCTGGAGCAGCTTGAATGCAGCAGCAGCAAAACCAAATAAAGGCATATTAAAACAGATACCAGTCCAGAGAAAGAGAAAGCTTCAAAGTGAGGAGAAACAACCTTGAACACAACGCCAGGCAGACTGACCTACAAAGTAAGAAAACAAAGTACTTTAGTAACTGCTATTCGAAAAAAGTTGTATAATACTTACAAGGCGCGCGCCAGAAAGTCTTGCATTAAGAGAGATATTATCAGCACCAGAGAGCCTTGAAGCAAGAGAAAGCGAGCACCAGTGAGAAGGGCCTAAAAGTTGTAGGAAACAGTGTTTTAGTAACGTATGGTAGTTGCACAATAGAGGAGAAGGTATACGTACCTAATATAGCTGCTACAACAGCTCAGAACGCTACATAATCCAAAGGAGAATCATCATGACGACTTGCTGCACAAAACAAAGACATCAGTATATCGAGATAGAGAGAGTGCGTGTGGTCGAGAGAAAACAATCACCTACCTAGTTAAGCAAAAAAGGAAAAAAAAAAGAGATAATTGTTAATAAAAAATACATTTTATAATTATACGTACTTACATATGCCACCATCGTATGCAGTACACATGCCACCAGCATATGAAAACACAAATCGGCTCGTAATTAAGTGAGTTATACATCTATGTACAGTAAAGCAACCATACAGATAGCTAATAAAAAATACTGCAAAAAAAAGGGCAAGAAAAACACGGGGGATATCAAAACCACAGCGTCTGCAAAATACTCTTGTGACGTATATTGTAAAAGTTACTAGCTTTCATTGGAGGAAGAGGTGGCCAGAATTTAGAAGCCGTCGTGGTACATGAAGCAATGATCGGCAAAAATGATTTGAAAATGATAAAAACTACCATCAGCTGCTGTTTTTCCTTATAGTCCTAAATTCCATTAAATGAGTTTAGCCTGTAAATTAAACGTTTTATATTGTTTAAAATAGAGCGCATCGAATGGTGCAACTTACAAGTTGCTGGGGATCAAGTGGATGCCAGAACCAGAAAAAATGCTCAAATCAGATTTTGGGACATTACGCCAAAACACAAGTCTACATATAATTTGCTTTTAGCATCAACAAATGCACCTTGACTGAAGCTTTCCTATGAGATATTATAGAAAGAAAAAGCTTTAAAAGTGCTTGAGATATCACGGATTTTAGAAATTATCCAAAATTTTCCTTTACATGGATAAGGGCAAATGAACACAAAATGAGGTTCCTTTTTTTGACAAAAAAAAAATCCAAAAAAGTATTCTATCGTGTAGAGATTAACAAAAGAGCTCGGTTCTAAGCAGTAAAGGCCTTCTACTAGCTTAAAAAAACTTTATGTAAACCTCTTTGAAAGGTTGCTACTTTATTAGGCAGAGCTGTAATGAAATAGCACTTATTCTGGCACCAAAAATGGCATTGTAATAGAACCCAGATGAATCATGGCTGATTTATCTAGGAACCAAATCTATGGAAAGCATAAGTAAACAATAGATTGAGTCTGTGGAAGCTTGTACTCCTGATCAAAGTACAGACTTCTACAATTGTGGCACATGCTAATGTTGAACAATGCTGATCATATTCATAAATAAACAATAATGTTCTAAATGTGTATAAATGAGGCACCTGCTAAAGCAGCGGCAATAACTCTAAACGTTGTAAACATTCTTGTTTATAGAACAATAACTTAAGCTCAGTTGCAATCAGAATTCTGAAGGATCACAATCCTGACCAAAACAGTAGTATCGACTTCAATACCAACATATTGAAATCTCAACTGCAATCCAAAGTGAGAGAGTGTCAACAAGGACATTTTTTAATTAAGCTGTAAAATAGGCATTCTCACTGTAATGAAGCTATTTTACAATTGATATAAATACAGGCTCTCTTAAAGAGCATGTATCCTTTCTTCAGATTTCTTTTAATCGAAATAAAACGTGGAAAGACTATAATTGTATTTTCTCTTGTTTATTTTTTCATATTTTTTTTCTATTCTCATAAAATTGATCCCAATTTTATTCCAATCTGTCTTTCACTCGCCTTTAATCGCTGTAGGAAAGAAGGATGAGAATAACAATGTTACCAAATTGCGTAACTGCTGCAATTTGCGCAAGATCAATGCCGCAATCGATAAAAATTACCATGAAAACCTCGCCATTCCAAGAATTCACGAAAAAGTATCTGCTAGCGCTCGCATTGTAAGTAAAATTGACCTGCACCAAGCTTACCACGCATATCAAGTAGATTTAAAATCTCGTAATGCCTTAATATTTAGCCACAATGGACTTTTCTATAGGTGGTGTGGTGCCCCTTTCGGATTATCCTTCATGTCTTCAAAGTTCGTGAAGAATATGTCTATTTTGCTTGAAGGCATCCATCTGGAATTGCAACACGAGATGGAAAAGCGCGGAAAACCTCGTATCACCGATTCGTCACAAAAAGATGACCTAAATCAACGTGTGGTTTATGGAGGGGTCGAGCATTATTTAGACGATATGGTTTTGCATTCAGTAGACTTGCCCAGTCATATAGTCTTGATCAATTTAGTATTGAATCGATTGACAAAAGTTAATTTAAGAATAAACGCTGCAAAATGCAGTTAGTTCCAAACATCCGTCTTTTTATTTGGCTTTGTCGTGGGACCTGGTGTAATCAACAAATTGGATATGCGCCGCTTATCTAATGTAGATGAATGGCCTATTCCTCCCACAACTGCTAAACAAGTGCGTAGCATTATGGGTGTGTTTTTTTTTATGAGAGACTGTGCTCGTATGCTCTCCAAAGCTGCCGAGCCTATCGATCGACTGAGAAATGACCATGATCTTAAGAACAACTGGACGCAATTACACACTGATTGCTTCTATGCAATTAAACAAATACTATTATCCAATCAAATCTTGCATGCTCCTGATATAAATGCTAAAATGTACCTTCAAGGAGATGCTTCGTCGTATGGAATCGCGGCATGTATGTCTACATCAAAAAAATGAACTAAGCCGTATTAAACATACTGGCTTTGTCGGTAAATCCTTGAGCAAATCCGAAAGAAATTAGGCTACCCATCGACGTGAATCTGCAGCTATAGTGTTTGGCATTGTGAAATTCAGATCCCTATTATGGGGACATCCAAACATAGAAGTCTTAGCCGATCATTTGGTTTTGACATTTATCTTCATCTCAACTGGCTTGAATAGCACGGTGCAGAGCTACTTGTAAATCCTTGGAGAGTACAGTTTTACTATCGCTCATTTCAAAGGCATTCAAAATGTATTATGCGATGCTATGTCTCGTCTGTATCCACCAAACGAGGAAGATAAACGGTTGGAGGATGAAACTGACAAGCAGATTAGGAAATCGCAAAAGTTAATCCTAATCAAACGAGCTGCTAATAACCAACAACAATTGCTCAAGGAAACAACCTTCTATAGTAAAGATAAAACTCTGAGTGTGTTGGCGATAAAATTGAACGACGAAACCTTCAAACAATCAACTACTGATTATGTGTGTCCTCCAGAAACCGAGCGTGCTCAAATAATCAAAGAGGCACATGAATTAGGACATTTTGGCGAAGCTTCTGTAGTTGCTCACATTTATACATACCATGGCCTACACTGGAACAGTATTTATGCTGATGACGTCAAAGACATTTTGAAATCTTGCCGTGAATGCGCTGAACATAATATCAGTAAAAAGGAATTTAATCCAGCTTAGATTATCGTCAGTTTTGAGGCATTTGACCATGTCGCTGTTGATCTGTTGGGTCCCTTGCATGTCACTGACAAGGGTAACGTATATTTCCTCGTGCTTCTGGATTTGTGCAATCCTTCGTGCTCTACCAAATAAAAATAGTAGCACTGTTGCTCAATGTATTATAGATATGTTTGGCGACTATGGTGTTGCTCTCACCATTTTTCAAAGTGATAATGGTAAAGAATTTCAAAAACATTTGATGAGACATTTCCTAAAAACATTGTCCATCAAGCAGCGCTTCTCACTCCCATATTACAAACCATCCAATGGTTGATGAGCAGAAAATGCTATTATCAAAACAGCCACTCAAACAGTGCGCAAATTGTGCGGCAATGACTCACATAACTGGAATGACAGACTATCTATGTGTCAATTAGTCATGAGCATGAAAGTGAAAACAAAAGAAATGCTAGCACTCCCTTTAGTTTAATGTTTGCTCGACAAGCGAATACTTGCAGAGAAACTGATGATAAACTAAATCTAAATGGCAGAGCGTCGTTATCAATAGAAGAATTGCATGAACGATATTGTATTTCCAGCAATTCAGAAACATACAAAACGTTTGGCAGAAGAATATTGCAAGAAATTAGATGGTGGAAGAATAATCCTCGAAGGTATTCCTTTTGATTCAGCTGTCATGATTCGATTACCTTAAGGTTGTTGTCAATCCAAACTGTCTCCGCTGTACGCAGGAGGGCCCTATATTGTGGTTCGCCGTACTCAAGCAGGCAATTACATATTAAAAGATGAAACCAATAAGCTACTTCATCGTGAGTATACTCCGTCTGAATTGAAGCTGGTCAATATTGACGAAACTGCTCTTGAAAATGAAATCTTTGAAGTCGAAAAGATCCGAAATCATCGTACTCGTCCTGACGGTATCATTGAACACTTGTTGCTCAAATGGGCTGGTTACGAGGATTGCTATAATGAAGAATACATTACTGAAGACCTAATTTTCGACTTCTGTACCCATTCAAATTTATTGGGAGAAAATTCGGCAGGTCAATCAACAAAATCATACGGGTAATAATAAGAGAGCCACAACTGGCAAAACAAAAAATTGTCACGGTCGTAAGCGCACTGCTGGCAAACCATGCACTCTACAAGCTCCAAAGAAGAGTAAATAGTTTGCTATATAAAATTTTTTTTATTCCATTTTTTACAATGATAGTCTTTCCACGTTTTATTTCGATTAAAAGAAATCTGAAGAAAGGATACATGCTCTTTAAGAGAGCCTGTATTTATATCAATTGTAAAATAGCTTCATTACAGTGAGAATGCCTATTTTACAGCTTAATTAAAAAATGTCCTTGTTGACACTCTCTCACTTTGGATTGCAGTTGAGATTTCAATATGTTGGTATTGAAGTCGATACTACTGTTTTGGTCAGGATTGTGATCCTTCAGAATTCTGATTGCAACTGAGCTTAAGTTATTGTTCTATAAACAAGAATGTTTACAACGTTTAGAGTTATTGCCGCTGCTTTAGCAGGTGCCTCATTTATACACATTTAGAACATTATTGTTTATTTATGAATATGATCAGCATTGTTCAACATTAGCATGTGCCACAATTGTAGAAGTCTGTACTTTGATCAGGAGTACAAGCTTCCACAGACTCAATCTATTGTTTACTTATGCTTTCCATAGATTTGGTTCCTAGATAAATCAGCCATGATTCATCTGGGTTCTATTACAATGCCATTTTTGGTGCCAGAATAAGTGCTATTTCATTACAGCTCTGCCTAATAAAGTAGCAACCTTTCAAAGAGGTTTACATAAAGTTTTTTTAAGCTAGTAGAAGGCCTTTACTGCTTAGAACCGAGCTCTTTTGTTAATCTCTACACGATAGAATACTTTTTTGGATTTTTTTTTTGTCAAAAAAAGGAACCTCATTTTGTGTTCATTTGCCCTTATCCATGTAAAGGAAAATTTTGGATAATTTCTAAAATCCGTGATATCTCAAGCACTTTTAAAGCTTTTTCTTTCTATAATATCTCATAGGAAAGCTTCAGTCAAGGTGCATTTGTTGATGCTAAAAGCAAATTATATGTAGACTTGTGTTTTGGCGTAATGTCCCAAAATCTGATTTGAGCATTTTTTCTGGTTCTGGCATCCACTTGATCCCCAGCAACTTGTAAGTTGCACCATTCGATGCGCTCTATTTTAAACAATATAAAACGTTTAATTTACAGGCTAAACTCATTTAATGGAATTTAGGACTATAAGGAAAAACAGCAGCTGATGGTAGTTTTTATCATTTTCAAATCATTTTTGCCGATCATTGCTTCATGTACCACGACGGCTTCTAAATTCTGGCCACCTCTTCCTCCAATGAAAGCTAGTAACTTTTACAATATACGTCACAAGAGTATTTTGCAGACGCTGTGGTTTTGATATCCCCCGTGTTTTTCTTGCCCTTTTTTTTGCAGTATTTTTTATTAGCTATCTGTATGGTTGCTTTACTGTACATAGATGTATAACTCACTTAATTACGAGCCGATTTGTGTTTTCATATGCTGGTGGCATGTGTACTGCATACGATGGTGGCATATGTAAGTACGTATAATTATAAAATGTATTTTTTATTAACAATTATCTCTTTTTTTTTTCCTTTTTTGCTTAACTAGGTAG
Organism: Mucor circinelloides; assembly: GCA_037974945.1. NCBI lineage: Eukaryota > Fungi > Mucoromycota > Mucoromycetes > Mucorales > Mucoraceae > Mucor > Mucor circinelloides. The sequence goes on along the minus strand of JBBNAA010000005.1, from coordinate 1,864,994 downwards.
GTGATTGTTTTCTCTCGACCACACGCACTCTCTCTATCTCGATATACTGATGTCTTTGTTTTGTGCAGCAAGTCGTCATGATGATTCTCCTTTGGATTATGTAGCGTTCTGAGCTGTTGTAGCAGCTATATTAGGTACGTATACCTTCTCCTCTATTGTGCAACTACCATACGTTACTAAAACACTGTTTCCTACAACTTTTAGGCCCTTCTCACTGGTGCTCGCTTTCTCTTGCTTCAAGGCTCTCTGGTGCTGATAATATCTCTCTTAATGCAAGACTTTCTGGCGCGCGCCTTGTAAGTATTATACAACTTTTTTCGAATAGCAGTTACTAAAGTACTTTGTTTTCTTACTTTGTAGGTCAGTCTGCCTGGCGTTGTGTTCAAGGTTGTTTCTCCTCACTTTGAAGCTTTCTCTTTCTCTGGACTGGTATCTGTTTTAATATGCCTTTATTTGGTTTTGCTGCTGCTGCATTCAAGCTGCTCCAGAAATATTACTAGACGGTACGTATTTCAGCTCTGGAGAAAATATACTGATTATTTACTGATGCTATTATATCGATTTTGTAGGGCAGTCTATCTAGTTTGCGCTATAAGGACTTCAATGACGCTGCTATCTTCTAGCGGTTCGATGCAATCTGGACAAGTGCGAGATGAATTTCATGGCTTTGGATACAAGAAGAACTTCTGATAACGGGCGAATAATTACAGTAAGTAGTATAATGCTCCATGGTGTTAATTGAAATACAAGGTACTAACTGTATTAACGTCTTGGTTTGTCATAGACAATTCAAGGCGGATCTCATCATGGTTGTTGTCGCTACAGGAATGGCTTCTTCTGATGACAGTGGACTAGGTAAGTGCATATTGCGTTGATTATACAATATGTTACTGATTCTATCATTTTGTTTACATCATGTAGGTACTAGATGCAAGTGGAATCGGATTAATTGGGTTTCGACGAAGGATATTATGGCTCTGGTAAATGCCACCTTATTTTTTCTAGCTTCATGCTCATTTTTCTTCTTGGCTTTGTGTCTGTTTTTTTTCTTCTATGCTTCGGCTTTATTTATTACTATTGTTAGCTATTTATCTTTATAATTCCATCTTAACCTTCCTTTTTTTCTTTCTATGTTTCTTTGAAGCATACCCTTTTTTTTTACGTTGAGTGGATGTGCCTATCACTGAAGCTCAACAATAACTAGATTCCGAGACTAGGATTAGATAGGCTGTTCCAAACTTAATTGTTGTTCTACTTACTTAGCGACAGTTGAGGGTCTTAATAAACACAATTCCTCACGTTAGGGGTGTAGTAAGGCACGCTCTAGCACCTGAGGGGTGGTCTAATTGAAATACTACCTAATTGCACTTTTGGGTAGTACTTCAAATTCCGCCTAACATCGTTGCAGAGGAGAACTATGGCAAAATTTTTCTAGGTTTTCTTTGTATATAGAGGTAATAAATAGATATAGCTTTTCTACGTTTCTGAGCTGTTTGATGCGTTGTTTTCATTGCTTGAAGTGATTTGAACATTACACTATGCTAAAGTGCATGTAAAATTCTGTAAAGAGCCTGTAAATTTGAAAGTTTGAAGTTTGACTAAAATCTTGTATGCTTATTGTGTAAAGCAGGCTTGTTGACAGATATTTAAAAGCTTTTAAATATGTACTTCTTGTAGTAAAAAACTATAAAGCTCTCACGGGGCAAATGATAATATTATTTTACTACTTATATTATTATTATCGAAGCATTATTGCTACTGTATTGTTCTTTCAGATAATCTAATAATATAGACTAACTCGATAATACAATCCAACATAATAATACACTTTCGTCAGATCTCGAAGAAGTGCAGTAAAGCTTTTAATGCGAGAACACATCACATTCCTGCAGATCATATATAAATGGGCTATGATTAGCAAACTAAGTTGATAATACAGTTTTGATGTAACAAAAGAAATGATTTTTGCTTCTTCTACAGAAGACATTATTAACAGCTATTATTAGTGTTCTTTTCAAGACTGATGGTTGTAGCTTTTTTTTTTTTTTTTTTCTATTATGCATTCCAAAATGAGGCATGCATCTACTCCTAGCTAAATTGTGCACTCTCCAATGTTGTCCATTATCTTGACAACAAGGCATTTCTAATACCATGTCCTCAGCTTAAAGTTGCCTCATTTCGATAGTACTACAATAGTTTTAGGTTATCTCATAATATTCTGTATGGGACCTCATATCTGGTCATGGATGTTGGAAATGATTTTCAAATTTTGACTTTTGGACTTTTGGACGATCATACATCGAGATTTTGAATATTGATGCTACAGCTTCAAGCTTAGCATGTTATTATGACCAATTTTTGTAAAAAAGACGAAACTCCAATTAGAATTTGAATAGAGTGAGTTGTTGATGAGAAATGAACGAGTTGTGAAAAATGCAAAATCTGACGAGATGCTACTAATAAAAGTCATTGGATTGATATATGAATGTTGGTTGTACGTATAGCAAAAGTTGTTTGAGGTACTTTGATTGACTACTACATGTTAGATTTGAGTTTGTAATAGACAATGTGAAGCAGTAAGACGGGAAAATGTGAAAAATGATCCAACTTTGGATGAATATTTCTCCATGATCTACTAAGTGAGTCAATGTTGCGTAGTGCTTGACTTTTGTTTCTCTTTTAATTTTCTATACGATGGTATGGTTATTATTAGTGTTTTCAAAAATATGTCGGGTAGTGCCCGCTTGAGGCATATCAAAATACATGACTTTGAGTTATTTCATGAAGGGAACGTCTATTAGGTGTTTTTGACTTTTAGATTATGTTGGGGCTAATGTAGAGCTATCGGATGGTCATTTTTTTGTTCAAATCTGATTAGTATTGGCCGAGATATCACATAAAGTTATGTCCTTGCAAAATTGGCCATCTTTGACCAATTTTGCCGTACCCTTACAGGTTAAACAATTAGTTGACAATTTTTGGGTCAGACGTTTTTGCTGATTTCTCCACGTAGAGTCAAGCTAGAACATCAAGTAAGAGCTCAAATGATAGAAAATGTTTTGCTTTACAATAATAATGAATGCTACAAGTAGGTTTGTTTTGACAGAGATGGAGGTTTTCTTGAAAAACCATCAAAATTTGACAAAAAATGTTCTGTCGCTTTGAAACGCCTAGTACTGATCAAACCAGACAAAAGTAGTACCATTCGATGCGCCTTTAAATTTTGCACAAGGTTGATATAAGCTTGATCAAGTGTTTGCTATGAACAACTGCCAACTTTAGGCCATGACAGATTTCATGATCATGAATGGCCTCATTCGAAGCAATAAGGATTTCAACCTCAGTTTGATATCATTTACTCCCCTATTATATCCAGAGCAGTACACTACTCGTGACGTCAAGTTTGCAACTTTTTCTTTCTTTCCCATTCCCCCGTTTTTCTTTTTCCATAATACCCCCGTTTTTTTTTTTACTACTTTTACTGCTAAGCCTATTATTCATCCTGTTATTAAAGAAGGCAATAGCAGGAAGGTCATCAAACTTGCAATTGTTCTTAGTTGCTAGCATATGCAGGTGAGTGTATTTACTGTATCGATTATCCAAGTCTATTGCTGTATTAATTAATTATTCTTTTTCTTTGTTTAGAATAATAGCTACCGACGACTGCTTCAAAACTAAAAAAGAGAAGAACGCAACAACAGCTGGTGAACACTGCTTCGACTTACGGTATTGCCACCAACACCACCACTTCTCTTCTGAAGTATTATCAATTGTCTTCTTTTCTGAATACGGTATGTACCATTGGTTAATTATTACTTTTCATTGAATCGTAACTAACTGAATTCTCTCTTATTTTTAGGAATTAGTTGTGTATATTATTCTTAACTCCAGCAAGACCTCTGGTGCTATTTCTCGCTGCTTTGACACACCTCCTCCCTGCAGCATGTCCTTTGCAATGCTATTTTTGTCTGGTGGTTTAGTGCTGTCTGCAACAAGTCATTAGTAGCGCTGTTCCTCCCTGGTTTGGTGATATCTGCAAGTCATTTATAGCAATGTTTGTGTTTGGTTTGGTGCTGCCTGCAAGTCATCTCAAGTTCTCAAGTGGCGTTACTGTCTGGTTTGGTGCTGTCTTCTGCAAGTCATCTGTATTGCTACGTTTCTCGAGTTCCGTGGATCAGGTTAGTTTCAATGATGTCTGCTATTATTCAATAATATTATCTTACTGATTACACGATTATGCTAATAGAATATAGGCATCAAGCACAGGGCGGTGCTCAAAGACATTAGATGCAGAACCTGTTGTGAGTTGCTCATCAAGTAAGTATAAATGACGTAGATTGCTGGATACAATAATGCTGACTATTATTGTATTATTTTGATGTAATGTGTAGTAGGCAGCAAGTATAAGGTTACGACGACTAATGGATGATGATTAATGGATACTGACACTGGGTGCAATCGGAACTGCTGATAGTTTTTCAGGTATGTATATCATATGGCATTGATTGAAGAATACAATACTAATTATATCATCATCATTTTGACTATGTATAGGCAGGCAAATGGGAATGAACATCATGGACACTACTAGATGCTACAAGAGATCAGTCAAGCTATTTTTTTCTGTGGAGAACAGCAACCATAGCAATAGTAGTAAATACAAGCTATGCATTTTTGTTATTAGCTTTTTCCCCCCTCCCTTATTTTTCTTTACTCTTCCTTTTCTTTTTTTTCTTGGCTTTTCGCCCTTATTTTTTTAACTTTCATCCGCATGTCATAATATTGTTATTACCTCCACTATTTTTCTTTCTTTCTATGTTTCTTTGAAGCATACCCCCCTTTTTTTTACGTTGAGTGGATGTGCCTATCACTGAAGCTCAACAATAACAAGATTCCGAGGCTAGGATTAGATAGGCTGGTCTAAACTTAATTGTTGATTCTACTTACTTAGCGACAGTTGAGGGTCTTAATAAACATAATTCCTCACGTTAGGGGTGTAGTAAGGCACGCTCTAGCACCTGAGGGGTGGTCTAATTGAAATACTACCTAATTGCATTTTTGGGTAGTACTTCAAATTCCGCCTAACATCGTTGCAGAGGAGAACTATGGCAAAATTTTTCTAGGTTTTCTTTGTATATAGAGGTAATAAATAGATATAGCTTTTCTACGTTTCTGAGCTGTTTGATGCGTTGTTTTCATTACTTGAAGTGATTTGAACACTACACTATGCGAAAGTACATGTAAAACTCTGTGAAGTGAACTAGACTAGATTCCCATCATAAAGATACCCAAAATAAAAATGTCATTTCATTCGAGCCATGCTATCAAAGATAAAAAGTATAAAATAATAGTAGTTGCATGATGATAGCAAGGGTAAGCTACTGGAATAATAAGAAATGGCACATACTAAAGTAACATACCAAGGGTATTGTAATGTGTTGTAACATATATAAACCTTAAGAAGTTGCATCATGGTCAACAATGGGAGCAATTGTCAACGCATGCTCCACAAGCTATATTTTGAAATACCGTCCTTGATCCACAAGATCAAGAACCAAATATCCCAACATATATATTCAAAATAATGGAATCACTGACAGTTGCTAAACAACCGCCAGATAAGAGATATAAACCAAGTAATATAAATAGAGTCAGACGTGTTTAGGATATAGATCAAATCATAGCAATGAACAAGTATTATGCGCAGCATAATACAGCAGGAATGAGCAAGGATGCGTAGTAGAATACAATAGCTTTATTTAGACATAGCAAGAAGATGTGAGTGGTGCCATCCGATGGCTAATCTATAGCTTGGTGCAATTACGTTCCTGTAGTGTGGTAGCCTATGACATTGCGTTCCTGGAAATGGGTTTCAATCCTGATGAATGTTCTTCCACCAAGTCTGCTCTGAAGAACATTCTATCCATTGTGCGTACCTTGACTTCTGTCTAATTGGTGATCTGTCAACTCTTATCCACGAAGCCCTTGTTGACTGGTGGAATGCTTATACAATTATCCTCTATCCTGGATCAAGGTCCTATTGCTGCGGCACGGTCAAATAACTATAAATACCTTCGATTCTTACACTAGTTTTAATCCTCATTCAATCTTGGAATAACTTAATAAATATATTCAGTTCTAATTGTATTTTTTCTGTCTATATTTCGTTATTCTAAACAAGACGTAGAATATACATTTTATTGCGCATTATCCTAATTTTGAATAAAGAAGGATTTTAACAGTATACAGTATACTATCTGCTTTTTCCAACACTATTTTACTGCAATGACAATAGATTATATCTATTGCCATATTATTACCCAGATCTTCCCATTCAACATCTTATCCTCACTGCAGTGAAATCAGGGTTTAAATGGATTTTACAGAAAAAAAATTAAAAAAAGCAAAATAGTAAATACAATTAAAATCAACTGCATTTTGTTTCGTTGTTCAATAAAACTGAATATTCCTGGATTAGAGTAAAAAAGAAGAGTATTTATAACAATTGAGCATTAGCTCATAGCATGAGACTGATAGAGAGCAATAGGTTGAGCTATTGCGATATTCAGCGATTGTTATTGATGTCTTTGATTAAAGGTGTGGAATACATCCACTATGATCTGCATTCCGTACGCAGTTCATCCAGTTACCATATTCTGATATAAATTATGATGTACACTAATGAATTAGATGTACGCTACAGATTTATACCATATACAAACATAAGCTATAGATGGCACCATTAGCATGGATGGCGCTATAGACTACTGATGCTTGTATCCCGACATTGACTACGGATATTTCCCATATTTGGTTAAATGCGAAGTAAGATCGATGCAATATAAGATGTATGCATCAGATGTGCACTACTTGAAGATCCACACTATATGACATATGCTTATATCCTTGATACTAGCTACAGATACATTCTGTACTACAGACTTATACAATATATGTTATGCTATATAGACATGCACATAGTGACATGCTATAGACATGCCATATATCTAGATATGTGCTAAGATATATACAGAACAATGATATACACTCAGACACATACTACTAATGTAGACTAAGAGACTGTACCTATAGGATACATGCTACTAGATCGATATTAGTGATCCTCATACAAAGGACAGATCAGGGTACTTCGGATAAGAGTCTATTCATTCATCCAGATGAGCTAAAGTATGTTTAGTTCACTGAGGTTTCTCTTAGCATGAATTGCTAGGTTAATTAATCTGAATTGACTTATATGTCAATCCTTCATAGTAGAACTTTTATCCATTGTTAGAATATATAAGAAGAATCATCTACCTGGCCAGTAGAGATTCTTCAGTCTATCTTACACCTGTCAGTTTGATAATAAAGATATACCTTTATCAAGTTAACATTTTGTTTTTTATTCTTTTTTTTTTTTTTCGTGAATTTGTATCTATAACTAGCTATAAATTCCACAGGTGCCAAAAAACTTACTACTGATGATATTGGTTACATTGTTATATGTGTTCTTAAACTTTTTAGAATAAGTAATATTGTATCTAAAACCTCCTCTGTTATTAGAGCCAGCTTTAAACAAAAGCCTGTTATCGCCACCATTATTATTATCAGAAAATTCTTGGACAAGAGCAGCAAACGAAGAATCACATTGGAGAGTATTGCTTGACTGGAGCTTTCGAAGTGTTATACCAAAAGGATCGCAACTGTCTATATAAGATCAAGACATTCTTTGATAGGTGACTCCTTATTTATTAATGGAATACGCTACTAGTAGATTACATCCCTGTCTATGAGTAGAACGTGTAAACTTAGGTAAATGCCTGTGGTGCTACTACATAATATAATAATCATTTATGTGGCTATAATACTACACAGCAGCAAATTGAAAATAAGCTGATATATAGCATGAATGCATGCCTGTATATACTGCTGTTTTGAATATATACATGAGGAGTAAGACTGATGATCACATGAAAATGTATCAAAGTCTTTATTTTGAGTCAAATCAGATAGGAAGTCTGATAGAAGGATAAATATTGTTTGATTTATGACGTGCTTACACATCCATTCGAAGTAGTGTCCTCCTTATACTAAATAAATGGTGATTAATTCAAGATGATAGATATAAGGGTCCCTTGTCGCTCTCGGCAATATTAATCACTTACATTATTGTTTACTTATCATCTTCTAGTAGCATAAGGATAGTAGTAGTTCAATGGGACTAATCTTATATAAACATCAGGGCAATTGCTTACATGGTGATAGAATTTATATACATATATCATGCTCAATATGCGTATTGTTTATTACTAAAGCTAAGCTGCAATATTTACTATTGTAGTATGTACAAAATCAAATGTCAATGTCATATTCTTTAAATCGAATATTCCTGAGTCGAAACAAAAAGATTATTGCGGTTACTATGGTGTGGCAGTAGTAGGCTATTGCACCGTAATATATAACACAATGTTTATAATAATGCGAGAACACCATCAGCAAATCATAAGATGTGTAGGTCTCGTTATTATAAAATTATGACTAAAAGGTAACATTTTCACATACATAAACCGAATATTATACACAGTTACATGATGCACACAAAGCTATCATAACCTTCAAAAGCTTTGAATGCAACGCATTGGTTTTCCAAGCACACCTCTCTGTGTAGTATATTAAATTACAAGTTTCTGGCGTAATGTTGTCATAATTGCTGTTCACGCCGATTACATGAATATTGTTTCAAATAGTAATTGCGCGTTGCATAATTTATACAGTAACAAAAAAAAAAAAAGGAAGAATGGTTCGAATAAGCGTTGTTGATCGATAGATGGATGTAGAAGCAGACAATGCAAAAAAAACCCTGTTAGTATTTTTTTTTCTTAAAAATGGGGGTTTTACTATTATTTACATCGAAGGTATGCCAAAAGCCATGTTATTGTTGGTTGATTTTAAGATAGTGCGATTAACATTGATTTGGCGGGGATAAATGTTTAGCATTGCTTTCTTAAAGTTGATTATACACCTCTAAGACATTGCTTTATGGCAAGACAAGGTATAAAAGCCATAAGAAGTGATACTTTAGCCAAATTCATGTCCTAAGAATAACTTTATGTTGCAAGCTCCCGTTGATAAACGAAAGACACATCACATCTGCAATGTAAGTCGGGGGTTAAGGGAGGATCTTCATTGATGATCGTGGACCCAAAGAAAGTTTTCTGCAACAATTCACACACAGAATTACCAAATTGGATCGTTTTGGTGCTTGACGGTAAACGAACTAATCATCTAATTTAGTTAAAGTTTCCCAGGCTAAACCCTATGGAAACAAGGTCAACGATATTACATCTCGAGAAATTGTGTCAAAAACAGAAAAAAAAAGCAATTTTATTTTCTTTGAATTAATACTATCTTAGCTTGTTGAAAAGACGATAGTAACTGGAAATAACGACAAAAACAAGGGGAGATGGAAAGATTTACATGTGGATTAGGAGTTATAAGAGGAGAGAGTGACAAAAGGGGAGGATACAATGAGCCTGCTCATACGAGTTTTGGTGGAATAGAGTTTCTTTGCTTTCAAAGAGGTATTGTTGTACTTGACGTTGCAATGGATTGAACTCAAAGGAGCATACAACCATATTCTTCACGCAAATTGTAAAAATGGAAAGATCCAATGTAATGAAACTAGAAGAAAGAACAAGGTCAGTATGTGCGGCAGATCAATTCATTGAGATGATCAAAACTTACAAAGATTCCTAAACAAACAAATACATGCCAGATGGCATGACTTGTCATACCTGCAGCATCAAATCTACCGGGAAAGAACTTTTCAGGGAAACGTTTACCATAGACAATGACACCACAGATATACATGAGGGCGCCAAGTAAAGCAGGCTTGAGGAAGGCTCCAGTTGCGATGGTACCCTTGACTGTAGTTAAATGTAAAAGAGGGACAACGCTGGAAAATGCCATGGCAACGAAAAGCCCGATACGGAGGGGTCTGTATCTTTTAGTGTCGAAAAACCGAAAGAAGGGCAAGATGACACCAATACTTCCAATTAAACAACTGAACAACATGTAGCGAGAACGAGGAATAGGATCGCAATAGAAACCAAAGTGTACAACCATCGAAATAGAGGCCGTGATCAAAAATGTGATGCCAATGTAATCCAATGTAGCTGTAAAACTCTTGATGTGATGAGCAGAATGGCAAACAAAGGTATGGTAAATCGATGAGCACAAAAGACATGTCAATGAAGCCAAGCAAAAAGCTGTGAACATGATTAAATCTTGAGTTGAAGCATCAGGAAACTTTCTCTGTTGGCAAAGGTTGTTAGTAATGAGTTTATGTGAGAAGATTCAAGGGGGAAAAAATACCTGGAAAACGTTGACTGAGAGAAACAAAAAGAAGAAAAAACCTAGTAAATGGCTCCATATGTTCATGGTCTCGTTGTGCAATGTGAATAAGGATCGCAGGCAATCTTTACTAGAGCGATAAAAACGATAGCCAGACAAAACATATTGGTTTTCTTGTCGATCCTTGGGCAACTCTTCAATCAACAACAAACGCTTTGAACCGAGCATTAGAGCCTTTGCTGTATCCCAAGTCTCATGGATCTGACCATCCATATATTCCAAAAACGATGGATCATCGTATTCGTCCTTTGTTTTCAATTTGTTGTTGACAGTGGCCAAGATCTGAGCTGCCAAAGAGGAACCTGGAACAACAGATGTCGAAAATGAACGTCCACGAGTGTAAGGAACAGTTAAACTGTCTTTTGTCGAAGAAGCAGTGATGACATGAGATTGAGAGTAGCGGCGCAAGTGAAGGTAGCTTTGATCTGATAGTAAATCATCGCCTAAAAGAGGTTGTTCTACCATCTGTGGTGGTGCCATGCTGCTTTTAAGATTTTTTTGTGGATAGTGTATATAAATTCTCGGGAAGGAAATTGAATCAAGAGATTGTATTTGATTCTACAGAAATATATATACACTTGTTGTCAACGTCCAAAAAAAAATATAAAAGATCAAATGAAACAAAAAGAGTTGAAATGGAAGAAAAAAAAAACAAAATGAAATTACTGGGCTTGTTTATATACCAACGAGAGGTGAGGAGAGAAAGATGACCAGTGAGGTACCTTCTTTCACAGGTTTTCCCCAAACGATGTTGTCTGTTGGCCAATCGGATACTGACGCAGAACTGGTAAGGTACCATTCTTTTGTTTATGTTTGCTCCTTAATTCAAATGATTAGATCCAGTCACCTCCAAGGGTCTGCAATTGTTGTGCCAGTTATGGACATACGCTTTAAAATTCATTATTCTCAATGTTTACTGGGATGTTGTGCTATTTTATCGATATTCATTGTCTGTTTGAACGAATAATGTAGTGGGCCCAAGAGGGGAGGGGGGCTATTTCGCTTCTTTCTTTCTTTCTTTCTCTCGTTTGTCATTGATTATTTTTCAACATGATTACTCCAACAGCCTCTGCTTCATCATCATCAACTACTACAGCAACAGTGGCTGCAGCAGCATCAGGATCAGGATTAGATAGTTCATCTCCGACTACCAGGTAATGAGAACCCAAAACTGAATCACATCAGGACTAGTGAAACAGAATACTGAGAAATATGTGATATAGCGTTGTACTGAAGATGGGTATTATTGGAGATGCGCAGATAGGAAAGACCAGCTTGATGATAAAATATGCTGAGGGAGCGTATGATACAGAATACACTCAAACATTGGGTGTTAATTTCATGGAAAAAACCATTCTCATCCGACAAGCCGAAATTACATTTAGTATATGGGATTTAGGAGGTAATGAAGTGTGTATATATATGTGTGTGTGTGCTACCATGGCAAATATAAATTAACATGCGTAACTAGGTCAAAAGGAGTTTGCTAGCATGTTGCCACTCGTGTGTAGTGATGCAGTCGCTATTTTATTTACGTTTGATTTATCGAGAAAATCTACTTTAAATAGCTTAAGGGAGTGGTATAGACAAGCTAGAGGTTTAAATAAGGTAAATTACATGTTTTTCGACAAGCAGACTGTTTTATTGACGCAATCCCTCGTTGTTAGAGTGCTGTGCCCTTGTTGGTGGGCACGAAATACGATGAATTTGTCAATTTGTCAGACGCCGATCAGGAAGAAATTACTCGACAAGCAAGAAAATATGCAAAGGTGATGAAGGCACCTTTAGTTTTCTGCTCGACAGCAGAGTCTATCAATGTACAAAAGATATACAAGATTGTGTTGGCAAAAGTATTCGATTTAAACTGCACTTTGGCAGAGATTTCTGACATGGGAGGACCAATCCTTGAATACAAGCATTGCTAATTAAGCATTTATTTTTAAAACAATTTCAATCAAATAAATAAATCACATATAAATATCCAAACGTGAGATATTAATAGAGAAATTAAAGGAGGAAGGTGGTTTGGTTAAGCTATGAAGAGAGTGGCGTATGAAATGTGATATGAAAAGGGAGATAGTTTATACAAAAGTTGAAGCGAAACCAGCCGCATAAATGTATAAAGCACAACTTTAAATAGACCATGAAATAGGGACACGGCCTTCACTAAGCTTTGCAATCTTTTCAAATGCGGCTCTGCTCATATCAACATCGCCCTTTTTACAACCAGGACAGGTGTCTACAATCTTTAATTTGACCGATCCATGCTTGCCTTTGACAGTGATGGATTTACCACAATAAGAGCTCTTCTTCGAACCAGAGCCCATCAATTCACTTGAAATCGCTGCTACAAGCTCATTATCAGAGTTTGAGCCACCACAGGAGCCAGATCCTACAGAATAAAATGTGGCATCTCCAGACATAGAACTACGAATTTGAAGGGTGGGAGCTGCTTGTGAGGACATGAATAACGCTGAAGCCACAAGCGTGAATATGGTGGTGGATGACAGAATTTGCATGGTCAATGTATATATAGTGAAGACAGACGGCCGGCGTGGAGTACAAGTTGGAGCGAAATATAAAGATGGAAAAAAAGGAAGAAAGACAATAAATGTCAAGTTACATGCTATATTTATATCTCAATATTTCGTGATATGTACCCTTGAAAGTGTTAATAGCTCCAGCAGCAGTGCAAGAAGCATTGTAAGCAGAGAAGCATTATGATTTAGGGGCCATGAAGGGGTTCTGGAACTGATATGAACAGTTCTCTTTCGACTTGGTTATTAATAAGACGGAACGGAGTTGCTGTCAATAGTGTTGTGTAATGCAATATAGTCTGCTGTCTGTCTATCTTTCTCATGTCTTTCAGTGAAAGCGAAGATCCCTCTTTTTTGTAAGTTTTCATTCTACAAGATGCGCATGTATCGTCAATGCTTGCTTCACAATAGAGTTTTAACTTCAGGGACATTGATTATTGTCACAAAAATCATGATTACTTTAGTATCATTTATAGAAAGGTTACATCTGTTCATAGTGATTTCGTTTTATTATTCTAATAAAACTACTAACACTTAGTTCCATGAGGAGATGCAACACATGTCAAGACGTATGTGTTACACTTGATATCCAACAAAGCTGTTCGTTAGTGAGTGATATGTAATGCGTAAACAAAACATAGATGTACAATCTCTATTTTTTTTCTCTATTGGTATTTTACTTCTAGTTAGATATTTGCTCAATGATTATAAGCTTCTTTAACGATTTAGCGAATTACCAAGTGCTTTATGTACTTGATACTCAATACAATATGAATAGTAACTCTTATGCACCAACATGTATTCAAAGACACTCGCTAGCTCCGAAGTGAGCAGAAGAATGCACTTATTTTTCTCCGTTATCATAATCATGTCATTTAATGCTAGTTCTAAAAGGAGTCGAAATATCATAAAGCAGGTACTGTTTACATTGTTCACTTCAATAGATCAAGAACATAGAAAGGCAAAAAGCTGATTCTGTATCAATCGCTGCCACACTGTATGTTCAAAACAAAATTTTGAAAATAAATATTAGATGATATATATTTTCGCTTGGTTTTTCCCACTGAACAAAAGAACATGCAACAAAACATTTGTTGATAAGTATCACATTGAGTAATGTTAACAAACTTGCATCAAGAAATTGAACCAGGAACGACCAACAAGAATTATCAACTCAGCATACATGCTGCCTGCTACTAATGATGCCGGTAACCATAGCAACTTATATGCTAGTTTTGTCTTTTTTGTAGATCATAAAAGTAAAAAGAAAAAACACAGACATATTTATAAAACACATATGATAATGGTACAGATCACAAAGACGATATAAACTTTTAATGGCTAAATTAGGACTATTCTATTACATAAGTCTTTGGGAGTATGGAAAAAATAATAATAAAATTAGTGCGTACACCCACATACACGATATTCCATTGTGTTTGTTTGACATATGAAAGTCAAACCTTCTTGTTAAAGATATAAGGAATCGATTCAGTTGCAAGTGGCAAATATAAATGGCATATCATCTTCATATCTGTGTAACTGCACAACATCTTTGCAATAATTTCATATGTAAGAGGCATATGAATATTGGCATTCACGTGTCAGACTTAGAAAACCAAGCAGCTATAAAACTGAAATCTTTTTTCTTCCTTCTTATTACAACACTGAAGTTTCTTTTTCTTTATCTTGTCTAAAAAAAAAAAACCTACATGTTAATCAATTGAATATAACAATCAATCCAATGGTAGATTTTACAAAAGAATTCTACGATTCTGATCCATTGCCTCGAACGAGTTGGAAGCCATTTTCGCCAACGTCTTCATATGATTCTTGTATAACAGATGAAGGATACCACACTGATGAAAAACCATCATATCAAAACAACAACAACAACCATCAACAGCATAACAAACATGACAACGAAATACCCATTTTAAAAAGTAATCGCACCATGTACGTATGAAATCCTAGTTGTAGAGAGAGAATACTAACAGCTACTATGTAGTCAAATATCCTATTCACCATTAACTTATACCCTTACATTATCCATCATCGTACTATCTATTCATACTATTCTCTTACAACCGTTTCCATGGGGACATACATTTCCACCCATCTTTGTTTTATTCCATTTATTCTTCCATGTTGCACACTTATCAGCACATATATTTAGTTGGCTTCAACTTGAACGCCACTGTGTTGTGTATGGCACATGGCTGTACTGGACTGGCTGGCTACTTGGCGTCTTACTGTTCTCTGAACGTTTAGCAGTGAATGTCACTCATAATGCTTCAACAACAATTCTATTTTGGCTCCTCATGTTGGAAAGAAGAAATGCTTGGGGTATCATTGTTTGGGAGTTCGTTAGTAGATTAGATCAAAATCTAAACTCCTCGTCCCCTACTGGTAATAATCTGGAAACAACTAGGCCTCTCAAGTTGTGGGAACTCGGTAGTTTTCGACTCTTGGTCTTTCGCATATGGTGCCTATTAGGAACCGGTAGCTTCTGGGGTTTGTCCTATATTGGTCTAGCCAAATTAGATGGGTATGCCTTTAAATATTTGTTGCAAATCCATCACATTATGAAGTTGTTGCTGGTCAGCACAATGGGTGGATTCATGATGATCATCTTTTGGAGTTTTTGGACTTTTCAATACAAAGGCGTCTTGTGGCAGAAAGAGCTAAGAAAAGGTATCATTGTATGGTACAGCGAAGGCATTGCTCACGCTGCTGAAGTTTTGTAATTAATTGAATCTTGTACTGTAAATAATAAAATGTTTGGGTGCATTGGGAATCTTGCCATTGCTGCTACTAGTTAACCTTTGGTGTAACTTGCACATTAACCTTTGTTCTCGATCTTGTGAAGATTAGACATTTGTTTTTTAATATTGCAACCTTTTTGATCCCATTGTGTTAGGAACATTATCTGTAGTAAAGTTAATTGCAGCTTATAAAAGATAGCTTATATTTCTTGATAACTGAATTTGCATTTCTATTGTATATTAGCGTGTTCAATTTGATGATCTGTTTAGCTGAAGGAGAGGGGGGCACTTTAGTTTTCCATTAGTGCAACAATAGTTTAATGAAATGTACACAGTCAGTTGAACTTTGAAAACTCAAAAATTCGTGCTTTAACCACAAAGCTGTTCATTGAGTGCATATGTGTGGGGTTGTTTTACTGAATACACTTATTCGTCATTCAAATCACACCTGATAGTATCAGAGATGGGTAAACCATCCCGCGTAAAGCTCAGCCACGCTCAATCATCAAATCTTGACATCCTTCACTCGATAAGCAACCCCAAAAAAATCGGGATGTACCTTGCATGTTGTTGAAGCAGAGTTTAGCTCTTGATCTGATTTTGCACTCTTTGCTTGTAGCCTTCAAGACAGGCACCTGAAGCACACCTGCAATTTGGGCGATGGAAATATCTTTTGCAATTAATCTGGCAGTTTTTTGTTGCACGTACTATAGCTTTCAACCATTGCTAGTGGCAGGTATGGAACTAGATCATTCTATGGCAATAGCAGGCTTTTCAGATAGCTGCTTGGTGTTCGTTCTTGAACCATGCAGATGGAGCACTGCACAACGTGGAGCATTGCAACATTAGGGATTTTTTCCAGCAGTGAAAGTTCAATATAATCAAGTTGGCCGATATCGCTGAACGGCACCATCTTAGATAAAAAGCAAGGCCACATTATAGTGCTTCTCAATAAATTCACCCTCATAAGCTATAGTTGTCATCAATTAGATGCTCTCCTGCTGCTGGCGAGAGCATCCGCCCATCTGCTCACATTCC
Organism: Mucor circinelloides; assembly: GCA_037974945.1. NCBI lineage: Eukaryota > Fungi > Mucoromycota > Mucoromycetes > Mucorales > Mucoraceae > Mucor > Mucor circinelloides. The sequence goes on along the minus strand of JBBNAA010000005.1, from coordinate 1,848,241 downwards.
TCTGTTTCGCCAAAGACAACTTGATATCGTGTGATTGTTGTATAGGTTTTTGACAAATGAGTAAATTTGTTGTAAATAGAAATGAACAATAAACAGTATGAGATGTTGCGGTAATTCTTCGTCCTTATTTTGATACTCTAAATTGAGATACTAGTTTACTGGGATAAGAGATACAATCGATTGGTTCATTTTTGATGTCAAACGATGAGAAGTACCTAATACAAATATTGAAGGGATCCTTGACCTTCCTTGATCATAGCCAAGTTTGGGAAAAGTGACAAAAAGCATTTGCTAGACGAGAGCAGTAGTTTGACTGTAGTCTGAATGTCGAAAGAAGTCTAAAAGAGGGAAATTCATGGCTATGTCCTGGTACATTATGGGCATAGTGTGAATTTTCTATGGTCTTCAAAGTTGCAATTGATGCTCGAACGAAAACCAAATCAAACCAAAGCATTGCTTTCCGGCTCAAGGCAAACTACAGAGTTAGAAAGCGAGAAACCCTGCCCCAAAATGCCACCAGTTTGAACACTAAAACTACATTTGCCGTGTAAAGTGGTCTTAAAAAACATTAAAATAAAGCTAAATGATACAGCGAGAAAGCTCTAAAGTAAGCTTTTTTTTTTTGCCAAGCTTGCAATATTAGATCAATTTTTAATAATTATCCTGTTTGATTGCACTATAAACTTTGGAAATAAGAGCACATGGTCACTCCAATAAGAGGAATAGCTGAGTTACAGTAGGGGTAAATGGAATAAGAAACGAGATGAGCAATACACCTTCTTTTTTCTCTCTTCATATATACCCCCCTTTGTAGCCCGAGAAATCACAGAATGAGTTTTCTAAACTTCAGGTAAAAACTCGTGCAATGTGCAATAGTTGAATTGTATTAAATAATGGAACAGTTTAGGTGGAAAAAAGAACAAATTATCTAAATCAAAAGGGTCAACCGCCTTTCCGAATGCTGATACAAAACCATTATTTCTGACCAATCCATATGTAACTCATATGTTGGTAAAGGGCAACTTTAAAACAATCACTGAATTACCAAAATACATAGACATAAATGAATGGCTTGCATTTAATAGTGAGTATTATAGCATTTCGATATTGTACATGCTCACATTTTACTGTAGCGTTTGAATTCTTCAATCATATCAACATGTTTTATGGCTCAATTACTGATTTTTGTACACCAAACATGTGTCCTTCCATGTCTGCTGGGCCAGGGTGAGTTGGATAGTGAAGTGAATTGTGGAGTGTGGTACTGAATGTACATTTGCAGAGTCGAATATACCTGGGTTGATGCCTCGTCCAAAAAGATTAAGCTTTCAGCACCGCAATACATTGATTACATGGCATCCAGCATACAGAATATGATGGGAGACGAATCGCTATTCCCTACAAAAGCAGGCCGAGATTTTCCACGAGAATTCCCTCAACTCGTTCGACGCATTTTTGGACAGTTGTTTCGACTGTTCGCACATATATACCACCATCACTACGACAAAATCCTGTCTTTACATGAGGAACCTCATTTGAACTCGTTGTTTGCACACTTCATATCGTTCGCCAAAGAATTTGATCTATTAGAGAAGAAGGAAATCCAGCCATTGCAAGAACTGATTGATGTGATGATGAAAGATGGGATTATTTCGTAGTATAATATTTGTTTGATCTATTGCCTTACCACATTACACTTGAAACGGATTAATATTACATAAAAAAAAAAAAGTGTTACACTCACTATAATAAAAATGCTCTCTTCTGCTCCCTAAATCACATCCCTTAATCCCCTTCTTTCTCTCTCGCACTCTTATCACTCCACAAAATCTCTTTCTTTCCTCTTCTTTTTTCTTCCAAGCGACAACAATAGCAACACCAACAACAACAGCAACAAGGCAGCCATTTAAACTCCTTCTTGTTTCTATTGTGTCAACCCTAACAAAACCATATCAGCAAGAGGATTCATTCGTTGTTTTTTTTGTAGATATATAGTCTTTTCTCTTCTTCTTTACATTTTCCTTTGTTTTTTTCGATTCGCAATACATGGTAGACCCACCGACGAAAAACGACATTCGGATACTTTTGGGAGATGCGACAGTGGATTCATGGAATCAAGAAAAAGTGACACAATGGCTCGAAGAGAAGGGTTGGGGTCAATTCGCGTCCACGTTTGAAAGTAAATACAGAGCACACACACACACACGCACGCATTTGAAATGCTACTAAATGCTCATCATTTTGTGTAGAGCATGGGATCTGTCGAGAAAGATTCTTTCAAATCACTCTAGCTGAATTAGTCGAATATTTACCAAGGTATTAAACTAAAATCTGCCAGATAGCATCTAGCATGAATTTACCCACTAAATGATCAGTTTAGAACCATGACAACTTACTATGAAAGACGGAGACTTTTGAGCGAGATCAGGTCATTAATCCCTACAACGCCTGGGCAGCAACAAAAGCACACGCCGAGCACACCTACCAATGTAATCTAGACTTGTGTTTAAATGAAAAGCTCCTAAATGCTTATAATTAACCTTTTCGTATAGATTTCAATTAATACAAATTTACATGAATATACGAGATTAGGAGAGCAAGATGGAAAAGGAGGAGAGAGAGCTAAAAATACTCGAACATCTCATAGTCCACAAAGTGCCATTGCAGATCATACAACTACCAGAGATAGCGGTATTGGCTATTTATCTCATTATTCTGCTGGTTCTTCATCACCTTCACCCTCAGCTTCACCTTCTTCTGACCATTTGATTGCACCGTTCTCAAAGAAATACAACAGCAGCTCGCCGACAAGGTCTTCGTATTCGCCCAAAGCTGCTTTTCACAAGATTAAAAACACATTCAGATCGCATGCTGCTCCATTAAATCAAATGCAAACTACTACTGTGATCCAGCCTACCCATTTTAACCATCAACAACAACAACAACAACAACAACGTCCACAGCAGCAAAACTCAGCATCTTCAAGTCCGCGTTCTGCACGGCATGAATCGGGCGATGATGACCGAGGTAGGCGTACATCTCCAGCTATACCTGCACGTGTGTCATCCACACCAGATAAGATTACAAAGTTTTGGGCTACTTATTCAAACTGGCATTCCTCGTCGCCGTCCTCCAATAACAAGAAGCCCTCGCCATCAGCATATACCCATGAATACCAGCCATCGCAGCTAAAGAAACCAACAGATCAAAGGATTCAGATCACTGGCGATAAAGAGACTTGGTATAGTCTCAATGTGACCAACATGAGAGACCCAGTAGCCATCAAGCAGCACATACTAAGACGCATGCAATTTAGCGGTGATTGTGATCAGTATCAATATTTTCATGAAAATGGCGCTGATCCAGGTAATAACATCATTGCTATTCAGACCAAACAAATACTAAAATATCTCCTTTGCTATTAGAGAGGCCAATGGACCCACAAGAGCTCATGTACCTATGCTCAGTTGCCGATCGTTCGGCTTCACAGCGAATTTTAGTAAAACCTGCTGTTGTACATAATCAAGCCTTTAGCGATTTTATATTCACACTGTCCACACCAGAGTTGGGCAAATCACCTACCGATATACCCTCAAATCAAAGGTAAGAATTGGTATAAAGCATAGTAGCACTATCAACTCACGCTTGTCCTGGACACAGCCCTTCAAATACAGGCAATAAAGGCTCGCCTACGTTTAAACCATTATGTCGAAAAGCAGCTAGAAGACCAATACCCCCTCAGCAACAACAATATCAGCAACCACAACGTGTTGGTATCCAGTTATCCGATCCACCTCAAATGGAAAGATGTAGGTCAGGTAGCGAGCCTTTTGTTGTACTACCCGCACAAACATTATGGCGTCGATCTGAGCCTGACATAGAGAATATACTAGAGAACAGCAACCATAATAACCACAGCAACAATGGCGCCAGTTTATGGGCTGTGCCTCCTACGCAACAACAACAGCAGCAGCTATGGGCTGTTACACCTCATACTAACAATACTACAACTATGACCACCAGCAATCATGATATATCCAATGATCTAGGCCGAATGCAGATCAGTTCCCCCAGAAAACCAGCAGCAGTGAATAAACCATTACCCACACCACCCCTTAAAAAGACGAGTGGAGCAGTATTTTGGGGAGAGAGGCCTCCTGCAGAAGTTGTCTTTCAACACATGGAGCAATTCTTTGATAGCAAAGATTTGGATAAAGAAGTTGTAGTAGAACCCATCAAGCGACACACCAAATCCATCAGACTAGTCGCACGTGAAGCCAGTCGAAAGTACAAAAACAACAAGATGGTACGTCGCAAAAGCACTAAAGTGTGGGGCCAACGTGTGGTCGAGCTCAAGAACCGCAGCCAGAACGTCATGGCGCGCTTACCCTCCGTCAGCGAACATATGCGTCTCTCGCATGGTCATAGTAACACCAAAGATGAAAGCACTGACGATACTATGCAGTGGATTCGAGGTAAATTGATTGGCAAAGGCTCATTTGGACGAGTGTACTTGGCCTTCAATGTGGGAACCGGTGAAGTGATTGCTGTTAAACAAGTTGAAATTCCCAAGACTGCATCTGATATACTCAATGAAGAGCAGCATGATATGGTGGAGGCTCTTTATCAGGAAATCATGACTCTGAGAGATCTAGACCACGAAAATATTGTGCAGTATCTTGGCTACGGTCAAGACAATGCAGAGGGTGTCATCAACATCTTTTTAGAGTATGTCTCTGGTGGAAGCGTGGCAAGTCGATTGGCGCTTCACGGTGCATTTGATGAGCCTCTTACAAAGTATTTCACAAAGCAAATTTGCTCTGGTTTGGCTTATCTCCATTCAAAACACATCTTACATAGAGTAAGCGCTCGATTAAAGCTCATTATGGAACGCATTACTAATCTTGCTGAATCACAATAGGATATCAAAGCTGCCAACATTTTGGTAGAGGCTGATGGCATATGCAAGATTTCTGATTTTGGCTTATCGAAAAAGAACGATTACGATGAAGTGTACGATCAGAATTCAAGAATGTCACTACGCGGCTCCATTTACTGGATGGCTCCTGAGGTGGTTAAAAATGAACCCTATAGCGCCAAGGTGGATATCTGGAGTTTAGGGTGCACTATGATCGAAATGCTGACAGGACAACGACCTTGGATTACTCTGAGTCAGATTGCTGCCTTGTACAATGTAAGTGCATGTCGTTCAATGTAGTTGTTGAGTATCTAACGTCATGGTAAAGCTTGGAAGACTGAATACACCCACTATACCCGAAAATATATCTGAATGCGCAAAAGATTTCCTGAGACAATGCTTCATCATGTAAGTCGGTTAAGTCATTTTCCAGCTAATTGCTAACAGCCTTCATCTTCAGCGATCCCCTAAAGAGACCTACAGCCACTGATTTACTAGCTCATGAGTTCTTGAGCACAGATACCTCATTCCAGTTCAAAGATTATGTTGATAAGGGGAAAATATAATCTGACCTGATCTCATAACATATTGTACAGTTTATCGTTGTCTACCTTTTTTATATTTCATACATAAAGCGCATAGTCATTACAGAAAAGGGCGTCTGATGTGGGTAATACATACGTTAGAAGATTTTTTTGGGGGGCTTTAGCTAAACAACTAACATAATCAAGAAATATTAAGAAATTAAGTTCTTTTGCATCATTTAAAGCCTTTATTTTTTCTTACATCAATAAATTGTAGAGCTGTAGTACCTCCTCATCTTCGACATTCTGAGTACTCGTGATGATCTTTAGGGAACAATTCAACTTGAGCGAGGAAGCCAGCACTGTCCTCTGTTGGATGGAATTATGCTATGAATCAGTTTGTTGGATCAGAAGCATCTTGAAGTAAATTGTTCGTGAGATTGGAATCCGTCTTGTATGGCATGTTGACGTTGTATATGATTGTGAATTCCTTTGGTAATATGGATTCGCCATTCCTCATCAAGCGTGAGTAAGTTTTTCATCTCGTCTCATATATAATCTTAGAAGGACTGTGATTTTGGGCTAGAGCCATTTATTTTTTAGAAACGGACAAAATTTATCAGACGCGCTGATATTGCGTTTAAATTTTTATTTTCATTTTTATTTTTATTAAAAAAAATTCGCTAAAAAGCGAGAAGATTCGCTAAAAGCGAGAAGATTCGCTAAAAGCAAGAAGATTCGCTAAAAGCAAGAAGATTCGCTAAAAGCGAGAAGATTCGCTAAAAGCGAGAAGATTCGCTAAAAGCGAGAAGATTCGCTAAAAGCGAGAAGATTCGCTAAAAGCGAGAAGGATGAAAAGAAAAGAGAAGTGAATTAAAAGCAAGTTTTTTTTCCTTTTTATATTTGAGTGAACCAAGTATCCTAAGCCTCAAAAATAAGAGACTGCTACTTAAGAGACGGGCGCAAAATGATTTGGTAACTAATAAGATAATACATATGTCAAGACTAAATAAACGGTTAATAAAGAAAGAACAAAAATAAGCTCAGAAGAGCATGATCACAACAGTGTATGGACATGATCTTCATCGATACGTTTTGAAATATCGAGTTGGATACTGACCAATACTGCTGCTGTGGTGAAGGGTGTGCGGTCAAATACAGCGCGAAAATGGGATCTCCGACGCTGGTACCCCATTTCGTTGACTGTACCGAATGTTGTAAAAATCAAATGATCGAATTGCCAGGATGATATTGGGAATGGTGACAGTGGGCCAGAGAAACTCAAATGTCACAGCCTGCCAAACTGACGCTTTGGCAGGGCAGTCAAATAAAAAGTGTTCGCTGGAATCAACTGAGGAGGAGCAGATCATGCAAAGGTTGGAAGGATGGAGGTCCGGAAAGATACGGTGTAAGCGGGCTTTGTGAGGGATGCAGTTGTTGATAAAGCGGTAGACTACATTTCTCTGAACCATCGTTAAACATAAACTCCAAAACAATCGCCAATGGGCAGTCGCGATGGAAGACAAGTGTACTGGGGCGACAGTCGCGGAAGCACAGGCCTGTCGAAATGTCTTGGTAGTGATTTTAGTGACAAGACCGACGTCTTGGAAGACTTCTAGCTGTTGAACAAAAGGCGAGAACAAAACTGGAGATGGAGCATCTATTGGCGAGCCAGACAAATCCGAAGGCAGGCATAATGGCAGAAAAAAGGGTTGAAGTTGTAGCTCACCTGATTGAATCCCTTGGAATATCTTTTTAGGTGCCTGCTTCCAGTGACGAAGAGTTGGGTCCTGCCAGTCTTTCCAATGAAGGAACCTACGATCAGGGTTGTATTGGAAGACATTAGCTACAGTCATCTCCTTCATTTTACTAGGGATTTGAAAGGAGTTGGATCTATTTGGGTAGAAGACGGCAAGGAGAGGCAAAACTAGCCCAGTGTTGTGGTTGATGGACACAGAGTCATAGTTGCGTGGAAGGGCATCAATGCACCGGTACAGAATGTCGATGGTGGAGAGTCTATTCTTGCGTGTAAAGGGCTTACGCGTAGTTGGAAACAGCAGAGGAATTTGGTGGAATTCAGTGCGGTTATGGTTTTTGACATGTTGAATGAGCATATTAATCAATGGGTCCGTATCGGTCGAGGCCGAGGAAGTAGTGACTAATAGCTGACCCCAACGAAAGTAAAGCGCCATGTATTGTGCAGGCACGTCTAGAACTCCCAGTCCACCTTGGTCCTTGGGCAAGGTCCATGTGCTCCAGGGAATGGCGGGGAAGATGCCTCGTCGGAGGAATTGAATCATGACACTAGTTATCTTGTGGAGATCCTGTTGTGTAAGAGGGGTCACTCGAAGGATGTACCAGCATTTAGACAGGAGCAAGGTGTTGACCACGGTAGGTCTTCCAACAACGGACAATGAACGGGTAGCATGCAGCGTGGTGGCCGCCTTCAGCTTGTCGACAATCATGTTAATATGATTCGTCCGCTGGACTGTGCTTTGAATCAGAGGGAAGCCAAGGTAGACGATAGGAGCCTCATCGTGTCTAGTGTGGAGCTTGTGAATATGCATTTCTTCCAGCGGATGTTGCCAGTAGTGCCAGCTATCACGGCCAGACAGAGAGAAGGCTTCAACTTTGTTGTAATTGAATTTGGCGTTGGATGCCCTACAGAACAGGCCCATGTAATATCGCAAGAGATGGAGATCAGCTCTATCGTGAACGAACACAAGAGCATCGTCAGCATATGCCAGCACTTTGGTCTGCAGAGACGGAACTGAAGTGGAAGCAATGGTGGACGGATAACGGTGGAAAGTGTATCCTGAGAAGTCCGTGTCAGTGAGAATACCTTGAAGAAAAGGTTCAAAGGCTAAATCATAACATATACATGATAGAGGATCGCCCTGTTTGAAGCCTCTCAATTTGGGTATTGCCGCCGTAAAATAGCCATTTATATTGATCTTGATCGTATTGAGCGCCATTAGGTTGTAGATGCACTGGATGATGGTCTCGGGGAAGCCATAATGATGCAAAACCAGCTTGAAGAATGTTAGGTTAACGCGGTCATAGGCTTTTTCTTGATCTAATAATAAGCCTATATCTTTATCCAAGGTGGCAGTGCCTGTCTGCTGTTCAGCAATGTCAGATTGACGTTGGGCATCCTCCATAATGAGTTGACAGCGAAGGCCATTCTCATCGGCTCGATTTTGGATGAAAATTTTCACTGCCAAAAAAAACAATTTAAACCCAGTCTGCAATCACGAAATGCGTAATAAATCATGAAAACAATTGACGTTTTCCATGGCTGATACTGCACAAATGCTATGTGTGCCAACTTTATTTAGAGAACACTGTATGAGAAGCTCGTAAAACACTGTTAACACTGCACTGTGGTCATTGCTGATCCAATGTATTGCCCAAGGTTGTAGCAGTTCCGGGATAAATGGCAAGCTTCATCCTTTCAGTCATCAAAATATGTTGTTGATTACTCATTGATTTCGCGATGTGCCTGAATCAGAGCCAGCTAAGGACAAAAGTAACTATCGGTTGAGCAAATAGCAATACTGATAAAGAGAAAGAAAAGGGATTGCATTTTTCTAAAGCTTGTTAAACTCAATCAAACATCAGTTGCAATTCGTCTGCATCAAACACTCACTTTTTGATTTCATAAAAGCATTCTAGTCAACCTATTTGAAATGCTTATCGACTGACACATCCTTAACGTCTCACTTAGGAATTCGATTTTACAACGCGATGACCTAATACAATGAAATCATCCTGCAATGTGCAAACTCATTCAGCCACATTAATTACCTTTATGGAAGGCCAAGATAATTTGATATTTGATATGAGCCTCGTTCGAGTCACATAAGCCAATAAGGCTATTTGATTTAATTAGCTTTATTTGGTTGTGTTATTTTTAGTCTTTCTTTCTCTCTTCTCTCTCTCTTACTCTTTTTATCAATCTGAAAATGGGATTTAGAAAGCTCACAAACGAGCCAGAAGACATAACAAGCCAATATACCAACGATTTAGAAGAAGTTGTGCCGTTGACCAACACGATCAACAGCAAATCATCAAATGAGAAACCACAGCAGCAGAATATTATTGACGATGTGCCTGCTCATTTGGAGCCTTATCTTCAAACACAACCTACATTTGGACTAACAGATGAGCAAGTACATGAAAGAATGCAACGGTTTGGTAGAAATGAATTGGCAGAAAAGAAGAGAAACAAGTTACTGCATTTTTTGTCGTTTTGTAAGTTGTCATTGTTGTTTGCCGCCCCTGAAAATCAACAGCGCCCTCATACGATTCGTGTATAGTTACTGGAGCAATTTCATATTTGATGATTTTATCGCTGATATTGACAGCGGTTACCTCGGATTGGCTTGATTTTGGCATTATTGCTGGCATGTTGATCATCAATGCAGTGATCGGCTACGTTGAAGAAGCTCGCGCAGAATCATCCATTGCATCGCTCAAGAACAGTCTTGCTTTGCACTGTAAATGCTGGAGAAACGGTCGGCTGATCGAGGTGAATTCTGCTGATATCGTGGTGGGCGATATCATTGTATTGAGATTGGGTGATATCGTACCAGCAGATGCTCGTTTATTAGGCATTGGCGCATCGGGCGAAGCAATTGAAACAGATATTCAAATCGACCAAAGTTCATTAACAGGCGAATCATTACCGTCAAAAAAGAAGCCTGGAAACGTTGTATTTTCATCGTGTGTTGTCAAGCAAGGCCAACAGCAAGCCATTGTCGTTCGTACTGGACCTGATACGTTTATTGGAAAAACTGCTAGTCTCATCTCAGTGACGACAGGATCTGGCAGATTTCAAAAGGTTATCAATTACATTGGTAACTTTCTCATCATCATCTCGGTTTTGCTGGTGCTCATCATTTTCATCCATGAATTGGTGGAGGAGAAGGTTGCCACTGGCGCAGTTACACAAGGCCAAGTGTTGTCCGCATTGAACCAGATGGTTGTATTAACCATTGCAGCGTAAGTCGTAATTTAATCAGTACCACATGTGCCATCTAACATATTGATCTGCTACACAGTATTCCAGTCGGCTTACCCACTGTCATGTCCGTTACTATGGCAATCGGCGCCAAACAGCTAGCTAAGAAACAAGTGATTGTCAAGAGACTGACGGCTGTAGAAGAATTTGCTTCTGTATCAATTTTATGCAGCGATAAAACCGGCACACTCACCAAAAACGAACTGACATTTGATGAGCCTTACTTGTCTGGATCCTACGATAAAAACGACATCTTGCTCTACTCATATTTGGCTGCAGAAGTAGCAACAGACGATCCTATTGAATTTGCTGTGCGAACAGCGGCTGAAAAACATCATCCACAAGTAAACAACGATGGCAGCCACTCTGTGCAAGGTTACAAAGTTTTATCTTTCAAGCCCTTTAATCCCTCCGACAAGACCGCTGAGGCTACTGTGCAGGAACTTGCAACGGATACCAAATTCCGTGTAGCCAAAGGTGCCCCTCAAGTGATTTTAAGTTTGGTGGGCGGTAATAAGCAGGCTGAAGATACGGTCGACGCTTTTGCTGCTCGAGGTCTCCGCTCATTAGGTGTTGCGAGAACTGTGAAAGGTTTAGATCAATGGGAATTAGTCGGTTTGCTTAGTTTGATTGATCCTCCCAGAGATGATTCTGCAGCAACTTTGGCTGAGTGCAATCAATATGGTATTACTGTCAAGATGATTACTGGCGATCAAGGCGTAATTGCGAAAGAAGTAGCTGGAAGATTAGGCATGGGAAAGAACATTTTAGATGTAGATGAACTTGTAGACCCTACAAAATCAGAACAAGAATTGTCGGATGCTGTCTTGTTCTCGGATGGTTTTTCTCGTGTAGTTCCTGGTATGTGTTTTGCACTAAGTATATAGGATCCACTAGCAAAACTAACGCTCTTTTGTCTTAGAACACAAGTATAGAGTCGTCGAACTGTTACAAGAAAGAGGCTACTTTGTTGCAATGACTGGCGACGGTGTCAATGATGCGCCTGCACTGAAAAAGGCCAATGTCGGTATTGCTGTGGCAGGAGCCACGGACGCAGCTCGCTCAGCATCAGACATTGTCTTGCTAGCACCAGGTTTATCTGCTATTATTGATGGCATCAAAGTGTCAAGAATCATCTTCCAACGTCTTCAATCCTACGCCCTGTACCGTATCACATCGACTATCCATTTCTTGATCTTTTTCTTTGTCATTACGCTGGCTGAAGATTGGAAAATGCCACCTGTGTTTCTTATTCTGATTTCTCTATTGAACGATGCAGCAACTTTGATCATGGCAGTGGACAGTGTCAGCATTTCACACTCACCCAACATGTGGCGTCTTCGTCTTTTGATTGTGCTTTCTTGTGTTCTCGCAGTTGTCCTGTCTGGATTCTCTTTTGCACACTTTTACATCTTCCGTGATGTGTTGCATGTTACTCCAGGAGAACTCTCTTCCATCATGTATCTTCACATTTCATCAGGTAAGTTAATTTTTTCTTTTTTGCTATGATAAGCCAAGATTGCGTACTAACACAATACCACCATCAGCCCCTCATTTTGTCATTTTCTCAACTCGTACAAACTCTTTCTGGTGGACTAGTATGCCATCGCTTGTGTTCACTGCCATCGTGCTGGGTACACAAGTTATTGCACTAGTGCTCTCTGTATACGGCGCCTTTGGAGCAGACCCTAATATTGGAAGTATTGGCTGGATTCGTGGTATGATTATCATTGCTATCTCGCTCGGCACCTTCTTCATAATTGATGTCATCAAGGTGCTCACCATCTTTATTTGGGAGAAATTTGCCAACAAGTCTAGAAATGAGTTTACAAAAGTGCCCGCATTTGTTAAGAGCAAAAAGGACACTAGCAAAGCAGCTAAATTCATCCAAAAGCAACATCAACAGCCATCCCGCTTTGGTTACGATAGAGCACAAAGACGTGAATCTGTGAGCTCAGTAAAGTCCTATTAAAAAGCCAGCATTCATATTTATTACCATGTACATAGCCATTAACTTTGTGATCTTAATTTTTATTTCATCAGAATTACTACTAAAATTCGTGCCTGATGGCAATATGTAAAGAATTTCTTCTTTGATCATGCATCAAGAGAAGAATTCGAAATAAACCCATACCAAGCCCTCATAATAGTCCTCTTTTATTAGTATTTCTGTGTAATAAAGGTTACAATGATTCACTTGTATTTCCTCTGACACTGTGTGTATTGCCTATAACGTGATCATGCTATCTAATGTATGTATGTCTTGCTTTGACAGATTTTGATCCATGTAAATGGATTATCTCTTATACCCAGAAGACAGTTAGCCATCATTAAATTGCCATCACAGAGTAGCATACTTTGATTGCATGCTTAACATTCAACTGCGCACAGAGTTATCTGAACCAAGTTATTTGAGTAATGCAGCTAATAATTCATGCTATGTTGGATTACTTGTGAATAGTGTCCTTCATCAAGCAAATTGTCCTAGTTACATGTGTTTAGTGAGTCGACATGAATTGCACCTTGTTTGTTTAAATACATATAATGAACGTCAATTGAACAGCTTCAACATGGCCACTTTGAATCACCAGTATCGCAATATACTCTTTTTTCACATTGTCTAGACAGTAAGCCTGAAGACAGTGCAGCATCTTCATTTACAAGAGCTAAAGAAAAAAGTTATTCTTGCCATTTAATCAGAGCTACTCTATATCATTAGGATCTTGTATGATACTGCTTTATAGGTCTCAATACTGTACTTGCACAGTAGCAGTGTATATAATATATATAAGATAGATGTTTGTGCCTAAGCATAAGCCATGGCAAATCACTTTCTTACTTTTTGTCTCTTTTTATGCTGACTATGCTTGGAACAGGGAACAAGGAAATTCCGGCCGCCACATAACTTTACGGGTTTCTATATTATCAACATGTCCTTGTTATTGGCATATGATTGTTTTCCTGGTGTCGCATTCTAAGGGCCTGTCAACCTTCTTACGATGCGTCTCTTCTATAACGGCTAGGCGCTCCTAAGATTACGGGTTCTTTGGATCGATCCCATGTTCCTGCAAAGTGCGTGGAAGAGATACTCAGGTACGTAATCATTACTTTGCCATTTACCCAAGAGTTTGCTAAATCTCTCTTCTCTCTCTTTTCTCACTTTCCTCTCTTTTACATTCAATCCAAATCTGTCTCTCCGTCTGGCTTTTTACGAAATTGAAGTGAATAAACTGTAAAGTATTATTTATTCCCTCAAAAGAAACCCACATACAGTACGATATTTTCCATAATGGCAGTGAATGTAGTAAATCAAAATTGTTTATTGTGATATGATGATAAGAAAAATGGTATGGTAGAAAGTAGATAGATATTTAATAGATAGGGGCATGATTGTCAGGTCTTTCTTCTGCTTCATCGTGCTTATTGTTCAAATGGGATTCAGTGGCCATCTTGAGCAAGACCTCATATTCACCCGACTTTTCGCACATGGATTTGAAGATGCCGGCGCCCGTGTTCTTGGCAATCAAGTTGTAAGGTGTGTCGTATTCTGCAACTCGACCTTGATCAAGGACCAGGATACGATCATAATCAATGACTGTACGAAGACGATGAGCAATACACAGCAAAGTAGAGTTGGTGAATTCTTCGCGGATAGTAGTCTGAATCTTGGTGTCAGTGTCGAAATCCACACTGGCCGTAGCTTCGTCCATGATAATCAGTTTGCTGTTCTTAAGTAGAGCACGAGCCAAGCACAGTAATTGACGCTGGCCTTGAGAAAAGTTGTTACCGCCATCACTAACTTGTTGATTCAAGCTTGTGATAGCAGAGATGCGCTGTTCATCATCGGCTGAATGCGTACTTGTAGCACTCTTGGGTGTCACATCGCCAGAGCCATAGCCTTGTACCTTTCTGAGCCTATCGGATGCCTTGGAGAGATGAGCACGTTCTAATGACTCCCAGACAGCTTCGTCAGAATGTTCTTCAAACGGATCAATGTTGGAGCGAATGGTACCAGAGAACAAGACGGCATCTTGAGGGATAATGGTGATTTGAGAACGTAAATCTTGGATACCAATAGTAGAGATATCAATGCCATCAATAGATATGGAGCCATTACTGGCTTCCAAGAAACGGAAGAAACTCAAAGCCATGGTACTCTTACCAGAGCCTGTACGGCCTACGATACCAATCTTTTCATGAGCCTTGGTAGAGAACGAGATGCCGTGCAAGACAGGATCAAGCTCAGGAGCATAGCGGATGACTAAATCCTTGACTTCAATAGCAGCAGTGGTTGGCCAGGCAGCAGGAGGCTTATGGCCCTCAATGGTAGCAGGTGGCTCTTGGTCTAGTTCAAGATATTCTTGAACACGTTCAACGGAGTTGAGGTTCATCTCCACGGTAGTGTATTGACGGATAAACCAGTAAATGTTTTCCAAGAAACTACGAGCGTAGAACAAGGAGATACCAGCCATACCAGCATCGATATGATCAATATTCAAGATCAAAAAGATACCAGTAAAGAAGGTGACAAAGGCGCCAGTGAATTCAATACGACAGTAGAGCCAGCGGTTACTCATCCACAGGAAATAGAAGGGTGCGACGAATGCATCAATCTTTTCGTACACTGTGCGCATGAACTGCTCTTCCACACCATAAGCTCTGATAGTAGTAACGCCAATCAAGGATTCAGTAAAATGAGAGTAGATAGGAGAACGACTGACAGAGTTGAGACGCTTCAGTTCACGAGAGATGCGAAGGTAGAATAAGCCAATGACAAAGTACAAGCAACTGATGGCAATAGCAACTACAAAGAATTGAGGTGTGATGATGGAAATAACAACTGTAGAAGCAATGACACCAGTAACGCACTCAATCAAGAAACTAGCAGAACGAGCAATCTGCATGTCAATGGTAGACACGTCTTTGCCGAATCTGTTCAAGATACGACCTACTGGCGTTGTATCAAAGAAACGCATAGGAGCATGAATAATACGGTCAAGCAGAGAATCAAACAGAGTGCGAGCACCGCGAATAGAGCCCCAATAAATCAACATGTTTCTGCAAGCATCAAACAGGATATAGGTGGTACAGATGGCAATATAAATACCAATGTAATAGTCGACATTGACTGGCGTCTTTTCCTCAAATACCCAAGTTCTAAACATGTTTTGCTTTTGAATAGCAGCACCCAGAGTATCAAACACGCCTTGGATGACAGGTGCCTTGTCTTTGACGAGCAAATTCACGGTAGCAGCAGAGAGAGTAGCGTTAGCAGGTGCGTGTGTCTCATAGGAAGCGGCCCAAATTCTCAACCACCAGTTTTCACCAAATGTCAAGAATCTAGCAAACACATAGGAGCAGAGCAAAGCAATCCAAAAGACCCAGCCACCACAAGCAGCCAAATACTTGACATAGACCTTGAGCTTAACCTGACCCTTTTCAGAGGTTTCTTCCTTGACCAGTTTGGCGGCTTCAGTTTTGTTATCAAGGTCAACGTCAGCATCTGCGTTATCGTTATCTACAAGGTCTTCAATTTCCTCCTCTTCGTCTTCTGCTTGCTCATCCTTTGAATCATCAGCACCCAGCAGCTTTTGTAGTTCACCACTGGCCTTTAGGTTTTCAACAGAATCACAACCCAAGACATGGCCATTTTCAATCTTGACAAAGAAGCTAGCACCAGGCAAACAGAGTCTGACTTGATGTGTTACCAAAATAACTGTACGACCCAACAAGAGATCGCCCATAAAGCACTTTCTGTAGATATGCTTGGACGTATGAGCGTCTACAGCACTGAGACAATCATCCAAAAGGACAGTTTTGGCGTTGGAATAGACAGCACGAGCCAAGGAGACTCTTTGCTTTTGACCGCCAGAGAGCGAGATGCCCTTTTCGCCAATTTCAGTACGATCGCCATCAGGCAAGATGGTTAAATCTTTGATCAAAGCACACTGGTACAATGTCTTTTTGTAGCGAGCAGCATCAAAGGGAAGACCAAACAGGATATTGTCACGAATAGAAGCGTGTCTCAGGAACGGTTGTTGAGCCACGTAAGCAATCTTGTCCAGATACAAGTTATTGTAGGTGGCATCAATCTTGGATACATTCTCAGTAGCGAGCACGACTTTGGAAGGCAGATAGACTCGACCGGAAATAATATCCATTTCACCCAACAACGCATTGAGGAAGCTGGATTTACCGCTGCCAGTAGGACCACATACCAGACTCAATTTTCCAGTGGGGAAGTTAAACTTGGGCACGTTCAATTGGAAGGTACGACGACTAAGATGAGCAGCAGCGACACTCAACGTAGAGGAAGTGGAACTAGCGGAAATAAGATGTTGCTCTTCGTCCGATCGAGGCGTGATGGCAGGAGATACAGCAGCCTCAGGAGCAGCTTCAGGAGCATGCTTTTCAATGTGCCATTGAAAGACGGATTCCTCAAAACCAACGCGAGCCAATACAATTTGAGGATCGACGTTTTCAGGGCAATCAATGGGGTCCTTGTTGACATTTTCTTCGACTTCGGGTTCTTCCAGGTAGTTGGCAATACGGTTCAAGCTGACATAGGCTTCTGTACAGGTGTTGATTGTCTCTGGAATGAAGATGAGAGGGCCGCGAAGCATTTCAAAGAGTGTGATACTGACAAAGGCAACACTGGCAGTGAGTTCGTTACCAGCGACCTTGGTATACCAAATAAAAGAAGTCGCTGTAACCAAGACAGGGACAGCCAAGAAGATGAGATTGACCAAGACATCAATCACAATGGTACGAATCAGCTTCTTGATTTCATCACGACGGGCTTCATTCACCTTTTCCTTCCAGTTGTCTTCCCAAGCAAAGTATTTGATCATACGGATGCCTTGCAAAAGTTCATTGACGAGATCATTACGGCGATCTTTAGCAGTAGTGAGTGCAGTGTAACTAGCAGACATCTTTTTGGTCAAAATGCCAGTGATTGGGAAACACAAGAGCATGACAACGAGACCGACCAACGCAGCGTTGCCCAACAAACTGTACAAGTAGATAATGGCAATAGCGACATCGACAGGAGCAGTGTACATCATCTACAGGCACTGTTAGTAACAAGTCTACCACATTCAAGGTGATATACATACAAAGATATAACTAGGTACATCAGACAGCTTGTCCGCATCCACACTCATTAGATTGGTAATCTTGCCCACATTACTAAAGGTCTCTTCCTCCTCCTCCTTTTTAGCCTTTTTATCGTCCTTTTTTTTAGTAGTCTTCTTTCCATCTGCTTCCTCTTCGGCTGCTTCAGCTGCTTTAGAGAGCTTTCCAGACATGTCCTTTCGCTTCAATGTCTTTGAAAAGATCTCTGAATCCAACATGATCAGCGTACGAATATTCCAACGACGGCCCATCCACAACTGAACTGAATTACACAAGAGCTTGACAATACCGACCAAAAACAAGCCCAAGACATACAAGTAGGCAGTCTGAATGGACGATCTTTCTTCGTAGAGTTCAATGTATTCCAAGAATTTCTGCTGAAAGAAAGGGCTGAGGTAAGCTACACCACAGGCAGCCATGGCAAAGGCGAATTGATACCAGATGGTGCTCTTGTTGGCTCTGTAGATACGACCCAATACCCTTGCACGTGCCATGAACTGCTTTGTGTCTACGAAATCAGCATACGTAGTGCGGGATAAATGTTGAAATGTCATGGCGTAGATGTTTTCGCGGGTAACGACATTGTGAAAACCAAAGACCACCAAAGGATTCATCTAGGCGCACCTTACTATCAGTATCCGACTACTACTACATACCACATGTCCTTTACATATATATACATACCCATTGGAAAGCAGCCCAGGAGAATATGCTGGCTGTAGCTTCTGGACTCAAGACAAGGTTCTGTTGCGTGTTACCAGATCAGAATGGAGTCATACAGACATTACACAAACTTACATTGCGATACACGGTTCCATCCTTGATCTCTAAATTTTCATAACTGGCAGCCTGTAAATCTCTAGGGTGGTATGGTTGCTTTGTTGTACCAGCAATGGCGAATAGGGAAAAACTGACTGCACTGTAAATCAGACTGCCGGTTTGCACGCTGTCGTCTGCTAGTAATCGGTACACAGAATCCAAGGACAGGTAACAAAACAAAAAGGTAAAGACATAGTTGTAGGCACGTTCCTTGTAGTGGTTCAGTCTGGGCGATGCAACTGACAGGACAAATAATGTCAACTAAATTTTGGCTGTTAGAGCTCTCCTTTTCCTTTGCTTAACTAGGTGACTCCAAATGACATTACCCAAGTGATAAACAGCGACACCAGAGATAAGGAATTTGTCAGATTGTGGTGGTGAGATGCTAATGCGTACTGAATAAACTGATACAGCCAATGGGCTGTTTGGATGCCTGTGAGCAGTATCAATGCAATCTTTCTCTTTTGCAACGAAGCTGTAATTGACTCTATTTCGGTAAATGTGGCATATTTAGAGCCATATCTCTTGTAAGACAGAAACAAGACGCTGAGTCCTGTTATCACTAGTGGCGATAGTGCGTATGCAAGTCTAAAACATTTGATTTCAGCGCTCTATCATGGCGGATAGGCGGTACTGCCCTGAATTTACCTGTAGTAATAGACATTGCTATGTGTTTCGTGTTGTTCCTGAAACAGAATTGGTTTTAATATACAGCTGTGCGCATGAGGTGCTATTGGAGGGAGGGGGAGGGGCTATTACCATATGCACAACAAGATTCAATTTCTCAATCTATCAAGAGTAAAAGGAAGAAAGAAAAGAGATACAAAACGGAGCATTCTTTTCCTCGTTTTGGGCTCTATCGCTTTCTATTTATTCAAACTGTTCGAGTTGTACGAAATATGATTCCCCCATCCTCATTTGGAAATTCTTTCCATAATAACGATCAAACGATTTGCAAAAAAGAAATATCCGCAGCAGCAATCAACAGAGATAAACTGCGGTTTCTTGTAATCACAGAGTCAACAGGGTGCAATACAGTGTAACGCTGATCAAACAAGCACTGTGTCCTATTAGAGAAATATTTCCTCCATTTAGCTTGATGCATATGCCATAGCATATACTGTACATAAGATGATCATCTTGGCGCAGCTCGTGCCTGTGTGCTTTCCGGGCTGCCGGTTTCAAGCTATGCCCTTTTGCCAAGTATTAATGAGAGCACCAGTGAGATGCTTGACAATGCTTCCAAATATATAAGACGCATGAAACTGATCCGTGGAAGCAGAAAAGGCATCCCATGGAATCAGTTGAAGGCTATACAGCATGCAATCCAATGAAACACTGGCCCTTATAACTTAACAGTATCTTTTTTAATGTCTAATTCTGTCTAATATGTAATCTCTGTTGCTGGGATCTACCATCCACCGCCATCAAAGCCTGCAAATCCTGCTAGTAAAAACACTGGGAAATATGGTTTTTGCTCGATTTGTGAACACCCTACTCAGATATTAGATCTACCGCTCAATGCAACACAATGATAAACTTACAGTTCCACGCAGACGTCAGTCTACCATCAATACAACTACCAGCATCGTAGAAATTATCCGCTCCAGATCCATCAAATGCAAAACGGAAGAAATCAGCTATTTTACACACACACATAGTCATTAGGTCATTCAGTCAGTCAAAACGCACCATCAAAATACTTACTGAGGATTGTCTTTCTACAGAGATCCAAACTTCCAAACTTGCTTTCAATGAATTGACGAATACCTTGATCTTTTGCCAAGTCATCCAGTATATTAATTGTGATACAGATGGGGCTCAGAATACGAGCGACTTGATTATACTAAGTTCAGTGTGAGAGTCGGCACTCTTGCGATAAAGCAAAAGTTTTTTTTTCCTTACCTTGTCAATAAACATCAGTGCATTTGGCACGTTTTTATCGCCCAAATGAATAACGCTACTGCCAATCCAAGTGCCTGCCTTCTTTTGCGCCTTAAATAATGTACGATGCATCTCTCTCGACACAGCGGGACAAGGTTGAACTCGATGCAAACCTTGACCAGTTTGAGATAATGTATAGGGGTTTGAAGTGGACAGCATGTCTTGATCTGCCAACGTCCACAGTTTGAACATGTCGTTCAAGATTTCTCTCCAAAGCTGCAGTGTTTGGTTGACATAGATGTACTGTGTTTCGTGGTCATGGCTCAAACGATGGCCCTGGGATCCAGATGCAATAGACAGAGAATACTCGGATTCATCGCCGTCGTCTGGGCTAAAGTATGTCTCCAGGCACTTGATCATCTTTTCGCACGGATCACTAGAAAGAAGCGTCAGCAGCAGCATTCTATATGAGACAAGCCTTTTTGCAACTTACCGATTTGCTCTTAAATAGGCATTGTTGTCACCAATGCTATACAAACAGTGACGGATCTCATCAGCAGAAATGTACTTGGACTGATGCTTTCGACTCAATTGCTCAATACTTCTCTCTTTACGCTTGATTTCTGCTTGAATTTGAGGTCTCGTCTTTTTGTCAGGTATAATCTCCATGGTAGCCCACAAGACAATCTCCTCGTGCAAAACACCCAAACAATGTCTCTCTTCCAAAAATGTATACACTGTTTGAATGGGCACTACACAATCAAATCCGAGCATTTCCTTGACCTCTGGGATCATAGAGTCCTAATGCGTCTCGTTTAAGCATATCGCACCTATACAACTTCACAAACACACGCACACACTACTTACAGATAAGAGGTACATCAATTTACCATATGCACTTCGCATCTTTTCGGGATTCATGATTTTGTGTCTACGTCCAATTTCGAAAATGGTTTGGAAAAATTCTTCATTTTCCTCATAGCTTCTCTCTGCAAACAGTTCTTGACCACGCTTATAGTCGCATCCAAGCACAATGCCTGTTAAAATGGCGCATAATTCCTTGATTTGATTGACAACACGTTTTGCTTTTCCAGTGCTGGTTTCATTGTCAATCTTTTCAGTGTATTCTGTCACATTCAGTGCTGCTTCCAACCTGCACATACCTACATTAATATCCATTTCAAACGATGCCATAGTCTCTGTCTTACATTCTCAGGTATTTTCTCTCTTCCAGCTTGAGTCGCAATGGGATGAACTTGGCTCTGTCTTCCATGATTTCCCTAAATTTAGCTTGCTTGGATTCTTCAGAGAGAGGTTCTAATTTCTCGTTCGTTTTAGCCTGCTTGAGTACGTATTAGATACATGAACAATCGTTTTGCAAATCAGCAACTAACATGATCTTGGCCCACCAGCGTCTCATTGTCGGTTGTATCGACTGCTGCTGTTTGGATGGACGTCGAGTATTCTCTGCTCTTGTGGAGCTTACGCTTGCCAGTTCTATGGATCATGCCTACACACCAACCTTGTCAATCGTGATAATCTCGGTACAGTTTCGCACAACTTACCAAAACACACCTCGCAAAAGGGCTCATTGCATTGAACACAAAAGGTATCTGCTTCCTGGTCTTTGCATTCCACGCAGAAGCCTTCTTCGACCTGTTCGACTGCTACGACTGGAGCTGCTTCAAACGACAAATCTTCTGTATCCATGATAGACACATTGTCTGACAAAATGTCCTCTAATTGATGCTTCTTTTTATCGTCGGTTGGCATGATGTATAATAAATTTCACGTAAACCTGTGAATGGCTTCCATTTACTATTTTGGTTGGCAAAATCACTAACCGCACTTTGCACACTGTTATCTGGTGGCGCCACATGAGACGGGAAGGTAATCAGTCACTTTTTTTCTGTCAAATTACATGGAAAAAGGTTTTCATGAATTAAATCAAGATTTGCTGCTTTTTCCGTAATCAAAACACAATTGATCATGTCACCTACAAAGATTGAAAAGGTAATTGATCCACTCACCAGTTCCAATTTGAGCTGATAATTAACCTCCAGTTCCATCATATTAGGCTGAGAAGAGAAAGAGAGATGAGGATGCTCCCGTAAGCAAAAAGAGCAAGAAGGAGAAGAAGGACAAGAAAGAGAAGAAGGAAAAGAAGGATAAAAAGGACAAGAAGAAGGAATCCAAGCCCGTTGAAGAAAAGATGGATGTCGACACTGCTACTGCCACTGCTGCTGCTCCCGCTGTCGAACCCAAGAAGTCTATCAAAAAGAATGTCGAAATCCTTGCATCATACAAATATCAACAAGATGAAGAGCTCTCTGCTCTTCCTCAAAGCACCATTGACGAGTTTTACAAAAAGCACACCATTGAGGTTACTGGCGATCTTAAACTTCGTCCTATCCTCGAATTCAAGCAAGCAGGTCTTCCTGATAACATTTTGGAAGTTGTAAAGAACTTCTCCAACCCTACACCCATTCAAGCTGCTACATGGCCCATCACACTCTCTGGTCGTGATATCATTGGTATTGCCGAGACTGGTTCTGGTAAGACTCTTGCTTTTACAATCCCTGGTTTAGTTCACATTGCTGCCAAGTTGAAGAAGGGTAAGAAGAGTGGTAAGCCTTCCATGTTGGTTGTATCTCCTACTCGTGAGCTTGCAATGCAAAGTGCCGAACAAGCCGAAGCTGCTGGTAAGGCTGTGGGTGTTACTTCTATCTGTGTATATGGTGGTGTAGATAAGCAGCCTCAACGCAGAGCTTTCCAAAGAGGTGTTGATATCGTTGTTGCTACTCCCGGTCGTTTGATTGATCTCATCAATGAAGGCACCTGTGATTTGAGTGACGTTTCCTTCATGGTTTTGGATGAAGCTGATCGTATGTTGGATGACGGTTTTGAGAACGATATCCGTGCCATTATGGGCTACTCTCCCAAGGACCGTCAAACCCTCATGTTCTCTGCTACATGGCCCGAGAGCATCCGTAAGCTTGCAAGTGATTTCCTGAACAACCCTATGCGTGTTACTATTGGTTCACCTGATCTTGCCGCCTCTCAAAATGTCCAACAAATTGTCAAAGTCATTGAAAATCCCAGAGACAAGGAGCGTCATTTATTGGACTTGTTGAAGAAGGTTCACAAATCTCGTACTAACCGTGTGTTGATTTTCGCACTTTACAAGAAGGAAGCTATTCGTGTGGAAAGATCTCTGGAATATCACGGTTACAAGGTTGTCGGTATTCATGGTGATAAGAACCAACAACAACGTACTGAAGCTTTAAGCTCTTTCAAAGATGGTACTTTTCCATTGATGATTGCTACTGATGTTGCTGCTCGTGGTCTTGATATCCCTGACGTCGAGTACGTTATCAATCTTACTTTCCCCCTCACTATCGAAGCTTATGTTCACCGTATTGGTCGTACCGGTCGTGGTGGTAAGAAGGGTACCGCTTACACTTTCTTCACTCCCGAGGACAAGTCTCATTCAGGTGAACTGATCAATGTCTTGAAGCAGGCCAATATGGAGGTTCCAGATGAATTAATGGCTTTCGGTACTACTGTCAAGAAGAAGACTCACAGTGCTTATGGTGCATTTTACAAGGATACCGGTGGAGAAGTCAAGAAGGCCACCAAGATTGTTTTCGATTAAACTTGATATATATTTGATGTATTCTTCACAATTAGACTTATTATTATCCTTGTTGACTATTACAGTGCAACAGAATTTCCCTCACACACACCCACATCCCCATTTTATACTTTTTTGCATGTAATTTTCTCTTTTCTTATCTTGAAATAAAATATTTGATTTATCGTTTACTTAATGCATAGAAATTCACATCTACAAGTATTGGATAGCAGTAATTGATGATGAACTGAAGAAAAACTCTGTTCGACATTGTCATATAAAAGCATATCAGAAGCTTTTTGAGCAAATGTTGCTGACTGAGTGTCTCTCATAAGCGCAGTTATGCGTTTCAGAACTCATCCTCTATGAGAGGTTGCATTGTGGCGTAATAAAGTCGTCAATACATCTTCGACATAAGCTTATGTCTATGTTGGAAGAAGGGACACATCGTCCAAGTTCTAGCAATATTACGTAAATGCATAGAAAATCAGGCGAGTGTGCCATTGATGATACGCACTTTATCTGAGCTTTTGGCATGTGTTGACTGAAAATTTGTGATCGGATGGGAAAGTTTTGATAGATGACAAAATTAAAAGGTCGCAATTTTTGCATTAACATGTTTGTTGATGATATAATGACGGTTTTGAATATATATTTAAAAATGAAGCTTTGATTGTCTTGAAATAAAAGAGAAGAAGAAAAAAAAAATGCCATGTAATGCGCAATCAAGGAGGTAAGTAGAACTCGAGCTGACTCTCATAAAAGACAATCAACTAATGATAAGACGTCAGTTGCAAAGGAACAGGTACACTCGTCGTTACAATACTTACTTGCTGAGGACAATATTTCTTGATAATCCTAGTGGGAATGTAGGTGTTTCTCTTACCATTATTCCACTTGACTTCAGCAAAGACGGTAGCAGGATCACTGTGGAATACATTAACGATAGCATCGACATCAGACCAGACAAGTCCAGAAGGAGGTGCAGTGGAAATTTGTGAAGACTTTATCTGTTGGGCGAGCTGCTTGCGATCGACCTTAGTTGCCTGTGATGCAGCTGGACGCTTCTTTGGGATACTAGACTCTGTTTCATGGGTCTTCTTTTTGAATTGAGCTAGAGTATAAGGCTGGGTAGACCAGTAGTTGTTGATTAGGCCTTTGGAATACCTAGAAGAGAGGTGAGTATAAAGCACTGAACCTGGACATGAATGCGAATTACACGTTGCGTTCCTTTTCCCAGGTGTTGTATTCAGGAGCATAGTCTTTCCATTTGATAAGATATTCAACCATATTCTAAAACATAAAGTATTACAATCAGATTTTTTTTTTTTTTTTTTTTTTGCGTCAAGATCCACGCGCACATAGTAGGCAAGAAATTTACTTGATTCTTTGTAGAGCGGCGATGGCCAACAATCTCCTCAACTTCATAGATAGCATCATCGTCTTCCTCCTGTACTTTTTTGCCCTGTTTAGGTGACATGTTTACTTTGATAGCCACTGATTATAACTAAAGAAAGCAGTTATCAAAATTCAGTACAAATACAAAACATGCATCCTTCATGTTTAAAACGTCACACAATCAATAGTATAGTAGTTCCATTTTCAAATCTATCCGTTTTTCTTTGTTTCCGTTCCACCATTTTCATCATGTATCCAACATTGACACCGGTAGGCAAGAGCTCGCATTGGTACAATGACGAGCAAACTATCCAAGAAAAAGCACTGGAGATAACATACCTGGAGGATAAAATGGAAGCCAAAAGATTAAATGATATCCAAGTGGGTATTCCAATTATGATTCGTGGTCAGCCTATCCTGCCTTCAAAAATTCTGAGCATTGGTGGAAACAGAGATGAAGAGGAAGACGAGGCTATAGAGGAAGAAGCCGTTGGTGATGATAATCTAGATGAGACGGATCGTTCAGCATCACATTTACCAACTGACACTGATGATTTTCACAACCACATATATAGCCAGCAGCAATTTCAGGACGATGATGAAGAGGACGACATGCAACCACAGGCTTTCAATTATGGAATGTATAATTCGGATGAGTCTCCTTGAGATATGATATCGAGCCAATGTTGATTATACCCTTTCTATTGATAAAATGAATAAACCTGGTCCAACACATTGTCGTTGGTGATAAGATGGCGAATATATATCAAATATGCTAGGTGGTAGGAGAGCGCCTAGGAGAGGGAAATCCAGTGGTAGGTGATTCGGAAAGATAGCGTCTATTGTATGAAATTCTTGGCGATTATTTGACACTGGGTATTGCACAATTATTACTTTGAGAACAACCACCTTCGTACAACTGTGATATCAAGTGCCACAAACTGCGCTAAATCCTTCGTAACTTCACTTGTAACTATGAACATGACTTCTCTACAACGATCCAGGTCTGCATCAACGGAAAGAATCGCATATGGATAGACAGTATACTTACTTTGACTCTTACTACTCAATGATGTGCTAAGACACAGCCAAATCTAGAGTCATTTGACGAGTGATTTCTCGAGTTAGGAGCTGTTTTAGACCTTGAGATTGGCGCCAAACAACTGCTGTCGACTAGCAGTTACTTGCTGATATATTTGCTCAAATTTTTTGGGATCGATGAAATTCACTCAAACACCATGAACTACCCCTTTACTAAAACATCAAAAATCAGTTGATCGCGTTTTAGATCCTCAAAATGAAGACTTTTACTATGGTGTCTATAAGATCAAATTGATTCTAATGATCCAGGGCAACATGTAAAATTACTTTTGTGAGACCTTTGTATGTGAAATCTCGTGATTTCAGCAATAATCCATTTTTGATATTTTAGTAAATTACTTTACACTCTTAGTCAGAAAGTGCAATGTAATTAGCATTATTAGATTTACCATAAAAATTAAAGCATAAATGTATTAGAAAGTAGGGGGTCGTGGACACAAGTTGTATAGCTGAATTTGGCAAAAACGTCAAAACGGTTGTGTTTGGATATGAGTCGGCTCGATTTTGGATGAAAATTTTCACTGCCAAAAAAACAATTTAAACCCAGTCTGCAATCACTACTACTACTACGAAATGCGTAATAAATCATGAAAACAATTGGCGTTTTCCATGGCTGATACTGCACAAATGCTATGTGTGCCAACTTTATTTAGAGAACACTGTATGAGAAGCTCGTAAAACACTGTTAACACTGCCCTGTGGTCATTGCTGATCCAATGTATTGCCCAAGGTTGTAGCAGTTCCGGGATAAATGGCAAGCTTCATCCTTTCAGTCATCTAAATATGCTATTGACTAATCACTGTTTGCATAATGTACCTTAATAATGGCCATTTAAGCACAAACTAATGTGCAATATTGCAAAGAGTAACAACTTTGCATGTAACAATACCCTTTGACATTTCTACTCATTCAATGAATGTCCAACCATTGCACGTACGTCATCATGAACACTGAGATATTTAGAGACGGATATAATGAATTAGAGAAGGCGAGCCCCACACCCCCCAAGCGGGAGTGAAAACAAGAGCTTGGATTGTTTTGTTTTTGTGTTTTTCGTTCTTTAGCCCTTTCTTATAATAATAACATCTCAAAAAACATGTCTACTCCAACTGCAGTTGCTCACCGTTTGCATGTTCAATCACTTTATAAGCGTTCATTGAAGCTTTCACTCGATTGGTATATTCAACGTGATTTATGGAGACAAAAAGCTCTTCAAATCAGAGCTCAATTTGATCAAAATAAGCATGTAACCAGCCCCAAGGAAATTCAAGCTCTTGTCCAAAAAGCAGAGAAAGAACTTCAAGATTGGGCTCATCCTGATCCCTACAAATGTAAAAACGAAGCAATCTGCACAAATTTTGGACGAATACTAATACTTTCACTTTTCAAATTTGTAGTGCCTATGGGTCCCGAGGGTACCAAGTGGGAACGTAACCTTCCTCCTATTGTCGTAAGTGTTTTCTATTGAATGTTCAGTATGGGCTGTAATCTGATTGTTTGAATTCCTTAGAATGACGCTGCTGCTCACCATCATTAATTTAAAAAAGATTGATTTATATACACAACAACTGTTTTGAACCTACAATCCCGTCTCTTGCTTATCTCTCTTTTCTTTTTTTTTCACACATATTGGTCGAGGAAATACAAAATTATGCTTGTTAGGAGATGGCAAACAGATAGAAATAAAAAAAAAACTGATATTTTAAAAAGTGATTTCCATTGTGATTTACGAGAAATGTTGGATGGGCTTTTGGGTGGAAAAGGGATGGTTTTGATAGGTCACGTGCCTGGTAAATCAGGTTCGCTTGTTCAAGGTTTGCCAACTATAAAAGATTCGAAAAATTATACCTACTATATTGTTTCTTCTTTTTTGTTATCATGTCTTTTGCTTCTTCTCGTCTTGAAACTGTCAAAGAACATTTAAAGGTACATGACTAATTCAGCGCAAATGATAGTCTTGATGCATCTAAACACACATTTACATAGCCTACAATGTCAGCACACAAGAGCCCTATCACTTGCCATGTTCTCATCGCTTCTTTGGGTACTCCTGGTCAAAATATCGACGTAAAGATTGAAAAGTTGGATCAAGCTGGCGCCTTTGCCACTCTCTCCACTTCGTAAGTATCTTGTTATTGTTGGACAGAGCATGATGGGATGTTCATGCTTTTTTCAATAGCCAAACAAACAGCGATGGTCGTTGCCCCACATTATTGCCTGAAGGCTATAAAGCTGAAAAGGGTATTTACCGTGTTACCTTTGAGACTAAGGCTTTCTTTTCCAAGATTGGTCAAGAATGTTTCTACCCTTATGTCCAAGTAAGTATTTGGTTCTTGGTTAAAAAAAAAGGTTGAGGTTTTGACATGCTATTTCTATAGATTGTCTTTGAATTGGCCAACCCTGAACAACATTACCATATTCCCTTGTTGATCAGTCCTTATTCTTACACTACCTATCGTGGTAGTTAAATTATTTAAATATACAACTGTAATAAAAATTGTATGATAATTGGTATATTTTCGTCGGTGTAACAATATTAAGAGTTCAAGAGTTTGGGATTGTCTAGAAATTGATGAGAAAGAGCTTCAATTCATCAGAGTTCATGCGTGCAATCCTCGATAGAATACCTACACCCTGGATGCAGTACCGTTGCTCAGTTTGTTAACTATTTAATACGATAAACAACTGAAGAACGATATTTCAAAATATGCTGAGAAACTGCGACTCGAGATATTTGCAGAGAAAAAGCGTTAACTCTGGATTTAGGCTACTTTATGTTTGGATTGCATTGAAACAAAGTACAGTATGTCATCATAGCAAGCCTATGAACATACTAATGCTTAGAGCTTTTATTAAATAATTACGAAATTTAAGTATACATGAATTTACAGGAAAGATACAATTGAATGCGATATGCAGTAATTTTTTTTTTTTAGAGATCATCATAACTTGTTAGTACTCTACGAGGTATAGTAGCAGCCGCAGGGTCGATTGGAGGGTAATTTGAGTCATCAAGACCCATTTTCATCATAGTAGATGAGCGTCTTCTAGTGTAGCTATCAAATGATGCTTCCTTTGCCATTAAGCCATCCTCATCTTGCCAAGGTACATTACCAAACCCAACCTTGTTTCTCTCGGGAATCTTGGCACGATTTACTACATATTATGCCAATGTCAGTGAAACAGTATATATCATTCATTGAGAAACGTACCTTTGATATGTCTGGCACCTAATAATGCGCCATGCATACTTTGAATAGCAGATAATGCGGCCTCTTTCTTTTCAAACGTAATAAATCCATAACTACAAGGATAGACTGATCAGCAAAAGTGAAATGAGCGTGTTGCAACAAATATTACTCTTTTCCCTCCACAAGCTTGACGCTCTCTAACGGTCCAAAACGAGAAAATACAGATTCGATTTGACGTTCATCCACATTTTCCAGATCTCCAATATAAACTTTTGTAGGATAAAACTCAGTGTCGATATACTGTGCTGCTTCAGAATAGAGCTACAAGTTGAATTTTAGTTCAATATTATTCCTATAGGGCCATAAAGCATTCGCTTACATCCGCGCCACCTCTATTGCCATAATTCTGATGACCTCTATAGCCTCTATGGCCATCATTACGACGGTGTCGATGTCTACTGTCACTGCGATGATGTTCGTAGTCGCTGTCAGAGTCTGAATATCGACGACGGTATGAACGTCTTGGCGAACGTGAGCCAGAAGAAGAAGATCTGCGGCGATGGCGTCTATGCTGGTATCTGTCCTCTCTTCTGCCACGATCACTCTCAGAGCGATCATCTCGATCTACATCATTCTCTTCGGATCTCTCCCTCTTGAACTTTTCTCTACGACGTTTAACTCTTCCAAATTCATCTAGCTCTTCGTCTT
Organism: Mucor circinelloides; assembly: GCA_037974945.1. Classification (NCBI taxonomy): domain Eukaryota; kingdom Fungi; phylum Mucoromycota; class Mucoromycetes; order Mucorales; family Mucoraceae; genus Mucor; species Mucor circinelloides. The sequence continues at coordinate 1,817,906 of JBBNAA010000005.1, read as the reverse complement.
CGTCATCTGAAGCCACTGATCTACTCAAACAGGGTTTTAGGTTGACTCGAGTTGAAAGTCAAATGAATCTATACCTTCTTCTAATGACATCCTCATGAAGTGATTCTTGCTCTTCTCCATTAGCAGTAGCCATAGTGTTTTCAGCAGGCTAAGGCAGTTCCATTTCACCAAGGTTAACACTTGCGCTGCTATCAGTTTTTTTTTCTTTCGTTACCTTTAATTCATCAGACATTGTAGCTATAAAGAATCGATCAAAAGGAAGTAAAGGTATCCATACAGATGATAAAAAAGTTTTCATTTCAACATTACAGTGACTGCCAGAGCGATTTGACAGCATGAATCTGGTTTGGTTAAACAAAAGCCTGCTGACAGGTAGTTACAAGAGGCCTGATTGAAGCTTTCCTTGGACGCAATATCGCCAATAAAACTGCTTTGATCTGGTATTTCATTATAGAAAAAGAATGGTTCCTGCTGCTAATTGCCGCTCTGATCGAACTTAAAATGCTGAAGCATCTTTTTTGACCGCTATGATATACATTTAATAAGCCTAGTCGCTGCTGTTAAGATTGTGCTCTTTTGCAAATTCTGTCGTATTTATTCTGACGGGTCAAATACTACACTAAACCGAAATTTGAGAGCGTATGCAGCACATCGATCATTGATGCATTTGGTTTCGAGAAAAGTTGCTTTAATAAATGTTGAATCGCATTTTATTTCCAGAGACAAAGTGTGTGTGTACATGCTATATTCTACATTTCCTCAAGCTCGTCGTCTGTCAAAAGTAGGTCCTCCTCAGGAAAATCACCAACATTCACTTTGGTAGGACGCACAAATCCACCATATTTAGGGGGACATTCGAAATATCTTTCTCCCTGTACGCTACCATCATTCTTGCCTAATGGTTCATCATATTGAATGCCAACCCACAATCCTGGTTGAAACTTTGTTTCTCCCACAAATCTAACGGTGCCTAATCGTTGTGCAGTGTAATCATCTCCTAAAATTTCACAACGATCACCAATCTTGATTTGTTTAGCTGCGTTTTCATATGCTGCTTCAATGGCTTCTTCCTTGGCAGCAGCTTCAGCCGAGAATCTGCCTAATTTGTTACGTTCTTTGAAAGCTCTAACAGTGTCTTTTATGTCCAAGTCAGCTTCGAGCCATATTCTATCAGATCTAGTATCTTTATCTACCTGTTCTCTTTTCATATTCATCTTCTGTCAATTCAAACTTCTCGACAAGTGACACATCTGTGTATTGGTTTTTGACACGGTGAGGGTTCGTATCTGTAACGTGGATTCTCATGTAGTCCTCAACAGGATATGCTCCCAACATTTTGCTTTCATCATCCAAGGATCCTTGAAGATTGTTGCCTTGGTATAAATCGATTTTTTGTGTAGAGTAGGGAATGCCGGTGATAGGCTCAAGTTTGTACTAGTTTATTGTAAGTAATTAAGCAGATTTGACAACTCTTTTCTTACCTTGAGTTGAGAGATAGTCAAACTCTTGTCAAAGCGTCTCTCAGAGCTGACTTTCTCGTCAGAGGTATCGACAAATAATGTTACAATAGACATGATAATAAACAGGAGCAAAGGAGCTTAATTCATCATCAGTGGCAAGCTCGAGAAAGTGTAATAAGGGGAGACACCGCACGTGTTGTGACTCCAAATATCAAAACAATAGGTTTGAATGTAAAGTATCATATGCAAAAGAAAAAAGGATGGCTGCGTATTACACATAGTCCATACAGCTTACATTGTTCGCAATCATTGCCTGTAGCATATTATTTTCGATAATGATTGCTTTTCTTGGGTTTACAGTTTATTCACTTCAATTTCCTAAAATGCAATTTAAATTCGTAAAAAAATACAAATCGATTTCGTAAAAGCGAGACGGAGAGACATATTTGGATTGAATGTAACAGAAAAGAGAGGAAAATGAGAAAAGAGAGAGAAGAGAGATTTAGCAAACTCTTGGGTAAATGGCAAAGTAATGATTACGTACCTGAGTATCTCTTCCACGCACTTTGCAGGAACATGGGATCGATCCAAAGAACCCGTAATCTTAGGAGCGCCTAGCCGTTATAGAAGAGACGCATCGTAAGAAGGTTGACAGGCCCTTAGAATGCGACACCAGGAAAACAATCATATGCCAATAACAAGGACATGTTGATAATATAGAAACCCGTAAAGTTATGTGGCGGCCGGAATTTCCTTGTTCCCTGTTCCAAGCATAGTCAGCATAAAAAGAGACAAAAAGTAAGAAAGTGATTTGCCATGGCTTATGCTTAGGCACAAACATCTATCTTATATATATTATATACACTGCTACTGTGCAAGTACAGTATTGAGACCTATAAAGCAGTATCATACAAGATCCTAATGATATAGAGTAGCTCTGATTAAATGGCAAGAATAACTTTTTTCTTTAGCTCTTGTAAATGAAGATGCTGCACTGTCTTCAGGCTTACTGTCTAGACAATGTGAAAAAAGAGTATATTGCGATACTGGTGATTCAAAGTGGCCATGTTGAAGCTGTTCAATTGACGTTCATTATGTGTATTTAAACAAACAAGGTGCAATTCATGTCGACTCACTAAACACATGTAACTAGGACAATTTGCTTGATGAAGGACACTATTCACAAGTAATCCAACATAGCATGAATTATTAGCTGCATTACTCAAATAACTTGGTTCAGATAACTCTGTGCGCAGTTGAATGTTAAGCATGCAATCAAAGTATGCTACTCTGTGGTGGCAATTTAATGATGGCTAACTGTCTTCTGGGTATAAGAGATAATCCATTTACATGGATCAAAATCTGTCAAAGCAAGACATACATACATTAGATAGCATGATCACGTTATAGGCAATACACACAGTGTCAGAGGAAATACAAGCGAATCATTGTAACTTTTATTACACAGAAATACTAATAAAAGAGGACTATTATGAGGGCTTGGTATGGGTTTATTTCGAATTCTTCTCTTGATGCATGATCAAAGAAGAAATTCTTTACATATTGCCATCAGGCACGAATTTTAGTAGTAATTCTGACGAAATTGAAAGACTGGCTTGACGATAAGTCCAAGTGGTTGCACTCCCTCACAAAGTTCCAGGGATGAAAATGTGGCGCATGGGATCAGAGCTCCAATGATTGTCCCCTAGCACTACCACTTGGGTCAAAAGAATGATCATATTCAACCAATGAGCATAAAATGTTTACTCTTAACTGATGTATTATCCGTTGACAATTCGACCTCACCAAGGCCATCCATACATGAGGTATCAAATTCCATGCATCATTTACTCTCATGGAAACTATTTGGAAGATGTAAATGATGATATCAGTGTCACAAAGATGTCATCTATTACTGAATTCTTAATAGAAGAAATAAACTTTTTCCATAAATCTAGATAACCTTCTTTGTAGCGCAAAACGGAATCATAAGAAAAGATTAGTAAATAGAAAATATACACGGATTTTTAATCAGTAAATATTATTTAGCAGATGATGATATACAAGGTGATTTACAGTAGAGATTTGTAGTATACAAAAAAAAAAAGAGTGAGAGAGAGAGATCGTTTGATTAAAAGGGTATAAGATCTAATATTTGGTTGAGATTGCTCTAGATAATGAGGAGGTTGACACAGAAGCGGGTCTGTCTCGTTTTCTGGACAAGGTGCTCAGAAAGTGCTTGAATTTGGAGCCTGTATGATCCTTTGTGTTTGTGCAATGCTCTTGCTGAGGCGAAGTTGACATGCTTCTGGTGTTGGCATTCTTTTTTGGAATTGCAATGGGATGGCTAGTAGCCGTAGTTGATTGATCAGTCAAGACAGGATCTGACAGCGTCAGCGAAGGTGTAGAGTAGACGGATGATGAGGAGTTTGAGTGTGGAGTAGTTGACAGCTCTTGCATCATAGTTTGAGATGGATCAATATCAAATCTCTCTGTAAATTTTGAAGTAAAGGACATAATAGTGAATTAAATTAAAGAGGGGAAGTTATGGTAAACATTTGGAATTGCTTGCTTATATAGAGACTTTAGTTTTTTTTTTCTTTGCTTACTGACTCGTAACCAATACGAACGCATAATTGAAGCACTCTTTTGAGAATGCAACCTTTTTTCCCTCATCTCCGCTTGTTCTCTAACTTTTCCATGATTCCGTAGCTTGATTATACTTTTTAGCGAGACACTTGTGCTATAAAAGGTAGAGCAGAATTGTGCTGTAATTTGGATTTACTACAGCATGTTGACTACCGTGCAATTGCTGCATTTTCTGCCATGTCATGTACATAAACTAAAGAAAAATCAACATGAGTCCAATGGTTTTGAAGAGTTCAATTCCAGACCTTTCGAACAAAACCTGCCAATCTAGGCAATTTTCTATGTTACATCATAGACCTTGATTCGATTTCATGGATTTTTTTTTTTTTTAGAATTGTTGATGTAATCTTTTCGAGCAAATAGTTTGTAAACAAGACATGTAATGATGAATCCGTAGCAAGGAAAAAAAAGCATTGCCTTGCCGGCTATACCTCAGCCTTAATTCAATTGATTTAGTCCAATTACACTGAAACAGTTCCGAGAAATGAATGGCATTTGTAGGCTCTATTTTTAACTAGGCATCAGAGCGCTTAAATGGTTTTTCGACCTTTCCAGTTCACCAATCATTGGATGGACTTGGCAGAATATAAATGCTGACCAAATTTAACATCAGATTTTGTCATCATAGCTCATTGACGTAGATAATGCAACAAATGTCAAAAATGGTCAAAAGTTTAGTTTATGAAAAAAGTGTCTACAATATATTTTTTTAATAAGAAATCATCCTATAAATAATCTACAGATAAGTGGGGGGTTTTTGTTGGAGGAGGGTGGAGGGAAAGATAGTGTTTACATGTATAGGTTGTGTTTGTGTGTTGTAAAGGTAAATAAGGGAATTAGTTGGTGATAATTTATTGAGGGTTGGCACCACCGTTGTTGTTGTTCTCAGGTGCAGCACCTTCGTTTTGACTGGCACGGTTCTTGTAAACCATCTCGAAGAGCTTCAAAGAGCTGGATTGAAGGTCATCAATCTTGGCCTTGAGGTCTTCGGGGTTGACACCAGCATCGCCAGATTGAGCCTTCAAGGCTTCACCACGGAGAGCAGTAATCTTTTCCTTGAGCTTATCAGCTTCAGCGCTATCGAGTTGTTCCTTGAAATCATCCATAGCCTTCTCAGTTTCACTCATGACAGAGTCAGCACGGTTGGCCATTTCAATGGTATCACGACGAGCCTTATCAGCTTCAGCATTGGCCTCAGCTTGTTGGATCATGTTCTCAATTTCATCATTGCTCAAGCCAGAAGAGGCAGCAATAGTCATAGATTGATCACGGTTGGTGGCCTTATCCTTGGCGCTGACATTGACAATACCATCAGCATCAATATCAAATTCAACTTGAATTTGAGGAACACCCTTGGGAGCAGGAGGAATACCAGTCAAGTTGAAATCACCCAAAAGCTTGTTATCGCGACAGAGTTCACGTTCACCTTGGAAGACACGGACAGAAACTTGAGTTTGACCATCAGCGGCAGTAGAGAAGACTTGAGACTTCTTGGTGGGAATGGTAGTGTTACGGTTGATCAAACGAGTGAAGACACCACCGAGGGTTTCAATACCCAAGGAGAGAGGAGTGACATCGAGCAACAAGATATCAGTAACAGAACCAGCAAGGACACCACCTTGAATAGCAGCACCGATGGCAACAGCCTCATCAGGGTTGACAGACTTGGAGGGTTCTCTGCCAAAGACAGACTTGACGGTTTCAACAACCTTGGGCATACGAGACATACCACCAACCAAAATAACATCGTTAACATCCTTGTTGGCAATACCAGCATCCTTCATGGCCTTCTCACAAGGAGAAATAGTACGGTGAATGAGGTCACCAACGAGGGTCTCATACTTGGCACGAGTCAACTTGGAGTTGATGTGCTTGGGACCAGAGGCATCGGCAGTGATGTAAGGCAAGTTGATATCGGTTTGAACAGTGGAAGACAATTCAATCTTGGCCTTCTCACAAGCTTCACGAATACGTTGAATAGCCATACGGTCAGTAGAAAGATCAATACCAGATTCATCCTTGAACTCCTTGACAACATGACGAACGAGATGAGAGTCGAAATCTTCACCACCGAGAGCAGTGTCACCGTTGGTAGACTTTACTTCAAAGACACCGTTTTGGATTTCGAGAATAGAGATATCAAAGGTACCACCTCCCAAATCGTAAACAGCGATAGTAGAGTCACCAGTCTTATCGAGACCGTAAGCCAAAGCAGCGGCAGTAGGTTCGTTGATAACACGCATGACATCGAGACCAGCAATCTTACCAGCATCCTTGGTAGCTTGACGTTGAGCATCGTTGAAGTAAGCAGGGACAGTAATGACAGCATGCTTAACCTTCTTGCTAAGATAACCTTCAGCAGTCTCCTTCATCTTACCCAAAACAAAGGCACCCATTTGAGAGGGAGAGTACTTTTTGCCATTGGCTTCAACCCAAGCATCACCGTTGCTGTGAGCGACAATTTTGTAAGAGACGGCAGGGATATCAGCTTGAACTGCGGGATCCTTGAATTGACGACCAATTAAACGCTTGGTAGCATAAACGGTGTTTTGAGAGTTAACAACAGCCTGAAATAGAAAAATATGTCAGATTAATGCCAATTCCTATATGACTCATAATCGAAAATGGCTGTCGGAAAGAGACTCAATGCCTACTTTTCGACAGATCCCGTTCTCTTGCCCAATTGCTAATCATATTTACCTGACGCTTAGCGGCTTGACCGACCAATAATTCACCATCCTTGGTGAATGCAACAATAGAGGGAGTTGTACGGGCACCCTCAGCATTTTCAATGACTCTGGGGTTCTTGCCTTCCATGACGGAAACACAAGAGTTGGTAGTACCCAAATCGATACCAATAACAGGGCCGTTAACAGCTTGACTGTAAGCACGAGAAGCGGTGGAGAGGACACCGGTCTATCAATGTAAATGCATGTTAGTTGATCCATATTCTCGCATGTCAAATCTCGTGAACTTCAAGTGTCTCGCAACTTACATTACGGGCCAAGGTAGGGAAGAGGCGTTGGTGGGCAACCTTTGACAAGTTGTACATTTGTATAATTTAGAATGAAAAAAAAAGGTGGAGAAAGGGAAAAAAAAGAAGATGTGAAAGGGGCAGAAATCTGAAGGGTGCTTTATATGCCAGGTACCTTACGAAAAACTTTTGCCGGGGTTGGGCTTGAAGAGACAGTCTAAATGTTCTTTCTCATTCGTCCCGATTCTTTCGATTTTCGAAAGGTTCAATTCACTTGCACTAAAGGGTAGGCGGGGATCTTAATGGCAGCCAATCTCATCTTGTAACTTTGTGCTAGAATATGCTAGCAAAATTCATTTCCTTGTTACATTTTACCTTTTACAGACGGAATCCTTAAATGTTATCCTTGTTTGAATATATTTAAATGATTTTCCAAGCAGCAAAGAAACCGCAGTGTTTTTAATTGCATAACAGTTGAATTGAATCTTGAGTCTCTCTTTTTTCTTTTTATCCATCTAGTTTTCTTAAACATGGGGTCAGCATTGACTCCGGAATCAAATGCCAAAACGATATCCGCAGCACTGCCCTGTAATCGAATTCTCGATGATCTGGCTCTACCGATTGCAATCATCTGCAAGCTTGATATCCTATTCTCCAAGATTTTGATGCTGTTCATTCTGCACATTATTGATACTTTACTCTCTTCCCTACACTGGTTACACGGCCGTTACAAAGGGGACCTAAATCGCTGAGTTGATTTTAATTTCATAGACCTCATCAAATCATCGAAAAACCGTGGGGATTCTCCTGGAGTTTGTATGTAATCTACTACTGCCTTTTTTCAAGTGTTCAGGTCCCTCGAAACATAACAATGCGTTGGCAGCATGACTAACATGTATGGTAAACGGTGTATTTGCTTGTTGAAACACAGTTGCTTTCCTTAATGTTGAGTCATTGGTGAGATACAGCTGCGATCCCTGATAAATTATTTACCGCTTCAAAAGGAAAACAATCTATTTTTCCATCTGAAGGTTCACATAACTTGGAGCAAAACGTCGCCTAGGAAGCGGTTATGCTACTACGTAATAGAAAACATGTGTATATCTGTCTTGCGTTTTATATTGCCAACTACTGTTTGATGCATTTGCTCGCTATAGAGTGTGATGATTCACCAATACTTTTTCCTGCAGCGGAAACATCACTGGACCAATTTACTAAAGCCGCTTCAAATGCGTTTTGTAACATCCAAGCGATCCCTAGTAAGCATGAGTGACACAACTAGATGCATTGTTAAAATTAGCTGGATGAAAGAACGTCTTTGCATTTCGTGATGCTTTATCAAAGCACATAACTATATGTAAACTGATTTCAAGAAAACAAAGCATGTTTTCGGGCTCAATGCTGGATATCATCCTTGCCAGACATTAACGTCTCATTTGGCACAGCATAGAATCGCTTTGTATTCATGTCCTATGTTTTTTCTCAGGAAAAGCCATTGAGCCAATTACAATTTGTTGTAAGGCCAATGTGTATATGTCCAATGAAACATCCAAATATAGTACTTCAGGTACCAATGCCTTATTGCTACTTATTCTGAAACTATCCCAACTTGCAGTGCAATATGCTATTTCATCAACAACATTATTCATAACAGGATACCATGTACGTTTTTTGCAGACGATTTTCAGACCTTTATAGTCGTTCATTTATTTATTGGCAAGAGGGAATTCATTGTGCTTGCTTTTACGCTTGAAGTTGAGATAAGGACCGGGGAATCGACGATTTGGATACGTGTATTCGATCAAAAGCACCGTGAGCAGTTTATCATAGCAAACAATCCCTGGATAAAAAGGCGGCTGCTTGCGTTTATATGCAATCTTATTTCACACACAAAGTATGTCCAAATTTGCCTTAATGAATAGGTCAAATATCTAACATGTACATATTTAACCTCGTTATTGTTTGTAACAATACAGCTTCTTTTGATTAATTAAATTCCTTTGCATTCCCAAAAAACATGAAGAATATGACTGAAAAACTGCCTTGACTTAGCGGTGATGCTTGTAGATGGTTCCTTGATGCGATCAGCAGCTGAACCCATTGCTACTTATTTTGATTGTATTGAAAAGGACAAAGTGAGAGAAGAAAACCAGTGTATTCTGCGATAAACGCATAAACATATACAAAACTTTTAAATTCATAGTGAAAGTACATATTTTAGTAGCTACCAACCTCATCTATTAATCAATCCATAAAGATCAAATAACCAACATGCCATTAGTATGGTTAAAAGTTATAAATAAGATTCAACTGTCGCCTTTCTTTCTCTAGACTGTTTTAGAACTCTTTCTTTCAACTTTCACAACTTTGAACCAACCTTTGAACCAACCTTTGAATTGAGCTTTGTGTTGGAGCTGTGATTTGGAGCTGGGAACCATGTGCAATTCACTGCAAACTACATACCCAAGGATAGCATATAGATCATACTTTATTGAAGCAAAAATCGAAATAAAATACCAAATTTAAACCAGAACGTTTATTGTATGAGCATTTTCACGCCTTTTACATGCTTCATTCATATGAGAGATAATAGTAACTAGACTATGAAACGAGTAAAAAAAGCTGGTTAATACGTCTTGTTGATTCAAATGATCAATGAAAAAAGTGCGTTTCTCTGAGTACATGCCTTAACAGAGACAGAATGTGTTATACCAAAAACAAAATGAGTAGTATGATGTGATTCAAAATAAAATATTTATTTACAGGAACATTTTTTACTGGAAATTAAACATACAAACAAAAGACTGAATGCCTTGTTAGAGGCGAATTCGTCGGCAGATTGAACAAATGTAAATATTGTAGCGTCATGGTACCAGTCTTGTAGGTGCCACTCCAAAAATCAGCACTAGAATTGCTGATTCCAACCTAATATCCATGCTTTTAAACGGGCTGCGCCCAAAACAGCAAAAACTGACTAAATAATGCAGCAAAATGTGCAGTATTTGGTACACCAGAAAATAACCCTCCCGCTGTAGCATAATCGTGGATCTTCCAAATGAATGGCTAACCTGGCCCTGAAAAAGTTCACTAGTGGACCCAAGCAGATGACATTCTTTAGGAGAATAGGTGCTTGACAAGCCTTCAGCGAACTCCACACAAAGTAAACTCACTTGGAGTACCCCTTTCCCTTCCAAGTTTACAGCTACAATTTTCTTCAGCCCGTGTTTCGAGCCATTGAGTCTTCTCGTCAAACATGCTATGTATTTCAGGCGCCAAAGGTCAAATAGTTTCATTTCTCATATTATAAGCCATTTTTGAGATGTTCAAAATGGAACTACAATACATGGAAATGGTTCATTTAATACGTGTATGCGCCATAAATCGTTTTAACCCACTTACCAATCGTTGCCTCAGCATTGTAAATTAGAACCATATGAAGTATCTTGCACTATGATTTACTAAAGATCTATTTTCAAGGGCTCAGTGTCAGCAAGGGACAATACTTATTATACGAATACATACCTGTGTATTGAGTGGCGTAATTGATATATACATTGAACAGTGAATACGTCTTGCTGTTGAAATGAGATCAGATAATTGTAAGACTTGAGTTGGCACAAAAAAAAAGTGGTGAAAAGAGGAAAGAAATGAAAGGAAAAGGACTTCCAGAGACTGCCCATCATATGCGACATCATGATGCATACAAAAATGAAAAACATAAACAGAAGGATATTAAAATTTGCATACCTCTTTCGTTATATCACATTCCTCAATCTATAAAAATAAACTGTATGCCGTTTATTCCAGAGTCGTTATTTGAGACAAGTAGGAGAGCCTTTCATGGATAAATTATGGAGATTGACATCATAATATACAAATTGAAGAGCTTGTCGAAACTACGGGCTCGTTCTACACAAACGATGAGATAATACTCCCGCATGCCACGCACGTTGTAAGTAATAAAGCAAATTCTTCCTTAAAATTAACCAGTCTGTTCTTCAGGTTTAAGAATGTAGTATGATAGAATTTAAACAACAAACCAACAAAATGAGCATTTATTGAAGAATGTAGTTTTGGCACAAGGAATCATTATAGTACTACAAATAATGTCTTTAAGTACAAACCATCAGCAAAAAGTAAAATCAGGTCTATCTGGCACCATGACCTTTTCATATTTAGAATAAAACTATCTCTAAAACATTTGTTTGTTTATATACACTCAAATTCATACAATTATAACTGTCAATTATCTCGACAACAAGGCCTTTCTAATACCATGTCCTCAGCTAAAAGTTGCCTCATTTTAATCGTACTACAATAGTTTTAGGTTATCTCATATTGTGTATGGGACCTCATATCTGGTCATAGATGTTGGAAATGATTTTCAAGTTTTGACTTTTGGACTTTTGGACGATCAAACATCGAGATTTTAAATATTGATGCTACAGCTTTGAAATTAGCATGTTTATATAACCAATTTTTGTGAGGAATGTGAAAATGAAATTGGATTTTGAATAGAATGAGTTGTTGGTGAGAAATGAACGAGTTGTGAAAAAAGCAAAATCTGACGAGATGCTACTAATAAAAGTCATTGGATTGATATATGAATGTTGGTTGTACGTATAGCAAAAGTTGTTTGAGGTACTTTGATTGACTAGTACGTGTTAGATTTGAGTTTGTAATAGACAATGTGAAGCAGTAAGACGGGAAAATGTGAAAAATGATCCAACTTTGGATGAATATTTCTCCATGATTTACTAAGTGAGTCAATGTTGCGTAGTGCTTGACTTTTGTTTCTCTTTTAATTTTCTATACGATGGTATGGTTATTATTAGTGTTTTCAAAAATATGTCGGGTAGTGCCCGCTTGAGGCATATCAAAATACATGACTTTGAGTTATTTCATGAAGGGAACGTCTATTAGGTGTTTTTGACTTTTAGATTATGTTGGGGCTAATGTAGAGCTATCGGATGGTCATTTTTTTGTTCAAATCTGATTAGTATTGGCCGAGATATCACATAAAGTTATGTCCTTGCAAAATTGGCCATCTTTGACCAATTTTGCCTTACCCTTACAGGTTAAACAATTAGCTGACAATTTTTGGGTCAGACGTTTTTGCTGATTTCTGCACGTAGAGTCAAGCTAAAACATCAAGTAAGAGCTCAAACGATAGAAAATTTTTTGCTTTACAATAATAACAACTGTTACAAGTAGGTTTATTTTGAAAGAGATGGAGATATTATTGAAAAAGCATCAAAATCTGACAAAAAATGTTCTGTCGTTTTGAAACGTCTAGTGTTGATCAAACCAAACAAGATTAGTACCATTCGATGCGTCTTTAAATTCTGTACAAGTTTGATATATACTTAACTGGATGTTTATTAGCAACAATTGCCAAGTTTAGGTCATTACAAATCTCTGGATGCATACATCCTCATTTTAAACAGTAGTGGTTTCAATCTCAGTTCAATGTCAGCAACTATGCCTGGAGAAAGCTTCTCAATGCATCATCTTTTTTAGATTGGGAGCATGGCATAACGCACATAATAAGTTGCGAATCTATTGTTATAGAGGGATACTTTACTTGTTAATGAGTGTTGTTTTCAAGACTGGGTAATTGTAGCTTACTTTTTCTTGTTTCGTTTATGCATTCGAAAATGAGGCATGCATCTACTCCCAGCTAAATTGTGGACTCCCCAATGTCAATTATCTCGACAACAAGGCCTTTCTAATACCATGTCCTCAGCTAAAAGTTGCCTCATTTTAATCGTACTACAATAGTTTTAGGTTATCTCATATTGTGTATGGGACCTCATATCTGGTCATAGATGTTGGAAATGATTTTCAAGTTTTGACTTTTGGACTTTTGGACGATCAAACATCGAGATTTTAAATATTGATGCTACAGCTTTGAAATTAGCATGTTTATATAACCAATTTTTGTGAGGAATGTGAAAATGAAATTGGATTTTGAATAGAATGAGTTGTTGGTGAGAAATGAACGAGTTGTGAAAAAAGCAAAATCTGACGAGATGCTACTAATAAAAGTCATTGGATTGATATATGAATGTTGGTTGTACGTATAGCAAAAGTTGTTTGAGGTACTTTGATTGACTAGTACGTGTTAGATTTGAGTTTGTAATAGACAATGTGAAGCAGTAAGACGGGAAAATGTGAAAAATGATCCAACTTTGGATGAATATTTCTCCATGATTTACTAAGTGAGTCAATGTTGCGTAGTGCTTGACTTTTGTTTCTCTTTTAATTTTCTATACGATGGTATGGTTATTATTAGTGTTTTCAAAAATATGTCGGGTAGTGCCCGCTTGAGGCATATCAAAATACATGACTTTGAGTTATTTCATGAAGGGAACGTCTATTAGGTGTTTTTGACTTTTAGATTATGTTGGGGCTAATGTAGAGCTATCGGATGGTCATTTTTTTGTTCAAATCTGATTAGTATTGGCCGAGATATCACATAAAGTTATGTCCTTGCAAAATTGGCCATCTTTGACCAATTTTGCCTTACCCTTACAGGTTAAACAATTAGCTGACAATTTTTGGGTCAGACGTTTTTGCTGATTTCTGCACGTAGAGTCAAGCTAAAACATCAAGTAAGAGCTCAAACGATAGAAAATTTTTTGCTTTACAATAATAACAACTGTTACAAGTAGGTTTATTTTGAAAGAGATGGAGATATTATTGAAAAAGCATCAAAATCTGACAAAAAATGTTCTGTCGTTTTGAAACGTCTAGTGTTGATCAAACCAAACAAGATTAGTACCATTCGATGCGTCTTTAAATTCTGTACAAGTTTGATATATACTTAACTGGATGTTTATTAGCAACAATTGCCAAGTTTAGGTCATTACAAATCTCTGGATGCATACATCCTCATTTTAAACAGTAGTGGTTTCAATCTCAGTTCAATGTCAGCAACTATGCCTGGAGAAAGCTTCTCAATGCATCATCTTTTTTAGATTGGGAGCATGGCATAACGCACATAATAAGTTGCGAATCTATTGTTATAGAGGGATACTTTACTTGTTAATGAGTGTTGTTTTCAAGACTGGGTAATTGTAGCTTACTTTTTCTTGTTTCGTTTATGCATTCGAAAATGAGGCATGCATCTACTCCCAGCTAAATTGTGGACTCCCCAATGTCAATTATCTCGACAACAAGGCCTTTCTAATACCATGTCCTCAGCTAAAAGTTGCCTCATTTTAATCGTACTACAATAGTTTTAGGTTATCTCATATTGTGTATGGGACCTCATATCTGGTCATAGATGTTGGAAATGATTTTCAAGTTTTGACTTTTGGACTTTTGGACGATCAAACATCGAGATTTTAAATATTGATGCTACAGCTTTGAAATTAGCATGTTTATATAACCAATTTTTGTGAGGAATGTGAAAATGAAATTGGATTTTGAATAGAATGAGTTGTTGGTGAGAAATGAACGAGTTGTGAAAAAAGCAAAATCTGACGAGATGCTACTAATAAAAGTCATTGGATTGATATATGAATGTTGGTTGTACGTATAGCAAAAGTTGTTTGAGGTACTTTGATTGACTAGTACGTGTTAGATTTGAGTTTGTAATAGACAATGTGAAGCAGTAAGACGGGAAAATGTGAAAAATGATCCAACTTTGGATGAATATTTCTCCATGATTTACTAAGTGAGTCAATGTTGCGTAGTGCTTGACTTTTGTTTCTCTTTTAATTTTCTATACGATGGTATGGTTATTATTAGTGTTTTCAAAAATATGTCGGGTAGTGCCCGCTTGAGGCATATCAAAATACATGACTTTGAGTTATTTCATGAAGGGAACGTCTATTAGGTGTTTTTGACTTTTAGATTATGTTGGGGCTAATGTAGAGCTATCGGATGGTCATTTTTTTGTTCAAATCTGATTAGTATTGGCCGAGATATCACATAAAGTTATGTCCTTGCAAAATTGGCCATCTTTGACCAATTTTGCCTTACCCTTACAGGTTAAACAATTAGCTGACAATTTTTGGGTCAGACGTTTTTGCTGATTTCTGCACGTAGAGTCAAGCTAAAACATCAAGTAAGAGCTCAAACGATAGAAAATTTTTTGCTTTACAATAATAACAACTGTTACAAGTAGGTTTATTTTGAAAGAGATGGAGATATTATTGAAAAAGCATCAAAATCTGACAAAAAATGTTCTGTCGTTTTGAAACGTCTAGTGTTGATCAAACCAAACAAGATTAGTACCATTCGATGCGTCTTTAAATTCTGTACAAGTTTGATATATACTTAACTGGATGTTTATTAGCAACAATTGCCAAGTTTAGGTCATTACAAATCTCTGGATGCATACATCCTCATTTTAAACAGTAGTGGTTTCAATCTCAGTTCAATGTCAGCAACTATGCCTGGAGAAAGCTTCTCAATGCATCATCTTTTTTAGATTGGGAGCATGGCATAACGCACATAATAAGTTGCGAATCTATTGTTATAGAGGGATACTTTACTTGTTAATGAGTGTTGTTTTCAAGACTGGGTAATTGTAGCTTACTTTTTCTTGTTTCGTTTATGCATTCGAAAATGAGGCATGCATCTACTCCCAGCTAAATTGTGGACTCCCCAATGTCAATTATCTCGACAACAAGGCCTTTCTAATACCATGTCCTCAGCTAAAAGTTGCCTCATTTTAATCGTACTACAATAGTTTTAGGTTATCTCATATTGTGTATGGGACCTCATATCTGGTCATAGATGTTGGAAATGATTTTCAAGTTTTGACTTTTGGACTTTTGGACGATCAAACATCGAGATTTTAAATATTGATGCTACAGCTTTGAAATTAGCATGTTTATATAACCAATTTTTGTGAGGAATGTGAAAATGAAATTGGATTTTGAATAGAATGAGTTGTTGGTGAGAAATGAACGAGTTGTGAAAAAAGCAAAATCTGACGAGATGCTACTAATAAAAGTCATTGGATTGATATATGAATGTTGGTTGTACGTATAGCAAAAGTTGTTTGAGGTACTTTGATTGACTAGTACGTGTTAGATTTGAGTTTGTAATAGACAATGTGAAGCAGTAAGACGGGAAAATGTGAAAAATGATCCAACTTTGGATGAATATTTCTCCATGATTTACTAAGTGAGTCAATGTTGCGTAGTGCTTGACTTTTGTTTCTCTTTTAATTTTCTATACGATGGTATGGTTATTATTAGTGTTTTCAAAAATATGTCGGGTAGTGCCCGCTTGAGGCATATCAAAATACATGACTTTGAGTTATTTCATGAAGGGAACGTCTATTAGGTGTTTTTGACTTTTAGATTATGTTGGGGCTAATGTAGAGCTATCGGATGGTCATTTTTTTGTTCAAATCTGATTAGTATTGGCCGAGATATCACATAAAGTTATGTCCTTGCAAAATTGGCCATCTTTGACCAATTTTGCCTTACCCTTACAGGTTAAACAATTAGCTGACAATTTTTGGGTCAGACGTTTTTGCTGATTTCTGCACGTAGAGTCAAGCTAAAACATCAAGTAAGAGCTCAAACGATAGAAAATTTTTTGCTTTACAATAATAACAACTGTTACAAGTAGGTTTATTTTGAAAGAGATGGAGATATTATTGAAAAAGCATCAAAATCTGACAAAAAATGTTCTGTCGTTTTGAAACGTCTAGTGTTGATCAAACCAAACAAGATTAGTACCATTCGATGCGTCTTTAAATTCTGTACAAGTTTGATATATACTTAACTGGATGTTTATTAGCAACAATTGCCAAGTTTAGGTCATTACAAATCTCTGGATGCATACATCCTCATTTTAAACAGTAGTGGTTTCAATCTCAGTTCAATGTCAGCAACTATGCCTGGAGAAAGCTTCTCAATGCATCATCTTTTTTAGATTGGGAGCATGGCATAACGCACATAATAAGTTGCGAATCTATTGTTATAGAGGGATACTTTACTTGTTAATGAGTGTTGTTTTCAAGACTGGGTAATTGTAGCTTACTTTTTCTTGTTTCGTTTATGCATTCGAAAATGAGGCATGCATCTACTCCCAGCTAAATTGTGGACTCCCCAATGTCAATTATCTCGACAACAAGGCCTTTCTAATACCATGTCCTCAGCTAAAAGTTGCCTCATTTTAATCGTACTACAATAGTTTTAGGTTATCTCATATTGTGTATGGGACCTCATATCTGGTCATAGATGTTGGAAATGATTTTCAAGTTTTGACTTTTGGACTTTTGGACGATCAAACATCGAGATTTTAAATATTGATGCTACAGCTTTGAAATTAGCATGTTTATATAACCAATTTTTGTGAGGAATGTGAAAATGAAATTGGATTTTGAATAGAATGAGTTGTTGGTGAGAAATGAACGAGTTGTGAAAAAAGCAAAATCTGACGAGATGCTACTAATAAAAGTCATTGGATTGATATATGAATGTTGGTTGTACGTATAGCAAAAGTTGTTTGAGGTACTTTGATTGACTAGTACGTGTTAGATTTGAGTTTGTAATAGACAATGTGAAGCAGTAAGACGGGAAAATGTGAAAAATGATCCAACTTTGGATGAATATTTCTCCATGATTTACTAAGTGAGTCAATGTTGCGTAGTGCTTGACTTTTGTTTCTCTTTTAATTTTCTATACGATGGTATGGTTATTATTAGTGTTTTCAAAAATATGTCGGGTAGTGCCCGCTTGAGGCATATCAAAATACATGACTTTGAGTTATTTCATGAAGGGAACGTCTATTAGGTGTTTTTGACTTTTAGATTATGTTGGGGCTAATGTAGAGCTATCGGATGGTCATTTTTTTGTTCAAATCTGATTAGTATTGGCCGAGATATCACATAAAGTTATGTCCTTGCAAAATTGGCCATCTTTGACCAATTTTGCCTTACCCTTACAGGTTAAACAATTAGCTGACAATTTTTGGGTCAGACGTTTTTGCTGATTTCTGCACGTAGAGTCAAGCTAAAACATCAAGTAAGAGCTCAAACGATAGAAAATTTTTTGCTTTACAATAATAACAACTGTTACAAGTAGGTTTATTTTGAAAGAGATGGAGATATTATTGAAAAAGCATCAAAATCTGACAAAAAATGTTCTGTCGTTTTGAAACGTCTAGTGTTGATCAAACCAAACAAGATTAGTACCATTCGATGCGTCTTTAAATTCTGTACAAGTTTGATATATACTTAACTGGATGTTTATTAGCAACAATTGCCAAGTTTAGGTCATTACAAATCTCTGGATGCATACATCCTCATTTTAAACAGTAGTGGTTTCAATCTCAGTTCAATGTCAGCAACTATGCCTGGAGAAAGCTTCTCAATGCATCATCTTTTTTAGATTGGGAGCATGGCATAACGCACATAATAAGTTGCGAATCTATTGTTATAGAGGGATACTTTACTTGTTAATGAGTGTTGTTTTCAAGACTGGGTAATTGTAGCTTACTTTTTCTTGTTTCGTTTATGCATTCGAAAATGAGGCATGCATCTACTCCCAGCTAAATTGTGGACTCCCCAATGTCAATTATCTCGACAACAAGGCCTTTCTAATACCATGTCCTCAGCTAAAAGTTGCCTCATTTTAATCGTACTACAATAGTTTTAGGTTATCTCATATTGTGTATGGGACCTCATATCTGGTCATAGATGTTGGAAATGATTTTCAAGTTTTGACTTTTGGACTTTTGGACGATCAAACATCGAGATTTTAAATATTGATGCTACAGCTTTGAAACTAGCATGTTTATATAACCAATTTTTGTGAGGAATGTGAAAATGAAATTGGATTTTGAATAGAATGAGTTGTTGGTGAGAAATGAACGAGTTGTGAAAAAAGCAAAATCTGACGAGATGCTACTAATAAAAGTCATTGGATTGATATATGAATGTTGGTTGTACGTATAGCAAAAGTTGTTTGAGGTACTTTGATTGACTAGTACGTGTTAGATTTGAGTTTGTAATAGACAATGTGAAGCAGTAAGACGGGAAAATGTGAAAAATGATCCAACTTTGGATGAATATTTCTCCATGATTTACTAAGTGAGTCAATGTTGCGTAGTGCTTGACTTTTGTTTCTCTTTTAATTTTCTATACGATGGTATGGTTATTATTAGTGTTTTCAAAAATATGTCGGGTAGTGCCCGCTTGAGGCATATCAAAATACATGACTTTGAGTTATTTCATGAAGGGAACGTCTATTAGGTGTTTTTGACTTTTAGATTATGTTGGGGCTAATGTAGAGCTATCGGATGGTCATTTTTTTGTTCAAATCTGATTAGTATTGGCCGAGATATCACATAAAGTTATGTCCTTGCAAAATTGGCCATCTTTGACCAATTTTGCCTTACCCTTACAGGTTAAACAATTAGCTGACAATTTTTGGGTCAGACGTTTTTGCTGATTTCTGCACGTAGAGTCAAGCTAAAACATCAAGTAAGAGCTCAAACGATAGAAAATTTTTTGCTTTACAATAATAACAACTGTTACAAGTAGGTTTATTTTGAAAGAGATGGAGATATTATTGAAAAAGCATCAAAATCTGACAAAAAATGTTCTGTCGTTTTGAAACGTCTAGTGTTGATCAAACCAAACAAGATTAGTACCATTCGATGCGTCTTTAAATTCTGTACAAGTTTGATATATACTTAACTGGATGTTTATTAGCAACAATTGCCAAGTTTAGGTCATTACAAATCTCTGGATGCATACATCCTCATTTTAAACAGTAGTGGTTTCAATCTCAGTTCAATGTCAGCAACTATGCCTGGAGAAAGCTTCTCAATGCATCATCTTTTTTAGATTGGGAGCATGGCATAACGCACATAATAAGTTGCGAATCTATTGTTATAGAGGGATACTTTACTTGTTAATGAGTGTTGTTTTCAAGACTGGGTAATTGTAGCTTACTTTTTCTTGTTTCGTTTATGCATTCGAAAATGAGGCATGCATCTACTCCCAGCTAAATTGTGGACTCCCCAATGTCAATTATCTCGACAACAAGGCCTTTCTAATACCATGTCCTCAGCTAAAAGTTGCCTCATTTTAATCGTACTACAATAGTTTTAGGTTATCTCATATTGTGTATGGGACCTCATATCTGGTCATAGATGTTGGAAATGATTTTCAAGTTTTGACTTTTGGACTTTTGGACGATCAAACATCGAGATTTTAAATATTGATGCTACAGCTTTGAAATTAGC
Organism: Mucor circinelloides; assembly: GCA_037974945.1. Lineage (NCBI taxonomy): Eukaryota > Fungi > Mucoromycota > Mucoromycetes > Mucorales > Mucoraceae > Mucor > Mucor circinelloides. The sequence continues at coordinate 1,797,602 of JBBNAA010000005.1, read as the reverse complement.
ATGTTTATATAACCAATTTTTGTGAGGAATGTGAAAATGAAATTGGATTTTGAATAGAATGAGTTGTTGGTGAGAAATGAACGAGTTGTGAAAAAAGCAAAATCTGACGAGATGCTACTAATAAAAGTCATTGGATTGATATATGAATGTTGGTTGTACGTATAGCAAAAGTTGTTTGAGGTACTTTGATTGACTAGTACGTGTTAGATTTGAGTTTGTAATAGACAATGTGAAGCAGTAAGACGGGAAAATGTGAAAAATGATCCAACTTTGGATGAATATTTCTCCATGATTTACTAAGTGAGTCAATGTTGCGTAGTGCTTGACTTTTGTTTCTCTTTTAATTTTCTATACGATGGTATGGTTATTATTAGTGTTTTCAAAAATATGTCGGGTAGTGCCCGCTTGAGGCATATCAAAATACATGACTTTGAGTTATTTCATGAAGGGAACGTCTATTAGGTGTTTTTGACTTTTAGATTATGTTGGGGCTAATGTAGAGCTATCGGATGGTCATTTTTTTGTTCAAATCTGATTAGTATTGGCCGAGATATCACATAAAGTTATGTCCTTGCAAAATTGGCCATCTTTGACCAATTTTGCCTTACCCTTACAGGTTAAACAATTAGCTGACAATTTTTGGGTCAGACGTTTTTGCTGATTTCTGCACGTAGAGTCAAGCTAAAACATCAAGTAAGAGCTCAAACGATAGAAAATTTTTTGCTTTACAATAATAACAACTGTTACAAGTAGGTTTATTTTGAAAGAGATGGAGATATTATTGAAAAAGCATCAAAATCTGACAAAAAATGTTCTGTCGTTTTGAAACGTCTAGTGTTGATCAAACCAAACAAGATTAGTACCATTCGATGCGTCTTTAAATTCTGTACAAGTTTGATATATACTTAACTGGATGTTTATTAGCAACAATTGCCAAGTTTAGGTCATTACAAATCTCTGGATGCATACATCCTCATTTTAAACAGTAGTGGTTTCAATCTCAGTTCAATGTCAGCAACTATGCCTGGAGAAAGCTTCTCAATGCATCATCTTTTTTAGATTGGGAGCATGGCATAACGCACATAATAAGTTGCGAATCTATTGTTATAGAGGGATACTTTACTTGTTAATGAGTGTTGTTTTCAAGACTGGGTAATTGTAGCTTACTTTTTCTTGTTTCGTTTATGCATTCGAAAATGAGGCATGCATCTACTCCCAGCTAAATTGTGGACTCCCCAATGTCAATTATCTCGACAACAAGGCCTTTCTAATACCATGTCCTCAGCTAAAAGTTGCCTCATTTTAATCGTACTACAATAGTTTTAGGTTATCTCATATTGTGTATGGGACCTCATATCTGGTCATAGATGTTGGAAATGATTTTCAAGTTTTGACTTTTGGACTTTTGGACGATCAAACATCGAGATTTTAAATATTGATGCTACAGCTTTGAAACTAGCATGTTTATATAACCAATTTTTGTGAGGAATGTGAAAATGAAATTGGATTTTGAATAGAATGAGTTGTTGGTGAGAAATGAACGAGTTGTGAAAAAAGCAAAATCTGACGAGATGCTACTAATAAAAGTCATTGGATTGATATATGAATGTTGGTTGTACGTATAGCAAAAGTTGTTTGAGGTACTTTGATTGACTAGTACGTGTTAGATTTGAGTTTGTAATAGACAATGTGAAGCAGTAAGACGGGAAAATGTGAAAAATGATCCAACTTTGGATGAATATTTCTCCATGATTTACTAAGTGAGTCAATGTTGCGTAGTGCTTGACTTTTGTTTCTCTTTTAATTTTCTATACGATGGTATGGTTATTATTAGTGTTTTCAAAAATATGTCGGGTAGTGCCCGCTTGAGGCATATCAAAATACATGACTTTGAGTTATTTCATGAAGGGAACGTCTATTAGGTGTTTTTGACTTTTAGATTATGTTGGGGCTAATGTAGAGCTATCGGATGGTCATTTTTTTGTTCAAATCTGATTAGTATTGGCCGAGATATCACATAAAGTTATGTCCTTGCAAAATTGGCCATCTTTGACCAATTTTGCCTTACCCTTACAGGTTAAACAATTAGCTGACAATTTTTGGGTCAGACGTTTTTGCTGATTTCTGCACGTAGAGTCAAGCTAAAACATCAAGTAAGAGCTCAAACGATAGAAAATTTTTTGCTTTACAATAATAACAACTGTTACAAGTAGGTTTATTTTGAAAGAGATGGAGATATTATTGAAAAAGCATCAAAATCTGACAAAAAATGTTCTGTCGTTTTGAAACGTCTAGTGTTGATCAAACCAAACAAGATTAGTACCATTCGATGCGTCTTTAAATTCTGTACAAGTTTGATATATACTTAACTGGATGTTTATTAGCAACAATTGCCAAGTTTAGGTCATTACAAATCTCTGGATGCATACATCCTCATTTTAAACAGTAGTGGTTTCAATCTCAGTTCAATGTCAGCAACTATGCCTGGAGAAAGCTTCTCAATGCATCATCTTTTTTAGATTGGGAGCATGGCATAACGCACATAATAAGTTGCGAATCTATTGTTATAGAGGGATACTTTACTTGTTAATGAGTGTTGTTTTCAAGACTGGGTAATTGTAGCTTACTTTTTCTTGTTTCGTTTATGCATTCGAAAATGAGGCATGCATCTACTCCCAGCTAAATTGTGGACTCCCCAATGTCAATTATCTCGACAACAAGGCCTTTCTAATACCATGTCCTCAGCTAAAAGTTGCCTCATTTTAATCGTACTACAATAGTTTTAGGTTATCTCATATTGTGTATGGGACCTCATATCTGGTCATAGATGTTGGAAATGATTTTCAAGTTTTGACTTTTGGACTTTTGGACGATCAAACATCGAGATTTTAAATATTGATGCTACAGCTTTGAAACTAGCATGTTTATATAACCAATTTTTGTGAGGAATGTGAAAATGAAATTGGATTTTGAATAGAATGAGTTGTTGGTGAGAAATGAACGAGTTGTGAAAAAAGCAAAATCTGACGAGATGCTACTAATAAAAGTCATTGGATTGATATATGAATGTTGGTTGTACGTATAGCAAAAGTTGTTTGAGGTACTTTGATTGACTAGTACGTGTTAGATTTGAGTTTGTAATAGACAATGTGAAGCAGTAAGACGGGAAAATGTGAAAAATGATCCAACTTTGGATGAATATTTCTCCATGATTTACTAAGTGAGTCAATGTTGCGTAGTGCTTGACTTTTGTTTCTCTTTTAATTTTCTATACGATGGTATGGTTATTATTAGTGTTTTCAAAAATATGTCGGGTAGTGCCCGCTTGAGGCATATCAAAATACATGACTTTGAGTTATTTCATGAAGGGAACGTCTATTAGGTGTTTTTGACTTTTAGATTATGTTGGGGCTAATGTAGAGCTATCGGATGGTCATTTTTTTGTTCAAATCTGATTAGTATTGGCCGAGATATCACATAAAGTTATGTCCTTGCAAAATTGGCCATCTTTGACCAATTTTGCCTTACCCTTACAGGTTAAACAATTAGCTGACAATTTTTGGGTCAGACGTTTTTGCTGATTTCTGCACGTAGAGTCAAGCTAAAACATCAAGTAAGAGCTCAAACGATAGAAAATTTTTTGCTTTACAATAATAACAACTGTTACAAGTAGGTTTATTTTGAAAGAGATGGAGATATTATTGAAAAAGCATCAAAATCTGACAAAAAATGTTCTGTCGTTTTGAAACGTCTAGTGTTGATCAAACCAAACAAGATTAGTACCATTCGATGCGTCTTTAAATTCTGTACAAGTTTGATATATACTTAACTGGATGTTTATTAGCAACAATTGCCAAGTTTAGGTCATTACAAATCTCTGGATGCATACATCCTCATTTTAAACAGTAGTGGTTTCAATCTCAGTTCAATGTCAGCAACTATGCCTGGAGAAAGCTTCTCAATGCATCATCTTTTTTAGATTGGGAGCATGGCATAACGCACATAATAAGTTGCGAATCTATTGTTATAGAGGGATACTTTACTTGTTAATGAGTGTTGTTTTCAAGACTGGGTAATTGTAGCTTACTTTTTCTTGTTTCGTTTATGCATTCGAAAATGAGGCATGCATCTACTCCCAGCTAAATTGTGGACTCCCCAATGTCAATTATCTCGACAACAAGGCCTTTCTAATACCATGTCCTCAGCTAAAAGTTGCCTCATTTTAATCGTACTACAATAGTTTTAGGTTATCTCATATTGTGTATGGGACCTCATATCTGGTCATAGATGTTGGAAATGATTTTCAAGTTTTGACTTTTGGACTTTTGGACGATCAAACATCGAGATTTTAAATATTGATGCTACAGCTTTGAAATTAGCATGTTTATATAACCAATTTTTGTGAGGAATGTGAAAATGAAATTGGATTTTGAATAGAATGAGTTGTTGGTGAGAAATGAACGAGTTGTGAAAAAAGCAAAATCTGACGAGATGCTACTAATAAAAGTCATTGGATTGATATATGAATGTTGGTTGTACGTATAGCAAAAGTTGTTTGAGGTACTTTGATTGACTAGTACGTGTTAGATTTGAGTTTGTAATAGACAATGTGAAGCAGTAAGACGGGAAAATGTGAAAAATGATCCAACTTTGGATGAATATTTCTCCATGATTTACTAAGTGAGTCAATGTTGCGTAGTGCTTGACTTTTGTTTCTCTTTTAATTTTCTATACGATGGTATGGTTATTATTAGTGTTTTCAAAAATATGTCGGGTAGTGCCCGCTTGAGGCATATCAAAATACATGACTTTGAGTTATTTCATGAAGGGAACGTCTATTAGGTGTTTTTGACTTTTAGATTATGTTGGGGCTAATGTAGAGCTATCGGATGGTCATTTTTTTGTTCAAATCTGATTAGTATTGGCCGAGATATCACATAAAGTTATGTCCTTGCAAAATTGGCCATCTTTGACCAATTTTGCCTTACCCTTACAGGTTAAACAATTAGCTGACAATTTTTGGGTCAGACGTTTTTGCTGATTTCTGCACGTAGAGTCAAGCTAAAACATCAAGTAAGAGCTCAAACGATAGAAAATTTTTTGCTTTACAATAATAACAACTGTTACAAGTAGGTTTATTTTGAAAGAGATGGAGATATTATTGAAAAAGCATCAAAATCTGACAAAAAATGTTCTGTCGTTTTGAAACGTCTAGTGTTGATCAAACCAAACAAGATTAGTACCATTCGATGCGTCTTTAAATTCTGTACAAGTTTGATATATACTTAACTGGATGTTTATTAGCAACAATTGCCAAGTTTAGGTCATTACAAATCTCTGGATGCATACATCCTCATTTTAAACAGTAGTGGTTTCAATCTCAGTTCAATGTCAGCAACTATGCCTGGAGAAAGCTTCTCAATGCATCATCTTTTTTAGATTGGGAGCATGGCATAACGCACATAATAAGTTGCGAATCTATTGTTATAGAGGGATACTTTACTTGTTAATGAGTGTTGTTTTCAAGACTGGGTAATTGTAGCTTACTTTTTCTTGTTTCGTTTATGCATTCGAAAATGAGGCATGCATCTACTCCCAGCTAAATTGTGGACTCCCCAATGTCAATTATCTCGACAACAAGGCCTTTCTAATACCATGTCCTCAGCTAAAAGTTGCCTCATTTTAATCGTACTACAATAGTTTTAGGTTATCTCATATTGTGTATGGGACCTCATATCTGGTCATAGATGTTGGAAATGATTTTCAAGTTTTGACTTTTGGACTTTTGGACGATCAAACATCGAGATTTTAAATATTGATGCTACAGCTTTGAAATTAGCATGTTTATATAACCAATTTTTGTGAGGAATGTGAAAATGAAATTGGATTTTGAATAGAATGAGTTGTTGGTGAGAAATGAACGAGTTGTGAAAAAAGCAAAATCTGACGAGATGCTACTAATAAAAGTCATTGGATTGATATATGAATGTTGGTTGTACGTATAGCAAAAGTTGTTTGAGGTACTTTGATTGACTAGTACGTGTTAGATTTGAGTTTGTAATAGACAATGTGAAGCAGTAAGACGGGAAAATGTGAAAAATGATCCAACTTTGGATGAATATTTCTCCATGATTTACTAAGTGAGTCAATGTTGCGTAGTGCTTGACTTTTGTTTCTCTTTTAATTTTCTATACGATGGTATGGTTATTATTAGTGTTTTCAAAAATATGTCGGGTAGTGCCCGCTTGAGGCATATCAAAATACATGACTTTGAGTTATTTCATGAAGGGAACGTCTATTAGGTGTTTTTGACTTTTAGATTATGTTGGGGCTAATGTAGAGCTATCGGATGGTCATTTTTTTGTTCAAATCTGATTAGTATTGGCCGAGATATCACATAAAGTTATGTCCTTGCAAAATTGGCCATCTTTGACCAATTTTGCCTTACCCTTACAGGTTAAACAATTAGCTGACAATTTTTGGGTCAGACGTTTTTGCTGATTTCTGCACGTAGAGTCAAGCTAAAACATCAAGTAAGAGCTCAAACGATAGAAAATTTTTTGCTTTACAATAATAACAACTGTTACAAGTAGGTTTATTTTGAAAGAGATGGAGATATTATTGAAAAAGCATCAAAATCTGACAAAAAATGTTCTGTCGTTTTGAAACGTCTAGTGTTGATCAAACCAAACAAGATTAGTACCATTCGATGCGTCTTTAAATTCTGTACAAGTTTGATATATACTTAACTGGATGTTTATTAGCAACAATTGCCAAGTTTAGGTCATTACAAATCTCTGGATGCATACATCCTCATTTTAAACAGTAGTGGTTTCAATCTCAGTTCAATGTCAGCAACTATGCCTGGAGAAAGCTTCTCAATGCATCATCTTTTTTAGATTGGGAGCATGGCATAACGCACATAATAAGTTGCGAATCTATTGTTATAGAGGGATACTTTACTTGTTAATGAGTGTTGTTTTCAAGACTGGGTAATTGTAGCTTACTTTTTCTTGTTTCGTTTATGCATTCGAAAATGAGGCATGCATCTACTCCCAGCTAAATTGTGGACTCCCCAATGTCAATTATCTCGACAACAAGGCCTTTCTAATACCATGTCCTCAGCTAAAAGTTGCCTCATTTTAATCGTACTACAATAGTTTTAGGTTATCTCATATTGTGTATGGGACCTCATATCTGGTCATAGATGTTGGAAATGATTTTCAAGTTTTGACTTTTGGACTTTTGGACGATCAAACATCGAGATTTTAAATATTGATGCTACAGCTTTGAAATTAGCATGTTTATATAACCAATTTTTGTGAGGAATGTGAAAATGAAATTGGATTTTGAATAGAATGAGTTGTTGGTGAGAAATGAACGAGTTGTGAAAAAAGCAAAATCTGACGAGATGCTACTAATAAAAGTCATTGGATTGATATATGAATGTTGGTTGTACGTATAGCAAAAGTTGTTTGAGGTACTTTGATTGACTAGTACGTGTTAGATTTGAGTTTGTAATAGACAATGTGAAGCAGTAAGACGGGAAAATGTGAAAAATGATCCAACTTTGGATGAATATTTCTCCATGATTTACTAAGTGAGTCAATGTTGCGTAGTGCTTGACTTTTGTTTCTCTTTTAATTTTCTATACGATGGTATGGTTATTATTAGTGTTTTCAAAAATATGTCGGGTAGTGCCCGCTTGAGGCATATCAAAATACATGACTTTGAGTTATTTCATGAAGGGAACGTCTATTAGGTGTTTTTGACTTTTAGATTATGTTGGGGCTAATGTAGAGCTATCGGATGGTCATTTTTTTGTTCAAATCTGATTAGTATTGGCCGAGATATCACATAAAGTTATGTCCTTGCAAAATTGGCCATCTTTGACCAATTTTGCCTTACCCTTACAGGTTAAACAATTAGCTGACAATTTTTGGGTCAGACGTTTTTGCTGATTTCTGCACGTAGAGTCAAGCTAAAACATCAAGTAAGAGCTCAAACGATAGAAAATTTTTTGCTTTACAATAATAACAACTGTTACAAGTAGGTTTATTTTGAAAGAGATGGAGATATTATTGAAAAAGCATCAAAATCTGACAAAAAATGTTCTGTCGTTTTGAAACGTCTAGTGTTGATCAAACCAAACAAGATTAGTACCATTCGATGCGTCTTTAAATTCTGTACAAGTTTGATATATACTTAACTGGATGTTTATTAGCAACAATTGCCAAGTTTAGGTCATTACAAATCTCTGGATGCATACATCCTCATTTTAAACAGTAGTGGTTTCAATCTCAGTTCAATGTCAGCAACTATGCCTGGAGAAAGCTTCTCAATGCATCATCTTTTTTAGATTGGGAGCATGGCATAACGCACATAATAAGTTGCGAATCTATTGTTATAGAGGGATACTTTACTTGTTAATGAGTGTTGTTTTCAAGACTGGGTAATTGTAGCTTACTTTTTCTTGTTTCGTTTATGCATTCGAAAATGAGGCATGCATCTACTCCCAGCTAAATTGTGGACTCCCCAATGTCAATTATCTCGACAACAAGGCCTTTCTAATACCATGTCCTCAGCTAAAAGTTGCCTCATTTTAATCGTACTACAATAGTTTTAGGTTATCTCATATTGTGTATGGGACCTCATATCTGGTCATAGATGTTGGAAATGATTTTCAAGTTTTGACTTTTGGACTTTTGGACGATCAAACATCGAGATTTTAAATATTGATGCTACAGCTTTGAAACTAGCATGTTTATATAACCAATTTTTGTGAGGAATGTGAAAATGAAATTGGATTTTGAATAGAATGAGTTGTTGGTGAGAAATGAACGAGTTGTGAAAAAAGCAAAATCTGACGAGATGCTACTAATAAAAGTCATTGGATTGATATATGAATGTTGGTTGTACGTATAGCAAAAGTTGTTTGAGGTACTTTGATTGACTAGTACGTGTTAGATTTGAGTTTGTAATAGACAATGTGAAGCAGTAAGACGGGAAAATGTGAAAAATGATCCAACTTTGGATGAATATTTCTCCATGATTTACTAAGTGAGTCAATGTTGCGTAGTGCTTGACTTTTGTTTCTCTTTTAATTTTCTATACGATGGTATGGTTATTATTAGTGTTTTCAAAAATATGTCGGGTAGTGCCCGCTTGAGGCATATCAAAATACATGACTTTGAGTTATTTCATGAAGGGAACGTCTATTAGGTGTTTTTGACTTTTAGATTATGTTGGGGCTAATGTAGAGCTATCGGATGGTCATTTTTTTGTTCAAATCTGATTAGTATTGGCCGAGATATCACATAAAGTTATGTCCTTGCAAAATTGGCCATCTTTGACCAATTTTGCCTTACCCTTACAGGTTAAACAATTAGCTGACAATTTTTGGGTCAGACGTTTTTGCTGATTTCTGCACGTAGAGTCAAGCTAAAACATCAAGTAAGAGCTCAAACGATAGAAAATTTTTTGCTTTACAATAATAACAACTGTTACAAGTAGGTTTATTTTGAAAGAGATGGAGATATTATTGAAAAAGCATCAAAATCTGACAAAAAATGTTCTGTCGTTTTGAAACGTCTAGTGTTGATCAAACCAAACAAGATTAGTACCATTCGATGCGTCTTTAAATTCTGTACAAGTTTGATATATACTTAACTGGATGTTTATTAGCAACAATTGCCAAGTTTAGGTCATTACAAATCTCTGGATGCATACATCCTCATTTTAAACAGTAGTGGTTTCAATCTCAGTTCAATGTCAGCAACTATGCCTGGAGAAAGCTTCTCAATGCATCATCTTTTTTAGATTGGGAGCATGGCATAACGCACATAATAAGTTGCGAATCTATTGTTATAGAGGGATACTTTACTTGTTAATGAGTGTTGTTTTCAAGACTGGGTAATTGTAGCTTACTTTTTCTTGTTTCGTTTATGCATTCGAAAATGAGGCATGCATCTACTCCCAGCTAAATTGTGGACTCCCCAATGTCAATTATCTCGACAACAAGGCCTTTCTAATACCATGTCCTCAGCTAAAAGTTGCCTCATTTTAATCGTACTACAATAGTTTTAGGTTATCTCATATTGTGTATGGGACCTCATATCTGGTCATAGATGTTGGAAATGATTTTCAAGTTTTGACTTTTGGACTTTTGGACGATCAAACATCGAGATTTTAAATATTGATGCTACAGCTTTGAAATTAGCATGTTTATATAACCAATTTTTGTGAGGAATGTGAAAATGAAATTGGATTTTGAATAGAATGAGTTGTTGGTGAGAAATGAACGAGTTGTGAAAAAAGCAAAATCTGACGAGATGCTACTAATAAAAGTCATTGGATTGATATATGAATGTTGGTTGTACGTATAGCAAAAGTTGTTTGAGGTACTTTGATTGACTAGTACGTGTTAGATTTGAGTTTGTAATAGACAATGTGAAGCAGTAAGACGGGAAAATGTGAAAAATGATCCAACTTTGGATGAATATTTCTCCATGATTTACTAAGTGAGTCAATGTTGCGTAGTGCTTGACTTTTGTTTCTCTTTTAATTTTCTATACGATGGTATGGTTATTATTAGTGTTTTCAAAAATATGTCGGGTAGTGCCCGCTTGAGGCATATCAAAATACATGACTTTGAGTTATTTCATGAAGGGAACGTCTATTAGGTGTTTTTGACTTTTAGATTATGTTGGGGCTAATGTAGAGCTATCGGATGGTCATTTTTTTGTTCAAATCTGATTAGTATTGGCCGAGATATCACATAAAGTTATGTCCTTGCAAAATTGGCCATCTTTGACCAATTTTGCCTTACCCTTACAGGTTAAACAATTAGCTGACAATTTTTGGGTCAGACGTTTTTGCTGATTTCTGCACGTAGAGTCAAGCTAAAACATCAAGTAAGAGCTCAAACGATAGAAAATTTTTTGCTTTACAATAATAACAACTGTTACAAGTAGGTTTATTTTGAAAGAGATGGAGATATTATTGAAAAAGCATCAAAATCTGACAAAAAATGTTCTGTCGTTTTGAAACGTCTAGTGTTGATCAAACCAAACAAGATTAGTACCATTCGATGCGTCTTTAAATTCTGTACAAGTTTGATATATACTTAACTGGATGTTTATTAGCAACAATTGCCAAGTTTAGGTCATTACAAATCTCTGGATGCATACATCCTCATTTTAAACAGTAGTGGTTTCAATCTCAGTTCAATGTCAGCAACTATGCCTGGAGAAAGCTTCTCAATGCATCATCTTTTTTAGATTGGGAGCATGGCATAACGCACATAATAAGTTGCGAATCTATTGTTATAGAGGGATACTTTACTTGTTAATGAGTGTTGTTTTCAAGACTGGGTAATTGTAGCTTACTTTTTCTTGTTTCGTTTATGCATTCGAAAATGAGGCATGCATCTACTCCCAGCTAAATTGTGGACTCCCCAATGTCAATTATCTCGACAACAAGGCCTTTCTAATACCATGTCCTCAGCTAAAAGTTGCCTCATTTTAATCGTACTACAATAGTTTTAGGTTATCTCATATTGTGTATGGGACCTCATATCTGGTCATAGATGTTGGAAATGATTTTCAAGTTTTGACTTTTGGACTTTTGGACGATCAAACATCGAGATTTTAAATATTGATGCTACAGCTTTGAAACTAGCATGTTTATATAACCAATTTTTGTGAGGAATGTGAAAATGAAATTGGATTTTGAATAGAATGAGTTGTTGGTGAGAAATGAACGAGTTGTGAAAAAAGCAAAATCTGACGAGATGCTACTAATAAAAGTCATTGGATTGATATATGAATGTTGGTTGTACGTATAGCAAAAGTTGTTTGAGGTACTTTGATTGACTAGTACGTGTTAGATTTGAGTTTGTAATAGACAATGTGAAGCAGTAAGACGGGAAAATGTGAAAAATGATCCAACTTTGGATGAATATTTCTCCATGATTTACTAAGTGAGTCAATGTTGCGTAGTGCTTGACTTTTGTTTCTCTTTTAATTTTCTATACGATGGTATGGTTATTATTAGTGTTTTCAAAAATATGTCGGGTAGTGCCCGCTTGAGGCATATCAAAATACATGACTTTGAGTTATTTCATGAAGGGAACGTCTATTAGGTGTTTTTGACTTTTAGATTATGTTGGGGCTAATGTAGAGCTATCGGATGGTCATTTTTTTGTTCAAATCTGATTAGTATTGGCCGAGATATCACATAAAGTTATGTCCTTGCAAAATTGGCCATCTTTGACCAATTTTGCCTTACCCTTACAGGTTAAACAATTAGCTGACAATTTTTGGGTCAGACGTTTTTGCTGATTTCTGCACGTAGAGTCAAGCTAAAACATCAAGTAAGAGCTCAAACGATAGAAAATTTTTTGCTTTACAATAATAACAACTGTTACAAGTAGGTTTATTTTGAAAGAGATGGAGATATTATTGAAAAAGCATCAAAATCTGACAAAAAATGTTCTGTCGTTTTGAAACGTCTAGTGTTGATCAAACCAAACAAGATTAGTACCATTCGATGCGTCTTTAAATTCTGTACAAGTTTGATATATACTTAACTGGATGTTTATTAGCAACAATTGCCAAGTTTAGGTCATTACAAATCTCTGGATGCATACATCCTCATTTTAAACAGTAGTGGTTTCAATCTCAGTTCAATGTCAGCAACTATGCCTGGAGAAAGCTTCTCAATGCATCATCTTTTTTAGATTGGGAGCATGGCATAACGCACATAATAAGTTGCGAATCTATTGTTATAGAGGGATACTTTACTTGTTAATGAGTGTTGTTTTCAAGACTGGGTAATTGTAGCTTACTTTTTCTTGTTTCGTTTATGCATTCGAAAATGAGGCATGCATCTACTCCCAGCTAAATTGTGGACTCCCCAATGTCAATTATCTCGACAACAAGGCCTTTCTAATACCATGTCCTCAGCTAAAAGTTGCCTCATTTTAATCGTACTACAATAGTTTTAGGTTATCTCATATTGTGTATGGGACCTCATATCTGGTCATAGATGTTGGAAATGATTTTCAAGTTTTGACTTTTGGACTTTTGGACGATCAAACATCGAGATTTTAAATATTGATGCTACAGCTTTGAAATTAGCATGTTTATATAACCAATTTTTGTGAGGAATGTGAAAATGAAATTGGATTTTGAATAGAATGAGTTGTTGGTGAGAAATGAACGAGTTGTGAAAAAAGCAAAATCTGACGAGATGCTACTAATAAAAGTCATTGGATTGATATATGAATGTTGGTTGTACGTATAGCAAAAGTTGTTTGAGGTACTTTGATTGACTAGTACGTGTTAGATTTGAGTTTGTAATAGACAATGTGAAGCAGTAAGACGGGAAAATGTGAAAAATGATCCAACTTTGGATGAATATTTCTCCATGATTTACTAAGTGAGTCAATGTTGCGTAGTGCTTGACTTTTGTTTCTCTTTTAATTTTCTATACGATGGTATGGTTATTATTAGTGTTTTCAAAAATATGTCGGGTAGTGCCCGCTTGAGGCATATCAAAATACATGACTTTGAGTTATTTCATGAAGGGAACGTCTATTAGGTGTTTTTGACTTTTAGATTATGTTGGGGCTAATGTAGAGCTATCGGATGGTCATTTTTTTGTTCAAATCTGATTAGTATTGGCCGAGATATCACATAAAGTTATGTCCTTGCAAAATTGGCCATCTTTGACCAATTTTGCCTTACCCTTACAGGTTAAACAATTAGCTGACAATTTTTGGGTCAGACGTTTTTGCTGATTTCTGCACGTAGAGTCAAGCTAAAACATCAAGTAAGAGCTCAAACGATAGAAAATTTTTTGCTTTACAATAATAACAACTGTTACAAGTAGGTTTATTTTGAAAGAGATGGAGATATTATTGAAAAAGCATCAAAATCTGACAAAAAATGTTCTGTCGTTTTGAAACGTCTAGTGTTGATCAAACCAAACAAGATTAGTACCATTCGATGCGTCTTTAAATTCTGTACAAGTTTGATATATACTTAACTGGATGTTTATTAGCAACAATTGCCAAGTTTAGGTCATTACAAATCTCTGGATGCATACATCCTCATTTTAAACAGTAGTGGTTTCAATCTCAGTTCAATGTCAGCAACTATGCCTGGAGAAAGCTTCTCAATGCATCATCTTTTTTAGATTGGGAGCATGGCATAACGCACATAATAAGTTGCGAATCTATTGTTATAGAGGGATACTTTACTTGTTAATGAGTGTTGTTTTCAAGACTGGGTAATTGTAGCTTACTTTTTCTTGTTTCGTTTATGCATTCGAAAATGAGGCATGCATCTACTCCCAGCTAAATTGTGGACTCCCCAATGTCAATTATCTCGACAACAAGGCCTTTCTAATACCATGTCCTCAGCTAAAAGTTGCCTCATTTTAATCGTACTACAATAGTTTTAGGTTATCTCATATTGTGTATGGGACCTCATATCTGGTCATAGATGTTGGAAATGATTTTCAAGTTTTGACTTTTGGACTTTTGGACGATCAAACATCGAGATTTTAAATATTGATGCTACAGCTTTGAAATTAGCATGTTTATATAACCAATTTTTGTGAGGAATGTGAAAATGAAATTGGATTTTGAATAGAATGAGTTGTTGGTGAGAAATGAACGAGTTGTGAAAAAAGCAAAATCTGACGAGATGCTACTAATAAAAGTCATTGGATTGATATATGAATGTTGGTTGTACGTATAGCAAAAGTTGTTTGAGGTACTTTGATTGACTAGTACGTGTTAGATTTGAGTTTGTAATAGACAATGTGAAGCAGTAAGACGGGAAAATGTGAAAAATGATCCAACTTTGGATGAATATTTCTCCATGATTTACTAAGTGAGTCAATGTTGCGTAGTGCTTGACTTTTGTTTCTCTTTTAATTTTCTATACGATGGTATGGTTATTATTAGTGTTTTCAAAAATATGTCGGGTAGTGCCCGCTTGAGGCATATCAAAATACATGACTTTGAGTTATTTCATGAAGGGAACGTCTATTAGGTGTTTTTGACTTTTAGATTATGTTGGGGCTAATGTAGAGCTATCGGATGGTCATTTTTTTGTTCAAATCTGATTAGTATTGGCCGAGATATCACATAAAGTTATGTCCTTGCAAAATTGGCCATCTTTGACCAATTTTGCCTTACCCTTACAGGTTAAACAATTAGCTGACAATTTTTGGGTCAGACGTTTTTGCTGATTTCTGCACGTAGAGTCAAGCTAAAACATCAAGTAAGAGCTCAAACGATAGAAAATTTTTTGCTTTACAATAATAACAACTGTTACAAGTAGGTTTATTTTGAAAGAGATGGAGATATTATTGAAAAAGCATCAAAATCTGACAAAAAATGTTCTGTCGTTTTGAAACGTCTAGTGTTGATCAAACCAAACAAGATTAGTACCATTCGATGCGTCTTTAAATTCTGTACAAGTTTGATATATACTTAACTGGATGTTTATTAGCAACAATTGCCAAGTTTAGGTCATTACAAATCTCTGGATGCATACATCCTCATTTTAAACAGTAGTGGTTTCAATCTCAGTTCAATGTCAGCAACTATGCCTGGAGAAAGCTTCTCAATGCATCATCTTTTTTAGATTGGGAGCATGGCATAACGCACATAATAAGTTGCGAATCTATTGTTATAGAGGGATACTTTACTTGTTAATGAGTGTTGTTTTCAAGACTGGGTAATTGTAGCTTACTTTTTCTTGTTTCGTTTATGCATTCGAAAATGAGGCATGCATCTACTCCCAGCTAAATTGTGGACTCCCCAATGTCAATTATCTCGACAACAAGGCCTTTCTAATACCATGTCCTCAGCTAAAAGTTGCCTCATTTTAATCGTACTACAATAGTTTTAGGTTATCTCATATTGTGTATGGGACCTCATATCTGGTCATAGATGTTGGAAATGATTTTCAAGTTTTGACTTTTGGACTTTTGGACGATCAAACATCGAGATTTTAAATATTGATGCTACAGCTTTGAAATTAGCATGTTTATATAACCAATTTTTGTGAGGAATGTGAAAATGAAATTGGATTTTGAATAGAATGAGTTGTTGGTGAGAAATGAACGAGTTGTGAAAAAAGCAAAATCTGACGAGATGCTACTAATAAAAGTCATTGGATTGATATATGAATGTTGGTTGTACGTATAGCAAAAGTTGTTTGAGGTACTTTGATTGACTAGTACGTGTTAGATTTGAGTTTGTAATAGACAATGTGAAGCAGTAAGACGGGAAAATGTGAAAAATGATCCAACTTTGGATGAATATTTCTCCATGATTTACTAAGTGAGTCAATGTTGCGTAGTGCTTGACTTTTGTTTCTCTTTTAATTTTCTATACGATGGTATGGTTATTATTAGTGTTTTCAAAAATATGTCGGGTAGTGCCCGCTTGAGGCATATCAAAATACATGACTTTGAGTTATTTCATGAAGGGAACGTCTATTAGGTGTTTTTGACTTTTAGATTATGTTGGGGCTAATGTAGAGCTATCGGATGGTCATTTTTTTGTTCAAATCTGATTAGTATTGGCCGAGATATCACATAAAGTTATGTCCTTGCAAAATTGGCCATCTTTGACCAATTTTGCCTTACCCTTACAGGTTAAACAATTAGCTGACAATTTTTGGGTCAGACGTTTTTGCTGATTTCTGCACGTAGAGTCAAGCTAAAACATCAAGTAAGAGCTCAAACGATAGAAAATTTTTTGCTTTACAATAATAACAACTGTTACAAGTAGGTTTATTTTGAAAGAGATGGAGATATTATTGAAAAAGCATCAAAATCTGACAAAAAATGTTCTGTCGTTTTGAAACGTCTAGTGTTGATCAAACCAAACAAGATTAGTACCATTCGATGCGTCTTTAAATTCTGTACAAGTTTGATATATACTTAACTGGATGTTTATTAGCAACAATTGCCAAGTTTAGGTCATTACAAATCTCTGGATGCATACATCCTCATTTTAAACAGTAGTGGTTTCAATCTCAGTTCAATGTCAGCAACTATGCCTGGAGAAAGCTTCTCAATGCATCATCTTTTTTAGATTGGGAGCATGGCATAACGCACATAATAAGTTGCGAATCTATTGTTATAGAGGGATACTTTACTTGTTAATGAGTGTTGTTTTCAAGACTGGGTAATTGTAGCTTACTTTTTCTTGTTTCGTTTATGCATTCGAAAATGAGGCATGCATCTACTCCCAGCTAAATTGTGGACTCCCCAATGTCAATTATCTCGACAACAAGGCCTTTCTAATACCATGTCCTCAGCTAAAAGTTGCCTCATTTTAATCGTACTACAATAGTTTTAGGTTATCTCATATTGTGTATGGGACCTCATATCTGGTCATAGATGTTGGAAATGATTTTCAAGTTTTGACTTTTGGACTTTTGGACGATCAAACATCGAGATTTTAAATATTGATGCTACAGCTTTGAAATTAGCATGTTTATATAACCAATTTTTGTGAGGAATGTGAAAATGAAATTGGATTTTGAATAGAATGAGTTGTTGGTGAGAAATGAACGAGTTGTGAAAAAAGCAAAATCTGACGAGATGCTACTAATAAAAGTCATTGGATTGATATATGAATGTTGGTTGTACGTATAGCAAAAGTTGTTTGAGGTACTTTGATTGACTAGTACGTGTTAGATTTGAGTTTGTAATAGACAATGTGAAGCAGTAAGACGGGAAAATGTGAAAAATGATCCAACTTTGGATGAATATTTCTCCATGATTTACTAAGTGAGTCAATGTTGCGTAGTGCTTGACTTTTGTTTCTCTTTTAATTTTCTATACGATGGTATGGTTATTATTAGTGTTTTCAAAAATATGTCGGGTAGTGCCCGCTTGAGGCATATCAAAATACATGACTTTGAGTTATTTCATGAAGGGAACGTCTATTAGGTGTTTTTGACTTTTAGATTATGTTGGGGCTAATGTAGAGCTATCGGATGGTCATTTTTTTGTTCAAATCTGATTAGTATTGGCCGAGATATCACATAAAGTTATGTCCTTGCAAAATTGGCCATCTTTGACCAATTTTGCCTTACCCTTACAGGTTAAACAATTAGCTGACAATTTTTGGGTCAGACGTTTTTGCTGATTTCTGCACGTAGAGTCAAGCTAAAACATCAAGTAAGAGCTCAAACGATAGAAAATTTTTTGCTTTACAATAATAACAACTGTTACAAGTAGGTTTATTTTGAAAGAGATGGAGATATTATTGAAAAAGCATCAAAATCTGACAAAAAATGTTCTGTCGTTTTGAAACGTCTAGTGTTGATCAAACCAAACAAGATTAGTACCATTCGATGCGTCTTTAAATTCTGTACAAGTTTGATATATACTTAACTGGATGTTTATTAGCAACAATTGCCAAGTTTAGGTCATTACAAATCTCTGGATGCATACATCCTCATTTTAAACAGTAGTGGTTTCAATCTCAGTTCAATGTCAGCAACTATGCCTGGAGAAAGCTTCTCAATGCATCATCTTTTTTAGATTGGGAGCATGGCATAACGCACATAATAAGTTGCGAATCTATTGTTATAGAGGGATACTTTACTTGTTAATGAGTGTTGTTTTCAAGACTGGGTAATTGTAGCTTACTTTTTCTTGTTTCGTTTATGCATTCGAAAATGAGGCATGCATCTACTCCCAGCTAAATTGTGGACTCCCCAATGTCAATTATCTCGACAACAAGGCCTTTCTAATACCATGTCCTCAGCTAAAAGTTGCCTCATTTTAATCGTACTACAATAGTTTTAGGTTATCTCATATTGTGTATGGGACCTCATATCTGGTCATAGATGTTGGAAATGATTTTCAAATTTTGACTTTTTGACTTTTGGACCATCGAACATCGAGTTTTTAAATATTGCCGGTACAGTCTTGAAACTTACAGGTTATTAGTACCATTTCTTGCGTGAAGAGCGAAACTACAAGCGAAATTTATCTAGCTACTGTGGTTGCTGAGATATCCATGATTTCATGATTTCATCGATTCTGAGCAGATGTCACAAGTAAAAGTCATTGTATTGATATATGAATGTTGAATGTATGTATAGTAAAAGTTGTTCAGGGTACTTTTATTGATTAGAGAGTGTTAAATTTGGGTTTGTAATAGATGAAATGACGTAGTAAGAAGGGAAAATGTGACAAATGATCCAACTTTGGAAGAATATTTCTCCATGATTTACTAAGTGAGTCAATGTTGCGTAGTGCTTGACTTTTGTTTCTCCTTTAATTCTCTATACGATGGTATGGTTATTTTTAGTGTTTTCAAAAATATGTCGGGTAGTGTCTGCTTGAGGCAAATTAAAATACATGACTTTGAATTATTTCATGAAGGGAACGTCTATTAGGTGTTTTTGACTTTTAGATTATGTTGGGGCTAATGTAGACCTATTGGATGGTGTTTGTTTTGGCCAAATCCGACAAGTCCTTATGAAGATATAGCCAAAAAACCCTACTCAGGGAAAATTCTTGATTTCGTCTATTTCTGACCTATGAAGGCAAGGTCCCAAATCGTATCTGAGTTTTTTGGTCAGATGAATTTTGTGTATTTCTCCATGTAGAGTTAAGCTAGAGCCTCGAGTAAGAGCTAAAACGATAGGAGACGTCTTGCGCTACAATAATGGCTAGTATTGCAAGCAAGCTTATGTTGACAGAGATGGAGGTATTATTGAAAAACCACCAAAATCTGACGAAAAACGTTTTGTCTGTTTGAGAAGTCTAGTGTTGATCAAATCAGACAAAAGTAATGTCATTCGATGCGCCTTCAAATTCTAGACAAGTTTGATATAAACTTGAACAGATGTTTCTTAACAACAATTGCCAAGTTTAAGTCATGACAGAATTCATCATGAATAATGCCTCATTCGAAGCAATATGGATTTCAACCTCAGTTTGATATCAGCTACCCTATATCCAGAGTACACCCGTGACGTCAAGTTTGCAGCATTTTCTTTCTTTCCCATTCCCCCGTTTTTTCTTTTTTCATACCCTCGTTTTTAATACTACTTTTACTGCTAAACCTATTATTCATCTTGTTATTGAAGGCAATAGCAGAAAGGTTATCAAGCCTATGATTGTTGTTAGTTGTTAGCATAATATGGAGGTGAGTGTATTTACTGTATCGATTGTCCAAGTCTATTATTAATTAATTATTCTTTTTCTTTGTTGACTAGAATAGCTACTACCGACGACTGCTTCAAAACAAAAGAAAAGAACAACGCAACAACTGGTGAACACTGCTTCGACTTTTTACGTTGTTATTGCCACCACCACCGCCACCACTGCTTCTCTGAATACGACGGTATGTACCATTAGTTATTATGTTTTATTGAAGCGTAACTAAATGAATTCTCACTTATTTTTAGGAAATGGTTGTGTATATCCTAAACTCCAGCAGCAAGACCTCTGGTGCTATTTCTCGCTGCTTTGACACTCTCTGCAGCATGTCGTCATTTGCAATGCTGTTTTTGCCTGGTTTAGTGCTGTCTGCAACAAGTCATTAGTAGCGTTGTTCCTCTTCTCTGGTTTGGTGCTGTCTGCAAGTTATGGGCAGTGCTTTTTCTTTCTCGATTAGTGCTATCTGCAAGTCATTTATAGCACTTTTTTTTGTCTGGTTTGGTGCTGTCGTCAGCAAGTCATTCGTATTGCTACGTTATTTCTCGACGAGTTCAATGGATCAGGTTAGTCTCAATGGTGTCTGGTGTTCAGTGATATCTTACTGATTACACAAACTTGACAGAATATAGGCAGCAAGAAGCACAACAAGAAGGTGGTGTTCCAGAAGAATACTAGATGATGCAGAACCTGTCGTGAATTGTTCATCAAGTAAGTATAAATGACGTAGATTGTTGAATACATTACTGACTACTATTACTGTATCATTTAGATGTGATATGTTGGCAACAACAAGTATAAGGTCACGACGACGACTAATGGATGATTAATGCTCGATACTACTGGATGCAACCGGAACTGATAACAGTCGATTAGGTAAGTACTATATATAATATGATGGCGTTGATTGAGGTAGTAGAATGCGATACTAATTATATTATTTTGACTATCTTTTATAGGCAACAAGTGTATAGCAATGACCATGGACACTACTACTGCTGGATGATGCTGCTGCAAGATATTAGTCAAGTTATGATTTTTTTTGTCGAGAACAACCATAGCAATAGTTGTAGATACAACCCATTATTATTCATTTTTGATTGTTTATATTTCTCCCCTTTTTATTTGCCTTAACTCTCTTTTTTCTTTGGCTTTTCGCCCTTATTTCTTTTATTTTTCATCTGCATGTAACGTTATTACCCTCACTATTTTCCTTTCTTTCTATGTTTCTTTGAAGCATACCTTTTTTTTTTTACGTTGAGTGGATGTGCCTATCACTGAAGCTCAACAATAACAAGATTCCGAGGCTAGGATTAGATAGGCTGGTCCAAACTTAATTGTTGATTCTACTTACTTAGCGACAGTTGAGGGTCTTAATAAACATAATTCCTCACGTTAGGGGTGTAGTAAGGCACGCTCTAGCACCTGAGGGGTGGTCTAATTGAAATACTACCTGATTGCATTTTTGGGTAGTACTTCAAATTCCGCCTAACATCGTTGCAAAGGAGAACTATGGCAAAATTTTTCTAGGTTTTCTTTGTATATAGAGGTAATAAATAGATATAGCTTTTCTACGTTTCTGGGCTGTTTCATGCGTTGTTTTCATTATTTGAAGTGATTTGAACACTATACTATGCAGAGGAACATGTAAAATTCTATAAGGAGTGCAGTGAAATCAGGTTTTAAAGAGATTTCACAGAAAAAAATATAAAAAGCAAAATGATAAATACAATTAAAATCAACTGTATTTTATTTGGTTTTAATAAAACTGAAGATTCCTGGATTTGAGTAAAAAATAAGAGTATTTATAACAATTGAACATTGGCTCGTAGCATGAGTTTGATAGAGAGTAATAGGTTGTACTATTGCGGTAGTCAGCGTTTGTTATTGATGCCTTGGATTAAAGGGGTAATTGCTGTAGAGCATTGACCATAAAGGTAGATCTGCGTAACCTTGATTGGGCTTTGATGTGCTATCGTCATAGCAGCATGAAATGTAACCTTGTGTTCTAAGGTGTGTTGTTTTGTTATTATATAGAAAGTGTTCCTTTTGTAGGATACTGTACAACTATGGCATCTGGGCATAGTTGACGAATTCGAATATGTTGTTATTGATTTGGTTTTACTTTGAATTGGATAAAGAGAACATACACTTATGACAAACAACATTAGTGGGAATGGATACACTGTGATCAAGAGTGATTCATTCACACGATGGGAGTGATAAGGGTGTTTCTTCATTTTAGTATTTTCGAGGTTGTTTGTATATATATTTAGAAAGGTTTATTATGTGATTCAAATAGCATGAATGCTCATGAGCGGTATTTGATGAACTTTTGTATTTCAGTAACATTACTTTGAGGGCGCTAATTCCATTACAAGGAGCAAGTAAATTTGGAAGTTTGACTGAAAATTGAGTATGTTTATGTGAAAAGCAAGCGCTGATTGGTTTTAATAAACAAATAATAGACAGAAAAGTACAACATTTTGTACCGAATATCAAATTATATATTTATTAGCTACTACAGGATTGAATGCCGTTCAAAACGAGTGTGAAAATCCGAATACATCATTTATATTCATTATTTGAAAGTGCCGCAGTACCAGAACCTTGCTTTAGGAGAGAAGGTAGTTGTATAAGCCTTGAACCAGTAAACAAGAGCTTGGTGGATAAGAGTTTACAAGTTACCAGTTTGACGGGAGCCAAGTTACAAAAGACGGATTAAATGTTCTTTAAGGTAGATTTGGTGCAAGAGCACTCATCAGAGCTAAGCCCCACTTTCAGAAACAAAATCCCATAAGTTACCACAATGCAGGATTGTAACCGCACAAAGATATAGATTAGCCATCATCTGATACCATCACTTATGTCTCTTTTCCATATCTAAATAAAGATATCATAATATACTACGCTGCTATGCCGACTCATGCGGTGATATCAAATGATAACACGCCTTCACTGCTATTATAATTTGATTAATGTCTCAAACAGTGTTGATACTAAAGCCTTCGACTCTGAACCATTCTATTGTCGCTTGGGGAGGTTTATAAATATGCAAACGGGTTCTTAGTTGCTTCGTTTGTCATTGAGCAATTCAGCTAGTACAACTATAAAGAAAAGCTGCCACTACACAAGTGTTTAAATGCTTTTTTTCTCTGGAGTTTATGAATATAATTAACCATCTCTATTAATTGTATTTTACTTTCTCTTACTCATTCTAAGTAATGGTATTACGTTTAAAATCCCACAATCCTTTCTTCAACATCTTTTTTTTTTTTTTTTTTTTTTTTTTTTTTTTCATTTCGCTCTCTCAAGTTTACATTGGGGAAAACATGTTTTTCTTTAACAAAGACATAGAAAGGTCTATGTGTTGCTCAAGCCTTTTAAAAAAAAAAAGTTAGAACGTGTACTGAGAAACACGGATTCATAAGTTGAATTATAAACGGATTCGTTTAACAAGAGATAGCTTTAAGGACAAAACACGACACAATTTTGGCTGATAGCCGCTAAGGATGACCTACTTGGAACCATTTAATGGAGTTTTTGATGAAAATAAAGGTTAGATTACAATAAGTCTATAATAATTGTAATTGTAAAAGTGTTACTGACAACATACATTTTTATACGACAATGACATCTTGGAAAATTCTGCTTGAAAACCAACAGCCATGAGTTTAAAGCCACAACAACCAGGACGATACTCTTTGGAAGCCAATGTTATAATCAAAGATTTCAGTCGACTAGTAGGCCAAACAACAAAAGAGTTGTATTCTTAGTCTATTGATTTACAACAAAATTGCTATTCTTCTTTGTTATTATCAAATACGGATACTCAATGATCTAAAAACATAGGACACTGTCCTTTTTTAAATGTGCGACGCTTTTCTATTTTTTTTCTTGCGATATCATTTTGCCAACCGGCGTATATCAGTTCATTACTACTCGATTTTAATCCTACATGGAATTCCAGGGTTTTCCACGTATTCATAGTATATTTTATGCAGTATTTGACATTATCAAGGGTACTGTTGTAAAGCACCAAGTACCGGAAGGAAGTATTACACCACAGAGTGGACCTTCATCATTGTCTGATTCTATCACCATCGACCCCACACACAATGGAAAAACGCTGATTGATTTTGAAGCCATCAGCGAATATATTATCCCTAAAAAGCAACTGTATAAACGTCTTGTTACAATATGCACCAATGGATACAAAGTGATGGGCTGTCCTGTCGTTTTACACGATCATGAACGTTATCAACACTTTCGAAATGAGTTTCGGTTCAATTTATGTTTTGTATTTGAACAAGATGCAGAGACAAGCAGTTATGAAGCTGTCGTGAGGAAACTGTCAAGAGTGTTAGAAGGTCTGGAGGTATGTTCAAGCATCAAAATACCGGTTGCATTCATGCTGAACGATTAAATAGCTAGAGTGTAACTTTTTGTCGAACGAAGTTGGATCAGAATCACAGACAGTACAAAATGTCATTGAACAGCTGTTTGAAGATTTGAATAGTTATTGTGAATGTCAAATCCCGATAAGTAAGTATCATGTAAGCCAACACATATACGGGATGGCTGATGTAGTTTCGCCATGGTAGATGAATTTAATACAATTAATTTGAAACTATTCCCGACGTATCCGAACCCACAAACCGTATACAACTACCATGTACCAGTATGCACAGTGGATGTGAACAAGATGATGAACTCAAATTGGGACATTACAGTGCAAAAAGTGGCCAGCCATATTAACGGTGTCAATCATGTCAAACGCATAGCAGAACTAGCCAATGTAAAGCCAGAATGGACAAGACAAAGTATGGAACACATGATGTACTATGGCTGTATTATCATGACAGATATCTTTCAATATTCGAATGTTTATGCTGTAAAACCCGAAATTACACGTTTATTCGACGCTAAATATGGACTTGCACAAG
The DNA here is from genome assembly GCA_037974945.1 of Mucor circinelloides. Lineage (NCBI taxonomy): Eukaryota > Fungi > Mucoromycota > Mucoromycetes > Mucorales > Mucoraceae > Mucor > Mucor circinelloides. The sequence goes on along the minus strand of JBBNAA010000005.1, from coordinate 1,772,448 downwards.
AGTGTTTACGCTATATTATGCTTCCTAGTAAGTAACTGTATGTTTTATTTATAAATCTGTTTTGATTTCTTACACTTCTAATTTAGATGCACCAGAAATTTCGATTGAGAGGATATATGCTCTTTATTGTGGCTTAAAGTACGGTTTAACTGTGAAAGATTGGATTGAGGAACAGCAGTTGACGCTACTGCATATTGATGAAAGGTATTTTGATCTATAATTAGTGCGTGCGTTGACTAATAGAAAATGGTAAGACGTGTTATATCATTTGGCGTGATCAAAGGGCTCATTTACCGAGTGCATAAATATCCAATTTTAACAAGCACAACACCGCAAGAAAATGAACAATTTCACTTTCCATCAAAACAACAATATCATCGGGTTGTCAATAAGTATACGGGTATGCCTATCCATTCTGATATCATACCATTTCTTGATGGCAAGCATCACTATGATGAGATTTGCACCGAATTAGAGTGTTCACCGCAAGAACTGGACGAGCAATTGGGTTGTACACAGCAATTGGAAGACTCAACTGCCACTGCTACGAATGGTAACACTGATAATATTGTTGAAACACTGTACGAAGGCATCGCTGAGGATAAACAAAACGAGGAAGGGCTTTCACAGTGGAGTGTGGAGTTCATATTTAGATGACTTTAGATTAATGTATGTGTATTGTCAGATCTACAATAAATTCAGGGGGTGAAGGTCGTTCAAAGAAACAGATCTCGGTAACCATTGCAACAACGAGATGATGGTTGCTAATGATACACAACAGACATTCAGATCCAGACTTTGATTATATGCCTGAGAGCTAGAAAGAGCATGCTATTTATAAAGGATTCAGTGCAAAATCAGCGTGTTTTGGGCTTGTCGTCCTTGTCCTACATGAAACCAAAATTTGAAGAGTATTTTTAGCTTGTAGTACAAGGATCGACGAAAAGGAAAGATCAAGCACACTCCAATAATACAAAGAGTCCTTACAGTCTTTCTGTTATTTCCATTGTTTCCATTTAATTGCTCCTTGAAATTACTATTTTATATAACTTGTGTTGTATTAATTTTTTTCTGATTGCAACTCGAGCCTTGTTATTAATAGATTTTCTGTTTGCCATGTATATAAAATAAACTAGATTTCTATGCACAAAGAATCCCTTTTTTTACATCTTCTTTTTCTCTCTTGTACTTTCCTTTATTCATTTAGACTCTCATTTAGACAACAACAACCAACTCAAAACACAACAAATATGATCTTTAATAAAAATATGTTGATTGCAACTGCTGTTGCTCTTGTAGCTTCAAACGGTGCTGTCATGGCACAATCTTCTGCCACTCCTGCTACCTCTGGAACTGCTGCTGCTGAGCCTGTCTATGCTGTTCCCAATGCAAAGATTGCCTGGAAGGAATCATACCCTTCTGGCGCCTCTAAGCCTGTACCCAAGCCTGAATGGTTGGCTTTGGTCAAGGAAGATCCTCTCTTGAAAGTCTCTCCCAATGTTCTCACTGTTGGTAAGTTATTGCAATATACCTTTTTCTGATCTAAGTCTAAACACACAATGCATAGATGGCATCATCCAAAATGCTGATCCCACCGGCAAGAACACCCACTGTAACTGGACTTGGGATGGTTGTGTCAAGCCTACTGATATTGTCCACTGTACTGACAAGACTATTTGGGGAACCGTAAGTTGAAATGCAAAAAAAAAAAAAAAAAAAAAAAAAAAAGGTCTCGACCAAAACGTAATTTGATCCCAACATTTACCTATAGAGTTTCGATGATGGACCATACGAGATCACTCGTGAGCTCTTGGCCTTCTTGAAGACCATCAATGTCAAGGTCACCTTCTTTGTCGTTGGTAAGCAAGTTACTGCTTGGCCTGAGATTCTCAAGGAAGCCTACGATCAAGGCCATGAAATCGGTATCCATACTTGGTGAGTGGCTCTTATTTCTCGCGCTATAGTGTTGATTATTAATTACTATATTAGGTCTCACGCTGAATTAACCACCATCTCTAATGAAATGATCATTGGTGAATTAAAGTGGACTGAAACTGCTATTAAGGAAGTTCTTGGTGTTACTCCTCGTTTGATGCGTCCTGTAAGTCCTACCTACATCTTTCTTGTTAAACAGACCCCCCCCCCCTTATTAAACTTATTTTACATTACAGCCTCGCGGTGACCTTGATGATCGTGTTCGTTACATTGTAAGCCAACTCGGTTATACTCCTGCCATGTGGTCCGTTGATTCTCAAGATTGGAGAATCACTGCTGGTGGTCAAACTGAGGCTGGTCTTTTAGCAAATGTTACCCAATGGGCCAACACTGCCGCTTCCTTGACTCAAGGTGGTAACTCTTTGATGCACGATTTAAACAACATCACTGTTGGTGCTGCTATCAAGGCCTTGCCTATCTTACATCCTCACGTCAAGTTGAGCCCTGTTGGTGTTTGTGCTGGTTGGAATAACGCTTCTTATCTCGAATCTCCTGGAGCTTCTGCTGTTGCTCCTGCTGCTTCCTCCGCTGCTACTCCTGCAGCCACCACCGCCGCAAATGCTGCTACCAACAATCCCACTGCAACTGCTGCCCCTGCAGCAAAGAAGGTCGCTGAGAGTGGTGCTGCTGGATTCCAAAACCCCATTGTCTACACAACCGTTGCTGTTGCTCTCTCTGCATTGATTTCCAACATGTTTTAAAATCACATCTATCTTCTTTTTATTTGCTACAAGTATCTATTCGTCTTTTTCTATCCCATTTGTATTTTTTAAATATCAATTAAATTATAATACCATTTAATATGTAGAATACTACGCGGTTTCTATGGTGATTGTGTTGGACTATTCATCTATATAATAGTGTATTAGTAACTCGTTTGAATACCATTATGAGCCCTTCCTTGCTTTTCGAATGATTTTGCCAACTGCCTGAGACAAGGCTGGAGCTGATAAATCAACACAATGTCTGTTGAAATCTGAAATGAATGTCCATGTTGTATAGTCGCATTTGATCTTTCAGCCTCAAATATAGTGGCTAAATGTCAAATTACACAATTCTGTAATTTGCCATGTCTCTTCCAATTGACAAAATCCTTCAAATGACCCCAAGCAAATATCACCTTTAAAAAAAAACAAGGAGGGGTTCATATACATCCAACTTACAGTCTGAGAGAGTTCTGCAAATTTGTTGCTGACAAGTTCAGCATGCTTCAGAAATCTATCAGCACATCTTTGCACACAAGCAGCCTAAACAAATCCCAATTGAATAACTGCCACGCTAATACAATCATGTTGACTTTCATACTTCTCTTCCTGTAACTGCTTTGGTAGTAAAGTCGTTTGCACATTCCTTGAAGCAGCGATCAACCACACCAGTGAACATGTTCATGAAATCTGTCACCTAGTAGTGTCGCATCAGTATCTGCTCATATATGCATATTAGTCGTCTTACTTGCTTTTGCTCAACCATGGCATTGATTTGAGCTTGTTCAGCTTGATTGAACCTTGAGGTATCCATAGTATATATATATAGTGATAGAGTAGCAAAGAAAAATATATAAAAAAAAAAAATTCAAGCGAGGGTAAGGGGTGGCTATCATTGCCTGAGGAGATCGAATTCACTCACCATCAGATAACAGCGAGTAAAGTTCGAGGCATGAACGAGATTTCATCCATGTTGCTTGATACACACGTGCCGAGGGTTGTCTATAAGATCATCCATTGACTCAATCCCCTTTCTCTTTTCTTTTCTCTCTCTTTTTTTTTTCTCTCTCTCTTTTTCAATTTGCTTTCTTTCCATTAGAGAAAGAGAGAGATTACAGAAACACAGCATCCTATATAGAGGTTGGTCAATTTGAAGCGGGGCATCTATAACGAGAGAAAAAAAGTATATTAAGTGTTTTCTTTTTCCCTTGTTGCTTTACTCAACTCATAGTTGTATGAATCATTATGACCTCTTATCAACAATCACAATCACCTGCTGCTCCAAGTGGACCTTCTACTTCATCTACCAGTACGCGTAACTCAAAATTAGACCAAATCATTCAAGTAAGCTTTCTCGACGAGTCCACCAGATTGAATTCATGCTGAAATGATCCATTTAGAATTTTTATACCAAAACTGCACAAATTGTTATTCAGGCACGATGTACTCCTACTCATGATGCAAGATATGGAAAATCAACCAGCTTAAAGGGATCCACGACGACCAAAAAGATGAACAAATGGGTAATTGGAACTTGGTTCTTGAGAGTGAATTGTTTTCTAACATACAGGATACAGTTCAATATAGCAACAGAAGATGTAGAGCTATTACGAGAAGATTTGAAGTACTGGAGAACGATGGCGGTGCAATCCACAGAGGATAAGGAACCACCGCCCATGATACTCGACATTTACCTGGATACATCAAGCCTGTCTCACAATCAATCACTGGTGGTGGCAGATGATAATTTGAGGTGGGGATGTGTAGAATTAAAGACTGCGGATGCGCACCATATAGACCGTATCTTGATTGAATCATGGGAATTAACCTTAAAGTGAGTTGTGCACTATCATCATCTGTAGAAAGATGGTGCTTATCTGACCCTTTTGCACAGACATCCCTATCCTGAATATGCCGTGGATCTACCCAATCTATACAAACGCTCTATTGTATTCTTTCGATCATTGCATTCGCTCACTCGATTATTACCTAGTTATGACCTCTATCGTAAATTACACAAGTCGAACGATGCAACACATTCATTGTCCATAGGATACCGATTATCGACCTCATCAGGACACGGAAAATCAACAGAGATATCGCTTGGTAAAGAGGTGTACAATGTGGGTGATGCCCTGCGTATTGACTTGCGGTTCTAATAGATACTCCCATTATTGAAAGCGATGCCCGCAAGCCAACCAAGTTATACGAATTCAACGATATTGTTACACCAATTGGGTAAATTGAGAAGATCATCAAAACATTACCCACCTACTCATACAAGACTTTTCTATCGTAGAACTTTCAAATTGAATGTGAATTATCGACGAAATTGTGATTTCAGGATTGAGGATTCAGAAAGAGATCTCAGCGCTCAATTCATTGACATGGACGAACAATTCTTTACACCGACCATGGCTAAATATCAGCAACAGCAACAGCTACAGCAGCAGCAAGGGAAGCAAAAGCAAAAGCAGCAGCAAGATACCGATGACTACTTTAGGCCACCCACTGCAACCACAGCCGCTCGCCCTGTCTCTATGTTAACTCAATCCTCACCAAGAGCGTCTTTGGAATCGAAATTGGTAAGCATTGATGCTTGTAGTCAAGAGAGAGATCAGCCGAATCATTTATACCAAATATAGGAAAATGCTATGAAGCAATCTCATGCAGATGACGACTATAGACCTTCATCACTGAACAGCATGTCCAAACACCCGATAGACACATCTGCAGCCAGACCTTTCAGCAGCAGTTCTCGAAACCCCACTGCTGAATCACCGACGACTACTTCTGCAGCAGGGACACCTTCCAGTCGTAGAGCATCAGCGCCCTTTGTCGTATCGCCTTTCAAATCTCCATTTTTGTCATCCTCGCCACAAGCCGAGTCTATTTGTAAGTGTATACAGGGTATTCTCTATCTTACGTTTACACTAAACCTCACTCATTTGTAGTCACAGGCGCTGGCAGTGGCGGATCCACTCGCCACTACTCATCTACCGTCTCATCTGATAGATCTCGGCCTGTGGATAGCGGATCATTTGGCCGAAAGATTGAGTTTTCTTCAAGTTTTGATAAATACAAATCGAGCCCAACAAATCGTACAGCAACAGGAGACTCTCCTTCGAGTGCAAGCATGATGCGAAGATGGTCTCGTGCCAGTGATCATAGTTCAATCAACATGAAGGCCGAGCATGACAACGATGGTGACGATGACGATGACGATGATTTAGCGAAATTTGTCAAATTTGTGGGCTCCAATCAAGAACTACGCTTGTTCCAAGATCAACGAAGCAACAGTACTACTCAAATGCTGTCTTCTGCATCTGACAGTGTGAGCAGTGCTGGCGGTGGTGGTAGTGGTGGTGGCGGTGCAAGCAGCATGATGATGGGTGCCTCCATGTCGAAAAAAGCAGCGTTGTCTCATTTTCAAAGCTTGCGAGATACACACAACTCTCTTTCAGATTCGCTTACATCCAGCATGTTGATTGGCAACGCAAGTGCAAGCAGCGCAGGCGGAGGAGCAGGCGCTGGCAGTGCGTCCACATCATCACAACAACACGATCCAGTCACTGGCATCTCGCCTGTGTCATCCACTTCTTCAACAGGTCGCTCTTATCAACCTATTATACCGTCTCCATTGCACGCTGAGCAAAGGTCAACATCACCTGTTCATATACCTCGCAGTTTCCCTCAGCTTCGATCCTTGACAAATCCACAGAATGCTCTCAGACTGGCTAGACTGAATCCAGGTGAAGGCCCTCATCATTCACAGCAGCAGCAGGCGGAGGAGGATGACAATGATGAAGAGGATGATTGCCATTGTGATAGACGTCGTCGCCGCCAAAGCAGAAGGGAAGACACATCCGCTTCCTCCTCGTATGGATCAGGTAACAATGATTTGTCTGCTTTCTCCACCTATCCTCAAGACCACCATAACCAGCATTTGAACATGCTGAGAAACACAGCGGCTGCCACAACAGGGCACACGGGTGGTAGAGCCATTGGCACCCCAATCCCTTATGATCGGCCTGTGCCAAGAGACGGTTCAAGTGGAGGACACCCACAACAACAACAGCAGCAACGACAAGAGCAAAGAAGATCCATAGTAGGCAGCGATCGGTACCAGTTGCAAAGATCACAGCATAATATGGACAGTAGTGACAATAGCTTGATACAGGACAATGCAAATGCCTCAAGCGGACCCAGCAGAGCTAACAATAGCTCATTGATGGACGATGACGACTCGCTGGTATTCAAGATGAGTGAACTTGAATGCGAAGGACCTCCACCACCGCCTTCACCTTCCTTCACAAAGCCAATGTCCTCAACGCCATCTCCTAACAACAAGCAGCACGACCTGTTACGCTATAAAACCAGCGGTGGCAATACACCCAACGTGTTTAGCAATCACAGCAGTTCGTCCTCTGTTGCGACTTCGCCTACCAATGCTACCAACAACCGAGTCAATGAACATTTCCTTGAATTAACACCGACTCCACTTTCTCCGCCTTTATTGCATCGCTTACAAAACATCTCCATGTCGACTGTGACAGAAGAGGAAGAAAGAAACAGCGGATTGCTGAGTGCTAGTGGATCTAGTAACAAGAGTGATTCCAATACGCCCACGAGTAACATGGCGGCAACAACAACAAAGACTAGTCATTTTCCGTTTGATGGATGGTAGACAACAGTAAATATATACATATACACTTGCATTGATAACTACCTTTCTATACATATTTTTCATCAATTAAAATAGAAAAAGGTACCTTTTTTTCGGTGCCTGCAGAATCACTTTCGTTTTTTTTTTATATCTTTCTTCTCTTTATTTTTGAATAATATTTCCTAATCCATGCTCTTTGATATAATCAGAGCCATACTCTTCATATTCTTGCTTTGATACAAAATACTGATTCTTGGTCTCGTCTTGAGCAAACATGGCTGCACCTCTCCAAGCATCCAACACAGGATCTCTGGCTCGTTTCACCTTGATCTTAGTTTCCACAGGATAAATGGTCTTCAGTGATGAATAAAGTCTCTCTGATAATCCAGGCAATTGACTAAATCCACCTGTCAAAAAGATATTCTATAGTACGCACAATTGTCAGCATGGATACATTTTTGACAGCTCAGTAAAAGCGGCATTTACCTTCATTAAACTCTCTCTTTGGCTGATATCAAATGTCTTGACAATGTCATTTACTGTTTCAACTAGACCAGCTTGGTCAAGGCCAATAATGCTAGGTTGGAATAAAACTTCAGGAACTCGAGAACGCTCCACATTGACATGCAATTGATAACTCTGCTCCATGTCTGTTGGGTCATAAGGTGGATAGACGCCTCTCGACAAGAGATGCATTAATGTATTGGTGGGTGAAGACATGTTTTCGTACGAGTGTTCTGGTAAGAACTCGGGGTCGTATTGTAACAGTAAGCTTTCGTATTGATTCAATTCAGACATGTCTTCTTCTTCGTCGTCTGATTCATCATCTCTGCTGATCTCTCTGTAAATGGCCCAATCATCGTCATCTTGACCAAATGTATCTTCGTCATTTCCCTTTCTTCTGCGCTTGCTCTTGGGATCCTCACTGGCCAAGTTGGCAATAGACTTCATACGTAATTGGGATGCACGAGATCTACGATCTGCCAATTCAGAAGCCAAACGTTTACGTTGCTTTAATCGATCCATTACGTTTTGTCGCTTTTGTTTGATTTCAGCTATCCATTCTGCAGGGTTGTTTTGTCGTTTTTGTTCTTCAATGCGTGCTGCTTCCTCGTCTCTTAAGCGTGCTTCTTCCTTTGCCTTTTTGGCTCTTTGACGTGCATCGTAACTGGCTTTCATCAGCTTTTGCTTACGTTTCTCCTTCTTTTCCATCTCGTCCAAGTGTTCGTCAGGGATGTCTACTAATGTTGTGATAGGTGCTTCCTTTTCTTCTACTTCCTCGATACCGAGTTCCTTATTACGAGCACGTTGAATAGCTTTATCTAGTTGCTTGATAGTATCATCCAAATCTGCTTCATTCTTGAAACCTGCTTCCTTGACTTGAGCCTACACAATGCATTAATACCTACGCAATTATTTTAATGTGTTGCAGCTCACCAGCCAATCAATCTTCTTTATAGTGCCCTTTGCATTCTTCAAGTTGGTAAAAGCCTCCATTTGTTGCTCACGAGCTACCAATTTCTCTAGACGTGATTTAGCAGCAGCCTCTCGTAATCGCCTTGAGTTTTCTTCTCTCTTGGCTGCCTGTCTCTCTAATTCCTCGACTGATTTCTCCTCCACCACAGGAGCTGTGTAGGGGAATTGGATGATGCGATCCATCTCTGCAAATCGAGTCCTTGTCTCTAATTTCTTTAGTGTTGCTTGATAGTCGGGTGAAACAAATGCATGCTGGTGAACGAGTTCTTGTGCTTGTGAATTTGTCATTTTGGTAGGGAATGTTGGATATTTGAGTTGCATTAATTTCAGCATGTATTCAGATGATTGAGTGCCTCCGTACGCTATACGTTTGGTCTTTGACAAGACACCTTTGCCACCCAATGTAGGAATGATGTGTGTTGTTGAGTTACCGGACGCTATAACAATACCACCGTCATCATGCGAGCCACCATTGGCATGGTAACTGAACAGTGAGTCAATGCCATAAGCAACAGAAGGGACTTGATAGCCTTCAAACAATAGTTCAGTCATGCCTATCATGGATCGTTAGTATACATCACTACCTGGTTAGTGTCAAATATACACATTACGAGTGCGACTGTATTGAGGTACACATGGAGGCTCTGTCAATACAACAGGGTGATTCACTGTGTGTGTATTGATGCCCAACACCACAAAGATATAATCCAAAATGTGCTCCTATCAACTGCTATCAGCGTCTACATGGCTGTCTCATCGAGTTGATCCGTACCATCTTTTCAAAATCACAGACAATGTTGCTATCAAATGGTGAACGAGCGTTTGATTTGGCAGCAGGGTCAGCCAGCGCGTCCATACCCACAGCTAATACACTTTGGTTGAGTCGTCTATCTCTATATTTCGACACAACATTATCAAATATCACTACACAACGACATTAGAAAAATACGCGTATGAATGGTAGACTAAACCTACTTGCAGGCTCATCTTCTGAAGCCCAACCAGCTCTACAATGGCTGGAGCCTACGCAACAATGGTGAGCGTTGGATTCAAACATGAATGTCAGGTAAATCTACGTTACCATTGTCAATCACGATGGGTGTCTTTGCAGATTGATGACTTCTGTAATCGGTTCTAGGGTAATAAGAAGGAGCATAGTATTCCTTATCTTCAAGTGTGTAGTATCGTGTGATACTGGCTTCAACCATGGTGAATAATTTAAAAAAAGAGAGAAAGAAAGAGCTGTTTCAAAACAATTGAAAAGTCCAATTTTTAAGCACCCAAAGAATTCCTGTGTGGCCAATCATGCCCCATATATGGTAATGATGAGGCATTGGTGGACACTACACTACTATCTTCTAGGTATATTTAACTATACAGTTTTAAGTGTTCCTGTACGCAGCCAAGGACACTATTAATCTACAAAGTATCAAGGCGTTTTTACGTGCAAAGTTTTATTCATCTCCATCGGATAAGCTTTGGATCTAACTGACGGCCCAATTTGATGTTGAATTTGACAAGAGCTTCCTGCAACATGTCCTCTGTAATACAAATATTCTGACGCCCATTCTCCATAGTTTTGCGATAACAGAGTAAGTTAAGTCTTGATAGTGTGTCAATGACATCCTCTTCGTGAATAGACGTCTTGTTCACAATCTCTTCAATAGTGACATCGCCTCGGAAATGCAGTAAAGTCGTCATCAGTGTGGATCCCCAGTATGAATGATAGCCTAGGCTGCCCAAGGGAGACAAGGGCTTCTCGGGCGATCCAATTTTACCTTCATGTTTTGATATTTCATAGCCTAGAATCAACAGCTTGTTAATCCTGTAGAGTCATTGCTTATGTCAAGTCCCTTACTTAGTTCAATTAACAGTCTGCCGTAGCCTTTTCTTTGATGAGAGGGCAGTGTCATGATACAAGCAAGATTATAGTTATCATACGACAGTTTTTCCTATCAACTGTCTAAATGCACAGCACAAGATATACACTGTACTTGACCTACCTTGGAAAAGTAACCAACCATGATTTCAAAGGATTTAAATTTGTGATGGCGTTCAGTGAGCACGTAGAATTTGAATCCTTCCGTGTCGAAATAGAGTGTCTTGACATCAAGGAATAGCTTGGCTATCAAGCATAAATTCTGGCAGTACAACTATGCTTGCCATCGTTAGCCATCCACTGTCCAGTCCAGTCTCTTTTGTAAAATTACCTTGTGCTCTTGTCCATCGATTTCATACACTCTGATTGTGCCATTTGTGTAAATGACCTTTCCCGGCGGTCTTCTCGCTTTGCATTCAGCCTATAAGCTCGCACACATGAATTCCCATTGTCCACAAGAAATCAGAGTAGCATAGCTGCCTACCTTGTGATTGATGAGCTGCGTCTCTCTCTGCATATATCTCAAACAATTGTCACAAATGTAAAGTCTGTCAATAAAGGTTCCAAAGTCTAGTGGGTAAGGCGAGTAGTACCAGGCCTTCATTTCATAAGGCCCATATATAACTGTATCTACATTGACTGGAAGCACGGCTGATGGATCTGATGGTGGTGTAATGGCTCGCTTGATCTTGGTTTCTTCCTATTAATACAGTGTTGGAAAAAAGAAAAGGTGGCTTGTTTGATGAGATGAGGGATGATTTGCGTTCTTGGTCGTATGAAATTTACATTTTTCTCCTTTGTCAGTGATATATCAGAATCTAGCAGAATACAGCAAGTTGTTTAATTCATCATGACATGTGTTTGATGTGCGTCTCTACATTTACTTTGCTTTGCCTTCTTTTTCAGAGCATTTTCATCTAATAGAAAAAAAAAAAAAGAAAAAGAAGCTTGATTTAGCACGGCATGGCTGAAATAAAACGCGCCCTGATGTCTAATCATTACTGTCATAAGATAAAACCCGTTTTCCCCTCGTCATATTTGGCACAGATTTACACTTGAATTCGTTTTTGATGTAGAGAATTGAGAAAGAAGTATTGCAAACCTCTCATCAAGTAGACAAATTTAATCAAGCGGCTATCCAATGTTGCATCTTTTGCTTGGTGTGGTAAAGGACGCTGCTAAAGCGAAAATAGAAGATAATGTGCACAGGTGGTATAGCACCACCTTAAAGCGAGTCAATGGAGAGAATGAGAGAGAGGTCTATAGCAGCTATTATTGCAGACCTGATTTGGCGAATTGTCAGCCAAGTCATGTAGCCCATATCACTGTACATGTGTAGCCCAAGTACATGGCTGATCATGAATTAGATGGCTCGCCCCTTTTCATGTCTAGGAAATTCATGCTTGCTATAAAAGAAAGAGAGCTTTCTGTCAGGGCCTTTGCTGTAAAATCAGATGGTGCCATCTCAAGCGATTCGTTCAGGCATTGCTATATTTTTTATACTCCATTCGGTCGTTCAAACCAACCCAATAAGTGTAAAAAATATTGGCTAATCCTGTGTGAAAATATTGGTAAGCATTTATTGAAATAGGTCCCCACAGTTTTTTATTTTCTTCTTTCTTTCTTATTTCGTTACTAATACACTATTTCTCCAATGCGTGAAGAACTCATCACATCTGCCATCTCATTCTTGTCTGATCCAAAGGTGCAATCAGCTCCATTGGCAAAGAAGGTGTCCTTCTTGGAATCCAAAGGTATGACTTCTGAGGAAATTGAAGAGGCAATGGCACGTGCAAATGGTAAGGCTGCGACGGTATCAACCACAACCACAACCTCAAGTGTGCCTCAAGGCGCTATGGTTCAGCAACCTGGTATGATGATGCAACATGCTCCTCCACCTCTTCCTCCCAGACCTGCTTATGATTGGAGAGATATCTTTATTGCTGCTGTGCTGGCTGGTGGTGTGGGTTATGGTGTTTGGACTTTGGCAAAGGTAAGCATGATATGGGATCTTTTTTTTTTTTTTTTTTTTTTTGTGCAAGTCCATTAAATGCGACATTGTAGCGTCTCTTTGGTCCTTGGTTCCAAGTGCCCACACAAAAAGAATTAGAGGAAGACAAGGAAAAATTAGATGCTCAATTCCAAGCAGGTAAATACATGACATTTTAAGAGCGAGTACGCAAGCATCTCATCTATGAATCGTTAGTGGAGGATTCATTAAAGGAAATCAAGGATCAAACCAACACTGCACTTACCACCGTTACATCTCAAACCAAAAAAGTTGATGATTCCATTACCAACTTGGAGACTGTTCTCAAGGAATTAAAGGAAGGTGATGCACAAAGAGATCAAGAGTTCAAGAATGTAAAGGGCGATATTGACGCATTAAAAGAATTGGTTCCCAAGGTAAAAGAGAGAGAAAATATATAAACAAGATGGCATAGATCTAAATTTCATGTGATAGACTTTGGAACGCAACAAGGAAGCACAAAATGCAGTTTTAGTTGATCTTCAAAATGAAATGAAGTCTCTCAAATCACTCTTGGTGAGTCGTCGTGCTACTTCCAATGTTGTCGATCAAGTGGCTAGTGCACCCACTACACCTGCTGCTACAACTGCTGCTCCTACCACACCTTCTGCTGTTGCTTCACCCACTGATGGTTTATCTTCTCGTCTTTCTGCCACTATCAATGGTAGCGGTGCTCGTGCAGGAATCCCTGCTTGGCAAATGGCTGCTGCTCAATCTTCAGCAAATAATACCACTTCTTCTTCTACTTCTTCATCTTCTAATGCCAATGCTGAACCTGCTGCTTCCACTGACGCTGCTGCCAACTAAAAAGCAACTACCTCATTAATTACTTTTATATATCAATCTGATTTATGTTTTTTTTTTTCTCCCTTTGTATATTGTACAACTGTTTCTTTTTCTTTATATTGAATAAAATAACACTTTCCTATTATTGAGATATGTTGATTGAAAGCTTCGTTGTTGATCTAGTAACCCATATAATGTAGCGCTCAATTTACAAAAGCTGTCTAGATATATAAAAGTATGATGCTCTGAAGGTGTAGAACTCAGAAAACATACTCATTTTGAGAAGCATACGTCAATGATGTAGTAGTTACTTAGAACAATATATTTAAAAAGAACTGAAATAGAAGACATGGTTATTATAAAAGCTTTAAAATTATAGCACGTGCTTTTATTTTTGAAAGTTGTCAACATTGGAGATCAAGTAACCAGATCAGAAAATCGCTCTTGGTTTTAAAACATCTAGCTACAACCCTATAATCCACCTAAAAAGCCCTATTCATCGAGCATTTGAATTGAAGGCTTCTTTGATTTGTCAACAGGCGTACTATTGGGTATAATCAATTTCTCTTCATCACTATCCTCATCATCTTCACTATCTGATTGTCCTGGCTTCTTTTCCTCATAGACACCTAGCCCAAGATTCTAATCAAAGCTCGAGTCAGTGTGTTGTTTGGAAACCTCACTCCAGCTCATTGTTTACCATTTCAATGTATTGACCATCTTCCTCGTCTACATTTTCAATGTCTAATTTGGATGGATCTGCTTTCTCAAGTTGCTCATTGGCATTCTTTAATTGAGGTAAAAAGGCTTGTACTCTAGACAAAACTGACATGTGGATTAGATCATGCGCTTTAGGATACAAGCTGTGGGGTGACGTACTGTCGCTTTGTCCAACGGGAAATGTCTTTTTGTCTCCTGTATCCATCAACATGGATGAAATGTCATTGATGCTCTTGTTGCTTTTACTTGCATTATTGCTGGTATTGACTAGATCATCTACATTGGCAATGTGAGCTTTCTTGAGCGTATCGTTTCAAAGACTCCATTTCATACCGAGCGCTTTCTTTTTGCCACCTACGTTCAAGAGATCTGATGAATGATTTTTATTAGACATGAATGATTTTGATTTGTATATATATAAAAAAAAAAGAAAAGTCTATACATGAAAAAACTAGAATCAAAAAGGCATTACAATGTGACTCTACAACAGTGACTCTACAGCCTTTTTTTTGAATGGAAAAGCCTTTCCAATTGAGTAGCAATTCAAGGTTTCTTTTTTTTTTTCCTATATAATCAAAACTATCGCAACATGGTGAAAGAAGCTGTTCCTAGTGTCAATGAGGTTAATTTTCTTTTAGACGCTCTCAAACAAGGTAGACGTGTTGATGGCCGTGAAGTGTATGACATGCGTTCGCTCGACATCAAATTGGGCTCTGATTTTGGTTACGTCGAAGTGCAACTTGGTAGAACTCGAGTAGCAGCCAACGTATCAGCTGAAGTGGTTCGACCCATGGCAGATAAACCCACAGAAGGTCAGTTCTTGATCAACACAGAGATTTCACCTATGGCTGCTCCATTCTTTGAATCTGGATCGTAATGTATACGCCATCATTGAACCACCTGTCATTATGCTAACATGTCCGATTTGCAGTCGTTCAGAGGAAGAGGTTTTGATCAGTAGAATTGTGGAAAAAGCATTGCGTAGAAGCAGAGCCATTGATACAGAAGGTCTCTGTATTGTTGCAGGTGAAAAGGTGTGGCAGATCCGTGTCGATCTCTTGTTCCTTGATCACGATGGCAACCTTGTGGACTGTGCCTCCATAGCAGCCATTACTGCATTATTACATTTTAGACGTCCAGACGTTACAGTGTCTGGTGAAGAGGTTACAATTGTAAGTGTGGCATGGTGAGATGTATTGAATTGGAGTGTGCTGATTTATCTGTAGCACCCTGTCGATCAAAGAAATCCAGTGCCTTTGAGTATTCACCATATACCAATCTGCATCACATTCTCGTTTTATGATAACGGGTATGTTTGTATATATATATTTTCAAAACAAGGGGTGGATCAAATCAGCTTACATTTTATATCAACAGTGAACTTTTAGTTGTCGATCCCAGCTATCTCGAAGAACAAGCAAAGGAAGGCGATATGACGATTACAATGAATATACACAAGGAAATCTGCGCTTTATCGAAGGCAGGCGGTATACCTTTAGAGATGGATCAAGTTTTGAGATGTTCACAAATTGCTATTCTCAAAGTCACCGAAATTGACGAATTGATCAAGAAAGTACTAGAAGAGGATAAAGAATCAAGGTAAGAATAAGGCAATGCATTGCGTGTAAAAGGAATGGTGGGCTGATTTTTTGTTGGTTTTTCATAGACAAAAAGCTCGTAAATAAATTGTACTTGTTGTGTAAATTTTCTCTCTCTGCATTTTGTGTAATAAAAAAACAACTCATTTGAATTCAAGATACATTATGCTACGTTTCCCGTACAAATCCAAAAAGATCAGGGGGCCTGTACCAAATAAGTCTCAATAGATAAAATGTCGCAATGTTTAGTGTGTAGTTGGGACAAAAGTAGATGCACTTTTTTTATTTGAATTTTTACTGCAGTAAAAAAAAAAAAGAATCGTCTCCAATGGGTTTTGGAGACATGTATATAAAAATGATAGAAATATATGTATAATTGTGTGTATAAAAATGATGTATAATATAAAAGGTAGGTTATTACATTGTCAATCATAGAGTCATATCATAAAAAAAAGGTGAATTCTCTATGATGGAAATTACAATAAATGAGCCTTGCGGAAGTTCTCACCAGCGTAAATGGCGTTCTTGCCCAACTCTTCCTCAATACGGAGCAATTGGTTCAATTTGGCCAATCTTTCAGATCTACAAGGAGCACCCGTCTTGATTTGACCAGTACGGAGACCAACAACGAGGTCAGCAATAGTAGAGTCCTCAGTTTCACCAGAACGGTGAGAAACCATGACACCCCAACCAGCAGCTTGAGAGTCAAGAGCAGCTTGAATGGATTCAGTAACAGTACCGATTTGATTCACCTTGAGCAACAAGGCGTTACAGGCCTTCTTTTCAATGGCAATAGCAATACGCTTGGGGTTAGTAACGGTCAAATCATCACCAACTAATTGGAAATCAGAGTTCTCCAAGAGATGAGCCCAGTTCTCCCAATCATCTTGATCAAATGCGTCTTCAATAGAGACAACTAAAATATAAACAATACATGTGAGTCAACTCCATCAGAGAGGCACACTACTCTTTAAAAAAAAAAAAAAAAAAAAAAAAAAAAACTTACTGGGATACTTTTCAGCAAAGGACTTGTAGAGTTCAGAGAGTTGTTGACCAGTAAGACGATCTTCAGGGTTAGCATTAGGATTCTTGAAATCCAAATCATACTTTCCATCAATGTAAAATTCACTAGCAGCACAGTCCATTGCAATCTTGACTTTACCAGTATAACCAGCCTTCTCAATTGCTGTAACGAGTAAATCAAGACCTTCACGGCTGTCCTGAATGTTGGGAGCGAATCCACCTTCATCACCAACGTTGGTAGCATCTTGACCATACTTTTCCTTGATGACATTCTTCAAGTGATGGTAGACTTCAGAACCAATCTTCATGGCTTCAGTAAAAGATTCGGCACCAGTGGGCATAATCATAAATTCTTGCATAGCTAATTTGTTACCAGCATGTTCACCACCGTTAATGACATTGAAAGAGGGAACAGGCAAGACAAAGGGTTGCTTGGAGCCAGCCAAATCAGCAAAATGGACATAGAGAGGAACATTCTTTTCACCAGCACCGGCTTTAGCAACAGCCAAGGAAACACCCAAGAGAGCATTTGCACCAAGCTTGTTCTTGTTGTCGGTACCGTCGAGTTCCAAGAGGAATTTGTCAATGGCCTTTTGGTCAGCGACATTAAGACCTGATTCAACGAGGGCAGGGCCAATGATCTCAATGACGTTCTTGACGGCTTGAAGGACACCTGTGTAGAAAGAAGCGTGTTTAGTATGCAAATCATCTACCTCAAAAACATGGCTTACCCTTTCCCATGTATTCAGTCTTGATCTTGTCACGAAGCTCAAGAGCTTCATGGACACCGGTGGAAGCTCCAGAAGGAACACCAGCGCGGTAGACACCTTTAGCGGTAGAGACTTCCACTTCAACGGTAGGATTACCGCGTGAATCAAAGATTTGGCGAGCGTGTACACGAGTAATAGACATGATTGAAATGTTCAAGTGGAAACAAAAAGGTTATGGAAAGAAAAGAGGAGGGAGGGAGAGGTGGTGTCGGTGCATTATATACGATTGAATGGTATCATCACTATTCACATGTCTTGCTAAATCTTATGACGTTTTCATCCGAGAATCATAGCATCTTTGCTACACTAAAAAAAAAAAAAAAATTGAGATTCCAATGCTCTAAAAGCGAAAAACCCCTGAGATACACTGTAGTGAGGGAGGAGGAGCATTGGGTATATACCGTACGATAAAATAAGCTAATTCTCATTGTGCTATTTATACTGCAATCATGGGCTCATGTTTTTTTTTCAGTAAACAAAAGTCTGCGCTGTACATTAAGAGCTGGCATCGTGAGTAAATAGGAAAACAAACTCAATTAGATGGTTTTTTTTAAGGACGCATCCTTTGTTTTCATTACAAGTAAATGGAGGGTCGCTCCGAAAAAGCGGGTGAATTCGCACAAACAACAGTTACACCAAGTTGATTCATGGAACGGGGTCTCTCTCTTTATAGTGTGTATATTATTTACATTGCCTTTCTCTGCTTGGAGATCTTTTCAGCTCTATACAGAATGCTATCAATGATACTTGCCACGCTAAATACACCACCAATGATACCGCATAGACTGGTCAAGAAGCTGCCAAATGTCGGTCTGGATTCTGAGTAGATGATGCGCATGGGAGAGTGGTCCAGCATAAAGAACACGCCTGGCAGTCCACCGCCTTGGTTGACAAGTTGATCTTGCTTACTGACAGAGTATTGGAAGGTTCTGGTCTGCTTGCCATTGATAAAGTCAAATTCAG
This sequence comes from Mucor circinelloides, assembly GCA_037974945.1. Taxonomy (NCBI): domain Eukaryota; kingdom Fungi; phylum Mucoromycota; class Mucoromycetes; order Mucorales; family Mucoraceae; genus Mucor; species Mucor circinelloides. The sequence continues at coordinate 1,753,839 of JBBNAA010000005.1, read as the reverse complement.
TAGGCACAATCTTGAGAAAGTATTGATACATCATGGCAGCTAATAGAATGCGCGCGTCAATGGTCCCCCCCATTTTAAAATCATTCCACACCATACATCCAAACTTACCTTGCATATTGCCCCATTTTGTGTTGTCCAATGGGTTGATCAGAACGCTTGATTTGGTTCGCTTCTGTTTGTGCGTGTTGTATTCATGCGATCCAAATTGCAAATGATGGATTTCGTGCATAAAGTTTTGGTTAAACTCATTGTACAAGAACGAAGACATGTCGTGGATATGAGAGCCTCCCTGGCTGAAGGCTCTTCCAGCAGAAAAGTGAAAGTTGCCACGCAGCTTGTTGACAGACAGTGTACCATGCATGCGACATCCCTCGCGAGACTGTGCTGTGGTCTTTTCCTTCCAACCCTCTCTGACACACTGCTCAAAGCTATCTGAATCGGCACTCCAGCCCATGTCGGTATAAGCACGCTGGACCTCCTCGCAGGTATTACAGCAAGGATTCGCTACGCCCCCAATATTAGCGCCGTAGCAAGGACCACAATAATCGTCAGGCACAACACCGTTGTTTGCCATGGCCATTTTAGCTGCCTTGTTACGCAAGTCTTTGATTGGGAGAAAATTGCTTAGTCCATTGTCAATGCCACACGTAGAGCGAGCATGAAAATACCTTCTGATTTTTCCTTCAAGATTGTCTTTCCACTTGCATCCAGCCTCTCCTTGTAGACATCGTGGTCGTATTCGCTTATGTGCTCTCCACTTTCATCCATGACATCCAAACTGAGCACTAGAGCAATTGTGTAAGCATCGCATTTAGCACAAGATAAAATGCATATTTACTATAACAGGGAAGATGAGGAAATGTGATATCAAAGGTGATGGGCAGTTTCTCCTGTATCATGGTCAGTGTACACACTCTCATCGAGCCATTATTTCCAGTCTTACCATGATGCCGCCATCCACAATGATCTCTGATTGCATCACGGGTGTCATGTATCGAATGACCTCAAACAAGACGAGCAACAAGATGGTGAAAGCACTCACCAGCGTCACTGAATTCATCCTTTAGTAAAAGTGCCTATTTACCAGTCTACTCAAGACGTACCTGTTCCACCTGTGGCTGTACGCACTCGAAAATCGTCTAGTGTTTTAGCGTACGCATCGAGTTTTCGAAAACGCTTTACAAACGAGTTGGATAGCATTTGTTGCTTCTTTAAAGAGATGCAATATGAGGGAAAAGTGAATTTTCAAGTTGAATCTACCACGAGAATTCAAATTCCATCGTGTGCCTCTCTCCGCTTCTGGAGAGGCAGACAAGTACAGTAGTAGAAATCAACCATGTTGTACAAGTGCCATGTTGCATGTCACTATGCTCTCTGCTTGAGGCTGTATAGACAGTAATGCTGCTTTCAACCGCGAGAGATATCTAGTAAAAAGAGGCAGTATATCAAGAGTACTGCCAAAGTCTGTGTATGGCAGAGACCAAAGAGTATGGCTTTCGGATGCAGCCAACAAAAGTTGCAATCTAGCCAAATGTCGACATGTATCTTCTATCTAGATCTTTTAAAAAGGACACTACAGAGTCAAGTCGATCCAGAGCTACATGACCATAAGCATTACTCTTATCCAGACATCCAGATGACTAATGAATTGAAACATGCATCTTGAAATTAGTTGGTTCGTGGCTTAGAATTGCCAGCAGTAGCAGCAGCAGTAGTAGTAGTAGTAGTAGTGTGTGCTACAACGAGAATGATTGATAATTCTCCAATTTTTTTTTTTCTTCTCCATTTGTTATATAAAAAAACTACATGCGGCCTTCCTTTCGGACTGCTTCATCCATACTACAACGATCCTTCTATTCCACCATGTTTGACACAAAAGTACACAAAGTAAACGCATCCAACTTCACCTTTAAAAACGCAGCCAACAGCGAGTTTCCCGAGCAAAATGCCACCAGCGTAATTACCAGCGAGCAAGACAAGCAAGCCATCCAGGAGGCTGTCGCTTGGCTGTCCAAGAACGAAGCCATTGGCATGCCAACAGAAACTGTCTACGGTCTTGCTGCCAATGCCTTGAATGCCGATGCTGTCTCCAAGATCTTTGCTGCCAAGAACAGACCTCAGGATAACCCGTTGATTGTGCATGTCTCTTCTATCGACATGCTCAAAAGTATTCTGCCTGACAATCATGTACCCGATGTCTATCTGCCAATCATTCGTCAACATTGGCCAGGCCCATTGACCATCATCTTGCCTGCATCGCCTATGATTCCCACCTCTGTAACCTGTGGACATCCAACTGTCGCAGTACGTTTCCCAGCACATCCTGTTGCCCGTAGCTTGATTGAAGCATGCGGTTTCCCATTAGCTGCTCCCTCCGCCAATTCATCTGGTAAGCCCTCACCTACACTAGCAAGTCATGTGTTTCACGATCTTCAAGGCCGTATTCCTCTCATCTTGGACGGAGGTGCTTGTGATGTCGGTGTCGAGAGCACCGTCTTGGATGGTCTTCGTAGTCCACCTGCCATCTTGCGTCCTGGTGGATTGACCTACGAAGCATTGAAGCAAGTACAAGGCATGGCTGATTTGCAAGTGTACAGAAAGCATTTCGTGGACAAAGAACTGGAAGCAGCACCCACAACACCTGGCATGAAGTATCGCCATTATTCACCTGAAGCCATGGTGATTTTGATTGATCGCAAGCAGGAAGTGGATACAGCATTTGATGAAAAGTTTGATAGAGCGTGGAAGGAGCAATTGGCAGCTATTCAAGCGTCTGGCGTAGGTGTATCCAAAATTGGCATGCTGAGAACAACTCAAGATGGACATGATGTAGTTTGGGAGACAACGTCCACCACTGATAATGTTGAGTGCGTGTCTCTTCAAATGGGTCGTCATGGACATCCTGAAGAAGTTGCTCGTGGCATGTTTAAGGGTCTCCGTGAATTGGATGGCCGGGCTGTGGATCTCATCTTTGTGCAAGGTATTTCTGAAGACAGGGAAGGAATGGCTGTCATGAATAGATTAAGAAAAGCTGCTTCCAAGATTGTAGAAGTTTAAATAGTAAAGTCCTTCTCTCATTCTCTATGGATGGGCACCTAATAAATTGTAGTAATTCAATGCATCTGATCTGGTTTGACGAATCACGTGCAGCTAAACACAAGCAACGTTTGCTTTTTTTTATGCCACAATCCAACAAGCATTCATTTCTTTGCTTTTCCTGTTTTATATCTATTTATATAAAAATGGCCTTTAAATGCTTAAGATGCAAACAACCACTAAGGATGGATGATTCATTAGCGAACCTGGATCAAGCTTCTGTAGACATGCTGATAGGTAAATGCTTGTATGTAGTGTTCGTACCTTGAGCAAGTAACTCACTTTGTTGAGCAGCTCCCTTGGCGTCAGAAGAGCAGTATGAGAGGGATGCTCAGAAACGTCGTTTATTACAGCACACCAAATCACCGCCTCAACCGCTCAACACTCGACTTGTTGGCATTAAACCATCACCCCTATCGCCCAGTCGTTCTGGCTACGGTAGCAGCAGCAGCAGCAGCAATAGTAAACGAGACAGCTATCCAGCACCTTCAGAATCCTTTGTCGTCCTGACGCATCCAGAGACGCATGCTAATACCCCATCTATGATTCCCAGCAACACGAATGCAACCCTATCTACCAAGAGAAATAACCGTAATACGTTCAATTCAAGTGATATAGCCACGCTACAACCTACAAATCCCATCATGACAACAAGCAACTCATCTACTGGAGAGACACCGCCAAGCGGATGGTCAGAAAGACTCAAGGTAGCCAACAGATTGTTTGAAATCATGTCATCCAAATCAAGCGTAGATCATCCCATGTGCCAGGAATGTGTGGATTTGTTTATCGAGCTGCTGAGAGAGCAGATGAACGATGTGTCTACGGAACGGGATTGCTACATTGAATTCCTTAACAGGGTAAAGGATAATCGAGTAAGCAAAGAGGAAGAAATTGAGCTTGCCAAGCAAGTAGAGAATGTATGTATTGTCTATCAGTGATAAAATATAAGAGCGATCTCAACGACCTTTCTCTTTCTCTCTCTTTCTTTAGTTGAAAATGGCTGAAAAAGAAGCATCTGAAGAGCTGCTGAAACTACAGCAAGAGGAAGCAGCGCTGGATGACCAACTGGAAGCACTAAACAGGGAGATGAAGGATCTGGACGTGCAAGAAGAGGAATTCTGGGAGAAATCAAACGAATATCAGATCAGTTTGCAGCAATTTCAAAATGAGAGAGATTCTATCAATCTGAAATACGACCACGATGTCAAGGAATACGAACGATTACAAAAGACGGTGGTGTACAATGACGCTTTCTGCATATCGCATGATGGTCCATTTGGCACCATCAATGGCTTCAGGCTGGGTAGACTAAGTTCGCATCAAGTCGAATGGAGCGAAATCAACGCTGCTTGGGGACAGACATTGCTGCTGCTGTATACTGTGGCCAGTAAACTCAAATTTCAGTTCAAAATGTATCGTCTAGTGCCCATGGGGTCATTCTCAAGAATCGAAAAAGTGGATGGTGACAGTGTTGTGTCCTATGAACTGTGAGTTAACCCGGTTTATCACCACAGCGATACATGGGATGTCTAACAAAGATACTTATAGATACGGTTCTGGAGATTTTGGCATCAACAAAATGTTCTTTCTTAACAGACGATTTGATCATGCTATGGTGGCTGTATTAAACTGCTTGAAGCAATTAACTGACTATGCAGAGGATAGAGACAAGAGCTTGAGATTGCCCTACCGAATCAATAAGGATAAAATTGGAGATTTGTCTATCCGTATACAATTCAATCAAGATGAATTATGGACCAAGGCTCTGAAATACATGTTGACCAATATGAAATGGATCTTGGTATTTGCTAGTAGAGCAAACACATCAGCTGATTCAACAAGTAGCAGCGATAGTACGTTGTTAGCACACTAATCAGGCTTCACCTGGTTATTATTACACTGTACAGTCTATTTATACTACCATTTCGAGAAAATATAATACGTATACGCTATAATCTGCTGTGCTGGATAGCGACAACTTGAAAGCAGCAGCCATTGAGCGGTGTTGCGATTTATTGAGGTGTCTCATCAAATGATGGCCTTCCTTTTTTTTATATATATATAATATATACCTTTTTGCATATAATTCTATTAAAACATGAGAAGAAGACCTGTGGGAGTAGCAAGCGTCACTTATAGAAAGCGAACCGAGGTATAGCACTCTTTGGAACAATGAAAAAAGCCAAGCGCTCATGTGTGTATCTGTACCATAGAAAGAGTTTCAGCAGATTGGCGATTCTATTGCAGCAAAAGAGTTGGAGCAGGTAGAACAGACGGATAAGGGGAAAGCGTCTGACGAGGCACAAGTATATATTCATCACATCTACTCTATTATAGTTGCAAAGTCAGATGGATGTGTTCAAGACCAATTTGCAAGAATTCGCACAAAAGCATCGTAAAGATATTCGAAAAGATCCAACCTTTCGAGCTCATTTTCAACGCATGTGCACCAATATTGGTGTAGACCCGCTTGCATGTATGGTATAGACCTCAGCAACATATGGCACCAGTGATTAACTTCTGAAATACAGCCAACAAGGGTTTCTGGGCAGATTTGTTAGGCGTGGGCGACTTTTACTATGAATTGGGCATACAAATCATTGAAGCGTGTATCGTCAGTAGGATCAACGATGGTGGATTGACAGAATTGAGCGAAATCATGCGACGGGTGCAAGTGATGCGAGGATCCAACACCAAGCAGCAGCAGCAGCAGCAGCAGCAAATCTCTGAAGATGATATTATACGAGCCATCAAAACATTAAAACCATTAAGCGGTGGGTATGAAGTGCTCCCGATTGGGGACAGAAAACTCGTTAGATCCGTTCCAAAAGAACTAGATAAGGATCAATCGGCTCTACTATTATTAGCCCAGGTAAATTGCAACGCTAATGATGCTGTAATGTAAAATGCACTAAAAAAAACGCTACAGAAAACGGGGTATGTGGATTACGACATGATCAAGAATCAATTGGGATGGAACCCTGAGCGAATTAAAACTGCTACAGTAAGTGGACAGAGGGATTAAATGGAGCACATTCGTAATGACCCTTATCATTAGCAACACTTGCTACAAGACGGTATTGCTTGGTTGGATAGATTTGGAGAGAAGGAATCGTTTTGGATACCCAGTTACTTTAATGCCAATGAATAAAATATCAAGGAGGCACCGTGTGTGCGTGGATGTATGCAAATTATGATGGTATAACTTTATTGAAGGGTGTATAATAAGGGGATAATATATGCAATCATACTATGAATATGTACAGATAAGGGAGAACAAGGGCTCTACTAATGGATGCTATTGACCATGTACAGTGCCAAAAAGACAACAAATGTACAGACGGGGATACATATGACACCGTAACTCCAGAACAATACATTCAGCATTTCCTCTTCGAAGACGCCACTGACTTGAGTGATTTGTGCCAAATTAATAGCTGTAGGAGTACATCCCACCACGATCATACTGACAATGAACATGGGATCATTGGCTAGCTCTGACCATGTTGACCCGTATTTTGCAAACGCATATACCAGTGGCAGCACACACAGGGGCGTCAATACCATACGGATAAAAATGGATAGGGATACAGGCTGACGGTATTTAGGAGAGCTCTGATGTTGTGTTTCTCTGATACTCTTTAATTGAGCGCCTAGACAGACCAAGACAATGGGTACAGATGCTTTTCCACAAGACTCGATTGCTTTTGTAAGTGAGGCGTAAAAGAATGAGTCTGGATTGTACATGAGACGTTTGATAGGAGGACATAATCCAACGAAAAGGGCTAACAATGCAGCATAAAGTGGAGGCGACATGTACTCGTCAATGGATTTAAAGCATCGGATCCATGGTGAGGGTTGTGGTTGGTCTAATAATCTGGTCGCTTCGTGAGGTTTTTTAAGTGTGGAAGCATCTGCTCTGCTCACTTCTAAATCAATGTTGCGTTGATCAGACATGGTGGCTGACGAGGAGCGTCGACTGGTATCGTTCAATGATCCATAGCTGTTTGAATGCGTCGAAGTGGTGTCGTCTACAATGGTATCATCGTCCTCGTCTTTTCGTTGCAGCAAATTGTAGCCATAAGACCATCTCAAAATGTTACAAAAGAGTCCAAAGAACAGTGTATATGAGATGCCTCTGTCAAGTAGAAACGAGTGTTAGACGTGCTTATCTAAACATAGTAGGATACTGAATGATTTACCTGGCAGAAACCATATCTTGATTATCATCTGAGCCCCAATACAGCGTTTTACCTGCTTCTGAAACTGCCAAGCTTGAAATAATGGCCACTGGCAATGAATTGGCATTGCAAAACATGACACAAGCCAATATGAATCGTCTGTAGTATTTATCCACGCCAAACATGGGCATCACGGTTTGGCACAACAGCCAAGAGATCAATGTAAATATGCAATAAAATACTGGAATGGGCCAATAGGCTAGTAGTTTTTCGAATGAGATGACGGATGCAATGTTGGAGAATAGCAAACAAGGTGTGAAAAAGAAGAGATTCAATTTGGATAGCCACTGGTTTTTTTTTTTTTTTTTTTTTCAATGTATCAGTCGATTGAATTCAGTCTATGAGTTGATGCTTTGCTTTACCTTTTGCTTTTCGTTGTCAATATAACCTCTCGAGTATAATATAGAGCCTACGAGCACAATCACCATCACTTGCATGATTGCCTATAAATGTTGATTTTTTCAGTTTATGTCCACTTTCTTGTACCACAATGCCTGATTCCACACATTTACCTGAACGGCGGACAGAATCAAATCCAACATTGTGTGTGTGTGTGTGTGTGTGTATCTAGTGATCAGTGATTGATGATGTTGTATAAAGAAGCAAACAAGAAATTGGATCCAAATTCGAGGTTATTGGATACAAAAGAGAGAGAGAGAGAGAGAGAAACAAAAAGGGGTTGCTTCTTTTATACATTCAGCTTTTTTTCTGATAATAACCGAATTGTGTTTTCTGGCATAGAAATGATGCAATTCCTGTCTAATCACAGCTGATATATCCACAGTATATATATATATTACAGCATTTTTCTCATTCTATTTGACGCCCTGCCAATTTACATACTCCTCATTTGCTCGCATTTCATGTTTCAGGGCACAATCACATCTTGTAGATCATCAGTCCATTATATGATCTTATCTGCAGATATCGCTTGTATTGTAAAATAAATAAAAACATGTTGATTCAGGAACAAGGTTACACTAATCCGGTCATTGTGAGAAGCTTATGACTACAACATGTCGTATCTAATAGTATATATATAAAACGAGTCTACTTTATTTCAGATATAGTAAGAGCATGTCTATTTAAGCCTGCAGTGTACTTAACCGCATTAGACTCGTATATATATTCAAGAAGGCTTATAAATCGATGAAAGCTAAAGGATGAATAAGCAAGTGCGTATTAATAACGCAATTACAAAATGGCGTCATTTTACCACCTGGAGGTTACCTCAACAAGTGCTTGTATATATTATCAATTCTCAAAACTTCCCCACAATTGTATTTAGACGTGTCGTGCTACCGGCATTAGGACTTGGGTTTGGTTCTGTTATAAATTCGATATAATAGGTTTGCTATGCATTGTGTCTACATCCTCTGATGTGCCGACGAAATCAAAGTTTATTAGCCGGCATAATTGGTTATGGTTGACAAAGACATTGTTCCCAAGGCCTTCTTCGTAGAACAATACATTGTACATTGAAAATCATTTTTGCTTGGTAGTTTGCCCATCTATTTGTCTGAAGGTGTCAACGAGTAGATCTCTTTACAACAGCGATTATGAGAGTAATAAGCGCATTAATATTCTTAACATGGTCTCGGTGTTACTCGTTATAGCGTCTTCATCGGCTGTTACCCCAACAATGTTCGTTACGAATGCAGTTGCTGCCGATACATCGACAATGCAAAGTACGTCGTATTGATCTAGAGTGAAATGAAGCGTTGTTGCCTTTGTCAAGCCAAGCCACATGTATGATTATCGTGTAAAATTATCGCAAACGGCAATTCGCCTGCCTCACAAACTGTTCAATTTTCATTATGTGTCATAAAGACATTCAAGATGAGAAACTTGTTTAGTCTGGCCGTTGTGGCTAATTCACATCCAAACATCAATCGAGTAAAAATAATAATAATAAATACAGCTATTATGCAGGTTTTCTCTACTTTTATAAAAGTGGCAAGGTACGGCACGCATTCTGCTAGAGCTCTTGTTCACATTTGTTCTTTCAGGTTTCCAGTAATTGATAGCAGATCATGCAATGAACTGGAACCGCCATGCTTGAGCTTGGACTGGACACCACGGCTTGAAATGGTATATATTTTCAGTGTGTGTTGTATAGTATGGTATCAAAACCAGAGGTCCTATAGTAAAGTTCCATGTCATTTCAAGAATAACATGAGGCCTGAAGCTCATTGGATCAGAAACAATTAAGGTATAGAAACAGGCCATTAACAAAGTTACTGATGAAACTTTTTGGCTGATTTGAACATGGGACAGCTCCTGGCAATTTATAAAAAGCAGCTCTTTATTGCGCCAAAGGTAAGGAACAGCATCCGTCAAAAGGGTGGACAAGTTGTCTATTCCAGTTTCTTGGTATACACTCTCAGGCTCTTTGATCAGTACCGTCAACACGTTTTCAGTAACATTGCAACAGAAGAAAGTCGTACCACTGACTGCTTATTCATACACAAGACCCTCATCTTCTTATGTAACCTCTGATGTGTTGCACCGAGTGAAAACTGCAGTGACAAAAAGGAAATCCAACCTATACCAAAGTTGCTTATTGTTTACTTGTGACACAATGTAGAGTTGTGCAGTGAAAATTGTGTGTTACTGGATATTTACATGGTGGGGAGCAAGTATGATAATATAGGTATAATAAATATGTTGGGTATTGTTGTGAGTTCCTTCTAATAATTCACCAATAGAGGGGAATAGTGTACTCATACCGTATTTTACCGCCGATCAGCAGCTCACACCAAGCAATCGTGGGTCCATGTAATAAATTATCTCTTAAAACTTTCTGATTTGATTTTAGCTTCTTGTAATGCATGTATATACAGTGTATACATGGAGCAGCCTTTTAGCATGTAAATTTATAGTGTATGGAGATACGTTGTATATAGATTAGGGAAAATGGGGATTAGGATTCATAACATAAGAGATATTATAGATGAGATATTGATGTGTAGATGTGGGGTAATAGGCTTGTTGTACAAATAACTTGTATATTACTACATCATTATACTCTTCAAATTTTCATTTAGAATGATATCAGATACTGCCATCATAACATGCTGTAAAAGAGTTGTGTCTGTTGCGTCTGTAAAATGTACATACACTCGTTTGTCTGGCTTGTGATTCAGTCGTTGGAACTTTGTTTTAAAGTAATGTCTAGCTGTATCGTAGTTTTCCACTTGGCCGCTATAATCTGGGAAGTAGTCGGCTATGGGTGAATACGTAATTTTCTTTTTGAAGATATCAATCTTGTTTAACAGAAGAATCATTGAAGTCTGCACAAACCAGTGTGAATTGCATGTTGTATCAAACAACATGAGTGCTTCGTGCATCTATATTAGAGTGTTGGTATGACTTCATTCATCCCATTACTGCTGCTACTTGCCTGATTGGAATCTCGGTCTTCAGCTAGACATTGATCGTAGCCACTGATGGCAACCACGAAAAGAATAGCAGTTACATTGTCAAAGCAGTGAATCCATTTCTTTCTCTCGCTTCTCTGACCGCCCACGTCAAACATACGGTATATAAGTGGACCAAGGTGAAATGTAGTTTCAACAATACCAGTTGTCTTGGCTCTACAGCGAATAATGTCTTGGTCGGTTGGCATGTATTTGGGATCCCATAATGTGTCGATCTTTTCAAAGAAACTAGGTACATACCAATAAGTAATTGCACTACAGTGTACAGTTGCTCAAACAACTTACTAGGATATGTTGTCATGCAGGGCAAACATGTTGCCTTTTCTAAAGGCGATCTGTATGCTTTCGTTATTCCACAGATGCTTCAATGGTTCGTGGTATATTCCAGGAAATGGTTGGTTTTCTTCTAATGAGGGGATATCTATGAATAGACTGGCATAGTTCTATTTTCATGTGATGTTCAGTATGGAGTGTACCTGATTTATTTCAGAGATGCGTACCTTGGAAATTGGATCAGTCAACTCTAAATCTAATACTTCTAATGCTTCCAGTAGTGTTTGAATGGTGTTGAATATATTGAAAAATACAACAATGCGAAATCCCTCTCTTTCACTCGCTTTAAATCCAGAAGCATGTATCAGTCTCATCTGTTTCAGCACTGTTGACTTTCCAGACTCTCCAGCACCTGGTTGAAGCAATCATTAGCATGAATATTGTCACTAGAACCCCACATGACGAAGACTTCTTACCGAGTAATAGCAATTTCACTTCCTTTTTCATACGTTTTTGGTCTGCTTTAATTTGTTTATCTATGGCTCGACTCTTTGTTGTAGAGGAGGAACTTGATGATCCATCTAGACTCGGTGTGGGTTTACTCTTGAAATTTCCCATCGCCTTTGGACCAACTGGAGAAATCGAGAGTATGAGGGAAAGAAAAAGAGAAAAAGGTTCTCTGTCTTCCTTTTTTTTTTTTTCTTTTCCACTGATTACATGAGGTTTGTAGGACAAGGATTTGAAAAAAAAATTTCATGTCGATAGCAGTTTTGCAAAGGAAAGTTTGGTAGGGAACACAATGAATTACTATTAATAGAGCGATTTGCTCATACATACTACAGTTCAAAATTAAGCGCAGTAGGAAGAGCGGTAAACTTTATATACCTCTCTGCAGATTTCCGCGCTATTAGATGCTTATATTGAAATTAATTGCGAAGATTGCTCAGAAACAAGAAATCGGATGAAAATGGGATTTCACCATCTGTCAATGACATGCTCTATTCATGTTCCCCATGATGAGGTCCCTGAATCTGATTTGACATGTGCGTTTTCGAAATTGATCGTATCAGTGGTGTTGAGATAGCTAAAGAGCCTAATTTATAGAATTTCATCAGATGCATGAATATATATATCGACTATTTTTTTTTTTTTTAGTGCCAATTAAATATACTCTCAAAAAATGCTATTAAATTTGTCTCTTTCCCTCATGGCATCAATAGCAAATGGAAACTCTAGAAACCTTAAATTAGTCATATTAATAGTTACAGAAAGCGAGCGAATGCATATACATTCATATGAAAGCGGCTTTATATTTCAGGGCAAATCTGATAACGACAATTAAAATGCACATGTTGCGATACATGTACAAATTGGATCAGCAGCAACACTCACGATCGAATGCGATCATCTTAAATATTACTGTTATGGCAATTGAACCACACACCAAAAGTAAACTCAGGAACTCGGCCATCTGTTGTTTGCCAGCTGAACGATACATACACTTTGCAAGCCACTAAAATCACAAGATGTTTATAACTTGGTAGAAACTGCAGTACGCAAGGATTCCAAGTGAACCAGTTTCTATTTGTAGGATAAAAACCCTCGACATTCATAATTTGGCAGTAGGCCTCATTCGTAATATCTTTGTTTGGTAAATATCTTTGAAAATACATATCAAATTATTCCTGGATACCTATAGTATGCCCTTGTATACAATAATGGCGCCTGGCTGTAATAAGTTTCGAGTTGCACCCTGCTGAGTAGCAGCAGCAGCAGTAGCAGTAATAAAAAAAACAAATTGAAGTGCCGATTGGCATTGTGTTTGGATGCTTTCAGTTCGTTGCTTTAGCACCACGAAAACAGTTTTTGCGAGGTATCTCCATAAATTTATAATCTATTACTAAAAGCTAAATAATTAAACTCAAAACTAGAGCTTAAAGGCTACCCAGTGATACTAATTTAAAGTATTTTTTCACAGAAGATTTAGAGTAAATTGCAAAATTAGAAATATGCATTTTTGCAAGTATCTCTCATTTTCTACAATTGAGAGCTTAATTTTCTAGCACTAAACAAAAGGTACAACCTCTGCGCTTATTTTGAGTATAGAAAAGCCCTATCAATTTTTTCGTTTTAGCTGCAAAAAACGCGATTGTCTGAAATTTGCCGAAATCCATGTAGTATACCTCGTGAAAATTTGTGATGAAATCGATGATTTATCGAAAACGAGATAATGATACAGAAACAATCTCTTGAATCAGAGAAATCGTTTGGTGCCTTTCTGAACATCAGTAAAAGCCAAATTGTCAAGATATGCGCTCTTGAAAGTGCCCATTTCGCATAATCTCGCGCAATAGCTACATTTTATTAGGCCATTTGTGTCAAGAGCACTGTATTATTGCACACAAGTAGTGTATCATTTTCAGCAGAGTATTGCTTGCCAAGGATGTCATCTCTTGCTTCTTTTCTAATAGAGAAAAAATCCTTTACACAAACGCGGTATAGCGGAGCAATGTGTCGCAGTGCACAAAATGAGTATTTTGTCAGACATTGTGACACATGAGCTATTGAAAGCAAGTTTGCAGTATAAAGATCAACCAAATAAAAGCATAAACGCATGGCTAATCGCGACCCAAGCTCCTACCAGAACAATTATAGCTCAGGTAGTAGTAAATCTTGTTGTTGCATGTTGATGGATGAGAGAAAAGTACGCTGATGTCATTCATAACATGAATTACAGGATGTAAATCGTCTTTTATTTATAGTATTGCACAATGTAAGTTTTTTTTTTTAATTAATTTCTCTTTTCTTCAATAAGATTCCAAGTATTTCTCCAAACAAGATGACTGTAATCCTTGATGGGGCCTGTCAGACCAAAAGAAACAGGAGCAAAATGAATAAAGACACCAATCACGATGACATAGACAGGAATAAAGACCGCCCATTGAACAGCCTTGGAGCAGTTGCGAGTGTAATGATCCATCAAGAAGGGAACCATGAGAATACTAAAGTAAAGAGCCGGGAAATAATGATGCAAGTAGGTGACACGACCCATAATGAAGAAGGGGATATAATGGAAGAACCAGCCAAGGAACAGAGTCTTACCAGCATAGAAATAGTGATCCCATTGAGCTGAATAGATATGGATTAGTATATGGTATGAAGCGGTCAAGATCTGCAACTTACCAAGAGTTAAATCATTGATCTTTCTTTGCATACGAATCAAATAGTAAGCAGTAGTAAGACAGAAAGCAAAGATAGAAGCAATAGACAACCACCAAACAGCAGGATTACCTAAAAGGTAGTACTTGATATCGTTATCGCCCCAACCACACATACGAAGACCAACAGTAACAAAAGGCCATTCAGTGGGAGTAGACGAGAGAATGTCATACTTGTCAGGATCAGGAGTCAAAGCATTGTTGGATGTCCACATGGCAATATTCAATGTAATGAAATCGCGAAGGAAGTGTGTCTTATAGGCATTTGGTGGAGCAGCAGGTAACTTTTCGTTCCAGTGTTGTTCGACATTCCACATGGAATAAGGATCGTTGGTTTTGTTGTTCTTGTCACAGAAAACTTCGGATTGCTTGAAACCCCATTGAGGCAAGCTAGTGCCATCAGCAGTTAAAAGACAACCTTGCTTGACATGACGAAGACGGAAACGAGTCGTCAAAGAACGAATACGCTCCTTGTCATGGTAGATGAAATCATCCACAATTTCAACCTTCCAGTTGTCTTGGATATCACCAATTGTCTCATTACCGTAACAACTGACTTCCCATTGAGATGCAGTGACAGGAGCATTGACAGGATGGCTGTGCAAGTTACGACCAGTGGATGAATGTTGAAGACGAACAATATCGCCATCCTTGACGAAACGAATGAATTCTTCATTTTCAGGCTGCTCATATTCGTGAGCATTGGAGTTTCTAGGAGGACGGATCTCCCAGTGGTTGTTGTCATCCTTGTGATGGTAACATGTCACTTGTTGTTGCTTGGATCCTTCAGGATAGGTTTGGACATGGGAATGAAGCAAGCCACCGCCATAGCCAGTATTCTTAAAAGTCAATTTGGACCCATATGCGATTTCTAGAAAGACGTTACTGATATTGATCTCTGGGTTCTACCTTATACTACACTTACCGAGAGGGTTATCGACCATAGAGTTTCCTTCCAAATTGGCCTGGAAAAGAGAACTCATTTGAGCATCACCAGGACCACTCTTGTACAAAAGACCGAAATGCAAAACAAAACTAAAGACATAGATGATGGCGGGAATGATGATGAGGCCAATAACACGGGCAATCCAATGGCCAAGATATGTCTTTTTGGGCATTTGCAAATCACCCCACATGTTCCAAAGATCCTCTACAGTATAGCAACCCACGACAGCTACAGCAAAGAGACCGACCCACTTGACGCTGAGTACACAGCCCAAGGAAGCACCGGTCAAACAAAGCCATGTCCACCACTTGGTTGTAAAAGGTCTACAGTGTTGCTGGTCAACAAATTGGCCTGATGCATTATTGTATCACTTACTGGAAACGCAAATTGTGGAATGTAGTGAGTGTATAGAGAGATGTACAAGTAAAGAACAAGAGCATTGAATCCAACAAGATGAATCTACTGATGGTGAGAAATGCATTGTCTACACGGTGCATTAGTTGGAGTTATATATATATATACGTATGTGTGTGTGTGTGCAGTTCATTCTTACCTAGTAAAACCATAGTAGCAGCCAAGAGAGATGCCTTTGTAGTCATCTTTAATTGCACAGCAGTAAGATAGGCAATAGGCACCATCATTGCACCGAAAAACGCGTTGAAGATACGCATGACAGCATAATTGACATCGTCAGGATACTCGGCGCCAGACTCAAATCCAAAAGAACCGTTATAACCGCCTAACCAGCCTGACAAACCAACCAAAATCTTACCAAGGGGAGGATGCACATCAAAGTAGAAATCGTGATTCAAATAATGTGATCCAAACTATATTACATAATATATTAAAATCTATTTCGTGTGTCTTTCACTCTGCTGATGCTGCCAATTACCTTGCCGAAATGAGCCTGCACAGGGTTTTATGGTTTAGTATTCAACCTTGCTTGCACACACACACTTAAAAACACGTACCTCATCCCACACGACATGTTTGCTTAGAGTAATCTTTCTAAATCTTGTCCAGAAAGACAAGAGTGTCAGCACGATGGTAATGATTGTATGTTGATTTTTCTGCAAGAAGGCGATATTCTATACCAAATCAATTAGTACATTAACATGGCAACAGCAGTGAGTGATGCTAGTTCTCACCTTGTTTGAAGAGTAGACTACTGGCGCTTGGGGTTGAGGGCGGTATCTGTTGTATGCCTTTTCCTTTGTATCAATGTAATCATCGCCAGCAAGAGCAGTATAATCCTGCTGCTGCTTTTCCGACACATGAGGAATATGTCTTCTTTTCATTGTGGTCTCCATTTCTGGAAAGGATGGTAATGAAGAAGAAAAGAATGCGTAGAACTCAAAAAAGTAATCCAACAAAAAATAACGCACGTTTTTAAAGGTAACATCAGATTGTATAATCATCAAAACGACAAGCCTTTCAATGTCCGTTCAACAAGACAATTTAAAGGTCATTTGCAATCTAATTTATATCACATCTCGACTGACTAGTTGTCTGGATGAATTGGAGATTGATTTGCTTGGCATATCATCAGCTTTAATCTTGCTCTTTTCTACTTTTTTTCAGACAATTAAAAGAGCATAGATATTAGAAGATGATAGTGCATGTCAGATGAGTTGTTCAATATTGCCACATCAACGACATTGATTGGCGTGTGTCAAAATAAAGGTTTCAAGGTTGCATACAAAACAGCAGAGATGTCAACACAATTTCAATTCAAGCATTGAAATATATATATATAGAAACAGGCAGTATTGACCATGTCATGTCAAATGAATAACAATTCGAGACACAATGGAGAATTGCATGGGTTGATTTCGAGACATACACCACACGCTAATGGTGACACACATTAATTGTTCATTATGGAGCGATTGATACTCCCTTTCATAAAAAGAGTAATTGCAAATCAGTTTCCAACCCTTCTTTTTTCTGATAGTTGATTGAGACCACTGTACTATTTACGAAAATGAAAAGTGCTAGCAGCTCATGAATATGTAGTGGAAAGATCAAACATTTAAAGCAACAGCAGGTAGCATGTTGCGTTTATTATTGATGCTTTTTTCTCTGTCGTCGCAGTGGTTTGAACTATGCCCTTCATCAATCAAACTTTAGTTGCGTTGTATACATGCAATCAACAAGACATACGCAGGGAGGGGACTTGTATCGCATCTATTTCTATGTTTGTGTTGCCTTGAATTGGTCATATAAAGCAACTTGAAGAAGCTAAAAAGATGCCAACCAGCAGCTTCCCGCCGGAGAATAGATTGATTCTGTAACAGGTAAATTCTGTAACTTTATGTTCAACCCATAGATCAAATGACTTGGTAGTATCTTTACGTCGCTCTAAAGCTAGACAGCCAAATTATGCAATACATTTAGCCACGAAAAAAAAAAAAAAAAAAAAAAAGCTTTGATGATTACTCATGCAAAATTAATGCAAGCGATAAGATGGCATCCACCAACAATGAAATAAAATGGTCCATAGCAAACGAACACTGGTAGGATGCACTATGTTTGTTGCCTAGATTATGGTGCTCACTGTGCAATGTGGCAAACTCCGGCATGTTCAATTTGTGTGTGTTGCAACAGTACAGCCTCTTACAGCAACACTACAAAGTTTTTCCTTTTCTCTTTTCCTTTCTACATCTTTCATTTTTTTTTTTCTCAACAAGACAAGAATGACTTGCAGTGGAGGAGAGGAAGGACATGCTCCAAATGAACACACTCATTTGATCCCATCATCAAAGCGTCAAGATTCAAATCACAAATCGATCCCCATCTCCACTTCCTCATGTATAAACTTAGCATCTAAAGTAGACGACCTAACTCAATCATCCACTAAAAAGAAGCTCGCTATTGCAACTACGATTGCATTGTTGTTTTTCGCTACAGAGCTAATTGCTGGCTATCTAGCTAACTCATTAGGTAAGAAAGGGACGCTATGATGTTATGGCTATATAATACCCCTGAAAGAGAAAAGAAAAAAAAAATAACCTAAAAAAAAATTACACAGCCCTGATGTCTGATGCTTTCCATCTGTTGTCTGATGTGGCAAGTTTTATTGTGGCATTAGCAGCCATTTATTTAGCAGAGAAACCACCTACAAAAAGTATGCAAATGTTTCATGCTTGTACAATCCGCTTACTTTTTTTTTTTTTCTTTTTTTCCAATAGAACACACATTTGGATTCCATCGAGCTGAAGTAATCGCTGCACTAGTGTCAGTCTTGACTATTTGGGTATTGACAGGATTTTTAGTCATGGAAGCAATAGAAAGACTTAGAAAGCCTCAGGTCATTGATGCTAAACTTGTAAGTTTCATAACCGTTTATCCTGTCAATAAACATACAAGCGTTTCGTATATTGTATGTAACAAACATTGATTCATATGTACCTATATAGATGTGTATCACCGCTTCTATCGGCGTACTTGTGAATGTCATGTAAGCTCGTTGATTGATCCGCTAATACACAATCTAACATTGCGTAGTTTGGCTTGTGTTTTGGGCGGACATCATCACCATCACCACCATCATGAACATGGACATGGCGAGGATGAATTACACCAACATCATCATCATAGTGACCAAAAGGTAAATAGAACGAGAGAGAGAGAGAGAGGCTTAGGCATATAGGCCATTGTTGTTGAGTCTCAAGTTGTTGAAATTTTTTCAATAGGAGGTCAATATCAATCTGAGAGCAGCCGCCCTTCATGTGCTTGGAGATTTATTAGCATCTATTGGTAAGAAATAATGATGAACAAACTACATAATGACATGGCACTAAAACAAGAAAAAAAAACTAGGCGTTTTAATTTCATCTGTCATTTTGATTTTCAAGCCTAATTACACTATTGTGGATCCAATGTGCACATTCATCTTTTCAATTATTGTGATGTACACAACATATCATCTTGTGCAAGATTCAATTGCGGTATTGATGGAGGGGGCACCGGGTCATATTCATCCCGAAGCCATTGAAAAATCCCTGCAGCAGATCCCTGGCGTAATTGCAGTGCACGATTTACATATTTGGGCCTTGAGTCCAGGCAAAAGTTCGCTCACAGCACATATCATTGTTGATGTGGCTTCCAATTACGATAGCGTCTTATCGCAAGGACAGAGCGTCGTATGTGACACATATGGCATTCACCACTCTACACTGCAGATTGAATCAGACAAAGCAGGGTTCACAAGTCATTGCAGACCACACATTTGCTCCTCTTCTTCTCCAGATTGCTAATAATAGGTCTCTTGCTTGTGAAACTGGTTACACCTGGTTTTTTTTTTTTCTACAACATATGTATTATTAAAAATATTTATAATGCGAATGCACCAATAAACATCTACTTTCATGTGAGAAAACTTAGCAGATCTTCCTGTTGCAGTAGTAGAACCATTATGCCACTCCGCGGGTCAATTTTTTTCTTTTTTTTGCTTATAAAAATGTGGAGAACCCCATCCTTTATTTTCTCTTTTTCATCTCTTTATAACTACATATTTATCACATAAAAAACTATGCCTAGATTTATTGGCTCCATTGACCAAGGAACAACTTCAACACGATTCGTCATCTTTAATGAAAAGGGTGAAATTGTCACATTTCATCAGATGGAATTTGAGCAAAACTGTCCTCAGCCTGGTTGGGTAGAACACGATCCCTATGATTTACTAGACTCAGTGCACACTTGTATCGAACACGCTATTCTCAAGCTTGGGTTGATGGGATATGATGCATCAGACATTGAGTGTATTGGCCTTACAAATCAAAGAGAGACGTTGATTACTTGGGACAGTCTCACTGGACATCCATTGTACCCAGCCATCATCTGGAGCGATACCCGCACAATCGATACAGTAAAGCAATTAGCAAACAAATCTGAAAAGGGTGTGAATGCGCTCAAGGACATTTGCGGTTTGCCTCTCACAACTTATTTTTCCGGCGTAAAATTGAGATGGCTTCTAGACAATATTCCGGTTGTTGTACAAGCACAAAATCAGAATAGACTTTGCGTTGGTACAGTCGACACTTGGTTGATTTATGTAAGGATAATAATTTTAAAGTTACCAGATTTTCCCCATTCCCATACTAATACATATTTGTTTACTAGAATTTAACCGGCGGTTTAGATCACGGTGGAGTCATTGTAACTGATGTAACAAATGCCAGTAGAACAATGTTGATGGATATCCATACTTTAAATTGGAGTCCAGAATCAATTGAGTAAGTGTCACCTCAAGAAGAAGAAAAAAAAAAAAAGATCTAGTTGAATAACACATGATGCAGATTCTTTGGTTTCGAACAAGTGAGACTACCACGCATCGTTTCCTCATCTGAGATCTATGGTACATTGGCTGAAGGCTCTCTCAAAGGCGTCCCAATTGCTGGCTGTCTAGGCGATCAACAAGCAGCTTTAGTAGGCCAACAATGCTTTCACGTGGGCGATGCAAAGAACACTTATGGTACCGGATGTTTCATGCTCTTCAATACTGGCAATCAGCCCGTCCAATCTCAAAATGGTCTATTGACAACAGTCGCTTATAAATTTGGTGATCACGAACCCGCTTATGCTCTGGAAGGATCTGTTGCCGTAGCTGGATCTTCTATTAATTGGCTTCGTGATAATCTTGGCATCATTGCTGATACTACTGAGTTGAATTCATTAGCATCAAAAGTGAAGAGCACTGCTGGTGTTTATTTCGTTACTGCTTTCGCTGGCCTATTTGCCCCATATTGGCGATCAGATGCTCGTGGAACGATTTGTGGCATTACTCATTTTACTAAATTGGAACACATCTGTCGAGCTGCATTAGAAGCTGTTTGTTATCAATCTCGTGCTATTTTAGAGGCTATGAACATGGATTCCAAGACTCCTCTACGCTCTTTAAAGGTCGACGGCGGCATGTCGAATTCTGATCTCTGTATGCAAATCCAATCCGATATCTTGGGCATCACCGTTGATCGTCCATTGATGAGAGAAACTACTGCTTTGGGTTCTGCTATCGCTGCTGGCTTTGCTTGTGGCATCTGGAAGTCATTCGACGAGCTCTCTGGTATCAATCAAGAAGGTAGAACTCACTTTGAATCCAATATCTCTGAAAAGCGTCGCAGCAAGATGTGCAATGGATGGGAACAAGCTGTAAAACGTTCTTATGGATGGGCCAACGTTGCTACTACAGTCTCTACAGAAGAGAAGGTGCTTGAGCTCTAAATTATATTTATTTTTTTCAATGTAGATTTTTTATATTTTTCATTTATTTGTATTATAGTTTATACCCACTTCCCCTCACATTATTACAGACATTCTCTGTATTATTCCATTCCTTTAGTTACCTTACCTAATAAAATTGACATTGTTGTTCAAAAACTTTAAATAGTGGGCCCAAAAAAAAAGGCGCATGGCTCATGCTGACCAAACTTTAAAATTG
This sequence comes from Mucor circinelloides, assembly GCA_037974945.1. Lineage (NCBI taxonomy): Eukaryota > Fungi > Mucoromycota > Mucoromycetes > Mucorales > Mucoraceae > Mucor > Mucor circinelloides. Next base: position 1,732,177 of record JBBNAA010000005.1, on the reverse strand, counting down.
TAGAAAATACCAACATCCTGGCCCTTTTTCCAGGAAATCAGCTACTAGTGTAGAACATGTTGGAAAGTTATTTTTTTTTCCTGAGAGTACAAAACCTTGTTCATGTTACATGAGAAACCCCTCTCAAAACTTCTTTTTGAAGCCGTCAGCATGTTCTAGTTCAATGTAACATTTGTCTTTTTATGGAAAAGAGAGAAAATCAAGCCCATGTAAACAAATATCATGCAAGACAAAAGCAAAAACGCGAACGATTTGGATATATTTGAATGTATATTTACTTTATTTATAACATGTTATGTGCAAAGGGAAATTTCGGGAAAGACATTTTATACAATAAAATTAGCTAGCTGGTAGTTTGTTGGTTAAATTACAATTGACCGTGGCCCTTCTCTTCACCTTCAGAGACAATCTTCTTGACAATATCATCCTTGTTAGAAGTGGAGAAAACGTTCTCGAGAGTGCTGTTGGAGGGACGGATGGCTTCACCAGTGACGCTGCCAGAAGGAGTAGTGAAGACATCGAAGCTTTGGACCACATCAATGAGAGGGATTGTCTTGTCCTTCTTCCACTTGGCGACCATACCAGGTTGAGCAATGACGAAGTATTCGGCGTTATCATCACCCTTGAAGACGACTTTGGTAGCTTGTTCTGAAGACATTTTGATAGTTATTTTTTTCTTACTCTAAGTGGATTGAATTAAAAGAGATAAGGTGAATAGTCGATGATTTTTCATGCTTTATTTATACTTGAATGGCGTTCGTGTTTCTCTTGATTTCAAGCAATACAAAATGACGTTGAAATGAAATCATCATGCTTGATTTCAGTTCAGGATTTAAAGGTCCGTCTCGACTAGAGTCTTCCATTTATGCACACTAAACATTGTTTAAATCAGGCTACCGTAAAAGTGCACTTCAAGATTATTTGTAGTGTATAGTGATATTTTGCAGTTCGTAATAGGCAAAGCTGCTCAATTGGATTACAAGGCACGTCTTTTGAAACTGTGAGCGACGCGCTTCAAAAGAACCAACATGTAGAGAGATGCAAATATATTCATTACGTAGCTCTTATGGCGTCAATGTATTATAGCAAAGGAGTTTCTCCGATTAATTTTCACAAAATGATGCTCTCGAGTAACATCTGCACGTAATGTGCACTTGCAAGTTTGATCTAAACCAAAACGTCAGTGTCAATATATGCATATGGTGCTCTTGTATGTTGTCATCTAATATTGTCTCTCGGATACGGAGCATGAATCCGTAAAAGATCACTCTTCAGACGTGTTCGACTGTCTACCATCAAATACTATTACTTAGGTTTAGCATTCGTCACGCACAAGGGGTAGAGCATCAGAATGCTCTGTGTGAGCATTGGATCAGCTATGGAAAAACTAGCTAAATGAAGCGCGTTGTTTTACAAGCAAATGTACTTTTCACCTTTCTAGTGGCATTTGTTAGCGCATTTCTCGCGATTGGAAATTCAATCGAATGTCTTTACGTAATAACGGGGAAGAGTAATACTTTTCTTTATTCTAGTTTTTATAAATCAGTTACACCTACTGTGTGGCGTGAACTAACATGAGCAATTTTAGTCATGCATGATAAATTCTAGCCGAGGTTTGAGTACCCAACAATAACCTCCATAACTTCATGAGCCGTAAACACAAATTTCTAATAAGAAATAAATAGGTATCACTATTTGTTCAGTTGAAAACTGCTTCCTGTATAATTATTACTTTCTGTAACAACCATTGACTATTCTTCACACACTTATATATGTTGCTCTCTGCACAATTGTTACTTTTTTACACTATTAAGTTTTACTTTTTACACGACTAGCCATTATTCAGGCACATTATGTCACTGACGTATTTTGCTGACTGAAATGCCTTTTCTTTTGTCTCCCTGTATAAGGTTGACAAAAGCGTACCAACTATTAAGAAACAATTACAATTTTGGGCAATGCATCAAGTCGATAACGATTATTATTCAGTGCTGGAAATGCTTTAACAGCTTTGTATACTATTTTTCTTGTATACAATTAATTCCACGTAACATCCGAGCAGGATTAGCTACCAAGAATATCAATTGCTTTTATGATTTACGCGTTTCGTTAGCCTAAAAGCAGCAGCAGCAGGATGTCTGGGTTTAAACTGCTGGGGTTCGTAGAGAAAATTCCCATTCAAAATTAAGGCAGTTTGTAACCAAAACAAAAGTTTTATCGTTTTTTCTAGATTCAACTATATAAGTTGTGTCCGCATCCTACTTTCTAAAATATTGAGAAATCACTCGGTAGATGCATTCAAATTTGACTGTGTTTTAGCATATTATTAAGTACTAAGAGTCAATATAAGTATTCGGTCTACTTGTATATGAAGTGTTTCCATTGATGCAGATTTGGAGCATCGTGAAAGGAATACAACCACAAATACAAATAAGATTTTAGAGGTTTATAGGCATTCGAAGCCTTGACAGATTCAGGAAAAGGGTCAATAAACAAGAGGAGATCTTGAGGTCTGTGCGTTCAATGCATATTATCATACTCATCTTTCGCCGAATAACAACAATATGTGTATAAAGAATAGCACCAAAGAACATGTTTTCGAATAATGACGATGTAATGCTACTTGCAGCGATATAGTCTCTTGTATTTACAATCCAATAGTATTTGCCGTAGAATTTTGTCTTCCTGCGCATGCGTAAGCTGCTTTTAATACTTGATTTTCTCTTACAATTTATGTTTTCATATGCAATACGATTGAATTTATTTCCCCCAATTCAAGAAAAGGATCTGATAAACATTTTGTAACAATGCCATTCCACTGAGTTAAGATGCATTATTTGTGCATGAATTTCCTAGTACCAATGCCTTTGTTACAATGCCGAAGTATATGCCCCGTGAGAATCAGGATTATGTATACATATGCTTGAGTATTTATTATGAGGATAGTAAGGATTTTATCGAGCTTTCAGTTCTTTGTTTACCATAACATAATTGCTCGATTTGCAGGTCAAATACAATGAATTGCAACATATTTACGAAACATGTCTTGCCCTTAAAACTTAAATAAAAGCTATATTTCAATAAGATTATAGATGTAATGACAAACTGTGTTGTCATACAATACCATCGTGTTTGATTCAAGAAACTTTGCATACTGAAGCGCCGCAATGTAACAGTAACTTGGAACACAAGCATTGATTGGTACCTTTTACAGCATCCTCAAACTTAAAAAGTCAATAATTAGCCACAAACGAAGTGGTCTGTTACTCATTACATTATACGCAGCCTCATTCAGTGTGGAAGATTGCATGATGCTTCTTTTCCGAATAACGTCATGCATTTCCCATACAAAAAATGGGCAAAAACATTGTTCTCCACACTTTTTTTTTTATCAAATTGGAAATACGAAGCTTCTGAAATCTTCTATCTGGAACGTTTATCCAATTAAAAGTAATTTTTGTGTAATGGAAATTCGTGATTTGGGGTTTTCTAATGAATCCTGGTGAGATTAAGGGTTGATCATCTTGTGGAAGGCTCAAATCCCAGATATTAATCCGTGCATACATTATGACTGCACTATAGTCGAGATCAGATCTTTTGAATGCTGCGAAAATACAAATTACATTATGGTTTCTGTAAAGATGTTGATACAGTTTATTTAATAAAACAGTTTTGTTAGCATCCGATAAAGGGCGGACAAAGTATTGCTCCGCAAAACATAATGTTAATACAATACGGCACGAAATCTCCATTTTAATTAACCTCTTAGTTGTTTACACAGAGGAGATGAGCGCGCTCCTACTAACCTCCCATTATATGTTTATAATTAACTCTCAAGAATTTTCATTTGAAATTTCATCATTGACAGCGCTGTAGTTGATTGCAAAAATCTGGAATTTCCGATTTCCTTTGTATGTAATAATTACAAATCACTCCAGCATACCTCTAGTGGCGTCATGTGTTACAGCTGTGCTCTCAGTTCCAACCATTATTGTTTGATTCAATTGCCTGCAACTTGGATTATAGCGTATTGTGATTAGTCCATTGAAAAACCAACATATACTTTTGATTGAGATGGTAATTACATAATTTATTCAAGTGCAATAGTTGTATATCTAGGTGCATATGTAACAGATGGTTCAAGTATGCAAATGTAGCGTAAGTATCACACACTCTCTCTCTATATATATATATCTACTTTTGTGCGCATTTGGAGATGTTGTTTGAAACTGACAATGCCATGGGAATAGCTCCAAATCCACATTATTTCTTCAGTCGAGCTATAGCATAAATTCGATTTTCATGTAGTATAGTCATACAGTCGATATCCAAGTAAATAGGGCCTTTCAATACCGTATCTGATTTGATCCATCCAGATTTGTTAGCTTGCCAATATTTCTCGATTTCAGCTGAGGTAGTGCTGTCCAAAGTTTGCCAGGAAGAGTCAAATGCAATTTTCCAGACGGCCATTTTCAAATACAAAGTAAACGAAAGATGAAAAAGGAGGATGAATATTAGTTTTTTTTTTTTTTTTTTTTTTTTAAGAAATTGAAGGGGTTCTCTATTTAAAGAAACTTAACGAACGGGCATTTGTTTGTAACTTCCAGGTAGAGTAACAGTTACCAAATGTACACAGACGTTTTTTCTATGATGTATTACTAAGTGAATTTGAGTTTAATAATGAAATAAGCGCTGTGTAACTATGCACGCTTATTAAGTGCTGCGTTTTTTGACATATTAGAGAAGTGGTCATCATGTGTGATGTATTAGTCATGCAGCTGCAGGTATTGATCTAACAATTTAAATTGTAGAAATTGAGATTTAGATTTCAAATGCATTACAAACAAATTCTGTAACGGAATTAGCAAGACCAAGTTGCCTTTTATCTTCTCTATCTGCACCTAAAATACATCGAATAACCGCAAATAAATTTGTCACCTTATATGAATTTATAAACCATTCCTTTACATGCCACGGCTGATATTCGAGGAAAAGGTGTTACCACGTTGAGATATCTAGACCAAACTGTATATATATATTATATAGATTTATTGCCAAAGTCTATTTGATCTTCAGCGAGAACAATGGAACAATGGAGCATTTTTAATTTAACTGGGAGCGGAGGGTTCCAAGCGTTTGGATTTACTCATCGTGTCATTACTTATCTCCATACATGTAATCTGCCAAAAGCTACAGGTGTATTTCTAATTATCATATAACCTCATGTCAATCTTCGTGATCGAATCCCGAGTATATAGTCGTTATTTCAAATGTTTATTGACCATTGTTGTCTATTACACTGTATTTAACCCTTTAGGAAGGTGATATTGAAAATGTCGGAGGCATTTCTATTTTCAGAGTTCTTGATCCTTGATGCATTAACCTATTTTCACTATTAAAAATGGAACAAATGACTATAATTCACAAGTATCTCCAGCTTGGCATGTTCTTTGTCAGCGTTTGTAAGGATTTACATGTTCGAATCGTTCTACTAATTGATTCGAATGTTGTTCTTAGATTTAAGGTTTGTCTAAATCAAAAGCCGAGTGCAAATGAAAAAAAAAAGACATCAATGGTTAATTTATTTGCCTGTAAATCGGATCAAATGTCGTATGGGGTACTCGAGTTTGTGTTCAAGTCGAGTGGGTAACGCTAAGCAAGACTACAGCGAGCTTAGGTAGTTGGAGCATTCAATTATACGCTATCTGAATACCTGTAGACGTTGTAGATGACATGTGCATTAATGTCTGGTAATGTATTGATATGTATCTAGGCGACAAGCAAAAATGCAATTGCTTCAGTCTCGAAGCAAACTACGGATAAGTGGATCATATCGCCGGCGATCAAAGGCTAACTATAATTAATAGTAAGAAGCGTATATTTCTAATGCTTACTATATCATATTTTTCAGCTCTAGATGCTTCTAATGCTTTATATATATATTTAAAGGTTCTGGATGCAGATCAGCTTTTGCATTTGATTTATGATAAATCAATGTCCAAATAAGCTTTTTGTTCACGAGATAGACGGGTATTCAACATTGCCATCGTATCCAATCGATGAATTTTGATGAAGCTACATCTTAGTGGTTCATGTACCTCATTAAGTAAGCAAAGATAGTGGTTGACGCAAAAGTCTATGGTGAAAAAAAAAAACCAGATTTATTGACACAAAATGTTCAAAGCGTCTTGGTGTATTGACAGCTCACACTAGTTTACTATGGCCACCGTTCAAATCAAAGAAATGATTTAGAAGCTGATCAATCTTTCATTTCTCTGACAAAAAAAACATGAGGATAATGTTCGTTTTCAGGTAATGACACAACTACAGCCTTCATAGTAGACTTGAATGGTAGCATGCTGCAGTCATAGAAAGTCTCATGTCCTTTCTACGTATTCCTTATAGATACGCTGGCAAATATTACTTGTTGATTAAACATCATTCGAGAACAATGACCGATGGAGACTGCCCGAATGTTAGATTTATTTCACTATTTAAACCTAAACATGAATATGAAACGCCAGCAAGCAATTGCAAAGCATTTGAAATGTGCAGGCAGCGTTAAAGTTGCTTGAATAAGCTCTTTGAAATAATGACACTGATATGAACAACTCTATTGCCGACATGGATTGCAATTGGCTCTTGGCTGACCGTGTAAATGACAAGGTGGAGAAATTATTTTTTTGCATTCTTTTCTGTTTCCTTGTCACCAACGCGCCAAAGATAGAATGAATCCAGCATTAGTGCAAGGACAACATGCACTCGTCTACAATCCGATGCTTCCTCCTGGATGGACAGAGCACCGTACACCTACAGGTCAACCTTACTGGTACAACACCATCACAGCGCAAACTTCCTGGCTATTTCCATCTCCTTTACCACCACTTGCACAACAAGAGAACCAGCCAAAAAAGAAGAAAAAGCAGACAAAGTAAGCGCACTTGTTGAAAGAAACAGAGCGTATTAGTAACCGAGATCTAGAAAGAAGATTCCAGGCACGAACTGGCTTTTTGTCTTGACACACGATGGATATGAATTTTTCTACGATCGAGATACAAAGACGTCTGTTTGGGAAATGCCAGAGGCATTGAAGGGGCCCATGGAGGAGCTCAACAAATTAGATGAGGAGAAGGAAAGAGAAAGTAAACTAAAGCAAGAAAACGAAGCTAAATTAGCACAAAAAGAACAAGAAGATGCAGATAATAAAAAGAGAATGCTCGAGGAACAAGAGGCAGAACAAGAGGCTAAACGAGTCAAGTTAGAACAAGAAATTGCGCAGGAAAATGGCGATAATGAGGAAAAAGAGCATAGCAAGGAAGAGGATTTGGAGGCAACTGAGTAAGTGCAATGCTATATGGGATATCTGATGGCAAGATTGACATGATCTGCTAGAATGACGGAGGAGGATATAATGTGGCAGCTACAACAAATGGCAGAGGCCGAAGTAGAAGAAGCACAGGCAGCACAAGCCGCACAAGAGGAACAGATCAAGGAAGAGCCTAAAGAGCCTGAGCTGTCAGAAGAAGAATGCCTGGCTCAGTTCAACCAATTGCTGGCAGAGAGAAACATTTCGCCATTTGCCATTTATTCAGCCGAGTATCCTAAATTGATGACAGACCCCAGATTTTCATGTAAGCAAGCAATGTTTTTCTTTTTTTTTTAGTGCAATTATACATTAAGTGTTTGATTTACTTAATTTATATTTTATTTTAGTGGTACCACATAATAAGCAAAAAGTATTATTCAATAAATACTGCAATGAATTGGGTGAAAAGATCAAGAATGACAAGAAGAATAAAAAGGTAAGGGCTAGTAAAGGGTATTTGGTGTGTATATGTATAATATTTACAATGCATGTAGAAACCTGAAGATGAATTCAAAGATCTGCTCATTTCCAAGGTAACTCAAAAGATGTATTGGGATGATTTTCGCCGTAAATACAAGGACGATCCACGATTCAAGGCCCTTTCTGTTACGAAAGAAAAGGAAGCTCTCTTTAAAGATCATGTGAAACATCATCTGGGAAAGAAAAAGCCAACGGATGAATACATGGATCTCTTGCGTGATACAAAGGATATCCGGCCAGGGATTCGATGGAGAGATGCCAAAAAGATTCTTGAAAAAGATGATAGGTATTATCTGGTAGAATCAAAGATCGACAGGGAGGATTTGTTTCGTGATTATCTGCAAGACATGTCGAGTAGATGAATAAATTAAAAAAAAAGAACTGATTTTCTTTCGAAAGCGTAATTTCAAAACATAAATTTTCTTCTACCATGGCTGCTGACTTTTCAGTTGGTGATTGTGGTGGTGGGGCATTTGCAGGCAGGCACTTGAGGTTAAGAAAACCACGGCTGCGGTTAATTATAATGATATACTTTTGGTGGTTCTGTTGTAAATCTAACAGAGTGGTGCGAAAGGCTCTTGTGTGGTATAATAATATCTTTGCTAGCGTTGTGCACATTGCTGCTACTGTCTAGTGATTTCTGATTCATCGTACTTGGTGGACAACTGAATCGCAATAATCTTGATTTTATCATCATTTCTTCCTCTTTATGTTCCTCTTTTTCTCTCTCTTTGATGATGGCTTGCAATAACGCAAAGCTATCGCTTCTGCGATGGCGTCTGTGATCTAAAGGCGATGGTGGAGGAGATGGCAATGAAGACATGTCTGTAATGAATAAATAATAGTACGGGAAAAGAAGAGAAAAAGGAAAAAGAAAAAACCGTATTTAAATACCATGGAAAATTTGAAAAAAGAAAGAGGGGTGGGGATGATCGTGAGGCTTACATTTGGTAAACCAATCAATTCATGTAGATCCTCATTTTTGTCGATCTTTTTGTGATCTTCTCGGCAAGCTATTCTTCCGCGTTTTAGTCCATGTTTTCAAAACAAACATGACTATGAACATTGAAACCTTATTAGACATAGATCAAGTTTTTGGCAAGCTGGAGATGACAAATACGTGGCTACAGGTCAGCACATGCAACTTTAAGAGGGTCATTCTGTTATGAAATCACCAGGTGATGGCATGCAAATCATTCCCGACGACATGTAAATGATACCAAAAGATTTTTCGTTTCGAATTTTAATATGCCTTTTAGTAGGGTAAGATGTAAATAATATGAGATTTCGAATTTTTATTAGAATATATATGTTTGAAAAAAAAAAGAGAAAAATAAACAGAAGCAGAGAGCTTAATCATCGTCTTCATCCTCGAAATCGTCGTCATCGTCGTAGTCTTCTTGATATCGTGGTTGTGGTTTTGATCTTTGGGTTGGTTGATTATGGTGAGATGATGCGGAGGATGCTGCTAGTGTTAAGACACCACCTGGACACAGTTCTTCTAATTTAGCATCAAAAATTTTCTTCATGTAAATGTTAGTGCCAGTGTTATGAAAATCATGTGTCAATCCATCTTAATTACCTGCATTTCATTGGCGTCTTCGTATACAAATGATCCTTCCTCGTTAAAGATCCTTGCATTGTTGAACATGAGGTGAAAATCATCTCTAAAATGGGCGATCGTTCTATAGTAAGTGGAATTGAGGCGTTTTTTGATCATGTTCATGGATATCGGAGTCTTGATCATTGTGTAATAGAGTGGATAATCACGTTTGCTAACCAGATCCATAAAGAGCTCACTTCTGCTACGGTAAGTTCTACAGTGCACGCATGCTGGTTAGTCCTGACACGCTCCTTCTATATCAATCAGTACTCACTCTTCATCTTCTTCCACTGCCTCTTCAACAGCCTTGTAGCATTCTTTGAATATTCTCAGCATGTTCTCTCTCAATTGTGGAGGCACTGTGTCTGGCTTGTTTAGCTCATCATTTTTACCACGCTTGCGTTTAGACTAAATAAATAAACATTAGTTTAGGTGTTCCCATGTTGTAAACAGCGATTCAGTGTTACCTCCGGTTCACCCTTCTTTGGTCTTCCTCTCTTTTTACCAACAGATTCATCATGGGTGTAGCTTTCTTCGCGTCTACGACGTCCAGGTCGTTTAGCTTCTTCTACAGGTTCAGGCTCGCCCAGCATTCTTGCCATGCGTTTCTGCTTTCTTCTCTCCTTCTTGGCAATCAGTTCATCCAGATCAACATTATCGTCTTCTAAAGCATTTAACCATTGCTCTTCTGTTAAACCGTCGTCATAGCGAACAGAGTCTCTACTACGTTGACCGCGACCAAAGGAAAGGGGATCATCAGTATCATCAGGTATAGGATCATCATTCAAATAGATTTCTGGTAGTTCATTCTCTGTAATCAAACGTTCAGGCTTGCCACGACGACCCATGGCTTGCCAGTTGCGAAGGTCATTTTCCTCTCTTTCGTCATCGATGCGATGGAACACGGGGATATCAGATTCATTTCTCTGCAAAATTTCGTTGAGTTCCTCATCATCAATATCTTCATCATCGCCGTCATTTTCTTCGTCTGCCTTGTCTTCCAAAAGAGATCTCAAAAAGGCTTCACGATCCTCTTCTGTACTACGGTTATCGAATTTACCAGCCTGAATAACCTTGCCGTCAATGTCCAGCTTGTAGTTTGCTCTGGCAAGAATGCTTTCCTCGACTGAGTTGGTAGAGATCAGACGGAAAATACGTACTTCCTTGGTTTGACCAATACGATGTGCACGATCTTGAGCTTGTAAATCTTGATGAGGATTCCAATCAGAGTCAAAGATGATGACAGTATCAGCAGTCTGCAAATTAAGACCAAGACCACCAGCACGGGTACTGAGCAAGAACACAAAATAGGGTGAATCAGGTGCATTGAACAATCGCAGCAACTCTGAACGATCGTCTGCTTTGGTGGAACCATCTAAACGCAAGTAACTGAATCCCTTGTAGTTGAGGAAATCCTCCATGATACTCATGACCTGTGTCATTTGGAAGAAAATAAGCACCCGATGACCTGTCTGTTGCAATTTAGGTAACATGCGATCCAAGAGTTCGAATTTGCCCGAAGTACGGAAGAGCAGGTCATTTGACATGCCACTGGGATTCACCAAGGATTCGACTTCCTCGAAAACAAAGGGATGGTTACAGATTTTACGCAGCTGCATAATGGTGTTGTTGAGGCCCTTGACGCCAGATTTGCCCTTGACGACTTCGGATGTGTAGAGAGTACCGTTGCGCTTCATTTGAGTGTACAAGTGTGTTTGTAATGATGACAACTTGCACTTGATGACACGTTCAACCTTGTCTGGCAATTCCGATTCGACATCGCGCTTCAAACGTCTCAACAAGAAGGGACGCAATACTTTATGAAGACGCTTAATAATCAAAAGCTGCTCTTCTTCGTTCAAACCAATCTTGTCATTGACGCCTTGTGTGTTGAAAGGTGTGTTGAACCATTCTTCGAAACTCTTGACACTCTTGAAAATCTTGGGCAGGACGAAATTAAGTAAAGCCCACAATTCAGGCAAGTTGTTCTGAAAAAAAATATACATGTTCAATATGCTGGAGATTAATAGCGAAATGCCCGCATCTTACCTGCAGTGGTGTACCAGTCAAGATGAGTCTGTACTTTGTGTGGTAGTATTGTCTGAGCACCACAGTCAACTTGGAGTTGGTATTCTTCATACGATGACCCTCATCAACAATCATGTGCAACCACTTCACCTTACTGAGAATAGGTCTATCCTTGATAATGTATTCGAATGTTGTAAGAAGCACCTGGAAATCATTGTAGCGGATTTCATTTTGGAGTTCTTTACGAGTGTTTGGAGGACCCTTATAAATAATAGTTTTGATGGCAGGTGCCCATTTCTCGAATTCCAATGTCCAATTAGTGAGAGTGCTATAAAATGCGGTTATTATGTCTATCGACACGAGGTACACTCCATAAATCACTTACGATAAAGGTACAATGATAAGATAAGGCCCGTTCTGTCTCTTCTTTTCGATCAAATAGGTGATCAAACTGATAGTCTGAATAGTTTTACCCAAACCCATTTCATCGGCCAGGATACCATTCAAGTGATTGTTGTAGAGAGAAACCATCCATTGGAGACCCTTGAGTTGGTAATCCTTCAATCTGCCACCAACCAAAATATCAGGCTGAACAACCTCTTCCTTGATACGATGCGTAACTTGGAAGTAGTCATTCTTTGCATCAGGATCGCTGGCTGTCATATCATCATCGTCGTCATCCAAGTTGATGTCAGTTCTATACATGCTATCATTTTGTTGTTCCTGAACAGCCTTGGTCAATGAGTCCAAGAAAGAGCCAGTTTGCTTCAACAGTTGTGTCAAACGAGTATCCTTGGCCTCATCAATCAACTTCATGTAAGCTTCTTCATCATCATTCTTCAAGGCACGAATACGCTCTCTTGAGATACGTTCAGCACGCTTCTGCTCCTCCTTTTCAATGTGTTGATGGTACTGCAATACGGCTCTTCCCAATTTTATCTGCTTGGATCTATAGTTGGCTTGAGCCATTGCCAAGCTGCGACCATGATCACAGATAGTTTGCAAGTAATCCAAATGCTTCTGCTTTTCGCGATGTTCACGGTCAGTACGTTGTTGACGTTCAATCTTTTCAGTCATACGAGCTTCACGCAAAGATTGCTTCTTCATACGACGATAAGCCAAACGATCTGCAGAAGAAGCCAAGGTGGTAGAACGCTTCATACCAGCCATGATTTCCTCTCTCAGTTGTTTTTGCTTGCCCAACAGACGCAATGCCTTCAGCTCTACGATTGCCTTGAGCTTGATGGATCCATTTTGCTGACGAATATCCTGTTCCAATGCTTGTGCTGTATCGCTAAGGTTGCTCGGCAATTTTTCAAGTTCGGCAATACGATATTGAATTCGGTTTAGCATACGACGCTCACGTTCAGAAATGATGGCATAAGGATCTACACCAGAGGGTGTGATACTGGGGATCAATAAGCGCTGCTGACGCGAAGCATGAGAGAACGATGTAATTGGCTTCTTCAATAAGTCGTAAGGTGATGCATAAGCGTTGTACTCGATCTTTGCTGCTGCCTCTGCTACTGCTACTCCTCCTACTGCTGCTGCTGCTGCTGTTGCTGCTGAAGGGACAGTGGTAGCGACATTGGCTGATACTGGAGCTGTAGTTGCAACAGGTGTAACTGCATTAGCAGGTGAAGATAAAGATGGAATGACGGGTGGAGTCATTTGCTGAGGTGGCTGCTGCTGTCCCAAGTTGGGAGGTTCAATCAAAGCTGAAGTAGGTGACAATACAGCTTGTTGAAGGTTAGGTGGCAACACTAAATTCTTAGAGATCAGCTTGTAGGCCAAGATCTGATATTTCAAAGCAGCTAATTGCTGTTGAGAAAAGGCAGATGGCATATCTTGAATTAATATACTGATGTTAGCAGATAGTAGTGTAAATCAATAGACCGTATCGCATTTACCAGGATTGGAGCCATTTACAATAGGCGAAGCAATAGATGGAGATGAGCTGGAAGATACAATCTGATCAGGCATACCAGGACGCGTTTGCTGTTGCTTTTGCAAGCCTTTCAAGAATTGCATTATTTGAGCATACTCTGGATTGTTGTCTTCCTTGGCACCTTGGGATTGAAGAAATCGAACGCGCTGTATGATTTCCGGTTAGAGAAACAGTGATGAGATTTCATACAACGAAATGGATTTTACCTGAACAAGACTTTGCAGTTTTTCCTTGTTGATACCACCCGGTGGATGATTAGGCAAGGAGTTCATTCTTTTATAATACTAAAATTTGTCACTAAAATGAACGCGCGAGTGATAGAATAGAAAGTCAATTAGTCCTACCTTTGGTTACTATTTTATATTATGAAAAAAAAAGAAGGTTTTTTTCCTAATAAAGAACTAAAATACAATATAAAAGAGAATGGTAAAATATGTTTGCTGAGAAGAAAAGGGGGAGGGATGTTGCTGATGGTTGTTGTTCAAGTGAAAAAAAAAAAAGTGCTGCTTGCAGAGCTTTACTAGGAGTCACATCGGATTAGCAATACTTTAAGGAAGGCCTGAGGTGAGTTCATCAATGAGAGGGAGGGGGGGACCAGACGCCCAATAATGGTGGCAGCAGTGGAGTCTATTCATCGCAGCAGTGTGATGTATTCAACTACCGATAAATAACATCTTTAGTTTTAGCAAAATATACTGCGAGATAAAATTCCTTTTGAGCAATGCTCCTTACATCTAAAAGCTTTCTAGCATCTCAGGTATTTAACAGTGGGCTTATTTGGATTGAAAAAAGTGATTCGAGAGAATTATCAGTACATTTTGAAGGGTGTGAAATCGTTCTGATGATGAAATTTACTTTATATCGAATCAGGCAACATTTTGCCCCTAATCAAAGTATGCTTACTTTATACATAGTATTCTGTAAGCCAGCAATAGCCTTGTAGCCAGAAATGCTGCTGCATTTGTACTGACAACGCATTCAAAACTAATATTTACACTGCAAACTTCTCCTTATAATTGCAACGGCGACAATGTTTCAGCCAATGGCTATACAAGGTATACTCTATCACATCCAGACATTCCAGATCATTTGGATCTTTTTGTTCGCGTGAATGCAATACATCTTTGAAGCAGCATCTGCCCTACAGGTAAGTACACAATAAAGGGCACCAGTAAGGTAGGTAAAGTGAGCTATATCAGGGATTTTATAGATGAATCTACCTGGAAAGGCATCTTGATGTCGCCATCATTCATTGGTTTAAATACAACAAAACCATGCCAACACGTCACCCTTACAAAATACTCTCATTTTCAAGTTTTTTTCCTTATTTCGATACACAGTTCACAGTGCGGTTTTGTTCATCATCTCTCTCTTGTTGTAATTTTTGGTTCTTTCTTCTTTAAACAACATTTACTTGTTTAGCAAATCCTAACTCTTTTACATCTATACACATTTCATAAAAAAAAAGACACACATATATACACATATACACATATTATGACCGCTGTAAGTTCTGTTGCTGACGTTGACGCTTGGATCGCACAACTCTCTGATTGCAAACAACTACCAGAGTCTGAAATAAAGAAACTATGTGAAAAGGTACATTTAGGCAGCTATGAAGCTACATAACAACAGCATGTTGGGTGTTTTGCAACGACTAATCTCATGAAAATAGGCACGTGAGATTCTCCAAGAAGAGTCTAACGTTCAGCCTGTAAGATGCCCTGTTACTGTCTGTGGTAAGCTCGTATAGATGGTCAGTAGAAGTAGAGAGATTTAATGGGTCGTTTAGGTGATATCCACGGCCAATTTCATGATTTACAAGAGCTTTTCCGTATTGGTGGTAACTCGCCCGACACTAATTATTTGTTTATGGGTGATTATGTTGATCGAGGCTATTACTCTGTCGAAACCGTTACATTTTTGGTCGCTCTCAAAGTAAGATACAAGGATCGTGTTACTATTCTTCGTGGCAACCATGAATCTCGTCAAATCACCCAAGTATACGGCTTCTATGACGAATGTTTGAGAAAATACGGCAACGCCAACGTCTGGAAGATGTTTACAGACCTCTTTGATTATCTACCCTTGACTGCATTGATTGAAGACCAAATCTTCTGCTTGCACGGTGGTCTCTCACCATCCATTGACACATTGGACCAAGTCAGATCCTTGGATCGTGTTCAAGAAGTTCCGCATGAAGGACCTATGTGTGATCTCTTGTGGTCTGACCCAGACGACAGATGTGGTTGGGGTATCTCTCCTCGTGGTGCAGGCTATACATTCGGTCAAGATATTGCAGAGACTTTTAACCACAACAATGGGTTAACATTAGTTGCAAGAGCCCATCAATTGGTCATGGAAGGTTATAATTGGACTCATGATCGCAATGTTGTTACTATTTTCAGTGCACCCAACTATTGTTATCGTTGTGGTAATCAAGCTGCTATTATGGAAATTGATGAACACATGAAATATACATTGTAAGTGTTGGAGGGCTCCAGTTTGATTGTTTGGTACTAATTTGATTGTCTACATAGCCTTCAATTCGACCCTGCTCCTAGACGTGGTGAACCACACGTTACTAGACGTACTCCTGACTATTTCTTGTAAAAAAAAAAATTGTATGCTACTAAACCAAAGAATTATATATATTTTACACATTGACATACACTTTATATATATATATATATAATGCGCATAAAGACAATCGAAAAAAAAGACCCATCACTCTTTTATATCTTGAAAAATCTAAAGCAGCAAATCTACTACTTTTTTTCACTAACCTTCTTATTCTTTCATACCTCCTTGCCCTCCCTACTTTTATCTTTCTATACTATATAAATCCATCTTTTTAGTATGATATGTTTGTTTCATTTGTTTGGGTACTTTTATGTGAGTGTGTGTGTGTGTAAAACCGGGGAATAATTCTCCTGGGTGATTTAAGCTTTAGAACACTGATATTGGCATGAATGTTGATTTTTTGTGTATATAAGTGAGCCCATGTCATTTATCTCACGTCTTTTTTCTTCTTCTTTTTGTTTAACCCATTTCTTACTTGCATTAAATATACACAATGAACAAGCTTACAGCCATCACAAAGACTACATTCGGTAGATTACATCAGCATCAGACTAGGTGCGTATAGTGGTGTTCGAAATTGGCTTATTTTATATGCTCATTTATCATTGTTGCATACACAAAGATGCTTATCTGTTGGTCATCAATTATACTTTAAGAAAAATCCTGGGTTTGACAAAGATCAAGGTAACTGTATTAACTATGTGAGTCGCTTCAATGCCACTAATCGTATTATCAGTCGCCCGTGAGCCTACTTTGATGGAGAATGCACCTGATTGGAAGGAAAGTGTTGCTACTGAAAGTGAGGCTGATGTAAGTGCCGTTAGTTTTTGTTTGTATCCATGTGTAACATGCTCACAATATCTACCATTTATTTTTGTTTGCACAACAGATCAAAGCCGAGAGAGAGCCTGATGTTTCTCCCGAAATTTTGAAGGAAGAAACTGCTGAATGGGTCAGAACTCACAAGGACAAAGACGGCAGCATTCCAACACAGTAAAACCTCGCTTGTATGAGATTTCTAATCAAATAAAAATAATTTTTTTCACACTAATCATCGCACCATTTTGTTTCATTTGGCCTGCTATTTGCACCTTTGTTTAAGCTCAGAAATCCTTCTCATGTAAAAGCAACCAAGGTCCGTGCTCTTGTGCTTCCTTCCCTTTTCATTTCTTTAACAATGAGGTAAATAACTTTTGACACATCCATCCATCCATCCATCCATCCATCAAAGGAAGGATGCATCCATCTCGTAACATGATCTACATCAACATATTATTGTTGCGATTGGGTGTTGGCTTAATGATGAATTATCCATCTAACATGCCTTCTATCGCTTTATAGTAAAGTCAGCGCTTCTGCCGTCAGAGAGATTGTTAACCAAATCCAAGCTGCTTCTGCTGAAAAGCAACGCAAGTTCACTGAAACTGTTGAACTTCAAATTGGTTTGAAGAACTACGATCCCCAACGTGATAAGCGTTTCTCTGGTACCATCAAGCTTCCCAACGTCGCTCGTCCCCGTATGACCGTCTGTGTTCTCGGTGATGCTTTCCACTGTGATCAAGCCAAGGGTGCTGGTATGGAATTCCAATCCGTTGATGATCTTAAGAAGCTCAACAAGAACAAGAAGCTCATCAAGAAGCTCGCCAAGAAGTACGATGCTTTCCTTGCTTCCGAAGCTTTGATCAAGCAAATTCCTCGTCTCTTGGGTCCTGGTCTCCACAAGGTCGGTAAGTTCCCTACTCCCGTCTCCCACAACGATTCCTTGACCGATAAGGCCAACGAGATTCGTGCTACCATCAAGTTCCAATTGAAGAAGGTTCTCTGTCTCGGTGTTGCTGTCGGTCACCTCGATATGACTGAAGATCAATTGATTGCCAACATCATGTTGTCTGTCAACTTCCTCGTTTCTTTGTTGAAGAAGCACTGGCAAAACGTCAAGTCTTTGTACTTGAAGTCCACCATGGGTAAGCCTCACCGCCTCTTCTAAGCTGGTCGCCCTCTGCTTTCTATTATTTCAATCATGATCATTTTATATAATGTGTTATGCTATCAAAACAGAACCTATTAACTCTGACGGTGTACCAAGGTTTCATTAATTTGAAATCATTTGGGAGCTATCATGACTTACTATGTAGAATGTTCACTATTGTTTAATAAATAAAAGAAAAACATAAAAAAACTAAATATCTACAATGTTATTAATTTTGTTCTTTTGTTGTGGTATGGAATATGGGCCACGTAACAACGATGTAAATTCGACGAGATAGCAATGTGCGCAAGGTGGATCTGTAAAGTCTACCAAAGCAATCTGAAGCCTGTGAAACAAAGTTTCTGTTACGATGACAGCTATTCACTGATCCGCCATCGCATTGATACATGCTATGTGAGAGTTTCGACACGGGACATGATATACTCCGTCTGCCGTATACAGCCCTTCTTAGAGCCTGTTCGGAGCACAGCATATCCCGTTTGCCATTTGTAGATAAATTTCAGTGAGCTTCATTATAGTAATGGCGCATGTATTGGTTTAGGTGGTTATCAAGGCAAGAGCTAGCAATAGTTTTGGTTTCACCAGATTAACCACCCATGGATATTTCTTAACAAGCACATTTTTACATACAAGACACGCGATATTTGTGGATAGTATTGATTCCTTATTCATTACAGTATAAAAAGAATGTTTGAATGCTCTTGGCCCAATGGCGCATGTATTGACAACAACCAAGTTGATTCCTGGGAACTGAAAGCTTCTCGAAGAGTACTCAAAAATCTGAGAACTCTGCTTGCCGGACAGCCAATGCTCGATCTCCTCAAGGATCAAATGGAAGAGGCCGATACCTATTACAAGGACATCATTGAAAAGTCCAACGACAAATCCAAGGAATCTAGAATTGATCTCAAGGTAAAAGGTGTGTTCACAGCTCAATTGATCACATGCTGGAATGTTTGATTGTCAGAGATGCTACATCAACTACCAGAAGTCAAGTGCCTGGTATTTATAGATACAGTGGTACCAACTCATCCAGAGCATTATGCACTTCTCGAAAACCAAGAGGGTCTCGTCGAAACTATTGGAGAGCATCCTGCCCGAGTGTTTGTTCATCCCTGCACTAATACCTCAGAATTTTTCAAGGTCTACGGTGATCCTTTATTTCAGAATCTACCTGCTATGGGCGCTTTGAAAGATGGCAATACCTTTGTCTGCATCCTTCAAGATTTGTGAGATTCAAATGAAGACTGCGATTATCGCTTACGATGCTTTTTCCCTGCCGCTGCTCCCCGGTCCTTTTTGACGAACATGCTGAGCATCTTGCTGTTGAATTTAGAGGCTCCATCACATCAACATTTGAATGGAATCAAAGGCAATTTAATCCTGAATAAATAAATTTATGCTGTTCTCTTTAATCATGTGTAGTGATTGATGAAATCTGGGCTAACAATTTAAACGCTTTACTGTATAGAGCTTGCAATCAGTACAAAGACCTACAAAGGCTGAAGCATACGGTTTTTCAAAGCTACTATTGCTATTCGCACAATCAAAAATTACTTCCTGTACAGTTTTACATCGTGCATTACCGTGGATTAAGGGCAGCACCACAAATTAAGCATTCAGATATGCACTCCACCGTGATATAAATCGCCAAACACTGCCTTAAATCCTCCTTGACTTCACTTGTAATGATGGATACGGTTTATCTACGATGCTCCATGTCTACATCAATGGGAAAAATTCATATACTGGTAGACAGCATACTTACATTGGTTCTTAATACTCGATAATATGCTAAAACACAGCTAAATTTGGATGCATTCGACAAGTGATTTCTCGAGTTAGAAACTGTTTTAGACCTCGAGAATAGCACCAAACAACTTCTCTTGTCTAGTAGTTACTTGCTGATACATTTTTTCAAATTTTTTTGGGTCATGACAAATCGACGAAAAGCTTCATTTTTTCATGAGCTACCCCTTTACTCAAACATCAAGAATCAGTTTATCGCGTTCTTGACCCCAAAAATGAAGACTTTTACTATATGTATATAAGATCAAACTGATGCTACTAACTCACAGCAACATATGAAATCACTTTTGTGAGACCTTTATATGTGAAATCTCGTGATTTCGGCAATAGTTCACTTTTCATATTTTTGACGATTGCTCAATATTCGTGGTCATAAAGCTCAATTTAAGTAGAGCCATTAGATGCGCCGTAAAATTTCACCTCTATATGTATTAGAAAGTAGGGTACGGCGACTGTATTTTATGTAGTCGAATTTGGCCAAAACGGCTATGGAAAATTTTTCGTGTCATGAATCCTCATGAATCATGTAACGATTTCTGGTGGCGGCGGCGGCACTTTAATTTAAAACCAGATACTGCGCTGCTGCAGCTGCTGCAAGCTTCGAAGGCGGAGCTAGCAGTAAGAACCTTTGAACTGAAAGCAATTGATGTTTCCAAGAGCTAATCCTGCAAGGATGCTATGTGTACTCAATTATATACCAGAAGCTGTTAAAAAATTGCCACAATTGCCTAACAATTATTATTAGTATAATGCAATCCCCAAAGTTTTAGTCGTTTCCAGATAATTGGTACGCTTTTGTCAACCTTACAGAGAGGAACAAATAAGGATTCCCTCAGCCATCAAAATACGCCATTGACTAAAACATGCGCCTGAATATTGGCTACCTGTACAAAAAGCAATTAGTGATAACGCAAAGATTATTCGATTATTGTGCTCAAAGTAACAATCGTACAAAAAACTTGCTTTATCCTAACGCAATTATAGTAGAAGTATGCTCTATGCAAGGTAACTTGCATACCTTATACACAGTAGACAGACGCAGAAACTGACATCGTTAGGGACTGTACCGGGATCTGTCAAAGAAAAGGTGCAAATCGGTTCGACATCCTGTACGTTTGTAAATTTACGTTTGTAAATTTACACCAACCGAAAGACATTGTAACAGCACGTATTCTAACCAATATCTCAAGTAGTCATTCGTTCTCATCAAGCAAATGAAAAGAATAGAGCATATAGATTGCAGCATTGTGCTAATACTTGTCAAACTCAATGACGCTGTACTTTCTTCAATAGACGAAACGTAAGCAAACACTAGGATTTGGACTTTTTCGATCCACGTTCATGAGGACTGGATTCAATCTCATGCATCACAATCAACATCAACCATGCATTGAATTCGAATCCGTATATCAATAAGCTGTAACCAAATACATTCCAGGAGCTTCCAAATATCTTATAATACTATACAAATGATAGCAGCGATTGATAAACATCAGATCATGTTCCTCCCAAACAACAGGCAATTTCATATGCAAAGCACTGTGACGTTCACCGACTGGTATTGTTCCACAAATTGATACCTGGTTCAACAAATTTATATTTATCTCTTTTTCTTTCATCTGCTGTTCTTTGCGACAATGCTCCAGGCACCAAAGAGACTAGGCTCTGTTCGTTGTCATAGCAATAACAGAGCCCCTATAAGATTGTATCACATTAATCAGCATCTATCAAGACATGTAGCAAGGCCGAGAATACCAGTTAGAGTAAACTCAGCAGCGTTACAACAGCATCAACAACGTTCGATATCTATTATACCCACTGTTGTGCGAGTAGCTTTTTCTGCTGCAAGAGTACCATTGTTTCTGGCAGGAACGGCTGTAGCAGGGGCAACTGTTGCTTCTAACAAGTTCCAAGGCAAGTAAAAGCGTTTAAATTTAAGCATTTAAAGGTCTTCTAAACGCTACGCCATGTAGATCTAGCAGATATGGGATCCACATTTGTGAATGATGCGAAGAGTATATTAAACAGTGTTGGAGAAAGTATACAAGATATTGATATCCAGATACCCGAAGTGAACATCAAGTTGTCTGATCTTTTAAGCGATGTGCTGGCTTCTGCTCGAGATAAAACGCAATCCATCAACCACATTTTCAATTCGACATTCCCAAAGCGTGAGGAAGGCCCTAGTACAACAGCGCCAGATCAAACAGATTCTTCTACTGGACAAACAGTATCAGTCGATACCAACAAGGAGTTGCAGGATCTAAAGCAACAGATTACCGAGGAAGAGGAAGAAGAGGAGGAGATCGATCATGAAGCTCTAGCGAAAGACGCAGCAATGAGAATGAAGCACCAGGACCATCAGTTTATTTTACTTTGCAGAAAATTTGCAAGCATTCGGAACACATTGATGTCTATTCAGCACCGAGTTATCCCTTATATTCCTTCGATTGTCATGATTGGATCTAGACATGCTCACCAACCCATCGTTGAGTCCATTTTGGGACAGCCATTTGCACTTACGGATGCTATTTGCGATAACAACAAAATCTTGGAATTCCACTTTGTCAACAATGCTGATCTTAAAGAGCCAAAAATACAAATCAATGGAGAGGATGCTATGATGTCAGTCGCTGAAGCCGAGAAATCAATACAAAAGCTAGCCTCTGAAGCAGACCAAAATACAATACAGATCTCTATACATGGATCAGATGTCCCCTACCTCAACCTTTACGATATACCCGAGGATAATCGTGCACTATGCGAGAAATATATTGGACGCAACCTACAAACAGTGATTATGGCTGTGTATGATACATCACTACCTAACGCCGAAAGCGCAACCTCAAAATTATGTGAAAAGTATGACCCCTTAGGCAGACGCACTGTGGGCATCTTGACAAAGAGTGCAGTACCCGATGAAGAGACGATACCTGAAGCAAAAGAAGAGCAAACAGAGCCTGATTCCAGTATGATATCCGCTTCATCTGTGGTTGGCAACTACCGCCCACCACTAAGCCTGGGCTATATTGACATGACGCATGAAACAACAGATTTGGAAAAAGAACAACGACTCTTGCGCCATCATCTCTTTGGTATCATTGAGCAATCTATGGGTCGATCTATTTACAACATTGCTGATTCTATACAAAATGAACTCGAGGAGACGAGTTATCTATTCAAAGTGATATACAATGACCACGAAATGACAGCAGCTTCTTATGTGACAGACACGATGGATGAATTGAAGCGCGGATTCAAGCAATTTGCCTCATCATTAGGGAAGCCACAATTACGAGCCGAAGTACGCCACTTGCTGGAGCAAAATGTGCTCAATATTTGTGCTGAACAGTACTGGTCAGATGCCAAAATTCTGGAGTTGGCCAAAGCAGATGCTGATGACTTTTACTGGCTTTACAAAATGGATTTAGCGTCAGCCGCCATCACCAAAAGTGGCATTGGTCGCATTACAACACAATTAGTCATGCATGTGATTATGAATAACATGCAGCATTTGGTCAAAATGGAGCCGTTTCAGTATCATCCTCAGGTACAAAAGCAAATTGTAGATTTGACAGGCGACATGCTGCGACAAAAGTTTTTATCGACAAGCGATCAAGTGGAGAACACCATCAAGCCGTATAAATACGAAGTAGAAGTAACCGATGAAGAGTGGAAAGATGGTGTTAGGAGAACAATCAAGCTCTTGGAGAAGGAATTGAACATGTGCGAAGATATGCTCTGGACGCTGAAAAAGAATATTGGAAGAAAGAGATTACGAAGTGCTATCAAACGAGTATTAGATGAGGAAAAGGTACATCCCGCTGAGCAATTAGAACAAGAGGATGACAATGAAGAACAGCCGTCGCATCGCATTCTGGAAAAGGCAAAAGAAGCTCTGTTTTTGCAGGATCGAGCTATGATTATCAAATATCGATTAGCTGCCCTGAAAAGCAGGCAATGCAAAACTTCAGAAAACAAACAATACTGCCCTGAGGCCTTTTTAAACATCATCGCCGAGAAATTGACGTATACAGCTGTCATGTTTATTCAAGTAGAGTTACTGAATGATTTCTTCTTCAATTTCCCACTCGATGTCATTGATGAGCATATCATTCATCCAATGTCAATGGCTCAAGTTGACAAGTTTGCCAAGGAAAACCCATCTGTGCAAAAGCATCTGATTCTACAAGATCGCAAAACGAAATTAGAAAATGTGATGGACATGCTCAACTACCTTGTTAAGCGACATGATATCAATCCACCGAGCAAACACTAGCCTGCTCTCTCATTTTTTTTTTTTTTTTTCGTACCTCATGTATATTTTGTTTGAATAAAATCCGTTATCCAATCAAGTTACTGTTCCTGAATTCACAAGGTTTGATTGAATTCGCATTTATAAACACAAATCGTCTGTGTAATGGTTTGATTTAATATTACTAACCGCTTTGAACTATCTACCGGAGTAGAAAATTGCTTATTGTTTGTCTATACGTGAGCAATTTAACTGGTACGATGCCTGGATGATGTAGGCTAGTGAAATGACTAATTTTATCACCAAATTCTCTTGGATCGTCTACCTTCATTCCATGCAAATCACTAAATTGAAATAAGCAACTACTAAAACATCTTGCAGCCCAAGTTGGACAAAGCCGGGATTTTCTTGGCAAAAGTAGGTAAATTATTGCCAACATGCTGTCGCCAAAACGTATAGCCTGAGTGAAGTGCACACAAGCACCAAGGAAGATGAAAAAGGAGGCGAATTGCATTGGATTACCACATTTATCTTACTGGATTTATAGGAAGAAGTTGTACAAGATAGATGAGCCACAGTGCGCTACTGCGACCCCTATGCATATTCTGGCTACGGTCGCTATTTGATTTCATAGTGATCCATGGAGAGCACTTTTGTGCAAGGTCCAATGTCTATTTTGAGCATCTTTACTATATTCAAGCAGAGTCCTTATATTTAAATTTGATCGACTTGAAGCTTTTTCCAAATCGATCCAAGCGAGCGATTGGTTTCTACTGAGTTCATGTCAATAGAGACACCAATTATTGTGGCAGTTTTGATTTTATTACTTTTTTTGGGAGAATTGGCGATTGTGTCGTACTATACACATCTCGATGCAAAACCCGAAAATGTAAGGATAGTAAAAAGGTTGTTTGATTTGTGTCACTGTATCATTTATGATTTGATTAGTGATCTTTAATCATGTTTATTATAAAAAATTAATTGGGTAGTAAAAAGTAATTGTGTAGTATAGTACATTGTTCGAATCAATTAGGGTAGGAGGTTTTTCTGTAGGCGGTATTTACAAGGTATGGAGCATTAGGCTGTTATTTTCGAAGGCGTGCGATAGTGTACGAATAGCCATTGTATATCAGTGTCATCATGGCTGTATCAACATAGATGGGTCCTCGGAATGCTTCGCTTGTGACCCAACTGGCCTGATTGCCGCACCAGAGCTGCTCGATTTGTTGCTGAGCCTTTGTGTCGAGGCAAAGCCAAGATTGACCTGAAGAATATAGCCATTGCACAATTGTCATTTGAAGTGTGATTTTTTTTTTGATTTTTATGATTTTTTTTTGGGAAAGGTATTTGAAGCTTCTTATATATGTTTCTTGCCGTGATTTGTTACACAATATACTGAAATGTAACCATTATCTAAAACCAACTAATGTATTTGTAAAGACTTAGAAGCTGCTACTAATACAGAGGAGACCTGAATAAACTCGTTCTCCGAGGTGCAGAAAGGAAATAATTTTGATTGCCTAGTGTTTCTATCGAGTATTAGTTGTCTCTAGCAAATGGTTTGATCACCTTTTATTTGATACAAATGCTGCGTACCGTGCCAAAGTTCTTTTTCCTTGTTCTTAAAAAAGAAACGAAAAAGCCCAGCTTCATTTTTACGGCATTTTCTCATGGTCAATTCTGCCTCGTTTGATGCTTGAATTGCTGCTTAGTTGCCAGCATCGGTGCATTTCATCAGTAAAAAGGTGCTTTATTTGTATTTTGATCATCTATTTGAATCACAAGCTACACGTTACGTCCCCAAAAGACTCATAAATCTTCATCTGACAGGTGAATGACGATATCGAGCCATCAGTTGTTGCAAAGTAGAGCGATAAGATGGCAAAGTCAATTGTATTTGCGTATCAAGATGTCTGGCTTTTTCTTGTCACATTGTTGACATATGCGAATCATACAAGCATTCAGAAGAATAAGTAGATGAGATGTTACATATAGCATATCTTAATTAAGGATGACCGAATTGAAGGATCAAAAATAGCTTCTTTCAGTTTTTGCTGTTGTTTCTGTTACACATCCACTGTTTTGTTCAGTTAGCAATGGTAGTACACAAAAAGCAAGTGAAAAGGCTCTCTTTATTTTACACATTCCATAGCAATTCTGTGTGAGTTTAGAAGAAAAATTTCAACAGTTTGATAAGGCCTATGGTTTGTGGTATCGAGATCAGCGCCATGCAACATCTAATTGACTGGATAACTTACTACCGCCAAAAATTGCAAATAGAAAAATGCCTAAAGCAAAAAAGGAGACATTTACACTGCTAGGATCTCTGAATTTCTATAAATGATGTGAATAAATCTAAATTTGACAATGAAGAGTGTCCTACATACTTGAATAGCTGTAGAGCCGATAAGACCTTTTCTAGATTGATGTCGCTTGTCTTGCTTCTTTTTCTTTTTGCGAATCTGAAGTGGCGAAGGATCAATAGTTGTCTGTGTACAAGTTAGCATCAGAATATAGGGGACTCATATTGAGGAATGTACCATTATGTGTTAGAATGTAGATTTAAAAGAAAGAGAAAGCAGGCTATTAGCTCATCGTTCGTATACGGGATGCAATGCGCAAATGCATGGCAAATTGTGATTGGGAGCTTAAAAGAATTACTATACCAAATATGCGACAATCACCATTTATTGATCAGTGAGTTATGCAAGCCATTAAGCTATGAATATCACCAAGCAAATCAAGCTACATCCTCCCTCCCCCCCCCCCACTCTATGTAAAAGGTCCCCATACATAATTTTCCGCTGTAATCAATAGTTTTTCACTCTTGTCCCATCAACGTTTTCCTTTCTAATTCCCATTTCTGCATTATTAGTCCTTGTCCAAGGCAGATGTATACTTTTGTTATGTTTTTATTGCATTTGATTGATGTTTTTTTTTGGATATACTCACAAAGACGGTACCCACTGCTACTGAAACTTTGTGAAGGGTGTGAATTGAGCTTTAGAGAATGATTGTACTGTATTCATATTTAGAAAAGGAGGTCGATAAGCTGCAAAAGAGCTACAAATGATAGAATCCACTTAGTTACATTTCGCTGCAGGAAACCCATCATGAACTTACCTCCACCAAATAAAGCAAAGCCCAAAATACCAATGGCCCAGTATGAGTAGTTGGTCTTGGCAACAACCTTAGTTTTCTACATGAAATGTTAACTGTGCCGTTTAGATCTTTTAATTGCTATGCTTTACCTCTGCAGCCTTTGCAGCAACAGTGCCCTTGGCAGATCTGTTCTTGTAGAGCTGGTTCTTTTGACGAAGAGTAGGGGTAGAAGCCTAGCGCATTAAATGTTAGTATATAGAGTCATATTATAGGCACTGCCTTCGACTTTACCATATTTAAAGAAAGTAGAGGTGTAATTTACGAGAGAAAAAAAGATGAAGGTATTCAAAAGTCTCGCATGCTGGCTTAATTAATGGATGAACATGGCGAGATTTTATTGGTTTAGTTGAGCACATCTGTCAGACCATTTCAAGAAATAGACGAAAGCTCATATTTTACTCGTAACGGATCATGCCTAAATCAAGACCATGATAAAATAAGATTAGCCAAACTGTTTGGTGAACATTGAATGCTATTTTATTGAATGAGTTGTATAGGCTATGTATTCTATCGTAATCTACCAA
The DNA here is from genome assembly GCA_037974945.1 of Mucor circinelloides. Lineage (NCBI taxonomy): Eukaryota > Fungi > Mucoromycota > Mucoromycetes > Mucorales > Mucoraceae > Mucor > Mucor circinelloides. Next base: position 1,704,429 of record JBBNAA010000005.1, on the reverse strand, counting down.
ATCATGGCATTGCCCTCAAAGTCGTAATATGAACCATTCTCCTCTTTTCCGAATTTTTCGAGGTTGGCAAGTTGGCCACGAATCGATTGCTCCGGAGTAGTGGGAGCTTTGTCCCCGCCCATATCGGTGGAAACCCATCCTTAGAACGCAACAAAGTGTTTAATACAAGCAGAAATAATTAAAAAGGGTTATGACTTACCAGGATGTGAAGCAAAGACTACAAAATTCTCTTTACCCAACTTGTTTGCAGTCATTTTGGTAAGCATGTTAAGAGCAGCCTTGGACACGCAATAAGCAACGCCAAATCCCCAGCCATCAGCATCCTCCATTTGGCCAATGGAGCCAAGGATAGAGGACATATTGAGGATCTTTTTGACTTGATCTTGTCCGCGCTTGCGAAGAATTGGAACAAAAGCCTTTGTAACTTCATTGACAGCAACAAGATTTGTATTGAAGACATTGGTCAACTCTTCTGGTGTGCTAAATGCATGCAAGCATTAGATATGCAAAACTATCAAATGAAAATACCTCCAGCTTACCTAGCCTCAAAATCAAGACCCATTGTACCACAGATACCTGCATTGTTGATCAAGTAATCAACGCCCTCTGGTGCTTTGGCATCGATTTCAGCAGCAGCAGCCTATTCATTTAAGCGTTTTTAGTCTGATTGTTGAGTTTTACGCAAGTGTAATCATTCTTACCTTGATGGATTCGTCACTGACAGTGTCCAATTTGACAGCAAATACCTTTTTATTATCAACCAAGTCCACAAGGGCTTTGGATGCAGCAGGGTTACGAGCACAAGCAAATACGACATTACCAGCAGCGGCAATTTGCTTTACGAACTCAAAGCCGAGACCACGAGAAGCACCAGTTACAATATATGTCTTAACCATTTTCAATTCAATCAGGAAGGAGTAAAAGAAGAAAGAGAGACCAGGAATAAAAACTTCTTATATAAGAATATCATCCTTTGTAAACGTGTCTCGGATAAAAATTTTGATCCCACTTTCATTCAGCATTTCATTAGGGAGTTTGAACAGTAATCTATTACTGATGTCTATAACCATACCGCAGCAGATTGCTATTATGATTTTTATCTTATCATTTGCATGTTTCAAAGCCTAATCCCTGAATATAACCTTGCGGTTAAGTAATCAACTGGAGAACACGATCTGGCCATTAATTTTGCTCTGTGGAAGTCTGATGAGATTATTAGCTTTTAATTCCTTTGCTTACAAATCACTCCCGCCTTGTAACTCATAATGTGTTGTACTTGAGTTACCCTTGTACTAGTATATAACTGCTGTATGATTAGGTTTGCTCAAGTTATGTTACATAGCTGTGCCACTGGTCAGCCTACGCCTTTATGCTTAATTCAGTTGTTGTGTGACACGCACGCTAAAGACAACATTACGTTGTTTATTGAATAACATTCAGCTCTGGATCGTTTTATTATTATTATTATCAGGAAAGCGCTTTTTCCGAGACCATAATTGAGGAGTGCTGGCAACTTGTTTGGGCTTCAATATCATGTTTACCGCCCTGAATAATGGATTACGAATGATCACGAGCGTAATCAAGATTTGCTGAGTTATACAACTTTCAAGAAAACTTTCTGCTTTCGCATTGATTTGTGATATAGTGTCTGTACTGTAACCAGCATTGGCTTCGTATGCTTCAGTACTCAGATGAATAAGAAGCATGACAGCAATCCAAAAAGCAAGGATTTTTTTAAATCGCTGCGTATAAAAATAATAACTGCCTGTTAGATTATTATAAGAGCCTCTGTAATTTGCGGTGCAGCAGTAACTGAAGACATGAATCTGATTTTCAACATCAGGCATTGTAACCCTAGACATTTTATCAAAGCATTTACCACAAATATAGGCATATGGTGGTAGGAAGACTACAGCTGTTTATAAGGCACCATTCTTTGATAGCAGCAGGCAATTCTTTCTTATATATGCCGCAGGTGTAATGGAATAGCGCCCTCAAAGCAATGTCATTGAAATGCAAAAATACATCAAACACCACTCATGAGAATTCATGCTATTTGAGTTTAATAACAAACCTTTCAAATGGTCATACAAACAGCCTCTAAAAATACTAAAGTAAAGACACATCCTTATTGCACATATCGTGTGAAGGAATCACTCTTGATCACAGTGTATCCATTCCCACTAGTGATGTTTGTCATAAGTGTGTGTTCTCTTTATCCAAATTAAAACCAAATCAATAACAACATATTCGAGTTCGCCAACTATGCTCTGATGCCATAGTTGTACAGTATCCTACATAAGGACACCTTCTATACAATAGCAAAACATCACACCTCAAAACAAAAGGTTACATTTATTATTCTAAACAAGATACTTCAAAGACATCATCACTGATTTTTTTTTTAGAAATTAAAAACCAATATCTCTCCTTATACGATATACCAGTATTTGATGAGAAAGACGAAGCTACTTCTAAAAACCGCTTTATTGATTTATTGACTGATAAAGTGTGAGCAGCTAATCTATGACATAGTAGTAGAATTTACATGATTTGTGAGAAATGAAGGTGGAGAGAGGACGGAGAAGCAGGGAAATAACTATTTAAGGAACGAGGAAATAAAATAATACAAAGTACAAAGGAAATCTAAACTTAGTTACCACCACTACCCAAACCATATTTATCGATTGTCTTATTGACATCGCGCAGGCCTTGAAGGTTACCTTGCACAACAACAGTAGCCTTTCCACTACCACCACTGGTGACACTGACAGCACCACGGACAACACGACTGGCCACACGTCTCAATTCATTTACGTCTACCTTGTCAATGTTTGCCAACATTTCATCAATGCCTGTCTTTTTACCGTGTACTTGAATTTGTCGACCAAGATCTTCTAATTGTACCATACGGCTTTCAAGATTCATCAAAAGTGAACTCTTCAATTGATTTTTGGCACGATTCAATTCGATGTTTGTCACTGCCAGTTGTCCAACATCTCCTCTGGCAACAATATCCAACTCACGGCAAATAACCTCAACAAGAGCATTGGCATATTCCGGTTGACAAGATCCAGCAATACCAAAGAGACCAGAGTCTGTGTAGCAATGATTGAATGCTTGACATGATTCGACCCAGTAGTGTTGATTCAAAACATGAGTAAAGAGACGGGAGTACATGCCCTTACCAGGACCACCGGCAGAGAAGGATCCACCACCACCGAGCAAAATCTGAAGAGTAGTAAGAGCATAGATATCTGGATCGTCGATAGAAAGACCCTCAAATGCAACATACACATGTGTCAATGGTGATTCAGGGCCAGCCTCCAAAAAGCTACTTCCGCCAGTGTATTGTGCAGGTTGAGTTGCGAGTTCAAAAGGTGTGAGACCGTCTGGTTGTTGTTGCTTTCTAGAATTGTTGAATAATGATTTGACAAAAGATTTGCCATTGTTGCTGCTGGCATTTTGTGCTTGTTGGTATTGTTTCTTTAAAGCCTCAACATGTGTCATGACAGAATCCAAGTTTTCTTTGGATTTAGGTACATCGCCAAAGTATTTGACAGCTAAATCAACAACTTGATCGTGCTCAGCACCACAGGCAGAAATAACCATACGTTCAGGACGATACCATGTTTTCATGTAATTGCGAATCAAATCAGGTGTCATTGACTCCAAGTTTTCAGGTGGGCATAATAAAGGATTGCCAAGTGTATTTCCTTCATAAGCGACTGTATGCAAAATTTCTGGTAAGATCATCTCAGGCTTTGACCAAATCTCTTCAATTTCATATAATGCTGTTTGACGTTGTTCCTCTACTTCAGCATTGTTTACCGTGGGATGACAGATAACGTCTGACAAAAGTGATAAAACTCTGCTCAAATCTTGTGAAAAGATTGCAGATTGATACATGATGGATTCACGAGAGGAAGAGCACATAATGTTGCCTCCCAACGACTCTAATTCAGCAACTACTTGGTCAGCAGAACGGTTGGCCGTACTCTATATATAACTGTTAGTAAGAAAGCCACATTAGTGATCCCTTTTTGCTTACCTTGAATGCTAGTCTGTCTAAAATATGGCTGACACCCCGAGTTGTAGCAGTTTCGTAACGACTACCAGCATCGACATAAACGCCTACGGCGCTGAAATGGCCTGGTGTATTTTCAGATGCAACACGAATGCCATTAGGAAGTGTTGTCACTTTACAAAGGCCAGTGGATGCCTTTGAATACTCTTGGACAATGGTAGGAAACCCTTTCACAGTGGTCTACATCAAAATTTGTCAATCACATTGGATGTATAGCATTGACATATTTTATTGTTACCTTTCCATTGTAAGGAATAGTAGATTCTAAACGTTTGATGATGGATGATGTTGCATTTTTCAATGCTGAGCCATCACGTCTAAAGATGGCTCTTGAGGCAGAGTTTAGAAGACGAGAAGTCATAATTTAAGGGTAAAATAAAGAAATAAAAGTGAAATGCAGGGTCGCCGCCGTAGACTTAAAAAACTACACGGCACAAAAATTGGCCCTCCATTTATATACCCCCCTCTTTACATCCTCTTTCATTGCTAGCAAATATGGGTGATATCGGGGTATGCTCAATGGTCACAACATGACGTTCTCATTGGCATGTTCTTACGAAAGATGTAGTTGATTGGACATGTTGAATGCAGCGAATAACGTTTCTGTTTAATCATCCAAGGTTTTTCGCAATGACATTAGGGCAACAAGTTAACCAAGTATCCGGAATCCATAGCAGAAATAAGTCATAATACAATGGTAGTGGCACTTTTGCCTTGCATTATTATAGAGACTTATCCTGTCAATGGCATGAATATACATCAAATTGATGGGATGTTGTGGCATCTATCGTGACTGGGATAGTATCTTGCAATGTCGAAACATCTACCATCTAAATGCCCTTTTGAAATCTCTTTTTTTTTTTTTTTTTTTTTTTTTTTTCTTCTTCAACTCGATTTGATTAGCAGAATAATGTCACAGGAAGAAAAGATCGACAACAAGACAGAAGAGTCTTCATGGCATGAGGCTCCTACACAAGGTGAACCTGTTAAACCTCAAAGCCGCAAAGTCATTGTCGTTCTTGAAAATGCTTCATTGGAAGCTGCTCGCTTGGTTGCTTACAGACACGACAGCAAAATGCAACTATTAAATTGTGATGAACATCAATCTATTTTAAAGAGACTTGGTAGAGATATTGCTGATGCTAGACCTGATATTGTTCACCAGGTATGTGGTTGCTGTTATAACTGAACGCTCGACATGTATTCACATTCATGTAGTGTCTCTTGACTTTATTGGATAGTCCCTTAAACAAATCTGGCCATTTAGAAGTAGGTGATGCTATAAGGATTAGCATGGAGATCTATTTACTCACCAGAATGATAGGTATACATTCATACTGCTAAAGGAGTAGTGATTAGAATCAATCCTGAATGCCGTATACCAAGAACTATTAAGCGTTTTTCTGGATTGATGGGTAGGTATGGATTGTAGACATTCAAGACATTTTGATCTAACCACATGGCATAGTTCAATTGTTAGAAAGAGGGAGCATTTCAAGTGATATAGAGGGACACACAAAGTTATTGGAAATCGTGCCACCTCCTGTCGTTCAATATTTACCTGAAGGTTGTCGAAAAATAGGCAAGTATCATTCGACATTCGAAAGAAAACATGGAGAGGCGATCGTGTCTAATATGAGTCTATAGCTCTTTCGTGGAATGCGCCCAAAGTTCGTTTGAGAGAGTTCTTTAAAGATATCCCAGATTACACCCCTATTGTAGTTGCTGTTGGAGCCATGGCAAAAGGACCTGATAGCTTTGCCGATGAATATGTCACAGAGAAGATTGGTAAGTGTAGAGACAGATCAAACATTTGCAAAAAGGATGTGCATAACTGAGCAACGAGCTATACTAGGTATTTCGTCTTACGCTTTGTCGGCTTCAGTAGCTTGTGCTAAAGTCTGTTGCGCTTTCGAGGATCTTTGGGATATTATGTAGTTATTTTTCGTTGTTAAAGTATTTGTTTCTTATATTGTAAATTCTGATATTTGGACTATGGAGAGTTTATTTCTATTGTGTATGAGATGAATCCAATGCAAAGATCAATTTCTGGGCAAAATGTTGCCTTGATTTTCATCGGTTCCTTAATGTCAAATATAAACATCTTGCTCTTCCTATCACTGAATCGATCTGATTCTCACGAGTAGTTCACGTCATTTCATCAGTGCACTTGTTGTCGTACACAATTAAAATAAGCTTTCAACGTTCACGTACTCTTTGTATCGTTCGTCGAATACGATGTTGTTCAAAGGCTTACAGACGTCACTCTGCCATGAAATGTATCGTGAGTTACTTTAGTTATTTACAATCCGTGAAACTGCATTTATAGTGTGTCGCGTTACAGAGTCGCATAAATTCACTTTGCTTGGACCATCGGCGATGAAAAAAGTAGTTGACATCTGCAAATGAGAGTTCAGTACGTATTTATATGATCTGAAGGGCACCATGATAGTAGTTTGCAGGACTACTACTATACTACTGCTTCGACCACTATTACATTGCATTATCGTGATGGCAAGAATCGTGCATGTGTAGACTATTCTCTCGTTAGACTAACACTTAAAAATACCTCGGGAGGCTTCTAGAGCTTCACATTGTATGTTACCCATCATTTCGTTTGATAACATGATTGATCGAAAAGGGGTTTTTGTTGTACGCAGTAGGTACAACTTTACGTTGACAGCTTTTTCATCCAGGGCTATCAGTTTCACATCAAGATGAGTACCAGATTCATAAATTCAAACTCTGTTCAACGGCATCTATGTATTGCCTGTGGAGATGCTGCTGATTGATCATGATGCTGAATATTTAGCGGTAATGCAACCTTGGCTAGTTTAGCAAAATCTCTTGTCAGACATTGTATTGTCTAAATGCTCAAAGACATATCTATTGCTATGTTAAATTAAACTCTTATTGTCATACTAAGATTGCCCATAGATGCACGTCAACGACATCTTACCTCTATTTTCTAAAGTATACGGAATTCACTGACCATCAAGCAGGCTTAGTGCGCAACCAGACATTAGCAGCCAATTGCATTCTGTAAAGAAACGGGTAGAAGTGCTTACCTTGCTATTTTTACCATTTTCACTGCCTCGGCGATTCAAGTTGCAAATCCCCCACCCCTTAATATGAAATCTATATTTAACTTGGCCACTTTCTTGTGTGTGTTTGTTTTTTCCTTCCCTTTTTTTCTTTAGTTTGCACGAAAATACCAAGCGAGCAAGATATACATTGTTTAGCGATAAATGATAACCAATACAGAAGACAAGGAGCCTGCGCCTGTGTTTCTCGATATAGATGAAGATGAGCTTAAACAGGTAAAAGGACTATAAACCGGGAAGAGAGCTCTTTAAATAGAGATTTCTCAATATGATATCATAGGTTATATATGGATTGCCTATCGATCCTCGTTCAAATAGAATCATGTTGACATCAATAAAGGACAAGGAGCAAGAGAAATGGGTTTTGGTAAGTGGGACGTAGGATAGGATTTGAAACGATTGCTGATCAAGCACAACATCTTTCGCAATGAACAGCCAAAATGTGAGGTGGAGAGCCATGAAAACCAAGAAGCTGATGTCCATCGAGAAGTATATGAACAAGGTAAAATTCCAAATTTTCTATTCCATTACACGTGGATGCTTGTTACTCAATTTGAAACGCTATATATTACTCAAAAGCGGGTGTACGAGGACAGATTGTAGGACTTGTTGGATCATTTTACGAATGCGGCAAAAAGGGAAAGCCAAAATCGCACATCAAGATATACGAGCTTCAAATCGACGAGTTGTTCAAGAAATGGCCAGAGAAGAAGAGGCGAGAAAGACGATGGGTATAGTTGAGCAATTGCAATCATAGACACATCAGAGATTTGACACTGCTATTTTTAGTTTTCATATCAAGAGGTTTTAGAAATTTTGGGCAACAAGCCCTACTTGATTGAGTCTTTACAAGAAACTTGTTTTGCAAATTCAACAGTGATCGATAAGCCGATCAAGCCAACTCCTCCCCCAACCGACACAAAAACAAAAGAGAAAAAGTCAAAACGGTTCTTTAGAAAAGTGGGTTGATTTTTATATGTTAAATTAGGATTTTAATTGTAAAAAAAGAATCAAGGGAATAAAAGGAAGAAAGAGGTGGTTTTAATATGGAATGCTAAATTAAGTGAATGCAAAAAAAAAAAGAAGTGCGAGATATTAGACGACAAAATTAGTGGGATAAAGAACAGCTGTTGAGAGCCAAACGAGCGATATGACGATCAGCAGAGGCAGCAATAGCTTCTTCAATGGTAAACTAATCGAGAAGAAATGTCAACTGAAATGGCTCATTTACTCTCTCACAGACAATCACTTACCCAGACACGCTTACGATCCAATGCAGGCCAAGAATCAAGAAGCTTGGGGTTTGTCACCTCAAACATCCAATGATGGCCAACGATCTTACCCTTCTTGTTGGCTTCAGTGTATGTGCCAACTCTTTGAGTGACATTCTCGACCTCGACACCGGCCTCATCATGAAGAACACGGACGACAGCTTGCTCAGGTGTTTCGTTTTCATCGCAATTACCACGAGGAAGACGGTAAGCGCCCTCAGCCTTGCGACTGGAGAGCATCATTACCTTGTTGTTGGTAGTATCAATGACAAGTCCACCGACAGCCTGCAACAAATGTAATTTCAATTGAGCACAACAAGATTCCATTGTTGTGTTTCTATATCAACACACTTTACCTGACGAATGGGCTTCTTGGCCTTCTTTTCAGTTTCAGCGGCAGCATTGGGAGCAGCGGTTGTGGGTTGAGTAGCGTTGTCAATTGCAGGCATTGTGTATTTGTGTGTGGCGGTGGCAATGATGTTTGGGATGATTCAGTGTATAAACAAGAAAAAGAGCAAGAAAATTCGATTCTTGAAAGATCCTCCTATTTATATCCACCAGACACACTCAAAAAAAAAAAAAAAAAAAAAAAAAAACTTCCAATCCCCCTCGGCTCAACAATTTTTTAATTCAATCAGATGTAGTGTTTTTGGTAAAACTTTAACCATTTGCTTTGTTTGTTTAAACAAGATCTCTCTCTCTCTGACTTTCTGCATTGTTGTAGAGTTTGTTGATTTCAGTACACAAACTTACCGAGGAGTTAAAATAGATACAGAAGAAAGCAAGGAGAAGCCCATCAAAAGGGGATCATGGGCATGTAGGATATGCTGTTGTCTTGCTGTGTGTCTATGTGATGGCACGCTCAGGAGACGGTAAACAAATGAAAAGCCGCCTAGAACAAACACTTGATATCGCGTGCTCAATCTACAAATAGAAAATATAAATATTGCAGTAGCACAGCAGTTGTATGTGATGTAAATAACATAAGAGCTATACACTGCTTGAATTATACGACATGGTAGGTTTCAGTTTATTTTAATTACCAGATTTTCAGATCACTCCTTCTCCCTCTTCACCTGCCCCATCTCCTTGATACTCTATTTCATTGACCTGAATAAGCGCAATCTCATAATCTCTCTACCATGTATTTCATCTTACTCCTAAATCAGGATGAGCAGCAAGACATGGACTACTCCTGCACCAGATCATACATGACTCAAAAAAAAAAAGGAATATTCAAACGTGTATATTTCATTTAGATCGGCGCAACACATGAGAGTCCAAACTCATCATCTCATACCGTATGCCTTGAATATATGCTGATATTATACAAATATGGTTTGGGCGTTGGTTCATTTTACCGGGTTTTCCTTCAGTTTGAATTCGGCAAAATCAACGGAATCCCACCTTTTTTTCTTTGGCTTGCTCTGTTTTGATCCATTTATAAATCAGTTACACAAATGTCGAAATGACAAGCCATGGCTCAGGTTTTGTTGATGTCTACATTTTGCACAAAAATTAGTGTAGACGGCGAGGCTTTGTTTTGTTTATATCGCGCTTGTACGAAATGACATGAGATGCGCATGTATATTAGTATAAATATTACAACATTTCATTCATCGTGTTGGTCTTGGTTGATGAAATAATGCATGAATAACTACATAAAAGCGACCCTGTAGCCGCGAACTAGACCTAAAAATCACTTTCCCTTTAGTCTGAATCCGTGCTACATGTTTAATCAATTATTTGGAAATCCTGTGTTCCGGCTGCTTCAGTACGTTATGCGTGCTACATTAAATCTGCGTGATACATCGTAGCTATTCTCAAGCAAAGGTAAATGATGTTGCGTCTTTCTTTGGGAATCGACGCACATGTAGGCATCTTGGCAAATTTGCCAAAAACATGAAATGACGATGATGCTATCATTTATCATGTGAATCTTTTGGTAGTGCATTCTGCAAAACACACACACACACAGTGTCGTAAAATCATTGATTGTGATGTTAAGACATATACTAGGCCATTGTCAAGAAGATGTTGTGCTTACAGCTGTGATGATGAGGAGGTGAAGCTTTATTTATCTTTGGTGCACATAGTATTGCGCACTCTTCTAGGCAGCAACTTTACAGTGTCATATACCATAACAATCACCACACTTCTTGTACAAGATGGGCTGGTAGAATAGAGAAGAATAGTATTGTAGCGATATTTGATAATCTGTCCTTGCTCCAATGTAAATTCATTTGTACTTGTGCTCTCGAATTTGAAAGTCTATAGATTGCAACGTAAAATGTGTAAAGTCTCCTAGCCAAAGGTTTGTCTGCTCTATTGTCAAAAGATGAGGTCAAAGTACACAATGTACTTTTTTTTTTTTTTACAATCAGCAGTTGTTGGTTTCCAAAGCTCAGGAATATCACTGTCAGTATCAGTTGATTAGACCACTACGGTCCTCTCGTAGAATACTCATGGCTCAAAATTCACAGACTTGCAGAAGTCAGCATGTAATATACTCAGGCTACTGATTATAATGTATGAGTAAATAATATGCGGTTCATATAATGATTTCAAATGGGAAAAATGAAAAAAAGGCCATTTGAATGGCACGATGCCAGTTTTTACTATGAATTCATTACACTCACTAATTGCTATCAAACAGTACTGAACTTTTGACAAAGAAAATGAAGGCACAACTTTAAGGGGGGGGGCAATAACGACGACTCCATTGCAAAGTTTCCTTGAAATTATAAACTGGGTACCCAGTTCTCAAAGTATTTACAATAGTTAGAGCTGTAAGCAAGTATCATGTTTTAATAAGAGGATATTGCTATTTGCACAATCGATGATTACTTCCTGTGTAATTTTACGAACACAAAATAGTTATTCAGGTAGTATTGGGAGTTTTTTCAATCTCGAATACAGTAGCACGTATATGTCATTGGCGCCATATAGCATCCGTGTAGGGCTATTAATTGGAAATATCAACTGCTTTCATGAGAATGCATTTCGCAATAGTAGCTGGGTTTTAACTACTACTTTTTCGTCGTATCACAGTAGAAAATTCTGCACCAAATCTGTTGATTGTATCGTCTTTGGCAAATTCAGCTATATAAACTACAGTTTCCATACCCTACTTTCTAATACATTAAGAGGCAACTTTGAAGACGCGTCTAATGGTACTAATTACAGTAGGCTTTTTGACTAAGAATACCAAGTAAATTTCAGAAATATAAGAAGTGGTTTATCGCCGAAAGCACGACATTTCACATACAAAGGTCTCACAAAAGTAATTTCACATGCTGCCCCGGATCACTAGAATCCTTTTGATCTTATATACGCCATAGTAAAAGTCTTCATTTTTGGGGTCAAAAGCACGATCAACGGTTTTTCGATGTTTGAGTAAAGGGGTAGTTCATGCTTTTTGAGTGGTTTCGCACCGATGTTTTTTTGATCCCAAAAAAGTTGAGAAAATGCATCATCAAGTAGTTGCCAGTCGAAAGCAATTATTCTGTGCTATTCTGGAGGTTTAAAATAGCTTTTAACTCGAGAAATCACTCGTCAAATGTACACAATTTTGGCTGTAGTTTAGGATATTATTGAGCTGTAGAAGCTAGTGTAAGCATGCTAGCTATCGTATATGAGCTGCTCCCATTAAAGTAGTCATGGAGCATCTTGGAAGAGTCATATCCACAGCAACCAGTGAAGTTAATGATGTTTCAAGGCAATTTTTGACCCTTAGTAGTATCACGGTATAAGTGTATATCTGAGCGCTTAATTTGCAGTGCTGACCATAATGAACAACAATGCACAAAGTAAAGCTGTATGGGAAGTAATTTTCGATTGTCTAACTAGCAATTCCTTTAATAAAATGTCAATATTTTCTGCATAATATATTTCTTGAGCTCACAGAGCCATCGAGGTAATCAAGCGTCGAGCAAATCCAAATCTATAATCAAAATACGCTTGTTACAAGATGATGAGTATTGACTATATACAAACCGTCCCACACACTTCGAACGCATATTTCATTACTGGAAGCATGCTATGCTTTGAAACTTGTGAAAAGAGACAGCAACATGTTAATACAGCGCACGTAGTATCCATGACTTCCGTATGCATCATAATTGCCAACATTATTATATCTTAAAAACTGTTCACATCACGATTAGTTCCTTTCTTATTGAACAATTAAAACTAGCATTCGTGTCGTTGAAGACTACAATAGTTTGATCGTTATACTGTATACCCACTATCTTTACGCTGACTTCCTATCCAGTTTATATGGCCATAATCAATAGTTAGACGACAGTTTTTCTCAATTTCAAATAACAGATTTCCCATGTTCAATCTGTGGCATTACCACACACTTTACGCCTACAATTATACAATGCTAACTCTACTATGCTGCCCCCGTTTTACTGTAATTAAATGAATAAAGATCCAGAACATAACATCATGCTTCTGAGCACATTCAAATAACAATGAAAAAGGCTTGACCATTGTAAACTTGACTTGTTGCTGGAAATGACTTACAGGTTTGTGAACCTACTTTTTTTTTTTTTTTTTTTTTTTTTTTGCCAGCTATAATTTCAATATATTCACATGTATTCTTCAAGATGCCATATTATTTCAGAAACGTGTAGATCTTTGTATTTTAAATTAGGCCTCCTTGCAAGCCATGGAAATGAGCTGTTTACATATCATACATGCCAATGTTGTCAAATGATTGGCCATGTACATCATTAATGAAGTTTTTTGTGTGAGCATCGGTGATTGCTATTCATACAACCATGATGTTTGTCTTCTACATTTCTCTCCCATCCCATTAAGATAGATGCCTGTTAATAAGGAACTGTTATATAGCGTGTTGCCTAGTTGATGCATACCACTGAAAAAGTCATTTTGAAAACAAACAATAACTGTCTCTGAGGCATTATGATCATCTCACCTCCTTTCTGCTGTACACTCCAAAGCGACGTACGGTGTCACAAAGTAAGCATAATGGTAACTCAAAGTTTCGATTTAGGGTATCTGATTAATTAAGATACTGAAGATGACTCTTTCCAATGAATGTATACCTCGCAATAGTAGTCGTTATGATGTATTACATGATACGCCATCGTATTCTACCAGCTTTTCCAATTGTTTAGGCCTTGTACCTATGACGACCAGATGCGAAAAATCACAGATCAATCAAGTCTTTGTTTGTATACGAATATACAAGATTCCCAAATGTAGATTAAGCGATAGAATTGCGAGATATGAAACATGAGCGTATTAGACAACAACAAACATAAAATTAGGCTTATGCGAACAACGTACTAAAATCATGCATTGTTGTAGACACACATACACGATGGTTTTTACTATATTTACATGGACAGATTCTTGTTGCACGGATCAAGACATCATCTTTCCTAATGATCTATCAAGGAGAAGTAATAGCAGTAATGTATACAATGCATTAATATCATTGATTGTTCATTGCATTTATAGACTTGATAGACATTGATGCTCTGTGTACAGGCAAATCATCCTGTATATGAGCGCACTAAATAAAGAATGTGTTTACTTGGGTTCTTTGTGTAATATTATTAAGGAGAGAGGGCTCATACCACACATCACGTAAAACTTTAAAGAAGTTGCTAAGATTCAAGGAGTTGTTAGTTTTATTATCATTATCCACCCACGCGGCCGAGACAATTGATAGGTAAAAAAAAAAAAAAAAATTAAGGAGGTAAGATACACAGACTTGTGTGGTGAGTGTACATATAAATAATAGACTTTTGAATCAGTCAACATGTAATTAATTAAACCCTCTCTTTCTCCCCTTTCTCTTTCTCTTTCTCTCTCTCTCGTCCTTCTTTTCTTTTGCCATCCATTATGATTGACCCTCAAAAATTCCTGTATTCATTCATTGACAATCAATCCATAGAACTAGTTTCCATCGTTGGATCTGGTTCATACGGAGTTGTGTATCTAGGTCGCTATGTCTATACAAATCGTTATTATGCTGTCAAATGTCTCCATGACAATCATGCTACAAGAAACGAAGTGGAAATGCACTCGACACTCTCAGGACACGCCAATATTTTATCGTTGGAAAAAGTCGTCAGAGAAAGAAATCATGTATTCATTGTCATGGAATACGCTACGCACGGTGATTTATTCTCAAGTATTACTCAACCCAAGCTATCTCAAGCCATCATCGGTAAATCCAAGGTTATCCGCCATTTGTTTTTACAAATACTAGATGCTGTACAACATTGTCACCACAACCTGATGGCTCATCGGGACCTTAAGCCCGAGAACATATTGCTGTTATCAAACCATCGTGTCAAACTGGCTGATTTTGGCTTGACAACACATCAAATTGTGTCTAAAGAGTTCAATTGTGGATCTTCGTTCTATTTCTCTCCAGGTAGACATATATACACTCACTGATTTTATAAGAGAAAATCCTTTATTTATACCGTTCAATTTAGAATGCCAAGGTGTTACTGTGTCTAGCACAGACAACATGAAGCAGGTGCAGTATTACGATACATTGACCAACGACATTTGGAGTCTAGGCATCATCCTGATCAATCTGGTTTCTGGCCGAAATCCATGGAAACAAGCAAACATGCAGGATGTCGCCTTTGCTGCCTACGTGAAACAACCTCGTCGCTTCTTTCGCACTATACTTCCTGGTATTTCAAAGAGTTTGGATCGTATCTTGATTCGCATCTTTTGTCTGGATCCAGCTAAAAGAATCACACTACCAGAATTGAGAAATATGATTCTTGCTTGTCGTTTATTCACTGTTTCTTCTACCAGCTCCTCTACTACGTCAGCAACAGCTACTCCTCAAGACTGCAAACCAATGACCCCACCACCATCCTCTCAAATACAGTGCAGCAAATCATTTGAAAGCACCATGCTGGCTTACATAGGAGACTACACGGATGACGAAGGCTTCGGCACCGTGTACAGCCATTGCGAACTGACCTCCTCTAGTTCTGATGATAGCTCAGCAGCATCAGACGAAGATCCTTCAACTCCATGCAATGATATCAGTCCTGTCTCTAATTTCCACCAGAATCACAAGATACAATATGAACAAAACTACATTGACAATTATGGGTACTGAAAGAGAAGGATTCCTTCTAAAACTTAGACTTTTTATCATAGATGAAAAAATTACACCACATATTACAGCATTTCACATTCTAATACTATACTACTACTACTACTACTACTACTACTACTGCTACACTTTTTTCTTATGTTTGCCCCCCTTTTTTATATCTTCCTATAATCAAAGCCATAGTGATTATCATCGTTTTTCATACATAAAGTCAATGACTGATAACTCTTCCATTGCAATATACATTCATATGCGTTATTTTCCTCCCTCCCTTTTATAGATACATAGACACATTCATACCTTTATAGATACATTTTATAGAATTCATACCATCTTATTTACCCGCAGTTCTTACTCGTCTTTAATACAAGCAAAAGGCATAAAACATTATCAACTTGACTTGACTTGGCATTGGCATTATCAGGTGTCCCTTGATTGGATCAAGTACATCTTTATAACATGTGGAAACACGTTTAAACTGACAGTGTGAATGATCGAATGAGGAGCCGCATATAATGCGGAATACGGGTCCAGACACGTGGGCAGATTCAAATGAAATTCACGTTTATGCAACTGTAAGCATAATTCAGGGGACCAACAATTAAGACAATTGGCATCAATTAGTGGCATGTACGCACGGCGTTTAATCAGCATAACTGATATTCAGGGTTCTCATCGCTTGCCAACATTAAAATAATTTATCAAAAAAGGGTATTTTGTTTTTATTACAGCGTCATCTACAATCCTAATCCTCTGCGTCTAGGCGTGCGCATGTCTCTAGCACCAGGTGTTGCAATACGCCCAGCACGAGCCGTGTTTTGTCTCTTTTGAAGGGCTTCTGCTTCAGATTTCTCCTCACGTTCACGAGCTACCATAGACAGATATCAGTACTTTGCTTATACACATTACATAAAGATACTTACCAAGCTTCATTTCCATTTCCATGTTGAGACGAGATTCAGTAGCAATGTTAGCCATGCGTTTTTCTCTTTGGCCATAGTTTCTATCACGGTCTCGAATCGAAAAGAACATGGGGCCCAATTCAGCCAACCAAAAGGGATCGACTGATGTAACGCATTGCATATATTCCTTTGATGTCAAGACCAGTTCGTGGTAAACTACATAGTCAGGCGTAAAACCAGCGCCAAACAACGCACTGGTGGGATGAAGATGACACTTCATGCCACTTCGGCAATTGATATATTCGCCAATACCCTTCAACTTGGCTGCTTGATGGAAGTATGCAGAACAGATACATTTACTACAAGTACAACATGAGTTATTACGTTTTTCTTCTTTTAGCAGAGCCACTTACCGAATCACATCCCAGTCAGTACCGCAAGATACATAGGGCATTTTAATGGTCTTCATGATATCCATCAACTGAGAGCGCACTTCTCTCGCTTTACGCATTGCTTTTGGATGTACGAAATGCTTTGTACACCAGTCATCGCGATAATGATTGATCTTCCATTGAGTATACACATGGAGCAGCGTCAAGTGATCACTTTCAGGCACAAAGAACTTTTCTCTTGCGGCATCCGACTCTTCCATACGCTCCTTGGGTCTGTAAAAGACAGAGGGCACAGACAGCATAGATACAATCGTAAGCACTTCTGCAGTACAGCCTTGTTCGTGAGCAGCAATCAGCATCTTGGCTAACGATGGATCCAGAGGGAACTCATTCATCTTTTGACCAGCGTCTGTCAGCTCACCCGTATTGTCAAAAGCGTTGATGATCCACAGTTGATACATGGAATTCAAAATGTTCTCCTGAGGAGGTGGATCCATAAAGTCAAATTCCAGTAGGTTTTTGACGCCTAGAGATTTCAGTTGGAGCACGACGCTGGCGAGGTTAGTACGCTGAATTTCAGGAATCGTATTGACAAACATTTCATTTCTGTAGGCGTCTTCAGTGTATAGACGATAAGCGACACCAGGACCCGTTCTACCAGCACGACCGCTACGTTGATTAGCATTGGCTTGACTGATGGGAGTTACTTGCAGAGCGTCCATACCGATACGAGGATTATACACCTTGAGCTTACAATAGCCAGTGTCCACTACATACATGATACCGTCCACAGTGAGCGAAGTTTCAGCAATGTTGGTAGCGACAATGACTTTTCTAGCATTGTTTTCAGCTCTCTGGAAAATCTTGGCCTGTAGATCTGCTGGCAACTGCGAATAGATAGGCAAAATAGCCAATGGGGGTGGTTCATCGAGCTGCTCCAAACGCTCTGCTAATGCTGAACATGTGGCTTCAATATCCTCTTGACCCGTCATAAAGATCAATATATCACCTGCAGGCTGGGATAAGTGAATAGCCAGTGTTTGCTTGACAGCACTGTCCACGTAATCCTCGCAAGACGTCTTGCTGAACAGAGTATCCACGGGAAAGGTACGACCAGGAATAAAGAAGCAAGGCGCGTTACCAAAGAACTGAGAGAATCTGTCGGCATTCATAGTAGCAGAAGTAACAATCAGCTTCAGATCTCTTCTGCGAGCAAGCACCTTTTTCAAAAGACCCATCAGGACATCTGTGTTCAAGGCACGCTCGTGAGCTTCATCCATGATAATAGCGCTGTATTGATCGAGGTCAGGCGAGTTCATGGATTCACGCAACAAAATACCGTCCGTCATGTATCGAATCAGCGTATTTTCAGACGTTTGATCTTCAAAACGAATAGTGTAACCCACTGTATCACCCAGTTCACAACCCATCTCTTCAGCGACACGCTTAGCGACAGACATGGCAGCTACACGACGGGGCTGTGTACAACTGACTTTACCATAGTTGGTGTACCCATCTTCATGGAGGTATTGCGTCAATTGAGTTGTCTTACCAGAACCAGTTTCACCCACAATAATGACCACTTGGTTGTCTCGCACTACCTTAAGCAATTCTTCACGAACTGCAAACACAGGCAAAAACTCTCTCTGTTCGCGCATTGTTCTTGTACGTGCAAAATCACTCGCTGCTTCTGATGATTTCAAGTGAGAGGCAAACTTGGAATCGCCCCTGGCATCATCCTGATCTCCATTTTGCTGTGATTCTTCTTCCTTCTTGCCCTTGACACCCATGACGTTACCAAGCGTGGTACCAGCAAGGTCAAATTTACTGGCCTTGGCTCGTTCTGCTTGCTCTCTCTTTTCTCTCACGAGTCGACTGCCTTTTCGAGAAATAATGGCCATATCCGATGTAGGGTCTCTGACATGCTGAACAGCTTCCAATTGTTTGGTGAATACCATGCGGCCATCCAAAAAGGGAGGTTTGATGTCGTGGACCAAGAGATGAACTCGGTTCTGTTGTTGTACACTGTGAATAGATGCCCTTAAAAAGTGATAGACTGGCTTACCTCATTTTCCTCATCAAAATCAGTATCCACTTCAATTTGCTGTGCTACGCCTGAACTCAGCATACGACTTGCTTCCCACATGTCTGTATCTCGGTTGTATTGAGCTTGACGAGCAGACAGTTTCTTCATTTGTTTCTGAGCCAATTCTTGTTCCTTGTGTAGATCATGCGCCTCGTAATCAGTAAAGGCATTGTGCGTATCGTCTGCTGCACCATTATCTTCCATCTGATACCACTCTCGATCCAATTGAGCTTGCTCCTCTTCCCAACGTCTTCTATCCTCCTCGTCGCCTTCAAATTCCTCTGGATATTCCAACGCCACTTCGTCGTAAGCAGTAGATCTTACAGCAGGTGTCATGTAGTCCCAAGTGCGTCTCACTGCTGCAGTGGCAGCACCGGTGGATTGTCGAATACCGCTGTCATGTCTTCCTGGTGTCATGTTGCCTGTAGATTGACGAGGCGTAAATGCGCCTTGGTTTTGCGGTGTCATGCTGGTCCATTGGCTACGCTTAATCAAGCCTCCGCGTCTACCAGGTGTTTCTGATCCATCTCTGGATGATGAAGGAGTGCTACTTGCGCTTTTACTGCTATGTCTGTCGTCTGATCTTCTGTCACGATCTCTTCCATAACGATCCCTATCACGGTCTCTGTCGCGGTCTCTGTCACGGTCTCTATCACGGTCTCTATCATTTCGACTGCTTCTATAATCATCTCGAGTGTTTCTATGCCTATCTCTTCTCTTCATGTCCTCCATTCGCTTTAATGCCGATTCAGAGATGCCGCCTGGATTAGAGGGCGTTTCCATTCTTTGAGATCTGTAATGTGGGCGACTTCTTTGGATCCTGCCCGATACAATATCTTCGTCCTGCTTGCTATCCTTTTTACTGTCATCCTCATCATCCTCATCGTCCCAGCTCATCTTGACTTTCTTCTCTGCTACGGTGGAGGCTGGTACAGCAGCTGCATCAGCTAAACGTTTCTTTCGAGCAAGCTCGTCTAGTCCAAGCAATGATTTATTGGGCAGAGCTGGTACTTTGAAAATAGGTCTTTCTTCGTCTGCTTTGGATGACTTGTTCTTTTTTGTAATGAGGCCACCGGGCAAGTTGTTTCCCAACACGAGCACTTCGTTTCTAGTTGAATCGACGTCAGGCTGAACGGGCTTTGCGCTGCTCCTTTTGCTGCCTGATGTATGCTTTTCCTTTTGCTTTTCATTGTTGATTTTGGTGTATGTCTCTGCCAAGAACTCTTTGCTGAATCTGCCAAATGTGCTACAGACTGGAGCGTTGTCATTGAGCAAGAGCTCCAAATTGGTTCGATACCAAGCAACTTACCTTTGCTGAACTTGTCAAAATCTTTGTTGGTTTCAGCGAATTGAATGACCTTTTTGGCAATCAAATCATTGGGGTTCGTCAAGTTTAAAGCTCTAGAGATATCTATAGCAATATCGTGAACAAAATCGTCGCTCGACATGATGTTAATGAGGATAAAAAGCAGAGTTTATCCAGTTGAGCAAATGAAAATTTATTTGAAATCTCTAGTGGAAACGTCACGCAATAAAAGATCAATGCTCATGTTTCCTATGGAGAGCTCAAAATTTGAATGTCGTCGTCTCACAAGTAAACTGAACACCAAACCTCGCACGCAGTAAATGTAGCACTATCATGTCATGATGAAAAAAAAAAATATGGCTTGTCGTAGTATCTGCATCCATAGGGACCATGAGTGCAATCATCCACCTCCATGTCACTATGTATAAATACATCAAGGATATTGTTAATTGCACTATGAGTATTACTATCTGCACCATTTTCAAAATGATGACTTTAGGTTTTCGAGTTTATTCCATACAGAGCAATTTGTTCAGTAACATAAGGGCAATGTAGCTCGATTTATCAGTATATCATCTAAAAAATGAGTGTTATTTTCCCGTCATGAGTTGTTGATTTAACAGCATTCCAGCATAAACGTTTGATCTCGAGGATCTTCCTTTCAAATGCTATTATAACAATGGTCAGCCCATCTGAAAGGTATCTATCAAAGTTTTATTTTCATGTGTGTGGCCTCAAAAATTAACAAAATAATAATTGTATTTCTAGGATGGTGCAAGTAATGGCAATAGCCACTATGTATCTTACTTCCTTAAGCTTTGAAAATAACATATTACTTTTCAATGAAAAAATGAAATACATACTGATCATTAAAGGATGCTTTCCGTGTTTGTACCGAAAATCTTCAAGGCCTATTGACCGAACAGAAGCTCTCAAAACTTCATACGTTCCTGAAGAGCCCAATATCAACAAATTGTTAGAAAATTGGAGAGAGTTCACTCGCCAGCAAGACTCCCAAAGAACACCATGAATAGAAATAAGCATAGGTCGCTCAAACAGCTCTAACTTTACTTTTCCAGGAGCAATAAACAGCTATAATAGTAAAAGATTAGTCAAGATGGCTGTAGGCAATAATGTTTATTGTATTCCTCGAATACTCAATACATCTCAGATATCCAATAAAGTTGGAGCAAGTAGTGTTGATTCTGAAAGAAACATGGAAGCAGTGAATGACCCTCCCCCCTCTAAGGTATTCCGTAAATAATTGTGCAATACTTCAATACTAAATGCTAAACTGTATATAAATCAAGGAGCAGTGATATTGTATTTACATGAAAAAGTCTAGCAAGCAGTTTACTAAGTGTTGATTATTATATTTTTTCAGAGCAAGGCTACTGCTGGAGAAGATTTTCTCTATGAATCATTGCATGGCGATACTTTACGCAACCAAATCGAGGTACTTGTATCAGACAATAAGGGCTCGCATCAAGTATTATGCATGGCTATATCCTTGTTATGTTGATGTTTACGTTAATAAATCGACTAGCAAATTCTTTGTGGTAAATTTCGTAATAATCATGCTACTTTTTTTCTATTCCAACTTGGGTTTAACGCTTGTTTGAGACTCGGCAATCGGGTGAATTTGTACCTTGATTTTCTTTGGAAAATAAAAATATCGTGGGCATATAATTTTTTATTTTTTTTATACAAATAAAGAGACATTATGTAGAGAAAGAATAAAGCTGAAGGACAATATGTACAGTAAATTCAAATAGGGTCCATCAATACCTAAGAAGAATGAGATTTGTTTTGATTTTTTGCGTCGGTGAAAGAGAGAGAGAGAGAGAGAGAGAGAGAGAGGGAAGATAGGCGGGATGAGGGGGTTTTTTTTTTGATGTGGCATAGTAATAGAGAAAGTTCAATCAAGATTATTGTTGGGCGGGAGCAAGGAAGGGAACTCTACCAGCTTGCTTTTCACGAATCATTTGCAAAATGTGTTGCATTCCTTTGCGAGCCTAATATATGAAGGTGAGTATACAAAATATCGATGAAACGGCTGTAGCAATTACCTTTGCTGCGTTTGCAATAAAGGTGCTTTGACCAAAACCTTCAATGCGACCAGTCATACCCCAGCCAAACTTTGACACAATGCGAGCTTCTGTCTTGCAGGTTGTCCAGTCCTTGTTTTGCTCATGCTGTTTGAAAATTTGAGTCTCTTCTACTTGCATGATGCGAACATGATTCAGGTTCTTGGTGCGAGTAATCATGGTCTTGTTCTGTGGATCGACTTCTGATTCTTCAATGATGAATGTCTCTGAATTCTTGAGAAACTGCGGATAGAATGGCATTAGTACTGTGTCTGTTGTATAACTGATGTAGCATAGTTACGTTTTCAGGAAACCATTTGGGAGCCTTTCCTTTCTTCAATACGAGTCTTGTGGTCTTCAAGACGCCGTTCTCATCAATATAGCGATCCAAGACATCCACAGCAAGCACTGATTTGTTGAAAGAATCCAAGTTAGATATTGCATGCATCATTGAATAATGAGAACATGCTTACCGTGTGAAGCAAATGGGTTAGGGTATCTCAACCAGAAGGCAAAGGTAACATTTTGCCATTGGTAGCTAAACGTTGGATGGATTGGATGAGCAACAGCAATGTACGTGTGAGTGATGAGACTTACTCATAATTGAAAACATGTTGATAAAATTTGACCATTCTGTTTGTTCGAGTAAAATGTAAGAAACAAAAAAGAAAGAAAAAAAAAAAGAGGATGTTCAAGCACTAGATGAGGGGGTGGTGTATTTTCTAAAGAAAACAGATTTTACTGACAGCGCAAGGGTAAAACCAAACCATTTGTAGATGTTGGAAGCTTATCATCTTACCACGACGGTGACTGTCTGAGACCTTGTAGACACTTTGATTCAGAGTACTCATTGGCTATATTCATCATTTCCGGGCAAAGAAAGACGCTCTTGGATAAAATCCAATTTTTTGAATTATTCAGCAAAAGGGAATAGAAAAAATTGGAATCATTTTCCTTTTTTTCTCTCTCTTTCTCTCTGATAAACCAGCAAGAAAAAATGTCTTTGACCTCAAATTCCAACATGACACCTTCTGAGATCCTTCAGCTCAACCTGAATGATTCCGCTCTCGATTTATTAAATGCTGCTATTGCAAGCCATCAAGTCAAAGTAGATAACACCAACAACAGCAGCAGCAATGATAACAGCAGTAAGAAATCAGATTCAGCTAGCAAGAAGAGTGCAAGCGCAAAGGACAAAGAAGCATCATCATCTCCCGAGAGCAGCTCAGTTCATGGTAAATGATAGCTTTAAAAGTGAAAGATCGACATGCAAATGCTAACATTTCATGACCTTTCCCCCCCCCCCAGTCCACACAAAGAGAGAGCTTGATAAAGGTATTATTTTGTTTTTGGTTAGGATATGAATGACTCGTAATTTACTTATCTTTCGCATGTATACATTTCAGATGAGGAAACATCATCCACAGCACCAAAACGTGCGGGCCGTAAACCACTTGATAAATCCCAAATATCCGTAAGTAGTGTAACATGAATATATATATATATTAGATGTGATATTAATGTACAATACTCCAAAATGTGGCGTAGGATGCCCCACTTGATCCTAAACAAAAGAGAAAGGCACAAAACAGAGCTGCTCAGCGTGCATTCAGAGATCGCAAAGAAAAGCATGTAGCAGAATTACAAGCTCGTATCGCAGAACTCGAAGCATTGAACGCCACCAAAGATGAAGACCTAGTTAAAGAAAATCAAAAACTCAAGGAGATGCTGCAGAAGCTTCAGGAGGAGAACTATGCTCTTAAGGGAGCTCAATTCACATTTGAATTCCCTGTCAATGACGCTACTCAAGCCAATGCCTTTGCTCATGCCAACAACAACAGCAGCACTGCTACTGCCATCACCGACATGAATCACAGATCGTCATCTGACAAAAGTAGCATGTACCAAACTACGACCAGCGGCAGTAGTATGAGTAGTAACAATAGCTATAGCGGCGAAGACGTGGGCTCATCCGCCGAGCAATCGCCTTTATCAAATTCCCACACACATGAAGATGACTCTACCAGTGCAGACACTCCAATCAACTCTATATTTTCAGCTGAACCTATGCAATTCGGCTTAATAAATCAACAGCAACAACCATTACTACAAGCACAACAACCGCCAATGAACAACAGCTTGGACTTCTTTGCTGTTTCTGATAACTCTGGTTTCAACCCTACTCAACAAATAAACAACTTCCCTACTGGCGACCTCTTCCATGGCAAAGACGATTTATTCGCAAACTACCGTATGCCGACAACAAGCAATGCCAACGATGATTTCTTATTTGCAAACGAGGATTTATCAGGCTTATTCGGTGGCACTGACGACCTCTTTGGTTTCGGTAACAGCAACCAATTGAACATGGCTGCTCAATTTGGAATGCCTGAAACACCAGCAAGTCGACGTCTCAATCTCACAGCCGATAAAAAGGAGATGCTTTTGAGCAAATTAAAGCAAGGTCAACAAGAAGGCAAATACATTTATCAAGTGCATCAAGACATCAAACAGGAATGCCCAGATTTCAACTTGGACTTGCTCTGTGACGAACTCAAAAAGAAGGCTACTTGTAGTATGAGCAATTATCCATTGACTGATCACGATGTTGATGCTTTTGTAAAGTGTCTTGATCGTGTCTAATCATGTCTTTTTTTTTCTCCACTATTTTTTTGCTTTCGTCTCTTGTTTCTACTATATATCATTCTTTCATGTAAATCTTCATTTTAAATCCCTTCCCCTTCCCCTTCTCTCTCTCTCTCTCTCTTTCAAACAAACGCTCTCTCTTTTTCTCTCTTTCTTTTCATATGTCAAATATAATTAAAAAAATAGTTTTATATGCATTTTTAGTATAATTAAATGAAAGTAGCTAGTAAATGACTCTTTTATCAATCTTGATGACAATAGGCGGTTCATGAGTATTTGGTCTTGAAATCTCTGCCAATTCTCTTCCGGCACTCCAAGTGCCGCCTTGGATTAGTTGACTCAATGAAAGCAACTTCTTGCTCAATCTAAATGATTGACGAACACGCTCAGCAATGAGATCAAGGTAGGCTACAGTCAATGCACGCCATTCAGTGACCACAGGGTCCGACATATCAAACATCGGAGCAACTTCCACCTTGGGCTGATACGGTAAGAGAGAATTTGCATGATAATTTTTGATCCCACGTTCATAATCAGCGGGTTTCAGAGTGAGAAAGCCGAAATCTATGAGGAAACCACCATTACAGTAATCGGGAAGGGGTGTCAACAAATCAGTCCCTTCAATAGTAGCGCCGAGTAGCTTTTCCATAGGTTCAATCATAGAATAGACAAGCCATTGAGAGAGTTTATGGAAAGACACAAGGTTGTTGTCATCGTTGGAAATAGCAGAACATGGCCAAACATCACCCAATCCAGGGGTACCACCAATACTGTCTTCAGATGCCCATATTTCACCCATTTCGAGAGCAACAGGCCATAATGTCTCGATGCTGATTAGAGGACCCTTCTTGGTCTTGATGGTAGTGGGATGATCAAGCAAGTAATCTAGATTTTTTTTTTCAAGGAGAGAGATATAATGAAATTAGGTATGATACAAATAAACACGCATGATATCAACTTACCCATCAAGTTGCCAGGTCGTTGTAGGCCGCTACCAAAGTAATCCTTACGGTTCTGTAGCACCATACCAAGGTTGTTTAATACCTCTCGGCGCTCGTCAATACCAGCAAAAGAATTTGTTTCTGTGAATTGAAGGCCATCACGAAGGGTTTGAGAAGAAAGGTTGATCAAAGCCTCAGCTATGAAATGCATGGTTAATACAGCACAATGCCACGCCAATAGTATCTACTTACAGTCAACTCGATGAGGCTGTGTAGGATCGCTTGAAAATGTACCATTCACAAACAACTCTAGGATAGACACTGCAATACCGTCTTTTCTCTTGAAAACTCTACCCGTAGATTTCTCAGTGTAAGTCCAAGTCTGGCACGGCTTTATATCCATGAGTACTGCAATAACCAAAATATCAATCAGCTTTCTAGTTTGCTCCAATGCATCTTGGCCCAGGCTTGCCCAAGTTTGAAGGAGATTGTTGAGACGAGGCCTTCCACCAATATCAAAATGACGCCATCTGCTGTACAGTGGGATATCCGATGGAGTATCATAATCTCTCTTGATAATGAGAATTACGAACTGAACCATTTCATCTAATTTCGACTGATCAATGTCAAAGTGCTTTAACCGATTCCGAGTGGCAGCTTCTTGGACTTTGAAACATCTTTCACGCACTGAACTTAGACTGAGCAAAAAGTCATTAGGGGATGTGCCATGATGATATGGAACCATAATAATAGTAGTATATAAAAAGAAAGAAGAAAGAGGTGATGTTTCAATGAAACCAACGATCGATTCAATTTTTTTTTATATATATACAGGATTTTTAGTCTGTTGTTTACACAACACATTGTGGGTTACTCAAGATTAAGGGAGAATGATGGTTGATATATTGAATCATTGAGTGACAAGTGCGTGTACACAAATTGTTTAAAAACTGAATAAATGAGTGGCCAACAACCCTGATGTGGAAATCAAGGAGTGCTTTCGAGTCGAATACCATGTGATCATCATCTTATACAAGTTTTTTTTTTAAATGTCAAATAGCAACAAAATTAAGGAGAGCATCAAAGAGGAGAAGGGGGAGGGAAAAACCAAGTTCGATGAGGATGAATATCTCCTTAAAAATAAACAAAAACACAGTGTATTACCATCATCTTTATTATTTTTAAACTGACAATTACATTGTCCAAATATCCAGATACTGGCCCCCCCCCCTCCTTCCCCTTCTTTTGTATCTTGGTGAAAATTCCTTGGTTGCCATGGTGTTGGATTTGAATCATGTCGATCTCCCTTTATATTGTCATGGCAACCCACAGCCTCTTATGAAGCAATCAATCAATTAATGCAAAATCCTCTAATGACGCACAATAAGATCTCTTCTTTTGATTGATGGAGAGTTTACTGTGACTATGAAGGACTATGCCGCGATGTCTAATAGAAAGTTTCAGCTCATCGATAAACCCAGTACTTTGATTTTTAGATCAAAAGAGAACTTTACTTTCACTTGTTGCTACATTACCCTACAGAAACATGAGTGCATTGGAAAAAGAAGTGACGAATTACATGATAACCACAGATTCAGCATCTGCAGAAGCTATTGAAGCCTCTAAGCGTCTTGTTTCAAGTATGCCACCTATTTGTCACCCGCAATCAATATGTTGACATTTTTCGCTACCTTTTAGTTGTGAACGAGGGATCTGTGCAAGATAATCTTTTGCATCTTATCCAAACACTCGGCGAGTACTTGATCAATGACGACGAGTTTGTACGTGCCAAAGGTGATACATGATGAAACGAATATGCGCCTTATACATTTGGTATTAATAATCCAACTTCTCTTTCCCCCCCCCCCTAGCAACTGGACTTTTATCAACCACATTGACAGACTGCAAACAAGAAGCCATTAATGAGTCAGCAGGTAGGATTTAGATGAATTATAATAGCAGCATTCCTTTTTAACATATGTGATAGTATCCGTGCTTGTCGATTTTTACTGCGAGAGATTATCCGATAAAACCTGTGTTCACAATCTGTTGGATGGTCTTGTTGCTTTGACCACCTTTTCAAGATTTACAGGAAAGAATGCAGTATTTGTGTCAAAGAGGTGAGTGGGATGTACAATAAGAGTGTAGAGCGGTGATAGTAACACATTCTACAGAATCGTCCAGAACGTTCAAGTGCAACAATTTCCTCAAGGAACCAGACATTTAGCTTTCAAAGTGTTTGAGAATTTGATCAATCGACACGCCAATGCTTTAAAGTCAATCAACAATGAATTTGTATATGGATTCACACAAGAATTGGATGGTGAAAAGGATCCCAGAAACTTGATGAGTGCCTTCCAAATTATGACCAGTATTGTGCGCAATTTTGACATTTCGGCTCATGTGGAAGATATTTTCGAAGTGGCATTCTGTTATTTCCCAATTACATTCAAGCCTCCACCAGACGATCCTTATGGAATTACTGCAGAAGACCTCAAAATCAGTTTGAGAGAGTGTATATCATCTACACCCTTGTTTGCAAAGTTCACCTTGCCTCTGATTCTGGAGAAACTGTCGTCAACATCCGGTAGTGCAAAGGTAAAATGGATTATCCATAAGTTGGGAGGGCGTGCATTAAATCAAGTTGTATAGAGGGATTCCATGGAGACTTTAGCTGCTTGTGCCCCTGTCTATGGAGCCGAGGCATTATTACCTAGCATCAACGATATTTTCAACAGTTTAAAATTAGAAGTGTTCCATGCTATTGACGCCCCTTTGGAAGATGCAGCCATTGAAGCCATCCGTGCTGTCGTCAGTGCTTTGGGATCATCCTCAGTAAGCAGTACTTCCGAACAAGACCCTACAGAAAAAGCTTTGAAGCCTTTGCTTGATGAGTGCGCTACCAATTTGAAGGATCCTGACATGAAGGATTCCAAACAATCAGGCCGAATTTTGAGAGCCGCAGCATCAGCTTCGGACAGTGCCTGTCATTACATTGTAGACAATATCGTACCTTTGGTTTTGAAGCAATATCGCGAGACAAACGTAGCTACTTTAAAGAAAGCTAATGTGGATATCATGATTGACTTGATGGAAGCTTGCAAGACCCTCTATGGATCAGCAGACCAAGAAATCAAAGGTTTGTATTGGGTAAAAGAACCATTCAGGGAAATCATTTTGCTCATCCATATTATCCAATAGACGAAGATGTCATTTCACCTTTGGTTCAACATAAAGATCGCTTTTTTGGCATCTTTGAATCTTGTCTGGTTGCTTCCAATGAATACAATCTGCTTCGTTTATCAGGCTTGACAGGCTTGAAATTGATGATTTTATCAAAGGGATATTTGGAACCAAATGAAGTAGGTCTTGCAGTCCAATCTATCAACAAGATCTTGCTTGATGAACAAGATGAGGAACTTCGATCTGCTGCTTTAGAGGCTCTCCGTGTTACATCACATATTGACAGCAAATACATGAATGAGAGCACTATTCCCTCACTAATTGACAGACTTCCTGATACAACAGACAGTAATACCAACTACATGTATGTGCTGTATGCCCTCAGAATATTGTCACCTGTTCCATCGGTTTATCAGCATGCTATGCCCTTGTTGATCAAGAAGTTTGATGCAGTCTGTGCAAATGGTAAGTTGTAACTCTATTCAACTTGAACAGGATCCTTATCTATGGCATAGATCAAAACGAAAGTTACGCTCATGCTATCGCTAACTCCATGCTTCAAATCTTGAAAATCAAATCTGCTGAAAAGCACAAGGATCTAGCTGACGATATCAAGACCATTGTTCCTCATTTCATCGCCAAATCTGTGGAAGCCTCTCTCGATAACAGCGACAATCTCGTCTTACAGCCTAGCATCATGGAACTAGTTGCACTAATCATCATTACCATCTTTTCAAAGGTGGATAGCAGGTAAAAGCAGTGGTGGTGCTACTTTTTTTTTCCACTTGATACTAACCTGTTATTAGTGCTCAAAAATCATTTTTGGATAAAACATTCAAGTTGTTTATTGACGGTCAGTTACCCGAGTTTGGCATCACATCCACTCAACAATTCAAACCCCTTGACACTACTAGCGATACAACTGAAAAGCAGCAAAGTACCTGCCAACTCTTCGCTGCTATTGTCAGCTCGTTAAGAAAGGATGTCGAGCTACCTATTTCATCTAGCATAGAAGACTACTTGAATGAATTGGTGACATTAGCACTTGGTGCAACTAATCCTATTCAAGTAGCCTGCGCCTCAAGAGTCATTGGTTCAATCATCAATAAATGGAAATGCAGTAAGTTTGCTGTGGAAGAGAGGATTAGGTGCTGCTTATCGTGTCTGTGTAATAACCTCTCTTTATTTAGATTCGGCTTTAACTGAATATGTCAAAGCTACCACATTGGTGTTGGATGATACAATTACACAACAAACAACGAACAGCAAGAATGCCTTGCAAGTCTACTTGTGGATCACAAAAGCTCTTGTTCTTCGCACCCACCCTTTAGGCTATGAATTGACTACAAGAGTAATTGAGTGGTGTGGAAACAATACAGCTCCTGAAGCTCCTCAAGGTTTTGATATCCTCATTGGTGATGATGAGCTCGCTTTGAACAAAGACACTTTTGCTACTACCACTGTAAGGATCATGCAAAGATTAGAGTTCTTCGTCTCCCCCCCCCCCCTGATTTTGACTAACCATTCGATTTACAGATTTTGTACAAGCAAAGATTCTTTAGTTTCTGTTTACCAAAACTGGTAGAGGGTTTCCGATCTGCTGAGGATGGTAAGTTGGCTTATCAGGAGTGTAACCGCCATTCACTCACTCCTATCTTTTTTAGACGTCAAGCCAAACTATTTGATTGCCTTGTCCTATGTATTGAAAAATGTACCCAAACAAATCCTTTTGAACGAATTGCCTCCTCTTGTGCCACTGTTGATCCAATCTCTTGCTTTATCCGATGCTACACTTAAAGTATCCACATTGGAGACATTCAAATTGGCAGTTTCCGAGGCTGCTGATGTAGTGGCTCCACAAATTAGAAGCATTCTACCTCCCTTATTGGCATTGCTTGAAGACAATCACAGCTCAATTCGTGTTCGTGTTGCTGCACTTACTTGCTTGGCTCAATTCCCTGCTTTTATTGCTAAAGATGCTTTGGCTCCTCATGTAAACTATGTCATCAGGCAATTAAAGACGCCTTTGGACGACAAAAAGAGAATTGTCAGAAAAGAAGCAGTTGATTGTCGCTCAAAATGGTATATTGTCTCTACTTAGATAATTAGATTAAATTTTGTGAATATGAATAAAACTGTAGTGTACCATATCTTGTTCAGAAGCATCTTATTCCAGAAACCAATAGTGCTGGAACTGTAGTAATGATCTGAATCACTACGAAACAAAATCAGAAATCGCGTTTTTCAGTAATATATTTTGAGATAGAACTGCACCTTCATGCTCACGAAGGCAACACATAGCATCGATACAAATAATATAGACATTGTATAATAAACACCCCCTTTATCAAGTCTTTATTACATTTCTTGGTGTTTATTGGGGTTAGTAACCATTAAATTTTGGGCAAAAGAGATGTATTTCTTCATATCAAATACATGTGTGAATTTAACCCTTTACAGCAGTGTCAAACATCCGAATTCGATGTAATGGAATTTCAATATAGCGAACACTGTTAGTCCCTCACCAGTCCGCCAAATCAAGTTATGGCTGTACTTGATGGAATAACTGCCTCTGCAATCCCTGCTCTTTAGAAGAGTCATATCTACAGTTACAAGTGAAGCTATAGGAGTTCCAGCACCGTTTGTAGTGCTTGACCTCACTGTGTAATACATATCTGAACTCTTAAATCGATGTGCTGTCTATGATAAACGATGGTGCATAAAGTAAAATTGTGTGAAAAATAGTCAATAATTGTGCTTGAAGTAATAATTGTACAGAAAGCGTTTTTCTGCTATAGTCTCTCGCGTTTCCACGCTATACTGAAGCAAAGATGCTCAAAATACACGCCATCACGCAGACAAAGCTTTATGCTATGTTTCACACCTAAAACATCTTGTACAGTGTATTGGCTTGATGTGAAATATCGAAGAGACCTTTCGTTTTTCAACAATAAAGTATGTTTTGGTCATATTTAGGCACTAGGTTCTCGTTGTACAAACCTGATCGTTAGAGTGGCACCAAAAAAATGATCGTTGACACTTCCTAACATCTTGCATCAAACTTTTTTAGTCATTGGTCATTAACAGCTATACTAAGACATAGGGTAGCAAGGCGATTGATCGCATTCTTCACCCATCTAGTGCTTCCTTCATGTATCTAAGGGCAAACCCATCATTTATGCAATTCACTAAAGTCATATATATACTTGAATTAATGTAGAGGCAGCGGCATTTTACAAGACAAGGCCTTTGATTTTGTTTAATTATTAGTAGTATATGTTTTATTATTCCATATATAATAAAATAGGTAAAAAAGGGGAATTTGTAAAGTATTATTTGTTTTTGTGAGAAATTATAAAAAAAGTATATATATATGAATTGAATGAGTGAGGGGGGTGTTAAAAGTAAAAAGGAAATGTAGATTAAATAGTATGAAGAAACCAGTCTTCGAAACCATTTTCTTTCACTAATACCTCACCAAATCTTGTAGACATTTCATTTAGACTTGTTCTTCCTTGACATCGTCGTAAGACTCAGTCTTACCAGATTGTTGTTGAGCTTTGTACTTGAGATCAGCCTCCTTGACATCTCTGAAGGTGAGAATACGACCTGAGAAGACGACATCCATCTCTTCGAGAGAACGACCCTTGGTTTCGGGGTAGAAGAGGAAGACACAAGTAGCCATAACCATACAACAACAACCGAAGAAAATGTAAGTACCCCAAGTGATAGTGGTAAGCATGACAGGGACAAAGAGAGAGATTACAAAGTTCATGAGCCAGTTAGCAGCAGTGGTGAGAGAAGTACCCTTGGCACGAATGGAGAGAGGGTAGATTTCAGCGGGGTAGACCCAACCACAAGGACCCCAAGAGTAGGCGAAACCAGCAACGAAGAAGTAAACCATGACAATACAGAAATAAGAAGCAGAGGAGTTGCCAGACATGTCAACCATCATTTGGCCAGACTCGGCATCTTCGTAAACACGACCAGTAGCGCCCATAACGATACCACAGAGCAACATGGCAGTACCCATAATAATAGCACCAGAGATCAAGACGAAACGACGACCAAGACGATCAAGGAAGAGAATAGCAGGGATGGTAGAGAGGACGTTAAGAACACCGTTAACACCAGAGGCAATCAAAGAAGCAGAACGTCCGGGAACACCAGCTTGTTGGAAAATGGTAGGGGCGTAGTACATAATCGAATTGATACCAGTGAATTGTTGGAAGATTTGAATGAGGATACCCAAAACGAGTCTTCTGAGCAAAGTACCCTTGAAGAGTTCCAAGTAGCTATCAACAGAGACGGCACGTTCATGTTCAACTTGAGCAATAATTTCGTCGTATTCAGCAACAACATGAGGAGCAGCTTCATCACCAGCAGAGTGGAGTCTAGCAAGAACAGACAAAGCTTCGGCATTGCGACCCTTCTTGATCAACCAACGAGGAGAGAAAGGAAGGAAAATGGTACCGAAAAAGAGGACAGCACCAGGGGCAATTTGGATACCAAGGGGAACTCTCCAAGCGGTATCGCTAGTCAAGCTCTCAGTACCAACATTAACCCAGAAAGCAACCATGAGACCAATGGTAATGGTAAGTTGTTGAAGAGAAATAAGACGACCACGGATTTCCTTGGGAGCGAGTTCAGACAAGTAAAGAGGAACAGACATGGAAAGAGAACCAACACCGAGACCAGCAACAAAACGGCCAGCGAGGATCATGTCATATCCAGTAGCGCCGGTTTGGACAGCAGCACCAACACAGAAGACACCAGAAGCAATAATGATGGTGAATTTACGAGAGAGTCTTTCACAGAGTTGACCTGGTGGGATACATATATTTAGCTTTCAATTCTAAGACATTGATTCATAGAAAACTTACCAGCAAAGAGAGAACCAACGAAACAACCAGCCAACAACAAACCAGTAATGACAGATTGCTGAAGAGCAGTAAGATATTCACCACCGCCAGTCATCTTTTCGATGAAAGTGGGCATGGTCAAGACACCTGTTTAGAAATGTCAGTAATCAGATTGAATCAGATTTTCATCAATTTTTCAATGATATTCAAGAGTCCAATGCATCTCCTTTGAACATCCATCGTATATCTATTGAATATTTGTTGATTTGGAATAGAAAAGTTACCTGAGATAACACCACTGTCGTAACCGAAACAGAAACCACCGATTGCTGCGAAAGCGCAGACTACATAGAGTTGTAAACTATATCCCATTAGATATTATGATCGTTCAAGTAATGTAAAAAAAATTGGTATTCGAAGGTTAAAATGTAAAAAGAAGAATGAAAAGAAAGGAGAAAGATTTGATTGTTGGATCGATAATGAAAAAAAAAAAATGAGGAAGTTGTGCGAAATACGAGTTCTTTTATACAAATTTCAAAACGAAATAAATCAAATAGCAAAGTGTGTTACCATGAGTGGACCAAAATTAGCAGCTGGATCCAAGAGGTACAAAAGCTGGAGAAAATAATGGGAAAGTGCTGAATAATTGGACGGCCGAATGAAATATCTTGATCATGCATTTGATTCAACAAACGACAATGTGGGGGATGCCTATCGTTATTGTTCAAATAATGTGGAGTATATTACCTGGGTTTAACGGATATACAATAATAAAGTTTCTTAGCAATGATAAGTGATCTGCTTTAACATGATACATACCAATATCTTTTGAAAAGACAATATGAACAAAATCACCTTAACAAGTGTATCGATACACATATTTTCTCATTTAGTATCTTTTTCACCCTAACATCAGGCCACCAATCATTGATTCTCATCGTAAAGGACCCTGATGCTCTGACTCGAGTTCTTATTAAGAGAACCCCACTTGTTTCTTATTCCTCCACAAAAAAAAACATTCCGACTCTTCCCAAAAATTCTCATGAAAAGGGGACCCGAGGATTAAAGGTTTAGTCAGTTAATTCTACATTTGAGAACAAATCAGGGAAGGCATCACCCTTGCCTGAATTTGTAATAATGTCTGATTTTACTCCAATCAGTGATTTGCCTTGCAGACATCATCAAATTCGATAGTGTTGCGGATCATATGACAATACTCTCTACCAGCAAACAAAGTAGCACACAAGCAACTTATTCATTTGCTCTATTCCAACAAAAGAGAGTTAAAAGAAAATACCATACAAGTAACGTTGTAAAAGCGGTATAGAACTGAAATTTAGTTCTTCCTTTTTATCTGTAATAGTGTAACATCAATAAAGACAGTGGTAATACTTTGTTTCTCGTGTGTTTATATGTTTGAGTGTGCGTGGGTGATTTCTGGTTGGGAAAAACTGTATTTTTTTATTTTAGACCTCTGCTCATGTTACTTGCTGTGCAATGATTTGTCGCTTATAACTTATTGTTGAATCGAGAAAATGTCATCAGACCCTTGAGGGATTTATAAAGACCATTATCTGGAGCGATGACCGTGCTATTTTAACGGCATACTTGCTGCCGTCTCATATATAGTTCTGCTTCATCTAGATTTGAGATCGATTTTACATTAAATCTGTAACGCAGCATGTAGAGAGAGATTGATGCATTTGACAAGCCGTCTCGGCTTTAGATCATTGGGTATACAATGGATGTGATTTTTTTCCCGTTTTTACAGCTCTACCAATGATATAATACTGGCTCATAAGTCATAAATGCGAAAGATACGTATGTGTATTTTGAAACAACAAATAAAGAATGCTTGATTTGACTCTGGATAATGAGTGCGTGTGAGTGTGTGTGTGTGTGAAGATGGGCGGGGCAGCAAAGACGGGGATCTCTAATCAATTCTTTAAATTGTGGAGAGAACACAGGAAATTCTAAAACCTATTCCAACATCAGGATTGATTGGTAGTGGTATATGGCGGGTTACACCCAATTCTCCATTTCCTATATATATTATATTTTGGTTACACATTACAAAGAGGGAACTTGTAAAAAAGAGGACCCTTTATGACATTAGTAACAAGTAAATGTCTCACAACAAGCTTGTATCTTTTTCTCAAAGGTCGTCTTCGTTGATTGATCACACAAAAACAAAGAGATGTATGAATAATACGGAATAAAGGGGAAGATTGGTAAAAAAAAAAATCAATACAAGAGATATTTACGAAAAGAGGCAAACTATAACTGATTTCATGGTAGTACACATGAAAATGTAATGGAAAAAAGATACATTCGTTTACTTAAGATGTCATTGCTCTTATTCCTGTACGTTTGAAGTGCCTATCTACGCAGCTGTATGTATCATTTCATACAAACAGATCAAGAAATCCAGACTCTAAACAACATATCGATGAGAATTACTCTATCAGCTTTCACTCTTCCAGGACAAACTCTTCATTGAACCTTAATCTATTTATTTGTGGCAAGATGCTGAATAAAAAACGGCTGAGAATATACAACGAGTGCCATTTTTTCTTACAACTATTTACGTATTGCGAAGGAAGATATTGATGACTGAGCATAAATGCCTTAAAAGTGATGTCTTCCTCGGAAGGGATGAATCCACTTGGATCAACGATATAAATTTCATGCTATTATACCTGTGCGTAATGAATCGTTATGATTATATTAACAAACGTTACCTTCCGTATATTCACCTGAAAGATGAGCATATTGGGAATATTGAACGTGCTTTAGAACACAAAATCACATGTGAGTCAAATCCTAATATTAAGTTTGCCTTACATAAATCATTTGTTGTTTCCTTTTTTTAATAGAGAGAAAGGTTTATGCTACAATATGAATATTAGACACCTAGCAAATCTACATCGTGCTTTACTGATGTGCTGCGTATTTAGCAAGTAATTTGGAAAAACTAATATGATGATGACAACTGAAAGCAAAAGAAGAGAAAGGCAACTACCTGTATCACCAATATAATCCATAGTATATTTTTCCTTACACGAAATAGCTTGTCATATTTGTATAGGAGAATCATATGCAAAAAAGAGCGAGTGCATGCAGAGAAGTAACTATCCTTTTTACTATACTACAACTTTTTTTTTTTCGAGATCGAACACACATTATTGTCGGTTAAAACTAGAAAGTCGATCTTTTAGGACGGAACATTCTAAGTATTTCCCCACAATTAACTATCCGCTAATCCAACCCAATGTGAGTTGACCTTTTCACGGGAGAGAAAACATATTCTATTGTTTGGAGGGGATCAAATTAAAATGGTTGAACAACCGAAGCAATGACAACTTGTCTTATCTTTAGCAATTGATTTGATAAGTTTGACTCAATCATTTAGTATAGTCTGCTAAAGTTATACGGAGGCAACATGATTGAAGTTAATGGGCTGAATCGGTTTCGCTTAGAAAAGCTGCCAATTTTCCTGCGACTTTTCAAATTATTCATTCAGGATACCATCTTGAAAAATAGCAACAAGCAATTTGATGACTTGTATTTCGTAAATTGAATCCACTGTAAATTAGGTATTGTTCATAGGTAATAACAAAAGCAAACGTTCTTATGCATTATTTATTGCTTAATTCAGACCAAAAGTGCAATAATAATGCCTTTTCGAATATACATCTTTTCAAATTCACTTATATTACAACACATTGCCATACCTTTGGTATTATTACTCTAATACTTGTTATTTCTCGTTCGAGTAGTTTTCCCTTTTTACCATTAATTAACTACTGTTCTTATATATTTTTGTCTTTGAAGGCATGTTTCAAATGCAATGACTTTTATCGCTGAGCATTTTATGACGGGAATCTAATCTGGTCTATTTCAATTGAAATGACATGCAACAAACGTCGGTTACATGGATAGTAAAAGCTATTAGCAGTACATTTTCAGACTAGAGAGCGATGGATTTGGGCTCGTCATACACGCTGCGAAGCAGTAAGCAGAGAAAATGTGAAAAAGATGTTATTGTTATGTCAAAAGTCAAAGATAATTAAATCTGCCAAAGAATTACACTTTTATTCACAATGCATCCAGAGGATGCATTTATATACTTTTCATTATACTAGGGTCTACAGTATAATGATGAACTATCATACCATGCGATTACTATCTACCAATAAGTGACATGTAAATATAATCATATTTCTCATGATTTACCCAAAGGTTGTTAAGAATAGCCTAAGCTAAGACCTTGAGTGTGAGACTTTACTACCATATTTGATATAACAGTTATGTCAAAAGTCAAAGATAATAAATCTGCCAAAGAATTACACTTTTATTTACAATGCATCCAGAGGATACATTTATATTATACTTTTCATTATGTTATTATTATACTAGGACCTATAGTATAATGATGAAGTATAATACCATAAAATTACGAACTACCAATAAGTGGCATATAAATTATGCTTCTCATGATTTACCCAAGGATTGTTATTAAGAATAGCATGAGACCTTGGATGCTAGACTTTACTAGCATATTATTTGATAATATAACAAAGCAATCCAATTTTGAATGGATATTTCTCCATGATTTACTAAGTGAGTCAATGTCGCATAGTGCTTGACTTTTGTTTCTCTTTTAATTTTCTATACGATGGTATGGTTATTATTAGTATTTTCAAAAATATGTCGGGTAGTGCCCGCTTGAGGCATATCGAAATACATGACTTTGAGTTATTTCATGAAGGGAACGTCTATTAGGTGTTTTTGACTTGTAGATTATGCTGGAGCTAATGTAGACCTATCGAATGGGCATTTTTTTGTTCAAATCTGATCAGTATTGGCCGAGATAATACATAAAGTTATGTCCTTGCAAAATTGGCCATCTTTGACCGATTTTGCCTTACCCTCTACAGGTTAAACAATGAGCTGACAATTTTTTGGTCAGACGTTTTTGCTCGTTTCTCCACGTAGAGTCAAGTTAGAACTTCCAGTAAGAGCTCAAATAATAGGAAATGTTCTGCTTTACAATAATAATGAATGTTACAAGTAGGTTTATTTTGACAGACATGGAGATATTATTGAAAAACCATCAAAATCTGACAAAAAATGTTCTGTCGTTTTGAAACGTTTAGTGTTGATCAAATCAAACAAGATTAGTACCATTCGATGCGCCTTTAAATTCTGCACAGGTTTGATATATACTTGAATAGCTGTTTATTGGCAACAATTGCCAAGTTTAGGTCATGACAGATTTCATGATGATGGATGGCCACATTCGAAGCAATAAGGATTTCAACCTCAGTTTGATATCATTTACCCCCCCCCTATTATATCCAGAGCAGTACACTACTCGTGACGTCAAGTTTGCAACTTTTTCTTTCTTTCCCATTCCCCCGTTTTTCTTTTTCCATAATACCCCCCGTTTTTGATACTACTTTTACTGCTGCTAAATCTATTATTCATCCTGTTATTGAAGGCAATAGCAGGAAGGTCATCAAACCTACAATTGTTGTTAGTTGCCAGCATACTACGACGCAGGTGAGTGTATTTAATGTATCGATTGTCCAAGTCTATTATTACTAATTAATTATTCTTTTTCTTTGTTGACTAGAATAGCTACTACCGTCGACTGCTTCAAAACTAAAGGGAAGAACAACAACGCAACAACAGCTGGTGAGCACTGCTTCGACTTACGGTATTATTGCCACCACCACCACCGCTTCTCTGAAGTATTATCAATTGCCTTTCCTGAATACGGTATGTACCATTGGTTAATTATTACTTTTCATTGAATCGTAACTAACTGAATTCTCTCTTATTTTTAGGAAATAGTTGTGTATATTCTAAACTCCAGCAAGACCTCTGGTGCTATTTCTCGCTGCTTTTTTGACACTACTCCTCCTCTCTGTAGCATGTCATTTGCAATGCTGTTTTTGTCTGGTGGTTTAGTGCTGTCTGCAACAAGTCATTAGTAGCGCTGTTCCTCCCTGGTTTGATGCTGCTATCTGAAAGTCATTTATAACACTGTTTGTGTTTGGTTTGGTGCTGTTGTCTGCAAGTTATCTCAAGTGGCGTTACTCTCTGGTGGTTTGGTGCTGTCTTCTTCTGCAAGTCATCTGTATTGCTAGGTTTCTCGAGTTCCGTGGATCAGGTTAGTTTCAATGATGTCTGCTATTCAATAATATCAATCATCTTACTGATTACACGATTATGCTAATAGAATATAGGCATCAAGCACAAGGCGGTGCTCAAAGACATTAGATGCAGAACCTCTGTTGTGAGTTGCTCATCAAGTAAGTATAAATGACGTAGATTGCTGGATACAATAATAATGCTGACTATTATTGTATTATTTTGATGTAATGTGTAGTAGGCAGCAAGTATAAGGTTACGACGACTAATGGATGATTAATGGATACTGACACTGGGTGCAATCGGAACTGCTGATAGTTGTTCAGGTATGTATATCATATGGCATTGATTGAAGAATACAATAATACTAATTATATCATCATCATCTTGACTATTATGT
The DNA here is from genome assembly GCA_037974945.1 of Mucor circinelloides. Lineage (NCBI taxonomy): Eukaryota > Fungi > Mucoromycota > Mucoromycetes > Mucorales > Mucoraceae > Mucor > Mucor circinelloides. Next base: position 1,663,877 of record JBBNAA010000005.1, on the reverse strand, counting down.
ATAATAGGCAGGCAAATGGGAATGAACACGGACACTACTACTGGATGCTACAAGAGATCATCAGTCAAGTTATTTTTTTCTGTGAAGGACAACAACCATAGCAATAGTAGTATAGATACAGCCTGTGCATTTTTGTTAGCTTCTTTTTCTCCCCCTTATTTTTCTTGGCTTCTCGCCCTTTTTTTTTAACTTTCATCTGCATGTAATGTTATTATTACCCTCACTATTTTTTTTTCTTTCTATGTTTCTTTGAAGCATACCTTTTTTTTTTTTACGTTGAGTGGATGTGCCTATCACTGAAGCTCAACAATAACAAGATTCCGAGGCTAGGATTAGATAGGCTGGTCCAAACTTAATTGTTGATTCTACTTACTTAGCGACAGTTGAGGGTCTTAATAAACATAATTCCTCACGTTAGGGGTGTAGTAAGGCACGCTCTAGCACCTGAGGGGTGGTCTAATTGAATTACTACCTAATTGCATTTTTGGGTAGTACTTCAAATTCCGCCTAACATCGTTGCAGAGGAGAACTATGGCAAAATTTTTCTAGGTTTTTCAGTATATAGAAGTAATAAATAGATATAGCTTTTCTACGTTTCTGGGCTGTTTCATGCGTTGTTTTCATTGCTTGAAGTGATTTGAACACTATGCTACAAGAATACAATAATAAAAGCAGTATGCTAACACAATTAAAAGTCTTCTATATTTATTCAAAAGAAATAAAAGTAAAGCAAAGTGTAATGGTCTACCATGACCCTTGTTATATTTATACTAAAGTTGATTTCATTTGGATCAGCACGTATTTCAGGTACAAGTTGCACAAGATCAAGTCTTAAATGTTTTTATAATAATAATAAAGATGTATTATACGCAACAACGATATACACCCAGACATCATGTATATTGATATAGACTAAGAGACTGCACCTATATAATATGTGCTAATAGATCGATATTAGTAATCCTCGTACGAAGGAAACACCAGGGCGGTACTTCGGATAAGAATCTCTTTATTCGTCCTGGCAAAGCTAAATTATGTTTAGGTTGCTGAGATGTTGTCTTTTAGCATGAATTGATATGTTAATTGATCCGAGTAGTTGACTTGTTACACATGTCAATTTTTAATAGCAAAACCTTTATCCATTGTTAGAGTGTATAAGAAGGGTCATCTATGTGGCCACCAGTAGGGATTTCTTGGTCGATTCTACACCTGTTAGTTTGATAATAAACCTATATCTTTATCAAGTTGATTTGTTGTGTTTTTTTATTCTTTTTTTTTCATGAGTTTATATCTAGAATGACCTATAAATTCCACTGCTTAATATCCTTTGGCAATTACTATTGTTGAGAGAGATATACCTATCAAACTGGTAGTGCTTGCATCTCAGGTGAAGCATCTTTAGCTTACTACATATACCAATGCGGTCAAGTAGTATTGAGGGTTTTGCTACTACGAAATATATGAGCATTATCATAGCAGTAAATGATACTTCCTACATAGCTTGGCAAAAAACAATCATCATAGCAGTGGTACTTGCTATATATTGTATTGTTATAGCTCGCCAATATCCGTATACGTAACTTATTTTATTCGCACATGTGCACTATCTTTTCTTATTACATTATTATTAATTAAGTATACAACTGGTTTCATATGTGAAATGATTGCTATTCGTCTGCCAATTGTCTAGCCTCGCACGAAAAGTATACACACGGCCCTATTTATTTTGTATGAACAGTTTCGTTGTTTTTGTGATTTCTGAATGATTCAGCTTCAAGCTGTCTCATCCGTTTCTTTTATTACATTTGCGAATAGTAAATAAATTTTGAATCGATTCAAGTCATCTACTCAACATCACATTCTATTTATATATGGTAACAGATCCTGATACCAGATGCCGAAATACTTCTTAAAAGCATCATAATATAATATGTTTCTTGATTAATTATGACTAATGTTCATGAAGATTGTTTATTTCTGACACCAAACAATGCGCAGTGTTTTTACCTTTCAAATAGGTTTATATGAATGGCAACAATAACATCATTGTGAAAAGAACATTGGTTTGTTGTTCAACTTCAAAATCTTCCAACGAATCCCTTATTCCAGCACGAGGAAATTCGTCGAAAACAACGTTCCGTTTCTTGACAAATTATCAAAACCACTCCGTCATATAGGGAGACAGTAAAGACTATCTGCTAGCTTACGAATCTTTAAAAAGATAACATCTGAATATCATTCTTATTCAAAAATCACTGTTCAATGTAACAAAAGAACTATTTGGCGGCACCCTTTAATTTCTCGCTTAAATCGTGGCCTGGTTGAGAGCGCTTCTATACAAACTTAGATTCATCTAGTTGAACAAAAGAGAGCTTTATTATGACATAAAGAACTGAGATCTAGGTTTTATCACTATCTTCGCCTAAATGATTAAGAACACTATTTATAATTTGGTAGCTGTAGTCTCAATCAAAAATCAGAGTAGTAATTTTTTTACATCCTAATCTGCGTTGTACACCTTGTGTCCACAGATGACAAGCAAAGAGACATTCCCGTTTCGCATTATGCACACTCACTATATATCATCTATAGTATAGCAATCTTTCTTCATTCACATTCTAGAATATACATGTATGTCTCACAAAAAGTTATACAATATAGGCAATGATAAGTAGTATGTTTGCGTTCAGAGAATTATTTTATTATGTTAATAATGGATAGAATTGTATAAAGTATGAATGTGCTAGTAAGGTTCGTAAAATTATATAGAAAGTAGTTATGGTATATGATTTTTTGTATGCGATTGTTAAGAATGCAATGTAGATGTTCAGGCACCGGTATTGGTAACATCCTTACTAACAGAGTAGCTACCATGACCACCCATGGGGTCGAAAAAGCTTCCAATAGTGTCAGGCTTCTTGCTTGTACGCATAGGGTCGTTATGATATCTATCGACGATAGGCTTTATAGTGGCATCAACGTCTTTCAAAGAGTTGGCAGGAGATGTAATAGGTGTAGCAGCATTTGAGGAAGCAGGCGTAGTAGTATTGGATGAGTCCTTGTGGAAGAAATGTTTCATGAAGCCCATTGTTGTTATAGTAGTAGTTGATAGATAAATTTTTATTCAAAATGATGTTTCAATATTTGATTCGAATATTTGGAGTATTTATACTCTGACAGTTTGTTGTTTTTATCATCTTCTGTCTAAACTGTTATCCGTTCCCGATAAATCTTAAATACGATTGGACCAAATGAGATTAAGAGGTTATAACAGTGGTGAAATCATTCTTTGTGGGCGGTAAACAATGGCAAAAACTATAAAGCCATTCCGATTGTAGCACAAGAATGTGGCTCCTCGGGTTGATTTCTACATGTGTAGTAAGGGACAAGGAGTCAAATAAGGAATATATTACTATTCAGAATTATAAATCATTGGTGGATTGGTAATCCGCATTTCAACAGATCAAAGTATTCCTTTGATGAAGTCTGCAAAATAAATCCAAAGATATATTTCGTAGGAGTACTGACTCTGATCTTACCCCACCTTTACCATCGCTACATATCTCAAATGCGGAGATTTTCGAGCTTAAATGTTACCAACAGATTCAATCATACAAATCAACAACGTAACTATCACCACGGCGGCAAACGGCTAAGACATTATGCGACCGTCACTTTTACTTGCTCATAATGTAGAAAATTGTTGGATGACTAAATACTCACGCAAAGCTAATTTGTGATTCTGTGTTCAATCCTTATATGTATCTCGTACATACAGCTACTTTGCTTATAAATGTTCAACATTCGACCATTTCAAGTATACTTATGAACTCAGTGATAGGTCTCCGTATCAAATGGAAATAGAGTTCACCAAACGTAATTACAAATTTAGTAGTGTATAGTATATTCTTATTCGTGTGATAGGGATTGTCATGAGTCACTGTTCTTCTCAATACCCGTTTAAACTTTGCGATCAGATTATCTTGCCCCTGAGATCATTGAAAGTGATAGAAAAAGTATACAGCATGATACATAACTTGAAAAGTTTGTTCTCTTACAAATAAACTTTGACTGTTTGCTTATCGAAGAGATTGGTAAAAAGAAGATGTCATTGCGCTACGTAGGATTACCCATGCAAGACTTGCTTCTTTTGCTGTGAGCAGTAGCTTTTGATTGTGTGTGTTTTTTTTTTTTGCTAGATTACGACACTTGTTTATTTAGTGATATAAGCTTATTGAGTGCGTCCTTGAAAAGTTTAGTAGAAGCGCTTTTTCTACGTATTGATTACCCTCGATTATTACACAACCAAAAGAAATGCTCAACATTCGCAATATCGGAATCAGAAGGGGAAGCGCACCAAGACAACAGATAACATGCAGGAAAGCTTAATCTGTCACTATCGATTGATATTTAGATAGCTCAAATGCTTTCTCGAGCATTAAGATAGTAGAAAAATGTTTAGATCGAATTTTGCGGTTCCTGAACTCATCACAAACACTTCAATCAACGCTCGTGTATTCAGATAACCATGGATCCATATTTTGTGAATAGAATGTTTATATGTATTATATGATGCATAAACCTTGTGTATTATAAGAAAGGAAAAGGGGAGAAAACTGAGGATAGAGAAAGCTCCACCACATGCGAATAATAATAATAATAATAATAAAAAGGGGGAAGTTTATCATTTTTCATGCCCTGTCCAAGTTTGCATACATACATAGAAAGGAAACGAAACCAAGAGTTTGTTACCTTTTTGTCACATATATATATATTGAGTATTTGATTGCGTGAGTGTGTGTGCGTGAGTGTGTGTGTGTGTGTGTGCGTGAGTGTGTGTGTGTGTGTGTGTGTGTGTGATTGTGTGTATAAAGAGAAAAAATGAAGTTTATATATTACGATTGTTGTTCATGCTGCTCTACAGATGCGCTACGGGTTTCAGGAATAATTAACGACTTCCAGTTCTTCATCAGCTGTTGGCAACGTTGATTAATCTTGTGTTCGTCGTCACCGTAATCGTAGGAGCAAGCAAATTTAACGACCTTGCCAATCTTGGTATACTATAAAACCGCAACAAAGGTAAGTAACTCTTATTTGATCCCATTCAACAAACCCTCTTTGATTTTACCCTTAACAAATCATATGTCATTTGTGAATCCTCAATCTCTTTGACAACTTGTGAAACTCTAGCAAAATCGTCTTTTGCGATCTCTCCCTATATATCCAAAGAATCAGCACACTCGTTTCTTTTTTTCACTCAATCCATTTGTTTACTTACGGGCTTCTTTTCATAAACTAATTTTTGGAGTTTATGTCTAATATGATAAATCTTTTTATATTCAGGCGTCTTTTTGAACATGTCCAGATCATCTTGCTTCTCGATATGACCAATTGAATTGTGGCTATTTGGCTCTTCGGATTTGCGAGACACTGTTGAAGACTCCCTCTTGGTATGATGATCCTCCTCCTGCTCAGTCGATAACGATTTACGCTAATTGACCATCATTAATCAATATCTGTAAATACGCACACACACACACACACACACACACACTAATTCAATACTTACTCGTTTCTTTCTATCATTTTCTGTCGCTGATTCAGGTTCTGATAATCGAGCTCGCTTCTTTTCACTTGGAGCCTTCTTTGTAGCCGCCTTTGTCTTTTTTGATTGTGTTGTGGATGGTGGCGGGGTTGATGTAGCTTCGTTATCCTCTGCATCGTCCTCATTCTCATCCTCTATGTTCTTTTTCGAAGCAGCTCGTTTCTTCGATGTGGGAGCTTTCTTTTTCTTATCAGCAGAAGAGACAGGCTTTTTACGGTCCTTTCTCTTGGGCTTCACCACTGGTTCTTCCTCTTCATCATCCTCTTCATCGTCCTCTGCGGCTTTCTCCTCCTCGTCATCCTCCTCCTCTGGCTCTTCCTCATCCTCTTCTTCCTCTGCTGCTGCAGCGGCAGCTTCAGCTTCTTCTTGAGCTCTCAATATAGAAGGGTCTAGCGCTTGATGAACTGCATTCTCCAAATCCTTTGTCTTGAATTTCTTGTCCCTCAAATCACGCTCAACCGCTTCACGATCAAAAGGACGAATACAATCCGGTCCAAAGAAGCCGCTACAAACCCCCATGAGTTAATTCCAATAATTCCATGCCCATGCTGATGAACGCGGTAATACTTACTAGTCTCTGGAGCCGTAAAAGAAGACGGTATACAATAAGCCCTTTGATTTTGTCTTTTGCTTCAAGACCTTGGGAGGTATCTCTTTATCGTTCTCAATCTAGACTTGTGCGTTGGCCACTCTGAACGGTGCGTTTTATCCAGTACTTACTCTTGCAGGCCACCAAGGATAACCTTTCAATTTGGCAAACACAGTATCACCAGGTATATATTCTCTAGGAGACATGATTCTACACTAACGCGATGATTATCTTATAGGGTTTTGGTGAGCAGAGACAAAGAGGTGATGATGGTAAAATGAAAAATTTTTAGGAGAGAAAAAAAAGAAAAAGGGAAAAATGTGAGCAAGAGAGAAATTTTTTCTGCTCTGTATACACAATTTTTTGTAGCGGCTCTTGGTTTATTTGGTCAATTTCTTTGACAATCTCATGAATGTGTTCAAAATGGAGTTGCGTTTGTAGCCAATTAGCCCCAACACACCTATGAAAGCACATCTATACACTAGTTTCTTGCTGAAAAAGCTGTTTGATGTCACTATAAGAGCCTTTTGTGCGTCCACTACCGTTTCCTTCAAAGTGCCTGATTCAACGACTTTTCTGTCCTGATCCAATACAACTCTCAAATGTCGGTTGGGCTCACTATAACCTCCGTCCGAACGCTTCAAACCTTCGTATCCCTTTAGCTTTTCACCCAAATAGCCTTGGCTGTAGAATCCCAGTTTATCCAATCGAGGCAGGTACAGTTCATAAGCAGGCATGTAAGTATCCACAAACACTCGCACAGCCTCATCAGATAATCCGTCCACGCCGCGGGTCTGCTTCATATGATGTTCCTGCTGTAATCTCCACTGATACACTTGATCCAATTTGAATGGCGATAAATGGATAAAGATGTCAAAATAAGGGTACAAGTCGTCTTCGTATTTCTGCAGCTCAGTGTTCATGACATTGACATGATCAAACTTTAGATTGACATGCTGCTTGACGTCTTTTTCAGGTAATGTCTTGAATCCAAGCATCCAACCTTCGAATAGAATGATATCAAATGGTGCAACAGGGTATTTCCAATCTGATTTGTCCAGGCGATCGCCTTGGCCAGAGTGCAATGATTTGTCGTATACAGGAATGGGGACCGTATCTCCCTGATTTTTTGTGTTCAAGAGGGATTGCAATGTCTGACTTGCCAATGCTAAATCATGCGAACCAGCTTGACCTCGTTGTTGGTATAACGGGTTATCGCGATATTTCATAGACAACTTGACCTGGTCCTGGTGCGTCAAATACACATCATCTAATGAAAAACTAACGACTCGTAGATTGTAAGGAGCTGCTTTCAGTAAATGCGCCAGAGTATCACAAAGTGTTGTTTTGCCACTGCCTTGACATCCAGAAACACCTACAATCATGGGCTGCTGTGGTAGTTCACGGGACTTTCTATCTTGCTTGAAGGACTCGTAATGCTTTAGAATGTGCGATATCGACTCTTTTGTCTGTGGCAGCATGCCATAAGGAATATGTTGAGACATTGTGCAATAGTTAAGGAACCAAGAAAACGAAACAGAGAAGAAATTACAGGCGTATATTTTAGTTTTTCCTAGTGTGTGTGTATACTCCAGAGTTTACAACATAACTTTTACTCCTAAAACAGAGATTCAGTGCAACCCAAATCATCCATCAGACTGGAATTCAAATGCCATTGTACAGTTATAATGGATGTGCTGACTATTTGCCATTTTTCGGCACATGGACACTATTACTGAGCACTGAACATGTCGAATACAAGCCTAGTTCAATTGTGTACCGCAGTGAATACCCTTCAAATTCATTCAAATGGGTACTTTAAACGCAGATGTTTGTTGGCTGTGGTTGCTGTCTGCTAGCTACCGTTTGACACGTGTTGCACCAACATGGGAGATTGAATAAAATGGCCGTTTGAATGGAGTATAATTACAAACTAGCGCGCGTTGAGCTCTTTATCTCTTTACTATAAACATAAAAATGCAACTCCCTGCCATTCTTCGTGAACCTGCTGTTGGACTCATTGGAGAGAAATGCTACGTCTCTCTAATTGAAAACTTGAACATTCAGGATGTCGACTGTATCAAATATTCAATCAGTAAAGGCTTGGGATTAGGTATCGTATTGGGTGGATCCATTGTCAAGGTACCTCAAATCCTGACAATTTTGAAAAATAAGTCTGCAGAGGGATTGTCGCTTGCAAGCTTTTTGTTGGAAGCTCTATCTTATTCAATCACACTCTCTTACAACATGAGACAAGGAAACCCTTTTAGCACATATGGTGAAATCATGTTTATCTATATCCAAAACATCATCATCACAAGTCTCATCTTTTACTTTGGTCGTCAACCCGCCAAGATGGTAGCTGCTTTGATCGGCCTCTTCTCTGTCTTTTGGGCTCTCAACAATGCTGCCTTGGTTCCTGCTGTGGCCATGAGCAGTCTCTTTGCTGCCACCATCCCCCTTAATCTCGCCTCCAAGATACCTCAAATCTACAGCAATTTCAAGAACAAATCCACAGGCCAATTATCAGTGTTTACTGTTGTCAATTACTTTGTAGGCAGTTCTATTCGAGTCTTTACTACCATGACTGAGGTGGATGACCCTATCATGTTGTTTGGCGGCTTGTTGGCCAGTTCATTCAACGCCATCTTGCTCTTGCAGGTGATTCTTTACTGGAATAACACTGGTAACAAGAAGGGACATAGCAAATTAGATTAACCAATAAAACAATTGTTTCATATGAATAAGTGGCGTGGAAACTGACTTGTAAGTTTCAATTCAAATGTGTCTAGGGGAAGATCTTCTTTTTTTCTGCTTGCCGAAGAGGAGAAGGAACAGACATAAATACCTCATTTTTCCCTTTCTCTTTTCTTTCTCTCTTTCCTTTTTCTCTCTTTTTTTTTGTAGTTTTTCTGCTAAATGTCACGATTGAGTTCTCCTACCGAATGGGTGGCTCCCCTGACTCCCATCATCTCGTTGGCTTTGTTACCGTTGGGTCCCATCTTCTTCCCTAGATTCTATGTCATTTTGCTGTTTATCTACTTTACCGGCTTCTTGTATCAGCAAGTAAACCATGTCTGCAAGTTTTATCTGTCATCTGTGCGTATCAGAGCAAGCATTCAGAAATGGAACAAATTGAACAGAAATAAGCACCATTTGAATGACAAGAGTCAAGACGACAAGGCCAAGATTGCAATGGACACATTTCAGCCTAATCGATCCAGCAGCAATACCCGTGAAAGATATGTCAACATTGAAGATCAGGATTCAGAAGAACAGCTCATCTACCAAGAACCTCAATTTATTCATACATTTGTTATCCCAAATTACGGTGAACCTGAAGCTCTTTTGAAGGATACCATTGGTCGATTAGCAGTTCACAGGTATGCCTAAATTGATGAAAAATTTTATACTTTTAAAAGGCCGTTTATATTAACTTGAATCTAAAACGAATGACAGTAATGCTAGAACAAACTATGTGATCATTTTGGCCATGGAGGCATCTGAGCAAGGCTGGGAGGAAAAGGGAAAGCGTTTAGAGGATTTCTTCAAAGATAGATTTTATGGGTTTATCATCACAGGTCATCCTGCCGGTGTTCCCGGTGAATATCGTGGCAAAGGATCAAATGTAAATTACGCTGTTCGTAATGGCTGTGCCGAAATGCTGAGACAAGGCTTTGACAGACGCAAAATCATCTTGACCATCATGGATTCTGACGCTGCAATTCCCGAACTTTACATTATCGAAGTAGAAGAAGCATTGAACAAATCAGACGATCCATTCTACACCATTTGCGCTCCTCCCATCTTCTTTTCTCGTAATAGTGCTCAAGTTCCTGCTGCTGTGAGAATGACTGATATCACTTGGGCTGCTCTCGTCATGTCAAACCTCAGCAATTCAGACGGCTTGTGTGTTCCATGTTCAAATTACAGCTTGTCGTTTATTTTAGCCGAAAGAGTGGGTTATTGGGATGTCGACGCTGATGCGATTGGTGAAGATATGCACATGTGGCTTAAATGCTTCTTCAAGACAGATGGCCATGCTCGCACTGCGCCTATCTATGTGCCCATCAACCTCACCAATGTTCAATGCGACGGTTATCTCAAGAACATTTACGAGCGCTATGTACAAGCAAAACGTCATTTCCAAGGTGTTGCGGATCTCGGTTATACACTTCGACAAATGGTCAGCTCTTACAAGAATAGAAAGGATCAGAAGGGTTTATTGGATTGTCATATGGCTACATCTGGATTTTACGACAAGTTGGCAGCCTGTTCTGTTATCATGGAAGCCCATATGATTCCTGCTTCTTCAGGCTGGCTCATGTTTGCAGCTGTTCCTCTGATGCAAGTCATCTTATTTCCACCCTTTTCCTGGATGGCTATTGTATCTCCAGCAAACAACCCTCTCTTGACATCTGATTTCTTTTACAAGCTTTGGACTGTTGTCAAGATGATCACTGTATTCCTGCCCTTCCCATTGTTTGGTACCTTGGCAATTTATGAGCACCTTCATCGTTACATTGACAGAGAGTTTTATCACAAGCCCAAATCTGAGTCTCGTACCTGGAAGAATATTTTGGATTATGCCTCTTTACCTATCGCTGCTTGGTTGTTTTTGACCTGGCCCTCTACTGTCGCTTGTATCAAGCGTCTTTTCGCTGGTGACGATGCTTATATTGTAGGAGCAAAGATGTTTAAAGATGAGGCTGAATCCAACAATAGCAAGGAAAGAATCCTGTAAAGTAGAGAAAAAACACAGCAAACACAAATGCACTCGCCAACACCATTCATTCCGTCCATTACACACACAATCATTAATATCTACATTTTACATTAACCATTACATTCTACAACACTTAATAAATTTAATACACCAGCAAATGGTAGGGGTTTCGAAGTTAACTTTATTATCCTTATTGCCGCTGCAGATGACAAACACAGCTGCTCTTTATTGTAGTACTATACTAAACGCAATGCGGTGCTAACTGTGGTGTGGTTACTGAATAGACTTCATCTGGCGAGTTACCCAATTCAATAGCAATGGGAAGGGGTCTCTTGTAAGTCTTGTACAACATCTTCATTCGAACGTGCCAAGTAATGCTCGTGTTGGCTGTTTCAGCAGGTTTCATTTCAATCACTTTCCCGTACCAATCAAACTGAAGGTAGATTTCATAGCTATCAATGTAATCAGGTACATCTTTGACGTAAAAGTAGACGTCAACCATGTCATTGTCCTTGTAATTTGTGTTGGTTTGTCGCTGAGGTTTCAATTTTGACTGTTCACTCCATACTGCATGCAAATCAACCATGGCATCTTCTTGTTCCTCCTCTTCTTCTTCGTCTGAATCAATGTCTTCATAATTATCGTCATCGTCGTCTGTTTCTTCTTCTTCTTCTTCTTCTTCTTCTTCTTCTTCTTCTGGGACAGCCTGATCCGCATCATTCTGCTTGCCGTCTTTCTCTGTCTGTTCCTCTTCAATATCTTTCTCTTCCTCCGCAGAGTCATCTTCTTCAGAGTCACTGTCTTTTTCCTCCTCTTCAGAATCATAATCTTCAAAGATGTCATCATCCGAATCGTCCTCAGCTGTAGCCGCAAGCGCTTTGCCATATGCCATTTCTCTCAATTGCTCCCCAATCAAGGCCATATGACCATGGTCAATGAATTCTTGTATCTTTGATTTCATCTCAACACCATTCACCATTGGATTCAACACTCTTTCAGCAATAGCATCACCCAGAAAATTCAGCTGTGCAATCAAATAGCATATGTCCTTCATATCTACACCAGACATGCATGGATCATCTAATAACTTTTGCATGTCTGTACATGGTCTTGAGGTTAACTTTTCAAAAGCGCCAAAATCTGGTATATCGGAGCTAGTGGTAGTAGATTGGTATGATATGAGCTTTTGAACTAAATTTAAAATTGGTGCTGATGGAGAGTTATTTTGAGATGTTGATTGCTGCGATGAGGTCGGTTGGTTTTTCGTTAATGTAGATGTAGCCTGTGTAGCGGTTGATGACGCTGTATTTGCAGTAGTTGCTGTCGTTGCTGTCGTTGCTGTTGTTGTATTTGCACTGGTGCTAGCACTTGATGTGGCTGCTACTTTGACAACCACCGATTCTGCGTTAGTACTGCTAGCAGTTGCCTTGGTAGCTGTAAAAGCCGTTTTCTGTTGAACAACAGATTTGCCCTCCTTCTTTGCTGCCTCTTGCTTTACTTTCTCTTCCAGTGCTGTTGCCTCTTGTTTTGCTTTTGCTTCTCGTGCTGCTGCCGCTGCTGCTGTTGCCACTGCGGCTGACATATCCTTCTGAGTTACAGCAGGCTTGCTTGGATTTTTATCGTCTTTTTTGACAGTGGAATCGTCATCAACCAAAAAAGGCGTCAGCAGATACTCCAATTGTTCGTTATCCTTGATATCTTCCAAATAACCAATAACTTGGTCTTCTTTAGGCTGTTGTTGCTGTTGCTGTTTCACAACCTTTGCTCTGATTTCTGTTAATGTGGTAGTTGTGGTTGTTTGCTTTGGTTTATGAAAGCGATACTGCATACACTCTGTATCCAATGGACGAGGCAAATTTTGTTTCCTGTCGCATACAACTGTATATGGTGTATATTCTGTGTCTGAAGTCAGCATGGCAGCTCGACTGAATTCTTGGAATATGGCTGTGGCTCCAATGGTAGTACATGATCTGGCTACATTCTTTGTGAGGATGAAAGGATCCTGTACAATTATAGGCTGACCATTCCAACGATGAGCATCTTGATTGTATAATTTACCATCGCTAGTGATGATAGACACGACTCGATTGTTGGGATTTGAATAGTAAACGAAAAACTTGTGGAGTAGTCGAGATACCGTGTCCTTGTTCTTTGATTCCCAATATGTGATGGTGTCGTTTTTGCCTGTATGTGGTTCCAAGAGATACTCTGATGTAGCGCTGTTCTTTACATGTACACAATCATGATATCGAGCATCGCAGCGAATGAGTTGGTGATCATGATACAATAGTACTTGTCTGCCTGTTTTTGATTTGCAGTTTCTCGAGTGACATTTTACTGATTTTTGTAGACTAGGTATGACAGGTGTTTCCAGGCCAGCCATCAGAAAGTGCAATGCCATGAGAACAAATGCATAGCTACTGAGTGTACCGCCAAGCGCTATTGCCATTGCTGCATTAGACGAGCTTTTTTCCATCAAGTGCATCTACATGTTCAACTTACGGCTATTGAGATCTTTTTGCTTGACAAACTGCTTGATGGCTGTCAAAAAGGGGCGGATTCGGATGTCAAGAGAAGTGTACTGTCCAACCATGCGAGTATTCTCAATGCCCAGTATGTTATGTGTGTTGATATCGCAACTAAATCCTGTCTGTGGATCGACAAATTTACAAATCGGTACTGAAGCACTGCCTATAGCCTCCACATTTTTCATGCCTATGGATTTAAGTCGATTTGCTAAAAAGTACATGTTGTATACAGATTTTGGTTGCTTTGACAGCTTTTGCTTGTATCTCCTCAAGTCGCTTTCGAATTTAGCCTCAGGCACGACAATACAGAGGTCAACATCAGCATCTTTTAGACATAATAGATTGGCAGCAGATCTATTCATAAAGATTGAATATACGATGGCAATGGCATTTGATTTATCACGCTATGATTACCCAAAGATTGCGACTCTGCAGTTCATTCCAGGCCATACAGTGTCCAGCATATTTTGAAGTCTTCTCACTAGAGACTTTGTGTTCAAAAAGAATTGATCTGTTGGTTCAGACTTGTAGCAAAACTCCCAAATTTCATCTGTCAGTGGATCGTATCTAGGTCGACCAACATTTTTATTCTTCTTTTTCATTTCTGCTCGTTCAGCCTCATAGCGCATTTTGTCTTCTTTATAGAACAGGACAAACAATGCAGTATCGTCCGGTCCATTTTTTGTGAGCTCAGAGAAATAGTCGTGCTCGTGGCGTTTATCAGCGTAATACTGAGCCTGGGTCATCAGTTCGTAATTGTATTTGCTCCACGTTGGTGCGAGTCCAGCTCTAACAATGTCACGTCCTATCTCTTTCAAAAACTGTTCAAGTGGACAATAGATCTGTGCAATTGTCCTATACAGTTCTGGATACTTGCTGCTGAGGTAGTCTTTGAGGTCTCGTATAGTCACCACTTTTGCCGTAGAAATGTCATCAGTGATTGAATGATTGAACGCATAGAGGCCGCAAACCTCAAGAAAGGAGACTTGAAGAGGATTATTGCTCATTTGCTTAGAGTGCTAATTATATTGGGCGGTTGTTTATAAAAAAGGAGAAAGGGTTGGTGCATCACAATAAATGATTGCCCACAGAGAAAAAGAATTTTAATCGTCAAAGGGGAGGTTGAAAATCAACGATATTCATTGCCACTGTAATTGCTTTGCACATTGCCTGTTGACAGTTTACAATTTCAAGCCATGTATATTTGTTGGACATTGCCCACATTTATACTTAACTAGACGGGTTGTTTTCAAACGAGCGTTTCTTATCATAAAAGTGGTACTGAACGACGGTCAGCTGACAGCAATCAGGCACATGTTTCTTTCTTTTCTAATTCTTCCCTTAAATGCTGCTCTGAATGTAAGCACAGGCAGTACCAATAGCTTGCCTTTTTCTCAGATTTTGGAAACAGATAGACACTGAATTGCCGGTGCTATCATACAAACTAATTTGGACAAATGAGCGGCAATTTTAAAAGCATAAAATAGTATTTGTATTTGATTATGCAAATGTTTAATCTAGTCCCAGTCTTCCACCCGCCAAATGAGCAGGTAGTAGAGGAAAATTACCAGTGCTGGTCATGCTCCATTTCCATGCATTCGCGCCTTCAAAGCCTATGATTAACACGGGGTTGGGCTCTACTGTGTCGGTGTCAAACAAATGGCGGTGATCTCGGTAGTAGTCGGATAACTCGTCCAAGATTGTTTCCACAAATGCGTTAGCAAACTTCTCGCTAAACGATGAATAGATTACCAGTTTCTCAATGACTTGAGTGTTGCTAGACTTTTTCAATGCATTGATCGCCGATATCAAGCTTTGAACATCGAGAATATCGCTCTTTACGGTAATTTCAGCCAAACCATCTTTATCGCTGGTAGTTGAGTTTTTGATCAGCAGTTCACCTACTCCCTCTATTTTGATTTTTCGCAATGATGCATTATATTTTGAACAGAGGGGCTGCAAATCGACAAAATTCATTCCTTCTTGACAATTGCAGTTCAACTGTAACGTCTTTAGCTGTTTAAAATTAGACACAAATAGTGCCAGACCACCATAATTTCTTTTGAGTAACTGATTTAAGGTTGGATCAATAGATAATTCTAAATTGGTGAGGGTTCTGTGGAATCGAAAATATATTCCAAGAGCGAAAATTCCATTATGCAGGCGAGTGGGTTCGGGTATCTGGATATCTTGAAGATGGGGGAATTTTATCTGGTTGCTATACAGTATTTTGAAATATTTGTTCATATCCACACCATGACCAAAATGTAACTTTTTCAGATTTGTGCAAAAACCTGAAATGTTTTGAAGGTCAAGCATATCACATTGTTCTGTGGTGATTGTTATTTTATCGACTTGGGGACCGATAAAAGAATGCTGTACCAAATCGTTTACAAATGCAACAGCTCGAACACGACTGTTGAGTCGAACATGCATCTCTGCCTTGGCGACTTTGCTGGAGATCCTATGCCATAGTCTGCATGAAAGTCGATAGCTTTTGATATCTCGAATATTGGTTACATGTTGCAATATATTTTGTAATAGCTCTACTGGCAAGAGTTGATTCACGGAGCAATTCTCGAAGGTCATGCGATAAAATTTAGTATGAAAAAATAGGAATAGATGGAAAAAGCAACAGATTGAGGAAACAAATTCAAATTTCAAGTTATCTTTACATTAACCTGTGACGCTATTTCACATCATTCTGAGGTATCTTGATGTAAAAAATACGTCAAAGTGACAAACATCGCTTTAGAGCAACTTGGCCTCCCAATAAACTTTGATAACAGTCTTTAATTAGCATATATCAATATTTCGGTAAATACAAGTTTCAAGATCGAAAAAGGTCCCATAACGTATCACGTAAATCAGAAAAAATAAAAAATTGGAGAAGCTGGGCGTCGATCCCAGTGCCTCTCGCATGCTAAGCGAGCGCTCTACCATTTGAGCTACATCCCCATCTCTTTCCGTTTTTCATCACTTTTTGCCACCCTCTTTGGAAAAAGTATCCTGAAAACCACAAAAAACGTATTTTCTTCACTTCAAGCAACCTCAACAACTCGAAATTATACCAGTAGACTTACATCTAACTTGTGTTTATTGCGTTATAATTTCAACTACATCAAACGACTCCTTGATACTTTTTTCAATTTTTCAAATTCTAAAAAGTATTTACAGCCATGGATTTGCACCTCAACGACATGGATATTAGTCAAATTGCTACTGTTCTTCAGCAATTCCAACAACAACTTACTGCTGTTCAAGACAAGGTTCAGCATCATGACAATCTCTTAGCCCGGCTAGATATGCTGGAAAAAGAAAATGAAGATTTGAAGAAAAATCTTCTCGACAGGGACCTGGTCATTAAAAATTTGCAATCTCAGCTGTCAGTTACTGGTACCACCACCCCTACTCCTGCCCCTGCAAAGACCGCCGGGATCTCCACCGCTACTTCCGATAACTCCGTTACTCCCCCCTCCTATGCTTCTGCTGCCAAAAAAGGCAAATCTCGCTCTGACCCTGCCACTACTACTAAAAGACGACTTGCTGCTGGACGCCTATTCCAAACTCCAGCATCTAAAGGTCCTCAAGGTTATCAGTATGTGTATCTGGGCCGCTCAAAGAAGATCCAACGCTCTGAAGTTCGTTCTGCATTGAGAAAGTCTGGGGTAGACCTTGGTCGTGTCTTGGACATTTGTTTTCCTGCTTCTGAAGTCATCGGTATTCTTCTCCATGTCCAATATGTGCAGGAATTTACTGAGCGTATGAAAGCCTGTGAGGCTGAATTGGTACTCAACTTTGATCCTCTTGATCCCAAGCATATTGCCGATCCCAAATATGCTGATCTGTCAACCACCAAGCGTGAGGAGCTCATTTATAAGTTCACCAACGTACGCTGTTTACAAACCTTGGCCTTCTTGCGCCCTCTGAATGTCAGTGGTGTTGGCAAGTACTTTGTCGCTGAAGGTTGGATCTGTGAGGAAGACCTCAGTCAATCGGTTGCTGACGCTATGGCTCGCTTTGCAGAAAAGGAACCCAAAAAGGCAGGATTCTTGTTCAAGAGTCGCAAGACTTCTTCTCAAGATGACGATCTCTCAGTTGCATCTGATATGGAACATTAATGTGTTCTATATCTGATACAACGATACTGAATAATGATACCCACCCCGTCCACTCCTTTAACGTCTCTCTTTCCCTCTGGAATGCCAATGTTCTCCGTGCCTCTGTTGCTCATGATGTATTATCTCATGTTTTAAATACTCATGTCCTCTTAGTTACTGAGACCTGGCTTCTCTCTGGTTCTTTTCCCACCGACTGGACCCAGTTTCACCTATATGGCACGCCTGTGCCAGGTGCTTTTGGCCGCGGCTCTGGTGGTATAACTGCTTTCGTCTCTCCCTCATGTCCTTTTACTGTCTATCAACTTCCGTCTTACAATGCACATACGTTATCTCTCAAGGTTGGCAGCCTTACGGTTCACTGTGTGTATCTCCCTCCACCCCTATCTTCGGATAAGGTGCTCTCGCTTCTCCACTCGTTACCTTTAACAAGTGATACAATCTTATGTGGTGATTTCAATGCTCGCTTTGGGACACTACTTGGTGATACTAATGCTAATGCACGTGGTAATTCTTTACGACTATGGCTAGAAGAATCCTCTCTGTCGATTCTCAATGCCTCTTTAGCTTATGGCATCCCTACATTTACAACGTTTCGACGTCAACAGGAAGTCCACAGCATCATTGATTTATTTATGACAAACATTGGAGAGCTTGCTATCATAAATCCTCAACTGGCAATTGAGTCCGATTTATCTCTTGGCTCTGACCACCGATTGATGACACTTACTTTCGAGTATGTGCCTCTCTCTGGTAATAGTCTGGTTTCTGCTGGTGAATCTGGGTTGGCTCCAAGACGTCAATGGAAGCTCTCGAAATTGAGGAAAAAGCGGCCTTTGGGCTTGCTTCGCGAATCCTTTCGATCTTCAGTGGCTCCTTTGGTTGGTACTCTCTCTGGTCTGGTGTCTGGCTCTACTGGTGATGTTCGTCCTGATATTGATACGCTCAATGATTCTCTGAATCGTTGTTTGTATGAATCTCTTGACGAATCAATTGGTGTTAAATCTGGTCGTCCAGGTCATTGGAAAAAGTATTGGACTCAAGACATTGAAGATGCTGCTCGTGAAAGAGATGCTATGTATAGTCGATGGCGGTGGGCAAGTCGTTTTGCCAAAGTCGAAACATGGCATATCTATCAAGCTGCTCACAAGCGCTTCCGCTCTCTCATCCAAGCTGCGAAACGAAGGTCATGGCGCAAGTTTTGTTCTGATTTGGAAAAGGACTTTTCTAAGGCTACAGCTGCCATTAAACGACTCAAGCGCAACAAGACATCTTCTGCAACTTACAGCCATCCCGATGGCCCCACTGCATCTGTCAGCGCAATGGCATCACATCTTGCTTCGGTTTATGATGGCTCACTGTTGACTTCTGCGTCTCGTCCTGCTGCTCCTCAACTCAATGTCTCTGATTTGCCTTACACAGTATCTACTGATCTGGGTCTATTCGATGCTGATACACTTGTGTCCCTCATTAAGCGTCTGCCTAATAGGAAAGCTCCTGGTCCTGACCATCTGAAAGCTGAAATGCTAAAGGCATTAGCACCTGACATTGCTCCTGTTCTGTCTTTGCTCTTTACACTCTGTTCTCAATGGTCTTATACTCCCATTTTATGGCGCCACGCCCAAGTCTTTCCAATACACAAGAAGGGCGATGCATCTGATCCGGCAAATTTTCGACCCATTTCGCTCACTTCAGTGATGCGTAAATTGTTTGAATTTGCACTAATGCCTGCTCTGGATGAACACTCTCCAAGTCTAGATGTCGCTCAAGGTGGGTTTCGTCCACAACGCAGCCCACTGGATCAAGCTCTTTGTCTCCATGATCTGACGCATGACTATTTCCTCACCCACCACCATTATCCTGTTGTTGCTTTCCTTGACATCAAATCAGCTTATGATACAGTGGATCGTCGAGTGATATGGGATGCTTTGTCACGCTCTTCTCTGCCTCGACCAATTCTCAGCTTGCTCATTCACATGTTTGATGATGTATTGGTGTCTGTACTGATTGCAAACCACAGCTCTGTTCCCTTTTCGCCTGCCACTGGTGTATTGCAGGGTTCAGTTCTCAGTCCACATCTCTACTCCCTCTACATCAACTCTCTGCCTGGTGTTCTCCGTGCTGCTGTCAATCGTGGTACTATGGTCTCGCCACCTGGAATGAGTGGTATTTGTGTGAATAGTCTTCTCTTTGCTGATGATGTCGCTATATTTGGCTCTCGTACCGACGTGCAAACCATGTTGGATGTAGCATCTGATCATTCGTTCTCACTGGGCTACAGATGGAAACCATCTAAATGTGCAGTACTCTGTGCTCCTACTGCATCTACTCGTCATCCTTTGTCTTTATACGGAGAACCTCTTCCTGTGGTTGAGGAATTCACGTATCTTGGTATGCCGTTTAGATACAAAGGTCTATATGCCCCTGGTATTCTTGCGCTGCGTGGTTCTGGAGCTATCAAGACAATGGCGTTGCTGAATTCGGTTGGTGTCAATCGAAATGGGTTCTCCCTGCTTCTTTGTTCTCGTCTGTATAAAAGCTTTATTCGTCCAAAACTGGAATATGGTTTAGCTATTTCTCATCTCTCTTTCCGTGACTTTAAAGCTCTTGACAGTCTCCAAAACCGATTGGTCGGCATGTTCGTTGGTAGTTCATTGTATAATGTTGCAAAACATTTGACATGTATCCCCAGCATGAAGCACCGCTATAACATCTTGGCTACACGCTATGCTCTGCGCGCTGATACTCTGCCAGATGATTGCTTATTGGTCCTGCTGCGACATAGCTTGTTATACACTCGTTTGGACAGGTTCATCGTTCAAAACCCGTTGTATCTGACACTGCCTACTCCGCCACCATCTTCCACAGCTGATCTGAATGCTATTTTTGATTCTTATTGGCAAGATCAAGTGGATCGTCAACTTGCTGCTGCTACTGTCTCTGGCACTCAGACTCTTCTTCGTGCTTGTCGTCCTTCTGCCTGTCGTCCTGATCCTATTCTGTACCTGCCAATTGGCCGCTCTGCTCGTAGTCGACTTGTACGCTGGCGTCTTGGACGTTTCACAAACCTACGAGAAGAATGTCCGTGCGCAATGGGTGATTACATCTCTCGAGATCATTTTCTGACATGTCGCGCTCTAGATCCTGCCTTGATGGATGGCTTGCCACCTGCTTCACCGGGTATACATCGGATTGATCATGCTATCAACTGTCTTCCAGACAAAGCTTCGGCTGGTCCTCCTTACTTTTGGTCTGCTTTGCTTCATTTGTTACACGCCATTGATTGCCTTGTGCATCCTCTGGCTGTGATCCCCACAGATCCAGATCCTGGATCTCTCTGGTTTTCTAGTATGACATAGTCTGATTCATTGACGAAAGTTTTGCTGATTTGTTTTCTTGATGCGATACCACGGTGGTAAGTGATTATCAAAGTTCCCAGCCGATGGTTATTCCACAAGATCAAATCACCATTACCAGTATTCAAACCGCTCTCTTTGCCACTACCACACCTCCATTTTCCCTTTCACCTTAGATAGTGCCCCTATAAGGGTTTTTTGTATCTGTTTCTTTATTGTTTCTAGAATTCTAGGCTTATGCTCATACCGAGTGCCCATTTGAATTCATGTATATAATAAAATAATCCTTTAAACTGAGCTACATCTCCATCTCTTTCCGTTTTTCATCACTTTTTCCCACCCTTTTTGGAAAAAGTTTTCTCAAAACCACGAAAAACGCAATAACTCGACAAGCAACACTCCAATCAGCCCCTAACTATACCAATTTACTTGCCTTTAGTCAACGTACATTGTGTTATAGTTTCAAGTTTGTTGGACATCTCCTTCATATTTTATTAAATTTCCAAATTTTATAAAATATTCTCAGCCATGGATTCCAATCTACAGAATGTGGATTTACTTCAGCTCTTCCGTACGGTACAGGAACAACAGCAACAGCTTACCTTACTTGCCGACCGAGTACAACAGCACGACAATCTTCTTGCACGCCTTGACCTTTTGGAAAAGGAAAATGATGAATTGAAAAAAGTTTTACAGGCCAAGGACCTGGCAATTGAAAAATTGCAGGGTCTTGTTTCAAGTCACAACAATTCTGGTTCGGACCCCGTCAAGGGGGGTAAAGGTACTTCTAGCCAAGGCTCTCCAAAGCCTAAAATTACTACTAACAATGCTACTGTTAATGCCAATATCTCTATGGATACTGATACTACTGCCACCGGTCAAAAAAGTTTTTTGACAATTGCTTCTGCTGCTGCTAACCGCCCCGATCCTGCTGTCGTTTCAAAGAATCTGGCCAAAAAGCGTCGTATTGCTGGACGTATGTTCAAGTCTACTGCTGCTAAAGGGCCCCGAGGCTACCAATATGTGTACCTTGGTCGATCTGGTAAGCTTCTGCGTTCTGATATTCGCTCGACTCTTAAGGATGTCGGCGTTGATCTTGGCCGTATTTTGGATATCTCTTTCCCTGGTCCTGACGTCTTTGGTATTCTTCTTCATGTGCAATATGTCGAAGAATTTCTTGATTTGGTTACCAAATGCGAGGCTGAAATTGTTACTGATTTTGATGCTCTCAACCCTGACAATATTGCTGACCCTAAGTTTGCTACTCTCTCTGGTCCTGAACGTCATGCTCTGATCTATCAGTTCAATGAAACTCGCTGTTTGCAAACTCTGTCTTTCTTGCATCCACTCAATGTGAGTGCTGTTGGAAAGTACTTTTCTGAACAAGGCTGGATTGGTCAAGATGATCTCTCTGCTGCTATTGCTGCTGCTGCCAAACGTTACGCTGTGAAGGAACCCAAGAGGGCCAAATTCTTTTTCCGTCGTCGACTTGCTTCTGACTCTGATGAGGACCTTTCTGAAGGAGAGGATTCCACTTCTGTCACAGATGAGAATGGCTCTGATATGGAACATTAATGTGTTCCATGCCTGAATCATCGGTACTGCTAAATAATATCAATGTCTCTGTCCCCTCGGTTTATGTCTCTCTCTCTCTTTGGAATGCGAATGGTCTTAAGCAATCAGTAGTGCATGATGTTCTGTCTCATGTTTTGGATACACACGTCTTGCTGGTTACTGAAACTTGGCTTACTTCTGGCTCCTTTCCCACAGACTGGTCTCAGTATCACCTCTATGGTTCGAAAGTACCTGGTGCTTTTAACCGTGGTTCTGGTGGTATTACTGCTTTTGTCTCTCCTTCCTGTCCTTTCTCTGTTTCCCAACTACCTTCTTATAATCCGCACACTTTGTCCCTTAAGGTTGGCACCCTGACGGTTCATTGTGTATACTTTCCTCCACCCTTATCTTCTGATAAGGTGCTCTCGGCCCTTAGTTCATTACCTATGACTAGGGATACAATTCTTTGTGGTGATTTCAACGCTCGGTTGGGTTCTTTAACTGGCGATGCTACTGTGAATGCTCGTGGTAATGCTCTTAAGCCTTGGCTTGATGAGTATTGCTTCTCTGTTTTGAATGCGTCTTTGGCTTTCGGTGTGAAAACCTACTCCTCTTTCCGGCAGCAGCAAGAAATGAGTAGCATCATTGACCTGTTCTTAACAAATATTGGTGAGGCTGCTTTGGTAAACCCTCAACTGGTGGTTGAGTCTGATCTCTCTCTTGGTTCTGATCATCGGTTGATGTGTCTTACTTTCGAGTATGTACCACCTCCTGATGATACTGTGTCTCTAGGTGATTCTGGTTTGGCTCCTCGGCGTCAGTGGAAGCTCTCGAAATTGACGAAAGAGCAGCCTTTGGGCTTGCTCCGTGAATCCTTTCGATCTTCAGTGGCTCCTTTGGTTGATACTCTCTCTGGTTTGGTGTCTGGTTCTCCTGGTGGTGTTCGTCCTGATATTGATACACTCAACGATTCTCTGAATCAATGTTTGTATGAATGTCTGGATAGTTCTCTTGGTGTAAAATCTGGTCGTCCTGGACATTGGAAGAAGTACTGGACGCAAGCAATTCAAGATGCTGCTGCTGCTCGTGATTGTCTCTACAGTCAATGGAGGCATGCCTTCGGGTATGCTAAAATTGAGAAATGGGTTCTGTACAAAGACGCACACCGGAAGTTCCGTTCTTTGGTGCAAGCTGCAAAGCGAAGGTCCTGGAAACAGTTTTGTTCTGCGTTGGAGAGTGATTTCTCAAAGGCTACTGCTGCTATCAAGCGCATTAAGCGTAATAAAGAATCCTCTCCCACTTATACTCATCCAGATGGTCCTGCTGCTTCTGTGTCTACTATGGGCTCTCATCTTGCTTCGGTGTACGATGGTTCTTTGCTTGCTTCTCCCACACGTCCTGCTGCCCCTCCAGCTAATGATTCTGCTCTGCCTTTTCGTGTGCCTGCGGATATGTCTCTTTTTGTTGATGTTGATACTCTTGTATCTCACATTAAGCGACTCCCAACACGTAAAGCTCCTGGTCCAGATCATATCAAAGCTGAGATGCTCAAGTCTTTGGTGTATGAGATTGCTCCAGTATTGTCTTTGCTGTTCACTCTCTGTTACCAATGGTCGTATACTCCTGCTCTCTGGCGTCAAGCTCAGGTTTTTCCTATCTACAAGAAAGGTGATGCGTCTGATCCTGCCAACTACCGGCCTATATCTTTGACTTCGGTTATGCGAAAGCTCTTTGAGTTTTCTCTTATGCCTGAGTTGGATACTCATTCTCCTGTTCTTGATATTGCTCAAGGTGGTTTTCGACCTCAACGTAGTCCTCTGGATCAAGCCCTCTGCTTGCATGACTTGATGCATGATTACTTTTTGGCTCATCGTCGTCGTCCTGTTGTTGCTTTCTTGGATATCCAGTCTGCTTATGATACTGTGGATCGCCGTGTGATTTGGCAAGCTTTGGCTGGTTCTAGTCTTCCTCGTGCTGTTCTGGGTCTCTTGATCAACTTGTTTGATGATGTGTCTGTCTCTGTGTTGATTGCCAACCATAACTCTGCTGCTTTCTCTCCTGCCACTGGTGTTCTACAAGGCTCAGTGCTCAGTCCTCATCTGTACTCGTTGTATATTAATTCCTTACCGAGTCTCTTGCGCTCTGCTGCTACTGGTGCTACTATGGTCTCTCCTCCTGGTGGTAATGATCCTATTGCTATCAATAGCCTGTTATTTGCTGATGATGTTGCTGTCTTTGGGTCTAAGTCTGACGTTCAGCATATGCTGGATCTGGCTGCTGAACATTCTGTGTCTCTTGGTTACAGGTGGAAACCGTCAAAGTGTGCTGTCCTTGGTACTACTACTGCTCTTGCTGGTGCTCCGTTGACTCTGTATGATGAAGCTCTTCCTGTTGTGGAAGAATTCACGTACCTTGGTATGCCTTTTAGGTATAAGGGTCTACATGCTCCTGGTATCATGTCTCTTCGGTCTGCTGGTGCTGTCAAGGTCATGGCTTTGCTGAATTCGGTTGGTGTCAATCGTAATGGTTTCTCGCTGCTGCTTTCGTCTCGTCTATACAAGGCTTTTATTCGACCCAAGATTGAATATGGTCTGGCTATCTCGCACTTGTCTGCTCGTGATTTTACTGATCTTGATGCTCTCCAAAACCGTCTTGTTGGCATGTTTGTGGGCAGTACTTGGGTTAATGTTGCTAAACACATTACCTGTATTCCCAGTATCAAACATCGCTACAATGTTCTGGCTACTCGTTTTGCTCTGCGTGCTGCTACTTTGCCTGAGGATAGTCTGTTGGTTCTGCTGCGTCATAGTTTGACCTATACACGGTTGGATCGTTTTATATGTGAAAACCCTCTGTATTTGTCTCTGCCGGATCCTGTACCTGTCTCTGCTGGTCTCGTCAAAGTCTTTGATGACTATTGGCAAGATCAAGTTGATCGTCAATTGGCTGCTGCTACTGCTACTGGTCGTTTTACCTTGCTTCGTGCTTGTCGCCCTGACACTACCCGTCCTGATCCCATTCTGTATCTGCCTCTTGGTCGTATCGCTCGTAGTCGTCTTGTGCGCTGGCGTCTTGGTCGTTTTACCAACATGCGTGAGAAGTGTCCGTGTATGTCACCTCCGGGTGTTCATATTTCTCGTGATCACTTCCTTCACTGCCGTGCTCTGGATCTTGATTTGTTTGATGCTTTGCCTCCTGCTCCACCTGGTGTGCATCGCATTGATCATGCTCTCAACTGTCTACCTGACAAAGCTTCTGCTGGTCCTCCTGGATATTGGTCTGCCCTGCTTCAATTGCTCTATGCTATTGATTGTCTTGTCCATCCGTTGGCTGTTATTATTGCTCCTGATCCTGATCCAGGATCATTGTGGTTTTCTGACAAATCTTGATCTCTCTGTGCATGAACCTTTGGTGTATTG
Source organism: Mucor circinelloides (assembly GCA_037974945.1). NCBI lineage: Eukaryota > Fungi > Mucoromycota > Mucoromycetes > Mucorales > Mucoraceae > Mucor > Mucor circinelloides. The sequence goes on along the minus strand of JBBNAA010000005.1, from coordinate 1,637,982 downwards.
TTTTCCTTGTGCGGTACCACGGTGGTAAGTAAATATCAAAGTTCCCATCCGTTGGTTTTCCCTCAGGATCAATATCACTCAAACCAGTAGTCTCCTGCTCTGCTTACCTCCTTCTGCAACATTTTTACCTGTTTTGTGCTCTGAGGGTTTTTGGTTCTTGACATCTATAGTAGTATCTTGAAATTAGGCCATGCTCATACCGAGTGCCCATCAAATTTCTTTAAATAAAAACAATCTTTAAACTGAGCTACATCCCCATCTCTTTCCGTTGTTACGATGGTAAATTGATTCTGTGGTGCTGATTTATCAGAAAGCGGTTATTGAACTTGAAGCCAATCACAAGCCTGTTCCTGAACTGAAATTGAAACTAGTAGTAGCAGTGTATTTTATTTTGACATATATATTTGAATCAAGATAGCACTTTTGCAATAAATTGAACTTTCTTACGTTTAAATCTTTTGGGTACATAACTTTGTATACATTTTATCGCTGAGATACTATCTACATCAAGCTTATTCCAGCACATCAGCACTTTGAACAGCATTAATCATTCGATTTTGTCTCGGGATCAATCATTACTGCAAGATCTTCCATCCAACCGCCACCACATTCACAACCTAGCACAGCAGAGTATCAATTGGAGGTCGCGCCGAGACATCTTTTTGTTTAATATCGATAACTGATAGAGATTATTGGACAAAACAATACACTGCCGTGCCAATCTAGAGATTTGGGTAGCAAGCATATTTGATTTGACGTATCTAACGTACTTGATACAATTTTGGTTTATATTTTGGTTATTATTTATTTGGCATTGGATACCACCTATCTTGGAGTATACCTTTGAATTTTGGAAAGTTGTTATTTGAAGACATTTGGTCGAACGGCGTATCTAAAGTAGTTGATACATTTTGTTTGATAATTTATTTAAATAGCATTTGATAGTGTTGATTTCAAAAACATATCAGTGCTATTTGGAACCTTGATACCTTTACTAGCAGTAGCTGATACTCTCGTTGGTTTCAATTTTTCTTACATTGCGTTATTGGTGCAATTTTATTTCGTTTCTTATCTTTGTGGCATACACGAGGATACACATTTTTACACTCTGGTCTTTGTGCTCAACACGAGGATACACATTTATACACTTTGGTCTTTGGGTTATACACAAGGATACACATTTTTTTTTTATTTCATTTACATAGTGCTACTCGAGGATTACATCGAAAGGGCACCCATATTTTTATATTTAAAGCGAGACATTTTGAAGGAGAAGAAAGAAAAAAAAAAAAAAAAACAATCAGGGGCAAGCAATCATGAGTGAATCCAGCAGCAGCAAGAATCCAAGCGCAAGCATTAACAATCTCCTTCCAAGTAACGGAATGCGGTTTGTGTCAAGTCCAAGTGACTTTGATGGACGGGATGCCACTGAGGCTGAACGTTGGCTCATCAAGTTGAACCAAATTCTGAAGGTTAACAAGGTGGAGGATATCGAGACTATCATGGCTATAACTGGGAGCTACCTTAAAGGCAGAGCGTTGGATTGATGGTACTCAATTCAAGAGAGTGTGAAGAATTTCAAGGAGTTTGAAGATTTATTCAAGAAGAAATTCATGAAGGTGATCTATGAGAAGGCGTGGAGAGAACTGAAGGCAGTACAACAACGACAGGATGAAGATGTCGAAGGAATCAGCAACAGATTGAGGCAATTGTTTCGTGCTGCAGGTGTAACTGATGACGGTACCAAGAAGGCCATTTTTGTGGCATCTGTGCTCCCAAGTATTGGCTACGAACTGGAGCGGATTCTGGCCATGAGAAAGAGACTGACATTTGAAGACTTGGTTGATGAAGCAACTGAACATGAGGCGTTAATGTTGAAATACGACAGGAAGAAGGAAGCCATGACCTTCACTAAGGGCGAGCAGAAGAAGGTGGTATCATTTGATTTGGATAACGTCAGCAGCAAGGACTTTTTCAGTGAGGGATCGTCGATCAGCTCGGTGTTGTCTGATTTGGTGAATGAGATGAGAGCGCTCAAGATCAGTAGTGTGGAACAAAAGGAGTTAATTCAGCAACAGCAACATATAATTGCACAGCACAACATGGTTATACAACAACAACAAGGCGGTGGTGGAAGCAGGAACCAGTATCAGCAAAGGAACAACTATCAACAACAGCAGCCTTCAAGACCATTTAACAATGACGCATGTTACAACTGTGGCGAGTATGGTCACATTGCTCGTGTTTGTCCCGCTCCACCAAGAGGAAGACAGCAACAACACCATGGTTTCAATGGCAGTGGAATTTCTGGCCCTAGTCAACATGGTAACACTACTAATCAAATGGGTAATAATGAGGGTAACACGGATAACATGGAAAGCATGGGAAAAGATTCGGGTCGTCAGTAGAAGGAGTTGCTGCTGATGCCCACAACAATGAAAACAACTCAAATGGGATCAACGTGGTAGAGATCAAAGGAATTGAGAGAGAAAATATAAAAAAAGACAAAAACAAGAAAAAATCTAAGAAACAAACCCATACTACTAACTTTTTGGATCATCGAGAAATTGAACTAGACGTAAATGCAGTGAAGCGAGGTAGAAGTTCCATGTCGGATGATGGGGTGCAGCAAGACAATCGGCGCAAGAAAGGCAAGGATAATGGCGATCCAGGTCCATCGACAAGATCTCATCCAGTGCAGCAACCATCAACATTGCTATTTCAGCAGCAAACACCAACTCACAATGATAATGTAGCGGTGGGTAAAGCAGTGCAACGCATTCGAGAGAGGAAGCCATTGAGCTCAAGTCGTGTGGTGCCTCCGGACATTATGCAATTGTTGAATCAACCTTCAGCATCTGGTGTTAGTATATTGCAGTATTTAGCCAAGGATAGGAATGCGAGTCGTAGATTGAGAGAGAATCTGGTTGCTATTCATCGAAGTAAACCAAGGAATGGTGGTACAACGGTAATCATTAATGAATTGAAACATCAGCAGGGGGACAGAAGTGATGATGAGGGATCATCTTATTATAGCAATAGCAACGATGATTTTTCTGATGAATCGTCGAGTATTGAAACGGACAGTTACAATGAACATTCATCTTCTGATGAGGACGATGACATTGACACGGTGATTGACTACCCTTTCGATCTCAAGAAACTAATGAACAGCCAGCCAATGAGAACCATGGTAGCAATAGGTGAAACTCTTATGATTGCAACGGTTGATACAGGTGCAGCTATATCTGTGATGAGCAGGCGGCTCGCGGAATCTTTGAATTTGGAGCTGGTGAAGGTCAACAAGCGTTTTGCTCTTACTGGGTTCAATGATGCTGTGAGTGAGACCTCTTTGGTAGCAAAGGATGTGCCATTGCGTATCGGAGGCAAGCTTAGGAGGGAGCACTTTTGTATTGATAACTCTATTCGTGACAAAGATGTCTGCGTTTTGGGCAGGACATGGTTTACTAATCATTCTATCAAAATTGACTCAAAGGAAAACCTGATCATCATACCCACAGCCAATGGAACTAAGTTTATTGAAGTAGCATGTATGAAGGATGGTGATGAACTAATACAAGAGGGTCCCGATCATGACAACCTATCTACTGTGCCTGTTTACACTGTCTCTCTCATCCACGATCAAGATCAAGGCGGTTTTTCGGGTGATGGCACTCAATGGGGTCAAGGTCTGATGAATTCATATCAAGAGGATATTGTGTCGCTGCAAGAAAGTGAAGGTGAATCAAGCAAGAAGAATCATGCTACGTTAGAGGAGGTACTCATGGGTGTTCCTGATGTGGTGCAGGATGTGGTGAGAAGCAATTTACATACATTCTACGAGTATGCTGGTCTGGGTCGAGTCAAGAATGTGTACCATGAAATTATCACTACATCGGATGAGATAATCCAATCCAAGCCGTATCGTCTAACAGTAGATGAGGAAGAGTGTTTAAAGGAAGAACTGAAAACGCTCTTGGAGCTGGATATCATTCGTCCAAGTTCGGGTAAGTACACATCGCCAGTGTTTTTCGTGCCCAAGAAGGATGGAAAGTTGCGTTTGGTGGTGAACTTTCAAAAGTTGAATGCTGTAACGGTCAAGGATGGCTATCCTCTACCCCACATCGATGATATTTTGGATTCTATAGGTGGATATCAATGTTACACAGTATTGGATGCTGCTTTCGGCTTCTGGCAAATACCTCTACACCCTAATTCAATTGAACGGAGCGGGTTTATAACGAAAATGGGCGTTTTTTCCTTCACTGTCATGGCCATGGGATTGATGGGAAGTCCAAGTACCTATCAGCGTTGTATGAACAATATCTTGCAGGAGTATCTAGGTGTATTTGTATATGCGTTCGTCGATGACTATGTGGTGTATAGTAGGAATCCATCCGAGCACGCGGTGCATCTGCAGAAGATCTTCGATGCGTGTAACAAGGCCAATTTGCGGTTGAAGCTTGCCAAGTGTCAATTCTGTCGGGATAAAGTAGTGTATCTGGGTCATGAAGTAGGAAAAGAGGGGTTGCAGCCTACGGATAGCAACATAAAGAAAATGATGGACATGCGTGAACCAAGAGACAAGGACGAAGTTAGGTCGTTTCTAGGCAGTGTGGGATACTACCGACGTTTCATTGACAATTTTGCTGGTAAGGCTGAACCGATCACTAAGCTACTCAAAAAGAACGTCAAGTTTGAATGGGGAGAAGGGCAGCGAAGGGCCTTTAACTACTTGCAAAGCTCGTTAATATCACCACCAATTTTGTCGCACCCAATTCGTGCTCATGTCAAGATTATTACCTGTGATGCATCTTTGGTTGGTTTGTCGTGCGTGTTGAGTCAGTCTCCAGGTGGCGATCAAGAGGAGGAAACAGTGATTGCGTATGGATCCAAGACTTTGAACAATACTGAGAAGAACTATGCAATCAATCATTTGGAGACAATGGCAGTGGTCTGGGCGGTGAACAGGTACAGGCATTATCTATCAAGTCGGGAAGAGTTTGTTATCAGAACGGATCATGCAGCATTGGTGTACATATTCAACAGTGACAAACCTTCTCCCAAGTTGCAAAGGTGGAAAGCGTGCTTGCTGGGCTATCGATACAGAGTGGAATACAGGCCAGGTAAAGAGAATCCGGCGGATACTTTGAGTCGTTTGGTTTGAAGGATCAATTCACATCATGGTTGGTTGGGTGGGATGTGACAAAATACAAAAAGCAAAAAAAAAAGAAAAATACAGAGAAAAAGAATCAAAAAAAAAAGAGAAAAGAAAATATAGAGGAATCAAAAAAAAAAAAAAAAAAGGGAAAAGAACAAAAGAATATACAAAAAAATATATAATAAAGGAAGGGTGGTTGGGATGAAAGGAAAAAAAAAAAAAAAAAAAAGAGGCAAAAAAAAAGAAAAGAATATTCAAAAAAAAAAAGGAAGGGCGGTTGGGTTGAAACATTGATTACCCCACATTATTTTACCTATTTATTTACACCTTACATCATTTTCACACACACACAACACACACTTATCTATTTACTACAAACATTACATTACACACTTACTACACTAACCAGAGCAACAGAATATACAAGGATCAACTAGAGCAACACTAATATTTTTACCATGGACTATCCAACCTACGTGGGTATCACTAATTTACTGAGAAACAAGACCTATCCATTGGATTCAACTGCTAAATTTAACAAGAAAATGGACACAATGGCAAAGAATTACCGTATCATTCAAGGAAGGTTATACAAGAAAGCAAATAACAAACATGGTGAGCCTTTGGAAGTGCTGCATGAAGGCAATATCAAGGAGGTGTTGAATCAAGTACATCAAGAAGGGCATTTTGGCGTGAACAATACATGGTATAAGGCGAAGATTCAATATTTTGCTCCAAAGTTGTTTGCTGCTGTTCAAGATCTCGTCAAGCATTGTGAAACGTGTCAATTTAGGAAGAAGAAACCGGCAAAGAGGGTGGTTCTTGCCAAGCCAATTACTACACCATCAAGGCCATTTTACATGATAGGTTGTGATGCAGTAGGTCCTGTCATTGAGTCAAATTCTGGGTGCAAGTACATTTTGGTTGCGATTGATTATCTTACTAGGTGGCCAGTAGCAATGGCGGTGAAAGACATTACGGAGGAAACCACAGCTACATTTTTGTTTGATTGTATTGTTCAGTTTTATGGTGTGCCACAGTTTATCTTAACAGATAGAGGATCAAATTTTACATCTCGGTTTGTCAAGTCGTTCCTTCAGCAAATTCATTGTAGACATTTGACTACATCTGCTTTCCGTCCGCAAACGAATGGGCTATGTGAGAAAATGAATGGTACATTGGTGCAAGCGTTATCCAAGATTGTGCGGGATGATTGTCCAGACGTCAAGAATTGGGATAAGAAGGTGTCTGCCGTGTTGATGGCTTTGCGCACTATGAAAAGTGAAGGCACTGGTTTTACTCCAGGAAAGCTGCTCTTTGGCTATGACATCAGAACTCCAGGGAATTGGTCTGCTCCAAGAATTGATTATGTGGAAGGTGAATACAGCTATGAAATTGACAGAAGAATAGAAGAAATCGATGCTGCAGTCAAGGAATATCGGATTAAAGCTAGAGAGGTCTCCAATGAAGGAAAGAAGCGCATGAAAACAAGATATGATGAAACCGTCAAGTTCAGAAAGCAATATCGAGTTGGTGAGCAAGTGCTTATGAAAGATCAATATCCTGAAAATAAGTTTGCAGACAAGTGGATTGGGCCCATGACGGTTGTGCGCGTAAATGGTTCTGGTACTTATCATCTGTCTGGTCCTAACTCAAAGCGTTTGGAGGGTGCTGTCAATGGAGATCAACTAATACCATTTGCTTCAAGAAAGAGCATGATACCAGATCTGCAAACCAAAAGGCTGGAAGGTTTATTTTCGTCTTGGCTGGAAAGGAAAGAAGCAAGGCGCCCACAAGAATCATCAGCACTTTAAGTAGGGAGGCATGTTACGATGGTAAATTGATTCTGTGGTGCTGATTTATCAGAAAGCGGTTATTGAACTTGAAGCCAATCACAAGCCTGTTCCTGAACTGAAATTGAAACTAGTAGTAGCAGTGTATTTTATTTTGACATATATATTTGAATCAAGATAGCACTTTTGCAATAAATTGAACTTTCTTACGTTTAAATCTTTTGGGTACATAACTTTGTATACATTTTATCGCTGAGATACTATCTACATCAAGCTTATTCCAGCACATCAGCACTTTGAACAGCATTAATCATTCGATTTTGTCTCGGGATCAATCATTACTGCAAGATCTTCCATCCAACCGCCACCACATTCACAACCTAGCACAGCAGAGTATCACCGTTTTTCATCACTTTTTGCCACCCTCTTTGGAAAAAGTATTCTGAAAACCACAAAAAACGTATTTTCTTCACTTCAAGCAACCTCAACAACTCGAAATTATACCAGTAGACTTACATCTAACTTGTGTTTATTGCGTTATAATTTCAACTACATCAAACGACTCCTTGATACTTTTTTCAATTTTTCAAATTCTAAAAAGTATTTACAGCCATGGATTTGCACCTCAACGACATGGATATTAGTCAAATTGCTACTGTTCTTCAGCAATTCCAACAACAACTTACTGCTGTTCAAGACAAGGTTCAGCATCATGACAATCTCTTAGCCCGGCTAGATATGCTGGAAAAAGAAAATGAAGATTTGAAGAAAAATCTTCTCGACAGGGACCTGGTCATTAAAAATCTGCAATCTCAGCTGTCAGTTACTGGTACCACCACCCCTACTCCTGCCCCTGCAAAGACCGGAACGTCCACCGCCACTCCCAATCAACCCGTTACTGCCCCCTCCTATGTCTCTGCTGCTAAAAAAGGCAAATCTCGCCCTGACCCAGCTACTACTACCAAAAGACGACTTGCTGCTGGACGTCTGTTCCAAAATACAGCATCTAAAGGTCCTTAAGGCTATCAGTATGTGTATCTGGGCCGTTCAAAGAAGATCCAACGCTCTGAAGAAGTTCGTTCTGCACTGAGAAAATCTGGGGTGGACCTTGGTCGTTGAAGTGAACTAGACTAGATTTCCATCATAAAAATACTGAAAATAAAAAAGTCATTTCTTAATTTGAGCCATACTATCGAAGATAAGAAGTATAATATAATAATAATAGTAGTTATGATGATAGCAAGGGTAAGCCACTCGAATAAGAAATGACACATACTAAAGTAACATACCAAGAAGGGTATTGTAATTTGTTGTAACATAGAGTATACAAACCTTGAAAGGTTGCCTGGTCAACAATGTAAGAAACAACTGTCAACGCATGCTCCACATATTACAATATTCTGAAATACCATCCTTGATCCACAAGGTCAGGAGCCAAATAACCCAACATTTATATTCAAAATAGATTTATTAAAGGACAACAATTGTAATTTAAAGTCAAAATAGAAAGTACCGTTTATTATGATATTTTGAATGATGTGGGTATTTATCGTACTAGACTGAGCGTAATAGGGACTAATGAATAAGGATCCACTAGATGTGACAGTAGATGGATAAGCGATGTCAGTATATCATATGGTATGTTTTATTGTTGTCACCTTGTGGACAACTCAAGATACGATTATCTGTCTATCTAATGCTAGTTGCGGATATTGTAATTCTGATAGATCAATAGCAATAGTTTCACGTTGTTATCCCATATTGTGTATGAGATCATATATCTGGTCATGGATGTTGGAAACAACGATTCTCAATTTTTGACTTTTGGACTTTTGGACGTTCGAACAACATCGAGTTTTTAAATATTAATGCTACAGCTTCAAGCTTAGCACATTACTGTAGCGGATTTTTGCCTAGAATGCGAAACTGCAATCCAAACCTACGTAGCTATTGTGGCTGGTGAGATATCCATGATTTCATGATTTCATCGATTCTGAGCAGATACTACTAGCAAAAGTCATTATATTGATATATCAATGCTGATTGTATGTATACTAAAAGTTGTTTGGGGTACTTTATTGACTATTACGTGTTGAATGCGGGCTCGTAATAGATGATGGGAAGCAGTAAGACGGGAAAATGTGAAAAATGATCCAACTTTGGATGAATATTTCTCCATGATTTACTAAGTGAGTCAATGTTGCATAGTGCTTGACTTTTGTTTCTCTTTTAATTTTCTATACGATGGTATGGTTATTATTAGTATTTTCAAAAATATGTCGGGTAGTGCCCGCTTGAGGCATATCAAAATACATGACTTTGAGTTATTTCATGAAGGGAACGTCTATTAGGTGTTTTTGACTTTTTGATTATGTTGGGGCTAATGTAGAGCTATCGAATGGTCTTTGTTTTGTCCAAATCTGATCAGTATTGGTAAAGATATTGGCAAAAGTCATGTCGATGGAAAATTGGATGAGAATGGCCAATTTTCCCTTACCCTCACAGGTTAAAAAACTAGCTGACAAATTTTGGGTCAGACGTTTTTGCTCATTTCTCCACGTAGAGTCAAGTTAGAACTTCCAGTAAGAGCTCAAATAATAGGAAATGTTCTGCTTTACAATAATAATGAATGTTACAAGTAGGTTTATTTTGACAGACATGGAGATATTATTGAAAAACCATCAAAATCTGACAAAAAATGTTCTGTCGTTTTGAAACGTTTAGTGTTGATCAAATCAAACAAGATTAGTACCATTCGATCCGCCTTTAAATTCTGCACAGGTTTGATATATACTTGAATAGCTGTTTATTGGCAACAATTGCCAAGTTTAGGTCATGACAGATTTCATGATGATGGATGGCCACATTCGAAGCAATAAGGATTTCAACCTCAGTTTGATATCATTTACCCCCCCTATTATATCCAGAGCAGTACACTACTCGTGACGTCAAGTTTGCAACTTTTTCTTTCTTTCCCATTCCCCCGTTTTTCTTTTTCCATAATACCCCCCCCGTTTTTGATACTACTTTTACTGCTAAACCTATTATTCATCCTGTTATTGAAGGCAATAGCAGGAAGGTCGTCAAACCTGCAATTGTTGTTAGATGCCATCATATGCAGGTGAGTGTGTTTACTGTATCGATTATCCAAGTCTATTATTAATTAATTATTCTTTTTCTTTATTGACTAGAATAGCTACCGACGACTGCTTCTTCAAAACTAAAGAGAAGAACGCAACAACAGCTGGTGAACACTACTACTGGTTCGACTTACGGTATTGCCACCACCACCGCCGCTTCTCTGAAGTATCATCAATTGCCTTTTCTGAATACGGTATGTACCATTGGTTAATTATTACTTTTCATTGAATCGTAACGAACTGAATTCTCTCTTATTTTTAGGAAATAGATGTGTATATTCTAAACTCCAGCAAGACCTCTGGTGCTATTTCTCGCTGCTTTTTTGACACTCGTCTCTGCAGCATGTCATTTGCAATGCTGTTTTTGCCTGGTGGTTTAGTGCTGTCTGCAACAAGTCATTACTAGCGATGTTCCTCCCTGGTTTGTTGGTGCTATCTGCAAGTCATTTATAGCACTGTTTGTGTTTGGTTTGGTGCTGTCTGCAAGTTATCTCAAGTGGCGTTACTCTCTGGTGGTTTGGTGCTGTCTTCTTCTGCAAGTCATCTGTATTGCTAGGTTTCTCGAGTTCCGTGGATCAGGTTAGTTTCAATGATGTCTGCTATTCAATAATATTATCTTACTGATTACACGATTATGCTAATAGAATATAGGCATCAAGCACAAGGCGGTGCTCAAAGACATTAGATGCAGAACCTCTGTTGTGAGTTGCTCATCAAGTAAGTATAAATGACGTAGATTGCTGGATACAATAATAATGCTGACTATTATTGTATTATTTTGATGTAATGTGTAGTAGGCAGCAAGTATAAGGTTACGACGACTAATGGATGATTAATGGATACTGACACTGGGTGCAATTGGAACTGCTGATAGTTGTTCAGGTATGTATATCATATGGCATTGATTGAAGAATACAATAATACTAATTATATCATCATCATTTTGACTATTATGTATAATAGGCAGCAGGCAAATGGGAATGAACACGGACACTACTGGATGCTACAAGAGATCATCAGTCAAGTTATTTTTTTCTGTGAAGGACAACAACCATAGCAATAGTAGTATAGATACAGCCTGTGCATTTTTGTTTGCTTCTTTTTCTCCCCCTTATTTTTCTTGGCTTCTCGCCCCCTTTTTTTTTTTTTTTTTTTAACTTTCATCTGCATGTAATGTTATTACCCTCACTATTTTTTTTTCCTTCTATGTTTCTGTGAAGCATACCTTTTTTTTTTATGTTGAGTGGATGTGCCTATCACTGAAGCTCAACAATAACAAGATTCCGAGGCTAGGATTAGATAGGCTGGTCCAAACTTAATTGTTGATTCTACTTACTTAGCGACAGTTGAGGGTCTTAATAAACACAATTCCTCACGTTAGGGGTGTAGTAAGGCACGCTCTAGCACCTGAGGGGTGGCCTGATTGAAATACTACCTAATTGCATTTTTGGGTAGTACTTCAAATTCCGCCTAACATCGTTGCAGAGGAGAACTATGGCAAAATTTTTCTAGGTTTTTCAGTATATAGAGGTAATAAATAGATATAGTTTTTCTACGTTTCTGGGCTGTCTCATGCGTTGTTTTCATTGCTTGAAGTGATTTGAACACTACAGTATGCGATAGATCCTGTAAAGTTCTGTAAACGGCATGTAAATTTTGAAAGTTTGAAGTTTGACTAAAATCTTGTATGCTTATTGTGTAAAGCAAGTGTGGAATACATCCGCTATCATCTGCATTCCGTACACAGTTCATCCAGTTACCATATTCTGATATAAACTATTATGATGTACACTTATAAATTAGATGTACGCTACAGATTTATACCATATACAAACATAGGCTATAGATAGCACCATTAGCATGGATGGCGCTATCGACTGATGCTTGTATCCCGACATTGACTACGGATAATTCCCTTATTTAGTTAAATGCCAAGATTGATGATGCAATATAAGATGATGTATGCATCAGATGTGCACCACTTGAAGATCCACACTATATGACATATGCTTATATCCTTGATACTAGCTACAGATACATTATGTGCTACAGACTTGTACAATATATGTTATGCTCGCTATATAGACATGCCATACATCCAGATATGTGCTAATAAGATATATACCGAACAATGATATACACTCAGACACATGCTACTACTGATATAGACTAAGAGACTGTACCTATAGGATACATGCTACTAGATCGATATTAGTGATCCTCATACAAAGGACAGATCAGGGTACTTCGAATAAGAGTCTTCTATTCATTCATCCAGATGAGCTAAAGTATGTTTAGTTCACTGAGATTTCTCTTAGCATGAATTGCTAGGTTAATTAATCTGAATTGACTTATATGTCAATCCTTCATAGTAGAACTTTTATCCATTGTTGGAATATATAAGAAGAATCATCTACCTGGCCAGTAGAGATTCTTCAGTCTATTTTACACCTGTCAGTTTGATAATAAAGATATACCTTTATCAAGTTGACATTTTGTTTTTTTATTATTCTTTTTTTCCGTGAATTTGTATCTGTAACTAGCTATAAATTCCACAATGTTGTTATTACTGATTTGGTTTAATTTGGATAAAGAGAACACACACTTATGACAAACATCACTAATGGGAATGGATACTACACTGTGATCATCAAGAGTGATTCATTCACACGATGTGAGTGATAGGGGTGTTTCTTCATTTTAGTATTTTTAGAGGTTGTTTGTATATACACTAAAAAGGTTTATTATTTGATTCAAATAGCATGAATGCTCGTGAGCTGTATTTGATGAACTTTTGTATTTCAGTAACGTTGCTTTGAGGACGCTATTCCATTACACGTCTGAAGCATAAATCCTACATTACATCAATCTTGGCATTGGACGAAATATGATGGCAAGCTGTTGTACCAGAAGGTTACAACTATCTATATAAGATTAAGGCATTCTTTGATAGGTAATTCCTGATATTATGTACTTGACGTTCAATGACATCGATATAGAAAACGAACGCATTTATATGGACATCACCAAAGTTAAATGCCTATTAAATAAGGAAATCAATAAGGATTCTTATTACCAAAAATTAAAGGAGGAATGAGAACACTAGCGCTCTTTGATGTTGCCTAGAGATCACAACAAACGATGGAAGATCTAGCTTTTGTACAGTGGCCAATGTTCTAACGCATATGATTAATGCAGAGTTTAAAATGGCAAGCGCCCAAAAACAGCTTTAGCCGCTCTATAAAGAACATGTGCATTTGGAAATTTAGCAAGAAGTTGCGTATAATCATGTGTAAAGCATGTCCAAATTATTGATAGATCTTAAATCTTCTAACAATATATGATTATATTAACTTGCGAAACTTCTCTGCAATAAATTCGGATTAAATAAAGTCAACTGATAACAATGATGATGAAACATAATTAGTTGTCAGGTATAATACCTTCAAACTAAGCTAAGAGATACTGTATCACAGGTATTTAATCAGACTATTCACGACCGCTATTCAAATATAAAGAACCACAGAAGACCATCACCAAATGTTACGGTTTGTTTAGGAATAACAGAATATAATACAGAGATATACAACTAAAATTGAATATAGCTATTACCTATTCCTAGATTGACGAGGATTAAAAGCTGTGTAAATATTGCTGGTATTATTCATATTTTTTTGACGTCGCAGCAGAGGGATCTTGATCTTGAATGGAGAATAAATGTTCATGCCATGTAAACCAGTAAACAAGAGCTTGATCAATAAAAACCTGATGAACAATAGTTAGAGACGAGCCAAGAGGGTATAAAGTATAAAGGATGGATCGAATGCTCTTCATAATAGATTTGGTGATGGAAGAGTATTAATCAGAATTTGAACCCACTTCCTAGAACAGAATGCTGTAGGCTTCAACTTCACTTATGATATAAGTTAGCTATTTCATGGCACTACTCTTCTTGTCTCTTTATCTTGTCTAAATAAAGTCACCACATTATGCAACGCAGCTCTGTTTACCTATGCTGTATTACACACCGTATAATACATCTTCACTGCTATGATTTCGTCTATATCCTCAACAACTGGCATCGTCGGTATCCCTTGGTTAGTAAACTGTATATTTGCTTTTGTTGTACTTGATTCGAAGTTCATGCAAAAGACATCTATATCCTTCAATTCAACACATTATTTATTTGTAAAGCGTAGTTCTATCTTTTTAAGTAGCAGTTGATAAACTCTGTTAGATTTTAAATTGATGTGAAATACTTTTAAATTCTATTCTCCTGGCAAGCAAAGACAGATGCAACATGGGAATCAAAAAGCTTACAAGAGTACATCTGTTCATGACCTCTCAAAGGTTTCGAAGAGTATAATAAACCAATATGATAGACTCGTTGAACTTGTCAGCGGGGTAATTTGATTTAATAAACCTAAGTGAATCAATAATACCACCATCTGGGAAAATGTAATACTTTAATGTACTACTATACAAAGCTATATACCAGGACCACTAACATGCCCACCATTGATCTTTATTTGAAACGTTGCTTCATCTGTTCATTGTAACATACATGCAAGTGCTAGTGAATGACCATATCATATAAAAAGTAAACTGTTGGCTTAATAACGGTCAAGAAGAATGACATGTAACTAGTGCACAAGGTTTTTAGTCAGACGTAGTATACAAGTATACGCTGGCTGTCAACCGTAGGTTATAAATGGAAACACACCAGGGCTCTTCAATTCGATCGCATGCATATCTTGTATACATGATGATAAGATTTATATATTCCGCATGGACTACATGCTGGTTACAATAAACCAGTTCAAATGACTTATTTTGGCTTTCATGAACATGTTTTTTAAATCAAGCTAATATAATTTCAATCGAATTTGATGTGCCATCGATCACTTTGACAGGGACATTTTAGCTATTGAGCGACCTTAATGGAGATATCATGTCGAATAGCTCTTTTTAGATATTTCCATTTGCGGAGACGATAGCGATGGTTACTTGCTTATGCAGTCGTATACTACATAGGGTGTGTGTTTTTTTTTTTAGCTTTTAGTAAGGATGCCTGTAAACATTATGGTACTGTATAAGCTTGATGTATGTCAAACATAACGACAATAAAAAAATTCTAACCATGTGGCAATTTTGTAGCATACTTGCATCATATTTCGTGGCACCCTTGGAGCCTCGGTATTGTACTCGACCCTTTTTCTTTGCTACAGAGCGAACAAAGGTTTTTTGTGGCAAAATGTGGAGTTGCAATCAACATGTGCTAAACAACTTAAATTTAGATAGAGTTACACGGCATTCCATTGCATTTAAATTCTTCTCGTAGGGCAAATTCAGTATTCTTTACGAAAACCGACATCAAGTGTGTATTAAGCTGACAAATATCATTTGAATAGCTAAAGTGCCAATCAATTAACACATAAACAAAAATGCACACACGCTGAAATGCGTTTTATGAGAGTACATGGTGTCAAAGATGGCGCAATGAATTCTGGTCTAGTTGAGTACAATAGATATTTTGTAAATCGACCGTTTTAAAAGCAGCATTAAAACAGGCGGGGAAGAATCTGGAATGGCAATGTGTAATTGTATGTCGAAGCTTATCTCATTTTTGTCAATACGTTTGGGCGCAATATAATGTATGCTATATTAAAGAGGGGGCTACATAGCATTGTGTTTACTGATGCCTAAACAGGAATACTTGCATCTTTGGGGGAGTCATTGTTTTTGGTGACTCTAACAGCATTTACAAGTGTCCTGTCAATGAAAAACACAAGATTTTATCTCTGGAATCAATTTGATTTGCATCTATAATGGCACCGTATATGCAGTGATGGTGGATATTGAACGAGGTAAGAAGCAATCTCGAACAGACAACATTGTTATTTATTTCGATTTTACTACTTTTATATCTGAATAGTGTAACAATCTGGCCGTTCTTTCTACTTCGATGTACATGTCCACAAACTTCCAAAGAGAGAAGCGTGGTAAAGTAGTTCAACCGTAATCTCAAAATACAAATTTATCTCTGTTAAAATATAGAGCGCTTAGGAGATACAGTGTATAGCCAAGTATTAGATGAATCTATTGTGATACAGTCCCATTGAATGGAGATTGCCAAGTAGAGAAAACCATGTGGGAAATCTATAACCAAAGCCGTATATTTTGAGTTTCAATTATCGCAATAGAGCTTATCTGGCTAATTCTTTGTGCTTCCAAAGAAGAACACATCTCATCTACTTATTTTACGAGCCTTCATTCTAGAAGAACGATATGCGTATACTATGAACAATTGATACTCTGTTGTAAATGAGCTAGACTATAAATTTAAGGTTTTCTCTTTTAGTATTTGTTTGGCGGACAAGGTTTGATTGATTTATAAATCATCATGATACTAGCAACTTGTATTTTCTTCTGAATTCTTTTCTACAAAAAAAAGGCACACAGTACACCACTATCTTTGTATTCTCGAGTCGCACTTGAGCTGATAAAGTTACGATTACTTCCAGTAATGATTGTGAAAACTCGGATGAAGATGGTTCAGAGATGTTAGTCATGATAGTAGTAGTATAAACGCAATTATAAAAAGACGGATTCCGGACAGTCAAATTTCAAGTCTACTTGAAAATAGCGAGGAGCCGTAGCTTACGCTATAAAACACATGTCGTTTGAATATATGAATGATTCTGAGATGCACATACAAACTGTATGTGTAAAAATATATATGATCTTTTTATTATATGGTAAAATATCATGAAAGAAAAAGCAGTTACACAACGATAGGAGACGATCAGCACCAACAAAAAATTGAAACATTAGATATCTGATTGGAGGTGAGTAGCAAGAAGATGAAAAAATAAAGGTACCCTTACTATTTCTAGATTTGATTTCTTGATGTAACAAGAAATTGCTATCTTATCCTTTTTTCCTCCAACTTGACTTTTTCTCTTCTTTTCTCTACCCTTCAAAAAAAAAAAAAAAAAAAAATCCAAACTGTTCAAATACAACCGAAATATACGAATTTATAAATCATTATGGGGAATGAACAATCAAGGCCAGCATCAGTGAATTCACAAGATTCCCCAGCTAGTTACCCTACAGTTGTAAAAACAAAAACTGCTACCAAGAAGCCTCAACCTTATGCCTCTTCATTTTTTGATGCACATATGGCAGCGCCATTGCCACATCAACACGCTCGAAAGCCAAATCGACCTGCTGGAAATATCAACTTTTTCGAGGTAGCGGCAGCAACTGCTCAGCCGGCTAGATCAACGCATTCAAACTCTTCTTCAAGATCATCCATCAAAACAGCATCCACAAATAAGAATTCTTCTTTATACCCTTCATCGTCTCATAACAACAGCACCCGAGAAAAGAAAGTGCTTTCTCCAAGCAGCTCCTCTGCATCATCCATTGCCAGCACAACTGTTCAAACTGAAAACGCAACATCTATTAAAGCATCAAAAAGCGAATTGATTGCTGATGCATCCGACTATGTCATTTTACACAACAGACGCTATTGGAAAGGTCATGGCACTCAGCATTTCATGCTTCCTTGTGATGATGATGAATCAGATCGTTTAATGACAATGGTACAAGTGTATACTACCCCTATAATTCATACACATGAATATTTAAGACTTTTTATTCTTATTATAGCATTACATTCTGAAAGCTACTTTCCATGGTAATTTTACTGCTCCTGTGTATAACATGTTGGAAAACTCCAAACACAAGACGAAAGTTCTGGATATAGGCTGTGGATCAGGCACTTGGTATGTTTCATGGCAGAAGCTTAAAAAAAAAAGCATGAGAATTATACTGATATTAAATTTCACATCATCATAGGATTCTCGAAATGGCAACAGAATTCCCAAATACAGGTAATTTTAATATGCTTACCTCTTGATTGAATTGCCAATGCTAACTTGATTTACAGAATTTTATGGCATTGATGATTGTCCACTATTCCCAACTCATATCAAACCAAGCAACTCGCACTTTTTGCTGCATAATATCCTCAAAGGATTACCATATCCCGACAACGAATTCGACTACGTACATATGCGAATGATGATCTTTTATTTTTCACCCGAGGAGCTGTCTCTATTACTAGCCGAAATATCAAGAATTATGAAGCCTGGTGCTTATTTTGAGATTGTGGACACAGGCTATACTATTCGACATGCTGGCCCTATATCAAATAAGGTGGTGAATAATGACTGTAAGTATACGAATTCGCACACACAAGAAACATGGGCTAATATCTGACATGATAGTAAAACAAATGCTTCACTCTGGTAGTACATCACTGGCATTCAAAGCTCAACACGAGTCAAACACAAATCATCCAATCTTCAGCTTTTTAATGGTCGCTCCACAGAAGCCTGCTACATCGTTTGTAGGTAACTTTATTGATATTTGTCAAGAACACGCAACATTACCCATTGGCGGTTGGGGAGGTGGTCAGATTGGCAATCTGCATGGCTTAAACTTCAAATCATTACTGCAGTCCATTGAAAGCAAACATGAGCAAGAACTACCATTGAACAAGAGTGTAATTGATAACATTCTTGAAGAATGCGATCGGTATAAGTCTTACCTGGATTGGTATGCATGTTATGCAAGAAAGCCTCCATTGGAAGATGAGCAAATTGAACAAAGCACACTTGATTCAATCTATGAATTTGTGGAAGGATTTGTTGATGTATAATAAAATTTACCTTTTGTACCATATCACTCTTACCAATTGCTCGATCAACGTAATATATATATATATATATATCGTTTCTCACGCACTGTGATTGCAGATTTAAATGCTTGAATGTGGTTCTCCGTGATGAGAAGAAAATGTATTATAGATCATGACTGCAGGCAACACACGAATAAAATGCCATGCTGAAGCAAAATTGGAGGTATGTAGCCTTATATTCAGAACGACGTTGAACATTCTCTGATCTCTAACATGTACAATCGAGTAGTGTCAACTGTATGAAACTATTACTGGTATTCTATGCCGCTGTTCATTTATGCGAAAGCAAAAAGCGTGAGCGAGACAACTATTGAAAGCTTAGATACTAACAATCATATCTACAAAGAGTCTTAGCATGTCAGTTTTACAAAAGTGTTTAAGAATGCACAATCACATAAAAAGAACGGACATTTGATTAAACGTGGAGATCATTTTTTGATGCAAGATGGTTGGTGCCTTTTTATGATCGGCCAATATTAGAATAACAAATAGCAGTTGATGGTTGATGTTGAATATTTATTTAGAAATGTAATTGAAGTTATGAAGAAAAAAAAAAAAGATATTGATTGAATAGTACGGATAGTAGTAATAATAATAAAAAATAATTATTGGGATTTAGAAGTAAGAGCTCTATGTGCCTCAGCTAACTGAGCTTCAAGGACACGGATGCGATCTTCAAGACCTTTGTCTTTAGATATAAGAGCACTCTTTTCCGACTCGAGCACGGCAACACGGGTCGTGAGTCGGGAGTTATCACTCTCTAACTCTGTAACTTGCTTCTCCAAGGTTTCCATTTTGATAATCTTCTTGAGACGAGAACGACGAGCAGCATCTGTGTTCTTTTGACGTTTTTGAGCAGCTTCGTCACTGTCTTGTTGATTTTCAATCTTGCGCTTCATCGAGTTCATGCTGGGTGTAAAGACAGTTCCACCAGGGCGAGGGGCAATGGGGATGGCAGTCTTTGGCATGATGGCAACAGGAGCAGGCTTGGGAGCAACTGGAGCTAAACGACGAGGCTGTTGAGTTTGCACTTGAACAGGTCTTGGAGCTGGAGTTTGAGCAGCAGCAGTACTGTTGGCGGTATTCAAGATATCAGGGAAAAGAGCAACCAAAGCTTCAGCAGAGACGACCTCATTTTCTTGATCAGAGACAGGGCTTGCAGTCAAAGGAGGAGAAATGGGTAATAATTGGAGAATGTCTTGGAAAGCATCTGATTGTTGTTTCAAGAATAAATCATTGGAGTTGGAGGAGATTGGAGTAAACCAGTCGTCCATGGATGGAGAGTTGGAAGTAGTAGCAGAGTTAAAGACTTGAGCAAATGCTTGATCTTGCTGAGTCATGGGAGTGATGGGGCTAGAGTAGCCACCAGCAAAAAAGTTGGGATTAAATGGTGTAGTCATGGTTTTTCTTGGTTTCTAATTTTCAGATGGGGTAGTTGGGAGTATTATCAGTTTTTTTTCTGTTGCAGGTAGATGGTTCGTCTGTAGTATATGAGAAAAAAGGCTTGCTGGGACGAGGGTTGAAGAGCAGCATTTTTGGGGGACAATCAAAAAGCATATTTAACAAATTTAACAAATTAATCAATATTTAACAAGGATATAAAATTGATTCAAATAACAAAGGGGGGAAAACGACAAGAGAATTAAAAGGCAACCATTTTTAAACAGTGGAAATAAATGTAAATAGTGTTTAAAGAAATAGTTGAAAGGGTTGAAAAGAAAAAGAAGAGAAAATGAAAAGATGGTGCTAACCCCTCCCTCTATTTATAAGTCTATTTGGATACAAGATGTTCCATCTACTGATTGGTTAACCCGCTATTGCTCATAACTGAAACCTGGGATTCATTGGTTAACCTTTATTTGTTTCTTACAAATGATTTCCATATGGGTATTATCATCAAAAATTTACATCTACGATTGATCCCCTGTGTGTATTTCGTGTGCGTGTGTGTATCCCACGCCAGGAATATCAACATTTGTGATTACTTGCTTTCTATGAACCAGCAATTTTTGATACGTTTCTTGATAACAAATGGCTTGCTGAATCTTGCCTCCAACTGCCGTTTTCTTATGAACCCCATATCCTTCTTGCGAATATCATCATATCCATTTTCAATCCAATTTAATGCCGTTGTGGTTTTCAACACATTCAGTATACGGTGATGCTTTTGATTTGGTAGCCATTTCTTGATGATTTTGGGGTTTGATTTGATGGTCCAAGTTGTCTCATCATACACTGGTTGATCCAAATTCAAAAGTGGCTTTTTCTTTTGAAATTGAGACACCTTATCACTAATCATGGCGCTATTTTGGGTTTCAGAAACAAACATCTGCCGTGATACCGGAGCTTTGATCTCCACTTGCTGCTGTTCTTCTTCAATATCCATCAGTTCTTGATCTTCATCGCTCTCCGGTTTGTCGTCATTAGATGGTACTGTTGTATCATCAAGTGGTATATTGTGGTGCATCTCCTCTTGGCCTTTTTCTGACGGTGTGCTTGAATGTGGGTGGACGGTAGTTAAATCAACTGATGATGGATTTTCTATTTGTTTTAGCACGTCTAGATGCTGATCATCTTCATCACCAACATTATTTCCAGACAAACAAGCCTCTGGAACCAACCGCTGTTCTTGGATATAATCATTGCTACTGCTAATACTTGGACTTGTTTTAGCTGGTTGTGGTGCCTGTGAGATCTCTTCTTTTGATGCTGTATTCTCGTCAATTGCTGGTGGCATTTCGGTATCGGTTAAATCGTTTAATCCATCATCAATGTGGTTAGCAATAACAGGCAATTGTTGTAGCTTTTCCGCTATATCCTGATCTGCCATATAGTCGTCGTCACTGTATCCGTGCATAAAATCATTGTCCTGCTCCATGTCTTTGCCGTCTAGTTCCTCTGCTTCGCTATTCATCGGTTTGTCCGCAATTTCACTGATTGATGCTTTGCTCATGTCTCTAGTCTCTTCTTGGCCTGCATTGTGATTGCCGGTAGAGCTCTGGCTTGGTTCTTTTTGATGATTATGCTCTTCGTTCTTACTAGTGCCATTTGCAACTTGTTTCAATGATGTATCCTTCAGGGTGTCTATTGGCTTTTCAGATTCGTCATTGTCGAGTGCATCTGCAAGCTTATGGTTGGTCTCTCTCTCCTTAAATTCATCCTGATTGCCCGCCTCTAAACCATCCATGTTCTTTGTATACGTAGTGTCTGTTTTCTGATTTTTGAGTTGTTCAACAAGAATATCACTCTCATCTAACGGGGCCAGGTTGTCAGTTCCCAATTCAGAAGCACTTTCATCTGATGCTTCAGTAACAGGTGGTGTGCTTTCATTACTTGAACGAATATGCTTTCCTTTTGCCGTTGGAGGAACAAATGTCATATTGCTCAGATCCATTACCCAGTCATCCTTGTGCTTTTCTTTGAGCATGTCTTTGTAAGTTTTTGATTTCACTAAAGTGTCGCCATGTAGAGTCCTTTTTGGCTTTCCAATACTGACCGCAGGCATAATACTTCTCTGAAAATGTGAATCATTTCCGCCCCACAGCTCTGATAAAATGACTCTGTCGTGTTGTGATGGTGCTCGTTCGAGTAAGAGGTCGTCAATGGCACGATTGGAGGACGGCGCAACAAAGTCTGCATCAAGCACTGCTCGCCGTGGTAGCTTTCTGCTGCGTTTTTGCTTTGGCTTTGATAGTGAAGCGGTATCAGATGTCATAATTTACTTTGCAAAGTAAGGAAAAAAGTTCTTGCCTTTTTATTCTACGCCGAGCTTCCTTGTCGTTTGGCAATACCACATACGAGTCACCCAATAGTGATTTAAGGGTGCATAAATCTTCTTTTGATGTGCCGTAGAGCCATGAATTTGTAACACAATTAGAACCACAAGCTATCACAATGCCTGCAATGTTCAAACTCTAAGAAGCTGATGAGATGGGATGAAAGGAGTCAATTGACTGATCCAAGTACCTTGCGCATCAAGACCTGGGAAAGGATCAAGAAAGCTTGTAACATTCAAATTAGGTCTTGCCTATGGTAGACTAACTTGTTTCTTCATACGATGCTCTACATCTAGCGTCAACATTACTGTTTCCCAAGAAGAGGACTTTTTTGTGTCCCATGGCTATAGGGAAAATGATCAATTTTACAGATGTGACATTCCTTTGTATTAAACTGTATTCTTTATCCTTTCACTAGTGCTGTTGCTGTTGGCTCTTCGTTTTTTTCTAGCTCTACTAGCTATCAGGCAAGTTCAAGCACCAAGACTTGATTGATACATCATGGCAACCCATCAATTACACGCAAGATCATAAATGGCTAATTAGGCTAATTAGCACTGACTTTCAAAGGGTTGAAAATACCGCCTTGATTGACCTAGAACACCACCATTTCCCTTTAGTTACCCCCCTCTTTCTTTTCGTTATCACCTAAAAAAAAAAAATAGTGTCAATATGGGTTTAGCCTTGGAGAAATGCTGTTGCTTCATACCGCTTCGTATGGGCACTTTTATCATTGCGCTTTGGTTTTTCGTAAGTTGATATTTACAATCATTGCCATGGTGAAACTGATTGGCATCATGTAGATTGCTTACTTGTTTGACGCTGTAACGGGCTTCCTTGGTATCAATTGTAGGTTTCAATATTTAAAAGGCAAATCCAACGAGATACTTAATCACCAATGTAGCTATTATTGTGTATTCAGGACAGACAGCAAAAGCATGGTACTATATCAACCTGTTGTTCACAGTCTTAGTATTTGTGGGTGGTTTGTCTGGTATCATTGGGTCAATATTTGTACGGCTACCATCAATCTGTGTGTATTTATAGAATTGTCATTAATGTCACAAAATAGGCACAAAGAAAATCCGCCAGATTCTTTAGTATAGTTGTTTGGGTGTGTTGCTCATTGTCCTTTATCAAATACGTTATCTCTTTGGCTTTGATGGTTGTTTACCGTCAAAATATGATCAACACATGCATTCGATCTGGTATTGTTGGATTTGGAAACTCGCAAATTGGACTTGGCCCGACAACAATTTCCACCAACAGCTATTATTCACCTGTCAAGTATCCAAACACTATGAATGCGCATGCAACATCTGCTGAGGACTGCGAGCATTCGATTAAAATGTTGATCATCTTGTGGGGCGTTCTCATCTTTATCGTGCAAATGGTCCAGGTAAAAACGTTACTCTGAGAACCGAATTTTACTCTGATCCTAACAATCACTAAACCGTAGATTTACTTTGCATCTGTTGTTGGCGCTTACGCTACCAGACTTCGTAGCGGTGCTCGCCATCATAGACTGCATGATCAGCAAATCAAGGACTTTGAAGAATCAAGATTCCACATGTCAACCGTGTACTAAACATGTATCTTTTTTTCGTCTTTTTTCTTTTTTATATATATTTCTGTACATTTACATTTACCTAGCTTTGCGCTACACTCATTATTACCATGCCTCCTCCCGAGAGTAACAAATAAAATATCAGTAGACGGGTTTCTATTGATAACACATTCAATCAAATTCGATCTGCATTTTGTACATGGATAATTTGCTCTGCATTTAGTATCGATCAACAAAAATGTCTCGAGAGCTTGTTCCCTATTTGCATGAGTTTTGACATTCAAGCGTTGAAGCCATTGCAATCTACGTCACTGCTTCGCTGTTGGGCAACCGCTAAACAAGATTTTTTGTGATTTATTTTTCGTCTTTTCTTTCTTATATCTCAACCCACTGTTCTTTACTTCCATTATTCACAATAGTACAAAGTAGAAAATGAACCCTGCTCAACAAAACAAGGTTGACGTTAGTGTAAGTAACGAGAGACGACAGTAGGAAGATGCTTTGTTTCCAGCAAATGCCGAATACGTGTTTATGCCAAAAAAAAAAATAGTAATAATTTCTCACACATATATTATAGCAATTAAGTGAAGAGGAGAGAAAGCTATTCCGTATGTATGGTAAACTTCCTGACCGCAAAGATCTTTTGGGCCACAAGCTGAAGGTATTGTAGCATGGCATTACGATGATCGAGCAGTATCTGATGAATCATGTCGAATAGGAACGCAAATACTTTGATTCTGGCGATTATGCACTTTCAAAAGCTGGAAAAGAGCCTTTGGCAATAGGATCAGAACATCCTTCACCTGATACCATTCCTCACTCCAATCCCATCTCGTTGCCTGGATCTAGTCCCGTCAAGGAGAGCCCTTTGGTTTCAGAGTCTGATAAAGACGCTGCTAAACAGCAGTAAATATGTCTTTTGCGTCATGGCATTATGCATTGAATGTACGGAACACTCACTTATTCACCATTCTACTCACGCACATACACATTACAACAATCGAATCGACTCAATTATATCAATACTTTTGACTATTCCATTGTATTTCCACACGATTACAATATCAAAGACATCCTTTTCTCATCATATTACAAATATTTTTTTGTTGCGATAACATCTTTTCCCTTTTCTCTTCGATTTGACCACCCCTCTCCTTATCTTTTGCGATATCTTTATTATTAAAAAACACTTTAAGCGAAACTACTTGACAAATTTTAGATGTATTGCCCTGCCCAATTCTCGATGGGATACTTAAAGGGTTGCCTTCCGAAATTTACCTGAAGCTGCGCAGGGCCATCAGCACCTACGCTTGGGAAATAGTGGTGGCGAATGAGGCCTGAGAAAGCTTGTCCAACGACAATACCATTGAGAGTATATGAAACATTGCCAGTCTCAGGAGCATACAGACATCCAACAGTATCACCTACTGTCCAGCTAGGACCAAACGGTTGACCACCTGTGGCATCATCGCAAAACTTATGCCCATCATCGCTGTGGTAACCAACAGAAAATTTGTTCCAGCCCGGCATTCGAAAGATAGGGTAAGGTCTTGTGCAAAGACCAATGGCCATCACGACATCTGGGCCAGCTTGCTGTACTGTGATTTCGAAATAGTGCTGTGTCATAGTCTGATTTTCATATTGGTTTTGACCATTGTACTCGCCAATCTTTAAAAATGGATGAGATGCTAATGCGGTTACATCAAAATCCTCCAAGGGCCCACAGTTGGGATGGATTGCCGGCCAAAATCGAACAGTATCTGCCTGTTCCACGACGTAAGCAGGGTTTTGTGGGTTTGCTTTAATGTGTTTAAATAACTGATTGTTCTGAATATTGGTATCAATCCTAATAGTATTTATAAATCCTCTCTGTCCAATTTCTTGAGCTTGCATGATGGGAAAGGCATCTATTTGTGTCGAGAACGCTTGAACAAACATTTCACCTCGTTCAAACGAGTCGAATGAAGCATCATGGTATTTTCCAAGACGATACACTTGGTTATCTGGATCCATATTTGATTGAAAAGCATGGTCGTAACTTGGAGGCTCTTCTTCAAAGTTGTCGTTGTTGTTTTTCATTATTCAAGTGGAAAAAAAAGGCAAGTGAGGAATTGCTGAGCAGTAATTATCATGCCTTTTTGTAACCTTTGAAATGGAAATCCTGGATTTGCTTTTGAAAGTCATCTGGCAAGTATAAGCGCTGAGCAAGAGGTTACATTTTTTCAACATATTGGACATCACATATCCTGCGGGAGCAATAAATTCTACTTTGTTACTTTTGAGGTTCTGAAAGCTACCTTACAACGCAAATGTAATCGACGGCATTTATTGTGATGCTGTTATCGATTCAAATTCGTAATTTGGCGAAAGTATAAAGAAGGATTTAAAAGAAAAAAGAAAGAAACAGGTTGCAGAGTAGATATATGATTCACAAACCAGTACTGTAAAATCATGAAGGCACAGACGTGGCTGAACTATTCACAAATCTCAAGCAAGCTGTGGTCAGAATTACAACCAGCCAACTGCTCTTTACCAAAGAATAATTTGTGTACAAGCTGTTTGTCCTGCCAAATATCCTTCTCTTGTCGACTATCAAAGAACGGCTCTAATCTTGAGTAGCGCATTGAGCCAATAATAATCAAAGTAGTGTTGACAGTGTTTTATTAGCTTTATATACAATGTCATAATATATATAATAGGCACCACATAGCATTCCTGTAGGATTAGCAACTCAAAGCATCAATGATTGCTATACTGCTGTTGCCAAATTTCAATCCCCGCACAGCATTTCTTCGAGTCCTAAGAGCTGAATGTATGGTCCATTTGAGCATTTTTATCTTTCTATCGAAGATTTATCCAGAAACACTATATCCAATGTATTTCGCATAGTAATTGTCTCAAGTACTTGCTTGAATTCTCTATCGAATGGTGCTAATAACTTTTTTATGTTTTACCAAAAATATTTTCTAAATAAGGAAAAACAGAAAACGCGTTTTTAGTCGAAAACTCAATTTTCGCATAATTGATTATCCAAAATAACAATTTTATATGATGAATTGGACTCGTAGGTCCTTTTTCACTATGGCACATTATGGTTAAAAACTTCGTTTTTGGGGTGAAAAATGCGATTGTTTGATTTTTTACAATTTTTGCTTGCTACTACACATCCAAAAATGAGGACCTGGGTCGATTTGTCATGACCCAAAAAAATTTGAGATAAAGCATCAGCAAGTAACTACTAATTGAGAGCAATCGTTTGGTGCTATTCTGGAAGTGTAAAACAGCTTCTAACTCGACAAATCATTCGACAAGTGCTCTCAATGTAGACTGTGTTTTAGCATACTATTAAGTAGTAAGAGCGAATGTAAGTATGCTGTCTGCCCGTATTTGAATTGCATTCATTGATATACACTTGGAGTATAGCACAAGAGTCATATCGACTGTGCCAAGTAAAGTTATGGAGGTTTTAGCGCTGTTTGTGGCACTTTCTATTAAGGTGCTGCTCGTAATGAAGTATGGTGCATAAAGTAAAACCGTACAGAATGTAATTCTCAATTGCTGATAACGTATTTATGTAAAATAAAAATCGATACATTCAAAACTTCTAAAAGGGCTTCAAATTGCAACTTTTGTAGAGCAAAGATGCAATTAAAACAAATTTCATATAGAAGTTCGTACGCATGGTCGAACTGCGGCCATTATATTTGAGCATACATTCCTGGAAAAGATCTTTTCAGGTCAATATCCGTGACAAATACAATTGAGTCTCTACAATCATTGTGATTGATCCGCGGTGTTCATCAAAGAGATCAAGTCAATCAAAATCTCCTGCCAAAATACAGTGTTAAGTAAAAAAAGGAAAGGCAACATTGTCAAAAATTTTTGTCTACCATATACGAACAAAAATTTCTGATTTTAGTTTAAAATGGAAAGGAAGGGCTAGTATCACGGTTTCTAATTTCTTCCATTCTATGCACATCAGGCAGTAAAGTTCTCCGAAAAAAAAAAACTGGGTGCAATGCTTTCCAGCGAAAACATATAGACATGTGACAAGAGTCAAGTATATCGCAAGAGGGAGGATTGTTGTTGCATTACTGCAAACGTAAAATATATACCATATATCCTTTTCAGTGCTAGCATGTTTACACTCTCAAAAGTATGTGCCATGTTGTACATTACAACATCAATTTCGCTGATAAACACAGTATTCAAATCTTTTTTTAGCAGCTATTTATTTTTACATTATTATTAATTTCATTTAAACTTTGTTTTCGGCAAAAAGGCAAATTTACATAATCCAGAAACTTTCCAAGTGAAACTCCATCTTAATGATAAAGATGAAACAAAGATGGAATTATCTGATCTGGATGAATTGGACATATGAACATAATATATTTAAGAGAGAGATAGATAGATAGATAGAGATAGAGTAAGTAGCCATATATACATATAGAAACAGATAAAATTTAACAATTGAGATGGTGGTGGTGGTGGTGCTGCTGTTGTGATCCAGGGGGCGATGAGGGATTATGTGGGTGTTGGTGTTGTTGACCGAGATAAACACTCCAATCATTCCAATTCAAACTGGAGGGAACACTTATTGTTGCCGCCGTAGTCGCTGCTGCTGTTGTTACATGAGGTGAATTGGTATAATGAGGAAAGTTTAACTGCTGAGGTGGTGTTGGGTGTTCAAACATATTATTTGGGAATGAAGATGGTGCAGCAGATTCATGATCTGTTGCCGTTTGTGAGGGATAGAATGGTGTCGGTGTTAAGCCAGTTCTTGGAAGTATTTGATGTGATAAAAGCGTTGGACCTTGATCGTGGTGCTGCGGTTGGTGCTGTTGTAACATAGGATTAAATGGGATTATTGCTGTAGGTCGATTATACTTCATATTTTCTAAATCATAATCTTGATGATGGTATACTGTGGGGCCTCTGTTGTTTAAATCTGAAAAGGGTAAAAGTTGGTCTAATGCAGTTGTTTGTGCTCGCGACACATTATTGTTGTGGTGATGGTTGCGTTCGTGTAAATCAGATGTAATTCCACCAATAATACTTGTATTCATCATTCGTTGATACCAAGATGATTTCGGCATTGCAGCGTCATCCTCACAGCCTCTTATTATCTCGGTCGTACTAGATATTTGCTCGACTACCGGTTGATCATTTACGAAGCGTAATTCATTACCAACTGTGGGCTTTTTAGGCATGGTGGGGCTTATTTGTTGAGACAGACCATCATCTAGGATATGTTGATCCTCATCCTTGGATTCGTTCTCTAGCAAATTGTTGATATTGATTCCATTGATTGTGACCAGCATGACCAAAATATTGTGCGCTCTCTGCGCAGATGCAAGCTGATCATGTTGCTTCAAAAGGCCAATAGATCGTTGAAGTAACCGTAGTCGACGTAGTGAATCTCGATTCTTGATAGCAATTGCCAGGTGAATCAAGGAAGACTGAAACATGGAATAAACGAAACAGGTGGGTAAACAAAACGGTGCGTAGGAATCAGGGTCAGACATCAATGATTGCTTTTGTCGTATAATAACCGAAATATTGGCGGCTGCATTTTCACAAGCTTGTCGAGAATCGGCAGCAAGCACATCCAAGTCAATAGATCCTTGTATGTATGTCTTTTCTGTTGAGGAAAATTCGATGAACGGACGATGTAATAACAACATGACGGTATAGTACTGTAATAATAGATTCACTATATAGAGTAATCAAATTCCCATAATTATTAGCCAATAGTTGATTTTTAATCTATAAATGGACTTATTTACCTTTTTGTGCTTGAGACCAATTGGTCCCCTCTTCCGGTGTTTCATCAAGACTTGCCTTCCAGTTTTTGAGACGGCGGTCAAAGACGGCAAGGATAGTTGGGTCATCTAGGCCAGCGTTTGTATTTGAATGTTTTGATTTGGGAGCATATAATGCCTTCAGAATTCTGCCAAGAATTTCTGATAGTTTGATAAGTTTGATAAATGAGTGATAGATTGATGGTCCTGCAGGGGTTGTATTGTTGTTGTCATCGTAAACTTCGTGAGCGACTGGTAACTCGGTATCGAAATCACGATCCAAAATTGTCAATGGTTTTCCAGCTCTAGCACCCATAAGTCTATCCAGAACATAACAGGCGTAGAATACTCGATGTCTAGTTTCAATTTCTGAAGGAGGTAAATCCCAATTCGAACAGGATCGATGCAAGCCAATGTCTTGAGCCATTCGGATTGCCTTTCCCAAGGTATGCCATTGTACTGATTCAACGTCTGTTGTTTCGTCCATATCCAGATAGAGCGTCATCAGCAAGGCAGCTTGAACATGTCGAAGACGAGCGCGATAGAAATCTTGCAACTTCTGCATCACTTTTCTAAAATAAGTATCGGCATAAAGAGCCGCCTTTCTACTATTGAACAGCTTTGGGAAATGGCGTGATGCAAAGCGGAAAGCAACAGCTAGTATGGCCTGAGTCAATACGTTATTTGAAGGATTGAAAGAGGAGGGCTTCCTGACTTGTAGCGTTTCAAACCGAGTTCTATTTACTATCGGCAGAAATGTATGAATATGGCTAAAATAACTATATTTGTAATATTAATAAATCAATAAACAATAAGGTAGTAATGTTGCAATACGTACAGTTGGAATGCCTTTTCGATCAGTTTAGGCGAGGGCAGTGAAGTATCTACGGCTGCAGTTTGCTGAGGTTTCCAAATGTCTTTCTCATCAAAAATAGAACTGTTCAATGAAAAGCCCACATCTAATCTTGTATCTTTCTTTCCAGATGAACGAATAACAAGCAATTCGTTTTGAGACATCAGGCGCAACGCAACGTCTTCTCTTCCCGGCCATTGCACATACGGCTTTGATTTGAATAGATTGTGATCAATCAATTGCAAACCAGCAGAATGCCCGGTGTATTTAATAGAATCATAATCATCAAGATTAAGATTAGCCAATGTTTCCTCCATGCTATCATGATTTGAGGACTCTATTGAATCATCCTCTGTCAAATCTGCTTCTTCAATATCGTCATCTTCTTGTTGTTCTTCATCTTCTTCGTCTTCTTCGTCGTCATGGTTATGTTGATGGTTATGATCTCGATCTTTTTCACGATGCTTCAATAATTCCAGACGAAAATCATTTCTCTCGATATCTTTTATAGATGTTTTTGTTAAAGAAGTTAAGAGAGACTCCATTTTTTTGCATCTAATTTCAAGGTTTTCTACATAACTACAATATAAGATTAGAGCGAGTGATTTATATAATATATATATTCTAGGAACATAATTCTCACACACTGGGGGGACCTCTTTTTTTCCTAACAGTTAAAAATTCGCAATTGAATCCCCACTATAAAGCAGCAGAAAGATTAATATCTGAGAGAAGGATGTCAAAATATATATGCATTACCGCTTTGCAGTTTGAACAAGGTACAGTGTGGTCTGCATCGCATCGTGCCTTTCTTTTTCTGCAGAAATCACAGCTTCTTTTGGCTCGTGTTCGTTTCAATGGGATTGTGGTGTCTGTAGAGGTGCTATGATTGTACTGGCTCATTTGTGGACAAAATGGAATCAATGGAAAAACGAAAAAGAAAAAAAAAAGTGGAGTAAGAAAGAAGAAAATGTGTATAAAAAGAAAAATGTATTATTTTTATATAGATATATCAATATTGTTAAATTGGTTATTTTTGATTGGGTTATATATAGTTTAGAACACGTGCGGCTTTCTTGTCTTTTTTTTTTCTGTGATAATAAAACAATCGTAAATATTCTGCTCAATGAATGTGATGCATTTCAGATTGAAGTTGATGGATGAGTCTATTATAAACAGTTTGAAATACGATTGTCAATAACAGGAAAAG
The DNA here is from genome assembly GCA_037974945.1 of Mucor circinelloides. Lineage (NCBI taxonomy): Eukaryota > Fungi > Mucoromycota > Mucoromycetes > Mucorales > Mucoraceae > Mucor > Mucor circinelloides. The sequence goes on along the minus strand of JBBNAA010000005.1, from coordinate 1,605,911 downwards.
CGATTCCACATCGGGTGTTTGAAAACATACCTCAACATTTGGGCATTTTCTTCTTTACATTGTTGCACTTCTTGATGGAGCTGTTGATTCTCATTTTCCAATTTCTGGAGTTTGATGCCCTGGTCCTTCAATTTAGCCTATAGCACAAGAATATGTTGTCAGAATTTATTACTATATTAAGAAAGCTATTTCTCACCTCCGAAGATTCAAATTCAGCAGTAGACCAGCGGAGTTCCAACGTTTTTGAGTTCAGGTTTTCTTCCTTCTTTTGACATTCTGCATCAAGAGCTGCTAACTTTTGTTGGTAATCATGATTTAATTTTTCTATATCTTTTTGTTGCGACGTTGTAACCGTCTTTAATCTGTAAGAGAACCCTTCCAGCTCTTTGTCCTTCAAATCAAGTAATTGTTGGAATTGAGTCTGAAGCACGTTGATTTCTTTCTGATGTTGAGATACGATGGATTGGACCCGGCTATCGTCCGTCTTTTGGAAATGTCATATGGTGAATAAAGTTTCAACTTATTTTTTTTTTTTTTTTTTTTTTTGCTTACCTTTTCTTCTGTTGCTTCCTTAATTTCTTTATCTTTGACTTCTATCATTTTTTCATAGGCCACCTTGAGTGTACGTAATTCCTCATTACTATGATTGTATTGATTGGTCATATGATCCAGTTGGCTCTCTTTAGCTGTCAATTTGTCTGAAAGCACTTCAATTGCTTTTTGATGGTTCTCCAGCGTACTTTGCTTTTCTTGCTGCCATTTCAGTTGAATTGCTTCAATTTCCTGCTGCATTCTGTCGGTTATATCTTCATTGTCTTTGAGATATTTTGATTCATTTTCTGACTTCAATGCTGATAATTGTTGCTGGTAGTCCTGCTTGTTTGATTCTATCAACAACAAATTCTCTTTGATTTGGGATTCCAATTGATTCTTGATTTGGTTGTGCTCAGAAATTAATTTGTTCATTTGTGCTTCATAATCTTCTGCAATTTCGGTCTATTTTTGTTATAATTAGCAAGTCGTACAGCCATCTTTTTGTACCTGAATTTTTACCTCAACCTTGGATTTAATGGTCTCAAATTGCAATTCATGATCCTTTCGCAATTTCTCAATGACCTGTTCATGCTCCAAAGTAAGACTTCTCAACATATTGTCGTGATTTTCTTGCAACTCAGCCTACATAGTTTTCATGAGAATTTCCCGGTTACACATGCTCTTCTATAAATATACATTTGTACTTTTTACTGTTTTACCTTTAACTTTTCAGTGTTACCGATGGTTCTGGATTCCTGGCTCTCCTCCACTTGTTTCATTGCCTCTTTGTGTGAAGCATGAATTTCCTCAATATATGCTGAATGACTAGCAGCCAACTGATTTAGCACGCCTTGGTGCTCATCCTTCACCGCCTTGATTTCCTTGTCTAGAGTTGCTTTGTGAGTCTCTTTCGACTCATCAATCTCCTTTTGTAATGCTGTAATTGCTGCTTGATGTGTTTCATTTAAAGTTTGAATGGTTGCCAAATGGGTTTTCTTGAGCGTTTCAGTTTCAGTATCAAGATGCATCTTTAATTCATCACGTAAACTTAGTTCCTGATCCAGTGTAACCTTGTGTTCTGCTTGAACCGCTTGTACAGCCAACTTGTGTTCACTGGTGAGCTTATCAAGCGCTACAACGTGTAATGCTTGTACTTCCTCCATCTTTTGCTTGTGTTCATTTTCGAGCTGCTGGTTCAGTTCTCTTAATTGATTCAGTTCTTCATTATGCTTTTCGATAATTTGTGTCAACTCGCCGGAACCATCCTCTTTAAGAGCTTCCAGCTGCTTCAACGCGTCTTGATGTTTGGCTTCCAATGTTTCTAACGCTCGACGTTGCGTTTCAATCTGCTCGCTGGATACTTTTTCCGCTTGCAATAACGCGTCAGTTTTAACGTTTATTTCAGCTTGAATTGCTTCCATTTCCTGATCGTGTTTGGATTGGAGTGCTTGAATATCAGCTTCATGGCGACCTTCTAGAGCAATCTTCTCAGATTCGTATTCGGCTTTCGATTCATCAATAGCAGCCTGCACACGCTTCTCCAGTTCCTCTTCGAAGTTCTTCATCAAAATGTCGTGTTCTTGCTTGAGTTCATCAATGGCGGCAGCATGTGATTTATTCAGTTCTTCTGCATGAACCTCTCTTTGGCTAGCGTGCTCCTTGGTTACATTTTCTACATGTTCAGAATGCTGTAACTTTAAATCAGAAATTTCCTTTTCAAATTTAGCAGTAACTTCAGTCATTTGGTCACCATTTGCAGATGCAACTCTCAACTTGGTATTTAGGTCATTCAGCTCTTCGCTATGGGACTTCTTCAATTCATTGATAGTGGTTTCAAAGTCTTGCTTGGTCTTGGATTCCAACTCGAGTAACTGCTGTTGATGCTTTTCGGCCAACTCTCTCAATGCTGTCTCATGCTTCTCATTCACAGCTTCCATTTGTTGGGATAAATCACTCGACACTTCCTTGTTTGTAGTAGTAAGAGCCTCCTGTAACTGAACACTGTGCTTTTCTAACAGTTGTGTGAGCGCTTCTTGATGAGTGGACTTCAGCTCGCCTAATGCCTGTTGATGCTTGGCTTCAACTGATTCACGCTCGCGATCTCTTTGTAGAATATTATCTCGCTTCATCTCATTGATCTTGGATTCATGTTCTGCCAAAAGACGAGTGATCTCAGCTTGATGGACCTCCTTCAAGGCGTCTTCCACATCCTTGCGAATAGTTTCCAGATGACTATCTCTTTCAGATACTAGTTCATCCACCTTTTTTTGATGCTCTTGTGCAATAGCAGCTTGCTTTTCAATTTCGGCTTTCAATTCAGATTCTAATTGCTCCATACGACTAGAATGATGGCTTTGGAGTTGTTCGATGGCTTGGTTATGGCTGGCAGTCAGTTGCTCAATCTTGGTTTCAAATTCTTCTCGTACTTGACGTTCAGTTTCAGAGCGAGCATTTGCAACAGTGGTATTCTTTACTTCTTTAATAGCGTTAGCATGGCTTTCAGCAAGATCTTGAAGCTCTTGGGCATGTGCAGTCTTGAGTTTCTCTATGTCCAATTTAATCTCATCTTGGCTCTGAGAGCTCTGTTGCTGCAAAGCCTCAGCATGTGCAGATTGGAGTTCGTTCAATTTGATTTCATATTCCGCCTCGACACGGATCTAATAGAATTAACATGGTTAACAAAATGAAATGTTTTCAGTACACGCACTGAGCATTTACCTTTTCATTCTCTTTAGCTTCTTGCACAAGCTGCTCATATTGAATTTTCAGTGCAGTGCGCTCTTCCTCCCCGCTAGACTTTAATAACTCAATCTCCTTTTGAATACGAGCCTGCTCTTCCTTTGCAGCATTCAAAATTGATTCATGCTCGGATCTTGCAGTAGCTAGTTCCTTTTCAAAATCTTCACGGCATAATTGCTAATGATTTGGTCAGTGCCCCATCTGAAATATCCCGCTCAACTGTAACCAACCTCAGCTTCCGATCGAACTCTCTTGATTTCTGCTTCATCTATTGCTGCTTGCACTTGCTCAATTTCAGCTTTGTGAAGTGATTTAACGCTCTCGAGCTCTTTTTCATGATTTGCCTTTAATGCATTAATCTCCTCCTATTTCGTCGTGTTAATAAGCTGCTACTATTGTAAAAAATACGCAAGATTTGTACCTTCAATCCAGCAGAAATTTCGTCTTTTTGTGCTTGGTGAGTCAATGCAAGTTCTTCTAACTGACGAGCTGATTCCTCTTTTAGCTGAGCTATTTCAGCTTGGAGCTCTGCTTTGGATTCAGCAGAAGCAGACTCTAGGTGCTCAATTTTAGCCAACAATTCAGCTTTCTGATCTTCGAGTAATTTCTCTGCGTCCAAATCAGGTTCTTCCAGTTGTTTTAATGTCTCCTGTAATTTGCTCAACTGTTCCTCGTAATCTTCTTTCATTGATGCAATCTGGTTTGCATGTTGTTCGTTCAGCTGATTGCTGAATCCAGTCATACGCGTCTGATGAGACTTGTGCATGTCCTACAGTTTAAATCAACTCGAGCAATCAATTTCTAGTCATAATCGAAAGTCATGATTCCAGGTTTTTTTATTACCTGAATACTATCACGAAGTTCATCCATATCCTTTCTAAGACGAGCCATTTCCGATTCTTTTTCAACAATACGATCAGCCAACTCTCTCTTTTCAGATTCCAGTTTCTCACGCAATGTTTCCATTTGATCTCTCAACAGTTCTTCGGCCTCTTCCTGCTGTCTGGTCAATGCAGCCCTTTCTTCTTCCAACTGAACGGCTGCTTCCTTCTGTTTCTCCAAGGCTTCATCGCGAGATCTCTCAACTTGTTGCAGCTGATCCTTCAATTCCACTATTGCTTCTTCGGCTTCAGCAATAGCTCTGCTGCTATCATCGTTGCTTCCGCCAGCGTAGTCTGAATTGGTGTTATTATTAGTAGCACTGCTACTATTATTGCTCTCATCTTCCAAATCCTCAGGGGTTGCTAAACCTGTTTCGATCTTCTCTAATCTTTCCTTGAGTGAGCTCAAATCAGCATCTTTGCTGTCAATCAAAGCTTGCTTTTCAGCCAATAATGCTTCCAGTTCTTCTTGCTACTCAAACATTAGATCAATCGATTTGCTCATCATGTCATATTTGTATCTAATTAATTTACCTTGACTTTATAAGCCTTCAACTCCGCAGCCATCTCGGCAGATTTGGCAGCATTGGCAGTTGTTGTTGTAGAGGATGGTGAGGCGGATGATCTACCGGTTGTACCTGATGAAGCAACCGAAGGTGTACGGCGAACGGGAGTAGTAGATGTGCCTGAAGCTGCAGTGCGAACGGAACGAACAGTTGACGCGGTAGGAGAAGTTACTTTTGCTCTACCATTTGCCATTGAACTAGTGGTTGAACGTACTGAAGGAACAGTTGTCTTTCGCGTAAGAGAGGGGCTTGCAGTTGAGGCGGCTGCAGTGGATGTGCTTGACGCTACTGACGTTCTTCTGGTCACTCCTGGAGTAGCAGTTGCTCTGGTTGTAGACGCAGTTCTAGTAGCTGTACTGCCAGTTACAGGAGTCTTTGATGCTCGCACAGAGCTTGCAGTTGGTTTGGCAGCAGTTGAGCGAACAGGTGAAGCCGTTGCTGATTTAGCTGTAGCAGTCTTGGAGGCTGTAACAGGAGTTTTGGAAGCTCTCACTGAGCTTGTAGACGAAGGTGTGGTTGATGTAGCAGGTCTCTTGCTAGTTCCTGCGAGACCAGCAGCTGCCAATGAGGACATTCTGCTTTTTACACTTGGAGGGGATGATTCCGTCATGATTAACGTGTAAAGAAAAAGAGAAAAACAAAGAGTAAAATTAAATGGGGTAAGCCTTATAAACTCATTAAACACGATGTAGGACACTAAATAATTTTATATTGCCTTCCTTGGAGTACAAAATTTAAGTTGTAAGGGTGCGTCGGATGATTTACCAAAAGGTTAAAAGATGGCCAATGACACTATATGTTCCCTGTGCTATGAATACTAGTTACTGTACTCTATCGCTGCAAAAGGTCACCTGAAATCTATTGTTCTTTCAAAAACAACAGCTGCTGATACCAAATGTTTGTTATGCTCCCAATGTACTATGATTTTTACTGTCATCGCCGTATCTACGTAACACAGTGTGCACATCTTTCTTATTTCGCCTTGACGGTGTAGGGTACTGAAGAGTCATCCACAGTTTATATTTACTTGTCTTGTGATGTTTAAATCAGCAAAGTTTATAGAGCTTTGTTGTACCCGTAACTAGATAAAAGTCGTTGATTATAGGTGATGTCGACAGAGTCTGCACGCTAACATCTCAGTGTCACTATATTTTAAGATGCCTACATGGTCAATCATCGCTTTCTTATGCGAGACGACATTGCTTTAAACACAAAAACCACGCGTTTAGTTGATAACAATATACACGATCGTGGAAAATTTGGTCAGAAGCTACAGTTACGTGGATACATCGTACTTTTATGAAAACAGCGGTGCAAAATTGATTCAAAAACGGTGCTTCAACTTTGTGATTCATGGATGCCCCTTCCGAGAGTACAGAACGAAAGGCTACTACAACATTTTCTTTGAAGAGTTCTCAGTCTACAAACTCCTTCAACGCCATTCCAGGGATCCATCAGGCAATTAAAGTACGATAATGATGTAGAACGGCGATTCAAGTGCATTCAGGGGTACGGCTTTTGGACACATCATGGAAAAGCATGCTAACGGATCAAAATATTGATCTGTTCACCACAATTTTTTAAAAATAATAATCAGAAGCAGTTTAATAAAAAAGCATGCACAAAAGATATTTTATTCAAAATTAGCTTTTATAAGATGGAATTGATTTCATGGAATTTAATCGAAGAGACCGAAACCCATATCATCATCCTCCTCCTCAGATTCTTCAGCAGCGGCCTCAGCAGCGGGAGCAGAAGAGGTCTCAGCAGCAACGGGGGCAGCAACAGCGAAAGCCTCGGGGTTAGCGATGAATTCCTTGATTTGCTCAGAACCGGGGAAGGTGTAGTCGGAGGCAACAGAGACAGCCAACAAGTTCTTGTAACCGTTGATAACGGAGTGAGGAACGGAAGCCAAGGTAGGGTAACCGACAGCAAGAGAGATGGAGGCAATCTCACGGATAGCAGCCAACAAGTTGGCAACCAATTGAGACTCTTCAACATCGAGAACATCAGCAGAGAAGAGAGATCCAGCATCGTAGACTTGAACAACACCCATACCGTAAGTGAAGGGAGAGATGTTCAACATGTTCAAAAGAACAGCCTCGGAAGGACCGACCTTGGAGCCAGATTGAACGAGCTTGACATCAGAGACGATTTCAATGGTACCACGAGCAATCTTGGTTGGGATACCGAGAGCTTGGAAGAAAGAGGTCTTTCCGGGTTCCATACCAGTGTTACCACCGGGAACGATAACATCAGCAGGAGCAACGGCACCAGCACGAGCAGGAGCAGCAACACGGTTGGAGACGATCTTTTCACGGATATCCTTGAGGTCACCGTTGGTGAAAACGAAACCAATGTTACCCTTAACGAAGTTAAGAAGCTTCTCGAGTTCGGGACGCTCACCGATCATACCCTTCAAGGCACGACGAACCATGGTGTTCTTACCCATAAGAACAACAGCTTCACCACGGAGGGAGAAACGAATTTGATGCATTTGGTTGGAACTGACATTGTCAACGTTGACAATGAAGATGGATTGGTAGGTATCCAAGTAGTTGGTGAGCTTTTGGAAGTAAAGGGCCTTGTTTTCTCTCTTCGACATGTTGATGATTACTGTTCGAGGACTTTTTTAAAGAACTATTTACGATTGATATCAATTAGTATTCATGACGGATGGATGGATGCATGAGCATAATTTACCTGGCAGGTAGAGGAAGAGTCAATTGTTTGCAAATACAATTAAATCTTATATCCTCGACACTGATCTGTGACTCGGACAAAGCACTCTTGACAGTGTAGGTGCGGGCAGCGTTCGGTGGATTAGGGCGAGTGTCAAAATGCATTGTAGTCCCGGCTGTGATTTGGCCCCCCAGCAAGCAAATTTATCTTCTCCTTGATACCGTACATATAATAAAAGATGCAGTTCTTGACAAGATCCATTGCGAGAAACAACAGCTTGGTCTCAAGCGTATCATTCAATGCTTGTAAATCGAGATATCACTATCCAATAATTGCACAATTTCATACGGCCATACCATGCTATACAGAGGAGGATTATGCTAGAAAAGGCTCAGTGCAATACAAGCTGCGAGGAAAAGTAAGACGACCACTGATTTACTATACATGATCTAGATATTTAACATCTCCATTTAATTACTTAGGGAAGACAATTTGTCGATTTCATTCGAGTCAAAGCAAGAGGAGGTGATGGCGGTGATGGTTGTGTGTCATTTCAACGAGAAAAATACCTTGCTAAAGGCCCGCCTAATGGTGGAAATGGTGGTCGAGGTGGTAATGTTATTATTCGAGCAACATCAGACGAAAGCACGCTCAAGAGAATGGGCCGTATGTGCACTGCAAAGCGAGGACAAAATGGCCTTGGTGCCGGAAGACATGGTACTATGGGCGAACATCTAGTAATTGAAGTACCCGTAGGAACTGTAGTCAGAGAGGTTACTCGAGATGCAGAGGAGGAGGCGATAGAAGCAGAGTTGACAGCAGAGGAGGAGCAAGAACAACGTGAAGCCCGCTGGGTCCTCTATCCTAGAGCTGAACAAGACAATGCTCCAGAAGGTCGAGTTAACTTTTTCAAACAAGCTGAGAGACTGATGGATGAAGAGGATCGTTATTATCGTTGGCGTCTCCGCACAGAAAAGAGAGACAATATCTATGTAGATTTGACAGAGCACAATCAAGAGTTTGTATTGTGTCGTGGCGGCGCTGGTGGTTATGGTAATCCCCATTTCTTAACAACAGAGAATCGATCACCCAAGTGGGCAACTCGTGGACGTAAAGGCGAAGTTCGAGAGGTGGAACTGGAGCTCAAGACAATTGCAGATATTGGTTTGGTAGGTCTTCCGAATGCTGGTAAATCAACATTGTTGAGTTCCATATCCAATGCACATCCCAAGCAAGCAGACTACGCTTTTACTACCCTGCATCCATTTGTGGGCACTGTTGACTATGCGGATCAATACCAATTGACAGTTGCTGACATTCCTGGCTTGATTCAAGGAGCTCACCGCAATGTTGGCTTGGGTCATGCTTTCCTCAGACATGTGGAGCGTGCAAAAATTTTGGTTTACGTTATTGATGTGAGCGGCCCTTCACCGTTTGATGATTTGAAAACATTACAATACGAATTGGAGGCTTACAGACCTGGTCTCACAAAACGTCAATCTTTGATCGTCGCTAACAAGGCGGATAAAGTCGGTACAGCTAAAGAAAACCTGGCTAAACTCCAAAAACAAGTAGGCTCCTCTATCCCAATCGTTCCTGTTTCTGCAAAATACGAGAAGAATGTGCTCAAATTGACATCTGTTCTGCGAAAAGAAGTAGAGCGCATCCGTATTGAGGAAGAAAAGATCAAAAAAGCGAAATTGAAGGAATTGGATGATGAACTCGACGATGGAGAGGATATCTAAAGCATGTACATACACAATAAAATTTCCATTTGTTCAGCCAAACTGTCATCTGCATTTGTTCGTCCTTCCTTTACTGATTCAACTCTATGCTTCCATTGATTTTAAATCAAATTATTGCTGATTTTTATTACATTTGGTAGATATAATCTGTTCTCATATAGATATTTATTGTGTTGCTGCAAGTTCTTCTGCGCGTGCTCTGTTCTTGATCATAGTCTCCTTCTTGGAGGCAATAAGAGCTGTTTGTCTTTCTTGTAAGTTGTAGAGGAAATATCCAGCTGAACCGAAAACAGCAGCAGCTAAAGCATGGCTGCTAGGGTCTGCCAACATAAAGAATGGTTAATTGATTGCAAAAGACGGTAAAAAGCTATGACTTACTAGAGAAAACAGGACGCTTTTGGAGACCAAGAGCATATGAACGGACAAGAACACCAAAGGCAGCAAAGCCAGAAACACTACCGAGCAAACTCATGATGATTATTGAATTTATAAAGAGTGGGGAGAGTAAGAGAGAGATGTTTGAACAACATAGTCTTTTGCTCGGCTCTTCTGGCTTTACCCCACCACCCACCCCGAATTCCCCTAGTCCTCACCATTCAATTTTTAATATGTCATCACTCGGAATCTCAAGAACTTGCCAAATCAAGAAGAAATGGGTTCAAATAAGCTTGTATGAAATCTTTAATAACGTTTTTGTAAATTGGATGAACACGCTTTTAGCTGTTCCTTGAGGCAATTCGTGATTGATACTAATAGATCAAATCTGCGATAAAGAGTGGAAATGCGCTTCAAGTGTGATGAAATGAACGTATGATTACAGTACCAAACCTTTCGGCGACGCTAGACGTCTTGTTATACTCTCTATTCTTCAAGCGATTCCTGAATTAATATAAAAATTTTATACAACATAGAGTGGGCTCAAGGCATATGTCTTGAACAAGTTTTGGGTGAGCTATAGCTGCTGATGGGCTTGCCAAAACTCTTGAAAAACTGGCATACATCTGACATCCAGGTTCTGCTTCCCTTTCTGATAGTTTAATCGATAATAAGGTGTTAACGTTCATAAAAGCAAACCAAGTATGCTTTTAACTTTGAAGAGCATTTTACATTAGGCATGTAGCCGCACTTTGTAGTTGAGAGTGTACTAGATTTATTCTGCAATGAGATTTTACATAGCTAATTATTTATTTTTCTTACCAGATGGCTCGTACATTGTGCAACATGACAAATCGCTTAATAGCTAATTTTCTTATTTACGGAGCGTGCTCATGCTCAATGTCTGCTGTTTGTATCTAGCTAGAAGTGTAGTAAGAGTGCTTGCAATCCGTCGAACGAAAAAGCTACACCTTGTTCTGAACAATGGTAGGGCGGTAGGAAGGAAATGTGGAATCCGAGTCGAACCCAGCAGCCATAATTGTGGTCTGATTGATGCTCTTATCCCTAACGGGTAAATAAACACAAATGGTATAGAGGCTTTCCTTTCATTTTACTTCAATGTATGAATTGAATTGAGCTTTACTTGATTGAGAACAAACTATCTCTCAAAAAGAATGTTAACAATAAAAATCAAGGACCTGAGAAATCCCTTCTTTTTCCTTGCACAGAAATAATTTCATCTCCTATCTCTTATTACATACAAACAGACTTTGATCGAGACCATCGTTTTACTTTCTACAATCGAGTACACTGATCCCCAGGCCATTTTTCTTTTTTTATCCCATATACATTATTTTTCGCGGGGAACTAATAGCACAAACTTTACTCCCTTTTTTCCTTGCTCTTCCACTTTTCTCTTTTTCTTTTTCAATAGTACCAAGTCTTCCCCTTTCTTTCACTTTTCTCATTTGTACTTGAAATAGTACAGTGCTTCACCTTTTCCCTTGAATAATGAGTCTATCAAAGCAATATTTGATACTATTCCTAGCATATTTAATTACTATTGTACTAGCACAGACCACTATTAATGCTACCGAAATCAACAGTGCTACTGCCACTTCCACTGAAAATTTAATTAGCAGTAGCATCTCATCAACATTGCTTCCTTCCTCATCACTGTCATCCACTACTTCTCCATCTCCCTCATCTGTCATCTCAAGCATCACACCTACCTCTCTTTCATCATCTATTGCCTCTGATCCCCCCTCATCATCCACTAATACTAATGTAAATGCAGTACCCACTGTGCAGGGCACAGGCTGGAACTCAAATGAGAATGAACAAGCCAAAGACCAGCAGAGCTGGCTTAGACAAAACAATAGATTTGTGTTTGTCATCTTTGTTGGCCTTGTCGTAGTTGCTATTTTGATCTGGTATATAGTCAGGAGCATTAAAGGAATGCGTAAAAGACTCGAGCAAGAGAATGAAGCCCAATTATACATGATGCAGCAAGCCTCTGCTCCTCAACAGCATCAATCACCGCCTCGCAATGATCGTGTCATTCCAGAACTGACACAGTCTCCACCTCCAGCCTATAAAACAGAAGAGAATACGCCTGTGCATCAAGCGACAGACCACCGTTAATAAATAATAGCATAATCTTTCAGGAATCTCCCTAGAACATCTCTAAACTTATCTTCCCCTTTATTTTTACTCCCATGTCGAATAGATGGAACAAATGTATTATATATATAAACTTTTTCTTTCTTTCAAAAATACGACAATGGACTAATAGCTGTGTATTGTGCAATGAGTTTATTTTGTGATCACCAAACGATTTATTGTGGAACCAGCGGTCCGATAAACCTGTGAAGTAATTTATTTGAATGCTCCCCGGTCAATGGGCAATTAAAGAGGGTGTACTCCCATCAAAAAGTTGCTTTGCATCTAGTTCTTGGGAACTGATGCTATGCTCTATGGCTATCTGCTTGATTTGGCATGATGCATTGATAATCAAACGAAAAATACAACAAAAAGGCAACGCTGTTTAAGAGAGCATGAAACCAATACAACAGCAATTACGAATTGCTCTATTTATAGCTATTATATATCTTTTCAGTGGTTGAATTCTGCAACCTACCGTGATACCGTAGCTGTTCAAACACAAGGATCGACATCAATAGTGATGTGCATGAGTAGAAGAAACCGGTTGGTGTATGAATACACATGTCATCTGAAGAATAACACTCGCATTTCGGTATTTCTTTTTGCCCAGTTACCAACTACTCTTCACAGAACTGTAATTATTTACACCAAATAGCCAATAATCAAACACAGTGCGCAATCAACGATTAGTCGATAGTATTTAATGATGATTGAAAGGATTCTACTTCGTTCCTCTCCAAAGATGGTCGGCTTAGGGAGAACGACTACAATCTTGGCTAATGCATTGAGCCAATAATGATCATCAAGTAACGCTTATAGTACCTTAACAGCTTCATATATAATGGTTCTTACGGATAGTTAGCACCATATGGTATTTGTGCAGGATCAACTGATGAAAACATCATAACCAGGCAATTTATATTACCAGTAATAGTAGTAGTAACGACGGAGTTCAAACGCATTTTCTCTTCTTCCTCGCAACGTCAAAAAAATGAAGTAGATATATTAAGAAAAATTTTTTTTGGCATTTTTGCCTAATTCGACTATATAAGCTGTGTCCGACGCACCTTACTTTCTAATACATTTATATGTAACCTTCGACGACGCATCTAATGGTACTAATCATATTTAACTCTTTAAATAAAAATATGGAGCAATGCTCAAACATACAAAAAGTGATTTATCGCCGTAATCACGAGATTTTACATCCAAAGGTCTCACAAAAGAGATTTCAGATGTTGCCCTGGATCACTAGAATCAATTTGATATTATACACATCATAGCAAAAGTCTTCATTTTTAAGGTCAAAAACGCGACCAACTGATATTGGATGTTTCTGTAAAGGGGTACCTCATGGTTTTTGGGCTGTCTTCATCGATGTTTTTTTGGACCCAAAAAAATTGAGAAAATGGATCAGTAGGTAACTGCTAGGCGAGAGTAAATGTTTAGTGCTATTCTGATGGCCTAAAACAGCTTCTAGCTCGAGAAATCGCTCGTTGAATGCATCCAATTTTGGCTGGGTTCAGCATACTGTTGAGCAGTAAGAGCTAATGTCAGCATGTTGTCAGCCTGTAGGTGAATTGCACTCATTGATGTGGATTTGGAGCATCGTAGGAGGTTTATATTTACAGCTAAAAGTAAAGTTATGGAGGCTTTAGTGTATTTTATGGGAGTAATTGTATATTTGAGCGCCTAGATTGCAGTTTTGTCATAGCATCGAAGAACCAAAACTACATGCGCATTGTGGTACTAATATATGCAATCCTATTTTAACAATTTTCCACTCACATCTGTTATAAATGTAGCTTCAGCATATACACGTTATGCACATGAATTCATTCTGTATACGATTGATTCTATTGATACAACATTTCACAGCAGATAGTTAAAGCGGATCAAAACTACTGCACATTTGCAAGGAGTAGTTCCGATAATGTAGAATGTTAAAATCATGCGACTAGCAGAAATTGACAGTATAGAAAGTGATAATTGTACACAGAATAGAAATGATATACTGTGTAGTTATGTGTGGAGTACAATTGTGTGAAAAGTAGTCGATAGTTGAGCGATACCCTTCGCATTTAATATTCACTAACGTAGCCGTAGTAGTTCAAAATTCATAATGATGCTGTGGTAAACCCCCAAACACGATCAATTTCATTGAGGCTCTTTTTCCTGTAGCTGCAAACATCTAATTCTAGCCAAGTTTGATGCCTTGAAGTGTTCCTGTTTGTTATCAAAACACATGTATTTATTTGCCGCATTGACATCAAAAGTAAAGGGTTTTCCTAGACTTACCAATACAAGGCTAACGTATTTGAGTATTGCCAAAACAAAGAATAACATTTCGTCCGATTGGAAACGTTCTTTAGCTTTGTTTTCCACTTTGATCTGCCAGTAGTTTGCGACCTTCCACTCTTGTTTGCACTGCTAAAGATCATGCCGCATTTACGGACCGATCGTCCGGCTAGTTTTACATATTTGTAACATTGACATAACATATCAATATATTTTTGCTTGTAAATCATCGCTTTAGTAATATACAACTAATACAGAATGCGAAAACCCAATTGCACTGCATCTTAACAACTAGTTTTACATGAATTCCTTACGTTGCTTTGATGATATCGTCCATATCCAAGCAAGAAAGCACATCTTTCTCCCCCCGGGCTTTCAATGTACGTGACTCTTTTGCTTCTTGAACAGATTCATCAAATACAATAATCGCTTTCGTGCCTCCATTGATCCCTCCTCTTACCACATACATATTTTGCACGTATGTAGTAGCATCCATCCATCCATCCATCAAACGACAATCATCGTAATCTAACATATATCTTGTATAGTATGTCTGCCGAACTTGCTGTCGTCTACGCTGCTCTCATCCTTGAGGATGACAACGTCGAAATCACCGTAAGTTATCTACATCTCATCTACTTTGGAGAGCAATCATGATTGATGATGTATATGGATTATAGGCCGATAAGCTCCAAACCCTCGTTGCTGCTGCTGGTGTTGAGGTTGAGCCTATCTGGTTCTCCCTCTATGCTAAGGCCCTCGCTGGTCAAGACCTCAAGGCCCTTCTTTTGAATGTTGGTGCTCCTGGTTCCGGTCCCGCTGTCTCTGCTGGTGCCGCTGCTGGTGGTGCTGCTGATGCTCCCGCTGAGGAGGAGAAGGTTGAAGAGAAGGAAGAGTCTGATGACGATATGGGTTTCGGTAAGTTGATATTGGTTGTGAAGGATCTAGCATTACCATTCTAATGCACTATGTTTTTCTGATGTAGGTCTCTTTGATTAAATTGTTTAATCATCTTATTTTTTCAATAAAATCCTTTACAATTCGCACGGATAACTCGTTGCGCAATCAAAGAAAATATAGCATATTGTATCATAGTAGTTTGTTGTGGTTACGTTTATTTTAACTTGAGGAAATTGGGATTTGAAACGAAACATTTAGAGCTGGCCTGCTCTGCGAAGCGTACGTCTGTTCTCCATCTGTGTTGAACGCATTAGATTTAGCATTTGCATAGTCAAATAACTATTGAAGATGTCCTACCCATTTCTTTTTGCATTCCTTGTATTGCATGAAATAATAATCGCACTGTCTTTTGTCGTAATTGTTTTCGTCCAGACATTTCATACTGGCTTTTTCTTCCAATGCACAAGGGTTCATGTATTTGGTGGTTTCTTTAGCCTTGAATTTGTCGTTAAAGTCTTTGGGTGTTGATGGCTCCTCAAATTCAGGCTTTGGTGGTGGTGGTGGAGGCTTTGTGAGGGGCATGGTACAGGTTTACTACTTTTGTGGGTATTCGTAAAAAAAGAGAAACAGAGAAACTAATCAAGTGTGAGATGTAAATACGGTAGCAACCCTGCCACCCATCCCATCCATCATCATCGGAGATAGAATATACCACACAACATGATGTATGCTGAATGACAGATCAACATAATTCTAGCGTTTTATTGAGTAAATCAATAGGCTCAAGCGATCCTTGGAGGATGGCTCAATTAAGCGAGTGATGGATTTAATGGAAAGCATTTTTTATATATAGAAAGTGTCATTCAATGTACAGACATCATCCAGCAATGTGTTGCTTGAAGCGCATTGTTAGTGAACCTACTCCACAGCAGCATACAAATGTGTCCCTAAATGTGATGCTAGCCCTTTGGGATGCCTTTGATGCTTTATTTCGAGGATTTATGCCGTTTTTCGTGACCTTTACGGTATCAATTTATGGAAATCATTTCGTGAAGGAAGCCACTAGTTGACATGAAAAGGATTGGAGGTCACAATGTCAATTACTAGAACCATAAAAAAAGTTTCAATTCCTCACTCTTTGACAGTTATAGCAACACACTATGGTAAAAGCATATCTTCGCTATGAAGCCCTAGCATCGTTTGGTGTTATTGCTTCTACGCTCGCCAACATTATTTATGATCACACTGGAAAAATCGCAATTGCTCCTGCCCTTGAAGAAGTTATTTTATGGGATCTCAAAAAGGGTGTCGAGGTAGGTTCTCTATTGTACTGTTATGGTCGAGGTTTACTGAATGTAAACATCTAGGTTGGCAAATGGAGAGAGTTTGGAAATAAATCAGAAGTTACATGTATTGCCAAGAGTCCAAACAACAAAGATTTTGCAGTTGGGTAATGTAAAGCGATCTTGAAACTTTCAAATCACATTTATTAATATATGGATAGTTATGGTGATGGTACAATTCGTATCTGGAATATTCAATCCAACACATCTACAGTGACATTGAGTGGTCATCGCGCTGCTGTTACTGCCTTAGCATTTGATAATGATGGAACCCGTCTTGCGTCCGGATCAAGAGATACAGATCTTATTATTTGGGATATCATTTCAGAATCTGGTTTATATCGTCTCAAGGGCCACAAGGATCAAATCACTTGTTTGGCTTTCTTGGATCCCAAGAAGATTGATGACGAAACTGACGTTGGCGTCTCTAACGAAGGTTATGTACTTTCATCCTCTAAAGACACATTGATCAAATTATGGGATTTATCAGCACAATATTGTCGAGAAACACTGGTTGGTCACAGAAGTGAAGTTTGGTCATTTGCTGTATCCAAGGATCAGAAAGTCATCATTTCCGGTGGTGCAGAAGCTCAACTCAAAGCTTGGAAGATTGATTGGAAGATTTTAGGCTTATCTTTAGAGGAACTTGGACAAGAAGACCAAATGCAAGTTGACAGCACTACACCTGCTACATTACAAAAGGCCATCAATGTATATGGTCAAATCCCTCGTCAATCACGTGATCGTATTGTCACTATTCAATTCCACCCATCTGGCAAATTTGTGGGTGTTCAAGCCAACGACAAATCAGTAGAGCTTTACAAATTGCGTGATCATGAAAGTATTCGCAAAAAGATCCAACGTAGAAAGAAGAGAGCAAGAGAGAAGGGAAAGGATGAAGCTGAAATCAGTAACGAAATCGAGGCTGAAGACGAATTTACATCAGAATGCTTGGTTCGCACACCCGCCAAGGTTCGTAGCTTTGACTTTGCTCCAGTTGCAGATGTTGAAAAAGCTGGCGAGATTCAAATTGTCGCTTCTTTGAGCAATAATACCATTGAGGCATACACTGTCCCTATTACACATGAAAAGAAGGAAGAGGCAGAAGCATCACGTTTATATTCCATCGATGTTCCTGGCCATAGATCAGATATCCGTACTTTGGCTCTTAGTAGCGACGATGAATTATTGGCTTCAGCATCCAGCAATTTACTCAAAGTGTGGAACATGAAGACAAGATCATGCATTCGATCCATTGAATGTGGTTTCGCTCTGTGCAGTGCATTTTTACCTGGCAACAAACACATCATCATTGGTACCAAGACGGGTGAGCTGGAATTATACGATATTGGCTCCTCATCGCTGGTAGAGTCTGTCAAGGCTCATGATGGTGCAGTTTACTCACTTCAAGTCCGTCCTGATAAACGTGGTTTTGCTACTGGTAGTGCGGATAAAGATGTCAAATTTTGGGATTTCGACATGGTGCAAGACAAGAACAGTGCAGCAAAACGACTCACCTTTATTCACATGAGAACGCTAAAGATGTCTGATGAAGTTTTGTGCGTGCGATACAGTCCTGATCAAAACTTGATGGCCGTATCACTTTTGGATTCCACTGTCAAGGTATTCTACCATGATACTCTCAAATTCTTCTTGTCTCTGTATGGCCACAAGCTGCCAGTCTTGTCTATGGATATTTCTTCTGATAACATGTTGATCGCTACTTGTTCTGCTGATAAAAACGTCAAACTATGGGGTCTGGATTTCGGTGATTGTCATAAATCCTTGTTTGCTCATCAAGAGAGCGTCATGTCTGTTCAGTTTGTGTGGGGCACTCACTACTTTTTCACAGTCTCCAAGGATAAAACTGTCAAATACTGGGATGGTGACAAGTTCGAAAACATTATGAAGTTGGAAGGCCACCATGGTGAAGTGTGGGCTTTGGCTGTTTCCAAGCATGGCTCTTTTGTGGTGACAGGCTCTCATGATAGATCTATGCGTGTCTGGGAAAAGACAGATGAACAGCTCTTTTTGGAAGAAGAACGCGAAAAGGAGTTGGAAGACTTGTATGAAAATACACTTGTGAGTCAATTGGAAAAGACAGATGTCAATGCAGGTGATATGGAGGTGGATTCTGCTGGTAAGCAAACCATGGAAACGCTGAAGGCTGGTGAAAGATTGATTGAGGCCATGGATATTGGTGACGAGGAGAAAAACGGCTGGTTAGCATATGAAAATGCCAAGTCTCGTGGTTTGCCTGGTCAACCCCCTCAACGTCATGCTATTTTGATGGCTATGGGTGATATCGAACCTGACAGATATGTGTTGGATGTGCTCAAGAAGATCAAAGCAAATGATATTGAAGAAGCACTCATGATCCTGCCTTTCTCCAAGGTCATGTCCCTATTCTCTTATATTGAGAGTTGGGCTAAAAAGGTAAGATTGCAAAATAGGAGGTTTATTGTGAATTTCCGCTCATTGCATTTATTGTTAGAACTGGAGCATTGTTTTAGTATCCCGTGTGCTCTTCTCTGTCGTCAAAACACACCACAATCAAATCGTTGCTAATAGAATGATGCGTCCTATGCTTGATTCTATTCGCTTCCATCTTCGTGCCCAATTACAGCGCCAAAAGGATGTGATGGGCTATAATAGAGCTGCATTGACATACCTCCAACGTGATTACAAG
The DNA here is from genome assembly GCA_037974945.1 of Mucor circinelloides. Classification (NCBI taxonomy): domain Eukaryota; kingdom Fungi; phylum Mucoromycota; class Mucoromycetes; order Mucorales; family Mucoraceae; genus Mucor; species Mucor circinelloides. Next base: position 1,586,993 of record JBBNAA010000005.1, on the reverse strand, counting down.
TCAAGGAATACTTCAGACTTCCTTGATGAAAATGCGGATAAGCCTGCTGACGATGAGAAGAAACGTAAATTTATTCAATTAGCCTCTTAGATTATTATAAAAAAAACCCCACTCCCTTTTGTATACACGCTTCACTATTTTTACATAATAAAATGCATCCTCCTTTGTTATCTTTTTTGAAAATGTAAATGCCTACATGGCTATGCGAAACAAATACACCAGTTGGATTCTTGATAAACGCAATTCAAATATGAGAATAGCAATATATGCAACATACAGCACATGGTCAAATTCCTAAACAATTTGAGGAGAGGAGGGGTCAAACAATCCCTTATTGGGATGTCCAGAGCCATATATTATTCATTATTACGCTAAAAATTAATTCTTGAAAAGTGCAAAAAGGGGAAAATGAAAGTGGAAATATACAGGTGAGATTAGTTTCGAGAGACGAGAATTGACAAGCTACTGTAAAAACGGATGCTTCATTAGCTCTGTCATTGTAGGACGCAACAATGGGCTTCGATCTAGACACTGTTGCAATACTTGCAGAAGCGTAGGTGGCACTTCAATGGGCTTTGATTGCTCGTCTGTGGGCGGTATGGATGTTGGGAAAGCGATTTGATAATTAGGGTTAGGTATACTAGCGACTTTCTGTGCTAAAGCGAGGTGATAGAAGGGTGTTTTTCCATAGACCATTTGATACAGGATGCAACCTAGAGACCACACATCGCTGGGCCTACCTAGCTTCATCAAACTCCCTCCTTCTCCTCTGCCTTCGTTGATATCTGATAGTGCTTCAGGTGACATGTAATTGATAGTACCCACTTGAACGCATCGTTCAATGTTTGTGGTATCGTCAGACACTTTCTTTGCTATACCAAAATCGATCAATTTGAGCCATCCTTTCACAATGACAAAGTTGGCAGGCTTCAGATCAGAGTGAACAATGTTGTTTTGATGTATAGTATACACTGCATGTAACATCTACCATTTTTATAAATATGCTGAACCCAAGACTAAACGCATATATTGCATACCTGATTCCAATAGTATCGTATGAAATTAATGTCCCATGCTTTTTTAGCTTGTTTTTGAATCAGCTGTGCCAGATCAATTTCACCAAATTCCATCACCATAAAGATGACCGACGGTGTTGCTCTATAATCCAGTAAACTCACAATGGTTGCATGATCATCTAGCGACCTCAGCAGCTCTATTTCGTTCATGATGCTCTGCCGATCATCCTCGTGCTTGACTTCGATCCATTTTAGTGCCAGTATCTGGCCATAGGTGTGTCCTAGTACTTGAAATACTTTTCCTGAGCTACCTCTACCAATCTCCTTGAGGATAGTATATTCGTGTTTGTTGATCTACAGTATACATGTTGAATTAGTACAAACCAGGCATTTCCACTAATCAATACATACGGTCAGTCGCTCTTGTTCACGAGGTGCTTGTGGCACAGATCTGTCATGACTGAAATTTGCATAATTACGGTGATTTCCATTTTGATTTCTCGGTATAATTGAAGGCACAGCAAACTGGTCTGCTGGTTTCGATGGTGTAGCTTTTGGTTGTATAGACTTTTTGGCAGGACTGGTGTAGTTGGGAGGTGTGTGCTGCTGTCGAGGAGGCGATGAGGTCTTTTGTTGCGGGTCAGTTTTGCGTGGGGGAGATTCCTTCTATATCGATTTATTAGTATGCCAGTGGTCAATGGAGGGAACGTCATTACCGATGATGTACTATCGAAAGCAATGTTCAAAGAAGACACATTACGCTCAAGACTGCCAGAGTCATTCGCATTTTGGTTACTGAGATTGAGCACACCGTCGCTACTGCTAGAGGATAATGAAGAGGGTATTTCTGTAGGAGTAGCCATCATATTTATATCTGGTGTCTCCGATCCTAATGGAGGCGAGGCTCGAGTGATTGGTGAACGTCTGATTGTAGTGGGTGGAGCAGATGAGCTGTGTGTGGAGTCATTTAATCTTCTACGTATATTTCTAGGACTGTAGGGTGTTGTTGTTGTTGTGAGTCAATTAAGCGTGCAAAAATATTCATAGACTTACAAGGTTTGGTCTGTCTGAGCTGCTCTGATAGGAGACTACGTTCAACATGTTAGTAAACAGTGCAATGAAATTGACAATGATAATTTACATAATTAGGAGTAAACTCTCGCTCTTCTGGTTGCTCTCTACTATGAAGTGGTGTGTAATCAACTGCCTGATCTACTTTGGGTTCGTATTTCACTGATGTGTCCATAGGCTCGTCCTTGATAGTAGCAGTACTATGATGCTATTCAAACAAAACAAAAAAAAGAGAGAGAGTGAGAGAGTGAGTGAGTGAGATGGATAAGCATGTCAGCTGAGCGATAACACTGTACATCATATGTCAAACTTGAATACGAAAACTCTGGTGGATCTGATTCGAAGTAATCAGGCTCAAGGTCAAGATCGTCTTCCTCGTCGTCTTCATTTATAACTTTCCAGACGTCTACTGTATTTGAGAATACTTCATACTGAGAAATGTCTACTGTCTGTCTTGACATTGATGTTGATCTGGACTGAAAAGAATGGTCGCTCATGCCGTTTACTATATGAGAGGCTGTAAATGTGTATGATGGGGGTATAAGTAGAATCCGATAAAGAGAACCAACACTGTTCTTTTTCTGTGGGTTTTTTTTTTTAAAAAAAAAAAAAAAAAAAAAAAAAATGGCCTTGCACACACCAAACAACAAAAAGAAAGCAACGTCTCTTTTCAGGTTTGAAGAGCCGCGTCTCATTCTCGGGGTCGTCCATTCCCAGGTATCTTAATCCATTATACAATCATTACGATTCTGACTACAATTTGCGAGTCCAACAATAGGGAATATATGAACCGAAACTAGAAGTTTGGAAGCTTTTTCATCGCAATTTTATTTATATTCTATCACTTTGTAAGGCTTTCCAGTTTTGTCCAAAAGAGCATTCCAATAGGTGTCGATGTCAAACGTAAAGTTGTATTGGCCCCCAAGACTCACTTCCATTTGCTTCAGAGGTATGTAATCTTCCATGTTGATTTGATCGTTGTTGGTGCTTTTGGTATCGTCTGAATTGATGAATTTAATCTTGTTTCTTGTAACAGGATCCATGAAGGGCGCAATGACTTTGAATGTCGTGAGGAAAAACCATGGTGCTAGCACAGTGAATGGTTAGACATGTGTCAAATGGGTTACACTGCGAAATTTCTACTTACAGTTTACCAAAAATGCGATGCCAAGTCTCTCTGGGTAGTGGTTTCCCAAGATGTCCAAGAACTTTTTGCAAGTACTGATGCTGGCATTGTTGGAGGAAGTGGAGTCCTTGAAATCAACGACAATGGAGATCTTCTCGACATGTTCAGGCATTAAACGGATGCCTCTCTCCAAACAGAAAACAATATGTTTCACTTGTCTATCAGAGTCCTTTGAGTTTTCATTACGAGGCTTCATGATCCAGAGAGGGCGGCCAGTTTTATCGTATCCGCTGAAATACATCTTTCCAGTCTCGGCCTTAATTTCAACAGGGTGGTGATGAGCTAAACAACGACCTCAAATTACCGAGTATAGTCTAACTTACCTCGAGACGAATCATTTCTTCATCCAATTCATCTGGTTTGAATTCTCTTCTCCATTTGACAGTGTTCTCCAACATGGTTTTGGCTGCCTACACAATGACGGCACCATGACTAAGTATAATGACAACTGACGTATTCTCCCCCTCTCCTTTTCTGTACTTACCTCAAAATCCCATTTTCTTGCTCGCATGTATCTGTGAGCAGTACCTTCAGATAAGAAGCCTCTTTCGTTTGGATAATAAGGATCATCTTTAGGGAGGATGATTGTATCCATGTAAGCCAACAAATCGACAATCTTCTTCTTTTGCTCATCGTCAAGAGCAGGGTTCATGACGGGCTCATACTGTGCAGGTTGAGTAAGGATAGGCTCGTGAGTAATTGGTCCATAATCGACTGATGGTGTAGCAAATTTGGTGCTATTGGCAGCGGATGAACCTGATCTAAATCGAAATACGTTCATAATATGTATTAAAGAAATAAGAGAGAGAGAAAAAAAGAAAGAAAAAAAAATCGGCTGTCTACCAAGATGATAAGCGAGAAAGCAAGCGCGCGCGCAATGCCCTTATACACTGCCTATTTTTAGCGAGAAAGAGAGAGAACTCAACAAACGGGACGGAATGCAGCCTTTCCCTTACTAGATTTTGTACTGCTTGCATTACATAAACTTCCTTTTGAAGTAATGTAGAAGGAGCAGCCATCAAATTTCAATATTAAATTGAGTTTACGGATAAATCAACGCCTAATAGTACCATTCCATCCGATAAAGAGTTTTGTTTATTTCATGAGAAGCTATCTATTGTTGAACTTTATCGGATTGACCGAATGCAGACACGGCATGACGCGGTTTTACATCTTGCACTATTGTCAGGCAGTGTGGTGCATACTCTTATTATAGAATAGGCGTTGACATGATGGTAGCAGAAGTGCATCAGCAACATCACTAAATATCTCGCTCATTAACTTCATAAAAGTAAGGTATGATAGCGCTAGAGCATGTAATTGTTGCTTGATATACCTCATTTCATCTGCATGACATGCTAAATTTTAGTGTGTTTATCTCGAGAGTTCTGCTATTTGGGCATTCAAAACTTGTCGACTACTTTTCACACAATTTTACTTTATGCGCCATCGTTCATTATGGACAGCACCCACATTAATGCGCTTAGATATGGAATTACTCCCATAAAATACACTAAAGTCTCCATATCTTTACTTTTAGCTGTAAATATAAACCTCCTACGATGCTCCAAATCCACATCAATGAGTGCAATTCACCTACAGGCTGACAACATGCTGACATTAGCTCTTACTGCTCAACAGTATGCTAAACCCAGCCAAAATTGGATGCATTCAACGAGCGATTTCTCGAGCTAGAAGCTGTTTTAGGCCATCAGAATAGCACTAAACATTTGCTCTCGCCTAGCAGTTACCTACTGATCCATTTTCTCAATTTTTTTGGGTCCAAAAAAACATCGATGAAGACAGCCCAAAAACCATGAGGTACCCCTTTACAGAAACATCCAATATCAGTTGGTCGCGTTTTTGACCTTAAAAATGAAGACTTTTGCTATGGTGTGTATAATATCAAATTGATTCTAGTGATCCAGGGCAACATCTGAAATCTCTTTTGTGAGACCTTTGGATGTAAAATCTCGTGATTACGGCGATAAATCACTTTTTGTATTTTTGAGCATTGCTCCATATTTTTATTTAAAGAGTTAAATATGATTAGTACCATTAGATGCGTCGTCGAAGGTTACATATAAATGTATTAGAAAGTAAGGTGCGTCGGACACAGCTTATATAGTCGAATTAGGCAAAAATGAAAAAATATTTGTTTTGGTCACGGAAGTAACTCAATTCTGAATGAAAATTTTCACTGCCAAAAAAAAACAATTCAAAGCCAGACGGTATTGCTGCTACTGCTGCTACTGGTGCTGCTTTTAGGTTAGTAAAAGGGCCTGATATTGGAAGCAATTGATGTTTTCAGTAGTCAGTTCTACATGGATACTATGTAGTGCAAATAATTTATAAGATTACTGTATACGATGTCAGTAAGGTACTATCAGGACTAATACATGATTATTATTGGCTCGATGTATTGCCCAGGATTGCAGCTGTTCTCTGATAGTTGTCAAGCCTTTATCGACCGTAGAGTGCAGATTCTTTCAGGCATCAAAATATGGTATTGAATGGTCCTTGATTGCACAATATGTCTGAATACTGGTTGACTGCGCACAGAAGAGTAACAGTTAATCATGCAAATTTTGACTATTAGATTTGCAAGTACCGATTCCTCAATTATTTTAAACGTCATGGTTCACAAGTACATGTTCTTCAATGGATTTGTAAAGCATACCGGTCAGTGGACTGGTGTATTACGAAAACCTTGACTCTAAAGTGTACATCGCATGTTCAGAATAGATTATAAAGCAGTAATTGATGCACCACAGTGACACGGTAAATCATAAGGTACCTCGGTTGTCGTTAAAATTTTGCATTTTTAGTTTTTCTTTTCCTTTTTCAAATCAATCAAACAAGATGGAGGAAGAACATAGTTGGAGGAAGCAATTTCAAGATACAATTGATTCACTAAACGAAAGCCAAAGACAATCAGTACTTTCAAAGGCTAAAACCTTGCAAATCTTAGCTGGCCCTGGTTCTGGAAAGACTCGAGGTAATTTTGATTGAGCCACATGCGTTTACATGCCATTAAGCGCATCACACAAAAGTCTTGACTTGTAGAGCTGCACATTTGGTTCTAAATGAAAAGATCAGACCTCAACAAATCATTGTAGTGACATTTACAAACAAGGCGGCGAACGAGATGAAGAAGCGATTGTATTCAATGATAGGAAACAAGAACACGGAAAATCTGGTGATTGGCACTTTTCACGCTATCTGTGCTCGTCTTGTGCGATTTAATGCAGGCGTTGTGAACTTGAAATCAAACTTTACTATTGCAGATACAAATGCTAGGTAATTTCAAAATGTAGATGGAGATGCAGCCAGAAAACTAACAAGCTCTCTCTCTCTCTCTCTCACTCACTCTCTAGCCATGATATTATAAAAAGACTTCAAAAGGACCCCAAATTAGACATTAACGAGTTCACTAGATCTAAACAAAAGCCAGGTACTAGTGCAATTACTATGTGATTGGGACAGTTTGCTTATTTCGTGTCTGTTTTTAGGTGCTATTTTCGGTATCATCAGCAAAGCGAAAAGTGAAGGGATCACAGCTAAAGAGTACAGCGATCTCAATTCTCATAAATTCGACAGAAAGGATATTGCTAAGATCTACATAGCCTACGAGGAAGAACTGCAACTAAATAATTTAGTCGTAGGTATTCAGTCAAGAAGAGAATTGCACCCACTGATTCACTGTTTCTATAGGATTTTGACAACTTGCTAATTAAAGCCTGTGAGCTCTTTAGAAAGAAGAAGGATGTCTTGGCTCATATCAAGGCTGTGCTCGTGGACGAGGTAATGACATAGGCATGGTATGTGATGAACATGACGCTCATTATTTGACAGTATCAAGATACCAATATCATCCAGTACGACCTCATCAAGCTGATCACTAAAAATCAATTTACCGATAAAAGTGTTACTATTGTTGGCGGTGTGTATGGATTAAGAATGAGAAGAGACACGGAAAACTCATCTTGATATATCAATAGATCCAGATCAATCTATCTTTAGTTTTAGATCAGCAGAGCCCGAGAACTTTAACAAAATGCACAATGACTACTTGGATACCGAGATAATTAATATGGAGCAGAATTACAGAAGTACGGGTACCATCTTGGATGCTGCCCTACATGTAATTAAACAAGGTAATTCATTTTAGTGCGAGAGCATGAGCGTTGGTTGAATGACAGACTTCGGATAGATGTTAAACGTATCGACAAATCACTTTTTACCAACAACCCAAGAGGCATTCCCATCTCCCTCATAAGCACAAGAAACGAGGATGAGCAAGCTGAATTCGTGGCAAAGGAGATCAAAAAGGTCATCAAGTACTCCAAGGGGCTGGTCACTTACAAGGACTTTGCAGTGTTGATGCGCATGAACTACATTTCGCAAAAATTCGAAGCCACCTTCAGAAAACAGCGAATTCCCTTTACTATTGTAAGTATATTTTGTCTTTTTGTTCATGTACACACTAGCAGAGGCTAATTGCTGTGTAGATTGGCGGCGACAGGTTCTTTAACCGTATTGAAATCAATGACATACTTGGGTATCTCAAGTTTGCGTACAACAACTATGATTATCTCAGTTACAATCGTATTGTCAACGTACCCAAGAGAGGCATTGGTGATGTGACATTGAATAAGATCGCTGCATTCCATGAAACTCGACCAGACAGCAGCATGTTAGAAACACTCCATGCCATTGGAAAAGGAGATGGTACATTCAGCAGCCCTATTCGTCAAAAACTAAAGAGTCTGGCGCTTGTCTGCGATGATATCAAGGCAATGATTGAGGAAAAGATGCCTATCTGCGACATTTTGAAATTCATCACTGAAGCGACCAACTACTTTGAATACTTGAAAGAGAAATACTTTGTTGACCATGAAGCAAGATGGAACAATATTGGTGAACTCATCTCTCTGGCCAAACAGGAAGGTTATCTGGGAGAAGATGATGAGCCAGCCATGTCGCAAAGCCAATCTCAGAGCCAGACTCAACAAAATCAAGATGCTCCAAGCTTCCAGGACTTGAACATGATTGATGTGGATGTAGCTTCGGAGGATGATAGTGATAATGAAGGTACGTATCTGTTTGAGATTTGGTTGTTTTTGGTGAACTCGCTAATGATGCTGATTACATGCTAGATGCAGCAAAGAAAGATGCTGATGAGGATCTCCCGTATTTCTCTGCCGACGATGAATTTATTCCTAGTGTTACCGCTGACTCTTCAGTTATAGAGATTGACTTGACAAACATTACCGAAGAGTAAGTGTTGCTCAAATAGGTGGGGACCATATGCTGACAGCAATTCATATAGCCAAGAAAAGGAATCTTTCCATTTCACGCAAAAAGGGTAAGACATCTGTGATTCTCGACTACAAATACATTGTATTGAACCCACCCTTAGAAACGATCATGCTGGGAGCTCAGATAGCTTCAAGAAGGAAAAGCAGGAGTAAGAGAGACGCACATTCATCGCAATTGCAACGTCCACTAACATATGTACAGAGAGGACCTTGATTCCCAGTTCCCTAATTATCAACGTGAAACGGATCCAATTGTCGAGTTTTTAGAGTATTGTTCCTTGAGTGCAAATCAAAAGGAACAGGATGAAGCTGAAGGAGGCGTAAGTTAACTCTGGGCAAATGAATCTGAAAATGACAACTAAGCTTTGACCAGAGAGTTACTGTATCTACTATGCATGCGTCAAAGGGTAAGATGGTATACTGGAACGTGATAGAGCAAACAACCAACATGTCTTGATAGGTTTAGAATGGCCTTGTGTGTTTGTGGTCACTTGCTGCGAAGGTGTTATTCCCATGCATCACGATCCAGATGTCTCGGAAGAGGGGTAACAGCTATTCACCATCGACTTGTTCCACATGTTCTCACTCATTTATCTCACATAGGCGTCTTTTATATGTAGCCATGACGCGATCTCAATGTAAGTTGATCATATACGGATAGCCACATATACTAAAGCTCTTATTCTATAGTCTTTTTATATTGCATCACACCAGAAGAACGAAATGTCTGGGGTCAATGGCAAGTAAGCGGCAGAACCCGCTTTTTTTCCAGAATGGACAGGAAGCTATACATAACACATTCGCCTGAATGGACCAACGAAACTAGATCAATGCTGGCTGCTACCATTGGCAAACCTGCTCCTCCAGACGATGACGACCTGGTAACAGTTAAAAAGAAGAGCGGCAGCAAAAAATCAGCAGACTATTCAAGTCAATATACAGATAGTCAGTCTCAAGGGTCTTTCTCACAATCTCAAAGCTCACAGTCTTCGTCTTCATCATCTTTCGTCAACCGTGAAAATGCAGCATCATTTGGTGGATTTGTATCTGCTTCATCTATCCCACATGTGAGCTCAGCAAAACGTTCAAAGAGTAAATATCATCAAGATAAATCTCCCAAAAAGAAGCGTTTCGTAAGACATTAAGTTGCAGATAATGCTCACACCAATCTGAAGCCTGAACGTGTCAAGTCTGAATCCTCTATCAAACCAAAACCACTTGATTCACGACGATGTCTTTAATAAAAATGCTTGTAAATAGTTTGTGACATACTGTTATTAGATTGCATTCTTTATTTTGTACAATGTATGATATGTATTATAGTATAAGCATTAATTCTAGTCTTTTTTTTATCATTTCCATTTAGCAAACTCTTCGCGGAAAGCATTCAAACGTTGAGTAGAGAACAAAAAGTAGTCGAAATCAATCTCGCTTTGACTTGCTTGGATCAAACCCCACAAACCCCAGGACAGATGGCTGGCCATGAGCCACATGGCAGCCTCTTTCTGTAAGCATTCAGCTGTAACTGCTTTGTCTAAAATGTCTGGATTGTCGTTCTTAGACTTGGTTTCGAGATAGGCGTTCAGGAATCTGATTTGCTCTTCGTAGGTAGGATATTGACTTGTGTCCATTGAGGCAGGCTGTTCAGAGTGATAGTCGTATGTCCATTCACAAAAGTGGTTAGCAATGTCAAATCCACGGGGATTATAGCCTGCGTATTCGAAATCAACAATCACCAATTCGTTTGTCTTTTCCAACTTGAGCACATTGCCATATTGTGTCTATGTGATAAATACCGTTTAGTAAGATAAATCCACACACCACATGTCGTGCTATTTACATCATTATGCCCAAATACAATGGGCGATTTAGCAGCTTCCAAGATTTGTTTACACTCTTCAATTTCAAATGTCAAACGCTCCAAATTAAAGGTCGTCAGCACTTGTGTCCAGCCATCGCTCTTTTTGTAAAGTACCGGTAACAACGACATGACAACCTGATACCATTTATCAATGTTGGCCCAAATCTCCAAATGATTCTTTTCTGGTGAGAATGGATATACTGCTACAATGTCGTGCAATTCGCGAATACAAGCAGCAATTCCCTTGGAAGTCTCGGGGTCACGAATGTCATGGTGCGTCAAAGTGGTGGAAGGCAAATACTCCTCAAATCGACCGTTACCAAATATGCCTAATAAACTAGGTCCAATATTCAAGCTAGAGAGGCGAGCAAGCCAAGCTAATTCATTCTCTCGGTCAATAATTTGATCCACTCCATTACCGTATACTCTCAACAATAAACGGCGCTTGTTGGGTGCGTTGACAAAAAAGACGGCACTATTGCACAAAATGTCAATATATGGACATTCATGTATAGCAAGCCATCACACCCACACCCACACCCACACACCCACACACATACTTTGTCAAGGCACCACTCACTCTATTCAGTTCGATTTTCTCGAGGTTTTCAGCATAATCCGGGAAAAGTACTTGAATCAACTTGAGCACTTTGTTTGTTAATTCGTCTCCTTTAAGCACACTATAATTTGATGAGTACACCCTTGCAGCAGAGCATGAATGCATACATACGCTAGATCAATGATTGTATCACAGCCTGGAATAGAAGGCAGCGTTTCTCCTTCGGGTGATGCCATATTATTTAAATGGAAGAAAGAAAGAAGAACAGAAACAAGGCTTAATTTTTTTATAGGTTGGAAAACTTGAGACACAAGATTAGATGCACCCCATGCCTTTTTCGTCTTTATGTGCAAAACTAGTTTAACATTGATCTGCTGCTAGTGGCCAGCATCGCATGATAATAAGCTTTTGTATATAAACATTGTTTTAGAGAGCACTCCAGTAGATAGCGCTTCTAGTGTTGTTTTGAGGATGTTCTGAAAATTGGCTTTGCCCAGTTAACTTTCCAAATCTAAATGCCAATCTTGTATTAATAAGTAGATTTGCTCTCTGACTTGTCTATGATATTTGAATCTTTGTAAGATACAACCCTGCACTTCTGCCTTTACAAACTCTGGGTCTTCAGGATGAGCTTCTTATATGGCAATGATTCTGTGGAGTTGGATAGGTTGTAAAAGAGCGGACTTGGACTCTTGGAGATATTTGTGATTGAATTGCTTGCTATTGAGGTTACTTTCTTAGCTATTGTTCCTAAATCACGCAGACTAGGTTATTTGTGTTGATGTAGGGGCCAGTATGATGGTGGTTGAGTATATAACAAAGGCAAATGACTATGCTCGTCACCTTCCTTTTCTCTCCTTTCTTTATTTGGAATCAGCACTGTCAACATATCAACTTGCTCTATTGATTGTCTCTCCAAATATACTACTTCTTTGCTATGCAGGTATGATGAACAATGAAACAAAACGAAAGCAATATAAACCTTATATTGCATTGTTATTTCTGATTTCTTTTTCTTTCATCATTCGAAAACAACCCAAAATGTCTGAATTGAGAGATTATCAAGCAAGATGTATTGATATTACTGTCAACAGCCTGAAAAAGGGTGTTTATCGCCAGCTCGTGTGTCTTCCCACAGGTAAACGCTTGACTCTAAACCATATTAAACAACACTGACTATATCAATGCTTGCGAATAGGCAGTGGAAAAACTGTAAGCTCGTGTGCACGTTTTGGAGAAGACCGTTCTAAACACATGTATAGGTTATTTTCGCAAACCTGATATCCATGATACCATCCCCCAATCTACAGGCAACAAAAGTGCTTGTTTTGGCTCACAGAGTGGAGCTAATTGAACAAGCAAGAGATCAGATTCTACGATACAACCCTGATTTGGTATGTCTGGCTGTTATGATTGCTGATACACTTTTGACAAAAGCCTTAGGTTGTAGACGTTGAGCAAGGATTCCAGGAAAGTTTTTCCTCGAACCCAGATGTGGTGGTTGCGTCTATTCCAAGCCTAACTAGCACAGACAGACAAGGCTCTAAAGGACATCGCTTGAAGAAGCTCAATCCAAAAGAATTCAAAGCCATCATTGTTGACGAGGCTCACCATGGCGTTTCCAAAACTTATATGTCCATTTTTGAATACTTTGGTGTACTCAAGAGAAACTCAACTACACTACTATGGGGTTGCACAGCTACGCCAGCAAGAAAGGATAAGCAATCATTGACACCCATCTTTGGCCCTGTACTGTACAGTGTTAATATGATGGAGCTAATCAACAATGGATTTTTGAGCGACTTACAGATTGTCACAGCCAAAACAAATGAAAATTTGGAGGCTGAAGCCTACTATAAACTTGTCGTTGATAAATGGAAACAATTTGCCCTACCCCAAAACAGAAGATCAACGCTTGCATTTGTCAAAAAAGTGGAGGATATTCCAGTTTTATGCCAAGCATTCATACAAGCTGGTTTTGAGAGCATTGACTTTATTACACAAGGCACAGAGCAAGCCAAGCGCGAAATGGTTATCTATGACTTTAAGAACGGAGCACTATCCATCTTGGTGAATTGCGGTAAGTTTCCAATAGCGAAGAAAAATGCCTGTCGCTGACTATATCCATACAGAAATCCTTACAGAGGGAGTGGATCTGCCTCAGGTAGACTGCATTCTTTTGACCAGAAAAACCAAATCACCATCTTTTCTGTATCAAATGATTGGCAGAGGTTCTCGGCTACATCCAGGAAAATCAGACTGTCTTGTAATCGATTACCAGACAAACTTTGATAGATTGATTCACGGTATCTTTGAGCATGGCGAGGATTCAGAAATATTGAAAGAGAGTTGGCTTTCAAAGAGACAATTGAGCCTGTGGGCAGCTGAAAAAGAGTTAGGCAAAGAGCATTATGGCAGGTGATACTACAGCAACGACTTTGAACAAAGTATTAATTTTGATGAAAACTAGACGAAAATAATGTAGAGGTAGCTCAATACAGTAGCATACAGGAGATGGTCCTGAGGGAGTCTATTGCCAATCAGAGGGTCAAGCGTGATGTCAATGACACAAGAAACCATATATTTATTGCCGCTACATCTCTGTACGATATAATTAACGAGTAAGTCTTGCAGGGGATCCTCACGTTCATGAGCTCATTATGATGCTTTGTAGTTGTATTGAAGCTTTGAGTAAAATTCGCTTACAGTGAGCATCCTTGTTGCTTGATTTTGAATGCAAAAATCATCACCTTGTACAAATATCCTATTTTATAGTGTTCCAATATCATTGTTCTCATAGATGAAGCTTACTGGCTTTCTAAACTAGCGCAATCACAGACGGAGCATCTAAATAGAAGCCTGTTGCAATAAAACTTCAGAATTGTGAAAAAGCTCCATGGCATTGCTATTTGCACAATCAAAAGCTATTGTTTATACGTAAAAATAAGACACGGGTCTAAAGAAAGTCTTGACATTATAAGATACAGCTCATTAAACTAAGGCCACAAGTATGTATTTGTGTACACGATAAAGTAACAAGAAACCTTTATTTTCTATATAACGTTTTGAAACAAGAACACGCTTTTTATTACTACTAACTACAATTTTCATTTAATTTATCATATAAAAGGAGACTCCTCTTGGTTTCTCAAAGCCATTTATAATAGCAATGATACTCACAGGAACAACTACGTGAAAGTGAGAGCCTGTCTGTTCCCAAAAAAAAAGTGAAAGGCCTACATAGATGCCCCGAAACTACCTTTCGATAGGTACCTTTCAGCACTCGGATGAGCTCCGAATCACTCACTGGTTAGACATCACAGCAGACCTCCCAACATGTATCAACACGGGTTGCTAATACATAAAAGCCGCCAGAGAAAGACCGCGAGAGATACCTGAATAAACAAAGATTAGCGCATTGACTAGAGTAGAGACCATTGTAAGCGAGAATTTACCTTCTGAAGAAGCTTGCATATAATAAGAGAAGAAAGAAGAATGAGTATTCATACTTTGAAAAACTAGCCTCTTTATATAGTTGTATGCCATCTCATTCCTGAAACGTCTCAAGACGAAAGTCCCACGACTGATATCTCTAATGTTTTGATGATTTTCGCAATGTGTACTTTACTTTGGGATTCGAGAATAACGCCATTGGACTCTGCAAATGATTTGAATTCAAACGAGATGTAGCTTTTATGATAAAATGAATCCCTTTTGACCATATATCAACCGTTTACTCGCTTATCTCTCTTTAATTTATCACGCTTTGTTTACTTTTCTCACATGCAAAATTTTTTAGGTCAACTTTTTGAACTGGTGCCCGTAACCCTTTGATGTTGCACAGGTAGAGAGTTGTAGCCCCCTAATTTTTGGAGTTTGATAGTATTATTTGACTCTATCAAGAGTTAATTGTAATTGTTAATGACTGTAGAAGCTTCCCTTGTGTCCATGAATATGAATAGATAACATTATCCAGTGGCCGCACTGAGATTTCGTACCAAATGCGAGCTTGCAGGCAGATCCAATTCGAATGAATAGGTGATTTACCTACATACAATACTTTGAAAACGTTAATCATATAGGCGTTTCATAAACAGGTTTTTTTATATACTCACAATACGCCCAATTCACGTAAGCCGTCATCGAATTCGAGAGGACAAACAGCTTTTTCACTCTCTGTGCTACTTTCATGCGACAATATGGTCAAAAGCGACATACATAGCTCGCCCAAAAATGGTTGTATATAGTTGGTTCTTGTTGTATCCAATTCACTGGAACTTATAGAAGGCGCGAGGAATATTGGCATGAATCAACTAAGTCTTCCAGAGGCACTTGAAGCGTTTTATTTTGGTAAACCCTATAGGCAAGAGATGGTGTAACATGATATACTCCCGCAAGATTCACTTGCCAAGAGAGGCATACAAAGTAGAGCATTTTGGATTGAGATATTACTAGTTGTACCATCTTCAAAATGAAAACTGTAAGTCGTCAGGTTTATTCAAACTAAAAGGAATTGTTTTGCGAATAAAGATCAACTTGTTTTGTGACAGAAAGACAATGTGGCCTAATTTATCAGTATACTATACAAGAAATAAATGATATTTCACGTCATCAGGTATCAATCTATCAACATTTCAATATAAAAGTTGGATCTGGAGAATATCTCTCTTCTTTTTTCCTTTGCAAACACAATTACAACAAGGGCCAACCCATTTGAAAGGTATCTATCAAAGCTTGTCTCATATGTTTATGACCTCCAGAACTAACAAAATAGTAGTTGTACTTTCATGATGGTGCAGCTAGTAATACCCTCTTGATTGAAGCATTTTCTACTATTCCTTCTTTTGTCCTGTATATACTTTTACTTTTAAACATGAACTACACGGACAAATCTACCAACTTCCTTGATTCTGACAATGAATCATGCGATACAGTGCCCTGCAATGAAATTGACAACGAGTATTCCTTCTATGACCACGTTGTCATAGAAAAAGAAGAAGCAAGGAGATACAAAGAAGCAGAGGACCTCTCAGTCCCTACTGGTGTCTTCCCTCGTTCTGATGGTGCAGAGAAAGATGCCGATGAAGAAGGAAAAGGAGATGAAGAAGCGTGTGAAGAGGAGGGGGTTGAGGTAAGACTCCCAACTGGTGAGCTCTCTGATGAAGACAAGAAGAAGTCTCTGTAGAGTATCTTGACTCTATGGATTGCCAAGTTGGAGAAGAGAACGAGGAAGAAGAAGACGAGTACGATGCGTACTATGATGCCGAACAGTACGAAGATGAATCCCTTATCCCAAATGATATGTCTACCTATTCTGAAATGTCAATTGACATGGAAGTTTATGGTGACATTGATGGAATCGCAGCCGTCGAGGTAATGCAGGTAGATGGCAGCGGCTGTGGTTGGTATCCAACAGTCAATGAAGATATAGAAATGAAGAATGCTCCTTTCATCGATGTCGAGATGTTGGATGCTGATGAGGGAGACGACGCTCAGGGCGCTTTATATTTTTATGGCGTGACAAGTCAAGGCAAGTTTATAGAACGCGGATTTGATACAGAGATGGAACAGACATCTAACCCCAGAATGATTGCTTTAGTTTCGACAGATACTACATCTGCAAGATCATGTCCAATTTACACGTCTGTACGATGTATTACATCAAGGAGCTTCCATTAATACCAAAAAACGTAGCATTACACCGGATTCAAAAATGAACAACTTCACAATCTACAAAGGCAATCACTATGTGCAAGCTTTCGAGTAATAAAATAAAATTGTTTTATCGTAATTTCGAAAATCTGGTCCTATTTGGTAACTATACAGGCCAAAGAATGTCTTGTGCTGCATTCACATTAACAAGGCCACGCTAAATAGTGTTGAAATTAACACAAACATCGTTTGAATCTGACCTATGACTTTCAGGTTGATATGACAAACGGATGCCTTTGGTTACTAACCCTACACGGATGCTATGTGTTGCCAATTATATATGAGGCTAGGGATATTGTATATGAAGCTGGTAAGGCAGCACTTCTAGCACTACCAAATGGTCATTATTGACTCAATGTACTGATCAAGATTGTAGCCATTCCCTGGTAGCTGCCAACCTTATAAAGAGGATACTCTTACATATCAAAATCTGCTATAGATTAACCATTGATTACGCAATGTATCATCTCTTTTATATATTACTAATACAAATTTCTATGATACAGCCCTATCTATGTAGAATATTTTAATTATGTACAGATTACTGTGGTTTCTTGTCTTCTTTTGGTGTTTTTCTTCTTCTAGAAGCATCTTCCTGCTTATACTCTTCTAATACAGCAGGATTATATCCATAGTGAATACCATCTTTCTGAGCATCTTGTTTAGAACTTAGCGGCACTAGTAACTCTTGTCAGTAAAAATATGTGTATCGCATTGTAAAGAACGTACAAAACCACAGCATTTTATTACTGCCCATGACTTCCACCCAATTCGCCCAACAGCCTTGGTTAAACACATTTCTCCCAGTTTCAGTGAACACTTCTATTAATCTATTCTTTGTATTGCCGGATTTTTTTGCCTTGTTCCAACTTTGAAACTGTGAGTTCTCAATCGTTGTTCGATTGAGTAAGACTAGCCAAATGTGAGACATTGTGAATGTTCCTATCATGAGCGTAATGATTCCAGAACTAGCGTGGAGTAAGTATATTATGCAATACTCAAACTATTTGGCACATACATGATAACTATTGCTAGTGCTACATTATCAAATGTCGACTAGAGCATGTATTAGTAATGTTTTGTCAGTATACTATAGATGCTTACCAAACCATGAAACTCAATAAATGCTGCTAGTGAGGTAGCAAACGTAAATGAGCCCAAAAGTGTCACATAGCATAAAAACTGTATATAGTAACGATAATTAAAAACACCCACACATCCGTTGACCCTACAGTATAAAAGTTAGTACATGACATGTCAATAGCTGCTTCATTGATTTACCAAGGGCAATGGCTACAGAAAACGCATTAGCAAGTTGGAACACCAAGGTTATACATCAAAATACTTACTGATCCATGCGAAGTACACATGCATCACACACTCGACAATGGTGAGCCCGATCAGGTTTCCAAATCTGACATGCTTCGCACCATTTTGGATCTCCCAAAATAGTATCAGGTTTCTGCTCTGTTAATTTTAGGTCTTCGATTCCATCAATGCTGACAGAAGAATCATGATATGGGCTATTTGTTGAGGCGGTTTTGTTGCTGATTTGGAGAGACTAGAAACAGAGTGAGTTGATTTGCATTGAATCAATAGATAAAGATACCTTACATTTGGGTGACCAGGTGTTTGTGATACAATCCTTCCGTAAGAGATCAAAAAGAATATAAATAACACATTAAAAGGGACTAGATATCCAATGGCCTGTGCTTGACGGTCCAATTGCCTCAGCAAAACCACTGAAAAGGTCTAATGAGTCATCCAGATTTTTCAGGCTGCAATGCGACTTACAAACAATGCTGTGTAAATAACCGTAATAGACGAATACCAAAATACCAGTGACAATCAACACTGGCACCCATCCCCAATCTCGATGCTGTCCTGGCTTTTTACCCTTTGGCAATGGCATTGGAAAATCCGTCAGCGCTGAAAAGAAAAAGATGAGGGGCCATAATTTAGCATAAATGGGTGAATCTGAATGGCAGCAGCAACAGGTTTGGGTATCATGCACATCCAGATCATCAAACTCTGTTCGCTTTTCATCGTTTTGGTTTGATTTTATGCACATTTTGAATGGATGTCGGCCCACTCTAAGAAATCGATCCGATAAGCGTTCCAATTTCGACATGTCAGAGGTATATAATGGTATAATGAATAAGTAAAGAAAGCAAAAAGAGAGAGAAAGAACTTGTATAAATGGAAAAATAGAACCTTTTATTTTGGCTATGATGTATGAGCCAACATTGCGGGTATTCAATCCACGTGCCAATTTATCTTCATTATCATCATCATTATTCATTCAAGCTCTGGATCAGCCTCCGTGTTGTATTTGATTTACTGTGAAGATGAGTTGTTTGTTCTTTCAATGCCGTAGATTGTATCATTTGATACTGTGAATGCATAATAGTGTGTGGGGAAGGTAACTGATGGCAATGTGTTGATTAGCTTTTATTTGATTAGTTGTTAACGTCGTACTTGCCTGTGATTCTCTTTAGTTTATCCTGCTGAAGCTCGGGCGTAGATTTTCCTAAAAGCGAGGCATCTGACAGTAATTGATAGGCAGTCAAGCCTGTCTCTGGTCTGAACTCTGACGTGCTCTACATATGAATAAGCTTCAGTTGAGTACATAGTTTTGTATGCTGTATGCAGCACTTTACTTGTGAAATGCTTCCATCCAGAGCAGATGCTGAAAACGATGAAAGGTGTGCAGGAATGTTGGCTAAAGCGTCAAAATAGGGATCAGACATGCTATTTATTGCGCTGTAACGTAAATGTGGATGAAAAGAGTAGCAAAGAAAAAAAAAGTTATCTCGGCTTTACAGGTATGCATTGGGTGGGTTGTATAGTTTATCCACTTTGACCAAGAGAAGCATGACGTTGATTTCGAATGAAAAAAGTTACACTCTACATAGCTCATCATGCAAAATAGATTTTGTTGATCCTGTATGACACATGCTCCACATTTTCAGACTGATATGATTGAATACAGCAACGTTTTATATGAATATGTACAATGGAATATATTACTATTTGACATCTATTTCTCTAATAACTGCAGTTGGGTAAAAGTTTTGAGCCCTTTCTCATACGCACCCAAAAAGATACTTCCGCCTATCGATATCCACATAACTCTCGGCCCTATTCCTGCCAATAACTTTTTTGCTCCTTCCTCTCTTACAATTCGTTTCATCGTTTCTACAATGCCTGTATAGGGTCGATTACTGGAAGTCTAATTAAGCAGTGTCAGAATTTTTCGCATACAACTCTAATCACACAATTTACCTTGGATGAGAGCATAATCCGAGTTTTACACACATCCAATGGCGTTGTAATGGCAGCACCAATACCGCCAGCCAAGGACCCCATCACGGCAGCCTCCATTGGCTCCACTCGCTCTCCTTTATACTGTCCATATTTGCTTTTGAAAAATTCGTACAAGGGAAACTGGATGCATGTAAACGGTATCTCTCGAGCGACTGTCGGTAAAAACCCTCGATATAATCCCAGTAATCCTTCCGTCTTTAATACACTCGACACTGCGCCCATTGTTGTATTGAATTGGTTAATCTGCATACGCTGCTTGATGACTTCTGTTGGCACTCGCACTGTACATGCGGACTATAATGAATTTTTAGTCTACTATTCCCTGATCTGTGTGTTGCATGCAGCTTACAATTTCACCGCATGTGGCAGCTGTCATAAAAATAAATGGAGATTGCGATGATCCATCAGAGGAAGCACCTAGTAATCTTTTGATAGCTTCATATGTCACAAAAAATAGAGCGGCTACATCAGGATAACCATGTTAAAAAGTATACTTTTAAGACTTTCAGTGGTGGATAAATTACCATTTGGAGCACTGCCTACAAATGCTGATAGCAAGCCTGAATAAACGCCTCGAAATCCTCCAGATACAGCGAATCCAGCTTGTGCTTGTAGACGAGTCTTGATGGTATCTAACAATCAGGCATTAGACGGGGAGCAGCAGGGCGCCTGCTCAAAGATACATTACCTAATGGAAACAAGACAGAGTCCACAATTGTGCCAGCCATGGCACCTGCTACTAGGGCCTGTCTAAGATTTGCTTGATATAAAGATTTCGCTTGGGGGTTATCCTTTCCCATGTCGAACCGAAAACTTTATTGGCAATGGGGGGGGGGGGGAGAGAGAGAGAGAGAGAGAGAAAGAGAGAGAGAGGAGAAAAAAGATCTTCCATCATTGTGAAATCAAGCAGGCTATTCAAGTCACGACGCTTGAGAAAGGAAAGATTCGCATTTCTTTTGCTTGGAGCAATGACCGTATCCTCAATCTTGATCACAGGTGGCACAAGTCTTGTTGCTGCTGCATTGATCCGCCAAACGCACTCTCAGTCAAATGCTAAACCCGTCGTCGCATTGTCAAGATCAGCGTTACCAGAAGCAAGCGCTTCGCGAGTACATTACGTGCGAGGCAGTGTATTTGATACCGATTGCTTGAACAGCGTGCTACGAGGCAATCCCAATGTTGTTCATACTGTAGGTGCTTTTCTAGACGACAACAATGAATCTGCTGGCACGTTATATGAGCATATTAATTGCGATTCGTCCATTGTCGTAGCATGTGCTATGGCAGACAAGTTTGATGTCAACAATGATCTGTCTCATCAACGCAGAGCATTGGTCTACTTTAGTGTGGCAGAAGGGTTTCCTGACTTCATATTTGACCAGGATTTTGTAAACTCCAAGAGAGAAGCAGAAGCAGCGTTGTTAGGCATTGAGTTCAGAAACAGAGTACGAGTTGTGATTTTTAGGCCAGGTATACCATTCCGTCTGCATGAATTTTATTGAAAACTAACATGGAATGATAGGTTTGATCTACTCTTTTCATCAACGATTCGGTATATTGCCACTTGCATTTGGCTTATATGTCATTGGATCCATGATGAGGCCATTACGATCATATATTCCACGCAATTTGCATTTCTTAACTGATCTGCCAATACAAGATGACGATATTGCCAATGCCGTATTTGAAGCAGTCGATAACAAGGCGGTGGAAGGTGTGTGCGATGGTGATAGAATCCGGTTACTAGCCAGGGCTTGGGAGACCAAAAAGACAAGAGCTAATTTATTGTTGCATGGATAATTCTTTCTTAACTTCGTCTAAATTGGCTTTCAAATAGCTCTGTATGTCTTGTAGAAGGGGTCAATAAACCAATCACTGACGAATGCTTCATATGTTTTACCTTGCAGTTCCATGTCGTTTCGTATTACCAGCATTCCTTTTGTCAGCTCTTTGGGCGGTTGATCCGAAGTCGATGCTAGTACCAGCATTGGTATCTTGCCCCACCAAAGCTGAGGTTGTAATTGAGGTAACCACTGACTCAATTTTGAAGCTGTCAATTTTTTATTCACAGGAGCATCAAACATGATTAAAGATTGATTTAAAATGTCTTTTTCAGTCCATTCTTGCTTTGATGGTGTAAAGGCCTGCTCTTTATACAGCTTTTCTGCAAATTCCTTTGTCAATGATTTGTACTTGGGAGCTGATTCGTGTTTGAAGCACTGCTTTTTCACCATGTCTTGCACCATTTCCAAATCAGTGGGCAATACAGGAATATTTGCTTGTTGACATAATGCAAGAAATGAGTCGGCTTTATCCCAGTCAGAATCATGACTACAAAACACGCTGGAAACTGTGTTTTTATCCTTTTTCTTTTGTCCTTTAATAAAGAACTCGAGCTTAACCGTGGATTTAGGCTGCCTGGATGTTGCTGTGGAGGGCTGCAGAAGATCGTAGAGAGACTGCAATGACGCAGCATTCGTCGTTTTCCTCAGTTTGTCGTGGTGAAAAAAGTCGGGATGTGTTTGCAATACAAACTTTCGTAGATATGGCTTCAGTATCTTGTTTGCCATGGCTATGAGATGAAGAAGAAGAGGCTCAACTCGTTGCACTGTGACGTCCGTAAAGCAACATCACAGATAATTGAATGGCCGTGGAGGAATGAATGGTATTCTTTACCCTTTTTTTTCAGTTTATATCCTTTCTACATTAGTAGTTACAACAACAGTACAATAGACAGTATCCACAGCGGAATAGACGACGCCATTTAGTAATTGAAGTATGACATCTACACAGCAATATGTCTTGATTTCGGTCAAAGGAGAAGCCTTATTCAAGGCCATCGGCGTGTAAAGTAGTCATCAGGACAGAGAAGTCAAATGTGAATATTGACATGTGCTGGCATAGATATCAGAACGAACAAGATGCCTATGCAGCGGCTAATGTGTGTCAGATGCAAGCAATAGAGAAGCGCTCAGCAAAATGGCCCAAATCAATGTTAGCTGATAAGCAAGAGAGCATCATGGAATTGTGTCGATGCATCAAGGAAGATTTCAAATCATACAAAGAGAGATTTGCATACCTAACATTACAATGCAGCCAGATTTTTATAAACTTGGAGTATGATCAGCATCGAGTATTGCCTGTTGAAGCCAATAATGATAATAATATACCACCACAATCCATCAGCGAATCTATTTTCAAGACCAAGGTGCGCAACTTTATGGACGTCTTACGAACAAAATCAGATGTCGAAGAAGATTTGGGCAATAGCGAAGACGATGACGAGGATGACGAAGAAGAAGAGGAGGAGGAGGAAGAAGAGGAGGAAGGAGATGATGAAGAGGAAGACATTGAAGGTGAAGGTGAAGGTGAAGGCGAAGAGGAAGACATCGAAGAAGAAGACGTTGAGGAAGAAGTCGATGAAGGCGTTGACGAGGACGAAGACATCCAAGAGGAGGAGGAGCATGGAGAAGAGGATGATGAGGATGAGCCAGTGACAAGCGAAACAGCCATCCAAGAGCACAGTGAAGGAGAGGAATCAGAAGATCAAGAACGCCCAACGCTAAAAAGAAATGCATCCTCATTAATAGAAGACGGAGATGCAGAAGATGACGAGGAAGATGAAATAGACGAAGACGATGGTGACGAAGACGAACTGGCAGATGACGATGATGAGTCAACCAAGCGTAGGCGAGTAGTAGCATAAACGACTCCCTTTGTTCATGACATGAGCTTGTCATGACAACCTCCCTGCTTGCTTGCTCTTTATATATGTATATATATATATATATATATATATATATAGTCACCATCATCATGCGCAATACTCTAACTTTAAAATTAAAATACGTCAACGAGCCTACATGTATAAATTATTGGCTAAAACGATTCAATAAATCATCATCATGCTGCATTTTAGTCTCTCCTGGATTGTTTCAGTGAAAAAGGTATAAAAAGGTTAAATTTTAATGTTGCAGTTTTTCCTTTCTTCTTGTTCATCTACTATTAACAATCAAATCAGCATGGCGACAATTGACACAGAAACTCCAATGCCTCAACATGATATCAACACATATCAAAACAAGGTTATCCCCATAACGGAAAAGACTGAGCAGCCGCAACAGCCTAGTTTAATGACACCTCCCATGTCTCCCATCAACACATCTGCCAACAAGGGTTCATTGAAGATCTCTGCTGGACAAACTGGGTTACCTTGGCTGACAAAAGACGCGGATGCTGAGGGCTTTTCCCCTACCACAATGCAACAGTCGCCTCAGGAAATGAGCGCGACACCCAGCCCTACACAAGATAGCATCAACAGCGCTGCTTCTCCTCCTCCCAAGTTTATGGCACGTCCAAGAACTGCGTCTGTGATCCGCTTTCCTACAAGAAAGAGAACCATGCAAAAGCACATTTACACAATGAAAGATGGTTTGGATCCAGTCAAGGTTTTATGTAATCGATTATCGAGCTGGCAAGTTTCAGTTAAATATCTGGTATGAAAAAGGCTAATTATAAAGGGGAACCAATCAATTGACCATCTCCATGCGTATTTAGCTTAGCATGTTTCATAGCATAAAAAAGGTGGAGTCCAACACTGGAAAAGGCTATCGAAAGATCGATTCAAAATCCACTATTCCCGTCAAGATTAAAGACCAATTCAAGTCTTCTCATGGCGTTCAAGATGCTTGGTCGGCTTTTAGACAGTACACTAGAGAGAATAGTTTGATTCATCAAGACTTTGTTGATTTCATCGAAAATGAAATTGTGCCTACACTGCATATCATTCTCAAAGACATCCACGCCATGATGCAGAGTTTGAAACAAAACAAAGATTTACGCACAAACACCTTGTGGGAATGCCGCAAAAAGGCTGATAAAGTTATCACTCAATTAAACTCTGATATTTACTCCACCGTCACTGCACAAGAAAAGGCAAAGAACAGCTATGTAATCCCCAAGAGCAGAGATCCATTGTTATCAAAATATGGTACGCGTTACAGATCATAGGCAGCACCACCGCATATACTCACGTAAACTATAGTTGTTATCCATACCATCAGAGACCTCTACAAGCAAGAGAATCGATTGCACAAGGACTTTTTGGAGACGCAAGACAGCTATCGTCGCTTTGAACAAGAAAAGATTATCAATGTCTACACCGAATTGTTTCAAACCTTTGAACGCTATCGTATTCAACATCGTCTTGAAAATTTGGAGGGCGTTGCCAAGGTTGCTGGTATCTTTAATGCCATTGAAACAGATGCTGAGTGGATGGATTTTGTTCAGCACCATGATAATGAGTTGGTCAAGTCCAATGCAGCTTTCAAAGATGAGCAAGCACTTGATTTCCCTAATGCATCACACCCTTTGGTCCAGCCCCTTGCAATTGGCGTTTTACAAAGACATCATGGTAAAAAGTGGCATGAAGAATATTATGTATTGAGTCCAGGTAAGTTTAGATTTCACTCAGAATGCACATCATCTAATTCTTGGACATTCAACAGTTGGATTGTTGCATCGTTTCAAGTCTGAACAGGACTTATTGAATGCGCCATTGAGACCAGAGGCTACCATGTTTGTTCCACAATGCACGATCCTTATCAATTCCACCAGCCAACTTTTGGAGTTAAAGGGTAAAGTGTTGGGTAGCTTGTTTGGCAGCAAAAAGTTGGTCGAGTTATCTTCCTCTGATTCTGTCTTTATCAAACAATGGATCGACATTATGGGCCCCATGGCTATTCAACAAGAAACTGCTGTTATCAACACACCTCTTCCTCCTCAACAATATCATCAACAAGATGCCGTGGTTGCCGATAATCGATCGATCCACTCCAAAGTACAAGCTGAAAATGAACCAGAAAGTTCTAATTTAGGCGGTGTCACTCAAGACGGAGCTGTTGCTTCCACCAGTGCTGATACTGCTATGCAGCCAATCGACCAAGGTAACACCACCAATGCATTTCAGCCTATAACAAATATTCCAGCATCAGATCATCATCACAACAATAGCAGCTTCAATAATCATTATGACGACGAAGATGATAGCGACCATGACTTTGCAAGACAAACTGTTGAATATTCCACTCATTCGCCTGCTGCTGCTGCTGCTGAACCATCTAATGCAAATAACCTGTTTCATACCGCATCTACTACTGCCTCATGTTCTGACCCAGCCATGACAAATACAGGTCCTTCTACTCCTACTGAAGCAATGGCAGCAGTGCAAGAAAAGCAAGATGACGCTCATACTCCTTTGCCTTCAGATACAAAAGACGCCAACACTGTTGCCACTACCCCTTTAAGAATGCCTGGTGGCGGCCCTACTCGAGAAGGCAGTGACATTTTTTGGGACACATCCGCCTAATTCTTCCATATCCTAATTAGCTTAATTGTAATCTCATAATTATTATAGTATAATTTCTTTTTAATAAATTCAATGCCATATCTGTATTCAATCAAGTTTGCTGTACACAAATATGCTAACAAAAAGGCGGCATTTTAGGTTGTGCAATCTATCTGTGCGATCATTTTAACTTGTTGCCAAAAAAGATCGAATCTAACTTTATTGTGCATGATAAATTCAAGTCAAAATACTGCCACGCCATGAACTACTTTGCATCAAATTAGGATTTAGAAAGCACCATATCATGTCATAATGAGTATATTAATTTGGTCTTCTTGTCGCACCAAAAGCTAGTTTATCAGTACATATCTTCAGTATCAACTTTCAATGCATTGGCATCAGCTAAATCATAGAAAAATATCGTTTTAAAATTGCTGCTAACCACATGAATGTTGTGCAAAGTAGTCAGGAGGTCTGCTTCTTTTTTTCATACGTTGCTTATGATCCTTATGCTTTCCTCTACACCAGATCATTATTACTGCCAATCAGCTGTTATCAGATTACCATCGCCAATGCTTACACACGATATTATATCCTTTTAAAGTACTTTCTGGAAACAAAAAATCTGATCCTAGGATTCAGGATTGGCAATCCCAGCTTACATGTTCTACCGTTTTTCTTGATTTCAACATTCATGTGTCTTTAATCCCTAGATATACGGTTCAGAATATAGCATTACCACAAGTGTTACTTTAATTTGGAAAAGAAGCAAGTTTCGTTACATGTGTCGTTCAAAAAAAAACTTAGTTTGTATCTCGAATGTCGACTCTTTGGGTTTATCACAGTCTCAACCTAGTGGTACAAATAAAAATCCGTTTTATACCTATAAAATTGAATAATCGAACGAAAAGTATTTTATTTACTGCAGCTCTCCATCTGCTCTATCGAACGTGGCATTAAGATCTTACATTGCTATTCTTAGGAATTTTCGGATACATCACCTGGACCGTGGTTTGCACAGTTCACCTATTAAGTATATATTTATCATATTATTCTTATTGCTTCATTGTGCTATTGTACGTTCTAGCCTAACGACAGTCAATAAAAGTATCATCTATATTTTCTTGCTACATTCATATTGATTATTGTAGTTCTTTAAAATATCCATCAACTGTTTGTTTTAGTATCGAAAAATATTGGTTCAATGCAAACGAAGGGCTTGGGTTATTCGTAACAACAAAAAGAGCCAGACATTTTGACGAAAAGATTCAAAATGGCACCAACTTGTCCATTATGATTTATTGCGATTTTATAAAGCGAGCGTTTGTTAAGTGTTTTTAACATCTAAAATATGTTAGTGCTATCGTAGAGCTATTGAAAGGTTTTTGTTTTGTCCAATTTGGGTGACCCATTGCCGAGATATTGCGAAAGCTCCTGTTGCGGGAAGATTCATGATTTCGTCAATTTTGGGCCCATCGAAGCAAGGCCTCAGATCCTGACTGAGTTTTTTGGTCTGATGAATTTTGTTCATTTCTCCATGTAGAGACAAGCTAGAATCTTAAATAAACGCTAAGACAATAGAAAACGCCATGCTCTACAATAATAACAGCTGTTACAAGTAGGTTTATTTTGAAAGAGATGGAGATATTATTGAAAAAGCATCAAAATCTGACAAAAAATGTTCTGTCGTTTTGAAACGTCTAGTGTTGATCAAACCAGACAAGATTAGTACCATTCGATGCGCCTTTAAATTCTGCACAGGTTTGATATATACTTGAATAACTGTTTGTTATCAGAAATTGCCAAGTTTAGATCATGACAGATTTCATGATGATGGATGGCCACATTCGAAGCAATAAGGATTTCAACCTCAGTTTGATATCATTTACCCCCCCCTATTATATCCAGAGCAGTACACTACTACTCGTGACGTCAAGTTTGCAACTTTTTCTTTCTTTCCCATTCCCCCGTTTTTCTTTTTTCCATAATACCCCCCGTTTTTGATACTACTTTTACTGCTGCTAAATCTATTATTCATCCTGTTATTGAAGGCAATAGCAGGAAGGTCATCAAACCTACAATTGTTGTTAGTTGTCAGCATACGACGCAGGTGAGTGTATTTAATGTATCGATTGTCCAAGTCTATTATTACTAATTAATTATTCTTTTTCTTTGTTGACTAGAATAATAGCTACCGTCGTCGACTGCTTCAAAACTAAAGGGAAGAACGCAACAACAGCTGGTGAACACTGCTTCGACTTACGGTATTATTGCCACCACCATCACCGCTTCTCTGAAGTATTATCAATTGCTTTTTCTGAATACGGTATGTACCATTGGTTAATTATTACTTTTCATTGAATCGTAACTAACTGAATTATTATTCTCTCTTATTTTTAAGAAATAACAACTGTGTATATTCTAAACTCCAGCAAGACCTCTGGTGCTATTTCTCGCTGCTTTTTTGACACTACTCCTCTCTGTAGCATGTCATTTGCAATGCTGTTTTTGTCTGGTGGTTTAGTGCTGTCTGCAACAACAAGTCATTAGTAGCGCTGTTCCTCCCTGGTTTGGTGCTGCTATCTGCAAGTCATTTATAACACTGTTTGTGTTTGGTTTGGTGCTGTCTGCAAGTTATCTCAAGTGGCGTTACTCTCTGGTGGTTTGGTGCTGTCTTCTTCTGCAAGTCATCTGTATTGCTAGGTTTCTCGAGTTCCGCGGATCAGGTTAGTTTCAATGATGTTTGCTATTCAATATTATTATCTTACTGATTACACCATTATGCTAATAGAATATAGGCATCAAGCACAAGGCGGTGCTCAAAGACATTAGATGCAGAACCTCTGTTGTGAGTTGCTCATCAAGTAAGTATAAATGACGTAGATTGCTGGATACAATAATGCTGACTATTATTGTATTATTTTGATGTAATGTGTAGTAGGCAGCAAGTACAAGGTTACGACGACTAATGGATGATTAATGGATACTGACACTGGGTGCAATCGGAACTGCTGATAGTTGTTCAGGTATGTATATCATATGGCATTGATTGAAGAATACAATAATACTAATTATATCATCATCATCTTGACTATTATGTATAATAGGCAGGCAAATGGGAATGAACACGGACACTACTGGATGCTACAAGAGATCATCAGTCAAGTTATTTTTTTCTGTGAAGGACAACAACCATAGCAATAGTAGTATAGATACAGCCTGTACATTTTTGTTAGCTTCTTTTTCTCCCCCTTTTTTTTCTTGGCTTTCCGCCCCCCCCCCTTTTTTTAACTTTCATCTGCATGTAATGTTATTACCCTCACTATTTTCCTTTCTTTCTATGTTTCTTTGAAGCATACTTTTTTTTTTTTTTTACGTTGAGTGGATGTGCCTATCACTGAAGCTCAACAATAACAAGATTCCGAGGCTAGGATTAGATAGGCTGGTCCAAACTTAATTGTTGTTCTACTTACTTAGCGACAGTTGAGGGTCTTAATAAACATAATTCCTCACGTTAGGGGTGTAGTAAGGCACGCTCTGGCACCTGAGGGGTGGTCTAATTGAAATACTACCTAATTGCATTTTTGGGTAGTACTTCAAATTCCGCCTAACATCGTTGCAGAGGAGAACTATGGCAAAATTTTTCTAGGTTTTTCAGTATATAGAGGTAATAAATAGATATAGCTTTTCTACGTTTCTGGGCTGTTTCATGCGTTGTTTTCATTGCTTGAAGTGATTTGAACACTACAGTATGCGAAAGATCCTGTAAAGTTCTGTAAACGGCATGTAAATTTGAAAGTTTGAAGTTTGACTAAAATCTTGTATGCTTATTGTGTAAAGCAAGTGTGGAATACATCCACTATCATCTGCATTCCGTACACAGTTCATCCAGTTACCGTATTAGTAGTATTTTGATATGAATTACTATTATGTGCAGCACTTAATTATTAGACGTACAACAATACAGATTTATACCGTATATACAACACTAGCCGTACTATCTCGCTACGCTCGATTACGGCGTCGCCCTGCGGGCTCTCACCGGAGACATTTCAATTCACGCAATAAACACTTGTAGATATATTCAATCAAATCAAATGAGAGCTTAATAATAACAGATAAGACATATTTTTGGTTATTTATGATATGATATTCTATATCGATGGTCTATAAAGCACCTCAGGGTACACGACGTTGTCGGTTTGAGATGTATTGGGAGGGAGGAGGATAGACACTCCGTTTGCAGAGGTGGCTCGCGAGAGTGCTACATAAAGATGTCCATGGGTGAATGCTGGATTTCGAAGGTCTACAGCAACTTTTCTGAGAGATTGGCCTTGTGATTTGTTTATAGTCATGGCGAAACAGACTTTTACAGGAAATTGCTTCCTCGTTAAGATGAATGGCAATGCATTCGGTAAGGTGGTTAATTTAAATCTTGGTATCAATTCAATGGCATCAGAGCCTCCCAAGATTTTGACTTTTAGGATATACTGTCCAACCTGATGAATGATGAGCCTAGTACCATTACAGAGGCCCCTTTCTGGGTTCAAATTTCTTAGCAACATCACAGGCATGCCAACTTTTAGCTGTAAAATTGCTGGAGGAATACCAGAGGTGGATATTGTCTGCAGGTATTCGGCTGGAAGATTAGCCATGTCAGCATTTGTGAGATCAGACTGTACAGTATCCGCAGAGAGCAGAGTAACCATCTCACCAGTAACCTTTTGCATAACCTGCTTATTTATAGTATCCACGTTGACGTTCTTTGAGCAAAGGATGGCTCTTTCTTGAAAAAAATCAGGGTTTTCTAATGGTCTTTGCAAAACATGCAACGGATATACATCTTCGATGAATTGATCAGGGTCAGAAAACTGTCTAAGTGCTGTTGGTAGAGTAATAGTTTCAATAAGAGCTGAATCGTACGACATTCTTCCTATCCAGTCAGCAAATTCTCTGTCGATTTGATTTGAGGTGGCTAGTCTCATGTTTTCAGTCAACATCAACTTTTGAAGTTTTGGCCATAATCTGGAAGATATCAGAGAAGCATCTACAATGGCAGGCCTATCACCGCCTCTGACGACAGGAGGAATTTGGGCGAAATCACCACCAAGGACAACCGGGATACCACCAAAATCAGCATCACAGCTGCAGATATCTTTAAGTGTTCGGTCAACGGCTTCAAAACAATGTCTATGCTGCATTGGCACTTCATCCCAAATGATTAAGGTTGTCTTGCGGATTAGTTCAGCAAGGTCACTATCTTTCTTGATGCAACAAATTGACTCTTGATTGATGTCAAGAGGGATTGCGAAACGCGAATGAGAGGTACGCCCACCAGGCAAAAGCAAAGCAGCGATACCAGAAGAAGCAACACATAACACGATTTTTCCTTGGCTTCTGTAATAATTGCAAAGAGTGTTGTAGAGAAATGTCTTGCCAGTACCCGCAGGGCCCTGCAAGAAAAAATGAGCGTTGTTGTTGTTGTGGTTGCCATTGATTGACGAAGTTATTCTGTCAAACACTTGTTTCTGAGTATCATTCATTTGAGCATATCTTTGTTGATATGAATATGCCTCTTGGCTGAATATGTATGACATTTCATTCAGAATCAAGGAGTTGCGCTGAATACCTGTCATTCTGCTTATCAAACCGTTCCAATTGAAGAGAGGGTTGGGCAGATTAAACTGGCGCAATGATTTATCTTGGCTACAGAGAGAAGTTTGCAACAAATGAAGACCGTAATCAAGACTTCTTGATCCCATGTAGAACTCAGCACTGGGATTCAGCTCGAGTAAGATAGCATATCCATTTTGAATGATTGCATGCTCCAAATCATCACAAATGCTTCTGCAAAATCTTGTCCAAATATCAATTGGCGAAACCAATGAATCAAACAGCAACACGGAGACAAACATTGACCGCAGAGAATAGCCAGACGCAAAGGTAGCAGCTTCTTCAAAAGCTCGAATCCACTCTTGATCATCTTCAATCAGATGCAGAGCCATGCAAGCCTCACGAAAAGTACTATACACTACACTATTGATTGTTCTTAGATCAGCATAGGAAGTGGAACCACGAATAACCGTCAATAACAATCTCAAGTAATAGCGTTCACCAGCAGAAGGATTACAGTAGTACATTCTACCGATCGAAAACCTGCTGTTTTGTCTTGGAGTCCACGCCCTATTCTTCTTGTTCCAAACCATATGTTCTGGAAATTCTTGATAGAGCAATGGGACAAAATCAGACTTGTTTCTATTGGCGTTGTTGTATTCAAAATACCCCATCAGCGTAGAACGACTGTCAGCCATTACCTGTTGAATCTTTTCTCGTGCCCAAGAGGCATCAAAACACACAGAGTGTTCCATTTCGAGATGGATGGCGAGGGGAGTAACTGCAGGACTTTCTTCATGCATTGGGAATTCGAACAATCTATAAGCAGCTTCAACTGGACTTATATAACGACCATTCAAGTATTTTGCAATCTCATCATTTTCATTTTGCCCCTGTCTTGTAGTTTTCAGCGTAGTCTGATCCGAACCTTTGTAAATATACTTGTTGATATATTTGATGGCTTGAACACTTGCACAGACCTCCACGTTTATGTGGGCATTGTATTTTTTTGACAGATATGGATTGTATGGAACAACCCAATTGTTTGTCATGTGGTAGTCATGATATGCACCATCATTATCCCTCAGACGCACCACATGTGAGCGGCCATCATTTCGTCTTCTATATGACGGGTAACCATCGTCTCTTGTGATGGTGGATGGTTGATAATCCTTTGGAAATTTCTTTGAACACACGCTGTTACCAAGGGCATCTTGTATCATGCATGGAGATGCTTCGTTGAATTGGCCACAGGGACCGTGCATCATGTTTCTAGTGACGATTGCATGTAATTCTGGCTCATCGTTTACATCTGGAATCTCGGCAGAGATGATTTGATCAATCTTTTCAGCAGTATCAAACTTGTCGTTTTCATCTAGAAACAAAAGCATATGGCCATGGGGTAAGCCACGCTTCTGGTACTCAATGGTACGCACAATTCCTCTATACCGTCCAAAAACATGTTTCGTCTTCAGGTCATCCAGGAGCTCTCTGTGTTTCTGATTGAATACTCGGGCGACCAAGTCGGGACGGTCGGCAGCAGTTTGACCAGGCAAAAGCTCATCCTGTATTTCTTTCCAACGTGGGTTTGCTGTAAACGTGATGAACAGCGTTGGTTTACCGAAGTATCGAGATATAGCCATGGCATTTTGGTAAAGCTGTGCCATGTAGCGTGCACCTCCAGTGAAGCTGCTTGGTAAAATAAATGTTTTGCCAATCATTTCGAGGTCTGTATCAGCAGCACTGGTAGCATCAGCAAGACCTTTGTATACATCTGCTCTCAGTGTGGATTGGTTTGCTTTGATCCAACTGAGTTTAGTCTGTTCACAAACAGCCCAAGCATCGATGATATATTGCTGAAAGAGACGTCTTGATAAGAAAATAATCTTTGACTCATCGTTTCTAATATGTAATCTGAATCTGTAGAATACTCGTTGAGTGAGCCTCTTTCCTTCCCTTTCGTCACCATCTTCATCACCATCGTCATCGTCACCATTGCCATCAGCATTTCCAGAAGACATTAAGCGACGTCCCCAATGCCATCCATATTCGCCTCTGGGAAACAGCAAAACATAGTGTAGAGGCATGTAAGCAGCATGAGTCTCATTGATTCGCTTGTACAATCCATTCGCAGAATTTGATGAATTGTTTCTGTACGTAATCAAAATATCTCTGAAGCTCCTGTCCGAGTACTCGTTCGGAATGACTGCAGCAATCTCATTTACTGTTGGAAGGTTTTGTGTTCGCCTGTCCTGGCCAACAACCAGTTCCATTTTCATTTGAGGGCTCAGTCGAATATAGGTTTCATTGCTGGTACTTGTTTGATGCTGCTCCTCTTCACTCAAAATCTCATGCGCATGTTTGTAAATTTGCACAAATGGATTGTTACAAATCTCAGGATTCGCAATCATGTCACTCAAATTCGCAATGATTTCCTCGTCTAAATTTTGATTACTCGTGTGTGCAGATCGACATGCAGCAGCATACTCTGGGTCGTAGATGTAAAGCTGGCTATACTTTGGAGCATTGCCAAGGTTGAGTGGTGCACTAAGATGGTACAGTTCACCATGAGCCTGCACAGGCACGATCCCACCTCGACGTTCTTGAATTCGCTCCATTTCTCTTTGTTGAGGAGTGGCATCAGTTCCAAAAGACGTAAAAGCAAATAAGGTGTTGTATTGTCTTATATTTTTCAAAAAAGGAGAAGACTTTGGGTGTGTTCCATCAAGTAACCCATTTAAAGGCTCTGGTGGCTCTTGCAATAAGGGCAACATGGCGGCTCCTTTCTTGCAGCAAGATTCAAAGTTTGCGGTGATGGTCGTTTTTTCTGCTTTCCAGTGCAATGCGCCACAGCTCTCACATGCAATATCCATTCTTCCCAGATCAGAAACTCGAACTCTTGATAGTTGGGATATGAAGGCAGCTGGTTGTCTTGGTGTTCTTGGTCCAGCATTAGCTCTTCGTTGTCTACTATAGATCCTGTTTCGTTCCTAAAAAAAAAAATATTTGTTTAGATCATA
This sequence comes from Mucor circinelloides, assembly GCA_037974945.1. Lineage (NCBI taxonomy): Eukaryota > Fungi > Mucoromycota > Mucoromycetes > Mucorales > Mucoraceae > Mucor > Mucor circinelloides. The sequence goes on along the minus strand of JBBNAA010000005.1, from coordinate 1,551,961 downwards.
ACCTATTGAATCGATTCAAGGCTAATTTACTCGACAGAATTCGCATGAGCGAAAAGTATTCGTTTCATCAAGCACAACCCTGCAGCTATAGCAGTGTCTGGTTTCAATTGGAGGCATACTACGTAGTTCGTTTAATGTTTGTGAAGATGTGATGGAAAAAATCTTTTTGATTATAGTAGAAAATCTCTTATATAATTCAAATGGACTGCCCATCATTAGGTGGCAGGCCTATTTCTCCAGCGATGCCTTTTGGTGGAGGGGCTGAGCCCCTCCCCCAAACCCCCTCCCCATTGCCGGCTTCGCCGGTAGGCTTGATTTCACAACAACAACAGACATTTATAACAGTCTTTTCAAAAATGTTTACGGGATTTCAATTTGTACACAAAAAATGAGGTTTTGTAGTATATATATAGATACCGTAGGCTATAGATGGCAGCATTAGCATGGATGTTGGCGCTATAGACTGATGCTTGTAATCCGACATCAAATACGGATGTTTGCCATATTTAGTCAAATGCCAAGATCGATGCAATATAAGACGTATGTCTCAGAAGATGTACACATGAAGATCCACACTATTATACAGTACAATACATGCTTATATCCTTGATACTAGTTACAGAAGATACATTATGTACTAGTACTACAGACTTGTACATTATATGTTATGCTATAGACATGCACATAGTGACATGCTATAGACATGCCACATATCTAGATAAGTGCTAAGAAGATGTATACAGAACAATGATATACGCTCAGATATATACTATTAATATAGACTAAGAGACTGTACCTATAGGATACATGCTACTAGTAGATCGATATTAGTAATCCTCATACGAAGGACAGATCAGGGTACTTCAATTCGGATAAGATTCTATTCATTCATCCAGATGAGCTGAAGTATGTTTAGCCTGCTGAGGTTTTCTTTAGCAGAAATAATCTACTAAATGTTAATTGATCTGATTTTTTGACTTACATATATGTCAATCCTTAATAGCAGAACTTTTACCCATTTAGGTCATGACATTTTTTAAGATGATGCATGTATCATCCTTATTCTAAACAATAGTGATTTCGATGTCAGCGACCTTACACAGAGGAAGCTTCTCATTGTACTGTATGATCCTCTTTGAACTCGGGGCATGGCATAACGCACACAATAAGTTGCGAATCTATTGTTATAGAGGGATACTTTACTTTTTAATGAGTGTTGTTTTCAAGACTGGGTGATTGTAGCTTACTTTTTCTTGTTTCGTTTATGCATTCGAAAATGAGGCATGCATCTACTCCCAGCTAAAATGTGGACTCCCCAATGTCCATTATCTCGACAACAAGGCCTTTCTAATACCATGTCCTCTGCTAAAAGTTGCCTCATTTTAATCGTACTACAATAGTTTTAGGCTATCTGATATTGTGTATGGGTCCTCATATCTGGTCATGGATGTTGGAAATGATTTTCAAGTTTTGACTTTTGGACTTTTGGACGATCAAACATCGAGATTTTAAATATTGATGCTACAGCTTTGAAATTAGCATGTTTATATAACCAATTTTTGTGAGGAATGTGAAAATAAAATTGGATTTTGAATAGAATGAGTTGTTGTTGAGATATGAATGAATTCAAGATTTAATGAATTTTGAGCAGATGCTCCTAGTAAAAGTCATTGGATTGATATATAAATGTTTGTTATATGAGTAGTAAAAGTTGTTTGGGGTAGTTTGTTTGACTAGAGAGAGCTGTATTTGGGTTTGTAATAGACGATTTGAAGCAGTAAGACGGGAAAATGTGAAAAATGATCCAACTTTGGATGAATATTTCTCCATGATTTACTAAGTGAGTCAATGTTGCATAGTGCTTGACTTTTGTTTCTCTTTTAATTTTCTATACGATGGTATGGTTATTATTAGTATTTTCAAAAATATGTCGGGTAGTGCCCGCTTGAGGCATATCAAAATACATGACTTTGAGTTATTTCATGAAGGGAACGTTTATTAGGTGTTTTCGACTTTTAGATTATGTTGGGGCTAATGTAGAGCTATCAAATGGTCATTTTTTTGTTCAAATCTGATTAGTATTGGCCGAGATATCACATAAAGTTATGTCCTTGCAAAATTGGCCATCTTTGACCAATTTTGCCTTACCCCTACAGGTTAAACAATTAGCTGACAATTTTTGGGTCAGACGTTTTTGCTGATTTCTCCACGTAGAGTCAAGCTAGAACATCAAGTAAGAGCTCAAACGATAGAAAATGTTTTGCTTTACAATAATAACAACTGTTACAAGTAGGTTTATTTTGAGAGAAATGGAGATATTATTGAAAAAGCATCAAAATCTGACAAAAAATGTTCTGTCGTTTTGAAACGTCTAGTGTTGATCAAACCAGACAAGATTAGTACCATTCGATGTGCCTTTGAATTCTGCACAAGTTTGATATATACTTGAATAACTGTTTGTTATCAGAAATTGCCAAGTTTAGATCATGACAGATTTCATGATGATGGATGGCCACATTCGAAGCAATAAGGATTTCAACCTCAGTTTGATATCATTTACCCCCCCCCCTATTATATCCAGAGCAGTACACTACTACTCGTGACGTCAAGTTTGCAACTTTTTCTTTCTTTCCCATTCCCCCGTTTTTCTTTTTTCCATAATACCCCCCGTTTTTGATACTACTTTTACTGCTGCTAAATCTATTATTCATCCTGTTATTGAAGGCAATAGCAGGAAGGTCATCAAACCTACAATTGTTGTTAGTTGTCAGCATACGACGCAGGTGAGTGTATTTAATGTATCGATTGTCCAAGTCTATTATTACTAATTAATTATTCTTTTTCTTTGTTGACTAGAATAATAGCTACCGTCGTCGACTGCTTCAAAACTAAAGGGAAGAACGCAACAACAGCTGGTGAACACTGCTTCGACTTACGGTATTATTGCCACCACCATCACCGCTTCTCTGAAGTATTATCAATTGCTTTTTCTGAATACGGTATGTACCATTGGTTAATTATTACTTTTCATTGAATCGTAACTAACTGAATTATTATTCTCTCTTATTTTTAAGAAATAACAACTGTGTATATTCTAAACTCCAGCAAGACCTCTGGTGCTATTTCTCGCTGCTTTTTTGACACTACTCCTCTCTGTAGCATGTCATTTGCAATGCTGTTTTTGTCTGGTGGTTTAGTGCTGTCTGCAACAACAAGTCATTAGTAGCGCTGTTCCTCCCTGGTTTGGTGCTGCTATCTGCAAGTCATTTATAACACTGTTTGTGTTTGGTTTGGTGCTGTCTGCAAGTTATCTCAAGTGGCGTTACTCTCTGGTGGTTTGGTGCTGTCTTCTTCTGCAAGTCATCTGTATTGCTAGGTTTCTCGAGTTCCGCGGATCAGGTTAGTTTCAATGATGTTTGCTATTCAATATTATTATCTTACTGATTACACCATTATGCTAATAGAATATAGGCATCAAGCACAAGGCGGTGCTCAAAGACATTAGATGCAGAACCTCTGTTGTGAGTTGCTCATCAAGTAAGTATAAATGACGTAGATTGCTGGATACAATAATGCTGACTATTATTGTATTATTTTGATGTAATGTGTAGTAGGCAGCAAGTACAAGGTTACGACGACTAATGGATGATTAATGGATACTGACACTGGGTGCAATCGGAACTGCTGATAGTTGTTCAGGTATGTATATCATATGGCATTGATTGAAGAATACAATAATACTAATTATATCATCATCATCTTGACTATTATGTATAATAGGCAGGCAAATGGGAATGAACACGGACACTACTGGATGCTACAAGAGATCATCAGTCAAGTTATTTTTTTCTGTGAAGGACAACAACCATAGCAATAGTAGTATAGATACAGCCTGTACATTTTTGTTAGCTTCTTTTTCTCCCCCTTTTTTTTCTTGGCTTTCCGCCCCCCCCCCTTTTTTTAACTTTCATCTGCATGTAATGTTATTACCCTCACTATTTTCCTTTCTTTCTATGTTTCTTTGAAGCATACTTTTTTTTTTTTTTACGTTGAGTGGATGTGCCTATCACTGAAGCTCAACAATAACAAGATTCCGAGGCTAGGATTAGATAGGCTGGTCCAAACTTAATTGTTGTTCTACTTACTTAGCGACAGTTGAGGGTCTTAATAAACATAATTCCTCATGTTAGGGGTGTAGTAAGGCACGCTCTGGCACCTGAGGGGTGGTCTAATTGAAATACTACCTAATTGCATTTTTGGGTAGTACTTCAAATTCCGCCTAACATCGTTGCAGAGGAGAACTATGGCAAAATTTTTCTAGGTTTTTCAGTATATAGAGGTAATAAATAGATATAGCTTTTCTACGTTTCTGGGCTGTTTCATGCGTTGTTTTCATTGCTTGAAGTGATTTGAACACTACAGTATGCGAAAGGACATGTAATATTCTGTTTACAGCATGTAGTTATGGAAAGGTGCGTATAATTATGTGTAAAGTAAGTTTAATAATTTTGATAATTTTGTTGGTGAATGCTTGAATTTTTAGATATGGAATTAAATTAAGTTATAAGATCATTCTTTGTCACTTTGATGGATTCAACTACAATAAAATTAATCGGTATCAATGAAAAGTAGCTGGTTTTTACCAGCTTTATATTGAAGCGAAACTAAAAAGCCATTTTATTACGAGGATCTAACCGGATTATATACCATAATTTGTAAATTTCTATTGCTATTGAGATTATATGTACGACATAATATATTTGACCATTAGATCAATATAACCAGAGGTGATCCATATTATGAGCAGCTTCCCCCCCCCCTTTTTTTGTCGAAACTGGATTCAAGTTGAATATTTCAGAATAGCTATAAATGGTTTGGACATTAGACGATCAAATTGGTTAATGAGTACATCTAGCTAAGTGGGGAATTTCTTATAGGGTCGACAATATATTAAACACACTTAGACATGTAGTAAAAAAAAAAAAAAAAAAAAAAAAAAAAAAAGATAGTATATTATGTGATATATACCGTACAAGAGTCATCTAGTATGTTGCTAAACAGCAGTAGTGTGAGGAGAAATCGATACCGTGTAAATTAAAGGAGGCTGAATCCTCATTACAAAGTACACAAAAACAAATGCAGAAATACACTGTATATTAATGATAGCTGCATGATGATAACCTAATAAATGAACTAATCGAATAAGAAATAATAACAAATACTAATGTAAAATACTAAGAATGCTATCATACAGTATGCTATAAAAAGTGCATCCCAAACAACAAAAGTTATTCTCAGCGCATAATCGACGTACCACATCTTGAAATACGTCTCATGTTTTAAGAACCTACGTGTAATGGAATTAGCGCCCTCAAAGTAATGTTACTGAAATACAAAAGTTCATCAAATACCGCTCATGAGCATTCATGCTATTTGAATCACATAATAAACCTTTCTAAATGTATATACAAACAATCTCGAAAATACTAAAATGAAGGAAACACTCTTATCACTCCCATCGTGTGAATGAATCACTCTTGATCACAGTGTATCCATTCTCACTAATGATGTTTGTCATAAGTGTGTGTTCTCTTTATCCAAATTAAAACCAAATCAATAACAACATATTCGAATTCGTCAACTTTGCCCAGATGCCATAGTTGTACAGCATCCTACATAAGGAACACCTTCTATATAATAACAAAACAACACACCTTAGAACACAAGGTTACATTTCATGCTGCTATGACGATAGCACATCAAAGCCCAATCAAGGTTACGCAGATCTACCTTTATGGTCAATGCTCTACAGCAATTACCCCTTTAATCCAAGGCATCAATAACAAACGCTGAATACTGCAATAGTACAACCTATTGCTCTCTATCAAACTCATGCTACGAGCCAACGCTCAATTGTTATAAATACTCTTATTTTTTTACTCAAATCCAGGAATCTTCAGTTTTATTTCAAGAACCAAATAAAATACAGTTGATTTTAATTGTATTTTTCATCTTGCTTTTTATGTTTTTTTTCTGTGAAATCTCTGTAAACCCTGATTTCATTGCACTACGTATATCCTCCCAAAATAATTAGATAAAGTGACTGTTAATCGTTTTTTCTTGTATTACCTCTAGAGGTTCAAAAAGGCGAAAATAACTCGCATGATGGATCTTTTCTAGGACCCTTGATCTTGTCGGCCTCTTGATATTGCAGCTGGTCGAGAGCCAATGTTGAAGTTCGAGTTTATGTATTCAACTAGAATGCTTCTGATGTTGGTTGCTGCATTTATATCTCGTTGCCAATACTTGAAAATTTAGATAGCGATTAGTTGGATGAAAGTGAATACATAAAAAATGGACTTACCAGATCATTGTTTCTATTTACTGGACACTGGGTACACAGCTTCAGTGAATAGATGGTATTGTTCTGACGGAAAAGTCTTCGGTCGGGACATTGACTACTTAAATGGATGATGTTGCCTTCTTCGTCTATACATTTCATTCTTGATCTTTTCTCAACGCCGGCTATTCGATGTCTTTTCTTTCGATGATTACAACCGTGTAGTTCAGAAGTTGTATTGTTCAATCTTCGATGACAGTGGCAGCAGGTAACAGACGTACGGAATTCATCAACAGTGATAACAATAGCCTTTTCAGCAATGGCTCTTTGAACCGATTTGACAGGAATAGGCGTGTTTCCCTTATATGTACCCCGGATGTTGGCATCACCGTAAGCAATTACTGTCCTTCTTATATCAGTAAGGGGTCGTAGCTCTGGCTGATGTTGTTGTCTAAACCGCTTTCTTTTTTTGCGCCTGGAACTTGAAGATGAACTGTGTGCCAATTTAAAATCTTCGCCAGCTTTTGTTCTTCCTAGCACGACACGAGCAATGTAATCTTGAGCCATTTTTCTGTTTGAATAAGCATAGCCCTTGTGTTCACGGTGTTGCCAGCTTCGCATGAAACGATGTATTCTGTTAGATAGAAAGGAAAGAAAATATTCAAAAGATATTAGACATCAGTATATACAATGTGCATTGTTAAAGAAATCTTACTCTGTGCGTTCACCGGAAAAGGCATTCAAGAACTGCATGATTCCTTCGTTTGAGCATACTTTTCTGGTTTGGAGGCGGTCATAAGATGCTTGTATATTCGTTTGAGTTCTACTTTGCAGCTCCTTTTGTTTTAACCATGACATGCCTGAGCGCAACTTGTACGAAGAATTACTGATGAAAAAAGAGTGTTCTTGTTGTTTGCTTATTATTCATCTCTCCGGAATCACAATCAACTCCACAGATAATGTCGCGTACACCTATAAACAGTAAAATTTTACAGTTTAATGATAGCAATCTCAAATGCAATCAAATTTGTCTTACCAGGATCAATACCAACAATGCGGTCTTCTGCTGTAATACCAACTGGGTTTTTGTAAAGAGGGTACAGGCCGTTTGTCCAATTCGATAGGTTGTTCTTTTGAGTCTTTTGCATCATAATTTCTTTCTTGTTTTGAGGAACAAAGTTTTGCGCAGTCTTTTCAAAGAGAATACTGATCATGTGTCCGTCAGTTTTCATACCAAAACCTAGTCTCAGCTCTCTGTCTTGAATTCTTGCAAGATCAAACACATCATTCCAAAGATCTCTTTTTTCTTCATACCGGAAATAAGCATTATCAAAATCAGCTAAACGAATGAAAACATTGTTACGGATCAGACGTTCTGGGACAGGAAGATGATTTTCATGCGCTCTTTTGAATAAACGATACAAAACTGTTACACCACTTAATGATACGTGCACTATTGAATGGCTTCCTTGGGGGATCAGGCTCCAAAGTTTGATTGGAGTATCAGGCATAGAAGTGGCAAGCTGGAGAAGTCGGTAGCTAAGACGAAGATATTTAAGGGGGTGGGAGGACGCAGTGCTGTAATCATCTACTTGATCATAATTCAATCCGGGAAATTCAGCCTCATAGATCAGTCGGACCTGGTCATATAAATTGTTCAAATTTTCAAAGATAGGTAGTTCATCATCATTCTCTTCACGAAAAACAATTTCATCAAAACGCTTGTGGCTAATAATTCCATCAGCAGCTTTTTTGGCTAATAGAAAAAAAAAAGAATTAATACAAAAGGGATTTTAGGGCTGGCTCAATTTGTTATGTCACCAAGTGTCATAATAGGCAACCGACGAAATTCTTGATCTGGAGGATTTTGTTGAGAAACGAAATAGCCCTTAAAGATGCGTACAATCCAAAGTCTAGTGTTTAGTAGATGCATAACTACATCTATATACAGAATAAATATAAGTAACCAAACATATCCCGCAAACATTTATATAGATTACTTACTTTGTATTATAGTGGTTCCATACTGAGAAGAGATGGCTATGTGCAGTCGGTCTAATGTTGGAACAGTATAGGCGTATTCTTCAGAGCCTGCAATTTTTCTGGAAATATCAAAGTCAGGAAAATTTCTTTGAATGGATTGGTTGAATTGCTAAAACAAAATTTTAGTTAAAACAAAATTTTAGTTAAAACAAAAGTAATAATGAGAGAGAAAGAAAACCTTACTACAGTTCTATTCAAACCATTTGGATCAATAGCTACTTTTCTGTATACATGTGACCAGAAAGTGGCATCAGTTAATTTTGGGAACAATGGTCGGCCTTCAGGTTCTGCTATTGCAAGTGAGAGTTGTTGAGATGTTATTTCAGCCAGCTGAAATAAAGCAGTATTTTGTTTTTCGATTTGCTGTAATTGGCGTTTTATAGTATCTAATTGTAAGCATTGTTGTATATCTGCACTGGCTTCGATAGTTTGTCTTTGATGATCTTGGTACCGTTGTGAGGCTGTTAAAACATCTTGTTGATTTTGTATAAAAATGCGTAATTGAGCATTTAATTGACTTTGCAACAATATTTCTGCTTGATTCAGATCCTCTCTGCGGAATTGGTTAAGACGAGCTCGAAGCATTTGTCTTCCAGATTCAATTCTTTCTATTGTGTCTCTAGATTGAGTAATAATGTTGATAATAGTTCTTTCTTCTTGTGTCAGGCGATCAAGGATGTCAGTGATATCGATTTCAATTCTAGTTTTTGTTTGCCGTAAATATTGTAACTTTTGAGTTATGAGTGCTTGTACGGCATTTATTTGAGGACGAAGCTCAGTGACAGAGTGATTTAAGCGATCATGTAGCTGATTGACATTGGCAATATCAGGATTCTCTTGAGTAACAGCTGCATGCATTTGGTGAATAATATCATCGACATCTTGAATATGTGGTCTTAGCTGGTCGAGTTGATTATTGATTGGAGCTGTCAAGCCTTGTAATGCTGCGGTGACGTTTTCTGAGTCTGTGTCGATATTTTGATTGATATTTGTAATTAATGATAAGAGTTCAGTAAGTAGCTGTTCTGCAAGTCGAACATAATGATTTAGCTGATTTATAGAGCGTTGAACATTGGTTATGTTATTGGTGTATCTCTGAACAAGCTCTACTTGTTGTGTGTTGAAAAACTGTATCAAAATAAGCAAAACAAAATTCATGGCATCTTGCCGGAGGACAGAATAATCTTCTGCTAATGTTCTAAAAAAATTCTAGTAGATGCATAAATAAGAAGTAGCGTTAGAAAGTGAGGCTATTAATATAAATACATCATTCCTACCTTGTACTGTTTATATGGCTCTCTTAACAATGGCCCAATTTTGCATTTTCTCACGACAAATTGTGTTTTTAATTCTGTATTAACAGCAGCACCAGCAGGAGGAGGAGGAGGAGGAGGAGGGGGAGGAGGAGCAGGGGGAGGAGGAGCAGGGGGAGGAGGAGCAGGCTCAGTACGTTTTGGCTTTCTAGGCTTTGAAGGGCCAGCTTCGGCCGTGGCCTTTCGTTTTCTCGTTTCTATAGACAGTTATGGCATGTTTAGGTGAAATCATTAAATATTCAAGTTTTGTATAGTCAACTTACGTGTCATTTGCTATGAATGTAGTTTGTTTAAAAGGAAGACGAGATATATAAAAAAGACTTTTTTTTGGGACCCTTTTATATTTATTTTTTTGACAACAAAATATCATATATCGTGATACCTAGTTTGTTTTATCTTGTTAAATAAGGGAATAAGAATATTGCACACCGCAACAGTATAATGATATTTGAAAAAACGGATACAATGCATATGCAACTTTCATTATGCTAACTGGATTTATACTGGTATCAAGGGTCTTCTGATAGTTCTACCAATTCCTATTCCTACTATGTAAGACCAATCTATCTATCCGTTGGTTCAATGATGTCCAGATTTATTATTAAACTATGATTATTTATTTAAAGCTGGCAACTTTAACCTACAAGGATAAAAAAAAGTTCATCTACGTTTTAATCAACATAAAGGTCTTTTACTTGCACCTTTTAAAAACGAGTGAAATGCTTAGCTTACAAAAAGAACTTGTTTCACTGCTATATTTACAATGCATAAAATTGAACGGAGAATGCCCTGTTATGATATATCAAACCGACGCAAAAACACTTCTACCTCTTCAGTGGACATACATGGTTGCATTGTGCTACAGCCTTTCAGTTAGTCTGTTTGATACAAGTTCTCCTTTTTTTTGGAGGGGAGGGGGCTACACATAATGAAAGATATGGACTCGGTATCACCCTTTTTGTTTATCTATTTACAGCGTTGAAGAAACGAATTAAACAAGTTATTATACTGTCCTAGAGATAGTCGCAAAAATAACAATTAAAACAATGTCTGAGAAAACAAAGACAAGTGAAAGCTGACATTCGAGATGAATAAAAGGAAGAGACGACATCTTGATTTTGACAAAGAAAAGCAGAATATAGTTTACACTGCTAAATTGCTTCACAAGTGTAATATTTCTAATGGGGCTTTCTCGTACTATTAAACAAAACATATTCGCGCTGCCTTTTTAACAACAAGAAAACGCCAAGTGCATCATTTGTATTGTCCGTAAAAAAAAAAAAAAAAAATGAAGTTGTATGACTGTTGACGCTTTCGCAAGAAATAAAAAAAACTAGCTTCAGTTCATGTTTAAGTTTTTGAAAATATTACATGGAAGATATTTCGAATTGCATCTTGCGAATGACAGGAATGCGACACATGCTTTCAGTTGGTCAACCAGAAGGTACTCTGATTGAAAGCTAATCGCTTTATGACAAAATCGTCTCTCCAGCCACAGACACGTTAATTTAAAGGCCGAATACGTCTGGGAGGAAATAAGTAAATCGTTAATTTAACAGTCTTCATAATGTGTGAAAACCTGAGTATTAAACTGTAAACCAGTACCAGATGCATGAATTAATTGTTTTTCTTCTTTCTACAGAATGGACACCATAATAACTAAATCAACATCGAAGCGTAGAGCAAGTGAGCCAGAAGCGAGCGAGGCGTTGGCCTTGATCAGTAGCGCAAATAGTCAGCAAAATAGGGTTCCACCTCCTCTACCGTATTTACCAAGTGACTATAGACCCTCTCCCGACAGCCCGCGTCATTTCGTGGCAACTCAACATCCTTTACTATTTGATGCTCATCATAACAACCATCACAACAAAAGGCAACGCTCTCGCTCTATAGGCTATCCCCTGGCTATAGAGAATGCAGCAGCAGGAGCATCAGTTCCGGGTAGTGGGTCCAGTTCCTCTTCTTCAATGACTAATAATGCCCTCATGAATAGCAGAGAGCATTTTGAGCTTGTTCCATATCGTGAATGGACTGTGATAGCGTAAGTTATATTTTGGCATGAGTTAGGTGAATGTTGAATATACTTATACCATCCTTAGACGTAATAACCAAAAAGGCCAGCTTGTGTTGTACAATCAAGATAGTCAATCAGTAACTGTTCAAAATTACTTGCCTGATCATTTTGCACACCTTGATCCCAATATACCAATTCAAGTATGTTTTTAGCTGATTAAATGCGTTCAAGCTAGTTAAAGGTTTGCTAGATGAAACTCGACGATGAAAACTATTGCCCTTATTGTCACCAACCAATGCATAATGTCTCGTCAAACTCCAAGCCGAAAGTGCGTATGAAGATCAGGAGACGAAGTGATAGATTTACTAATGGCGTTTATTTAGAGTGATGAACCAGATTTTATGGATCGCAACTACTTTCGTCTGTTAGCATCCTCGCAAACAAACTCGGCAGCAAAGTAAGTGCAATGCAGGTTTGGAAAATAGATCGATATCAACTGACAGGTGTGGCTTTCATACAGCTCCCCAGCACAGTCTCGATCGAGCACATTTAGTACGGACGCAGCGAGACCACCACCTATCAGTGCACAAAACTTGAATGCAAATGCATTTAACCAAGGGTATTATTCCAAGTTTTTCGTCGAAATGAATAAATTGGGAAAGGGATTTCGAGGCAGCGTATTCCTATGCGAGGTGAGCCAGAACAATTAAACGTAATATTTTGTCTCGGCCTGACATTTTATAAACCAGCACATGCTTGATGGCGTTAAATTGGGTAAATATGCTGTCAAAAAGGTAGCAATCGGCAACAATCATCCATGGCTTGTTCGTATGCTGCGAGAAGTTCATTTATTGGAAAGACTGCGACATCCAAACATTGTCAGTTACAAGCATTCTTGGTTGGAATACAATCGATTATCACCGTTTGGGCCTGAAGTACCTTGCCTTTTTATCTTGATGGAATGTGCCAACGGAGGCAATTTAGAGGAATACTTTGAACGAGTAAGCAGCAAGCCGGGGAAAGCATCAGCAAATGAACCTGCCTCGAATATCCAACAGAAAAGACGCATGTCCTCCAAGGAATTGAAACGAGAGCGTATTCGAAAGCAATACCAGGCACAAGAATCGTTTGAGAAAGAGCAAAATATATCTGCGCCCATAACATCTGTATCCAGGCGTTTATTGACGATGACAGAGATCTGGTCCTTGTTTTTGGACATCGTGCAAGGCCTGGCCCATTTGCATCAGCAGAATATTGTGCATAGAGATTTGAAGCCGCCTAATCTGCTACTACAATACGATGAACGCAATAGGCATGGCCATCAGGGAATGTAAAGTATGGCTGCCAAAGATTAGAGTGTCTAGTTGATTAACTGTGTAAATTTAGACCGCGAGTTTTGATTTCTGATTTTGGCGAATGTGAGGATTTAGATGAAACGCATGTCGATAATAACCGAACTGGAGCCACAGGCACATTGGAGTTTATGGCACCAGAACATGTCAAGCTTGATCCAAGAGGCAGGAATACAGTGGATTACTCACCAAAAGCAGACATGTGGTCGCTTGGTATGGTTTTGTATTTTCTTTGCTATTCCAGGCTTCCTTACAGTGTTATTGATGATGTGGAGATACTAAGAGTAGAGATCCTCGGCTTTAAAGAGTGAGCATCTATTAGTACTGATCGTTTCTGACAAACTAACAGTTGGCATAGTGTGCGATTTCCAACATCAAGATTTGACATTTACAAAAATGACCCAGCACTGTACGCAGAGGCATTAAACAATCCCAACATAACATCAGATATACCAAATGAGCTGAAAATACTCATTCGCATGCTACTATCTGTTGATCCTTCAAAACGGCCTTCCTGTAATGAGATTCTAACAAAGCTCCGAAGTATCAGACGAGATGAAACTGCGTCTATATTTGAAGGTATACCCAGTGAATGGAATGGTTCTTCCACCAGCGCTACATCAACAGCATCCCCCAGCAGAAACCCTACTGCAACAACCATCAAGTCACCTTCACCCATTGATGACACTATCATTATAGATGCAGAAGAGATAGGTCCCTCTGACTCGTCTCAGCGAGAACAGTATGCTCAACATTGTCCTACTACCAAACATCGGCATTCATCCACTGATAGCTCTAAAGGTCGAGGCAGCTCGACGTTTAGTGACAGCAATACATTGCGAAAACGTCAGCGGTTATTGGGTAAGGTAGAGGTAGATGAGGATACTGTTATGGCGGAAAGTGATGAAGATGTCAATGAAGGAGAAGAGATGCAGGATGTAGAGCAGGAGGCACCGCGATTGCTCCTCGGGTCCCCTGATTTGGAGGCATCGCATCAATCCGCTCGCTGGTTATCAGATCATCATTCTATTCAGATTATAAAAATTGTCACTGTGGTGTTGAAGGTAACCTATTTTATGGGCTGGTGTAACTAGTTTCTAATATGTTAATTCCAGATCGCCTCTTGTACCTATTCTTGCTCTCCGTATTCAGCAAAACCCAGTGCACTGTATCCGGTTATCTTTTTCGCTCTTCTTGACTTTTGGAGTGAATCAAGTTCGCCCAGTTTTTTGCTGATGGTAATTCATGTTGTTTGGATCATGAGCACCACATTGCTGACTGGTGGATTGTGTGAAGCTTAAGCTTGTATGATAAATATGTGCGTTTCGGAGTCTACAAGTATTTGTCATATCAACTGTTCTCAGTGTGGGAGAAAGCACGCAATCATCTCGAAATAAAGACAAATCTATATTTCATTTTAGCGTTTCCTTTCTATCTTTTTTTTTTTTTCTCTTTCCTTGTTTTCAAATCGCAACATAACCATGTCAAGTAGCAAGCAAACCTCTGCAACAGCCGATTTTATCTCTGGAAAGTAAGAAACTTCGAAAGACATGCATGAGCCTGTATTAAGCTACCAAATCAAATAGTTTCGGCGGCATGTCTCAGGTCATTGTGGGCCAGCCCTTAGATACCATCAAGGTCAGACTTCAATTAGATCAAGGTAGATTCAAGGGTGCTTGGGATTGCACCGTGCAGACTGTTCAAAAAGAGGGCTTTTTTGCTTTATATAAAGGTATGATGTTGACGTAGATCCCTTGATTTGGATGTATGTTCCTGAAAATCTATTGTTTTTTTTTCGAGAAAAGGTATGGCAAGTCCATTGATTGGTATTGGTGCAGTCAATGCACTTTTATTTGCAGCCAACTCATCAATCAAAAGCAAACTTCAGGCTCATCCTGATGAGCTGTTGTCGTTGGACAAGATTGCAGTAGCAGGCGCTGGTGCTGGTTTTGTCAACAGTATTTTAGCTAGTCCTGTCGAATTACTCAAAATCAAGATGCAAGCACAATTTGGATCTAAATCAGTCGATGGAAAACGACATTTCACAGGGCCAATCGATTGCGCAAAGTACTTGATTCAGAGAGATGGCATTGCGCATGGGTTATTTAGAGGGTTATGGGCTACCATTGCTCGTGAAATTCCAGCTTATGCTGGTTTCTATTCAGGTTTTGAATTCACAAAGCGATATCTGACTCAGGGCCAGGAAGCAAATGTGCTTCAGCTTATGATGTCGGGTGCTATGGGTGGTGTCAGTTACTGGGTGTGCTCATATCCTTTGGATGTTGTTAAATCAGTGGTAAATCATTGTATCATTGGATAGAGAGATGGGCATATCATCTAATTATGATTCACTAGGTTCAAAACCAAGTAGAGCCTCCCAAGGGCTTATATATTACGCATGTATTAAAGCAGATATATAGACGTGATGGCCTTGCAGGCCTCTTCCGTGGCTTCACACCAACAGTATTGAGAAGTATTCCTGCTGCAGGTGCAACATTCACGGCTTACGAACTTTCCATCCGCGCATTCCAAGCCAACGGCTGGTAAGGGATCGGAGTCAGTCTGTCAAAAAAAAAAGAGCTAATGTACGATAATAATAAAAAGCTTTATTTCAAGAGAAAAGGAATGGAGACGACAGAGAATGAAATCATTTAAATGAGTTTAATATATTTATATATGAGTTTGTTGATATTCGAGAAAGGGCAAGATTATTTATCATGAAAATGAAGATGGAAAAAATAACAAGCAAAAGAATATTGATTTCGTTTTCATGTTGATATAATTGATCCGATGAATTATTGTGGTTCTCCTTTGATGTCAGCCTCAGCAGTTTGTTCACCATTCTTGTTGCACGCCTGAGCCTTCTCCTTTGCTTCCTTGTTTTCACGAAGAGCAGCAGTACAAAGTTGAGTTAATCGGGTGAATCGCTCATCTTCGTCGTGAGTTTCAGATGGCGATGTTGTGCCTGAAGAGTTGGAGGTGCTAGGAACGGGTGTTGATGGTTGGTTTTTGGTGCTATCAGAAGCATCAGGCTTGCCACTAGCATCAGATGTGGTAGCAGCAGTTTCACCTGCAGTAGGAGTTTGTGCTGTGGTAGTATTGCCATTAACCAAAATAGGAGCAGGATAAGACGAGTATACAGGGAGAACATACTGTCCAGAAATCATTTCCTTGCTAGTACCATCAGCATTGTAGACTGTAGCGTAACCATAACTTTCATAGGAGTGAGCGTATTGGCTTAATTGAGTAGGATAGCCAAAGTCAGTAGCTACAGGGGCAGTTGCTGTAATAGCAGATGTCGTGGGTACAGCGGGAGGTTGAGTAGTAGCAGCTTGATAGATAGGCTGAGGTTGCTGCTGTTGTTGTTGCTGTTGTTGTTGCTGTTGGTCCTTGAGCTTTTCCTCTAAACATTTGGTTAGTATTGTCCTGCGATTCTGTTTTGATTTCTAATAATTTACCACCAGTGTTCTTTTGTCTTCTCTTGTATGGACCACGCTTGATGCCCTTCTTACGTTCTTTTCTTACTGAATTGACACAAGTATCAGCAATGCCATACTTCTCGCAACGTGGACATGGTCTTGCATCATCACATTTCTTACAAGCTTTTTGGCAATTGGCTATAGTAATGTTAGAATTTTACAGGTTTAGATGTCGTCATCATATAATTCAAATGAAAAAATTTTTCATATATATGTAAATTTGTTTATCATGACCAAAAGAACGTGAAAAAAAAAAGAAAAGAAATTGCACTTACTACAAGCATTTTTGACCTGGTTACGTTTAGCGGGAGCATCTGGGGTAGAAAGTGGTGGTCTAACAACACCAGTTGGTTGATTGAGAGCAGCTACAACGTTAGCATTGTTGGCTAAAATGGGAGTAGGAGTTGGAACAGTCATTCTGGAGTAAGTAAACGATGTTACGCAGCTAACTACAAGATGTTTTGCAAGGAAACACATCAGTAAAACCTGACGCCAACTTGTATATCATACCAGGCGTCTTCATACCTTTTTAACAGTTGATTGAATTGGCTAAAATGTAAAGAAGAATAGAAAGAAGGTAACGATATGAAAGGCGGCGCTACAAACTGACTCTTAATGAAGTGAAAAAAGTGAAAAGGGGTTCTATTTTGCTTTTGTTGATTAGTTTCTTTCTTTTCTTGATTCCATCTCTTTTTATTGCCTTACCTTTATACGTAAAATAGCACTTATTTGGTAAAACTAAAAGAAAAAGCCTCGGTTTTTTCCTGGTTGTAAAAAAAAGGTATGAACGAAAAAGAAAAGGGATACAAAATGGAAAGAGATGGAAGGAAATAAATACGAAAAAAAAAACAAATTTCTTTTTGCAAGGGCGGAGTAATTTGATGACCAAATCCAAAGAATACACGCACCTTTATTTTTGTCGTACATATACAGGATGATTTATGTGCTAAATGATTGATTATTCAAAGGATCAACATTGCTTACTTTTTTGAAAAATTGAAAGCAAGTTTGGCGAGCATTTCCGATCCACAACCATATTTCAATCCACTACTCTCAACATATCATCTCAGCGTGAAATCGAAAAAAAAAAAATCCCTATTGAGATCCAGGATTTAATTCATCTCCATCATGAACTGGATGAATTGCAAGCTGCAAAGTAAATATGTGGCTCTAGAGAGAATACTGATATACTGTGTTGTAGCGGATCTAGTGAAAATCTGTCTTTATTCAGTAAAGTTTGAAAGAGTTGCGAAATGATAGGTCTATCTAAGACTACAAAACAATCATGTTCATCGAAAGACTTGGAAGCAAAGAAGTGAACTAAGGTAATTTATCGTGTTGGGTACCGTATAATTGAAAAGCATCATTACTGATGCAGCAGCTTCTCAGTTGGATTTTCTCTCAGAAGCTCAAAGATACATTTGCAATTAAGAAGTTCTCCAAAGTTATTGGTCGAGTGAAAAGTTGATTCGGGTTTGCCCAAAGAAAGAGAGGCTATGATGAATGCTTTCATCAGGTGTTCATTTCTTCAATTATAGCACTGACCTTTCCATATCCACGACGACAAGAGCATGCTGCACTTGAATAAAAAGTGGTGCGTGCACTCAAATTTCATGCCCTATTCCAAAGTGCATCATTTAAATAGGCGAAATAGCTATTTGCACAATAGAATCAATAATTGGAGCATGTGCTTATCGTCGCTTAAAATACCATCAGAAAGACACTCTCTGCTGAACGCTTTCATTTTGTATATACATTGACATTACTTGACTCAAATTGCTACAGTAATCCAAAAGGTACCAGTGCCGTGAATATCTGATTTACATATCGTTCATTGGGGGGGGGGGAGGAAATCCTACTATTTTATTATTCATTAGGTTCATGCATTTATAATTTCAAAGTTTCGATTTCTTTCTGTATAGAGAGTGTGTCAGGGGATATTTTCTGGCTACGGCTCTTGAGGGACTGAATTACTATTTCCAATGAGCCAAAATCAGTTTTCAGTTTTGAGCTTTGGTATAGACTTAACTTACAATTTTCAATAATTGCAACATCTTTCCTTTTGACATGTTGATGTGGAGGTAATATCAATACGGCCTCTAACAAAAGAATTGATTCTTCGTATTTTGCTTTACAGTTAAACAGGTCTTCTCCCACAAGTTGTGATACAGCTGCCTCACGACTCTATCACAACATCAGGTTATTAGCAGCATGCAGTAAATTGAAGTATTGGTATCAGTACCGTACCATTTCTACCGCATTATCGTACAATAATCTTTGAATGACGCGCTGATCGATCTCTGTTCTCTTGTAATTCGACTGCACAACAGCAAACTTGTTCATTTCTTCCGCTGCCCATCTCAAAAGGTCCCTCTCTTCGTCTATGTATCTGGGACTCACCTTGACCATCACAACTTTGTTCAACAGAAAGACAATCTTCCTTACTAATGCAATCGATTCTTCGCTCAGGCTTTCTTTTGACGCATAAATTTGGTCAGGCTGAACCAGATTGTTGTATAGCTTGATCAAACAGTTTGTGATCTCAAACAATCGAATATTGAGTGATGTAGTGTTGTGGTTGATGTTATCGCTTAGGTACTTTACTATATCATCTTCTTCAACAATCGATTCTTCAGCTATCGTGGATGACGAGGAAGAAGGCTCTGGTACTTTTTCTGTAGCAGTGCTTTTGTAAGCTCCAAAGAAATTAAAATGAGCCATTGATATCGCTTTTGTCAACATGGATGCGTTGGCACCAGCGCTATGTCGTCTATCTCTTACTACTGGGGAGAATTTCTTTTCGTAGTTGTCGACAGAATGGCTCCGTTGGATATTTGGGATCAAGGGTGGCGTTGGTGATACTATGGATGATGATGGAGGAGGCTCACATTCAATCACTATGTATTCTTCTTCTATCTTTTGGAATTCATTGCTGTCGATCAACGAGTTAACAGCACCAGTGATTCCCTTGTGTTGATCCTTTTGCGATATCAGTTTTACGTAATGGCAGAATTCTTCGCAAGAGGCTCTATCTTCTGGGCATCTCTTCAGCAATACTTTGGTGAGATCTTTCAACTCGGAGCTATATACGTATTTTCCTTCTTTGAATGGAATACTGTCTTTATATGCATCCACTGTTGTACGGAGATTTTCCATGTCTGTTGAACGA
The DNA here is from genome assembly GCA_037974945.1 of Mucor circinelloides. Taxonomy (NCBI): domain Eukaryota; kingdom Fungi; phylum Mucoromycota; class Mucoromycetes; order Mucorales; family Mucoraceae; genus Mucor; species Mucor circinelloides. Next base: position 1,532,251 of record JBBNAA010000005.1, on the reverse strand, counting down.
AACAATGTATGCCCTGTCATTAATTCATACAACACTACGCCCAAACTCCATAGATCTGCCTTGTAGTTGTACGGCTCCCCTTTCAATACTTCAGGGGCCATGTATATCGGCGAACCCAAGACAGACATGGCCAAACTAGTCTTTGGAAGCGCTTTTGCAAGGCCGAAATCGCCCAATTTAACGTCAGGGACATTTGTTGCCGATGCTGTGGGTGGTGGTACGAGAAATATATTCTGTCAAAAAATTGAGTCCTACTATCGATGTATCGCCATCCTGATACTCACTTTAGGTTTGATGTCACGATGAATCAAATTCTGATCATGCAGGTATTTCAAGCCGGAAGCTTAAAAAGAGACTAAGATTAACAAGAGCAACTCATTTTATCATGCTAACAGGAAAAAAAAAAAAAAAGCCTTACCTAATTGACCGAGAAAATGCAAAACTATGTCTTCTGGCATTCCTTGACTTTGGTAGGTATTTTTGATATAACCATTGAGATCGCCCATTGAGCAGTATTCCATAACAAGATATACGTGCGAATTCGATTTCTAGCAGGATCAATTTAGTGAATCTATTATTCGGCATGAAATACGATATTACAATGTAATCTCTGCAACTGATCAAATGAGGATGGCGTACATTTCTCATAATCTCTATCTCTGTTTCTACATAGCGCATTGTATCAGCGTTCAGAATGAGCTTTGGTTTGATCGATTTGATGGCAACTGTCTTTTTTGTTGGCTGGTAGACAGCGTAAATATAATTGGTACCAAGTGATTTAGCATACTCTACCTTATGCTCGGCTTTATATACAACTGCAAATGAGCCTTTGCCGAGGACTTGGCCTATTGAGTAGTCTCTGAGGGTATTTGTTAAAGTCATGATGCTAATGCTGATGGTAATGAAAATAAAAAGAGGGAAAGAAATAAAAAATCATGTGGAGACAGGAGCGGATCCAATATAATCACTTGGCCAAATAGAGAAGATTAAGGCACCCGGCTCCTCCAGGTTCAACAGAAATGCGGCTACTGTGTAACTGAATTCTCTCTTTACAAAACAAACAGATGAAACGCATCAAATATGATATGAAAAATCAACAGCCCCCCCCCTCTCCTCTTTCTTTTTTCAAACATTTGTTACTCAAAGATTTAGAATCATTACACAAATAACCACTGACGGCACAGAAAGCGTTACTTGAGAGAGAAAGAGAGAAGAAGAGAGAGAGATTTAGAAAGAAAGAACAAGGCCACTAAGGGAGCCATGTAGAACAAAAAGAACGATATTTATCTTTTGTTTATTACATGCAGTTATTTATTTATTATTCTCTTTCTCACTTGCACTTGGGGTTAATTTTTCCCTGTCATATTTAAAGGATTTGAGCGCGGACACTTCCTAACCCCTTCTTTTTGTTTTGCTTTGTTGTTTCTAGCTTGATCTTGACCCCTCTTCTAACGCGTTACATTATACCAATTACAAATGACTGAATTATTTGTCACCAAAGCTGTGGTGAAACTGCCAAAGAAGACGAATGCCAACAGGCTGAGTCACCATCTCATTGTGGATACATCCTCAGACTACAACATGGCTACCAATGTCACTACAGCTACAAAACCACATCAGCAAGTGTCACCCATATCAGAAGAGTATTACAGCAACTTTTTGGTTACTGAAAAGCTGTATATAGATGGGCTACCAAGCTCTGTTATTGAGACTGAAATTATGGATCTGGTCAATTCATGCTGCCCTGAAAGGTACCTTTTTTTTTCTCATTGATTTGATGGATCATATGTCTAATGAGCCGTAGAATCTACCTGAACCGTAACCATGAATTTGCATCTGGTTATATTCAGTTCAAAAGCAAAGAAATGGGTAAGTCTATCTGATAACGCTGCCAAGGTATGTCTTACCCAACTCGTCATTTCCATAGCTGATCGTGCCTACACTTTGCTGAATGGTGTCACTTTCCGAGCTGGTCTGCGATTGCAGCTCAAGATAAACCCCCCGTCTAGTGATTACCCAGAACCCGAAGCACATGCAGGTATTCTACACATTAAAAACTTGCCAGGTCATACAAACAACAAGCTACTGTATGAGCTGTTCCGTCCGTTTGGACCTATGATTTTATGCAAGATTCTGGTGGAACAAGCTTCGACATTTAAGGGGACTGCCCTCGTACAATACTTTAATCCACAGGATGCACAAGACGCAGAAAGCATGATGGTAAAAACGTCGAATATTCCTTTTCGTCTCATGTTCTCATCTTTTGCTACTGTAGAATAATAAGACTGTGCAAGGCAACACCATGTAAGTAAATCTCGCCGCTTACAGATGTACACGCACATGCTGAAGAAATAGAGTTAGCTCTGTATTCCCCATCATTCCCAACAGCAGCAAGCCAACAAAGTCATCAGCACATTCTATCGAAACAAAGGACATTGTATGTGAAATTAATATGATGTACTATAATCACTAAATTCATCGTTCATAGACACTGAATACTCCTGATACCATCTCCACCCATATATCCACACCCACATCACCGCTGCCGCCTACACCAGCGCCAATGAACACAGCTTCGTCGCCTACATCGGTGATTCGCAGCGACGGATCAAGCATGGTTGACTATACAAATCTTTACATCAAGAACCTTGATTTGAATGTTAAAAGTGTTGATTTGTTCAACAATTTTCGAAGATTTGGCCGTATCATCTCGGCCCGTGTTATGAAGAATGCACAAACAAAACAATCAAAGGGATTCGGGTTTGTCAGCTTCAGTAAGGCAGATGAAGCCCAAAAGGCAAAGCATGAGATGAACGGTGAATTCATTCTATCAAAGCCTGTCATTGTTGCCTTTCATGAGCCCAAGAAAGCCCGTGAAGCAGACGTCAATGTATCACCTACTCAATCTACTTTTAACGGTGCCTCACGTCAACAGATTGCTACATCTGTATCACCACACTTGGTGCAACACCAGCAGCAGCATCAACACCAGTACAACAGACTCAGCCCTCCCCCTCCTCCTACTCCATCTTTTACATCATCTCCTTCGCATCAGAATCTATACGAACAGCAACAACAAAAGCAGCAGCAACATCAGCAGCAGCAAAGTAATAGCAGTGGTTACCATGGAAATAGTAGCAGCAACAACAGCAAGAATAATACAAGAACCCGTGATAGCATCGATCAGCGATACGGTAGTAACGTTACGATGCCGCAACAGAAATACAACAATAACAACAACAGTTATCAACAGACCTATACACCTTCGCCACTTCCACCACCCTCATCAAATGGCATAAAAGCAAGCTACCAGCCAATGGAAAGAAACAGCAGCAACTTGAGTCACCACCATCCCCATCAGAGCATGCCTGCAGCTAATCAACATGATCAGAGACAACAGCAACAAACAAACCAGGTATGTGTGTTTCCATACACTCTTTCATTTGGTATTGACTTTAAATATGTAGTACCAAGGTTTGAGTAAAAAGGGCTATGAGCCCTATCAACAGCAGCATACATACAACACGCCTATAAGACGAATTCCGTCTGCAACAGGTAGTGTGCAACAGCCTCCATCTTTGTCGACACTAGCATCAGGCGCATTTATCAATACCAATGCAACCACACCCACATCTGCTTCGACAAACAATACATATCAGCACCCAAATTACATATCACCACCTCCGCCTCAGTATCACAGTGTGAACAACCATTGGTCATACTCACCACACTCTCAAAAGCAACAGCAGCAACAAGAAAGGCCTAGTTTCCGTAGACGAGGCTCTGTTGAGTCTATGGCTAGTGTTATGACAGAAACAAGCTCTCAGACAAGAAGACAAACAATCACAAAAGCTGTATTGGCGGTTGAAAAGAATAACGACAGCAACTTGAATGACATTGTAGACATGTTGTTGACACTTAGGAAAAAGGACCTTGCTACTTGTTTGTTTAATAAGGTCTTTTTAAAAGCAAAGATAAAGCAAGCCAAAGACGCTTTAGACATTTTTGTTGAAGAACAGCAGCAACAGCAACATCCACCATCACATAAAAATCTTACATTCCAAGAGCCAGTGCTTAATATAGCCTCAACTCCACCTGTGTCGACTATGGTTACAAATTACTATTATCAGCCCAAGGAAGAGCTCACACCAAGTTATCTCCAAAATGTTGCTCTGCCTCCAAAAGGTTCTCGTGCCATTCCAATCATTGCACCCCCGCCTCCACCCACTACACCTTCGCCAGTTGCTGCCAGAAACACGAATCCATCAAACACTGGCCCTGCTCACAATGCAACCACAACAAAAACAGCAAACGCAACAAATGGAGCAGGCACTGCTGCTACTGCTGCTGTACCATCATCGTCCAATAACAAGCCTACGATATCCAGCGACTCCAAAGTGTTGGATTCAGATACAATGAATGCTCAGGAATTGGGCGAAGAGATCAGCAAGTTTTTAAAGAGTCTAGATGGTTTACCCCTTCATGAAAAGAAGCAATCATTGGGTGATCGACTGTTTCCTTTGGTCAAGGTGAATATAGTTACCATACATGTGCATACAAAATACTCATCTCTGTGTATAGTCAACTGGTGTCAAGCAAGCTCCTAAAATCACAATTCGCTTGCTGGATAGTGTACCATTAGACGAACTAGCTTATTCCATGTATGATAAGGACAAGTTGAAACACCAAGTAACTCAGATTTCTGCTACTATCTCTACCAAATATTAGGCTCTCTCTCTTTTTTTTTTTTTTTTTTTTTAATTTATTCATTCTAATTTGCATAAAGTTTCTCTTAAAAGTTCTCTTTTTTTCTCTCAATCCATCGTCGCTTCATCATTCCGCATAATTACAAGTCTGTGTATAATTGAGCCACTCAATCTTGCTAAAAGACTGCATTGTATTATTACTAAACCCTGTCAGATCAAGAGCGAAAATGTAGACTTCAGATAGCTACGATGCAGTCCATTGCTCCAATATCCTGCAAATCGTATCCACGCTTTTCATGCACCTACAACACTTGGTAAAGTAGACAACTGGAACCTCATAAATGTATAGCTATGATGTGCGATTACATGACTTTTATTTCGGTGATAGAGAAAATAACTGATATAAAATTCCAAATGATCAAACACCTTAGACAACAGTACCAGAGGCAGAAGCAATACGGGGCCACAAATCGGCACACTCCTTGGCAACTGGACCAGTGATGGCAGAACTTTGAACAGCATGTTAGTTTACACTTTCTTAAACACTACATCACAAAACACTTACCCCTTCATTTCACCCTTGGGGTTGACAATGACACCAGCGTTATCCTCAAAGTAGAGGAAAACACCGTCTCTACGGCGCCAGGCCTTACGTTGACGGATGACAACAGCGGCCATAACCTTCTTTCTTAATTCAGGCTTACCCTTCTTGACGGTAGCAACAACCATGTCACCACAACCAGCAGCGGGAAGTCTGTTCAAACGACCCTTGATGTTACGGACAGCAATGACGTACAAGTTCTTGGCACCAGAGTTATCAGCGCAATTCATAACAGCACCAACGGGGAGACCGAGGGTCATACGGTACTTTGTGCCGGAAACACTAACTAGAACAATATGTTAATTTCACTTTCAACATGCAAGTTAACAAGAAAACAGCGTCTCTCTCCAGGTGGTGTCATATTATAATATATCAGAATCGTATGTAAAGTTGATTGGAGCTGTACAGTGCAGAAATGTTGGGCGACGAGGTGGTCTCATGTCAACGAAAAAAGCAGATAGCGACATGATTCGAACAGCATTGCGTTGGTGAAGACGAGCTCTATCGATTGCAGTTGGTTTCATTGATTGATTTGAAATTTGTTGATGGATGGATCCATTGTGTCATACATTTGCATCCATTGAAATCCAATCTCCCCCCTATGGAATTTATCCATCCAATATTGAATATCCATCCATCCATCCATCCACCTGGTTTCTATTTGCGATATGATATAATATGACACTACCAAAAGAACGGCTTTGCTTTCCTGGATCAATGACTGTAAAACGCACCTTTAGGCATTGCGTAGAGATACGGATGAGAGAGGAAGTTCTTTCTTTGGTCTTTGGCAATCCCCTCAAAAGATCAAATGTTCGACAGATGTGCTTCCAAAGCCCGTCAATTACCAAATAAAGTGACTGAGAAGTTTTTTTTTTTTTTTATATAAATATATTCAATGTGGGTCTGCATTACATAGCACTCTGTTCTGTATCATCATTGCATCTATACCTTGCTTCTTTTATAAGGAGATGGTATCGTTGTTAAAATTATTGTCATCAAATGAGACTAACACTGAGCCTTTTTTTTTATACTGGCTATAAGGGAAGACATTTGAACCCGCATGTTGGAATAAATAGCATATTTGATGACTGAAAGGATCCTTCATTTCTTGTTATAGGGTTGACAACTATTAGGGGACGACTACAATCTTGGGCAATGCATCGAGTCAATAACGATCATCGGCTGATGATTGCAGTCTGCTAACAGCTTCACATACAATGACTCTTATACATGATTGACACTACATAGCATCCGTGCAGGATTAGCTTCTGAAAACTATAAAAGAGACATTTTGCAACAGTGGTATCAGTAACAGCAGCAGCAGCAGAAATGGCTGACTTTAAAATATAATCTTCTTCTTCTGTTGCTGCTGCTTTTTTCGCAATGCCAAAATCGGCTGGATTCGTAGCCAAAAAAAACTTTTCCGCCGTTTTTGCTAAATTCCACTATATGATTTATCGTCGCCGTACCCTACTTCCTAATACATTTAAAGGTAGTTTAATACAGCGCATCTGATGGTGTTAATTACATTATGTTTTTTGTTTAAGAATATTGAACAATTCTCAAAAATATAAAAAGTGATTTGTCGCCGATATAGCGAGGTTCCACATATAAAGGTCTCACAAAAGTAGTTTCTGATGCAGCCCTGAATCAGTAGCATCCATTTGGTACTATATTTGCTATAGCAAAAGTCTTCATTTTTGGGATCAAAAACGCGATAAACTGATTCTTGATGTTTTCGTAAAGGGGTAGCTCATGGTTTGGTCGACTTTCATCGATGTTTTTTTTGGCCCCAAAAAAATCGAGGAAATGTATCAACAAGTAACTGCCGGTCGAGGACAGTTGCCTGCTGCAGTTTTAATGGTCTAAAACAGCTTCTTGCCCAAGAAATCACTCTTCAAATGTGTCCAATTTTGGCTGTATTTTAGCATACTATTGAGCAATCAGAGTTACTGTAAGTATGTTGCCTACCCCCATACGAATTACGCTCATTGATGTAGACTCGGAACATCGTAGAAGAGTCATGTTGACATCAAACAGTGAAGTTATGGAAGATTTTGCAAAACTTGTAGTGTTTGATATCACGAAATAATTGCGTATCTGTGCGCTTAAATCGCACAACTGCCCATAATGAACGATGGCGCATAAAGTAGAATTGTATGAAGAGTAGTCGCTACTTGTGCTCCAAGTATTGATTTTGCAGAAGGCCACTTTCGATAGTGCAAATAGCAATACATTTTTCTGATATCGCCAGCACAAGTTGTTCAAATGATGATGAACAGAAGATATACAATAAGCTTTGGTTTTACATAATAGAGTCGAAATTAGTCAAGCTACACATCAGAAGTAAGTCCTTATGGATTTAGATGTGCTCTCATACATATATATATTATATATACATACATAAAGAGCTCAAGTTGGAACAACTATTCATTATGACATGATGATACTGGCTGCTCTCCTCTCATCACAATCGCAGTATTCACGAGTGCAACTATCAGATGATGATCACAATGTCACTGAACTGTACATTGATGAAAAGCAGAAAAGTACTTGATAAGATCAAGGCTGATTCGACACTGCTTAATAAACCATCTTTTGAAACGTTTCATCCATCTTAGCAGGTATGTTGGGTACTGGGTTTCAATGGCAATGCTGCTTGCAATAAAGATGTAATGTTATCCCCATAGTTTTGAGCGAATCACAATGCAACCTGTGAAAAAGGAGGGGCAAAATGGTTTTGAAATAATAAATTTTTGTATACTTGACCCCTTTAATTTTTCTCTCTTTTCTTCTGTTATCCTTATATCTCTTTTGTAGAATGACTTCTTCAGATAATACCTTAGAAAGTATTCCTGCTGATCAACAAGGCAGCTTCTCTTCCTTTTTAAAGACCTTGGCCTCCTTCACTGGCGATCTCTCCAGTTTAACTTGCCCTTCTTTCTTATTGGCCCCCATCTCACTATTGGAATATTCGTAAGTACCAAGTTATAATTGCAAAGAATCTGTGTATTCATGTATCATCTCAATAGCTCCTTTTGGGCTGATCAACCTGGACTTGTAAGTATTATAGAGAGAGAGAGAGGGAGAGGAGAGTAAAGGTGAGGGAGTTTAACATCTGTTTTTACTATATAGTTGAGTGCTGTTGGTAAATCAGATAACGCTGAAGAGCGCTTCTATGCTGCTATCAAGTGGTTTATCTCTTCCTTGAACGGTTCTTTTTCTAGCCGTGTCCCCAAGGGAGAATGGGAGAAGAAGCCCTTCAACCCTATTCTTGGTGAACAATTCCTCTGTAAATGGGATGATAATACCCGTATTGTTTGCGAACAAGTCTCCCATCATCCTCCTGTATCAGGTTTTTACATTGAAAACAAGGAAGCAGGTGTTATCGTCAATGGTCATGACGGTCAAAAGACTCGTTTTTCAGGTACACAGATGTTGGTAGATCAAATCGGTTACTGTACGCTCAAATTGACTGAACGTGATGAAACTTACTTGTTCACATTACCCTCTGTATCTGTCAATGGTATTTGGTACGCTGGTAAAGTATTGCAGGCACTGCTCAAAATCACATGTGACTGATAGGATCTGTTTGTAGCACCTTATGTTGAGTTGTACGGTACCTCTTTTGTCCAATCTACAAGTGGATTCTCTGCTTCCATTGAATATACTACCAAGGGTTGGATCTCTGGAGAAGTTCATCATTTCAAGGCTTCTGTTACTCACGAATCGCTCTCTACTCCTACTGTGATTGAAGGTCAATGGACTGGTAAATCCACCTTGACCAAGAACAAAAAGACTGAAGATTTCCTTGATTTGACTACTCTTGAGAAGCCCAAGCCTTTTGTCAGACCTGTAGAAGAACAAGATGAATTAGAATCTCGTCGTATTTGGCAAAAGGTATCTGATGCACTCAAGGCTGGTGATTATGCTACGGCTTCCAGCGAAAAATCAGCCATCGAAAACCAACAAAGAGCTCTTCGTAAGGAACGTGAGACAAGCGAAACTAAATGGGTACCCAAGCATTTCAACTCTGTCAATGGAGAGGCTATTTACGGCGATTTGCGTGAAAAGATCATTGCTAGAGCTGATTCCAAGTTTATAGACACTATGGGCGAAGGTGGTTGGATGTACAAAGAAGCTTAAATCTTATAAATAAAGGTGTTTTTTTTTAGTTTTGTACTGTTTGATCCGAAATTTCAGAATGTCTTCAGTGGCCCCAAAAAACATGGTTTTCGATGCTATATTACAATGAAAAATGCTTACGATATGTTCCTTTTTCCTATTCCATCCTTTGTTTGTGTTTGCGTTGCGATTTGCCACATTTATATAAAAATAAGATCTTGTTCGATACAGTCAATTGGAATCGTTTCGTTGATAATTCACTTGTCTACCCACGCTACTACAGCACAGATTGTCGACAGATCGATGCAAATCCCAAAGAAGCGGAGGAGAACAATAAATGACGACAGAATAACCCCAAACAACATGAAACAAGATGAGATTACTACAACAATAACAAACATATCTTAATTTATGCGCACACTTGTAATCTGATTACAAGCAAGATTGACGACAGGCAATGTGATTCTTGACAATGTTAAAGTTCGAATGCGATAAAACAAACAACATTTTAAATGGTTAAATTACAAGATGATGACTCGTGGTTTGACACACACACACACACACACACACACACGCACACAAAAGCACAGCTGATCCTATATATAATAGCATCAGTTGAATGTCAATTCAGTATCCAAAGCGTCAAGGGCTTAGTATCTTCCATCATGTTACATAAATTGGCGATTCTGATTTATTTTGTTTTCATGTACAATGGCAACAATAAGATATTTGGTCAACAGTTGATGCTGTGGCTTTCTTACCTGCATTATGAAACAGTAAATAAAATCTGGATAAATAGCACACAGACACATGATGTATGTGGGCCCAGAAAAATAAAAAGAATAATAAAAAAAAAAAAAAAAAAAAAAAGAGTGGTAAGAGCACTTGATGAATGGTTCAAAATAACGTCAATTCAAGAGCCAAATGATGTCGATATTCGATCAGATTTCTTTTTCTTTTAACAGCAAGGCGTATCGTTTCAGACTACATGTTTCCATTGGAGACGAATCATGAGAGTAAGAGAACACATGTATCACCAGTTCAACCATTTGTTGTTGTTGTTGTTTTGTTGTTCTCTTCGTCACACATCTTGGTGAACAACGAGGTGCGTAACAAGATGATGTCCGACCGCGGGGTACAACAACAAGGCATAATCACCATTTCTTAAAAGAATTAAGTTACAAGGCTGGTTACATAAAAAGGTAACAAGAGTCTTGCTTTACATGTGTTTTCATTTGTATATTCCATCGTTGATTGTTTAATCAATATGCAATTTTCGTTCGATAAGCGCTGGGTGAGCACGCTAAGGATTAAATCAATGTCATCATGCTCTCTATGTAAATGTGTAGAGATATCAATTTTCTACAACATGAATCATGAAACAATAAAACATATTAGTTGATTATTTTTACATGTACATTTTTGGAGGGTTTTTACTCAAATTTGGGAATACTGTTTGTACCATCATGGCTCATCCATAAGCTCTCTTTCTCTGTCTCTCTCCTTCTTCCCTCCCTTTTTATTTTCGGCTTTTCTCTCTCTCTCTCTTTTCAATATTTTCTTCTTTTGAAGATCTCCTTTCATTTCCAAACAAATAACCTTCCTCCTCCTTCCCCTCCTCCTCATCTTCTTCTTTTTGTTCCTTCTCCTTTCCCCTTTGGAATAATTTTTTTTACACTCAAAATTTTTGTTATTGCTGCTTCTGCTGCTGCTGTAGTTTTGCTGCAGGAAAACACCTGATCTCAGCTTTATTTAAACATATATATATAAAAAAAAAAAAAGAAAAAGAAAGAAAGAAAGAAAAAAAAAAGACATTCCTTTCTTTTTCTTCTTCTTTACTACTTTATATTTGCATTAAATATATTTCAATCGAATTTTAATGGGGGCAAAACCCAGCAAAAGTATCATTGATGATGATATCTCTCGAATCGAGCATGGCAGGTCAGCAAATAATGACAGATTGTCTCATCAAAGAAAGAGGAATCATCTAAAGCAAGTGCTGACGCCAAGAAGCAGAAAAAAGAAGATGGCTAAGTCGAACAACAACGACAACGCTAGCACACCATCACCATCGACTAATCATCCAACATCTGCTACTACTGCTACTGCTACTACTACTACTACTACGACACTGCAAGAAACTCCGAGCACCTGTGCAACAGAACACCAATTGCCTAATCCAACCATGGTAATGGAAGGTGCACCACAACAACAGCCAGAGCAGGCAGAGTCCAACTATATCTTGACCAAGCGATCATCGCCATCAAACACCAGCTCAAATTCATTTTACGACCCATTGAAATCAAAGAAAATGCGTCGAACCAACTCGCCATCAGTGATAGGATGTAGCAGTGGAATTGCCACTAAACATTTATCTATTATTAGCAATAATACAGCACAAACAACTGACTATTCGAATAAAAGCAATATTAGTAGTGGCGGTTGGACGACCTTATCGAATGACCCATTTTCTCAGATCGAAGCAAACACATCTGCATTTACCGAAATCACAGATCAATCGACAATTTCAAGAAAATCGCTTTACCCTGTAATTGAAACTTCTTCAGTCAACGCGCCGCCCTCTTACTACCATCATGCATCACCGTCAGTAACAAACGTGCCTGGCATTTCGACATTTGATATTCTTGATAAACTAGAGAAACACCCGCAACATTCGCATCACTTAATTATTAAGGAGGCATATCAAAGGGCGCAGCAACAGAATGATGAATATGACTGGAATCAGTTCTACCACGCCATGCATCAGTATATATCATTGCCATCTAGCTACAAGAGTATTGGTATCGTATATCTAGCCAAATGTCTCCTGTTTGGTTTAGGCGTACCGATCAACATTGAACGTGGACTGAATCTGCTGAAATCACATCCATCATGTGAGACGACCTACGCTCTAGGCCATTGTTATCTCGATGGAACTGCTTCTGCTGCTGCTGCTGGTACTTGTATTTCTGTTAATAAAGAAATCCAGGGGGTAGATAAATTAGCCGCCTTTGAATGCTTTAAAAACGCCAGTGAATACGACGCTATCAACGAATCCATACTATCCACGATTGGTGAGTCACAATGCACATTAGCCCGCATGCTGTTCCAAGGTGAGGGTGTCAATCAGAATACACAAGAGGCTTTGAACTATCTGATGAAGAGTGCCGAAAACAACAACATGTAAAGTTGAATTATGTGTAATCTTCTTTTACAAGTAAAATACTAAAAATACATATTATAATATAGGTATGCACAGTTCCTTATCGGTGTTCATTATGAGCGAGGGTTTGATATTACACAAGATCTTGAAAAAGCAAAGGATTATTATGGAAAAAGTGCGGACAGAGGCTTTCCAGATGCACAGGCTGCATTAGGCAGCAGATTAATAGCGGAGGCCAATTATGCACAAGGCATCGAATGGCTTGAAAAGGCTGTACAGATGGTAGTTGACTCTCTTGAATTCGCTCTCTCCTTTACAGTAGACTAACCTTTTTTTTTCATTTCTAATTTTAGGGAAATAGCCGTGCGCACGTACAACTGGGCATCTTGTATGATAAAGGAGAAGGTATTCAGCAGAACAATGACATGGCTCTCCTCCACTACAAGGCAGCTGTCGAAAACAACAATCATGCGGCACAGTATATACTCGGTCTGGTTTACTATTTTGGTCGACTTGGTAGACAAAAGAACCATAAAGAAGCCATTCGCTTAATTAAGCAATCTGCAATGGCGGGTTTGCCTTATGCGCAACGTGTATTGGGACAGCTATATCAGCAAGGCAGCATTATCTCCTCGCACGATTCAACCAATTCAGACAATCGACTACGCACAAAAAAGAATGAACGTGAGGCGATCCGATGGTACAAGCGTGCTGCTGCTGGAAAAGACGTCTGTGCAATGGGCATTCTTGGTAAGTGCCATGAACATGGTATTGGTGTCGATATCGATTTAGAGAAAGCACTTGCATTTTACGCCAAGGCTGCTGAAGGAGACAGTCCATACGTTTGCAATGCACACATCGATCAAGCACTTTTACTGCAAAAAATGGCCAGACACACTGAAGCCTTCCGCTTGTACAAGACCGTGTTGGAAAAGGGCGTTGCTGAAAAAGACGCTCTATCGATTGAAACAGCTAAACTCTCCATAGCAAGATACCATCTCTGCCGTGATATCCCAGGCGTGCAATACGATCCCTTGCTGGCTCATACCATGCTGCAGGCCCTGGTGGAAACTACAAATAATCCTCATGCTCATTATTGGCTAGGCTCTATTTACGATGAAGGGATTCCAGGCTTGTTTGATATTGACCGTGAAAAGGCATTTAACCACTTTTTGATTGCTGCAGATGCTGGTGATAATGATGCCACTTTTTTGGTAAGTTAGATCAAGCATGTGTCATGTTTGAATGTAAACTAACAAGGAACAACAACGTTGTCGTGCATATTTTAGATTGCATATATGATGTCTAATCATGTAATCCCTCACAAGGGTCCCTCTGACGCCTTTCCATGGTATCAAAAGGCTGCTATCAAAGGTCATCCCATGTCCATGTACTCACTGGGCCTCTGCTATTACAAAGGTATTGCGCAAGAGGACAACAAACCCAAGTTAGAAACAGCGCTTGAATGGTTTGAGAAGGCTGCTCGACTAGGTGTATCGGAAGCAATGGCTTACATGGCTCGCATCTATCTCCAGTTTATGGTAGCTAATGCAAATCAACCGCAATTAGCTCAGCATCATTTTGTCAAGGCTGTACAATGTCTCAAAAAGTCTGCAGAAAAGAATGACACATATGCCCAGCGTGAATTAGGCAAAATTTATCTGACAGGAAAAGGCTTGACCACGGACTATGCCATGGCAGTTGATTTACTGAGCAAAGCAGCTGCAAAGAATGATGCTGAGGCTATTACTTTTTTAGGCGATTGTTACCATAAAGGTACTGGCGTGGACAAGAACATGGATATTGCCGTCGAGCATTACCTACGTGCTGCGACATTAGGTTACCCGTAGTAAGTGTTATCATGCAAACAGGTATAGCACCTAATCTCACCAAAATGTCAATTAGCGCCTATTCAGCAACTGCTGAACTCTATTACGAGATTGGCAACATGGAACTTGCATATGATTACTATGTATTAGCCTCTAAGCAAACAAAAATCGCACACAACAAGATTGGAAAGACTGCTCGTATGATGGTAGCCCGCTTGGCTCTTGGTTACATTCCTCTCATTCAAGAAAATCCTACCCTCCTTCAAAACCTCGCCATGTCAAACAAGACCATCACTGCTGAAGCTGCTTTCGACATACTGTCTACACTTGCCATTCAAGACCAATTCCCTCAAGCATTTCAACCTCTCGGCTGTTGCTATCTCAATGGCACCGGTACTCAAGTGAATCCATTGCAAGCAGTATTTTGGTTCCGTAAATCAGCTGAAGAGCTCAATGACAGTATCGCCTATTTCAATCTAGCTGATATCTACGGCAGTGGACTCGTTCCAGGCGTACCTGTTGATATTCCATTGGCCTTGTCTTATTTGAATAAAAGTGCTGATATGGGATACACTGAAGCGCAGTATCGCATGGGCATGATCTACCACCAAGGTGAATATGGTGTTCGTATTGATGAACGTACCGCAGCCAATTGGTTCAAGCTATCTGCATCTAAATCGCACGCTCAAAGTATATGGATGTTGTCCCAAATGGCAGGCCTCATCAATCAAAGTGAACTGGAACTGCAGTATCAGAAGACGGCTGCTTCATTGGGTCATGTTCTTGCCATGCGAGTTCTCGGTCAAAAATACCTTAAACAACTCGATGTTCCGTTCTTGAACGCTCTGATGCAACAAGAGTACCTCGAGGAAGCATTAAAGTACCTCCACATGGCTGGCGATGCAGGTGATACAGAGTCGCTTGTACTCTTGGGCAAAACCTACAACAATTGCACAAAAACCAAGATCAAGTTTTCTGTTACCAGCACGAATCAGCACCATAATCTACCTACACCCAGCAACACGCATAGCAGCTTTTGTGACGACGACGACGACGAGGAAGAGGGCGAATCAAGATTCCAATGTGAGGAGGATGAGAAGAATCTGGCTATCGAATGCTTTGAAAGAGCTTCCTCCCTAGGCGATATCGAAGCCACTGTCTATGCAGCTGAAGCCTGGTACGAACAAAAGCAATACGCAGCAGCATTGGAGTTCTTTGAGAAAGCTGCAAGTCAAGGCAGTGTTCTGGCACGTTTCTTTTGTGCGCGTTACTGCATTGAGGGATATGGTGGCAGTCAATTGAATCCAGAAAAAGGCTTCCAGGTAATGTAACAAACAAACAAACAAACAAACAAAAAGATGCTAATGAAGAGCTATTTTTAGGAACTGCTGATTTGCGCCAATGAGTTAAACTGTGTTCATGCTTACAATACGTTGGCTCAGTGTTACGAAAACGGCATTGGCACAGTAAAAAACGATCAACTTGCATACGAGTGGTATACTCGTGCAGCAGAAACAACACATGATGCCGAAGCTTTTTATCGCATTGCTCAAATGTACGCTCAAGAACGCATTTCGACCGAATCAGTAGCCAATAAGGACATGGAAGCTTGCAAATTCTACAACCTGGCTGTCAATGCAACAAGTGAAAATCATGGTCCATCATGCTACCAGCTTGGTTTGTACTATTTAAAGGGTATCCCCTCGCCTTCACATAGCAACTCGTTCTTGCTGCCACCTGATATTTGTTTGTCGATCGAGTATCTCAGAACCGCAGCTGATCTCAATGTGCAAGAAGCCATGCTTCAGTTGGGTGTCTTGTTTTTGAACGATGACTACTCTTTAGAAGAGCAAGAGGAAGGATTATCGAGACTACAACATGCTGCTCAGCTAGGTTTGAGAGAAGCTCAATTCGAACTCGGTTTATTCTATCATCGCGGCAAGGAGGTCATTGTATCAAATCGTCAAGAGGAGGAGAATAGTGGTGATCAAGACACTCAAAGCTTGGATGATGACGATCAGGATGAAGAATACGTCATTATTCCACAGGATTTTGAAAAGGCTTACGATCTCTTTTGCAGATCTGCAGTACAGAAGCACCCAACAGCAACATTCTACCTTGGCATCTATCATCAGCATGGCATATTTGTCGCACCTGATTTAGCCATTGCATTGGAACAATTTGAAATTGCTGTGGAACTGTTTGAAAAGTACGAAACTGCACCTGACCGATGGCAAGCTGAATTCAATCTTGCTCGCATCTTGCATCAGGATTTGGAAAGTCGTGCTCGTGCATACGAACTGCTTCAAGCTGCTCATCTTCACGCACCTCAAGAATACAAGTTTTTGTCTGAAATCATGATTGCTCGCTATCATCTTCATGGCTGGGCGAATGTCACTGTTCAAGCCGAGGAAGCTGCTGCTACTCTTATTCGATTTGCTCAAGAAGAGAAATACGGTTACCGTGTCTACCTACAAGTAGGTGAATGCTTTGAGCAAGGTCTCGGTGTAGAAAAGAATTTGCGTCAAGCATTTCATTGGTATGGTGAGGTTGTGAGTAAAGCCTACTTGATCGATCAACAATCCACGCAAGAAATACTGCCCATGATGTTATTGGATGAAGAGATTGAAGAAGATGAAGCCTCTGCCATGTTCAAATTAGCTGAATTCTATCGTCAAGGCTTGGTGGTGTCTCAAGATACAAAAAAGGCAGATGATTTGTATCGACTTGCTGCTAGAAAAGGCTCACAGGCTGCTCAAGATTATCTCTCCCTTATGCTTCAAAACACTAATCTATATGACTAATCCCTTCCCTTTTTCTTATTTAATTATGTAATATTTTTGTTTTCCATTGTATCAATTTATTTTCTCATATCTATATTCCCCATTTACACTCATTTTGCTGCTATTATTATTATTATTATCTTTATTGCTGTATATAAATCATCGTTATCACTTTATTGTTATAAAACTTACACTCTCCTCGTGTATTTTATACATCTTTCAATCCCTCTCGCTAACTTTTACCTTAGATTTACCAGCAAATGAAAGAGAAATAAACTAAAAGGTCTCGCTGCTCCTGCATCATAAAACTAATATACCGAGAACCGTCTAAAGTTGGGGTATTTTTATGCTGATTTCTACATACACTTCATCCTCCATAATCATACTGACAACAAAATGATGTCTCCATCTGATATCAATAGCCAATATGGCTTATCAACGAGGCTTCATTATGTAATGATTGAAAACATCAATGGTCAATATGATCAGATACAATGGATTAGCTTGTTGCTTTTTTGGATGTGGGGATTTCAAGAGGAAAATCTTAGACGCCGCAACTTTTTCTTAGTACCCACGTTGTTTTCCATACTTATAGGCATACCATTATACTGAATACACCACTACTGGTTGATCAAAATGCAAGATCGCATTTGAGTGCGACTATGTATAACTTACATCATAATTTATAACATGCTAAAGTAAAAATAGATACATAGATGTTTGGTAATGGAAAACCATAGGTGCTACCCACTTTTCTTAGCTAACAAAAAGAGGCGATAAAGTGTCTATAGATACAAAGAGGGGTGGCGCCTACAATTTTCCAAGCAGAGAGGTTTTGAAGTTCGATGATGTACAGAACATATAGTATCGACGAAGATGGTGTGTACATAAACTTTGGATACAATCTAGGAAAAACTGAAGGCCGCATTTCTGGGTCTTGTTGATACAGGAATATCAAGCAATAAGCTGTTTATGGAGATTAATGACGGAGCGAATCAGATTCACTTTGAAGCGAACAAGGACAGTATAAGAGAGAAGAAATACTGAGACAACCATTCAACAACGATACGTTTATAGTGTCTATAGATGACCTGAGAGAGGCATCACCTACAAGACAAATTGTATCTTTCTAGACGAGGCTGGATTCAATGCCAGTCTTGTACGCGGACAAGGCCACTCCAATAATAATGGTTGTATTAGCATCGTCGTGAATAACACAAAGCAAGCCGTCGTCAGAATGTTAATTCTTGAAGGCATTTCTTACCATGGTATTGGATATGACTTTACAGGAGTTGTCATAGAGGCACAACAGGAGGAGAGGAGATTTTTATTGAATAGGTGAATGGTGGGATCATGCAGAAGCTTGTGGAGTTTTCTATAGCTTACTTAAGATATAAATTCACGCAAAAAAGAATAAAAAACAATAAGTCAACTTGATCAAGGTATAGGTTTATTATCAAACTGACAGGTGTAAAGTAGACTGAAGAATTCCTACTGGTCAGGTAGATGATCCTTCTTATATACTCTAACAATGAATAAACGTTCTGCTATTAAGAGTTGACATACAAGCCGACTCGGATCAATTAACATATTGATTCCTGCTAAAAGACATCCCTGCAAGATAAACATAATAATTCAGCTTTGTCTAGACGAATAAATAGACTCTTATTCGAAGTATCCTGATCTGTCCTTCGAATAAGGGTTATTAATATCGATCTTTTAATTTTAACTCACAGCTGTTACTTAAAGCTCTTTAGCTACTTATATTACTTTTTCTTATACTTTACAATTGTTATTTGTAAGATCCCTTGAACTATATACGTGTGATCTATTGTCGCTATTGATTCATTGTACTATTATTACTTGTTTATTTGTTTACTCTAGTTGGACAACTATAAACCTGGTGCTCATTTAATAGTTAGATCTGCTTTGGCTCATTTATCTATTTCATTCTATTTTCTATAAAACTATTGTTACAGGTCGCATGGTTGTCAACCATTACTTTTCTCTTTTTACTGTTCCTGTCTCTCCACCTACAAACCATTATCCAATAAAATATCCATCACTCCTACTCTTCTTCGTTGTATACATATCAATTACCTTTTTTCCCCTTTTTGGGATAGCTGCTCAATATAATCACCATTCAATATTACCTTGATCCGTAAAGTCCCATTTCTTTCAACGGCGATGGAATCTCTCCTATATTGTACCTGCAGCTTTTATTTAAAGCCAATTTCGCGTACTGAAATCAAACGGATAAACCAAAGACAACAATATTACTGTTAAACTCACTCGAAGGATCACTCATACAAATCTCAATTACCATCAAGAAATTATTCTACCACATTATTCTATATCGTTCAAATCAATTAATAATCACATAACTTATTTACTACTGTCCCTTGCAAATGACATGCAATGACTCATAACAAAACAACCATCACAAAATTTATAGACAATAGTATAATAGTAAATATCACACATAGAAAATTAGTATAAATACCATCAATTGAATAGACAGAATAAAGAATCATATTATTATTACCTTAAACTTATTCATATAGCTTTATAGCTCTTATTATTCTTTAATTGAATTTATATTCGTTTAAGATCCCTTGAATCTGTCAATTACATTTGTTGATCTGGATTCATTGTACTTTCTTTCTATTTCGTTCTCTTTTATATTACATTTGTTACTTGTATATTTATTCTACTTTACTAGTTGGACAACTATAAACCTGGTGCTCATTTGATAGTTAGATCTGCTTAGGCTCATTTATCTATTTATTATCTCTCATATTAAAACTACATACACCTTTTTACTCTATCGCAACGTAACACTATATACACTGCCACTCGTACGCAACGCAGCAGAAGTTACGACAACTATGCGAACGCTACCTGCACTACATTTAGTGTAAAAAATAAAAGTTGCGCGGTCGGGGAATCGAACCCCGGCCCTTCGCGTGGCAGGCGAAGATTATACCACTTAACCAACCGCGCTATCTTTCTTTCCGCTAACCAATTTTTTACCTAATTTGAAAAACCAACTTTTTGTGAAAAATTGTATATCACTTCATCCATCCATCTTGATAATAGTTCCATCATTACACCTATCGAGCAATCCAATCCATCTACCTCTGCCTCTTCAGATTCTCTTTCTTCTGGTTTGAAACGGCCTGTTTCATCACTTTCTCCACCTTTATTTGCTCTTGACATCTGTCAACAAATAAAATCACAAAGAATCTCTCAATCGCCTCCAGCTGATCCCAAGCCCGCTCTCCCTGCCCGAATGATTTCATCTCCCACAGATATGATTGACTTTGGTGTCGCTGCTCTCCCGCCTGCCTCCTCTGAGGGCGATTTGAACATTGCGTCCTTCGTTTTAGAAGTTCGCAATCGTTTGAGTCGTCTAGAGTCTGCTCATGCTGAGATTTCTCGGCTAAGAGCAGCTCTAGCAGAATCAGAGTCTGCTCGTCAGGCTCTTGAAGCTCAAATTTCTCGTATGTCTGCTCCTCCTGCCTCCTCTTCCTCTGCTGCTGCTCCACCTCCGCCACCTCAGCTGCCAAAAGCTGTTTCGTTTGCCTCTGTTGCTGCTGCCTCTTCTGCTCCTGTTTCTGCTCCTCGTCGCTCTTCTTCTGTCCTGTCTACCTCTGTCTCTGCTGCTTCTACCACTACTACTAGTAGTAATGGTAAGAAAAGAAAGAAGAAACCTGCTGCTCCTCCTCCTCCCTCCATCAAAAAGGCTACTGCTACTGTAAGTCGTTTGTTTGGTCCACAATCTGATATCCCATCGGGATATCAGTTTGTGTATATGAGTATTGCCCGTCGTCGTCCTCTCCAAGAGATCCGTCGCACTCTACAAGGTATCAATCTCAACAATTCTTCCCGTGTCCTTGATATCCAGTACCCTGTTCCCAATGTTATCTCTTTTCTCGTCCATCATGATTATGTATTTACTTTCACAAGTACAATGAATTTAAAAGGTCGTGGCTGTTCTCCTCTTCTTGACTTTGATCCATGTGATCCCAAAAATCTATTGGATCCAAAGTTTGACTCTCTCTCTCCCTCTCTTCGTGCTGAAAAAGCCGTCGAGATTGAAAACCTTCGCTGCCTCCGTGCTCTGTCGTTTGTCCGTCGCTCTGTTCGCCTCTCTGTTGCTCGCTCCTTTTTGTTTTATGACAAAATTACACAAAAGCAATTCGATGCTATCCTTGCAGAAGAATTGTCCTTGCGTGCTGCTGCTGCCCCTCCTGCTCCCTCTGCCACTGTTGCTCACGATCGCTTGACCAAGAAACAACGCCTCAGTTATCTGAGTAATCTGCTGTACTTTGATTCAGCTACTGCCAAATCATTGGCATATACTGAATCTCCTGCTCTCTCTCCTTCCTCTGCTGCTGATACCGAAATGCCAGAACTTTCTGGTGTTTGATCGTATTGGTAAAATGTAGTCAAACCTGTTGCTCCTTCGTCTCTTTCTGTTGTCTGTCTCTGTGCTGCTGTTTCTTCTGTACTTTTTGTTTCTTTTTCATTGGTCTCTGCTCTCTCTTTTCTTTTGTTACATCTCGTATGTAATACGTCTGTCTCTCCTTTTTTTCTCGTCTTTTTGTGTTTTCCCTGGTTGTGTCTTTTAGTTTTGTTTGTACTGCTGTATGCCTGTCGAGGTCTCCTCTATTGCACTGTGTTTATACACTACAACTTCTCTATCTGCCCTCCTTCTTCTTTGTTCCTGTTCTCTTTTCTCCTGACATTACAATTTTTTGCACGCATATTTTTTAGGTCGACCACGCTGCCCATTTTTGGTATCATGCCGATGATATCTAATTGGATCAGCGATCCTATCTTTTAGCTTTTTTTATTGTAATAGACTCTCTTAGTATAGCAACTTATGATCATCTCGATTCCTGCATTATATACTACTAATAAAAATCAATCTTAAACTAACCAACCGCGCTAATATGTTTTTGTCAAGTGTGGAATTACCAGTAAACAGAATAGCTTGTATCAGAGCAGCTTATTATACTCAATTTCAACCTCAGAAAAATTTAATTTCAACCTCAGAAAAATTTAATTTCAACCCCCAAACCTCAACCAAATCAACATACCATTGCATTAATTAAATATCCAACAATCAGCTCTGTTGTATTCACACATTTAACTGTACCTGAATAATAAATATCGTGGTTTAAATATGGTAATAAACTATGCACATAGGAAGCATATGTAAGATAAACCTTATCAACATGTAAACGATTACCCTGATATTCACGTAAGCTAAGTTCTACTAAGCTATTCTTCTTATATTAAAGGATAGCAATAAATAAAGAATATAAGTAATTAGCGTTGCCAAGAGCAGCTAAAGATACTCAGACTGATCATCTCTATCTGAATTAATTACATTTAGCATAAGTGAGGATTGATACTAAAATTTAGCATGAGAACACCATTCTAGAAGATGGGTGTGTAAGCAATCCATAAATCAAACATATAAATAGCAGTAGACATTCATCCATCCATTGATTTCCCATCTGATTTACTTCCTGTGAATAAAATTCTACATCCATTCTCACGTACTTCTCTTTCACTTTTAAAAATCATACATATATAACAAGCTCCTCAATTACTTCTGCAACCAAACAAGAACAATCCTAACCCTAGGTTACAGTCTCGGTGCTGGGAAGTTGATATACAAGAACATTCTAATTAATTAACCCTAACATAAACAAACTAACAAAAAAATATAACCAAAGAAAAAAGCAAAAAAAGAATTTAATTTAAGCGAACTAATATGCCTAAAATCAAAACTCCTATTTCTGATTTGGTTCCTGAAAACCGAATCATTATCGACAAGCTCAGCTTCTATAGGGAACACATTGCATGTGTCAAATGTGCAGAAGTTAACACACTCTACTACAACGACAACATTAATAAACCAAGCAACGCAAACACCAAGCCCAAACGAACAAGCTTCAAGTGCATTACCCCCCAATGTCCTTTTAAGCCAACTATTGCATTCATCGAAAGGGAGATTTCCAACCTGGAGAAACCAATCCATTATGTATCAGACAGCAACAAACCAACTAGGCCAAGTAAGACTCCCAGAATTGCTACTACAGCCAGGAAAAGTGGTAGTAGCACCATTGCTCCTGAATTTAGCGAATTGACACCTGGAAACAATAACTGCCAAGCTATTGTAGAACCGATGGAAACTAATGCTAACCCTCAAATTCCAGACATTGTTGCTGGCGATACAACAACATTTAAGGGTGAAATCGATAAACAACCATCAACATCATCCACTGAGAACTCTAATCAGATAGCAGAGTTAATAATTGATCTAGTCAAGTCTCTTCAATCCAGACTAGACCATATAGAAGTTTAACTCATTAATGCTAATAACAAGAATGCCGCACTGCATCAGCAAGTTGCGCAAATAACAAAAGCGATGCAAATGGAAGCTGTCCTTGATGAACCCACTCCTATGGAGGAAGCCCCTCGTGAGGAGCAATCCAATGATGTACACTTCAACAAGCATAGTAGATCCAAGTCTACCCCTATCTCCTTTTCATCCGCTATTTAGGAATCCAAATGAGCTCACCCATATAATACCCCTGGACAAAATAATGATGATACTAACAAATCAAACCAGAAAACCAACAAAACCACAAAAAATTCTACGCTGAAATGCTCAAATCTGCTCAACAAGTTGAAAAAAAAGCTAAGCAGCATCAACAAAATGTCAACATCGCCACCAGATACTTCACCGAAGTTACTCCGGAAAACGAAGGATTTACTTATGTTTATTACCCCTCTAAAGGTCGAACCGACAGACAAAAGATGCGAAAACAACTGAAAGCGTTGGGTGTCACCAATGGTAGAGTTCTAGATATACATACACTATTCTGAAAAGAAAACGATTGCTCTACTCATCTATAGAATGTATCCCAGGGAGCTGATACAATCATTACAACAAAACGGTGGTGTTCACGAAAAGGAACATTATGATCCTACTAACCCTGAATATCTACAACTCTCCACCGAGGAGAAAACCAAAATCGACACGCAAATGCACCCAGCTAGAATTGTCAGAGCACTTCCATACATTAGAGCTCCTGCATGCAAAGCCGTAGCCAAGCAATTCCTCGAGAATGGAAGCATTACTCAAGAACAACATGAACACACGGACAAAAGAGCAACAAAATTCACTCGAATCACAGCAGGATGGATCAAGCAGTGCCACAAATCGCACCACCAACAACAACAACCTTGCTCGAGAAGAGGATGCCACTATGACAGACGCCTCCTCTCCCCTGAGTAACTCTTTATAATTCAATGATTAATATAAGAATTTTCTTATATTAATGCCGGTGGCCTCTCAGAGAAAGCTATCGATGACATATTGTATTATTGTAACAACACAGATTTATTATTTATTACAGAAGAAACATGGCTACTCCCCAACCACTCTATACCTACCAATTGAACACAGTTTTACACCTTTGGTGAACCCGTGGTACAAAGCCAATTTAATACCAACACTTATCGAGGAAAAATGGGTATATTTCTTTTATTTAACCCTGACGACTTCCAAGAAAAACACAACATTTACATCAACACAAAAAACAATCTAAATACATACTAACATGTCAAATTAAAAATCTAACAATGGATTGTGTATACTTACCCCCTACATCGTCCTTGAACGATGATGGGGAAGCATACAGCATCATCTTGGACAACTTAGACTTGACATCAACACAAACCATCATATGCGAAAACTTTAACGCAAAACTCGGCAACAACGCCTTCTGCTAACAAACCTAATCAGATAACAGTAGAGCTGATGATGATTGACCTATTCAGGTCTCTGCAATGCAGATTTGGTTAAATCGAAATCCAGCTCATCAATAATGCCAAAAATAAGAATGCCGCATTGCACCAACAAGTAGCAAGGATGACCAAAGAAGCTATTATGCAATTGGATAGCACCGAAAGAAACGACATTACTCCAATGGGTGAAACTTCTACTGCTGCTGATGAAATAATAACCAGCTTCTCCAAATTCCAATTTAACTAACAGAAGACATTACAGATCCAAGTCTACCCGTATCGCAAAACCTTCTCAGAAATTCGAATGAGCTCTCTAAGGTTAATTTGAACAGCTGTGAACGTTACTGTAGTCGAACAAGACGCAAATATAAACTCAAGTTTATTAATGAAATTAAAGGAATATCTATACTAAATTTATGGGTCATCGCACAAAACAGTAATAACTGGTGATGTTATTATTTATTTGCAGCTGATGAATCTTCTACTCGTAAACTAAGATCGATGTAACCTAGTGGTATATTGCATTTGTTTAGAATAACGAAATATAGACAGAAAAAATACAATTAGAGCAGAATATATTTATTAGGTTATTCCAAGATTGAATGAGGATTAAAACTAGTGTAAAAATCGAAGGTATATTTATAGTTATTCGACCTTGGCGCAGCAATAGGGCCTTGATCCAGGATAGAGGATAATTGTATAAGCCTTCAACCATTAAACAAGGGCTTCGTGGATAAGAGTTGACAGATCACCAATTAGACAGAAGTCAAGGTACGAACAATGGATGGAATGTTCTTCAGAGTAGTAGAGTTGGTGGGAGAACATTTATCAGAATTGAAACCCATTTCCAGGAACGCAATGTCATAGGCTACCACACTACAGGAACGTAATTGTACCAAGATATAATAGATTAGCCATCGGATGGCACCACTCACATCTTCTCGCTATGTCTAAATAAAGCTATTGTATTCTACTGCGCAATCTTGCTCACTCCTGCTGTATTATGCGCAGCATAATACCTATCTGTTGTGCCAGGATCGCTACAACTGTCTGTGAAGATCAAGGTACTCTTGATGGGTGAAGATGTCTGTGTTATGGAACAACATGGAATAAGCTATGACGATTAAAGGCGTATCTCACTTACTAAGGTGCCAAGGTTCATCAGATATGATGAACGTGGCACAAAATAAATTACTCTTTTGACATTCAGAAATAGTATAAATAGGATAGATTTTGTCGTCTTCATCAATAAAGCTTTAGTTTTTGTGTCTGATCTTATTCAAATAAGTATTTTCTTGTTTTTCTAATATTGAACACTTTTTATAAGCTACAAGTTATAACCTATTTATTCTTTGTGCTTAACACTGTCCATTGCTATGATTTGATCTATATCCTAAACGGCATTAAATAAGGAATTGCAGATTATTAAAGAATGCCTTAATGGTATATTATGGACGGTCGCAACTCTTCTGACACAGCAGGTTTCTTGTAAACTTCCAAAAGTACATGCCATCTATAGACGTTTATTACAACTTCTTTCGCATGATGGCATAATAGGTTCTAAATCAGTTGAAGTAATGAAAACAACGCATGAAACAGCCCAGAAACGTAGAAAAGCTATATCTATTTATTACCTCTATATACAAAAAAATAACCTAGAAAAATTTTGCCATAGTTCTCCTCTGCAACGATGTTAGGCGGAATTTGAAGTACTACCCAAAAATGCAATTAGGTAGTACTTCAATTAGACCACCCCTCAGGTGCTAGAGCGTGCCTTACTACACCCCTAACGTGAGGAATTATGTTTATTAAGACCCTCAACTGTCGCTAAGTAAGTAGAATCAACAATTAAGTTTGGACCAGCCTATCTAATCCTAGTCTCGGAATCTAGTTATTGTTGAGCTTCAGTGATAGGCACATCCACTCAACGTAAAAAAAAAGGTATGCTTCACAGAAACATAGAAAGAAAGAAAAATAGTGAGGGTGATAACATTACATGCAGATAAAAATTAAAAGAAATAAGGGCGAAAAGCCAAAGAAAAAAGAGAGTCAATGCAAATAAGGGGGAGAAAAATAAACAATCAAAAATAAATAATGGGTTGTATCTACTGCTATTGCTATGGTTGTTGTCCTCCACAGAAAAAAAATAACTTGACTGAGCTCTTGTAGCATCCAGTAGTGTCCGTGTTCATTCCCATTTGCCTGCCTATTATACATAATAGTCAAAATGATGATGATATAATTAGTATTATTGTATTCTTCAATCAATGCCATATGATATACATACCTGAACAACTATCAGCAGTTCCGATTTCACCCAGTGTCAGTATCCATTAATCATCCATTAGTCGTCGTAACCTTGTACTTGCTGCCTACTACACATTACATCAAAATAATACAATAATAGTCAGCATTATTGTATCCAGCAATCTACGTCATTTATACTTACTTGATGAGCAACTCACAACAGGTTCTGCATCTAATGTCTTTGAGCACCGCCTTGTGCTTGATGCCTATATTCTATTAGTAGCATAATGGTGTAATCAGTAAGATAATATTATTGAATAGCAGACATCATTCAAACTAACCTGATCCACGGTACTCAAGAAACCTAACAATACAGATGACTTGCAGAAGAAGACAGCATCAAACCACCAGAGAGTAACGCCACTTGAGATAACTTGCAGACAGCACCAAACCAAACACAAACAGTGTTATAAATGACTTGCAGATAGCAGCACCAAACCAGGGAGGAACAGCGCTACTAATGACTTGTTGCAGACAGCACTAAACCACCAGACAAAAACAGCATTGCAAATGACATGCTACAGAGAGGAGTAGTGTCAAAAAAGCAGCGAGAAATAGCACCAGAGGTCTTGCTGGACTTTAGAATATACACAGTTGTTATTTCTTAAAAATAAGAGAGAATAATAATTCAGTTAGTTACGATTCAATGAAAAGTAATAATTAACCAATGGTACATACCGTATTCAGAAAAAGCAATTGATAATACTTCAGAGAAGCGGTGATGGTGGTGGCAATAATACCGTAAGTCGAAGCAGTTTTCACCAGCTGTTGTTGCGTTCTTCCCTTTAGTTTTGAAGCAGTCGACGGTAGCTATTCTAGTCAACAAAGAAAAAGAATAATTAATTAATACAGTAATAGACTTGGATAATCGATACGGTAAATACACTCACCTGCGTATGCTGGCAACTGACAACAATTACAGGTTTGATGACCTTCCTGCTATTGCCTTCCATAACAGGATGAATAATAGATTTAGCAGCAGTAAAAGTAGTATCAAAAACGGGGGGTATTATGGAAAAAGAAAAACGGGGGAATGGGAAAGAAAGAAAAAGTTGCAAACTTGACGTCACGAGTAGTGTACTGATCTGGATATAATAGGGGGGTAAATGATATCAAACTGAGGTTGAAATCCTTATTGCTTCGAATGTGGCCATCCATCATCATGAAATCTGTCATGACCTAAACTTGGCAATTGTTGCTAATAAACATCCAGTTAAGTATATATCAAACTTGTACAGAATTTAAAGACGCATCGAATGGTACTAATCTTGTTTGGTTTGATCAACACTAGACGTTTCAAAACGACAGAACATTTTCTGTCAGATTTTGATGCTTTTTCAATAATATCTCCATCTCTTTCAAAATAAACCTACTTGTAACAGTTGTTATTATTGTAAAGCAAAAAAATTTCTATCGTTTGAGCTCTTACTGGATGTTCTAGCTTGACTCTACGTAGAGAAATGAGCAAAAACGTCTGACCCAAAAATTGTCAGCTCATTGTTTAACCTGTAGAGGGTAAGGCAAAATTGGCCATCTTTGACCAATTTTGCAAGGACATAACTTTATGTGATATCTCGGCCAATACTAATCAGATTTGAACAAAAAAATGCCCATTCGATAGGTCTACATTAGCTCCAGCATAATCTACAAGTCAAAAACACCTAATAAACGTTCCCTTCATGAAATAACTCAAAGTCATGTATTTCGATATGCCTCAAGCGGGCACTACCCGACATATTTTTGAAAATACTAATAATAACCATACCATCGTATAGAAAATTAAAAGAGAAACAAAAGTCAAGCACTATGCAACATTGACTCACTTAGTAAATCATGGAGAAATATTCATCCAAAGTTGGATCATTTTTCACATTTTCTCGTCTTACTGCTTCAAATCGTCTATTACAAACCCAAATACAGCTCTCTCTAGTCAAACAAACTACCCCAAACAACTTTTACTACTCATATAACAAACATTTATATATCAATCCAATGACTTTTACTAGGAGCATCTGCTCAAAATTCATTAAATCTTGAATTCATTCATATCTCAACAACAACTCATTCTATTCAAAATCCAATTTCATTTTCACATTCCTCACAAAAATTGGTTATATAAACATGCTAATTTCAAAGCTGTAGCATCAATATTTAAAATCTCGATGTTTGATCGTCCAAAAGTCCAAAAGTCAAAACTTGAAAATCATTTCCAACATCCATGACCAGATATGAGGTCCCATACACAATATGAGATAACCTAAGACTATTGTAGTACGATTAAAATGAGGCAACTTTTAGCAGAGGACATGGTATTAGAAAGGCCTTGTTGTCGAGATAATGGACATTGGAGAGTGCACAATTTAGCTGGGAGTAGATGCATGCCTCATTTTGGAATGCATAAACGAAACAAGAAAAAGTAAGCTACAATCACCCAGTCTTGAAAACAACACTCATTAACAAGTAAAGTATCCCTCTATAACAATAGATTCGCAACTTATTATGTGCGTTATGCCATGCTCCCAATTCAAAAAAGATGATGCATTGAGAAGCTTTCTCCAGGCATAGTTGCTGACATTGAACTGAGATTGAAACCACTACTGTTTAAAATGAGGATGTATGCATCCAGAGATTTGTAATGACCTAAACTTGGCAATTGTTGCTAATAAACATCCAGTTAAGTATATATCAAACTTGTACAGAATTTAAAGACGCATCGAATGGTACTAATCTTGTTTGGTTTGATCAACACTAGACGTTTCAAAACGACAGAACATTTTCTGTCAGATTTTGATGCTTTTTCAATAATATCTCCATCTCTTTCAAAATAAACCTACTTGTAACAGTTGTTATTATTGTAAAGCAAAAAAATTTCTATCGTTTGAGCTCTTACTGGATGTTCTAGCTTGACTCTACGTAGAGAAATGAGCAAAAACGTCTGACCCAAAAATTGTCAGCTCATTGTTTAACCTGTAGAGGGTAAGGCAAAATTGGCCATCTTTGACCAATTTTGCAAGGACATAACTTTATGTGATATCTCGGCCAATACTAATCAGATTTGAACAAAAAAATGCCCATTCGATAGGTCTACATTAGCTCCAGCATAATCTACAAGTCAAAAACACCTAATAAACGTTCCCTTCATGAAATAACTCAAAGTCATGTATTTCGATATGCCTCAAGCGGGCACTACCCGACATATTTTTGAAAATACTAATAATAACCATACCATCGTATAGAAAATTAAAAGAGAAACAAAAGTCAAGCACTATGCAACATTGACTCACTTAGTAAATCATGGAGAAATATTCATCCAAAGTTGGATCATTTTTCACATTTTCTCGTCTTACTGCTTCAAATCGTCTAT
The DNA here is from genome assembly GCA_037974945.1 of Mucor circinelloides. Lineage (NCBI taxonomy): Eukaryota > Fungi > Mucoromycota > Mucoromycetes > Mucorales > Mucoraceae > Mucor > Mucor circinelloides. The sequence goes on along the minus strand of JBBNAA010000005.1, from coordinate 1,501,540 downwards.
TACAAACCCAAATACAGCTCTCTCTAGTCAAACAAACTACCCCAAACAACTTTTACTACTCATATAACAAACATTTATATATCAATCCAATGACTTTTACTAGGAGCATCTGCTCAAAATTCATTAAATCTTGAATTCATTCATATCTCAACAACAACTCATTCTATTCAAAATCCAATTTCATTTTCACATTCCTCACAAAAATTGGTTATATAAACATGCTAATTTCAAAGCTGTAGCATCAATATTTAAAATCTCGATGTTTGATCGTCCAAAAGTCCAAAAGTCAAAACTTGAAAATCATTTCCAACATCCATGACCAGATATGAGGTCCCATACACAATATGAGATAACCTAAGACTATTGTAGTACGATTAAAATGAGGCAACTTTTAGCAGAGGACATGGTATTAGAAAGGCCTTGTTGTCGAGATAATGGACATTGGAGAGTGCACAATTTAGCTGGGAGTAGATGCATGCCTCATTTTGGAATGCATAAACGAAACAAGAAAAAGTAAGCTACAATCACCCAGTCTTGAAAACAACACTCATTAACAAGTAAAGTATCCCTCTATAACAATAGATTCGCAACTTATTATGTGCGTTATGCCATGCTCCCAATTCAAAAAAGATGATGCATTGAGAAGCTTTCTCCAGGCATAGTTGCTGACATTGAACTGAGATTGAAACCACTACTGTTTAAAATGAGGATGTATGCATCCAGAGATTTGTAATGACCTAAACTTGGCAATTGTTGCTAATAAACATCCAGTTAAGTATATATCAAACTTGTACAGAATTTAAAGACGCATCGAATGGTACTAATCTTGTTTGGTTTGATCAACACTAGACGTTTCAAAACGACAGAACATTTTCTGTCAGATTTTGATGCTTTTTCAATAATATCTCCATCTCTTTCAAAATAAACCTACTTGTAACAGTTGTTATTATTGTAAAGCAAAAAAATTTCTATCGTTTGAGCTCTTACTGGATGTTCTAGCTTGACTCTACGTAGAGAAATGAGCAAAAACGTCTGACCCAAAAATTGTCAGCTCATTGTTTAACCTGTAGAGGGTAAGGCAAAATTGGCCATCTTTGACCAATTTTGCAAGGACATAACTTTATGTGATATCTCGGCCAATACTAATCAGATTTGAACAAAAAAATGCCCATTCGATAGGTCTACATTAGCTCCAGCATAATCTACAAGTCAAAAACACCTAATAAACGTTCCCTTCATGAAATAACTCAAAGTCATGTATTTCGATATGCCTCAAGCGGGCACTACCCGACATATTTTTGAAAATACTAATAATAACCATACCATCGTATAGAAAATTAAAAGAGAAACAAAAGTCAAGCACTATGCAACATTGACTCACTTAGTAAATCATGGAGAAATATTCATCCAAAGTTGGATCATTTTTCACATTTTCTCGTCTTACTGCTTCAAATCGTCTATTACAAACCCAAATACAGCTCTCTCTAGTCAAACAAACTACCCCAAACAACTTTTACTACTCATATAACAAACATTTATATATCAATCCAATGACTTTTACTAGGAGCATCTGCTCAAAATTCATTAAATCTTGAATTCATTCATATCTCAACAACAACTCATTCTATTCAAAATCCAATTTCATTTTCACATTCCTCACAAAAATTGGTTATATAAACATGCTAATTTCAAAGCTGTAGCATCAATATTTAAAATCTCGATGTTTGATCGTCCAAAAGTCCAAAAGTCAAAACTTGAAAATCATTTCCAACATCCATGACCAGATATGAGGTCCCATACACAATATGAGATAACCTAAGACTATTGTAGTACGATTAAAATGAGGCAACTTTTAGCAGAGGACATGGTATTAGAAAGGCCTTGTTGTCGAGATAATGGACATTGGAGAGTGCACAATTTAGCTGGGAGTAGATGCATGCCTCATTTTGGAATGCATAAACGAAACAAGAAAAAGTAAGCTACAATCACCCAGTCTTGAAAACAACACTCATTAACAAGTAAAGTATCCCTCTATAACAATAGATTCGCAACTTATTATGTGCGTTATGCCATGCTCCCAATTCAAAAAAGATGATGCATTGAGAAGCTTTCTCCAGGCATAGTTGCTGACATTGAACTGAGATTGAAACCACTACTGTTTAAAATGAGGATGTATGCATCCAGAGATTTGTAATGACCTAAACTTGGCAATTGTTGCTAATAAACATCCAGTTAAGTATATATCAAACTTGTACAGAATTTAAAGACGCATCGAATGGTACTAATCTTGTTTGGTTTGATCAACACTAGACGTTTCAAAACGACAGAACATTTTCTGTCAGATTTTGATGCTTTTTCAATAATATCTCCATCTCTTTCAAAATAAACCTACTTGTAACAGTTGTTATTATTGTAAAGCAAAAAAATTTCTATCGTTTGAGCTCTTACTGGATGTTCTAGCTTGACTCTACGTAGAGAAATGAGCAAAAACGTCTGACCCAAAAATTGTCAGCTCATTGTTTAACCTGTAGAGGGTAAGGCAAAATTGGCCATCTTTGACCAATTTTGCAAGGACATAACTTTATGTGATATCTCGGCCAATACTAATCAGATTTGAACAAAAAAATGCCCATTCGATAGGTCTACATTAGCTCCAGCATAATCTACAAGTCAAAAACACCTAATAAACGTTCCCTTCATGAAATAACTCAAAGTCATGTATTTCGATATGCCTCAAGCGGGCACTACCCGACATATTTTTGAAAATACTAATAATAACCATACCATCGTATAGAAAATTAAAAGAGAAACAAAAGTCAAGCACTATGCAACATTGACTCACTTAGTAAATCATGGAGAAATATTCATCCAAAGTTGGATCATTTTTCACATTTTCTCGTCTTACTGCTTCAAATCGTCTATTACAAACCCAAATACAGCTCTCTCTAGTCAAACAAACTACCCCAAACAACTTTTACTACTCATATAACAAACATTTATATATCAATCCAATGACTTTTACTAGGAGCATCTGCTCAAAATTCATTAAATCTTGAATTCATTCATATCTCAACAACAACTCATTCTATTCAAAATCCAATTTCATTTTCACATTCCTCACAAAAATTGGTTATATAAACATGCTAATTTCAAAGCTGTAGCATCAATATTTAAAATCTCGATGTTTGATCGTCCAAAAGTCCAAAAGTCAAAACTTGAAAATCATTTCCAACATCCATGACCAGATATGAGGTCCCATACACAATATGAGATAACCTAAGACTATTGTAGTACGATTAAAATGAGGCAACTTTTAGCAGAGGACATGGTATTAGAAAGGCCTTGTTGTCGAGATAATGGACATTGGAGAGTGCACAATTTAGCTGGGAGTAGATGCATGCCTCATTTTGGAATGCATAAACGAAACAAGAAAAAGTAAGCTACAATCACCCAGTCTTGAAAACAACACTCATTAACAAGTAAAGTATCCCTCTATAACAATAGATTCGCAACTTATTATGTGCGTTATGCCATGCTCCCAATTCAAAAAAGATGATGCATTGAGAAGCTTTCTCCAGGCATAGTTGCTGACATTGAACTGAGATTGAAACCACTACTGTTTAAAATGAGGATGTATGCATCCAGAGATTTGTAATGACCTAAACTTGGCAATTGTTGCTAATAAACATCCAGTTAAGTATATATCAAACTTGTACAGAATTTAAAGACGCATCGAATGGTACTAATCTTGTTTGGTTTGATCAACACTAGACGTTTCAAAACGACAGAACATTTTCTGTCAGATTTTGATGCTTTTTCAATAATATCTCCATCTCTTTCAAAATAAACCTACTTGTAACAGTTGTTATTATTGTAAAGCAAAAAAATTTCTATCGTTTGAGCTCTTACTGGATGTTCTAGCTTGACTCTACGTAGAGAAATGAGCAAAAACGTCTGACCCAAAAATTGTCAGCTCATTGTTTAACCTGTAGAGGGTAAGGCAAAATTGGCCATCTTTGACCAATTTTGCAAGGACATAACTTTATGTGATATCTCGGCCAATACTAATCAGATTTGAACAAAAAAATGCCCATTCGATAGGTCTACATTAGCTCCAGCATAATCTACAAGTCAAAAACACCTAATAAACGTTCCCTTCATGAAATAACTCAAAGTCATGTATTTCGATATGCCTCAAGCGGGCACTACCCGACATATTTTTGAAAATACTAATAATAACCATACCATCGTATAGAAAATTAAAAGAGAAACAAAAGTCAAGCACTATGCAACATTGACTCACTTAGTAAATCATGGAGAAATATTCATCCAAAGTTGGATCATTTTTCACATTTTCTCGTCTTACTGCTTCAAATCGTCTATTACAAACCCAAATACAGCTCTCTCTAGTCAAACAAACTACCCCAAACAACTTTTACTACTCATATAACAAACATTTATATATCAATCCAATGACTTTTACTAGGAGCATCTGCTCAAAATTCATTAAATCTTGAATTCATTCATATCTCAACAACAACTCATTCTATTCAAAATCCAATTTCATTTTCACATTCCTCACAAAAATTGGTTATATAAACATGCTAATTTCAAAGCTGTAGCATCAATATTTAAAATCTCGATGTTTGATCGTCCAAAAGTCCAAAAGTCAAAACTTGAAAATCATTTCCAACATCCATGACCAGATATGAGGTCCCATACACAATATGAGATAACCTAAGACTATTGTAGTACGATTAAAATGAGGCAACTTTTAGCAGAGGACATGGTATTAGAAAGGCCTTGTTGTCGAGATAATGGACATTGGAGAGTGCACAATTTAGCTGGGAGTAGATGCATGCCTCATTTTGGAATGCATAAACGAAACAAGAAAAAGTAAGCTACAATCACCCAGTCTTGAAAACAACACTCATTAACAAGTAAAGTATCCCTCTATAACAATAGATTCGCAACTTATTATGTGCGTTATGCCATGCTCCCAATTCAAAAAAGATGATGCATTGAGAAGCTTTCTCCAGGCATAGTTGCTGACATTGAACTGAGATTGAAACCACTACTGTTTAAAATGAGGATGTATGCATCCAGAGATTTGTAATGACCTAAACTTGGCAATTGTTGCTAATAAACATCCAGTTAAGTATATATCAAACTTGTACAGAATTTAAAGACGCATCGAATGGTACTAATCTTGTTTGGTTTGATCAACACTAGACGTTTCAAAACGACAGAACATTTTCTGTCAGATTTTGATGCTTTTTCAATAATATCTCCATCTCTTTCAAAATAAACCTACTTGTAACAGTTGTTATTATTGTAAAGCAAAAAAATTTCTATCGTTTGAGCTCTTACTGGATGTTCTAGCTTGACTCTACGTAGAGAAATGAGCAAAAACGTCTGACCCAAAAATTGTCAGCTCATTGTTTAACCTGTAGAGGGTAAGGCAAAATTGGCCATCTTTGACCAATTTTGCAAGGACATAACTTTATGTGATATCTCGGCCAATACTAATCAGATTTGAACAAAAAAATGCCCATTCGATAGGTCTACATTAGCTCCAGCATAATCTACAAGTCAAAAACACCTAATAAACGTTCCCTTCATGAAATAACTCAAAGTCATGTATTTCGATATGCCTCAAGCGGGCACTACCCGACATATTTTTGAAAATACTAATAATAACCATACCATCGTATAGAAAATTAAAAGAGAAACAAAAGTCAAGCACTATGCAACATTGACTCACTTAGTAAATCATGGAGAAATATTCATCCAAAGTTGGATCATTTTTCACATTTTCTCGTCTTACTGCTTCAAATCGTCTATTACAAACCCAAATACAGCTCTCTCTAGTCAAACAAACTACCCCAAACAACTTTTACTACTCATATAACAAACATTTATATATCAATCCAATGACTTTTACTAGGAGCATCTGCTCAAAATTCATTAAATCTTGAATTCATTCATATCTCAACAACAACTCATTCTATTCAAAATCCAATTTCATTTTCACATTCCTCACAAAAATTGGTTATATAAACATGCTAATTTCAAAGCTGTAGCATCAATATTTAAAATCTCGATGTTTGATCGTCCAAAAGTCCAAAAGTCAAAACTTGAAAATCATTTCCAACATCCATGACCAGATATGAGGTCCCATACACAATATGAGATAACCTAAGACTATTGTAGTACGATTAAAATGAGGCAACTTTTAGCAGAGGACATGGTATTAGAAAGGCCTTGTTGTCGAGATAATGGACATTGGAGAGTGCACAATTTAGCTGGGAGTAGATGCATGCCTCATTTTGGAATGCATAAACGAAACAAGAAAAAGTAAGCTACAATCACCCAGTCTTGAAAACAACACTCATTAACAAGTAAAGTATCCCTCTATAACAATAGATTCGCAACTTATTATGTGCGTTATGCCATGCTCCCAATTCAAAAAAGATGATGCATTGAGAAGCTTTCTCCAGGCATAGTTGCTGACATTGAACTGAGATTGAAACCACTACTGTTTAAAATGAGGATGTATGCATCCAGAGATTTGTAATGACCTAAACTTGGCAATTGTTGCTAATAAACATCCAGTTAAGTATATATCAAACTTGTACAGAATTTAAAGACGCATCGAATGGTACTAATCTTGTTTGGTTTGATCAACACTAGACGTTTCAAAACGACAGAACATTTTCTGTCAGATTTTGATGCTTTTTCAATAATATCTCCATCTCTTTCAAAATAAACCTACTTGTAACAGTTGTTATTATTGTAAAGCAAAAAAATTTCTATCGTTTGAGCTCTTACTGGATGTTCTAGCTTGACTCTACGTAGAGAAATGAGCAAAAACGTCTGACCCAAAAATTGTCAGCTCATTGTTTAACCTGTAGAGGGTAAGGCAAAATTGGCCATCTTTGACCAATTTTGCAAGGACATAACTTTATGTGATATCTCGGCCAATACTAATCAGATTTGAACAAAAAAATGCCCATTCGATAGGTCTACATTAGCTCCAGCATAATCTACAAGTCAAAAACACCTAATAAACGTTCCCTTCATGAAATAACTCAAAGTCATGTATTTCGATATGCCTCAAGCGGGCACTACCCGACATATTTTTGAAAATACTAATAATAACCATACCATCGTATAGAAAATTAAAAGAGAAACAAAAGTCAAGCACTATGCAACATTGACTCACTTAGTAAATCATGGAGAAATATTCATCCAAAGTTGGATCATTTTTCACATTTTCTCGTCTTACTGCTTCAAATCGTCTATTACAAACCCAAATACAGCTCTCTCTAGTCAAACAAACTACCCCAAACAACTTTTACTACTCATATAACAAACATTTATATATCAATCCAATGACTTTTACTAGGAGCATCTGCTCAAAATTCATTAAATCTTGAATTCATTCATATCTCAACAACAACTCATTCTATTCAAAATCCAATTTCATTTTCACATTCCTCACAAAAATTGGTTATATAAACATGCTAATTTCAAAGCTGTAGCATCAATATTTAAAATCTCGATGTTTGATCGTCCAAAAGTCCAAAAGTCAAAACTTGAAAATCATTTCCAACATCCATGACCAGATATGAGGTCCCATACACAATATGAGATAACCTAAGACTATTGTAGTACGATTAAAATGAGGCAACTTTTAGCAGAGGACATGGTATTAGAAAGGCCTTGTTGTCGAGATAATGGACATTGGAGAGTGCACAATTTAGCTGGGAGTAGATGCATGCCTCATTTTGGAATGCATAAACGAAACAAGAAAAAGTAAGCTACAATCACCCAGTCTTGAAAACAACACTCATTAACAAGTAAAGTATCCCTCTATAACAATAGATTCGCAACTTATTATGTGCGTTATGCCATGCTCCCAATTCAAAAAAGATGATGCATTGAGAAGCTTTCTCCAGGCATAGTTGCTGACATTGAACTGAGATTGAAACCACTACTGTTTAAAATGAGGATGTATGCATCCAGAGATTTGTAATGACCTAAACTTGGCAATTGTTGCTAATAAACATCCAGTTAAGTATATATCAAACTTGTACAGAATTTAAAGACGCATCGAATGGTACTAATCTTGTTTGGTTTGATCAACACTAGACGTTTCAAAACGACAGAACATTTTCTGTCAGATTTTGATGCTTTTTCAATAATATCTCCATCTCTTTCAAAATAAACCTACTTGTAACAGTTGTTATTATTGTAAAGCAAAAAAATTTCTATCGTTTGAGCTCTTACTGGATGTTCTAGCTTGACTCTACGTAGAGAAATGAGCAAAAACGTCTGACCCAAAAATTGTCAGCTCATTGTTTAACCTGTAGAGGGTAAGGCAAAATTGGCCATCTTTGACCAATTTTGCAAGGACATAACTTTATGTGATATCTCGGCCAATACTAATCAGATTTGAACAAAAAAATGCCCATTCGATAGGTCTACATTAGCTCCAGCATAATCTACAAGTCAAAAACACCTAATAAACGTTCCCTTCATGAAATAACTCAAAGTCATGTATTTCGATATGCCTCAAGCGGGCACTACCCGACATATTTTTGAAAATACTAATAATAACCATACCATCGTATAGAAAATTAAAAGAGAAACAAAAGTCAAGCACTATGCAACATTGACTCACTTAGTAAATCATGGAGAAATATTCATCCAAAGTTGGATCATTTTTCACATTTTCTCGTCTTACTGCTTCAAATCGTCTATTACAAACCCAAATACAGCTCTCTCTAGTCAAACAAACTACCCCAAACAACTTTTACTACTCATATAACAAACATTTATATATCAATCCAATGACTTTTACTAGGAGCATCTGCTCAAAATTCATTAAATCTTGAATTCATTCATATCTCAACAACAACTCATTCTATTCAAAATCCAATTTCATTTTCACATTCCTCACAAAAATTGGTTATATAAACATGCTAATTTCAAAGCTGTAGCATCAATATTTAAAATCTCGATGTTTGATCGTCCAAAAGTCCAAAAGTCAAAACTTGAAAATCATTTCCAACATCCATGACCAGATATGAGGTCCCATACACAATATGAGATAACCTAAGACTATTGTAGTACGATTAAAATGAGGCAACTTTTAGCAGAGGACATGGTATTAGAAAGGCCTTGTTGTCGAGATAATGGACATTGGAGAGTGCACAATTTAGCTGGGAGTAGATGCATGCCTCATTTTGGAATGCATAAACGAAACAAGAAAAAGTAAGCTACAATCACCCAGTCTTGAAAACAACACTCATTAACAAGTAAAGTATCCCTCTATAACAATAGATTCGCAACTTATTATGTGCGTTATGCCATGCTCCCAATTCAAAAAAGATGATGCATTGAGAAGCTTTCTCCAGGCATAGTTGCTGACATTGAACTGAGATTGAAACCACTACTGTTTAAAATGAGGATGTATGCATCCAGAGATTTGTAATGACCTAAACTTGGCAATTGTTGCTAATAAACATCCAGTTAAGTATATATCAAACTTGTACAGAATTTAAAGACGCATCGAATGGTACTAATCTTGTTTGGTTTGATCAACACTAGACGTTTCAAAACGACAGAACATTTTCTGTCAGATTTTGATGCTTTTTCAATAATATCTCCATCTCTTTCAAAATAAACCTACTTGTAACAGTTGTTATTATTGTAAAGCAAAAAAATTTCTATCGTTTGAGCTCTTACTGGATGTTCTAGCTTGACTCTACGTAGAGAAATGAGCAAAAACGTCTGACCCAAAAATTGTCAGCTCATTGTTTAACCTGTAGAGGGTAAGGCAAAATTGGCCATCTTTGACCAATTTTGCAAGGACATAACTTTATGTGATATCTCGGCCAATACTAATCAGATTTGAACAAAAAAATGCCCATTCGATAGGTCTACATTAGCTCCAGCATAATCTACAAGTCAAAAACACCTAATAAACGTTCCCTTCATGAAATAACTCAAAGTCATGTATTTCGATATGCCTCAAGCGGGCACTACCCGACATATTTTTGAAAATACTAATAATAACCATACCATCGTATAGAAAATTAAAAGAGAAACAAAAGTCAAGCACTATGCAACATTGACTCACTTAGTAAATCATGGAGAAATATTCATCCAAAGTTGGATCATTTTTCACATTTTCTCGTCTTACTGCTTCAAATCGTCTATTACAAACCCAAATACAGCTCTCTCTAGTCAAACAAACTACCCCAAACAACTTTTACTACTCATATAACAAACATTTATATATCAATCCAATGACTTTTACTAGGAGCATCTGCTCAAAATTCATTAAATCTTGAATTCATTCATATCTCAACAACAACTCATTCTATTCAAAATCCAATTTCATTTTCACATTCCTCACAAAAATTGGTTATATAAACATGCTAATTTCAAAGCTGTAGCATCAATATTTAAAATCTCGATGTTTGATCGTCCAAAAGTCCAAAAGTCAAAACTTGAAAATCATTTCCAACATCCATGACCAGATATGAGGTCCCATACACAATATGAGATAACCTAAGACTATTGTAGTACGATTAAAATGAGGCAACTTTTAGCAGAGGACATGGTATTAGAAAGGCCTTGTTGTCGAGATAATGGACATTGGAGAGTGCACAATTTAGCTGGGAGTAGATGCATGCCTCATTTTGGAATGCATAAACGAAACAAGAAAAAGTAAGCTACAATCACCCAGTCTTGAAAACAACACTCATTAACAAGTAAAGTATCCCTCTATAACAATAGATTCGCAACTTATTATGTGCGTTATGCCATGCTCCCAATTCAAAAAAGATGATGCATTGAGAAGCTTTCTCCAGGCATAGTTGCTGACATTGAACTGAGATTGAAACCACTACTGTTTAAAATGAGGATGTATGCATCCAGAGATTTGTAATGACCTAAACTTGGCAATTGTTGCTAATAAACATCCAGTTAAGTATATATCAAACTTGTACAGAATTTAAAGACGCATCGAATGGTACTAATCTTGTTTGGTTTGATCAACACTAGACGTTTCAAAACGACAGAACATTTTCTGTCAGATTTTGATGCTTTTTCAATAATATCTCCATCTCTTTCAAAATAAACCTACTTGTAACAGTTGTTATTATTGTAAAGCAAAAAAATTTCTATCGTTTGAGCTCTTACTGGATGTTCTAGCTTGACTCTACGTAGAGAAATGAGCAAAAACGTCTGACCCAAAAATTGTCAGCTCATTGTTTAACCTGTAGAGGGTAAGGCAAAATTGGCCATCTTTGACCAATTTTGCAAGGACATAACTTTATGTGATATCTCGGCCAATACTAATCAGATTTGAACAAAAAAATGCCCATTCGATAGGTCTACATTAGCTCCAGCATAATCTACAAGTCAAAAACACCTAATAAACGTTCCCTTCATGAAATAACTCAAAGTCATGTATTTCGATATGCCTCAAGCGGGCACTACCCGACATATTTTTGAAAATACTAATAATAACCATACCATCGTATAGAAAATTAAAAGAGAAACAAAAGTCAAGCACTATGCAACATTGACTCACTTAGTAAATCATGGAGAAATATTCATCCAAAGTTGGATCATTTTTCACATTTTCTCGTCTTACTGCTTCAAATCGTCTATTACAAACCCAAATACAGCTCTCTCTAGTCAAACAAACTACCCCAAACAACTTTTACTACTCATATAACAAACATTTATATATCAATCCAATGACTTTTACTAGGAGCATCTGCTCAAAATTCATTAAATCTTGAATTCATTCATATCTCAACAACAACTCATTCTATTCAAAATCCAATTTCATTTTCACATTCCTCACAAAAATTGGTTATATAAACATGCTAATTTCAAAGCTGTAGCATCAATATTTAAAATCTCGATGTTTGATCGTCCAAAAGTCCAAAAGTCAAAACTTGAAAATCATTTCCAACATCCATGACCAGATATGAGGTCCCATACACAATATGAGATAACCTAAGACTATTGTAGTACGATTAAAATGAGGCAACTTTTAGCAGAGGACATGGTATTAGAAAGGCCTTGTTGTCGAGATAATGGACATTGGAGAGTGCACAATTTAGCTGGGAGTAGATGCATGCCTCATTTTGGAATGCATAAACGAAACAAGAAAAAGTAAGCTACAATCACCCAGTCTTGAAAACAACACTCATTAACAAGTAAAGTATCCCTCTATAACAATAGATTCGCAACTTATTATGTGCGTTATGCCATGCTCCCAATTCAAAAAAGATGATGCATTGAGAAGCTTTCTCCAGGCATAGTTGCTGACATTGAACTGAGATTGAAACCACTACTGTTTAAAATGAGGATGTATGCATCCAGAGATTTGTAATGACCTAAACTTGGCAATTGTTGCTAATAAACATCCAGTTAAGTATATATCAAACTTGTACAGAATTTAAAGACGCATCGAATGGTACTAATCTTGTTTGGTTTGATCAACACTAGACGTTTCAAAACGACAGAACATTTTCTGTCAGATTTTGATGCTTTTTCAATAATATCTCCATCTCTTTCAAAATAAACCTACTTGTAACAGTTGTTATTATTGTAAAGCAAAAAAATTTCTATCGTTTGAGCTCTTACTGGATGTTCTAGCTTGACTCTACGTAGAGAAATGAGCAAAAACGTCTGACCCAAAAATTGTCAGCTCATTGTTTAACCTGTAGAGGGTAAGGCAAAATTGGCCATCTTTGACCAATTTTGCAAGGACATAACTTTATGTGATATCTCGGCCAATACTAATCAGATTTGAACAAAAAAATGCCCATTCGATAGGTCTACATTAGCTCCAGCATAATCTACAAGTCAAAAACACCTAATAAACGTTCCCTTCATGAAATAACTCAAAGTCATGTATTTCGATATGCCTCAAGCGGGCACTACCCGACATATTTTTGAAAATACTAATAATAACCATACCATCGTATAGAAAATTAAAAGAGAAACAAAAGTCAAGCACTATGCAACATTGACTCACTTAGTAAATCATGGAGAAATATTCATCCAAAGTTGGATCATTTTTCACATTTTCTCGTCTTACTGCTTCAAATCGTCTATTACAAACCCAAATACAGCTCTCTCTAGTCAAACAAACTACCCCAAACAACTTTTACTACTCATATAACAAACATTTATATATCAATCCAATGACTTTTACTAGGAGCATCTGCTCAAAATTCATTAAATCTTGAATTCATTCATATCTCAACAACAACTCATTCTATTCAAAATCCAATTTCATTTTCACATTCCTCACAAAAATTGGTTATATAAACATGCTAATTTCAAAGCTGTAGCATCAATATTTAAAATCTCGATGTTTGATCGTCCAAAAGTCCAAAAGTCAAAACTTGAAAATCATTTCCAACATCCATGACCAGATATGAGGTCCCATACACAATATGAGATAACCTAAGACTATTGTAGTACGATTAAAATGAGGCAACTTTTAGCAGAGGACATGGTATTAGAAAGGCCTTGTTGTCGAGATAATGGACATTGGAGAGTGCACAATTTAGCTGGGAGTAGATGCATGCCTCATTTTGGAATGCATAAACGAAACAAGAAAAAGTAAGCTACAATCACCCAGTCTTGAAAACAACACTCATTAACAAGTAAAGTATCCCTCTATAACAATAGATTCGCAACTTATTATGTGCGTTATGCCATGCTCCCAATTCAAAAAAGATGATGCATTGAGAAGCTTTCTCCAGGCATAGTTGCTGACATTGAACTGAGATTGAAACCACTACTGTTTAAAATGAGGATGTATGCATCCAGAGATTTGTAATGACCTAAACTTGGCAATTGTTGCTAATAAACATCCAGTTAAGTATATATCAAACTTGTACAGAATTTAAAGACGCATCGAATGGTACTAATCTTGTTTGGTTTGATCAACACTAGACGTTTCAAAACGACAGAACATTTTCTGTCAGATTTTGATGCTTTTTCAATAATATCTCCATCTCTTTCAAAATAAACCTACTTGTAACAGTTGTTATTATTGTAAAGCAAAAAAATTTCTATCGTTTGAGCTCTTACTGGATGTTCTAGCTTGACTCTACGTAGAGAAATGAGCAAAAACGTCTGACCCAAAAATTGTCAGCTCATTGTTTAACCTGTAGAGGGTAAGGCAAAATTGGCCATCTTTGACCAATTTTGCAAGGACATAACTTTATGTGATATCTCGGCCAATACTAATCAGATTTGAACAAAAAAATGCCCATTCGATAGGTCTACATTAGCTCCAGCATAATCTACAAGTCAAAAACACCTAATAAACGTTCCCTTCATGAAATAACTCAAAGTCATGTATTTCGATATGCCTCAAGCGGGCACTACCCGACATATTTTTGAAAATACTAATAATAACCATACCATCGTATAGAAAATTAAAAGAGAAACAAAAGTCAAGCACTATGCAACATTGACTCACTTAGTAAATCATGGAGAAATATTCATCCAAAGTTGGATCATTTTTCACATTTTCTCGTCTTACTGCTTCAAATCGTCTATTACAAACCCAAATACAGCTCTCTCTAGTCAAACAAACTACCCCAAACAACTTTTACTACTCATATAACAAACATTTATATATCAATCCAATGACTTTTACTAGGAGCATCTGCTCAAAATTCATTAAATCTTGAATTCATTCATATCTCAACAACAACTCATTCTATTCAAAATCCAATTTCATTTTCACATTCCTCACAAAAATTGGTTATATAAACATGCTAATTTCAAAGCTGTAGCATCAATATTTAAAATCTCGATGTTTGATCGTCCAAAAGTCCAAAAGTCAAAACTTGAAAATCATTTCCAACATCCATGACCAGATATGAGGTCCCATACACAATATGAGATAACCTAAGACTATTGTAGTACGATTAAAATGAGGCAACTTTTAGCAGAGGACATGGTATTAGAAAGGCCTTGTTGTCGAGATAATGGACATTGGAGAGTGCACAATTTAGCTGGGAGTAGATGCATGCCTCATTTTGGAATGCATAAACGAAACAAGAAAAAGTAAGCTACAATCACCCAGTCTTGAAAACAACACTCATTAACAAGTAAAGTATCCCTCTATAACAATAGATTCGCAACTTATTATGTGCGTTATGCCATGCTCCCAATTCAAAAAAGATGATGCATTGAGAAGCTTTCTCCAGGCATAGTTGCTGACATTGAACTGAGATTGAAACCACTACTGTTTAAAATGAGGATGTATGCATCCAGAGATTTGTAATGACCTAAACTTGGCAATTGTTGCTAATAAACATCCAGTTAAGTATATATCAAACTTGTACAGAATTTAAAGACGCATCGAATGGTACTAATCTTGTTTGGTTTGATCAACACTAGACGTTTCAAAACGACAGAACATTTTCTGTCAGATTTTGATGCTTTTTCAATAATATCTCCATCTCTTTCAAAATAAACCTACTTGTAACAGTTGTTATTATTGTAAAGCAAAAAAATTTCTATCGTTTGAGCTCTTACTGGATGTTCTAGCTTGACTCTACGTAGAGAAATGAGCAAAAACGTCTGACCCAAAAATTGTCAGCTCATTGTTTAACCTGTAGAGGGTAAGGCAAAATTGGCCATCTTTGACCAATTTTGCAAGGACATAACTTTATGTGATATCTCGGCCAATACTAATCAGATTTGAACAAAAAAATGCCCATTCGATAGGTCTACATTAGCTCCAGCATAATCTACAAGTCAAAAACACCTAATAAACGTTCCCTTCATGAAATAACTCAAAGTCATGTATTTCGATATGCCTCAAGCGGGCACTACCCGACATATTTTTGAAAATACTAATAATAACCATACCATCGTATAGAAAATTAAAAGAGAAACAAAAGTCAAGCACTATGCAACATTGACTCACTTAGTAAATCATGGAGAAATATTCATCCAAAGTTGGATCATTTTTCACATTTTCTCGTCTTACTGCTTCAAATCGTCTATTACAAACCCAAATACAGCTCTCTCTAGTCAAACAAACTACCCCAAACAACTTTTACTACTCATATAACAAACATTTATATATCAATCCAATGACTTTTACTAGGAGCATCTGCTCAAAATTCATTAAATCTTGAATTCATTCATATCTCAACAACAACTCATTCTATTCAAAATCCAATTTCATTTTCACATTCCTCACAAAAATTGGTTATATAAACATGCTAATTTCAAAGCTGTAGCATCAATATTTAAAATCTCGATGTTTGATCGTCCAAAAGTCCAAAAGTCAAAACTTGAAAATCATTTCCAACATCCATGACCAGATATGAGGTCCCATACACAATATGAGATAACCTAAGACTATTGTAGTACGATTAAAATGAGGCAACTTTTAGCAGAGGACATGGTATTAGAAAGGCCTTGTTGTCGAGATAATGGACATTGGAGAGTGCACAATTTAGCTGGGAGTAGATGCATGCCTCATTTTGGAATGCATAAACGAAACAAGAAAAAGTAAGCTACAATCACCCAGTCTTGAAAACAACACTCATTAACAAGTAAAGTATCCCTCTATAACAATAGATTCGCAACTTATTATGTGCGTTATGCCATGCTCCCAATTCAAAAAAGATGATGCATTGAGAAGCTTTCTCCAGGCATAGTTGCTGACATTGAACTGAGATTGAAACCACTACTGTTTAAAATGAGGATGTATGCATCCAGAGATTTGTAATGACCTAAACTTGGCAATTGTTGCTAATAAACATCCAGTTAAGTATATATCAAACTTGTACAGAATTTAAAGACGCATCGAATGGTACTAATCTTGTTTGGTTTGATCAACACTAGACGTTTCAAAACGACAGAACATTTTCTGTCAGATTTTGATGCTTTTTCAATAATATCTCCATCTCTTTCAAAATAAACCTACTTGTAACAGTTGTTATTATTGTAAAGCAAAAAAATTTCTATCGTTTGAGCTCTTACTGGATGTTCTAGCTTGACTCTACGTAGAGAAATGAGCAAAAACGTCTGACCCAAAAATTGTCAGCTCATTGTTTAACCTGTAGAGGGTAAGGCAAAATTGGCCATCTTTGACCAATTTTGCAAGGACATAACTTTATGTGATATCTCGGCCAATACTAATCAGATTTGAACAAAAAAATGCCCATTCGATAGGTCTACATTAGCTCCAGCATAATCTACAAGTCAAAAACACCTAATAAACGTTCCCTTCATGAAATAACTCAAAGTCATGTATTTCGATATGCCTCAAGCGGGCACTACCCGACATATTTTTGAAAATACTAATAATAACCATACCATCGTATAGAAAATTAAAAGAGAAACAAAAGTCAAGCACTATGCAACATTGACTCACTTAGTAAATCATGGAGAAATATTCATCCAAAGTTGGATCATTTTTCACATTTTCTCGTCTTACTGCTTCAAATCGTCTATTACAAACCCAAATACAGCTCTCTCTAGTCAAACAAACTACCCCAAACAACTTTTACTACTCATATAACAAACATTTATATATCAATCCAATGACTTTTACTAGGAGCATCTGCTCAAAATTCATTAAATCTTGAATTCATTCATATCTCAACAACAACTCATTCTATTCAAAATCCAATTTCATTTTCACATTCCTCACAAAAATTGGTTATATAAACATGCTAATTTCAAAGCTGTAGCATCAATATTTAAAATCTCGATGTTTGATCGTCCAAAAGTCCAAAAGTCAAAACTTGAAAATCATTTCCAACATCCATGACCAGATATGAGGTCCCATACACAATATGAGATAACCTAAGACTATTGTAGTACGATTAAAATGAGGCAACTTTTAGCAGAGGACATGGTATTAGAAAGGCCTTGTTGTCGAGATAATGGACATTGGAGAGTGCACAATTTAGCTGGGAGTAGATGCATGCCTCATTTTGGAATGCATAAACGAAACAAGAAAAAGTAAGCTACAATCACCCAGTCTTGAAAACAACACTCATTAACAAGTAAAGTATCCCTCTATAACAATAGATTCGCAACTTATTATGTGCGTTATGCCATGCTCCCAATTCAAAAAAGATGATGCATTGAGAAGCTTTCTCCAGGCATAGTTGCTGACATTGAACTGAGATTGAAACCACTACTGTTTAAAATGAGGATGTATGCATCCAGAGATTTGTAATGACCTAAACTTGGCAATTGTTGCTAATAAACATCCAGTTAAGTATATATCAAACTTGTACAGAATTTAAAGACGCATCGAATGGTACTAATCTTGTTTGGTTTGATCAACACTAGACGTTTCAAAACGACAGAACATTTTCTGTCAGATTTTGATGCTTTTTCAATAATATCTCCATCTCTTTCAAAATAAACCTACTTGTAACAGTTGTTATTATTGTAAAGCAAAAAAATTTCTATCGTTTGAGCTCTTACTGGATGTTCTAGCTTGACTCTACGTAGAGAAATGAGCAAAAACGTCTGACCCAAAAATTGTCAGCTCATTGTTTAACCTGTAGAGGGTAAGGCAAAATTGGCCATCTTTGACCAATTTTGCAAGGACATAACTTTATGTGATATCTCGGCCAATACTAATCAGATTTGAACAAAAAAATGCCCATTCGATAGGTCTACATTAGCTCCAGCATAATCTACAAGTCAAAAACACCTAATAAACGTTCCCTTCATGAAATAACTCAAAGTCATGTATTTCGATATGCCTCAAGCGGGCACTACCCGACATATTTTTGAAAATACTAATAATAACCATACCATCGTATAGAAAATTAAAAGAGAAACAAAAGTCAAGCACTATGCAACATTGACTCACTTAGTAAATCATGGAGAAATATTCATCCAAAGTTGGATCATTTTTCACATTTTCTCGTCTTACTGCTTCAAATCGTCTATTACAAACCCAAATACAGCTCTCTCTAGTCAAACAAACTACCCCAAACAACTTTTACTACTCATATAACAAACATTTATATATCAATCCAATGACTTTTACTAGGAGCATCTGCTCAAAATTCATTAAATCTTGAATTCATTCATATCTCAACAACAACTCATTCTATTCAAAATCCAATTTCATTTTCACATTCCTCACAAAAATTGGTTATATAAACATGCTAATTTCAAAGCTGTAGCATCAATATTTAAAATCTCGATGTTTGATCGTCCAAAAGTCCAAAAGTCAAAACTTGAAAATCATTTCCAACATCCATGACCAGATATGAGGTCCCATACACAATATGAGATAACCTAAGACTATTGTAGTACGATTAAAATGAGGCAACTTTTAGCAGAGGACATGGTATTAGAAAGGCCTTGTTGTCGAGATAATGGACATTGGAGAGTGCACAATTTAGCTGGGAGTAGATGCATGCCTCATTTTGGAATGCATAAACGAAACAAGAAAAAGTAAGCTACAATCACCCAGTCTTGAAAACAACACTCATTAACAAGTAAAGTATCCCTCTATAACAATAGATTCGCAACTTATTATGTGCGTTATGCCATGCTCCCAATTCAAAAAAGATGATGCATTGAGAAGCTTTCTCCAGGCATAGTTGCTGACATTGAACTGAGATTGAAACCACTACTGTTTAAAATGAGGATGTATGCATCCAGAGATTTGTAATGACCTAAACTTGGCAATTGTTGCTAATAAACATCCAGTTAAGTATATATCAAACTTGTACAGAATTTAAAGACGCATCGAATGGTACTAATCTTGTTTGGTTTGATCAACACTAGACGTTTCAAAACGACAGAACATTTTCTGTCAGATTTTGATGCTTTTTCAATAATATCTCCATCTCTTTCAAAATAAACCTACTTGTAACAGTTGTTATTATTGTAAAGCAAAAAAATTTCTATCGTTTGAGCTCTTACTGGATGTTCTAGCTTGACTCTACGTAGAGAAATGAGCAAAAACGTCTGACCCAAAAATTGTCAGCTCATTGTTTAACCTGTAGAGGGTAAGGCAAAATTGGCCATCTTTGACCAATTTTGCAAGGACATAACTTTATGTGATATCTCGGCCAATACTAATCAGATTTGAACAAAAAAATGCCCATTCGATAGGTCTACATTAGCTCCAGCATAATCTACAAGTCAAAAACACCTAATAAACGTTCCCTTCATGAAATAACTCAAAGTCATGTATTTCGATATGCCTCAAGCGGGCACTACCCGACATATTTTTGAAAATACTAATAATAACCATACCATCGTATAGAAAATTAAAAGAGAAACAAAAGTCAAGCACTATGCAACATTGACTCACTTAGTAAATCATGGAGAAATATTCATCCAAAGTTGGATCATTTTTCACATTTTCTCGTCTTACTGCTTCAAATCGTCTATTACAAACCCAAATACAGCTCTCTCTAGTCAAACAAACTACCCCAAACAACTTTTACTACTCATATAACAAACATTTATATATCAATCCAATGACTTTTACTAGGAGCATCTGCTCAAAATTCATTAAATCTTGAATTCATTCATATCTCAACAACAACTCATTCTATTCAAAATCCAATTTCATTTTCACATTCCTCACAAAAATTGGTTATATAAACATGCTAATTTCAAAGCTGTAGCATCAATATTTAAAATCTCGATGTTTGATCGTCCAAAAGTCCAAAAGTCAAAACTTGAAAATCATTTCCAACATCCATGACCAGATATGAGGTCCCATACACAATATGAGATAACCTAAGACTATTGTAGTACGATTAAAATGAGGCAACTTTTAGCAGAGGACATGGTATTAGAAAGGCCTTGTTGTCGAGATAATGGACATTGGAGAGTGCACAATTTAGCTGGGAGTAGATGCATGCCTCATTTTGGAATGCATAAACGAAACAAGAAAAAGTAAGCTACAATCACCCAGTCTTGAAAACAACACTCATTAACAAGTAAAGTATCCCTCTATAACAATAGATTCGCAACTTATTATGTGCGTTATGCCATGCTCCCAATTCAAAAAAGATGATGCATTGAGAAGCTTTCTCCAGGCATAGTTGCTGACATTGAACTGAGATTGAAACCACTACTGTTTAAAATGAGGATGTATGCATCCAGAGATTTGTAATGACCTAAACTTGGCAATTGTTGCTAATAAACATCCAGTTAAGTATATATCAAACTTGTACAGAATTTAAAGACGCATCGAATGGTACTAATCTTGTTTGGTTTGATCAACACTAGACGTTTCAAAACGACAGAACATTTTCTGTCAGATTTTGATGCTTTTTCAATAATATCTCCATCTCTTTCAAAATAAACCTACTTGTAACAGTTGTTATTATTGTAAAGCAAAAAAATTTCTATCGTTTGAGCTCTTACTGGATGTTCTAGCTTGACTCTACGTAGAGAAATGAGCAAAAACGTCTGACCCAAAAATTGTCAGCTCATTGTTTAACCTGTAGAGGGTAAGGCAAAATTGGCCATCTTTGACCAATTTTGCAAGGACATAACTTTATGTGATATCTCGGCCAATACTAATCAGATTTGAACAAAAAAATGCCCATTCGATAGGTCTACATTAGCTCCAGCATAATCTACAAGTCAAAAACACCTAATAAACGTTCCCTTCATGAAATAACTCAAAGTCATGTATTTCGATATGCCTCAAGCGGGCACTACCCGACATATTTTTGAAAATACTAATAATAACCATACCATCGTATAGAAAATTAAAAGAGAAACAAAAGTCAAGCACTATGCAACATTGACTCACTTAGTAAATCATGGAGAAATATTCATCCAAAGTTGGATCATTTTTCACATTTTCTCGTCTTACTGCTTCAAATCGTCTATTACAAACCCAAATACAGCTCTCTCTAGTCAAACAAACTACCCCAAACAACTTTTACTACTCATATAACAAACATTTATATATCAATCCAATGACTTTTACTAGGAGCATCTGCTCAAAATTCATTAAATCTTGAATTCATTCATATCTCAACAACAACTCATTCTATTCAAAATCCAATTTCATTTTCACATTCCTCACAAAAATTGGTTATATAAACATGCTAATTTCAAAGCTCGAATCAAAGCTTGATTCAAAGATGATCGAAAGATAGGAAAGAAAGATAGAAAAGGGGCATTAGAAAGAAAAGGCAGATTTGATGCGTTGAATTTATAGACGATAGTGAGAAATTATTTAAGACCGTTTAATTTGCACGGAACATTTGGATTTTAGAAATTGTTCATCACCTCATATTCTAATTGCCTTGAAAAAGCTTTTGAGAGAAAGTGTGTTTCAGAATCTAAAATTGCTGATACATTAGGGTCGAGGAGGTAAAATATCGAACAGCCATGGGCAGAATTGTGGGGATGAAAAGAGATAGGAAAATGTGGTAATGTTACCCTTGAAACGAATTAAGATATATATATTGGCAAGCAACGAAATGGACCACTGTAGCGAATCAAAGTTAGCATCAAACGGTATCAAATAGCCCCTCTTCCGACAAAGTCTTTAACTCATCCGAAGAACAATTTGCAATGGCAGCTTTTGGAAGCCATCCTCACTTGGAGTTATGAAGGGTGATTGTCAATCATGTTCCCTCCAGAAAGATGCTAGCAAAACCTCTTTTTTACGTGTTTGTAAGACTTTGAATTCTTTACCAGAACATTCCGTGCTGAATTAGGATCTGTTATCATGAAAAGAGGGGGAGGGCAAAGGTTCATCACTATCACTCCAGAAAGGAGTATTCAAGGGTGATTTCGACGAGAAAGCCCTTGCCATATTATTTGAGATCGTGAATGAATCAGGCAAACATTGAAATACACTGGAATCATCCAAAAAATGCTCTGTAGAATGAAAGGAAGGCAATTATATTAGTGCTCAGCTTTACCTTTGAGGATCTTTGCAGCGGCATCTCATCATACTGTTTTCAGTCATCCATGCTCGTTGTCTTGGTTGTTCACACCGATCTGGCAGACTTAGCTTCAAGGAGTGAGCGGTAAAAATCATCATACAGCAACTATCAACTTTGACTATTGTAAATAGTGGTGAAATACATCATTCTCATTTGAGAGAATATCTCTTGTACAGGCACTCGGGCATCTCTAATACACCTGTGTCAGATGCTGTCTAAAAAAACATCTGGCTGAATAACGGTGCTCACACTGTGCACAATAAAAACTAGCACTATTCAAGTCAACAGTTGTTGCATTTGGATTCGCAACACTGGGCAGAAGGAGAATCATATGATGAATATATTTGCAATGCTTGTGTTGAGCCAGCGTATACAGTAACCAGCATAGCCAAAGATGGTCTAGTAATTGAACAAGACGAAGTTTATTAATGGAATTAAAGGGCTGTTTATACTAAATTTACGAGTCATCACACAAGACAGTAACAAATGTTATTCACTAGCAGATTAATCTGTTCATAAGCTGAGATGTAACCTAATAGCATATGCCATTATATCCACTAATTTCCTTTTTTAGAGACCAGACATAATGGCAGGCTGACCGAATTTATGAATCCGTAAACTTTTGAATCGATTAATTGAATAATGCCGTTGTTTTTAATAGACATCTATCTAAGCATATAGCAAGCTTTTTTATAATTAAAAAAATGTATCGAATGGTATCAATGTTAGCTGTTTTGATTGGCATGCGTGCTAGTTTTCGCTGTTTAGTGATGTTTTTCGAGAATTATTGTATTTCTGCCAACGCAACTTTACTAATATTATTATTTGGTATTGTAGAACAAGGAGATACTTATATCTTAAGCTTCTGTTTGAACTGCTGTTTTTTTTTTGAAGCGATGAAAAGGTAACGGGCCACATTGCAAAGATATTTATTACGTCTATGAAAAGCTTTTGACTGTGTGTTCTGATTAAAGCATGCTTTAAAAAAAGACACAGCTCATAGAATATGGCTGTAGCGTCGTCTTCAAAATCAATTTCTCAAAGCAAATGCTGAACAATGGTTACATGTTGAACGAGATCAGAAGAGCCCAAGCGCATAAGCGGGAATCCTAATTTGGATGAAGAAGAAGCTGAAGAAAGTGTGCCTTTTTTTTTCTAAATGCTAAACATATTCAGTGACCCTTTTCTTTTCTTTTTTTTTTTTTTTTTGTCAAAAAAAAAAACCTTTGTTCTAGAAGAGAGATCTAGTCATTCATCACACGTTTTATCATGGTAATTGAAGCAGCAAAGCTAGACATGCGATAAATAACCAGCATGGATGACAATAGAGCAACTGGAACACTCTCAATAATGGCTTAACAGCTTCTGTTAAAGATGCTGTTGAGTTACAGGCAAGTTTTTCTTTGCAGATAACAAGAGCGTGTAGTAACACTTATGATACAGGTGGAAAGGCTATTAGAAACATACCAAAGCACGCTTAGGTTGCAGCACAAGGGACAACTAGAGTTGGCCAAACGAAAGTATGAGGAATTAGTATCACATCACCTTGTCAAAAAGGAACCAAAACCTGTAAGACGATCCACATTACCTGCGCGCATACACACAGGCAGAATATTAACCTGTTAGCTATAGAAAAAGAAATCAGCGGGAGCATCAACGACTGCCAACAACACTAGCGGCAATAATGCTACCAATGACGATGTAGATCATGTCGAAGAATCGCCATTATCTACTCTTCGCTTTTTAGTATTCAAGAATTATGCATCGATCTTGAAAGACGAGTATGTGGCAGAACAAGAGCAGAATAAGGAAGCAGTCGCAGATAAAGCACTCTACAATTACCTCCAAGCAGTAAAGATTGATCCAACTGATTATTCGCTATGGTATTACATTGGCTTCCTTTCACAAAAATTACACAAACTTCGATTTGCCAGACTTGCTTATGAAACTGGATTTTATATGCCTGATCAAGAACGAGCATTGAAGCTACCAGCAGTACGTCCCAACCATGCTATTCAAATTGTAAATGGAGGCAAATTCACAGTGATGCAATGGAAATGCTTGGAAAATCTGTGTCAGGTTTTATACGACATTGGCGACTATCGATTATGCACATTTTATGTGGATCTTGCGCTGAAAAAGCATGCTCATTGGGAAACAGGCCTACATTTAAAGCAACATTTGAACGAGAAAGAGATACAATCAGCAGACATAGAGGGCTGGGATACAGAAGCGATGGAAACAGACGGAACGGATGAAAATCCTATCACAATCAACTTGGAGAAATCAGATTGGACCTTATTGATAAAATCGCTCTTGGATGAACATAAGCGCTTGGTATACAAAGATACTGGAAGTAGCACTTTATCGAAGAAAGCGACTAGTGCGAACGAGACAGCAGAAAATTCAAAGGAAAATCCCTTCATCAGTCATTCTATCTTGATTCATGTGGAAAACGACGATACAGAAGAAAAAGAAAAAAAGGAGGAAGATATTGTGGTGGATGATCAATCACAGCAAGCACCGAAAGTTACTGTGATACCAGAGCCATCTATTGCATTTGAAAAGTCAGTAAACAAGGAGCAACCATTGCTGCCAAAGGAGCCGACAATCATATTGGAAAAGCCTATCAATGAAAACGGCAGTGGAAATGAAATGGATGTTGATTCTATTAGAGAACCTCTAGTGATAGTCGAAAGATCAGATGCTCTAGTGATTCAAGAACCGTCAGTTGTGATAGAGTCAATCGCCAATGCTGGCACTACAGAGCCATTGGTTTTAGTAGAGAAACATAATGCGCCCGTTGGGCAGCCAGAAGCAACAGAGAAAGAGGCAGATACATCTGTGGCAACAGCAGCATCAGCGCCAAATGATCCAGCCAGTACTGACCTAGTAGGTAGTCGAGCAAAGCCAATCATGATTTCTGATTTGCTATCACAGCCCAATGTACCAACGTCCTTATTGACGCTTATGCCTAACTCACCAGCAACAGCAACAGCAACAGCAGCACCCGTTGTAATTGAATCCACTCCCGACATTAGCAGCGATGTTGAAATGGTGGACGGCACCCATGCAATTCCATTGAAACGTAAAAGAGATGATAATGGCGCTGATGAATCAGCTTATCAGAGAGACACAACCCTAGAAAACAGCAAAGACGTTGATGAGAGTAACGGAAATGACGAAGATGAAAGGGAAGAGGAGGAAGACGAAGCTGAGGAAAAGAGATTATCGCTTAGGTAATGAGATAGCCAAAAATGGGTGATTTATCTAAATATAACATATCCAATACAGAGCTTCTAAAAGGCAGCGCGAAAAGATTGCTAATGAAGAAACCTCCCGTCTCAAAATGCTCGAAGAAGAGGAGGTGTTTACAGGCAAAGTAGAAAGCTTTTACGAAAAGCTTGACAGTGTTCCACAATTGAACTCTCAAGTGCTGTGCTTTGACTCGTCTACTGAATCATTCTGGGAGTGGTTTGACAAAAAGATAGCGGAACTGGATGGCACTTACTGCTGGGATATTGATACAGTGAATAACGCCATGTAAGCATAATGTGGGTGATGTTTAATAGCGCGCAATCTCATCTTTTTTTTGTTATTGTAAGCTTCTTTGATTCAAGTAAAACTGTCGGCGACAGTAGCATTCATAACACGAGAGCCGCTGGAAAAAGCTTACAATTGTTCACTGCATTGAGGCCATGTGCTACCAACGGCACTTACGAGACTCAGAACAGGGCATTGATCAAGCAGCTGATCCTTGATCTCAACAGTAACAACTCTGGCATAGTGGACAGCCTGTGTAAGTTGATAAGAGCCATCATTTGCAATGACTTGGGTCTTGCGCAACAGCAGGGCATCATGAGCACAGAGATGCTGGAATTGGTGACAGACTCAATCCATCAAGTGCAACTGAATCTAATCCAAGACGTTGCGTCTGACGCAGTACTTACTCAGCAAGAACGTGTCTTTGTAAGTATCAAGTATGCTAGCAATACGCTGCCATCTGACACAGGTTTGGCGTTTAGATTTATCTGCGTATCAGCGAGTATTTGATCGACCGACTGATTCGAAACACCATTACTACTCTGGAGGAGATGCCTTTGACCACACCTAGCACCAGCAAGAAGCGAATGTCAATGTCACTCGCAAAACAAGCCAAACTAAAGTCGTTGGACAGCCTGATTGAACAGTCGGCTTTCTGGATCAATCTTGTCGAGCAAAACATCTTTTCAGCATCGATGGATCTGTTTTCAGTCCACACTACTGCTTTAACAGACGATATATACCGTATTCAACTGCGCTACTGTGTTTTGAAGGGTAAACTGTCTCAATGCCGCAATGACATTGAAAGTGCGTATGCTTGGTACGACAGGTGCAGACAATTGTTGACAGAGAACACGGCCGTTGAAATTGACATTGGAAGCATGTATGATTCATTCATCAACGCTGCCAGTATCGACAAGAAACTAGAGCTACTGCAAGTTGGCAAGTTGTTTGTCACTGCCAAGCAAAAGATGGCCAACAACGACTACAATGGCGTCATTCAAGACTTGCAAGACATTGTGGAGCCTAAATTGCTCAGAGAGAACCCTGTTGATTCAGATGAAAGTGTTCAGATGACCTCCATGTTGGCCAAGGCGTATTTCGAGAATCAACGTTATCTAGATGCCTGGAATTGCTATATGCGAATGTTTTGCTGCGTCTTGAAACAGCTCATTTCTTATGGCGAGGCACAAATGGTACTGGCTGCTTCTTCCAGACCGAGCAAAAACGAAGATGTTGAATTCACAGGCGCATTGGCTCGCATCAGCTGCATTCTAGATGCATTAGTCAAGTTGGTCGAGCAGGACGCATATCAAGACTGGATGCCCCGTACTGTCAATCAAGAACTTTTGGATACACTGTCCGTCCTGTTGAAAATGACCATCTACTACATTTATAGACACCCGGATTTCGTGCCTATTATCAACAACTTTAACGATTTACCGCCTCATACCCCGTCTAAAACCAGCAGAGTCAACGGGTTCAATGACATTTTAGCAAAGACGTGGGTGCTGCAGTCTCATTTAATAATGCACATTATCAAGATGAACAAGGATATAGTGCCTGAAAATGCAATGGTGGCATGGGCTGAGGTTTTAAAGGACTTGCACGAGGACCTAGGTGAAAGAGAAGTCTGTGGTGCAGGCAAAGCGATTCTTATGCAGCATCTCAGAAAAGTATTCAGTGGACTAGATGACCCCGTCTTTAGGTTGGAAATGTACCAATGCTACCATTGTTTGTATGGCGTCGTAAATCTTCCAGTAAGTTGAGCTACACAGCATTCAATCCAGTACACTAACACATGGCATACGCCAGCCCGGCTCAGCTGGTTTGGAGGAGCATCATTGTGTGCATAGCCAGTTGGATCAGAAGGCTGCTGAACCGCTGTTTGCCCTTATTGCAGATGCAGCTATTGAGACACTGAAAGGAGGTTTATTGCCCAAAAATGATCTCAAAGACGTGGTCGAGACCGTTTCAGACTTGTTCGACGAGTTGGATACAAATCAGCATGCCCAAGTAAAAGACAACAAAAAGATCATTGAAGAGTATCTCAATAGCCGCATTGAATTGCATTCATCATTCGACATGATGCTGAGAACAGCCATTATACCAACTGTTGAAATCAACCCCAAAAAGACAGACATATCCCCTGTGTTCTTCAAGATATTCTACATTCGAGGCAAAACTGTCAGACTACAAATCAAGAACAGAAACAAGACTGTAAATGATCGAAGCATGGCTGAATTGGAGAAGGCTGTTGAGGAGTTAACTGTAAGTTGGACGTTCTGCATAGAAAGACCAAGAGAACTTAAGTTTGTTTAAATATAGTCGCATATCATTTTGAACCCGAACGATGCTGATGGCTGGTGCGAGCTTGGTTTTACGTACCAACTATTGGCGGCGGAAGAGCTGAACTGGAGTGCAAACAACATCCTTGAGCATAAAGGCCTAATTAATGGATACCAAAAGGTAAGCTTCTTTATGCAACTGTTCTCAGCCCCCCCGCTACAGGAGACTTACTCTGCAGAAAACAGAAATCGTTTCATGCATTCACTCGGGGTCTTTATTTGCGTGATTTGCCCTTGACGGATGTTGCAAAGAACGAGCTGTTCTCTGGGTTTGGTAACCTCGTCTATTCCATTGCTTCTTCTCCTATGAACATGGAGGCATTCAAGGCGACTCGGAGCAAAAAGAAGGCAATGGGTCCCGATGGCAAGCTAGTCAATGTACAGACAAAGATACCCTCCTTGAAGAATGCCTACAAGCTGGCCATGATACTGTTTGGCCATGCAACCCAGTACAAGACAGCGGACAAAATTGAATGGAGGTCAGTGCGCGCAATTACTGGATAGTATGTATGTTTAACATCTGTACAATAGTTCTTATTACATGGCTGGTAAATGCTCTGCTAAAATCGGCAGACCGCCCACGGTAAAATTAGCCTTGTTATTTTCCTATTATATACATCTACTAACGTCCATTGTAGGAGGTGCTTGATTGGTACCTGCAGGCGATTCGCAGAACAAAGCCCAAGAACGGAAGACATGAACATGTATTAGAACCTATTTATAACTTTTGCTCTGCTCTGGTTAAATTCTTATACCAAGGCAAGATGGATGCCAGCACCGTACTCGTATTTCTAAACAAGGAAAAGTCTCTGCAGCAGGCGTCGTCTTTAAAGCAGCAAGAGGATGGAGATTCAGACGTTGTGTATATGGGTAGCAGTGCTGATACCATGTCTGCGGTGCCTCAGGAACAACGACCAGCACCGTCTTCGGCAATAAATAGAGTTTCGAACGAACTGAAAATGCACTCAGCACATCTACCCGACGACACAGCAAATGCCTATAATTCAATCTTCAAACGTATCACTGAAATTAGAGCAGCAGACAGCAAAGGGTGGCATCATCGTCCTGTTTATAGAGTAAGTCAAGATAAGAAAAAAAAAGGCTGATTCAATACTGAATATGCCTATTAGATTGCCTGGATGTACTATCATGTGTACCATCAAACTGAAGAAGCCAAATCCTACTTGTTGCAGCTGTTTTCGCTCAAAGGAAATAGCAAGCACCACACCAACATGTGGAAGCACGGGTTTGAATTGTAAGTTTTTTCTTTCTTTTTCTTTTATCTGAATGATTAGAAGCACTTTTTCTGTTTCAACACGACATATTCATGCACAGGCACGCGTATTAATCTACTTTCTTTCTTTTTTTAGGCCTGCAAAGCACTATGTCTATGTAAAAAAATACACCTTATTCCTAATTGAACTCGCAAGAGAGTCTAATGATTCTCAAACATTGAAGAACCTGTATCGCAAGCTCAAAAAAGCAAAGCAGATATTGATGAATGAGAAGCAGGTCTTTCGCAGCGCCTATCGTGCTTACCTAGAGGTATGTCTTTAAGGTCCAATGACTGCATTATGCGTAATAATTCATGCCTTAAAATAGATTATCAAGGTTCATCTCACCAGTATTCACCACGCAGAAAGTATTTTGGAAAGAATTAGAAACTCTCGACTAGACAAACTGAATTTCGAGGCAATCTGCAGCACATTTGTGAAATCCCTCAGTGAAGACAAATCATTAACCGATCCGGAGTTGTATGCATTAATACAAGATTTGGCTGAATTGAGACGCTTAACGCATGGCTTTATATCAGTAACGGATTCCGATAGTGATGGCCTGGATGATGCTATACAAATGTGCTTTGCCGTTGTAGCATTTAGTGGAGAACGCATGAAGCAAAAGCTGTCAGAGGGTAGCAACAATGATGAAAATAATGGCAAGATATTGCTCGAAACACTCTCCACACAAGCAAAGATATTAATGCAAAACACGACCACCATATCCAAGGTAGCTTAGATAGGAAGTTGAAAAGGAAAAATAGAAATAAAACCTTAATTACCCTTGGATATCGCTTTTTTCGTCCTTGGCGTCACTCTATCGAATAGCAATATGGAAACTTTGATCGGCTATAAAATCCCCAAATATGGTAACTGACTGAAAAAAAAAGAGGTTTCATGAATAAATTTTGACAACATACTAAACTCAACAGGATCAAGCACACATTCAACCAACGGGATCCATCCCGATACAGCTTGCTTATATTTAGTCAAAGCTCATATCAATTTTGGCATGTTGCATGAAAACGTCTAAAATGTAGAAATGTATACACGTCGGTCTGTTTTGGATATTTATGGTGTCATTTATTGATGTGTTTAGTGTGCAAACAATGATCCCACACATACCAACTTATTGGCCTGCTGGTTCATAGGCCAAGTTTTATAGCGCTCAAAAGATCGTACTATATCATATTGCCATATATAATGATATTCAGGGATACCATGGCTTTCTCCGCTAAAGATCACAATCTAGGTGAAAAAGGCAGAACCTCCAATCTTGGTGGTTCTACGCTGGATTCTAGCCATAATCCAGGCAACAATATGTTTACATATGCTTCTTTCTTCAAAGATATCAACACCCAAAAGCGAACTCCATTCGATGTCACCCCGTCCATTGCTAATAATGGTGTAATTGGTAAAGCTCTTGACTTCACGTCCACTTTCGTTGAAGCCCAGGATGATTACTCGTTTGTCATCGATTGTGCACAGTTTGTCGGCATGCACTTCAAGGAGAAGTCGCTATCTAGCTGTCTTCGTGAACAGTACCCCAAAGGTCTTGGAATTCGACATCGTATGGTTGGCAAGAACCACAAAGTTATTGAAATCAACTTTCCCACTGAAGAGGACTGTATGGCGGCCTTGCAGAAGGAATTTGTTCTTCAAGGTGGAACTGTCCAAGTCAACAAGACCCTGGACAAGCATGCCAACGTTATCAGAGTTAGCATTTCGGCCATTCCTTACAAGCCGGTGGAGGTACTTAAACCTCTCTTGATCAAGACCTTTGAAAATTATGGTGATATTCTCAATGTTGGTCTGTGCCACTCTAAGGATGGTGATTGGTTTACTGGACGCGGATTCGTCACCCTTAATATCGACAAATCCAAACATTATGCAGCTGAGTTGAGGCCTCAGATTGCATTTGGTGATTTCCAGGAGAACCTCCGCTTGGTGTGGTCTAACATGCAACCCATCTGTACCGACTGTCATACTGATGACCATGTCAAGGCTGACTGTCCTAGGAAGAGAAGGAAGGCTTGCCATAAATGTGGCAGCTTGGAGCATTTGATTGCTGCTTGTCCCCAGGCTTATTGGAATAGGAAGAAGGAGCAACCTTCTCAGGAACGCCGTCGTCGCAATTCTGATTCTCAGGAACACACTTCTACCCCCAAGCCTACTGGAAGAGAAGTCGATCTCTTTGAACTGATGCAGGTTTCCAAGCCAAAATACCTTGGTAAGAAGAAGGAAACGACTAGCGATGACCATTCTATGGACATCAGTGACACGGATTCTGTCACATCTGTGACATCTGCTATAACTACGGAAGATGCTCCTATGCAAGATACTCAGGAGACCAACGAACCTTCTGACGCTGAGGTTATTGCTGAGCCTTCTAGCACAGAGGTTGTCGCTGAGACTCTTCGCACTGAAGTTGTTGCTGAGACTTCTAACACGGAGGATGTTGCTGAGCTTGCTAGCACAGTGGTTATAGTAGCGGAATCTTCAAGCAGTGGATCTCCCAATGGTGACAAGCTTGATGAAACCCAGGAGGAACAACAGGCCAACCAGCCTGCCGAGCCATGCTCTGAAGAATCTGAATATGAAGACACCAACGGTACTGCGGGAGAGGAATCTGATGCCTCCTTCACAGCTACCATTAGGGACCGGTATAACCTTCGGGCTGTCAAGCCAAAGGTTTCCAGAGGTGAAGATGCTGCAAAGGTTGAGGCGTCTCACAAGAGGAACGAGATGGCCTCATCCCCCACGGGTTCGGTTGAAGAGGGACATGCCAAGAAACTCTTCAAGCAACAGGAGGATAGTGACATGGCGGATGCAGCGCACGGCGTTTCATCAACAACCAAATCATTATAAATCTAATGAGTGAGACAACGTACACTAAAAATATCAATATTAGGATAGGTTCCATCAATTGCAGGAACCTTTACAAACAATACAACATCACATCCACCAACAACTTTATAAGGTATCTCAAAGGAGAACTATGCAATATTTTACTATGTCAAGAAACAAACGTCCAATCACACTCCTTTGAAAGCATCACCACCAATTTTAAATATCAATTCCAGTACCATGAAGCCATTTGGACCAGTCAATGTGGAATTATCAACTTCAATCAAGCTCTACACCTACAACAAATGAAAATCTTCGACGAAGGAAGGGGTATCTTAGCCAAAATTTCGCTCGTTGATCACAATATGCCACCAATTTATATACTTAATATCTATGCTCATGCGGATGACTATAGGGCCAGGAACGGTCTCTTCGGTCAGATAATCAGCCACCTCAAAACTATGCCTGAAATCATTCCTTCACTGATCATTGCTGGCGACATGAACTACTGTTTCGACACCTCCACCTATCACCATACTCAACGTGCAGGGAAGCCAAAGCAGTTTATCGAATTCCTGAACACTCACTTTTCAGACTGCCTCAATCCGAAAAATGAACCTCATGAGTATACCTTCAAGCGCGGATCCACCATGTCTACCATTGATTATATGTTTGCCGGTCATGATATAGCCTCCAAAATGAGCGATGCCACTAATTCGTTCATTGGTTCAGATTGGACAGACCATGCACTATTGACCAAGACATACACTGCCGGACTGACGAACTGCGGTAAAGGACTTTGGCGAGCTAACCCTCACCTTGCAAAGAACCCCCAATACCGACAGAAACTGGACGACGAGCTCAGGACTTTTGTGGCGGTAAAACTTGACAGCTCACTGTCTGCTCAAGAGAAATGGGATATAATCAAACGGAAGGCCAAACAAGTTACAATCCAGTTCACACGTACACACGATCACTGGCGAAAGGCGAGAATCAAGGAGTTACAGAGCGAACGGAACAACTTGATGCGACGCTACAGAAATGACCCTACTTGCTTGAGGCTAATGTTGCAGGATATTGAGAAGGAACTATCTCGATTACAACAGGAAATTGTGGATATTCAGCTTCTTAAAGCCGGGAAACGATGGCTCGAAAACAGCGAAAAGTCTCCTGGATACATCAATCGAACCATTAAGCACCGTGTAGACCAGCGAACCATCCCCAACCTGAAGCATCCTCGCACCGGGCAAGACTGTCTTGACACTGCCTCCAAGCTGAATGCTGCAGAACGCTTTTACCAGAAACTGTACACCGACGAGCGGATTGATTCTACATGCCTTAACACCATGCTGGATTACATTGACACCACCGTGCCAACTGCTGAAGCCAGTCAGATTACTGCATCAATCGACTATGAGGATATCCTGCTAGGTTCTGGACGAACACCCAAAGAAAGCAGCCCAGGTTTAGATGGTATCGGGTATGAGATCTTGTATCTTCTTGTATCTCACCCTAGCTGCCGCGACATCGTAACTCAGGTATTCAATGATGCTCTCCAACTGGCCAAGTTCCCCAAGTCATGGCAGGAATCCTGCATTATCCTTCTACACAAGAAAGGTGACC
This sequence comes from Mucor circinelloides, assembly GCA_037974945.1. Taxonomy (NCBI): domain Eukaryota; kingdom Fungi; phylum Mucoromycota; class Mucoromycetes; order Mucorales; family Mucoraceae; genus Mucor; species Mucor circinelloides. The sequence goes on along the minus strand of JBBNAA010000005.1, from coordinate 1,466,917 downwards.
GAAGCGACCTTGCCAACTACCGACCCATAACACTGATTGCGGCCGACTGCAAAGTATTCACGCGAATCATGAATTCCCGCGTCATTCCAGTAGCCAACAAATTGATCAGCCCATACCAATGCGGTTTCTTGTCAGGACGATATATCGGCGACCACGGTATGTCTTTACGGGTAATTCTGGACAATGCGTCTTCCGCCAGCTGGCGCAATGCTACCAACTTCGTCGAATACACGGGTCTAATGTTAGACAATGCCAAAGCTTATGACAGAGTCCACCCACAGTATCTCTCACAAGTATTGCTGAAGTTTGGATTTCCCGCACAATTCGTCGACTGCATTCTGAATCTGTTCTTTGACAACTCCATCCATGTTAACATCAATGGATTCTTGACGAAACCTATTGCCCAACGCCGGGGTATTCGACAGGGCGACAGTATCTCCCCAGTCTTGTTCAACTTAGCCATCGAGCCGTTCCTTCTGTCCCTGATCCACAACCCGGACATCTCTGGCTATAGTCTCCAACACTCCAAACCGCCAAGCAACATTCAGACTCCATGGGTGTCTCCTGCTCCTGTCAAAGTTCTCGCATATGCGGATGATGTTCTCACATTTGTGAAGTCTCACTCGGAATTACTCGAACTGCAACGAAGGCTCAAAACCTACAACCGGGCGTCCAATGCCAAGATCAATTATGACAAGTCAGTCGCATTTCCCCTACACGGTGGTACCATGAAAGGTGTTGAAGGTCGCAGAGTCAAGGACCGCATCACTGAGCGTCTCAAGATGAAATGGTATGACAGTCATTCTCCTGGGTACGTCAAGTATCTCGGTTATCCCATCTGGTTCTCCAACCACCAACGCGATGTCTATGTGTCCGAACTCCTTGGCAAAGTCAATTCGGCAGTCGAGCTCTTTAGCACAAGGCAAGTCTCTATATATGGTAAAGCCAACATTGCCAACACTATGATTCTGTCAAAATTGTGGCATGTCATCCGCATTGTTCCGCTTCCCCTTGACGTCCTGAAGCAGCTGAAATCGATCATATACCAATTCGTGATGTCTGGACTCTTTCCGCAACTGAAAGGGAATTCGTTCTTCCTTCCGCGAGACCAGGGTGGCCTGGGATTAATAGACATTGCCTCCCAACAACATGCACTCCAGTTCCGGTACATTCGAACTCTCCTCCAAGGGAACGCCGGACTGATTCCGGACTTCACTTACCAGCTAATGGTCAACGCACTGCGTCTCTCTCATGATACACCAGATCATGCAGTCCCCCTCTTCTTCAAGTCAGCGAGATACAAGAATACGCTGACTGGATTTCACCCATTCTACTCTATGTTCAATGCCATGGACATTTGTCGACAACAAAGCTCGATGAACATCACCTGGCAACAGAAACCCAGCGCCCTGACCGTACTGAGTCTTCCACTCATCGAGATTTTCAACGCTGAAGAACCTGAAGAAGGATTGGAATTCCTAAAACAAGAGGCAGTTAAATCCAGCAAAGTACAAGATTTCTTCGAATACAATTATGACCAAGCCAAGTTCCAACTCATCCCAAAAGCCGCCTGTCAAAAGCGCAATACATGGATCAAAATCGAAAAAGCACTCCTACAACAAGAATTGACTTACCACTCATTTATACACAATAACAATATCGAAGAAGGCATCGACCTGAAACCATTTACCCACACACTCATTTTCCAACAACGGCCGATCCTTAACCTACCCAACAAAGATGTTCGCTTTATTATGCAATCACTAGACAAGATAGATGTTGGCCGCCACTTCAACAGAAATATTTCGAAAAAGCAATGGACAACGTTCTACAAAAACAATATGCACTACTCGGCCCGTAACCTATGGTATCGGATGCTCCACAAACAGTCATCTAACAAGCTCGCTTTGTTCCAGCGTAACTTGCCAAACATAGAATCTGACCGTTGCGATCTATGCAATGAAGTTGAAGATGCTAAACATCTTTTGATTAGTTGTGCCCACAAGATAGATGTATGGAACTCCACCTTCAATGAGTTCCTAGGCTACCCCAAATCCGCCGACCCCCATCTCGTCTACAACAACATCATGCTTCTCAAACTCGATCGTTACTTCATTTACAGCTTAGACATGCACTTTACAATCCTTGACTTTTTCGCCACCATTATGCGTATGATCTGGAGAAATCACTTTCAACAGTTCTACAATTTCACTCCTTTCGACGCCAATACAGTATGCCGCCAAATCAGCGCTGAATTGATAAGATTGTCCAATCTTAGGAAGTTCTAAATAGTTTTTATATATGGCAAGTCACTTTGCTTACATACACTTGTCCATTCCTTGATGCATTTACTTTATTTCTAATTACTATCTAATAAAGCTAATATCATCCAAAAAAAAAAAAAAAAAAATATTCAGGGATATTTCGATTTTGAGTTTACTCAACCATTTTTATTTTTTGGGTCAGTTCAGCTAAACAGGGGAGATACCTACATATATGTATCCACACATAAATGCATCATTCTGGGTGTTTGTTATGATCGTTACACCAACAGCAGACGCTTGGACCAAGCATGACAGTTACAAGGCGCATCATGTTGTAATCCCGCATTTTCTATTTGTCGAATACTGGCCATGTTTTGTTTCTATTTAAACACTCCTTTTTATGTTTTGTGTAAAAGAAACATGTCAGGTTCTATTTTTGGATCGGAGCACGCCCTGCGATTTGATGGTTTACTTGTCAAAAACAAATTTCTATATAAATAGCGTGGATTTCGGTAGTTTTTCTCTTCTTTCTTACCTTATTCAAAGCATCATTTAAATATGAAATTCTCGCTCTTTGCACTTGCATCTTGTATGCTGGTTTCAGCTCAAGCTGCTTCAGTCACATTCAATGTTGTTTCTCCCAATGCCAAGCAAGTTCAGGTCAAGGTCAATGGTGAGACAACCACCCTCAAGGCTCCCATCCCAAAGGTTCCCTTCTTCAATGGCACCGTAGAAGTCGGCTCTGCATCTACCTACTCTTATGTCTCGGATAGCAAAGCGGAAGGTTTTGATCGTGATCTGCCCAAGAACCGTAGCTCAACATTTAATGATTTCTATGCCCGTCCCATCACTGTTGCTGATATCCCTACTCTCCCTCGTCCCTTGGATAATGGCAAGGAGTGGACTCGTGCATATGAAGATCTAGATCTTTTTGATACCAACTATATTCCCAGCATTTTCGTTACAGGTGACAGTCAAGACATGAATACACTTATTAAAGACACACCCAAGGATCAGTACATTGTAGATCTTGCTATTGTGGCTAGAGACTACGTTCAAACCTTTACTAATGTGTCGCTCAGTATTTCTGGTGCTGGAAAGAAGATGAATCCAGCCAAACAGTCTTGGAGATGGACTCTTTCACCGGGCGACTATATCAATGAACGCAACAATTTCAAAATTCGCCACATGGAGGAAGACCCAACTCAAATGCGCGAAAAGCTGTATGCTGATTGTCTTCGTGCTATGGGTACTTATGCAAATCAAGCCAATATGGTGCGCTACTTTATCAATGGCCGTGGTTTTGGTACATTCAATATGCTCGATGATGTCAAGGATTACTCCTACATTCGCTCCGTCTTCTACAATGGCAACCCTCCCAAGCAAATGGGTCCTTTGTTTGATGGCTCTACTGGCGCTGGTTTCCAATACATTGACAACCCTTATGACTATGGAAGTTTCAAGCCCACTGTTGGTTCCCCTGAAGGATCAGAAGCTATTTACCCATTGGCCAAGGCATTCCATGAACTCGATGTCAAGAACGATGATGATATTAAGGACTTTGAAGAGATGTTTGATGTAGATCAGTTCCTCCGTTTCATGGTAATGGAATACCTTGGCGGTAGTTGGGATGGTTATTGGGCAATGCAAACCAATGATGGTGCTTACAAGGACTATGCAAACAATAACACATGGTATTATCTCGGCCAAGATTACGATGGTACGTTTGGTGTCAACTTGCCTGTTGATCCTCTGAACTGGCCTTATCAAAAATATATTTCCAACTATACTGGTGCCGTATTGATCAATGGTCTTTTGAAGAATCAAAACCTTGCTGATACATTTGAAGGCTATATCCAAGATACCGTGAAGCAACTCTTTAATAATGATACCCTTGGTAAACACATTATGGCTTATCGTGAATTTATTGCTCCTGATATCAAGTGGGATCGTTCTATCAAGCAATTATCACCTGGTATCAACTATGGCTGGACTTATGACCAATCCTATGATAACCTTTTCGAAGAAGTAGATGCACCTAATCACAATGGTGGTGGCGCTGAATACGGCCTTACCGAATGGATTGCAAAGAAGTCCAAAGTGGTTGCTAAAACTTTCAAGTTTTCCTTGTAATATATTTGTAGTATTCGTTGACACTCTTTTCTCGTAATATCCTCTTTATTCCCCTTTACTTTCCTTAATTTAAACATAAATCATCATGGCATGCATGTAATAAAATTATAATTGAATAATTAATACAAAATATCGCTAATCGATCTATATGAAATCAATGTTCGTGCAAACGGGATATTTATATTATGCTCTGATTTAGTTACTGAGAGGTTTCGATCTCATCAATATATCATCCCATCATATCAAATCGTTAATCGAGGATCAAGCAATGCCATTTTTTATTGTATTGCACATACAAAATGAAAGCTTATTTGCCCTTTCTGCTCTTCTTTTGTTTGCGCCAGTTCTCGACAATGCTGCGGACTCTTTTGCTAGAGTGTTTGTTGCCTTGAGGAGCAGCACCAGAAGAAACGGTGCCTGTCACTCCAAAGAACGATCCAATGGTGGTTTGTTCCCCTGAAGACTAGAAAATAAAGCGATTAGTTGCAATATAAAGGGTAGAATCTAAGCATACAAACTTACTTTTCGGCTATTCATTTCACGCAACACTGGTAAGAGCACCTGATCTGCCTTCTCTTCTGACCATCCAAAGGCTTCCGTTAAAAATATGCGAAGAGAGTCTAATTGAGGTTGTCCCCATTCAAACTTTTGAGAAGAATCATCCACAGTCGGATGATAATAAGCTGCAATCACCAAGGGGTTTGGGAAATCTTCTGGAATATCCAAAGCGTCATGCCTTTTTCTCTGTTGAGCGAATAGTTAGAGAGCGACTACTGACCTAAAGCTACTGGTACTTACAAACTTCCTTTGAAACGGTGTTTCGTCCACGCCCTTATCATACCACTCCTTGAATCTCTTCAACGGTGCCTCCAGTGGCTCTTCTTCTTCCATGTCCTTTGTTCCTGAAAATTCGGACAAGATCTCCATAGCAGCAACAGGACCCACGCCAGGGATACCTTCAGTGTAATCACTTCCCAGTAAAAATGCCAGCTGAATCAATTTCTTTCTCGTAAGTAACATTTCTCTTTCAACATCCTGTGCTAGATAGCATTCGACATAGCGCTGTTGATTAAACATGTTTTTATAAACACGAGAAGCACCAAATAAAAACACATCAGAATCGTCTGTAACAGTGCCATCCACAAGCTTCAATGCTTCCAATGTAGCGCACTGAGCTTCAGCTTCCATAGGCGATACCAGGTAAGGAATTCCGAAAAGCTTGAGCAATTCCTGAATATCTCGAACCATCTGGTCTGTAATGTCTTCTGAATTGCCCAGCTCTTTTCGCTGCTGCCTGTTCAAGTCCTTCAAGTCTTTGTATAGCTCAGTACGAACGTCGTCCAATTTCTTTGATGCAATATCGGACACAAAACGAGCGTATTCATCCTCTTCTCCCTTTACATCTGGTGCCTCGTCTTCTGAGTTATAGCCTTGATCTACTACAATAGCAGTTTCTGCACTTGCTACTTCTTCCAATTTAGCATCTTCTGTTGCCATTGCATCGTTCAATACAGCTTCGTTGTTGGTGTGTTCGGCGTGTGTTTTCGCTGCGGTAACATCGCCCTGACTAGATGATCGTTGGTTGGCTGGTTCAACGCTCTCGCTTTGACAGGACCCTATGTTGTCCATTTTTTCTAAATTGTTTGTTATATTGTTATTTACAAGCTCCATATTAATAGCAGGAGCAGTTGAATGCAATGATGATTGCTGAATGTCTAGATTTACATGGTTTGAGGGATTGCTTGCTTCAGTATCTAGTGGTTCATCGGCCTTATTAGCTGAAGCATCCACAAATTGAATATCCTCCTCTTCGTCGTTATCATCCAAGATGATATTTTCGTCGGTTGATTGATACACGGGTGGCGAATGAATCGCAGCTTGGTGAGCAACAGTTCTTTGCTCTTTCCATTTATAAGTTGATTCCAAAAATGACTCTTGGAACTTTAACGCCTCCAGTGTCAATTCGTCGCCTTCATTTGTTTTGCCAAATTGTTTGCGGACGGACTGAAGATTTCTGGTCAGCTGATCCATGTCTGTCTCGTATATTGCTTTTCTCAAGATCGTCTTGTAACCGTCATTGAATGAATGTAGATACATGAACGCATCAGGCACTCGAGACAACCACAACGCAAAGAAATCATCCGTATTCAACGAAAGAACTGTACTGTCGTCACCTTGGTCAGAGTCCCCAACTTCTTTAAATGCATCATGCGGTGAATGATCCGTGTCGTATATACGGGATATTACTTGGTTGATTGCAGCATCATCGTCGTCATCATCATCTACCATGTATGCGCCCATATCATTAACAATGTCGTTGCTACTGGTCGTATTTTTACTTTCGAACAAAGGCTGGTCATCTTCAAAACTGTCGGGAACAACGTCTTCCATCTCCTCCTCATCCTCTTCATCATCACTAAGTAAATTATCAAATAGAGCTGCTAATTTGGGGTTCGCCGCCATGGCTGCGGCAACTTTGTCTGTAGGTTCTTCAGCTGCTGGCCTAAAATCACTAACAAGAGGCATGAGTCCAAACCATAGATACAAGCATTTCAGTGTGACATACCTTCCGTCAGGTACTTCTAGTTTAGGCTCAGGTCTTGTTGCATCCATAGTAGATGTGGGATCCAAAATGACAGGTTCCGCAGCGCTTAATCCAGGCAACTTCCAACCCAAACCCTGACTGAGATCCTCATTCTTGTATAATACATACTGCCTTCCTCGTTCTCCTGCCACGCGAGTTGATTCCATTTTCGTACCACTTGATGCATTGTTTGCTTGCATTAACCGCTGTGACATTTTGTTTCTGTGCTTCAGTAGTTTGATCTGCTGTTTTGAGAAGTCCAAAGCCGTCTTTGACCCACGAACCATCTCATCTAATCGGGCCCAAGATGTTGACCGAGATTTCCACATCATATCCTGAATCACTTCATACTGAACTTCAGGTGGTAATGCAAAAAATGCCTCCGAATCAATGTCTAATTCATTGGGATCAAATTCTCTCACAAAATCTCGAATTTCTTCATTTGTCGATAATCGTGGGTCTAGCTTGCTAATGCGATTCTCAATATTATCAACTTCAGGAAGCTCAAACTGGTCCAACTTCCTCTTTTTTGACAGTACATCTTTGGCTGCATCATAGTAGATGTATTCCTGATCTTTCGCAGCCGCATGATCACCACCACGTAATCTGACATATTGTTGTTAGAATGGTATAATCTAGCAATGACGAAAATGCCTACTTTTGCTCCTCTTCGTATAAGACTCGAGACTTGACCTGTGCACTAAGAATTTTTTTGGCTGTGACCTTGAGATTCTCTTTAACGCCCTCTCTTCTCTTTCGTCTCTCTCTCTATGACGAGTCAGATCAATTTACATTAGCAGATCAGCCTGCTACTTACAATAGTGCTTCTTTTCAGAGTTGGTGCGCCACCATCAAACACAAACACGGGCTTGATGTCAAAGAACAACAATTTGCAGATACGGCGAAAGAATCCCATCAGATGACCATTTCGGAGAGCATTTCCTTCTTTATCGCGCATTGTTCTCATGAATTGATGAATCCAAATAGATGCATCCACTGCAACTCTTTTTTGTCGCAGGGACTCTAGTTGTGTTGGTCTAGCAGCTGGACCAACTAGAGACCAAAGACCCTGAACACCCATTATTCAGGAAAAAAAAAAGAATAGAAAAAAAAAAGACAAAGCATTAAATAAAATGCGTAGTAAAGCGATTTTATAATTTTCACTGCGGATGTTTATTAATGCAATTTTAGGACAACACGGCATGAAGCCATGTTCAAATGATTTGAGGTGCCGCGAGTAAAAAAGTAAATGATGAGATGCGATATAAGAAAAGCAAAACGAATAAATAGGGTATCTTTCAAGACAGAAAGAATTGGATTAGATCCAAGAATAAATAAGAAAAGGTAAGTTAAAGTGTTGGATATCTACAATCTATCAGAGAGGCGGTGATAGAGCGATAATCCAACAGCAAAGGTAGCCATGCCAGTGGCAAATCCAACAAGCCAGTCAGCATTGGGCAGGAACGCATTTTTAGTTTCGCCAGTAGCACCAAGTGTAGAGTCGACGGATTCAGTATCATCGTAGTCTAAGGTAGGATGTAACTCCTTACTATCAGAGAGAGCCTGGATTTCATCAAACAGGGCAATGTTCAATTCAAACGAGTAAATTGCCTCAGCAACAATCAAATCTACCATGCAGTTAGTTAATGGCGATTTTAGCGTTAAATACTAGCTAGTTTACTCACCTTTTACATATTGAGTTACAGGTGATTCATCTAGACGCTGGCGATAAAGATTCTTAAATTCATTGTGGTTTCGGATGTGATCAAAGTTATAAAACTCAAGACCATGATAAGAATCCCAGCTTGCGTCAGTAACATCTCTCTTGAGCACATGCTTCTTTAAACGTTTAGCCAAGATTTGTCCTCCACTAAGATCACCAAGATAACGAGAGTAACTGTGAGCAATCAAGAGAGCAGGGTTCTTTTCGGCGGCATCCTTCAAAGCATTTATATAAGTCTTGACAGCAGGAGTTACATTTTTGAAATCAGTTATTTCAGCAACACGATCTTTACCATAGTAATATTCAAGATCTAATAGTATTGGCTCGTTAACAAGGTGGAGCCTTTAAACGGCTATTGTGTCTTGGCTTTACCTTTAATTAAAGACTTTCCACGAGTGAGCTCGTATGGAAAATAGACCAACTTGATAAGTGGGTTTTCCTTGTGCTGAGCCAACAAATCTTCCATTGTCCTACATGAAACCATAAGTCATTCATCTCTTGGTCACGGTATTCCTTCGCTTCTTACTTGTATACAAAGTACAAAGAATTGATGTATCTGCCGTACTCATCAGTGCTAATAGTACCACTCATGAAACGCCTGAGCATTGGTCTTGTTAGTATACTCTTCCTACCAAAATCTGATGAACACATACTTTGTAAAGACGCTATTCTCAGCAGCACTATGAACAACCTTGGTGCCTTCCTTCATAGCCATAGCAAGCTGAGGGTCAGAGAGAAAGTCTTGATTCTTTTTCGATTTGGTTTCGGGCAAGTAATGGTTCAAGTTATTGATCTTGACCTCTATATAGAGTAGCTTTAATAACTTGCACTTGAAAGGAATATAGATGTACATATTTACCATGTGTGATGGGATGATCAACAGATGATTGAGTCATCATGTCCTCAATGTCATCTTTGGCTTTTGATGCAAAGGGGCAGCCACCTAAAAATTCGAAACTTAGCACGTAAATCACATCATTTTTACCCAAGTTATCAGTACCTTCACTTCTAGCAGTGGGGCTGTTGAGCAACAAACGAGAGAGAAGATTTAGTAAGCATTTGATGTGCAACAGATCTTTCAAATGACGAAATTACCAATTTTCAATAGCGGAAGCTAAGCTAGTATTCTCGGGCTCTTGATCTACAAGAGTAAAGGGACAAGCATCTTGGGCTTTCTTGGTAGGAGATGCAGGACAGGCGGCAGGAGTGCTCATGATGATGGCAAAGATGAAAATAAACAAATAGATAAATTGGAAACAACTTTTTATCAGATCTTTTTCCCTGGGCTCTATTTATAAACACATTGTCTGTGACAGTGAATCTGATAAAGTCGCATATCATCATCAGACCCCCCCCCCTGTGGTATAAAGTTTGTATGATTTTGTTCATTGACCCCCATTTTTTGTCTGTATCAAACTTTAAGGCCTATCTCCGCTGTGAAATATGTATCATACTTGTGAACATTTGGCTTCTCCTTTGTATTCATCCCCGCAATCATCCGATTAACAGAAATCTTTGTAACCGTAAGTTTGTTTTCTTTGGACTTAGTTTTGATTCAAGAAATATATGGCCTGTTCTTGTTGTACTGTTTCAAACAATGCATGGCATCATGGATACTTGATGCCCTATGAGCAGATCTGATGAAACTGGATACCGTAATTGGTCTTTTCAACATGGCTGAACTTCAAGTGAGTAATCTTCTTATTGTTCCATTCAACGATTTTTTTTTCTTTTTCAAAATAACGGAGGCACAAAATTGTGTATACTACGAGAATATCTATGATTGATTCCAAGAGAATAAAGTGAAATTAAAGGATTAAATTACACATTTGATTTTTGACTAAATCAATAGTAGCTCAATCTTATCAGATTTTAATGCATTTGTTGATGATGGTTTCAATGATCTTTTAGATCTTTTTTTTTATCAGATTGATTTCCAGGATGAATTAATTGTCAGCAGCCAATCAAAATAGAATTTATTGAATGTCTAATATTCTAGGAACATTGGTGATGGGATGTAGTAAACGAATCTGTACAAAAATGGCAACGAAGTGCGGCTTGTAGTACCGTGTATTCGTCTTATTGTTTTTTCTTTTCTTTTCTTTTTTGTGCTCTTTTGTAGCACTACGAGACTTTTGTAGAGGAGCTTTATGAATATTATACCGTCAAAAAGAATACAAGTGCTAAAGGGATGGAGAGCCTATGATGCATTCTTATGAAACTAGACATCAAGTAATCACTATGACTTCTAACTGAGTATTGATACAAGCACGAAACAAAGTCGTATGTTGCCACTTTGATCATATATGTTAGGTTTGAAGCTCTTCAATGCATCTCTCAATTGGGAAGCTAATACTTTAGTTTGCCATGTTGCACGCTCGTGTCTCACCTTCCTTTGGTTTTCGGTTTTCGCATAGAGTTGTATTTGACATATGAAGCCTTTTGATTTTTTTTTTTACCAAGCTAAGTCTCAAGTGGAAGATTGTATACTCACATCTAACAGGACTACATATTGCAAGATAAAGCCCGGCATAGCTGATAATTGCAAGCGTGAGATCTAAGCTATTATAGGTACACCTGGACGATGATTTAGAAGTTGTCGTCAAAGTAATTGAGCATGCCCTTTCTTTTCTCGGTAGAGTTTCAAAGCTCTAGCTTTATATTGAGTATTTCTCTTTGCATGATCGATAAGTACTTTCAATACAGTTTTGTTCTTGTTTCAATAGTATATTAATCTTTGCACAAATGTTACTCTTTGTAGTATAACCGTTACTTTTTACGTTACGAACCATTATTCAGACACATCTTGCAATCAACGGTTTGTCAAAAGCTTACTTTGATGACTGAAAGAGCCCTCTTTATAGCGTTGACAAAAGCACGCCATTTATGAAGAGACGGCTACAATCTTGGTTAATACACCAGGCCAATATTGATCATTGGGAAGCCCTAAAGTATCTTACCTGCTTTAAATACAGCGGAATATATGTATAAATGGCACTAAATAGCATCCGTCCAGTGTTATCTACTGAAAATATCAATTACTATCATAAATTGGCCATTTCACAAGCCTAAAAGCAGCAATAGCAGTGGCAGCAATAGCAGTAGCAGCTGGGCTTAACCTTTTTTCTCAATGAAGAAGAAGAAGAGTCCTGTTGTTCGCAATTTGCTCGATTCATGTGCAAAAACAAGTCGTTTGATCGTTTTTGCCTAATTCGGCTATAAAAGTTGTGTTTGCCATGCCCTACTTTCTAATCCATTTATACATAACTTTTGACGACGTATCTAATGATGCTAATTACATTTTGCGGTAATTTATATCACAGTGCTATCCTTAGTAAACAGTGTTGCATAAAGTAAAATTATGCGAAAAATAATTTTCGGCTGTGCAAATAGCAATGCCTATTCCAAAATTCTCATAGCATTTGTGATGGTTGCTTCTATTTATCTCACTGAAGTAAGCTAACGTCATACAACCGAAAAACATGACGTTTTGATAAAATATTTGCAATGTCTATTTGGTGAACATCTCAGCGGCAATGTCTTTGTTGCGTGATGTTTCTAGCTCTGTTGCCAAAAATGAGCAAGCCATAATATATACATCAACCAGAAGATAAGGCTTACTTTACGTAGAAGGATTGATATAAAGTATTTATTCCTGGTGATATATGATGATCAAAACTATTTTCTCTTGTTGACAGTGATCTTTGTGCCAAGCTCAAAGCTTTGGATGAAAAGGGAGCAAATGACTGTAAGACAACTAATCACTATACAGGATCCATAAGTGTAGCGAAGGCCTATCTTGTATGCATCAAGCACAATCTCAAGGATATCTGGGGGTAGTAGACCTCTGACTTCGGTCATAGATTTACGAGCGATTTCAATATACTGCATCAAAATAGAAGGCGTGTTAATTTGGTGAATGTTTAGGAAAATATAACTTGGCTTACCAAATCAGCGTTAGGTCCAGTGATTTTCTCCACCAAAATATGTTTAACAATGCCTTGGAAGATGGCAGATGTCAAAGAGATACCAATGACTCCTCCAACAGAGCGGAAAAGATAAGACATGGATGTAATTGTTGCCATTTCTACATGATGAAAACATCAGCAACCGACGCAATTGTATGAGTTTGACGAAGACTTACCGGATTGTTCCACACAAGAATGCATTGCAATCAGAGTACATGTAATAATGCCGCCCATGGAGAGCCCATCAGCTGTCAAACAAGCCAACAAGATGATTTTGTGTGTGTGGGGCGTCCAGGTAGTATAGCCTACCATGGAAACAAATGATAATACAGCCATTCCAATCGTAATCTTGCGATATTCACCAGTTCTTGACATGTACATACCAGCAAGGACCGAACCGATGGAGATAGAAGCTGCTTTCGGCAAAAAGTACATACCAGCAACAGAGGGGGTTAAACCTAAAAGCGCTTGAAAGTAAAGAGGTGTAATGTAGATTAAAGCAGTGGTAGCCATTACACACCACAGATTTGTTAATGAACTGGCTAACGGTGTGCGACTGGATATGATCTCCCAAGGCATTAATGGATGAAGGGCATATTTGGCTTCAATAACACAGAACAACAGAGCGAGAATAATAGAGCTTGCAAAGCAGCCCAATACGAGAGGATCACTCCATGGTTTAATGTTACCGCCCAATGAGGTAGCAATTAGGAAGCCGATGACCGCTAATACAATTGTGGTTGCACCTGCATAATCGATACGCTTCAACCTTTCACGGAAGGTTTCACCATCTTGGTTCTCTTCCAAATTATAGTTTGTCAAAAGCTTCGTAGCTACATAAATGGTCATTAACATGAGTGGCAAATTGATGTAAAAACAGAAGCGCCACCCAAACGAGTCTGTGATAAAACCACCCAATGGAGCACCAAGCACAGATCCAACCTTGAAAATGAGAAAATTTAAGATTATTTAAAATGTTACACATGGTATATTTCAACAGTAATGAAAAAAAAAATCAAGGGCACTTACAGCATAAGCAATGTTACCATAACTTTGAAATCTGCCTCTTTCTCTTAATGGAATCAGATCCGATGTGATGACGGTAGTCATACTATTTCGTATATATGAGTCAGCATCAGTGTTAAAATGTGAGCATTGTATATGGCTCAATCTGAGTTGGCTGTATCACTATACCAATTGATTCCTCCGCCTCCTATACCTGCAATTGCACGAGCAATGACCAATGCCCATAAATTAGTTGCAGCACCGCAGAGAAACGACCCAATAAAGAATACAGTGCTAGCGAATAGCAGTGCTGACTTGCGGCCAAACACATCCGAAATGCGGCCATCTATATGCACCATATAATAAGTACAAATACTTGACCTCGCTCTGTATATTTCACTTACATAATGGTTGTAGTGCTGTATAACTCAACATGTATGATGTTGCAATCCAAACAATTTCATTTGATCTGGTCAAGATAAGGTTAAACCATCTAAAATCCCAGAACTGATAGTGTAGCATTTTAGCATTTTACCTTTTGAACTCAGTGCCTATTTGTGGGTAAATTGTAGCTACAATAGAGGAATCCAAAGAAGATAAAATAACAGCAATGTATAGGCTACAGGTATAGTATGAATAGGAGGATCGTTGCAGTGATTTCTATACAATTACCCAAAAAAAATAGCAAAGATTGATGATCCCTTAAGTCTCTCTTTCAACAAGTCATCTGCATTGTTCACTGATGTGTTATCATCTTCACTGGATGTTGTGCATTTTAAACTGGGTGGATTTGATGTCAAGATGGTGATCACATCATCACTGTTTCCACTGTTGGTATCACTAGCATTTGTCCTGTAATTGGAGCTTTTGCCGTTATTATTTAATAGCGGCGATGATTCGTCTCGAGCCATATTGCTGCAAATGCCGTACAAGGATATGGAAAGAAACAAGAAAGATGGCAGAGCAAGATCTTGAATTTATTTAATTTCAAAAATTTTGAACATAAATTAGACCTCAGTGAAATTATTAGTGGCCTATATGAAGCCCGAGACCCGGTGCTTCTCAAATTAGGCAATGGTAAGAGCATGTTCAGTGTTAGCTATATTGTGGGGGAGGGGCAGGATAAATGGGAAAATAAGCTCAATACACTCCAAGACAAAGTCTCTATAACCTTTTGATTAGATATGAACATAAAAATAAAAGCATTACCCATTCATCAATGTAAATGTGCCAACAAAGATCATTTGCAATGTGTGTAATAGGGTTTGATTAATGTTACATGTCCGTAATCCGGATGAAGGATACATACCTAATATGAAAAGTATATAATTTCTTATGCATCAACAGTCAAAATTAGTACAAAGCGAGTACCACTTTGCTTTTGAGGGCCATTCACTATGTTTCATTCTTTACATTAATGTGAACAACAATTACTGCTAAACTTACAGCTTAAAGCGATACATAGGCCTTAAAGTTTGATTAAAATTAAACTTGTATGTAGCGCCTAACGGGGGCGAACCTTGACATTTGCAACAGCGTCAGACTCAAATCAGTGCGCAAGTTGCTAGTTAACTCCTCAGGTGGTTACGCCGAATATATTTTGGATTAATAAGCCTGTTTGGCGTAGGTGTATCGTACTTGACACCTCTTGTGCTGAAAGAATAAGTGAATCATTCAACAAATAAACTCAGGCTCACTCTTTACTGTCAAGGGCAGACTCGTACAATGCTATTTATGTTTCTGGAGGAACGTGCAACTCATGTGACATTGTATCACTAAAGTAAGCAGAAATTGAGTACAATGACATGGATGGCAAGTATGCTTGCAGTCTCAGGAAAGGTGAGCTACACAAGAGGTTGATTGTATTGCCTGACTTCTCATAGTAGACACTGTATGCATACAATTGGTAAGACTTCGATATAAGAAGCGCCTTTTGGGACTCTCTTTGAATAAGTTGATATGAATCCTTATTATATTTGGAGCTAATCACATTAATAATACCTGATAATCATTTAATTCGCAATTCCTGCACCTTTGACTTTTAAACAGAAAGTGAAATAATACGAGAGTAGTTTGGCATTCCTTATCCTTCTTACATATCGCAGTCTTAGAGAGAAGAGGATGTGCATCTATTGATTGCCATTATAGATCTAAAAACAGCTTTTGATTTGATCCTTGACGCAAATTTTGGGCCAAATCTAACTTGACCAGGGTACAGTCAGCCATCAATGCATTGCTCGGCAATGTAAGCTTTATTAGTAAACCCTACTGCTGATCACTTTTTGATAGCGCAAACGCTCCCTCAAACTAATATCAACATTTTGTTTCGGCACAAGTAGAAGCACTACCCATCAACAATAAAGATCACGTCGTAAGGGATATTTTATGAAATAAAAGGACTTCAACCATTATTTTCTCAACCAGAAAAAGAGAAAAGGTTTCGGTAAGCAACTATTAAACAAGAAAAATCGCCTGATACCATTCTGATGATCTAACAGAGACTGCTGCTCAATAATAGCAGCGTTTTCTTGGAATTTGGGTAGCTAAAAATGTTTTGGAGTAGATGCACATCATAATTGTTGATTGAGACGTAAATTAACATACGAGATTAGACTATTTGGATTACCTAGAGCCCAAAATAACAGCACACTAGTCCTCTTATTGAATGTACTAGTGGCTATAATCAAATACAATCCCTATACGGGCTGACAGCATACTAACATTAACTCTTACTACTCAATAATATACTAAAACACAGCCTACATTGGATGCATTTGACGAGTAATTTCTCGAGATAGAAGCTGTTTCGGACCTTCTGAATAGCACAGAACAATTGCTCTCGACTAGCAGTTACTTGCTGATACATTTGCTCAATTTTTTTGGGATCGATGAAATTCACTCAAAAACCATGAGCTACCCCTTTACTCTAACATCAAGAATCAGTTGTTGGCGTTTTTGACACCAAAAACGACAATTTTTACTATGGCGTATATAAGATCAAATTGATTGTAATAATCCAGGGCAACACCTAAAACTACTTTTGTGAGACCTTTATATGTGCAATCTCGTGATTACGGCGATAGATCACTTTTTATATTTTTGAGCATTGCTCCTTATTTTTATTCAAAGAGATAAATATAATTAGTACCATTAGATGCGCCGTCAAAAGTTATGTATAAATGGATTAGAAAGTAGGGCATGGCAAACACAACTTTTATAGCCGAATTAGGCAAAAACGATCAAACGACTTGTTTTTGCACATGAATCGAGCAAATTGGAACAACAGGACTCTTCTTCTTCACTACCACCGTGACAAAACAGATGGGAAAATATATGATGATATCGTACGATATAAAATATTGGAAAACAACACATTTCCAATATTTAAATCGTACAATGTATATGCGATTAAATTCGATATATGTACATGTATGAAAATATAGGGTCAATATGTGATTTATATGTGATTTATATCTATATTCTTATTGGGTCATATTATTATATAATTTACATATAATGATTTGATGTATTTCAAATGTCTTTATTAAATTACGATGCAATACTATGAAAATAATGTGTGCAAAGCGACCTCGTTCTCATCGCTCCTCTCGGCTGTTCATCCCAACAGTTCCTACCTTCATATCCCTTGTTTCTAGACCTTCAGATTGTTTATTCTATATAAAATTTAGGTCAGCACATGACTCAAGAGATTGACAGGCTTTATTTACCTTTTTATCAGCAGATTACTCCCTATAGGAATGTACACAACAAGTTAGCTATCAAATCCAACAATAAACAGAGACATAGCTGCACTTACTATGAATTCAAAAGACATGTATACCTTGGAAACACCAAAACATTGCTGCCTACAGCAAAGAGTATTAGCCATGGATTCTAGCGGCACGTAATCAGCACTTACCAAGATTCTGTCATTCCTTTGATCCACTGTATTAAGCAAGATTAGCCACAGACTCTAATCATATGTAGATAACATTTACCAACGTTGGATTACTCTTTTCGCACAAAATAGAGAACACGATTAGCTCTGGATTCAACTGATATGCAGTCAACGCTTATCATTACTTGGTTGCTCTTTTTTGCAACCATAAGAGACAGCAAGATTCACCAGCACGGATTGAAGCCATTTGCAGGCAACATCGCTTGCCACTGGGTTTCTCTCTATCATTACAAGGATGGTTAGTCATGGATTCTGGTCAAATGTAACCAACACTCACCGTCCATATTGGATTGCTCTTTTGTGTTGTATTAAACTGGATTAGCCATGAATTCATGCGGCATGTTGTTGATGCTTACCAGTTGCAACCGTGCCCTCTGTGATTGTGGTGTTGAGTTGCATCCATGATTCAAAATCTGTATGTTCAACCGCAACAACAATGTCGCCTTCCACCTGAAGTCTATCGACAATGTGCAATCGTTCATCCATTCAAATAGATGAAGAGAGCTATCAAACACAGTTTGTTTAAGCTGAACAAGAATGCATAAATTGCCTGAACCTACCAGATGAAGTCAGATGAAGCCAGATGAAGTCAGATGTGCTCATCTGTAAACAGCAAATGCAAAAAACTAAAGCAAATGTTAAGAATTTCGAAACCATTCATCGTTACCATCTAAATATACATGTTTGCTTCTGTTATTAACGTTATAAACATTAAAGAAGGGCAGAAGAAAGGAAAGAGATACAATTATCAAAAAAAAGGGGAAGGGTATATTTATAGAAAAAAATTACGTCATGCCGATCCACAAGTCAAATGTCAAAATATGTGGATGTACATGTTTAAGGCCCTGATTGTCTTTTTAGTTTTGTTCCCTTTCAACTTGTGCTTGAGCAGCAGGAAGTCTATAAGGACAATTATGAGTAAAGTATGACTAATGTATATAATGGAGCTTACCTTCTACGTCGGCGGTGGCTAGACATTTGGGTCCATTTGGATTGGAGCAGACCTAAGACAGGCCAGACTTGCTCACAATTTTCTATGAATTGCAATTCTGGGTGATCTTGCAAAATGATGGTAAGACACTCGTCAGTCATGTTTGTTTTTTGGTCAGGGGTTAGCTCTCTCCATGTTGCTCTTGCTTGCTCCTCGCCAACCAAAGCCAGATCCTGGCAAACAGCCAATGTCACCCTATTGATCGTTTGCACGAATTCTTCATGATGCTCCTGCATGTTAGGGACCTGATCACGAATTAGATGTCTAATATGGTTGTTTGTTATGACACCAGCTGGTCTTCTTATGCGGTTAGCCACAGGAACCTGTTGTCGCGGCGCTGGTCGTCTCATTGCCCTCCCAGCAAACCCTTCTTGAACCGCCAATCTTGTTTCATTCAAAATGTCAATTGCTACGTTCAAACCACCCACAACATTTTCTTCTACTGTTACTCGCAATGCAGCTACTGATTCAATCAAAGCGGCAACTTGAGCATGGATGTCTCTTGGAGGTTGTTCACGACGGGGAGGTTGTTCACGACGAGGAGGCATTGAATGCTATTATAATAAAGGTATATTTCAGAATATCTGGATTAAAATAATAATGCACGGGCCTACGCTTTTATATCTTTGGACTCTAATTTTCTCATTGTTCTCTTCCTCTTTCTTTCTCCTTTTTATTTTTATCTCTTTGTTCCAACCCTTTGTTCCAACTCTTGTCTTCGATCTCGTTACACCAACGCTTCCAATTCGTTAACTTAAGAAGAACAATGAGCAATACAATGGAAAAATGTCGTAAATGCGGTCAATACATATCGTCACGAAATATAAGGAAGCACGCCAACAACCACATCCATCAAGCATTAGCAAGTATCAGGGCTCAAGAGGTAAACAGAGACACATCCTCTATCTCTGTCGATGTTGCTATTGGCATCTCTGGATCCCCTGCTGCGGAAGCAATTACAACCACATTGATTGACACTGACACAATGGAAGCTCTACCTACACAAGGTAACAAATAATGGTTCATTTTGCTTTAAACCAAGGTCAAAGTAATTGGTAAATATATTAGATTCGCAAATGCTTGAATTGCAGCAAATAGATGCTCAGGATCTCGTTATAACAAATATGGATGACCTTAACAGCATCGAGTACGGATATTCTGATCCTGAAATGTCAAATCTACAACCTGATCCAGCTACTGATATATTGGAACAACAGATGCAGCCAGCTGTAAATGAAGCACCAAGTGAAGCGTCAAACATTGTCGTAGATAGCCTGAGAGCTTTCAAAGCGATTATTAATGAACCCTTACAGTTTGATATTGACGAGAGCACAGACAGTCATTTAAGTAGCAAACAGAAGGCTAGTATAGAGCTAGAATTGATGATGTCGGCTCGTAAAGTCAATCAAAAGGCCAAGAGAGAAATAGTGAGCTTCTTGAATGACTACATGACGGAAAATGGCGCAGGTAAGTTTCGTTCTTAATGGATAATAATACCACACAGAGGCGGTTAAGCAGCTAATATTTGTTGTCTTGTAGAGCATCTTCAACTGCTCAGTGGATATTACTCAAGAAAAATTATTGATGATATCTATTGTCCGTTGAAGGTCAAGGAGTTTCATATGTGCAGGAGGGGATGTTACATGTACTTTGATGGAGATGATACAACAAAGTGTCCCAATCCAAAGTGTCTCAAGGACAGATTAGATGAAAATGGACACCCTTTTGCAACAATTAAACAGCTATCAATTGCGGAACAGCTGGCTCATTTAATAACCTGCAAACAGTTCGAGGATTGTTTAAAATACAAAGCATCTAGAGATACAACGTACCATGTGCCTGAATCCGCAATTCTGTCAGATTATTTTGATGGAACTAAATATCAAAATGGTCCACGCAGCTCACAAAATCCCAACAATATCAATCTCTTGATGTATACCGATGGTTTTAACCCTTTCAAAAGAGGTGGAGTTCATATGACTTTGATTATGTTTATTGTCTTAAATCTTCCTCCGGAATTAAGGTACGTCGAAAAAAGGTGACCCAAATATGGTATGTGATGAAAAGCATTAATGTGTAAACAATGTCTATATCCACTAGGTACAAAAAGGAAAATATCATCATTCCAACAATCATCCCGGGCCCAAAGCAGCCGCATAGTATCCACAGTTTCTTACATGAGATTCACAAGGATTTGTTGTCATTGCAGCACCAAGGCATGGATGTTCGTCATAAAGACCGAGAGCAACATTTTACAGTGTCTTTGGAAGCCATTGTTGGTGATATTCCTGCATGTTCGGCTATCTGTGGTCATACAGGCCACACTGCTTATTATGGTTGTCGCATTTGTGAAGCCAAGGCAGTTGCTGTCCCCAAGTCAAGATATTTTCCTCAAACAATAGGCACTCCACTCCCGCCTTACAGAACAATCGAGGATTTTTATACTACAAAGCCGGTTAGTGAAACTATAACATGTATATATGGCGAAATTGTTAATATCATACTACTACGTCTGCAGATTACCGGTTTGAGATCCCTAACACCTCTGCCCTTGCATGAGACGTTTGACGGGCCATTTTTCATGGGACTTGACGAAATGCATCTTTGGGGGGCCAACATCGGCCCAAAAATCTGGAAGATCATTGACGACAATGATCAATCTTTACTTGGTGCCGATAATCCTCTGTTTTTAAGAAAGGAATATCGAGTTCAAATTTCTATGGCCATGACACAATGCCAAAAGACCGTAAACCCTGATGCCATCGATGGATCATTTCAAGGTAAATGCGATTTCTATTACAGTAGCTTAAGAAAATTCTTGAACTGAAGAGTTGAATTTATTGTATAGACATCGAATCTAAATCTGGTTTGATGAGAAGCGTCGACTGGATAGATTTCATGACACATGTATTGCCAGTGACAGTCGTGGAAGCTCTTCAACAGCAGCAGCATGATATAAAAAGAAAGGAAACACTAAGCCGTCGTCCAGATAGGCTAACGCAAGAAGAGCTACGCACCAGTGGTGAAGCTGCTGATCGGGCCTGCTATGCCATCATAGCTTTGTCAAAGCTCTGCAGTTTGTGTCAGAGATTCAATTTGAGTAATGAAGACCTTGTTGAAATGGAAAGGTGCAGTGTGTCTTTGTGTAATCCCTGCTATTTCTCATAGTTGTGTTTTCTCATTATAGTTTGACACAAGAATGGCTGGTATATGCCAACTTGTGCCTGAATTCGCCAAAGATTCTGACAATCAACATGCATTATCTAAATCATGTCGTCAATGCTACTCGATGTTTAGGACCTCTGCGATATGTCAGTGCCCGTCCCATGGAAAGATCAATTGGTTTAATCAAGGATAACATTAAATCCAGACAAAAACCATCCTGCAATGCATTTAATTATGTACTCGATCATTTTGGACGCTCTAAAAAGGAACAATCAAGATTTCAACAAGTAGAAAATCCTTACACATACAAATCCCAAACCGATGAAACCATCCGCAACGCCGAGTATGTTCGAATAATTGGAAAAGACAGGGTTAGAATAATCAAGTCGTACCAGTTTTCCAAAACAGGACAAAAAATTTCGATTAAACACAATCGAGTAAATTCGGTTATCTTTGAACCGGCAGTAGAGGACGACAATTTGGAAGAGCTGATGGAAAACGAATGCAACAAAAAATATGGAAAGTTGAAATTAATGTACAACGATGGGCTGCAGATGTTTGCTCTCATCGAAGTCATATCTCCTATTAGCTCTGGGGAGCTCGATTATGGTGCTTGCTACGACAACAGTGATCACTACAGAAGATTGACAAAGGTCCCTATAGAAAACTTGGTCTCTTTAGGTGTGGAAATAGCGTCTATCAACAAAAACTTCCCAAGCGTGTTAAATGTGTCCTGGCGACGTTAAATACACATTGGCTTCCTTTTAGAATAAACCTATATGTGGAAAAAGCCGTAAATTTGAAGCCAATTGATATTATACCGTACATGCATTCAATATGATGAAATGACAATGAATATCCACATTTGGCGACGTGGACATATATATGACAAATGTCAAAAGAATATGTGATGGGCATCCGATGTGAATACGAGTAAATTTCCATATTTTTGATATGTACATTTGTGTGATATATATTGATATTATATAGAGAGCAAATACGACAAAATTGTAATGAATATCCACATTTGGCGACGTGGACATATATATGATAAATGTCAAAAGAATGTGTGATGGGCATCCGATGTGAATACGAGCAAATTTCCATATTTTTGATATGTACATTTGTATGAAAAATATGGTATTTAGTTGGGCCACTAAATACAACATGAAATATCGTACGATGCAATTTCCAATATTTGTCGATCTGATCCCACCATGTACATATAATTCCCATTTCTTTCGATATAATGCCATCTAAATCCCACCTTTTTTGTCACAGTGTACGAGAAAAATTTAACCCCAGCTGCTACTGTTACTGCCACTACTATATTTCTGCTTTTAGGCTTGTGAAATGGCCAATTTATGATAGTAATTGATATTTTCAGTAGATAACACTGGACGGATGCTATTTAGTGCCATTTATACATATATTCCGCTGTATTTAAAGCAGGTAAGATACTTTAGGGCTTCCCAATGATCAATATTGGCCTGGTGTATTAACCAAGATTGTAGCTAATCGCAATCAAGGAAGAGCAATGAATCGACATTCTTTATTATTAGATTGCTCGACACAAGATGCATATCTAAATTCAGGAAAAAAAACCAAAATAACATTCAATATCGACCATTTGATATTATAGAATACAGAATCTGATCATTAGGAGAGTATCTATCAAATTGTAAAAGAACAATCACACCATGTAGTCTGATGAGATAATCTTTTATCAAAGATCGTCTGCCTTATCCATCTTATTTTATAATCAATCAAACAACTGCAATTGGTCCAGTCTTTGAATCAACTATCACTTCTCTGAGATGCAAAAAGGAACTAAGCTTGGTGAGGTTTCATGTAGCAAGATAAATTAGCATAAAAACCCCCCGCGTTTACCCAAATTTTCCTTTAATTTACAACTCTTTCTTAAAGACGCATCCACTATAACATGTCCAGCAACACAAATCGTCCTCACCTCTGGCTTCGTGCAGAAACCAAACCTATGGAGCATCGTGCAGCGTTAACTCCTGCCACTGCAAAAAAGCTGCTTGATGCAGGCTTCAAGATTACAGTTGAAGAATCCACGCAGCGTATATTTGATGATAAGGAATATGCAAAGTAAAGTAAATTCTCAACTAAAGGAATGCAATATACTCATTCATGATCTAATATATAGTGTTGGCTGCACGATTGTTCCTTTTCAAAGCTGGAAATCCAAGGCCCCTGCTGATGCTTATATAGTCGGTTTGAAGGAACTTCCAGAAAATGATGATTCTCCTCTGCATCACACACACATCTTCTTTGCACATTGCTTCAAGAACCAAGGTGGCTGGAAGGAACTATTACATCGCTTCGACCAAGGGAAGGGTACAATTTTGGATTTAGAGTTCCTGAATGACCAGCAAGGTCGTCGTGTAGCTGCGTTTGGCTTCATGGCTGGTTTTGCAGGTGCAGCTGTCAGTCTAGATGTTTGGTGTCACCAAAAGACAAATCCCAATGAAGCCTTTGGTGAATTGAAGCCTTTCCCTAACGAACAAGCCTTGATTGACTATGCCAGGAAGAGACTTTCCGCTGCACTGCCACTAAATGATAATTGCTATCCCACTTTGATGGTCATGGGCGCTTTAGGTCGTTGTGGTTCGGGTGCTGTTGATTTCGCTCGTAAGGCAGGTATTCCTGAAGAAAACATTGTAAAATGGGACATGCAAGAAACTAAGCGTGGTGGGCCTTTCCCTGAAATCATTGCTTCTGATATCTTTGTCAACTGCATCTATCTTAACAAGAAGATCCCTCCTTTCATCACACAAGAGATGATTGATGGTCATGATAGAAAATTATCAGTCATTTGCGATGTTAGTTGCGATACAACTAATCCCAATAACCCCATCCCTGTGTATAGCATCAATACAACATTTGATAAGCCCACTGTTCCTGTCAAAACAAGCAACCCTAGGCCTTTGGAGGTCATTTCTATAGACCATCTTCCTACTCTGTTACCTCGCGAAAGCTCTGACATGTTCTCTCATGATCTGCTACCAACCATGATGGCTTTAAGGACAAGAGAGCAATCCTCTGTTTGGCAAGGAGCTGAGCACTTGTTCAGACAAAAGTTAGCTTTGGCCAAGAGAAAGGTCAATGATTTTGTATCCAAATTGTAAATAAAGTTGATTTTCTAAAGCTCTTACTTGAAGGTCAGAGTGACGTAAAGAAAAGAAGTCCATTCAAACTTGATGTAAAAAAAAATGAAGCGCGTTTAAATTTTTTCATTTCTTCTTTCAACACAAAAACTTGAATTTACATATAATGAGCGAATGGAAGGACGAACTTAACAACGAGTCTGACGACTTGAAAGACTTGGAACCTGTTACTGACTCAAAGCCCCCTGCAACTGAAGAAACTAATGAAACTAATGAAACTACTGAAGATCCCACTGAAGTTGATAAGGTAGACACACTTGAAATGTTATTTTTTGAATGCGCTTTAACAAGAATGTTGTGGGTATAGGAATTAGAGGCTATGAAGCAAAGAGTGAAGGACATGGAAGCTGAGGCTGCCAAGCTACGAGACATGCAAGCCGAAGTTGAGCAACAACTTGCACCCGAAGAAGGTATGACATTCAGTGTTTGATTACAACTACTATGGAAATCTAATTAGATGCGCCTGTTTATTAGATAAAGAAGCCGTTGATTCTCGTTCAGTTTATGTTGGAAATGTAAGTACTAATTCTCAACAAAACAGTACTTTTGAGCTAACAGATATTAAAAGGTCGATTATGGAGCCTCTCCTGAAGAACTCCAAGCCCATTTCCAATCCTGCGGAACCATCAACAGAGTTACAATTCTTTGTGATAAATTCACTGGTCATCCCAAGGGGTATGTTTTGTGCTCTGAAGTCGAATAGAGATTGCTCCAGTTGCTAATTGCAGTTGAATAGTTTTGCATATGTCGAATTTGCTGAGCCTAGTTTTGTCAATGCTGCCGTCGCACTCAATGAGAGTTTATTCCGTGCTCGTTTATTGAGCGTGAAGCCCAAGCGTACAAACGTCCCTGGCTTCTCTGCTCGTGGTAGAGGTCGTGGCCGTGGTGGTTATCGTGGTGGTATGGGTGGGCCACCTGGTTATTATGGCCACTCACCCATGTACGGTTACCGTGGTAGAGGGTAAGTTGTGAAGCATACGTTTGATATGTAAGGCATGCAAACTCACCTAATTTGTTAGTCGTGGAAGAGGCGGTTACTATTCACCATACTAAATAATTCGTTTTTATCTACTTTGTTTATATTTCTCCTTGCTTTTTCTTTCAACCTTAACACTTTATTTCATTTGGAAAACCACACCAATGCACACACAAAAGAGGCCAAAAAAAAAAGAGAGAGAGAAAACTAGAATGATAAAAAATACATTTCAAAAGAAAAGAAAAAAAAAAGATAAAAGAGATGAAAAAGGGCAAAAGTGTGTATCTATTGTGTTGTTTGCTTATAAAGTGCTTGTATATATATAAACGTTCTATAGACATTAAAAAAAATTATTATTCGTTAAGAAATGGGCATTTGGCAGGCTTCATATTGCGCTTGGTCAAGAGAAAATTCAATGTTGGATTTGGCTGTGATCATTAAATGCAATGTCTTCTACAGTAACAGCGAATACTGGCAAGAGACCTTACAGAAAAACGATAGAGTCTAGAAAAATCGCAAACAAAGGGCGTCATTGTATACAGTAAAGGCCTTGAAGAAAACAAACATTGGTTCATACACTCAACATACTTCTGATCTGTGTTAAAGGGTAAGTATCACATGGGTGGATGGCTGTATCGCGAACGAATACACGATGACTGCAATATTCCAATGGTACGTTTGTTTTGCTTGATCCAAACCTCCATGCCGAGAAACCTCCCACTAAATGTAGTAAACGATTAAATATGAAGAGCAAAAAAAAGGAGATATCGACACATAAACCTGATCCTTTTGAGTGCAATCAGCACAAGCGTATTAAGGAGATGGTGTTCTAAACCCGAGAAAGCGACAAACGCCATAAGACAGCAGCAGCGACATTAAACTATTTCGTACAGAGCCAATTAATGGGTTTGAAACTCATATAAATAAGTGAGAGACAACAGTGTGCGTGTGTGTATTTTTATAGTCTTTCTTCCCTTTTTTCTTCTTCTTTCTCCTTCCATATACATTTGATACTATACCCCCATTCTTTCCTTATCTTCTCATGGACGTTTATTCCCCACCTCCCCAACAGCAGCAATTAAAAAATAAGCGTAGTAGTATGTTGGCTTACGTACCTATTCATCGTCGCAACGAAGACGACGAAAAACGCACAAATGGTAATAATAACAAATATCGATCATCCATGAGCCATGATTTACAACTCGAGTCAAGCGTATCCTCTGGATCTTTGAATAACAACAACAACAACAACAACAACAAGAGATCATCGTTGATGGGATATCGCCGCTCTACCTCATCCAATGCCAACAACAACAGCAACAATCGCTATAGTCGCAACAGTTTCCTGGGTGATGATGATGCTGATTATGTAAGTCGTTTAGGACGTTGTCCAAGTTCTACCCTAATCCTTCTACGTTTAGTCTTTGGATTACGAAAACCACAACGAACAGAGTGAGGATTGGGAGAACATTCTCAGACAGTACGATCGATACAGTATGAATGACGATGATAAAAGAAAGAGCAAAAGAGCCAGTCGTATCATGGATTCATATCAGGATTTGCCAGGTAAGCAAACGATATAAATTAATTGCTATTGGGGAAATGCGGAGGTCTAATACCAATTATTACTATACATGTATAGTGGAAGTACCAATTGTTGATGAGCCAACTGTCGTTTTGGATTGTTATGATTTCCCTCCTGCCTTTAAAACTCATCATTTACATGATATTTTTAGAAGCTATGAGAGTAGTCGCGGTGGATACAAAATCAAGTGGCTATCAGACACTCGTGCTTTGATTATTTTCGACCATCCTGCTACCGCTAAAAAGGCCTACATTGACAATGTAACACACGCTTTGGCTAAAATCCGTCCTTATGATGGCCCAACGGATTTCTTAAAGGACATGAATCAACCAGCACAGCAACAGAGAACCATGAACAGACCCATGTCTATGGACTTCAAGAGACAATCATTCAACGCTTACAGTGGTAATAACGTCCCCTCTGCAGCCAGCAGATCTTCCAACAGAAGCTCCATGAGAAGTAGGTTGTCGGGCGAAATTTAAAGGGTTTCTTATATTAACGAATTTCTTACAGTTGACGAGAACGATATCAAGAGATTGAGCATTGCGCTCGATTGATTAGTTTCTTGTTAGTTCACCTTTACATTCCTTGAAATACATATTCACCTATTCATTTCACAGAATAATAATAATAAAAAAAAAATCATACAAATCGGACCATTAAAAATGCTTTAGCACCATCAAATTTGTATGTACGGGGGTCATCCTTGATATCAAAATCATTAAACAAACAGAACAGGCAGGTAGGCGCTTATTTGGTTATTAATGAAAGAGTTTATAGTTTTAATAAAAATAAAAGTTGCAAAAGAGAAGAGGTGTGTAAAGAGAATTCTAAAAATATTTTGTCGAACTGAAATGAAAAGGCAAACTGATCTGAGAAAGGGCAAAAGAGATCATCTTGGACACAAACAATCAAAAGATAAATAGAAAAATAAATAGAATAAATACTAATCATTTGCTATGATCTTGCTGCTCCCTTCACATTACTTGATTCAATTTGGTTTTCAGTTTCTCAGCATGTTGATTGCTTAACAAGAATCCTACAAGACAAAGGTACGGTAAGTATTCACTCCTATAAACAAAACATTTGGCTCAAATTACCTTCAAGTAAGCGACGACATCAGCACGATCCTTGGGCTTCTTGAAACCAGCGAAAGCCATCTTGGTACCGGGAATGTACTTCTTGGGGTTCTCGAGGTACTAATACATTGCAAATTTCAATCAATCAAACCGTACATTTACCTAGCAATCATTAACTTACATCGAAGAGAGTTTGATCATCCCAAACGACACCCTTCTCTTGGTTAGCAGCGGTATAAGAGTAACCAGCAGCTTGACCAGACTTACGACCGAACAAACCGTGAAGGTTAGGACCGACCTTGTGGGGTCCACCCTGTAAAATTAAAACAAAAGGTCAGCATTTGAGACATGCCAAGGACGCTGAATCAACTCATTTACCTCTTCAACGGTGTGACATTGAGCACAACGAGTCTTGAAAAGCTTAGCACCAGCAGTAGCGTTACCTGCACCAGGAGTAGACATCTTTTATAATATAAGCGAGTGGGGGGTTGAAAAAAAAAGTGTTATTGTAAGAAGGAAAAAAAGAGAAAATCTGAAATACGTCTGTCGTAATTGAAATTTATATTTTTTTTTTTAGACAATTTACAAGCCCCCCCTCCCCTCTCTTCATCGTTCTACCTGATTATCGTAAATTCTATTGTCCTTCCCCCATTTGATGTATTGTAAGCTTCGACACCCTTCCAGATACCCTGGGTCGTTTCAATTGCCGCCCATCCCGCGCCATCCCCCTCCGTTATTGTTGCTACCTGACCCGAATGAATATAAGACATTTTTGCTAGTCCATGGCTGTTTGGAAGGAAAAAAAAAATGGGGAATTTCATCATGTCGTCATGCTATTCAATATTGATTAAAAAAAGGGGGAACTAGCTTTAACATGGCATATGTGTACAGGCATCAGTGCTGCTGATGAAACAACCAAGCTAAACCTTTTCGCTGCTGTTGATTTATATGAGATAATCATTATCCTATTTGTGCACAACGATTGTATCATGATATGCACTTTGTCCTCCTTCTCCCCTCGCTTCCCTGTCCTTCTCAAAATGGATAAAATACGTCAGATTCATTGAAAAGCCATACGGTAAAGAGTCAGCGAAAGACTGCAGATCATAATGTACTGTTGCACAACAGCCACTCGACCAGGGATATCTCTTTTGTCCCTCTTGCCATTGCAACCACTGTATAAGCTCCACAGGATCGCGGTACCTAATTGAGGTATTAGTAGTTATCCAATCAACATGGCTGCTTCAAAATACCAATGAAAGCGAAAACCGGAAATCTCACCAGACAAATAGCACATTCTATTTAATCTAATTGATGTTTGAAATTCAAGAGACACTCAGCATCCGCCGTAGCAGAATCTGTACGTTATTGCGCAGCATATGGAACAGTGATGATTACAGGTCGGCTATAAAGGCAATTGTCTCAACCGGTTCTGTATGAATCAATGGGTTTCTAATGAAAATTAGGAGTAGTCAAATAGGTATCGCTTTGGTGAAAACGTAAAAATACAGTTGAATTCACCTAAACTTAGAATGTAAATAAGCTTTCAAATTCTTTTGCAGTGCCGTTATTGAAATCTAATTGTCAATTTGGGCAAAAATGACTGTATAGTGTTTATTAGTGTAGAGCGTTAGATTCTTGGAAGTATTCCAATGTATTAGGTAGTAATCCGTATAGCTTTTGCAATCACTCCAAGCGGCAAACTATCACAGCCTACATCTTCGTGTTTTACTCAAACAAACTTCCATAACATAACTGATAAGACTTATCAATGTGTATTTTTTTTTTTGGAATTGATAATAATATTTGCCCAAGTGGACACTGCGGTTTTTGGGGGTTGCCGGTTCTCGATGTCTAACATTGAGTAAATTCGAATGGAAAATTCTGGGGTAATAATGTGTTCCTCAAATCTCTGCTCTTTTTCAACATAGGTGCTAACAATGGAGAACATCAAGAGTTCTGACAAGTATGGGAGTACTTTTGATAGTTATCACGGCTCGTCAGCGCTAAAGACCCCCCCTCTAAAGCAATGTATGTCATACAATGCTGACCTTAAGCGGCATCTTTTCGTCGCATATGTTACCAGTGAAAGCTGATCTCTGCATACAATGCTAACCAGCCTTCAATATTTGAAGGCTTAAATAAAATTTTGAAGAGATTGTCTTCTAACAAAATCAGATATGTTGGGTGTACGTCA
Organism: Mucor circinelloides; assembly: GCA_037974945.1. Taxonomy (NCBI): domain Eukaryota; kingdom Fungi; phylum Mucoromycota; class Mucoromycetes; order Mucorales; family Mucoraceae; genus Mucor; species Mucor circinelloides. Next base: position 1,436,098 of record JBBNAA010000005.1, on the reverse strand, counting down.
ATTTGACTGATAGTATGAAGAGGGTGACAGCTTGTACCATGATCTGTATGCAGCTACCAAACCATAGTCATTGTGACGCGGTGTCGCCACTGGCTGCGTTCGTGCACCAATGTGTTTTCATCTTGATATTGAATAATGATCACATGTGGGAAGAAGATGCTCATTTCTTTTTTGTTTCTTTTTTCTTTCTCTTCATCAATTGTTATTTTGTCCCTCACACATTCAAGCCTAAACTATGCAGATAACTAAGAGCAATCCTGTAAAAGACCAGCGCAAATCTTCGACGAGCAACATTAACAAAGAAGAGCTTGTTCGACTGATGCTGCAATCACTTCAAAACCTCGGTTATCAGTAAGCAAGATTGCAGCTGTGATAGCAATCTGCATATACTAATATGTTTTCTCCAACGTAGAAAAGCTGCTGATGCTTTAGAAGCAGAATCAGGCTACAACCTCGAGTCCAAAGATATTGTTGAATTGAGATCAAGTATCCTGCTTGGACAGTGGCATAATGCAGAGAGTATTTTATCACAAGTACCCTTTATCAATCCACAGACATGCATACCAAAAGTCCAGTTCTTGATTCGACAGCAAAAGTTTTTAGAATTACTAGAGAAGCAAGAGACAATGCAAGCTTTGCATGTTTTAAGAACAGAGATTACGCCATTGGGACAGAATACGGAGCGACTACATCTTCTCACGAGTCTTATTTTATGCTCCAATGTGGACGATATCAAAGAACAAGCCTCATGGGACGGTACGAAGGGGACGTCAAGAGAACAGCTACTGACTGACATTCAGAAATTCATCGATCCTGCTGCCATGATACCAAAACAACGCTTATTCCACCTGATCAATCAATCGCTCGAATGGCAAAAAAGAAACTGCCTCTACCATAATCCTAGACAAGATGCCCATCTCTCTTTGTATTCTGATCATCACTGTGACAAGTGAGTATTTTCATCGCAAGATGTATCAAAATTGGTATTCATCCTATTTTATGCAGAACATCATTTCCCTCGACGACGATCAAAATCCTCAATGGTCATGCAGATGAGATTTGGCACGTCCATTATTCGAATAACGGTAAATATCTGGCATCTGTGTCAAAGGACAAGACATGTATCATCTGGGATATGGATAACTTTAGCCAAGTTCAGAAACTACCAAGTGATGTGAGTGGGTCATACTGTGCGTGGTCTCCTGACGATTCAAAGTTATTGATCTGTGGCACAGACTTTTCAATTCGCTTATGGGATCCCTATCACGGCATCTTACTCCATACCTATCAATACCACAAAGACCAAGTAACAAGCTGTGTATGGCTACCAGACAATCAGCATTTTATTTCTGGCGCTTGCGATAAAGTGTTGTGTTTATGGGACTCTGAGATCACCTTGTCTCAGCCTATCACTCGCTGGCCAGTACAACGCACCACTGATATGAAAATGACACAAGACGGCAAACGATTTGTCACGATTGGATTAGATAAATGTATCACTGTGTATGATGTGGATGGCTTGAGAATTACTGAAGCTGTCAAAATCCAGGAAGAAGGCACAATCACGTCATTAACATTGTCAAAAGACGGCAGATATGCGCTTGTCAATGTACAGGACTCTCAGACGTTGCATTTATGGGATTTGGAGGAGAGAATACTGGTGCATAAGTACAGTGGACAGAGACAGAATACCTACATCATTCGATCTACTCTGGGCGGACATAACGAATCATTTGTAATTAGTGGTAGTGAAGGTACGGATATTTGGAAATGTGGTTTATTTAACATCACTGACACAACCCTCTGTAGACAATCGTGTATATATTTGGAGCCGAGATCATGAGACACTCTTGGAGACGTTAGAGGGGCATGAGAATACAGTGAATTGTGTTGCCTGGTGCCCTGCGGAGCCAATGCAATTTGTGTCTGCCAGTGATGACCATACAATCAGAGTGTAAGTTGCTGTTCAATTTCAAAAATTCGCAGTGTGTTCATATTCTAAACAATACATATAGATGGGGATCTAGTCTTGATCTGACTGATGACATGGAACTCTAAGCAGTTTGCTCGATACAAACAGCGTGCATTTGCCGTAATAAACGATAGTATAGAGCTCTTAGTGACGTACCAATCCTTCACTGGGGTTCAAATGACTACTTTTCCAACAGTTTTTTCATTATTTTCATACCAGATTTCGTTTCAATTCTTCCTTTGTCCATCGAACTTCTAGTTGTTATTATATAAAAATGTCTTCTAAAGTGCAAAAGATTATGGTTCAACCCATCGTAAGTTGGCTTTGACTGTTAACATGTGGTTCAGATGAATGAATTGTTGTGCTGAAAATTTTTTTTAAAACCTTTTTAGAATCTGATTTTCAGATACCTTCAAAACGTAAGTCGATAGATAGCTTATTTTGAGAACATACACAATTTTAATGAGCAGACGACTAATCTGATTGCAATACTACTAGAAATCCAGAGTTCAAATCTGGTTGTTTGATAAGGCTGATTTAAGAATTGAGGGCCAAATCATTGTAAGCAGGAGCAATCATAGACAAATAGATCCCGTCATTGTAAACTGTCTTAACGCGTTTAAATTAGGGTTTCGATGAATTTATGAATTTGGTTCTTGACAATGCCGAAGAAATTGATACCAAGAACAACACTAGACTCAAAGTTGGTAAGTATCCTCGCTGCGAGCGATAAATGCACTCTTGACGTTGACACTTTATCTAGGCCGTCTCATGTTGAAGGGCGACAACATCACTCTGATACAAGGTGTCGAAAATTAAATTAAAAAATCGAAAGCACATCAACCTACGCAGATACACGGATACACACATACACACCTCTTGTGGTTTTGCAGCACTCTTTTTTTACCTCTCAATTTCAAACAAGCAGTAAATAATAAAAAAATTATAGTTGGATATTCAAATTTAGACAAGATGATGGTGTATTTAGAGTTTGGACGTTCAGTTGTATACAAGGAATTGGATGTTTGGATGATAGACACTGTGGATGCATTAGATGATTTTAGTTAAGAGTGTCATTTTACAAACAGACAAAAAAGTATTCACTGTAAATGCTGTCTTACGAGCACTCGCTGTATTAGTAGTAAAAAGCGAATTGATCATGTCTGTTGAGTTTCTCCATTTACAACCACCACCTCTTTAAAAGCGATAAAACTTGCGACTGATATTCCTACAAAAAGGCCAGCATTGGTTTTACACATCCTACTGGTCCCTTTCATTGTACAAAATTTACTCTAGTGCAGGCTCATACGTATTGCCCAAGAAGATGATTATCTGATGAGCTACAGCATTGAAGCTACATAAACGTTGCAAATGCTAGCTTTACGCTTTTGTTGTGCTTTTTAGAGCTTTTGCACGTTCATAGAATCACAAATCTATGTACCTGAACTGCATTTTCTTAAAAGCTTCAATGTATAACTGACTGCGTCAATTATGGGAGATGATGTATCCTATAGACATACTCCTTGATCTACATCAGATACACACAGACTTACCGCCTAGGTATTTTCCATTACAGTTAATTTTTGAGCACACCATTCAAATCTGAAGCGAAAATCAAAGGGCATTACTATTTGCATCATTTTCGAAATGATGACTTTTATTGAGTTTATCATTAAAAAAAAAGCATCGTTTTGCGGATAGAGAGCAACTTGTTCTGAAACAGAAAGACAATGTGGCTCAATTCATCAGTATATCATACAAGAAATGAGCACAATTTTATGTCATGCGTTGTTGATTCAGTATAAAAGTTAAATTTCGAGAACCATTCTCTTCAGTTGCTTTCCCCTCTCAAATGCTGTCATAACAAAGGCCTACCATCTTGAAGGTATTTTTCAAAGTCTTTTGTTACATGCTTATAGTCTCAAGAACTAGCAAACTGATAATTGTATCTCTAGGGTGGTGTAAATAGTAATACCCTAATCGAAATCATAGCATCAATAAAAACAAACGTCGTTTATCATGAGCACCTCCAAAACCATACTATTCTATACTAATCTCATTGGTTTTGGCTCATTGAGAAATGCAAAAATATCTAGCATTCTCTTTCCAGAACCCATCAATGTGTCTAATAGCATTTTAGCTTTCTGTGCTGCATTTTTTTATATTACCGTGTTCATGCCAATAGAAACTCTCATAATCATGCAAGTTAAAGATACATGCAAGCGTTAGATTTGCGTTGGCTACCTCACTCAATCATGAGAAACACCTTTTCTGCTAGGGCCAAAAAAAAGGGGGGGGGGGTGGGAAGGAGGAGGAGGGAGATGACAGCTTTTTCTTTTCAAGAGTACAAGTGTATATTCAACAAACTTGAACGAATGTTTGACAACCGAGATTTTATGGAAAATCTGCCTTAATTTAATCAAAACTTTACCAATCATGGCATAATAACAAGAGATGAGAAGCTGATCGTTTGTCAGTTAAGATTTGTTTCAAACTTGGGGAGGCCAAGAAGAGTAAATGGGGATCATGAAAAGAATACTCCAAATGCCACATCAGAAACAGGTGTATAATTTTAGCAAAAGGAGATATGCTGATTGCTATCTATACTTTACCCACACATGTGACAGTATGATATACCAATGCTCACGTTATTCATATGCTGATGAAAGCCTTGCATACAGATACAGAGCTGAAACTATTTGTTGGCAGATACGTTTGTGTATAGTCTATTATCGCAAAAATAGAACGTTGAGGAAAACTATGAATAGCTACACAAATCATGCCGTTTTACAGCGATTCGCTGTCTAAAAGCCTAGTGGCTCCTTTCCTTTATTTGCAAACGCAAGCACGCCAATGAACCAAATTTACAGAAAAATCCGAGGATCCAGTACTGCTCCCTTTCGATGGTTTCAACAACAACAACAGCAACATTTATATCGCACGGCGTTAAAAATAAGATTAAGGTTATGTGTTATTGTTGTTGGGCTTTTAGTGCTGTGTACATTTTGCCAATGCGGATGATATGGTTTAACCACATAATCAACACAAAGCCGACCATCCGCACGCACAAACCAATATACCTCTGCAAGGCGTTATAAGCGTTCATTCAAAAATAACACCTTTTCAGACTAAAATGACAACTTTTCCCCTTTTGTATTCCCTTTCTCTACATTTTTTTATGTAATTGCATATATTTGTTTTACAGAAAGAGATCGAAAAAAGTAGAGTAGACTCATCCTGATGTCATCTCAATTTTTCCCGGAAACTTGAGAAGTAGAACATTTATTTATACATCCACTGTATTCCATCTTGATCAGACTGCTGCTGTGCCCATTGCAGGCGAAAATAAGAAGAGGAGAGCCAAGAAGAATGCAATTATATCATGAACAATAAATGGTCCTGTTTCTGCACTGGATCTCAAATGAGCACTGCGCGTGTACTTTTGTATACATTTCACCAGCTCGCGTAGATACAACATTTTGACATGCAGTCTCCGCAACAACAATCACCATGGAAACATCAATGTGAAAATCAATCGACTTGTTGTTCCAAAAAATACATGATTGATGGCACGCACAGCAGCGAAATCTCGCACGTTTTTCCTCTTTTTACTCAATTTCTCTCTAAAAAGAAGAAATTGCCTATAGAAAAATGGAACAACTGCATCCTGTAACACAAGAGAACAGGGCCGTTTATTATTATACATTTTAGATGCCGTAATTTGTTTGGTGTTCAATTATCTTATTTTCCCATCATGGAGTGTAATACATTGAAATGTAACACCCCAAGGCCGAAAAAAGATCAATCTGATTGTAGTCAATTGCAATAAATGATGGAATAAAGACAACCATTTAATTGATTAGAGAAGTAATACAGAGTATAAAAGTTTAATATGGGTAGTTTTTTTCATATTGGATCGATATTAAAAAAAATTTTTGCTATAAAAGAGAATTCTTGGTGGTAAAGGGATTATAAATTAAAAAAAAAAGAGATTGAGAATGATATAACTTAGATCAAAGCAGCGACAACGGCACCAGCGACGGCAGCAGCACCAACAGCAGCCATGTTCTTGTTACCAGCAGAAGCGGCAGGAGTGGTGGTAGCAGAAGCAGCAGAAGAGGCAGCGGAGGCAGCCTTGCTGGTAGCAGAGGAGGCAGCAGAGGCGGCCTTGCTAGTAGCAGAGCTAGCAGCGGAGGCAGCGCTGGAGGCGGGGCCAGCAGAAGAAGAGGCAGCAGAAGAGGCAGCACCAGAGGAAGCAGCGGCTAAAATATGAAATGGTTTGTATCAGCAAACATTTCCCAATCTCTCATATCAAATGTATAAAATAAAACAAAAACTTACCACCAGAACCAGCCTTAATAGTGAAGAAGGGAGTGTAGGTGACGTTGGGGCTTTGACCGAAAGAAAGAGCATCTTTATCATTGGGTTAGTATATATAATTATCAATTGCACACCATTGATTACAACTTACAATCGGTACCAGCGGGGAGGGTGGCAGGGACGTTCCAAGCGTAAGTACCAGTGGAGGCGGGGACATTGGTGGCAATGTTTTGGACCAAGGTAAGAGCGGAAGCGCTACCTTGACGAAGGTCAATGGTAGAGATGGTGCCGTCAACAGGAGCCCAAACAATGTTGGCAGTGGTACCAGCAGTGAGAACTTGGTTAGTAGAAGGTTGGCTGGAAACAATGTTTTGAGCAGAGACGACGGTGGCGGCAATGGCAGCGATGGCAGCGATGACAGACTTCATTTTTTAATTTATTTAAGGAAAGAAAAGAGTGAATTAATTGATCGAAAGGAAAACAAGAAGAAGTCAAGATGGAATAAACATGGTGGTTTATATACCCTTTCGATTTCTGTGTGTAATTGCTCAAATGTATTTTTGATTTAATAATACAAGTGGAGATTTAACAACAAAAAAGTTCTTCCCGGAATAGTAGCACAAGAAATATTGACTTATAAATGATGATGATAGGATGAATGCAGTGGACACAAAAATTTATTACTGATCGTCGAATCGTACCTGCAAAAAAAGAGTGTGCGCACACACCTTTTTAGTTTTACACCATGAGTTTTTGTGTATTACAGCAAGTATTTTTATTTTTAGCTTGAAAAATGCTGATATTATAGCTCGATGCATCGACATTTGAGAGGGAGAGAAATGGCGAGAGCGAGAAAGAGAGATAGCATGGTATTCAGCTTCCGTCCAAAAGTCTTATTATCAATTTATTAACTTCATTTGCAATTGTATCAGATCCACTTTGTCTTGTTGTATGCATATCATCTTATACATTTCAGGGCAACAAATGAGAGCGGGGGGGGGGGGGTAATGGTGTGTGTGTGTGTGAGTCCAGTACCTGTAAAAAAAAAAATAAGGCTTGTTTGTACACATACACACACGCTAGTAAAAGTCATCCACTCACTCACTCGCTCGCTCGCTCAACCGCCCGCCCGCCCTTGATTCTTATACACAAACAATATCCTCACTCGCTAATATCTCCATTTTCTTTGTATACCCATTTTTTACTATTCTTTTCAACATTTCAAATAGACGTAGATGGATGTTATTCAAAGTATACCAGACTCGGCATCTCAAGTAGGACTTTCCTTTGAAAAAGAGCACTTGCAACAAGATGAGGCGAGCAGTTTGTTTGAACAAGAATTTACAGAACAGGACGTTTTACCCTTTCTGCTGCAAGCGCAAGACATTATATCCAAGCTGGAATCGAGAGTCGTCGAGTTGGAGCATGATTTATCAGTAAGTTTTTAGTGTTTTTTATGAGACTCGGGTGAACTTAACACACCCGCAGACGATTCATAGAAAGTACGAACATGATAGAGGTGAATGGCTAGTGGGCTTGTCTCAAAAAGACCAGTACATTACACATCTATCAAGCAAACTTCAGAAAACAGATTTTAATAGCAAGGAAGTCATTGTTCTATTATCTGATTTATTCATCAACAATGTGAATATGGAGGAGCAAATGAAATCGACTGTTACATTATGTCTAAACTATCTTCGACAAACTTCTTCTTCTCCTTCCTCTGTACAACAAGAGCCCATAAGGGACGATGGCATCGATGATTTGGAAGAAGGCGAACTGGAACGCCGACAAGCAGCCGTAGCAGAATGGAGGCTTACAGACAATAATAACAACATACCAGACCGTTCTTCAACCGACCCAGTAACCATAGTAAATAAAAACAAAGCATGTGATGATGAAGACCCAGTACACTTGATAGACGACGAACTATCATCCTCGCTTTCAACCTGCTCGTCCTCCAGCGACGACAAACATCTTCACCATCACCATGCTAATAACGATTCTTCCATGACATTGCCTACCACTTACGCCATAAACGACGACCAAGATCATACCAGCTTTTGTACAAATTGTAAACAACTTTTATCTCAACTCGATTCACAGGTAGAGAGACAGGCCTATCTGAAACGAGATCTCAGCTCCCTTGCATCTGCATTGTCAGAGGAGGAGGACATTCGGTCAGCTGTAGAACAAGACAAGGAATTATTGGAGCAAGATGTTGGAGATATTACATCTGCATTATTCTTATCCCTGAATCAAATATTGATGGATGAAGTGACAGACAGAGATGGTATCATTCAAATGCACCGCGAAACAAACGGCAAGCTTTCTCAAATACTAGATGCTTGGGATACAAGAGACTTGAGATTAAAGCAAATGAAGGATCTATTGATAGAACTGGACTCGGTGGTTCATCAAAGTGCTAATGCAAGCTGTACAATCTCACGTCGTTACTCTCAACAGCAGCAGCAGCAGCAGCAGCACCCACATCATCAACAAATAAAGCAACATAAATCACCTGTTCCTACACCTACAACATCCAATTATCGCCTCTCATCTCGATCTGCTATGAGACTATCGTCAATAGACAGTGGCAGTGGCAGCATTCATCATAGCAGACATCATGACGCCAACACAATACGTATCGATGGCTTTGTTTTGGCAGAGTTTCAACATCACCTCAAGGCTGTCATGGAAAGTAGTACAACAGTGATACCTTCAACTCCATTTGTCAAGAGAGTATTTAGCGAGGATGTCGAACCTTGTTTATTCTTTCCTCAATCCCAAGGTTGGTGGAAGTCTCCGTGGTTCAAAAAGAAGCTACTCGATGCTATTTCCAAGAACAAGTGCGAAATTCAGGGCTGGCACGATCCAAACTACATTTCCAATATAACAAGCACAACTACATCTTCTTCTTTGTCTACGAATACATCCCCTGCCACAAGCCATATATCATCTTCCTCTCAGCATAGCATCAATTCTTCTTCGGTCATCATGCCTCCAAAGACTAAATGTGCATGCTGTAATATATTGAGAGTTTGTGAATTCAAGATGCGATTACCTATTGCCAACAAGAACAACACATCCCGACCTCAACCACAGCAGCAGCCACAACAGCAGCCTTGGCTACCCATTGACAGGTTTTGCCGAGATAGACTTGTTGCAGTTTGCGGATATTATAGTTTCATGTCCCACCTGAAACTCTTGGCTTCATCTCCTTTATTGAATATATTCAAACAGGTAATGCACCATCGACGAAAGATGACTTTGGCAAGAGTAGGGTCAGTGGGGTTATTTGATGATATCAATGGTGGAATAGAAGACGACGATGATATAATCAATAAGCGATCAAGCTCTTGTTCAAGCACATCTGCCAAACGACAAACCTATCAACAACAAAGACGTCAAAGAAGGAACCGAGAAAGCCTGGTCCTGGATCATTCCGGAAGTGGGAGCGATACTGCAAGCGTTGTTAGCGTGAGTGAATTGCAAGGTCTAGAGGGCACTTTTGGACAGATTGTCATTGTACATTAGGTGTTAGCAGTATAGTAGTCGTTGATATATACCTTTTAGAATAAACTTTTCTTTCTTTACAAATCATATGGTTTTTTTTATTTTGCCCTGTATTACATGCATCCTTTTTTTTTTTTAGTCTGATTTCTTGCTCAAGCAAAGGAAAACGTGTGTGTGTGAGTGTGAGTGTAAACAGCGTGATACAAGAGTGAATGGCTTGGTACAACCATGAAATAGCAAGTGTCTCTATTGCTATTTGATCGGTTTATATGTCGGCACTATCTTATTTGCTTGTTTTATCCATCTCTATACATGAGAGAGATGGCAATAATGAAAGCCATTTACTACCCTCTATGTTGCTGTGTCTGTTGCAAATGTCGCACTAATATAATACAGCAAATGAATTGCCTACTGTCTGCTTTATATTACAGTTATATTGCTCATTGCTGTTGTGGTCAGTAGTGGTGTAACTTGACCAGCACTTGAGATAAACGATTTCATCTCCCAACGCTCCTTTTTTCCCAATTGCATTTTAGCTTTTTCAGGAATAGTTACAAATTATTCAAACTCTCGTTTATTCCTATATTTGTCGCCGTACCATGAAGATTTCTTCAATAAAACAGAAAATTATTCTCTTGGCTCGGTTAATTTCAGGTCAAGAATCCCGTAAAGCTAATTTGTGCTACTCTTTCGATATAAACATGATCTGATGCTATACAAACACTTCATCATCATTACTGTGTCAATGTACGGCCTTACCGCGGCCCGATCTACTGGTCGACAAAGACATACACCAAGTGTGTATCCATGGAGATGAGTCAATTTAAATCAAACTAGTACAACATCATTGCTCATGCTACATGCTACATACTACATGCTATTTGCGCTTTCGCTTATCGTAGCTATGTACAGGGTTACTGTTCGTTTTAATAGAATGGAGAGCATTTGATTAACACTTCTGATGCTTTGGATGTCACCGCATCAGAGCAACAAAAATCAAAAGATTCCGAATTACATCAGCAAAAGTAATTGCTGGCCGAGAGCAACTGCTTTGTATCCTTATAGTATCTTAAACGTCTTGTGGTAGTATGGAATGCCAATGCTTTTTCATTGATTCGGACGTCATGTTTCCTATGTTGTGATTCAAATTCAAATTTGAAGCTGCTGTTTAGGCCAGCTTGAGCTGCTTGGAATCACACTGTAACAGGCGTATGGCCCAATATTGAATGCTAGCAGTGTCCCAAAAGCTGCAATCTACTGTCTGTAGCTGTTGGTACCTGTCGCAGCATTCGATAGCAGGTTTTAGGTGATTTGCACATGAATTATGCCATTATCTTGATTTATTGGCCAACAAAGCCACTTGTGTTTCCTGTCCATGTTTTTACTTTTTCTCTAGGTTTTCAAGAATCTTTAATCAGCACTTCTTTAGTATAAGCTCTACAAGATGGGAAAAGTTCAAAAGAAAGGTATGCCAAGCACGGAACGATTGATTGGTTTTTCACTCATCGCATGTATACAAAACAGCCGAGAAAAAGAAAAGCGTATCCAAGTATGCTAATGCAGAATATGAACCACAAAATGGTAGGATCATGATTATTGCAAATGCTAGATATTAGACGTATTCAACTTTATCCTGCATGTAGCCAAAGAGCGTATTGAACATGAACTGCATTTACTCAATGTCCGTAAGCAAGCCATTACAAACACCAAGACACCTACAGTACATAAAGTGAAAAAGGCAACTATAAAGCGAGGTGTCAATGCAAAGAAGCAAAAGAAACTGGCTAGAGCTCTCATGATAGCAGATAAAGAAGAAAAGAGAATCGAAGTAGCGCAATCAAAGGCAGAGAAGCGCAAACTTGGAAAGCAACTTTGGGATTAGAAAGCTTTCTTTTTATTTTATTCAACCAGCATTTTATGATCCAAGACCTCTACCCTTTTTGCGAATGATTGCTTCAATCGGGGCAACAATACCTTCACTCTTTGATCCTAATGCTTCACCTTGTTTCCAGCTATCAAATAAAATCTGTTAATATTACTCGACATTGTATAGTGAGTGATTGACTTTACCCCATGGCGGCGAGCATACGATGTCCTACATTGGATTCACCAATGGGAGCAGCATCAAAGGCGACCACTGTGCCATGAGAGGGCCCAGCAGGGAACTGGCTGTCTCCTCGCTTCTCTTTTGGTGTCGATGTACCACTGTTCTTTTTGCTACTGTTGACAAACTTCTTTTTGCCCTTTTGAGGCCCCCCTTTGGATCTGTTTTTACCAATAATACGATTTTGCTCATCCATGTTTGTTTGAATGTCTGACAAGAAACGACTAATGTAGCGTCGATCATTGGGTATATAGGTTGTAGGAGTTTTAGTGACAATGGTACATCTTGTTCCGCCACCACCAGTGCTTTTGGATTTCAGGTTGTAAGCTGCGGCAAGAAAATGAAGCTGTCTTCGGACATTGGTAGCCATAGGCGCGAATTGGAAGCTGCTAATGCTATCGTCTTGCACAAAATCTCGGATACGTCTGTACCATGGATGTTTAGTTTAAGTGAAAAAGAAACCAAGTCTCATGCCACTTACTCGTCAATCTTTGCCATTTGGTTTGTCAGATCTTCATCCTCGACATCCTTGGCTTTTCCTTTGCCGTTCTTTTTCTTTTCTCTCTTGTGCGCTTTGGCTTCCTCCTTTTTCTTCTTTCTATCTTCTTTACGCTGCTGCTTTTCGTACCATCTTCTCATGCCAGGCCGCAATCCCGGTGGGACGTCAGCTAACGCTGCTTTTAATGTTTGTCCAAAGATTTCGGGATCGACCACAGCATTGTCGTCTCGGGTACGATGGCCAACCTTCTTTCTGGTGTCTTCATCAACAGCATACTTTCCTTTTTTGCTAGTAAATTTGGCCTCTTCTTCCTCCATGATGGGAATCTCTCTGGTTGACGGGTGATCCAAAGTTGCATAGTCATACAAGTCGTCATCGTCATCATCTAAATCTACTTCCAGGTTGCCTTCTTGCATGGCAGACCAGGCCAACAGCTCGTTCAGATCTTCTCCGTCCTCCAGCTCAACGTGTTCCATATAGTCTTCCATGATGAGCATGTCGTCTTCCAGAAGCTCGTCTTCCTCTGTGTCATTCAGCTCATCGTCATCTTCGTCTTCAGATGACAGATTCTGAAGAAAGTCCTGTTCATCAGATGATGTGCCTTGATCAATTTCATCGTCAGATGTATCTTGATCTACTTGTGCCCCTTCTTCGTCTTCGCTTGACGAATTGATATGAGCAGCGCTTTCTTCTTGATCTGAAGAGTCAACTTCGTCCAGTTTGTCTTGGCTGTGTATGTCAGACACTGTGGTAGTGAGATCAGCATAGTCGATTGTTTCTACAGCAACGTCGTTTGCTGGACTCTTTCCCTTCAACATGCCCCAAAGCTCCTTCTTAGCGAGTAGCTTCTCATCCACTGCGGCATCCTCCAATGACAAATTTGATATAGATTCTTGCACAATCTGTTGCTCAGATATAGTGGTCTTTTGTTCTACAACAACATCTTCGATTTCTAAAGGACAGTTACTACAATTGCTCATCCTATTCTAGAAACAACCCCAAGTACCTTTAGTCAAGTCGACTGATGAGGATGACTTGGTGAATAGCACCGTTTTCAAGTATTTTGATTTCCCTTTGGCAAATTGCTGATTCGAACTTACTGCGGCATGTTGTTGGCCAGAAGAGGACGCACCTAAACCAGCACGATCCATAGCATCGTCGTAGTGATCATCGTAATTGGAGCCAAAGGAAGGTCTGCTCTCTTTGATAAAGCCAAGATTGTTCTTCTTTTGCTGCTGTCTGCCATTGAGCTCTATCATGTTTCAATGTATCAGCATCTGGTGTATTGAGCAAGACACACTATTTAACAGTTTACTTTTAGCATGAGGTACAAACTGTCTGGCGTCAGTCTCGGAATCATCTTCATCGCTGCTGAATTGTCCGTAGATCCTAAAGTCGTCGTTGAATTCATCCACGTTGGAGCGAGGACGATAAACGTAGCCGATAGCGGATGGCATAAGCTCTCTATTGCGACCTCTGCCACCACCACCAATGTTTATTCTGCCTCTTCCGCGTCCTCTGGCACCTGCTCCACCACGACCTCTGCCTCGTCCGTTTCCTCTTTTTCCACGACCAGGCATAATTAATGTATTTCTAATGAGTGCAAAGGAGAGTTCTTGATAAGAAGGCTGGTTCCGCATTTATATCAAGATACATGCCGTATTATCACCAAGTAAAACAAGTGACATTTTGAAAGCCAGTAGTAACTATCTATCTAAGCAAAGCCGCAGCACCATCCAGTTGATTGGATATCGGCATTGACCTGCAAGAGATGGCTGGCATTACTCAATTACTTGAATGGTGACAATAATCAACATCCATAGCTGCATGAGGCCCTGGCGGTAGTGTCAAGAAGCCAGTCTCTGATATACATTTCATGCGCTCTCGGTGGTGTTTGCTAATTGGCATGTCCTTGACTCGTAGAGTGCACCAAAGCAACTCATAGCAAGGAAGATATCGAAATTTCGTCATTTGCTGTGTTTTAGCATACCATTTGAGTAGGAAAAGCTAATGTAAGTACGACGTCTACTCATTATATGAATCGCTCGCATTGATTTAAACCTGGAGCATCATAGAAGAGTCACATTTACAGTTGCAATTGAGATTATGGAGGTTTTAGCACATTATAAAGCACTTGATATCACGGTGGAGTAATATACGATTGTGTGAGGAGCAGCTGATAATCGTCCAGGAAGTAATTTTTGATTGTGCAAATAGCATGAATGGGATCTATCATTCTATACAACATGAAGAGTACCTGGACTGTACATTTCATCCGGGCCGGGAACCCAACACACAAGTCTCTCCAATTGAGACGATCAATTTCAAACGAAAAAATTTGTTCTCTTTACACTTGACATTATGGCTGAACAAAGCACCAATACCAAAACTGACGGCTCCATTACGACCTATTGTATCGAGCATGCAAAGACTCAGCAATCCAAATGTGCCGCTTGTGGAAAGACTATTCCCCACAAATCTCTCCGTGTAGCCGAGATTTTTAGAAAGAGCAAAAAGGTCAAGAAGGATATGGCAAAGCACACATGGTATCATTTTAAATGCTTCAAAGGTAAATCAACCTACTGCAGTCCTGCAAGTACATGTTCTCATCCATATTGTAGTGCCTGAGCTATTGGTTCGTGTGCCAATTGAACAATTTAGAGGCTATCCTGCTTTGAATGAAAAGGACAAATCCCGTGTACAAAGAGTGATCCAGAGCGGCGTTGGATCATCTTGGGCTGAATTGATGGAAAAGGCCAAGCCTGTCAAGACAGAAGAAGAGTTGGAAGCTGATAAAGAAGAGCAAGCCAAGAAGGACAAGAAGAGAAAGGAGGATGAAGACAGCATGAATATGGACATGACAGCAAACTTGACAGGCACTCAACAAAAGTCCACCAAATCAAAAACCAAAAAGCCAGTAGCATCAACAGAAAAGGCTGCCAAAGAGCAAAAGAACAAGAAGGAATTGAAGGCTAAAACAGACAAGAAAACCAAGGTGACTAAAAACAAGACTACTGCTGTTGCTCCTCAAGTGAAGGAAGTGAAGCTCCCCAAGGAAGATTTGGATGAATTACAAAACTTTGCAAAAGAGTTCATGGCTTTTAAATAAAGGATGTATATATACAAAAAGATTTATTACAAAGTAGTTGACCTATTTACGACGCACAATTTCCCAGCCATCAGCATCAACCAGGGGCTCTTGAGGTACATCATCCATGTCATCGTCTTGATCGTCGTTCTTATCCTATGCATCAACTATTAGACCATCACGTCATGTATGATCCCAAGCTGGTAGCTTACATTGGTATCTTGACTGTCATCTCCCTCATCTTCATCATCTTCATCACTATCATTGCCCTGCTTGACACAGGTAGAGGCAACAAAGGCATTTTGGGTCTTTGCTTTTTCACGAAGACGCTCTACTTCCTCATAGTTGCCATTGATGCATTGATTGAATAGCAGGACCAAATGCTTAGCGACTAAATAGGGCGAGTCGTCCTCGAGAGTAGCATTGAATTCATCCGTCATAATTTGGGCCAAAATGTCTTCTACTTCATCAATATCCAGCTTTTTTCCATCTGCAAATTATATGAATGATGTGTTGAGATGCTATGTCGAGACTGCACACTTACGCTTGCCAAAGTGATCAATGATCACATCAATAAACCACTCTCTCTTCTCTGCTGAATCGACACCTCCCCAGTCCTGCTCTACAGCAAGCTTCAATGCGGTCCAGTTGTGAAAGATGTAAGACACGCCTTCTTCAAAGGCGAGTTTGTTGGGGTGTTGTGCTGCTGGTGCTGTTGCTGCCATAATGTACTATCAAAGACGTATTGGAATTGTCGAAAAATATTTTTCTCTGCCATTTTCATTCTGATCTCGTCCCGGTGACTGGTTTGCATTATCAGGACGCGAAGTGGGATGCGCATCGCGTGCCAGTTCCAATTCCCTTCTTCTTTTTCTTTCAAATACCACATACAAGAATAAAAATAAAAAAATGGAAAAACCTACAGCTCGCATCAACTCTGCCTTGAGAGAAAAGTTTGTTGGACAAACGGTGCGTGTCTCTGGCAAAATGATCTCTGTAAGTCCACCATCTATCAAAGAGAGATAACTGGACTAACACTGCCAATCACGCAGCTTTCTGGTAATACCGCAGTAGTGGAATCAACAGACAACGGCCAAATCTTGGTTCACTTGAATGGAGTAAGTCTTTTTGCATCGCAAGGGTTTTTTGGGCTGTGATGATTGATTATGTGGTTAGGAGAGTCAATGGGGTACAGATTACATTGAAGTCATTGGACAAGTCGAACCAGATTTCACACTGAAAGAATTCAAAACGACTAACCTTGGAAATGATTTTAGTTAGTATTATTTATATAAAAGGAACCATGAGAAAGAGTTCATTAACACACACATCTTTTTAGATCTTGAATTAGCAAATAAGGTGGTCGAATACTCTCAAAAATGCCCTGACATGTTTTTCTAAATCAAATATGTGCCCTGTAAATAAAGTGTCATGATTACTATGATAAGATTTCTGATTATGCAGTTCGAATTTATTTATGTGTGTGATTATATATGCTTTGCTTGTGAAGATGAGATATGCTTAAAGTTCTTTGCCTAATTGCTCTGCTAATTCTCTGCCACGATCTTGTGCTGAGAACACTGCATCTGCCATAAGCTTTCTGATGTTATTGGATTCCATTGAATTGATAGCGGCTTCAGTGGTTCCCTTGGGAGAGGTTACCTTGCGGCGCAGAGTAGCTAGATCGTCCTCTGATGTAAGAGCCATGCGGGCAGCGCCAATACATGTCTGCAGTGTTAATGCCTTGGCATCTTCGGATGATAAACCAGCTTCAATACCAGCGTTTTCTGTGATGAATGTGATTGAGTAAGAATGAAACATAGCCTAAAATGCAATCTTATGGAACACTTACGCATGGCTTCCATAATCAAGAAGAAATAGGCTGGCCCACTGCCACTGATGCCAGTGACGGTATCGATCAGTGATTCGTCTTCTACCCAGGATACCTGCTTGGCTACAGCCTTCATAATATCTTCAGTCATACTTCTTTGATCCTCGTTGACAGCATCAGTAGCGAATAATCCAACAGCACCTTCACCGACCAGTGCAGGAGTATTTGGCATACATCTCACAATAGCAGCAGGATCACTGGTATTCATCCATTTATAGATGTCAGCAGTAGTGATACCGGCAGCAATGGACACAATCAATGTATCAGCTTTTAGCTTGAGATCACTCACCACTGAGCGAAGTACCTGAGGCTTTACAGCTAAAATAACAACATTTGCACCATCAACGATTTCTTGATTGTTATCAGAGCCTATCATTTCAGGGTATTTGGATTGCATGTATTGTCTACGTTGCTCAAAGGGTTCAGAATAGCGCAAATGCTTGCTGGGATGGCCGCTTGACTGCAGACCACAGAGGATAGCTTCGGCCATGTTGCCACCGCCAATGAATGAGATGATTGGCTTTGTGATTTGCTTGCCACTAAGTGTGTTTGCAGCGGATTGGAGTGTAGTAGAGACCATATGAGATGTAATTGTTTGTAATCGATTTAGTGAAGACATTGCTTTATTTTATATCAATTGGAAAAAGAGATGTATTTATGCAGTAAATTTTTTCTGTGTGACTCTATCGAAGAAAGGATGTCCTCACGGGGCTGGATTGTGTAAATGACGCTATTCATCATCTTGTTCTTGTTCTTCCTCATCAGAGCCAATACTGGGTATATCGTAGAGATCATTTTCAGATAAGGCACCGTGTCTAATTTTTTGGCGGTTTTTACAAATACGGTTAACTATATATATCATTTTGCATGACATAAGAAATATGACGTACCTGAGCAATATATCTTCTATCGTATCTATATCAAACCGGGACCCTGCTACATCAATAATTCTCACTAAATTTGCAATCAATACTCCACTTGTGTAAGCTAAAATGGCTGGTGATCCAACTAGATCAAACTCAAGGTCATTGGCTGATACTCGAATAAACTTGGCAAGCCTATATTTCTGTGCTAAATCAAATAAAATTGTGTCCAGCTCTTTGCATTTGGGTAGACTATCATCGAATATATGGATAATCACAGGTATCGTCTTCCACTCATCATCAATCTCATTCGCATAGTCATCTGCATCAATTGTAGTGTATGTTCCAAATAGCTTTTGCTGTTGTCGGATCGAGTGATTTCCTTGCTTCAACCTCTTGAGTTGATTCAATCTCTTTTCTCTGTAGAATTTAAGATCATCGTCGTCCAGCTCATCCTTTTGCTGCTGCTGCTGTAATATTAATAGCTCTTGCTCTTTGGCATCTTGCAAATAAGTGGTAGTTGTGGGTGCTTTGGCCAACATACGTGCATTGTAATCTGCACGTGCTTTGTTTTTCAAGGCTAACTGTATTTGTTGCTGATAATCATGATCTGCTCGCACTCCTTTTGGTCCTGTGTGGGGTCCTGATTGTCTTTCTTCGTGCGGAATAGAGTTTACCTATATAAGGTTGTGTGTGTGGGAGACAATTTGTTAGTCATAGTATAATATGTAATGTATGTAAATCATATGCTGGTAGAAATCTTATTTATTATTCGGGTTACCCTGGGCAACCCATCCAAAAAAAAGGGGGTACATCTCCAATCTTTTTTGTTGCCATGATTACGATCAAACAAAATTTCAGGGGTAACTTGTAGGAGACGCAATGAAGAAAAAGAGAGGTGCAGTGGTGGGTGTGGAGTCGGATGGCTTACCAAAGATTCATCATGATCGTCCTGCTCTGATTCTGATTCTGATTCTGGCTCTATCCTGTGTTTATCGTCGTTTTCTTCTATTGAAGTGTTCTGTAACTGAGCCCACAATGCATCCTCCATTCTACTTTGTTTAATGTGCGGAAAAAAAGGACGTGTTTTCAAGTGAGTAAGAGAAAGAGAGAAAGAAGACTGCTGCCAATAAAAATCTGTCAGTTTTAAATATCTCTCCTTACAATAAACTACTTTTTTCAGAAACCAAGTTGTTTAACTCACATACAATAGCAAACAAAAAAAGGGGGAAGTCTAGTTGATGACTCAAAAGGGAAAATGTTATAGTAATTTGTCTTTGTCTTTTTCTCTCACTCTCTTAACTTTTTAACTACTCAAAATGGGAGCCAACATGTCAAAGGCGTTAAACAGGATATTCGGAACCAAAGAAATGCGTATCCTGATGTTGGGATTAGATGCAGCAGGCAAAACAAGTAAGCGACTTTTATGTGGGATTACATGGTTGAATATGATCTGATATCCTAGAAGCAATTTTGTATAAATTAAAATTAAATCAATCGGTTACTACAATTCCAACTGTGGGGTTCAATGTCGAATCCGTTACTTACAAAAATGTTAAATTCAACGTTTGGGTAAAGTGTAAGTTTAGTTCATGTTCAATATAGCATTGTATTGACATGGTATAAAGGATGTTGGAGGACAAGATAAAATCCGTAATTTATGGAGACACTACTACACTGGTACCCAAGGCTTGATATTTGTCATTGATTCGCAGGACCGTGATCGCATTGAGGAAGCAAAGCAAGAATTGCATCGAATCATATCAGATAGAGAAATGAGAGATTGTTTGCTATTAATATTTGCAAACAAGCAGGATCTTCCAGGAGCGTTTACACCGTCAGAAGTTACTGAAATACTGGGTCTGTCTAAAATGCGCGATAGGCTATGGTATGTTCATCCTTCATGCGCTACTACAGGTGAAGGTTTATTTGAAGGGTTAAATTGGTTGAGCCAAAATGTAAAAGCTGTCATGCTGCATAAATAAAATTCAGAGTTTTGAGAATACAGTGCTGGCAAATATCTTCTTTTCGTAATCCCCATCATCATCTTTCATTTGACGTAAGATCAATTGTTTCATGCCTCTAACCGCGTTGGGAGAAACCCTTTGACCAGTTCTATCATCTATCAAAAAGGGCTTCAAGTATAATAAGCTAGCATTCAAGCATTCTCCGTCTTTTTCTACTATCAAGTCTGCAAGTCCTCCTTGAATGCACTCCTGTGCAGTCAATCGGTAGCCACCTGCCATCCATAAAAGAGCTTTCTTTCTACCCACAAGAGCTACTAATCGTCTTGCACCAGACCATGGGCTCGACACCCCCATTCTTGTCTGTACGAAATGAATAAATGCAGTTTGGCTCATGCATACAAAATCGAAAGCAGTAACCAATTCCGATCCGCCGCCTATAGCACCTCCAGTCACCACAGCCATTGTGATCAATGGCAATCGATAGAGTCTTTCTATAGTGTGTTGCATTAACTCATTCATGGCCATAGACATGTCTGCGGATTTCACATGCTCACGAGCAAAACTAAGATCTATATTTACAATGAGAATTTAAGAAGACTGCATGATATTGATTAATCTACCTAAGCCAGCACAAAATGACGATTGACCTCCTCCCATCACCAAAAGGGCAACAAGATCATTTGTCGAGCTACGCTCCAATTCAGAGACAGCATGATGGAATTCAACCATCATCTTTCCAGATAATGCGTTGTGTCTTTTAGGGTTGTCGATTGTTAAGAGGGCAATTCCTGGTTGGTAGTTAACATCGAGCCTTATAGTACCTTGACCTTTGTTGGCAAGTAGTTCAATTGTTTTATTCATTTTTTTTTTTCTTCAAGAAGAAAAACAATGAAAAAAGTGAGAAAAAAAAAAGAAGGAAGATTGGTGAGAATGTGATACGACTCACGTCAGCTTTAATTACTCAGGTTTGTGTGTTTGTGAATGACTTCTTAATCAAACTCATCCTTTATGCAGTCTTATTTGGTTGTAAAGTATTCACAGTGTTTACTTACATTCGCATCGTTTTAAGGACTCAATTCATTCACTATAAATTTTCTCCTGTACCACATTTTCCTCTTATCAAATCCCTTCTTGGTTCGAAAAGTATACCAACCCTCTTATTTTCCAATACGATAAGCAATGCTGCTTACCTGATTAAATTTATACATTTTTAAACAATATACTTATGATATATCTTGTTTGGTGTCCATAACCTCTTTCACATGCTGGATTTCATGTAGACTCATCGAAATTTTTTTTTCACATATAACTCTGATGACTAAATTGTCAAGATATTGCGATAGGAAGAATCAGCAATTTCTAGCGATTTTGAGCGTATAATAAACAAGTGAAGTTTGGAAGATAATTTTTCTGCATGAAGCCTTTTTAACATTTCCCGCTCTACAATAAACCTACAGCTTCAATAAGATAATTGTTTTTGCAGTAAAATAAGGGTATAAAAAAAAGCTGACAGAGTACTGTTAAAATCCTTCTTTATTCGAAATTAGTATAATTTACAATAAAATGTATACTCTACGTCTCTATTTATATTATTTGGTTCATATCTCTTATCTGGCGGTTGTTTAGTGATTCCATTATTTTGAATATTGATCTGGTGGATCAAGGACGGTATTTCAAAATAGAGCTTGTGGAGCATGCGTTGACAACAGCTTCCATTGTGAGCATGCAACCTTCAAGGTTTATATATGTTACAACACATTACAATATCCTTGGGATGCTATTTTATAGTATGTGTGATTCCTTATTATTCGAGTAGCTTACACTTGCTGTCATCATGCAACTATTATTATTATTATTATATACTTCTTACTTTTGATAGCATGGGTTGAATGACATGGCAATTTTATTTGTGGGTATTTTTATGATGGGAATCTAGTCTGATTCACTTCAAATGTGAAGCAGCACGACGGGAAAATGTGAAAAATGATCCAACTTTGGATGAATATTTCTCCATGATTTACTAAGTGAGTCAATGTTGCATAGTGCTTGACTTTTGTTTCTTGTTTAATTTTCTATACGATGGTATGGTTATTATTAGTATTTTCAAAAATATGTCGGGTAGTGCCCGCTTGAGGCATATCAAAATAGATGACTTTGAGTTATTTCATGAAGGGAACGTCTATTAGGTGTTTTTGACTTTTAGATTATGTTGGGGCTAATGTAGAGCTATCGAATGGTTATTTTCTTGCTCAAATCTGATTAGTATTGGCCGAGATATCACATAAAGTTATGTCCTTGCAAAATTGGCCATCTTTGACCAATTTTGCCTTACCCTCTACAGGTTAAACAATGAGCTGACAATTTTTGGGTCAGACGTTTTTGCTCATTTCTCTACGTAGAGTCAAGCTAGAACATCCAGTAAGAGCTCAAATGATAGGAATTTTTTTGCTTTACAATAATAACAGCTGTTACAAGTAGGTTTATTTTGACAGAGATGGAGATATTATTGAAAAAGCATCAAAATCTGACAAAAAATGTTCTGTCGTTTTGAAACGTCCAGTGTTGATCAAACCAGACAAGATTAGTACCATTCGATGCGCCTTTAAATTATGCACAAGTTTGATATATACTTGAATAACTGTTTGTTATCAAAAATTGCCAAGTTTAGGTCATGACAGATTTCATGATGATGGATGGCCACATTCGAAGCAATAAGGATTTCAACCTCAGTTTGATATCATTTACCCCCCTATTATATCCAGAGCAGTACACTACTTGTGACGTCAAGTTTGCAACTTTTTCTTTCTTTCCCATTCCCCCGTTTTTTATACTACTTTTACTGCTGCTAAATCTATTATTCATCCTGTTATTGAAGGCAATAGCAGGAAGGTCATCAAACTTGCAATTGTTGTTAGTTGCCAGCATACGACGCAGGTGAGTGTATTTAATGTATCGATTGTCCAAGTCTATTATTACTAATTAATTATTCTTTTTCTTTGTTGACTAGAATAGCTACCGTCGACTGCTTCAAAACTAAAGGGAAGAACGCAACAACAGCTGGTGAACACTGCTTCGACTTACGGTATTATTGCCACCACCATCACCGCTTCTCTGAAGTATTATCAATAGCTTTTTCTGAATACGGTATGTACTATTGGTTAATTATTACTTTTCATTGAATCGTAACTAACTGAATTATTATTCTCTCTTATTTTTAGGAAATAACAACCGTGTATATTCTAAACTCCAGCAAGACCTCTGGTGCTATTTCTCGCTGCTTTTTTGACACTACTCCTCTCTGTAGCATGTCATTTGCAATGCTGTTTTTGTCTGGTGGTTTAGTGCTGTCTGCAACAAGTCATTAGTAGCGCTGTTCCTCCCTGGTTTGGTGCTGCTATCTGCAAGTCATTTATAACACTGTTTGTGTTTGGTTTGGTGCTGTCTGCAAGTTATCTCAAGTGGCGTTACTCTCTGGTGGTTTGATGCTGTCTTCTTCTGCAAGTCATCTGTATTGTTAGGTTTCTTGAGTACCGTGGATCAGGTTAGTTTCAATTAATGATGTCTGCTATTCAATAATATTATCTTACTGATTACACCATTATGCTAATAGAATATAGGCATCAAGCACAAGGCGGTGCTCAAAGATATTAGATGTAGAACCTCTGTTGTGAGTTGCTCATCAAGTAAGTATAAATGACGTAGATTGCTGGATACAATAATGCTGACTATTATTGTATTATTTTGATGTAATGTGTAGTAGGCAGCAAGTACAAGGTTACGACGACTAATGGATGATTAATGGATACTGACACTGGGTGCAATCGGAACTGCTGATAGTTGTTCAGGTATGTATATCATATGGCATTGATTGAAGAATACAATAATACTAATTATATCATCATCATCTTGACTATTATGTATAATAGGCAGGCAAATGGGAATGAACACGGACACTACTGGATGCTACAAGAGATCATCAGTCAAGTTATTTTTTTCTGTGAAGGACAACAACCATAGCAATAGTAGTATAGATACAGCCTGTACATTTTTGTTAGCTTCTTTTTCTCCCCCTTTTTTTTCTTGGCTTTCCGCCCCCCCCCCCCTTTTTTTAACTTTCATCTGCATGTAATGTTATTACCCTCACTATTTTTTTTCTTTCTATGTTTCTTTAAAGCATACTTTTTTTTTTTTTTACGTTGAGTGGATGTGCCTATCACTGAAGCTCAACAATAACAAGATTCCGAGGCTAGGATTAGATAGGCTGGTCCAAACTTAATTGTTGTTCTACTTACTTAGCGACAGTTGAGGGTCTTAATAAACATAATTCCTCACGTTAGGGGTGTAGTAAGGCACGCTCTGGCACCTGAGGGGTGGTCTAATTGAAATACTACCTAATTGCATTTTTGGGTAGTACTTCAAATTCCGCCTAACATCGTTGCAGAGGAGAACTATGGCAAAAATTTTCTAGGTTTTTCAGTATATAGAGGTAATAAATAGATATAGCTTTTCTACGTTTTTGGGCTGTTTCATGCGTTGTTTTCATTGTTTGAAGTGATTTGACCACTACAGTATGCGAAAGATCCTGTAAAGTTCTGTAAACGGCATGTAAATTTGAAAGTTTGAAGTTTGACTAAAATCTTGTATGCTTATTGTGTAAAGCAAGTGTGGAATACATCCACTATTATCTGCATTCCGTACACAGTTCATCCAGTTACCGTAGTAGTATTTTGATATGAATTACTATTATGTGCACTTAAGTATTAGACGTACAACAATACAGATTTATACTGTATATACAACATACCGTAGGCTATAGATGGCAGCATTAGCATGGATGTTGGCGCTATAGACTGATGCTTGTAATCCGACATCGAATACGGATGTTTGCCACATTTAGTCAATGCCAAGATCGATGCAATATAAGACGTATGTGTGGAATACATCCACTATGATCTGAATTCCGTACACAGTTCATCCAGTTACCATATTCTGATATAAACTATGATGTACACTAATGAATTGGATGTACGCTACAGATTTATACCATATACAAACATAAGCTATAGATGGCACCATTAGCATGGATGGCGCTATAGACTGATGCTTGTATCCCGACATTGACTACGGATATTTCCCATATTTGGTTAAATGCCAAGATCGATGCAATATAAGATGTATGCATCAGATGTGCACTACTTGAAGATCCACACTATATGACATATGCTTATATCCTTGATACTAGCTACAGATACATTATGTACTACAGACTTGTACTATATATGTTATGCTATATAGACATGCACATAGTGACATGCTATAGACATGCCATATATCTAGATATGTGCTAAGATATATACAGAACAATGATATACACTCAGACACATGCTGCTGATATAGACTAAGAGACTGTACCTATAGGATACATGCTACTAGATCGATATTAGTGATCCTCATACAAAGGACAGATCAGGGTACTTCGGATAAGAGTCTATTCATTCATCCAGATGAGCTAAAGTATGTTTAGTTCACTGAGATTTCTCTTAGCATGAATTGCTAGGTTAATTAATCTGAATTGACTTATATGTCAATCCTTCATAGTAGAACTTTTATCCATTGTTAGAATATATAAGAAGGATCATCTACCTGGCCAGTAGAGATTCTTCAGTCTATTTTACACCTGTCAGTTTGATAATAAAGAGATACCTCTATCAAGTTGACATTCTGTTTTTTATTCTTTTTTTCCGTGAATTTATTTCTATACTAGCTATAAATTCCACAGTATGTCTCAGAAGATGTACACATGAAGATCCACACTACTATACAATACATGCTTATATCCTTGATACTAGTTACAGAAGATACATTATGTACTAGTACTACAGACTTGTACATTATATGTTATGCTATAGACATGCACATAGTGACATGCTATAGACATGCCACATATCTAGATAAGTGCTAAGATGTATACAGAACAATGATATACGCTCAGATATATACTATTAATATAGACTAAGAGACGACTGTACTACCTATAGGATACATGCTACTAGTAGATCGATATTAGTAATCCTCATACGAAGGACAGATCAGGGTACTTCAATTCGGATAAGATTCTATTCATTCATCCAGATGAGCTGAAGTATGTTTAGCCTGCTGAGGTTTCCTTTAGCATAAATAATCTACTAAATATTAATTGATCTGATTTTTTGACTTACATATATGTCAATCCTTAATAGCAGAACTTTTACCCATTTAGGTCATGACATTTTTTAAGATGCAAGTATCATCCTTATTCTAAACAATAGTGATTTCGATTTCAGCGACCTTACACAGAGGAAGCTTCTCATTGTATGATCCTCTTTGAACTCGGGGCATGGCATAACGCACATAATAAGTTGCGAATCTATTGTTATAGAGGGATACTTTACTTGTTAATGAGTGTTTTTTTCAAGACTGGGTGATTGTAGCTTACTTTTTCTTGTTTCGTTTATGCATTCGAAAATGAGGCATGCATCTACTCCCAGCTAAAATGTAGACTCCCCAATGTCCATTATCTCGACAACAAGGCCTTTCTAATACCATGTCCTCTGCTAAAAGTTGCCTCATTTTAATCGTACTACAATAGTTTTAGGTTATCTCATATTGTGTATTATGGGACCTCATATCTGGTCATGGATGTTGGAAATGATTTTCAAATTTTGACTTTTGGACTTTTGGAGGATCAAACATCGAGATTTTAAATATTGATGCTACAGCTTTGAAATTAGCATGTTTATATAACCAATTTTTGTGAGGAATGTGAAAATGAAATTGGATTTTGAATAGAATGAGTTGCTGTTGAGATATGAATGAATTCAAGATTTAATGAATTTTGAGCAGATGCTCCTAGTAAAAGTCATTGGATTGATATATAAATGTTTGTTATATGAGTAGTAAAAGTTGTTTGGGGGTACTCTGATTGACTAGTACGTGCTAGATTTGAGCTTGTAATCGACGATGTGAAGCAGAAATAAGGAAAGATATGTAAAAAGATGTAACTTTGAATGAATATTTCTCTATAATTTACTAAGTGAGTCAATGTTGCGTAGTGCTTGACTTTTGTTTCTTGTTTAATTATCTATACGATGGTATGGTTATTATTAGTATTTTCAAAAATATGTCGGGTAATGCCCGCTTGAGGCATATCAAAACACATGATTTTGAGTTATTTCATGAAGGGAATGTCTATTAGGTGTTTTTAACTTTTTGATTATGTTGGAGCTAATGTAAACCTATCAAATGGTTTTTGTTTTGTTCAAATCCGACAAACCGCTAAAAAGATATTCCCAAAAAACCCTGCTCAGGGAAAATTGTTGATTTCGTCCATTTTTGACTTATGAGGGCAAGGTCCCAAATCCTATCTGAGTTTTTTGGTCAAATGAATTTTGTTCATTTCTCCATGTAGAGTCAAGCTAGAGCCTCGAGTAAGAGCTAAAACGATAGAAAACGTCTTGCGCCACAATAATGACTAGTATTGCAAGCAATGTTTTGTTGATGCAGATCAAGATATTATCGAAAAACCACCAAAATTTGATGAAAACTGTTTTGTCTGTTTGAGACGTCTAGTATTGATCAAATCAGACAAAGTTGATGTCATTCGATGCGCCTTTAAATTCTACACAAGTTTGATATAAACTTGAGCAACTGTTTCGTATTAACTATTGCCAAGTTTAGGTCATGACAGATTTCATGATGGAGGAGGAGGCCTAATTCGAAGCAGTAGGGATTTCAACCTCAGTTTGATATCAGCTACCCTATATCCAGAGTACACTCGTGACGTCAAGTTTGCAGCTTCTCCTTTCTTTCCTATTCCCCCGTTTTTTCTTTTTTCATACCCCCGTTTTTAACACTACTACTTTCACTACTAAACCTATTATTTATCTTGTTATTGAAGGCAATAGCAAAAAGGTCATCATCAAGCCTGACGTTGTTTTTAGTTGCTAGCATATGCAGGTGAGTGTATTTACTGTATCGATTGTCCAAGTCTATTATTAATTAATTATTCTTTTTCTTTGTTGACTGGAATAGCTACCGACGACTGCTTCAAAACTAAAGGGAAGAACGCAACAACAGCTGGTGAACACTGCTTCGACTTACGGTATTATTGCCACCACCACCACCGCTTCTCTGAAGTATTATCAATAGCTTTTTCTGAATACGGTATGTACCATTGGTTAATTATTACTTTTCATTGAATCGTAACTAACTGAATTATTATTCTCTCTTATTTTTAGGAAATAACAACCGTGTATATTCTAAACTCCAGCAAGACCTCTGGTGCTATTTCTCGCTGCTTTTTTGACACTACTCCTCTCTGTAGCATGTCATTTGCAATGCTGTTTTTGTCTGGTGGTTTAGTGCTGTCTGCAACAAGTCATTAGTAGCGCTGTTCCTCCCTGGTTTGGTGCTGCTATCTGCAAGTCATTTATAACACTGTTTGTGTTTGGTTTGGTGCTGTCTGCAAGTTATCTCAAGTGGCGTTACTCTCTGGTGGTTTGGTGCTGTCTTCTTCTGCAAGTCATCTGTATTGCTAGGTTTCTCGAGTTCCGTGGATCAGGTTAGTTTCAATTAATGATGTCTGCTATTCAATAATATTATCTTACTGATTACACCATTATGCTAATAGAATATAGGCATCAAGCACAAGGCGGTGCTCAAAGATATTAGATGTAGAACCTCTGTTGTGAGTTGCTCATCAAGTAAGTATAAATGACGTAGATTGCTGGATACAATAATGCTGACTATTATTGTATTATTTTGATGTAATGTGTAGTAGGCAGCAAGTACAAGGTTACGACGACTAATGGATGATTAATGGATACTGACACTGGGTGCAATCGGAACTGCTGATAGTTGTTCAGGTATGTATATCATATGGCATTGATTGAAGAATACAATAATACTAATTATATCATCATCATCTTGACTATTATGTATAATAGGCAGGCAAATGGGAATGAACACGGACACTACTGGATGCTACAAGAGATCATCAGTCAAGTTATTTTTTTCTGTGAAGGACAACAACCATAGCAATAGTAGTATAGATACAGCCTGTACATTTTTGTTAGCTTCTTTTTCTCCCCCTTTTTTTTCTTGGCTTTCCGCCCCCCCCCCCTTTTTTTAACTTTCATCTGCATGTAATGTTATTACCCTCACTATTTTTTTTCTTTCTATGTTTCTTTAAAGCATACTTTTTTTTTTTTTTACGTTGAGTGGATGTGCCTATCACTGAAGCTCAACAATAACAAGATTCCGAGGCTAGGATTAGATAGGCTGGTCCAAACTTAATTGTTGTTCTACTTACTTAGCGACAGTTGAGGGTCTTAATAAACATAATTCCTCACGTTAGGGGTGTAGTAAGGCACGCTCTGGCACCTGAGGGGTGGTCTAATTGAAATACTACCTAATTGCATTTTTGGGTAGTACTTCAAATTCCGCCTAACATCGTTGCAGAGGAGAACTATGGCAAAAATTTTCTAGGTTTTTCAGTATATAGAGGTAATAAATAGATATAGCTTTTCTACGTTTTTGGGCTGTTTCATGCGTTGTTTTCATTGTTTGAAGTGATTTGACCACTACAGTATGCGAAAGATCCTGTAAAGTTCTGTAAACGGCATGTAAATTTGAAAGTTTGAAGTTTGACTAAAATCTTGTATGCTTATTGTGTAAAGCAAGTGTGGAATACATCCACTATTATCTGCATTCCGTACACAGTTCATCCAGTTACCGTAGTAGTATTTTGATATGAATTACTATTATGTGCACTTAAGTATTAGACGTACAACAATACAGATTTATACTGTATATACAACATACCGTAGGCTATAGATGGCAGCATTAGCATGGATGTTGGCGCTATAGACTGATGCTTGTAATCCGACATCGAATACGGATGTTTGCCACATTTAGTCAATGCCAAGATCGATGCAATATAAGACGTATGTGTGGAATACATCCACTATGATCTGAATTCCGTACACAGTTCATCCAGTTACCATATTCTGATATAAACTATGATGTACACTAATGAATTGGATGTACGCTACAGATTTATACCATATACAAACATAAGCTATAGATGGCACCATTAGCATGGATGGCGCTATAGACTGATGCTTGTATCCCGACATTGACTACGGATATTTCCCATATTTGGTTAAATGCCAAGATCGATGCAATATAAGATGTATGCATCAGATGTGCACTACTTGAAGATCCACACTATATGACATATGCTTATATCCTTGATACTAGCTACAGATACATTATGTACTACAGACTTGTACTATATATGTTATGCTATATAGACATGCACATAGTGACATGCTATAGACATGCCATATATCTAGATATGTGCTAAGATATATACAGAACAATGATATACACTCAGACACATGCTGCTGATATAGACTAAGAGACTGTACCTATAGGATACATGCTACTAGATCGATATTAGTGATCCTCATACAAAGGACAGATCAGGGTACTTCGGATAAGAGTCTATTCATTCATCCAGATGAGCTAAAGTATGTTTAGTTCACTGAGATTTCTCTTAGCATGAATTGCTAGGTTAATTAATCTGAATTGACTTATATGTCAATCCTTCATAGTAGAACTTTTATCCATTGTTAGAATATATAAGAAGGATCATCTACCT
Organism: Mucor circinelloides; assembly: GCA_037974945.1. Taxonomy (NCBI): domain Eukaryota; kingdom Fungi; phylum Mucoromycota; class Mucoromycetes; order Mucorales; family Mucoraceae; genus Mucor; species Mucor circinelloides. The sequence goes on along the minus strand of JBBNAA010000005.1, from coordinate 1,405,176 downwards.
GGCCAGTAGAGATTCTTCAGTCTATTTTACACCTGTCAGTTTGATAATAAAGAGATACCTCTATCAAGTTGACATTCTGTTTTTTATTCTTTTTTTCCGTGAATTTATTTCTATACTAGCTATAAATTCCACAGTATGTCTCAGAAGATGTACACATGAAGATCCACACTACTATACAATACATGCTTATATCCTTGATACTAGTTACAGAAGATACATTATGTACTAGTACTACAGACTTGTACATTATATGTTATGCTATAGACATGCACATAGTGACATGCTATAGACATGCCACATATCTAGATAAGTGCTAAGATGTATACAGAACAATGATATACGCTCAGATATATACTATTAATATAGACTAAGAGACGACTGTACTACCTATAGGATACATGCTACTAGTAGATCGATATTAGTAATCCTCATACGAAGGACAGATCAGGGTACTTCAATTCGGATAAGATTCTATTCATTCATCCAGATGAGCTGAAGTATGTTTAGCCTGCTGAGGTTTCCTTTAGCATAAATAATCTACTAAATATTAATTGATCTGATTTTTTGACTTACATATATGTCAATCCTTAATAGCAGAACTTTTACCCATTTAGGTCATGACATTTTTTAAGATGCAAGTATCATCCTTATTCTAAACAATAGTGATTTCGATTTCAGCGACCTTACACAGAGGAAGCTTCTCATTGTATGATCCTCTTTGAACTCGGGGCATGGCATAACGCACATAATAAGTTGCGAATCTATTGTTATAGAGGGATACTTTACTTGTTAATGAGTGTTTTTTTCAAGACTGGGTGATTGTAGCTTACTTTTTCTTGTTTCGTTTATGCATTCGAAAATGAGGCATGCATCTACTCCCAGCTAAAATGTAGACTCCCCAATGTCCATTATCTCGACAACAAGGCCTTTCTAATACCATGTCCTCTGCTAAAAGTTGCCTCATTTTAATCGTACTACAATAGTTTTAGGTTATCTCATATTGTGTATTATGGGACCTCATATCTGGTCATGGATGTTGGAAATGATTTTCAAATTTTGACTTTTGGACTTTTGGAGGATCAAACATCGAGATTTTAAATATTGATGCTACAGCTTTGAAATTAGCATGTTTATATAACCAATTTTTGTGAGGAATGTGAAAATGAAATTGGATTTTGAATAGAATGAGTTGCTGTTGAGATATGAATGAATTCAAGATTTAATGAATTTTGAGCAGATGCTCCTAGTAAAAGTCATTGGATTGATATATAAATGTTTGTTATATGAGTAGTAAAAGTTGTTTGGGGGTACTCTGATTGACTAGTACGTGCTAGATTTGAGCTTGTAATCGACGATGTGAAGCAGAAATAAGGAAAGATATGTAAAAAGATGTAACTTTGAATGAATATTTCTCTATAATTTACTAAGTGAGTCAATGTTGCGTAGTGCTTGACTTTTGTTTCTTGTTTAATTATCTATACGATGGTATGGTTATTATTAGTATTTTCAAAAATATGTCGGGTAATGCCCGCTTGAGGCATATCAAAACACATGATTTTGAGTTATTTCATGAAGGGAATGTCTATTAGGTGTTTTTAACTTTTTGATTATGTTGGAGCTAATGTAAACCTATCAAATGGTTTTTGTTTTGTTCAAATCCGACAAACCGCTAAAAAGATATTCCCAAAAAACCCTGCTCAGGGAAAATTGTTGATTTCGTCCATTTTTGACTTATGAGGGCAAGGTCCCAAATCCTATCTGAGTTTTTTGGTCAAATGAATTTTGTTCATTTCTCCATGTAGAGTCAAGCTAGAGCCTCGAGTAAGAGCTAAAACGATAGAAAACGTCTTGCGCCACAATAATGACTAGTATTGCAAGCAATGTTTTGTTGATGCAGATCAAGATATTATCGAAAAACCACCAAAATTTGATGAAAACTGTTTTGTCTGTTTGAGACGTCTAGTATTGATCAAATCAGACAAAGTTGATGTCATTCGATGCGCCTTTAAATTCTACACAAGTTTGATATAAACTTGAGCAACTGTTTCGTATTAACTATTGCCAAGTTTAGGTCATGACAGATTTCATGATGGAGGAGGAGGCCTAATTCGAAGCAGTAGGGATTTCAACCTCAGTTTGATATCAGCTACCCTATATCCAGAGTACACTCGTGACGTCAAGTTTGCAGCTTCTCCTTTCTTTCCTATTCCCCCGTTTTTTCTTTTTTCATACCCCCGTTTTTAACACTACTACTTTCACTACTAAACCTATTATTTATCTTGTTATTGAAGGCAATAGCAAAAAGGTCATCATCAAGCCTGACGTTGTTTTTAGTTGCTAGCATATGCAGGTGAGTGTATTTACTGTATCGATTGTCCAAGTCTATTATTAATTAATTATTCTTTTTCTTTGTTGACTGGAATAGCTACCGACGACTGCTTCAAAACTAAAGGGAAGAACGCAACAACAGCTGGTGAACACTGCTTCGACTTACGGTATTATTGCCACCACCACCACCGCTTCTCTGAAGTATTATCAATAGCTTTTTCTGAATACGGTATGTACCATTGGTTAATTATTACTTTTCATTGAATCGTAACTAACTGAATTATTATTCTCTCTTATTTTTAGGAAATAACAACCGTGTATATTCTAAACTCCAGCAAGACCTCTGGTGCTATTTCTCGCTGCTTTTTTGACACTACTCCTCTCTGTAGCATGTCATTTGCAATGCTGTTTTTGTCTGGTGGTTTAGTGCTGTCTGCAACAAGTCATTAGTAGCGCTGTTCCTCCCTGGTTTGGTGCTGCTATCTGCAAGTCATTTATAACACTGTTTGTGTTTGGTTTGGTGCTGTCTGCAAGTTATCTCAAGTGGCGTTACTCTCTGGTGGTTTGGTGCTGTCTTCTTCTGCAAGTCATCTGTATTGCTAGGTTTCTCGAGTTCCGTGGATCAGGTTAGTTTCAATTAATGATGTCTGCTATTCAATAATATTATCTTACTGATTACACCATTATGCTAATAATAGAATATAGGCATCAAGCACAAGGCGGTGCTCAAAGATATTAGATGTAGAACCTCTGTTGTGAGTTGCTCATCAAGTAAGTATAAATGACGTAGATTGCTGGATACAATAATGCTGACTATTATTGTATTATTTTGATGTAATGTGTAGTAGGCAGCAAGTACAAGGTTACGACGACTAATGGATGATTAATGGATACTGACACTGGGTGCAATCGGAACTGCTGATAGTTGTTCAGGTATGTATATCATATGGCATTGATTGAAGAATACAATAATACTAATTATATCATCATCATCTTGACTATTATGTATAATAGGCAGGCAAATGGGAATGAACACGGACACTACTGGATGCTACAAGAGATCATCAGTCAAGTTATTTTTTTCTGTGAAGGACAACAACCATAGCAATAGTAGTATAGATACAGCCTGTACATTTTTGTTAGCTTCTTTTTCTCCCCCTTTTTTTTCTTGGCTTTCCGCCCCCCCCCCCCCTTTTTTTAACTTTCATCTGCATGTAATGTTATTACCCTCACTATTTTTTTTCTTTCTATGTTTCTTTAAAGCATACTTTTTTTTTTTTTTACGTTGAGTGGATGTGCCTATCACTGAAGCTCAACAATAACAAGATTCCGAGGCTAGGATTAGATAGGCTGGTCCAAACTTAATTGTTGTTCTACTTACTTAGCGACAGTTGAGGGTCTTAATAAACATAATTCCTCACGTTAGGGGTGTAGTAAGGCACGCTCTGGCACCTGAGGGGTGGTCTAATTGAAATACTACCTAATTGCATTTTTGGGTAGTACTTCAAATTCCGCCTAACATCGTTGCAGAGGAGAACTATGGCAAAAATTTTCTAGGTTTTTCAGTATATAGAGGTAATAAATAGATATAGCTTTTCTACGTTTTTGGGCTGTTTCATGCGTTGTTTTCATTGTTTGAAGTGATTTGACCACTACAGTATGCGAAAGATCCTGTAAAGTTCTGTAAACGGCATGTAAATTTGAAAGTTTGAAGTTTGACTAAAATCTTGTATGCTTATTGTGTAAAGCAAGTGTGGAATACATCCACTATTATCTGCATTCCGTACACAGTTCATCCAGTTACCATATTCTGATATAAACTATGATTACACTAATGAATTAGATGTAAGCTACAGATTTATACCATATACAAACATAAGCTATAGATGGCACCATTAGCATGTATGGATGGCGCTATAGCTAGACTGATGCTTGTATCCTGACATTGACTACGGATATTTCCCATATTTGGTTAAATGCCAAGATCGATGCAATATAAGATGTATGCATCAGATGTGCACTACTACTTGAAGATCCCCACTATATGACATATGCTTATATCCTTGATACTAGCTACAGATACATTATGTACTACAGACTTGTACAATATATGTTATGCTATATAGACATGCACACAGTGACATGCTATAGACATGCCATATATCCAGATATGTGCTAAGATGTATACAGAACAATGATATACACTCAGACACATGCTACTGATATAGACTAAGAGACTATACCTATAGTAGGATACATGCTACTAGATCGATATTAGTGATCCTCATACAAAGGACAGATCAGGGTACTTCGGATAAGAGTCTATTCATTCATCCAGGTGAGCTAAAGTATGTTTAGTTCACTGAGATTTCTCTTAGCATGAATTGCTAGGTTAATTAATCTGAATTGACTTATATGTCAATCCTTCATAGTAGAACTTTTATCCATTGTTAGAATATATAAGAAGAGTCATCTACCTGGCCAGTAGAGATTCTTCAGTCTAATTTTACACCTGTCAGTTTGATAATAAAGATATACTTTATCAAGTTGTTGACCTTTTGTTTTTTTATTCTTTTTTTTTCCGTGAATTTATACCTACAACTATGTTGCATCCAGCGGGATACTTTAGTTAGAATAACTCAGTTATAATCGGATCACGATACTTCATTTGATGCTAGTAGATCTTTTGATAGAGTCTCAAGATAAGGAACAAGCTACTTAGTTGTTTGAGAACATTCTAAATGGTCTGTGCTGAATAAGAGATTTGGGAAGATTGCGGCATGTTTGAGACAATGCCTGACTCAACCTAAATTCTATATCAGACCATTGTTCCTGATAAAATGCTGTGTTGTAAATATACATGTTTGACACTTGTCAAACATCAGGTCATTAAACAATAAGATAGATTGATTGACTTAGCGATTATGATTTAATATAAAAGGTGTGCTTAATTCAATTAATAATAAATCTTTAGTTTTCGTATCTGGCTTATTTTACAAGTCTTTATTATCTTTTATATTATCGCTACTTATATCTTTTCTCTGGATACAACAAACTAGCTATAAATTCCACAGCATTGTCTCAAACATGCCGTATGTTGTGCCTGAATCGCCACAACTGTCTATATAAGATTAAGGCACTCTTTGATAGGTAATTATTCCAAATATAATGGAATATGCTACTAGGTTACATCTCAGTTGATGGGCAGATTCAGCTGCAAGTGAATAACATTTGTTACTGTCTTGTATTATGACTTATAAATTTAGTATAAATAGCCCTTTAATTTCATTAATAAACTTCAGTATATTTGCGTCTTGTTCAATTACTATACTATCTTTTGCTGTGCTGGTTATTGTATACGCTGGCTGAACAAACCTGATTTATCAGAAATAAATTATTTGTAAAAAGAGTATGAAATTATTCAGGTAAAGAATATCGTTTATTACATTGGAAATAAGAGGGTTTATTGAAACGGCTAGATGAGAATGTTCAAAAAATTGATCGGCTTGATCAATTGGTAATCGTTGTTCAAGGGAAAGATAGGATGTTGATTTATATAACAAGCTATAAATTACAAAGTGAATTAAAGCCATGTTAATAAAGACAATCCTTCTAATTCTCTCTATTGGAATCATCTTTGTCAAACTTACAGCACACTGATACAACCAACGGAGATCAATCAAATGTAAAACGAATATAAAAATTAAGGAAAAGAACTTGTTGTATTTTTTTTATTTCACTTATGATTCAGGCTGATATTTATACTGTTTTTCTACTAATGGAGGGGATAAGAATGTTGTAATTGTCACTGGAATGAATCACTTTGAAGATTCAAGTACTCATAAACATAGGGGGAAGAACGTATTGTATAATCAATAGGAATACTAAGAATATTGTAAGGTTGAAGGCAGAATGTTTGTGTTGTTGTAAATAAAAGATGCATGATTTCTTGATTGTGCTTGAGTGTGATGAATCCAAATTGCGAGGTTATCAATTCCAATGTAACTCGTCCACCAACTTGACCATGACTGCATCAACACCAAGGCACAACACAAATACACACAGACCAACGTTTACATGTCCTACATTGCTGTCATCAACTCTCAGAAATAAGCTTCAATATCCGAGCCAATCATGTCATTATATACTATTATTCGAGCTGAGGGATTTGATGTGAGGATAAGGTGTTGAATGGGAAGATCTGGGTGATAGAAAAATAGATACAATCTATTGTCCTGAATGATTTATCAGAAATAAATTATTTGTAAAAAAGTATAAAATTAATCAGGTAAAGAATATCGTTTATTACATTGAAATATGAGAGGGTTTATATACTATTCGAACTGAGGGATTTGATGTGAGGATAAGGTGTTGAATGGGAAGATCTGGGTGATAGAAAAATAGATACAATCTATTGTCCTGAATGATTTATCAGAAATAAATTATTTGTAAAAAAGTATAAAATTAATCAGGTAAAGAATATCGTTTATTACATTGAAATATGAGAGGGTTTATATACTATTCGAACTGAGGGATTTGATGTGAGGATAAGGTGTTGAATGGGAAGATCTGGGTGATAGAAAAATAGATACAATCTATTGTCCTGAATGATTTATCAGAAATAAATTATTTGTAAAAAAGTATAAAATTAATCAGGTAAAGAATATCGTTTATTACATTGAAATATGAGAGGGTTTATATACTATTCGAACTGAGGGATTTGATGTGAGGATAAGGTGTTGGATGGGAAGATCTGGGTGATAGAACAATAGATTATATCTATTGTGATGAACATACGACTAATGGATCAGTAACTGAATCCAGTTTCACATTGATGTTTTTTATGATCTGATGTGATCTGTGCTTGAACTAATTTGTTTTAGCTTAATTCGACATCCGGTTTAGAAATGATACATCACTGAACATACGATGAGTAAATCAGTGACTGAATCAAGTTTTTTCATGTTGACATTTTATGAACTGATGTGATCTGTGCTTGAACTAAATGTTTTACTACTGTATTTTGAGATCCGGTTTGGAAGTGATACATCATAGTTGACGAATTGGAATATGTTGGTATTGATTTGGTTTTAATTTGGATAAAGAGAAGAACACACACTTATGACAAACATCATTAGTGAGAATGGATACACTGTGATGATCAAGAGTGATTCATTCTTCATTCACACGATGGGAGTGATAAGGGTGTTTCTTTATTTTAGTATTTTAGAGATTGTTTGTATATACATTTAGAAAGGTTTATTATGTGATTCAAATAGCATGAATAATGCTCATGAGCGGTATTTGATGAACTTTTGTATTTTAGCAACATTACTTTGAGGGCGCTAATTCCATTATTTTACATCCGAGACTGAATCAAGTAATGTAATGCTGTTTTTGTGTTAAACGGGGTGTTGACTAATGACTATAATATCTCGGCGATAAAATAGCAAATGTAGTGATCCAAAGTGTATCCTTGAATCAAATATATATGTCAAATAAAATATAGTGTGCTTCTACTAGCTTCAACTTCAGTTCAGGAACAGGAATGTAATTGGCTTTGAGTTCAATGACCGCCGCTGCCACTGCAACTTTTTGAATGGTAAAACGCCGGTAAAACGGGAGTAAAACGAGCGTTTTACCTGCGTTTTACCCCACAGAGTAAAACGTTGGTATATTAATTTGAGTAAAATGATGGATTAGTTGAATATTACTATCCGTTTTTTAATCTATATTACTACTCTAATTATCATTTTTTCCATTTGCTTAAAATCCCAATTTGTAAATACTATTTTCTGTCTAGAAATCGAGCGTATTATAAACTCTATCTTCCACCCTTCTACAGCCTAAAATTTATCCACCGTTTTACACCAGGCTAAAACGGGAGTAATACGCCAGAAAGTTGCAGTGGCGCCACTGCAACTTTTTGAATGGTAAAACGCCGGTAATACGGGAGTAAAACGAGCGTTTTACCCCCCGTTTTACTCAACGTCTAATACGAGCGTTTTACCTGCGTTTTACCCCACAGAGTAAAACGTTGGTATATTAATTTGAGTAAAATGATGGATTAGTTGAATATTACTATCCCTTTTTTAATCTCTATTACTACTCTAATTATCATTTTTTCCATTCGCTTAAAATCCCAATTTGTAAATACTATTTTCTGTCTAGAAATCGAGCGTATTATAAACTCTATCTTCCACTTTTCTACAGCCTAAAATATATCCACCGTTTTACACCAGGCTAAAACGGGAGTAATACGCCAGAAAGTTGCAGTGCGCGCTTTTCTAGAAATTAGCACCAAATAATTGATTTACAATTGAAACAACCTGTCAGGGTTGATACATATTCTGACAGTGATTTAGATCTGCAGGATATTATCCAAAGGCTAAATACAAACAAAAACAAGAAGCGTAGGTTTAAACCAAGAGCGCCAGCTTCCAGGAATATCAAACAGCGATTAACCTGGATAGCTCATAACATTACACAAACTATATTGGATAAAGTAAACCGACAATTGTAACAATAATAAAACCACCTTTTTATCCATCTAACTAAAAGGCTATTTACATATTCCTGCACATATCTTATATACACTATCTCTATTATCTCGATCAGATCTCAGATTGCAAATACTAAATCTACATATTCGCATCTGACAATTGGTAGCAACTTCTGTTATTTTTTTACTTCCTTTTTTTTTTCTATCTGTCGCCTATAGCAGAATAGCAAACAAAAAAAGTTGAACAGCAAGACACGCCGGCTAAGTATTCTTTAAAGGGAAAGATCGAAACACATACATTAGATCTTTGCATTTACTGAATCATAATAGTCAACCCTCCTATATTTTATAGTCGTTCTCGTTTCTATCTTTGAACACTATTATTACTACATTCTATACATCTCGCTCGTGTTGATTTCTATTCCACCAGCTCGGAGAACTCAAATCTGCAATTGAATCGTTTATACATTTGATCAAAAACATTCTACAAATTACAATATTATCAACCTACAACACAAACAACCATTTTAAATATCAAATCAACACTCTCACTTGCTCTTCACCACATTATCGTTAATTTATTCAACATGGATGGTCAACAGAGCAACACACCCCAACAACAACAAGAACAACCTCAAATTCCCCCAAATTACGCCCAATTTATGGAACAAAACCAACACATGCTCACCAACATGATGGCTGCCTTCATTCAGGCACAAAATCAAGCACCTGCTGTCAAATTGCCAACACCACCGACTTACAGTGGAACTCGCAATGCAAGTGAAATTGATGCCTGGATTCGTTTGATTGACAAACAAAAGCTGCACAATGGCTGGAACGAAGAACGCACTTACAATTTTGCTTCTTCTTTATTATCTGGACGCGCTGCCACCATCGTTGCTCATCATGAGGATGCAAACAGTCATTTTACAACACCTACCACATGGATAGAACTCAAGGAAATTTTGATCAGCAATTTTCGCCCCTCAAATGATCAAGATTTAGCCCGTGATGTCCTGGTTACCATTCGACAAACAAACTCAATTCGTGATTATGTGGATCGTTTTATGGATGCTGTCATCCCCATCAAGGATATTAGTGAACGTGAGCAATGTGATCGTTTTATGAGAGGTTTGAAAGACAAGGAATTGATTGCCAAAATTCGTGCCATGCCTATTGAATCACGTACGTTGGAGAAGCTGTTCTCAGATGCTTTGGCGCATGAATTTGCTCATCATCCAGAGATCAGCGCTGGTGTACAGACAAATGCTAGATACAACAATAGCAACAGCGACGTACAGCCTATGGATTTGGATGCCATTATGTATCGCAACAACAGCAACAACAAAGGCAACAACAATATCAACAACGGCAACAATAACAATAGGAACAATAGGAACAATAGGAACAACAACAATCGCGGTCGTAGAGGTCAGGATGTCAATCTTACATGTTTTCACTGCAAGAAAATGGGACACACCACCAAGAATTGTTACACCCGTGCCATTGAAATCATGCATGCTTTTGACAAATTGGATCTGGACACTAGACGCAAACTTTTCAAGAATGTTGGTGTTTTGAACTGTATCCTAGATGTCGAATACACGGAAGAGGAAAACCATGGTTGTGATTGCAGTCAATGTGAAAGTAGTAATAAAGCTAGCAGTGCCTCTTACTCGCTGTCCCTGTGTGATAAAATTGCTGTTGAGAAAAGAAACGCGCAAATGAGTGAATTGAATCAAATCATGTCAACGATGATGGATTCCTCGTCTAGTTCTTTGTCTCCTTTGGTTTCTGTGTCCGTTCCTACTATCTCTAATGATGTGACCATACCTGTACCTGACAACAATAAAGAGAAGGCGAACTCAAGTGATGTAGTAGCTGTGAAATTGAATGCTCGTCGTCCTCTAGAATTGGTTCCTATCATTCAAGACATGGATACTCCTATAACTACTGTCGATCTTACCACCGACTCAGTGTACTTGACAAATCTGTTGAATGCAGCAAACACCTCAACACTACCTTTGTATGGAGCAACCATCAAGCTCAACAAATCTCTGGACGTAGTCAACGTCAAATGCTTGATTGACAATGGTGCTAGTGAAAACTACATATCTGGTAGAATCGCAAGAATGATCGATGGTCGTCGTAGCGTGATCCATGGTAGAGAGGTTGAAACTGCGGGTGGCAATGTATCGCCCATCAATGAGAAGATTGTCTACGATCTAAATTTGCAGGGTCATACAAGTTCCATGTCAGCATTCGTCTTTGATACGAAGTTCGATGTCATTCTTGGTAGAGCCTGGTTGAAAGAACACAAGCCTGTCGCAGACTGGTTCGATGATACATGGACCTTATCTTGTTGTGGCTATGGTAAAACTACTATCTCACCTACTTCGTCGTCTTGTGTGGCCAGTACACCAACTCAACAGTTGCCTGAATTGAACTACCTTGTATCACATCTTCAAGCAGAGAAAATGTTGAAGGAGGACGGCACAAATGCATGTTTCTTGTACATGGTGGATCAAGGAGAAAAGGATGGCATAAACACTGGAATTACTCAAGAGAACATGGTATGGACAGAGCAATTGATGAAGGATTTTCCAACGGTCTTTCAAGACAAGCTACCTGGACTACCACCCAACAGACAAAATTTCTCGCATGTGATTAATATTCCTGAAGGTGTAAATCCCATCAATAGGCCTCCTTTTCGTATGAGTCCAGCTGAACTTGATGAATTACAGCGTCAGTTAACAGAACTGCAATCTCTGGGTCTCATTCGACCATCGTCTTCACCATGGGGTGCTCCTGTACTATTTGTCAAGAAGAAAAACGGTGAAATGAGAATGTGCATCGACTACCGTGCATTAAACAAGGTTACTATCCGCAACTCTACTCCTCTGCCTCGGATTGATGAATGTCTGGATCGGTTACAAGGTGCTTCGTGGTTCACTTGCCTGGATCTCCGTTCTGGCTACCACCAAATTAGGCTCAAAGACTCAGATATTCCTCTCACCGGTTTTAATACTAGATATGGCAAATGGGAGTGGCTTGTGCTGCCTTTCGGACTTTCAAATGCTCCACCCTCTTACCAAACTTGGATGAACGGAGTTTTAAAAGAGTGCATTGACAAGTTTGCCCTGGTTTATTTGGACGACTGTTGTATCTTCAGCAAAACACGAGAAGATCATATCAAGCATGTTCGTCAAGTACTGTCTATATTCGAGAAAGAAGGGCTTATCGTCAATCGGAAAAAGTGTGAATTTGGTAAGCGTGAATTGGAATTTTTGGGTTACAAGGTCTCTGCAAATGGTATTCTGCCATCGTCATCTAAAGTGAAAGCTATTCAAGACTGGCCTAGACCTACTAATGTACAAGAAGTGCGTCAATTTGTTGGATTAGCACAACATTACCGTCGTTTCTGCCCTAATTTCTCGTCAATTGCTGCTCCTCTCACTGAACTGACTCACGGTACGGGTGCTAAAAAGCGTGCTGTCGTCTGGAATGATGAGTGTGAAGCTAGCTTCAAAGCGATTAAGCAAATGCTAACGTCATCTCCTCTACTGAAACTGCCTGACATGAGCAAGCCTTACCGCATTGAAACTGATTCAAGTGATTTTGGAGTAGGTGCAGTGCTCTTACAAGAAGATCCTGACTCTTCGGCCTGGTTACCAATTGCATATGAGTCCAAGAAATTGTCCAAAGCTGAACAAAAATTGCCTGCTCAAGAACGCGAACTGATTGCTATCATCCATGCTTTAAGAACTTGGCGTTGTTTTGTCGATGGTTGTCAAGGTGGCTATACGGTGTACAGTGATCACAAGCCCTTGATCTACTTCAAGTCTCAACTAAATCCAACACCTCGTCTTGTTCGCTGGATTGCAGATTATGAAGCATTTTCGCCAAACATTGAGTACAAAGCTGGAAAGGATAATCAAGTTGCGGATGCTCTATCAAGGAAACCAGATTTACTTGTGGACAATGGAGAGGAAATTCCTTCTTTGGCACCAGAATACTTGTATGCTGCTTGGGATCAGCTGTCTGACACCATCAAAACTGATTGGCCCATCTTATATGTCGACAAGAATTATGAAAAGATGAAATCAGATGTGTTAAGGCGACGCATGGAAAAGGAAGAGGATCAGTTTGTGGTACGCCAAAGGACAGTATATCGACTAATCAAGAACGAGGATGGAACAGTGAAGCAAGTCAAATTTATACCGTTTTCGGATCGTGCTGATCTAGTGTTCAAGTACCATGAGGCTTTTGGTCATGCAGGTATCAAGACTATGCTGAAAATGTTTACTGAAAGATACTGGTGGCCAGGTTTTCGCAAGGATATTCAAGACTGGTTGAAAACTTGTACTGCTTGTCAGCTGAATAGTCGCCGTGATCATGCCCACCAAGATGTCATGCATCCTTTACAAATACCTAAAGCTTTTGATCGTTGGCACTTGGATTTTGTGGGTGAATTTCCTACAACTGGAAATGGAAATAAGTGGTTGTTGACAGCGGTGGATTATCTCACCAATTGGCCTATTGCGAAATCAGTGCCAGTAGCATCTATGGAAGCGGTAGCGGATTTCATCTACGAGGAAATCGTCATGCGATTCGGTTGTCCTTCGGAAATTGTGACGGATCGAGGTGCCAACTTTACCAGTGGTCTTGTAGCAGCTTATACCAAACGTGTTGGAATTAATCACAAGCTGACCTCGGCGTTCCACCCTCGCACCAACTCCAAAGTTGAACGATACAATGGCGTAATCAAACAAATGCTTCGCAAATATGTCAACGGTGCTATTCACCGGTGGGATGATTTTGTCAATGCAGCGTTGTGGGCAAGTCGAATTCGAGTGCACTCCACAACTGGTTTTTCACCCTATTATTTGGTATATGGACGTGAACCTAGGCTGCCTGGAGATGTTTTGAGGCCATATATCACCAAAGAAATGCTGCTGGACAAACGAACTGTAGCTGATTTAACCTCGCGTGAATTGGAATTACTTGGGCAACATCGTGCTGCTGCTGAATTCCGCTTAAAAGCCATGGGTGAAGCTGACAAGAAACGTTGGGATGCTAAGATCAAGCCGACAAATTTTGAAATTGGTGATATGGTTATGCTGACTCATGAAGGCAAGTTTGGCTTGGAACCGCGGTATAAAGGGCCTTACATTGTGACAAAGATATTCCCTGACTTTGGTACATATCAATTGGAAACTATTGCTGGCGAACCACTGCAATCACTAGTACATGTCGACAGACTAAAAGCAGCAAAAGGTGACAAGCCAACGGAACCATGGTATGATCCTACCACTAGTCGTCGCGCGGTTCGTGAAGCTGATCGTCTCCTCATTGAACCAGACACCATTTCTTCTGATTTCTCATCAAAAAATAACACTGTTTCTTCTCTGTCATCTACAACACCTGTTTATGCATCGAATCCAAGTCTAAATCAGCCTCAAGATGATTTTATTGATATGCCTCTGTCAAACAACAGCAAGGTCGCAACCAACAACTTCACTAAATCGCCTACCACTGCCATCACACCTACTACAATTGAACTGCCAATTCAGTCCCCTCAACATCCTTATACAACGTTACAGCAACAATTATCAGACGAGGATTTTTCCTTACATGGGAGCAGTGTAATGGACGAGACAGAAGAAAATGAACGTAGTCTCCAACAAATTCTGGATGGATACGACTTTATGTCGTCCGCTGATAGTGATATCGAAATCATGGATCAACAACCAACCCCATCATCATCATTTTCATCTGTTCAATCATCCTACTTGTCACCTCAATCTACAGTGTCGGAAATAAGTGGTGATGCAGCAATCAATGAAACAGTCAGTGTGGATTCTTCAGATCGTGCACTAGATGAACGTACGCCAGATCCTCCTGTTACTTCTCCTACCAACCCAACTTCTCCTGTTATTCAGGCTTCTCAAGCGCCTGATTCCACTACGATTGTCGATTTTTATCCTATTATTGCTGATACGAATAATCAAGCCCCCATAATGTCGTCTGCTTCTCATCCTGGTCCGCCTCAAAGCGATTTCGTGTTCAAACCTCCTTCCTTACCAAAAATTCTGACACACAATGACACTACGCAACCGGCCAAAATTGTCAAGTTGTCGTCCCAACTACCCACCACTACCACCACCACTAATTCATCAAGTTCAAGTGATGTTCAGGGTCGAACATTTATCTCGAAGGGGGGTGATGTCAGGGTTGATACATATTCTGACAGTGATTTAGATCTGCAGGATATTATCCAAAGGCTAAATACAAACAAAAACAAGAAGCGTAGGTTTAAACCAAGAGCGCCAGCTTCCAGGAATATCAAACAGCGATTAACCTGGATAGCTCATAACATTACACAAACTATATTGGATAAAGTAAACCGACAATTGTAACAATAATAAAACCACCTTTTTATCCATCTAACTA
This sequence comes from Mucor circinelloides, assembly GCA_037974945.1. Classification (NCBI taxonomy): domain Eukaryota; kingdom Fungi; phylum Mucoromycota; class Mucoromycetes; order Mucorales; family Mucoraceae; genus Mucor; species Mucor circinelloides. Next base: position 1,389,893 of record JBBNAA010000005.1, on the reverse strand, counting down.
AAAGGCTATTTACATATTCCTGCACATATCTTATATACACTATCTCTATTATCTCGATCAGCACTACAGCCCTATGGTTACCCTGATATGCCCTGAAACGACCCTGAAATGGCGATATTGTAGGGCGTATCAGGGAAACCCCGAACTGGAGGTTTTAGATACAACCCTCGAACGCCCTCCATAACGGCTGTATAATGGTCCCTGATACGGCTTCTATTATTCCAAGATTAGTGACATCTCAGGGTCCCAAAATTAGCCATTTAATGGCTTCCTTAAACTGCTGCTTAGATGGCCATTTAATCATACCTCAATACGTCCATGGTATGGCCGTCTTGTGCATCACTTAGTGCTCCATGGCAGCTATATTAGGGACTTTCTATTGTACATCCATTGGCTCGATAAACATCTATTTCTTAAATATTGCAAATGATGGCATGCATTCATTGGTCTGCCATGTTCATGACACATCGTTTTTACTTTGCTTATTGGCTTTTAACACATCTTAAATCATGGAAATATGGATCTATTGGGTCATTTAGATTTTTTGATTGTTAAATTGAGGTTTATTATTGGGTAAAATACACTGCCATTACGCAATATTGACATGTATGATACGCTGCTGCAAAATGGCGTGAATCATCATTTCTATGGTGTGAAAAATAGCAGAGAGACAGTGGATAAAAAGTAGCAATGTCGAATAGAATAGATAATATCTTTTGTAAATACTGTAAACGAGGCTAAAGCAGGAAACATGATGATGATCACGAAACATCAAAGCCCAAAGAAACTAAATCAGCAATATTGTGGTGGCAGGAGGAAAAATTACCAACGGTGAAGCGAAAGAAATTCCGTGCTAGCTTATGACATTTGGCATCATGTAATATGGCTTTAATTTATATCTTATATCTATGACAGTAAACGAAAATGAGATGTTGATGATCAGCTTCAATTAATGTAAAGGGGTGTATTTGCAACAACTTACTATTATACACAGCGGATATCATGAGCAGCTTAAAGAAGCCAAACCAGAAGCAGACATGATTAGCAGACTTCTTGTTAACAGATGTATCTCCTGCTGTTTGTGTAAGAAGAATTAATATGAAATGTGCATACCAACAGACATGGAAGTTGAGCAATGAGGACACTTCAGATACCTTTAGCGCGACGATGTGTAGACCAAGATGTGTGATAGCGCGGATACAAGAGCTCATAAAGCATGAACGCACGACGATGAGACATGAGCTTGGCCAACTGGTACTAGGTTCGCAACAATTAGCTTTATTAGAAGAGCACAACATTATTATGGAACCTACTGCTGAAATCATGTCATGAGTTTCATGAGAAAAATCATTTCACAATAGCCTTCTGCGAGCATCCAAAGAAAACATAAACTTATTAATTTGAGCATACATATACATCCGTGTTGTTAACCACAAGCAACCTTCTGTACATACCTTCAAACGTTTTGATGTTTGAACAAAAAAAAAAGAAGAAGGAAAGAAAAAAATAGAAGAAAACGAATCGATAATCTTTTTATTCACAATAAAAACACCCAATTTAGAAATACCAAAACAAAGAAAAAAGTATAAACTGTTTGATGATTGCCAGTTGTTGTCATCTCATTTTAGCTATTATTATCCATTAAGCCTTTTTTTTTTTGTAACTACCATGGATAACTTTAGAAGTAATAGATGCCTTCCAATTGTTGCATCCACCGCCACATCATCCTCCAGTTCCAATGCTGCTCAAGCAGCCAGAAGACAATCCCGTGCTCCTGAATTTATCCACTCACTAATCGCTATTGTACCAGACTATATAGATGGTATGAATGCCTACGTGAAAATGCCCGAACAAATAATTTTCTAATAAAAGGGTAACTAACCAATACAAAAAGAAAGTTTAGAGCAAGCATACTCTACAGTGCTTACCCTTTCTCATGCATTAGAAATGAAGATACACACAGAAAAAAAAAGGTTCTGTGCCTGAATTTTTCAAAGGCTCTAAATTTTTTTCCTACTAGTAAAATTGAGTTTTTTATTTTTTTAATAATTTCTTTTAGTCGTTTTAGGGATCCCTTAAACGTCCTAGAACCACTGCGGGCTGTAGTGCAGATCTCAGATTGCAAATACTAAATCTACATATTCGCATCTGACAAACCATCCACTGGTTCTGTGGCGTAGTTGGTTATCGCGTCGCCTTTACACGGCGAAGGTCTTCGGTTCGAACCCGGACAGAATCATTTTTTACCTCTTGGTTTCGGGTAAATGATTATCCTCTCCTTCTTCCTTGTCGGGTCTCGTCAGTGATGTAGTTTCTAGTAGACTTGTTTAAATGTATATGAAAGAATAAATATTAGGCAAAAACTGTTTTTATCGTTTTGCAACTGACTCAATATTCATACTAATCAAGGCATAACACATAAAGTCAGCGCGCACCTGACATTGGGTATATCAGATTTATGCTTACGCAAGATTAAATTAGAGAAGATAAAAGAACTGGTTTATTACTTCAAAATGGTTTAATATTTTTATATTTGTTGCAATCTTGCAAAGCCTATGTGCGCATAACAGCACCTCTAAAGCTGAGATAAGACGGTTGAAGGTCTAAATTGAAATATCTACAGTTTTATGAGAGAACTTTTCAAGAAATGTCATACAGTAGTATATGAATTTTTTTGGAATGCGGATTATCTTTGTTTTTTTGTAATAAATATGACTAAAATATTACGTTCACAAAGCCAAGGTTTTATTGAAAAGTAACTACCAGCGATGAATATCGTTCTGTCATTGTAGATTTTATTTAAAATATATTACAAAAGCTTGATAATGCTACAGTGGTGATATGGGTATGATTGATTTAAAGTTGAAAGCTTGATGGTAAATAAAATTAAGCGGTTTTTTCAAAGCCACGGACAATGTCTTCAAGAGAGCGACCCTTGGTTTCAGGAACCTTGAAATAAGTAAAGACCAAGGCAAGAGCGGCAACACCAGCAAAGATGGCAAATGAATAGCCCTTGATTCCATCAAAGATGAGAGGGAAGCATTGACCAATCAAGAAGTTCATGGCCCAGTTGACAGCAGTAGCAATGGCACCAACAGCAGATGAAGCATAAACAGGAGTCAATTCAGAGGTCATCATCCAAGGAATGGGTCCAACACCAATGGCAAAGGCAATAACATAACCAAACACAGAGACAATCAGGAGGGCACCAATGTTGTAGACGTAACCAATGATCAAGAGAACAGAGAAGATACAGGCACCAACTTCAGCAATCATGAGCAAAGGACGACGACCCATACGATCAATCAAGATCAAGGAGAGAATGGTGGAAGCAAAGTTGACGACAGTAGTAACAATAGCCATGTACTTTGACATTTCAGCATCAAAGGCCATGTTGAAGATGGTGGTAGAGTAGTACATGACAGCATTCATACCAATCAATTGCTGGGTGACATGAAGAGCAATGACAGTAAGAGCAATACGACGAATAAGAGGATCAGTAAAGATTTGAATCATGTTCATAGGAGAGCGAGCACCTTCGTCTTGAGTAACAATGCCATCTTCGAGTTTGTCATCGATAGAGACATTATCCTTCTTGTCATCAACAGACATGCCATCAGCACCTACAATAGCTTGAGCAGCAGCAGTACCCAATTGGCCTTCAACCATACCATAGAACTCCTTGTCAATATTGGAGTTGGGACGAAGTCTTTGAAGGTTTTCTCTGGCTTCTTCAATGCGGTTGATAGAAACAAGATAACGAGGAGATTCAACACAGCCAGCCATCAAGAAGAATTGAGCAATAGCAGGAATAGCAACAATAGCATAGTTGATTCTCCAGAGAGGAACACTGGCAAGAGGAAGACCGATAACAGAAGCGAGCAAGATACCAATGACAATAGCAAATTGGTTACAGGTACCCATGGTACCACGAGCCTTGATAGTAGAGACCTCGCCTACATAGGTAGGAGTAGAGAGAGAGCCAAGGCCACAAGAGAGACCACAGAAGATACGACCGATAATGAACATGGCAGGATTGACAGCAACACCGATCAACAATGCACCAATAATCCAGCCAATATTGTTAAAGATGATGGTCTTTTTGCGACCAAATTTAGTTTGGATAGCACCACCAAAGAGGCCACCGATTAAGCCACCAACACAGAAGGAGGCAACAGCGAAACCCCAAAGGGCATTGTTCATGGGAAGACAATCAGGGAAAGCCTTACTAGCCACATGAGCAGCACCATTTTCACATGCATGAGTCACTTCACCAGGAACATTAGCAGAGCCAATGACCCAACCGTTACTGAAGGAGCCGAGACAGGAGATGATTACACAGTACACCATATAACCTGGCATTTTGAGTTCAGTAGAATCCATTGTATGACTATAGATTTAATAGGATAAACGTATTGGAATATAAGAGAGAGAAAGAGAAAATGTGTTTTGTTGTAAAATCAAAAAAATGATATTGAATAATGAAAATGAAGAAAAGTGTCAAGTATCGGTTCCTTATATACATGGTCTTCGTTATGCGTTTGTGGTTTTCTAAAATGTGCTAATATTTTCTTATTTTCCATGTGGGTTTAAAAGGCGAACGTACGATGTTCGAAATGTTTCAGAAAACTAATGTTGTATTTCGAGGAAATCATTACTACGAAACTTGTAATTACAAATAAAATGGAATATTGAATGGATTTCTGTTTGCATAGATTGTAGAGTCAGACTTTACAGCAACAACATATATATTAAAACAACATGTAGCTGTCAGAATTCAACACTGTCTATGATTCTGTAACTGGAAACCTTTAAGCTGCTTTCATTGGTTTGGAAGATTCAAAGGATCAGCTCAGAAGAAGGGTGCAATTGATGATTGGCAGGGAGAATATGGGATGTCAATCTAAATCATTCGATCTACCAAATATACTCCACAATTTTTACATAAACGTATAAAGTTTCCATAGAACCTCACGTTTATGAATAGGCTTTCGGTTGCTGTGTACGTTTGGCTTGCATATTAGGACTTATTGTGGACTGACCTTATTTCAAGTAGCAATTACTGACATTTCCTCTATCACTAACTAGTAAACACACTAGATGGCGTATGCATATTTATTTCTAGTATGGATTCGAGGTAGATATCAAACATTAACCTATTGGGAGGCTATTGCCAGCGCCTCCACTGCCACGCCTCGGTGAATTAGAAAGTTAATTATACCAAAACTCGGTTGTTTTTACATAGTTCGATCAAATGAACTTGAACTATTATAATAAAGTCAAAGTAATTTAAATCAGGCAGCTTGTAATATTTAGATAAAAAAAGGTAGCCTGGGATGTTAAGTTGGGTAGTCAGATGACAGTTTGGTTTTGTAGACACTTCAGGAAAAAAAAAAAAATACAGCCAATCTTGTACGGAAAGTAACATTGTGCTCATTAATTCGGCTTTGATCAATATCCAAAACTACTATCGTAAGGCGCTGGCTATTTTACAAAGATATAGCTGGATGATTATTGCCTTGGATCACCGCATAACAACCAATGTGCCCCTCTGTCAGCTTTATCTAAGCAATTACTTGACTTTATTGTAAACAATCGACAATGAGGGTGATCACATCTGCTGTTTCTAGCAAACTAAGACTTTTGATACCGTTTACCATTGCGCTTTACTTGAAGGGATCTGGTTGTTTTGCAGGATATCGACATGAGAAATATCAATGCAGTTCAATATAGTAGATATGATGATACGCTTACTCTACCAAGCAAAACATTTCACAAAGCAGCTGCCTGTGTTTTTGTATTGAATGATCGTGGCACTTGGGGGTAGTGCTAACATTTGGAGTGACGAGGACTGGACAAGGAAACTGCTTTGACCTGTACTAACGGACTGAATGGAGATCTCTTAATGACATTTGTCGTAGCTGTGGCGCAACGAAAGCTTCTTGGGAAAGGTAAGACTTCTCTCTACAATACAATCAATGACTACAAAAGCAAAGATGTGATTCCGGTGTTTCCTAAGAACAGTGTATGGTACGATTTTTGGAGGTATAGTCATCTCATTCAATAAGCAATCAATCATCGCTCTTTATCATTCATATTAGGCTGAACCAGACATCACACAGTAGCATCAATAACGCACATGCATGGCCCATACATGCACAATGTTTTTTAATAAGCGTTAGTTTTGTTAGCATCCATGTCTATTATAGCCGTTATAGTTGCTTGTATAAATATCGACTATCATTGGAGGGCTACTGTATTTGTTTGTTGTCCATGTTGAAAACCCATTATTTGGTTCAAATGGAAAGGTATGTAACTGTTTAACCAATCCATCCAAACCCAGTAGTGCATGGAATGTTTAAATACAAATGTACGCAAGACGCTAGCTCCTTGCTTTGTTCTCTTTGTTATACTACTTTGAAATGGCTGCAAATACCTACATCATACTATCAGCAATAGCTTTGCTCCTTTTGGTTCATCACACCGAAGCCTATTGGACAGTGAGAGAAAAATATGCACCAAGAAAGGATGGCACCTTCTGGGCAGAGCTAACTAAGATTGACTTTAACGGAAAGGACTCGAGCGAGATCAAATGTCGCGTCAACACAAACCCATTTCAAGATAAAAATTCTATAATTTATGGAAAGAAATCAGGTTACCATGGCTGTGATGGTGTTGAAAAAGTGTCTCTTCACGGAAGCAATCGAGTATTGCACTATCTCACTGTGCTGGATTCTGAAGAAGTTCTCAACTGCGCTTTGGCTGAAAAGACAACTGTGTATAAAGAATACATTTGCGGTAATGCTATCCCTGCAGCATTGCCTGTCGGCGAAGTTCCTGCTTCCGGATCTGCAAGTATTGCCTCCAGCACCGTCAAGGGAGGCTTGACTGTGAGCACTACCACCGTTACATACATACCCTCATTTACTAATGGTGTTGCTTGCGTCTCTGGCTACAGAGGAAAGAGAAATGGTGGCGGCACCACCGGTGCTTGCTGCAGTCATAGTGACGATTGTCTTGATACCTGTGTTCAAGGTGTATGTGGAATCACGCCCTGATTTCAAAAATAAATATATCATTCAACCAGTGGTTTTCTATTGTAACTTGTGCCTGAAAGTGATTGCCTGATTCTCAGAAAAGGGCCACTCGAGCTTTGAAATAATCCTTCCAATGAAAAAAGTTCTATACCGTCCAAATATAGGCAACGTATTAGTTTGCTTTACAATGATTCACGACGGCATACATGATGCTCTCAAACGTCAATGCAATGACAGATCATAGACTTGCTGCATTAAATTGTGGTTTTTTGAATTTTCGATTTTTCCAAGATATACATACAGTGGATCTCATGAAACTAAACATCAAAACTAGTAATTTGAAACATCGAAGGAAAACATCGTATCATCGCTCCTTTAAAGATGTCAATGGAAAACAAGAAACTTCTTGGAGAAGTGAAGGTCCACATTTTAGAAAACCACAAACGCATAACGAAGACCATGTATATAAGGAACCGATACTTGACACTTTTCTTCATTTTCATTATTCAATATCATTTTTTTGATTTTACAACAAAACACATTTTCTCTTTCTCTCTCTTATATTCCAATACGTTTATCCTATTAAATCTATAGTCATACAATGGATTCTACTGAACTCAAAATGCCAGGTTATATGGTGTACTGTGTAATCATCTCCTGTCTCGGCTCCTTCAGTAACGGTTGGGTCATTGGCTCTGCTAATGTTCCTGGTGAAGTGACTCATGCATGTGAAAATGGTGCTGCTCATGTGGCTAGTAAGGCTTTCCCTGATTGTCTTCCCATGAACAATGCCCTTTGGGGTTTCGCTGTTGCCTCCTTCTGTGTTGGTGGCTTAATCGGTGGCCTCTTTGGTGGTGCTATCCAAACTAAATTTGGTCGCAAAAAGACCATCATCTTTAACAATATTGGCTGGATTATTGGTGCATTGTTGATCGGTGTTGCTGTCAATCCTGCCATGTTCATTATCGGTCGTATCTTCTGTGGTCTCTCTTGTGGCCTTGGCTCTCTCTCTACTCCTACCTATGTAGGCGAGGTCTCTACTATCAAGGCTCGTGGTACCATGGGTACCTGTAACCAATTTGCTATTGTCATTGGTATCTTGCTCGCTTCTGTTATCGGTCTTCCTCTTGCCAGTGTTCCTCTCTGGAGAATCAACTATGCTATTGTTGCTATTCCTGCTATTGCTCAATTCTTCTTGATGGCTGGCTGTGTTGAATCTCCTCGTTATCTTGTTTCTATCAACCGCATTGAAGAAGCCAGAGAAAACCTTCAAAGACTTCGTCCCAACTCCAATATTGACAAGGAGTTCTATGGTATGGTTGAAGGCCAATTGGGTACTGCTGCTGCTCAAGCTATTGTAGGTGCTGATGGCATGTCTGTTGATGACAAGAAGGATAATGTCTCTATCGATGACAAACTCGAAGATGGCATTGTTACTCAAGACGAAGGTGCTCGCTCTCCTATGAACATGATTCAAATCTTTACTGATCCTCTTATTCGTCGTATTGCTCTTACTGTCATTGCTCTTCATGTCACCCAGCAATTGATTGGTATGAATGCTGTCATGTACTACTCTACCACCATCTTCAACATGGCCTTTGATGCTGAAATGTCAAAGTACATGGCTATTGTTACTACTGTCGTCAACTTTGCTTCCACCATTCTCTCCTTGATCTTGATTGATCGTATGGGTCGTCGTCCTTTGCTCATGATTGCTGAAGTTGGTGCCTGTATCTTCTCTGTTCTCTTGATCATTGGTTACGTCTACAACATTGGTGCCCTCCTGATTGTCTCTGTGTTTGGTTATGTTATTGCCTTTGCCATTGGTGTTGGACCCATTCCTTGGATGATGACCTCTGAATTGACTCCTGTTTATGCTTCATCTGCTGTTGGTGCCATTGCTACTGCTGTCAACTGGGCCATGAACTTCTTGATTGGTCAATGCTTCCCTCTCATCTTTGATGGAATCAAGGGCTATTCATTTGCCATCTTTGCTGGTGTTGCCGCTCTTGCCTTGGTCTTTACTTATTTCAAGGTTCCTGAAACCAAGGGTCGCTCTCTTGAAGACATTGTCCGTGGTTTTGAAAAAACCGCTTAAACATAGACATCATCTGTCATCATACTTGTACTTTTAGCTCTTAAATATATATAAATACCCCTTTATTGAATAAAGCAACAATTTCCATTGAATTGGATTGAATTGAATTGAATAATATACAGTAGCAAGTTTATCTCTTAATGGAGAAAAGAAGGTCTAAAAAGTTGTCTAAAAAGCAATTTGATGCAGACCATTAACTAAAGAGTCGACGACATCTGGTTGCTGATATGATTGCTGTTGGAATCGAGGCTGGAATGATGGTTGTTGATGCTGATGATACTCGAATTGCTGTTGCTGGGGCGGAGAAAGAGGAGGTGATGGGTTGTCAGGCACAATATCCATAGGTTCTGCTGTATTGTTATCGTCTTCCTCCTCGACTTGTACTTCTTCTCGTCTGTTTTTACCAATCAATGTATACGGCCAAATTGCGCATTTGACAACAGAATATGAAGCCATCAACAGCTACAAGAGATGTTAATACAAGTACCTAATATCTCTTTTCAAAGCCAAACAACTCACAATAGTATACACAAAAAGGACAGCAACTTCCATTGTTTGACCTGCATCCAAGGCAATCAATACAAAGAGCACCAGACGTAACAAGATCAACGCTTTTTGTACATTCTAATACAAATTATCAGACACTGAACATAACACCCAACCAGCCAACTTTACCTTGTAAAAGTTGTATCTCTTCAGTTTGTCAGCAGCTTCTCTTATCAACAAATGATGCCAGTTTCTGACAACAAAAGATAGACTTGTGATTAAAGTCAAAATAATCAAATGCTGATAGTTCAAGTCCCAATAACAAAACTCGTCCGTTCTCGAAAACACACATCTTACAGGGTTGAGTAAAGTAGGGCATATTGCAGAGAAATAATCCATCAATTCTTGCAGTATTTCAGGCTTGTAAATTTGTAACATCTTGCTGGACACCTTGAGCTGAACGTCCTGCGGGTGATACACAATGCCTAACCAGATATTAGCAACTTCACTACGCTGATTACCCTGTGGATGATACTCACAAAAAGCACCAAAGAGAATTGTCCATACGTGAACTGCGGCCCAAGCAAATCCTCTCAGTCTGTGTGCATGTTTTGAAGGTCTAATTAGTGTTTGGGGTTTTGTGCTTTCTACAATGGAAGCGGTGAATCGCTGTCTTCTCATGAATTCTCTCTGTTCCTCGTTCAGCTTTGTAATCTTTCTTTGACAATCGTTGCAAAGCGTGTAGCGTTGATGTAAATTGGCTTTGTATTCATCGACGTTATTGTATTTGATCTGGTAGGTAGGGTCCTAGATGTGTGTTCAATTGCAAGCTGTGTCTTTGGCAAGACATGTACTTACTGATTCATCTGGGATATAGTCTGCTAAATAGCGATAAATGATCTCTTGGTTTGCTATGCAATCAGAGCAAAGCGTCTTTGACGAGTTCATATGTATAGTGCTTGGGCTTCTCTCAATGGATGGTACATCTGTAAGAAAGGACAAACTGTCAGTGATCGTGTTTAGTGCCCATCATGTCAACATACGTCTACTGCTGGATGCTTCAAATATAGAAGGATCAAGGATATCGCCGTTCTTTCATGATAAAGATGGTGAATAAACCATGTCTAATAAATTGTTCAGGTCTTACCTTGTCTCTGGTGTTCGTGCTCTCGCACAAGTTGCAGTACCAGTGGCTAACAGTATTTCTGGACCCGGGCAGAAGATATGAATCCTGACAACAGTACCAGCAATTTACCTTTTGCGGCATGGCCCCGAAGCCAAGAGCATTCAATATTCGCTGCGTTATGGATGGTTTCTTGTGTGTGATATATCTACTACTCATATCCAGACGAGCGTAATTGAAAAAAGCAAAAGAAGAAGAACAGGTGTTTGGAGTTGAAATGCTCCCAAATTTCTCAATTGAATCTCAAACGAGACATGGCTGTACTACAGTGGACTATCATGCTTGAACAATGACCGAATTTATTCTTTACAAAGGGGCATTTCCTTCCTTCATCAAATAACGCATCAATTCTGACACCAATTTAACATTGATGCTATTGCCAAGAGTTCGGTATTTTTGTTTGATCGTGCTGGTTTCAGGGAAAGTAAATTCTTGAGGGAAACCCATTAGATTAGACACCTCTCTAGGACTGAAATATCTCAATTTCAAGGTACGTAGCAACTCTAATTGCTTGTCCTCATCCACACCCTTGAATGTCATTGCCTTGGAAAACGTGTCCGCAGTCTAACATGTATAGATGATTTTGAGTTGGGACTCTCTGGACATGACAGTTTGTACTTACATCAACATCTTGGTTCATCTGAAGAATGGAGCCAGTTCCCTGGGCGTAGTGGAAGTATCCTTTAGTGAAGCAACAACTGCGGTGTCCATCAGGCTTCACAATATCAAACACATGACTATTCTTGGCTAATACTTTGTCAGGCACCAAGTACTGCTCGTAGTGGCTACCATGCTCCAAGTATTTTGACAAGGGATCTACTGGGGTGACTGATTCATCGACCAATTTCTCCTCGTCAGTGATTCCGCGTGTATCGATGAATTCAGTAGACATGTGTGTTGACAGTGGAATGTAGCCAATGATTGTACCTGTAACAGGCTTAGCAAATGTCAATGGCTTTAGTTTGGCTAATAAATAGTATCTCATCCTAGAGTTGGGAATACCCAATTGTAGAGGTGTAAGCAGGAATTCCTGAAATGAATAGTCGCAGTGAGTCAGTTTGTCCACAAGCATATCTCTGGAATCAGATTCCTGTGGTGCGATACTGTCAGTTTGGTTGGCAACGAGCTGGCTACAATACGACGATTTACCTCGAATCCCTTGACGTTTTCAACGAGAATGTACTTGGGCTTGTGCTCCATCTCTCCCAACACACTGAGCAAGTGCAAGAAGCTTTTAGCGCGAGCATCTACACTACCTTGCTGGAGACCGATACGAGTGTACGGCTGACAAGGTGGCGACATGGTCCAAATATCGGCAGCAAGATTGTCATAGTGTTTTGCTGAAAGTGTCTCAATCAAATTCTGGCCAACTGTTTTGGGATCAAAGTTGTGTCTGTAGATCTATAATGCATCACTGTTAAAGCTCTTGAACCGCGTGCTCTGCAGTTATAAATTCCTACTTCGTTGGCAACTGTGTTGATATCGAATGCCTTGACAATCTCTACATCCCAATCAGCTAGTTTGGCAGCATAATGCTATATAAGCTGTGCGTGAGAACGTGCTATTCAACATGTGATAGGAAGTCAGCTTTTACCATGCCTCCAATACCAGAGTAAAATTCTAACTGACGCAGTGGTGCCATGATTTTCAAGTGTAGTGTATCAACAAAAGAAGGTATAACTTGTGTCACATAATGACAGGCACATCCTCATATCATGTCATTTGTGTGGCTTTTTCTCTGTGGATCACAAAAACCCCGTACTTTGTACATTTCCTAGTGGCTCGACGAGGCTGATATGAGCTGATGGCGGTCGTACAACATGGAAATAGCGAGCAATGGTAGTGAGCCTTTTGGCTCTTTTGTTTGCATTCTTATTTGCGCTTATAAGTACAGATAGTGGTGAGCATATTATGGAGTGTAACCTAGTCAACGCATTGATCTGATCTTGTCTGACAATAGCTGGTCTGAATCATTTTTCCCACATACTACGCTATTTCGCATGACATGGCGGACTGTTGCTATTTTGATCTAGTCATGATCGCAATCGAGTGGGTGAGCAGAAATTACATGTCAATGCGGATTTTCTTTATTATTTTTCCGCAGGTAACCAAGGACAAGAATGGTTATTTAATAAAAAAATGCCTTTCACAATAGGTTCTATGGCTGAACAACAATGGAACTTTTCAGCGTCTCAATGGCTGGGACTTATGGCGACTGGAGAAGCAGCAGCAGCAGTTTCCTTTGTGGCAAATGGCTGTGTACTGATACTGCATGCATTCATGACTTGGTATCGTCCTGCTGTCGTAAATCGATTGTCATTGCGCATGATTGTTGTATCTGTAATATTCAACATGGTCTACTGCGCCTGTCAACTGGTCACTGATGACATATCCAATCAATCCAAGTCGTGCCGAATCATTGCCTATGTACTAATTGCGTCTGATACCATGGCTTGCATGTGCTTGGCTATGGTGGGCTTGAATTTGGTCATGATCTTTGTCCTCAAGGTATCCAGATCCATCAAGATTGAAATACTGTACTATTTCATTGTGCTGGCATCCGGTGTCATTGTGTGTGTGGTGCCACTCTTCGTTGGCACACCAAAGGGCCCCAAAAACAAGCGAGAAGAAGCATCGTGTTGGTAAGCATCCTCACTGTTATTGCATGATGCTTGTGTAATCCAACCTCTGTTATAATTGACAGGTATCACTATTACTTTAACGGGAGAATCAACAATATCTTCAATTGGGTAAGCGTATAAGAGCACAAGACATTGACTACACATACTCACCCTGCTGTTAGATGTGGTACTATGCCTGGCTGCTCTTTTCCTCCGTATTTGCAGCTTTGTGCGCTGCCATCTCGATTCGATTTGTGGTCAAGAAGCAAGAGAACTTTAACGGTGCACTCGACATGTTTACCAAGAGAAACCAAAAGGATATACATACCATGGCTATAATCAAAAGGTACGCAGCAGACAACACTGACGTATTCCAGAAAATTGCCAGACGATGCATTTGCTATCCTATAGGTAAGCCTTATTGACATATTTAGAAAAACAGCATTTTTCTCCTTCCTCTTTCCATTGACATATACTTTAGTGCCACTGATATCCAAGTCGTGGGGTATTGGCATTGAGATTGCAGCTACTCAAAAGGCCACTGTTCCGTATGCAATCTATGTCATTGATCGTGCCTTTTCCTGCTTATTAGGTACGCCTACTCTTTTGTAATACACACCTTTCTCTGATTTATGTATGACTGAATTTAGGGTTCATGATAAGTTGCATCTATTTCACAGATCCTGCCATCAGAGCAGTGACTAAGGAGTCCATTCACAAACTCAAGCAGCGCTACGTATACGACTATTTCGCCATAAAATATCAGCCAGGGACTGACCACAGCGTCCATGCCAAATCGCAATACCCCAAAATACTCAAGATAGTGCCTTTTATTGACAATATCGATCACACACCAGAGTATATCCAAGAAGTGAGGAATCGATACTTTAGCCAGGACTTGGAGGTACACAGACATGATAACGATGCAGTACACATAAAGAGATCCATGTTGGATCCGCTGGAGCATCACACCATCGACCCAACTCAGTTCCAGTCAAGACCGCCATCACACAAGCCAGAGGTGCCCACAATCACCATCAAAACAGTACGCCGCAATTCAGACTGGGAAGCATCACCAAATGAGCGACGATACAGCGTACTGAATGCGACATCAGTCAATGGCAACACTTACATTCCAAACGAAGAGCCTGCAGACATCTCCACCAACTCTAAGCGTCACTCAAAGTATCTACATTCAACCAAAGGGAAGACCATCCCCATGCACCGCGTAGACAACACGATTGATGTGGGTGTCGCCATGACCCGAAAGGATCAATACAGCCACCAGCACAGATATCTGAAGCACACAGAGAGAGTAGAAACGCTCGTGCCATACAAATCTCCTGCCATGGCCAAGATGATACATTGGATGCTAGTTACTGTATTCAGAGTCAAGGCAGAGAAGGTGCACCATGATTCGGACGACGATGACAGTGATGACGACCTCTTTACAAAGTCTGACACTCGACAAGATGGCCCCAGCAGGATGTTTCGCGATTATACAGATGGCTCAGATCCAGGGTCACCCAAGTTGATGCGTAGAAATGACTCTATCAGCTTTCACCCAGACGTCGAGTTAAAAAGTGTTGTGCCATTATCCAAAATATCACCGCTCTACACACAGCATGGTACCGGCTCAACGCCCTCAGTAAATATAGACGGGTCTCAGCCAGAGGGCTCAGCCAACCTGGCAAGAAAGATGTCCATGCCTGAAATATTTCGTAGGGTAAGCGCTTCCAAATACGCCAAAAGTCTAAAAGAAGGTAAATCGCCCGAGTTTCCACTAAGAAGAGCGTCGTCTATCAATGTGGCCACTTTACAATGGGACCGAGAAAAGAAAAAGCCAATGAAATCAGCCAGTATACAGACATCTCCTTCAGAGCAAGGCATACCAATCAACAAACCAGCGTCCAGTATTGGCCTAAGCAAAATGCTGAATAGAGGGAGATCAATGTCATTCAGCTGGTCTCGATTGACAAACACGAAAGGAAAATACAATGTGCCTGCATCTCCACTCAATACAGAGCCATTGTCAGTTCCATATGCCGACAGTGTTAGCAGTGTAGGTAACAATAGCCATCGCGCTGCTTTTTCTGGCGTGGGTAGCCATACTCGACCAAGCGCTCTAGGCGATGCACATCAAGAACAGGACCACATTTCAATGACTGACAAGAGCGTGGACCAACACAGCAACAATATCGCTGAGCCTGAGCTGTCATACTACCCAAAAGAGTTATCGCCTCGACCGCGTTCTCAGTACAGAAAACCACCTACCGTCTCCAAGATGCTTATTCAAGTTAGAAGAGAATCAACGACATCCATCTTGCCAAACAGCAATGTCCTGTCGCATAGATTGAGCAAGCGAAAGCAAACAAGTCGACGCAGCTCCATCATATCAGACAGCGAGCAATCCCTGTGTTTAAACGAGTTGTTTTATAATGTTACTCCTGCTGACCAGAACGTACTCGAATTGGACAACCTCACGACCAAACACGATTCCATGCAGTCAGAACTGTCTCGATTTGAATCTGACAAGAAATCGCCAGAAATCAAACGCATATCAGACCTGTCCATGGATCAACAGGAAGGATTTGCTCAAGGCTATACAA
Source organism: Mucor circinelloides (assembly GCA_037974945.1). Lineage (NCBI taxonomy): Eukaryota > Fungi > Mucoromycota > Mucoromycetes > Mucorales > Mucoraceae > Mucor > Mucor circinelloides. Next base: position 1,373,859 of record JBBNAA010000005.1, on the reverse strand, counting down.
CCATAGAGTTTATTTCTAACTGGCAAGAAAGCAACATCAATGATGACTTAAGTCGAATTATAGGTATCTCAGAGCCTTGGGATCTAAGACAGCAATTGAAACAGCAATTTGAACTAGCAGATGAAATTGCACACATGTAAAATAAAAATCTATTCGTACAGCTTGATAAAAATACTACTACTACTACTACCACTACTACTACTACAGCACGCTAAAGAAGTGCGTCTTGGGCATTTTGCATGGCTTTGACTGCTCTGTTCTCTGCATGACGAGCTAAATGCAAATCTTTGGCGTCCAATGCTTCTGAAATAGCAGGAAACACCTGGCCAGCGTAACCAGTCCAGAGACCGGGAGCATACACTACATGTTTGTACCATTCGCGATCCTTCATGCCCTCTGGATCAATGAATCCTCGTTCAAATGCAGTGAGTCTTTCATTCATCTTTTCGACACGCTTGGCCCATTTTGCAGACATCTTTTGATCTTCATCACCACCAAACTTTCTGAGCTTCTTTTGGATTGATACAAGGCTCGTCTCAAACGCAGAGGCGGCTTTGATCAAAGAGTTGACAGACTTCTTGAGTGTGGGGAAGGTGTGTGGAGCAGAATGAATGTACAACTGATGCACGTATTTCTGAAGTTCATGCGCATATTCAAGTGGGTGGATGGGAAGAATAAGATCGTCTGCTAAACGAAGCGCTAGTAAACCCCAAATCTTGACCATGGTTTGGTGGTAGTGGAACTGAGGATCACCATACTTCTCCATCCAATGAAATGAGTCATACACACTGTGGTAGACACCATAATCCCCATTAAACGACATGTCGATACTAGCTACACCCAAATGGTCCATGAAGGCAGTAAAATCCGAGCCAGAGCCCAAAACACCTACAGGCGGTTTGGCTGAAGGGATACCGGTTGCATTGTTTCTTTCTCCCCAGGCCTCATATACGGATTTCTTGGTGAGGGGGTCTTGCACCATGCTTGTTACTTCATACAAAAGCTGGTTCAATGAGGGAGAGGCACCTGATTCAAAATAGGGCCCAGCAACAGCGACATCACAATTGACGTAGACTGCTGCTTCTTTTGCCAGCCATTCTTTATGATCTTCCACCCACTCTGTCGAGCCAATCAAGCCATACTCCTCAGCATCCCAAGAAGCAAGGATGATAGTGCGCTTTGGTCTCCAACCCGTTTGCAGCATTTGTCCCAACACACGAGCAATTTCCAACTATACATGTGTTAGCAGCTTGAATCATGTAATGTTGCGTATCCACTTACCAGCGTAGCAGAGCCAGACGATGGATCTACAGCGCCAAATACCCAAGCGTCACGATGATTACCCAAAATAATGGACCTGTGAGGCTCAACAGAACCTTCTATACGACCAATGACATTCCATATGGGCGTCACTTTGTAGTCAACAATGTTCTCCAACTCCACCATGCCTTCGGTAGGCCCACTGAAATAATCCACTTGTTCTAACCCACCAGCCCAATCAAACTCGCCAAACACACCACGGCCTTCGGTTGCCTTGAGCAAAGGCAAAGCATCCTTCCAAGATAAAGGCAAAGAAGGGATTTTGGGCAAGACAACAGCATTTTCCATCTTGATACGAGTAGCGTTTTCAGTTGCAGCATAACCTGGCGTGAGAGGGTCGCCTGGGTAAAAGGGTAAGTACTGGACAGATCCACGCTGAGCAGACGAAGGTGATCTCCAAGGGCCATCTGGATAAGACTCGGGTGGGTTCAAGGTGGTATCCTTATCAATCGGCCCGTCATCGATGGGGTCCGAGTAGATCAGTACACCCACACAACCGTACTGCTCTGCTGCTCTTATTTTCAACCCACGCATGGTAGTTCCGTATCTCACCAGCGCAATGGTGCCATTGACTTGTACACCTTGATCTACCAAGAATTGGAAATCCTCCAAGCGGCCGTAATTAGCATAAATCACAGGACCTTTTGCGGTACCATTCTTTGAGAAACCTAGCGCCTATGGATGAGTTTTTCCAATTTTACCACGATTGTGTATGTGTACATATTACCATGAAATAAAGGGACGATGTCAGGATGCTTGGTAGACTTGTCCTCTTCCACCCGATCTTCCTTGAGTGATGCATTATAACGAAGATATTCAGGACCAGATACGATGGCCAAGCGACGTGAAATGGGATAGTTCAACAAGGGCCAGTATGTCTCGATCTTTGCGTTGGGGATACCAAATTCAGTGAACTTTTCACGCGTCCATTCTGCTTGTCGTTTATCAGATTTTGTGCCAGCAACATGAGGTTCAGATGTGTAGTTTCTTAAATAGCTCTTTAATCTCTTGGCGGATGGCAGATCGAGCATCATTTGCTCGGCTGCTGATAGTTTTCTGGTAGGAAAGCCTATGTTTTTAGTGATGAGATAACATGTTTCAACAGGAAGCATATTCAACCCGACTCACCTCGAGGATTATCTGAAGTGCCTACAGACAGCAAAATTGCCATGGCAACCAGCACAAATATGCCTACAATCACAGTAATCTCGATACCCACTCGCAATGGACTCTTTCTGGGCGCTTCCAATGTCATGCGACGTCTGTTAATCAATGGCGCTTGCTCTGACTCACTGTTTCCCCAATGCTGTATCCACCAATGCTTGAGTTTTGCATAAGGACTAATATTTTTTGGAGAAGGCGCAATTGGGTCTGGTGTGGAATGTTGCGCTGCTGAGCCAGTATCTGATTGTCTATCAGTGTCTTCTCGAGGAATAGCTGAATATCCCTCACTAGATGCCATTTTAGTGAAAAATTGCTTAATGAGGATGATATGAAAAAAGAAGAGAGCGGAAAATTTGGGTTTATATATCCAATCCTTCTTCAAGTGGAACATGCGGTGAAGGGTGACTCGTGTGGTGTGTAGCCTTCTTTCTCGTTTCTGCATTATAGTTTACTTTAATTGGATCATGATCTACTACTGCTTTTAAAGCACTTGTTTATTGTATTTACAATGTGATGTTGAATTAGCCTTCATCCTCAGAAGATATGTCCATGTCATCACTGTCATTACGATTATCCTTTTGTATGAATGTATCGACGTGTGCATCGGAGATGTCTGCAGTAGCTTGTACAGTGGGCTCCATTTCAGGCGGTGGTGGTTCAGCGCCATAGTAAATTTGTTGGTAGTACTGGTACTGGTACTGATTGTAATAGTATTCGTCCCACTCCTGCTGCAGGGTTTTTGTCTGATCAGATGTATGTGATGTCAAAGTGTCCATTGCCCCATTATTTTCCTGTTCACGCTCGTTATTTGAGGAGGTGTAAAGCCCAGGATAGTCGACGGAATAAGTAGGCTCTGATTGTAATGTATCTTGCAATGTCTCATCTTTCGTATGTATCACATATTTGCCATCATACACTTTCAGCATAGGTGTCTCTGTATTTGGTGAATACCTCGTGTTTGAAATGTATCCAGGAGGGTATCCATAGTAGCGCATTCGACTGTAATATGGAGGTTCATCCCCTTCCAATGTCATCCCCAAAGCTTCTTTCAATTGGTGTGATAATCTGCCAGCTTTCATTGTATCTCTCTCCACATGTGTAAATAGTCTCTCTGAATGGCTGTTGATCTTGGTATAGTTTTTTGGTCGTGGACAATGTCGATAATGATGCCCAATTTTGTCGCAGTTGTAACACAGGAGCCTGCCTCAGCAATGTTAATCACATCATGCTTAAAAGCTGTATAGACACTTACCCTTCAATAGAAGGAGGAGTGTCTTTTCCTATAGGTTGTATATCCAACAATTCGTACTCAAAAAACTGCACACTGGAGAGCCCCTGCGACCGATGATGCTCGTCATCAATGTAAAATTTGCCATTATCGTATATTACAGGTTGCACTTGGTGAGGTATTATGCTTGTATCTGCGTTATCAAGGTCTTCTTCTATGAACCCAAACGCATTAGTTTCGTAGAATCTTGCATTTTCCTTGAGTCCTACTCTAGTGAAATCACTGCTCCATCGGAACCGTTGATCCAAATCGCGTGGCACACAATATTCGACGTACTCCACTGGATATGGCTTAAGTTGAGATGTCATGCTGTAGACCAACTTGAGGGACACAAGGCCATCCTTGGGTGCGTTTATAATGTTTAGCAAGAATTTGTTTCCATATAGCAATGGATCTTTGAGTATCTGATATAGCTGATCCAACACTTGTTGCCGTAGCAAATGAGCAGAAGCCATGAATAAAGGAAAAGGTGTTGATTCCAGCAACTCAGCAAACATTTGAGATTCATGTAATCCCTGCACTGGGGCCGGACGAAAATCAAGCTTATTTTTTTTTTCATCAGATCTTGTTCCACAATTAAATCCGTTTGATATTATCTTTTTTCTTTTCCTTATTTGAACTATTTCAACCGAGGAAACAAATTCAAATATTATTCCAAACAGTGAAGCATGTCTGTAAAGGATTTTAGGTGCGATAGTTCTCTAGACTGTGATGAGTTTCCGTTTGGCTGATGTATTGATAGAGATGAAAAGGTGGAGATAAGTGGACTGAACAGCAACCTCACAGCCAGGGAGAGATTGCTGCAATGTAGTGTCAATGTTGATAAGCGGGCCTGGTTGAACACATTTTAACTAATTGTCTGATTAGCAAACAGAACTATCATTGCTGCTTCTTGTGCTGCCTGGATCTCTGTTTTAGCAGGCTTTCCAGTAAGTAGCTGAGTATCACTCACACATCGATGCTAATCCTATACAAGTTTGACTCTATCAAAACTAGAATGCAGACGCACTACTATCCGTCGATTCTATCATGTGTCCGGATCACTTACGCCGAAGAGGGTGCAAGAGGGTTTTTCAGGGGAATGATACCGCCACTCGTCACTGTAAGCATCATCAAATCAGTTTCTTTTTCCATCTATGAGGGCACCAAGAGATCGTTGTTACAAGACAGCGGATACAAGTACGACACATTGCCAGATGTATTGAAGGTGTCGTCGCTTAGTGGTGGTGTCAGTGGTGCGTTCATAGCGCTCTTGAGCTGTCCATTGGAATTAGTCAAGATTCAACGTCAATTAGAGCAAGTCATGCTGAAGAATCAGATAGAGGCTGGTCAAGTGGCAGCAAACCAAGTAGTTGAAGCGTCTTCATGGAAGGCTGTTAAGCAAATTGTACAACGCAAAGGTGTATTTGGCTTATGGAGTGGGGTAACTTGTCACTCGGGTAAATGATGTTTGGGATATCCAATTACAAATCTCTTTTTTATTCATTCACTTTTTTTTCTATCGTGTGTAGCTAGAGATGCTCTAGGCACAGGAATATACTTTGGAGGATACGAGTCCATGAAGCGCATATTATCTAAAGAAGGCTCAACGACAGCTGGGCCATTAACCCATTTCATGTCGGGTGGTTTCTGTGGGATCATGAGTTGGCTAATTGTTTTCCCTGTGGATGCCATCAAGACCAACTTGCAAAAGGATATCATGATGCCAAAACCTAGATACAATGGATTCATGGACTGTGCAATATCACTAGCAAAGAAGAATGGAATCAAGGGTCTCTATAGAGGCCTAAATGTTACATTGCTCCGTGCATTTCCCATTCATTCTCTCAATTTCTTAGTTTACGAGCAGGTCCTCAAATCGATACCTCCATCATCATCATCATAATAGACTTTTTATTTTATTTTACTTATTCATCTAAAATCAACATGTAAATAAACAGCGTGCTGATAAAATATCCATCAAGAGCAGTAAGCATTTCTACTAGACAAGCCGTCTACAAAAACCAAGTATTTTGCAAGAATCAGCCTCATGTCGCTTTTCATATTCGTCTTGTAATGCAACTTGATTTAAGGTATCGCGTATTACTTTCTTCACAAGTATCGACTACTCTTCATTCGATTTCGATCCATATTACTCCCTGAATGTGTATATAATGAAACTGGTATATGATAAATGTGTGTAAAGAACTAGATTGCATATACTACCGCAAAAATGTGTAAATATGTATGCAATTACGCTGTGATATCAAGTATCTTGAACTGCACTGAAGCTTCCATAACTTCATTTGTAACTGTGCTTATAACTCTTCTACGACGCTTCAGATTTACATTAATGGGCACAAGCCATATACAGGTAGGTAGCATACTTACATTATCCCTTATCACTCAATACTACACTAAATCACAGCCAAAATTCGACACATTTGACGAGTGATTTCTCGAGTTAGAAGCCGTTTTAGACCTTCAGAATAGCACCAAACGATTGCTCTTAACTAGCAGTTACTTGCTGATACATTTGCTCAACTTTTTTGGGATTGATGAAACTCACTCAAAAACCATGAGCTACCCCTTTACTCAAACATCAAGAATCAGTTGTTGGCGTTTTTGACACCAAAAACGACAACTTTTACTATGGCGTATATAAGATCAAATTGATTGTAATGATCCAGGGCAACACCTAAAATTATTTTTGTGAGACCTTTATATGCAACATCTCAGCATTTTGGCAATAAACCACTTTTTACATTATTAAGGATTGCTTACGATTTTTAGTTAAAAAGCTCAAAAAGGTTAGCACCATTAGATGCGTCTTCAAAAGCTATGTATAATGTATAAAAAAGTAGGGCGTGATAAACACAGTTTATATAGCTGAATTTGGCAAAAACGACAAAAAACCTTTTTTTTGCGTCATGGATGAGCTCAATTTTGTAATCTTTCTTCACGACGACGCACTGCGAAAAATAATTCAATTCCCGATAGCCACTGCTCACAACCACTGCTGCTGCAATTGATGTTTTCAATACAGTCAGGCTGGGAAATATTGGCCGATTTGGAAAACTAAATGGTGATTATAGAAAATTAATCAATATTTCCCAGTCTGACTGTAGTCGATCCTACACCGATACAATGTCGTGCCAATCATTTATGATACATATTACTGTGTATGAAGATGGTAGTACGATGTAGGCACAGCCTGATGATCGTTATTGACTCAATGTATTGACCAAGATAGTAGCCATTTCCTGATAGTTTTGTTAACGTTATAAAAAAGATTCATGCAAGTATCGCATGCCAAACGTAAAAGGGAAGAAGCAGTGGGCCAGTATTCCTTGGAACAAGAGGCATTCCTTTATCAATTCTTCAATAATTACCAAATAAGGCCTTACTGTAAATCCATTAAATTTAACAGTGAGCATCTTATCCATAGCGTAAAAAGGAGTAATATATAATGGTGTAAAGAGTAGTCAATGATCACCTATTTCATCTTGCTCAAATTCAAACACTTTGTCGGCTGTGGTTTCTATCAAGTAAGAAATAGTTTTCAATTATGCAATGCATTACCCTTTAATATACATTAATACATACAGATTGTAGCTGTAGTATTTCAAAAGTGCTTTCATAATAAACAAGACCTCCTCTCTTCTTCTCTCCTCTCTTTTTTTTTATTTTTTTTATTTTTTTTAATAATAATCATCATCACGGGTTGAAAGCTAAAAATGGGGTTTCAAACTAAAACGATTGTAGCAATAGCTTTACTCTTTTTCTCAACTTTTATCATCATGACCCAAGGAACCGCACAATTTGGTAGAAACCTTCGCTCTCAATTCCTACTGGAGCCTCAATATACTTCATTGAATCATGGTTCATATGGATCTATACCTAGAGCACTATTGCCAGTCTTGGAAGATCTTCGCCTCAAATCCGAAGTTAACCCTGATCGCTGGTTGCGACGTGAAATGTTTCCCGTAATTGAGAGGAACAGAAAGGTGGTAGCAGATCTTGTTCATGTCGACCCTCAAGAGCTGGTTTTTGTATTTAATGCAATGACAGGAATCAATACAGTAGCGAGAAGTCTGCCTTTGGAAGCAGGCGATAAAGTCATCTATGTATGTATCCTATTACAATTAAATGTGAATAACAATACTCAGTTTTATTAGTTTAATACAGCCTATAATTCTGTGGAGAGCACCATCAAGTTCATCAAGAACTCTGAAAAGCTCAAACTCATCCGCATTGACTTGGCATACCCTTTGGACGATAACCAAGTTTTAACCATACTCCAAGAGACGATTGAGCGTGAGAATAGTAGAGGCGATGGTACAATCAAACTTTGCTTTATGGACGCAATATCCTCCGTGCCAGCTGTGCGATTCCCGTTTGAATCAGCTGTTAAGCTAGTTCGTGAACACAACATTCTCAGCTTGGTGGATGGTGCACACGCTATTGGCCAAATTCCCTTGGACTTGCATCAAGTGGACCCTGATTTCTTCATCACAAATTGCCACAAGTGGCTCTATGCTCCCAGAGGATGTGCTATATTGTACGTGCCTTTCAGAAACCAACGTTTGATCCACCCTGCCATTATCAATTCAGCCTATGCAGACCACAGTGACCCAGCAGATAAATCAGTGTCATTCCAAGATGAGTTTGCCTGGCCAGGCACGGCCGATTTCTCAAACTTTATGTGTATTGAAGCTGGTAGGATATATGTTGCATGAACCGCTCAATTTTCTGATTGATTATCTCCATTAGCGGTGGAATTCAGGAAATCATTAGGAGGGGAAGATGCTATTATGGCATACTGTCATGATCTGGCCATCAAGGGAGGGGCGATCGCAGCTGAAATTTTGGGCACCAAGGTGATGGAAAATACAGGCCAAATAGCCATGGTCAATGTCGAGATTCCACTTGGCAATACCGAGCTCTCGGATGCGCAAATCATTGGCATTTTCATCGACAAGTTGTTGTATGAGCATAATTGCATGGCGCCTGTCTATAAGCATAACAATATTTGGTATACTCGTCTAAGTGCCCAAGTCTACAACGATGAGTCCGATTTTGAAACTGTAGCAAAAGCCATCCTAGCTGTCTGTCAAGAGCTGGATAGAGATTAAATAAATTTGCCTTTTTTTTTTTATTATTATTCCTATGATACAACATCTAAATTTTCTATATTATACACAACACTAATCACGACGCATATACCAATCAATGGCTAATGAGAACAAAGCAAAACCACCAGCGCCCAGTGCCATTGCTTGAGGACCTGCTTTAGCAGCCAATAAACCACCTGTGAAAGCACCAGCTGCCACACTATTTGTCAAATCGTTTTTGGCACGATACTACGGCTTAGGGATTAATCAACCCATTACAGTACTCACTCGCCTACAATGTACTTACTGATTCGATGCAGCATTCTGATCCAGAGTAAATCATGCCCACCATACCAAAGTTCTTTGCCATCGATAATGATCTGGTACCCATATCTTTGAATGCATGTTTGATTTGCTGCTTTGTCGTCTGCTTCACCATTTCCTCGTTCATTGTTGGCCCGGCGTATTCAAACGAAGACATAAACAAACCGAATGCTGCACCCATACCAAAGCCTAGGCAACAATGTCAGCTTATGTTCTGCGCTGTAGATAGACTGATGATTTACCTGCTACACCAGACATGGCAGTTTTGACAACACAGGACTCCATTGCAGCTTGCATCATTTTGATTGTTTGCTGTTCTTGAGGAGACATGCCGCTGTTTTGCTGGCTTCCCATACTACCCAAAGGTCTGTTCATGGTATATTTTAATAAAGTGTGTTTGCAAGAAAAAAAAAAAAAAAGGTCTAGGAGAGAGGGTTGGATGGTTTTAAGGATACAGGGGAGGAGTTTCTTTTCATGACCGTTGCGTACTGGCCAATGATATCCACAATGCCAGAATCGAGGATCTGTTGCAGTAGCTTCTTGGCCAGCTGATAACGTGTTCTTGTGTCTTTTTTTCTCTTTCCTCTCTATTAAAATGGATTCTCCAACAAACCCACAAGTGCCACAGTATGCGCCAAACTATCGCAGCAATTTACCTAGTAAGTGTCAAGGACCCTACATACGGTAAAACGATAGGCTCACACATGAAATGCATGGTTAGACCTCAATCTGGACGAAGTAATAGCACTGTTTGTAGAGTGATATGAAATACTGAATTGCTGTCATTAGGAGGTCAAGCTGTTCACAAACAACAAAGAGAGAGACAAATACGACAACATGGCAGACTTGTACTCCATCATCGTTCTGATGGAGCACCTGGAGAAGGCATTTATTCGAGACTCTATAACAGCGGATGAATACACACCTCAGTGCGCCAACCTGATTGCAAAATACAAGACTACCATGAACTTTCTGTCCGATTCAGTCGACAATTTAGAGACATTCATGAACGACTACAAGGTGAGTTCAGCACTTGGTGTTGGAATGGGGGACTCATTCTGCTGATAGTTGTCTTGTCCTGCAGCAGTCAATCGGTTCAAAATTGGAGTACCCGCAACATATGAGCATGCTATTGGAGACAACACAAAGGATGTGGCAAAATCCGCCAAATACATTGCAGAGAGCGTTCTCCACTTTATCACATTGATGGATACACTGCGATTGAACAGATATGCCGTAGATGAGCTGCATCCCATTTTAGCAGACTTGATCCAATCTCTGAACAATGTTCCTGGGCTATCAGCAGACTTTGAGGGCAAACAAAAGGTGCGTCAATGGCTTATCACGCTGCATTCCATGAAGGCCAGCGACGAGATCACAGAAGAGCAGGCCAGACAAATGCTGTTTGAAATGGATCAATCGCATTCAGAGTTTCATAGGCTGCTTAGTGGCGACCATAATAAAGACGGCTCAAGTGCTTGATTGGATATAGACTATGCTTTGCAATGAATCCAGTCTCTTTATTTCGGATGTGTGTGGGGGGATGCATTTCATCATATTGATGATTCAAATCCAGAAATAAAAGGTCTTAAATCGTAAAAATAGAGGGTTTCTCCTCCCTTCTTTCCTTTCACCTACACAAAATGTCAGATACTAGCATCGAGCTAATTAACAAAATCCAAGATGCGTTCATCACAATTGGAGGCAACGAGAGCTTGGATTTACCTCAAATCATCACTGTAGGCGAACAAAGCTCTGGAAAATCATCCGTACTGGAGCACATTGTTCAACGCGATTTCTTGCCTCGAGGCAGTGGCATAGTTACCAGAAGACCACTCGTACTACAGCTTGTTACAATCAGAAATGGCGAACAAGACGACTATGCTGAATTCCTGCATCTGCCAAACCAAAAGATATACGACTTTAACCAAGTGCGACAAGAGATTGTAAATGAGACTGACCGTGTTGCTGGAAACAACAAAGGCATTTCAAGAACACCTATACATCTCAAGATTTACTCGAAAAACGTGCTCAACCTAACGTTGATTGATTTGCCGGGACTCACAAAGGTAAGCTTTGGATTGCATTCTGGTGGACTGTATTGACCCGATGATAGTTTCCAATAGGTATCTCACTGCACTTGATACAGCCAACTGCAACTATCTAACGAATCAATTATTTTTAGGGGATCAACCACATGATGTCGATATCCAAATTAGAAAGTTGGTACTCGATTACATCTCAAAAGTGAATAGGTATTGTAAACAAAATCATTGTGTATCTTGTGGACAGGTTGCCAACATTACTCGTTTGAAGCATTATTTTAGCGGTGACCCCTGCAAACGCTGATTTAGCCAACTCCGATAGTCTTAAGCTTGCTAAACAAGTAGATCCATCAGGAAAGAGAACAATGGGTGTATTGACAAAGTTGGATCTAATGGATACTGGCACAAACGCCTTGGATGTGTTGACAGGCAAATCTTTTCCATTGAAAATGGGGTTTGTTGGTGTCGTGAATCGGAGCCAACAAGATATCATTACCAGCAAATCAATGCAGGATGCTATTCAATCAGAAAGACTGTTCTTTCAAAGTCATCCTGCCTACAGAAGCATTTCGCAGCGATGCGGATCAGTGTATTTGAGCAGGCAGCTACATCAGATTCTAGTGAACCATATTCGAGAGAAACTGCCAGATCTTCGCTCAAAGACAAGTTCACTTATAGGCCAAACACAGCATGAATTATCGCAGTATGGTGATCCCGCCTTTACTGGATCAGTGCATCGTGTAAGTTTTGCATGTAACCTGTCAAACCGAGGCAAAAAAAAAAAAAAAAAAAAAAAAAAGAAAAAAATCTAACTATTTATATCCACTATTAGGGATCTCTCATTTTGAAGTTACTGACCATGTATTCATCTGAATTTGTATCTTCCATTGACGGCACTTCCTCCTCAATTTCAACAAAAGAGCTGTCCGGGGGAGCGCGCATCTACTTTATATTCAACTCAATCTTTGGACACGCACTAGATGGCATTTATCCATGCACCAACTTGACAGACGATGATATTCGCACAGCCATCAGAAACTCCAAGGGACCGCGCTGCTCTTTATTTGTACCTGAAATTGCCTTTGATTTGCTAGTAAGACCTCAGATCAAACTCTTGGAAGCACCTAGTCTACGATGTGTAGATCTAGCATACGAAGAACTGTCAAAGATATGTCATACTTGTGGCAACAAGGAAATCACTCGATTCCCCAAGCTCCACACCAAACTGGTTGAAGTAGTATCAGATTTGCTTCAAGAAAGACTGAGTCCATCGTCCGAATACATCCAAAGCCTTATCGCTGTAGAATGTGCTTATATCAATACAAATCATCCTGATTTTCCAGGCGCATCGGGTGCCATGCTTGAGATGCAAAAGCGACATAAAGAGGAAGAAAAGGCAGAGAAAAAGAGGCATGCTCGTCAGCAAATGATGCTCGGCCCAAATGCAGCAGAGACGCATCATCACAAGTCCTCTCGATCCATGTCAATCACATCCATTTCGTCATCAACTTCCACTTCAACACCACCTAAAGACTCATTTTTGAACCTCTTTTTCGGTAACAGTAGCGGCAACAACAGCAGTAAGCCAACGGGACTATCACAGCTCTTATCAGTAGACGAGAATTTGGAGCAGCACTTTACAAAGAGTATGGACGCTTTGTCCTCAGAACTGGATGGTGATCTCAAGATCAAGACGACAGAAAGAGACGATAAAGAAGTGGAATTGATTCGTAAGTCTACCAACACAACGTACTCTGCAGAGCTAACACATGTACGCACAGGTTACTTGATCACATCGTATTTCAACATTGTTCGTAAATCAATCCAAGATTTGGTTCCCAAAGCGATCATGCATTTATTAGTCAACTTTACCAAAGAAAATGTCCAAAATCGCCTGGTATCTTCTTTGTATCGTGAAGATCTATTCGACGAACTGTTAAAAGAGGATCCTGCTGTGGCTTCAGAAAGAGAGAGATGCAAGGCCATGCTTGATATTTATAAAAACGTGTTTGCTTTGATAAGTGATGCCATGTAAAATATAGAATAGTTTTGTATAATAAAACGTTGACCGTTTCTTAATCCACTTTTTTTCTTGAAATTTCAAAAGCATCAAGTAGTGAAGATGTTTGTCTAGACAAGTATTGTTACTCTTTGCTGATCTTTATGTTGTGCCCTTCTAACCTTTTGGATACAGGCTTAAAACTGTAGTATACAGTCTTGTTGCATGAATGCTATCAAGCTTATCAAATGTTTCTCCGAGATTGCGGATAGTATTGTTCGCCTCTCGCCAAAGAGGGCAGATTAAAAGTGTGCACGATCTGAATGGGGCTATTTGTAGTACAGAACACCCACATTTTTGAAAGCCTGCGTTAAAAAGTTGCTGAAAACAACCATTTACGACTGATATATAAAAAAAAAAAGACAATGTAAATGAGCATATGTATGCTGCTCACCGAAAAAAATGAGTAGATGGCATGGCAGTAGTATGTCCTGAAGATGCTTATCTTTCTAACCACTGTGACATTGTGAACTGCGAAAGCGAGTCGAGACTACGACTATAATGACTGGAATCAATCATAATAATAACATCAAAGTATGATGTCCTTATGACTAGTATCGTATGCCTTCTTTTTTTCCCTGTTTTTACAAGGTTACCAGAATACGAATATATTTGTCTGACAACTTGGGTTCTGGATCTAAAACAAGAAATTTTCCGTGAGATATTCCTAAAACCCCATTTCAAGCTTCTCGATGTTCCTTTTTGGCAAAATACATTTGATAAACTTATTCTATTGCGTAGCGTTGTCTACTTGCTGTTGAGGTGCTGGACTTGCTGTAGCCTTGTTTATCTGATCTAGATCAGAGTACATGCCTGTTGGTCTTGGAGACGGCCGTAAAATGTCCGGTTGGCTGTGTTGATCCGATCGACCGGAGACCGCATGCTTCTAAAACACAGAACCTTATTGTGTGGGACATACTTTACCCTGTCTATTCTATCGAATGTGTCTTTTACAATAGAGACATTGACCCAAAATTTGATTTTTCACAACAGATATCTGCTCAACTACAGAACGTCTGCCTAAAATACATCCATTGTGCCTGCTCTAATAGTAACCACCACTAGCATATGTGGGGCTCTGATGAGTCATGATCTGCCGTAGTTTATTGAACAGCGATATTCATTTTGTATCCAAGGACCAATCCGATTGTCTCCGCCCAAGAATTACCAGATCCAATGTCATGGACATGTAAAACCCATATAAATAGCAAAATGTTCTCGATCTCCTTCTTTTCTGATAGCGTGTTTTCATATCAACATACACTCTTCAAATGAAGCATTCTGCTGATCTGCCTATATCAGAGATCATTGACGAAAACGATGCTACTGTCAATGCAACTACAAATCAAATCTACATATCAAGGAACATCAATGCTCCTGCAGGGGATGCAGTGATAACATGTAAAGACGATGCTGTAGACTCAATGAAAACCACGCACAACAGCAGCAGCGAAAAAAAACAATAAACTCAAGTCTTGGTATCATTTTATCATGGGAGACATCTATGCCTTGGATGATCCCAACCTGTATTCAGAGAGGCGGAAGAATGTCATCATTTTGTTGGTGGCTCTCAGTGGAATCGCTGGGCCTATGTCCTCCATGATGTACATGCCTGGCATTCTGGCTGTCGTTCAAGATCTACATACAACCACATCTGCTGTTAATGGCACAATCTCTGCATTTGTGGTCTTTATGGGCATATCAGTGAGTTTCTATTCATCAGATTTGCGTGCACTGTTATATTGACTCATTGATTTACATAGCCGCTCGTTTGGGCTGCTTTGAGTGATACTTACGGCAGAAAACCAATGTACATTTATAGTGGAATCATCAGTGTGGTGAGCTCTGTTATCGGTGCAAATTCTTCCAATATTGGCATGTTGGTCGTATTTCGCGCTTTACAATCTTTTGGCTCCAATGCTGGTTTAACGTTGGGCGCTGGTGTTATCGCAGATATGATCCCTGTTGAATCTAGAGGCAAAGCGTATGGCGTATTTTACACGTAGGTAACTATAGCCTCATTCTGATAGCATTCACTAACGTAATATACTTGTAGCGGTCCCTTATTAGGTCCTGTCATTGGTAAGTCTACTTTTTCTTGATTTTACTTGATCTATACAGATCATTCAAACCCTTTGTATTTGTAGGCCCTACCATTGGCGGCTTCCTGTGTCAATATTTGGGCTGGAGATCCACTTTTTACTTTACTGCAATCTTGTGCGGTGTTTTGCTCGTTTTCACAGCATTCTTCTTACCAGAGACATTGAGAAAGCAGAGACCGCAAGAAAAGACGATGGATGATAGCTTATCCTCTACCAGCACTACAGTGCATGTCAAATCCAAATCCTCATCTTCTCTCCTGACCACGCTCTATCACAGTTTCCGCCCAATGATCACCATGCTGTACGATCCCAACGTCATTCTTTTAATGCTATTCAACAGTGTCATCTTTGCTAGTCTGTATATCCTGAACCCTACCATCACCCAAACGTTCAAGCAAATCTATGGTTACACTGAGTGGCAGACAGGCCTGTGCTATCTCTCCCTGGGGGCTGGATTTATGATAGGATCCATTGTCAGTGGACGCCATTCTGATTATGTTTTAAAGAAATTAGCCAGAAAGAATGCAGATGGCAAAAAGGTCATTTCTGAAATGCGATTGCAAGCTGCAGTACCATCATTCTTTCTCATGCCTGCAGGTTATTTGATTTATGGCTGGACTACAGAGAAGCAAGTAGGTGTCTATGCTCCTCTTATTGGTTTATTCATTTGTAAGTCGAGTGTGATTTGGCTGTTTACAGTAAATGTTGACTGTTTGCTTGATTCATGTAGATGCAATGGGCCAAATGTGGGCTTTCACGCCTACAAGCGTGTATCTCGTGGACGCTAAACCAGGTAATATTTTAAATTTGAGTTGCAGTAGTTCATTGGCGTATTCACTTTTCTCTGCTCTAGGCTATTCAGCAACTGCAGTTGGTGTAAACAGCTGTGTTCGCTGTATATTCGCTGCCATCACCACTGTATTCTCTAGTGCTGCTGTAGATGGCCTGGGAAACGGCATCATGTTTACCATCTTGGCAGTCATTGGTATTCTAAACGGGGGCTTTATTATTGCTTGTTACTTGAAAGGCACCAAATGGAGAAGATCATTTGAGCAAAAGCATATGCCTGATTTGTACATTTTGAATAACCCTGACTTGGCTGATGTTTCTGAACTGGACAAGAGCAACAAGGTTGAATTTACCAAGCAAAATGAAGGCCAAGAACTCGAAAAGATACACACCCAACACAGCGCATGTATTGCTTGAATCATTTGTACATTTATCGCATTCTCAACATGTAAAGTCCCATTATTACTATTCCACAACTACATCATACTCTTAATTTTAAACACATCAACTGATGCTTTTTGTAAACCCTATAATAAATGCTTAGAGAGCTGCTCTCCACTTGACTGAAATTGCATATCAAGCCAATGGACTGTGCAATACAATGCTGCCATGGCAGATCATTGTGATTTGCATCCCGACGATAGCAACCAAATTTCAGGCACCACCACATAGCAACTAATTTAGCCCATTAGGAGGAGTCGGTGGTAGCCGCTAAACAAACACAGCGTACTACAAACATTGAATGTGAGTGCCCAAGTGGCACATTGATCCTCCACGTGGACAGACCCCCCCCTAAGAAAAAGTGACTTTGTCGTACATTTATACGACTGGATGTGTGGCCCCATCCTAAACCACGAGTGCGCGCGGGGCCATCATTTTAAAAATAAACAAGCGATAAATTTGTGTTTTGGAGTGGGGTTTTGGTGTCCACTATGCAACAAGAACAACAACAACAAAGGAGCCCGTATGAAGTTCTAGGAGTGGGCCGGTTTACGACGCAAAAGGAAATCCGAAAACGATACCTACAGCTTTGTAAGACATATCATCCAGACATTTCAGCGAACAAAAAAGTAGATTTCAGGGAAATCACAGTTGCTTATGAGATGCTAGCAAACAATAAACATCAGCAAGCATTAGAAATCAAAAACTACAATTACAATCACAAGCCAATCAACACAAATCTGTGGACAAAGAGAAGTTACATTTTTGGATTTGCATTGGTTGCCTTAACATTTGCTTATGCATACGAAGGCAGGCCATCTCCCAAAGTCTTGCTGCCTCATGAAAAGAAGAAATTGGCAGCAGCAGCAGCAGCAGCAGCAGCGGCCCATCCTTCACAACCCAACACTACAGCATCAGAGGAGGAACAAGTGAAAATCAATGATGTAACCCCGTGGCAAGCAGCCGGAACCAGTTTTCGTGAATGGCGAAAAGGGTAAAAATGGGTTCACAATAGGCTTACCACATTTTCTTCTCTTTCTCTCTCTCTTTCCTCACTTTTTTTTTTTCTTTTTTTTTTTGCTGAATACCCCCCCCTTCTAGTCTCTGTCCTACCCCTTTTTTTTTTACCTCCTTTTCTGCTTTATTGCACTATTAATAAATGCCAAGTACGACCCTTATGTTGCCTTCAAAACCTATCACTATTCCAGGACAACCGCTGGAGAATGAAATGTCTTATCGAGAAATTATCAAACAATTAGCACAAACTACAGCAAAACCTTATGGAGATATACCCCCTATGATGAAATCAAAAAAGAAAAAGAAACCTAAAAAAGACAAAGAGAACTCGCCCACGTCAAAGTCAACATCTACTGCTTCATCAGAGAGAGCCAAGCCTATGAGAAGGATGTCGCATGTGGAGGATTGGATTGTTGTCGACAGTAAAGAATCCTTACCCGATGAGGAAGAACTGGTATGTCGAGTTTGTAGTTTCTTTTTTAGTGTGATGGGAAAAATTAAGCTTTACATGATTACAGGTACAATCACCATTCAGGAATTTTCTATCTGGAGACTTTTTCACAGAGGTTTTGCCACTGCACATGCCACCACCTTCTTTGAGCGAGCGATTTGGGTTAGAAGAAGAGCAAGGCGAAGGCCGAAAATTACATGATGATGCTCAATTATCGTTAGAGTTAATACAAGAGTACGATGGCGCGAGCGATGATGATGATGAGCAAGTGTTAGGCACTAGCTGGAAGTCGTCAAGCTCTGCAATACACAAAGATCTGTTACGTCGACACTCGATATCCTCATTTACTTCATCTACTACTACAGCATCGTATGCAGTATCCTCATCCCCACCACACCTGTCAAATACGGATCATGAATTATGGAAAGAAACACTAGCTAAATTAAAAAGATCTTTATTTGTATCACCTCCAACACCACCACCACCTGTACCCACACCAACCTCCACTAAGAAAAAAAGAGCCACTAGCAAATTAATCCCTATGCCTATACCACCCAGAAAGATATCTCAGAAGAGAAGATCAGAAGCAACTACACAACCGAGATTTAATCCAGATACCAATACATATACAAGAGATACGAGATCAAATCCAGATCATTTGAGAATGATTTCTGCTGAATTGAATATGATGAGAGGACGAAAATTACTGAGTCCATTGAAACCAAGAGGATTTTTGCCTAGAAGGAAGGATGCTTTTGTGCGCGGCTCAAAGCGCAATAGATCACATTTGATGCAAGAAATTTTGATTGAAGAATAAATCTATCGATTTTTTTTTCCGGTAATTGTTTTTTTTTATGGGGTAGAGAACGACTCGACCAATGGCTATGAAGGATGTACTTTATATGTCTGATTTTAGCATAAATCACTCAATTTAGAATCAAGTACCAATACAGGATCGTTTAGCTACGTTACAATTTTCATGTACAATATCGCTTTATGATTGAGTAATCGACAAGACACCAATGATTATCAGCATTATTTTTAGATTTATTATTTACTGTATCCAGAGATTTCATGTTAACTTGTATGCACGTTTAAGCTCTTGACAGCGTGAAGCTGGATTTTATGCACCATCGCAGCCTGGAATGAATAGCGTTAGAGCGAAGGTTGTCAGACGATTTGTTTCCTCCATACCTCTGCTCTGTAAAAACGTGTGTATAATTACTAGGTCATCGTTGTCAAGCTTTTTAAAGCTATTACTATTTGCGCAGTTGCTTACTTTAAGCACAGTTATCAGCTACTCTTCATACGATTATATATTACTTCCAGCACAGTTCTCTGCAATCCATATTACCAACTATTACTTTTCACGCAACTAGCCATTATTTGGGCACACCTTCTAATCAATGATTAGTCAATAGCCTGAGAAGATCTTCTCTATAAGGTTGACGGAAGCCTGACAACCATCTGGGAACAGCTGCAATCTTGGGCAATGTATGAAGCCAATAATGAGCATCGAGTAGTGCTGACAGCGCCCTGATACTTTTATATACAGTGGAGCTTATATATAAATGGCACTACATAGCATCGACGTAGGATCAACTACTGAGAACATCGATTGCCTCCATTATTCGACCATTTTGCTAGCCTAAAAGCAGCTGTATAGCAGCGAGCAGCGATTATCGGGGGTTAAATGTTTGGCACTACTACTAGTAGTGCAAGTTTCTATTCAATGTTGAGTTGTTTTGTTGACCAAAAAAAAAGGTTTTTTGTGGTTTTTGCCAAATTCAGCTATATAAGCCATATTCATCACGCCCTACTTTTTTATACATTATACATAGCTTTTGAAGATGCATCTAATGGTGCTAACTTTTTTGAGCTTTTTAACTAAAAATCGTAAGCAATCCTTAATAATGTAAAAAGTGGTTTATTGCCAAAATGCTGAGATGTTGCATATAAAGGTCTCACAAAAATAATTTTAGGTGTTGCCCTGGATCATTACAATCAATTTGATCTTATATACGCCATAGTAAAAGTTGTCGTTTTTGGTGTCAAAAATGCCAACAACTGATTCTTGATGTTTGAGTAAAGGGGTAGCTCATGGTTTTTGAGTGAGTTTCATCGATCCCAAAAAAGTTGAGCAAATGTATCAGCAAGTAACTGCTAATCAAGAGCAATTATTCTGTGCTATTCATAAGGTCCGAAACAGCTTCTATCTGGAGAAATTACTCGTCAAATGTGTCGAATTTTGGCTGTGATTTAGTGTAGTATTGAGTGATAAGGGATACTGTAAGTATGCTACCTACCTGTATATGGCTTGTGCCCATTAATGTAAATCTGAAGCATTGTAGAAGAGTCATAGCCGTAGTTAAAATTATAGCTATGGATGTTTTAGCGTAGTTTTTGGTGTTTGATTTGACGGTGTAATTGCATATTTGCACATTTCGATTGAGGTGTAGCTCTTGATATATAGCAGTCAGAATTACGTACGTATTACTGCGATAGTGTATATAACCTAAGCATAGCAAAACTCTACACGCATTCATCATATATTAGGTTCGTTATATACACATTCAGTGAATATCATATAATTATGTGTGCAGGAAGTAATTTTGGATTGTGTAAATAGCTACACCTCTTTTAATATTTTTTTTTCTAGGCGATTGCTGGATTTATAGCAAGAGAGCCTTATAATATATCCATCCCTGACTGCTCCTATGCTTGAAATAGGTATTGAACAAACCAAACCAAAAGAGTCCATCGTGATTCATATTCTTTTGATCATAGACACATAAAACCCAATATCAGGCACAAACTGGTTGGAGTTTCAATTACACATGCTTTGACATTCATGAATGACCATCAACGTATTTTCACCATTTTGACATTTTGATCTTCAAGGATGAAAATAGGCAATAGTCTCTCAGGTTGGTCAGTAAGCTATGATAGCGTAGATATGCTTCTCTTTAGTGGGATCATAAGTAGATCATAAGCTACACACGGCATTATGATCATAAATACTGGTGACTGTGCAAGTGACCGTCTGAAGCAATGTATCCACACCATTTTGAAGGGAAGGGGCCTGTCTAAAAAACAGTGAAAAAAAAAAAAATCGAGTGGGGGGTGAACATTGGAAAGTGAGAGGGGACAAGACTAGAAGCATCTCTTCTCTCAACACACTTTTTGTAAATGTTTCGTTTAGGAAGAGTTTTCCAACATGCCACCAGTAAGGCACCTACTGTGCTTGGTCAAAAATTATACCAACCTACAAACAACATGACTTCGTTGATCTCTCGCTTCAGTCAAATGCGCACTTACACTAGCAGCAACAAACCCCCTGTGGAAAGTCCTAGCTTTTTGACAGGTTTTAACACACAAGGCAATGCCATGAACAGTATCAAATCTTCAGCCTCACCCTCTAGTCAATTCAAGACAAAGAAGCCTACAACACCCGGTAAGCGTTGGTTGAAGCGTGTGCCTCGTGATCATCTCTACAAGGGTAAAGCAGTTCGTAATTTGACTGTTGCCAAACGTAGCTCTGGTGGTCGTAACAACACAGGTCGCATCACCATTCGCCATCGTGGTGGAGGACACAAGAGACGTATTCGTGTATTGGATTGGCACCGTCAAGAAGCCGGTACACAAACTGTTATGCGACTCGAACATGACCCTGGACGTACTGCATGGATTGCCTTATTAAAGAATGACACCACTGGAAAATTGAGCTATATCGTGGCCCCTCACGGCATTAAAGCTGGTGATAAAGTTACATCCTACAGACAACAACAGCAAGAAGAGCAAAATTCCGAGGATCCTACGATCACTCGCACAGTAGCAGTTGATGCTGGCAATTGTATGCCCTTGAAGATGATCCCAGTTGGTACCATTTTGCACAACATTGGTTTAAAACGCAATGGACCTGCAGTCATGGCAAGAGCAGCTGGTGCTTATGCTCAATTGATCCAAACAGGAGAAACCGGTTATGCTCAAGTTCGTTTATCCAGCGGTGAAGTTCGTTTAGTTCCTGTTGATGCATGTGCTACTATTGGTGCTGTCAGTAATCCTGATCATCAACATGAAATGCTCGGTAAGGCTGGTAGATCAAGATGGCTTGGTATCCGTCCCACAGTTCGTGGTATGGCTATGAATGCTTGTGATCATCCTCACGGTGGTGGTAGAGGTAAATCAAAGGGTAACAAAGATCCCAGATCTCCTTGGGGCGTATTGGCAAAGGGTGGTAAAACCAGAAAGACACCTAATCAATTCGTGGTCAAGCCTAGACCAAGACGATAAGCAACATGTCGTCCCAGATTTTACGTATATAGATTTTAACTCGCCCTCCTTTGTATTATGAATATTTAACAAAAACCACATAAAAAAAAAACTACATACTTAATTGCATTTTGTTGAAATGTCTTTTATTTTATTTTTATTTTTACTCTCTTCTTTGTACATTTATACAATTCATTCCATACCATGGCGTTCCCTGATGAGCAAGGTGGATTTCTCAATGCGCTTCAGTCTGATTTGATCGACTCAGTTGACCTGAACCAGTTTGATGAATACTACACGAATATTTCTGACGAAATATACTTCCCCAATGCTATCGATGAAGAGTACATGACAAACGATTGGAGCATCAACCATAACCCTGACCTTGTAGCTGCAGAGTATCTTGCTTATGCGAGTCTTATGGGAGGAGCTTACAGCGAGGACATTATCCACAATCAGCATGCAGCGTCCGTTCCTAGCGTAGTAGATTCCAGCTACAGCTCTGATTTTGTGCAAGAGTTGTTTAGATCAATCAGACGAGTCCATGAAGCTTTTTTAGCTGAGGCTGCAATGCAATTTAATGCGAATCAGCTTTTGTTCAATATAACAGTAAATTACAATGTTGGTGAATCAGGGAGAATTGAAGGTAGCGAACAAGAAATCGAACAAGCTAGACAGAGGCAGTTTCCCGCCGATGAACTTGTACCTCTTCCGATCCAAATGTACCAGCATGCAGAAATTCAACAAGCTGCGCCGCCAGCAATGCCTGCCTCATTTCTTAACAATTTCAACTACGAGACCTACTTCAACGAGTTTGGATTGATTGAACCAGAAGATATTCAAAGAATCAATGACAGTGTTTTCAATGGCGAAGAAATCAATGGCCAAGTGCTCGGTGAATCACAGCATGGTCTTCTTAATGACAATGAGCCTTCCATGTTTGAGGATATTTATGGCGATAAAAACTTCTCTTCGTGGCTGCTCTATGGTAGTGATGATGATATGGCGGCCTTCAAGGTATGTATGCTTTTTACTGCAATAAGCCAAAACTGTCTATTCATTTACGCTCGCGTTTATATTGAAGAATATACTAAGCGAAGAAAATTCTGGAGACAATCCTCAATCTACTACTCAAACCAATACCCCCATTACTAAACCCAACACAAATGTCAATGATGGCAGCCATGAACAGAGCACTAGTGAGCATGCAGTCCCGGGATCAGGATCACAAGCAGATGGAACCTCTTCAAACGAAAAGTCAAGAAGCGAGCTTGTAAATCAACAGGAAAAAAGAGCCGTGCAACGACCTGTAAGTTCTTTGAGGACAAATCAGAGGAGCTCCCACAATCAACGACATCACTATCCTGTAGCTGATGATAGTGTTTCCTTTGATTTTCAAGATACCATTGTCCGCACAAGCACACCCAACAATAGCAGAGGAAGACATTCATTTATTGAAAGCGGTCAGGCGACTGGAGAAGCGTCTTTTGTCAGAGAAACCAGAAGATCGAGATACTTTGTCCGTGAGGATCGTAATGTGTCAATTACTAAAGAAAAGAGTTCATCCGCAAAGTAGACCACGAAAATGTCCATTTCAATGAAAATATTGCTTTATGAATTATATTTGTATGCAGGATTGTAGATAGTACTTGCATGTTGTAGTAGAATAGTAGCATTTTAATAAAGAAAATCATTACAGAAGAAGTATTTTATGGGGTATGCTGCTTTACATTTATTTTTCGCTAATAAATAGTATAAATATCACTTCACATTTCTATTGTAAACCTACAAATCTACTGGTTGAATCCTCATGAACTACCATCAAGCTGATTGTGTGTCGCAAGGCTCCCGACTTGTGCATTCAGTTTTTCGACGATCTATGGGATTTTAACAATTGTGGGGGGAGGGGAGAAATCCAGGTTCTGGGCGATACACAGTCTACTACCTGTAAATCTGGATCATAAAGGTTGTAGTTAGTAATTGCATGACATGTCCCGTTCAGGCAGTTCATGGCAAGCGAAATCAGGGTCACCATTGTTGCTGTAATTATACACTATTCTTCTTTTGCATGAGTTTATGTTGTAGAAATGTGCAGTAGGATATTCGGCAATGGTGGCCCACGCAATCTATTTATAAAACCGCCAACGAAGTAAAATGACCCTGACACGACACTTTTTTGATCTTCTTGTCATTCAAAACTTCCGCCACTAATGATGGCAGAATTTGCTGTAATGTTATAAATATACAAATACAAATGCTGACTAAATGATAGCCGGAGATCCGATTGAATATGAATAGAGAGTATAGACTTCAGGGATGAATCAACACGGCTCCTTGAAAGATCATCTAAAATTACTTTTAATTGTTAAAGGTGTACCTATACCTCAATTTCTATTTCTGTTGTAATTGTAGATTAGTCTTTATTCTGATATGCTTGCTTTTATTTTTACATCATACGCAAAGAGCATGTAAAGAGGAGGAGTCTAAAGTGTAAAATTGAAATGATTTAGACCACAAATGTCTTGAATTCTAGACTTCAAGTCTATTTACTCATATATAAACAAACTATTTTTTTTGTGGATACTTGGATTTCTTGTTACTTTTTCTTTCACACAATACTTTTAAAATGATGCTCAGCAAATTGACATTGTCAACATCAATCAACTTGAATCTAAGCAGCTACAAACAAAAGAGACCATCAAGCTTTGTCTCCAACATTGGCCCTTTAATACAGCGCATCAAGAATTCACTGAATCACAGTAATCATTCGTCAACTGCACGACGATCAAATACAGTGCATTGCTGTCTAAACGATTACCAAGAAAAGTCAGAGAAACATGCATTAAGTGCATCTCTTGATGAAGAGCGAGGTAAGCATACTCCCTAACATTTGACACTGGCCCCATATTCTGACATTTTGTCCAGATGATAATGTTCGACTGAGCTGGTCTCAGGAAACCTTCATGTATGCCTTGGCACTCGACTCTGAAAACAACAAAAGATACACTCAACATGTAGAAAATTGGTGGGCAACATCACCTTCAGCATTACCGCCATCCTCTCATGCCATCATGATTTAATTAAATGTACATATTCATATTATATATTTCATCATTACCTTCCTAGTTACACAGATTCAATCAAATAGTCAATGATATCATTTTTACCTGTATATTTCAAACGTGAAAACTATTCAATTAAAGCTAATAAATTTGTTTACTTCCACTGAATGTCATAAAAAAAAGTGTCTATCCTTCACTGGAGGTATTTCAAGCCCGTTTCTGAAATTGCTCTTCTCGCATCTGTCTGTCGAGCAACCTTGTTTCTTGTATTACACACATGGCATCAGATCGACCTATGTTGCATATTGAGGCCCTCAAGCAATATGAATAAACATGCACGCAACCTACAATATGAGATGCGTTCAAAAAGTTAAGCGCCGCAATATCTCCATGTGCTTCTATGCAAAGTTAGAGACCTGACCCTCCCAAAAAAATCCAATGTCATAGAGCAGTTTCTCTTTGGCGTATTTCAAAAAAAAAATATCTTCACAATGCTGAGACGAGTGGTGTATAATGATTTATTACATGATATGCGTATATGTACAATTTGGTATATATTTAAATTGAAGTTAATAAACCTGTATGTTCATCAGGTTCGCTGGTATGTGGCTTTTGATAATCTGATTTTCTATAGATCAGTTTCATTCGAGTCCACCACGTCGTTCCGCAAATGCCGTCCTCCTCATCTAATGAATCCGTCTTGAGAAATGGTTGAGAATAGTCAGATGGTGTAATGCTCAAAGTCGAATTTGAATCGCTTGAGGTTGAGGTGGAAGTGGATGGTTGCAGTGATATCACCAAGACGCCATAAACCAACAGCACAATACCGAAAAGAACGGCCAAAACTTGCCAATAAAACAGTCTCTCCCATTGATTGTAATAAACCAAACCGTTAAACAGACAGGATACGTTGAAGGAGCAAAAGTTGAGTGGCACCAGAATGATTGTATCACACAATTGAACACCACGATTTAAATAATACAACTACAGAAAATGGTTAATATAAAAGCTAATAAAAAAACCCCACATGTTAATTTGATTACCTGTAATACAGCCGTGAATACCAATGCAAATACAATGACCCAAGTCAAAGGGTAGATGAATTGATTGTCGTGCTCAAGTACTGTCAGGATCAACAGTTCCAACCCGCTTTTAGCAAACAACATGGCCTGACTGCTGATATTGGCTCCAAAAACACCGTAACTGATGCCCAACCACATTTTTAAATCGGGATGTGTCCAATGATTCGGTCTTACTTTCATCAAATATTCAATCACATGAGTCGAGAACAGACCAATACAAGTGAATACTTCCACGAGCGAAAAGTAGATGATAAAGGAAGGTCGTTTGTACAGAGCAATCAGATCCTTGAGTGTGTGTTGAGGTTCTGGTACAGTGCCGAATCCAGCGACGAGTGCAGCACCCAATACGATCAATCCAGTGCCGAGAACAGTTCTCTTTGTGAACGGATCACCCAATATCCATTTAGCAAACAAAGCGTTGAATACAAGGCCAATGGCGCCTATGGGAGCCAATATCACTATAGGTAAATAGCCTATTGTGCATGTAGATCCTATTAAATTTGATATTGTGTAAACCAGAAATCCAGATACCCACATAGGTCTTTTGTACAGTGGTATAGTTGAATCAATGATGAGATGCGACTTTCTTTGCAAGGAGATGCCGAACGCTTGAGTCATGCTTGCTACCAGAGCAATTAGCAGCGGTCTCCAGATTTCTTGCTGGAGCGTCAACATGAAGAAAAAGTGATGGAAAGAGGAAAGAGAGGGTATTTTTTTCAATCTAAATTTAGCCCCTCCAAATTGCCCTTTTTATATTTGGTCTTTTCGTATGACTGTAGAGAGATGGATTAAACTTTATTATTGCCCTCATAAAACATGCAATATCTGAAGCCTTAATCTCCTAATAGCCTACTCCTTACGACGACATTACTGCCAAAGGTGCCGCATGTAGGAAAAATACATGAAAAAGAGGGGCCTGGACTTGATTGCAATATAAAAATCTAATGTATGTCTAACCAATGAAAACGTGAATAAGCGATCTTAATGCCAGTAGGGTTGTCGAGAGGGTTGTGGTTGCTGTTGTTGGTAGGGTTGCTGGAAATGAGGGTGGGTTGGAGGAGCAGAAGGTACTTGGTTGTTGTTGTTGTTGTTGCTGTACATTATTTCGTGATTTTGTTGCTGTTGCTGTTGATAATAGTCTTCGTAAGCACTATAGTCGTATTTATTGATGGGTATAGCAGCATTGTACATTGATTTATTTACATAAGGCTGTTGAGGTTGAGGTTGAGGTTGGGGTTGGGGTTGAGTCTGTTGCAGTTGTTGCTGATAGGACAATGAATAATATCCATAGTTTTGAGGTTGTGGTACTGGTGGTGGGGGAGGAGGAAGAGCATGAGGATGATGTGCTGGATGAGAGTGTGGATGAGGATATTGTGGTGCTGATGGTGGTGGTGGCGTATGGTTCATCATTTCCATTGGTGGATGTGATGGATGTGGTGGTGGTGTGTTGTATCCATCACGAGTAAATAAATGTCTATTTGCACCACTATTCATTAGAGGCGATTGACCATAAAAAGAAGTATCATAATAAGTCTAATTTATGACCAATGTCAGTCTTTCAAATCTAAATACAAGCTTGTATACACATACCATTCTTTGTGGATCAGCACTATAATAGTCTGTTGGTATACCACCTGTGTATCCGGTAACCGAATTATGCATATTGGGCACATAAGTTGCATATGGATTCATGGTATAAGGTTCATTATATACATGTTGTTGGATAGGTTGAGGCTGAATAGATTGTGGCTGAATGTGTGGAGGTTGTTGTTGTTGTTGTTGAGGATGGAATGGTTCGGGAAGAGGCTTATTAGTATTATGAAAAGATGCCAAGCCATTCGATGCTACTGCTGATGTTGCTGTAGGTGCAGTGGCTATGGCTGGTGTTTCTTTGGGTTTAGTTTGCTCAGACACTTGTGTTATGGCAGGTGCCTGTGATGGGGATGGTGTTACATCTACTTTGGTCTCTTCCAGCGGTTTGGCGGCATTTACATTAATAGCTGTTTCCTCCACAGCTTCTTCGTTCTCATCTCTAGTGATCTCCTCTCCAGTCGTCAAATTTAAGCTACCAAATTGGACATTGACAGATGATAAAGGTGCTGCTTGTTGATTGTTGGGTAAAATCACTGGCTCTGTTTGATTTAATCGTCTAATAGTAGGCTTTCGGACAGTTGTATTTGATGCTACTACTGGCTCTGTAATCACCACTGGCTCTGTAACCACCACTGGCTCTACAATCACCACTGGTTCCACACTAGGCTCTTCCTCAATAACCACTGTTGACATCTCTGGGTCATCGGTAATCAATTGATCTATTGCCTGATCAGCCGCTTCATCCGTAGTTTCGACCAATACTTGCTCTTCTATTTTCTCCTGAGTCTGATCTACTATCTCATCAGCCATTTTACTGTCGGCTTCCAGCTCTGACTCTTCTACTACTGTCGAGATAGGTGGGGCTTCAGAAGGAGTATCTTGGTTAACCACTTCAGGTTTTGTGGGCCCTTTCGCAATGCTTGCCCACGAAGGCTTCTTCTCTTCTTCCTCTTCTTTCTCCACAACTTTTTTCTCGCTCTTGTCTTTTCTGCTGCCATTTCTCTTTGATTTATCTATAAGACACTGATGTGATGAGTTGTTTATGCATCGCTTCATGCTTTATAATTGACATACTATGCTTTCCATTGATTTTAGATTTGCCGTTATTACCACGTGCAGGTGCTATTACGTCTATTATGGTCAATAAGCTGTTGATTGAAATTGAAAGTGGTTTGTTACCTTTTCCCTCTGCGTAAGCGTTTGTTGATGAAGGAGATGCTGGTGAGATGGTGGTGGATGATTTCTGATTTGATTTCTTATGGTTTGACTGTGCTGGCGTTGGCTTGGGCTTTGGTTTCTTTGACTTGACTTGGCCCCACTGATTTGCATGACCTTCTGAAATACGTGTGATGGCAAGGTCCAAGTCCCCTTGACATTCATCCATAACAAACAATAAATCATTATGGCTCCATTCTGGGAACAGTTCAGTTAATGAAGGCAATGCTTGTCTGTATTGCGCTCGGAGTGATTTGATGTCGTTTAGGTTGTTTCGCTGTCTTGTTCCTGAATTGGGTGGCATTTTTGAGTTATATAAAAGAAAGAAGATGTGTGAAAGAAAAGACTCCTCATTTGGATCTCGTCTTGAAAGATATCAAATATACCCAATACAGCCAGTGGTGGACAGCATACAAACGCGACTTTGTATGGTGGGATGACATCAAGTTTATTCAACCTCAGAAACCAACAATCAGCACTACAAAAGCCTATTCCTGATCTCAACATAAATGCATGTACCAAGACTTGCTGGATGGTATAAACTCCATTGACTGACGAAAATCAAGGCTGCATTGATGCCTTCAATGTATCCGATAAATCATGAACAAAGAGATCAGGGTATGTCTAGAGCAATCCTTAGATCTCTTGAGCACAATTATCAATTACTATTCACGCAGCTTAACTGAACACACAATATATTTCTTCCTGCGCTATTTTACTTTGCGCGCCTTCGTTCATTATAGGCAGCACCACGGTTTAAAAGCTCAGATATGCAATTACACCGTCAAATCAAACACCAAAAACTACGCTAAAACATCCATAGCTATAATTTTAACTACGGCTATGACTCTTCTACAATGCTTCAGATTTACATTAATGGGCACAAGCCATATACAGGTAGGTAGCATACTTACAGTATCCCTTATCACTCAATACTACACTAAATCACAGCCAAAATTCGACACATTTGACGAGTAATTTCTCGAGATAGAAGCTGTTTCGGACCTTATGAATAGCACAGAATAATTGCTCTTGATTAGCAGTTACTTGCTGATACATTTGCTCAACTTTTTTGGGATCGATGAAACTCACTCAAAAACCATGAGCTACCCCTTTACTCAAACATCAAGAATCAGTTGTTGGCATTTTTGACACCAAAAACGACAACTTTTACTATGGCGTATATAAGATCAAATTGATTGTAATGATCCAGGGCAACACCTAAAATTATTTTTGTGAGACCTTTATATGCAACATCTCAGCATTTTGGCAATAAACCACTTTTTACATTATTAAGGATTGCTTACGATTTTTAGTTAAAAAGCTCAAAAAAGTTAGCACCATTAGATGCATCTTCAAAAGCTATGTATAATGTATAAAAAAGTAGGGCGTGATAAACACAGTTTATATAGCTGAATTTGGCAAAAACCACAAAAAACCTTTTTTTTTGGTCACCAAAACAACTCAACATTGAATAGAAACTTGCACTACTAGTAGTAGTGCCAAACATTTAACCCCCGATAATCGCTGCTCGCTGCTATACAGCTGCTTTTAGGCTAGCAAAATGGTCGAATAATGGAGGCAATCGATGTTCTCAGTAGTTGATCCTACGTCGATGCTATGTAATGCCATTTATATATAAGGTCCACTGTATATAAAAGTATCAGGGCGCTGTCAGCACTACTCGATGCTCATTATTGGCTTCATACATTGCCCAAGATTGCAGCTGTTCCCAGATGGTTGTCAGGCTTCCGCCAACCTTATAGGGAAGATCTTTTCAGGCACCAAAATATAGTATGGACTAGCCGTTCATTGTACAATGAGCTTGATCAATGCCTGATTGTTTAAAAAAGTAAGGAGTAACATTGCAAAGAGTAGCAGCTGTGCCAAACTTAATAATATAGTGAGAAAGTAAAATGAAGCAGCAAGTGGTTTTTAATTGTGTAAACAGCAGTATCTTGTTTGCAAGCAACTCGCGGTATGTTTTCAATCTCTTATCATGATTGCGCACAAAGTTTCTTGATCAAACTATTAAAATAAATGAATCATGGGTTGTGGTCCAACACAAGAAAAGCTTCCAAGAACAAAATGACAACAGTTGATCAAAACAACCCATTGTGGATGCTTCCGAACAATGATATAGACCTATTTTTGGTGTGATGCTATAATGGAATTCCCATTTCGATATTTTCAGCATCACGCGTTTATTTTCCTCTGATTTCATTGTTTGAATATGGTAGCATAAGGAGAGAATACAACGGAAACTTACTATTTGGCCACAAAAGATAAATTGAGAATTAGGGCAATATTCAGCAGATAAAGCATTCCTTTAATACACATGCAAAAAGTATATACAAGTTGCTGCTTCAATTTAATGTAGCTTGAGCGCCTTTATGTATATTGTTGCATGATGGAATGGATAAACTGCTGTACAGCCTATGCATGTGCTTTTGCACTGCAAGCGTGAGAGAAATATCTTGAAATTTATACACAAGGTAAAGATAGGAATATTATTCCTCGTTATCTTATTCGTGGCTTTCGAATGCCATCTTTCAATGCCTATGAATTTTTTTTTACCCAAAGCTTGATCTCAAACCACTTCTTACCAATGAATTGGTTCATCATAACAAACAAATAACTCCACAGTTACATGTGCAACATTTTCAGGGCTGCCTGACACCATTTGAAAGGCTTGTGCTGATTCTGAGATGTTTTGATCTGGGTGATATATAATGCGTTAATTGAAATTAGGTACAACATGTTTGTACACATCTTCGGAAACAACTCAATATGACCAGAACTACTAAACAAGCAGTAAGGCTTACAGGCTGCACATGTCTAGTATGATTGACATTGCCATCGTTGATTATGATTTGTTATCTAGCATGTATAGCAAAAGCAGTACTGCCGCCACAATGATGATTGATAGATTACCCATCATGGATATACTTTTTCTTTAATCAAAAATGCCAATGTATTCTAGACAACTGAACCTTTAAATAGACATATTTTGATAGGCCAAAAACCACTCGCAAGTAGCGATATGAAGCGATTGGTATCCTGAAAGAAATTTTTCTTTCCCCAATTAACCCGTTCCATCAAATTGTGACTCAATTGGAATAAGCTCTTTGTTGTTCTCTCGCATTGATGAATTGATCTGGCTAAAGATTTTGCTTGCAAAACCTAATTTGGGTCATCATCTGGCCACGTTCTTGGTGGCATTATCTGAGCAATCCATGTGATTCTTATACTGCAAGCCCTAAAAATCATGGGGGGGGGGGGAAGATGTTGAAATGAGATAACGACACTGAATCAAATTCGATTAATTGAATATGACCCTGATCATCGGTCTTGAGTGTTTTATTACAACTAAATGGAGCAAATGAGCTGCGGCATCTACACATGTAGTCAGCGCTCGCTCCTGAAAGGATGAGGGTAATCTTATACAATTAAAGAGGGGACTCCCGAAGCATCCGTGTACCCGTCCGAAATCCCCTTTTTTTACAAAATTACTGTTTCTGTTGTTTCAAACAGGCGATGTTATTTCAGTTGCAATTGGTTTACCAACGAGAGTTACACTACAGACCCCGTGCCACAAAAAAAAAAGCTTAAATTATTTAATGAAAAGTTGTTGAGTGAATCAACATGTTGAATATAAGAAAGCTTGGATCCTTTTGATTGTTACACACTCACGCGGGCTAAGGGGGGCGAGAAAGAGAGAGAGAGAGAGAGAAGGGAAAGGAATAGAACAAACAAAACAGTATTATTATTTCACACATTAAAAAGGGATGCATTTTGTTTATTTGTTTTGTTCAGTGTTGGATATAGATAGAAGAATTTTGTGTAGTGGTTGTGGTATATCGTCTAGAGTTGGTAGAGGAATAAAGAAATATCAGAGAAGAGGGGGTATCGTTTCTTTATCTTGCGCATGGCATTCATTCTGGTGTATAGGGTGGAATGGGCAAATGAAGATCAAGGATCCTTGAGAGCGTCTTTTTGAGATCATTTGGTGAAATTGGCTTTCCAATGCAACCATTCTATAACGAGAAAATGAGTCAAATGTTGTGCATTATTAAATTAATGATTGTTACCATGCCAATTTCCTTGTACGTAGCTCGCCATGTACTAGAATCATTTGTTGTTACAGCCACAATAGGCGCTTTGCGGTTCCTTGGCAGAATATCAAACTCTGACGAGGAGCGAATATGCTTGGTGGTTTCAATACCGTTCAGGATTGGCATATCAATGTCCATCAAGATAAGATCGAATGGTCGACATTTCAATATCTCGAGAGCCTTCACACCGCTCTTGACTAGCTCCATGTGCTCAATTGCAACTGACATGTGTAGATTCAGCATTCTCGACAGTATCTGAAGATTGATTGCATTGTCGTCTACCAGCAAGACGTGCAGTCTGGGCGAGTGGACGGTGTGTGGTGGATTGCTGAATCTGCGTCTGAGCGATCTGGATGGCGATGGTAATGACAATGACAGCGAAGGTAAGACAGGCAATTGGTGATGAGGTGTGGTGGGTGGAGAAGGCAGCGATGTCGATAGTACATTCGGTGTGTTTTCATTGTTGAAAAAAGACGCTGAATAGCGGATGCATGTTGGCTTTGAAGGCGATTTGCCAGCATCGTGTATAAATATGGTTGGAGTCGTTGGCATGGAATTGGATGATTCGCTTGATGGTGTATTCTCAATAAACTCCTTGATATGCGAAATAGACTTTCGTTTGCTCTGATAAGCGAAATAGTCCATTTTTATGGTGAAAGGGAGAAAGAAAGGCAATCAAATGTACAACACTTTTTATCAATTACTTAAATAGCTTTTTTTAAACTGCTCCATTTTTTACAACACCACACAAATGGCATAAATTTTGGTCGACGGAAGGTCCCCAAAACAGAACACGGGACCTCTCATTGCTTGCAACAGAGCGAGAGCGCGAGAGGGAGTGGGAGAGAAAAGTCTATGCGGTTATTCAATCACCCAAAGGGTTTCTTAATTACCTTTTATGCCTTGGAACCAATCCTAATACAGAGAGTGCACGCACAAATATCGCCATTGCCTTCCCTTTTTTATAATGATGGCTGAAGAGGCGAGGGAGAAGGGAGGCAGGAGGAGAAACTGTTTACCCTTCGTTTCGTGGAAAAAGGAGCAACTTCCGCCACTTTCCATCAACAAGCTGAATAATCCAGCATACGCAATCTCCGTATACGTATTCTGTGATTTGTATTTTTTTTTTTCTTGCTCTTCTTTTTCTTTATCATATTTACAATGGAGGATTATTCCAATATTCGATGGAGCTCTCATTTTACCGTAGAAAGCGCACCAGTCGAATTGAATCATGGCGATAAAGTTATATTGCCTCCCTCTGCTCTAGAACAGTTACTTCAGCAAGTAGGCCCTGCTGGCACATTACCTTCGCCATTGACCTTTGAGCTACGCCATCCTCATACAGCAGCAACCATGCACTGTGGTGTCAAGGAGTTCAGTTCTGGAGGCAGCACTATACAACTGCCAGATTGGATGAGAGAATCGCTTGGCCTCACTAGAGAAGATCATGTCTTGATCAGATTGTCATTGCTTCCAAAAGGAACATTTGCTCGGTTAAAACCTTTATCGCACGATTACAGAGACATTACCGATTACAGAGCTGCCTTAGAAGCTCATTTACGGGGACATTACAACACATTGACCAACGGACAAACGCTGTCCTGTAGATATGGTGGTCGTGTATATGAATTTCAAGTCATGGAACTGAAGCCGCAAGACGCAGTCTCTATCACAGATACAGACCTGGAAGTAGAAATGGATCCTATTACTAGCATATCAACAAAGTCCAACGCAGCAACCTCAATCGTTCAACTGAATCAACCTATACCAGCAACTAGCGTCACAGCAAAGCAGTATCACTATTGGAAACTAGAATTGAATCAAGCGCAGAGTATAGTGTTGAATGTAAAGGTGGAAAGTGGAAATGCAGGTACCGACAGATTAAAAGGGGGGGGAACCAAAGAGTGATATTCAAGCCTTATATAGATGTTGTGGTTAGTAGCATAGACAAATCACCCACTTTGGACAATCATGAATGGTCGGACCTTTCGAGCGACAGTGAAAGAAGCATACATATTCGCAATATGTCAACAGCAACGTTATTTGTGGGCATTCATGGATACACTGATGCAGTGGTATCATGGGAGGCAACTGTGGATAGCGATATGGACATTGTTACTAAGGAAAACGAGAGGGAGGAACAAGATACAGCAGGAAAGGTGCAGTGCAAAAACTGTCACGCATGGATCGCTGAAAGAACCCTCATGTTGCATGAAGGATTCTGCTACAGAAACAACGTGGTTTGCGAATGGGGCTGCGGAAAAGTGTTTAAAAAGGATAGTCAAGAGTTACATGAACATTGGCATTGCGATCAATGCGATGCTATCGGGGACACGCAGGAGAATGGCGAGCGAGAGAAACACGTTGAATATTGTCACACACCAAAAACATGCGTCTGTACCATCTTCACCACACAGTCGTATGAGGCATTAGCGGAACACCGTCGCACAACCTGCGCTGAGAAACTGATCACTTGCAGATATTGTCACGTAAGCATCGAATGATTCATGCAATCGCATCTCAGTATTAATCCATCCGGAAATCTAGATTCTGACAGCACAAGGGGTCGTGTCACTCGATTCCAGAGATAGGCTACTAGGATTACACTCTCATGAAAGCTATTGTGGATCTCGAACGATTACATGTCAAAAATGCAACAAACCTATACCCATCAAAGATATAACCGTGCATGCCAAGATACATGATGTTAAACGTCAGCAGCAAGTTTTACCACCCGTGTGCTGCAATCGGAATTGTATCCGTCCCAGACAAAAGAATCGACTTATGTTATGTCAGTACTGTTTTGGTCCGTTCTGGATCACCGAAGACGACCCAAAAAACGCCAAATTAATTCAACGAGTGGCCCGCAAACTCCATTCACAATTAACCGTGGGATGTGGCAATGCGTGGTGTAGAAACAAGGTAATTGTTAATTGAGTAGTGTTGTGTACTAATGATTAACACGTATACAAGTATTGCGCAACGAGTACAAATGACCCAAAAGATGCTACGACCGCTGCAAGTTTATTAATCCCACTGATCAAAAATTTACCAAGGGAATTAGCCTCGTATAATCCAAATCCCGAGCTGTACTTTTGTGTTGATGAATCAGTATCAAGGAAGAAGTTTTTGGCTGAATTGCTGGTGAATCAATCTGACGGCAAATATGACTTAGGCTGGTGCGTAGTCGCAATAGAGAACAGCCAGGAAGACCTAGATGCAGCGCAACTATGGCTAGATAGAAACGCACCTAGAAAGAATGTTAAATACTGATTAAATCACCTTTGACTTTTGCTTTATCAACCTTCAATTGATATAGTATGGTAAATGTAAACAAATCATTATATTCATGATCCGAACTTTTAGCTACTCCTTTTGAATTCATGATTTAGACATGTTTGTTAATTGCAATTGCAAATCTATTTAGTGTTAAAATAAGAAATGAATATAGTGATGGGGGTCGCCATAATTGTGTATCAAACACCACAAATAAATAGTGTCAAAGGACCTTTGTATTGTTTGCCGCTGGAATAATTTGATTTGCCTAAATTTGACCATTCATCCCAGTTTAAGAAAGATCACATTACTGCTCTTAATCAATTTTTTCCAAAAGGAATGCTAAATTATTTGCAATTAACAGATGTCTGAGCAACGGCGCGATTTCCATGTATCCATATACACACGCACCCACACACATTCCCTCACTCGCCTTCTCTATTTTTTTTTGTCGTATCGAAGTGTGTGCTATCATTGAGAATCTAGGTCAAAAATCGTCATTTGTTTTGATTTCCTTGAGTTGGAAAATCAATAACAAAGTTTCATAACCTTGAACCTGACAAAAGAGCGTTCCTGGACTAAAAGAAAATGGCTCATCAATGCATCCTGATTACCAGCAGGTTACACACCCATGATTACTGACACTCTGAACTCCCCTTTCCTGTTGTTGACTCGCTCGGATCACTTCCCTGTCCCCCTTCTTTCCTCACTAAAACCAACTCCACTATCCTTTCTTCGTAATATAATGTGAAGAGTCGTCAGTCAATTTTTTTTTACTAAATGTAACATAGAATTACGAAATAATTCACAACTCCTGGATCGATGCCCTATTTTTTTTATATAAAAGAGGTCAATGTCAAAACACATTTCTTTTTCTATCAATTCATTTGTTATTCTTCAAACAAACGGTCTTTAAATCGCTACTACCTCTTTGGCCCTATTTACCACATGAAATCCACAACATTGGCATATGCTTCCATCCTCGCTTTAAGCGCCTGTCTCTCCATTGCTCATTCTCAGCCAATTCATAGCACAGATCTGGTCAATGTAAACACATCTGCTGAAGTATTCAAGCCCGTCGCTTACGCAAAGCGCTATAACAAACATCATTCAAGCAACAGAAAGAAGAGATCTACTACCACAAAATACACAACCAAGTTCACAACCAAGCACACTACCAAATATATCACCAAGCATACATCAAGCAGGCACTTGACTAAGCGTACCTCAAGACACTCCACTAATAAATCAAGCAAACATTCTAAAAGAAGATCATCCAAGAAGCACTCCAGCAAAAAGCATTCCACCAAAAAGTCCTCCAAGAAGAGATCATCCACCAAAAAGTCAGCCAAAAAGTCTTCCTCTAAAAAGTCAAGCAAGGTGTCTACAAAATCAATTAAAAGCTGTTACAAAAAGGCAACATTTACTCAGTATTGGATTCCCAAGGAGGGCGATAAAGACATGTTAAACGACGGCAAAACTGTGACATTGACAGGCACCAAGAACAAGGCTCTCAAATCAGACTCTGGATCAACTATCGCCAAGGTGTCCAAGAATACCTATGATGTAAGTGCCTTGATTCATTTTTGAGAGAGCATGAATTTAACTGATTTAAATAGAAATTTCAAATGGAAGGCACTGGTCTACTTAAAAGCGGTGTTATGGTCAATTTAGGCGACAGTGATAAGACTTTCCAAAAAGTGGATCGTTCTAAAGCTCCCTACGGTCTCGGCAGCGATGATGACATTCATTTGGCTCCTTGGGTCAGTGTAGCAGCAAACGATCTCAAAGTCGGTACAAAACTCTACGTCAAGGAATTAGATGGTGTCAAATTACCTGACGGCAAGACTCATAATGGATGTGTTCGCGTTGACGACGAGGGCTGGAGCTTCCACGGATGCCAACTCGATTTCTTTGTGCTTCAGTTCACTGCTTATCAAAAATTAGAGGATATGTTGCCTGAAAAAGTTACCGTTTCAGCTCAAGATTGCAAGATTTTGGACTATGTTACTGATTCAGTCAAAAAGTGGGCTGTCATCAACAAATAAGTTCACATCCCATCTCTCAGTCCTGTACCATACATTCTTTTCCTAACTTATTACATACATACATATATACTTTATACATACAGTTCTCATTTTTTCTTTGTTGTCAATAAAAAAAAAGCTCTCTAGAAATTAATTGAACATGTCAGTTGACCTTAATTGCAATTTAAACTTGAATTTGGGTTGGTGATCTTCATAGTTAAGCACAATAAGATTTCATTTCCGATAGATAAACAAATACACGAACTGCCACCTGTAAATAGGCTTTAAACCTCGATAAACAGATTAATTGCGCTTCTGGCCATCATGGAATGCTTTTTTTTTCCATCTCAAATCAGCATCACTGGAGGCATAGCTCTTACGAAATGTTTCAGCCTATCGGAAACAATCATTAATTAAGCTATTGTTTACGGAGCACACGATTTAAGGTACATGAAACTAGAAAGTGACACTAATTCAATTTAGGGGGGGGGGGGACACACTCTTGAAATTTCATCTGTTTGCAGTACAAAGGCACCTTTTTTTTTAAACCTAAATTGACAGCGTTTTCAAGCAAATCGCCCGTTTTGCACTTAACACATATCAATATAATGAGTGAGTCCCATCAAAACAACTCCTCATCAAGCGAGGATATGCATTATCTTCTGAATGGTGCTTATCTATAATACATTAAGAGAGAAAAGGAATGGAAAGAGCATGACTAAATATTAAATCATTGCCGTCTTATGTAGTCATTTTTGCTGGTTTTAGACTGTTTGCTGTACCAATGTTTTTTATGCAAAGTCATTATAGACACATCATACCCATTGTATACGTATATTACCCATTTTAATACTCTTTTTATACGCGGATAATGTACCAAAGCTCAAGTAAAGAACCGGCGCAACTTGCCATAAGACGAATAATGACCAATAATGCCAATTGCTAGTTGAAAATGCTTGAGAAAAATATTCATCTTTCTTGTTCATCTAGAGCTTTGTGTTCAGGAACACACATAACACAGAACAATTGACATCGGCATCTCATTTTACTTCATGATTATTTGCTGACCTGACCGAATTGACATCCATCTTTAAACGAGATAGTATATAGTATTTTCGATGATACTGCTGCTCTGTGTATCTCAGTTCAGGCCCAAAAATCGCTTTTCTCATCTAATTAGATTTCGCCTGATTGCTTATTGAATTATAGAATATTGTTACATTTGTTTGGAGGATTTAACGATATCGGTGAGAGTAAACAGTTGGCCGTAACAACCCTCATATTGGGAAATTCCACATTGTCATCTTCACATGAGACCATCAACAGTATCAAGTTTATGATATTACTCTCATCAAGAAATCATCGCAGCCAAGGGCAGCTAGAATTAAAAGCTTTCATGTTATAGTAATTTAGCGAATATGTGTATAGTCTACCTAGAATGTACAGTTTATTTGCTTCAATTTCGCAAAAATTCATTCAATTTTGTAAAAGCCAAACGGAGAGACATATTAGGGTTGAATGAGGGAAGAGAGATTTAATAAATTCTTGGGTAAATGGCAAAGTAATGAGTACGTATCTTAATATCTTCTCCACGCACTTTGCCGGAACGTGGGATCGATCCAATCAACTCGTAATTTTAGGAGCGCCTAGCCGTTATAGAAGAGACAAACCATAAGAAGGGTTACAGATCCCTGGAATGCGACATCAGGAAGACAATCATACTCCAACAACAAAGACACAATAATATAGAAAACCGTGAAGCTATGTGGCAGCCCGAATTCCCTTGTTCCATATATAGGTAGCATAAACAGGGAAAAAAAGTAAGAGAGCGATTTCCAAAATCGATAAAACTTAAAGGCCCAAAGATACACTTAGATACACCAGAATTTAAGAAATGGAAGGTTCTGCTTATTTTAATAAAGTTTTTTAAAGAATAAAAATCAATTAAACCAGTTAGACAAACCAAAATGATGAACTGCTATAGTTCTAAGAGTAGCTGAACGATTTCAATTAATTGGCCAGGTAGATAATTCTCCTTATAATGCTATATTAAACAAATAGCGTTCCTCCATTATTGTCAAGAATTGACACGTAGCAAACCGAATTAGATCAGTTAACATTTGATCTATAATTAAACAGCATCTAATTTTATTATATAGAATCAAACATTATAGCTGTTGTATCATTGTGATTGCTTTGCAGACTCAAGCAAAAGTGAATTCAAATAAAGGCAGAAATTAAAGTTGCATTTTTAAATACGTATCAGTAGGATCATATTTCATCCAATTAACTCAAAAGCGATTCTCTTAATACTAAGAGTAATGAATTCAAAGAAACTTTTTCCAATTCACATCCGGGTGTCCTTACTGTTTTAGACGCCAGCAAGCATATTTTCTTTGTTAGGCTACAAGAGTTTCTTTAGTTTTAAGCCAACAATTGATAGTTAACATAATTTTTTGCGTTTGCAAATCCCAAAGCGAAAAATCACTTTAGCAACATTTGCTCAGTTGTTATACGTATGAAGTTAGAGTCTTTGTTAGATCACAGCTTTATAAAGCAAGAAAAAAGTTCAAGGGTTTGCGTGTTACGTGTCTGAAGGTATTTGAATATAGCTGCTGGTAACTACCTGTCAAGCCCCTATCACATGATACAATCGTAAACAATGCATAATGCTGTGTAATTTTGCCTGCATGCTTACGCTTGTATTGCGTATATAATGCATGCTACATGTGCACTTAATTCGCAGGGCTCTTATATAAGTTAAACCAGCGTGCAACGCATACATTTGAAAGCGCGGATCACACTATCATCAATTGATGTGTGAAAAAAAAAGAATCGGTTGTCCAACCTTATTACTCAACAAATTTCTGTCAAAAAGAGAACCGCATGATTGAGTTGGATTTGATTATTTATTTCAACGATACAAGATTTATCTTATTTATACGGGCTGGCAAAGGAGAAGGAATACTGTCAAAGGGAATATTAGCAGAAAGAGGAGAAAAAAAAGAGCGTGTATATACATGATTTTTAAAAATAATAATAAAAAAAAAGCAGGTGAACAGTGCCAAAATGATATAAATTAAAGAGAAAAAAATGAAAAAATATATAGAGAGCCTTATTACTATAATATACAAATGACTCTCTTAAACTAAACACATATGAAAATAAAAAGCAAGTGAGAAAAAAGAAATAATGAGAAATAAAGGAATCAAAATGGATCGTCATCGTCATCGTCAGGAGCTTCTGATAGAGGTGATGGTGGTATATAATTTAAATCGGCTGGATCATCTTGCATTTGATATACGGGCGTGGATGGTGCTTGAGTTGAGATTTCTGCTACAACCACTGGTGAAGATGACAGGGTGGATTTCTTTTGTGTGGTGGGCTTCTTCTTCATCTTTTTTCTCTTGGTGCTCGAACTACCACTACTGTTGTTGTTGCTAGATACTTTCGATTTCTTGCCATCTTCATCTTCAGATAATTGCTTCTTCTTTTTGATTTTTCGATTCGGCCATTCTTGTTTAAAAATAGTACGATGACGCTCACAACGTGGACATCTCTTGGGATTCCAATCAGTAAATATTGCACTAGGGCTCCATGTCCATGTTGCAAGCTCATTGGTAATCGACATATCCGCTCCTACTTGCTCCGATATATCTTCTTTCTTCAAGGGGCGAGAACAGGCAATGCAGGCTAAAGACGCTTGTTGTTGACGAAGGTTATGAGCAGATACCGGCGATGTTGATTTTTTGGCTTTTCTGGCAGGAGCAGCTTGGAGTTCTTCCATCTCTGATTCCTCATTGTTCCACGATAATTCTGTACTACTTACAGATGATAGATCCGACACATCATCCAGGAAATCATCAAAATCATCATTGCTTTCAAAAAGTCCGTCATCAATTTCCCGTCGAAGAAAATGCTTACAATCCTCATCTTCCTTCTTGAAGCTATTCAATTGAATACGAGGCGACAAACTGACGGCTGAATCAGCTTTTGATTCACTTGAATCTAATGAGGACGACTGTGGCGAATCAGGCTGCGTCGGTGATTCTTTGCTGTGTCTGGATCTTTGTAGATTTGATTTTGATTGTTCTTGATGTGGATGCTGATATTGGAAATGCTGCTGCTGCTGTTGCTGTTGCTGCATATAGACTCTATGGGTAGCATCGCGATGGATCTCTGGATTCACCACCACTGTAATCTGACCAGACTGATGATGGTGTGTTTGCTCTTCAGACTTTAAATAACCGGCATCCATCGCAGCATCTACCAACAGATCAAGTAATGGACAATCTGACACTCTGCGGTCCTTTGGCGCAGGAGACATTTCCTCATCACTACCACACAAGAAATCGATGCTCATTACTTTTAACCTAGCCATTCTCTCTGTAGTTGCAGTGGTCGGTGAAATCGGCATTGGTGGAGTTGCTTCTTTTTTAATGGCAATGTGTGAATCCAATTCCATTTGTTGTTGTTGCTGTTCTCCAATTAATTCTTCTAAAGAGTTCGATGGTTTTGGCGATGGCTCAATGGAAGCTCTCTTTGAGCGTCTTGTGTTCAAATTGGGAGACGGTGATGGTGAATTTGATTGCGAGTAATCGACGTATTCTGTATGGAAGAAAAAGATCAGTCGACTATTAAAGTTTTTATTTTTATTTTGTTATACAAACCTTCGTGTAAAGCCGACTTTCGCTTCCGCGTACTACGCCTGGTACCACC
This sequence comes from Mucor circinelloides, assembly GCA_037974945.1. Lineage (NCBI taxonomy): Eukaryota > Fungi > Mucoromycota > Mucoromycetes > Mucorales > Mucoraceae > Mucor > Mucor circinelloides. The sequence goes on along the minus strand of JBBNAA010000005.1, from coordinate 1,330,405 downwards.
TTGCTCCTCTTCTTTCATGTCGATTGGTGTGCTCTCTTTTGTTTCAAGTGATGCAAAATAACCCATACCCAAACTATAAAAAAACACAGCGGATAAGCTCCTGTTCCTAACTCACTCACTGTGATGTTACTTACTTTTCACATGTAATGCATCTGCATTCACAGTTGTTTTCACCAAAATAATGCTTGCCGTAATATACAGTGATTTCTTCGCCACATTTGATGTTCTTCAACACTTTGAAGGTGATTGAATTCTGGCCTAGGGATATAAATTTGCAATTGCTATCACAGTCATGGTTTGCAAAGCGAGCAGGGCCTAGAAACAAACAACTGCAGTTCTTGCGGGTAGACCACATGACACTGAAGTCGCGATTGCCCTTCTTTAATTCGGCATCGTCCTTTGGATCCAAACATGCTATCATGCCGGTCAACAACCGCATTTCATCCCCAACTTGCCAATCCTTCGTAGCAACCAAACAAGCTTCCACTCTGCGCCCATTGCTGCCATATCTTCTGGTGTCTCCTACTTCATAGCCTGCATTGGGCATGTACCTAGTCGGATCACAAGGTTCAAATTTAATTACACCAAAAAAATGTATTCCATAATAAGTGTAACTTACATGTATAAATACCGCTTCATATGTTGGATGAATTCTTGAACTTGCTTTTGGTTTTTAGCCATCAGATAATGCTTGAAGTAGCCCAATCTATTCACACACAAAAAAAAAAAGGTGTCAGCAATTCAGTGTACCCTCAAGATAATAAATACATGGAAAAAAAATTTTCTTTTTTTTTTGAGTGTGTGAAACAAGGGCATTTCAAAGATAGAAAAAATGGTATTACAGTACTAAATCGCAGCAACACACATATACCCACAATCACACTCACCCACCAACACACACACACACACACACACACACGCACACAACGCATTGGACATACACTTACGCTAATAGTTCCGTTACAGCATCCATGGGCCTTGCTTTCTCCAGTATGTTTCTTTGAATGATGTCCAAGATGGTTTGATTAGCGACTCTTGGTTTACGGTGGTCATTGTTCATCTTGATTGTAGCAAACCACAAGAACATGTTGTCCAAGAATATATCTGTAAACAGATCGTCATATCTAGACAGCACCTTGAAGTTCATCAGGTTATCCTTGTTCTCTTTTGCGTTGTTACTAGTGTTTGATAGCATCGTCAATGTGTATTTCTTGGGGTAATTTTTTTTTTGTAATTTTTTATATGGAATAATGAAATGTACAGTGGATTTAACTGTTCATTGATTTGTAGTCTATATATATATATTTATGAATGAAAAAAAAAAGAAAACAAAGAACAAGAGAAAAAGGTATACAAGAGAGAAAAGAATGATAAAGAGGAATTTTATAAAAAAAAAAAAAATGGAAACAGAAAAATGGAAAATCAAATGGGTTTGCAAACAATCGCCACCTAAACCCTCTTCACTTTGTCCAATTACAGATGATGATTACGAAGCTAATACGAGTACGAATTGGATCAAAGTGATATCATTTGTGCAAGGCGGATGTGCTACCGCCATTTTACCCATTCACCTGATCATGAATACACAACATAAAAGGATTCCCTGTGCCCCGCCCCTTTGCTGATTCCATCTCATCTCTCTCTCTCTTTCTTTCTCCATCTTTACACACAAGAAACATGTCTCGCAATATAGACGGATCCATCCTTCAGGTAGATTCACCTGAACCCACCCTTATCAAAGTAGAAATTCGAGACCCCGAGTAATTTTTGGTTAGATATATCCTTTTCAAGAACTGTATTAACATTCATACCATCTTTTATGCAGACGGGACTATCAAACTCAGTCTTGGAAGAATGGCCTAGGGAAAACGTCTGAAATAAGCATCTATCCAAATGAAAAGGACTATAGAAAAGACTCGTTCTTTTGGAGATTAAGTGAAAATGAAATAGACGCTGATTTCAATTTTCCCATCTTGTTGGGTTATGAGTGTACAAATATTATATTGCCAAACGAACACGGTACAAAGAGTACCATCCATCTAAACCATCGTGGTGAGGAAGCATCTACCACTGTTAAGCCATTGTTTCCTTATTCTTGGAACGCCGAGTGGGCTACTAGTTGTAAAGTATCGAATGCCCCTGTATCCAGTCTACAGTTCTTGATCAAAAGAGATCTGGGCACTGCTCAGTTTTCGATTGATAAAATTGGCCAGCCTGTATCAAATGAGAGTGGCGAAACTGGGCGAAAATTGATTTTAGGTGCATTCGCCTTAGTCTATGTTGTTGAAGGCCATGTTCGCATTGGATTAGATGAAAATAGCCCTCAGGGATATAGCAACGTCTTGTCTGCTGGTCAAACTTTATATGTTGAACGTGATGAAGACGCTTCTCCTACGAGTATGGTCATTCAAGCATCAGATGCCAGTGGCAGTTTTGGTCGCCGTGACCAAGGTAAGCAGTGAACCTTAGATATACACTTTTCACTACTGATCAAACATGTATATTCTATAGAAGACGCTACCGTCATCACTATTCAAATCACTGAGGTGAAACCAAAAGGGGCTCCATCAACAATTGGTACAACCATATCTGATTACTTTGCCTTACAAACAAACAATTATTCAGCCTTGAATACGCCTGCTATACCAATATCTCCCGGTTCTAGTCATCAAGCATCAGCCGGGGGATTGGCTTCAGCTGCTACTCCTAGCTGTAGTACAACAGGCCCTCCTACAACCACAGCAGACGACGATGCACCCAGCCGTCGTCGAGAACCTCGTAGAAAGGGATCACTTGTTGTTTATGATGATCAACCCCATTGGAACCTTCCGCAAAACGTGGCTCAACGCATGGCAGCCCAGGAAGCATCTGCCTCCGCTTCTGCAATCCCTAGCTCATCTGATGATGTAGGAGGCGAACTGGCCTCCACTCTCAAGCACCAACAGCAGCAGCAAGAAACTCCCAGAGAAAGAAGAAGTAGTGTATCCATGCTGAGAGGCAAATTAGACGCTACGCAGATCTATGAACCCCCCAACTTTTCTTTGGACCAAGATACAGACGTGCCACCACCCGTTGTTCGAGATAGATTAGTAGTTGAAGACTACCCAAAGCACACTATCAGCACAGCTTGGATAAAGATGGTGAAACAAGGGCTAAGCGAATGGTTAAGAATGCCTGTGATTGTGTGCAGAGGTACAGAGAATGGACCCGTTGTAGGTATCACGGCAGCAGTTCATGGCAATGAATTGAACGGTGTACCATGTATACATCGAGTCGTGTCAGAGATTGATGTTAATAAACTACACGGCACAGTTGTTGCTGTTCCCTGCGTCAATGTGTCTGGATATCTCAAATTTCAGCGAGAGTTTGCAGACGGTAGAGATTTGAATCGGCTGTTTCCTGGACGTGAGGATGGCTTTTCAAGTCAAGTTTATGCCTACCAATTGATGAATAAGGTGATTTCTCAATTCAACTACTTGATAGATCTGCACACTGCTAGCTTTGGAAGAGTCAATTCTTATTACGTACGTGCGGATATGAATGACCCCGTTTCTGCTGTAATGGCCAGACTCCAGCAGCCCCAAATCGTACTGCATAATTCGGGCCAAGATGGGACACTTCGATCTGCAGCTTCCGCAAGAGGCATACGCGCAATCACTGTGGAAATTGGAAATCCTCAGTTATTTCAAAGCCAATATGTTCAGGTAAGTCAGGTTTCTGATCTGATCACTGATTATGTTTGTAGTCGTCTATTTATTTATCCTTTACTCACCCAAATGTCTTACCTTGATAGTGGTCTTATATAGGCGTGATGCGTATATTGGATCATCTGGAAATGTATACCCTCGATTACGAACCCACAGCAGACGGCCAGGTTGCGTCAGGCCCTCCTAACACTATTTTATGCTCAAAGGGATTTTGGGTAATATTCAAAATGAAAAAGTGGTTCGATGTTGTCAGCTAACTAACCAATATAAATATAGATTTATACTAAAACTGGTGGTGTTTTAGAGGTGTATCCTGGAGTGAACACAATTATCAGAAAGGGAGACTTGATTGCTCGCATAAAAAACATCTTTGGTAATGTAGTTGATGAATACTATGCACCATGTAGCGGTATTGTAAGTGAAATTACAGCATGCAATAACAACATACATCTCAACATGCGTATACATAGGTCATTGGTCGTAGCTCCAACCCTGTGGCAATGTCAGGCGATCGTATCATACACTTGGGTGTTATTAAAAAGAAGAGCGAAAGTCTGCCTAAAGAAGCCAAGGAAAATTATTGAATGATATAAAAGAGATAATTTATTGCTAAAGATAAAAATACAGGGATGCGAATTAAAATTGGATGCTTATATAATATGTATAAAATGTTGTGCTTTTCTGAGTGTGTATATATATATATAAATATTATTTAGATGGGAGTTCGGATGGAACTAAAAGCATGAGGAGAATAAGCGTATGCAGCCATTTTTTGTTGACCACAATGGCCACCCATGTAAAGAGGAGAGCGAACATCAGCTAGAAAGGTAGGCTGTTCATCGTGGTGAAAGCTTGATGATGTACTGCTAAGACCAGAGGTGGTATCGTCAAGAGAAGGCATAGGGGAGCAAGACAACTCAACATGTTGCTTGCGAGTCTTGTTTCTTTCCTCGATTAGGATCTTGGCTTCAGCATCATAATCGCGAGTGGGATCAATTGGCTCGGGTTCTTCAGTAAAGCAACCGAGTTCTTCAAAGAAAAGATGAATGCCGTCCAAATTTTGGATATGATTGTCACTGTCAATCATACATTCTTCAGGATTCAGCGTTAAGATGGTGGCAAGATTCTCTTGACATTCACAGTCATCAACCCAGTTGTATTCTTCTTGATCTTGTTCTTCGTTATACTGGTAATCATCTTCAGGTGTAAGGCACATGAGTTGAAGACCAGGAATAAAGTCTTGTTCTTGTTGTTGTTCTTGTTGATTAATCATTTTGTTCAGTTGTCAGTTTCTTATTCTAATTCAGGGTATAGTCGAGGTGATTTAAAACGTTGATTCCATTAGAATAAAAAGATGAGGTGTAAAGTGTATTTTGTGATTTAGAGTTTTTAATAAAAGTGAAGATTCTCGTATTTTGGTGAAAGTAGGCCACCCTTATATACTAAAAAATTTTACTACAAATAAGGGCTTTTTCGATCTATGTTTAATCTCAATACTCGGGCATTTCAGGGTGGTATACTTAGACCATAGTCAACCAACCAATCGTAATACGTTTCGATATATTTGATAGACCTTCCGCCACTCCAAATCCTGTGGCGAATTAGGGTTGCATCAAAATGATCTTTAGGTTCTCGAGATTCTTTTCATAGTAAGTGAACTACTAAGCAAATTATCCGCAGTAGATGTGGAAATGCGATGCAGAGAACCTGGCATGGCTAGCAGCAGCATACGTTGAGCATAGTATCCGCGGTCTAATACATGCCATGTTAATTAAGTGGGCGAAATCAAATCCCAATTTGTAACTACGTGCTGTGTATACCTTCAAAAGGTAATTGAACCGAGCAATGCTATATTGTCTAAACAAGGTTACACTATTGTGACATGACGAGCTAGAGAGACATACCATTTATTCGAATAAATATCGTGCTCATTATTTCTTTAAATCATCATCCTGCTTTTTTATCGCTTAGTTATCTTGTTTTTCACTGTAGAAAATCAAAAGTTTTCAAAACATTTGGCTTATTCGGCTGATCTCGGAAAGTTGTTCTTAAACAAGGTCAATAATAACCTTGGTTTGCCAGTAAAATTTTTCTCACCCCGCATTTTTGGTGAGTTTACTAGGGAAAGTCCCAGAATGTCCCGTTTGATTCGAAAGCAGAAAATCAGGCAACCAGCTCCAATGTGAAACTGTACATGAAATAGAAAAGTAAGTGCTTTGCAATATTGATGATCTAGCCTCTGCCTTGGACACTGAGGGAATGAATAGCTCTAATTATCATAAATCATAAACATCTAGACTGATTCCATTCTATTACGCCTCTCTTTCATTGGAATAAGATATATAAAAATTCTAAAGGGCGAGCCTATCTAATCTACTAAAAAGCCCACTCATTTATTCCACTGATAGAATACGTTTATCTTGAACTTTCCAAAGTGCATAGAGTGTTCTATTTTACATCATTGTTATACTCTGCCAGTGCTTGCATCAAATTTAAACAATGAGCTGCAGGAACATGCAAAAGATCATCCTTCATTGGTCATATTAATGTTGAAGTTTTGCAGAAAGAACTTTCTTGTATGACATGACTTAAGAAGGGTCTTTTCTGGCTCTAAATGAGGAAATTAAGAATTACAAGATACACTAGTCCTTCAGGTCCATATTATCAATGACGTTTGTACCCAATCAGACTAGTGCAGTAAAGCGATTCATGGTATACTCTTTTTATGTAAAAAAAGGCTTTAATTGTATCAAAAATGTTGTACAATGCTTCCACCGTCAATTGGTTTCAGGCGGTCAGAATACAACTTAGCAGTTGTTGCCTTTTTCCCAACTTCCCCAGTGCCACCATCCAAATGGCAGCGTCTCCCTTCTAAACCAAAAGTCTCTGGTCTGTTTACAGACAATGCTCATCGTGTCGCCCCTATAAATCAATGGTTAATGGAAAGTACGCGTTTTAGTAGGCAGGACTTTCAGATATTACCAGTGCAGCTAGATTTTAGGGTTATTTCCAAAGTAAGTCTCGAAAACATGCCTCCAGAATTTAACTTGTAAATCAAACTCTGAATACAAACTTCGGTACTCTTTAGAAAAGATCCTTTGCATCTGCAGTCTGTATCTTAAAACTGATACAGTACCTGTTTTAACGTAAAAGCATGAATGCCAACATTGACAGTTGAATATTCATTTGAAATGACTGACGCTTGAATAGCAATCTCCTGCTATAAATGTATCAAAGAAGATAGTTAAAGATTACTTATTGCCCACCAGTTCTGACGGTGTCTTGTAGAGTATGCTCGACGTAAATCAAACTATCGTTGGATATTACGACTCGTACATTAAAAATGTCTGCGCTCAGATGCATAAATGACTTTCACGCATTAGATGAGCACAGGTGGTACCAAGATGATATACAGAAAATGCTCTCATGGTGAAAATATGATTGCGTAGATCATAAGATCAGCCCTGAAGGATTTTTTCATGACATTTGCTATGATGACTTAATGATGATTTCTTTTTTCTGATGCCTTTAAAAGTCTTAGTTCGTCAGATTGCGTGGGTCTTTTGCTTCTATTTCCGGCAAAAGCGAAAAAAAGACTGGACTCTAATTCCAGAACACAAAACCTAGCATATGGGACCAGATAAACAGGTTCATTTTCATCTCTCTTTTTTTTTCCCTGTAAGAAAATTAATTAAAAATGTCTGAAGAAAAGCCAATGGGCCATGCATATAGAAACACAGAAGAAGGAAGCTTTGGGGTGCTGAATTTTCGAGATTTGGGTGTTTCCTCTGCTGATAATGCCGAGAAGAAAAAGTAAGTAGACTTTACTTTGGACAGGTCGAAAATTAGTGGTATTCATCAACCTGATGACAGATACGTCAAAGAAGGGCTAGTTTTTAGATCTGCTACATTGGACAACATGAGTCAGGAGGATGTGGATGCCTTTATTGAAACCCACAATATCAATACTATTCTTGACTTGCGTACAGGGTAAGAAGTTGGATACTTTTTTCAGTTGGATGGTGGTTGACATTGAATGTAGTATGGAAGGAAGAGAGGGTCTGCCTATCGACAAAAGCTTTCCTACTAGTGCTCTTGATAGTGTAAAGTATCACCATTGAATATACACGCGAAGTTACTTGAAACTAACCACGACTAGTTGGACGCTTCGACCTTGGTTGACGACGACATTTCTGTAAAAGCAAAAACCTCTGAGAATTTTGATACAACAGGAAAAGGCACACTAGTTAGAAAAAAGTATAGAGTGGATTTCGCAGGAAAGAACTTTCAAAGATATTGTGTCTTTGCATCTTGTTCTTTCCAGTTAAAATTGTAAGTTAATCAGCATCGCTTGGCTTGTTGACAGAAACTCATTCATCTGATCGTCAGATACATCATCTATTTGATGACATTTTGTCAGCGTAAAAAGGCAGCCTATGTTATTGGACAGAAGGTCTTGACACCAATGGGCGTGAACAAGATGTACAGAGAATTTGCCACCTACTGTAAAGCAGAAATTCGAGAGGCATTGATGGTATTTGCCGATCCTCAAAACTATCCAATTGAAATTCACTGCACGCAAGGCAAAGATAGAACTGGCATGGTGTCGGCATTGATCCTTTCCATTGCGGGAGTACCTGAAGACATTATTGTCAACGACTACGCTAAAACCCAAAAGGGTTTGACACCCATCTATGATGAGATGCTTGAAGAAGTTCGAAGATCTGGTTTATCCGAAGATTTTGCTCAAGCACCGCCTCAGAATATGAGAGATTTATTGGACTTTTTGAAGAAAGAGTACGGATCAATCGACAATTACCTAGATGATATTGGCTTTGGCAAAGAGCTTCGCGACAGAGTTAGAAGTGTTATTTGTGTTTGAATGAATAAATAGATTTTTTTATTATTATTTACAATGAGCAGTAATCAAGAAGCTTGGGTACCAGGCTATTCAGTTCATCTGTTAATGCACCACCGCTGGATTGAATGTATTGAAGAGTGTCCTGCACAAGTTCAAGTAATGCTGATCCGGCCTTATGGTAGTGATATTCTCTGTCGTCTTCTGGTATGTCGTCTTCTTCCTCGATCAAAGAGAAATCCTCGTCAGAAGTAAACATGCCGGATTCTTCATCGTCATCACTTTCTTGCTGATACAGCAATGTTTCTTTGTAATGCAAAAGCTCGACGACTGGTGCCTGATTCAAGGCCTTTAGGTGATTCAAGTCCTCTTTATCATCATCATCGTCTTGTATTGTCGGTACATGTAGCTCTCTGATTCGCGGCTCAGGATTCAAGTAGAGTTCGTTGTTGTTGACTTGAGCAACTGGACAGTCTTCTTGATGTTGCGGCGCATTGTTTTCAAAGTCGCAAATCTGGAGCTGTTGATGGTAAACAGAGCTTGATGAGGGTACTAATTGATGTACAGTGACAGGATGTTGTGGTACTAGGTTACATTGCACCAAAAATGGGTTCATTGTATTTGGTGAAAGCAGGAAATCCAAAGAGTCGATTTGATTAACGGACAGCGACACAGTTCCGCAATGATATGTGACACATACGACGGTGAACAGACATGGCACATTGGCATACCGTATTTTGATATGTTCTTGTTGTTCATGAGGTATTTGGAAATGAACAGATACAGTGCTCTCATATTCGCGATGTAAGCGAGTTGATGCATTTTCAAGATGGACAACGGGTAAAGGACCGGCTTCATGAGTGCTTGATAATGATGATGATGGCGATGGCATAATGCATAGTGGGGAGCTTGAGCTGCGACGAGGTCGATTTGGCGGCTGCTGTTGCATTCTATACTGTTGGTTTTTCTCTGCATTTCGTTTCAATTGTTCCATGGGATTACACAGCCAATTCTCAACCAGTTGAGATACATGGCCACAACGCATCAATACGGACAGAGAGCGAAATTTAGCAAGTTGAAGGTAAATAGATACATGCGATGGTGATTTCGGTAAGATGTAGATGGCTTGCTGCAGTGCATTTTTCACTGCTTTTTTGGTAACTTCATTAGGCTGCTTCTTGCCTTCGTCATTGACGGGTTTATGAGTGTTTGATATTGGTTTCCACAGTGGACTCTGGAGGAACTGCCGATGGCTTCCAAACGAATTGGGCTCCTTTTTGCTGGACAGAAAGGATGTGTAGAAAGAAGCCGTTGAGAATGTCAATTTATTGTTATTCATCACATAAGAGATAAAGGAGAAGAGGACGCTTGAATAGAAACTCTTGAGAACCCATTGGCATTTTATAGCAGCCAAAAAAAGATTTTCTCATATTTAGTGGCGCATCCAATAGATACGATAATCGAAATTAGCCTAGTTATTGTTGTTCTGTATAGATGCGTCTCCCCGCACTTGTTCATTGTCGTCCTAATAGAGTTCAACTTCAGTTTCCATCATCATGGAAATAAATCTCATGATTTTTTCCATGTTTCAGGGAGAAGAAAGAGGAGGGGAGGGAGCGTTCAATGCGACAGTGCAGTGGTCCATCAATTGGCCTTAATGTTATTAATTAAGCCTATATTGCATGTTTATATCAGCCATTAATCTAAGAGTCTAATTATCAGCGAATTTATCCATTCATTGATATTATAGCTCAGGGGCTCTATTTAAATGACCTGGATCGATTGGATTAGAGAGAACAATAAAAAATCGTGTGGTCCGGGAACTTGAGGAACGCGAGGAAGTGCTCAAAATAGACACCTATACAAATGGACGTTTCATTGCAGAAGGGGTCAAAGCATGCCAATGTTACATTGTGTACCCTTGTATAGGCTGTGTAATTCATGCATCTGCTGTATAGAGTTCTCAAAGCTGGTGTCAGTTTCAGCGGGTGTTCCATTTTGTGTCAATTCACCAGTCAATGCAGGAGCTAGAGCAATGGTCTGTGCACATGCCATTATTATATATATATAAAAAAAAAGCATATTTATTTGTACTATACAGAGCATAATTCATATTTTACATAGGCATATTGCGTCAACTATTTACAATAACGGGAGTGTTCAATGCATGGCATGGTTGTTTTGATTTGCACCAGCAACAACGACCTGGCCGTGGTGATTCAGTAGCACCGGTCGATTGGAATTGCTTGACTTGAGATTTGGCATATGCTGACGGATAACATCCGTGTGATGCTGTTGAGCAGAGGCATAGACGCCCAAGCCGTACCTGCCAGTGGTTTGTGGCTGTGGTGCGAGCATAGTTGTTTGTTGCTGTGGTGTGCTGTTTTTGTTTGTTTGCTGGTCCCATAACGAGTACAGCTCTGAGTCTGCAGTCATTTGTCCGTTTGCGACACCTGTGCTATCCACAGTGCTAAAGTTACTGGCCGTTTGCATTGTGGAAGCAGATGAAGAGGAGGTTGCAGTTTCAAAGTTTTGCTTTTCTTCCTTTTCTTGTCTGATTTGCTGTCTAGTGGAATTGATGAATGAGTTGTCTAAATGGTCAGATGAGAATTGCTGCAGTCCGTTGTCGAGCGATGTCCTTGACCAGATGTTTGAATACATTTCCATTTGCTGTTGTTCTTGATTCGGTGTTGGCTGCGACGACGAGTTCTTGCTTTGGCTGGGAGATAGAGCAGGTGATCTCCATGCTGTGGGTGTGGATGAGGTTGTAGCAGGAATATGGAAAGACGCAGATCGAGAGTAGGGGTCCACGAGAGGCGCTGATGTTGTCGTGGAGGTGGTGGACGAATGACTGTAGACATGGTTAATCTGTGATAGTGAGGAGTGAGGGCGAGCAATATCTTCATCGCGAGACATGGCTGACTTCTCCAGGGGAGCTGAGGCAGTGCTGGATGCCGGCGATACAAGCCCATACGGCATTAAGCCGCTATTATTATTAGCCCTGGCTGGCCAGCGATCATCTGTGCTCGAGTAATGATCCATTGGCATAGACGCACTGTTGTGGTGCGTGGATGTTGATGTAGCTGTTCGAGGAATGATGGGCGACAAGACATGTATCTTTGGGCTGCTGTTTCGACTATTGCTGTTGCCTGTATCGGCATCCACCAGTGCCTTTTCAATGGTTGTTGCAAAGTCCTGAATGCGATCCAGCACTCGATGGTGCAGCACCACTTTCATGGAACGCAGGGAGCGCTGAAACATGAATCGAGCATGTCGGGCAATATTGGTCTTTTCATCGGCACAATTCATAATGTGAACACGAAGAGCAGCCATGATAGCCTCGGCCATAAAAGTAAAGGAAATGATAAAGGTGGGTTGCTCTGCCATTGCGCAAGTCAACTGAGTGAGGTTGGTTGCTACCGAGCCACAGCGTTGTTGGATGACAAGAGATGCAGGTGAAGAGCTGAGCGATGTCGATGCGATAGGCTGTAACACTGAGATTTCCAAGTAGTTGAAGACGAGATGCAAATGAGCTACCAGAGCGTTTGGAGGTGGCTGTGTGGGTATCATTTCACTGTTTGTGTTTAAAGGCGTCCACTGTAGTGTCTGCGGTAAATTTCGTAGCCAATAGAGCAACTGTCCGTCTAGATCAAGCACCAGCTGTTCGTTTTCAGGCGACCGCAACATGCCCGCTTGTCGGTCTGGGATCTCCAGTTGAAGCACGCGTTCGCTGATTTGCATCAATTTGATGTGCTCCACAAAGCAAGTATTGATGTCGAATTCATTACTGTCATCGGTACCAAGCACCACAGGAAAATCAATGTCAATGTCCTTGGAGGACAGCAAATATGGTTTGCCCGTGACCAAACTCTGCACCTTATCCAAGCAATAACACACCCAATACACTCGTTTACGAAGCTCAATATCGTCCGGAGTGGCACCTGTGTTATGAAAGCTGTATCTTTTGTGCAATTTGAGGTCGAAGCACATGCGGCAAGCCATGTCACGGTAAATGCGAGCTTTGCTTCTTCCAATATGAGGACCAGTCCCATAGCGATTTGATTCAAAAGAGGACAACAAACAGAGAGAAATGACCAGACTAAGATTGGGGGTATCGATATAAGTGTCCAGCAGCATCTGTGCTTTTCTAAAATAATTGTCTGCTTCCGCTGCGTCTTCATGTGAGTAGTGAGCAGCGTTGCAATACATGCTATTAAGTAATAAGGGAGTAATCAATGCGTCTCGATGCTCCAATAAGCGATAAAATATAGATTTGGGAAGAATCGGGAAGATGGTATGTCGGTGGCGGAAGTAGAGGGCCAGCAAGTTATTGTTCAGGTTTAGAAAAGAAGCTGGCATAGACTGTGCTGGTTCATTCATGGCTGTTTCCTCGGCGCCATTGAATAACAGGTTGATGTCAACTAACCAGCGACCCTCTCTACCCTCACCTGGCCACATCATGCTGAGTCTGTCCAGCTGCTGAAATGTCTTGTTCAACTCGTCTTGCTCTTTAGATTTCTGCTGTTCCAAGCTGATTTTATTTGCATACTGGTGGTATCCGTCATCGGTGGGTAAGGGTCTCTTCTTGGAGGCTTCCGCTGTGGGTGAATGGCTCGTGGACTGTCTGTCATCCTCCATGCTTGAGACGTCGGCGGGATAGGCATCAGATGATTGCTGAGTTTCGTCTACAGTGCCATCTTTAGAAAAGGAACAAGGCCTTCGTCTTGCTAAAAGAGCGAAGAAGGGTGAGTTGGATGTATTCAATGCTATGATTGCCATCATGAGCGTCATATTACCTTTACACTGCGAAATGTCAAACATGAACAAACAACCAGGCAGTTAGCAGCCATCCTACATATCCGCATTGCCACAACATTTACCTGCATACAAGGCTGAACACCATCGCACTGTGGAAATCAAAGCGGTTTTGTTGGTAAATGACGAAAAAATCTGGGCGGATAAGAAGCTTACCTTAATCTTCTTGACTCGACATGTGAAGCAAGCTCTTGATACTTTGAGTCTCTTTTCCCTCGGCTGATGTGTCTTTTGTTGATGAACTTGAAGTGAATTCATTTCGAGGAGGGTATTTGTTATGAAAAAAAGGGAAAAAAGGGAAAATGAAAGTTTTTTTTCCCTTCACTGAATACGAAATAAAAGCTTTTTCAATGAGAGAAAGATTCTCGTATTTCTTTGGACGAAAAAAAAGGGTCCATGTTTCTCAAATAACACCACCTTTAGGTAAGCTCCGCCTATCCAATCCAGCCCTCAAATGCAGAGAAACCCGAGGGAAAGGGCCCTTCCTTGGACCCTGTAAAACCAAGTCTACCCTGAAGAAAATAATGAGGTGACATTGTGCTCAGCTATTTTCGTCGCACGTGCGGAAGAAGAGCGTCTTGCTGCTGTTCATTATAAATAGAGTAGAGTACATCATCATTGGATTGTATCTAATTGCGATTCGCCATATTTACTGCCAAATGCTGCAAAATGTGAGGTGTTTTACTGCCATCCCCAAGTCCAAATACATGCGCTGAGAATTTACACATGCACAGAAACAATGAACAGGTACTTCACCAGAGCACAATGTACGCTCTCTTCCGCTTTGCCTCGTTCAAATTGCAGTACATCAGTCGTATGAGATGGTGATTGGGCTGAACTCCTGCAAAAGGAACCTCGGTAAAAATGTGCTTATATAAAGGTTTTCTGTGTTTCAGGAAGGATACACAAGTCAGGGTTGGCTGTTTGTGCGACGATTTGGTAATGAATTTCATTTCAGTTATGGCATTTCATAGGTTGGGATGAGTGTAGCTCAACAAATGTAGTAATTCATATTGATTTTCCCGTAGCACAAGGAACGAAATGTTGCAAAGAAGCTTGCAAGCATTGTTTGTATAAACTTGTTTAATTTACGTGCCAATCTGGAGATCTAATATAAACAAGACAATATGTTGTAGATCAAGATGGATAATGGATGTGTCTCTAATAAGGGCTGTTTATGTAACCCACTGACAAATATTTTGCCGTGATTTCCACTACCAAATTCTCATAGGGAATGCCATGTGTCAATGCATAATTATGCCAGTGTGAAGAATGATATTGCTCAGCTAGAGTCTGAGCCCTATTATATTTGCAGATCAAATTCATAAGTTTATAGACGACCTGTATGCTGATACCAGTGCCAACTATTTGCAGGTGCAGTACAGCAGATGTACTAAAAAGGCCTACATGCAGTGCTACATAATTTTATTACGTTATACCGCAATTCGCTACTTTACACGTCGATTCGGGATGATCACAAATTCTGTTTTTAAGGTTGTTACAAGTAACAAAGAAAAGGAAAGTTTCTCGTATTATGTAAGGTTAAATTATCTCATCAAAGCCTCAAAATCGCAACAATTACTCAAAAGTGTTCATTTGTATTCAGGCAACCCTGATGCTTATGTACTCTTTTGACCTTGTGCGATAATTGACCCTTTCATCTGCTTATTTTGGATGCAAGTTAGTGTAGGGTCATGTATCACACTGTACATTTAGATGGATGCGGCTACTAAGAACGATGCAACCCATCTCATGTTTATAAAAATCGTACCAATAAGAAGTATCGATCTTTCAAAATGCTATTCGCCATTTCCTGCTATGCTATACTCTATCAATTGATTTTCTGAAAGCGCTGTACTTGATGAACTTTCAAGTAACCCTGGAGATCAACAGCGCAGGATTTTCAAATGTCGTTTTCTATTATACAAAAAGATTGCTAATGGTACAGTAGTGCTGTCTGTCAGTGAACTTTACTAAAAAATGAAATATCTTAACAAATTGGTGTTGTTATTCTTAATTGCGATCAGCGTTATGTCTGTGTATGGTAAGGCTTTTTAATGGAAGCCTAATGGAACGTGTACGCCTGGCTACTTGAAGTATAAACAATTCAAAACGCAGAAATGACTTTTGTGTAAGGTTTTTTGCTCACTTTCGTTTTGAACTGATTCGTTCTAAATGCACATATTTTCTTCCAAGATACGTTCCAGTATGCTGAAGTGGCTATTATTGATTCGATACAAGTA
The DNA here is from genome assembly GCA_037974945.1 of Mucor circinelloides. Taxonomy (NCBI): domain Eukaryota; kingdom Fungi; phylum Mucoromycota; class Mucoromycetes; order Mucorales; family Mucoraceae; genus Mucor; species Mucor circinelloides. Next base: position 1,314,782 of record JBBNAA010000005.1, on the reverse strand, counting down.
TATGTCACCAATTATGGCGCCCATAGTTTGATTTCTACTAACAAACGCTTAATGCTCAGCAAAATGCAGCTTTTGCTCTATTCGAAAGATCAGTCTTTGAGCGGATAAAGTATCAGCGCAAAAAAAGATAGAATAGTGTACCTAACGGTCTGTTTTCAAGGCCATTGGACACGAGATTACGTCCAAGCCAGTCCGTGAAAGGTGAGCACAGGCTCATTTTTTCGTGATTCTGAAGGCAAAATAATGGGGGTTTTTGAGCAACTCAGAGGCTCAGAAATGCACTGGACGATTCCTCAGAGCTCGCAGCTACTTTCTGATACATTTTCAGAAAAAAAATTGCCCTGGGAAAAATCGACCATTTTGTGCCATTTTGAACGAGGGTACACACATCCGAAATGAACGGATATGGTATTATCCGAGTTTTGACCCCCAAAACGGCAATTTTTTATATGATATATATTAGTTGAAAATGTGCCGAAACATTCAAATTTGTATCTAAAGTTGCTTTTTTGAGTATTTCTTATTCAAGATTTAGACATTTCGACCAAAAACGCGTTTTTCTATTGTAAGAAATTACTCAAATAATTTAGTGAGAAAATCATCTAAAAAGTATACTGTTAGATGCGTATTAGAATTATCTACAAGACTGCTTGAAGCTAAAATGCTCATTAACTTAGCAGTGTGTTGAGAAAATTATCAAAATGTGTAAATCTTTGGAAAAATCATGTCGTCAGGATGCATCTGACGAGAAAAAATTGCTAAGCGGAGATTGATTTTATTTGATGATGATGATCATGTAACATGATGATTTTGCTGGTGTTGCCGTGCTTACTAGATATACACTCTTATTAGCAAATCCATTTAATGCAATCATAAAGGGAAACCCACTACATAAGACGTTATGGGGATTTAAAGCAGCGATAAGTACATATAAGTTGGTAGGTTGGGGTGGGGAAGGATACAGGTCAGCTTTAATGAAAGTTATAAAATTGAGAAAGATGTGTCGGCGCTTTGCTTTCATCCTACAACTAAATTGCTTCTTTACTTTGCGTGTTAAATAATAGACACGCATTTAATAAAGCTATCATGATAGCGATGACTTTATAACTTGGTTCTATTGCTTGAATCAAGAGCTGTGCCCCAAAATCATGTGATCTACTACTGTCATTCAATCATTCAATCATGCAACTATCAGGCAGACAGACAGAGACAGTCCCTGTGATTGATTGTTGTGTATGCTAGTTATGATCATCTATTTGTTTGCTCTTTTCTTCTCTATATTTCTTCTCTTTCATCTATACAATTTTACTTATATACTAAATGCTAAGCACAGGATTAGTACAAATCATATTTTGCATAGCTCTATTAAGCAGTGGAAGAGAGAGGCAATCAGCATTTGCATTTCAAAGTGAAAGTCAGCAGGAGCAGCATGTGTTTCAGCAACAGCAGCAACAAACAAGCAGCAGTTCAATTTTATCGCCTTTTTCTTACGAATGGATTCAATTGTTGGAACAATTTCATAACACGTTGGGACACAGAAATACATCTAAAGACGACGAAGCTTGTTTATTCCCAGTGCCAGCTTTTGATTGTGAGCCATTTATCTGGCATGATGCCATATTGAATAGAGATGCGTACCATTTGCGACCCAATGTATGTGTATACAGCAACGTTTTCTCGGAAAAAAATTAAAGATAATATAGGATATCAAGGCTGTCATAGCAATTGGCGACAGCATTAGTGCAGGATTTGGCATGATCTCCGGCAAGTATATCAGAATACATTTTCTCACGCAAGCGTAGTAATACAACACTGTATATAGGGAGACCGCCCTTTTCTACTATTCTTGAATACAGAGGAAAAGTTTTCTCAGTTGGAGGGGATAAAGGAGAATACACGATCCCAAACTATTTGGCAGCATGGACTAATGCATCTAATAAAGGGCCACCAACAGGTTATACATTGCCGCTTTCTCGGGGAAAACAACTGGACAATGCAGTGAGTGGATCGAAAACTCAGGAACTAGACGATCAAATTAGCCGACTTGTACATTTGTTGAAGGCTGAAAAATATAAGGATATTAGAGACGAATGGAAGCTGATTACGCTGTTCATTGGAGCCAACAACGTGTGTGTTTTATGCGAGCCACCCATGACAACATTACCAGGATTAGCTGAAGCCGATGTTTTCGAGGACAACGTTCGACAAGCATTAACAAGAATAAAAGATGAAGTCCCCAAATCGTTTGTAAATCTCGTGGCTCTATTTAATGTAAGACAAGAAGGGTTGAATTACATTTTCCGATATTAAATGTGGTATTTTTAGGTATCCAGTGTCTATGAAGCTTCTAGAGGCGATCCTTACTGTGAGTTTGTATTGGATCCATCTCATATGGTCATATGTTCTTGTATCCAAGGCGATGAGAAGCAAAGGAGAGGTTTGTATAATTATCAAATTTGCAGTCAAATTTCATTCATTTATACGTTTAGCCTATAAATAGCCGCTGATCGTGTTGTCAACGAGTATAATCTAAGATTAGAGAAGCTGGAGCAAGAGTTCAAGCAACAGGATACAATGCAATTTGGTCTTAGTTATCAACCTGGTTTCAAGGAATTCCCTGTAGCCAAGTACAAGCAATCTTATTTTAGCGGTGTCGACTGGTATAAAAATGGATCAGTTGCAAACATAACACATTGTGTATTGACTTTTTTGAACATAGCTTCCACCCCAATAAGTGCGCCAACCAGCTGATGTCTATACTTTTGTGGAATGTAAGTTTCTTGCTGTATATCGTCTCTTTGTCCATTGCACGTCTAATACTCATGCTACATAGAATATGTTTTCGAATAAACAAGACAAGAGAAAGGAATACAATGTTGAGACGCTGGAATTCGTATGTCCTAGCCCTCAAAACCCGTATATTCAGTAAACAGCTTGCAAGAGAAAACCAAAGTAAATGTACCTTTTGCGCTACGTTTCACCGACATGGTCTATCAAATTAGTTTTGTGAAGCACATTTTATATAATAAAAAAAAACCTATATAACATGCCTTGGTTTTACCATCTCTCTCTTTCTTGCTCGTTTTTCTTTCTTTCCTTTACACTGTCGCCATAATACATTCTTTCGTTCCTTTTCTTAAATGTTTCGCTCTCGTAAATACTCTCAAAGCGCCGCTTCTCCTGCCCAATCCACATCGTCACTCTCGTCTGGAAATGCATCTATCAAAAGACCTGCAGCAGTAACTCCCGTTGAAGAGCAGCCATCATACCAATACAATGACGATGAGGAAATCAACCACGATGAAATCATTGATTTGCAGGCACCTCAACAGCAACAGCAGCCTGATTTAACAATTGAGTCCATGTCGGCTGTTCTTGCCGCTGCAGTTCAAATGTCTGCTGCTGGCGGTGCTCCATCATCTCTCTCACTTGGAAGCGCTTCCATCTTACAGCCATTCTCCAAAACTGAGGAGACAAGCGTGAAGCGTAGATTTTCTGCTCGTCTCTTTATGAATCCTTGGAAGAAATCGTCAGTAGCAACATCTACATCTCCCACTACACCCACTACACCTGGATTGGAACCTTCGTCTCCCTTTGATTCATCATTAGATGACGATAATTCTTCTCAAGGATCCCCCCGTAGCTCTTCTATCTCTGGCTCAAGAACATCGACTAATACTACTGTTGACGACGGCCGCGATGAGCTATTATACCGTGGTATTCAAATCAAAGAAATCAAGACCACATTAAAAACCTTGGTGATTTCTGATGAACAACGTTACCCAATGCCTGAGGTGAGACTTGAAAGACCTGGTTTTGCCCGTATCAACTATTAAGTTGACCATATCATACCCTTATTTACAAACATCTTCATCCTATATTATGTATCATATTCTCAATAAAAACCTCCATTCTTCCATTTAAAATGCACCATCATATGGTATTACAACTTTAATTAAAGATCATGCCATAAGCACAGACTTGGTTCGATGAGAATATCGTCTATTATATAGTGCTTTGCAGGCAAGCATAGAATACGTGTGCAATGTGTAGCTATTTGGAGATGGGGGGGGGGGACATTGTGTATATTTGGTGGTCGGATGTTCATCAGAGCACACAACAATAAACAGTCGACTGCTTTATTGCCTTTATATACTTTTTATCATCACTTTTTTATATTCTGCTATTTTCCATTTTATGGTGAGCTTACGAGATATCGTCAAATCTATAACACAGTCTGTTCGAAATGCAACGGCGGGATCAGAAGGGCAATCTTCTTTTGACACTATAGAGAAATACATAGATGAGCAGACCAGTGCCAACATTGGAGACACTTCTCTGTTAGCATCCGTTGACCCAGCTTCTGTCGATAAGCTATCTCAAGAGCTGGTTGCTCTCTACGAAACAACGATTGGCACTATCAGTAACACAAGTGCTCACCCAACATCACAAACCGCAGCAGCGTCGTCGTCAGCACCAGCAACACAAGCTACAGTCATATCGTGCAAACCAGATATTGAGCGCACTCATGCACAGCACTATATACTACTTCGCTCGCTGAGAGCGTTACTGCCTATACTACGACCCACTAGAATATTTGAGGATTGGTGGCATCTACTGAAGCCCATTTTGACATCTGCTTGCTATACCACTCGTATCAAGAAGGAGACGCGATTGATCATTGCAGATTCGTTGATCATGGAACAAGATCTGGTACGAATTCATGAAATGACAGACTGCATCTACTTTCATAAAATAGTCAGCACCTACTTGGAATGGGCAGAAAGCAGCTATCAGAGACAGGAGGAAAGAGATGAAACAAGTAGACAGCATCAAGCCTTGTTGGATTTGGATCAGGATGAGTGGTCCAAGAATCTAACCACGATTCTGTTATCGGTGGGTGCCTCAGAAACCAAGGTGAGTGAGTTTGTGTTGCAGTAAGGATCCATCGCACTAAACTGTTTGCGTGCACAGCAATTCTTTCATCTGCTGAATAGGTACTATTTGCTGAGCAAGCATCGATTGCAGATTGTGTATTTGCTCAGTGAGTTTATGAGGAGAAGAAGAACACATTTGCATGAGATTCTTGATACCCCATTGTTTGAATCCATGCTAAAGTCCTTGATGGTAAACAGTGAACATATGAGGCTCGATATACACATTCACTCATTCGCTCTGTATTCATAGTATGACAACTCGACTACCTTGATTGCCATTTCAGTGACAAATCTCATCATGCTGCTACCAAGAATGTGCACCTCGTTACCCCAATTTTTACCTCAATTATTCTATATCTTTGCAAGAGCTATTTGCTGGGATCAGTTGCGAGATCTTCGAAAGAAACAAAGTTCAGACTCTTTTGCTTATACCACACCCAACAGAAAAGTAGCAGACGGATGGGATTGTGTTGGTAAGAACAGCGTGCCGTGATGGACATAGCGCTTGACTGACATGTGTCTGTAGACTATACCTTCTCAAAACTATCAGCCCCTCCCTCTAACCCGCAAACAGGCGCTTTCTTTACTTCACTATATGGCCTCTACCCGTGCAATTTTCTCAAGTTTTTATACAAACCCTATGTCTATTTCAAAGAAAACGACTTTACACTGCCCGAAGAGTTTGATGAGGAAACGTTCAAAGCCAGAACTATCGTAAGTTGTCCAAGTGTGTTTGTTGAGAGCAGTTATTTACCAAGTGTAAACATGTAGCCCCAAGTAACGAGACATATGTTGCACCCTAATTTAGTGGCCATGGACGCAAAAACTGAATTAACAGACAAGACTCGTTGGATGAAAATGGAACCACCCGATGTTATTGCACAGATCATGGGACTCGACTTGACAAACGCTGCTTCTAGAGTAGCGTTCACTGCAAGCGAGGAGGCAGAGGAAAATAAACAGCTGGATCTGTTGGATGAAACGCTCTGGTGCGAAGCCAAGGAGGAAAACAAAGACTTTCAGCAGCCGGAAGGACTCTCAGATGACAGCAATACATCCATAGAGCCACCTCAGCAGCAGCCTCAGCAGCAACACAACGGTAGCTCTAATAGGCCTTACATGATCTCAAATATTGTGACATTGCATAAAGCACTCAAGAGTGGTGCCGAAGTGTTGGTGGGCGACGACGTCTGGGATGCCGCTGCCGAACCCACACCTACTACTACTACGCCCTCTACGCCAATGACCAACACCACGACACCCTCCAGCACGGATCAGCCTATCGATATCAGCCACATGTCGCCAGAGACCAAGCTACTCTTGGCAGCTTTGAAAAGAGAAGTGTTGCTGCTTAGAAACGAGCTGAATTTTGAGTTGTTTTTGAAACAACAGCATCTTCAGCATATCGGACGACTTCATCGCGAGCATGTGCTTGATACATCTGTAGAAGCAGAAAGACAACAGCTGGTAAGAATGATTCAAGTAACAGTGTCACACTGTCAATGCTAATCTGTCGCACCTAGTACAACACCACTCGTATGTTGAAGGCACAACTGAATCAAACCACATCTGCTCTTGAAAAGCTCAAAGCTGAATCAGCATTAACCAAGCAAAAGCACATTAAATGGGAGGATGAGCAATCAGGAAAGTTGCGCAATTATCGTGAAGCGCGCAAAGAATGGCAAAATCAAATGGCTAGAACAGCACATCAAGTCAAGGAGTATGAAAAGCAGCTCAACGAGCAGCGTATCCAGCTGGACAATGCTCGACAACGTGTGTTTGAAATGGAAAATGAGCTCAAAACATTGGAGCCCACATTGAAGCAAGTGACTGAGAATGAGCATCGAGTCAAGCAACTCACACAGCAGATGCTTCTATGGGAGGAAGACACAACTCACATGGAAGAACAAAAGAGATACATCAAAGGCCTTTTATCGCAATGGTGGAGTATGGAGGAGTTGGTAGCTAGTCTTCAAACAGAAAACAGACGGTTACAAGAGGAGCAAATGTAAGTAGCATTCCCTGAAATTGATGCTTTGCTGATGCGAACACTCCTTATGTCTAGTCATAAAGAAGAAGGGTTTGAGAAACTAAAGGTCGAATTGATGGACTCACACACAAAAATGGAGAGTCTCAGCAAGACGTTCAACTACACTAAAGATGCTGCAGAAACAGAGAGACTGCAACAGACGATCAACGAGCTCAAATCCAGACTAGAGGAACTAGAGGTACAGCTTTCGATCATTGCGCCTACATTGTTTCTTTTTTTTTTTTTTATTTACTGATACCTGTATATGTCTAGATTGAAAAACTGGAATGGAACGCTGAAATAGAAGCATTAAAGTCCAAGTCAAATAGCCTCCAGGAACAAGTTGCTTTATCCACCTCTTCAGAAAAATAAAGCAATGCCTCCTCATGTTTATAAAGCACATCTTGGTGCCACATGAGGTGTATATATTTCAAAACATTGAGCTGTTGCTATATTTCTTTTCAGACGCATACTTTCAAAGCCGAATCACCTTGGTAAGTCTCGGATGTAACCATGTTTGCTCCGTATCAATAAAGTAGCCTTCCGTTGTATCAAGACCTGGACTACCTTGAAATATCAATTGCTGCTGTTTAAACGACACGCCATGATTGGGTCATGTTAAATGAATAGCACACTTTCCTTCCTCTTGTTGCCACCACGATTTCTTTTTACTTCTACTTTCTTTACTTTATACACACGTAGAACAGCTCAGGTAGCCCAACAGAGGCTTTTCCACTAACGACATGTCCTCTCACTGGGTGAGACGAACACGCGTTCCAGGCAACAGACACTTGTAGTCAGGAAAAAAGCGGGCCATTGTTCAATGGGTATTGTACGATGGCAATGCACACTATTCGATGATACAGATGCAATGCCGTTGTGGTGGGTTGGTGATCTTGTCGCATAGAGTTGATCGGTAACTGCTTTCAAATGACGTATAAAGCTTCTCAGAATAAACTTCTAATTAAATTCCATATTCTAGTACCTGTAATGGTAGATGACACATTCGGTCCATAGAAAGACATAACTTCAGGACCGCTGGGATACCATTATGATTACTATCCAAAGCCTCCGTCGACAGCAACCAATATCTTGCCAATTGTCGATGGAGGAGAGACGAGTTTACGCCAATTTAAAATCCTCTTCTGTTCGAATATCCTTAACGAATTCGGGGACACTAGACAAAAGCCTGCGGGATCGCACTCTAATATCGATTACTAAAGAGCAAGATGTTACTACTTCCAGATATGGCCATTATTATTGGGTTCAGAAGAGGGCAACCAAAGGCAAAGGGTGGATTTTGTCATGGTTGCCCGTAAGACAAGCAGATTTATCTCAATTACACCCGCCTCTTCACTCTGATCTTTTACTCTTGGTGTGCGCGGCTCAATTAATAAACACTTTTCTAAAAGATACAGTACTCTTTACTTTTTAATGCGTCATCTTTTTTTTAAATTGTGCGACATCATTTTGGCAAAAGGTGTATGTATTAAATATATGAACAAAGCGCAAAGAGAAAAGCAATTGCACAATCTCGCCTTATTTAATGGTTTCTTTCAGATTGATCTCGCTTGGCTTTTTTTTTTTTTTTTTTTTTTTTACATACTCGAATCCCGATAAGGTTTGGTGGAATACTACCAGAAGCCTTTTAAACCATACGCAACGGATACAGACTTTATTATGTAGCCAATAAGTATGCTGTCGTATTGGCAAGATGCAATCAAAGAATAGGATTTTATACAAAATTTAAATCAATTAAACCTGAAGGAAATCATAATGCACTGGACAACCTTTTCCTTTTTGTAACCAAGATGCTAAGCACTTTTGATGGTATGAGCACAGACAAATCATTCTCGAAATTTTATCGCCTATTCAGGTCCTTGTCGTTAGCAGTGCATCTCATGACGCTACATACACATCTTGATGGTTTACCTTCTTCAAACTCTTCAAAGCAAATAGGACATTCATCACCAATCTGTGTTGATTCTTGTGATAATTGATACACTAAAAAAAAAAAACCAACGTTGAATCATCTTTTCTTATTATCCTTTAGATGGCACTTACCAATATAGCGTGGGGATTGCACTGGTGGACTACCCACGTTCAGACATCTCTGAAGATGCTCCTCTTGTTCGCTTTTTTGCATCCCCAAAAATGTGCTTCCACACACTGGACAATCTATCATTAAACTTTGACTACTGTCTGTGCGTCTCATTTGCGATCCGAAAGCCATGGGTCTCGTCAAAGATCGATGACCTCTTCGCTGGTGTGATTCTGATGAGCGGCGTATAGGCTCTCGATAACAAGTGTCGCAGACACGTTGAGATTGTGAAGCTAGTAACGGGTATTGGGAGGGTGATACCATGGGATCTTCAATTAACTCTTCTACAGGCAACCGTATTCTATTGGAACTACATTTGTCACATACAATTTGTCCACAGCGACTATTCATTGTTTGCATTTAGTAACTGGATGTGTGTCATGGTATTGTATATTTTACCGGCAATGATGCCTTCTCACTAGGAAATTAAACCGTCTATGGCAACGTCGACATTCAGGCGCTTGTCTATCCATCTCCCATACCCTTTGCGACCGAGGCAAGAGATTGCCGCTCAACGTGCTGGGACTTACACTACTAACGCTTCGGCCTCTTGGGGAATGGGATGTACTGCCTGTGTCTGGTACTGTGATATTGTTGTTGCTTCTAATTGCAGTTGCTGTAGCAGTAGTTGGCGTTGATCTACTATTGACAATGTCTGTGGGTCCGATTGAATGACTGTCAGACGACATTTGTGCTGGATCTGTATGCTCACGAACAATGGTCGGTATATCTGATCGGGCCTCCTCATGCCCGTTTACAATGCGTTGCTCTCTATCAGATGCTGTAGCTGTATCTATCTCTGCTGCTGTCGCATGTTCACTGGTATCGGTGCTCAAATTGTCCATGTGGGCTACCAGACTACCAACATCGTAATGCTGTACATTTTCCTCTGTCATGTCTTCCTCAGAATCGGATCCGCCATTCTGATGTAATCTTTCGTGCGTATCTTTTGGCGGCGAAGGCGTGCGGTTCACATGTATGATATTGGCAACGGCCTCTGTAATGTCTCCTTCTTCAGGTATGCTATCTACATTTCGCTCGCTTGTGGAAGCAGTCTCTTCTTGAATTACCTGGTTCTGTAAAGAGTGCTGTGTGATATCTGTCATGCTTTTACGTATTTTATGGCAGAGGGGATAGGGCAAGAACAAATGAAAAAAGGAAAAGAAGAAGAAAAAGAAAAGACAAAAGGTACTCTTTTCACTTGAAATCCAGACGATTTTAATCATGACGCCAGATGCCTGTATCTTTTCTCACACAAAACCAGATCAAATGCATAGCCTTAAAGCATTGCTAAAATGAGGTTCACTTCTCTTTTCTGCTCATGTTCTTGTTGTTTTGAAGCCCATATGTCATGTCCATCTTACATCATATAGCCCTAAACAATGCATCATTCAAGCTTTGATGATGCTACGGACGGCATACCCAGTCATGCAAACTGAGCTCTGATAAAGGTCACCGCAACACTCTTTTAATTTTATGTGCATATGTACCAGAAATTCGATCTGATAGTAGTAACGCAATCCAAGCAGCATGCTAATGTGACTAAACGCTCTGTATGGTCTTTTTTTTTTGTGCGCTCTTGTTGTATATATCTGCTCAAGTATGGGTTGATGCGATTACCCTGAGCACCAACCACTATATCAATTCTGTATCACAAAAGTAGTGATTCCATTTTCACAAGATTTAGCTTTGATTTTACCAAATAATACTATCAGAAAGGTGCACAAATCAAATGCATTGTGTATAGCAGCTTTGAGGGTGCTTGCTATAGGGCTGATAAGCATTTTCTTGGTCTTGTAACTCAATGATCACATTGCTATCTTTGTGTAATCGACGGATGATGCGATGCTCCAGGCTAATTTTAAGGATTTTTGAGAATCAAGTGGCTCCAGTGGCGAATAAAGTATGATCTACATTCAAGATAAATCTGATAGGTAACCATGCTATCTGATTTTGTGTGCTCTCAAAGAACAGTTTACAGTTTTATATACTCTAGTCGAGTGGTTGGAGTAGAGGGAGGGCATGGATTCACTACAGTGTTGCTATTTGCGCAATCGATAATTACTTGCTGCACTATTGTTCTATACGCAACGAAATACTATTCTTTGTACAACTAGCCACTATTCAGGCACATTGTGCAAACAATGGTTAGTCAATAGTAGATTTTGATGATTGAAAGGATCCTCGGTATAAGGTTGGCAAAAGCTTGACAACTATCATAGAGTTGCTACAACCTTGGGCTGTACATCTAACCAATAATGCTCATCGAATAGTACTAACAGTTTCATAACTGCTTCATGCAAAGCAGCTCTTATATATAGCTGATACCACTCAGTATCTGTGTTGCATTAGCTATTGAAAACATCAATTGCTTAATAGGCCATTTTGCCAGCCTAAAAGGGAGTAGCTGTCTGGGTTTGAAATTTTCGCTGTTTGTTGCTGTGAAAGACTGTTGTGCAGAATTGAGTCTATTCTTAACCCAAAACCTCTCGTTCGCGTTTTGCAATCCCTCTTGACATCAATCAAGTGTTAATTTGTTGCGTCAAGAAAGATAGTGACCTTGCTGAACTAATCCGCAAGACAACTTTAATCATTTGAGATGAAGCGCCAATGCAGCATAGGTATTGTTTTGAAGCCGTTGACCGAACACTTAAAGATATCTGCAGCTGTGATGCTGATTTTGGTAGTATCCCGGTTGTCCTTGGTGGTGATTTCGCCCAAATTCCTCCTGTCGTCAGAGGCGGTGATAGGCCTGCCATTGTAGATGCTTCTCTGATATCCTCCAGATTATGGGCAAAACTCCAAAAGTTGATGTTGACTGAAAACATGAGACTAGCCACCTCAAATCAAATCGACAGAGAATTTGCTGACTGGATAGAAAGAATGTCGTACGATTCAGCTCTTATCGGAACCATTACCCTACCAACAGCACTTAGACAGTTTTCTGGCCCTGATCAATTCATCGAAGATGTATATCCGTCGCATGTTTTGCAAAGGCCATTAGAAAACCCTGGATTTTTTCAAGAAAGAGCCATCCTTTGCTCAAAGAACGTCAACGTGGATACTATCAATAAGCAGGTTATGCAAAAGGTTACTGGCGAGATGGTTACTCTGCTCTCTGCGGATACTGTACAGTCTGATCTCACTAATGCTGACATGGCTAATCTTCCAGCCGAATATCTGCGGACACTATCCACCTCTGGTATTCCTCCAGCAATTTTAGAGCTAAAAGTTGGCATGCCTGTAATGTTGCTGGGAAATTTGAACCCTGAAAGAGGCCTCTGAAATGGTACTAGGCTCATCATTCATCAGATTGGATAGTATATCCTAAAAGTCAAAATCTTGGGAGGCTCTGATGCCATTGAATTGATACCAAGATTTAAACTAACCACCTTACCCAATGCATTGCCATTCATCTTAACGAGGAAGCAATTTCCTGTAAAAGTCTGTTTCGCCATGACTATAAACAAATCACAAGGCCAATCTCTCAGAAAAGTTGCTGTAGACCTTCGAAATCCAGCATTCACCCATGGACATCTTTATGTAGCACTCTCGCGAGCCACCTCTGCAAACGGAGTGTCTATCCTCCTCCCTCCTAATACGTCTCAAACAGACAACGTCGTGTACCCTGAGGTGCTTTATAGACTATCCATATAGAAAACTATATCGTCAATTACCAAAAATATATCTTATCTGTTATTATTAAGCTCTCATTTTATATGATTGATTAAATCTACTTGATTTGAACAAGTGTTTATTGCGTGAATTTAAATGTCTGAAATAACCACATTTTGGCATATTTCAAAAGATACTTCGTTTAGTTTAATTCTTGTATTTATTTTAATACAATGTATCAGCCAAATTATTTGTTCAGACTTTATACCAAGTAAGTGAGTGGCCTGAAGCAGCCAGGTGGTCTATTGAAGAATTGCAACGCCCTATAAAAGCTTAAGAATGAAGTAGTAAGTAGCTACAATAGAAAAAAGTGGGACAAATCTTACTCTCGAAGTTGGTTGTTGCAATCGGGATCAAAAATGATTTTGAGGTTTTGTCAAAAGAAATAAACAATACCACTGGGTGCTGATTGCTTTGCAAATAAACTTGGAAGCATTGATCAATGGTGTTTATCATTGCATCTTGACTGGCATGTAGGTGAAATTGTATAATGATAGGTGACTAAGCAGAATGAACTGCTAAATGTGGTCCATAAGTAACGCTTACTCCATCCGCTAGAATTTGAGCTGCACCAAGTGTACAAGAACCTTCATAGATGTTCAGTAATTCCTTAGTTATAATGTCAATGACTTCTTGATCCTCAGATAGTATCTTGCAAATCTGTTCTTAGTTCATCATATGCTCTTGAGAAAAAGTTTTGTGTTCCCATTCAATGAAAGCACCATTGCGGGACAATATTCAACCTGACTGACATTACGCTCTATGTAGGATTTTAGTACGGATATGTTTGGTTTTTCAGTGATTTCACCCTTCACGCATGAATCAACGAATGAATACGACATTTCTACTCGCAAGTTGCATCCCATTCGAATGCAAACCATTCAAAGTACGTATAAACCAGAGATTGGAATGCTTGTATTAATCATAGCGTCGTGTAGAATTCGATAGATCAAAGTACACTTGCAGCCAGATTCATGTTAAATTATACAATAACAAGCAAACTCCTGTCACTCTGATATACAAGAAAGACGTTGAACTCAATGGAAGGCATGTATTAAGTCTAAACGGGAGACTGAAGCGAGGCTAACATGTGTTCTGTAGAAATCCAGTGCTAATGAGATCGTATGGTGCTTATGGCACATCCACAGACATAGCATTTCGAGTAGAGCAGTTTCCTCTTATTGAACATGGCTGGATAATTGCATTGGTTCATGTTCGGTAGGCGATCATATGTTTCTCTACGCTAGTTGAACAATGGCTTAAATTTTGTGTTATAGTGGAGGTGGAGAACTGGGTAAAGACTGGTACGAAGATGGAAAGCTGGACGAAAAGATGAACGGTTTCAAGGACTTTATATCAGTGGCAGAACACCTAGTGACATGCAATCTGACTTCGCCTAAGAATCTCATTGCTATGGGCACTTGCGCAGGTGGTTTGCTTGTTGGTGCCATGCTGCACATGCGACCCGACCTTTTCAAAGCACTGGTTCTCAAAGTACCATTCGTCGATCCACTGTCACCTACGCTGAATCCTAAGCTGCCATTAGCTCAGATCGAATATCCTGAATGAGAAAACCCTACAAAAGATGCAAAGGCGTACGACCTCATTGAATTCTACTCGCCTTACAAGAACGTCTCATTGTCGTAAGTGTAGAAGGTCCGATCTTCTTTGATGCCTTGGCTATTCATGTTTTTAAACCATTAGTAACGTCATATTTTATTCTCTGAATATAAATCTTTATTAAAGACAATTGAATTAAACTGGGTGAATATGAAGTATGATTGAGGCTAGAAAAATCGAATCAAAGAGCAAATGTTTCTTGCTTAAACTGGATGTAAGAAATAGATGCACCACATCATCTTATGCAACTGATCTGCCAGGTAATAAAATTAAACTAGGTTTTCCACAAATATTTTTCATTTCAATTGTTATTTAGAAGCTGCCCGAAGGCCCTTCAAGGAAAGCAGATGGTTCGGCGACCTCAACTGCTCACCCGGGACTACTAAGGCCATGTCTTTCCAGTTGTCCCATGGGAGCTCGTGATTCCCGTCAGTAAACCTTCATTGGGACAGAGCATCTAAAACGAAAACGACGGTAGACCTTCCATCCATGACCTGTTCGTAAGGAAAAAAAAGAAGAAAAGAAAACTGAAAGCTTCAGCAAAATAGAGGCCTATTTATACGTTTTTTGGCGGCTTGTACGGATCGTCACAGGAAGAAAACAGTCCGGACTATTGAACCTTATAGCTGTGCAGTGTATTCAATACAAGCATTTTTCTTTAAAATACCTAAAAAATCAATGCAAGTTGTTCATTTCAAGGATTTCAAGCATCATGTATCTTTTGTCAGATCAGTGATTGCCCACCTCGCACAAACTCTATATCCGCTTCAAATATTTAAAGTCAAAACAATTATGCAACTGGTTGTGTTCCAACTAAATCATCTGGGATGATAATTCGTGATCATCATCTACTCGCCACAATCGCTCTTGAATGCTCACCCACTAATTTCAAACTGCATGTGTGTTTACGGCAGATATAATAAGCAATGATGCCATCTACAGATTGATCAAAAGCAGAGTTTTGCCTACTGCTCGTCATAAATTATTCGTTAATTTGCATTTTATTAACATTTGAAGTTTTATCACATACAATATAACTTTAAATTCCAAATGTCTACAAAAACCAGTTTGCCGACGATATTTCGATTTTGCGAAAGTTTTGTTTGCTCTAAACTAGCCAGAAAATTTTGAGATTTGGTTCATCAATAGCATACTTTGGCTATTGAAAGACCCCTTCTTATTTCTTCTTTATAAGGCTGGCAAAAGAAGCTTGACAAATATTAGGAAATGACTACAATCTTCGGTAATGCATTGAATCAGTAAAAATTGTAGGCTAAAAGCGCCTCAACATTTTTATATAAAGTATTCATATATATAAATGATATTGCATAGCATTCCTGCAGCATTAGCTACTAAAAACATCATGATCCAGGCATTTTGTCAGCCAAAAAGCAAAAGCAGCGACGGCGGGGGTCCAATTTTTTTCACTACTGCTGCTGTTGTGGAAAATCCTGCTGGAAATCGACTCGCGTCGGTCATCGTATTCATTACCTTGGCCAACATTTGGAGATCCCATTTTCGCACTGTATTTGACCGCACACCCTTCACCACAGCAGCAGTATTGGCCAGTATCCGACTCGATATTTCAAAACGTACCGATGAAGATCATGTCCATACACTGTTGTGATCATGCTCTTATGAGCTTATTTTTGTTCTTTTTTTTTTATTAACCGTTTATTTAGCCTTGACATATGTATTATCTTCTTAGTTACCAAATCATTTTGCGCCCGTCTCTTGAGGCAGTCTCATCACTGATCTTTACGCGGAGCAATCAATAAAAACCTTAAAAAAAAAAAAAAAAAAGAAATCGACTCGATGCATGCCAGAAGAAAAAATTCCACCGTTTTTGGAAAATTTAATTATGTAAACTACAGTTTTTGTACCCTACTTTCTTACATTTAGAGATAGCTTTTGACGGCGCATCTAATGGTGCAAATTACATTGTATTTATTGACCAAGATTATTGAGCAATTTTCAGAAATGTGAAAAGTGGATTATTGCTGAAATGCCGAAATTTTGCATACAAAGGTCTCACAAAATCAATTTCGGAGGTTGTCCTGGATCAGTAGAATCCATTTGATATTATACACGCTATAGCAAAAGTCTTGATTTTTGGGGTCAAAAACGCAATTAACTGATTTTCGATGTTTGAGTAAAGGGGTAGTAGGTCATGCTTTGGGTCAACTTTCATTGATAATTTTTTGGTCCCAAAAAAAGGGAAAACGTATCAACTAGTAACTGCTAGTCGAGGGAAGCTGTCTGGTGCTATTCAGATGGCCTAAAACAGCTTATAACTAGAGAAATCACTCGTCAAATTCATCAAAATTTGGCTATGATTTGCATACTATTAAGTATTAAGAGCTAATGCGAGCAAGTTGTCTACCCGTATATGCATTGGTCCCGTTGATATAGGCTCGGAGCGCCTTAGTAATAGAATCATATTCACAACTATAAATAAAGCTATAGAGACTTGGTGCAGTTGTGGTACTTGATATCGCGGTGAAATTACATGATAGTGCAGTACGTTATTTTCGACTGTGTAAATAGCAATACTCTATACTTATTTATGAATTCACACACTTACGAGCAAAACTATGGGCGCATCACTTAGAAGCGTAACAGGACAGCAGCAGAACCGTAACATGAGTTAAATGTATCCGAAGTTAGCTGAGGTTTAGCATACTATTAAATAATGAGCTAATGTAAGTGTGCTGTCAATCCTTATATGGTTTGTGCCCATTAATGTAGACCTGGAGCATCCTAGAAACGTCATACCTGCAGTTACAAGTAAAGCTATGGAGACTTCAGCGTAGCTCATGGTACTTGATATCACAGTAATTGCACATCTAAGTGCTTTAATCGCGGGTGCTGCCCGTAATGAACGATGGTACATCAATTAAAATTGTGCGGGAAGGAGTATGTCATTGTGTATGAAGCAGTATTGTGTCAATAGTAGTCGATAAATGCACTTCAGGCAATAACGATGGAGTTGTGTAGATTGCAATATCCGCCTACTACATGAGCCTCCATGATAGTTTACAGGGCACAATGTGCTATACATTAGAAAGAGTGTCTTCTAGCACAATAAAATTTTGAGCTGTTATCTCGGTCATATTACTTGGCACAAGACATGTTTGCTGTTACATACATACAATAGGACCATGATCCATTAATGCTGTAAAAGCATTCAAGAGCTGTCAAAAAATTACAGTTCACGCTGAGTGCTAAAATTGAGGCGACGAGGGAGGAGGAGGAAAAAGCAGGATGGACTAGCTTATCCGACCCATGTTTTGATTGTTCCCATATTACTCTGCACACTATTTTTAATCACCAAATGTCTATATTCAACCGATTGGGAAGACTTCCAGCACGAAATGTACATAAATGGATTCACACTTCAGCTTATCTAAGGACTGCAGCGACAGAATCACCTGCCAAGCCACATATAGACTCATCATCATCATCGTCAAAGACAACCAGCTTATTAGATTCAAAGCATCATGGCCGTCACCGTTCGTCCAAATTGAAACAGACCATGGCCAAGGCAACTTTGCCAGGTAATCTGAGCTCAGTACTCATATCAAGCGTAGATTGTCTGATTTGCATCTAAATAGAGTCCTTTTTATCGACAAACTACATCAAGCACACAGCATTGAAACCGCTCCCTCATAAATATGCATCCTTTGTGCCAGATTATGTGTGGAAAGAACTGGAATATTCAGTCAGATCAGGGCTGGCGCCCAAAGGTAGATTAGCAGCATTCGATCATACAGACCATATAGGCATGACAGTGCCCAACGCTGGATCATGTTATTTGCAGGACCACATTGTGCATCAGCTAGCAGCCAATGTCAATGCAAATGTGCTTACCTTGGACCCTCAAGACTTTATATTCTTGGCTCAACGCAGCTTCAGTAGAGATGGTATGAGCCCACAATAAACAGAGGAAAAGCAATGACTAATCTTGGGTTGTAGCTGCCGATTTGATGCCTCTATTTTCATCCAGCGAGCAAGAGCGCAAAAAGCTACTAGCGCTTAGTCAGGAATACCAAGATGAAATGGATCAGGTAGACTCCATGGACTCAGATCAAGATGTCCGTGACGCCTTTGGCCTGGTTAAACAGCAGACACAAGACACAAGCCAAGACGATGAGGATGATGTAGAGGAATACGACGATAATGACTATGACGAAGACGACGACGAAAGCGCTGAACAAGACGACAAGGTGAAATTACGAGTGGTGCCTTTTGGACAACCCACTTCTGCCGGGAAGATTATTGAAGTGCACCGAAATAAGAGAGACAAGGAAGCGGAATCCGTTCTAAAGCAGTTGACCAAAAAGTACACCCAGATGTTCAAACGACACCTGGCGGAGGGCAGCAGCAGCAGCAGCGATGAAAAAAAGATTGTGTATTTGCGAGACTACGGAGGCATCCATGACCAGTTTTCCAAGATACTGTTAAATTCACTTGTTGATGCAGTGGCAGACCTGAAACAAAAAGGACACGCAGTGATCATGATTGCTTCTCACTGTCAGAGAACAAGAAAGCTAGACGAGGATTATCCTGATATATCAAATATGCGTCGTATTTCTGTGCTACCATCACTGCAGGATGAAAATCAAATGGCAGAATGGACGTCCATCATGAAACAAGATGAAGCTCTCAGAATCAAGGAAATCAACGCAAAGCAACTCTTGGCTATGTACAACCACAAGAGCACGCTTGGTCTGAAAGCAGACAATCAGGGAGATTTGCTCAGAGATTTACTGGCCATGGAAGAGCTCACTATTTCAAAAGCGATATGGACTCCCTATGATGTAGATCGTCGTGTTACAGCTGCCATAGGTCATGCATTAGAGCAAAACAAAACAAGCCTCGATGTTCGCGACTTTGAAGCTGCAAATCGCATTGTTGATCAATACACGGATATGATGGAAAAGAGCTCCTCAAAGCTAACAGCGCTGCCGAAAGAAGCCCTCAAGCTACAGCCAGACGGAAGCGTCGATTTCGCCCACTTGAAAAAGACCTGCAATGATTTTGAGCGCAAGTTGTTGACCAGAGTCGTTGATGGTAGTAAGTAAGGATATGTTTAGAAGTTTGATTGATATGGTAACACATGCCGTAGCTCAAGTACAGGGTTCCTTTCAAGATGTACGTGCACCACCACTCACTATCAGTACACTTCAGTCGTTGATTTCGCTGCCTTTGATTCGTCCAGAGTTGTTTAGAAAAGGCATCCTAAAGAAGAACTTTATACCTGGTGTATTGTTGTTTGGTCCACCTGGTACAGGAAAGGTATTTCTTTTGTGCAACTGCAGAAATGAAAAAAAAAGCTTAATTCAATTCAATAGACCATGCTGGCCAAGGCAGTTGCCAAAGACAGTGGCAGTCGCATGCTGGATATCCAGGCCAGCGATGTGTAGGTTTACCGGTTGAATGTATTGATTTACTGTGTACTCATCTGCGCTTTATTCTTACTAGCTACGAAATGTATGTTGGACAAGGCGAGAAAAATGTCAAGGTACACACACAGACACACACAAGCGAATAAGACATGACATGAAAACTCATCCACGGCTTTTGTTGTTGTTGTTGGTATTCATTTTAGGCAATTTTCTCTCTCGCAAGAAAGCTATCTCCTTGTGTCATCTTTATCGACGAAGTAGACAGTCTGCTGAACCAGCGAGGATCTGACCACGCAGCAAGGTCCCACCGAGAAATCATCAACCAGTTCATGGTGGAATGGGACGGTCTATCCAGCCATAACCAAGGTATCATTGTCATGGCAGCAACCAACAGACCCTTTGACCTTGACGACGCTGTCCTCCGACGTATGCCTCGTCGTATTCTCGGTAAGAAGACATGTATTAGAAAGCAGTTGCACAAATATTTGGTATTTATGTTTGTTATTTGTAGTTGATTTGCCTAATGAAGAAGATCGTGCAGAGATATTAAAGATACTCTTGAAAGACGAGGACCATCACGTTTCTATAGCAGAACTAGCCAAAGCAACGGAACACTATTCAGGCTCTGATCTAAAGAACGTTTGTGTTACAGCTGCACTTAAAGCTGTTCAGGAACAAGTGGCGACAAACCAACCTCAGGTACTGAACATGGAGCACTTTAAAGAAGCCATCAAGATGGTGCCTGCCAGTTCAAGCGATGACATGGAGAGTTTGGTTGAACTGAAAAAGTGGGATAGCAAATTTGGCGATGGCAAAAAGAAGAAGAAGCCTAGTATTGGATTTTCTTAGAATATAAAATCATGTGCAAAATTTTAATTTCTTTTCCCTTTCTTTCCTTCTCTTCCTTACATGTACATCGCTCGTGGTAAATAGAACATATAGACTTAGAATAGACACTTGATAATAACAATAAACAAACCCTTAGAAATGGACTCTAAAAGACAACGCAGATACACAATTGCCAGACCTGAATCAGCCTTGAAATTGCTGACAGAAAACGACGATGCCTTGCAAGAAGAGGATCAGCAATTTGATAGAATATCTGACATTTTATCCAACCTGATTCAAGAGGCAAACCAAGCTGTCTCTATTCCCTTGACGCCAAGACCATCGCATACGCCATATACCTCCAGCAACAAGAAGAAATCACCCAAAAGACCGGTATCGTACCCATCAAAAAGGACATCCACTCCCATGCCACCGTCCTTACCATCCACCATCATGACCACAAGAAAACACCATGTCACACAGATAAACAACACAACACCTGTGCTGCTGGAATCATTCAGGCGATTGGACTCTTCCATGGCTATTCTAGATTCCCTGTCCAAAGACTTGATAGTGCCTGCTAACAGCGTCAAGAAGCAAAAGAAAAAGCATCACCATTTAGCATTTGATTCTCGGCTATCCGCCCTAATCTTGCTGCCACTATTTCACGTACCACATGTGCTTATTTCCATGGTGTTTGATACAATCTCTAGCTACGATAACCTAGTGCCTGTATCATCGTCTTCTGCTACGAGCCAAAACAGCAGTTTCAGTGGTATGCTTATTTGGGCCTTTATCTTTGCTGTAACCAATGTCATTATGGTGGAAAATACCTTTCCACCAGCACCAACACTCCAGATCATACCCGGTGCCTACCATGTCAAAAAAAGCAAAAGAAATGATGCCCGTAAAAGACAGTTTTATTTACAACGACATGACCGTGCAATGCGCACACCGCAAAGCTCCTCCCCGACACATAATAATAGCACACTGGCAAGCAGTAGTTACCGTCTATCCAGCGCTGTTCGTGCCAGACGAAACTCTTTTTGATAAATAAAATAAGGCCTTCTCATTAACATACATCCAGGGCATCCAGTTACATGTGAACATGAGCGTTGTACAAGGTATGATTATCAACACGTCCCCCATTCAATGTGTGTAAAGGAAAGCGGGCCGAGATTGGGACCACAGATGTAACCTTGCTTGATTTGCTGCATAATAGCTGCTTTATTTGACAAACCCAAATAGGAAACACTAGAGCGATATCATCTCCATTGTTGAATCGCATTTTTCTTTCAAGCTTACTAAAATGCAGGGCGAAACGATACCATGTATACAAATCATGCAGATCAGCGTCCTTTTGCCTCCTATTTTTTTTTCTTGCTGTTATTAAGCGCACTTGAGCGCATCATACAATCTCTTTTGCTTCTCGCGCTCACGTATACAAGGATGCCAGCGGACAGAAAACCATTTGTGTTCACTATTCCGTTAGTAGTGTAAGTGGATCACTACTGCTTAAAAGCTATTCAAGCTCAACACCTCCATAGTAAAGTAGATTTGCAGCTGTTGCCTCTCTTTTGCTTGTTCTACTTACTTAGCTCATTGGACAGGTATGTAACATCTAGAAATACACATTCAATCCTTGCATCGTGCCAACTCGACATAAGCAGATCAAGCACAGAATTCTCCAATATCAGTGGGTTAACAACAGATTTGAATATCAAAAATGTTCAGGCACAATGGGCTGTTGCCATCTACTACTTTTGTGTCATTGTTTTCGATATTCCATCCAACATTATATTGAGACGCTGGCGTCCGTCGCTTTGGTTTGGATTTCTCATGGGGTAAATGCTAGCAAATTATACTTTTTTGAAGGAGAAAAGCTAAGCTATTCAACAGTGCTTGGGGCATCATTTCAGTTTCAGTTGCAGCATGCACTGATTTCAATGGGTTGGTCATTGCACAACTGCTATCAAGCATCTTTGAAGCAGGTATAGATACATAGATGCATGGACAATTGCACCGAGTAATCATATAAATATTAGGATTCTTTCCGGGCGCCATATATTATATATCGTATTGGTATACAAGAAGAGAGTTTGGAAAGAGAATGGGCATCTTTTGGTCTTGCAGATGTCTAGCAGGAGGAATGGGAGGTTTATTCGCGTACGGCGTCAGTTACATTAGCAATACGCAAATCCATGTCTGGCAATGGTACCGTCCTTTTTACATAAAGTGAATTTACCAAGACTAAATCGACGGTTTTAAAGGACATACATTATACAAGGAGCTCCTTGTGTCGCCTTGGCTGTAATAGCCTCTTGGTATCTCCCGGACAACCCAAGCTGCGCTAGCTTTCTGGTGACAGAGGAAAGTACAATCATAGATAGCAAGTTGAAAGAAGGTACACTCCATACAAGCCATTCGATTCATGTTGATTGACCCAACTCCAAAGATTACTTGACGTTGAATCACGATGATTGGTCTTGGGATCAGGTGGGATCAGTGTTTTTAGATTTGAAAACTTACGCCTACATTATAATGTATCTCCTGGGAGCAACCAGCTTGCAAGGAGTTACACTGTTTCTTCCTATTGTCATTATGGAATTAGACTCTAAACCGACGAGTTTGGAGAGTCAGTTGCTACTGATTCCTCCCTATATACTGGCTACTATAGCAACACTGGCATTGAGTTACAGCTCAGGTACATTGAATATTCAATTCGCACATCTTGTTAACTCGCATTAAGCATTTGCATAGATCGCATGTACAACAGGTCGTATCATATAGTGCTAGTTGACGTTGTAGCCATCATTTCTGTTATTTTATTGCTGGTATTGCCCTCTACTGCTACATTTCATATAGGACATTACATTGTCACAAGCATTCTAGTAGCTGCTGTCTATGCCCATATCTCCATTATTATAACATGGATGGTGAATAATTTGTAAGGATGCTGGCATTACTTCCAACTAGCGTACATGGCATTTGACTCATTATCTGATGCGATAGTATTGGATTTACTCGAAGAGCTATTGCCATTGGAGCAACTATCTCTATAGGATCAGTCGGTGGGGCAGCTGGAAGTCAGTTATTTAATGGCAAGTAGTGTCTTGGATATAGTATTCAGTGTTTGCTCACACTATGAATAGACGTTTCTAACTACACGTACGGTAAATCAATCATCATAGTATTATTAGCCATTCAAATTCTGCTTGTTCTGTTTATGAGACGCTGCTTTGTCAAAGAAACATCAAGGCGATCAAAATTGAATGCGGATGATCGACAGTATCAAATCTACAAATACGGCGGCATCGATCTGGCGCACGACAGACACCCGGATTTCGAATACACACTTTAACCATGAATAAACCGAAAGAGTACTAGTATTTGCATTTTTTTCAAAATAATGACTTTAGATTATCGAGAGTGTACTAAAGAGGAAGTACAGTAACAAATTGAAATTCTTAGGCGAAAAGCAGCCTTCCAACAAAATGCACAACGGAAATGTAAGAGTTATGTGTAACCCTTTATGATATTATGATATTTATGGAATTACAATATGAATAAAAAAAATGTATAGTATGTTAAAGAGCATCTATAATTACAAGTAAAATCAGCGAAAAAAAAAACTATTCTTCAGTCTTCAAAACAGCAACATTTTCTGGGACAGTGGGCATAGTTTCTTCTTGATTTTCAACCTTCTTCTCCTCTTGGTCCTCCTTCTTTTCCAAATGTGCAACAACAGGTGGCTCTGCTACAAATGGCTCTGCTACAAATGGCTCTGACTTGGGTTCAGCGGGCTCCATTAGGTTCTTAAGATCCATCTTGACATCTTCCTTCACAACGTCATTGGCAGCAACATCAATGGGTCCGTTGTTAATAAAAGTAGTAGTCTCTTGAATCACGCCTTCCATGGGCTCATGTTCTTCTTGATACTGGACATCGCCAGAAATACTGTCAGCAGCAAGAGATGAAGGAGCATTTCCATCGTCTTCTTCGTCAGCATAGTCATCCTCTTCATTCATTTCCTCCTCGCTCAAGTCACTGCGATTTGCTTGATCTTCGCCTCCTTCAGTGGTCTCACCCTTTGCCTTCTTTTTGCGACCGCCAGATCCACGAGCACCAGCAATTTGCTTGCGTTTTCTAGCTGCACGCATGCTAAGAGGTTTGGGATTTGTCACTAATTCACAGAGAGAATCGATACGACGGAAGATGACAAGATCTCTCGGCCAAACAAATTTGAACAGATTCAAATCTCCTTCTTCGCCTTCCACCTCCTTGCCTCCTTCAGTGAGACTCTTCTTGACGTGATAGAATGGCAGCTCGGGGTCTTCAATAATGGACTCTTGACGATTCATACCGTGCTTATTGACACCCTCCAATAGAGCAATATCGTGTTTAGGCACTTCCCACCAACTGTAGACAAATTGTTAGTTGACATATTTGTGCACACTACTACTACTACAACAAACCTTGGTAGACCTGATGTCTTTTTAGCTCTAATCAAAATAGACTCTAGTTCAGGGTTCACGAGCACCTTTTCGCGAATAATTTCCATCTGTGCAATACGTCTTAAAGAACGACGAGCCTTATCAAAAGGAACAGTGTCACCATTATCATTGGATTCCTCAGGCTCAAGACTGGTTTCGCGACTCATGGTGTCTCCATTGTCCTTGGGCGAAGACACAGGCGTATCCACATCAGCTCCTCCAGCAACAGAAGAGGCGGTGCCATTGTCCAGAGCGTGCTTCTTGACAGATTCTTCACAAGCGGCGTATACTTCCTTGTAGTGATTAGTAAGAGATTCGTCCGTCTTCTTTTCCAAATTAGCAATTTCCTTGAATCGATCCCACTTGTAATCATCATCCTCACGTTCAACACCAAATGACATGAGGGTCTTGATGAAATCACTCTTGTTCTTCTTGGTCCAGCGATTGGAGACTTCGTTTTGCTTGGCTCTTTGTCTTTGAGCAGCACGTGTTTCCTTTTGACGTTGACGGGTTTGACGTTCACTTTCCTTCTTTTGGACCTTCTCTTCCAACTTGCGCTTACGAGTGCTGTTTGCTCTTTCTCTCAAAAAGGCAGCAATGATACGACGCAGACGCATGCCGATATCAGCCTTGGATGGCCAGACGTAAATCTTTGGCTTACCAGTGTAGTCTTCATCATCAGACGAGTCGTCAGCCTTCTTGTCATCATAATCACTATCGTCGTCGTCCTTTTTTGTGTAGGTCTTTTTGGCGATCACATTGACAGGCGTCTTGACGGGTTCCAAAGACGTTTGTCTACTGCTGTCAGCATCGTCATTCTTGTCATTGTCTTTGGCGTCATCGTCACCAAGATCACCAGATTGGCTATCATCGTACTTTCTACCATAGAAACAGAGCTCAGGGTCGTTACGCATAGCAAGGTACTGTTGATAACCATGTTTGCAGATACCAAGCAACAGACAGCGATCTTCGTTTTCACCCCACCATCTTGCAGGAGGCAAGCCAGTGACCTTGGGCATCTCGAGAGCCTTTGCTTCCTCCCAGTTAGTAGGCACAATCTTATCGCGGATCAAATGGAGCATTTGGATACGGAGCAAAAAGTTACGGCCCTTTCTTTCGATATGATCAACATAATCTTCAGGAGCTTGGATCAAGAATGTCTTGTATTCGGCAATCTGTTTCTTGGTAGCACCAATGTAAGGAATACCTTCACCCTTCTTGACTTCATCGCGAGCATCATTGATCAAAATGTTCTCGATATCTTCAATCAGCTTGCGGTCTTCTTCAGTC
This sequence comes from Mucor circinelloides, assembly GCA_037974945.1. Lineage (NCBI taxonomy): Eukaryota > Fungi > Mucoromycota > Mucoromycetes > Mucorales > Mucoraceae > Mucor > Mucor circinelloides. Next base: position 1,288,401 of record JBBNAA010000005.1, on the reverse strand, counting down.
GTCTTCTTGACATTCTTCAAGATGGGGAGCACTTTGCGCATCAAAGCTCGAGTAACAGCCTTCAAGTCCTTTTCAGAGCGACGAGGGAAGTATTGAGCCATCGAATCCCATTTACCATAACCAAAGATCATCAGTTTACGTTCGTATTTGGTCTTTTCAGAAAGAGTCCAAGGGCGAGCTTGATCACCACGACCACCACGACGAGGTCTAGTTTCGAGTTCCTCTTCATAGGCAGCATCAGAGTCGGCAGCATCCTCGTTGGAAGAGTAGGATCCATCCACACCGCGAGAACCGAAACGTTGGACTTGGCGACGTCTACGAGGAAGAGACACAATCAACTCGTTTTCATCAGGCAGTTCAGAGGTATCAATGTGTGCTTTGGCAGCCCATTTCTCCCAGAAATCGGGATCATCCAAATCAACACCTGCGTTGTCGTCATCGGCAGCAGAGAAAGTTGCTTTAGAAAAGACGGAGCCTTTTTCGTTGCCTTCATGACGAATAACAGTGGTACGACGTTCGAGAATTTGGTCAATGTCTTCCTCACAAAATTTGGCACTGGCCTCATCGTCAAGCATAGCACCATAAGCACCCTTCTTTAACAAATCTTCGATTTCCTTTCTATTCAATTCAGCAGTTTTGTTTGCACTTCCATCGTCGTGCGTACCCATGACAGCCTTATCGAGACCCAACTTCATACCAGCACGGTCAAACATGTCTTTTTCATATGTGTTGGCACAGATCAAACGGTAGATTTGAACAGGCTTCGTTTGACCAATACGATGACATCTAGCTTGGGCTTGAAGATCGTTCTGAGGATTCCAATCACTGTCAAAGATAATACAGGTATCAGCAGCCTAAACAGGAGATTAGTTGTGGTTTTTAATGATGCATGCTTGTGTGAGTACTTACGGTTAAATTGATACCAACACCACCTGCTCTGGTACACAACAAGAACACAAATGACTCTTCAATGGGAAGCGTGGAGAATCTATCAATAGCAGCTTGACGTTGATCACCAGGAACACTGCCGTCGATACGTTCGTAGGCATATTCTCTTCCACGGAGATAATCAGCAAGAATATCCAGACAACTAATACAAAAACGTGAGTTATACAGTACATCATTGCATTGTCAACATCTGTGCCTACCTTGTGAATTGAGAAAAGATCAACACCTTGTGGTTGCCCTGGATCAACTTTTTCAGCAATTTATCAATAAGCACCAATTTACCAGAGGATTGAACGAGACAGTTGAACTGCTCTTGAGGCTGGGTGGCATTACATTCATTGACGATAACGTCTTCAGCGCCTTCCAAGAGATAAGGATGGATACAACATTTACGAAGTTGCATCATAATGTTGCGAAGATGAGGCATCTCCTTGTTGGACTTGGCTCCCTTCTTGAGGAAGCTGAAATTCTTTTCCAGGATTGCACGATACCATTTTTTTTGTGGGTTGGTTAATTCTACTTCAATGACAGTTTCTTCCTTGACGGGAATCGTCTTTTCGACATCTTCCTTGAAACGTCTCAACATGATGGGTTTCAACAGGTACTGCAATTTTTCTACTTCGTGAGCTGATTTCAATGCACCATATTCGGCAAAGAATCGTTCCTCGTCGTTGAAGATATCAGGCTGCATAAAGTGAAGTAGACTGTAGAGTTCACCCAAGTTGTTTTGTAGAGGAGTACCTGTCAGCAGCAACTTGTGATCCATGTAGAAGGTCTTGAGCACTTCCAACACCTTGGAGTTCTTATTCTTGAGACGATGGGCTTCATCAAACACACCACAGCGCCAAGGAATGTCCTTTAGAGTCATAGCACCAGCAGAGGCCATTTCGTAAGTAGTGATCAACACATCAAACTTGAACTTATTGGGAATGATGTTGCCCTCAGCATCTTGATAGTGGAATTCAGTCTCTACGATCAAATTACGAGCAGTGACGCTACCACGAAAATCAATGACGTTCAAATCAGTCCAGGCACCAAATGCACGGGTCCAGTGAGGAATAGTGGACAATGGGGCAATAATCAAAAAGGGGCCACGGATACGAATGGCGTTGTATATATCATTCAAAAGAGCGACAGATTGCACAGTTTTACCCAAACCCATTTCATCAGCTAAAATACACGATTTGAAGGTGTAGTAACAGAATCGAAGCCAGTTGAGGCCTTCAAGCTGATAAGGACGTAATGAGTTGCCGTATTTGTAGGGTGGAGAATCAGCGTACTCGATAAAACGACTGGAATCAGGTCTGGGAGGAGAAGGAGCCATCTTTTCTTCAGGGATTTGCTTTCTAGCGATGAATTCGTCGAGTAATACGCTGTTGGTCTTGCGAACATCCTCTTCAGTCTCCCAGGTGGATGAATCGTAAAACATGCCATTCCACTTGACAAGATAATACACCTTGCTTTCGCCGGTATCAGGGTCTTCCAATTCACCATCATCAATGACACGATCCATCTAGATACACAAAAGACATAAGTACGCTGCTCTTCCACTTGTGTCAAAGCGTATTATTACCTTCAAATACTCTTTGAAATCTTCACCCTTTTCGCCATCATGATGATACTTTTGCATAAACTTCTTGACACGGTGTTTACCCAAATGCTCAGCTTCAATTTGCTCAATAGGCACCCATTCAACATGGAGGAAACTGGTGTGTTTGTACTTGATCAACAACTCTTCCTTTCCATTATCAAGCTTTCTGTAGTCCAAAATACGCTCAAACACATGAGTACCCATAGGAATCATGACAGGCTCGTCATCAGCTGCTTGTTGCTTCTTTTTGGCTGAAGACTCTCCGTCACTGTCTTCGAAATCACTCACAGGAGGCTCAGACTCTTCAGACTCTAGATCAAATTCATCTTCCTCATCAGAAGAGGCTTCGTAACCACGTTTCTTTTTAGCTGCATTTCTAGTAGGTCGCTTGGGACGTTCAGCTAGCTGGCGTTGCTGTTGCTGCTGCAAATGGTGTTGTTGTTGGAATTGAATTTGATGTTGGTGCATCTGCATCAAAAATTGCTGTTGCTGATGAGGTTGCAATTGATGGAAACGAGGATCAAAGCCTTGCTGCTGCATCATCATTTGCTGTTGACGCTGCATTTGTTGATGTCGTTGCAGTTGCTGCTGGTAAGCTTGGAATTGTTGAGGATTCAATTGTTGCAATTGTTGAGGAGGAAGCTGCATAAAGAATCCGTTAGGAAGTGGAGGGCGATGTTGGTTTTGTTGAGGATGTTGATGGTGTGGTTGCTGCATTTGCTGCATCTGTTGTGGATGGTGGGGTGGAGGCGCTTGCTGGTGTTGCTGAGGAGAGGGTTGGCTATTATTAAACATGTTTACAAATTGAGCATTGGGACGTTGCTGCTGAAGACGTTGTGCTTCTGCCAATTGCTTTTGTATAACTGGGTTGCTCATCATTGGACTAGCATACACTGGCTTGTTGCTGGCACCAGGTTGCTGAGGTTGCTGCTGAGGATTGGGCATAGGAGCTCTGTTCATGTTGGGTGAAGCAGAGTTCATCATCATTGGAGACACATTTTGGGCAGATTGAGGAGCTCTTTGTGGTTGTTGTTGCTGATAGTTGTTGAACCCACCCATATTGTTAAAATTCACCTGCTGCTGTTGCTGTCTCAAATAGTTGATTTGTTGCTGCTGGATCATTTGAGGAGATGGTTGATTAGGTGATGGTTGCTGCTGTTGAAAATTTTGTGGTGATTGCGATGGCTGTTGATAGTAAAAATTAGGGTCATTTTGTTGCTGTGGTGGTTGACCAAAGCCTGGATTGGCTTGTCTATTAAGTTGAGGCTGTTGCGGCTGCTGTTGAGGCTGTTGAGGCGATGGCGCTTGCTGCTGGTTCGGACTATTCATTGAAAAGCCTGGATTAGCCAAGAAATTCTGATAAGTGTCTCGTTGTTGAGCCATAGTGTAAAAAATGTCGTGACTAAATGGTCTCCGGTTAATTAGAGATTTTCCCCTTTTTAAGCTTTCTGATTTCTTTTTTTGAACAACTTCCTGTTCGTTTTACTATAACAAAGCTGCGTAAAATAGGAAAAAAAAGAGAGTGAAAAGGAAATCTCCTAAAAAATGATTACAGAAAAGAAAAAGAGTCAGCTAAATTATTTCAAAAAAAAGTTTTTTATGAATGTCCAGATTCCCTATTCTCTTCTGTTGGTTATTTTAAATCAGCGTCTCTAGTAATTGGTTCGTGTTTACCATCGCGTTCTGGAAAGAAGTTGACGTGTAGCCCAAACAATTGCAACTAGAGACACTGGCTCTCCAATGGCAGTAGCCATGGTAATTGCCGTCTTCAATGAGGCAGCCAAATCCTCACCAACTCCCGCATTCCCCATGCTCCAATGTACTCACCTGAATCGATACTTTCTATGTGCGATAAGCTTTTCTCTCTCTCTTTTAAATAAAGCAAAAAAGACGAGCAAAGATCTTTTTATGGAGAATGATAAGAAAGCAAAATGAAAAAGAAAAAAAACAAAATAAAAAGACTAAAAATTCTAAAGAATGAGTAATTTTATTAATAAATCGTACTTTATTTATGTTTTCATTTTGGAGGCAAATCAACCCCAGTTATTTGAACGACACACTAGCTAATTGCCGCTACAAGATATGCCTTTGTCTATCAAAGACTCCATTGAATTTACCCCTTTTTTTTCCCTTTTTTATAGTGGGCAAACCATGATTAGGTTACTCAATTTCATTTAAACAACGATGACAAATACCTAAAGCATAGCTCCTTCTTTCAATACAAATGAGTCCATACTGTATCGTTCCATTGATTAGAATTTTTTTTTTTTCCTGGGTTTACCGTGAGATTTCTGATTTGAAAAAACATCTCATTTCATGTTTTTATAGGCTCCTACGATTTCGTAGTCTTAAAAAGTATCCTGATGAAAACAAAGGTATATATTTGTTTGCTCTTGTGCGCATCAAGTTATGGAGCCTTGTTCTTTTATGATTTCATTGGCAATTGATGCTACTTTTTTCATTGTTTAAAATGTGAAATAACACTGAGATTTCTCATTCAGATGGGCTGAATCATGAAAAAAACAAATGACATTCCATTGTTTGATCTTGTTTATTGTCTGTAGGCATTGCTATCTAATCAAGTCTCTTCAATCCTTATTTTTGGATACATGTAACATGAGCTTGTCATTCTATCGATTATTAGTATTGGACATATTGTGTGGAATTAGCCCTTGACTCAACAAAATAGGACTCAAAGAGGGATCATTTAAAAAAGAGCATGTATTTATTTTGATTCAATTAGCCAACATCATAAAATGACAACCTACAAAAGTCGAGCAGTAGTATCTTTTTTATGTTACATTCAGCCACAGATATAGCTATTTGCACAATGGAGAGTTACTTCCCGTACAAGTACTACTTGGAGCACAATCATCGACTATCTCTTCGTACCATCTCATTCTTCACACAATTATAAATTACTCACTGCGCAATTGCTACTCTTTACAATTGTACTAAGGAATATCAATCATTGCTTCTTCTTGCTTGCAATTGGCATGCGATACTTTTGATTAGTCAGTACCACATTTTGATGCTTGAAGGAATCCTCCTTTGCTCCCTTCAGATAGCGACTACAATTATGAATAGCGCATCGAGTCAATAATGATCATCAGGTGGTGCTAAAAGCGCTCTAAAAGCTTCATATACAACATATCTTATATATAACTGGAACCACATAGCACTCGTGCAGGACTGACTACTGAAATCGTCAATTGCTTCCATTCATACGCTATTTTGGTAGCTTAAACGCAGCCAGCAACAGTAGCAGCGTTAATCGGAATTTAAATAATTTTGGCAGCAGCAGCGAAACTTTCCATTCAAAATCGAGACGATTCGTAACCAAAAATTTTTTTTTGTCGTTTTTGCCTAATTCGGCTATATGAATTGCAATCTCCGTACCTTACTTTCTTATACATTTATGAGCAACTTCTGATGGCGCACCTGATGGTGCTAATCATATTACACTTCTTGACTAAGAGCATCGAGCAATCATCAAAAGTATGAGAATTGAGTATTTGCCGAAATGTCGAGATTTTATATATAAAGGTCTCACAAAAGTAATTTCGTGTGTTGCCCTGGATCACTAGAATCAATTTGATCTTATATATGCCATAGTAAAAGTTGTCGCTTTTGGGGTCCAAAAACGCGATAAACTGATTCTTGATGTTTCAGTAAAGGGGCACCTCATGATTTTTGGGCTGTTTTTATTGATCTCAAAGAAATTGAGCAAATGTATCAGTAAGTAACTGCTAGTCGAGAGCAACTGTTCTGTGCTACTCAGAAGGTCCGAAACAGCTTCTATCTTGAGAAATGACTCGTCAAATGCATCCAATGTTGGCTGAGGTTTAGCATATTATTGAATAGTAAGAGGATACAGGAGTATGATTTTTACAGAGCATGCATTTTACTTATTGACCTCAGTGTTTCGCATCATATGAAATTCAAATGCTTGCTCCCTGACTCAAATTCATGAAGCGTACCTCGATCAACAATATTTATGATTCGACAAAAATCGGCCTGTCTCTCAAACTGATTTATGAATTTAACCCATTAATGTATGCGTACCAGGTTATATATACATAGCAGACATGCGCATTTAATACTCGATGATGCATGATAAAGTGCATGTACAGAGCGTTAGTCCTTTAAGCATTCAAATGCTATGAATATCAGAATGGGAAATATAGCTTTTTTGGTTTATTTGTTTGTGATAAATACTACAAGACTCGGGTATACAGTCTCTGAAATACGTTAAATAGACTATATGTGTATTGCATTGTTGTTTTTTCGATCTAAAATGTGAATCGGCTTCAAGTTGATAGCGTTTGTCGCAGGAGTACTTTTGGTTTTCACGCCAAATGTGCGCATGACAACGGTGATGAAGCTTTGATACATTAACCAAGCACTAAAGGATACAATCGACATACAAAACTGCACAACCTGTGTATTTTTGCTCGTTTTAGCAACAGTAGTGTTCTGTTGCTGTTGCTTTTGGTAAAATCCGCCAAACAGTGATGAAAACAAGATAGATTTAATGTAAGAGCCAACCTGTAAGACAACCGTCCAAAGCTCATCATCTTCCTCTTGATCGTTCTCTTCTTCTCCATCCGAATCCAAGCTGAAGTAACATGCTTTGAACGACTCTTTGACAGGGGTTTCCGGTAAGAATTTCACCTCAGTAATGTCTGGATTGAATCGTACACTTTGTTTGCCTGATTCTGAGACGCATTTGGACCAATGTCGATCATTTGTTCTCCAGTAATCTTTTTGTAGTAGGACGGACGAAGTTGATGTATTTTTCTTAAGCACTGGTTTAAGTGAATTGAGTGTTTTATGTGTTGAGTGGAACTTTGTTTTGAATGATAATGAAGGGTGGGTGTTTGTCTCGATGTCAGATGATGCTGATGGTTCATCAGGTGGCATGTACAGTGGCCCGTATAACCCTGGATACAGACGAGAAAAAAAAATTAATATCATAGACAACAGAAATGAAAATAAGATTAATGAATATTCAGGGCACTCACATGTAACATCAGACTCTTTTTGCCTATAAGATGAGTATGAGTACATGCTTCTAATAGAATTGTACAGTAACCAACATACCAATTCACTGTGGAAGGATGAATCATTTGATTTGGATAACTCAGTCGTTTTGTGCATGATCGAGCCATTTGTCTCCAGATTGCATTTTGATATCGAATTTGCTTATTACGCTCAATAGACAGCTTTTTTAATTCCTTTGAAGTGCCTGTTTGTTGCTTTGTGATAATGTTGAATTGCGTTTTAGATTTCTGTCGTTGAAGTTCTCTGTGAGCTTGAATTAGATCCGTTGAGGACCATTCATGCGACAAGTAATCGACACAGACGCAGGCTTTCATTTTTTTTTTTTTTTGGCAAGTGTAAAGTAAAGAAAGAGAAAGAAGTGAGCATTTCCCCTTTCATCTCTTTATATTCCCACAAAAAAAAAAAAAAGTCGAAACACTTTATAATAGTTTCATTTTAGCCCAAAACAAAATTATCTTCTGACGCGATCTCTGTATATAGTGGGCGTTTTATCTAACATTTAAAATCTCATCCAACATACAGACCCAGTTACACACATGGATACTCGTTTTTCCCTCTAAATGTTCGATCTATTGCTTGTAGATCATTCAAAAGCACCTCTGTAGTTTCCCGCCTAAATCACAATCGATACAATTTAAAATAATGACGACAGGAGGATTCTTTTGATAGGAGGAATGTATTGCATGATAATTAACTGAACACAGAGACATGAACATTTCAGAGCCCAAGAGTTTGGTTGTGTTTTGTCAAGATGAATGTACAGATTTGGTTGCATAAACCTTCACTAGACCTGATACGGAATGACACAAACATGGTAAAAACGATACTCCACTCGATGAAACACAACAATAAAATTATGTAACAAACTACTATCATGTCTTCTAAAGCATCGATCTGCTACTTTACTCGAGCCTACCAACATAGCAACGGAACATCAAGTGATATGTTTGCGCTTGTTGCCATGGAGACTGTTCCTGAAACCCCCTTATATTGCAATTAGCAAAAGTTTGAAGCTAAATTCCATAGATTTCTGAGTTAACTCATTGTTCAGAGATCCTATTCAGGCTACCTCGACGTCATACAGTGCAATTTAGAGTTGAGCAGAAAGGGCTGCGACCTAAAACGCAAATTTCGCGATTAATTTATTCCCTATCATCTTTTTCCTATTTATTCAAAATGGCCCAACCTACGGATGGAATTAAGGTTGTTGACGCAGAGCCTCAACCTACAGCTGCTCCCGCTCAAAACACATCTATGAATGCAAATGCTCTCTTGAACAACACTCTGGATGGATTTGCCAATTTGAGTTCTCGCTTTAATCCATTTGCTCAAAAACTCAACAAAGGCCTAGGTCAAGTCAGACAGGTAATTTACATGGATGCATACAGGCTTGAGAAGAAGGAAATTTAATCTATCGTTATATAGTATGCTCAAGAAAAGTTGGGAACTGCTGAAAATGTTACCGAGTTGCCTCAAGAATATAAAGACTTGGAAAAGGTAAATCATATAGAGGAATGACCCCCCCCCCAAAGATGCACATCAGCTAAATGATAAATCAAAAAGCGTATCGATGCTCTTCGCACTGTTCAAACCAACTTGCTCAAAGTATCTCGTACATTCAACAACTCATCGTATGATTATCCTGTTCAAATCCAAGAATCATTACTTGGCATTTCCAACACTGTCACAAGAGAGATCCAGCATTTGGCCTTATCTTCCACCTCATCAGCTGCTGATCGTGCTGTAGATAGTACCCCTGCTCCAGTTGAAGAGCCAAAGACATTGCTGCATGGCCTTGCTCGTGTTGCGTCTCAAGGATCTGAGGCTATTGGTGTTGAAGAACCTTTAGGTACTGCACTTTTCAAATATGCCACAATTACCGAAAAAGTAGCTGATGCTCGTGTCAAGATGGATCACACTATTGTTGAAAAGTTCAATAAGCCAGTTCAAACAACTCTCAACTCATCCATTGAACAAGCTCTCAAAGCCAGACGCAACGTTCAATCTATCCGTTTATCGCTTGACGCATGTAAGGCCAGATATCGTTCAGCACGTCCCGAGAGATCAGAGGTAGCTCGTTTAGAAGTTGAACAAGCCGAAGATCAATTTGTTGCAGCAGTTGAAGAAGCCACTAATTTAATGAAAGCAGCACTCGAGAACCCTGAGCCCTTCCGCAATTTAGCAGACTTGGTAGCAGCACAATTGCAATACTTCAAGGAAGCCCAAGATCTTTTAAGCGATCTTGCACCAGAATTGGATGAAATTCAAGTAACCCAAGAGTCTTTGTACAGAAATAGTCGTGTTTAAATCTTTCCATTAAACAAATTTTAAATGTATTTTATATCTGTTTGTTTGTACTACAATCTATACAACCCACCTTGAAATCACATGAAATTACCTACCTTTTTATTCATTCGATAAACTCAAACCCTAAACCCCAACTTTGCTTTTTTCATCTTTTTTACTCCTTCTCCTTATCAAAATGACCAGCAACAAAAGAGACCATTCGCCGCCTCCATCAATTGATGAGCAGAGCAAGCGACAAGAAGTTCAGCATTCAGATGTGAATATCAGTCATTCTTCTTGGCTGTATAAATTGACGTCTACACCAAACTCGAGTTCAACAAGGTTTGATAACCAAGAGGAAAAAGAATTTCCGTCAGAGAAAGAGAACAAGCAGGAAGAAAAGGTCAATGTCAGCAACACAGAAAGTACTCCTAGTCAATCAAAACAAGGAGACAATCCGTCTCAGCACATCACTGGAGGAAATGGAGGCGGTATATGGTCATGGTTGGGATATTCAGGCACTCAATCAACAAGCGCTACATCAGTGCCTGAACCTAATCCAATACCAGAGTCAGCACCAGCACCCGTGCCTATAGATGAAGCGAATAAAACGAATCAAAAGCAAACAACAAACGATCATAAGGATGACGATAGTGTTACACCACAAGAGCATCATCATGGTCATCACCATCATCAGTCTAAACCATCTTATTGGAAATCATTCTTTACTTCCAACAAAAACCAAGAAGAGACTCAGCAAGACTCTGTCATTATATCTGATAAAGATGATGCAACTGAGCAAGATATACCGGCATCAGCGCCCGAAGCAGAGCAGCAGACACCTGAAGAACCACAGCAGAGAAAACTAGCAGTTGCACCATCTCGGCATAACGTTGTCTTACCAACATTCAAATCACAGTTCAACAAGGCAAACGTCCCTTACCATGATTCAAATACGTCTATACTCTCGAAAGCAATCAATGCCATCAATTCAATTATATTTACACAAAAATCAGCTTCTTCGGCCATTGACGATGATTGGCAAGACATTAGTCGATTATCAACCATGCTCGATTCATTAAAGACAGATATATCCAGCAAGCGGATTGTGATTATAGGTGTACATGGGTGGTTTCCTATGAAAGTAGGTGTCATTATAGAGTTGATCTTGATCCATGCATGTTAACCATCCACCAAGCTTGTTAGAAGTATGGTGGGAGAGCCAACAGGCACTTCAGTCAAGTTTTGTGAGCAAATGACAGCAGCAGTAAAAAAGTACTTTGAGAACACACATGAAATCACCATACCAGACGAATCTATTGTAAATATCCCGCTTCAATGGGAAGGAAAAGTGCTTGAAAGAGTAGAAAAGTTGTACAGCCTCATTGAATCAGACTACAAGAAAGTGATTGAAGAAGCTGACATTGTTTTATGGGCAACACATTCGCAGGGAACGCCCGTTTCTGCCATCTTGCTGCGTAAGCTGATCGAGGAAGGCATCATCCAAGTGAATAAGCAGCCTATTTGCATGCTTGCTATGGCCGGAATTTCACATGGTCCGTTCCCATCACTAAAGGGAAATCTTCTCGTAAAGGTAATTAGAGCAGAAGTCTGTGGAAAATACGTAATAGACTAAACTCAATCAATCAATCTAGTATTTCGAAGCGGACGCAGCTAGAGAGCTGTTTGATTTCATGGACTCCAGTTCAGACATATCAGTGCAATATAGAGAGGCCATGGCGTATATTTTGCAGAACAAGGTGAAAACTGTGCTAGTGGGATCCATGCAGGACCAGGTTGTTCCGCTGTATTCTGCCATCATGTCTGGTATCAGTCATCCCAACATCTTGCGTGCAGTATATATTGATGGACACATCTACACAAAAGACGACTTTCTGATTCGACTGATTACATTTGCATTGCGTTTGCTCAATGTGGGCTTATCAGATCATGGATTTCTTATACACATCAGTGAAGTACTGGCAGGGAATCTATATGCTTGGGAAGGGGGTCATTCTACAGTGTACGAAGAATTGGATGTGTTTATGCTGCCGTTGCAATACTTGTTTGAAACGAGACCCATTGGTCAATTTGAGATACTAAAGCCTGCGTCACTTTTATCACAAAAGGTCAGCGATTCCAGAGACAGAGCAAAGGAAAAGGTGCTGGATAAGGTGAAAGCTAGATTGGATCCATTTCAGGCAAAGTTGAGACTGAACCCTTTCCACCTGCCATGGGCAATGCGAGGCATCTGGGATGACCCTAGAATTCTGGACGACGATACTTTGAGCAGTGAGCTAGACACATTGCAGGACTTGTTTGACAAATGGAATCCTACCAGTGCTCGCTTAAAGGAAATCAAGTTTAGACTAGAACCATTGAAAGCAAGATTGTAGTAATAAAGCGTGGTACATATCACTGCAAATTTAATATTTTGCATCTCATTCAAATTGCACACTTCATTGCATTGCATTGCGTTGCGTCGAGTGAATATACTCATCTTGCAAATGTATTTCGCGATTATTAATGCTGTGTATCCTTGTGTAAAGATCCCAAATCATCCTCAGTCTGAGTGGCTCAACCAGTGAAAGTCTGCCCATCATTCATGCAAAGATCTAGGCTGTAGCTCTTTTGACCCTCGTGTATTCTTGGTGCTTCAAATCGAAAATGCCGATTGGTCCCCGTTACTGTGCACCATCACACTAATCGCGATTTACATTGGGTAGTTCAAGTGTCATTGGATTTGTAGCGTTGTCTCTAGCGATAAATTTGCTTTGTGTGCAGATTTACCAAGCAAACTTGCCCTTTGAATACTGACATTACCACCTATTCAGATAACAGCCCTGCCTGTCTGAATACACAGAATTAGCGTATGCGGTTAACCGAGCATCAGTTGCACAAGAATTTATTAATCAAAGATATTCTGCATACCTGAAATTGATGTTTAATGAATGCAGATGCTCAGGTCTCCGCGGTGTGGGTCTGTGATACCCTGAGTTCAGGGGAGATTAGGATATTTTACCTAATTTTGGGTTTTTTTATTATGCCCTTCTCTCAATGTTGCAATTTTAATAACTTGTTGATTTGAAATGATTGCGGCACAATACCGAGGCATCTGTCAGTTTTTCATATAAAAAGACCAGACAGAATACCCATTCCAGTGTGATTCAATAACAACCGCTCAGCTAACAAATCATGGTCTACATTCCTTCCATTGCCTCTTCTCTTACTCTCCTTACTCTTGCTGCCTCTTTTGCTCAAGCAGCCACTACTTGTACCGTTGCCAAAGATGCTTCTGATGATGCTACTACCATTACTGCTGCTTTCAATGCCTGTAAGAACGGCGGTACCGTTGTCTTTACAAAGGGCCAAACCTACAATTTGAAATCCTTGGTCAGCGTCACCGGCTTGAAGAACGTCAATGTTCAATTCTATGGTACTGTCAATCTTCCTGCCTACAACACCAAATTTGATGGTCAGAGCTCATACTTTTTCATCAAGGGTGACAACATCAAATGGGATGGAAAGAACATTGGCAGCTTTGTTGGCGGTGGACAAGACTGGTGGAACGCTCAAGATAAAAAGGCTCCCAGTGTGTTCAGAATCACTGCTACTGGCTCCAGCTTTGTTAGCTTCAAGATTTCTCAATCTCCCAGAGCTCACTTGGGTATTACCAGTTCCGATGATGTCCTTCTTGACGATATCACTCTTCACTCTGTCTCTGGAAACAGCAACTTGCCCAAGAACACGCAAGTAGACTCACATTTACTCAAAAGATACATTTTGCTAATACCGCACATTTTTTTTTAGTGATGCTTTAGATATTTCCAACAGTAAGAACATTGTTGTTCAAGGCTCTAGCTTCACTGTAGGAGATGACTGTTTAGCCATCAACGGAAGTAAGTGAGATACACACACGCCTATAGTCAGCAATGCTTGTGATATTGACACCATCGAATTAGACGTCTCTAATGTTACTCTCACTGATGTTACTTGTACTAACGGCCATGGTTTCAGTGTCGGTTCGCTTGGTAAGGGTGGCGAAACTGACGTTGTCAAGGACATCACTGTCAAGAACAGTGCCTGTATCAACTGCCAAAATGGTGTTCGTATCAAGACCTGGCCCGGTGGAAAGGGTTCTGTCAGCAACGTCAAGTTTCAAAATGTTAATTTGCCCAGTGTTGAAAATGCTGTGCTTATTACTACCCATTATTGTGATAACAACCAAATGAGTTACTGTAACGGCAAGGACGACGCCTCATTGACCATCAGCGATGTTAACATTAGTGGTTTGACTGGGTAAGTTCTCTTTTACATCCACGTAACCTCAACTCATTCTGTCTCGTTTAGCTCCATGTCTGGCTCTAACCCCATCATCAACGTTAACTGCTCCACAAATACGCCCTGTTCTGGTTTCAGTCTTTCCGGCATCAACATCAGCAAGAACTCCAAGACCAAGGCAAATGTTTGTACCAACCTCAAGGGCTCAAGCAGCATCAGCTACTGTAAATAGTCTATGATAGCACCAATAAACAGCCAATACTTGTCCTAAACAGGACTCTAAAGCCCTACATTCACTATGAATACCCCTCTTTTTTGAATGCGTATTTGACATGTTTATTGATTGGTGTATATATAAATGAAACGACTCTAATCTTACTTCTTCTTCTCCTTTTGCTTGTTCAAGAAATACTCGCCACTCTCTAATTGTAAATCGATCTTTGACTTTGTTTGTACAGGAGGGAATGGTGTGTATTCCTTCTTTGGCTTCTCGATCACCTTCTTCTTTGATTTGACATTTCTCTTCTTGAAGTGAGGCAAAAATCTATCCCATGACTCTGTTGCTAATTTGGGGTCCTTTGCGAGCTCGCGCTTAATCATCAATTCCTATCTCTAGATGTTAGACACATGTCAATTGCCTCATCAGCCAAAGCTCTTACCTTGATGTGATAAATAGGGTGAATATTCTTCATACAGTCGAGCACGATACGACGAAGATCCTTGAGGCCCTTGTATGGACCCATTGCAGACACTGTATTACCTTGAACCATCATGTAGCATTTTGTCAATAATTCGATGGCTTTTAATGTTGAGCCATTAGGGCCGATCAATCTTTGTCTACGCTTCACAAATCTCTCCTTGTTACGAGTAATGTTGCCAATCTTGATAATATCGCAAGCGATACCGTCTTCCATCACTTTCACTGCCTAATGGACATTTGCTCAGTGTCAGGTCATACATTGAATCGGCAGCTGGACTTACCTGAGGAAAAGGTACACTTCTTGCTAATAATTTAATGAGATCTCTTGCCTTCAAAATCGAGTAGGGATCGTATGACTTTCTTGTGGTTTTGACTGTCATACTACCTTCGACTAAATCCAACACACAAGCAATACCCTGATAATGTCACAGTCAGTATACCATGCAATCATCTTGGAAATCTACATGCTT
This sequence comes from Mucor circinelloides, assembly GCA_037974945.1. Classification (NCBI taxonomy): domain Eukaryota; kingdom Fungi; phylum Mucoromycota; class Mucoromycetes; order Mucorales; family Mucoraceae; genus Mucor; species Mucor circinelloides. The sequence goes on along the minus strand of JBBNAA010000005.1, from coordinate 1,273,061 downwards.
ACATATTTCTCGAGTGCTGCAGTGACCAGAGGCCATGTTTCCTTCAAGTAGGCTTCTCTGTATTTAGGAAAAAGGGTTGCAAAAGAGGATTCCTCAGTAAAGGGTTGTTCAAGATGTTCAGGTTTGAATTCTTCAATCTTCCAATGATCGATATCGTCGGTATCCCAGGCTATTAAAATATATCAAATATGAGTAGGTCTACACTAAAGTTTGGCTATAGCACACATACGCTTGTCTTTTCTGAATCGCTTGTTGTTCTTTGGTTGAGTCTCTTCGGCCATGTTTCGTTAGTAAAAGGGATGTAAAAAAGCACAGTTATTTTTTTCGAGAAAAGTCTCTTCCTGTTAATTCTGTTGTTGTGGCTTAATTTGGAGTCACATACACTGTTCTCACTTCGATGGATCATGCATAAATGAAGCAATTGGGCACCATGAGAACAAATTTCAAGATGTAGGCGCTATACTTTGGGCATATTGGTCAACAGTTTAGATACTTGTACAGTGAAACAGAGTTATTAGGTTCCATTGATACACAATAAAAAGTAACGAGGGACCTCAACGGCAATGGGCTCATCGTTGAGATCGATACTATCGAAACTGCAGCAACCAAAACTGGACATCTACTTGTATATTGACATTACATTTATTACTCTAAGTCAACTATCACAGGAGCATCGTCTTCATCCTCCTCTTCGTCTTCGTGATCTGCTACTTTCCAGTCAAACTTGTTTACAATAAAATATCGAAGTTTTGAATAACGAGACACTAATCTCTCCTCTGATCCAGGGATATTTCTTTGCAGTGTCTATTGCGCCTTGCATCAGTTATATTCAGTGACTAAAAGACAGCACACTTGCATACCTTCAACATGACGCTAGTAAAATTGCCTTCTGAAAGGATATCGCGATAGAAGTCTTCGGGACACTCATCCAACTGAAACTGCAGCACATCTACGAAATTTGCTACTATTAGAAAAAGACTCGCCATTCTTGAAAGGCATCATTTTACCCATAAACTCGATAAACAAGTCTGGCTTCTCTGACATCAATTCACTGCATGAGCACAGCAAATGAACAAGCTTCTTCCACTGATTGAATCCTGAAAAATTCTGTGCCATCAACAAACAAACAAATGAGAGCTGCAACTCGCCCAGCATAATCCTGTAATCTATAGCACTGTTACGCGGTGATATGGATTGCATGAATATCGTACTCGTTACCATTATGATACACATTTTGGAGCAGGTGTCCTGCCAGCCATGATTTGTCCAGGCTCCATCGTGTCACTTCGTCTCCTGAGGCTCCATTCGGAAACGATTTTCGAAGATCAAATGCTGTAAAATCCATGCCCTCCTCTTTTTCAATTGCTTTGCCTAATCGTTTATCATTGACTGTATTGGTATCTTGATCTGACAAGTCGACTGATTTATCTGGTAGATGACTCACTTTGCCGTTGTTTGGCAAAACACGTCTAACAAGCCCTGGTGTAATGTAATTTGTCAACTTCTTCCATCGTTGGTAGTAAATAGGTGGATCAAGCGGGTAAGGACCCATATTGCGATCAAAGCTTTTGATATCTGTAGGCGGTGGTAAGTTGAGAAACTATCAAAAGGTAGTTTTCTGCCTTACTGGAGCGAATGCGTTCTACTTGAACAGGATCTAAATCGGACTCATCTCGAAGGTCTTCAATTTGTGGATTCCATTCTCTGACAAGAATCTGATGGTAATTTGATGAGGCATATGTCAGTGGAGTCTGATGCATATAATTATACCTCTTGTGATTCGAAAAAATGGAAAAATCCAGTTCTGATGCCCTGAGCGCCTTCTTTGCTTGTTGTGCTATCGACTTGAATGTGAGCTACATGTTGTGTTTAATAATATATAGTGGTACCCACGAAAAGTATATAAAGTGAAGACCAGGCGGTATCAGCTTGACACCTTTGAATAAAGGTCCAATTGTCCAAGCATTGTAATCGATGCCAAACTCTAAATTGGGAGGAGCATCCATAAAGAGCATAAAAGCTCCAACTTCAAAGAGCTTGTTTGCAGTCTCTTGATCCATTCTGTCTGGTTATTTATGAAAAGAAAAGAAAGGGTTTCTCTGAAAAAAAAAAAAAAAAAAAAAAAATCTTGCTTGGCTTTTGAAGGGAGCAAAAAATGTGGTGCAAATAAACTTTTGTCATGCAAACAAGAGTGATCAACAGCTTCAATGGTAATTTTGATTTTTATATACAATTGTTGTTATAGTTCTTGATGCTTCAAGTTGGATGGTACATGGTGATAGTGCTGAAGTTCCTCATTGTATTCTAGTTTGCCCTTTTCTGTGAGATTATTGATATGGAATGATGGATTATCGCTATGGGACAACTTGTTTAGTACAAGACACACAACAAAAGCTACACTATTCAACTTACACATTAAGACGTGTGGTAACTTCAGTTAGATTCAAATCAAGTATCTTGGTAATGAATTCGCCAACTTGTGTATTTTCGTGGCTTCCAATCAGATACTCAGAGCCGCTACCGTAAGCATACAAATTGACATCAACACCACTATGGCCATGGGTTGCCCACTTGGAGACATGTCAGTAAAGTCATAAACAAAAAGTGATTATTAAATCCACTTACGCCTAGCTGTGCTCGGATGGACACCATGTCTGCTAAATATTTATCCAAATTGCTCTTCTTCATCAACTGTTTGATCTCCTTTTCCGTAGCGTCCGTGATGCCGAGATTGTCTTTAAGCACTGTATCCACAATAAACTCTCTCGTCAAGGTGGATTGCTGGTTGATCAAACCTTCGAGCTTTATCGTCGAACTCTTCACTTTGGTCAAGACATCCGGGTACCACAGATATTCAGGATAAGCTTTAGCTACTTGTCTTGCTAGTGATAGACCGCCAGTTTCGTGATCACTGGTGGAAATCATGATTGTGTCTGGATGTTCGTCTACATAGTTTTTGACTAGCTCGATTGTGTTTTGATACTCCAAAATCTCGTGTACATGGGTTGCAGCGTCATTCCTACAGATAAACTAATTTTCAGAAACAGAATGCTCCCAACTTGAGCTTGAAGCAAAACTTACGAGTGAGCAGCCATATCAATTCGACTGCCTTCAATCATCAAAAAGAAGCCCTTTTCCTTGTTTTCGGTTGCCCTGTATAAAACATCCAGGGCCTTTTTTGACATTTCTGTCAAGCTAGGTTGGATTTCAGGATTTCTATCAATCTCATAGTCCATGTGCTAGAGGGGGAAAAAAAAGCATAAGCATCCAAGCGCATGACGTCAAACCAAACAAAATCTTACGTCTGATGAGAATAAGCTGATAGCAGGCAATATGCTTTCATCTGATGGTAAGGCCTCGAATGCCTCTTTGCTATTGTACATGACTGTAGTCCAGTTATATTTTGCCGTTGCTTCATCCAATAGATGTCGGGAATCAGACCTGCATCCACCCTTCTCTGATTTTGGTAGGAAGTGACAGTATCCACCGCCAAACATCAAATCGACGCTCCTTCCTAGTGGGTTATCGCCTATTTGTTGTCTTGCAATTGCATTTTCGTTATCTCTGTCTTGCACATGAGCCGAGAAAGAAGCAGGAGTAGCATGAGTAATACGAGATGTTGCAACCAATCCGGTCAACATTCCTTGCGCATGCTTGGCAGATTCAAGCACAGTTCCACAAGGATTCTTTTTGGGGCCCACTATTTCATAATTAGTACGATAAATATCAAGGAAAATAAACACACATTTCGCAGACTACCTCCAACTGCACCGTTATATGTCTTCATGTTGCAACTAAATGCTGTAGCACCAGCAGCACTGTCGGTAACGAGGGTAGATGAGCTTCTGGTTCTAGACTGTCCAACGTGGATTTTATCCAGAGGCATCTCATAGTCATACGGTTGATTTTGAGTATACTGATAATAAGTTCGGGCAAATGAAACTGAAGCTGGTCCAAGTCCATCACTGATCATCATGATTACATTCTTTGGTTTTTGCAGAGACGATTTACTCAAGAATCTTGTAGGCTGTTGGTCTGTTTGACAATGAAAATTAAATTGAGATTTAAGGGATATATTAACGTATGTTGCTTACTGTAGACCCACGATTGAGAGGAATCTTTATTAGCTCCCTCCTCGATCATATCCTCAGTAGTATTTCCACTAAAGCTCAGTGCAATAGCGATACCAATGACTGACAATACAGTTGCAGTACAGCCAGTAATAATCCATTTGCGATAGCGACGCTAAGTACATACGTTAGTACAAATTACATTCTCCATCATCTGTTTCCAATGATGATTACCATGCAAGAGGGGCGCTTTTCATTAGGAACCCAGCCATTATCCAATGATATGTCTTCGCTATAATCTAGCTCGTCTTCAGCAGATGATCGAGATGTTTGATTTGAATTTAAAAGTGGCTGGCTCATGTCACCTACAGTGATTTCGATGTTTTAACAGAAGAGAAAGAAGGAAAGAAAAAGAGAAAACTGCATGTCTCCAACAAAAGAGTTTAATTATGCGGAGATCCAACGGAATACAATCAATCCCCCAGTCAGTTGTCGATCTTTTTTTCTTGATTTGCATGCTTACCTCTTTTAGAGTGATAGTGTATTCGCCCATGGATAAAGGTTTTTGTGGCATTTTAGATGCGCCTTCAGCCATAATGCTTACTAAAAACTCCTTTTCTCAATCCCTTCAATGTGATCTAATATAATCTAGTCTTCTTGCGCAAGCAATTCGAGATCGAAAATCCATTAATTAAATTTGCCTTTCCGTGAATCCCAAAGAACGATTTTGTACCACAATAAGGAGCTCTGCTTATATTTTACTGTAGTAAACATTGAACAAATATAGCAAAATGTATCTTGTAAGATGTAGAAACTACACATATACATCTTTGTTACTCTTTGTGCGAATGCCTTTATCAAAGAATATCAATGGTAATCTGAATGGCTTTATTTGCTCGCTTGGTACTTTGTTCATCATTGAAATCACCTCGAGCAGCGCTGAATCCGTGATCCATGTCACCAAAGGCAATAAGATGACAGCAATCTCCCATGGACTTTTTTTGTAAAATGTTCATAGACTCTCTCATTTTAGGCTCATCTTTGGAACTAATGTAATAAATAGGTGCACCGGCTGCTTCTGCATATTTAGGATCAATAGCGGAAGGATGAATCATGCACGCACCAACAAAAAGTGGCATGGTAGATATCAATTGTACGGCGACCTTGGCTCCCCAGAAAAACCCAGCACATGTAGCTGCTATGACACCTTTGGCTCTCAACTGTTTCTCCACACTTTCTACATCAGGCACAACCTAATCACAGCACTTTAATCATCTATTGTAAACATGCTTTGCATCCTCAATAAAAGCATAAAATGTCCATCGAACCAACCCTGCTTATTCATGTCATCATAGCCTCTCTGTCTCTTATATTGTTTGCAAAATCAAAAATAGCATCACGAAAGAAGTCAGGCTTTACAACTTTCCATCCACACTTTTTGGCCAACATATCATAAAAGTGTTTTGTATTAACACTAGTACCGCATCATAATACATGTACATTAGACAAAAAAATCTTTCTTTTTCAAGCACAAGACTCACTGAGAACCAAATATGTCATAAAAGATCAATAAAGCCTTTGCTGCTGCTTGTAAGTGACGAATCACGCAGTTAGTCCAGCAGTAAGTTTACCTGGACTGATGCCCTTTTTTGTTTGCTTCACGCACACCTACGGAGTACACAGGAATACTGCTGATATTCAAGGTACTACCCGTGGGTTTATAATAAGATACAATGGTAGGTGTGCTGCAGCAAGCTTTGGGATAGGACATGATGATTGAGGGTATTGATTATTTGAATGCTGATAGATGGATTCTCCGCAAAAAGAAAGGTTAAGCCTTGAACACTGCGTTTCTCAAACTGGATTTCTGCACTGTTATATATTTCGCACACATGGCACTATTATGTTCATATGTATTGCTTTAAGCTGTTGGCTACGTTTGATGCTTGTTTGAAGCACATAAAAAAATTACTCACTGCACAATTAGTATTAAAGCCAATAATGATCATTATCTAGTGTCTACAGCGCTTTATAAGCTCCAAATACAGTGATTCTTATATCGCATAGTATCTGTGTAGGATTGGCTATAGAAAACATCAATTGCTTCCATTAATAAGCCCTATTGCCAGCCTGAAAGCAGTAGTTGCTGCTGCTGTTGCAATGTCTGGGTTTAAATGTTTTTGGTAATAATAATAATAATGAAGATTTTCTTTCAAATCGAGTCGGTTCATGGCCCAAAAAAAACTTAAATAGTCGTTTTTCCCAAATTCGACTATATAAGCTAGGTTCGCAGCAACCTGCTTTCTAATACATTTTTCGTAGCTTTTTATGGCGCATTTCATGATACTAATTATATTAGAACTCTTAACTTAAGATATTGAGTAATCGTCAGAAATATGAAAAATGAATTATTGCCAAAATGGCGAGATTCCACTTGTAAACGTCTCACAGAAGCATGCTCATATGTTGCCCTGGATCGCTGGAATCTTTCTGATATTATATATACCATAGCAAAAGTCTTCATTTTTGGGGTCAAAAACGCGACAGAGTGATTTTTGGTGTTTTTGTAAAGGGGTAGCTCATGCTTTGGGTCGATTTTCATCGATGATTTTTTGGTCATAAAAAAATTGAGAAAGTGTCTCAGTAAGTAACTGTTAGTCGAGAGCAATTATTTTGTGCTACTCTGATGGCCTAAAACAGCTTCTAACTCGAGAAATCAATCATCAAACATATACAGATTTGGCTTTGTTTTAGTATACTATTGAGTAGTAAGAGCTGATGTAAGTATGCTGTCAACCCTTATATGACTTGTTCCCATTGATTTAGATCTGGAGCATCGTAAAAGAGTCATGCGCAGCAGCATGTAAAGTTACGGAGATCTTAGCGCAGTTTTTGACACTTGATATCGCAGTAAAATTGCACATCTGAGCGCTTAAATCGTGATGCACCCTAGAATGAACGATGCTGCGCAAAGTCGAATTGCGTGAAAGGTAACCTATAACTGTGCTTAAAGTAATTGATGATTGACCAGGGCATGGCGTATACTATGCAGTAACATCAAAGGCTGGCTTGATCTCCTCCTTAATGTTAAAATCACACTCAAATCGGGCAAAGCAAAAATATGTACGTGAGAATAATAGGTTTATAATTTGAAGAGACGATCACCTATGACATGTACAATAGCTCTATGTTCAAATTCGAAAATCAGTACGTGTAAGGATGTAGTTCCTCAAATTGCATGTGAAATCAGGTCCTTGTCGAACTGAAACGCATCTACAGAGTCCCTACTGTAAATTTATCAAAGCAAGTTTACATAAATTGCATCCTTTGCTATAGTTAGCTTACTAATGCATGCTATACATATCAAAGATATATATATTTTTTTTGCAAGGAAAATCAAGTCTAAATGAATACAATATCAAGATCTTGTGTGAGGAATCATCTCTTTTGCGTATGTTTTTATTTATAATTAAACGAGAGTTTTAAGCTATTTTTCTATACAAGTTAAAAATTTCCTTTTCCCGCACCATGGAGGATAAGTTTCTGTTTAAGAGATTGGATATGGGAATTTTGGTTTTTTGGGATGTTGATTTGAATGAATGATACAGTGTTTACCAACCACGCTTGGCGAACTTCTCATTTTCAGACAAGTCTTCCAAGTTGATGCCGACCATAGCCTCACCAAGGTTCTCAGAGACCTCAGCCAAAACCTTAGCGTCGTTGAAGTGAGTGACAGCTTGGACAATAGCCTTAGCACGCTTGGCTGGGTCACCAGACTTGAAGATACCGGAACCAACAAAGACACCATCACAACCCAATTGCTATATCACAAATAAAAAGAGATCAGTAAATCGGCCATCTAATTAACCTTTGGCTACGTGGTTACACGCAACCTAAAAAAAAAAGAAAGAAAAAAAAAAAAAGTAAATGTCTTACCATCATGAGAGCGGCATCAGCAGGGGTGGCAACACCACCAGCAGCAAAGTTGACAACAGGGAGACGACCGAGCTTGGCAGTTTCCTTGAGCAAGTTGAAAGGAGCTTGGATATCCTTGGCGTAAGCGTAAAGTTCTTCATCAGACATGACAGAGGCACGACGGATTTCGGAGGTGACAGTACGCATATGACGGACAGCTTCAACAACGTTACCAGTACCAGCTTCACCCTTGGTACGGATCATGGCAGCACCTTCATTGATACGACGAAGAGCTTCACCAAGGTTCTTGGCACCACAGACGTAAGGGATCTTGAAGTTGTGCTTGTTAATGTGGTTGGCTTCATCAGCAGGGGTCAAAACTTCAGATTCATCAATGTAATCGACACCAATGGACTCAATGATTTGAGCCTCAACAAAGTGACCAATACGGACCTTGGCCATGACAGGAATAGTGACAGCTTCGATGATCTCCTTGATCATTTGGGGATCAGACATACGGGCAACACCACCTAAAGTTTTCGAGAAATGAGTTGATATGACTCACTACTACGCGATCAGTGAAATGACTTACCGTTCTTACGGATATCAGCGGGGACACGCTCCAAGGCCATGACAGCACAGGCACCAGCCTCTTCAGCAATTCTAGCTTGTTCAGCGTTGATGACATCCATGATAACACCACCCTATTGTAATTGCATTTAGCCCCGAGAAATCTAATTTAATCACACATATAAATATAAACAAACCTTCAACATTTGAGCCAAACCAGCCTTGATGCTGTATGATTGACCATCAGAACCGTTTTCCTCGGTCTTGGTAGAGTGAAGGTTAGCAGGAACAGCGAAAGAAGCAGACATTTTTATTGATTTTCAAAAAAGAGATAAGAAAAAAAAGAAGGTTTTGAAATGTAGGCATGGATGTCTTCGATTATATACCCTACTGATAATTTTTTTTCAAATGGTTTGAAGCTCAAAGCACATCGGAAGTTGTCATTGAGTAATCAATGCTCAGTAATTGGCTCTACTTCACGTGATTGTGTGAAACATCTCTTAACTCTGAGTCATTTTAACTCGACAGGATTAAGCTTAAAGTGAAGGCAAGCATCGAGATCTCTCGATTGATGTTGATGCTTTATTGCTCACTGATTTCAGTCATTTGACATGCAAGCATATTTTATCTATTTCCTGTAGACCTTTTGTCTTCATATGATATTATTGTACTCCCAAAAAGCAAAGATGCATTTCAATAGATCCAATGTCACAGATGGCGGTCACCAAGTAGATGTTGCAATAGGTGATTTCCATTGTCTCGGGACCCTATAAAATGTAGGCTATATGTTTGATCTGACAGTTGGATGGATCACTTTCTACAAGTCTGCATTTGCAAAAGCTTAAATTTTATTTCTCACGTAATTTATATACCAACATATTACCAAAAATGTCACATATTAAAGGACGAACATGAAGGATGGGAGTGGTAGCACCGAACATTTAAGACAAAATCTATCAAAGGTAAACGGAAGTTTAAACCAATGCTATCGTATAAAATGACTCGTAAGATGGAGTAATCGTCGATAAGCGGCATTCATTCTCATACGACAAAATCATGGCACTTTTACTTGATATGGATTGTGGTCAGTAAGTGGTATGGTATAGTGGGAGTTATGGGACCAACATCTAGTGTATTGTATGGAAAGTTCCTTTTCTTTTTTTGGATGGGATTTTTCACCAGACAAGCTGTTTCACTGTCTTCCCTTCGATATTATATAATGACATATGTCGACTCAGTATGGCTTGGAAACGTTTCCCCTGACAACGGATCATCAAAGTACGAGATGTCAAAATAGATTACCCCTGAATAAAAGTATCATGGTAGCATGACACTCTGATAGCATGCTCTCATTTCGAGTTAACCGGGCCATACGTATTCAGCTTTTTCCATTGAACTTTCTATAATGGAAAGTGAACATTTCTCATTTAAGCCGGGTTTTAAACTGCAGACCGGTCAACCTTTTATTATAATGAGCTCTATTTGCAGTACTTGATAGCCTCTGTTCATTTCGACTGTATTCCAACCCTATTGAATGGCCATAAACGCCCTGGTCGCTTACTAATTAGAACGTACGACTTTCAAGTGAGCTATCTCGTCGAAAAAGCGTCTACTACTTGAAGTTCTCAAGCCAAGCCTGTGTCTGTTTCTTTTACTTTGTGGATGGCTTTTATTAGGTGTCTGATTTCAAACTTTACAAAATATAGGTAGTTTTGATATAGCCATGCTATAAATTGCAATATTGCTCCCAACTTTGACTTTGAATTCTGCACTTCTTGCAACTCACATTGGTGCTTTGAAAATGTTGAATGGAGATAAGGTTTACTCAGACGCACAAGCTATAGTTGTTTGTACCACTGTCTTTTGCGACCTATTCATGAGCTACAGTTCATAAAATTTGGATTTAGAGATGCCTCATAGCAAGTTTATTTCTTTCTCAAATCAAATTGAAGCAGGATGAAGGCTCCATTTCAGGTGATCAGACCACTGCTGTACATTGGATACACCAAAGACGCAGATTGCGGAGATCGGCATAGCGTAGATGTAGCGCAATCATCGATTCGTCAGATAAATGTGGGGAGCATCAACTCTTACCAAGATGCAACAATTTGGATAATCGTTTACTCTGTTTGGTTCGCTCGTGAGCTTTCTAAGATCCCTCACTTGTTGTGTTTCTTTTTTCTTTTTTTTTTTCTTGTTTCTACGTCATTGAAACACAAGAAGCTCAACAATTAAATATACAATTTTATTTTTTGCACGAAAAACTTGGCTTTTCTTCCACTTTTGTACTTTTATATATCAAAATCAATGACTCAGATAGAGCGAAACTTGCCCGATGTATATAATGAACCCCACTTGTTTGACCCCCCGAGTAATGCATACGACGATAATCAAGAGGACGATGCAGGAGCACCAATGCTGCCTTCAGTAGCAGCAAATACACTTGCAAACTCTGACAATAATGAGTCCTACATTCGTGGACCTAATAATACTCTAAAAACTGTATTCCTAACACTTTGCTTAGCAGGGTAAGATGATCTTGCCACGAACCAATGCTATAATAGCTAATATATCTTGTTTCTCACCAACTACAGACTCCAGTTTACATGTAAGAGTCATTGGTTAGGCGGTTGTACCGTATACACTGGTTACTAAACAGCTATTTGCACAAATAGGGACAGTGGAAATGGCTTATGGTAGATGGCTAAATAGGGATTGAACTAGTGTAGCATGAATCTAATTGAGAATGCATTTAGGTACACCGTACTTGCTCTCGCTGGGTTTGTCAAAATCATACATGTCGCTGGTGTGGATTGCTGGTCCATTATCAGGTAAGTCGTGCTGCCTTATACTTTCTACTGCAACGATGCTCACTTTAGGCATATGTAGGTCTTATCATGCAGCCCATAGTCGGGGTTATCTCTGATGGCTGTAGATCAAAATGGGGAAGACGAAGGCCCTTCTTAGTTGGAGGCAGCATCATTGTAGTGTTGAGTTTGCTGGCAATTGGGTGGACTCGAGAGCTTACACGATTTTTCACAAATTCAGAAGAGGGAGACACGGTAGGATTGATATATTTACGCATGCTGAGACAAATATTGATCTGGAAATCTAGTTTAAAACTGTGTCGATTATCATTGCCATTGCGTCAATCTATATCTTAGATTTCAGTGTGAATTGTGGTAAGGAATTCGAATACATTTGGCAAAATGGGTGTATTAAAGACAGTTTTAGTTCAGGCATCTTGTAGAGCATTAATTGTCGATTCATTACCGCCGTCGCAGCAGGAGGATGGTACTGCTTGGGCAGGAAGAATGGTTGGGTTAGGAAATGTAGCTGGATATTTCATGGGATACGCTGATTTGGTTCGAGTATTTCCATTTTTTGGAGATACACAATTGAAAGTGCTCTGCGTATTTGCTACCATTGTACTACTGGGCTGTGATTGCATCACATGTTTTGCAGTGAAAGAGAAAGTGTTCAAAAGCGATTATATCAACGGGTAGGTTCAGGCTTGTTATTCAGTATATAGTGAATTTAACATTTACAATAGAGCTAAAAAGAAGAGATCTCCTTTTGCATTATTTTCAGACATTTTTCGAAACATTTGGTATCTACCAAGGCCAATTCAGCGTATTTGCAACGTGCAGTTCTTTGCTTGGATTGGGTGGTTTCCATTTCTCTTTTATTCAACAACTTGGGTTGCAGAAATTTACAGTAATTCATCATTAGGCGATGATACTGTGCAAGATAAAGTGGGTCAAGCAACACGAGCTGGTTCGTTTGCATTTCTAGTGTACTCCTTGGTGTCGCTGTCGTCTTCATTTGTGATACCACTGTTTGTATCGCCATCCTCCCCAAAATACGAAGAAGAGAACAACAATTACACCTTTCGGTTATTTGGCAAAAGGGAATTCAAGCTGTCGTTTCTGTCCTATATGAAGATCTCGTTTTTGACGCTTCCACGTGCATGGACACTGAGCCATTTTATATTTTGCATATGTATGCTGTCAACCATTTTCGTATCTGACGTTACGGCAGCAGCCATCGTCATTGGTTTCTGTGGAATCAGCTGGGCTATTTCTATGTGGGCACCCTTCTCTTTGCTTGGAGAATACATCTCGGAACAAGAGGCGAAAGAGGCAAATTTGGGCAACAATGGAGAACAAACAAACGATTTCAATTATCGTCCAGAGATGATGGCGTCAAGGACTAGCATAGGAGGCGTTGGCATCATTGGTACCGAGCCAGCAATATACCACCCTGTATCAACCGAAGAAGAAGATATTGAAATGCTAGGCATCAAACAGCCAAATCAACGGGAGCTTGCGCAGACAAATGGCGAGGCGAGTGAAATGCCAAATATACCACAAGATCAGTCTGACAGTAGCCCTCCTGCCGCTGGTGTGCTCCTGGGGATTCACAACATGTACATTGTTCTTCCTCAGTTTTTGGTGACATTTTTTAGTAGTATTGTATTTCGCATTTTAGAAAGTAGTGAAGGATCAACTGATACCATTGGAATTATACTAAGAGTCGGTGCTGTGATGGCTGGCGTAGCTGGATTTATCAGCTTGAAGATTGGAAACAAGTATTAGAAGACTGAATAAATTACACCTTACGTATGTATCCAACTTTTGAGGCATATTGAAAATCAATGACACAATCAAAGCGTTGTATTTGTGACAGAAGATATTTTTTTTTTAATTTATATATGTACATGACAAACATATTGTTTGTTATAACCGTATTTTACATTTCATGGCGAATAAATAAACAAATAGAGATTTGCTAGTGTCTGTGCTTTTCGTAACCCTTGACAATATCCTCTAAAGATCTGCCTTTAGTTTCAGGCAAGAAGATTAGAGTAAAAGTAAAGGCGATAGCTGCAATGACAGCAAAGATGACAAAGGAATAACCAGCAATGCGGGCAAAGATGACGGGGAAACATTGACCTATGACAAAGTTCATGGACCAGTTAACACAAGTAGCAATTGCACCGACAGACGAAGAAGCGTACGTGGGAGTCAATTCAGAGGTGAGCAACCAAGGAATTGGCCCAATACCAATAGCAAATGAAGCAACATACAAAAACACCGAGACAACCAAGAGAGCGGGAATCTGGTATACATAACCGATGACCAACAAAATGGAGAACAGACAGGCGCCAAAGTTAGCAATTAATAGCAATGGACGACGACCCATACGATCAATTAAAGCGACGGCTACAGCTGTCATGATAAAGTTGACAACGGTGGTGACAATGGCCATGTATTTTGACATGTTAGCATCAAATGCCAAATTGAAAATGGTAGTTGAATAGTACATGACCGCGTTGATACCAACCAATTGCTGGAAGGCATGCAGAAGGATGACAGTGATAGCAATGCGACGAATGACAGGATCAATAAAGATTTGAAGAGCTCCCATAGTGTCATGCTGAGATACGGGTGCAACGATGTCGCCAGCTGAGTTGTCAAAATCATCATCAGCATGTGATACAGCTTGAGTGGTTGTCAAATGATCTGTGTCTTTGACAGCGTCTGGATGATCAGTAGGCACAGTAGTAGCAGCAGGGCGAGGAGGAGACGAGGGAACAGCAACACCTTCTGCCTCTTCAATATGCTTCTTGTCTTCTTCTGGAGGAGGACCTTGGTAGTGAGTCATAGATTGAGCAGCAGCAGTGCCGTAATAACCTTCAACCATGCCATAGAATTCTCTGTCGACACTAAGATCGCCTCTTAATTTTTGTAAAGAATGTTTGGCATCTTCTATTCTATTTACAGAGATGAGGTAACGTGGGGTTTCAACACATGTGGACATCAAAAAGAACTGCACAATTGCAGGAATAGCGACAATGGCATAATTCACACGCCAAAGAGGAACATCTGCCAAAGGCAAACCGATAACAGAGGACAGTAGAATACCGATAACGATAAAGAACTGATTACAAGTACCCATAGCACCTCGGGCTTTGATAGAGGATACTTCACCAATGTAGGTTGGAATAGACAGAGAGCCCATACCACAACCCAAACCACAGAGAATACGACCGATGATGAACATGGCTTCATGCACCGAACACCCAATCAAGATACCACCAATAATATAACCTAAATTGTTGAGGACAATTGCCTTTCTTCGACCCACTTTTGTTTGCAGAGGACCAGCAGTTAGACCACCAATGAGACCACCAACACAGAACGAGGCGACAGCAAAACCCCTATGCCAATGTCAGTCAGAGACTTTTACATGCATGCACAACATACCATAATGCATTGTCCATAGGCAGGCAGTCTGGAAACGATTTATTATACACATGTGCATTGCCATTAGGACAGTTATGTGTGATTTCACCGGGAACATTAGGCGAACCTATAACCCAACCATTACTGAAGGAGCCCAAACATGCTACGAATACACAGTAGAGCATGTATTTGGGAAATCTTGCACTATACGAATCCATTTTTTTTTTGAATAAAACAAAATGAACAAAAAGGATAAGGCATCCGAATTTTGGATCAGATCAAGATATTGCCCATCCGGTGAAACCCTGGAAAATTTAGATTTGGTTTCAATTACAATAAGAGATCAACAAATCATTCTTTAGTCACTTTGAAGGAATATTATGCAAAAAAAAAGAGAGGGAATGTTTTGATTAAAAAAAAAAAAAAAAATACAAAAGGGCAAAAAATGCCAAGTATATAGAATAATAATAGAAATATCGAATAAATTATATAATAATAATAGGCTAAGAATGTTAAGATAGTTGTGGATCAAAATTGCTGGTTGTGATGCTGTCTTTTCTATTGTGAAAGGCACTCATGAGAGGGAAGCTATTGTGTGCTGTGGGTGTTGCTGTGCTGGTGGTGGTGATGGTAGCCGAGGCGGTCGCATTTGGAGTATTTTGACGCACACCCTAAACAATAAAAATTAAATTCTTGCCTGTAAACAAAACCACAAACCGCTTACCAATGGGTTCTTACTGAACGACAAGCGGATACCGCCTTTGACTGAATTGCTGAGAGGATTGCCATGGAGATCTTGCAATGCTTGAGCAGCGTAAATAGCATCATCAAATTCAACAAAACACATGGGCCCATTAGACTTGTTACGAAAAGACAATCGCTTGTATCCTGGACATTTGGAAAACATGCTTCTCAACTCATCTTCGTTGGTGTTGGGAGGCAGATTGCCAACATACAAAGTATTACAAGGTGGATTCTGATCTGCTGGGTTTGAACTACCGACCAACATACCTCCTAAGCTTCTGTAACTTGTAGTAGGTGATAGAATGCCAGGTGGAGGAGGAGGAGATGAAGATTTTGGTGGTGTAGAGAGAGAGTTGAGAGGATGAAATCGTGTGATAATAGGTTCATGATGATGGTGATGATGCAGTTGTTGTTGTTGGTAGAAATTGTTATTTTCCTCCATGACCCTAGTCAAACCTGTTGATGTAGAGCTAGCTGGAGGAGATGCAATGCTTGTATTGGAAATTGGTGTAGTGCTGTTTATTGTGGATGGTGTAGTTGTTGCTGAATTAATAGTATTGTTAAGTGTATTATGATTTGCAGAAAAGAAGGAATTCATGGCTTGAAATGTAGTACGATCTGTTGTTGGTGTTGATTTTGAGAGATAATCAACATCGTAATTATTAGTAGGTGTAAATCTGCCGTTGCTTGGGTTAAATCGACTGGTAGATAGGGAAGGTTTTACAAATAAATCCATTGATCTAGCATCTACTGATTGTGATCTTGCAATGAAAGACGCATCAAGCGGAGGCGACATGAGGTCAGAGTAAAAATCGGGATAGCCATCATTAGACATGAG
The DNA here is from genome assembly GCA_037974945.1 of Mucor circinelloides. Lineage (NCBI taxonomy): Eukaryota > Fungi > Mucoromycota > Mucoromycetes > Mucorales > Mucoraceae > Mucor > Mucor circinelloides. The sequence continues at coordinate 1,256,676 of JBBNAA010000005.1, read as the reverse complement.
TTCATTAGGGACTGAATGAGGGACTGAATAAAAGGCTTCATAAGCTGCAGAAGATGGGTTAGGAAAGCGAGCTGTTGAAGGAGATTGTGCTTGAGATTGTGCTTGAGCTTGTGCTTGCTGTTGTTGTTGTTGTTGTTGTTGTTGTTGTTGCTGCTGCTGCTGCTGCAAAATTTGAAATTGTTGAAGTTGTTGTGTTTGTTGTTGCAACTGTTGTTCGTTTAGTAGACCTCTTTTAGTGTGTAGATTCTTTTTAGCCATTTCTGCCTTGAGCATACAGCCCTTTTCGGCATCTACTTTACGACCATTCAAGACATCTCGGGCATCCATTGCCTCTTTACGTGTACGAAATTTCGCAAATCCAATCTAGATTGTGAGAGAATGTTAGATCTCAGTTTTTTACTCCACAGTGGCACCATCCACATCCCGGTTCTTCGTCCTCCCTTCTCCCCCTTCCTAATGTAATTAAACTCACTATTTGCTTTCTGCCAGTATTGTTGTTCATCATATAATCATCTTCTCCATCTTTGGAGGGCACCTTTAATGTAGCTGCTTCAAAACCAGGGGAAAACATAAACATATTCTGGAATTCACGCTCTTGCATGTCTTCAGGAAATCCAACGACAAATATAGTCGAAATTTCCTCTTTTGTGGGTGAAATAAGACCGTCTAATTGCTGCTGTTGTTGGAGCAAAATGCTATTGCTATTGTTGCTGTTCATCAGTACATTAAAAAATGAAGTGTTCAAGGGAGTGGGTGATAAAGGTGTTGTGGGTGTTTGGCTCATATTATCCCTAGAAGAAGAAGAAAAAAAAATATATAGAAAAACGTGGGGAAAAAGGGAACTCTGATAAAAGTATTAGTAATAATTGGGAAAATTAGATGCGTGCTTACCAAAAGAAAAAGATCAAAATCACTCTTTTTTAAATGATAAAATAGATTTACTTTTTCTTTATCAGTGTTGTGCCTTTATTTTTGTGAGAAATAAAGCGATACAAGTTGAAGTTAGGAAAAAGAGGGCCGGATTTATCAGTTGTAGCAACAAAATTATACAGACTCACTTTGAAATAATACAAAACACGAGGCAAATGGTAAGACCTGTCCTGAGTATCACTCGCGAGGCACGTGACACAATTGGCCTGTACATGTTCTGATCAGAATAGCGCTGTGGATGGCTGTTCCTGATCTGCCATGTATCTCTGGAAGTCTGTTGCCATGGAATCCGAATTTTGCTTTGACAGATACATGTAGACCAATGTGTCACATTTGAGTCAAATGAAGATGAACACTTTTAATTACACATATCTCATTACCCTTGGACTCAATCATTGCACATGTGTGTGTGTAATGTGATATGACACAGTACGCATAATTTAAAGTTGATGCAAAACTTTATACGACTATGAAAATGCACAATAATTATCACTTACCACAAAAGAATGTGGATTTAATAATAATATTAAAAAAAGGGTCAAATATGTAAAATGAAATTCGCAGGGACACAGAAATAAGGATGCCTGATAAAATGAGAATTGCTTATTTACTTTTCCATATTTCTCCCTCCCTCCCTCTCTCTCTCTCTCTCTTTCTTTCTCTCTCTCTTTTGACTCGACACTCATCCAAAATGATGTATACTTCTCAGCCTAGACCCATCACAGTGTTCAATGTACTTATTGCTCTTTGATTTCATCATTCGACTTGATACTAATATGCAGCAGGATTCATGCTTTGTCGATGTTGATTTATCCGAAGATGTCAAAATGCGAAATAACGAAGGTATTTGTTCGTAAAAGAAATCAGGGCGAGTAAATTGATCTAATCCTCGGGATTGATGCGATTATAGTGATCCAAAGACCCTGCCAACAGACTGTGACAATGGAATCAGAACCCACCATGTCCATTTGGAAAGCGGCTGAAAGGGGTAACATGACCGCATTGACATACTTTATTTACAATCATTCATCACAGCAACAAGAACAACAACAACAACAAGTTGATGATGCAACAGAGACCAGCATAACTCGGCTTTTGAATTCTCGAGATCCAAATACAGAATGCACATTGATCTATCTCATAGTAGCGAATAACCCAAACCCTGTTGAGCCGCTTCGCTTATTACTTGAACAAGGAGCCGATGCGACCGCTCGCAACATTTACAATGTGCAGGCGATTCATGCTCTATTTCTTCGATGCCCTGAGCCATTGGAGGCATTACAGCTCTTATTAGATCATGACGCCGACCCAAATGCACGGGATGGCGATGGCTGGACACCTATTCATTACGCTGCACGATTTTGCAAGTCGCCGAAACCCATTTTGGAGCTGCTGATCAAAGCAGGAGCAGATGTGAATGCGGAAGATGTTAGTCATAAAACACCGTTATTCTGCCTACTAGCGAATGGAGACCACAGTCTAACGCTGGATTGGCTGATTCATACGGCCAAAGCAAACATCAAGATCAGGGGCGATTTTCTTGACGGACAAACCCGACGCACAAAGCAAGGATCACTTATACTACAGGCCGCCAAATATGGTCGACTATCATCATTACGTATTTTAATCAGTTCAGCTTCAGCAATGGAAAGTCTTGAAACAATATTGACAAAAGATGAACTGGTTTTAGCCATTGACATGGTGCGAGAGCAGCTGGTCAAGGTTACGGAACGGGATAATATCGAGAAATTAGGCTTGATGATAATGATACTGGAAAATCTGATGCAGAAAATATATGGCAGGAAACAGGCCGAGAAGGATTCATCTCAGCTAGAAGAAGGCCCAGAGCAAGAAACAGATGGGTTGAAACGGAAGCCAAGTTTACTAAAGAGAATAGGCAGCCTATCTTGGAGACAAAAGTAAACATCTCCTCTTTAAAGATGTGCCAATAAATCTCATCAACATCACATTCGCGGGCATGAATTGATGAAACATGCTGCTTAAATTTTTCCAGTGTCTATATAAAGAGAGAGAATCTACTAGAAATTTGGTTCATTTTTCCTTTCTACTCTATTCAAAATGACAGACCCCACTAATATGCAACAATCGACATCTAACCATTTTAGCACAGACAGAGGTAGACGCAGCAGTTGCTGCTCATTCTGTGATCACTCTTCATGCGATCTCGCAACAGAAATGAATGAATTTGAACCACAAACATTATCGTTAACACCACCCCTTGAGAATGTCTATTTTAAAGAGCAAAATCAGCCCTTCTCATGCATATATTTGTTGAATCTGTTCTTGGCTCCTGATATGACTCGATACCTTGCCGAAACAAGCATTTCAGATGATGTGTATACTTTGCCTGTTCATTTGCAAAAACTCATCTGCGAAGCAAGAATGGAGGTGTTGGTATCCAAGCAAGAAAATCACCCTTTAGAGGGGGGCGCTGTAAAGAGATTGGAAAAGGTGCGGGAGTATATTGAAAGCGTCGCTCATTATGATACGGCTGCAATCATTGCCACTTTGAGTGAACTTACCCGGGATGAAGATGAAATGTCCATCATCTTGGAGCAGTAATATCTTGAAACCACTCTCCTGCACTCTTGTAAATTGTTCATACATATCCAATATTCCAAATACAAATTAAATAAAAAGACCTTGTATATCTGTTGTATAACTGTAATCATGACATAAATGGGGTGTTTTTTTTTAAAAAAAAATAAATAGGCAGCAAACGTTATTTCTAAAATCCTATCACAATAGGATGATTTCATGGTGAGCAATACAGCTGTTCTCATGATTACGCTATATCATCCTGCAAGAGGGCAGAGACTACCAGCATAGTGGTCGTCGTCACCTTTATGTCGAAGCCAGCGCAGTAATCGACAAAAATGCCTCTCATATATGAAGAAAGTTCTTTTGCTAGTAACGGTTATTGATACAGGCATATCTAGGTGTTTATGAATGTTAACTTTTTATTTGGTTGTACTATGATACATAATTCTATTGTTCGTCCTCCTCCTCCTCCTCCTCTTCTTCATCTTCTTGATCTAATTTTCTCTTATTACGTCTCTCCTCCATGAATTTATCCACAACAAGTGTATACATTTCGTTGTGTAATGACTTTGACTTCAAATGATGTTCATTTAAGCGCACTAATTCTGCTTGAAGTGCATTGACTTGATTTTGTAAACCAGCGCTTGAATCGTCAGTCTATGTCCATGAACAAATTAGCTACTAACCAATGCTCCAAATAATGTATTACTTACCTTCATGTCTCGAATAGCATTGGAAGCTTTTTGTATAGGCTTCAATTCTGTTGTAAGAGAAGAATAAGCAGGACCAGATTCGACCAAGTGCTGGTGAGCATTTAAATCAATGCTTGTATTCTGAATAGTCTGTTGACTGGCATCACGGTGTTCTTCCTCTGTTGTAGCCATAGCACGCTTTAATTGTTTCCAGGGCATTGGGGTGATATTTTGAGTGGCAGCATCTGGATGTAATTCGATAGGTCGTAAAAAGCAGGCGACATGGCTGACAGGTCCCTTGTGTGATTCAAATTTACGTAGAGGCTGTCTACTCAAGACATCCCATACAATACAATTACCATCCTCTGCACCAGAGATCAAGATGGTGCCATCAAAAGATAAAGTAAGTGAATTGATTTCGCCTGTATGTCCTACAAACACAGATCCCAGCATGGGAGACTTCCCTTGATCTCCTCCCAGGCTAGGTGTTGTTGACTTGATACCAATAGATTCAACCCGACTCATACCGCCTAAGCTTTCCACAGTGTTGATCTTGTAAGATTGATCTTGACGACGTTTATATAAGTCCACAGAATAGATCTTGTCTTCACAGGCAGCAAAAATGGTAGTTTCTGATGGATCCATAATGACACTAGAAACAGCTTTGGGGAATAAAAAGGTGGTCAAAAGCTGGCCAGTAGCAAGATCCCAGAGTTTGACAGTGTGATCTAAGCTTGCTGTACACACACGTGCACCTGATAAATTACCGTTGCCGATAAAGATATCAGATACAGGCAAGGTATGGTCAGACCAAGAGTATAATGGAGCGGGGCGGGCCGTAATATCCTCATATCCATCAGCGCTGACAGGTGAAAGTAGATGCGCCAACAACCAAACATTGACGGCAGCATCTTCACTAGCGGTCAATAGTGTGGAATCGTCATTACTGAATGCAAGACGGGTGATGCGACGATAGTGAGCTTCGAATACACGCATTAAATGTCCAGTAGGCACATGCCATAAATAAACTTTTCCACTGACGGTAGCAGCAGCTAGATATTGACCTTGATGTGAAGATGCAACGCTCACCATCTTTTCAGCAGTATTCATTTTGTGAAGCACTTGATCGCGCTGCCATTGATAGACGTTGAGGATAGCACGGTCGGTTTGAGCAGTGACAATGGAGCCGATCTGAAAGCTAGCACCAGGCTTTGATACTAATGCGAGGCCGCCTTTCTGCGACATACTTTGCTTGAATGAAAACAAACTGGATCCAGATCGAATATCCCAAACGTAGATAGTGTTGTCTGTATTGGATGCTGATAATGCGACTTCGGTTGCCATGGTGATGGAGATGATTGCAATGATTGACAGAAAAAATAAATTTGCATTGGGATGTTCTATTTCAAAATGTCTATCTGCCAGCCACTTGTGTATGAAAAGCAGTCTGTTTGAGAGGCTACATTAGAGCGGTGGGCAAGTTCTCATCCTTATCCTCATCCTGTGCAAGTAAATCAGCAAACGAAAATAGTCTGACAATCCTTTTCATTTATCCAATTCGACTCATGGTGGTGATCTGGATCCACTAAGCAACAATACAAACATGTATGTATATCTTTCTGTTTTGACAGATTGCTTTTTTTAGTGTTTTTTCTCTGCTATTTAAACCACTACTGCCGTTACCAATTGTTATGATCGAAGCGGTTTTTCCATTTCAAAAGGACTTAATTTGGCTTAGAACAAACAAAAATTAATGTATGAAAAGTTTTGGTCTATATGAATTGCTTGCTCTTGAACTTCCGTATTGGTACTTGCGTGGAAAGTACAGATCGAATCATGTCTTCTACTTGTTGAAATGTATACGCTTGGAAATAGACTCAGATCGATAAGGGCATCTCTGACATCCCTGATTACTCAAAACTTTGGATAAATCATTCTATTGTACATCTTGATGAGTGATTGTGCTTGCTACTGTACATGTATGTTTAAGCAAGCTATGGTTAATCAAGCTCCGTGGTGATATAGCTTCAGCTTTGGTACTTTATTGTATTCGTGAAAAGGATATATAAAAAAAACAGTATGGAGGATAATGAAAAAAAAAAGACATGGGTATATGATATAATGATATGCTGTAAGGGTATTATGCTTTGGTTTTTTGTTTTTTCCTGGGCGAGATCTCAACTGAAGATACGTCAGAATCAGACGAGGGGCACTCTTGGGCTCTGCTTCCATTGAGAAAAGCTTGGATGTTTTCAACAGTATCACTGAGCATGTTATTCAAGGTCCAGAGGCGACCCAAGAAATGTGGTATCTGGTCTTCGTACATAGCAGGGTTGGTAGGGATGATGATCTTCTTCTCCAAAAGAAACACGTAGAAATTAGCTGTACATTTGGAAAGGCTATAAACGTATATAGTATTCACTACATCAAAATTCCCCCAAAAAAAAGTAAGTACGATGCCCTTTCAAATGCCATTAAATGGATGTGATAGTACTTACGGTAGACTTGTAAGCCGTAGAGCTTTAACTTCTTTAAATCAGACAAACTAGGTGTATTGGTCAACTTTTCGATTTGCTTGTAGATCAGTCGGAGATTTTTGGCAATTTTTGATCGGTCACCAAGAAAATGAGACTTGTCTACCTTGCTGACTGGGCCACTAGCTTCTACAACACTGATTTCCGCATGCAAAGCTTCGCTGGTGATGATAATGTCAATCTTTGGACCAACAGCAGCTCTGGATTCATCATTGATATGTTTGGTGGCACACTTAAGATGACTTTCACCACTATTTTAAGTGATTAATTTACATCTTCATGGAAGGATTGGCTAACTTACAGTTTAAAAGATAAATTGCTGCTCTTCAGAATTTGACGTAACACAGGCAGCAGAAAGAGAAATGTAAACTCATTTTCATTAAAATTCGAGAAGCCTGATTGTGTGTGTTCACTGTGGAATTGATTAACAATGTCATTCGACACAAGCTCTATAGAATATACTCACTAAACTTTGACAACCTTGATAACTCGCTTGAGCATAGTTTTCTTGAGGCTAGGTGCCAGATCACGTACATAGGCCTTTCTCATCTTCAGTTGTTTCTTCAAGCTCCAATTACTATCACCCTACATACAAATCAATTAGTTCATGTGAGCCAAATGCCAATCTTAATAATACCAACAGTTTGAAATATGGATCTGGCAGCAATATTAATTTCGTTGTTTTTAGGAAAGCTTGATTTGTATTGCTTGATATATTTATTTCTCTCTTCTTTACTAAATATTATGTTGCTTGAATGATGACTGTTACGAGTGTCAAGGTCAACAATATGGTAATAAAGGAGGCTGCGCAAAAATAAGCAAATTGGTTCAAAATATGCGGATTTTCCCACTTACTCTTTCTTGCCTAAATCAGGCTCATAGTTCAAGGTAGCGAGTTGATCATTGAGTTTCTTTATAGATACAATGTTTGTCATGCACGGTTTTTGTAATTCCGGTTCCTATTTGACGTTAGCATAAGGAATTCTACGAAGGACATGTACATTTACAGGATTAAAGAGCATCGCGATCTCATCAGTTTGAGCCTGAACGACGGATGCTTTAATATTCATCTTGTTTCTATGCTATAGATAAAGGCAATTAACACGCAATAAGCTTCAAAACGAGGGAGCTATCTTTACTCACCAGTTGTCGCTTCAATTCCAAATTCTCAAAATCAATCATGTATAAGTCTGCAACAACCTATACAAAGAAACATAATTTAGTCATACGTATGCAACGTGCAAATTACCATCCTGTATTCTACCTTCGCGCCAAGGGACGCCTTGAGTCTCTTCACTGTATCCGACCAATAATCCTTCAAACTGATATCTTGTTCAACATGATTGCAAATTGCTGAAATCTGATCTGCGTTTTCCTCAAACACAAGAGAAATTTTAACTCTTTCTTGGCTTTTGATGGCTATTTTTTCTTCCAAATACTCCATTTTAATTAAGCAGAATAACAAACGCCTTTAGTGCAAAAAAAGAGAATATCAAACAGCCAGATAACGAAAGCAAATAAATACGTACTCCACTGAGAGCTTCGCCCACTTTTTGTGACGCGTTCCTTCTAGATTGTTTTATCAGCACATTTTTTTTATTTCCAAAGATATACTACTTCTCTACATTTACAAGATAATAATTCGCTTTGCTAGCTTACTGCCCGCGGTAAGTATGCCCTCTGTGAATAGATATATCGTTTATTCATTGTATAGTAATTACATACGATTATATTTAATGGTATGCCCCTGTATATCTATACATAAGGCTAATTTAAATGATATTCCTCCATGTGTCTCTAGTCAAGGTGTATATTGCTACATACGACTAGTTTCACTGGTATTCCTCCGTGTGTCCCTCTAGTCAAGGTGTATATTGCTACATACGACTAGATTTACTGGTATGCCTTCATGTGTTTCTAGTCAAGGTGTATATTGCTACATACGACTAGTTTCACTGGTATTCCTCCATGTGTCCCTCTAGTCAAGGTGTATATTGCTACATACGACTAGTTTCACTGGTATTCCTCCATGTGTCCCTCTAGTCAAGGTGTATATTGCTACATACGACTAGTTTTACTGGTATGCCTTCATGTGTCTCTAGTCAAGGTGTATATTGCTACATACGACTAGTTTTGCTGGTATGCCTTCATGTGTTTCTAGTCAAGGTGTATATTGCTACATACGACTAGTTTTACTGGTATGCCTTCATGTGTCTCTAGTCAAGGTGTATATTGCTACATACGACTAGTTTTGCTGGTATGCCTTCATGTGTTTCTAGTCAAGGTGTATATTGCTACATACGACTAGATTTACTGGTATGCCTTCATGTGTCCCTCTAGTCAAGGTGTATATTGCTACATACGACTAGTTTTACTGGTATGCCTTCATGTGTCTCTAGTCAAGGTGTATATTGCTACATACGACTAGTTTCACTGGTATTCCTCCGTGTGTCCCTCTAGTCAAGGTGTATATTGCTACATACGACTAGTTTTACTGGTATGCCTTCATGTGTCTCTAGTCAAGGTGTATATTGCTACATACGACTAGTTTCACTGGTATTCCTCCATGTGTCCCTCTAGTCAAGGTGTATATTGCTACATACGACTAGTTTTGCTGGTATGCCTTCATGTGTTTCTAGTCAAGGTGTATATTGCTACATACGACTAGTTTTACTGGTATGCCTTCATGTGTCCCTCTAGTCAAGGTGTATATTGCTACATACGACTAGATTTACTGGTATGCCTTCATGTGTTTCTAGTCAAGGTGTATATTGCTACATACGACTAGTTTCACTGGTATTCCTCCATGTGTCCCTCTAGTCAAGGTGTATATTGCTACATACGACTAGTTTTACTGGTATGCCTTCATGTGTCTCTAGTCAAGGTGTATATTGCTACATACGACTAGTTTCACTGGTATTCCTCCATGTGTCCCTCTAGTCAAGGTGTATATTGCTACATACGACTAGTTTTGCTGGTATGCCTTCATGTGTTTCTAGTCAAGGTGTATATTGCTACATACGACTAGATTTACTGGTATGCCTTCATGTGTCCCTCTAGTCAAGGTGTATATTGCTACATACGACTAGATTTACTGGTATGCCTTCATGTGTCTCTAGTCAAGGTGTATATTGCTACATACGACTAGTTTCACTGGTATTCCTCCATGTGTCCCTCTAGTCAAGGTGTATATTGCTACATACGACTAGATTTACTGGTATGCCTTCATGTGTCCCTCTAGTCAAGGTGTATATTGCTACATACGACTAGTTTCACTGGTATTCCTCCATGTGTCCCTCTAGTCAAGGTGTATATTGCTACATACGACTAGTTTTGCTGGTATGCCTTCATGTGTTTCTAGTCAAGGTGTATATTGCTACATACGACTAGATTTACTGGTATGCCTTCATGTGTCCCTCTAGTCAAGGTGTATATTGCTACATACGACTAGATTTACTGGTATGCCTTCATGTGTTTCTAGTCAAGGTGTATATTGCTACATACGACTAGTTTCACTGGTATTCCTCCATGTGTCCCTCTAGTCAAGGTGTATATTGCTACATACGACTAGATTTACTGGTATGCCTTCATGTGTCCCTCTAGTCAAGGTGTATATTGCTACATACGACTAGTTTCACTGGTATTCCTCCATGTGTCCCTCTAGTCAAGGTGTATATTGCTACATACGACTAGTTTTGCTGGTATGCCTTCATGTGTTTCTAGTCAAGGTGTATATTGCTACATACGACTAGATTTACTGGTATGCCTTCATGTGTCCCTCTAGTCAAGGTGTATATTGCTACATACGACTAGATTTACTGGTATGCCTTCATGTGTTTCTAGTCAAGGTGTATATTGCTACATACGACTAGTTTCACTGGTATTCCTCCATGTGTCCCTCTAGTCAAGGTGTATATTGCTACATACGACTAGATTTACTGGTATGCCTTCATGTGTCCCTCTAGTCAAGGTGTATATTGCTACATACGACTAGTTTTACTGGTATTCCTCCATGTGTCCCTCTAGTCAAGGTGTATATTGCTACATACGACTAGTTTTACTGGTATGCCTTCATGTGTCTCTAGTCAAGGTGTATATTGCTACATACGACTAGTTTCACTGGTATTCCTCCATGTGTCCCTCTAGTCAAGGTGTATATTGCTACATACGACTAGTTTTACTGGTATATCTTCATGTGTCTCTCTATTTAAGCTGATTATCGATACATACGAACGATTTTATTGGTTTTCCTCTGAGCCTCTTTGGTCAAGACGTAGTGGTCCTTTTTAAGAACATCAATTGCTTTTAACCTTGTCCTACTGTATATTTGAAAGGAAATAAAGATTATTTACAAGTATCAAGTCCAATAGACTAAAATGATCACTAATTCCAGTGCTGCATTCGCAATGTATAGCTGGCACAGAACACCTTTTTTGGATTGCCATCATTCAAGATGTTGAGCAGTTCAAATATACGTTATGTGCGTATATAATTGCACAACAAAGCATCTTGAAGATGCTATAATAGGAACGCCTAGTACATCTCTCGGTCCGATATATCAGCAGGAAACTTCGTTACAGCTTCTTAATTAACAGCTATCATTTCTGTCATATCAATTACTTTTCACACAATTTTACTTTGCGTACCATCGTCCATTATGGGCAGCACCGCGATTTAAGCGCTCAGATGTGCAATATCAAGTGCCAAAAACTGCGCTAAAAGCTCCATAATTTTATTCGTAACGGTGGATATAGCTCTTCTACGATGCTCCAGATCTAAATCAATGGGAACAATTCATATAAAGGTTGACAGCATACTTACATCAGCTCTTACTACTCAATAGTATACTAAAACAAAGCCAAATCTGTATGTATTTGATGATTGATTTCTCGAGTTAGAAGCTGTTTTAGGCCATCAGAGTAGCACAAAATAATTGCTCTCGACTAACAGTTACTTACTGAGACACTTTCTCAAATTTTTTTATGACCAAAAAATAATCGATGAAAATCGACCCAAAGCATGAGCTACCCCTTTATAAAAACATCAGAAATATCTCTGTCGCGTTTTTGACCCCAAAAATGAAGACTTTTATTATGGTATACTTATGATCTAATTGATTCTAGTGATCCAAGGCTACACTTAAAATTACTCTTGTGAGACCTTTATATGCGAAATCTCGTGATTTTGGCAATAACCCATTTTTCACATTTCTGAAGGTTGCTTACTATTCTTAGTCAAAAAATTTAGTATACTTAGCACCATCAGATGTATCATAAAAAGTTACGCATAAATGTATTAGGAAGCAGGGCACGGCGGACACAACTCATATAACAGAATTTGGCAAAAACGACAAAAACTGTTTTTGGGTCATGGATCGACTCACAGTTTTTCACTGCTGTTGCTGCTGCTGCTGCAATAATAATTCAAACCCAGCGTATTGCTGATGCCTGCTACTGCAAAATGTCTCATTTATGAAAGCTATTGAGAAGTGTATTTATCCCTTTGTCCAATGTATCGGACGGTCTCTAACTCTAAGGCGCAATGGTTGACAAGGCCAACGAAGGTATGAGTAATTTGAAGCGCAAAGTATTGGAACTCATTGGTTTCAAATGTGCATGGGCAACTCAGCGGGATGCTGGCCGCTACCTTCTATGTGGTTCGATCCAAGTATTCCGTTCTCAGAGCAAAACAAAATCGAGATTTCTCCCAGCAAATGTTAGATTTAGTTAGACAGTTATCGAAATTATGAAAGAAACCAAGAGCAACCAAGAAGCAAGCACCATCGCAAGGGTTCCTGGATGCGCAAGATCTTGTTACTTCTATACATCAAAGTCGGGAAAGTGCAGAACGACCCGAGAAAGAGATTTTATATAGTCACTTTAATCCAATCATAGCGACGAATGGATTTGTTAAACAACATGTTGAAAACTTTTTCGTCTTGCAACAAAAGCCATCAAAAATTTTGGTGCTAGGAAGTTTTATTTTTTCTTCTTTCTCTTCACTGTTTTCTCTTTTTTTTTGTAGTTTTTTTCAACAAAAAATCCTTTTACAAGAAAGAATACTGGTCGTTTTTGATTGAACGTCGCAGTGAATAGCCCACCATCTCTCTAGAAGCCGTTGATACAAGTTTTCCTCTCTCGCCTTTTGTACTCGAAGCAGTACAGATAATACCTTTTCGACCTCCGTAATCCACAATCCATATTCTTTATCCAATTTATGGTCAATTTATCCAACAACACAACTACTACTACGACTCCTACTGCCGGTGAAAATTACTCTGCACAAGAGGGTGCTTTTGAAGGTCCCGAAAAACTCTTGGAAATCTGGTTTTCACCTTCACCTGAAAGATTAAAGGATCATCAAAACTTGTCCTCTGACGAATCTGAAGACGATGCCAATTGTGTTCGCAATCAGAGAAGAAGAAGTCATGCTCCTGTAGAAGGAAAGACCGGTCTTCGTGTCATTCCAAGACCCGTATTCGATAAAATGTTGGCATTGGTTAAATGTACTGTTTTGAATGTGATTTCCAACAAGGATGTTGATGCTTATTTATTGAGGTAAGAGATCAAGGAAGCGGGAAAGAGAGAGATAAAGAGAAAGAGAGAGAATGAGGGATCAGGAATTACTGTTTATTTATACTGACTTATTTAATTTTAGTGAATCATCCATGTTTGTGTACCCTCACAAAATGATCTTGAAAACATGTGGTACTACCACTCTACTTTTAGCAGTATCTAGACTCTTGGAAATTGCCAAGAATTATTGTGGTTTCGAAAAGGTGTGGAGAGTTTTCTATTCTAGAAAGGCTTTCATGTTTCCTGAACGTCAAATTGGTCCTCATCGCTCTTGGGATGATGAAGTCAAATTTTTGGATAAATACTTTGGTGAGTGCTTTTTTTTTGGTGTGTAAAATGGTATACTAACTTGTGAATTTCAAGACGCTGGGTCTTCCTATATCGTTGGCAAGGAACGTCAAGATCAATGGCATCTCTACATGACCAAGCCTTCTGATGATGTACTGCACCATCCTTCATCCCGTCCTATTCCACCTCATTTGCGCGGTGTAATGCAAGAGCATGAGATTGCAAGCGGCGCTTCCACGCCCGTCACCTCAGACAGCGAAGATCCTTCTCCATTTGGTAACGCAGGTCATTTTCATCCAGACCAAACTATTGAGATCCACATGACAGGGCTCAACCAAGAAAAGATGAAAAAGTTCTACCACGATGCCTCTCAAACAGAGAGTGGTATACCCGGGGGTAAGTGGGTCGATCAGCAAACCGGTATTGATAAGCTGTATCCAATGGCCACGCTTGATAGTTACTTGTTTGAGCCTTGTGGCTACTCGAGCAACGCTATTTGGGATGATATGTACTTCAACTTCCATGTCACTCCAGAGGAGGAATGCTCATACGCTTCATTTGAGACTAATATACCTGTCGAGAAATCCCATGCCAACTCGGGTGAGCAGAGTCCAGTGGAAGCATTGATTACTCAAGTTTTGGACGTGTTTGATCCCTCTTCATTCACTGTTACCTATTTCACATCTCACCACAAGGAGCATCATAGCCACAGTCATATGGTCCGATCCATGAGCGCATTGCATGGCTACAAGCGCACCAACCGTATTTTGTATGAATTCGATGGCTACGATTTGGTCTATGGTCACTATGCGAAATAAAGTCATGATGATGAATTTGTAAATAACAATCCAATTTATTCTGTTTGTTGTACAAGATTACGTTCAATTTAACTAGTCTTTTTTTTATTATTGGGAACTTGATTTATAGGATTGTGCGACACACCATCTCATTCATTACAAGAATTACCAGAAAGGAGTCCATGTCTATAAATTTCTGATTTGTGCTATCTCCCCCTCTCTTCTTTTCTCTCTCTCTCTCTCTTTCTCTCTTCATAACACATTGACAATAGCATTTTCTCCTTTCCTTAAATAGACTCAAGATGCGTTTAGAATCCAAAGTCAAAGTATCTCGACTGGCGAAATATGCCATCCTGGTATACGTGATGATCTCGATATGCTACACTACCAGCCATTACTTTTCATCTCACTATGTAAATAACAACATGAACAGACACAACAGCATGGAGGCACTGGCTGTAAACCAACAGCAACAGCAAGATGTCTCGATGCAATCAGACGCATCCTCCTCCTCGTCCTCCTCCTCTTTTACCTCTTCATCTACTACCTATACCAAGCCAAAATTGCAACACTCAGGCAGCAAGGAAGACGCAGAAGATGTTGAATATACCAATCAAGTGACATGGCCCGGTTCAAAAGGTAGATGCGTTCGTTTTGTTATCGTGGCATGATGTTCACCCTTAATTTATTTATTTTTTACAGGCAGCGAAATCAACCACAAATTATCAGAGGAAATCATGAAATCAAAAATCTTCTCCAGCAGCATGGGATTAGATAATGTTACACCTTATTATTTCAAAGCCTCACACATTACCGAGACGCAAGACATTACATTGGCAACCTTGGTCACTCGAAACAGATTCCATGTACTCTCTCGATTAGCAACAAATTACAAAGGTAAGTGGCGAAAAATGTGCCTTGCGGGGAAAACTTTTATATTAACATGATGATTTGCAGGTCCTATCTCAGCTGCCATCCATGTTCTAGACGATGGCGAAAAAGTAGCTACCATTAAAGAATTAGGCAAAATCTACAGCTCGAACCCTGACATGCAAAAGTATGTGGATGTTCATTTGATTATCGATAAATTCGACAGACAGTTCAACATGTGGAGAAATACAGCCAAGTTGTTTACTCGCACAGATTACTTGATGATGCTCGATGTTGATTTCCATCTCTGTACTAACTTCCGAAAGACTATCTTTGGCAACCCCACAATCGCTAGTATGCTCGCTGCAGGCAAAACTGCTATTGTTGTACCTGCATTTGAGTACCTGAACCAAAAGGATGGCATGGACTACAAGAAGTTCCCTACCAAAAAGAGCCAAGTCATCAAGCAAGTGCAAGACATGAAGCTCGATAGCTTCCACAGCTCTTGGGTGAGTGGGCATGGTGCAACCAACTACTCTCATTGGTACACTGCTACAGAGATGTATCCTGTCACTGAGTACGAATTCAGTTATGAGCCTTACGTTATTTACAAGAAGGAGGGCACTCCTTGGTGTGACGAACGCTTCATTGGATACGGTGCCAACAAGGCTGCTTGTCTCTTTGAAATCTTTATCTCTGGCGTCGATTACTATGTCTTGCCCAATGACTTTTTGATTCACCAGTCGCATAAATATGCCAATCACGACCGCACAAGAGAGGTAAGGGAAATGAGAAGCGATATATTAGCGTTGTATGCTCACCAAGTTATACAGAGAACCCACAATCGAGTCTTGTACGAGAATTTTAGAACCGAAATTTGTCTCCGTTATTCCCGCAAATATGTCATTGAAGAGACTTGGTACACTCCTGCTGCCAAGAACATGAAGCAAGTGTGCACAGATATTCCCAAATGGAAGTATTTATCAGGCATCTCCAAAGAGCAGAGACTCAAAGATCTGGAAGAAGAAGCCGCCTTGAAAGCTCAGCAAGAGCAAGAAACTCAACAAACCTCATTAGACGTTGAAACTGTACAATTATCTGAACAAGAGCAAGAGGAGCAAGACGAAGAGATCATTGCCACTATATAGAAATCAAATGAATTCGGAAAAATAAAAAGACGCCATTGTATAGCTTAAAAAAGAGTGTTTGACGAGGGACGACGATGCCAATGATTTGCACGTGAATGCCATTTAGTTGTTAGTGATAAAGCTGTATCTTTTTTTTTTTTTTTTTTTTTTTTCATTATTCTTTTTTTTTTCTTCTCTCTCTCACACACACACACACTCTCTCTCTCTATTTCTTTCTCTCTCTATTCAATTACATGAACAAACCAAACGAAGCATCCTCTCGATTATGGCCAAATGTAGGTAACCTCACACACATGCAGGCAGCTTCACTGATGAAATGATCCCTATATTCAATGCAGATTTATGATCGCATTGTGTCCAGCAGCAGCCATTCAAAATCATACTATGAACATCTCCTAAAGACAGCAGCCAACTACGACGAATGGTGTGAAGCAGCTACCAAATTAGATGAAATTGATGGTTTGGATCACTGGAAAAGAGAAATGGCATCTCCTGACTACGATCATGAACTTATAAAAACTAGGCTGGATCAATTGAGACACATTAGAAAGACCAATAAGGGTCAGTCAGCCATGATCTTTGCTCTGAGAACTAGCCTAGCGAGAAATCTGGGCGACATGGGCAATCCAAAGGTACACAACCCAATGTTTGTTTATGTGCGATTTTCTTATTTATTTGGTAAACACATAGCTCTACTCATATTCACGTGTAGGCACAAAAGACTTGACCTGTGAATACATTGATGAAGTCGTGAAACAATTAAATTGGATATGCGATGAGCCTGCAGATCCAGACGATGATCCCAATCTGGATTTGAAAGCAAAGCATGATTTCTTTATGAACATAAGACAAAGCTTTGGACGCACAGCATTGCTACTGAGTGGTGGAGGTACATTAGGTATGTTATCAGTGTGTTTCATGTGTGAACGTATGACATAACAATCATATGAAATTGTATAGGTCTAAATCATATAGGCGTTATCAAGTGCTTGCACGAGGCTCAATTGCTGCCTCGCATCATTTCAGGGGCCTCCAGTGGAAGCATTATGGCATCACTGGTATGCACAAAAACAAACGATGAGCTGCCTTCCATATTTGATCCCTCCCTGGTCCGTCTGGTAAGCTTCTTGCAAGAGCGTTTGCTGCAATCAACCAACACTTGTAGAATAGGATGTGTTTGCGAGAGACGGCGTGCCTGATACTCCCCTTGCCCGTCTTCATCGTCTGATGATGAAAAACCAGCTGTTTGATGTTGAGATCCTCAGAGAAGCAATGCGAGCCAATTTGGGTGACATGACATTTCAGGAGGCATTCAACAGAACTCGCTTCATTTTGAACATTACTGTAAGCTCGTCCACTTTGTATGACATGCCTCGACTGTTGAACTATATAACGGCACCTGATGTGGTATGTATCAGAGTTATTTGACGTACCTGCTTTACTAAATTGTTCTGTTCAATAGCTTATTTGGTCTGCAGTGTAAGTTTGAATCTCACTATTCTTGAACTAGCTTGTTTTGACGACATATACAGTGCCGCTTCTTGTGCTGTACCTGTATTCTACGGATCTACACCTTTATTCGCAAAAGATAGGAATGGAAATGTCATGCCATGGAATCCTAATGGTGAGTGACGAGATGGCTATATCTGCAAATGTTAACACATGATGTATAGATCAACTGTATATTGATGGCTCTGTAGAAAAGTAAAAAAGTGCTAAATTTCACATGAAATACACAAAACTAACGTTTATTTTTTTTTCACATGTTACAGTGATTTGCCAATGAACAAGCTCTCAGAGCTCTTCAATGTAAACCATTTTATCGTCTGTCAAGTCAACCCACATGTCATTCCCTTTCTACAAAAGGCAAACACTCCTTCTAAATTGAGACAGGCTGCCAACTTTTGCATGCACATGGCTAAAACAGAGGCACAACATCGGTGCACGCAGGTAAAGTGGATCTTTATGCGTGTTGTTATGATATTGACCTTATTGCTAGTTGACTGAACTTGGTATATTGCCCTCGTTTTTCTACAAAATTCAATCCATCATGTCTCAAAAATACTCTGGTGATATAACCATTGTGCCTGAAGTCGGCTATTCAGACTTTTTGAAAGTGCTCTCCAATCCAACGCCTGAATATGCCATGGATTGTGTCTATCGTGGAGAACGAGCGACTTGGCCTAGTAAGTTGATACGCAGCTTGATGAACCTTGACTCATTGATTGCTTTGAAAACAGAATTATCGGTGATCAAGAACCACTTGCAAATAGAGCTCTCCATTGATCAAATCTTGTATCGTCTTCGTCTCTTGAGATTGAACGAGTTACCCAATAAGAAGCTTTTGATAGCTAACAACAACTTACTTACAAAGCACTACCATAACAGACCGTCGCTGGAAGCACGCTCAACATCGCAGTTCAATGTGCGCAATACGTGCATGTCTCCCATTGACGAGGGTGATGAGATTACGCCTCGCAAGCATACGGAAATGATAGATTCCATAACAGATACACTACTCAATATACCAGAAGCATTTACTGTTCAATCTTCTCAAAGTACGCCTATGATTGTTGCATTGTCCGACCAAATCCATCTTGTACATGGAACCAAAAAGCCTATCAGCACCACAAACGATACTAGTAAAAAGCAGCAAGAGAAGGAGTTGCGTAGAGAACGACATCAGACCAAGCGAGGTCTTTTAATGACCAAACCAGAATAAGCTTTACATCCCGTATACTCTCGTTTTATCACCTATGATACAGCTATCTATTTATGCAATATATACTATGTATCTACACTATGCCCTGATATATTTATTTGTACTCTACAGTAAACGTTATGATTTCAATTTGTATTGAATGTTTATTATTTGTGAACTACATTCAACGGATGGGTATAAAAATTGGAATTTGGGTATAGTACATGATCAGCCAATGGTGGTTTTTGATGTGGTTGTTGCACATTTTTAACGCTATCGCAATAATCACAGCATTCGGGTAACTCCAAGTCGCCATTCATGTCATCTTCAAAACCATAGAGAGACTCTGGCGAGGATAAAGAGGAGGATGTGTAAATGGATCTGGACAGCGGAGGCGCATGAGTACTTGATTCCTGCTTCTTTCTGCGCAAAAACGATGTTGGCTTGAGGAACGATAAGAATTTATTTGGATTTATTTGGCTTTTAGTGTCCAGCAAGAAGCAATTGACTGAACAATACAATGCGTCCTAGTAGATATAGTGGTTAGCTACTGACTTGAATTTACACTGCCAGTACACATACCGATTCACATGAGATTGCCTTTTCGCAAACAGGACACCAATTTAAATCGCACATAATAAGGTATAAAGATTGAAAAGTGAGAGAGAGAGAAAAAGGAGTGATTCAAGTTGAATTTATATAAATTTTTATTGGCTTTTTTTTTTGTTCATTGTTTGATGTGTTTCTTCCCCCCCCCCCCTTTCATACATTTGGATCTCTAAAAATTTCTGGCATAAATTTCTATGCAAAAATTTTGTGACCTGGTGTTTAAATTAATCTTGCATCTGAACATCACCATCATTGTTCAGGTTCTCGGCAGTCGAACCTTGTTGGGTAGTGCTAGTTGCATCACTGGGTTCTGCTGTCTTTGCTGGTGTCACGGAAGGAGTTTCCTTATCGTCCACTGCGTTTAGGTTGACCTGGTCATCATCAGCAGCGGTAGATGTAGGTGCGGCTGTTGCTGTGCTTTCATTCAAGGTGTTGCTGACTGATCCAGGTGTGGTAGGCGCAGTGTTTGCTGCAACACTAGATGCTTGGCTTTCGTCTTCGTTTTTAGATTTAGAGTCCAACAAATCATCGGTAGCTGGTGGTGCTGTGTGCTCTTGATGATGATAATGGGATTGAGGGTTATAAATGTTGCTAGCCATTTGCCATACTTGAACAATATTATCATCAGCTGTGCTCGATAATACCCAAGGATCAGCAGGATTCCAACCAAAGTCAGAGATTTTGTTTGTATGACCGCCATGCATGAACTGTTTACAATAATCAGACTTTGTACCAAAAACAACGCTGGATTTCTTACCAAAAGTTCGGGTGGTCCATCTTCTGCTTCTTCAGGAAGTTGAGGAGCATCAATCTTTGAAAGGTCCCATACAAGAATTCTTCTGTCACTACTGGCTGTGGCTAAAACAGCATCGTGGTGTGGTGACCATGCCAACTGAAGGATTTCAGATTGATGAGCTCTCAAGCTATGAATAGGCTGCTTGAGGTTACGCAAATCCCATAAAGCTGCAGTCTATCAATGTTAAGTTGAGTACACACATGATTCACCTTTTTCAGTTATCATTTACCTTATCCCCAGAACCTGTAGCAAGAATCCATTCGCTGCCAGGAGCGAAGGCAACACAATTGATTTCGGCTTCGTGAGCTTGAATGTTGTGAATTGGCTTGTTGGAGTCGTTTCTAGCGTCCCAACTATCAAAGATCAGGAGTTAGTATCGTTCTTTTGCAGTTCCAACACTATACCAACATCATTAATCGAGCATCGTCGCCAACAGAGGCGAATATTGATTCGAACTTGGTGTGCCATGCAACATCCTACAGTTGTTTTGTAAGTAGCTGTTGGTGCAAGTAGCTATTTCTCGATCAAAATCCTTACTTCAACACCAGTTGTATGAGCCGTATATGTACGCACAGGCTCCAATTCACGGTTTTCCTTTGTTGTTCCTGCAATGTCCCATTGACAAATCTTTGAATCAAAGCCAGCACTCAATAAGTGAGTCGAGTTTCCTTTATGAGGACTCCAAGCTAAACCATAACTACAAGACGCCCTGTTAATACCAGTACATAACATACCATTTAGTCTATCATACCCCTCTTTGTCGTGTCCAGTCAGTCTTAGCGTGGGATTGAATTTCTCGCCTTCCTTGGGCATTGGATCAAATGTAGTGCGATCAAAAACATATACATCGCCAGTTCTGGATTTTGTAGCAATGATATCAGGATTTTCGATTTGATAACGAGCACGGTTCACTTCTCCGTCGTGAAGGATCTTTTGGGTAATTTTGATAAAAGTCTCATTGTCCTTTTCGTCTATGCAAGAAATCCAGTGTTGATATACTAGTCTGTTTGGCTTTCCATTGCCGACTTACCTTCGCTAGCATCCTCCATGACTGTATCCTCAGACTTCTTGACTTCATTAGGGAGTCTAACAGATGCAATTTGCAAATAGTTGGGCTCATTATCATTGGTGTGGGTTCCCAAAAGCAGGTTTTGAATCTTGTAGTTTTTGTCAGGCACTCTAGAGAGCATGTTAGTTGTCTATTACCATTGACGCTTCTCGACATACTCTTCTACAGTAGGAAACCATTGACAAGTCAGACTGGGCCATTCAAGCGCGTGTGTGACAACAAGGTCATATAGAAAAGGTGAGTTCTTCTTCCACATTTTATACTCCTCGTTGATGAGCTTTTCATTCTCTTCTTCTGTCTTATTCTCAAGTTCTTTGTTGATGCAGTTAATAAGTCTTTGTAATCAAACGTGTTTTGCAGCCATGCATTTACCGTAATCCATGATATAAACTTTATTGGGTAAAGAGAAAGAAAAGCCAACAATCAGGTTGGTGTTTCCAAGGTCATTGCTCATCTATTCAACAGTCCCAAAGTCACAATTACCTACTATGCTCTCCATGAAGGGATTGATGAGCACGCTTTACATCACAATGAAACGCCCATCGCCTCACGATCTGCAAGAGCCTAAATCCAAAATGAAGCGTACAGAAAACATCTTTAGCAACATGAGACTAAGGCGAATTGTCAAGGAAAATCATGGACAGGACATTTCTCAGTTGTCTTTCTTTTTCAACGACAACACTCGCAAGCGATCAGCACGGCGAATTGATACAAGCAATGTATTGACTTCTGTGGGAGGATGCGAGGTAAAAACATTCAATAGAAGCTACGGGTTTATTGCAGTGATTGACATACAAAAAAGCTGAGCGTGTATGATAATGAACATTGTGGGGACCATTTAGACATCATGTCAAACTTTGATATCACGCCATCGCATGAAAAACATGAAGCCAGACACAAGCTAAACACAGTATGCTGGTTTTATAAAGATAGTGGTGATGTGCTCATAGCTACAGCAGGCGCTGATTCTATGATACATGTGTTAAGTTTAGCTAATTCAGAGGAAACCGTGCTGTTGAAAGGGCATACAAGTATGAACTGCAAGAATGAATGTGTACCGGGGATCTAATTAGGCTTATACAGGCACAGTGTCTGATCTTCAATCGCATCCATTGAATGACCAGCACATGCTATCCACATCTAGAGACGGCACCGTGAGATTATGGGACCTTGATCAAGAGAGATGCCTTGCCATATTCGAGGCAAACACTGCCTTAACTGTCTCTGTGAGTTTACTTACATATCCACTTGTGTCAGCCTTTTAACGATTATAGTGTTTTCATCCATCAGGTGCTACGTTCATGACTGGAAGCGATAATGGCGACATTTATGAATGGACCACCCCCACACTCCACAGTTTAATCAGCAGCCAGGCGCCAATAGTAGTGCCTCTAAAAGACGCCCGAATTCTCAGCAAAATACACGGCAACGCATATATTGATTGCATTCGCTATGCAAATGACAATCTACTGACAAAATCATTCGACAATCAATTGCACTATTGGAGATCAGACACGCAAGAAATCATCCATTCGTTTCCAATCGCGTCCCAAAAGAACAATCATTCGAGGTTTGATGTAAGCGTAGACGAGCAATACTTGTGTGTGGGGTCAGATCATGGCTCGGTTTATGTGTACGATATACGCACAAGTGACCTGATGGCAGAGCTATGCCATAAGAAAGCAACAAAGGCCGTGCGATGTTGTGTATTTACTCAAGACTGCAGGTAAAACAGCTACAAGCAATTGATTGTTAAACGTGGAGGATACATAACTCCCTTGATAGGCAAATTGTAGTCGCTGGCGAAGATGCGTTTATCATGAGATACGATTATATTGATAGCAAGACCCTGGATGAATGGGCTACCTGGAAGAAACTAGATTAAATGTCGATAATCTATAAGGTTGTCTATCTGAAAATTATGCTCTTACTATATAAAACCCTTCAAAAAGTAAGCCTACGGCAACGTTTTTTTCTCTCTCTCAATTAGCTTTTTATTTCTAAAGAATATAATTATGTACTATATTAGTAGCGAATACAGCTTGTTGTAGATGTTGGCTTAACATAAAACTGTATTTTATTCACTGTTTAAAATGCTCAACATAGTACAAATTTGCTATATTATCGACTCTTTGGTACTGAAGCGCAACTCAATGGCTCTTGTCATGTTGCTTCTTAAAAAAATAGTCTGTGCAGTAGTCTTTGTAGACGTCTCACAGTTTGTATAGTATTGTGGAATAATAGTCTGTATTATGTTTACAGGTTGAGTTATTTATATGCTCAAAAGGCATACTTTTACAAAATGAATGACTTACATGATTTGATGCGGATACGTGTACAGGTATTATTGCTCTGCGTATGGATGGAGTTTTATATATGACGAAATTATGAATAAGTATAGGCTATTTATACCATAGAAACTTGTGAGTATGAAAGTCTGTGCTCATAAATTTCATGTGTTGTCGTGAACATAGCTTGACTGAACCAAACTAATCATTTGCACTTCATTAGTGTATTTGCATATGCGCCTTGCATCCTTATTATGGCATATGCAACGCTTCGCCTTTATACATATGCAACCTCTTGTCTCGTTGCATATGCGCCGTCTTCTTGCCGTAGTGCATGTGAAACGGGCTGATAATTTTCTGTGTGCTCAAGGTCTAGTCTTCAGTGAAAGACTAGACAAATCTTTTGGTATAAATAGAGCTCATATTTTCCTAGTTTCCTGAATTCCTTGCCAAGTTATCCTCATCTAATTTTCTTATCATATATTTTAGTAAATAAGCCTTGAATCATCCCTATCCTGTCTCTTTTTGCATAGTCTTTTGTTTGTATATAATGACAGATCTCGATATTATTATTCGAGTAATGATAATAATAGCGTGATACATAATATGGCATCAATTGAAGAAGCTGAACTGATGACGGTTAGTGAGCTCCTTATGATCTATCGATGATTGTTGTGATATACAAAGTTCGTACGAACAGACTCTTTACTACCAACAAAAAAGACTAATCTATTAAGCAATGGCAATTTCATAATATATAATAAACGAACGTTATCCACAATTCACTTGATAAAGGCTAGGCTCTTCAGTTTCAATATCGGTTTAAACTACAACGTCTTTATTTTCTTTTGTCCTTTTAACTTTCCTGGTCGCCTATAAATTGTATCCTTTCTTACTCTTCCTATACTATACAAGTTTCCAAATCAAAATGCTATATACAAAATAATTCCATGTGCTTTTTCACATTGTGCGAGTTGCAAATCATTCGTATTCGCAGAAATCATGCATAAAACAGCCCAGAAACGTAGAAAAGCTATATCTATTTATTAACTCTATATACAAAGAAAACCTAGAAAAATTTTGCCATAGTTCTCCTCTGCAATGATGTTAGGCGGAATTTGAAGTACTACCCAAAAATGCAATTAGGTAGTATTTCAATTAGACCACCCCTCAGGTGCTAGAGCGTGCCTTACTACACCCCTAACGTGAGGAATTATGTTTATTAAGACCCTCAACTGTCGCTAAGTAAGTAGAATCAACAATTAAGTTTGGACCAGCCTATCTAATCCTAGCCTCGGAATCTTGTTATTGTTGAGCTTCAGTGATAGGCACATCCACTCAACGTAAAAAAAAGGTATGCTTCACAGAAACATAGAAAGAAAGAAAAATAGTAGTGAGGGTAATAACATTACAGGCAGATGAAAATTAAAAAAAATAAGGGCGAAAAGCCAAGAAAAAAAAGGGGGAGAAAAAGAAACTAACAAAAATATATAGGTTGTCATATCTACTACTATTGCTATGATGGTTGTCCTCGACAGAAAAATATTAACTTGACTGATATCTTGCAGCATCATCCAGCAGCAGTGTCCATGATTATTGCCATTCGCTTGCCTACAGTATATAGAATAATAGTCCAAAGGATATAATTAGTATTGCATTCCCCAATCAACACCACCGTCATATCATAAACTTACCTAATCGACTGTTATCAGTTGCACGTTGCACCCAGTATCAGTATCCATTAATCATTCATTGATCGTCGTAACCTTATACTTGTTGCCTACAGATTACTACGTCAAAATAATATAATAATAATCAGTAATGTACCCAGCAATCGACGTCATTTATACTTACTTGGCTAGCAATTCACAACAGGTTCTGTATCTAATGTTGTTGAGCACCATCTTATGCTTGCTGCCTATATTCTGTCAAATTCCTGTAATTAGTAAAATATTATTAAACAGCAGACATCATTGAAACTAACCTGATCCACTGAACTCGAGAAACTTAGCAATACAAATGACTTGCAGAAGATAGCACCAAACCAGAGAGGAACAACGCTACTAATGACTTGTTGCAGACAGGACTAAACCAAGCAAAAACAGCATTGCAAATGACATGCTGCAGACAGTGTCAAAGCAGCGAGAAATAGCACCAGAGGTCTTGCTGGGGTTTAGAATATACACAACAGTTATTTCCTAAAAATAAGAGAGAATTCAGTTAGTTACGATTCAATGAAAAGTAATAATTAACCAATGGTACATACCGTAGTATTCAGAAAAGAAGACAATTGATAATACTTCAGAGAAGCGGTGGTGGTGGTGGTGGTGGCAATACCGTAAGTCGAAGCAGTGTTCACCAGCTGTTGTTGCGTTCTTCTCTGCTTTTTAGTTTTGAAGCAGTCATCGGTAGCTATTATTATTCTAAACAAAGAAAAAGAATAATTAATTAATACAGTAATAGAAGACTTGGATAATCGATACAGTAAATACACTCACCTGCATATGCTAGCAACTAACAACAATTGCACGTTTGATGACCTTCCTGCTATTGCCTTCTTCAATAACAAGATGAATAATTATACAGTAGGTTTAGCAGTAAAAGTAGTATAAAAAACGGGGGTATTATGGAAAAAGAAAAACGGGGGAATGGGAAAGAAAGAAAAAGTTGCAAACTTGACGTCACGAGTAGTGTACTGCTCTGGATATAATAGGAGAGGTAAATGATATCAAACTGAGGTTGAAATCCTTATTGCTTCGAATGTGGCCATCCATCATCATGAAATCTGTCATGACCTAAACTTGGCAATTTTTGATAACAAACAGTTATTCAAGTATATATCAAACTTGTGCAGAATTTAAAGACGCATCGAATGGTACTAATCTTGTTTGGTTTGATCAACACTAGACGTTTCAAAACGACAGAACATTTTCTGTCAGATTTTGATGCTTTTTCAATAATATCTCCATCTCTTTCAAAATAAACCTACTTGTAACAGTTGTTATTATTGTAAAGCAAAAAAATTTCTATCGTTTGAGCTCTTACTGGATGTTCTAGCTTGACTCTACGTAGAGAAATGAGCAAAAACGTCTGACCCAAAAATTGTCAGCTCATTGTTTAACCTGTAGAGGGTAAGGCAAAATTGGTCAAAGATGGCCAATTTTGCAAGGACATAACTTTATGTGATATCTCGGTCAATACTAATCAGATTTGAGCAAGAAAATAACCATTCGATAGCTCTACATTAGCCCCAACATAATCTAAAAGTCAAAAACACCTAATAAACGCTCCCTTCATGAAATAACTCAAAGTCATGTATTTTGATATGCCTCAAGCGGGCACTACCCGACATATTTTTGAAAATACTAATAATAGCCATACCATCGTATAGAAAATTAAACAAGAAACAAAAGTCAAGCACTATGCAACATTGACTCACTTAGTAAATCATGGAGAAATATTCATCCAAAGTTGGATCATTTTTCACATTTTCCCGTCTTACTGCTTTAAATCGTCTATTACAAACCCAAATACAGCACTCTCTAGTCAAACAAACTACCCCAAACAACTTTTACTACACATATAACCAACATTCATATATCAATCCAATGACTTTTATTAGTAGCATCTCGTCAGATTTTGCATTTTTCACAACTCGTTCATTTCTCATTAACAACTCACTCTATTCAAATTCTAATTAAAGTTTCGTCTTCTTCACAAAAATTGGTCATAATAACATGCTAAGCTTGAAGCTGTAGCATCAATATTTAAAATCTCGATGTTTGATCGTCCAAAAGTCCAAAAGTCAAAATTTGAAAATCATTTCCAACATCCATGACCAGATATGAGGTCCCATACAGAATATGAGATAACCTAAAACTATTGTAGTACTATCAAAATGAGGCAACTTTAAGCTGAGGACATGGTATTAGAAATGCCTTGCTTGTTGTCGAGATAATTGACATTGGGGAGTCCACAATTTAGCTGGGAGGAAATGCATGCCTCATTTGGGAATGCATAAACGAAACAAGAAAAAGTAAGCTACAATCACCCAGTCTTGAAAACAACATTCATTAACAAGTAAAGTATCCCTCTATAACAATAGATTCGCAACTTATTATGTGCGTTATGCCATGATCCGAGTTCAAAGAAGATCATACAATGAGAAGCTTCCTCAGTGTAAGGTCGATGACATCGAAATCACTATTGTTTAGAATAAGGATGATACATGCATCTTAAAAAATGTCATGACCTAAATGGATAAAAGTTCTGCTATTAAGGATTGACATATAAGTCAAAAAATCAGATCAATTAACATTTACTGTAGTAGATTTATGCTAAAGGAAACCTCAGCAGGCTAAACATACTTCAGCTCATCTGGATGAATGAATAGACTCTTATCCAAATTGAAGTACACTGATTTGTCCATCGTATGAGGATTACTACTAATATCGATCTACTAGTAGCATGTATCCTATAGGTACAGTCTCTTAGTCTATATTAATAGTATGATGTGTCTGAGCGTATATCATTGTTCTGTATACATCTTAGCACTTATCTAGATATGTGGCATGTCTATAGCATGTCACTATGTGCATGTTTATAGCATAACATATAATGTACAAGTCTGTAGTACTATTACATAATGTATCTGTAGCTAGTATCAAGGATATAAGCATATATCGTATAGTGTGGATCTTCATGTGCACATCTGAGACATACGTCTTATATTGCATCGATCTTGGCATTTGACTAAATGTGGCAAACATCCGTATTCGATGTCGGATTACAAGTAAAAGTCTATAATGCCATTCATGCTAATGGTGCCATCTATATCATAAATCTCATATACTGTAAGTCTGTATCGTACATCTAATTCAGCGCATATAGTACTTTATATCAAATATGATGGTAACTGGATGAACTGTTTACGGAATGCAGATCATAGTGGGCGCATTCTATAGTTACTCTATGATTTGCAAAGCACAAGACTACCTTCTCTTTTGCATTTAGCTATTAAATTACGCAATCATTGTGGTTCGCACAGACACCATTCTTCTTTCCGCACACTCTTCCCAGAGTGCTTAACGAAGTTGCTATAAAACTACAGAGATGACAGTTTGAAGCAGTCGAGTTCCCTCTGCCAAGTCTTACTTCGTTCATGTGGATTATTAGATCTTGCACTATCCGTTACCATAAACAAAAGAATATGTCGTCTTTATCCTATTATCAGCAATTGGATATATATGCAGTGAGTCTTTCACTCCTGTAATTTATTTTTAGTTTCTTTAGACGGGATAAGCGTCAATTAAGTGTTACGATGAGGCTCGTTACTAACTTACATTGAAGGAAAATTAATATTCTGCACCTCCACTTTCTCACAGATAAAGCTTTTTGGATTAGTCAAGCAAAATCAGCAGATATCAAGACAGTACTCGAAATACAGCCCTTCTTGAAAATTCGATTGGCAATGCATCTTAGATGTTAAGCATTGACTCTCCCCTAGTCATATAAGAATACTGAAGATTGCTTCTTGCACGCTTTCTCTTTTTTCTACAACTTGGTTACAAATGCCTTTGCTTCAAATAAACAGCATGTTCCGCATAATTTTGTTTGATTGTTTTCTGATTGACTTCATATTGTTAAATATACAAATTTATGCCCTAAACATTTCCAGAGGTATCGACTTTATCTAAAACCACGTTAGAGACCTTGTTGAATAGCAAAAATTTAGAAGCTTTGTTTACAAATGCCGTTTTGAAAATTAAACTAGCTACTATGTATATTCATTCAAACATCTTGAAAAAAAAAATCGCTTAATATTCAATGCAGCCAAGCTTAAAGACCCTTTCCAAGAATGTTGATAGACATTGGAAACAGCACCGACATATTACAATACACAAACAAAGACGGGCAGAAGAACTTTAGCAACCAATGTAAAGAGTTTTATTTGAAATTATTATAGAATAATGATAAAAAAGCTATTGTTGGCAATGATGAAGAGAAAGGATAAGGTTACATAAAGTACATAACCTTTTGCAACTCGGGCTTGACGACAGCAAAAGATGCCATTTGAGCATCGGAATCCATGGATTCAGAAGTGGCATCGGTATCGGACCAGTTCTCACCACGACGATGGAATCTAGCACGAGCAGCGATAAGATCTGCGTAGTAGGCAGCAGGTACAATAGAAACGGCACGAGTAGCACGACCATAGATGTAACAGAGGTTGTAAGTAAGTTCTTGAAGGGCATCAGAAGTAAACTTGTTTTCATCATAAAGAACGTGATAATGAGTAGGTCTTGATGTACCTTGCAAACCAGCATGAGATTGAAGGAAGAAATCAAACTCGAAGGGATGGACAATGTCAGTATCAACAACGGTACCAGGCTTACAGTTACCAGTTCTGTCAGCATCACGCATTTCAATAGGGAAGAATCTAGCATGATGTCTCTTTTGGACAACGACAAAGGTAAGTGTGGGCTTGTAGTTCTTGTCAAGAGAAGCACATGCAGCACGAATGGCAGCAACTTCGGAATCCATAACTTGCTTGAATTGACCCTCAGAGACACCATCACGATAGAAGAGGATTCTCTCAGGCTTTTGACCACAAGATTGGTAGAAGTTCTTGAGGACTTCCTTGATCATGTTGGGAAGATCAGCAATGATTTCAGTACGGTTAGCTTGGACACGAATAGATGAAGAGTATCTTGAGGCACGGGCATCCATGGAAGCGGCAAGAGCAGCAATAGAGGGACGGTTCATGTCACCAGGAGCAGGATGGGTAACATCAGCACCCAAGACGATAGTAGGTCTTTGAGCAATAAAGGGAATATGAGGAGGAGCAAGGAACAAGTTCATACCACCCAACTTCATGTTGACCTTGAGACAGACGTTAGCACAGTATTGCTTCTTGGCATCAGCAATGTGCTTGGATTGAACACATTGAGTGGGGACACCAATGATAGTATCAGAGATACGCTTGATTTCAGCATACAAGGGGACACCAGTGTTGGGCAAGATACAGACAATCAATTGAGGGTTAGCCTTGGCAGCGTTACCAGCCTTCAACCAAGCTTCCTTGAGAGTACGCTCAATGTTACCTTGAGGGTCAGCAGATGAGACGGGAGGTTGACGGTTGACAACATTCAAACCAGTATCAGCAAAGGTTTGACACAATTCACGGATGAAACGTTGGATGGCAGGCATGGGAACGGCACCAGCAAAGTTAACAACGGACCAAGAGCCGAGGGTAGCACCTTGAGCAACCTTCTTGCCTCT
This sequence comes from Mucor circinelloides, assembly GCA_037974945.1. NCBI lineage: Eukaryota > Fungi > Mucoromycota > Mucoromycetes > Mucorales > Mucoraceae > Mucor > Mucor circinelloides. The sequence continues at coordinate 1,225,536 of JBBNAA010000005.1, read as the reverse complement.
CAAGTTCCAAGCACCACCTTGAGGAGCGAATTCAGCTTCTTGAGAAGAGGGGTGATAAGAGATCTTGGGAGTAGGGAGCACACGGGCATTAATGACGGCCATTTCGGGCTTAACAGCCATACCAAATTGTTGCATGTATGGGTTGTTGTATTGCAAGAGACCGAGACCTTGCTTGATCTTGTTGGCACGAACGTTAGGCTTTTGGCAAGTGAACTTGATCATTTCAGCAGTTTGCTTCTCATTGAGTTTCTTTTGGTGACGTTGACCAGGGAGAACTTCACATACTTCCATAGGCAAGAAGATGTCCTTCTTAACGACAACACAAGGCAAGAAGGGGTAGTTGAGACGCTTGTTGTATTGCTTGGCAAAGTAGTTGGCAACAGTCATTTCATTACCGGCTTCATCCTTGAAGACAGTGCGGTCAGCAGGAGAAGGAGTAAGCTTGGTGATCTTGTACTTGAGCTTCTTCTCACCACGGTGGACGATTTGAATTCTCAAAGCCTTGAGGATCTTTTCAAGCTTGGAAAGATCACGTTCAGGAATACCGCGACGAAGTTCATCAAGAGAACGACGACCCAAGATCTTGGCGACGACTTCAGGAAGAGGACCAGATTCATAGAAAGCAGTGGAGCTGACATCAATGTTGACCATCATCTTACCTACGGTAGGACGGACAGATTGGTAGTAACCTTGCCAGACTTCAGCACCATTGGGAAGAGGTTTCTTATCAGCAGGAGTGAAGAAGGAACGGCCAACAGTGTTGTAGAGAGTAGAGGGAACGTGACGGACCAAGATATCAAGAACCATAATGGCTAAAGTGAGTCATTGTGATAAATTAATTTGCGTGTTTCTGTGATGAATCTCTCCTATATGATTTTGATTGAACTTACCAGTGAGACAGTTGGAGGTACAAGCAGATTGACCAAGCAAGAAGCGTCTGAGCTCTTCCATGTTGACTTCACCAGCCTTCTTGATACGGATCTTGAAGACATCACTGTTACGCTTGGGGCCAGAAGCACCTTCAGCAAGATCAACCTACAGATGAGCAAGATTGTAAATATTAAGAAGAATTTTAATGGTAAAATGGAGGGGGTTTTTTTTTTCCTTACCTCAAAGGCTCTAGCTTGCTCTTCACCTAAATCAAGAGGCTTGGGAGAGAAGACATTCTTGCGTCCATCAAAGATTGTCTTGATGTTGGTGAGGATACCTTGACCATTGCTATCTTCAAACTTTTGCCAGACATTGCGGTAAACAGCAGGAGGTTTATCAATGGGGTCAATAGTAACATCATAATGATGAATGTTTTGAGTAGGGAAAGAGGTTACTTCAAAGAAGTTAGCTCTGACGCGAACTGGTTGACCGGATCTACCAGCACCAGGACGCTTGACGAGTTCAGTAAGTTCTAAAGACATTTATTTTGTATTTAGATGTGTATAAAGGAAAAAAAGGGAGAAAGAATTTTTCAACACACACAGAAGCTATGTAAACAACGCCCAACCAATCCCATACGTCACGGCGAATGGAAAGAGATGATGTATTCAAACCATGCGAGACCAATTAATAACACCCCCTTGATATGGATGCTGGTCCTCGTTGGCATTTGCAGTTGATTGTTGTTCCTTGCAGGTAGCTAGCTCATAAGCATTACATTCATTGTGTTCAATATGGAGTCGGGCCTTTTGTCTATGTGAAACTTGAAGCAATGTATCTGGTACCAGTCGAATCAATACGCCGATAGGAATAGATGCTAATCCAATTAGGACACAGAGGAACCAATGGTTCTTTGAGAGTCGTACTGTTTGGAACGCTGTTCCACCATAACAAACAATTACTACTTGGCCAATAACACTAATAGAAAAGATCAACATGAAGAACTTGTTTTGATAGACGCCTTTGAATATGTTTAGCTGATTGTCTATTCGTCTACAGCTATAATAATAAAGGGATAAATTGAATGATCTTCCGCAACGCTTGAATGGATCCACTTACTTGACTTCGTTGAATATCTGGCAGAATACAAAGGTGGTGAAAATGACGGTTTGCAATGTTGCTAAATCATGGCTTAGATGGAGAATATCTGTGTACAACAATACTAAAATGACACCAAGTTGATAGATGGATTGCCCTATGATCATTTTCCACATGCAGGTATCAATCAATGGGGCTGTTCTTGCCTCTGGCAGTCTGTCTAGTAAATCAGGGGAAGGCGGATCTGTGGCAAGAGCTAGAGCGGCAAATGTATCCATGATCAGATTCACCCACAGCAGCTGCACCGCAGAAAGCACTGATTTCTGTTTGCTGCTGACAATGGCTGAGAATATAGTGAGCATCACTGCTGTGATGTTGATGGTTAGCTGAAATTGCAAAAACTTCTTCACCGAATCATTGACACAGCGGCCCCACGAAATAGCACGAACAATGCTTGAAAAGTTGTCGTCCATAAGAATGATGCTGGATGCCTCCTTTGCGACCTCTGTGCCTGCAATGCCCATACTGAATCCAACGTCAGCTGCCTTGAGAGCGGGTCCATCATTTGTGCCATCTCCTGTCACAGCTACAATCTCTCCTGTTTCGCGCAATGCGTTTACCAGCAATCGTTTATCTTCTGGACTTGACCTAGCCAATACAGACAGCCTTGGAAGCACTTGCAAGCGTTCTGTGGTACTCAGTTTTCGAAATGTGGGCCCATCCATCGCAATGGAGCCATAAGAGTAGATGCCACATTGACGAGCAATGGATTTTGCAGTCAGCATGTTATCGCCAGTAACCATTCTCACAAAGACGCCAGCTCTTTGGCATGCTGACACTGCTTGCGTCACACCAGAGCGCAATGGATCCTCAATACCAACAATACCAAGCAGCGTCAATCCACTACCTTCAATCACCTGCTCAATCTTTGTGTGTGTGGGCCAGCTATCAAAGTCTTGGTAACAGATGGCTAGCGTTCTCAGACAGCGAGTAGCGTAGCTTTGTATGATTTTGGACATTCTGCTCTTGTTCTCTACTGTCATTGTGCGTGTTGAAATGTCATACTGGTTCGCAGCGTGTGCGTCTTGATAGTGATAGGATGGATCGTGCATGGAAACAATACGAGTGCATTTGCTCAGCAGCAGCTCTGAAGCTCCTTTTAGATGTACACGGTAAATGGGAGCCCCCTCTGTGGGAATACGAATCACTGTGGCCATTGCTTTTCTTGAGGAGCTGAATGGAAACACGGCTTCCACCTGCCAAAAGGTGCGAAGTAGCTCAAATGGCTCTGATCCCATGTGATCTTGAGCAAAGTTCAGCATGGCTGTTTCAGTCTTGTTGCCCACCAGAGATGTGTCGCCCACAGAATTGGTGTTTTGGAAGGCTGTTGAGTTTACTGCCATGGCTTGGTTGATGAAATTGCGCACAGCATTTGGTATTTTGGATTTGACATGATTGATATCGATTAAATCAGTTCGGGATGCAGGTGGATCTTTGAGAAATCGAAAGGAAGAGCCAAATGTGCCAGCAACCACAGCCATTCTGTTTTGTGTCAAAGTGCCTGTCTTGTCGGAACAGATGGTTGTTGCATTACCCATCGTTTCACATGCTGCCAAAACTCGTACCAGGTTGTTGTCTTTTAACATTCTCTGTGTAGCGTACGCTAAAGCTGTCGTATAGTGTGTGTGTGGGGGGTAGTCAGTATACGGATATGTAGTTCATGTCGACTTGCTTACCCAGAGTAACAGCCAATGGTAATCCCTCTGGCACTGCGACTACAATGACAGTAACTGTAGTAATCAAGATTTGCATAATATGAGACACAACGTCTGAGGGCACGGAGGATAGACTTCCGGTTGCGTAACCCACGATGCTGCGTATGAGTAACATGGACAATAGAAACACAGCAGCGCCTAAACCACACTTGGCAATACTAGTGGCCAGCACATCAAGCTTGTCTTGAAGCGGTGTATTTTCATCTTTGGTGCGGAGCGCCATCAGTGTACGTCCATGAAACGAATTTGGCCCAACGGCTGTGACAATATAGCTGCAAATGCCCTCAATGATTTTGGACCCTGAAATCAGGAAAGGGTCAGGCTGTCTTTCTCCAAATTCATCGCTACTTCTTTCCTTGTGCGCAACAAAATCCTCTTCAGATATACAGACGAGAGAGTGGAATGAGTCTCGGTGCTGTTGTGGCTGCTGGTAGCGGTAACACTCTTGCCAGGTCAATTTCCTCACTGCATCCGATTCTCCTGTTGCTGCTGATTCATCGCACTTCAAGTTATGACCCTCAATAAACACACCATCTGCGCACACAATGTCTCCTGGCTCAAGCTTCAAAATGTCACCGACCTGGACATCGTAGACAGACAGCAGCACAGGTTTGCCAGATCGAATGGCCTGCCCATAAACGTCTGATCAGCACAGTGATTCCACCCCGCTAAAGCAATACTTACCGAAACGTTTCGATCATCCTTCTTGGCATTCAGGCTACGGAATTGCTTTTCCTTTTGAAAGTCATTGACACTGCCCACTACAACGACCAACACAACAGCAATAATAATGGCTACACCTTCCACCCATTTAACACCTGGTATCTTGTTTCCAAACGAGTCGTACTCGATGGTATGAATGTCTTCGTAAATACCTACTGTTAGCGACACCATGGCTGACAGGGTCAACAGTATCTATGAACATTGGTTAATCTACGTCTTGTTTAATCCAGTACGCTGTATACCAATGTCTTGTCCTGAAACGACTCCCACATGAGCTGTAATAATGTCACCTCTTCCACAGTTGGCAGTACATTGGATCCAAACACTTGTCTCCTCTGTGTAAATGTCTCTGAATCATGCAAGGACAATGGGAACTGTGCATCAAAGAAGGACTCGTCCGGTTGCTTGTTTTCCTTTTGTAAATCAAACATGCGAACATAAGCTAGGTTAGCTTCATTCCAATCAAGTCCAGACTTGATGTTGGAGTGCAGCCCTTTGGCAATGCCTTCAATGCCGCCTACATGCTGCAGAAACTGAAAATGCCTGTGGTCTACTATGCTTGTCATTTGTTCTAACGAAAAGGCAAATGGGTTTGCTGGGTCGATATGCTGCAGTATCTCCATCTCTGCTGATAAGCTGGCTTTCAGTGTGCTGCTCGTCTCTGGTGTAGCGAGTTCTGGCAGTTCCAGTGATGATGGATAGGAATCTTGTTCGTCTGAGCCTCTCATGACGTGCGTTACTGAAGAAGAAAAAGGAAATCAGAAATGATGTGAGATGGCTATTTTATAAAATGCAACAGAGAAAGGGGAAGGAAAAAAAGATGTGTCTAATCAATGCCATCAGTAGTGAGACAGGGATCATCTTGTATCATTTCAGTCAAACCCCCTTATTTTACTGTGTTGGATGCTGTAACCGAGAGACCATTGTACGTTGACTATTGATCTCAATTTTAGTCATATTATAGTTCTAATCAAATGTCAGCAGCTGTATTTCTTTATTCAGGAGTCTTTTCAGGGGCACAGAAAGGTCAATTTTCAAGGAGATCTACCATTTAGTTTATTTGAGAGCAACAAGTGGCTCCTTAAATCTCCTTTGACAACATGAAGCGAGTGGGATTTTTAATTGAATATATATATATATATATATATTGGATATTAAGCCTAATTTTTGTTTCTAGTAAAAGAGAGATATCTGTCAACAACAACGTGGGTATGATATGAAACCAATTCCTGATGTGCATTGAGATGGAAGCCAGCTTATGTCAAGTCTATTATTGCAAGCTGTTACTAGCAACAAACACATGAAAAAAAGGGCCATGTTTTGCTAGCTCTTAAATGCAATCTTGAACAACCTTACCTTACTGCAGGCAATGTGCTTGATAATTGCAATCAAGACCATCTCAATAATTTTGTACATGCTTTGAAAAAAAAATATGAGCCATATATTGGCTTGACACATGTGTATATGTACATTTCAAAGCGAACAGAGACATTTCCGCAACATGTACATAATGTATGGATCTGACTGCAATTCAAAGGAATTTGTTGCATTGACAGCGACATGTATAGAAAGGGTAAAATCGGAAGATCAGCCTTTATTGGCATGAATAGACAGATTGATGTCATATGACTGTATGAAATATGGTGAAAAATGGCAAAACGAAAAGGCAAAATGCCGTGTCATTCATTGTTGTTGCGTAAAATAGAGTTTTTCCTTGTTTTTTATTTTTTTGCATGTACATGTGTAATCTATCTTGTGCAGGGTTAAATGAATGAATGGTATATGATATGTAGTATTATACAAGAAGAGAAATCATATAGTATATATATATATAGTCTATCAAGAACTAGTCTTTTCTTTTTCTCTTCCATTCCACAACGCCCTCATTAGCAGCTGTGCTGGCATTGGCCGCAGTAGTAGCTGTGGTCTGCTGATCGGAATGATGGCTATTGTCGTTCGCTGTTGTCGTCGGTAATATACATGAAGATTCACCAGATGTTGGATCACCATCGCCTAGGTGGATCTCAAAGCGGCCCTTCTTTATTACACAATGGCTATTTTGGTCCACCTTCTTTTCGCTGTTTCTAGTACGTAGTTCATGCAAAATAGGTGGCTCAACCACTACTACAGTGCTTGGTTTTCGGTCTAGACGCCTTTTCGCTGTGGATTCATTGGATGTCGTATGGATGGATCGGTGTGTCGCTGCGCTATTACTTCGGCTCATTTTGCTCTGTTGTTGGTAATGATGATGCTCCTCCGGGTTCAGCCAAAACTCATTGTCCCAAATCTTTGGCTTGCTGCTGGTGGAATAGCTCTGCAGAGACACATAGCTTATGACTGACAATCGATGGTGCTCGTCCAAATAGTCCAGATAGCTCTTGGAAGTGGTCGATACAGTGTGCATATGTATATCATCGTCTGTAGATGTGCCGTTGCTAAATTTCCTCTCAATCGCAATCAAGTTGTCTGGGTCGTCGTCGTACCTTTCTTCCTCTTCCCCGCTGTCGTCTTCGGGCAAGATACGGATACCTGCAATGTCAGCAAATTCTTTGGCAGTGAGATCTTCAGAGTTGATGGTAATGTTGGATGTAGAGACATGGGTTGCGTTTGATCTTCTAGAGCTGACCTTGGTCAACTGTGGTTGGTGGTGATACTGTTGTGGTTGCTGCTGCTGCTGCTGACTCATGGGGTTTGTGCCACTTCGTTTGATCAAGATGCTAGTCAGCTTTTTGGCTTGTGGAGTGGGCAAAGTGTGAATGTTCCTCTCAGCCTGACGGGCGTCCGTTTGCTTTTTGTTCAGCTTCTGATGGTATTGATGGTATTCATAGTATCCATCGCTGTCGTAAGTTGCTTTGCGTCGCAAGCGAGATTTATTTCTGGCATCTTGATCATTACGGAGATATTGTAAAATTCCTACAAATGAGGTTCTCTTGGTATAGCTGTTAAACTGACCATCTTGCTGGTGTTGAGCAATGGCATCTGATATCTTTGAGAATATGTTCAGCCCTGACTTTAGCCTGGATAGCTTGCTCACAGGTTCAGATGAGCCAACACTGTGCGCTTTGGATGTGCTAGTTGATCTGTTCCTCTTCAAGGACAACACAGAGAAAGCGTTGGTCATCGGAGTTGGGGTGGGGTAGCAATGTGTAGGCGGTAGTAATAATAATAATAATAGTAGTAGTAGTAGTAGTAATTATAATAAAAAGATGGAATAATCAAACAAAGTAGGAAAGAGATGTGGAAAGAGAAAGTGATGCCTTCGAGTGCAATTTAATACGGTTGATAAAACGGGCTGCTAAATAAGAAGTAAACCACATGCCATTCCATACGTCCCAAGAAATCGCAATGGGGGGAGCCAGAGCACCAAAGAGATGATCCAAATGTGAACCGTTTGTTACCAACGTCACGTTTCACCAGCTTATACAGTACTGTTTGGCCCCAGTTTTGTATGCATTATTCAGCCTGATTACGAGTTTCTCTCTTTCTTGCTTTTATCAAATCATCATGTCAGCACAAGAACCCAAAAACATTCTCGATCCATCAGTCATCATCCACGCAACCAGTCAAAACATATCGACGTTGGCCAGTCCATACGATGCAATTGCGGCTGCCTGCCATAGCATTATGCTCAGTGTCGGATTTCGTTTTGCAGGACTTGGCGACGACGCACGCCAAGGTAAGTAAACACACACACATACACACACTAGTGTCTTGGAACTCATTTGTATATATAGAAGGAGACGGCACTCAAAAAAAGCTGCCAGAAGGTTGGAATCAGCATGGACCACATTGCTACAACTTTAGATATAGTCATCCGCAGTCGAGCCTGACTTTTGTGATCAAAGTTGTAAGATTAGGTGATAGATGTATCATCCTTGGCTTGGGCATTGGGGTAAGACATGCAAATCGCTTATTTGCGTAGAGAATTTGTCATCTAACACTGACTGATAGGACAATAAAACCGCCACCTTGGACATCATTACTGAAGACTACACCTCGTCCTCCTTCTTTCCATTTGACGCATCTACATCAGACCAGCCTTTGATTCATGCATTCATCTCTTCCAACCGATTCGAGGATTTCATCAAGGCTTATAAATTGAACATTTTGCAGAGATTGATTCCTGGATTAAACAAACCTGGCTACGAGGACAACAGTAACAACGGGTAAATCATGGCATAGAAGCATGACGTTACATCTACCAACATTTAAAAACCCAATAGATCATCCACTGAAACAAGACCTTCTAACCCAAATACAGCAACACAACCACCCAACCTTCGCTCAACAGATGATCCTACCTATCCAGACGTTGGCGGATCAGATTTAAATCCATTGAGAGGCATTGGAGGCAGTGGAGGCTTACGTATGCCTGGGTAAATATAGATACGTGTGTGTGCACTACATGGCCACTGACAACATCCAATTACGTAGATCTGGAGGAGGAGGCATGTTTGTTGGCCCTGATCATCCTATATTTGGAAACCGAGGTGGCAGTAGCCTGGATGATCCATCAGGCTTATTTGGTGGTCCTCAGCCCTTGCCAAGGTAATGTTTACACTGCTGTTAAAAATAGTATTCATGTGTATTGATCTCAAACAACAGAGGATCAGTGCCACCTGGCGCACGTTTTGACCCTATTGGGCCGTTTGGAAGTCTGCCTGTTAGACCATCTGGTAATCGACCTGGCGGAAGACGAGACCCACGAGGATTGCACAGCGGTGAGCCTGATAACGATGAGCTCCAACCTCCTGTAAGTAATCAAATGAAACTGGGCATGAAATCTTGGCATTAATATAATCACTACAGGGATATAACGATATGTTTATGTAAACAAATCATTAGCTTTTAATAAAAAATGTATCTATTAGTTTAATACTACGTATTGTGCCTGTAGTTTTCAAGTACGTAGTGAATTATGACAGTTTCAAAGGCGCTAAATCCATGCTAGGTGACTGTGTGAGGGAGGGGCGCAGATCCAAACCTAAAGCTAAACTGTTGAACAAGCATTGTTCACTCTCTTTTCCTTGTTTCTTTGGATCACTAACAATGTCGGATTCTTCATTTGTGGTCTTCTCAGGCGGTTCTGCCTGTAATTTCATCTGTAACTATTGCTAGAATATTTATTTATCATCTGATTTGTAACGCCTCACATTGCATAGCAACCGCATTCCAGTCTATCACACCCAGCGTCTGCTACATTTTAGGTGTCTCTGATAATGGCGGTTCCACTGTAATGAACACCTACTCATCATATCAAACAGATACTAAACAATACTCTAGAGCGAACTATTGCGAGTGCTGGGAGGCCCTAGCATCGGTGATCTGCGTTCTCGTCTCACTCGTTTGATCAATTCAGACGGACATGACTCTGATGAAAGAGTAGCTATTAAAGAGCTTCTTAGCTACCGTTTGACTTCAGTGGGAGACGAGCATGTCATTCGAGATGAATGGGCAATGATTGTGGAAGGGCGTCATAGGTACAATTTACAAGTAGCACATGCCACTGCATGACTTAATCTTTTGTACTAGATTATGGGAGAGCATTTCTATAGAAAAAAAGGAAACGATTAGAGGCTTTTTAGTCTTGTTCAACTTTGAAATTTTAAAACGAGCTCATAAGCACTTCAACTTTCGTAATGGATCTATTGGCAATTTCTTCCTAACGGGCGCAAGACTGTTCTTTGGCTCGCTGGAAGCTGCCATCTTCTTGTTCTCTTCCATCACTGCGATCCGTGAACCGACCTATGTCCTGCCTGTCATCAACACCAATCACACAGCTGCTATTGCTGCTCTCTTAGAAGACGGCCAAACCCTGCGTGGCCAATGTGAAATCAGCCATCCCGGCCAAAATCAAAGCTGCATCAAGTCAATGAACCCCATTGACGCATTCTCAAAGTTGGCTCTGCCCAACTCGCCTCAATTAGACGACGATCAAGTCAACGGCAACCTGGTCTTTAGTAAATCAACAGAAGAGAAGCTGTCTGCTGCTATAGCTAGAATCTACTACATGAACGAATACGGCCAAGAAATATATCCTCTTCCCAATCCCAAGATCCTGGACCACTTGACGACCCGCACTGACCTCGTCTACTCTATTGGCTCACTGTACACTTCCATCTTGCCGTGCTTGATTCTTCGGAAAGTGGGCCATGCCATTGCTCACTCACCTTCATTGCGACACAAAATCCTCATCCTCAATGGAACTACTGATCGCGAAACAGATGGTTACACGGCCCTTGATTTCATAGGCACAATCACCAATGCATTAAATGAAAGTCAGTTGATTGATGCTCGCAGAAAATACTATGACACACATGCCGAAGAGGACCCCATGGCTGGCAGTCTACGTCAGCATGGTCATTCCCAAAACAACTTTTATCGCAGACCTGTAGATCATGGCTTCAGACATTGGCCGCCACCTGGCATCGGTAAATTGCAAACGTCCTCTTCCAACTCAACAGCAAGCGGTCAGCAAGAGGGCTACCCTGCCAACGGTGCCTACGCCAATGCTCCCTGCGCCTCAGCGCCCTTCCCGCCAGAACTAGTCCCCAATAGACCCCCTTCAACCTACATTACACACCTGATTTATCTCTCCAACTCCAAGGTACCTGTCGATGTGAAGGCTGTAGAGGCATTAGGCATTAACTGTGTTGTTGCTGAGCCTGACCCCACCTGCACAGAACCAAGATACAATTCAGCTACTCTCCAAACTGTGCTAGAGTCCATCACAAAAGAAGTAGAATCACATCCACTCAATGCTCCTTTGCTCTAATAAAAATATGTCAATTTGCACCCAGATCATTCAATATTCCCACGTTGATGGTATTTGTCTTATCATGGTAGTAACTGATCTGCTGTTATAAGGCTCTCTTGTCGAGGAGGGCAGTTTTGGCACAAAAAAGGCTACCATGCCAAGCAGAAACCATGACAAAACTCAGTCCTTGATGGACGATACAGATCAAGACGGTGATTGTTCATGTTCCTGAGAAAAGACTTGCACGTTTCATTGGTTTAAAGACTACCAAAAATGGTGAAAAAGTTGACATTTGATACATGCTTGGGTAGATCGGAGATGCCTGTGACGCTTCCTGAGTCTTTGATCGAACTACGGCAACCATCATTTGGAGTCATCTCTTTGGATTATTTCCAGTTATAAGATTTTTCTCGAGCAGCATCTATCAATTTCTTCCCCCCTTCTTTCTTTCTCACTTTAAAATGACCACTTCCACTACTCCCGTTACTGTTGGTGTCCTTGGTAAGAAAATGAAAGAAAACGCATTGAGCACTGTGCTAAACCAAAATGCAATATAGCTTTGCAAGGTGCTTTCATTGAGCACATTCACATGTTGAACAGAATTCCTCAAGTCAAGGAAGCCATCCCTGTCCGTACCGAGGAACAGCTCAATTCTGTCGATTGTCTCATCATTCCAGGTGGTGAGTCAACTGCTATGGCTCTCATCGCCGAGCGTTGTAACATGTTGGAGCCTCTGCGTGCTTTTGTTCAAAAGAAGCCTACTTGGGGAACTTGTGCAGGTATGATTATGTTGGCAAAGGAAGCTACCGGAGCCAAGAAGGGCGGTCAACAACTTTTCAATGGCTTGGATGTTGTTGTTAACCGTAACCAATTTGGATCTCAAAAGGAGAGTTTCAGAACTCTTTTGCATTTGCCCGAGTTGTTGGGCGAAGAGCCATTTGATGCTGTCTTTATCCGTGCACCTATCATTGCAGAGATCAAGTCTCCCAAGGTAAAGATTGTGGGTCGTTTGGAGCACAAACACGGCCAAACCGAGGCAGAAACAGCCGTCGCTGTTATCGAGGATCATCTTTTTGCAACTGCTTTCCATCCTGAACTGACAAGCGATAACCGTCTTCATGAATTCTTTGTTAACATGGCCATCAAGCACTTGGAGCAACAATAGAATACCCCCCTTTTTTTTTGTTTGAAACCACACACATACACATACACACACACACATACATACATATACATATTACAGGCAACAAATGATGTCTTTATAGAAATTGGTAGAATTAAAATGTACTAAGATAGAAATGCAAAGAATATTAATAGTATGGTATCTATGAGCTCATTTTCTCAATATTGATCTTTTCAATGACATTGGCAGCATCCGAGTAGCTTTGGCTTGAGGCAGACGAGATGGTAGTAGTGTCCTTGGTCTTTTTGCTAGGGAACGCCTTTGCATAGGAATACACCATGCCAGCAACGAAGCCTGCAACAAATTCAAATCAATACATGTGAGCAGGCGATCCATTGTGCACACTTACCCATCAAGATAGCCGATACGTTGCTGAAGGTTGCCACATCACCGAAAAACACAATGCCAGAGATGGCGATAGGCAGCTTGTTTAATGAGCCAACCATAGAATATGTGGTGGAAGATGTTGTGCGTACACACCATGCAGATGCATAGGACATGCCAAATGCTGAAACACCAGAGAAAATCATGGCCCAAATGCGAGCTTGACGTTGCTCAGGGGGGCTGTCTATTGTGTCAGTATAGGCACACTGCTATCCTCTCTTGACAATACTTACAAGTTCATCATCAGATTTTCATGAGACCAATCCTCCAACAGTAAGCTGGGTATAATCAACAAGGGAATGGAGAGCAGGTTGTTGTAGTAGACTGTATCGAAATCCTTGAAATTTGTCAACTTGATGCGTTTGCGCATGTACAGCACAAAGGAAGCTGATGAGAGACAATTGACAGCCATCCAAAAGTAGCCTAGCATGGTAGTACCATTGACACTGGTAAGCACTGTTGTCACATCAAGCATAGATTGTATCGCAGCGGACACATCGTTCCAGCCAGCAATCACAGATGACAGGGTCATCAAACCAAAAGACATGATCATCATGGATGTGACATTGCCGCCGAACCAAAGCACCTCACCATAAGCAATCAAGATGATGGTCAAGTTCTTGAAGATGGTGTAAACTGGGATAGGCAGATATTGCAATGCTTTTGAGCCAGTGTAGATCATGGCCACCAAAAAGACAACGATAGGATACCATTTCTTTGCTGTTTCAGAATCAAACTCGCGGTACTTGATCAGGTTCAAGAACTTGAATGCTTGCAGAAAGAATACAGTAACCAGGCTTTGGATGGTCAACAAGAAGAAGACCATGTTGAAATCACCACTCACCACAAACTTGTTGGTCACTGTCATCACAATGCTAGCAACGCAGTAAGTAAAGATGGGTAGTCCAGCGGTTACAAATGGGGGCATGCTGGCGACCTTTTTGGATGCCACTACAGAGGAGGTAGGCGAAGGCAGCTCCAATGTGTTTACGGTAAGTGATATTTGCTGGTATTTGGTATCGTTTTGATCATTCTGTCCAAAGCCCATGTTGATTAAAGAAGAAAAAGACGGTGATAACGCACTCGCTCACCATGGAATGACAGTGTTTATATAGACACATATCCAAACATACCAGAGACAACGAAGCATACCCATTTTTGGACATGATAGGAAACTTACTAGTTGTTATTTAAAGAAATTTATGTGCTTTGCGTTATTTACAAATGGTGTGTTTCATGATGAAAATGCAACTTTAATTTACTTGTGGGTATTGTTGCTATTTGCTACAGTCAATACATAGTTGCTTCCTGCATAATTTTGCCAGCCTAAAAGCAGCAGCAGCAAGGAGCGGTATGCTGGGTTTACATTCACATTTTCTTGTCGTTGTTGCCAAATTCAGCCATAGAAGCTGTGACCGACGCACCCTACTTTCTAGCATATTTACACTTAGCTTCCAGAGGTGCATCTAACAGTGCTAGTTACATTACACTTTTTGACTGAGAATATAAAGTGATCCTCAAAAATAGGAAAAGTAGATTAGGGCCGAAATCCCGTGATTTCACGTAATAAGGTCTCGCAAAAGTGATTTCACATGTTGCCCTGGATCACTGGGATCAATTTGAATCTAAGTATATCATAGTAAAAGCCTTCATTTTTGGTGCCAAAACGCCAACAACTGAGTTTTGATGTTTGTGTAAAGGGGTAGCTCATGCGTTTTGAGTGAATTTCATCAATCAAAAAAAGTTGAGTAAATGCATTAGCAAGTAACTGCTAGTCGAGAGCAATTGTTCTGTGCTATTATAGAGGTATAAAATAACTTCTAACTCGAGAAATCACTCGGTAAATACATCCAATGTTGGCTGTGCTTTAGCATACTATTGAGTAATGAAAGACAATGCAAGTATGCTGTCTAACTGTGTATGACTGGATCACATTGAAGTAGACCTGGAGTATCGTAGAAAGGTCATATCCACAGCTACAGGCGTACTTATGGAGATGTCAGCGCACTCTATGGCACTTAATGTCATAGTATAATTGCATATATGTGCACTTGATGATTTGCGGTGCTGTCCGTAATGAGCTATAGTGCATAAGTAAAATCGTGCAGGGAGTGATATATAATCATGTGTGGAGTGAAATTGTGTAAAGAGTAGTCGATACTTGTGTGGAAAGCAATTATTGTGCAGAATGTAGCTTTCAATTATACAAATAGCAATATCCTTTGCTTATATATCAAAAAACCTGATTTCATGCAATTCCCAATAGATAAGCAATGGGAAAGAAAAGACCGCCTGCTGTGAGAAAAGCAGCTTTGCTTGTCTTGAAGTTTTTTCTTTTTTCCTTCTTCTTCTCTTTTCCTCGTCAATCGACATACACATCATGACAGAGCCACATTTACCTACTGAACTGTGGAAGGAGGTCTTTACATTTGTTCGCAGAAAAGACCTCAAAACCTGCTTGCTTGTTTCCAAGTCCTGGCACTATGTCGCTCGGTCTTTCTTTAGCCAAGATATTCAAGTCAGTCTGAACGATAGCCGTCTTCATAGGCTAGAAAAAGACCTCAAAGATCATCGAACCCTTGGCTCCAAGGTCTCACGCATCACCATCAATCACTTGTCTACAGGCATGGCTACGCCAGAAACCTTTAGGTCGGTCATCAATCGTTGTCCAAACCTTCTTGAGCTTGAATTTGAAATCACTGACGTGTATCACTATCTCAAGAGCCTCAACTGCAAAGAGGCTTCCTTACCAAGCATTCAAAAAATTCAAGTTCGAAGCTTGTTGGAGTGCTCACCAGCAGTAAGGCGCTTTCACTTGTGGGTCAATTATCGTTTTCGTGCGACAATTACTTCCATTGAAATCATGGACATGAAGGAGAACGCCGCTTTAAAGGACTATGGTGGTTTGGTCACATTTGCGTCTTGCTTTCCTCAGCTCACATCTCTCAAGGCACAGTGCAACACATTGATTGAAAAGGAACTGAGCATCAACTTGACTGAATTGCTAAAGAACAATGGGCGATTACAGGAGCTCAAATTATACGGTATTGGTAAAATTACCAACATATTGAATGAATTATCATCAGAAGCGACTCAAGTGGAGTTCCCATCATTGACAAAACTCAAATTAGAAGTGTCAGATATCAATATCAAATCTTTGGAATACATCACAAAAAGATTCACTCGACTTGAAAGCTTGCGTTTGCTGACATCCACAGTAGTGCCCGACAAGTCCTTGAATGAAACACAGGCAAATGACATTCTGGCCAATTTCAAAGCCTTTGCTATGAAGCCCAAACGTATACATGTGTCCTACAAGTACAAGAACGAGCATTTTCATGAAAATAACGGGAAAAAGAGGCCATCCTGGATTACACATAACTTTTTATTCTTGGAAGGCTTGAGCCGTCAATATTTTATGAATGAATTTATGGGTGAAGAAGAAGACGGCATGGACGAGGAAGATTATTTCGAGGATTTTGATGAGGAATTGGCCGAGGATTTACTGTATTCTGACTTGTACTATGATGAAATCGAAGATGGGAACCAAGGAGAATTTGCTAGCTTCTTTATGGATCACTACACATTGTAGGCGTTTCCCACATTCGACATTGCATCTCTTTCGCTCTGTATACACCACCATATATCATCCACCCAATCAAATTCAATATCATTGCACATCTACTTGTGATCTCTATCATTCATTACTTGGCAATTAATAAAATCAGCTTGCGACATCCATGTGTACCTAATGACTAGTAGGGCTCATCGCGAGCACAACTCTCAATGCATAAAGTAGAGGCTGTCAAACAGACAGATCGCTTTGGCTGTCTTCAAGAAGCGTCCTCCTGGGACTGTGCTTCAGACGTCATTTGGGTGAATTTTTTTCATATTTCAATAGTCTACACAACTACACATATTAGAAAGTATCTCTTCCCGTACGTAGCATTTCATCACCATGTCTTTTGACCATTCTACCGACGATAAACTCGCCTTTGAGACATCCGAGAGTGTGAGTATTACCAGCATCAAATGATGTTTTGTGATATTGATATTGATTCTTGTTGTTTAGGTTAAAGTTGTGCCCACTTTCGACTCAATCGGGTTAAAAGAGGATTTACTTCGTGGTATTTACGCTTACAACTTTGAAAAACCTTCAGCTATTCAACAAAGAGGTTTGTTCTGTCTGATTCAAAGTGATGCGCTATAATATTCATCCATGTCCCAATAGCTATCGTACCCATTATCAAGGGACGTGATGTTATCGCTCAAGCCCAGTCTGGTACTGGTAAAACTGCCACCTTCTCCATTTCAACCTTACAAGCTATCGACACCAGCATCAAGGAAACACAGGCATTGATTTTATCGCCAACTCGTGAATTAGCTACACAAATTCAAAGTGTCGTTTTAGCACTTGGCGATTATATGAACGTGCAATGCCACGCATGTATTGGTGGCACCAGTGTGGGTGAGGATATTCGTAAATTGGAAGCAGGTGTGCAAGTTATCTCTGGCACACCAGGCCGTGTATATGATATGATTCGTCGTCGTACTTTACGTACTCGCAACATCAAAATGTTGGTTCTTGATGAAGCCGATGAACTGTTGAATATGGGTTTCAAGGATCAAATCTATGATGTTTATCGTTATCTGCCTCCTGGAACACAAGTTGTGCTTTTGTCTGCTACTCTACCCAACGATGTTTTGGAGATGACAAACAACTTTATGACAGATCCAATTCGTATCCTTGTAAAGCGTGATGAATTGACTTTGGAAGGCATCAAGCAATTCTTTGTGGCTGTGGAGCGTGAAGAATGGAAGTTTGATACATTATGTGATCTGTATGATACGTTGACAATTACACAAGCTGTTATTTTCTGTAATACTAGAAGAAAGGTGAGTGAGGATGGTGTGCTATAGGAGACGAAACTCACTCAGTCGCTGTATTTAGGTTGACTGGCTGACTGAAAAAATGAGAGAAGCAAACTTCACTGTATCTGCCATGCACGGTGAAATGCCTCAAAAGGAGCGTGATGCCATTATGCAAGAATTCCGTCAAGGTGCTAGGTAAACCATTGATCTTCTCTTGACCTGATTGTCCAGAAACTAACATGCATTACAGTCGAGTATTGATCACAACAGATGTTTGGGCTCGTGGTATCGATGTTCAACAAGTCTCATTAGTCATCAATTACGATTTACCTGCTAATCGTGAAAACTATATTCATCGTATCGGTAGATCCGGCCGTTTCGGTCGTAAGGGTGTTGCAATCAACTTTGTAAAGAACGACGATCTCAAGATTTTGCGTGATATCGAACAATACTACAGTACGCAAATTGACGAAATGCCAATGAATGGTAAGTGATGGGCTTTTTTTTTCTGGTTTGTGGATCAAAAAGACTAATTTCGTGTCCTTTAGTTACCGACTTAATTTAATTACAACACTTGACATGGATTGAACATTTGAATAAAAAACTATAATAAAGACGTGAAAAACAGTGTAAAAAGTCATTGAATTCATTTGGCGTGAGATTGCTATTGTGCGCCACAGCGATACAGAGGGGGTGAAAACGTATCAGCAAATAACTGCTAGTCGAGAGCAATTGTTCTGTGCTATTATGGAGGCCTAAAATAGCTTCTAACTCGAGAAATCACTCGGTAAATACATCCAATGTTGGCTGTGCTTTAGCATACTATTGAGTAATGAAAGACAATGCAAGTATGCTGTCTACCTGTGTATGACTGGATCACATTGAAGTAGACCTGGAGTATCGTAGAAATGTCATATCCACAGCTACAGGTAAAGTTATGGATGCTTTATGTAGTATAGTTTTTGACACTTGATATCACGATGGAGTAATATATATCTTCGTGAAGAATAGTTGATATAACTCTATTCAAATAAATGGTTTTGCAGGACGATTGTGCGCCAATTGTGCAAATGACAATACCCTTACAAGAATGTTCTTCAAAAACTACAGTGTAAAGAAACGTTTGAATGCATTTCAATCACAAGGCGTAAAGATACAAATGCCCTTACAAAGCCTTTCGTGTACCTTGGTCTCACGCGAATCTGCTTAATTGCAAAACCAAAAGTCCCCTGAGGAGAACATGGGCTTCCTTCACTGATTCTGTCAATCAAAATTAGGCTTACGATTGCAGTTATGGCTGTATTAATCAAAGTCCATATTGCCACTTTTTGTGATACTTTCTTTATTCACTCTATTTAGACAAATGCTGTCGTTTCTATATCACATTTTCTATTGTTTTAGATGGTGCAACACCAATTTACAAATAATATGCGTAATTGACTTTAGAAATCTTGACAAGCAATAATAATAGTAATAGGCAGCATCAGCAAATAGTATGGTTATTAATGCAGCTGTGCACATACACTGTATTTATAAAGTAAATGCATCTGTTGTTTTAAAATTTAACAGCGTTTAAGCAGTGAAATCCCCTTTTCCTTCCCCTGGATTCTCCTGAAAGTTATTTATTACTGGAATTAATTGTTGAATTTATGTATGTAGCAAAGCTAAAGAAAGAAAAAAAAAGAAGTATTGAAATAGGTATCTACAGCTCGTGAAAGAATAATAATAGTAAAAACAAGGGCGAAGGATATACAAATGAAAGGTTTGATGCTATTGATGTTGCTGTTGCTGCTTCTGTTTTTGCTGCTGTTGCTCTTCCTGCTGCCGTCTCTGCTGTTGTCTCAATTGCTGTTGCTTCCAGTTACCAACTCTTTCTCGAATCCTTCTTTTCAAGTTGAATTGTCTATACAGTATGATCCTCATATCGTCTTTTCGATCCGTTAATCGCACAAGATTTGACTCTAAAAATCGTCTCAACTCTATTAATTCCGTATCGGATTTGCCGCCTACGTACGCTTCAATGGGTATTAGATTACTGAGATTGAGAGATGCTGCATGAGGGGTATTGTCGACGAGAAAGGTCTTGCTCAAATCACGCCCGAGTGCACA
Organism: Mucor circinelloides; assembly: GCA_037974945.1. Classification (NCBI taxonomy): domain Eukaryota; kingdom Fungi; phylum Mucoromycota; class Mucoromycetes; order Mucorales; family Mucoraceae; genus Mucor; species Mucor circinelloides. The sequence continues at coordinate 1,205,765 of JBBNAA010000005.1, read as the reverse complement.
AAGATCTTTTATATACAACACTTCTTTGGTCGAAGCAGATCTCATTCTTATACAGGAATTTCGGGTCAACATGTGTCTATAGAATAACATGAGAGACTGATTATTAATCCGGCGTCTAATTTGCACTTACGTTATTAATTTGTTTTCAGGATCAAGGCAATCACGGGCCATCCTCGCATAGTCTTCTCTGCCAGCCGTCCATACAACCACTTCAAACGAGCTTGCAGCCCATGTCAAGAAATCCATCACTCCTGGTCGAAGTCTACCTGCTAATAAGCAACTATACCCATCTTTTGCATACACAACATAATCCACTTCACCGTTATTGATTGTATCACGATAAGTATGAAGTAGTGTTTCGTCTAAATCCAGCACTATAATTGTTTTCGCCCCTTCAGTTTTCTGAAAAAAAGATTTTTTTTTAACGAAATGTAACTTACCTAATGTAGGCTTATGATCGTCTTTTTTCGGTGGCAAGTGAGGCTTCATTCCTTTCAGTCTAGCATGCATTGATGGCCAACGAGCCATTAAGGCATCTAACGTTGAGCATTCAAAGCTATTGCAGCCAAGATTAGATACAAGACTGTGCTAAGTTTCGTCTGTGATAACTTACTCGTCTAATTGCTCTAATAATACATCCACTTTGAATGCAGTATCTGATTCGAATGTATCGTCATCGAATGTGTCTCTGGAGCGAGATATAGTGAGTAGAGGTGGGTCTTTGACCAGTACAGCTTCGTTGTGTTCGTTAGTTTCCGTTGTCGCTGTAATCCTTTTCTTTTGTTTGTTCTCTTTTTCATTTGATGTTGGCTTCAAATTTGCTTGCTGATATCGAGTTAACACCATGGTGGAAGAATACAGATAGGTGGTCAATCAAAGGTGAAACTAACAATGAAATTTTTTTAAAGGGGTGATATATATATATATATATATATGTGTGTGTGTGTGTTTGTATATATATATATATATATATATCAAAAGAAAGAAAGAAAGAAGTATAATAAAAACAAAAAAGAAAAAAAAAGGAGGAAATATGCCGCTCAAACCATATTTTATAGCGCAACTTATACGCAGCCCTCCAATTTCAAAACGATGTATGAACAAATACACCACATGAAATATTTCTGTGAAAGGCTGTACAGATGGATGATCATCTACATGCGCCATTTTGAGTTTTTGTAACATGTTTTGAAGAAACTTTCTTTCTTTTTTTGTGAGATTCATAGAAATCAGTGTGTACATTTACGGCATATTTCTAATAGTGCGCTACCATGTAGATGCTATGCACAAATAAATCCCATTTTTAAACACTCCTCGATCGCGATCGGCTATCTAGAATTGCATGGAAGCATCCTGTTGCCATGGCAACAAGTTTGAATGGTTCCTTCCATGTCGCCATCTTGGTATCCGTTGCTCACTCAAGTACGATGGACTCGACCTGGTTTCCAATGACGTCGAGCAAGACTTCCTTTTCCGGTTTCTCAATCATACACACACATACAACTGTACTCACATAAAGCATCTTTTACTGTACAAATAAATAAAAGTTTTTCTATACAAAACATTCACTCTCACCCTTGATTTCCATTATCAAATTGAATAAAAAAACCGATGGGGTGCTGTGGAAGTAAAGAAGACCGTGATGAAGTGAGTATTCAATCATTGCTTTCCCGGGAGTTTTTATTCACTGCTCTGCAATGTAGGATGATGTGAATGCACCATTATTAAACGATGATATCGTTGGAGACAAGTAAGCACAGCCTATGGACGTCCGTTTGATGGATTTCTAACTCTGTTACAGCCGTATGAACTACCAGACGTACGAGACTATCGATGTACAGAAGGAACAGGAATTTTGGAATAATATTATCGATCGAACAACACAGTAAGCATCACTGAAAAAGAAAAGAAGGCTGTATGCAAACACTGATTCCTCTGTCGTAGAAACCTGATTGACATATCAAGCTCGCAAACGGATCCTTTGCAGGATACAGACGTACAAGAGCGTGAAAGCAAATACAGACATCTACTAGAACAAATCAAGCCCAAAATCCAACAACAGTCTACACTAGCCATCGATACCAATATCAACAACTGCGTTGATATATTAACCAATGCAAAACCCAATGGTGGAATGACTGATGGTGAAGTCGATTGGTTATATCAGACTATGGACGAGATCCAGGATGCTCTGCAGCACATTGACATCCAGCCTGTGGGCGATATGGTTGTTCATTTGACAATGACCGACAATTCAACAATAAGTGCTTATTAGTAGAGTACATTCTTTATTAGCGACCCAATTTATAACTTGAATAAATCTACACGCACTTGGCTATTGGCATCAGTGGTAGGATAAAGTACAATACGAGCATAGCTTCCTGCTGCTAAACTCTTGCATAAATGGCCGGGATTTATACAAACAACACCATCGATACTCTAAATCCACTAGATATCAGTATTTCAATACTCGCAGTAGAAAGCAACAATTACCTTGACAAAGTGTGTAAACTGTGATGGTAAAATCAAAATGTCAGGCAGCCAGGATACTTGGATATTGACTAGCTGGCTAGCATCGATGCTATCGCCCAGTGCATGTGGAAACATGGGATAATATGTGTGCTGCTGTAAAATATGTCGAGCCAGTCTCGAGAAACGGTCTGTATGCTCTGGTGATCTACACGGCAGTTCAGCATCTATTTTGCTCCATAACCACAAAAAATCACACTTACTTTGAGATTTCTTCTTTGGCTAGTCTGAACAAAATGTCAATGTTGCTGGCAGAGATATTGTGTCCGTTGATGCTGATCTGTGCAGGATTGCTCAATTGATGCAAACGGCCATGTCTAATCGTGTTTTCAAGTGGCGGTTGAGGATATAAAGGAAACGACTGAATCATATCGTCGGCATGAGGCATGAGCAACACATGCGAGTGTTGGCTTTTTTCCAAGAATTGCTCCAATCTTTTGGCAATTTGGTTATGGAGCACTTCTTCTGGCAGAGATTCGATTTTGCCGCTTGCAACTCTGGGATGATTTGCTGAAATGAATGGTCCCATCAACAAAATCACGTTGGGCTGATCCTGCTCGCATTTCTTTAATAGGTCCTCTAACGGTTGATATGATAAATCGTCGTCTAACGTGTAAGGTCCGCTTGCTACAATCATCTCCACAGGCTTTCTATCAGTGAGAATGTCGGATTCAATTCTTTTTGGCATAGGAGGCTATCCGCTAGGTGAGTACAGGCTTATTGAGACGGCATCACTAGCTGCTTACCAAGAGAAATCGCTCCACATGAAATACATCGTCGCGGATATTGGTTCCAAAGACACCCACAATCTGCCCGGGAAACAGTGTGTAATCACTGACCTTGGACAAGTTTAGTCGCACTCGCTTACCCATACCTACGTCTTTGGATAATTGGAGTAACACTGACTGATCGTTCAAACGGCCCTCTGATGCATCCGAGCAGATACGACCATACGCATAAATAGGTTCCTGACTTGCCCGCGCAGGGTTTGCAAACGCCTCAATGTTGTAGTGTTCTCTAATCAAGCTACCAATGTAATCAATATGCTCGTCCATCATGTCTGCCTTTTCCTTGGTCTTTTCAAACATGAATCGATATGGCTTGATTGGATCTTGCAAGTAGTTGAACATGGTGGATTTGTCTTCTGTGTACTCTCCACGAAGGGGAAGATGAGGGTTGTACTGTCCTTCTAGGACGTGCGCTGATTTCCTAGTCAAGAACTGGCTAGAGACTTGCGACCTATCAACACATGGATCATCAGCGTTGGATTGAGTTTCGTACAGTTGCTTACGACTTACAATTGCGTGTCATTCAGCGAAGCAGAAGGCGTCATGGGCAGCACCTTGGAGGGTCTAGCAGTGGAGCTGCTAAACATGTTGGACATGCTAAATGGTGTGCGTGTGTGTGTATGCGTAAGTAGAATTGCTCGAGTGCGTTTCGATAGAAGCTTACAAACTCTCTACTGAATCGTCTTGGCTGTCTGTGGTGATGCCGTATTCAGGCAGATTCATACGGGCTCGCTTGGTGACAACAGCGCCCTTTGTTGTCTTTCGTGCCTTGATTTGCCTATCGAAATCTCTTTGGAGCGCATTTTTCAGATGCTTTACATAGGGAAGAGACGGCTTCAAAGCACATCCGGCTGTCAGGGCGAATGCCTCCCATTTGGTCCTCAATGACTCTGGTGTGATCGAGTAGATGGTACATAAGGACGACACTAGTCAACACATGTTAGCCTTGCAATGCCTCGTTATCCAAATCCACCACTCACATTCAGTTGCAAGTTCCTGGTCGTCTGTGGCATTTCCAAGCGAAAACAATTGCTTGATATCACTCATTTTCTGTTGTTCGTTAGCGAAAAGAGAGTCGCGTTGTGCAAATTATCCCAGATCCATAAAGTCGCGTGTGCCCCTCTCTCTCTTATAAAGGAAGGGTGGCTCAATGTTCATGACTCGTTTGCCTTGTCCTGCAACAAAGGGAAATGTCAAGAACAAATTTTGCTTGGCCTCTCTCCTTTTTTTCATTGACAACATCAACATGGCAGACTCACAGTACGAACCTTCAGAAATCGACCCCCAAGGTAAGTAGACACTGCCCGCGCACAGAGATCATGGTGCTCATTCAAGTACGCCAGATCAAGCTTGGGACGACTGGTCCAACGATGAAGAAGAGCAAGAGGACTCTCAATGTCTGTTCTGCCCACAGATCTTTCCTCAACCTTTAGAGACATTCAAGCACATTAAAGAAGCACATGGATTCGATTTTCAATCTGTTCGACAATCGCTTCAACTTGATTTTTACAAATGCATCCGTATGATCAACTATATCCGCCAACAAGTCAAAGCAAACCCTGAGTTCAACAGCGTTCAGTTCAATGGCACTGAGGCCTTCTTTAACGATGACAAGTTCTTACAGCCTGTGTTGGATGACGATGCTCTCTTGTTTGCATTCGAGGAGCTGGATCTCGATGATAATGAAGCTCCTGCTGCTACTGCTGAGGAAACAGCATTCGCTCCTTTACCTACCATCGACATTTCTCAAATTCAAACCAGCACCGAGCTGGAACGACAGTTGCTCAAGTTACTGCAAGCAACTCAAGAAAACACTAGCAATTTGGAAGGCCAATTTGAAGAATACAAGAACATGGTGAAAAAGACATTCTTCGAGCCCTTAGCCAATGAGGGTAGTGCTGTTGACTCTCCAGCCAAGTCAGTTGCTCTGGTAGACGAAGGCAACTACTATTTCAACGGCTATGCCCACAACGATATCCATGAGCAAATGCTAAAGGACACAGCACGTACCGAGGCATATCGCGATTTCGTGTATGAAAACAAGGACGTGTTCAAGGACAAAATCGTCTTGGATGTTGGTTGTGGTACTGGTATTTTGTCCATGTTTGCCGCTAAAGCAGGTGCCAAGCAAGTTTTTTCTGTGGATAACTCTGCCATAATTGAAAAGGCCAAGCTCAACATCAAGGAAAACGGACTTGATCACATCATTACATGCGTACGTGGTAAAGTAGAGGAAATCGAATTGCCTGTACCTCAAGTCGACATCATCATTTCAGAGTGGATGGGCTACTTTTTACTGTTTGAAGCTATGTTGGATTCAGTGCTCGTTGCTCGCGATCGCTGGTTGGCTCCCAACGGTATCATGGCACCCAGTCAGACTCGCATCTTGATGGCTGCTCTAGACGATAAGGACCTCAAAGACGACCGCAACAACTTTTGGAACGATGTGTATGGATTCAAGATGACAGCAATGAAGGAGCCCGTAGTCAATGAGGCTATAGTCGACTTCTTTAATGCAAGCAGCGTCGTGTCTGATATCGTCACACTGAAAGATTTGCCTCTGCAGACGATCACTGTCAAGCAGTTGGATTTCGTCAGCAAGTTTGAAGTGCAAGTGAAGCGTGATGGTGTCGTTACTGCGTTTGGTGGTTGGTTTGACACCTGGTTCACGCGAGACGGACACTCCATTCCAGCAGACAGAGAGGCACAAAAGGTGGATGGTGAGATCTTCATGACAACTGGCCCATTTGGACAAGACACACATTGGAAGCAGACTTCATTTGTCCTGGAAACCCCCATTCCAGTCAAGGCAGGCGATAAAATCCAAGGTGTTTTTACTTGCCATAAGGGAACTGACAATCCCAGAGAGTTGGAGTGTGAGATTGAGTACTTTGTTGATGGTCAATCCAAAGTGCAAAATTTCTTTTTGGGCTCATCGTAATATAGATATAGTAAATAAACGTTGTAATTTAGTATGAAATTCTTTATTGATAAAAACAGTAATAATGTGGCAAATTTGATATATAATAGTAAGCGGATTTTAGGCAAAAGCATCTTCGATATCAGCTTCAGCCAATGCCTCCACTTCACTGCTAAAGTTCATGAAGTGAGCAGCACGGTGAGATTCATGGTAAAACTCCTTTGGTACGTCCAGAACAAGTCTGTAATTGAGATTAGCACTGAATTGAGCACCCATAAAGTTATAATTCCAAATGTCAGAGGGAACCATAAAGTAGCCGAGGAAGCGGTCAGACAAGAGGACTTGCACCTTTTCACCGTGAGTGGGCAAATAACCTTGAGGCTGGCTTCCAGGATCGACATTGGTTTTGCCCCATTCGAAACCGGCAGGAGACAACTTGTAAGCAGTAAGAGAGCAAGAACCAGGAGTGAAGGAGCAGGTCAAGACAACTGTCTTTTCGCCATCCCATGTCTTATTGTTGACCAGTAGCTTGGCATGCGTAGTGACATCTTGAGGAGATATGTTCATCAGCTCTTGGGGTTGGGTGTGGATCCAGCCCAAAGGCTCCAAGTCATTCAAATACTCGTGCTCAGGAAGCGTGTTGGGCAGATGCACAGTTTGATGAGTGCCCCATTGAGGAGGAATGACAACACAGCGAATCTCCTTGACGTTGGGAGCATCAGGAGGACTGACACCGTACATGAAGCCAGCAATCTGTGTGCGCAAGTCAGAGATGGTGATGAATCGCTTCAATACGTTCTTGGGCATGACGTAGGTGTAAGTGTCTTCCTTGATGTCATCCGAATTCACATAGATGTGGTTGGTTCTCAAGTAGAGGTTGGTGGCAGAGATGGCACGGATACGCCATTCAGTCTTGCTGGAGAAGGTAGCTTGTTCGTAGTTACTGGTGGTAGTAACAACCATCTCATCACCGTGAATGTTGTGTGTCTTGGTGGTCACTGCAGTCAATTGGGATTGCTCCTTGGTTTGCTTTTCAATTTCGGCAATCTGTTGACGCTGAAGAGAAGGCGCCTGGATCTCCATACCCAAAATGATGTCTCTGATTTCAGACTGCGTGAGAGAGGCAACATTGACATTGTTCTTTTTGCCGTAATCAGCCAAAATCAGGTCCTTGAGTTGCACTTCGACCTTGGCCCATTCTTCGTCCGACAAAGTTGGCCAGATGTGGTGAGGCTCAGTGATGGTGCTTCTGTCAGGACGCAAAATCATCTTTGTCTTGTCAGTGTTGACATGAAGAGCACGCAAGATAAGAACCAAACGAGAGAAGGCAGTGTAGGATGAGAAGGTCTTGAGCCAATCATCGTACAAGTTGAACAGGACCATTTGAGGTTCAGTAGCTCTCAGAATCAAATCACCAAACTTCTCGACCTTGAGACAGGCTTGGAAAGGCAGTTGAAGCTCTGAGCCCTTGATGACAATGTTGGGGAAATCAAGCAAGTGGACTTCCAAGGGATCCAGCATACCCTTTCTGGTGACGATAATCTGCTTGGGCTGTTCTTCTACAGGCAAGGAACGAATCAAGGCAGCGACTTCTTCAGCAGTCTTCCATTTGGCCAATTGACCCAGACGCTTCTGGCCTGCCCAGACGGAAGTGTGGATAATCTTCAAGAAGAGTTGACCAGTACGAGGGTTGAAAATGAAGATAGCACCGTTGATAGGCTTGGTGGTCAAGTTGCCCTCAAATGTTTTGTGGATAGTAACACGGTACACATTGGTGTCATCAACAAACCAGATAATCTGGTTACTGAAAAGCTCGCCATAGTTGGTAGAGGACAAGTAGGGTTCAGTGGGTTCAGATGAATACAGCTGAAGTGCCTTACGAATACGCTCACGGAGTACATACAAGGCAGGATTGGCCTTCATGACCTTACCCATAGCCTGTTGCACCAGAGGCTTCATACCAGGGATCCAGTTACCGTAAGCAGAGTACATGTTGTACGCAAGATCGACACCGACCATCAAACCAGTGGGAGAAGGATAGATACTCATGTTGTCGGTAGTGTAATCCAAGAACTTGGCACGCGTGTATCTCTCAATATCATGAGAATCGAAATCACCCCATCTCAATTGAATATCGAGCCAGTACTTGGTAGTGGTAGGACCTTCCATGACATCCTTGGGGTCGTTCAAGAGCGAGGGACGAGACACAGGCCACTTGTAAGCAGCAAACAGAAGAATATCCGAAGCAGACGAGTTCATCTTGTAGGACTTTCTGGGATGGATAGTCTCCTTTTGCACAGTTTCAATCTGCAGTGCTTCCAATTCACGGTCAAAGACTTGGGCAAAATCCATTGTCAGTGCTTCGTGGATCTTTTGCCACAAATGTGCACGGAAGATCTGGATAAGAGAAATCTTGAGTGTAGGAATCTTACCGTGCATAAAGATACCAGTCAGATCAAGCTGCACCTGGAAACCGACATAGACGTTGGCACGATTGATGGTAGGACTCCACCAGAGAGTGAAACGACGATTGGGAATCTGGTTCAAACCGGATCTTTGAGCGTTAGTAAGCTTCTTGGAAGCCATGGATTGTTCAAAACCACTGCTCTTTTCCCAGAAAAGACTATAAAAACAAAAAAGTTAGTTCCAAGCTTTTAAACCTATCGTGAGTCTACTTTACCCTTCCCAAGAGGTGTGGCCAGTACCCTTGAACAGCGTGTGCTCCAAAATACCTTCAACACCACCCAAAGCCTGGATCATATCGGTACGATAGTTGTTCAAGTTCCAAAGCTTACCATCATGGCGTTGATGAGTCCACCAGAAGGGGTTGTTCTTGAGCACTTGGTATTGCTTGAAATCAGTGCGGACACGCCAGCCCTTGTCGTAAGCAAGCGTATGACGATCCTTTTGGAATAAGGTGTTGATACGAGGAATACCACGATCCCAGGAGTCTTCCAAATCCTCCAAGGTCAAACGTCTGTTTTGAGCATTGGCTTCTTGACGCTTCAATGCGTATTCAGCCCATACACGCTTGGAATCCACAAATTCAGATTCCCAAGATTGGATGTAACGGTACAAGTTGGGGATCAACGTGTCTTCATCATGGCTCATACCAGAACGGAAGTGAGTGATGCCAGTGTCTGTTTGCTTGGACCAACGCAAATCAGATTGAGGGATTAGCACGTGACCCATGGAGAGCATACCAAGACCACCGAGTTCCTTGGGAGTCATAAAGACGACAGGAGGGAAACGGGAAGGCATCTTGGAGTTGAGACCAATCTTGACACGCGTTTGAATCTTGTTTTCACACTTGACCAGCAGATCCAGCAACTCACGCGTATGGACTACAGCCTCACGATAGTAGGTCATCAAACCGATCAAGGCAGTGTTCCACTTGTTGGCAATTTTACTAAAGGTGGTGCTACCTGAAGCCATCAAGATTTGACGGATACGGTTGTGGAATTTATCCATAGACTCCTGATCCACACGCAAGTAGGCTTGAGCAGTTCTCTCCTTAGTTTGCTCGTTCACCAGATTCCAGACACCGTCCTTCAATGTGAACTCTTCGTTCATACTTCTGATCTTGGGCAAGATACGGATCTCAAAGCCGCTCATAGAGAAGAGCAAGTTCGGATTGTCCTTAGAGTAGACGCTAACAAAGCTGTTCTCCCATTCAATGGTAGTTAATGAGCGAGGAAGACGGTTCTTGATGTCCCAGAAAGCAGCGCGACCGAGGTTAACATCGTGCTTCATCAGACGCATACGGCAATCACGAGGCCAGCACTTTTTGTTGTTGTAGCCCACAATGTTTTCAAAGTTGGGGTCAGGATGTTCCGTCAAATAGCGTTGAATGAGATCACGGGCTTCGTCAGCAGTGAAGCGGAAGAAGATGTGGATTCTGTCAATGTATCGAGAGTACAAGCGGATGGGATGGCGAGTCTCAGTTTCCACATCACGGTACTGCAAGAAATCGTTGGGCAACTGGGGAGGACCAGCCATTTCACTAGCGCGATGAAGACCTAGCACCAAGAGATCCAAAACGAGGCCGTAGTATTGGAAGATGAAGGAGGCAAATTGAAGACCACGGATCAGACCAAAGGCGTTGACGTGGTTCATGTCCTTGTAGTTCAACACAACGTTGTTCTTAGCAGTAGCATAATCAGCCAGATTGTGGTCCAGAATAAGACGCAAGAGACGACCCAGCAAGGTGAGATCAATCTTTTCGTACACACGACTAAATGTAGTCTCCATCATGACGTTGCATTGACCCTCAGTCGTGTCCCAGACGTCAGTCAAGTTGTTGATACCTTGACACCACTTGTAAACGAGCAATGGTGGAGGCTCAGAATCAGAGGGCTTGATCCAAGCAGGGAAGAGATGACGCTTGTCAGCCTCATACCACAGGTATTGATCGAGGTAGGCATCAGTGATCTTTTCAAGAGGTTCAATGTCATACACAGGAATCAAATGGGAGTAGAGATCCATGAATTCAATACCAACTTCCTTGAAAGCACGTTGAGTTAAAAGAAGACGCTTGATACGAGAGAGAGCCTCATGAGGATTATCATACGCTTGTTCAATCAAACCTAATTCTTCTCTCTGACTCTGGTTCAAACGGCCTTGCACAGAGTAAGCCTCACGAAGACGTTCAAGAGCAAGAATAAGCAACTTGGTATCATGCTTGTAGGAAAGAGGAGGGAAAGGAATAGGAGAGAACTTTCTGCTTTCGAGCCAGTGCACAGTGGAGGTGTAGATGGCAACAGCCTCTTCAGCAGTGATATAAGGGCCGTCCTTGAGATAGTTGTGTTGACGCTCTTGTTCAGCCTTGAGCCAGAGACGAGTCAAACGACCCAAATTCTTACGACAGATGGTTTTGTCAACAGTAGCACCTCTTCTGATACGTTCACGGTTGTAGTGAGCAACACTGGTCCACCAATCTGCCTTGGCCTTTATGTAACGCAAGATCATATTTTCAATAGGGGCAGGCATACCAGGCACCTTCCAAGGAATATTAGCTTTCCAAGCTCTCCAGGCTTCAGAAAGATGTTGCAGAATAGTACGAGACTTGTTGCCCTTGATACCTTCAGGCATAGCATCCATAATATCGTGGAGAACAGCAGCTCTCAGTTCCAAATCATAGTGAGAGTCAACACGTTGCTTGGTGACAGTCTTTGCGATACCCTTGGAGTGTCTGCCTTCAAACTGACGAGCAAGCAAGTTGCCCAACCAACGTTCAAGCAAAGGTACGATACCACGCATAAAGAAGAGCCATACTCTCCATCCAGGAGCCCAGATACCCACACCTGGACCCTTACCAACGGGGCCGGTATTAAAGCGATAGTAGATCAAGTGCTTCAAATCTTTACACATACGGATTTGTCTCATCAAACGGTACTTGTAACGATACATACCAGTCAATTGACCCACATGAGAAAAGATGTATTGCAAACCATCAGCCAATTGGAAAGCATCCACATTACCGAGACGATACTGGACATGAGAATCGACAATCAGCTTTGTCAAACGCAGGATTTCTCTGCACAAGTGGAAAGCATTACCAAAACGAGACTTCTTTCTTTCCTTGGTAGTCAATGTCTTTACAGGCTTCAAGTTGAAATTGTAATCAAGATGGAGGTAGTTGAGATTTTTTCTGTGGATCAAGAGATTCAACATGTTGTAGCCTTGGCGACACACTTGAAGACCAGCTTCAACCCAATCGATTTGAGTAGTTTGGAAAAACTTGGTTGATTTAAGGCTACGGAAGAGATACTTTTTGTTCAGTGCCTTGGGAGGACGTTGATGGAGAGCATTCAAGACGTAGCATTTGAGCAGCTTTTGGTACGAGACACGGACCTTGACAGGTTGACCAGCAGGGCAGTGTTCAAGATACCAACTCTTGACCAAAGGCACATCTTGAGCACGACGAGTGCGGCCAGATCTCTTGTCAAAAGGATGAGGAGCCCAGTAGAGAGAAATGGCATTGGCAGTGTTATCAGTGTACAGTTCAGTGTCGTCCAAGAAGGGAACAACATGGCCAGGCAGGGTGAATTCAGTATCTTCATCGTTGTCGCCAAAAATTTCGTCTTCGTGCTCTTTACTGGCAGCATCCACATTGCGAGAAGAGATGGGGTTGATAATAGGATCAAAGTAAAAGGCAGGGAGATCAGGATCCTCAGTGCGGATAAAGACGACAGTAGGATAATGGTACCAAGAGACCTTGACACTACGAGGAAGAGAATTATACAAGAAGGGGAACGCAATCTTGTACTCGGTACGCACGGGCTGACGGATGATGATCTTGTTAATATCGTTAAACTCGTTCCAATCGTCGTCAGCAGTGTCCATGTCACGGTACAAGGGCTCGAATTTGGGGCCACCTGGAATGGCCATGCTCAAAGCCTTGGCAGTGAAGAATGAATTGAGATCAAAGAGGTAAAAGTAGTTTTTGTCGTTGAGATCTGACAACAATTGGTGGGCAACACGGTACAAGGTGGACATGATGGGCAAATCAAGACGCCATTTGCGGTAAGTGGAGCCATTGACGTACTTGGTGTCCATCAACGGCTTGTTGTCGTAGAACCACTCGTAAATAGCTTCATCTTCTTCCTCATCCAATTCCATCTGAATAGCTTCCAAAGGCTCCACGTCCATAATGTTGTCTCCATAATCAAGGGGAGGTTCTTCATCGTCAAATGGAGGGAAACGCATACGCTTAAAGTGTCTTCTGTCACGCTTTTCTCTACGCATCATGATCCATTGGGAACCCCATTGAGCAATATAGACAGGCTCAATGACCCAAGGAATTTCGTTGACAAAGGTAATGGCACCAGTGATATGGTACAAGACATTAACTTCTCTCACTTGCTCCCAAGGCATTGGCATGTTTTCCAACAATTTGAGAACAGCATGAGGCACATACTTGAGTGCACCTAGATAGATACGCTTGTCATGTCTAAACTTCTTTGCAGTCATATCGCCATGATCCTTGATGATTTTACGAAGATGTTCAGGAGGCATATCAGCTTTCTCGTGTTCAATGAAGCCTATGTGTCCTGTTAGCTGCATATATTCGTGGCGCAGTCTAGCAGTGATATATACATACCAAATTTTCTCTTTTCACCATAACGCTTGTTTTGTAGCTGCTGCCATTTTCTAGCTTTCTCTTTCAACTTATCTTGTTGAGACTTTTCTGTTTGTGGGTTGGATTCATAAGCATACTGATCATATTGGTTTGAATAGGCTGATGGTGCTCCACCTACAGGGATAGGAACTCCCGAGTCGTTATTTGCCATAATCTACACATAAGTTTTAGTCTCAAGCCATGAGCGTGTATCTATCATTGCGTGCTCCAATTACCTAAACAATAATATTTAAAGAAAAATGTGTTGTTTTTGTTTAAATGTTTATTGATATTAATTTCTTGATAGAAACGTTGTGATGATTATGGGAATAAGGTAGCAAAGAAATTGCTGCGTTGTAAAAAAAATTTCTAGTTCTTTATAGAGAAAGGGATAGTATATTCGCACCACACTACTGTGACTGGATCAAGCATGCCCTTCTTGTTTCAAGGTCCATCGCATGTCAATGCTCAAACTGGCTCAACGACTCGCACTGCAAACAGCTTCTCTACAACGTCAATAGGAGATGGCTCTTCGTTCGATGTCTGTAATTTACAGAATCTCGGCTTTATCCAAAAGCACCATCAATACATGGAGTGTAACATGTGTATTCATAGTCCACTTACCAACGACATGACTGATTGGGATTTGCGAATGGTAAGTATAGGAGGAGGCAGATCTACCTTTTTGTTTCGCTCCTTCCGCTCTTGAATGACAGTGGGTATATCTTTGAATATCTGCTTTCTCGATAACGGGGGCCTATTTACACTGTTTAACTCGACATTGACAAGTGTTACACACTACGAAACACATTACGTTTGGAATTGAGGGTATGATGATGGTTGGTTTGATGTGGAATCGGGTTTTATATTCATCCGTAATGATAGCTAATACACGACAAAGTGATACAAATAATAAACAAGATAAACTTAGTAAGGTCGACACAAAACTGCGATGATGTTATAATACCTTAATAGTCGAATTAAATTTACAGTTCTGTAGCAAGTATCGCTCTGTTGTTACTCCTGAGCCAGCGTATTCAGACAAATTGATTGATAATGTGCCAATCTCTTTACCGCCTTTCTGATAAATGTCTAGTTTAAGCTCGCAATCATTGAGCACTTGCTGTTTGTTGATGACTAGTTGTACCATTGTATTGATTGGATGATTCCATGTAATTTGATGATCTTTGATGTGCACTCTAGTGACCATCATTAGCGATCGTCCGAGGATGTTTCATATCAAATGTTACCTTTCTGTTGTGCCTGTTGTATGCGATGCATTTCGCAGCTTCCAATTGACATAATAATAGCCACTTACAAGTGGTACATTGACTAAATCTCGAATGATGAGCGACAACTCAAAGTTGACTTTACGGTTTTTCGATATAAAGAGGTGAGTGAAAGGAGTCAACATGTTTCTCGAAATGTTAAATGTTGGAAATGAGGGGGAAAGAGGAAGAGGAAGGGGAAAAAAAAGAAGAAAAAAAAAAAGAGACAAATAAATAGTGCTCAGCCTTTCATCAACACCACTACCTTTTGTCGTGCGTATATAATATGATTGAAAGTGTGTTTAAGCGGGTAAATATGCTTTTTCTAATCGACACCTTGATTTGGGATGTAGCAAAATTTACGTCACTGATTAAAGCAATTTGAAAGACAAAAAAAAACATGATTTTCTTCTTTTTTCTTCCTTTACTACATTCATCAAGATGCCAAAAACTAGCTCACCAAGTACTACAACGACTACGAGGCCCTTTATATTTCAACAATTATACCAGCTCTTCACAATTCTATATAAATACTTTCAATCGACATTATTCATTAAAACTCAAACTCCTGTTACAAAAGCATCTACCACCGTGCATAACTCAATAAACCTTCAGTACTATAAGGGAAAGACATTGGTGCTAGATTTGGATGAAACGCTGGTCCATTCAGTCAGGCTAGGAACTACCGAATCAACTGTGAATGCCTCGATCAAGAAGAAAACAATCGAAGTTACGAGTGATAAACAAAGCATTTTGTATGAAGTTTACAAAAGACCACATGTTGATTTCTTTTTATCCACTGTATGTATTGTGTATTTGATCATACCAACAAGCACTAAACTATGCACGCAGATAAGTCAATGGTATAAAGTGGTCATTTTCACTGCTTCCATGTCAGAATACGCTGACCCTGTCATTGACTGGCTGGACCAAGATCAAACATTGATTAGCCAACGCTATTTTAGACAGGTAAAAACTGGTTGTGATATTATACAAACAATACATTTTGTATTCACATGATTGTAGTCATGTTTGCTCAAAAATGGAAACTTTTTAAAAGATATCTCTATCGCTGAATCCGATTTATCCAAAGTTTGCTTGATTGACAATAGCCCGTCAGCGTATGAACTGTGTCAAGAGAATGCTATTCCACTACCAACCTGGATATCCAACCCCAAAGATGACTGTCTGCTAGATTTACTGCCTTTATTAGATGCGCTTCGTTTTACTGCTGATGTTCGGAGTATTTTAAGCTTGAGAGATCCTAAACACATCTGATTTCGTATATAATATACTCAAATTTTGTAAATATCCCCTATACAGCTCATATATGACCACCTCCCTAAAAATCAATTTCTTTCTTGTTGTAATAATATACATGTTCCTCCCGTTTATAGCTCTCTATTTTTTTCTGTAAATCTGTTGTACCACCAAATGGTTTATGTTTTAACACGAGGCATAAAAAAAAAGGTACTTGGATCGACATGTGATTAAAGTACGAAATACCAGAACTTTGTAATTTCACTCTTGTACATGCTGCATGGAACCAAATATGAAACATGACATTGTATTTGTTTGTTACTAATGTACAAATGTTTGCTTTTATAA
This sequence comes from Mucor circinelloides, assembly GCA_037974945.1. NCBI lineage: Eukaryota > Fungi > Mucoromycota > Mucoromycetes > Mucorales > Mucoraceae > Mucor > Mucor circinelloides. The sequence continues at coordinate 1,189,532 of JBBNAA010000005.1, read as the reverse complement.
TGGCAATTGCGTTAGTTCTAATAATCACTTCATTTTGATATATTGAGTAACTGTAACACACCTGCATTGTGTGTGTTCATTATTGGCCAAAGTATAGTAATTCAGTTACTCAGAGGTGTTAGTTCTTATACAGGGGACATGGCTACCCGCCTTCCTGCTTAAAAAAAACTTTTATGTGCTGTGTTGCCCTCCAGGGCAGTGTCACTTATCATAGACCTAAATCTGCCTAATCATGGACTCATATATCAACTAGATTGCATGTACTAACGAAAGCCTAATGTTAATCTCGCATATTACATTTGACACTAGAGTCATGTAATACTGTAATACAGAAGTTCCAAGTTTGTAGTACTACTATAGATAATCAGCTTCGCTGGCAGAGTTGTGGTTACGATAAGCCAAGCTAAGCTTTGCTTAGTCGTTGAGTAATTGAAAAAGAAATACTGGGCTGGCAAGCCAGTTACACATGGTCCATTCAAGAAACCAGAAAAACATTCGTCCTTGTTTTGTCGAGATATTGATTAGAAAATCGACGATTTCTAACAATTTTGAACATTTAGTAGTACTGAATTTTTAGAGGATGATTTTTCTGCGTGGGGCCCTTTTCGACGGTTTTCGTTCATCAAGAAAAAGCTGCAGCCTCAAAGCTGTAAATAATGCCATATCCAATGCAGTAATGAAGCTCCACGCTGATGGCCCTCGGCTGTTCCTACAAATCTCTGAGTGATTATGGGAATCACAATTTATATGTCAATTGTTGGGCAGATAGTAATAAACTTTTCTGTATTATACAATAGTTTACCAGTGGGCTTAGGTCCTAACAGAAGGAAAAGTATACGAATGCATCCTCTTGATGCATTATGAATATCAGTCAAGCTCTTTGAAAGATTTCATTATCTTAGCTGCTTTGACATAACACCACAGAGTATAAAAGATATAGGCGGCTTTCATTAATGGTGCTATCAGAATGTATGACGCTACAACCTCATTATCAAGAATTTGACGACTCGTGGACTACACAGGAGCAAGGGCCGATATATGACATAGCAAACAAGAGACGTACAATTTCAACCCGGGTATTTTATTGAAATGTTAGAAAAGTAAGAAGAGAAGCTGGTATAACGAAGAAATTCTGAATATTATATATAATTGTTTGAAAATAAACCTATAGCATTATCAAGTAGTCGACTTATTATAGTTTTTGTAATGTTGAAAACATTTTATAAGCTAAAAATTGTAACCAATTTATTTTTTCTGCTTAATATTCGTAGTAGATGATCGAGAGCAGTGATAATAAGTGAAGATATGAAAAATCATGATCCAAGTTTGGATGAATATTTCTCTATGATTGACTAAGTGAGTCGATGTTGCATAGTGCTTTACTTTTGTTTTCTTCGTAATTCTCTACTATGTGATGGTATGGTTATTATTGTTTGTATTTTCAAAGATAAAGCGGATAGTGCCCGCTTGAGGCAATCAAAATACATGATTTTGAGTTATTTCATAAAAGGAACGCCTATTAGGTGCTTTTGACTCTTACTCCATGTTAGAGCTAATGTAGAGCTATTGAATGCTTTTTGTTTTATCCAAATTGGATAAGCCGTTCTAGAAATATGGCAAAAAGTCATGTCCATGGAAAGTTGGCCATCTTTGACCAATTTTCCCTAGTATCAGTAAGGGAGAGAATCGGGTGTCAATGTTTTGGTCAGACAATTTTTGCTCCTTTCTCTACGTGGAGTCAAGCTAAAACTTCAAGTAAGGGCTCAAACGATAGGAAATTTGTTGCTTTACAATAATAATTAATGCTACAAGTAGCTTTATTTTGACAGTGATGGAGGTTTTCTTGAAAAACCATCAAAATTTGACGAAAAATGTTCTGTCGCTTTGAAATGTCTAGTGCTAATCAAACCAGATAAGATTAGTACCATTCGATGCGCCTTTGAATTCTGCAAAAGTTTGATATAAACTTAAATATATGTTTAATATCTACAATTGCCAGATTTAGGCCATGACAGATCTCTAGAAGGATGAAATCTCATTTTGAACAATAGAGCTTTTAATCTCAGTTTGATATCAGCTACCCTATTATACAACAGAGAACAATACTCGTGACGTCAAATGCGCAATACTTTGCTTTTTCACTCCCCCGTTTTTCCTTCCCCCGTTTTTCCTTCCCCCGTTTTTGATACTATTCCTACAGCAGCTACAGCGACAGTAGTTCTACGATTATCATACTCACGTTAGTGTTGTTGTTGTTGGAAGCAATAGCAACAAGCTCATCAAGCCTGTCATTGGTTTTGCGATATGCTAGTGAGTGTATTTGTTGCTGAATAGATTATCTAACGTTAATATTTACTGATTTTTTTTTATTTCTTTATTACCCAAATAGGTACTTACTGCTGCTCTTCTTCTAAACCAAACAAGACTGAGAGACACTTCGACTTACTGCTGCCGCCACCACCTCTTCTCTAACGCCTTTCTGGTCTTTTCAAAATTTGGTATGTACCACAGATTATTACTTTTATTGAGTCGCCCCTAATTGAATTTTCTCTTATTTTTTAGGAAAAGGTTTTAATTTTTTTATCAAGTCAAACTTAATCTCTGGTGCTATTACTCTGGTTCAATGCTATCTGCAAGTCATCAACTCAAGTACTGTTATATTCTGGCTCAACACTACCTGCAAGTAATCATCTCAAGAAGTGGTGCTACTATTACTCTGGCTTGGTAGTTTCTGCAAGTCATCGGTTGTAATGCTACTCTCTGGTTGGCACTATCTATCTGCAAGTCATTTGTAGTACTATGTTTTTCATGATATTCAGTGGACCAGGTGAGTTTCAATGGTGCCTGTTGTTCAATAGTAGTACCTTACTGATTATGCTCATTTGGTAGAATATAGGCAATAAGCACAAGGTAGTGCTCAAGAACAACATTAGACGCAGAAACTATTGTGGATGATTGTTCATCAAGTAAGTATAAAGAGCGTAGATTGCTGCTGGATACATTACTGACTATTATTGTATTTTTTTATGCAACGTGTAGGCAAGTATAATGTTACAACAATTAATGGATGATTAATGGATACTGCATGCAACCGGAACTGCTGATAGTTGTTCAGGTATGTATATCATATGGCATTGATTGAAGAAGAATACAATACTAATTATATCATCATCATTTTGACTATTATGTATAATAGGCAGGCAAATAGGAATGAACACGGACACTACTGGATGCTACAAGAGATCATCAGTCAAGTTATTTTTTTCTGTGAAGGACAACAACCATAGCAATAGTAGTATAGATACAGCCTGTGCATTTTTGTTAGCTTCTTTTTCTCCCCCTTATTTTTCTTGGCTTCTCGCCCTTTTTTTTTCAATTTTCATCTGCATGTAATGTTATTACCCTCACTATTTTCTTTCTTTCTATGTTTCTTTGAAGCATACCCTTTTTTTTTTACGTTGAGTGGATGTGCCTATCACTGAAGCTCAACAATAACAAGATTCCGAGGCTAGGATTAGATAGGCTGGTCCAAACTTAATTGTTGATTCTACTTACTTAGCGACAGTTGAGGGTCTTAATAAACATAATTCCTCACGTTAGGGGTGTAGTAAGGCACGCTCTAGCACCTGAGGGGTGGTCTAATTGAAATACTACCTAATTGCATTTTTGGGTAGTACTTCAAATTCCGCCTAACATCGTTGCAGAGGAGAACTATGGCAAAATTTTTCTAGGTTTTCTTTGTATATAGAGGTAATAAATAGATATAGCTTTTCTACGTTTCTGGGCTGTTTCATGCGTTGTTTTTATTGTTTAAAGTGATTAGAACACTACACTATGCGAAAGAACATGTAAAATTCTGTAAACGGCATGTAAATTTGAAAGTTTGAAGTTTGATTAAAATCTTGTATGCTTATTGTGTAAAGCAAGTGTGGAATACACCCACTATGATCTGCATTCCGTACACAGTTCATCCAGTTACCATATTTTGATATAAACTACTGTGTGCACTTAATTAGATGTACAATACAGATTTATACCGTATATACTACAACATAGGCTATAGATGGCATCAATAGCATGGATGGCGCTATAAAAGACTGATGCTTGTATTATCCTGACATTGACTATGAATATTTACTATTATATTTAGTTAAATGCCAAGATCGATGCAATATAAGATGTATGCATTAGATGTGCACCTGAAGATTCACACTACTACTACTACTATATATATATATATATATAACATATGCTTGTATCCTTGATATTAGCTACTACAGATACATTATGTGCTACAGACTTGTACAATATATGTTATGCTATAAACATGCACATAGTGACATGCTATAATAGACATGCCATATATCCAGATATGATGTGCTAAGATGTATACAGAACAATGATATACACTCAGATATATACTACTGATATAGACTAAGAGACTATAATACCTGTAGGATACATGCTACTAGTAGATCGATAATAGTAATCCTCATACAAAGAACAGATCAGGGTACTTCAATTCGGATAAGAGTCTATTTATTCATCCAGACGAGCTGAAGTATGTTTAGCCTGCTGAGATTTCTTTTATTTAGCATGAATCTATATGTTAATTGATCTGACTTGTTGACTTAATTATATGTCAATCCTTAATAGCAGAACTTTTATCCATTTAGGTCATGACATTTTTTAAGATGCATGTATCATCCTTATTCTAAACAATAATGTGTTGTGCCAGGATCGCTACAACTGTCTGTGAAGATTAAGGTACTCTTGATGGGTAAAGATGTCTGTGTTATGGAACAACATGGAATAAGCTATGACGATTAAAGGTGTATCTCAGTTACTAAGGTGCCAAGGTTCATCAGATGTAATGAACATGGCACAAAATAAATTACTCTTTTGACATTCAGAAATAGTATAAATAGGATAGATTTTGTCTTCATCAATAGATCTTTAGTTTTTGTGTCTTCTGATCTTATTCAAATAAGTATTTTCTTGTTTCTCTAATATTGAACACTTTGTATAAGCTACAAATTATAACCTATTTATTCTTTGTGCTTAACATAGTGATTTCGATGTCAGCGACCTTACATAGAGGAAGCTTCTCATTGTATGATCCTCTTTGAACTCAGGGCATGGCATAATAACGCACATAATAAGTTGCGAATCTATTGTTATAGAGGGACGCTTTACTTGTTAATGAGTGTTGTTTTCAAGACTGGGTGATTGTAGCTTACTTTTTCTTGTTTCGTTTATGCATTATTCGAAAATGAGGCATGCATCTACTCCCAGCTAAATTATGGACTCCCCATTGTCGACGTCAATTATCTCGACAACAAGCAAGGCCTTTCTAATACCATGTTCTCAGCTAAAAGTTGCCTCATTTTAATTGTACTACAATAGTTTTAGGTTATCTCATATTGTGTATTATGGGACCTCATATCTGGTCATGGATGTTGGAAATGATTTTCAAGTTTTGACTTTTGGACTTTTGGACGATGAAACATCGACGAGATTTTAAATATTGATGCTACAGCTTTGGAATTAGCATGTTTATATAACCGATTTTTGTGAGAAATGTGAAAATAAAGTTGGATTTTGAATAGAATGAGTTGTTGTTGTTGAGACATCAATGAATTCAAGATTTAATGAATTTTGAGCGGATGCTCCTAGTAAAAGTCATTGGATTGATATATAAATGTTGGTTATATGTGTAGTAAAAGTTGTTTGGGGTAGTTTGTTTGACTAGAGAGTGCTGTATTTGGGTTTGTAATAGACGATTTAAAGCAGTAAGACGGGAAAATGTGAAAAATGATCCAACTTTGGATGAATATTTCTCCATGATTTACTAAGTGAGTCAATGTTGCATAGTGCTTGACTTTTGTTTCTTGTTTAATTTTCTATACGATGGTATGGCTATTATTAGTATTTTCAAAAATATGTCGGGTAGTGCCCGCTTGAGGCATATCAAAATACATGACTTTGAGTTATTTCATGAAGGGAACGTTTATTAGGTGTTTTTGACTTTTAGATCATGTTGGGGCTAATGTAGAGCTATCGAATGGTTATTTTCTTGCTCAAATCTGATTAGTATTGGCCGAGATATCACATAAAGTTATGTCCTTGCAAAATTGGCCATCTTTGACCAATTTTGCCTTACCCTCTACAGGTTAAACAATGAGCTGACAATTTTTGGGTCAGACGTTTTTGCTCATTTCTCTACGTAAAGTCAAGCTAGAACATCCAGTAAGAGCTCAAATGATAGGAATTTTTTTGCTTTACAATAATAACAGCTGTTACAAGTAGGTTTATTTTGACAGAGATGGAGACATTATTGAAAAAGCATCAAAATCTGACAAAAAATGTTCTGTCGTTTTGAAACGTCCAGTGTTGATCAAACCAGACAAGATTAGTACCATTCGATGCGCCTTTAAATTCTGCACAAGTTTGATATATACTTGAATAACTGTTTGTTATCAAAAATTGCCAAGTTTAGGTCATGACAGATTTCATGATGATGGATGGCCACATTCGAAGTAATAAGGATTTCAACCTCAGTTTGATATCATTTACCCCCCTATTATATCCGGAGCAGTACACTACTTGTGACGTCAAGTTTGCAACTTTTTCTTTCTTTCCCATTCCCCCGTTTTTCTTTTTCCATAATACCCCCCGTTTTTTATACTACTTTTACTGCTGCTAAATCTATTATTCATCCTGTTATGGAAGGCAATAGCAGGAAGGTCATCAAGCCTGTAATTGTTGTCAGTTGCCAGCATACGCAGGTGAGTGTATTTACCGTATCGATTATCCAAGTCTATTACTGTATTAATTAATTATTCTTTTTCTTTGTTGACTAGAATAGCTACCGACGACTGCTTCAAAACTAAAGAGAAGAACGCAACAACAGCTGGTGGACACTGCTTCGACTTACGGTATTATTGTCACCACCACAACCGCTTCTCTGAAGTATTATCAATTGCCCTTTCTGAATACGGTATGTACCATTGGTTAATTATTACTTTTCATTGAATCGTAACTAACTGAATTATTCTCTCTTATTTTTAGGAAATAACTGTGTATATTCTAAACCCCAGCAAGACCTCTGGTGCTATTTCTCGCTGCTTTGACACTCCTCCTCTCTGCAGCATGTCATTTGCAATGCTGTTTTTGTCTGGTGCTTTAGTGCTGTCTGCAACAAGTCATTAGTAGCGCTGTTCCTCCCTGGTTTGATGCTGTCTGCAAGTCATTTATAGCACTGTTTGTGTTTGGTTTGGTGCTGTCTGAACGTCATCTCAAGTTCTCAAGTGGCGTTACTCTCTGGTTTGGTTCTGTCTTCTGCAAGTCATCTGTATTGCTACTACGTTTCTCGAGTTCCGTGGATCAGGTTAGTTTCAATGATGTCTGCTATTCAATAATATTATCTTACTGATTACACGATTATGCTAATAGAATATAATAGGCATCAAGCACAAGGCGGTGCTCAAAGATATTAGATGCAGAACCTCTGTTGTGAGTTGCTCATCAAGTAAGTATAAATGACGTAGATTGCTGGATACAATAATGCTGACTATTATTGTATTATTTTTTTGATGTAATGTGTAGTAGGCAGCAAGTATAAGGTTACGACGACTAATGGATGATTAATGGATACTGACACTGGATGCAATCAGAACTGCTGATAGTTGTTCAGGTATGTATATCATATGGCATTGATTGAAGAAGAATACAATACTAATTATATCATCATCATTTTGACTATTATGTATAATAGGCAGGCAAATAGGAATGAACACGGACACTACTGGATGCTACAAGAGATCATCAGTCAAGTTATTTTTTTCTGTGAAGGACAACAACCATAGCAATAGTAGTATAGATACAGCCTGTGCATTTTTGTTAGCTTCTTTTTCTCCCCCTTATTTTTCTTGGCTTCTCGCCCTTTTTTTTTCAATTTTCATCTGCATGTAATGTTATTACCCTCACTATTTTCTTTCTTTCTATGTTTCTTTGAAGCATACCCTTTTTTTTTTACGTTGAGTGGATGTGCCTATCACTGAAGCTCAACAATATCAAGATTCCGAGGCTAGGATTAGATAGGCTGGTCCAAACTTAATTGTTGATTCTACTTACTTAGCGACAGTTGAGGGTCTTAATAAACATAATTCCTCACGTTAGGGGTGTAGTAAGGCACGCTCTAGCACCTGAGGGGTGGTCTAATTGAAATACTACCTAATTGCATTTTTGGGTAGTACTTCAAATTCCGCCTAACATCGTTGCAGAGGAGAACTATGGCAAAATTTTTCTAGGTTTTCTTTGTATATAGAGGTAATAAATAGATATAGCTTTTCTACGTTTCTGGGCTGTTTCATGCGTTGTTTTTATTGTTTAAAGTGATTAGAACACTACACTATGCGAAAGAACATGTAAAATTCTGTAAACGGCATGTAAATTTGAAAGTTTGAAGTTTGATTAAAATCTTGTATGCTTATTGTGTAAAGCAAGTGTGGAATACACCCACTATGATCTGCATTCCGTACACAGTTCATCCAGTTACCATATTTTGATATAAACTACTGTGTGCACTTAATTAGATGTACAATACAGATTTATACCGTATATACTACAACATAGGCTATAGATGGCATCAATAGCATGGATGGCGCTATAAAAGACTGATGCTTGTATTATCCTGACATTGACTATGAATATTTACTATTATATTTAGTTAAATGCCAAGATCGATGCAATATAAGATGTATGCATTAGATGTGCACCTGAAGATTCACACTACTACTACTACTATATATATATATATATATAACATATGCTTGTATCCTTGATATTAGCTACTACAGATACATTATGTGCTACAGACTTGTACAATATATGTTATGCTATAAACATGCACATAGTGACATGCTATAATAGACATGCCATATATCCAGATATGATGTGCTAAGATGTATACAGAACAATGATATACACTCAGATATATACTACTGATATAGACTAAGAGACTATAATACCTGTAGGATACATGCTACTAGTAGATCGATAATAGTAATCCTCATACAAAGAACAGATCAGGGTACTTCAATTCGGATAAGAGTCTATTCATTCATCCATACAGTATGAGCTAAGAAATGTTTAGTTGACTGAGATTTCTCTTAGCATGAATTGCTATGTTAATTAATCTGAATTGACTTATATGTCAATCCTTAATAGCAGAACTTTTATCCATTATTGTTATAGTAGTATAATATAATAAGAAAAGCATCATCTACCTGGCCAGAAGAGATTCTTCCGTCTATTTTTACAACTGTCAGTTTGATAATAAACCATACCTTTATCAAGTTGATTCATTCACTGGGCAGAATTGTGAATACTAGTGAAAATAATCCACTAGTATTTGACTAATATTTGAAATATTAGTGAAATACTAGTAATATTTTAGCAAGCTGGTATTTGCAAATGATGAATACCTATCACTAGTATTTTGACTAGTATTTGAAGGGAATTGAATTGATTTATTTAGATGCCAGTTTGAATCGTAGATATAATGTGCTTAATTCAAGTCAAGATACTCAACAGATCAGAATATTTCTGTAATCACCGAAAATGAGTGAGACATCTAAAATTGGGTTGATCAAATCTTGTTGTTTCAAGCTAATCAATTGCTGTTTACGAAATCCAGTATACAAAACACTGTTTCAAACATGCTTTAGAATGTGTTCATAGGCTTAATGAGTTTTGAAAAAAGGTTTTAGCCATACGCATAAACGCAATAATGGATGATGTTTTTTTTGACTGTTCCTGAATTTAGTATTATTAGATTATCGATAGCAAATCGCTGGTTTATGCAGAATAAAATGCGAAATCATGGGTTAAAATGGAAATTATTGGGGATTTTATAGGTTGCTATTACGGGTAATTTATTAAATCAAAAATGTTATTGAATTTGAGTCAGTATTGAATAGCTATATTAATATAATAGTGAGGAATAATGGCTAGCAAAAGTGCAAGAAGCGGCGAGGGCACGGCATGACAGTAGCTAGAGATGGACATATACAACGATTGATGATGCTATAAACTGTGTTGATAACTGGAAGCAATGGAAATAGCACAGCGTTGATAAGAGGAGCAGCAATCAGGTGCCTTATACCGTATTCACTGCAATATAAAAGCAAGTTAGCATGTCATTGATAAATTCGAGAGTTGACAATAAAGCAATTGATAACACGAGGATTAATCAGGTTTCAACTGTATTCAAAAACGAAAGCAAAAAGCCAAATTTATTACAGGGCAACGCTGCTTATATTATATTTGATCTTATTATGAGCTCCCCTGCATCATGACTACTGCGAATAATATATAAATGACGGAGGGCTAAAGATAAACTTGTGTAGTAGGCTGATTTTGATAGGTTGATCAACCAGGACTCTACAAAACGGTTACAGCAGCCAATTAAAGACAGACCAAGATGTGCTGCATAGCTAGGATGGACTGAGGCGAAAGTGATAATAACCAGTGAATGTATGCTTGAATACAACATTGTACATCTAATTAAGTGCACACAGTAGTTTATATCAAAATATGGTAACTGGATGAACTGTGTACGGAATGCAGATCATAGTGGGTGTATTCCACACTTGCTTTACACAATAAGCATACAAGATTTTAATCAAACTTCAAACTTTCAAATTTACATGCCGTTTACAGAATTTTACATGTTCTTTCGCATAGTGTAGTGTTCTAATCACTTTAAACAATAAAAACAACGCATGAAACAGCCCAGAAACGTAGAAAAGCTATATCTATTTATTACCTCTATATACAAAGAAAACCTAGAAAAATTTTGCCATAGTTCTCCTCTGCAACGATGTTAGGCGGAATTTGAAGTACTACCCAAAAATGCAATTAGGTAGTATTTCAATTAGACCACCCCTCAGGTGCTAGAGCGTGCCTTACTACACCCCTAACGTGAGGAATTATGTTTATTAAGACCCTCAACTGTCGCTAAGTAAGTAGAATCAACAATTAAGTTTGGACCAGCCTATCTAATCCTAGCCTCGGAATCTTGTTATTGTTGAGCTTCAGTGATAGGCACATCCACTCAACGTAAAAAAAAAAGGGTATGCTTCAAAGAAACATAGAAAGAAAGAAAATAGTGAGGGTAATAACATTACATGCAGATGAAAATTGAAAAAAAAAGGGCGAGAAGCCAAGAAAAATAAGGGGGAGAAAAAGAAGCTAACAAAAATGCACAGGCTGTATCTATACTACTATTGCTATGGTTGTTGTCCTTCACAGAAAAAAATAACTTGACTGATGATCTCTTGTAGCATCCAGTAGTGTCCGTGTTCATTCCTATTTGCCTGCCTATTATACATAATAGTCAAAATGATGATGATATAATTAGTATTGTATTCTTCTTCAATCAATGCCATATGATATACATACCTGAACAACTATCAGCAGTTCTGATTGCATCCAGTGTCAGTATCCATTAATCATCCATTAGTCGTCGTAACCTTATACTTGCTGCCTACTACACATTACATCAAAAAAATAATACAATAATAGTCAGCATTATTGTATCCAGCAATCTACGTCATTTATACTTACTTGATGAGCAACTCACAACAGAGGTTCTGCATCTAATATCTTTGAGCACCGCCTTGTGCTTGATGCCTATTATATTCTATTAGCATAATCGTGTAATCAGTAAGATAATATTATTGAATAGCAGACATCATTGAAACTAACCTGATCCACGGAACTCGAGAACTGTAGTAGCAATACAGATGACTTGCAGAAGACAGAACCAAACCAGAGAGTAACGCCACTTGAGAACTTGAGATGACGTTCAGACAGCACCAAACCAAACACAAACAGTGCTATAAATGACTTGCAGACAGCATCAAACCAGGGAGGAACAGCGCTACTAATGACTTGTTGCAGACAGCACTAAAGCACCAGACAAAAACAGCATTGCAAATGACATGCTGCAGAGAGGAGGAGTGTCAAAGCAGCGAGAAATAGCACCAGAGGTCTTGCTGGGGTTTAGAATATACACAGTTATTTCCTAAAAATAAGAGAGAATAATTCAGTTAGTTACGATTCAATGAAAAGTAATAATTAACCAATGGTACATACCGTATTCAGAAAGGGCAATTGATAATACTTCAGAGAAGCGGTTGTGGTGGTGACAATAATACCGTAAGTCGAAGCAGTGTCCACCAGCTGTTGTTGCGTTCTTCTCTTTAGTTTTGAAGCAGTCGTCGGTAGCTATTCTAGTCAACAAAGAAAAAGAATAATTAATTAATACAGTAATAGACTTGGATAATCGATACGGTAAATACACTCACCTGCGTATGCTGGCAACTGACAACAATTACAGGCTTGATGACCTTCCTGCTATTGCCTTCCATAACAGGATGAATAATAGATTTAGCAGCAGTAAAAGTAGTATAAAAAACGGGGGGTATTATGGAAAAAGAAAAACGGGGGAATGGGAAAGAAAGAAAAAGTTGCAAACTTGACGTCACAAGTAGTGTACTGCTCCGGATATAATAGGGGGGTAAATGATATCAAACTGAGGTTGAAATCCTTATTACTTCGAATGTGGCCATCCATCATCATGAAATCTGTCATGACCTAAACTTGGCAATTTTTGATAACAAACAGTTATTCAAGTATATATCAAACTTGTGCAGAATTTAAAGGCGCATCGAATGGTACTAATCTTGTCTGGTTTGATCAACACTGGACGTTTCAAAACGACAGAACATTTTTTGTCAGATTTTGATGCTTTTTCAATAATGTCTCCATCTCTGTCAAAATAAACCTACTTGTAACAGCTGTTATTATTGTAAAGCAAAAAAATTCCTATCATTTGAGCTCTTACTGGATGTTCTAGCTTGACTTTACGTAGAGAAATGAGCAAAAACGTCTGACCCAAAAATTGTCAGCTCATTGTTTAACCTGTAGAGGGTAAGGCAAAATTGGTCAAAGATGGCCAATTTTGCAAGGACATAACTTTATGTGATATCTCGGCCAATACTAATCAGATTTGAGCAAGAAAATAACCATTCGATAGCTCTACATTAGCCCCAACATGATCTAAAAGTCAAAAACACCTAATAAACGTTCCCTTCATGAAATAACTCAAAGTCATGTATTTTGATATGCCTCAAGCGGGCACTACCCGACATATTTTTGAAAATACTAATAATAGCCATACCATCGTATAGAAAATTAAACAAGAAACAAAAGTCAAGCACTATGCAACATTGACTCACTTAGTAAATCATGGAGAAATATTCATCCAAAGTTGGATCATTTTTCACATTTTCCCGTTGATATGTTCGTATTTACGTCTATTCAATTGTTGGTGTAGACGTAAATGTATATATATATTTGATATGTATCGTATTCACCGACTGTAAAAATGAAGGAACGATATTCAATTTATAACGAATCTTTGTGTGTTCCACTATTATATGGATAAATGATACACTATAGTGATTGTATGTAAACTTAGGGGCAAATTAAGAATACGAGAGAAAAGATGTTGTTTATTTAACCTGTCAAACTCTAATTGAAATACACTGACTGGTGTTGAATCTTGCATGATTACATAATTTGCACATATCAAACACTCCCTCTTTCTAAGATTCAACGCCCTTATTTCTACCCTGAACGATTATTATTTTCTAGCTATCCACGACTGGAATTTCTGCTGGGCTCTTTCCACCATGACATCTGGATCCATGTTCTTGATCTCGAAATATTTCTTGAGTTTATCACCATTGACAGCGCCGTTTAATCTTCTACTGTTCAATCCAGTCAAATGGTATGTCCCGTTCTTGTTTGCTTGAAAGATCGTTAAAGGTCCAATCCATTTGTCAGCCAATTTGTACGCTGGTGTGTTATCCTTCATCAAAACCTTGTCACCAACTACAAAATGGGGTTGTTCAATCACTTGCGTGTCGTATCTGATCTTAGCCTTCTGTTTATTCTCATTTGAACGAATCCTTGCGATTTCCTTGATCTCTTGAATCTTGTTCTCAATTTCTATTGTTCTGCTCTTGACGGCTTCCGCAATGTTTTCTTCTGTAAATTCATGCTGAGGTGCTATCCAAGTCATTGGTGTGCGCATTTCATATCCATATAATAAGTAACTTGGTGTGAAACCCGTAGTGGCATTAGTAGTGCATCGAATCGACAGCAAGGCAGAGTCCACATATCGATCCCATTGTAAGCCATCATCATGATCACGAGCTATTTTTGCAATTGTCCAGGCCAAGGTTTGGTTTAATCGTTCGCAACATCCATTAGTTTGAGGTCTATGACTTGTCGCATTGATGCCTCTACATCCCAATTCTTTCAAAAATGTTTTGATATACTCAGAGATGAAATTTGCTCCTCGGTCAGATAAAATGTATTCTGGAACTCCATATTGAACGATGATGCAATCATAAAGAAAGTTGGCTGTGGTTTTTTCGTTGATATTCTTCACTGCCTTGGCTATTGGAAACCTTGTCAAGTAATCTATCGCTGTGAGCACGTATCGATTTCCTCGTTTAGTCGCCGTAGGTGTGATAGGTCCAATAGCGTCAACTGCCACCATCTGTAATACACGATGTGCCATTTTGAATATTTGTGCCTTGTTTTGCCTTTTGTATTTTACTCTTGCTCGGAATTGACACGTTTGACATGCTTGAACGACTTCTGTCACTAACCGTCTTGCTTCTTGACAAATGTAGGCCTTGTTTACTGCTCGGTTTGTATTCAGAATGCCCATATGACTTTCTTGATGTATTTTTGTGATGATTTCCAATGCATTCCCTTCATGTAAGAGTTCTCGATTATCCTCTAGACTAATCAGACGACCGCCAGAAGCCACTTTATATTTGCTGGCCTGTGCGTGTATTCTCCTTTTTATATTGGTGCTGGCATTGGTTGGATATTTGTTGAGTTCCACATACTTGTAGATGGCTGTGTACCAAGCAAATTCCATGGTAATCCAAAATTGATACTGGGATAAGTTGATATATGCTGTGCTGAAGTGTAGTGAGAGTAGGCTTGAGTATTTGTAAAGCGCTGATTTTAGCCGAGTTGTGTTTGATGTGTTGAAGTAGTGGTCAAAGTCTAATTGCTGGTAAAATGGCAATGCACAAAGTTGTGAAAATGACGGATGTGTATTGATAGATGCTTGATTGTATCGATGGATGTTGTATTGATGTACTATGTATCGGATAGCTGATGGATTGATGTAGATGTGCAATGGATGCAAATCTGGTAACGCTGTTTCGCCTTCTAGTTCAAATGGATTGTGTATGCAGCGATTGACGCTCTATTGAAATGAGACAAACGATTGTTGTGTGTGTTAGTATCCTAATTGATGGATGTATCTTGATCAACGATGGTGGATGCCTCCTCGTACGTTGATGGTTGCACGGTTGTATACGATTATTCTATAGATGCAATGATAGAATAAAAGGGCAATTTAGGCTGTAAACAATATCCAAGCTAGCTGATGGGTGAATACGTTGTAATGTGATGTGTCAATTGACTGTATCGCTATTGTATTGTCAAATAGTATGTTTATTGTTTTTTAGCTGAGAAAAAGGCCACGTGCAAACAATGACATTATAAAAAACTATATATGGCTAATCTAAGTGGTGGCGCACTCCCTCCTTGAAATCCTTGTTTGTACGTGAATTGTGCATGATTTTTTGTTGTCTTTTTTTTTTTTTTTTTTTTTTTGCATGTATATTTTTGTAGTTTTTTCTTTCTTTCTTTTTTTTTTTGTACATTTGTTCAATGGTTTCATGGTGAGTGGCATAACGCGTAATTTTCAGGTTTCCTTGATCAATCTACTCAAACCATCAGCAGGGTTTTTCTTTCCACTTTTGTATTGCACGTCATAGTCATAATCCATCAGCAAGGACAACCAGCGACAGATTTTGGGAGTGGATTTGCTTGGTGAGAAAATAAAGCGCAAAGCGGCATGATCAGTTATTAGGACAAATTTGCGACCCTTTAGATATTGCTTGAAATGTAGAACACCCCAGACCAGACTCAATGCTTCGAGGTGCGTGATTGCGTAATTACTTTCTGTTTGACTGATACTTCGACTAGCATAAGCAACCACAGTTTCGAGTTGCCCTGGTTTACCATCTGGCGATTGAGAGAGTACACACCCCAAACCTTGGTAACTTGCATCGCACGTAACGATCTGGATTTGTTTTCGATCAGGGAAGGCCAAAATAGGATCCGATGTCAGCAGGGTGAGGACCATATCGAATGCTGTTTGTTGCTTGTCATGCCATTCAAATTCTTTTTTCTTTCTAGTTAGTACTGTCAAGGGCTGTACGATGCTGCTGTAGTCTTTTATGAATTTCCTGTAGTATCCAAACATGCCCAGGGCCGACATCAATTCAGATTTGTTGGTGGGAACCTTCAACTGTAGCATCTTGTCCACATTGTACTTTAACGGTAAAACGCCATCTGCTGTGATTCTATGGCCCAGAAATTCTACGCCGTGTGTGCTGCCAAACTGACACTTTACCCCTTTCAGACGCAGATTGTACTTTTTCAATGCTTCAAATACCATCTTCAAATGCTTCTTGTGGTCATCCAAGGTTTTGCTATACACCAAACAGTCATCAATAAATTTTTTGGCGAATCCAGCCTTGATACAATCTCCCAGAATCATGTCCATGCATCTAGAATAGGCCTGGCTGCCCACTTTTACCCCGAAAGGCAAGCAAGTCCAATTGAATGTCGATAATGTTCCATCACTGCTGTTACACACTACACCTGTGAGATACTTTGAATTTTCAGAGAGTGGAATTTGCCAATAGCCGGAGGCAGCGTCAATGGAAGAAAAATAGCGAGCTCCATCGAAGTTTGATAGACAATCCTCAATATTCGGCAATGGATATACATCATCTTCCAAGCAATCGTTCAAGTGTCGGTAGTCACATACTAATCGCAGCTTTTGGTTCCCCTTTTTGTCGACGAAAAACAAGGGAGCACCAATTCGTCCATCACTGGGTTCGATCAGCTTCAACTCGATCAATTCTTTTAAGTCCTTTTCCAATTGCTCTTCTTCTGCCCATGTTAGACGATACGGTTTACCGCGATTCACAACTGCACCTGGCTTCAACGGCAATTCCACTTCAAAGTTCTTGACCCGGCCCAATCCCGATATCTCCACGAATACATCTTCATATTCTTTGATCAAATCCACCAATGCTGGATCTTCAATGGTAGTGAGACTTTCGATGCTTGTGGGGAAATGATCGCATTCTTCTAATCTTTGTGCCTTTTTAGCTAAACCTTCTACGTTGCCCAGGTTGATGCCTTCCTTGTTCATCTTTACTCCTTGTTCCAATGTGTCATCTTCGTAACTCATCCATGATTCAGTCAAAAATACTTCGTTTGCAGGCCTTTGTCGTCGATTATTCCCAATGTATCCTTGTACGAATACCATACCACCGGGAGCAGAGAGTGCTGGGACCTTGATAATGGCATCTTCCAAGGAAAATTCAATACCATATTGCTTGAAAAATGGGACGCCAAGAATACACGTGTCGTTACTAGCATCGCCAATACAAACCATATGCTCTGGACGAATGCGTCCACCTATACTGATGGGCACATTCATGATGACTTGTCCCATGATACCGTTGCCTTGACTACCGCTGGTTGTTGTGCCTTGAATACCGATAATGTTGATGGTGTCACCATTGGGCACCAACCCGAGACGTTGCGCCAATCCTGACCCTATGATTGATAGAGATGCGCCACTATCACACACACACGATACATCCTGTCCATTGATCTCGACATCTGCTCTGAGTGGTGTACCAGATTTCATATTCTCTAAGTCGTATACATAGCCGTACACACTCTCGTTGCCTTCCACCTCGAGCTCATACGTGTTATTAGTGTACGCTTCTGACTCACTTGAATATGTACTGGAGGTTGTGATGCTGTTGGTCCTTCTGTCGTTGTTGCTATTATCGTCATAGCTGCTGTCACTCTCGCTACTGCTATCGATCTCTGCTTTATGTACCATTGGAAGTGGCTCACGTTTTCTTCTCCTGCTATGCCTGATTCCAGCTATGACTTCGTCTCCAGCTTGTCTGTCTGTTGTGATCCATTGTGCCATCGAGATAGGAGCTGGCGTTTCTTGCATTACACCCCAGACTTCGGCTTTCTTGACTCTCATGTGTGACATGTCGATCTTGTTACCTCTTTGTTTCGCAAGTGTTGGCTTTGGCTCTTGTCGTGGTTCAGGCCTTGAGATAATTACTGTAGGGTTGCCATCGTTCTTTCGTTTTCTTTTCCCCCTAATTTCTGTCATGTATATTTTGTTTTTATCTTTTATATCTTTTTCTTTTTGTTCAATATCTAATGTGTTTTTTTGTTTCTTTTCTTTTATATTCTTTTTTTGATTATTTTTTTCTATATTATTTTCTTTTTTTGATTTTTTGTTTTCTTTGTTTATCCCAATAAAATTTACATTGCTATTTTCCTTTTTTTGTATATTTTGTTCATTTTCTTTTTGCTCTTTTTCTAATCTAGTTTCCCTTGTACCACTTTCGTCCTTCTTTGGAGAATTTATATTGTTATATTTACCTGATTGAACAATAGGCGCTCTCCATTCACCTATTGTTCCTGGCCTTTTCCCTGTTGTTGTTGAGGAGGCTGAGGACATTCATATTGTAAATGGTCAGGTGAATGACAGTTGAAACACAAGCGTGGACCCGTGTTGTTACTGCGTGGATATTGCTGATATTGTTGTTGGTATCCACGACCATAATTACCATTTTGGTAGTTGCGTTGTTGTTGCTGTTTTTGTTGCTGTTGTTGTTGCATTTCGACCACAAAGATCTTGAGTTGAGCAATTTCCTTAGTGAGTTCACTGATAACGCTTGCTGAATCGTCTGCTGTATTATGCATTGAGGCCTCCTGCCTTTCATTCTCTTTATTCTTGTTGCTGTTGTTGATTTCAATGTCTCGCCTTTTGGTGTCATATCCCAAATCATTGTTGTTGAATTCCAAATTGGCGGATTCGACTTGTTTGGCGGACAAAATTGCTGTGGCTAGAGTTATAGGCTTGCCCTCCTTCTTAACAATGTCTCTTGCAATGTTACTGTGAATGGTGTGCAAGTATCTTCTCACTTTTTCCCGTTCTGGAATGTCCTTGTCGCCTACGAGATGTAATAATGCTTTGAATCGAGTCGAAATTTGCTCTACCGTTTCATTGTTTTGTTGCTTCAAGGTATCGAGCTCGCTCCAATATTTTTCGATGTCTTCGTCCATGAATTGAGCCTTGAATGCCATCTCAAATTCTTCCCAATTATTGATATTGTCGTAGCACATGTCCCACCAGCGCTCTGCGTTACCAATCAGTTTATCGCCTGCTACAAATAAGATTTCCCTGTCAGATAACTGACAGTTGTCTCTGATTTCGTTCATACGGCGTAGCCAGAATTTAGCGCTTGCTTCCACTTCTGCACCCGAAGTGTGTATATCACCCTTCCCATCTCTAAACTCGCCAGCAAAATTGCGAGGACCACTAATTAGGTTGCTTAGTCGGTTGTTGCGGCTTGTTGTTTTGGTTGATGATGAATTTTCCATGATGGATGGTTGATCTTGTTCCAAAAGGGGTTCTTGGGATGTTTCTTTGGCTTGTTTATCTTATTGTGATCCACACTCCCCTTCAAAAATTTTTTTTTTGATGTTTGAGATCAGTTGTCGATTGGTAGTGTTTGAGATTCGTAACTTTTCCAATCGTTCTTGACTAAATATCTTCCAATGACAGCTATTATTCACTGTCGGTGCCTTGAATTTGTTGAACTTTCTCTATTTATCTTTCAGAATCAAAAGCCAGGACCACCTTGATATGTTCGTATTTACGTCTATTCAATTGTTGGTGTAGACGTAAATGTATATATATATTTGATATGTATCGTATTCACCGACTGTAAAAATGAAGGAACGATATTCAATTTATAACGAATCTTTGTGTGTTCCACTATTATATGGATAAATGATACACTATAGTGATTGTATGTAAACTTAGGGGCAAATTAAGAATACGAGAGAAAAGATGTTGTTTATTTAACCTGTCAAACTCTAATTGAAATACACTGACTGGTGTTGAATCTTGCATGATTACATAATTTGCACATATCACCGTCTTACTGCTTTAAATCGTCTATTACAAACCCAAATACAGCACTCTCTAGTCAAACAAACTACCCCAAACAACTTTTACTACACATATAACCAACATTTATATATCAATCCAATGACTTTTACTAGGAGCATCCGCTCAAAATTCATTAAATCTTGAATTCATTGATGTCTCAACAACAACAACTCATTCTATTCAAAATCCAACTTTATTTTCACATTTCTCACAAAAATCGGTTATATAAACATGCTAATTCCAAAGCTGTAGCATCAATATTTAAAATCTCGTCGATGTTTCATCGTCCAAAAGTCCAAAAGTCAAAACTTGAAAATCATTTCCAACATCCATGACCAGATATGAGGTCCCATAATACACAATATGAGATAACCTAAAACTATTGTAGTACAATTAAAATGAGGCAACTTTTAGCTGAGAACATGGTATTAGAAAGGCCTTGCTTGTTGTCGAGATAATTGACGTCGACAATGGGGAGTCCATGATTTAGCTGGGAGTAGATGCATGCCTCATTTTCGAATAATGCATAAACGAAACAAGAAAAAGTAAGCTACAATCACCCAGTCTTGAAAACAACACTCATTAACAAGTAAAGCGTCCCTCTATAACAATAGATTCGCAACTTATTATGTGCGTTATTATGCCATGCCCTGAGTTCAAAGAGGATCATACAATGAGAAGCTTCCTCTATGTAAGGTCGCTGACATCGAAATCACTATGTTAAGCACAAAGAATAAATAGGTTATAATTTGTAGCTTATACAAAGTGTTCAATATTAGAGAAACAAGAAAATACTTATTTGAATAAGATCAGAAGACACAAAAACTAAAGATCTATTGATGAAGACAAAATCTATCCTATTTATACTATTTCTGAATGTCAAAAGAGTAATTTATTTTGTGCCATGTTCATTACATCTGATGAACCTTGGCACCTTAGTAACTGAGATACACCTTTAATCGTCATAGCTTATTCCATGTTGTTCCATAACACAGACATCTTTACCCATCAAGAGTACCTTAATCTTCACAGACAGTTGTAGCGATCCTGGCACAACACATTATTGTTTAGAATAAGGATGATACATGCATCTTAAAAAATGTCATGACCTAAATGGATAAAAGTTCTGCTATTAAGGATTGACATATAATTAAGTCAACAAGTCAGATCAATTAACATATAGATTCATGCTAAATAAAAGAAATCTCAGCAGGCTAAACATACTTCAGCTCGTCTGGATGAATAAATAGACTCTTATCCGAATTGAAGTACCCTGATCTGTTCTTTGTATGAGGATTACTATTATCGATCTACTAGTAGCATGTATCCTACAGGTATTATAGTCTCTTAGTCTATATCAGTAGTATATATCTGAGTGTATATCATTGTTCTGTATACATCTTAGCACATCATATCTGGATATATGGCATGTCTATTATAGCATGTCACTATGTGCATGTTTATAGCATAACATATATTGTACAAGTCTGTAGCACATAATGTATCTGTAGTAGCTAATATCAAGGATACAAGCATATGTTATATATATATATATATATAGTAGTAGTAGTAGTGTGAATCTTCAGGTGCACATCTAATGCATACATCTTATATTGCATCGATCTTGGCATTTAACTAAATATAATAGTAAATATTCATAGTCAATGTCAGGATAATACAAGCATCAGTCTTTTATAGCGCCATCCATGCTATTGATGCCATCTATAGCCTATGTTGTAGTATATACGGTATAAATCTGTATTGTACATCTAATTAAGTGCACACAGTAGTTTATATCAAAATATGGTAACTGGATGAACTGTGTACGGAATGCAGATCATAGTGGGTGTATTCCACACTTGCTTTACACAATAAGCATACAAGATTTTAATCAAACTTCAAACTTTCAAATTTACATGCCGTTTACAGAATTTTACATGTTCTTTCGCATAGTGTAGTGTTCTAATCACTTTAAACAATAAAAACAACGCATGAAACAGCCCAGAAACGTAGAAAAGCTATATCTATTTATTACCTCTATATACAAAGAAAACCTAGAAAAATTTTGCCATAGTTCTCCTCTGCAACGATGTTAGGCGGAATTTGAAGTACTACCCAAAAATGCAATTAGGTAGTATTTCAATTAGACCACCCCTCAGGTGCTAGAGCGTGCCTTACTACACCCCTAACGTGAGGAATTATGTTTATTAAGACCCTCAACTGTCGCTAAGTAAGTAGAATCAACAATTAAGTTTGGACCAGCCTATCTAATCCTAGCCTCGGAATCTTGTTATTGTTGAGCTTCAGTGATAGGCACATCCACTCAACGTAAAAAAAAAAGGGTATGCTTCAAAGAAACATAGAAAGAAAGAAAATAGTGAGGGTAATAACATTACATGCAGATGAAAATTGAAAAAAAAAGGGCGAGAAGCCAAGAAAAATAAGGGGGAGAAAAAGAAGCTAACAAAAATGCACAGGCTGTATCTATACTACTATTGCTATGGTTGTTGTCCTTCACAGAAAAAAATAACTTGACTGATGATCTCTTGTAGCATCCAGTAGTGTCCGTGTTCATTCCTATTTGCCTGCCTATTATACATAATAGTCAAAATGATGATGATATAATTAGTATTGTATTCTTCTTCAATCAATGCCATATGATATACATACCTGAACAACTATCAGCAGTTCTGATTGCATCCAGTGTCAGTATCCATTAATCATCCATTAGTCGTCGTAACCTTATACTTGCTGCCTACTACACATTACATCAAAAAAATAATACAATAATAGTCAGCATTATTGTATCCAGCAATCTACGTCATTTATACTTACTTGATGAGCAACTCACAACAGAGGTTCTGCATCTAATATCTTTGAGCACCCCCTTGTGCTTGATGCCTATTATATTCTATTAGCATAATCGTGTAATCAGTAAGATAATATTATTGAATAGCAGACATCATTGAAACTAACCTGATCCACGGAACTCGAGAAACGTAGTAGCAATACAGATGACTTGCAGAAGACAGAACCAAACCAGAGAGTAACGCCACTTGAGAACTTGAGATGACGTTCAGACAGCACCAAACCAAACACAAACAGTGCTATAAATGACTTGCAGACAGCATCAAACCAGGGAGGAACAGCGCTACTAATGACTTGTTGCAGACAGCACTAAAGCACCAGACAAAAACAGCATTGCAAATGACATGCTGCAGAGAGGAGGAGTGTCAAAGCAGCGAGAAATAGCACCAGAGGTCTTGCTGGGGTTTAGAATATACACAGTTATTTCCTAAAAATAAGAGAGAATAATTCAGTTAGTTACGATTCAATGAAAAGTAATAATTAACCAATGGTACATACCGTATTCAGAAAGGGCAATTGATAATACTTCAGAGAAGCGGTTGTGGTGGTGACAATAATACCGTAAGTCGAAGCAGTGTCCACCAGCTGTTGTTGCGTTCTTCTCTTTAGTTTTGAAGCAGTCGTCGGTAGCTATTCTAGTCAACAAAGAAAAAGAATAATTAATTAATACAGTAATAGACTTGGATAATCGATACGGTAAATACACTCACCTGCGTATGCTGGCAACTGACAACAATTACAGGCTTGATGACCTTCCTGCTATTGCCTTCCATAACAGGATGAATAATAGATTTAGCAGCAGTAAAAGTAGTATAAAAAACGGGGGGTATTATGGAAAAAGAAAAACGGGGGAATGGGAAAGAAAGAAAAAGTTGCAAACTTGACGTCACAAGTAGTGTACTGCTCCGGATATAATAGGGGGGTAAATGATATCAAACTGAGGTTGAAATCCTTATTACTTCGAATGTGGCCATCCATCATCATGAAATCTGTCATGACCTAAACTTGGCAATTTTTGATAACAAACAGTTATTCAAGTATATATCAAACTTGTGCAGAATTTAAAGGCGCATCGAATGGTACTAATCTTGTCTGGTTTGATCAACACTGGACGTTTCAAAACGACAGAACATTTTTTGTCAGATTTTGATGCTTTTTCAATAATGTCTCCATCTCTGTCAAAATAAACCTACTTGTAACAGCTGTTATTATTGTAAAGCAAAAAAATTCCTATCATTTGAGCTCTTACTGGATGTTCTAGCTTGACTTTACGTAGAGAAATGAGCAAAAACGTCTGACCCAAAAATTGTCAGCTCATTGTTTAACCTGTAGAGGGTAAGGCAAAATTGGTCAAAGATGGCCAATTTTGCAAGGACATAACTTTATGTGATATCTCGGCCAATACTAATCAGATTTGAGCAAGAAAATAACCATTCGATAGCTCTACATTAGCCCCAACATGATCTAAAAGTCAAAAACACCTAATAAACGTTCCCTTCATGAAATAACTCAAAGTCATGTATTTTGATATGCCTCAAGCGGGCACTACCCGACATATTTTTGAAAATACTAATAATAGCCATACCATCGTATAGAAAATTAAACAAGAAACAAAAGTCAAGCACTATGCAACATTGACTCACTTAGTAAATCATGGAGAAATATTCATCCAAAGTTGGATCATTTTTCACATTTTCCCGTCTTACTGCTTTAAATCGTCTATTACAAACCCAAATACAGCACTCTCTAGTCAAACAAACTACCCCAAACAACTTTTACTACACATATAACCAACATTTATATATCAATCCAATGACTTTTACTAGGAGCATCCGCTCAAAATTCATTAAATCTTGAATTCATTGATGTCTCAACAACAACAACTCATTCTATTCAAAATCCAACTTTATTTTCACATTTCTCACAAAAATCGGTTATATAAACATGCTAATTCCAAAGCTGTAGCATCAATATTTAAAATCTCGTCGATGTTTCATCGTCCAAAAGTCCAAAAGTCAAAACTTGAAAATCATTTCCAACATCCATGACCAGATATGAGGTCCCATAATACACAATATGAGATAACCTAAAACTATTGTAGTACAATTAAAATGAGGCAACTTTTAGCTGAGAACATGGTATTAGAAAGGCCTTGCTTGTTGTCGAGATAATTGACGTCGACAATGGGGAGTCCATGATTTAGCTGGGAGTAGATGCATGCCTCATTTTCGAATAATGCATAAACGAAACAAGAAAAAGTAAGCTACAATCACCCAGTCTTGAAAACAACACTCATTAACAAGTAAAGCGTCCCTCTATAACAATAGATTCGCAACTTATTATGTGCGTTATTATGCCATGCCCTGAGTTCAAAGAGGATCATACAATGAGAAGCTTCCTCTATGTAAGGTCGCTGACATCGAAATCACTATGTTAAGCACAAAGAATAAATAGGTTATAATTTGTAGCTTATACAAAGTGTTCAATATTAGAGAAACAAGAAAATACTTATTTGAATAAGATCAGAAGACACAAAAACTAAAGATCTATTGATGAAGACAAAATCTATCCTATTTATACTATTTCTGAATGTCAAAAGAGTAATTTATTTTGTGCCATGTTCATTACATCTGATGAACCTTGGCACCTTAGTAACTGAGATACACCTTTAATCGTCATAGCTTATTCCATGTTGTTCCATAACACAGACATCTTTACCCATCAAGAGTACCTTAATCTTCACAGACAGTTGTAGCGATCCTGGCACAACACATTATTGTTTAGAATAAGGATGATACATGCATCTTAAAAAATGTCATGACCTAAATGGATAAAAGTTCTGCTATTAAGGATTGACATATAATTAAGTCAACAAGTCAGATCAATTAACATATAGATTCATGCTAAATAAAAGAAATCTCAGCAGGCTAAACATACTTCAGCTCGTCTGGATGAATAAATAGACTCTTATCCGAATTGAAGTACCCTGATCTGTTCTTTGTATGAGGATTACTATTATCGATCTACTA
Source organism: Mucor circinelloides (assembly GCA_037974945.1). Lineage (NCBI taxonomy): Eukaryota > Fungi > Mucoromycota > Mucoromycetes > Mucorales > Mucoraceae > Mucor > Mucor circinelloides. Next base: position 1,163,396 of record JBBNAA010000005.1, on the reverse strand, counting down.
GTAGCATGTATCCTACAGGTATTATAGTCTCTTAGTCTATATCAGTAGTATATATCTGAGTGTATATCATTGTTCTGTATACATCTTAGCACATCATATCTGGATATATGGCATGTCTATTATAGCATGTCACTATGTGCATGTTTATAGCATAACATATATTGTACAAGTCTGTAGCACATAATGTATCTGTAGTAGCTAATATCAAGGATACAAGCATATGTTATATATATATATATATATAGTAGTAGTAGTAGTGTGAATCTTCAGGTGCACATCTAATGCATACATCTTATATTGCATCGATCTTGGCATTTAACTAAATATAATAGTAAATATTCATAGTCAATGTCAGGATAATACAAGCATCAGTCTTTTATAGCGCCATCCATGCTATTGATGCCATCTATAGCCTATGTTGTAGTATATACGGTATAAATCTGTATTGTACATCTAATTAAGTGCACACAGTAGTTTATATCAAAATATGGTAACTGGATGAACTGTGTACGGAATGCAGATCATAGTGGGTGTATTCCACACTTGCTTTACACAATAAGCATACAAGATTTTAATCAAACTTCAAACTTTCAAATTTACATGCCGTTTACAGAATTTTACATGTTCTTTCGCATAGTGTAGTGTTCTAATCACTTTAAACAATAAAAACAACGCATGAAACAGCCCAGAAACGTAGAAAAGCTATATCTATTTATTACCTCTATATACAAAGAAAACCTAGAAAAATTTTGCCATAGTTCTCCTCTGCAACGATGTTAGGCGGAATTTGAAGTACTACCCAAAAATGCAATTAGGTAGTATTTCAATTAGACCACCCCTCAGGTGCTAGAGCGTGCCTTACTACACCCCTAACGTGAGGAATTATGTTTATTAAGACCCTCAACTGTCGCTAAGTAAGTAGAATCAACAATTAAGTTTGGACCAGCCTATCTAATCCTAGCCTCGGAATCTTGTTATTGTTGAGCTTCAGTGATAGGCACATCCACTCAACGTAAAAAAAAAGGGTATGCTTCAAAGAAACATAGAAAGAAAGAAAATAGTGAGGGTAATAACATTACATGCAGATGAAAATTGAAAAAAAAGGGCGAGAAGCCAAGAAAAATAAGGGGGAGAAAAAGAAGCTAACAAAAATGCACAGGCTGTATCTATACTACTATTGCTATGGTTGTTGTCCTTCTTCACAGAAAAAAAATAACTTGACTGATGATCTCTTGTAGCATCTAGTAGTAGTGTCCGTGTTCATTCCCATTTGCCTGCCTATTATACATGATAGTCAGAATGATGATGATGTAATTAGTATTATTGTATTCTTCAATCAATGCCATATGATATACATACCTGAACAACTATCAGCAGTTCCGGTTGCATGCAGTATCCATTAATCATCCATTAATTGTTGTAACATTATACTTGCCTACACGTTGCATAAAAAAATACAATAATAGTCAGTAATGTATCCAGCAGCAATCTACGCTCTTTATACTTACTTGATGAACAATCATCCACAATAGTTTCTGCGTCTAATGTTGTTCTTGAGCACTACCTTGTGCTTATTGCCTATATTCTACCAAATGAGCATAATCAGTAAGGTACTACTATTGAACAACAGGCACCATTGAAACTCACCTGGTCCACTGAATATCATGAAAAACATAGTACTACAAATGACTTGCAGATAGATAGTGCCAACCAGAGAGTAGCATTACAACCGATGACTTGCAGAAACTACCAAGCCAGAGTAATAGTAGCACCACTTCTTGAGATGATTACTTGCAGGTAGTGTTGAGCCAGAATATAACAGTACTTGAGTTGATGACTTGCAGATAGCATTGAACCAGAGTAATAGCACCAGAGATTAAGTTTGACTTGATAAAAAAATTAAAACCTTTTCCTAAAAAATAAGAGAAAATTCAATTAGGGGCGACTCAATAAAAGTAATAATCTGTGGTACATACCAAATTTTGAAAAGACCAGAAAGGCGTTAGAGAAGAGGTGGTGGCGGCAGCAGTAAGTCGAAGTGTCTCTCAGTCTTGTTTGGTTTAGAAGAAGAGCAGCAGTAAGTACCTATTTGGGTAATAAAGAAATAAAAAAAAATCAGTAAATATTAACGTTAGATAATCTATTCAGCAACAAATACACTCACTAGCATATCGCAAAACCAATGACAGGCTTGATGAGCTTGTTGCTATTGCTTCCAACAACAACAACACTAACGTGAGTATGATAATCGTAGAACTACTGTCGCTGTAGCTGCTGTAGGAATAGTATCAAAAACGGGGGAAGGAAAAACGGGGGAAGGAAAAACGGGGGAGTGAAAAAGCAAAGTATTGCGCATTTGACGTCACGAGTATTGTTCTCTGTTGTATAATAGGGTAGCTGATATCAAACTGAGATTAAAAGCTCTATTGTTCAAAATGAGATTTCATCCTTCTAGAGATCTGTCATGGCCTAAATCTGGCAATTGTAGATATTAAACATATATTTAAGTTTATATCAAACTTTTGCAGAATTCAAAGGCGCATCGAATGGTACTAATCTTATCTGGTTTGATTAGCACTAGACATTTCAAAGCGACAGAACATTTTTCGTCAAATTTTGATGGTTTTTCAAGAAAACCTCCATCACTGTCAAAATAAAGCTACTTGTAGCATTAATTATTATTGTAAAGCAACAAATTTCCTATCGTTTGAGCCCTTACTTGAAGTTTTAGCTTGACTCCACGTAGAGAAAGGAGCAAAAATTGTCTGACCAAAACATTGACACCCGATTCTCCCCCTTACTGATACTAGGGAAAATTGGTCAAAGATGGCCAACTTTCCATGGACATGACTTTTTGCCATATTTCTAGAACGGCTTATCCAATTTGGATAAAACAAAAAGCATTCAATAGCTCTACATTAGCTCTAGCATAGATTAAGGGATTTATCAAAGGACAACCGTGAAGTTAAAATCAAAATAGAAAGTACCGTTTATTATGATGAATAGAATATGAGTATTTATAGTACTAGATTCAGGGTAATAGGAACCGATGGATAAGAATCTATTAGATGTGACAGTAGACGGATAAGAGATGTCAATAATATACTATATGTTATGTTTCAATGTTTCAATGGTAATTTTGCTAAAAAAAAGGGATGTTTTATTGCTGTCATCATCATGACTATTCAAGGTACGATTATCTGTCGTCAATCTGGTGCTGAATGCGGATATTGTAATTTTGATAGATCAGATTCGACAGTGTCATTCGCACTCTTGATCAAGCAATTCCAACTTCATAATGGGCAATCTCTTGTAAATGAGACGGCTTCGGTTAAAGTCTTTCGGCTAACAGTTCTCTCGTCTGTTGTTCCTCTTCCTCTTGCCCTACGCAACATATCGGCTATTCATTGGAAATTCTTTTTTGGTCTTTGTCGCTAACCTACATTCAACGTAGTATTGTGATCTGCCAATTCATCAAGGGCTGCATCCCTCATCGTGGCCGACTACACTACCTAATGACTGCGGTCTTTGCGTCTCGTAATTGTCCTGTTTGCTTGTTTCCCACTGAATCTGCTAACCACCTGCTCGTTGATTGTCCCTCAAAGAAAAAGGTATCCCAGGGTGTCATTTTTGAATTTCTCTGGCGAACTACGTCCATACTTGAAATCAAAGAGGCTCTTCTGTCCCTGGACTTCTGCAATATCTGGTACTGCCAATCTAAAGGAATACGTCCATACAGAATCATCCTTATAACTCTCTCCCAAATTTGGCTTGTCGATATGCACTTTGTCTTTGTTGACAACGTCGGTATTGTCCCTGAGGCGATTATGGTAACCATTCGCTCCACAGTTCGTCAGACGGTAGATGGGGATCAGGTTCAGTCGATCTTGTACTAGCTATATAGTATATTTAGATTAGTTCGTACAGTCTATCATTTCAGGTTTTCTTTCATTATTTCTTTCGTCTCAATTGCACCTGCTGCTTCACTCTTACCTAATACTCTTAGTGTAAGCAAACCAATCAATATATATATATATATATATATATATATATTTTTTTTAATTGAGCATCTGTGATTTTTTCGGTTTTAGGTACCATCTAGTATCAAGAATAATACTCTAGTGCCTAGATCTATCCAATGTACTACATACATCAAAAACTGCATTTGGGCTACTAAAAAAGTGTTGTATCATCCAAAGATCTGAAAATAAAGGATTGTGTTTAATCTAGGAATGGAGTAGTTCTTTGAACAACTAAACAGCTAGTTTAATAATCAAAATGATAAACTGTTACAGAGCTACAACTCAGTGAAAAATGTATTCTGGCCGATCTATTTGTCTACTATGAATAGAAGCTTTACTGCCCAGGATTGTTATATAAGTCAAATTATCAAATTATCAAATCAACTAGCATCTTGATCCATGCTAAAACGGTAACGTCTCATCAAAATATGCAAATGCAGAGACAGTTTCAAGTAGCACTGTTGTATCGAGAAAAAAAATGGTAATAAGCTCTCACTGTCAGGGTCTTAGGCTATTATTCTTAGGAATATCTGGGTAAATCATAAGCAGCATAGTTTATATATCGCTTACTGGATAGATAGTTTATTATTGCACTGTAAGTGCTAGCATAATGAAAATTATATAAATGCATCCAGAGGGTGCATTGTGAATAAAAGTGTAATTCTTTGGCAGGCTTAATTATGTTGACTTCTTGACATAATAAACACTACAAGCCCCTTTCATCGGATCTTCTCATCTTGTTCTTCTAATCCTTTAATAAAATACATGTGCTAATGATATATTTCTTGTCTGCTATTATAATGACTGTAAACTCTTGTTCATAATGAGTATCCAACAACAAGGCGCCAAACTCCTGAGAATGAGTCTATAGCTTCAGCTATCCTGATGGTGTCATATATAGCCTGCATCTTTTATAGAATAGATATCTTAGCACTGGATGTATTTGAGCTTCATATTACATTTATAGTTGAAACCTGCATTGACAGTTATAGCAGTAAGATTATGAATTACTTTCAGTTTTCTATATAAAAAAAAGTGCATTCCCTGTAATAAGATATAAATAACGAAACAAGCAGCTGTTTATTTTTTGTTACAGAAGGTATTTCTTAGTAAATAAATCTAACTTTTTTGTAAAACATCGTATAAAGCCATTACCCATGGTAGCTTGATGGATGTATTGGTATTTTCAACACTACTAGAGATCATCAGTTGTAGAGGAGTCTTATTCAGGCAATCATTAAGTCTAATACCCTATATGCACCATCATTCCCTCCCAGGACCAGCAAGCTCAATTGGACAAAATACCCCCAGTTAAATATAAATTGTTTACGCTCTCTCTTTTGCATAAATCTTTTTATTATTTATTAAAACATCATGAGCAGTATACTGAAAATGCGAGGATTATTATCTCCATCAAGACGAATTGTACAAATTGCCAATAAGCAAGCCATCAGAGTATGTATAGTGCCGTGAATGACTTTGCGGAAAAGAACTGACGCGTCTCCTATGACACTTTAGGCTTCACCATTAATGCAAAGAAGTATAGCGTTCTATGGCGGGTATGGCTATAACAATGAATATGACAACAACTATGGAGGTGGATCTCAAGTCGGTTCAGGCAGCTCCTGGGGCTCAGGTTCAGAACGTCAATCATTACCTCGAAACACAGTATGTTGGATAAATTGCGTAGTATGAGCGACAACTTATAGTTTGGGCATAGATTATCAAATTTGTTCCCCAACAAGAAGCATGGATTGTTGAACGCATGGGAAAGTTTGATCGAATGTTGGAGCCTGGTCTGAATATCTTGATTCCTTTTATCGATCGCATCAAGTATGTAAAGAGCTTGAAGGAAACCGCTATTGAAGTTCCTAGTCAGAGTGCTATTACTCAAGGTTTGTTCTGCTGCAGATGATAATTAAAGCTTGCTCTCATCTCGTTGTAGATAACGTTACTCTTGAATTGGATGGTGTGTTGTACTTTAGATGTGTGGATCCTTTCAAGGTAGATTCGACATATACAAAGAGAGACAAACGATGTTTATTTGACATGTACCTAGGCATCTTATGGAGTTGAAGACGCAGAATTCGCAATTACCCAACTCGCACAAACAACTATGCGTGCAGAGATCGGCCAAATGACTTTGGATCGTACATTAGCTGAGCGTGCTCATTTGAATTCCAATATTGTCGACGCTATTAATTCTGCAGCAGAGGATTGGGGTATTCGATGCTTGCGTTATGAAATTCGTAAGGAGAAGAGAAATATGGTTGTTTGAAAACGTCTATTGATTATTCGAATTAGGTGACATTCACCCTCCTTCCAAGGTGGTTGAGTCCATGCACCAACAAGTTTCAGCAGAGCGTACAAAGAGAGCACAAATCCTTGAATCCGAGGGTGCTAGACAAGCAGCTATCAATGTTGCTGAAGGCCGCAAACAATCCACTATTTTAGCTTCAGAAGCTGAAAAGGCAGAGAGAATCAATATGGCTGCTGGTGAGGCAGAAGCTATCTTGTTACGCGCAAAGGCATCTGCAGAAGGTATTGAGCGAGTTGCTCGTGCCATTGCTACCAATCACGGTAACGATGCTGTTTCTATGACAGTTGCTGAAAAGTATGTGGATGCATTCGGTAAGATGGCCAAGGAAGGCACTACCATGATTGTACCTGCATCAACCAACGATGCTGCTTCCATGGTGACACAGGTAAATGTCAAGACAAATGTTTGATACGTAAAAGATGCTTATGACGCTTTTAAATGTAGGCATTGGCTATTTACAATACCATCAACAACAAAAAGAGCCCTGTTCGCTCTACTACACCACCCACTTCATCCACATCCACAGATGAACCATTAAATATCGAGCAGAATATCCTCAGCACATTAGAGACAGATGTATTGAAGGAAGACAAATAAATGAACAGACGTTTGCTGAGCATTTTCTTCTTTTGTTTTGTTTTGTTTTGTTTTTTGTTTTGACTGATCGGCCTCCTATTTCATGCTTTCAAAAAGCTATCCCGCTAATGAACGACAATGTAACACATGCAATATATATATAGAGAAAACTCAAAAATAAAGTGTGCAGTGGTAAAAATAACAAGAATTCAGCAAGTCAAGTTTTATCAGCCCTCCTTTTATGTTCATTCTGCATGAGATGAATACCTGATCTTTGGTTTCATTTTACAAGAATAGAATCTCCTTAATTTATATATCTCAGTGTGCTACCACTACAAGATATTTGCACGTAGCCATGGCAGTAATAGTAGCAGTAAGAGCAAGGTAGAAAAGGGCATTTCAGAGAATCCGTCTAAAGTGTACCAATGTGCGTATAGTAATGCACAAGTATGTCGTTGCAAACAACGAATGATATATGCAAGTCTTTGAGTTTTATGCTACTACTGCTCCTAAGTTGATTGAAAACGATTTCTTAACCAATTTATGCGGCTTTTTCGATTGTACGTACCAAGGCTATGACTATTTGACGATAGTTTCATTAAGTTAGTTGCAAGCTAATTTGTATACATCCACGGAAAGATACTGTTTTTTCGAAACATTTATTGCTGTAAACACTCTACATGTTTTGTCCCTTGCCATCCTCTTTCTCCCCTTTTTTTAATGACCCTTATCTTTGTCTGCTTGCAACTCTAATGAACATCTATGGATGTATCAAACAATTCTATTAGAATATATATATATATATATATATATATGTAATAGGGCCATAAAGATTATCGGGTCATACATTCATACACCAACATTACATACATATGAATTATATTGGTAACACCTTGTCAAACATGGATCATATATGAGAAAAAACAAGTGTTCTGTAATCTTTTCAACATGGTTCACAAGGGACACATTGATTTAGTCTCAGTTTCACCGTTTAGGTTGATAAATGTAACCTGTATTGCTCTGCTTATTGCTGCTTACTCTGCGTAAAAGAAAGCATGATCTTTTTTTAAGGTTTCTTTATAAAAGCTTGATTTGCACACTGCTTCTTTTCTTTTCTATTCTTTTCTTCATCTCTCTTTTCATCTTTATTTGAATGCTGAAAAGTTCATAACCCATTTTTACATCTCCAATACTACTATACATTTACACTCCTTACAATCCAAACCCACTTGATCACCCTTCCTTTGCAACAACAACACCCACAACAGTAACAACATCTATATAGCTCACCTCTCCTTTTCTCTATACACATATCTGACACTGATTCTACATCTCTCTCTCTCTCTCTCAATTATATACTTTTACCCCTGAATTTATCACCTATACAAAATGAGCCAACAACGTACTATACCTTCTTCTTCCCCTGCTAATACTACTACTACTAACGAATACCAACAATCTAATTTCAACATCTCTACTTACCCAGCTCCTCCACCACCTTCAGCACCTGTAGCCAAGCTTGATCTGCCTGATCAATCTATTGTATATCCAGGTAAGCATGAGAAACAAGAGCTTTAGTAGTCGATTTTAGATTTGCCCATCATTTCATAAACATCTAATCCTGATTTTTATAAAGGTGCTTCATTTTACGTTTCTCCAATGACAACTACTCAACCTTCACCTTCTAACTCTTCTTACTACTACGATAGTCAGTATCAACACCAACAGTTTATTCAACAGAACAGTCCTGATTCAACTTTCATGTCATCTTCTCCACCCCCTCACCAACATCAGCCCACCAGAATCAACACTTGTTCGCCTTCTTCTATTATGATTCAAGATCCTCCCATGTTGGTTGCTTCTTCTTCTTCGACTACAACAACATCTACCATGTCTTCGTCATCTGTGGATTTCCTGAATGAGGCATTTGCAAAGGCAACTTCTTTACCTGAATCCTTTTATCCGGAATTCTTGCAATACTCTAAAGAAACATACGAGCAATCTACTGGTGGTGGTCCCAACCGTAAAAAGCAAAGAAGAGGTGCTGAAAACAAGGACACTGATCAAGCTAAATTCGAATCTCAACCTCAACAACAGCAGCCTCAACAGCAACAGCAAAATGAAGTCGAAGGTGAATCTGATGATAATGAAGAGAACAACAGGTACAGTACCCTGTAACTTTTATTTTCATGTGCTAGCGCTAACCTTATACTTTAGCAACTTGACCTCAACCGAGCTTCGTAGACAAATTCATATTCAATCCGAGCAAAAAAGAAGAGCTCAAATCAAGGATGGCTTTGAGGAATTGAGAAATGAATTGCCCGCCTGCTTGAATAAAAAGATGAGCAAAGTTGCCTTGTTGCATCGCAGTAAGTATACAGTATAAGCTACAGCGTGAATATCTCTGCTTACAAATGAATAGCTGTTCAACATATCCAGCATTTAAAAGACACTCAGATGTCTATCTTGTCCGAATTGGAGAGACTTGTTCATGAGAATGAGCAGCTTCGCAAGTGAGTTGCTATCTAGATGGAACAAAAAGCGAGATACTAATAAACTATCTGTAGATTCCAAGAAGGCGTCCTTCAGAAGCAAGCTTTGGAGAACATGTACACCATGACAAACATGTAAAACCAAAAATCCATCTACCATTTCACTCAATATTTTGCATTCATCTCGCATTATCGTTTAATTATTCCGTTTTCTTTACTACTAATAGCTCTTTCTTTCTTTCTTTTGATAATAACAACTTTTTTTCTTCTTTCTTTCTTTCTTTCTTTTACAATAGATTCCTCCTTTTTTTGATACATTACAATAAAATTTCTCAATTCAAATAGTCAATAAATGGTACTACAGTAATATACGACCATGCTTTCGACATATTTGGCAATGTGCTCCAGGAAATGGCCTCAGCACAACCACAGAAGAAGCACTTTTATTGTGAAACATACAAACCACGATAGATACATTCAATGGTGTTGTCTTGTATACATTGGTCTGTATCCTACAGAGTAAGCATATGGTTCTAGTAGCACCTCTTGATGGATAGAGCCGAGAATCTTTATTAATTCATCGCCTGTATTACAATGGAACTATAAATGTCCAAGCGATTATCTAAAGAGGCATCGCACAATGTGTTTCTTGACATATATACCACGATAGCAAATGATGAGTAATCTTGGCTTTATATATTAAATTGATTAAGACTTATATAAAAGAAAAGAGCTATTTTTAATCCATCTTTATATATATATATATATATATATACATGTGTGTTGACTATATATTGACACGTCAATCCTTCAGTGATGGACTATGTAGAGTTGAAGTGGTATTCGTATCAGTGTTACTGGGTGGTGAAGAAGCGGAGACAGTGACAGTAATGTTATGAGTGCTACCATGATATGCATTAGCACCGGGAATTTCAATTAAAGTAGATGAATTCCCAATGGAGGGTGTTGTGGGTGATGTTACAGTAGAAGCGTCATTTGTATTCTCTTCAGCTGCTGTTCTATTGGTATCAACTTCGACGATAGCACCTGAGTTCTCATAGACCCAGGCATCCGAGCTATCGGGATCAATGCCCTCCATAAAGTTGGTCCTGGTAGTCTCCCAGAATTCAGACAGCCATTGAGCATCGCTACAGTGTTCGATAAACTTGAGTCGAAGCGCATCAGGGTGACACAGCTGTGATGATGGCTGACGTCTGTTGGCGATGAGAGCAGGTGTATGGTTAGTGTACAATCGATTATTAACCCAATAGAAACCCTGACAGTCCGGTCGGATTTGTACAAAAGCGACTCCTGATCGATGGACATATTGATCGTATTTGTATACTTCCTTGATATAGGAATATTCCAAATCCACGCCTTCTGCCTTTGCACGTTCAAAGTTAAAGTCAGCTTCTACATCTAGAACAAACTCTAAATGGCGTACAAGAGCAATCTCATAAAACTGTGCAGGCACATCGATCTTGGAAGCGGCAACAAGTTCATCCACAGGCGGTGGCGGACATGCCATTGGAATAGGGACGGGACATTGAAAAGGATTGTCGTTTTCAGAGTCTTCGTACGCTTGATCCACAGAGCCCTCCACCAGTTTAAGCCCACATCGCTCTGCTTGTCTGCTCCAGTTCTGAAGTAGTTCTTGCACGAGTTGGGCTGTACACCCAAGCCAATTCAATTGAAAGTGATAGCAGTTGTTGGGATTATGTATCGTATCGTAATGCAAGATGGCAGTCTCTCTTCGGTCGCTCTTTTTGTATGGATCTACATCAATGATCATGGATTTAGACATTTCAAAATCAACACGCTTTGGCGACATGCTGGAGTGAGTACTGGGTATTTGGCGCAGTGTACTGCTGCTACTATCCATCTCCTTTTCCTTGATGGGCGTTGTCACTGCAGAATTGGTAGCCGAGTCTTTTCGAGGGCTCTGCTGCTGTTGCTGTTTGACTGACTTTTTTATAGCAAATTCTTCGTTAACATGGTAAAAGTAGTTGCCGTCCAAGAAGCTGTGTCGCTTAGTAGCCGAGTGGAACAAGGGCGGTTTCCTCTGCATTAAGGAATTGCCAAACTGCACTGCCTGTTCTCGAGTCGTGATCTCTTCAATCTGTCCTATAATCCAATCCACAAACTCGGTACCCGTAAACACATCACTAAACATTCTAAAGTGCCAACGACGGTCCATGATTTTGACACCGCCTTTGGGATCTTGCAGCGCAATAGCAATGTCTTTGGACCGTGAGTCTCTGTTCAAGCCTTGCCCGATGATGATGGAGGACAGTATGTTGCTGTGCGATTTTGATTCGTGTGAAGACACTTGTAATGTAGCTCTCATAGCGTCGCTTGCCACATACGCCGAGGGATCCATGGTGGTCAATTTCACACCAAGGTCAGAAAACCCAATCTCCTTCTTTCGGCGTTTCAGCAGTTCTTCTCTTTCCTCAGGCGTGAGCCATTTGGCTTTGCGGATGTTCTGTATCCAAGATTCAAATAAGGCTAACCGCTTCTCTTCTTCGTTCAGATGATCATGAAGTGCACCTGTCAACGTGATGTTTGTTGGCAAAGATTCTCGGGGTATCACTATAAATCGAGCTCTCCAAAAACGCAGATTGTCTGTCAGTTCCTCTTGATATCCGGCTACAAGATGATCCAAGTAGTTCCATGCGTATAGCAGACTAGGATAACTGAATACGACGTTCTTTGGGCGATAAGTAGGCATGTTCTTTGGCCACACAGCACACTTGTAGCTGCTCTTTCCTACGTCAAATTGAATCATGCGAACATATCGACGCACTTCTACATTTTGACCAGACGAATCAAAGGTAAGCTGGTGTACTTGATGGCCCATGGACAGCCACCATACCATGTGTTTCCATTTGGAGTTCTCATTGTCGTCCTGTGTCCCTTTTCCTACAGCTGGTATATTGTTGGAGCTCACAGGCGCCAGTTTTGTATTGCCACCAATAGTCATGGTAGTAGCCAAGGTTGTTGTAGCGTTGTTCCCGCTGGAAGGGCTTCCGCTTCGTGTTGCAGTAGTGTTGTTTTCAATCTCTTTGCCAGCATTCGCCACAGCAGCAGTGACAGAGCTACTCACCCCATCCTTGTTGTGCACATTGCCAAATCCGCCCAACACAGAGATCAGACTATCGCCCTTAACAGCAGCTGTTTTCGCATAGGTGGAGCTGTTTGTATTGTCTACAATGATCTGGAAGCCTTGTGCTAGTCTTTGACTCAGCATTTCAATCAGCAGGTTTTCTGTCTTTTTGTGCTCTGACAGGTTTCTATCGCCAGCTTGGTACAGATTAGTGTCTTCACTAGCAGAGACAGTGTACATGTAGTGGTTGTAACGACGCGCTAATTCTTCATTTGAGGGAAAGTAGTCTGTCGTCAATGGTAAGCAAGCAGGCGTTGCCAGTGATTTCCAGTGTACCACAGGGCCATCGTACTCTTCTGCTTTTGGCAGAGCATGCTGCCATCGACGCAAATGAGACGTAAACAAGTTTTGGTTATCAGAGGGGTTGCAAGGGTTGATCAGCATGTGTTTGAATGGGTTGTGTCGGCTAAAATTGTGTGAGGGGGATGATCGATTCGCCGCATTGGCACCAAAGCTGGTTCGCATGAGATCACTGTTGCCAGACTGTTTGTGGATCGATGGAAGACTACCAGAGACCATGCCTTGGCGAGGCGAATGATTCAATGGCTTTCGACCGGAATCCGAGCGTCCACTAATGCCCTTGTTATTGATGGGCACTGGATCCACGGTGCTCGAGCTCACCACTGCAAATTCATCGTCATCGTTGCCTGCTTGATTATTTATCTGCAAATGCTGTGTTTGTTGCTGTTGCTGCTGTTGTTGCTGCTGTAATTGCTGTTGCTGCTGCTGCGATATTTGTTGTTGTTGGTGATGGTTGTGATGGTGATTGGAGTTAGCCATAGCTGCAGCCATCGAGCTATATTTTCCATCCGTGCTGTTCATAGTGCCTCTGCGAATGGATCTAAATCTCGACGCAGTAGTGTCATCTCTTGCGAATGTGGGAGACGCTTTGAAGGGGTCCAGTATATTCCTGTCGTCTTTTCGAGGCGGTAAATGATGGCTGTCGAATGGGCCTTTGCCGCCAATTTGCTGTGATTGAGAGAGCACAGACGGAATGCGACGCTGGTCTCCAGTGTGATGCCATGTCTAAGAGATAATGATGAGTTTAAGTATGCCATAATTTCCTACTAGCAATAGCATCACTTACTGTCGTTGATTTGTGTCTGGCATTTGTATTTTGCCACAAATCATTGCTGTCAGACCTTTCGGGGCCATCAAATGAGTTTTTGGATGAATGAATCGGTTTCACTGATTTAGCAGAACTGGGTGGCGGGCCAGCCGTCGTCACTCGCTTGCTGAATCTCGGCTCAGATGATATTTTGAACAGACTGCTGTCATACGTTTCATACAGATTGCTTGGCTTTTCTGATATGCCATTGTTCTTTTGAGGCTGAGCAGCAGCAGGTGTCATTTCTGTAGCAGCAAAAAGAGATGGACGTCTAGCACTGCCTGTGATATTGGCAGACCTGGACAGGTATGTTTCTCCGTTGCTTGTGTAAGATTTGTTCTCTTCGCCAGTGCGCAATTTATCGTTCAAACTACTGCTGCTTCTCTGTTGTCTGATGGTATGGTTCGGACTCGACTCCTTATTGGCTAATGTGACATCTGTCAGATAAGGCACAGAGATACCGCGAATATCGTGCTCCATGATGCCCATCATCTGAAGCTCATACATCTTGCATCTTGTTTTGAATTTGTCCTGTTTCAAGAATCTTCCCGTTTCATGGTGGTAAAAGCTGCAGTCAATCCAATGTGGTACAGCGTAATAGGTTTGAGTAGCAGCGTCGTCTGAATCTCTGTAAAGTGGATCAACAAAGCCTGCCTTTTGGTTTGTGTTGGCATGCATTTCCGGTGAGTTGCCTGTCATCAAGGGCGGCTTGCGAGGTACCAATGTGTCGGTAACTGGGCCCACAGTCTCGGCTTCTCCTGTAAGCGGTGCGTCCATATAGCACATCAGAGGCGTGATATGCAGTGGTAGCGGTGACAGACACACAAGATCCATAGCAATACCGTTATCTGTCATTCGCTCGTTGGTGAGTCGCAGCAGCTTCTTGTTCACCCAAAACTTGCCTACGCCAGGAGTGATCAGTATGATGGACAGACCTGTTCTCATCAGATCTCTGTCCACAAAATGCTTGTCAAACGGGTTCAGTGCCAAATTGACGGCCTCAAGCACGTTTCCTTCATAGGCCATCGAGATCTGTCCGCTCACAACCTTGCGTCCCTCCTCTGTTCTCAGCAATACATTAGGTTGAAAGTTGAGTTGTTCCTTTTTCAATGGCCCTATCACTGACATCCAGTCATCCGTTGTCTCCCAGTCAGCCAACACCTTGTAAAAGTCCTTGTAATATCTTCCGTCCGGCGCTTGATTGATCAACGGATCATCAATCTTTGTCTCATAAAACACCCGCGTAAACAGCACGATGGACACAACATGGTTGGTGCCTTCGTCTTTCCAGCGAGTAAACAAGTGCGGTAGAAAGTTGCTGACAGCTTTTTCAAAGTAGAGCTCTCCATCTTCGTCGAATTCCCACATCTCTCTAGACATTTGAATAAACAGAAAATACTTTGCAGAGGCAGACCGGAATATCATGCGAGTCGTCTCTGTAATGTACCCAGATGTCATTTTTTCGTCGTGTGCAAAGAGCCGCTTCACTGTGGCCTTGATGGATCCTGCGAATAAAATCTTCTTTTCATGATACACACAGGTGCCTTTGAGGTTTTGCTGCAGTCTCCACATGTCGCTTCGACCGAGGTATTGCTCTTTAAAGGCTAATTCGACATGATCCAGAGCGACTTGCAATGGATCAATCTATGAAGGGAAAGGCGTCAGTTGTTGTTGATGATGGAAGCCACAGTAGCGGGCTTACCAATTCCACATAGACTTCTTGTCTCGATCTCAAGTTGAATCTATCAGCAATATCCTTTGAGATAGACAGCTGGCAGTAGCGTATTAGCATAAAAGAGCTAATCCATTAAAGCACTGAACCTACCTGGAGCTGCTGCTGCTTTGCTAGGCTTTCTTTATCGACAGCATGTCCCTTGACAATGACAGAATCAAGCTGTTCATGATGATGATGATCCTCAGGCTGATTTGACTTGGATTGCTCGGATTGCTGTGCTTGTGCTTGTTGCTGTGTCTGTACTTGCGTCTGCTGCCCTTGATGGTGGTCATGCTGTTTCTTTTGGTCTTGTTGATCATTGCCTGTGCTTTGAGATTGCTGCTGTTGTGGTTGTATGTTGCGAGGACAGTGGATTCTTAGCAATTGGCCATCGCGAAAGTTGCTGAATATCTCGGGGTTGACGACAGCATCATGATTGTACATGGCTCCAGTATCATGGATCCAGAGAACCACAGGCTTTTGGGACAGCAAAAAGCCCCGGGGCATCGCACTATGAGTCGCTGTAGGCATAAAATATGAACAAGAAAGAGAGAGAGAAAAAAAAGGCAGAATGCTTTTTTGTCGACGGGATTTCAACATGAATACAGCAGGAGGAGGAAAGCACTGACTTCCAACTAGTAGGGCACTTCCAGCATCAAGTCTCTCTGCTTACGCTCTTACAGATCAATATGCAATCGCTTGAGCCACACATGAATTACTCTAGTAGCGTTACTTTATTTTAAACATCGGAAAATAATGTGGAACTAATGACTATGCCAATAACTACAATAATTGTAATCACAGTGATTACGCTCACAACCAATTTGTTGCGCTGTTCTCTTTTGCGTAACAGAGCTTCAAAATCAATATGTGTGCCCACCAGCGCCTTCTCCAACAGATTTAAATTGTCGTCAATCACATAAACAGAATCACCTTCCTTGAGTATAACGGGCCATCGACGTCTGTATCGCTCAATCATGATATTTACTTCATTTCTCATTTCTGATAGCTGGCTGAATGTCAGTGCCAGCAGTCGAAGATCCTGGTGTATGTCTTGCACAATATGCATAATACGCTGTGTAGCTTTATCATTCTTACGGACGCCTCTCTGCATCAGTATCTGTACAAATACAGACGGACAGTCGTCTCCGGTGGAACTGATAGCTCGCTCCAAATCAAAGGCTGTGGCGTGTGGATTGACGGATTTGATTTGGTTCTCAAACAAGACAGAGGTGAATCGCTGGCTCTCTAGTGTGATGTTGATGTATTTCTCTAGCAGGTCCTTGTATGATCTGAGAATGATTTTGAATCTCTGATTTCTCAGATCTAGATCTGATAATGTAGGCTTTGAAGGTTCAATCATAGCGATTGCCTGTCGAATATAGCTGAGACGGTCATTCACCAGAGTTGTCTGCTTTTCCAGCACATGTCTGTTGTTTTGAGCTGTATTGTCAATGTCTATGGCATGTTCATAGACTTCTTTTTGCGCTTCCTTGATCTTGTTCACATGCTGGTGGCTCTCTTCAATATTGAACATGATGTTGTCCGATATGGTGACATAGTTGTTATAGTATCTAGCATCCAGTACTTCGCTTCCTGTCCTTGATGGCAGCTTTGTTTGTTCGATTTTAGGCAAAGTAGTAGTCGCAATAGTCATGGGTGGATTCAGGGGTTGCTTTTCAATATCAAATTTAGGCATGGTTGTGTGTATGTGTATGTAACGGTAAATGGAATAATAGAGAAAAAGAGGAGAGAAAAGAGAGAAAATATAAGCTTTGAAGCCATTTCTCTTTGTCGACATGCAACGGTGAAAGCGAAGCAATTTATTTTTAATTGTTTGAGCAAAATTGGGCTTAGTATTTTCATTCTATAAAACTGTATCTGAAGCGTCGTTGTTACACCACAAAGAGGCGTATTCTTCACTTGACTCGAATAAGCTGATGGCCTTTTCTAATCCGTATTCAACATGATATCCCAATAAGCCACCTCTTTCTTGATGTGTGCTGCTGGGTATGTCGTCCTCTTGTTTGATGGCCCTATTCACGATCAAAGGTATCCGTAATACGAGTTTAGCCATTGAAACTGATAATGTGAGTCGGCGCCACACATCAAAGTAAGATAGATTTCGCAGTTCGTCTTGCAAATCATACAAGCGCAATAGCTCAAATTGAATGATGGAGTAGTACTTTTGTGAGGCTGAAAATGTGTGTGTCAATCATACGATCAAATCACTGGCTCTAGCGACACTTACTCGTTAAAATATCTCTAATCTTTAGAAATCCAACCTCTGCGATGGACAAAACATCATCATTAATGTGTATCAGTCTATTGGTTTCATTCATTGCATCTATATTTCGCATTGAATCATCAGTTGTTTACGTTTGTAAATATTTAGATCAAGAGAGCCTCACGAATAACTGTGCGTAATGTTTGAAATTCCCCTTCCATAATTTCAGTATAAAGCTACTTACACAAATAGACACAAATAAGAACCTGCACATATATAACAATGGAGATTATTACCTGTCTAATGACTTGTTGAAATATGTCCACTGCATTGTCTTCGGAGCAACAGGTTGTGTAATGATCTAATCCTGCTGATCTTTGTTGTGTGTCGTAGGTAAGCTTTTTCGTTGGTTGACTCAGTGTATTATATGCTGTTGATAGCACTATAAAACATGTTTAACAGGCTGTTGCATATATATATATATATCTTTGGTGCATAGGCTATAATTCACCTTGAAAACTCCTTGTTGCTTTGGGATAAGGTGGTACGAATTTATCTGGATGGCATATTCTACTCTTCTATGTGTACAACACATACATGCATTAGTATCTCTTTGCAAATGAACATTTCTAAGCAATACCCGAATATAAGCTCTTCTGATCTCGTCAAAGGAAGAATCGTCCGGCAAACCCAATGCTTCGTAATAATTGGATGCTGATAAAATATCCTCGACTAGGTTGTATTTATCTTCTTTTTCTTCGGCAGCAATGGTCGATATATGGCTGATCATGTTATGTAAGAGAGTATGTAGATAAAAGTTAAAGAAATGATAAGAAAATATAATATCACTTTATATGTGTATTTTGTTGATGTTTTTTTAATTTGTTCAAATGTAGAACTGGGTCAAATAGCCATCAATGCTGCTATCCTAATATACACTGAATAACTCCGAATTGATCATGCTCATGAACAGCTCTATTAAGTTTCGTAGGTGTATCTTGCAATCTATTGAGGGCGATTGGCAGTGTCAGAATGCTATCGTGAACAGTTGATCACATAAACACTACTATTGTCTCAAATGTCGAAATACCAGTGCAGTAGACCAGCATCCCACATCAGATGTATCAAATCTCGGGATTCTCGAATTATACAAGTCTTGTGTTTGTCCCCAGGATTCAAGCGTATACAGAGTTGCATCTATTGTTATCATAAACGGCGTCGTTGTTGTATCGCATAGAATGCATCATTGAACAAAGAGCAGCATCGTGATCATGAATAGAAAATCTTTGTCGCATCACTAGTCATGCAGTTTTCGGGAATTTTAACAAAACCTGTTAGACATTAAGCCTTGATGGGCCTCGATTTCAGTGCAAATTATCGTGGATGTCTTGTTTACTCAAAGAAATACAACGTGCCAAATTCAGTAACCAAAGAATGCATTGGAAAGTTAGAAGCGGTGGCTTAGAGTCCCTGGAGCATGAATTGAAGGTTTTTTCTTGAGATTTTCCAATTGTCTTGTCATCTCACATCCACATCCTTATAAACACACAATATGGGTAAATCTGCCAAATTCTATAAACGACCATCAAAGAAAGAAAAGGAAGGTCTTGCCATCAAAAAGCTCATCGAGCCTACAACAATCACAAAAAAAGGCAACAAGGATGCCAAAAAGATCAGTGTCCCAGCTTCCATGTTTGCCGATAAAAAGAAGAAGGATGCTGCACCACCAGTGGATCAAGATGTAGAGATGGATATTGAAGAGGCTCCTACTGCTCAAAAGAACAAGAAGGAAAAGAAGGAAAAGGAACCCGAGTTACCAGATTATGTAGATTTGTTCTCTGGAAAGAAAACCTTCAAGAAGATTCCCAAGAAGAGAAAGTAAAGCACACCGCTTTCATCCTACTGTACATTATTATTACATTTTAGAAGCAACTCTTATCACAATAAAAGCAACATACACTCAGTACTTTTAGTTTGGATACGTAGCATGGACTATAGACAAGGTTATAGCTCATGAGATGCACCAAAACCACCAAGATGAAAGCATGCTATTTGGCCCGATAAATCAACCAGTAGCTTACCAAAAATTAAATGCAAATCGCTTCAAAGTCTATTGTGGGTTGGAACAATGTTCTTGAAGGACACGGATTGCTTCTATGCGAATGTGTAGCATGCCAATTACTGTCAATCCAACCAAGATGCATCGAAATGTCACTATTTTACGAAATTTGCACCTCAAACTGTGTCAAAATGGCACTTTTTGAGCCTTTTCAGTTCTCTAAAATAGACCAAATGTTTGCTTTCGATCACTACTTGTATACTAGACACATTTTAGCTATTTTTTTGGGAGACGATTTTCCCTCGATTTTGCCTTTGCCATCATAAGTTGTTTTTCAGAAATCTGACAATCTTGGCTTTTTGAGCTGAAAAATGAAACTTTTTATTATGATACATATTGGAACAAAATCATCGTGAGGCACTCCTTTTTCATCTGAAACGTTGATATTTTGTGTTTCCTATGCGAATTTTTGATTTTAGGCCAAATAACTGAAATTCAACATTTTGCTTGCCAAGTCCCACCTTTTTGGAGCAAGACAAAAATAAAAAACACCCTCGTGTAGGGCAACCAATTTTACATTAGCTATCCTAGAACAAGTACCTGAGGTTGATATTGGGATGCTGGCAAAAAAACCACTAAAGGATAAAAAAAAATCCAAATTTGGCAAAACTGGGTTCTGGAAGCTACTTTTCCCTTCTGTTGTTGCTGCTGCTGGAGCATTTATATTATAACTCCGACATAGACAGTAGGCAGTGGCAGCAGCATTTCATTATAGCAGTGTTTGATGAGCTTGAGTACGGTATTCTAGCAGTTTTAAAACGGAATGAACAATTGGATAGGATATGCTTAGGTTTGAATTGGCTTGGGCTTAATGTATAACATTCAACACTTGTAATATCTTGGCGAAAAATTGGTCAAAGCGCATTCATGTAATACGCCGTTTCACATCAACGTGTAATGATGCTGTGATATTATCTGAACAAAACAATTTGACGTAGGTAACTCGTTCTATTGTGGAATTCCTGCTGCTAATGGCTTAAAAAGCAACTCCTCGGAGCTACAGCGAATGATGCAAATGGCGGCTAAGAATAACAAAAAAAAAAAAAAAAAAAAAAAAAAGGATGGAGCGTGCAACATGACACAAAGTAGGATTTGAATAGATGATAATCAGTTATGACAACCAATACACGTTACAAAGAAATTATTGGCGCGCATAAACAACATGAAACAAATAAACATAGATTTATACATATTAAATTTTGCGTCTGGTCAATCATTCCCCAGTTATGTATAAATGAACAACAAAATGCGAAAAAAAAAGTTTAGAAAGACTAACCAATTTGAATTATTTTCTCATAAGATAAAAAGAAAATGGCCCGTTTTCTGTTTTTTCTCTTACAAGGGAATAAAGTGTAACATTTTGTTGCTTTTTGCATGTGTATATACGAAATGATGATGATGATGGAAACGAAAAGGTACCAAACCATAGAAACAAGCCTGGGATCTCGGCAATATTGTATTAAGGTATATGCAAATAACTACATTTGCAGCAGCAAATATTGAGATGCTGCTAGCCAGTTACAGCACAGAATCTAGTTTCTTTAGATAAGATAAACAGATACAACTATGATGGGCCCTCACCGCCAGTGTTTGTTTGAATGGTCCGTGTAATAAATTCAAGCGTTTTATTGAAGGGAAAAAAGCCAAACCTTAAAACAGTTAAGGTATGCCGGCTTGTGTTCGCAAGCAGAGCTTTTCCTCATTTACGTGAGAAAAATGTCATACAAACAGTTGTTTTTGTGGGGTTTTTCTTTTTGCTGATCGACGTCGTCGTCGTCGTGGTTATCGTCGTCGTGTTCTGGTGAAATACTGAATAACAAATAATATAAATACAAGACGAAATTTCCCCTCTCTTTCTCTCTTTCAGAATCATTCAATTTTTCTTTATTTTTCAAACACATACAAACACACAAATGTCTATCCAATCTACGGCAATGGTGGAGGTGGTGCATCAAAACGCAAATTCAGGTTGTTCCTTCTGTGGAGATACTAGCCACATTGCATGGTCCTGTCCAAAAAGAAATCGACCCAAATGATGAATTTTGTTACAAAGCAAATCTATCCAATTTTACTTGTTCCCTTCTCAATTCTATACAGTTATCCGTCATCCAATCAGGCTTTTGATTTATATCACCCAATCGATCGTTAAATAAAGATTTCAATTGGTTTTCCATTTCTTGTTGTTGTTTGTTGGTTAAGAGAAGAAAAGTAAAGCTAAGTAGCATATGATCAGATACCCATATTTGAACAAGATTGAGCGTTCGACTGCCAAGACAATTTGATTTTGCCTCCCATTCATCTAATTCACCCTCGGGATCATCCGTGATTAAATGCGTTGTATAAATGACAGGGTATTCAAGGGCCCAACCCGTGAAAGCGACTAGAAATGTTGGTAAAATGCTAGAGTGGTATACCAGTTGAGACGAATTTATAAAAGGAAGGATTTTCTCCTGTAGCAAGGCAATGAGATGCATAGGAGGATCGGTCTAAAAAAAAAGGGGGGGGGGGAAGGTGCATCAACTTGAGTTACCTGCACCACTACTTGTGTTGTATGCTTGCTTACTTACTTTGACAGGTTCTTTTCCTTCGACTGAGATGTAGATCCATTTGGTTGGCTCGTCTAATGTTAACTCCAGATGTTGTTTCAGTCGATGTTTGTTACATAAAAAGGTAAATCTATCCTTAAATTGCACTAATACGAGTGATTGACAAGATGGAATCTTGTTTTAGTTTCGGGATATCAATAAGCAAATGTCAAATTTTTTTTCGTTTGTAAGCTTTGTGCGCACCTTTCTTAGTCTGTTCAATAACAGTGTCGCTTTTTTCAGGTCTAGATAAGCAATGTCCACCAAATGAGAGGCTCTGTTGTAAATGTTTAATTTAATATGGTAATTTTATAATAAACCCATTCTAATTACCTAAGTCCAATGGCTACACAAATTATAGCTTTACATCCGACGTTAATTAATCGGTTTTGAGAGTAGAGACAATCCTACCTTTAGCCAGTGATTCCAGCTTGTAGTTGTTTAAAGATTTAAAGAAACCTTTTAACACATTATAAATTTCTTTCATAGGGAGGATACAAAGAAAGGAGAATGGCTTTTTTTTGTATTAAAAAAGGGGGGAGTTAAAGAGAAGGGGGGGGGGGGAGAGAGAGAGAGAGAAGCAAAAGAAAGAAAAAGACAAATAGAAAAGAGAGGATTTATTGGTGGGTAGCACTCAAAGTTTGAACCAACCCTTTTCACTATATAACATTTGCCCCTTTTTCATTATAATAAAATGGATCCAATTTGTTATCTTTTTCTTTTTCTTCTTTCTTTCCTCTTATACTAAATAAAAGCATGTCTTTTTCAAACATACTGAATCGATCCAAACAAGCTCTATTCAAAAACAACATGTTACAGCAACAGCCATCCACAGCATCAGATACAGCGACCCTGCCATTAGACGGCCAGCACTATTTTGATAAGGCAAATAACCATCTATTCGGTAGAAAGGGACACTCAGTCGATCCAATCACTGCTGTGTACTACTATAGAAAAGCGATCAACATCTTTCATCATGTAAAATCTGAAGGTGTGCTGGGATTCTGCTACGAGTTTGGTCTTGGTGTACCAAAAGACTTTGTTCAAGCCGAGAAACACTACCTCTCAGCCGCTAAAAAGTCAAACGATGGTTTATCCATGGCTCGCCTTGCTTTTCTAAGAAAGTACGGTCGACCTTCCGTCAAGATTGATAGAGTGGAAGCAGAGGAATGGGCTGAGAAAGTGAAGCAATGTCCCAATGCCGTTGATTGGATCATCCATGCTGCTACGATTGATAATGATCCTTCCGCTCAATATGCATTAGGTGTATGCTATCATGATGGTGTCGGCATGCCTAAAGATGAATTGGCTGCATTTCGTTGGTATAAATCAAGTGCTGATCAAGGAAATGCCCGTGGTCAAGGTATTTTAGGTTATTGTTACGGCGAGGGCTTTGGTGTTGCCAAGGACGAATTAGAAGCGATGCGTTATTACCGATTAGCTGCCGCCCAGGGGGAAACTGTAGCTATTTATAACGTCGGATACTGTTATGAAGATGGAATTGGAGTCGAGAAGAATGTCTACGAAGCTGTGAAATACTATCAATTAGCTGCCGAACAGGGAAATGCATTTGCTCAAAACTCTTTGGGATACTGTTACGAGGATGGAATTGGTGTGTCTCAAGATTTCACAAAGGCAACACAATGGTACAAATTGTCTGCTGAACAGGGATATCCATGGGCTGAGTGCAATCTCGGCTACTGCTATCAGAACGGTATTGGTGTAGATAAAGATGACGCATTAGGTGCAATGTGGTATAGAAAAGCTGCTCTTCAAGGCCATGCAAGAGCTCAACACAATCTTGGATTTTGCTATCAGAACGGAATCGGTGTGGAGAGAGACGAAGCAGAAAGTGTGAAATGGTACAGACGATCAGCAGAAAGAGGCAATATTTTTGCATATCATTCATTGGGATACTGCTATCAAAACGGTATCGGTGTCGAAGTCAATGAGCAAGAAAGCGTATTCTGGTATTATCTCTCAGCCGAGGAAAATCATGCTCCTGCTCAACTGTCGCTGGGCTATTGTTACCGTAACGGCATTGGCGTACCCAAGAACGAACGTGAAGCGTGCAAGTGGTTCAGACTATCAGCAGAGCAAGGTAATGCGTTGGCACAGAACTCTCTTGGATTTTGCTATGAAGAAGGATTGGGTGTCAAGAAAGATTGCCAAAGAGCATGTTTTTGGTATCACAAATCTGCCCGTCAAAACAATCCATGGGCTCAGTGTAACTTGGGATTTTGTTATGCAAATGGCATTGGTGTACCAAAAGACGACGCTAAGGCTGTAATGTGGTATCGCAAAGCAAGTGCACAGAATCATGCAAGGGCCCAGGATAAATTAGGTCTTCATCTACAAAGTGGACTTGGTGTCGAGAAAGACTTGGTTGCTGCTTTTGAATTATTCCAGAAAGCAGCCGAAAATGGCCATGTATCTGCTTACTATCACCTGGCCAATTGCTACGAAAAGGGGCTGGGATGTGCTGTAGATCTTCGACGAGCAACCAGATGGTTTGAAAAGGCCGCAATGGGTGAGTTTTATATTTCTATTATTTGTCGTCTATCGATATTAACGATAATTTGTATGTATAGCTGGCTGTCGAAGCTCACATGAGAGATTGAGAAGACTACTAGTTAGAGTGTGTCTGATCTCGCCTGGAGCGTTGCCTGCAATGAGTGATGATGATTTAATGTGTTCTGGTTTTATTTGTGGGCATAGTGCGCCGGCCGCATAAGTTCTCGCCTTATTCTTGTATTTATTCACACTTTTACATACTCCCTTATATTATATACTCAACATTTACTAATAAAAGCAGCCTACAATGTTGACCTTATAATGATCAGTTTTTTTTTTTTTTTTTTAAATTATGGTGATACGGATCACATGAAAATTAAACATTCCAAGTGCATCAGAACGATTTCTTGGATCTTGTTTCTTTCTCCACCTACAATGAAGCAATTACAAGTGAATACCGATATTACAAGTGTTGATGAGGACGACTTGTCATCGCCTCCTTCATCGCCTCCACCTGCGCATATCATCTATCTGCCCGAGACATATCATTATGCAGGTAATAATCTCAATCAAGGCAACCAAAGTAACGAAAAAAGAGACCAGAAATCCGTCCCTTATTATGCAGTCATTTCGAGGAGAAAGCTATTTACTGTTGCCAAGACTTTGATCAAGTTTATATTCAAAAACAATAATATACTCCTCTTTATCAACATCATCAACAATCTATGGAAGCAGAGAATACATTTTATTCGACCTGCTGTGCATGTAGCCAAGCAAATCTTGTTTGTCGTTCAGCATAGCAGCTATAGACAGTGTCTCAGATATCTCATCCATTTCATGGACTATCATTTCAACAAGTCGTTTACAAAGAAGCAACAAATGCATTTGATGACAACAGCTAAAAATTCATCAAAAAGCCCATTTACAACCATCATTTTACTATTATCCACAATGACTCATCTATTGGCTGTAACATCAAAGATCGGATCAAAATGGACCCAAAACTTTATCAAGAGCCTGGGTGGGTTAGACTCAATTGTGCTGGCTGCTTGTACTATCGCCTTTACAAAATCATTGCAATCAGACCGAATATTTTAACAATAAAGACATCTTTACAACAATCATCAATGCTAAATCAATTATCCAATGATTGTCATTGGGTAGGATAAACGTATATACAATGCCCGCTGCAAAACTCTTGATACGAGGACATCATTGCAGTGTAAAATCGCTTCAGTTGCACCCTTAGTTCCCGTTTCTTTCCCCTTGGTTTGATATTTTATTGGTTTATTAGCATGGCGGGTTTGGAGATGATGGAGCAAATACCAGGTCTCTGAGTACAAGTACATGTTAAAGAGATGTAAAAGACTCAAAATGGCAAATACACATGTTTAAATAGGATGCGGAAATTCCAGGTACTTACCTCTCCATTGCATGGAATATACACAGTATGCGATATGTATAACTCTGAAGTCAACATGATTGCAGCCGAGGAGAATGTTCCGCTTGGAATATGGAGCACACATTTCAAATGTGATGCACGGACTATCACATTTCTTTAAATGTATTTTACATAAGTTTGTGTGCCATGAAAAAGACGGTTTATCTGATCCTATCGTGTCCATTATATAATCGTCATGAGTTCCTTTATGATAATAAGAGAGCACCAACGGCCACAGCAACCAAAAAAAGCTTATTTCTGATACATTGCAGCAACGGATAAATTGTTATCCTACTTGAACCCTTTAAAGGAGTTTCAATACGTTTGATTTTGAGCATTGTATATATTTGGTGTCTTGGATGATTTCGTCCGTTTCAATCCGATGATACTAATAGATGTGATTCCAAGTCCAACACGACAGCATATCAATATCATGCTGTAACGCAATCATAAAGGAAGATTGTTTATCGTCATGATACAGCACCAAATCAATGATTCTGGACATTCTATAATGCTATGAGAAAATACCAAATATTAGGATTTTCTTTTGTGGATCCCTTCGTGTTCCGCCAATCAACGAATTTCAGTGAATCCATCATAGAATTGACGTTTAGCGGCTAACTATTTAAGCCGATACGTTTTGTATATAAATGCGACTGACCCAATACTTGGTCTTTTTATTCATACATTTCATTCTCTTTCATACAACATAACATCACAATGGGTTTCCTTGGCCATTTCAAAATGAACAAATCAACAAAAAAGACACCTACCGTTGATGACGATAACATGTCAACTGCAAGCACAATTGCTCCATCTAAATCTCGCTCTGCCATTGAAGCATTTTTGGCCTCGTTCAGTACAGACAAATACATGAATGATCCTACCCGTACAACAAGCCATCCTGATGTTGTTGGCTACTATTATGATCCAATGAGTTGCGGTGGCCAACGCAATGTCATTTCAGCCGGATACGACTGTACAAACACTGGTGCCTAATAGCTTTTACATTACTATTATATTCATATCTATATCATTACACTACATATACTTTCTCTTAGTCTATATACAACAGCATCAACTGACAAATGTGTAAACACTATTATACCTTTTCCCATACTCTTTATTATCTACAATCTTAATCTATAACATATAAAATAAAACATTCATTTAACATTCACATATATACAAATTTAGAATACATTACGAGTTCTCTATCGTTATCATATGGATATTTCTCTAGAAAGTAGTGTAACGAGGACACTATTTGATTATCAAATGCCGTGGAATAAGTTTCACTTTGGGCAACTCTTGATCCGTACGGGTGTGTTATACTATCGAACAGTACGTATCGCTCCGTTTGAAAATAATATGGAGTGACATTTATTTGTAGTTGATGAAATCATAGCTATTGTGAAATCAAGTCCTTAGCATAGATGACATCTAAGAAGATCAGAAAATATGCATTTTGTATCATTGCTGTAATTAAGTAATGTGATATCATGACCAGCGAGTTGGCGTGAATAGAGCGCGATAGTCTATTTCCATGTAGTGCAAATGCAGACGTATATAGACAAGTTGTGTCATGCTGGTCATCACGTTTACTAAGCCGGCCTTTTAGGTGTATGGAGTAACATGAAGCGTTGAATACGTTACTTTTTCATTGCTGACACCATTTACACTTGAGCTATTCTGCAGCTAAAGATGGCGTTTCTTGAGTGGTTGAGACGTTTACAGTTTATGCACTGCAAAGCATAACTGTTAACGGCTTTGTATAGTAGACAATCAAAGCTGCTCGATGTTTAAGCTGCTATTAGCATGCTGCATATTCCTGTGCCATAATTCGTAGTGTGATACGCTATCTGATTCATTTGATGTTGCAATGTTCTCTCCAAACATACACTCAGCCGCAGAATTATGCCACGCTATGTTCTTTTTTTGCTGTACATTTGTCATTCGTAATGCATTTGCTTCTCAATGTAACAAAGAGAGACGCGGATAAGATTGGTTCAACTCAAGGCTGAAACTGCCCTACACTGCGATTGTTGGCATAGAGGGTCTAGACAAGGCTTTTTGAGTAATGCTCAAGGTCATATATGATATAATGTTGTTCTTTTCGGTGTTGTATGCCTCAAAGTACATTTCATCATGAACTTTCAAAGAGGCGTGGGGTTCTGTTGATTGGATCAACAGTTTATTTTCATAAGACTTTACAAATCAAGTAACCCCATTTTGACCGATTGGAAATGCAAGATTCTTCTTTTTTTGCTGTCCATACGAGAAACAGGTTACTCCTTAAATGTGATTTTCAATAGATCAAAAGTACGATGATGATTGTGAATTCAGCTTTGGAAGTTTGATGCTGTTCTATTGGTACGACAATTGAAACGATGCCTATTCAGTGCATGCGACAATGCATATGCGTATTTGCAAGAGATTTCCAATGTTGATCCAAGCTATCAAAATGCTGCGTTGAACAATGATAGCTAAACGTTACATTTGTTGACCTGTATCAAGGTAAATTAGGCTGATATCCTGACATATTTAGCACATTAGTTATCATAGCCGCATATCCCATCAATTCAAGACACGCACAAAAAAAAAAAAAAAATACACAACATGGATTGAAGTTGGTAAAGAAAGAGAGCATTTTCTCCAATTTTAATAAAACGAATACATTTCTTAAAAGATTTACTCCTTTCTGGGCTTCTTGGACTTTCTGACACCACGGAACTTCTTCTCGCGGTTCTTCTTTTCCTTACGTTGCTTACGACCACCCTTGGGAGCTTCAGCAAGACCGATACGGACAAGACGGTGCTTGGGCTCGAACTTCTTCAAAGCTTCAACGTTGTCGTAGATCAAAGCGAAACCAGTGGTCTTTCCACCACCAAAGTGGGTCTTGAAACCAAAGACAGAGACAACTTCCTTCTCGGCCTTGTACATCTTACCAATCTTGGAACGGAGCTCATCCTTGGAGACGTTGGCGAGTCCAGGGTGGATGACATCGACGACCATTTGCTTACGTTGGAGCAAACGGTTGGTGAGGAACTTGCGAGTTCTGATAGTGACAGCAGCGTCGGCCTAAACGTAAATGTAGCAGTGTAAATCAGTTTCCAAGTTCAATTGCAATATATTGGCTCGACCATCAAAAGCAAAACCACAGTAATTACAGGAACTCGGTTGCAAACTATTGGTGTTGGTTGAATTGTGCTAATTACAGTCGATATTTAATTTCGTATAACATATTGCAGCATCTGTAAAAAGGGGAGTTTTTCGGCGACATCCATCCATTTAACTGTTCATCTTTCAATCCATCCACTCGAGTTCCCGTTATTTTGCATGGTCTTTCCGTTGATGATCATCTGCAATGTATTCTTATTACATGTTATACGTACCATATTGGTCAGTTCGAAAGAGGATGTGATTACTTTTGCCACCTACGGCCCCATATGGGTATCTTTCCTCTCTCCCCTTCCTACTGCTACCTGCCAATTACCCGCACAGCCGCAAATGTGACTATTTGAAAACCTTTGGCCGACATGTTTGATGCAAGGCCCTAATGCAATCATGGATTGGTGCGGCAGAATTTAGTGGAACAGACTGTCGGACACACTTCTAACACCACTGAAGATTCATTGAAGGGCATTGCCATTGCACAACAGAAAACCGGTTATTATTTCGAGCGCAATTATCGACTACTCTTCTTCACGCAATCATATATTATTCCACAGTGATATCAAGTGTCATAAACCGCATTAGAACCTCCATGGATTCACTTGTAACTGTGGATATGTCTCTTTTATGATGCTCTAGGTCTATGTTAATGTAAGCCTGTCATACACACGCAGAGAGCATACTTGGATTGTCTTTTACTACTCAATAGTATGATAAAACGCAACCAACATTGGATGCATTTGACGACTCATTTCTCGAGTTAGAAGCCGTTCTAGACCTCCACAACAGCGCCTAACGATTACTCCAGGCTAGCAAGTATTAGCTGATACATTTGTTCAATTTTTTTTTGGGATTGATGAAAATTGGTTAAAGTACTTGAACTATCCCTCTACTGAAACATCAAAAGCCATTTTATTGCGCTTTACACACCAAAACAAAGGCTTTTGCTATAATGTATACAACTTCAAATTGATTCTAATGATCCAGGGCAACATCTACAAACATTTTGCGAGGCCTTTACATGTGAGATCTCGTGATTTCGGCAATAATTCACTTTTCATATTTTCAGGAAGTGCTTAATATTCTTGCTCAAGACATTCAATGTAACAACTCATATAACAAAAACGATAATTTTTCTTTCTGTCATGACCCAGAGCCTCCTGCGCTGCTGCTGTTGCTTTTAGGCTGACGAGATGCTCCTATTCAGAATTCAATTGACGTTTGTAGTAGCTAGTGCTGAACGGATGCTATATGGTGCCAATCATATAAAAGGACTACTTTATATAAAGCTGGTAAGACACTGTGATTGCTACCCGACGACCAGGATTGACTCGATACATTGCCCAAGATTGTAGCCGCTCTTTGATGGTTGGCAGGCTTCATCCAAAATATGGCAATTAACTTTATTGATTATTTACACATTTCTTCTTTACTCTCTCTTAAGAGGACGAGTAACCTTCATGGCCTTGTAATCGCCATTAAGACGAAGGCCAAGCTTCATAATCTCAGTAAACACATTCCAATCCAACACCTTGGTCATGAAAATCTTCATAACAACAGTGATAGGTCCTTGGTCAGAGACAACGATTTTACCAGCATTGCGGCAGATGGTATCAGCAATAACGGAGGGAGGAGATGAAAGCTTTTGAGCAGAGGTAAGAGCAGACATCTTACCAGCATTACTATAAAAGTTGGAATCGATGGGAGAAGGATGCTATTCATGAGATTAGAAGTGATGTTGAGTATGTATGCACATATGAAGTGTCAAATGCAAACTTACGATGACTAGAACGTCAATCTTGGCTTCAGCTAATTCAGCGGCAATAGAAGCAGCAAATGTGGTAAGGAAGATCTTGGAGGAAGCTAAAGGTGGCCAAATATTAGGTTAATTCACAATGTGCTGATGAGATCAACTTACAATACAAGGCAGACATAGGGTTGGGAATGAAACCAGCACTGGATGATGTGAAAGTGATAAGACCTCTGAGGCCCTTGTTCAGCATTTCATCAGCAAAATGATGAGTCAAAATTAAACCAGAAGTGACATTAGTATGGAAGTTGGCCATTTCACGCTTCATGGCGACATCAGCATAGCCACCAGTAGTGATAAAACCAGCATTGTTACACAAAATTTGCACATCAATATCAGCAGTAGCTTGCTTGACAGCGTTCAAGTAGGTCTCGCCAGTGGGCTCAGAAAGATCGCAACCAACAAAACGGAATTCGACGTTAGGGAATTCTTTTGTGATGGTTTCCTTGAATTTGGCAAACACAGCATCATCAAGAGCAACAATAACTACATTCAAACCTTGACCAGCAAATTTACGAACAATGGCAGCACCAATACCAGATGAACCGCCAGTTACCAAAGCCCTATAGCCCCATTACTACATACCCAAAACCATCACTAAAGTCTCTCGAGCTACTTACCACTTGGCATTATACTTTTGCTTCAAATTTTGCTCGGGACAACCATAGGCTCCATAGGCAACCAAAGCAAGGTAGGGGCAGACAGTCAATACGCCGATCCAGAAAAAGACTAGATGTAGCGATTAGATTTAGCTCTTATAATCAATAATATACAGACACTTACTTGAAGTAATAGAGATCATACTTGCTAGCCTGGAATGAAGAGAATAACAAAAAAGAGAAAGAAGAAGAAAAAAATCATCGCGTCCTACTTTATTTCGCTGAGAAAGAACTTCGTGTTCATGTAACCCAAGATCTTGAACTTGGCTTCTACATTATTTAAATGCAATCTCTTGCAAATGCTCCTTCTCAGATCTTAAAGTATTGCTAGCAGAAGCATTATGTAAGTATCAATAGACAAATATCTCCTAGAGATGGCATTGGTTCAGAATCGACTCTATTTGCTCTTTCTATTGTTCATGTGCACAAAATCATTCAATGCTTTGTTTCAAAATAAATAGCTGCCCAGGGCACCGCGCTGTGATCCCACTATGACAGGACTTTTGCAAACTACGGCTAAATGTATATCTGAACAATTATAGGTAATTCCTGCAGAGAGATCATAATATCGATTTCCTTCTGGTACCCGCCAAATGATCTGACAAACGCATTTTATTCTAATAAAATACAACATTCTAATTCTCAACAAACTTGGCAAGCTTAATAGCATCAGCACACTCTTCCTCGACCAATTTTTCGCCAGGTCCAGCCTTTATATATATATATACGAATGATTTAGTAAAATACACAAGTATGACATGCACGCATAGAAACTTACAGCAGACCACTTGAACAAAGTAGGGATAGCAGGGACATTGAAACGAACACGATAAGGATGAGAAGTATTACCCTTCCAGTCATTGCGAGCACCAACGGGAGCCTCCAAGAGAATTGCATTTTGAATAGGAATGATAGCTTTACGGACAAGAGGATCAGCAATGACACAGTCAGGACACCAAGATTCAGAGGTCTCGGGAGTTTCGGTACCAAAGAAGAGGACAAAGACAGGGTTTCCTGTTTCAACAGCCTTGTTGACTTCTTGATCAAAGTTTTCAATATTGACACGGACAGACTTCATTTTTTTTTGTAATATATGCTAGGAAAGCAATGAAAAAATTTTATCCCACGAGAGCAAACCTCTTTTATACGCTGGGGTTGAATCATGCAATTATTCAGCATTTCATGTTTTCACCATTTGATGTATCAAAGACGCAATGCTATTACATTTTATAGGCTTATGTATTTCTTTTTGGTAAAAGTGTATTAGGTAAGTTGGATACTCTGTAGTGACAGTTGTGAGGCGTAATATTGCCGTATTGGTATGTCAAGCTTATTGATGTTAAATGCAGTAAAGTCGGGGGCTACTCTGATACAGATCAAAGCAGAAGTTAAATGTCTGGCCATCTTGATAGACGCTCTTGTCACTTTCTTTTTTTTTTTTTTTAATAATCGTGTGTGAAGAAACTTTCAAGCCAAGAGTCTTAGATTAGACACCATGACTTAGTATCTACTACATGTTCAGATTTCGTTGGGTGTAAATCTCACATCATTGATTCATTATCTCGCTAGATTCAATTTTTTCTTGCATTACAGATTGAAAGTGCCACATCGCATGGGCTTCTTCACTTGACGACCAATTTAGAGACTTGCTGATGTACGTAGCATCAAAGAATGAGGCAGCACAGAGTGTCATTGCTGGCACAAGCAGCATCCTTGTTTGAACTCCCGCCTATCATTTTGGGCTTAAAAACCCTGAAAATCACCACACAAAAGAACTCTTTTCATCATTGAATACTAAATTTATATATTATGGTACTGGAAAGATAGAATGAAGAATGATCCGCCATCTAATTATCATTTGGTTCGATAGAGTGCCACATCCACCTGCGATATTGATGCCGACTTGGTACAGAAGATCAAGGATTTCCGTTTTGCAAAGTATGAAAGTGGAAATGCAGCCTTTGTGTGTAAGTGTTTGCGAAATGGCTTGCAATAAGAGGTAGATTAATGTGGACAATAGTACAAATTGACCGCAAGACTTTGAAGATTATCGAGGATGAGGTGTATGATAACATTACATTGGAGGATTTGGTTGAAGGTAGCGATCTTACTGAACGTCTTTCGAGTACTTTCAATTTGTTGACGTGAATTTACATAGAATTACCAGAGAATACACCTCGTTTCATCATTTTGAGCTATGAGGTAAAGGAGTGAAAGGGGTTTTATGCTACTGCTTCATGCTGATTCATCATAATTGTGTACTTAGTTGAAGCATGAAGATGGAAGAACCAACTTTCCTCTGGTGTTCATCTATTGGTCTCCTTCCACTGCCAAGGCCGAGGTTAACATGCTCGTAAGTACTACGTTGATAAGTGTGAAATCAGCTACTTAATACGTCGCAATCTGCAGTACGCATCAGCCAAGACATTTCTCCAGGAAAAGATTGATGTCATGAGAGTAAGGATATTTTTTCTGAGTAATTATACAATTCTAACAACTAATCCACTAGGACTTTGATATTCGTGAGGCCGATAGTTTGACAGATGAATTCCTCAGAAAGCAACTTTAGACATGTCTTTTATTCACATTTATGCTTTTGTATTCCTCTTTCTTTCCCAAATCTATGATGTTTTCATGATTAATATACACAGTGTAACAACGATAAACTTTATATTTACCTGAATGTAACTTTCTGACATGAAGATCATTTGCGGCATGATTTCCTCTACAATCAAATCTTGAATTTGATACCATTGACCAGTGCCGCGATGGCGAACATGGACCTTGTATGTTCCCTTTCCTGCATCAGGTTTACCTTCATGGCATATGTTAGCCAACAAATCATAGTGGTCTCCGAGTTTCTCAGCATCTGGGTCCGTTGTGAAATTAGACACATCCAAGTTTTTGATGGGGAAATTGACAATAGTGGGATTCTTTTCGCTTGTCCAACTGTTCTTGTTGAATCTTTTGATGTGGAAAATGAGAAATTGTGGTAGACGGGTGATGCTGTATCTTTTCATTTGATTTGCGACTTCTTGCACCTTATGACCATCAAATTTAGCAAGAATAGTAGTCAATGGAACTTGGGGCACAATTTCCTTGTCCTTTTCATCTTGATATAACGGTGCTGGAGGCAAATCTAGAGCTAAAAACAAGAATGGGGATGTCGTGGATTTGATCTCTTTAGCTTCGTCGAATAAGAGCAGTGCTTCTTTTTCGGTGGGTGCTCCAGCTGATCCAAAATCCTGAGATTCCACTCTAACTTCACCCTGGAATTTCTTGTAAATGATGCCTAGTGATTGAATTGATTAGATTGAACGTTGGTTTTCAGGAGAAGACGATTGATATTTACTGCTGTTCTTCTTTCTAGTTCCTCCTAGATCTTTGTGAAGCGTATTCAAGAACCAAGACAAAAAGTCAATGGCATTACTCTGCTCTGTCAACTTGAACTTTTTCTGACTGGCGTTGGAAATCTCTTGCAAAAGCTCATGGGGACTCACTTGTCCCTTGAAAGCCTTTGGGTTCCACATTTTCCTGATCAATGCGCTGAATCGACAAACTATGCATCCTCATGTCAATCCCCAGACGCACTTGCTTTTGTCTATCATACATACCAAGCTGAGATGATCCCTTCTTTTCGAAATCTTCTAGTATAAAGTAGTCTCTGATGGAAGGAATATGAGCTAGTGCTTGGATTACAACATTGACGTAATCGTTTGCTTTGACGTTATTCAAACCGATGAATCCAGGCAAATATTTCTTGTTGTTCAAATCGTACGACATCTTGAGAGTTGTGTCTAGTTGATGAACTTGCGCCTTGGTCAAAATAGGGTTCAAAACATACTGTATTTCGACTCTTTAGTGCTCATACTCGTTTCACCCTGAGCTTTACTTACCTTAATATCATTCAATGAAGCGTTATCGACTTCGTAGCCGTCTGGAAGCACATAAACCTTCAGTGTTTGCAGGTTGATAAACACATGGTGATCTTTGTCCATGCTGTGAAAGTAGGCATGCGAAGACTTTCCACGGCCCTGATAGTATTTGCCACAAGTCAAACAAGCATACACATTGATTTGTGATAAAGAGACTGAGCAGACCTTCTCGAAATCAAAATCCAGCATGTGTCTATCAATCGTATCCAGATAAAGATCTGTTGAATCGTTTTTGCTGCTTCCGGCTTCTGCGACTGATTCTGGAGGAGAGTTCAATCGAACTCTTTTAGCTTGTGGTTCCTCCATTTGTTTGTGTTGTTTTCCGCGTTGTCGTTAGAGAAATATTTAAAGCGAAAAAATTTACATGAAATGCAAAAGACCTGGCTTTCAAAACAGCAGTGGGAGATGGTGAAAAAAGGAAGCAGCTGTCCCAAACACAAACAGTGATCTTGTATATCTTTTGAAGAAACAAAAGGATTTTCTATTTATGTTTCTTCCTTATCTCTTTGCTATAGTATAAACAGGAAGAATGGCCACTTTTGAAACAACAAAGGGATTGACCACTCATAACAAACAAACATCGGAAGCAGCTCCTGTACAAGCCTATGCAAAGCTTGAAAGCGAAGATTTCTGCTACTACATTCGCACTCTGCAAGTAACTTTGGGTAGAAGAGTCAAGAAGCCTGACAATGTGGATATTCCACTGGGAAATGTCAAGTCTGTATCAAGACAGCATGCCCGCTTGTTTTATAACTTCTCAACACAACGCTTTGAATTGATGATATTTGGAAAGAATGGCGCATTTGTTAATGAGCAATTTGTTGAGAAAGGTGCCACTGTGCCGTTGGAAAACAAGTAAGCTAACGTACACCATGCTTCAAACCACAGAGCAGAACACTGACGCAATAGGAATAGGACAAAGATCCAGATAGGCGACCTGTCGTTCGTCTTTCTACTACCACGCATGGATGTAGAAGAGGCTCCACAGGACGAAAGCTCTGGCTATATATCAGCGCCACAGCAATTAGAAAAGAAACGCCAATTACGTGAAGTGAAGAAAAAGAGGCCATCTATTCAACTATCACCACCAAAGGAAGATTATCCAACTGAATCGATCTCTCCAGACGATAAAACATCAAACGCATCAAAAGACAGCAAGCCACCTTACTCTTATGCATCTTTGATTGCCCAAGCCATCAATTCAAACAAGAACAGGAGAATAACACTACACGGAATTTACACGTATATCACAACAAACTATCCTTATTACCAAATGACTTCCAACGGATGGCAGGTGAGTTCACAAGACAAACTTGGATGTATTGCTTTAGCTTATTTTCTTCTCGTCAGAATTCGATACGACATAACCTTTCTCTTAACAAAGCATTTGTCAAGGTACCGCGCAAGGATTCTGAACCGGGTAAAGGTGCATTTTGGACTATTGATTCAGCTGCAGAGAGTCTGTTTGTTAAAGGAATATACAAAAAATCAAGGAGATCCAATTCAACGTCAAAAGAAGCAACGTCGCCTACTTCATCACACAAACGCATGAAATTGGAAGTCGAACCTCAGGAGGAGGAGGAGGAGGAGGACGATGACTTTGAAGATGACTTTAATGCAGATGTGGACAAAGAAGAAGCCGAAGAATCTGACAATGATCTTATGCAGGTGAAAGAAGAGCAAATCAAACAAGAGTTGACATCCACCATGACTATAAAAGCAGAACCGGCAACAGAAGAAGCAATTGCATCTTCGCCAGATCTGAAATGCGAGCCTTCTAATCCAAAAACCGATAAAGCTTCGCCAGTTTCTCCCTCGCCTTCAGTTGCTGTTCAATCGCAATTACAAGATACAATACGTCAACATCTGCTGGATCCCATTAGATACCCATTGCCACCTTCCATTGCTCAATTGTTGCCTCAAGCTATAGCACAATTACCACCGCAGTTGGCTGGCCAATTATCGAGTACATTGAAATCAGTTGTTGGCAAATCCGAACCAGGAAATGCATCTTTATGACGTTTCTGCTTTATAATACCTTTGATGCATCAATAAATAAAAAAAGAGAGAATATATCGATATGATACCATCATTTATACTTGAATCAATTTCCAAGAGTTAATACATCAAGCTCGAACGATAGTGTCGTTGAAAGGCGGAGATTTTGTGAAACGAGGAAATCAAAAAGGTTTTATTTCTTCGTCCATCAAGAAGAGCATTATTGCTTTCTTTTTAGATTTTAACAATGGATCACACGTCAGTGTTCCATGAATGCAAAAAGAGAAATGAGCAGAAAATAATCGATTTAAAAAGCCTTGGTAATTCAAGACGCACGCATAAAAAGATGAGGGCAGCCTACTGACAGAAGCACATCTGTAGAATCCGAAATAGCACACACCCGAGCTCAAATTGAACTAAAAAAGAATTCGACAGATGCATTGAGACGAAAACAAGCACAGTACAGATCTATACAGCCAATACAACCACAAAAACAGCCTCTTTCTCGTAAATCAGATGTGTCTAGTCCGTCAATACTGCTTAGACGCAGACGCGATCTCACTCAGCTACTACCAACAACGCCTGATATGGTTTGCAAAAAACTAGAATTCTACATTAAAAGACAATTCGAACTGCAGAAATTCATTAGTGAAACAGAGATTGATCAAATCAAGCATTTAATAGACAGGTTACCAGAAAAGCATGATAAACAACAAACATATCAGATGGTGAATGCATTACTGCAACAAGTCAAGCAAATGAGACAGCCAATGCGCCGTGATTTTCAAGTGTTGGAGACAAAAGAATACAAAGACATTGAGTCATTTGCATCCAAGCAGAAGGAAAAGATTGAGCAGCTCATTAAACGAAGGGATGAATTAGAATCAAAAATTAAAGAATCAGAGACCAGCCTTATTCAGCGTGTCCGAGAACTGTATACAGATCCTGTGGTTCAGTCTGCTGTGGTGTATGTGCCTCTCATGTATCCATTCAGTCTTGCTCCTATTAACTGCTACTTTTAGGAAGAACATACGAATAAAAGCTGCTGCTCAACAAGTGGATGTCGAATTGCAATCCTTGATGAATCAGGCTGACTCTCTTGTCAAGAATATCACATCGTCTAAAGAATTCGAAGCGCCTGTAAATAAAGAGTTGATCATGAAGGACGTTGAAGCCAAAATAGTAAGTTCTGGAGAGTAACCATTATTGAATCATGCTAAGTGATGAATGAAGACAAAAATTGCCGAGATTGTCAATGGTTTAATACAGGCCAACGAGACTGGAAATGCGGCAATTCGAGATAATAGAGTGCAAATGAAAGATGAGAATAGAGAAACAATTGAGCAGCTGCTAGACGACATCAAGAAGGAGAAAGTAAGACTACAGTTAGAGCGATTGCAAACGCATAAACCAAGCAAGAGCACTACTACTTCATCGGATGATCGCGCCTTCCACGATGCAACTATCATTAAGAATACCCTAAGTCCGTATACATCCATAGTAAGTGGTTTGCGTGTGATCTACATCAACATGAATATTCACTTAAAAGTAGTCCCTGGGAGAGGCATTATCCCAAATTGTAAATATATTGGAGTCAGTAGATTACCTGTCCAAAAAGTCGGTAGAGAAAGTGTGTGCAGATATCCGAGAGACACTGGACAAGTTGGTAAAGAAATGGGAGTCTTCGTTGGACAAGCAGCATATTCCAATACAGCAAGACATACCGAGAGTTCACGATGGCATTGACAATGTTATACAGTCTGTGGATGCCTTACGAGGTAGTGTCATGCCCCGAAGAGGAATGCGCTTTTGTAACTAATCAGTCTTTGTGTAGATCATCTTGAGCACACGGAAATGCAGTACATTGAGGAACAAAAAGAGAAGCTAAAGGAGAAAATGGACATGGCGGACCAAGTTGAAAGAGAGATGAAGACGGCACAAGCCTACTTGAATGAAAGGTATACCGCGCACATCTAGCAGCAATACACAATGCCTTTGAGAGCGATTGACTGACAGCGTTGCCCGTAGATCAATGTTAAATCAAGTTGGCAAAGAATATGAAATTGATTCTAAGAATTTCAAAGAGTGGCTGGAACAACTGGAAGTGAATCCTGATGAAAACGAACATGTGTAAAAAAGATTCTATGATTTTATTTATTATGATACATGATGTTGAATGAAGA
Source organism: Mucor circinelloides (assembly GCA_037974945.1). NCBI lineage: Eukaryota > Fungi > Mucoromycota > Mucoromycetes > Mucorales > Mucoraceae > Mucor > Mucor circinelloides. The sequence goes on along the minus strand of JBBNAA010000005.1, from coordinate 1,123,353 downwards.
AAGTTAATCAAAAATTCCACCACCTTTACAATCAGCTTTGTCTCTTCTCTTTCCTTTGTTTTTGAGGTTGTTGCCGCGAGTGTTTTTGATGTTTTGTTTGTTGGTCTGGCTCTTGAGTGCACGGGCAACTTTACTTTTGACAGCTTCTTCTTTAGCTGCTGCTGATGCTGTTGTGCCTGATTTCTTGATATTTTTCTTGGGCTTCACATCACGGTGGGCTTTATAATCACGATTATTCAGTTTTTCAATCTTCTGGCTTCGTCTGGCCAGCTCTGTCTCTTCATCAAGTTGTTCCTCTTCTGATTCGTTTTCGTCGTCTTCAGATGCTTGGCCTTCATATCCCTCCTCCTCCTCTTCCTCCTCTGAAGTGGGCTCTGTGTTTCCAAGACGAATATTTCTCATCTTTTCTTCCATCTTTTCTTCCTCGGTCATTTCTGGTATATCGTCTTTTGTTGGTTGCTCGTCTTCCTCTTCCTCTTCCTCACTATCATCCTCGTCATCATCCTCGTCGGATGACATGTCCTTGATCTCTTCTTGATAGTCTTCCAACTCTTTTTGCATCTTTTTGCTGAAGCCACTGGCAGCCACTTGAACATCCAAACTGAACTCACGGTTGACATCGTGTGTGAATCGGGGATATAATGCGCTTTCATAGCCAAATCGACGACGGAAGAATACACGAATACATTCGACATCACGATTAAAGTAGTATTCGGCATTGATATGAGAGGTAGACACCATTTGGGGGAAATCGATCAAGACGGGAGATCCATCACTCTTGATTAAAATATTGAATTCGTTAAAATCACCATGAATCAAGCCGTACTGTGCCAATTTAACAATCATGCTCATCAATTCAGAGTAAAGTTTGCCTGGATTGCCAATCTCCTCAATCTGACGCAATGGAAAAGCATCAATCAAACCCATCACAACACAATGTCTGCTCTGATCAATGGGCTCAGGCACCGGGAAGCCATTCTCGTAAAGGACTTTCATAAATGCGTATTCCTTCATGGCAGCCAATCGAGACATGTACATCCAGGAAGCAGATTTTCTCTTTTGAAGGTAATCACGCTTTGATTTAATGGTACGGAAAGACATACGGCCAAGTCTAAAACAAAAAAAGGGGGGGGTCATGAATACTCAAAATCGACATGTCAACCAGCTTGCACCTACCTTTGGAGCTTCAACACATGTTGATTGTCATCTTCATCAGCAACCAAGTAGATATCGGACTCTTTGCCCACACCAATTTGATTGCCAACAGAGTAGACGGTACCTCTCTTGGCAAAAGTCTTTAGCGCAAGATAGTCATAGCCACCATATGTCAAACGATAGCCGTCATCTGTTTCATCAATGTATGAGCTCAACATGTCGACATTACAACTAGCTAAACTTACAGCTCATATTTTGCACACGAGCAATCAGCTTTCTCTTGGCCAAATCGCCTACAAGTTTGTGTGCACCACCATGGCGCAATTGAGCAATTTGTGCGATGAGTGAGCTGGGTACAACTTCATGGTTTTTGGAGCCCATTTCGACCTAAATATGATTCCTATGTCAATACAATGTCTGTCACTTGTTTGTCGTTTGTTTTGTTCTTACAGCTGTCAAAACTCGAAAGTCCTCAGAGGACATGTAGCGAAGTGCTTTTGCATCTAATTTCATATTGAGTCAAGGATGGAGAAAGCCTATTTTTTCAATCTGGAATATTTTTCAATGTCGACGATTTGAGTTACTAAGCCATCGTCTACTCTCAAAGAGTCACATTAGTAATTGAATGAAATCCTGCGAATTGAATGAATGCATGAAATTCAAGTAGTTTATTGGAAATTGGAATATGATATGTATAGGATTTGGTACAATTAGGAGCTTAGTGTGCTGATTTCTTTGAATGATGGTGATGATGGTGTTTCATCAGCAATCCCTTTTCTGCTTCTTGCTGTTCACGAGCTCGGATATAGTCTTGCTGTGCTCGAGAGATTGCTTGGATTTCCAAGAGTTGAGCTTGAGATATGTCGGATGAATACATGGATGGCTTCCCCATTGCGTTACTGCTGCTACATGTAGAAGAGGTACGCTGGTATGGATGATGATGATGTAAATGTGTCTTTTGCTGCTTGGACTTCTTGCTGATGGCGTTGGTTTGTATCTTGTAAGGTAAATTGTTAGAGTATCTACTGCTGTTATTCGACGAATTGCTATGGTAATGTGTTGTTGCTGGTGTCGACAAAGGAGGATTACTCTGGTTTGCGGGATAATTTCCGTTCATCATGGGCGATGTGTATTGCTGAAGATCCATAGGAGCGGAAGGTAGAGGAGGAGATATATTCAAGCTTCTGTTCGAAGGGGCCATGTCAAACCCCAAGTTGCTATTCATCGGATTCTTTGAGTTTCTTCCTGCTTGGCGAATAAGCTCTTTGAGTAGTTGTGCATTGACTTGATCACTGTGTGTGTATTGTGTGTTGTTTGTAGAAGAATACTGCGATGTAGCATTCGATTTTGTCGAGCTTCGCTTGGTTGTGAGTTGCTGCTTTCGTTTCCTGGGCGGATCAGCAGGTGGAGGTGGGATCGTGTAGCTTTTGGTCTTGATATGTTGTTCCCGATAGTACTTTTGCTGTGCCTCGTAATTCATGCGTTGTTGGTGGTAATAGTCGTATTGTGGCTGATGGCTCATCAAGCTATCGATAATCAAGTTTTGAAAGAGATCGTTTTCCGCTTGAGATCGCTGGACGAGCTCAACTAGATCACTGCTGGGGTCTTTGATGAAGGTGTCGATGCAAGACAAGGATGTAGCTGCAGTAGGTTGTTCCTTTTTACTGGTATTGTAAGCCAGCTCTTCGATGCTTGACCACAATGGGTTGTTCAAGTCGACAAAGGAGGGGCTGTGTTCCAATGCATAGTTGCTGTTTGTAGCAATAGAAGCCGTGTCTGAAAGCAGGTCATCCAGGTGAGTGTTCACGGAAGAAGAGGACACGTTACAAGGAGACAACAGCGGTTTTGTATTCGGAAGAATGCCATTTGACATGTCGAAATTTTTGTCAATAAATTCTGAAAAATCGAAATCAAGATATGCATGTTGTGTTGTTGGCGAAAGAATGTCCTTCATCTTTAAAATCCAAGTGTATATTATTTAAAATAAGTACGAGAAAAGAAAAATGAAATATCTAAAATGAAGAAAGGATCTATGTATAACTTCTCGGTAAATTTTGTAGTTCATTAAAAAAAAAAAAAAAAAAAAAAAAAAAAAAGAGAGAGAGAGGCAAAGAAAGGTTCAAATCGAAATGATCCCTTTGGTCTGCCTCATCATGACAGCATGCGAGATGGTCTTCGGGAAATTCTTGTCTGTGAAGATATGGCCATCCAGAGCAGCGTAGGGTTCGGGTTAGGGCTGGATCAGATATGGATTCAGAGCAATAAGCTTATTGTGCCGATACCCTTTGATTGATCTGCTCAATATGTCCCATTACAAATCCCAGCGATAAGGCCATCAGGGTCAGCTACTCACGATGACTAATGGGCACATTGATTACATAAACAAGTGGCACTGGGTTCCAAAGATAACCAACAGAGCTTAGATGATCATGGCTCACTGTGCTACCAACTGCCCTAAAAAGAAGGTGGCTCCCTTTTCCTTTTCTTGATACAAGAAATCCCTTTTTTTTCTCGTCTTCTCACTCTTCCTTTTTTTTCTGCTCATTATATCAATGTACAATATAACCAAACAAACATCCCATGGCATTTTAGACAACCAAACTCAACGATCGCAATCACAGCAGTCTCAACAAAGACAGCAAAGACAAGCCATTTTTTCGTTTGAAGATGAAGTAAATGTGAATGCAGAACATATCTCTCAGCGCACGCTAATCTCTGCTATAGTTTGAGAGACATAAACGAGCCATACGACTGAATGACATGGAAGAGGCATTGCAAACATTCGTTTTGCTGTAAGTTGTTTGAATACACTCTAAATGTATCATTAACATGTTGATTGTGGGTGGTAGCCAAGCCAATGCTGCTGAAAATAAAATATTTGAAGCTTATATAATTGAATTCTCAGATCACATTGATCCTGCAAGGAACACAGATATTAGTTGTAATACACATCCCAAATTAACGTGCTTATGTCATGTACTAAGTACTTTTCATAGTGTTTTTTGCTTCCTTACCAGCCTTGATTCAGTCAACTATTATTGAGAAAATTGCAGGTACTTTGGTTGCATCAACATCTGACATCACTCATTCACCATTTGCAATAGCCTCGCTGGAAAAGAAAGATCCGATTCGAGCGTATCAAGCACTGTTTGATTACATACATAATTACTCGAGACATGCGTACAAATATTTGGTATTACATTTCCATTACATCAATATGCTCCAGCATCTAACATTTGAAACAGATTACAGCCATCAAATTACTCGTCTTGGGGGCACAAGCATTGAGCCAGGCAGAGAGTAAAAAGTACATTCGAATACTCGTGACAGAGCTGTTTCCCAGATTATGCAAACAGCGTATTGTGTTGACTGATTCAGACATACATCCTGCAGTGAAATCGACAGACGGGAAGCAATACATATCGATACCGTATAATCTTTTTGAACAATACTTATTGCTGGGTCAACAGTATTACATTGAACGTAGAGAATGGCTCCATCTAACCACATTCACCAACATGATGTTAGACTGCTGTGGATATAACAAATCATTATCAGCGTCAATACAGAGCAGTAGATTCCAACATCTGCATCGAAAAAGGCACTGTTTGCGTATAGACTCACTCTATCAGACTTCTCAAATACTACATATCTCTATTGCATTTATGCTTGAATTTAAAGCTGTAGCTGCTGATTTTATTCGGTTGTCAGATGAGTATTATCGTGCTGTCTGCATGCTGGATGATAGCTCTGAGGAGAAGTCTTGCTTGATCCCTATTTGCGCCATGAAACCAGCAAGCTCAAAACAGTTTGGTTATCGAGATACGAATACAGCAATACAGCCTGAATTTTATCAACCTCCATCACCTTCGAATGTCAATAGCAGCGATAAAGACGAGGAAAACGACGGCGAAATTATCAACGAGAATAACAAACGTACCCGATCTCTTTCCTTCTCCTCCTCTACTGATAAGCGTAGAAAATTGATGGCATACCCAGACCGTGGCGGCGAAGGTCTTGATTCTTATTGCATGGGTGGAGTTGATAACGCGTTACAGATTCTCAGTAAAGCTGCAGATTGCATGAGACATGTCGTAGAGCTGTGGGATTGGGCTTCAAAAGTGGCTTTACCAGAAAACAAGAGTCTGGATCAACTGTACGGCAGCTGGGAGCAAGGTAGTGTAGCTGGAAAAATCAAAGTGTACATACTTTTTAACCGAATACAGAGTTTCTTCGGGTGATCGACATGTATCAGCTGCCCTTTGACTTGACCAATGCAGTACTGCTTGTTCGTAGTGATCTCGCCTTGTCATCGGTACGTAATCACAAATCACATTGTTGATAATACATTCACACATATCATGTAGCCTTCAACATCCGGAAATCTGGCTAAAGCCTTGAAGTTATCTCAATCAATCTGTGATAGAATTGAAGTGCAACGTCAAAAATACAAGAATCAGAGCGAGACGCCATCAGAGTTCGAAATACCATTTATGTTTGCTTTTAGAGTGCTGTACAATATCAGTGTTATTTACTTGCTAGTTGGAAGCCTACCGGTACGTGCACAATGGGCTTTCATTGATACTCTTCTAATATCTCGAAACATAGCAATCAACGCTAGAAATAGCCATTATACTGTCCGTATTTCCTATACCCAGTGATTTAGATGACACTGATTTCTTGGCAGACGAGGCTGATTGTAGAACAATTACAGCGATTTTTCAAGAACATGACTTTGGTTTGATGCGGGTCACTCAACAAGGTCTAGTTACTCGGTGCATAAAGCATTTGATAGTGAGTTTAGATGCTAATAGCAAATCACAAACAAAAAACAGTATGGCTTCCATTGACTCTGCTCTGCGCTGGGACGAAAAAGCAGGCCAAATCATTGTCTTGATGCAGTTTAGCTGGAATTACTGGACCACAAGAACCAACTTTTGGCACAAGATTATCAATCGTATAAGAGAAAAGAAGATGTTTAGAAATCGGGTCTTCTTGGAATATGTCTACGGTAACAATTAAGGCCAGTTGTTCTCAACGCAGTAACTAATAATCCCCAACAATCTTCTAGACACAGAGATATTGCAAACCTTTCAATATTTACACAACTCCAAAAACGTAACGCTGGACATTATACCCCCTGAATTTGCTTTGCATAGTGGATATCGCTATTTTGGAAAACAACGCTCACAACAACAGAGCAGCCCGCACTTGAATCTCGTTTCCCATATTGAATTTGAAGAAAAAAATCCTCGTTTAATCAAGCTGCCATCTCTGAGTTCTATCACTGCTGCCGCTGCAGTTCCATTGCCACCACCCTCACTTTACTACCAACCAGGCTACTCCAATACAATTCTCCCAAGTATGACCATGTCACCAACATGGTACTCTGCATCAACTCAAAAGAATTCGCATGTAAATTGGATGTCTCCTTCCTTTTACTATAGTCGACCAGCAACGTCTGTTATGTTACCAAAAAAGAACCAAAACGGAGACCAACAGGAAGACAGGCTGTCAATTCCTATCTCTACCATGGCAGCATCTACTGTATCTACACCAACGAGCGACATTATTGTAAGATGCTTGGATTATCGTGTACGTAAATACTCGCCTAAAATGACACCTCCACGCATGAAACAAGTTTTGCAAAGATTTTTGAAGAATATTTTGGCAAAAGCAATTGAAGTTTGATGGCACGCATATCTTTATATTGATATCGCTATCCCTTTCTGCTTATTGTACAGTAATAAACACAAGACATTTTGTCCAGAATCGTTTATATTCCAAGGATAATGCTACTACGGACGATATCTCTCTCTTCTGGAGCACCCTGTTTGTGGCCTCTTATTTTATAAAAACCTATCTTATGAACATTATAACATATCCACTGGTAGACCTGTCACATAAGCTTAGAGTAGCTATGTGTGGTCGAACCATTGGTGATAGATAGTCCACTACCAACAGATATATTATGATTTACCATTTTGCCAATATTTGGCATCATATAAAAATTGGGCCCACAGTGATATCCTTCTCTTTTGCCTCTCGTCTTTAATAGAAGAAGGTATGTTTTAACATTTTTACGGCCCTTAGAGCCAACAAGATAGAATACACGTCTGAAGAAATAAGGCGCCCGTGATGTGCACGTAAAGATCCACACTATATGACATATGCTTATATCCACGGTACTAGCTACAGATACTGCATTATGTACTACAGACTTGTACAATATATGTTATGCTATTATAAACATGCACATAGTGACATGCTGTAGACATGCCACATATCTAGATAAGTGCTAAGATGTATACAGAACAATGATATACGCTCAGACACATACTATTAATATAGACTAAGAGACTCTTCTACCTATAGGATACATGCTACTAGTAGATCGATATTAGTAATCCTCATACTACGAAGGACAAGTCAGGGTACTTCAATTCGGATAAGAGTCTATTCATTCATCCAGATGAGCTGAAGTATGTTTAGCCTGCTGAGGTTTCCTTTAGCATAAATCTACTAATAAATGTTAATTGATCTGATTTTTTGACTTATATGTCAATCCTTAATAGCAGAACTTTTATCCATTTAGGTCATGACATTTTTTAAGATGCATGTATCATCCTTATTCTAAACAATAGTGATTTCGATGTCAGCGACCTTACACTGAGAAAGCTTCTCATTGTATGATCCTCTTTGAACTCGGAGCATGGCATAACAACGCACATAATAAGTTGCGAATCTACTATTGTTATAGAGGGATACTTTACTTGTTAATGAGTGTTGTTTTCAAGACTGGGTGATTGTAGCTTACTTTTTCTTGTTTCGTTTATGCATTTGAAAATGAGGCATGCATCTACTCCCAGCTAAATTGTGGACTCCCCAATGTCAATTATCTCGACAACAAGCAAGGCCTTTCTAATACCATGTCCTCAGCTAAAAGTTGCCTCATTTTAATCGTACTACAATAGTTTTTTTTTAGGTTATCTCATATTGTGTATTATGGGACCTCATATCTGGTCATGGATGTTGGAAATGATTTTCAAGTTTTGACTTTTGGACTTTTGGACGATCAAACATCGAGATTTTAAATATTGATGCTACAGCTTTGAAATTAGCATGTTATTATAACGAATTTTTGAGAAGAAGAAGAAACTGCCATTAGATTTTAGATAGGATGAGTTGTTGTTGAGAAATGAATGAGTTGTAAAAAAAATGCAAGATCTGACGAGATGCTACTAATAAAAGTCATTGAATTTATAAACGAATGTTGCTTGTATGTATACTAAAAGTTGTTTGAGACACTTTATTTGATTAGGACGTGTTAAAGTTGGGTTCGTAATAGACAATGTGAAGCAGTTATCAGGAAAAACGTGAAAAATAATCCAAGTTTGGATGGGTATTTCTCCATGATTTACTAAGTGAGTTGATGTTGCGTAGTGCTTGACTTTTGTTTCTCTTTTGATTCTCTATATGATGGTATGGTTATTGTTGGTATTTTCAAAAATATGTCGGGTAGTGCCCGCTTGAGGCATATCAAAATACATGACATTGAGTTATTTCATGAAGGGAACGTCTATTAGGTGTTTTTGACTTTTAGATTATGTTGGAGCTAATGTAGAGCTATCGAATGGCTATTCTTTTGTTCAAATCTGATTAGTATTGGCCGAGATATCACATAAAGTTATGTCCTTGCAAAATTGGCCATCTTTGACCAATTTTGCCTTACCCTTACAGGTTAAACAATGAGCTGACAATTTTTGGGTCACAAGTTTTTGCTGATTTCTCCACGTAGAGTCAAGCTAGAACATCAAGTAAGAGCTCAAACGATAGAATTTTTTTTGCTTTACAATAATAACAACTGTTACAAGTAGGTTTATTTTGACAGAGATGGAGATATTATTGAAAAAGCATCAAAATCTGACAAAAAATGTTCTGTCGTTTTGAAACGTCTAGTGTTGATCAAACCAGACAAGATTAGTACCATTGGATGCGCCTTTAAATTCTGCACAAGTTTGATATATACTTAACTGGATGTTTATTATTCACAATTGTCAAGTTTAGGTCATGACAGATTTCATGATGATGGATGGCCTCATTCGAAGCAATAAAGATTTCAACCTCAGTTTGATATCATTTATCCCCCTATTATATCCATAGCAGTACGCTACTCGTGACGTCAAGTTTGCAACTTTTTCTTTCTTTCCCATTCCCCCGTTTTTCTTTTTCCATAGTACCCCCGTTTTTGATACTACTTTTACTGCTGCTAAACCTATTATTTATCCTGTTATTGAAGGCAATAATAGCAAAAAGGTCATCAAACCTGCATTTGTTGTTAGTTGCTAGCATATGCAGGTGAGTGTATTTACTGTATCGATTATCCAAGTCTATTACTGTATTAATTAATTATTCTTTTTCTTTGTTGACTAGAATAGCTACCGTCGACTGCTTCAAAACTAAAGGGAAGAACGCAACAACAGCTGGTGAAAACTGCTTCGACTTACGGTATTATTGTCACTACCACCACCGCTTCTCTGAAGTATTATCAATTGCCCTTTCTGAATACGGTATGTACCATTGGTTAATTATTACTTTTCATTGAATCGTAACTAACTGAATTATTCTCTCTTATTTTTAGGAAATAACAACTGTGTATATTCTAAACTCCAGCAAGACCTCTAGTGCTATTTCTCGCTGCTTTGACATTGCTCTCTGCAGCATGTCATTTGCAATGCTGTCTTTGCCTGGTGGTTTAGTGTTTGTGTCTGCAGCAACAAGTCATTAGTATCGCTGTTACTCCCTGGTTTGATGCTACCTGCAAGTCATTTATAGCACTATTTGTGTCTGGTTTAGTGCTGTCTGCAAGTCATCTTCTCAAGTGGCGTTACTCTCTGGTTTGGTGCTGTCTTCTGCAAGTCATCTGTATTGCTACTACGTTTCTCGAGTTCCGTGGATCAGGTTAGTTTCAATGATGTCTGCTATTCAATAATATTATCTTACTAATTACATGAATATGATGATAGAATATAGTAAGCATCAAGCACAAGGTGGTGCTCCAGGTTATTAGATACAGAACAACCTGTTGTGAGTTGCTCATCAAGTAAGTAGTATAAATGGCATAGATTGCTGGATACATTGCTGACTATTATTGTATTATTTTGATGTAATGTGTAGTAGGCAGCAAGTATAAGGTTACGACGACTAATGGATGATTAATGGATACTGACACTGGGTGCAATCGGAACTGCTGATAGTTGTTCAAGTATGTATATAATATGGCATTGATTGAAGAAGAAGAATACAATACTAATTATATCATCATCATTTTGACTATTATGTACATAATAGGCAGGCAAATGCGAATGAACACGGACACTACTGGATGCTACAAGAGATCATCAGTCAAGTTATTTTTTTCTGTGAAGGACAACAACCATAGCAATAGTAGTATAGATACAGCCTGTGCATTTTTGTTGGCTTCTTTTTCTCCCCCTTATTTTTCTTGGCTTCTCGCCCTTTTTTTTTTAACTTTCATCTGCATGTAATGCTATTATTACCCTCACTATTTTTTTTTCTTTCTATGTTTCTTTGAAGCATACCTTTTTTTTTACGTTGAGTGGATGTGCCTATCACTGAAGCTCAACAATAACAAGATTCCGAGACTAGGATTAGATAGGCTGGTCCAAACTTAATTGTTGATTCTACTTACTTAGCGACAGTTGAGGGTCTTAATAAACATAATTCCTCATGTTAGGGGTGTAGTAAGGCACGCTCTAGCACCTGAGGGGTGGTCTAATTGAAATACTACCTAATTGCATTTTTGGGTAGTACTTCAAATTCCGCCTAACATCATTGCAGAGGAGAACTATGGCAAAATTTTTCTAGGTTTTTTTTTGTATATAGAGGTAATAAATAGATATAGCTTTTCTACGTTTCTGGGCTGTTTGATGCGTTGTTTTCATTGTTTGAAGTGATTTGACCACTACAGTATGCGAAAGATCCTGTAAAGTTCTGTAAACGGCATGTAAATTTGAAAGTTTGAAGTTTGACTGAAATCCTCTATGCTTATGTGTAAAGTGTAAAGCAAACTTTTTGACAGATAGTTGAAAGCTTTTAAATAATAATATGTACTTTTTGTAGTAAACCATAAAGCTCTCACTAGGTAATTGTTTAATTTTACTTATTATCGAAGCATTATTGTTGCTATTGTTCTTTCAGATAACTTAATACAACAGACTAACTCAATACAATCCAGCAAAATACTCCTTAGCCTGATATCGAAGAAGAAGTGCAGGAAAGCTTTCAATGCGAGAACAGCAGATCCCATCACTGTAGACAACAACAATAATAATAAATGGGCTATGATTACCCAACAAGTAGTAGTTTGTTACAGTTTTGATGTAACGAAAAAAATAACTTTTACTACTGCTTCTATAACCATCTACAATTAATGAAATAAAAGTAGCAATACACTATTTTATGTAATGTTCTGTACCATATGATGTATTACTTCCAAGCCGGATCTCAAAATACGCAAAACATTTAGTTCAAGCACAAATCACATCAGATCATAAAACGTCAACAGAACACTGGATTCAGTTCCTAATCTATCAATCGTAGTATGTTCATGGTAATAGATAGAATATATTGTTTTGTTACCCAGGTTTTTCCATGCAACAGCTCATTCTCGTATTAATTTTCTTGGTTTGAATAATAGTATGCAATCCCTCTTGTTTTTCAATATAGTAAACGATATTTTTTACTCGATCAACTTTATATAGAATTTATTCTCTGAAAAGTCAGCTAAATTCTCAATTGCTTTGATAAGCTTTTAGTCATATACCGTAAGCTTGCAAAACTCTCAGTATAATAAACTCGGATTAAAGAAAGCCTATTGGTAGCAATAACAACTAGTGGTAATCCGGTATCACCTATTGTATCTTAAACCTAAAGCAATAAGTTGCTTTATGACAGCGATCTAGTCATACAATTCACCATCATACTCCATATATATGTCTATTATGACGTTGTTACGCACTAATAGGTACGGATCATTAAATGTGTCGAGTCCTTAAGACTCTATGAGTTAGGTTAACTCAGTTGTATTCGGGTCATGATAACAATTGCGAACAAGATATTTAGGAACAACATCTCAATAATATATTATATTAAACACTGTATCAGCATTATTAACTGATGATGTAGCGATATTATAATTCAGTATGCATAGATGTGCTTGGTTATTCTTTTAGTAAGATCTTCAGTTTTTGTATCTAATTTAATAATTGAAAATCTTTATTTCATTTCACGTTAAATTATATATGTTTCTCTGTTTTCAGATCCTTGGATTCAACAATGATAAGAAATAAAACTTGGTAAACTCTAATCAGGCGAAGTCAACGAAGTGAACTAGACTAGATTCCCAGCATAAAAATACTCAGAAATAAAAATCGTTTCATTCAAGCCATGCTATCAAAGATAAGAAATTTATGATATTAGTAGTTGCATGACAATAGCAAGGGTAAACTACTCGTATGAGAAATGGCACACACTAAAGTAACATACTGTACCAAGGGAATTGCAATGTGCTGTAACATAAATAAAAAGACCTTGAAGGTTGTATGCTCAACCAGTGAAGCTATTATTGTCACCGAATGACCTACAAATTGTATTTTGAAATATCATATATTCGAAATAATGAAATCACAGACAGTTGCTAAACAACTGCGAGATAAGAGACTTAATCCAAATAATATAAATAGATAAGTAGAATGTACAACTATCGCACACTATTTCATTTTTAAATAAAGAAGGGTTTAAATAGTATTCTTACATGCTTTTTCAAACCCCCATTTTACTGCAGAGAAGCTGTTTCAACAAATCGAAACAGCTATAAAAGCAGCAGCAGTTTGTTAACTATTAAAATGCCTCTCTGAAAATGGAACTTGCAGTTATTGAGGATTAGGTATCGGTTTTATTATCATACCAATGGGATAAAAAGGTGTTCGCAATGGTAAAATACGGGTTGTTCTATTGATTAAAAGTCTAAAGCTAAATGAAGTAGTTGAATGAAACGGTCGTCATAGTGAGCTATGTGAGCAATTTGTTTGATTCCAGTTATTTCAATGTGGCGGACAGTAGCGACGTTGTACATTTATCAAAAAGCACATTTTCTTCTGTAAATAGAAGGGTTTTGACCATAGCTGAACTCTCTGATTTAAATATATGGGATTGATCTGTTTTATGCAATATTCTATGAGTACAATGTTACGTAGAGTTGACCTAGAACATTTAACTCTTCATATAGCGGCATATTTTATCATTGAACAATGTTTGTATTATTTACAAATTTCAATCCTCAACTTGTCTATTTTTTTGTGTGAAAGAGGACACACAAGTATAAAATGTACTGATATCTAACGATGTACTTTTATAAAAGGCTAAGTTACTAAGAAAATCTGTAGCTCATAATGGGAACAAAGTAAAAGTTGAGGCACATAACGTCTTTTTCTACAACGCATTGGTTCATGGATATTGAGGGATCAATGGAAATAGCATGTCCTTGAAGAAAACGCAACCAAGTCTTTGTACTAATTACATTCGAATAAAAACATATTAAATCATTCGAGTAACGTTTTTCAGTTGCCATCTTGAAGTTATATCGACACGTTAATGCTAATAATACGCACTAAATAATGCTTGCCTACATTATAACAATTAGGGGGGGGGGCTGACATGTCAAAATTGATTGCATTTTCTGATTCACATGTCGGGATGTGTAAAAGATTTGTTCAAATAACATCAATCCTTCGACTTCTTATCATAGTGATAGGTAGCATAAGGAGCGCAAAGCTTGTATGTAAAGAGATCGTTGAGCAGCACATCTATTGGTCTTATAAGATGAGTAGATCTGATATTCCAGAATAAAGGCACAACGTTGACGACATTTACAGACTGAGAAAACACGAGAAAATGTTAAAATAGTGATACTTTGAGAAATGTCGGTTACTGATGCCTTGAACCATCATACGAATATTCCATTGTCAAATTCCTGTTCTTGTTAAATCGATTCAAAGCTCGAGAGTGAATTGATTTATCAGCTGTTATTTATTCAAGCAAGTCTTTTCCAACAAATAAGGTATAAACGTCATCAATTCTCACTTCTAATCCCCATTACCCTGGTGGTAAAATGGGCCTCCTCCTCCCCACACTTTAATCCACGATAGTCCTCCACACCATTTTTTTCTTTTTTTTTTCTTCTTCAACTCCCTTCTCTCTTATATTTATTTGAATTATAATGTCTGACGCTGCTGATACACAAAAGTTGACCACCGGTAAGTAACCTGTAATTGCAAAATCCTTGGATATTTGTCTCATTAATGTTATTTTTCTAGCTGGTTTCGATGCTCGGTAACGTGTTGTTGACGATTATGAAAAATCACAAGAAAATATGACATGTTTAAACTAACCCTTTACAATTCAACACACAGTTTCCCCAACACCAACCAAACCAAGCAGTACGTATTGAACGACTTTATCATGATTAGGAGACTTTTATTCACGCTTTACATGTATCATTCAATAGCTGCTGGCAAAACTATGTTGATTACTTCAAGTGTATCAACGCTCGTGGTGAAGACTTTGCTCCTTGCAAGCAATTTTATAGAGCTTATCATTCTTTGTGTCCTAACGAATGGGTATGTTGGTTATGGAGTGAGGAGATGGATGTGGATAATTGGATAAAGGATTAATCTCTGTATGTTTGTATAGATTGAAAAGTGGGACGCTCAAAGAGAAGAAGGCCGCAACCCCTCCAACTTTGAAGTCTAAATGCAATATTGAGTTGATTTGCTTTTTCCTTACAAAAAAATATAATAAACAAGACATTGGATTTTCGATTCCATTACAGTAAATTGATTTTCAAGCCATGTGTTAACGTGGTAGTGCAATGACAACGAGCTTACAATGAGTGAATGTGAATATATACACTGGAAATTTAGCTAGTTTGAAACTGAGGAAAGCATGAATGCAAAGAGTGAAGAGACTATCGGTTAGTCGGTGCTGAAAGCAGAGAGCACAAGAGTCAAATCAGTCGAGTAATGGCATGACCCAACAACATTGCAAAGCAGGGATGCCATGGAACTCACATTTAATTCTCAATGGATCGCACAAGTAACCCCTTCTCACCAGTTATTTGTAAAAGTGCCCTATTCGCTAGACACTCTGTGCCTTTGTCATGTTTGATTGAAGGGATTAGTTGCAAGTGCTGACCACGCATACAAGCATTCTCATATTCTGTTTCTTAGAGCAAAGATATTTCCTTTGATAAATGTTGACCAACAATGTGCGAATCGTCGAAACATGTTCAATGCTCATGTCCATGATTGAAAGAAACGTCTGGTGCCAATAACAGCAAAGTTGATTGCAATTTATAGTCGTAAAAAAGAGAGAGAGAGAGAGAGAGTTTATTATTATTGATGTGATAGTACAAGTGAATTTATGATATTTACAAAAGGGGAATCATTGTTTAAACAGAAACAAAAATCAAGTTGCAGGCGTCATGATCAAACGACGTCTTTGCCACCACACTGTGCTTCCTCGTATGACAGTTGATTTTGGCATGAATTTAGTTGTATCTATGATGTGTGAGAGCTGATTTTCTACATCATCATTTTCATCGTCTTGATCATCTACCGCTGCCTGCAAATCATTTTTACTGGCACTTTTGTCTATCAATTCGTGCATATATCTACTTGTAATCATCTCTCTTCTCACTCCACCCAGACATAATCTCTGCAATCCAGATCTTGCAGTTGCTTGATGCTGTAGAATATTTGCCATCTCTATATTTACACGTTGTACAACAGAATTGAAGAAGGTTGAGCCTAGACATCGAGAATCACTGAGGCTAATGGTTTGTAGTGTAGGACAATGTGTGATCATGGCAGTAAGGGTATCTTCAGAAACTCGTTCTGTATTGTTGAATATACAAATTTGTCGTATTTTTTTACACCGTAAAGGTACGTATCGCATTGATTTGTCAGTGAGTTGATGAGCGTTGCCTATGCTGAGGTATTCAAGCGTTGAACCACATCGATCAACCAAAGTGGCTAAGCTAGAGTCGCTGATGGGTGTACTGCCCATGATTTCAATGCATTTTAACTGTGGATTAGTAATGGCTAATTTGCATAGCGTTGAACTTTGAATAGTCGAGCAATTGCTTAGAGTGATGGATTCTAGACTCCCTGATGTCAAAAATTTAGCCATTTCGTAAACGGAATCATCTGTCTTTGGTGAGTAGGATACCAGTCGGATGGATTTTAGTTTGGGGCAGTTGTGAGCGAAATGAGCTAGAGGTAAAATTGGAGTATGGATGGGTTGTTGAGACTGTTGCTGTGGCAACGGCTTTGGTGCTTGTGGTTGTAGCTGTTGTATGTGTTGCTGCTGTTGCTGTTGTTGTCTTGCCATCATGGGTAATGGTAAAGGTGGTCTTTGAGCTGGTGTAGATGGCTTTCTATTTCCTAGTAAATGCTGAGCTACAGGTGGCGCAACTAATCGGGTATGATGAAATGTGATGGCAATGGATTCGAGATTCGGACATAACATGGTGATTAGGAATATATGGTTCGAATTTATACTAAAGTCTCTATCCGAGTGAGTCAAGTCTAGTGATGTAATTAAATTTCCATAAGGTATTGTAGTTGATCTCTTTGAAAGAATATGAAATATTCGTTCAAATTCTCTTTCTTTGATAAATTTAAAGTTGGACCATAGTCGCTTGGCAACTTTCTGATGCCAAATCTTCGAGACGAGCGATGCTTTCAGTAAATCTTTTTTGCTATCAAGAAATGAGAAGATATGATCGAGACATGGAGTTATTTTGCTGCTGTTGGAATTAATTGTAGTGATTGTTGATGTTGCTGGAATGGTTTTCAATAGAGCATCTCTTGTCATAAATGCCAATGGTACTGTATTTTTGCTGGACTGAAGATCAGTATATACAATGGCGTATACGCGAGAATGTTGTTGTAAAAGAAGAATGGAAGAGAGAAAGAGAGTTGGAAATAATATTCCTGTGTTTTATCCTATTAACAGTCGTTGTTAAGCTTATAAAGACTCCCAAATTAAATAGTGTTGAGCGGGGGGTGCGTTGAAAAAGAGGCACACAGAAAAAGTTTCAGAAAAGGGAGTGTTGTGGTGCTGTTTATGGTAACCATGATATCATATCTTTTCCATGTTACACTTTTGTCAGCTAATGTCATTGAGGTCATTTTGTCGTTTGGTCGTGCAGCATCTCGAAATTTGTCATCCGTAGTCAGTGTATTTAATGATCTTGGTGTCATGGCAATAAAAGCGATAGTCAGGGCAATTGCTGTATTCATCAACCGATCCAGACTTTGTTTTATCCTAAGAGACGCAATATGTAATTCTGCATTATCATCATGATACATCCTCATACAAGCATCTTTATTCTTAGATTTGTAATTCTTGCTCAAAAAGAATGGCTAAGCAAACATGTATAATACATTAATGGCTGTGAATGGAATATTCTACACTGGCTTATAATGCAAAAAGCAATTTGCCCAGGGGGGGGGGGCTCTATTCTTCTTATTTTAGTATTTTGTTACTCGTTGTCTCTATCTGTCAATGGAGCTGTTGACATGGCTTCACCATCCATCCAGAAAAAGATTTAAAGAGCTTTTAGTTTGTTATGCAATAGTGGTGAGACGATCATTGATGTTTCCACAGATCTGGATTTTCAGGAATTTATGTGAATAAGCTACTAGGTTTGATTGTTCGAGTAGTTTCTATTCTGCTTCTAATGATGTGTCTGTTATAGCAAAAGAAAGGATGTTTCAGGCTGAACCATCAGACCTTACTCTTTCCAGCTGCCCTTGTTCGCAAATGCATCAAATGTCATGAGCGCTACTACCTTTAAGAGAGTTATTTTAGGATTCTCTTGGCCATAGCACGCAACAATTGATCAGAATTCTTTTAAAACGGGAATAAATTCATTGCGTGATAAAATAACATTTCATCTCTTGCGCAAATGCAGGGCAAAGTTTTGCTACAAATTAAGCTTTCTAATCTTGATTCGTTCTTTTCTCTCTCTCTCTCTCTCTCTCGCTGTTTCAAGTGCGAAATATAATGGATTCAGAGCACAAGGAAAATAACGTATCATTTTATTCCAACATTCCGTCCTCCTCACTTCGTCAACTCAGCATGATCAAGAACCTTCATATCATTTGGTGACACGCATAAATGATAGATTTTCCATTTTTCTATTTGTATTTGTATTCGTATATAGTTTTTTTTTTTTTCTTTTAGCATGGTAGAGGTCAAGCGCATCTCCATCATCCTTGTCCCTGATTTATCTTCGTCGCTCATCATCAAACAGTACAAAAAGAGCAGCATCAGGTTTTATTGCTACTCATCTATCGAAAGACGCATCGAACTATGGACTAACCTTTCGCAAGCCGGGAAATGGACAGGAATACCCTTTACACAGCAAAATACCAGCAACAGCACCGAGCATTATGAATACGCACTTCAGATAAACACCTTTCATTTAGCTCCTGGCACATACGAATACACCTTGAGGTTTTCCAGCGCGCCATCCTTTAGCAACCATGGCGATGAACAAGGCTGGTCTTGGTACGGAAAACCCGGCCAAAATGGGACGATCTGCATTGCACCATACACAAAAGATGCACCGATGGCACCATCATTTGCTTCTGTTCCTCAACTTAAATTCGTTGCCAAAGAACATGATGCTATTGCAGATCTCTGGCATTTTAGGACTCAGCCTGATGCACAGACAGAGTTTACGCTTGGAAAGCTTCATCATACCGTGCATCGATACGTCTGTTTGTTACAGAAAGGGTAATAATAGACTGCCGTATTAGAGAATTGAATGGTCAACTCATACTGCAACAAGAACAGGTCTACTTGGCTGACTCCAGTTACAGGCACTACCGCTCACTTTCAAGACCGAAATACAAACCAAAAGTGCCAGCTGCTTTTATACCAAGACGCGGAAAAGGGTGATATTCATTTATGGATGGCCGTATGTCAGCATGCAGATTGTTATCTGTCATTTGAAGCAGGCGGGTCAATCAAGCTGCATCATATACCGGGAAAAGATGCCCATTTATTGATTGTTTCTACATCTAAAAAGAAGCACTTTGCTCAGTTGATTCGGGTAGCACTTGATTACTATGAAACTTCAATCAAGCAGATAGCAGAAAATGAGGGCAATTTGCTAGACACAGACACTATCTTGCTTGATAAACTCGGATATTGTACTTGGAATGCGTTTGGACAAGACGTCGATATGACTTGTGTGAAATCAGCTCTGGAAAGCCTCAAAACGCACAATATACCAGTGGAGTACCTCATGTTGGATGATGGATGGCAATCAATCACAGAAAAACGACAATTATCAGACTTTGAAGCATGCACCCAAAAGTTCCCTGAAGGTTTAAGCAAGACAGTGGCTCAGTTAAAGTCAGAGTATCCGTTTATAAAGTACATTGGCGTATGGCATGTAAGTTGTATGGCTATTTCAGTGCGAATCATCACTCATCTTTATCATGAAAGGCCTTGTGGGGGTATTGGCAGGGAATAGATCAAGAACTTGCCGCTAAAAACCGATATAGATGGTCTCCTAATAGCCTGAATCATCAAGAGATAGGCATCATTGGCAATCCCAAGGCATTCTATGACGACTTTTACAGATTTTTAAAGAACTCTGGTGTTGATTACGTCAAAGTGGACAACCAAGGAAGTTTTCAGGAATTGAACAAGACAACAGCCCAACAGAGCGTCGATTTGTGGGATGCGTATAGACAGGCGATGATTGACAGTGCAGATAGGTTCCTATCCAGCAGAATTTTGCATTGCATGGCATTGACACCGCATGTATTATTTGATCCGATTCTTTCCAGCAAGCGGAAGTCTATTTTCAGGCAAAGTTGTAATCGTGAAAAGCACCTGCCTAGTTCTAATACATGATGCCATTCAATAGAAATAGCGACGATTTCTTTCCTGATGAGAAGGAAAGTCATTCATGGCACATTTACGCCAACGCGACCAATTCATTATGGACTACACATTATCCAGCAATTGGCGACTGGGACATGTTTCAATCAGACCATCCGTTCGCTGAGTATCACGCATCCAGGTACATGTGATCAACTGCACTGAAAACATCATTTATTTACACCGTTTTTCTCAAAACAGTCGAGCTATATCTGGGGGCCCCATTTACATCACAGACGTTCCCGGCAAACACGATGTGGATCTCATTTACAAACTTGTAGCTGAAACCAAGCACGCTGGCTATACCATTTTGCGGTCTTCTCAGGCACCAACGCCCACTTTTGAGACTGTGTTTAATAACGCCATGGATGCACATTCGTTGATAGCATTGCATAATGTGCATCAAGAACTGTATCACGAGAATGTTGGCCCCAAGAAGCTCGCAGCAAGACCTCAATACGGCGTTTGTGGGTTTTGGAATACAGGATCACATGAGAAACTAGCTGTTGTGTCTAGTGAATTGTTTTGCTCCAAAAAATTGGCCATAGTACCAACTGTCGCTTACGTGGTCAGTGGTCCCGATCGAGGCAAAATTGTGCCACTGGAACCGTCTTGTGATCATCAGAATGACGATGACAGTAGTAGCATCAACAGCAACAGTAGTACTAGTAGTAGTCATAGTCATAGTAGCACAACCAGTGACAATGATATAGGTAGCACAATACCGATCTGGAAGCAATCACGCCACACAAGCACTACGACAAACATGATGGCTAGAGTAAGCAGCTATGGTTCTACACTTGTATCTGTGAGTACTGTTCAATGTGTAGGCCTTTTATCCATGGCTTGTTTGGGTTTGATTGATAAATTCAATGGTACCGTGTGTATACTCCATACTGGCATAGTGCAACACGAACCTCCTTGTCAATGGTACGCTACATTTGAAGTTCACTTGTCACACAAGAGTGCATCTGCCGCATTTTGGATCAAGACACACGATAGCTTAAAGAGAAGGCACTCTAGGATGGTGTCAGTTGGCTTGATTCCAGGCCGTGTGCGTGTAGATGGCTGCACGCTTGATTCAAAAGATTGGGCTTGGTATTCCTACAATGGGCTATTGACTGTAAACATGTTGGCTGTTCCGTCTATCAGCGATCCTAAGTTTAAAAACGATAGCGATGACCAAGGCTTCCATGATGATGTATTTAGAGTACAAATTGACATCTGTAAAACCTAAAAGAAGACGTGATGAAATACATGCATCATTAGCAATAAAAACAAGGTGGTTTTATTATTATATTCGAATTGAACTTTCATAGCGGTAGAATTTGATAAGAAAATAGCACTGTATCCTTCTCTACTCCAAGAAAATAGCCATAAAAAAAAAGATCATTTAATTACATATATATATACAGATTCTTATAATTTAGAAGGAAGGTCTTTCAGGTGTCTGGAAATCCAATTCCCAAAAGCCGGGTGGCGTTTTAGCACGTTGATTGCGATAGTGTCTATGTCTGGAATTTTGTTGAATACGATCTTCTCCTGTCAATTCCAACTGTAGCCCATCAATGTTTGTAGCGATTGTTTCAGTGCCATAAAACTACCACGTCGAAAGAGTGAGCACAAACCATACACAAATACAGGAATGAACACTTACATTGACACATGCTGTACAGGTTCCTCCAATCATGTTGCCTCTATCTTTACGATGATTGCCATTGCAGGCCAGGAAAGGATCTGGTGTGGTTGGAGAAGATGCAGGTTTTGCTAATCGTCTTACTGTGGATGTGGATGTAGTTGGAGCAGATGTGTTGCTTTTTGGCTTCTTTCTGGTCGCAGAAGCCGGTAGTACTTGCTCCTCCGTTAGATTTTCTATCACTGCGGTTAAATCAACCTCGACTTGCTCTTGCTTTACTTGAACAGCGTGGCTTTTTCCCTTGTTGTCTTGCATCAGCGCTTGGGTCTTGCTGTTTGTCTTGTCTGACAGTGTGGTTGACAAGACCCTTTTCAAAGGTATGTTGCTGGTATCTTGGTTGGCTTGATCAATTGTGGTAGACGTTGTGCGTCTGGCCGATACGATTGGAGATGGCGCTGACTGCGTTGATGAGGGTGAAGATGCAGCGGATGCTATCGTTTGATCATAGAACATTGTATTCAATGACTTTTGCGTCATGTTGGTTTTTCTTTGGTATACAGTTTTTGCTTTCAAAGTGGGTTTTGCAGTGGAGCCCACCCTATTCGTATATGTGAGTGTACACTCCATGGCACAAATCAAAAACTTACTGTTGGTGCAATTTTCGACATTTGGCTTCCAGCTCCAACTTGTCCTTGGTCAATGCTGTTGGTAGGCGTATTAGTACAACAAAGAGTAGAACGGTGAATGCAGGCTTACAATCAATAGTTGCTGTCAATCTACATCTCATCTGGATGTGTTCTTCCATTGTAATCATCAAATCTAACTTTTCGTTTCTCTGGGTGTCCATCTCCTGTTGCATGTCTATCCGTACTCTGAATCAGTCACTTGTTCCTCAATAAGCTACGCAAATCCCTTCCTCACCTTGATTTTCTTGCCGCAGTGAATCGATTAGATCTTTGTCATTCTGGTTAGCATTCGACACATCCGACGTCGGCTGTGGGTCTTCAGTCTGCAATGCAGTATTGATTTCTTCTAACTCTGTGTTTCATCATCATCATAAGTACACATGCTTATGGTAAAGCAACACTAATTACCTTGAATTCTTTGGCTCTGAAAATCAACGTGGGATTCCAGTTCGTCTATCTTGATATTCAACTCCTCAACTACTGCATCTCCATTCTTGGCCAGTTGATAAAAAGCCGTTAAATCTTTATAATGATTGCATAGCTGTTTCAATCGCTCAATTTCAAGCTTCTGATTCTCCAATTGTTCTGTGTATTTTCGCTCGATTTGCTCCATTTCATGTTCCTTTGACTGTCGTAGGGATTCCAAGGAGGAAGCCGCTTTCTTTGCCATTTCAGCTATCTGTTTGTTTTTGCTTTCTCTCTGAACTCTCACAGTCAACCTCGATCTGTCCAATTGTAACTTCAAGTAGGCTAAAATCATAGAATACATGTTAAATTGGCACGGAAATGGATGAGCATGCTACGCCAATTGATCCTAACCCAGTTCCCAGTCTTTATGTTCAATGGAATTTTTATCTGCAGGCTCCTGTTTGGAAAGCTTGTTGAGCTCGCTCTGTATATGTCTTGGAGGAGGCGTACTCATGTGTGTGAGCTGAGAGGTACTGTATAAAAAGGAGTGAACGAAAGAAAGACTGTGCAAAATTCCTTATGGATTTGGGCATTTCATTTCATTCAATGTGTGACTTTATCGGCCAAGGGGAGCACCACTCGTTGCAGATCAAGAACACTGAATATTCTTTAATGTCAGAGCAGAAGAATAGGAACCACTTGAGGTTGATAGTAGTGGTATTTCTGATGAAACCAACAGGAGCGTCTCGGATGGCCTTTCTTGCTCGTACGTTGTAGATTAGATGTAGGGTTGCTCAAGAGGTATTACGTATTTGCACCATTTTCAAAGTGATGGCTTTGGGCTATCGAGTTTATTCAAATTAAAAAGCGTTGTTTTTGTTCTGGGCGACTATGTACAACTCACATCATAACTTGAACGCTATACACTTTTTTCTTAGCGGTTATTCGTAGTAATAAAAAGGGGTGGCCCATACAACCCCCCTCCCACAAAGGTAGACAGAGATAGTTTATGTTTAAAAAAAAAAAAGGTCTAAATGGTTTATTAAAATGGGTAAATCAAAAAAATGTATATGATACAGTAGAGTAAATTAAGAGAGATTAATGATAATGCAGTTATCTAGGAGTATGCGTATATAAGTGTAATTGAGTATATGTAAAATGCAAACGTTCATGTACAAGTCCAATAATTTATACACTTGATTTAGCTGCTCTTGATAGTGTGATTATCATCATCTTCGTAATCAAAATCGACTGCACCAGAATCCATAGGCTTCAAGAAGGTACGCTTGCCCCACTTGAAGACCTCACCATAGAGAATAATAAAGAGAACAAGACCCATATCCAGACCCCACTCCCAAGTAATAGCCATCATTCTGAAGCCTTGAACGGCAACAGCAGGAATGTAAATAAAGAGAACCAAGGTAACGATATCGAAAATAAAGGTACCCATAAAGGTCTTGGAGCGAAGAGTTTCACGGATACCAGATACGTTCCATTCAATGTTACGATAAGATCTGCAGTGAACCATAACGACCAAAGAAGAGAGGGTGAATGCCACCAAGAGAGAGGCGCGACCTCTAAAGAAGGAATCACAGGCACCAGCAACATAGTTGGAATCACAGTTAACACCACCTACACCATCACCAATAGTGTAAAGAGGGACAAGGAAGGCTACCAAACATACGATAGTAACACCGAGCGAATAAGCAATGGTGTCCATGATGATTTCACGGTTAAAGATGCTTTCGGTAGGAGGACGAGGAGGTTCCTTCATGACCGTCTTTGAGGCAGGTTGAGTACTCAAAGAACCAGCAGGAGGTGTGATGGCAATGTAGATGTAAATCATTTGAAGTGTAGACATGGGAGCAGCACTACGACCAGCAGGATCACGAATAGCCAAACAGACCAAAACGACAATAGCCAAACTGAACAGCAGAATCCAGTAGTACAAGAGGAAGCGTTGCATGTTTTGATAGATACGGCGACCTTCAGCAATAGCACGAATGATGGTAGCAAAGTTATCGTCCGTCAAGATGATATCAGAAGCTTGTTTAGCGACATCACTGCCGTTTTTACCCATAGAGATACCGACATCTGCAATACGAAGAGAAGGAGAATCGTTGACACCATCACCTGTCATGGCAGCAATGTTGTTACGGCGAGCAGAAGCTTGAATCATCTTGACCTTGGTTTCAGGAGAACAACGAGCGACCACAAGAGGCAAGTCAGTGAGCGCATCAATAGCTTCATCTGTCATGGCATCAAAGGCAGTGCCTGTCATAACAAGACGCTTGAGATCGCTGTCAGAAAGGTTCTTGCTAAGAATGTTGATTTCCTTTGCAATAGCAGTAGCAGTAATTTCATGATCACCAGTCAGCATATGAACAGAGATACCAGCACGATGAGCTTCACGCACAGCTTGTCTAGATTCCTTTCTAGGAGGATCGTAGATACCACAGATAGCCAAGAAGGTCAAATCACGCTCAATATCATCACGAGAGCCTTGTTGCAATTCTTCAGCTGTGACATCCGAGGGCAAATCCAATTTACGGTAAGACATGGCCATGACACGAAGACCCTTGGCAGCCAAAACATTGACATTTTCCAATACAGGTGCACGATCAGCCTCAGTAGACATGTTGCTACAGAGTTGGATCACACGTTCAGCGGCACCTTTAGTGAAGGCATAGATTAAACCAGTGTTCTTGTCCAAGCAGATGGTAGTCATACGTTTGATGGTAGAGTCGAATTGGTATTCAGCAAGCAATTCCCAGCCACTGTTCTCCAGATCAGGTTTGCCCATACCAAACTTGTGAGCAAATACTTGAAGAGCAACCTCAGTAGGAGCACCACTAGCAACCCAATCGTCTGATTCAGTATCTTCGTTATCGATTTCAGCAACCTTCTTATCATCTTCAATCACCACCTCCTTTTCATCGCGTTGGTAGATGCTGGACATATTACAGAGAGCAGCGCAACGCACCAAATGAGCCATGTCAGGAGAGAGGTTGGTCTTGTCAATGAGCTCAGCATCCACATCATCACTGATTTTATCAGTCAACTTGTCGTGTGTGCAATAGACATCACCTTTGGGAGCAAGACCATTGGGAGTAACATAAAAGAAACCTTGAGCAGGAGTCCAGAAACGAACAACAACCATCTTGGCCATAGTCAAGGTACCCGTTTTATCAGAGAAAATGTTGGTGACAGAACCCAATGTTTCCAGACATTTGAGTTTACGAACAATGGCCTTTTGGCGAGTCATTTCTTTACCACCCAAGACCAATGTTACTGTCATGACAGTAGTGAGACCAGCAGGGAGAACAGATAAAGCAGCTGTCATGGCGTACATGCCCGTATCGTAATCAGCCTTGAACTTGACAGAAGCCAACACAATGATTACACAAATAACTGAAGCAACTAGCAAGATAAAGTACATTTTATCCAAACTCTTTTGGAGACGAGTGCGATCAGAGTCACTGGCATCGTTCAGCTTGGAAGCGACTTTACCAATCTCAGTGTTCATACCAGTCGAAGTAACAATCGCTTTGCCTCTACCCTTGGAAATGATGGTAGAAGAGTAGAGCATATTGATGCGGTCACCCAATGGTTCATCTGATGGACTAGATTAGATCATGATATCAGAACTGCATAAACGAGCTGTAACTTACCAGGCTTTTCGAGGACGACCAATTGTTTAGCAACAGGCACAGATTCACCAGTCAGCAATGCTTCGTCGGCTTCGAGATTTGACACATAGACTAATCTTGCATCAGCACCGACTGAGTCACCTTCCTTTACGAGCAAAATATCACCAGGTACGACCTCGCGACTAGGAATTGATTGCTCAGTACCATCACGAATGACATCAGCCATTGGAGACGAGAGATTACGGAGAGCAGCTAATGTTTGTTCAGCAGCATATTCTTGAGAGAAGCCGAGATATAAATTGAGCAATGCGATAAACATCAGCAATGATCCAGTAATGTAATCTGCTAAACAATACGAAGCAATAGCCAGTGCAATAAAGATCCAATTCATGACATCTAATAATTGTCCAATCAAGACCTTGAGCCATGCAGGTCCTCCATCAGCTGACAATTCATTAAAGCCATATGTAATGTGTCTTGAAGTAATTTCGTTTGTTGATAGACCACCTTCCAGGGAAGTTTTAAAATGATCTACCACTTGGTCAATGGACTTTGCATGCCAATCATTATTGATGACAACAGTTTCCTTTTCTGTCATGGTTGTTTATGTTGAATAGTAGTTGATTCAGAGAATCTTGACTTGATGTAAAAAAAAAAAAAAAAAAAATTAAGATGTAGAACTGCAAGAAGAAGAAGGAACAAAACCGATTTTTCAATCCGTCTTTTTATACTCGAAATGCCATGGTGTTTGAAATCCAAATAGAGAAGAGCTTGATGGCCTCCATAGGCCAATGATGTAGCGTAAAATGGCTTTTCTGACTAATTGCTATTCTGTAATTTTTTGTACGTAAAAAGAATTTGTCTGCAATTGAAAAAATTTCTTCATAGTGTTCTACTTTTGAGCTGTTGGTTTAAGATTTGTGTAAATGCAGAGCGGCATAGAAGGTCGAGAAACAGCATGAAGGCATTCCTTGCTCTTCCATGACTAATCTACAGTCCTTTGAATAATGCCTATGAGTCAATGCTGCTTATTTCTTATCTTGATCTGCTCAGCTGTCATGTTGGATGTTGCCATGGAAACAGAATTTTTTCATCCAATGCCAATCTAGAACATGGCTATTTCTCAATACATTCTCTTGCAAATAGTTGAAATAGTGTCACACACACAGGTCAATGTAAAATGACTCATCGTTTCTGCATTCATTTTACAAACTCTAACAATGTAAACTCCGGGGAACTTTTGTCTGAATGAATGTGTTTGATTAATTATGATGGATCTGTAGGCTATTGTACAAAAAAGTACAAAATGTGCCTTGTGGTTTGTGCTAAATAGATGCTGCGCCAATGATTACGATATCCTACATCACAGATTCATCGAAGACATCTAAAAACCGTCATGGTCTTGAAACGGCTAAATGGGGGGGTGGCTACTAAATATATAAAGAACTTTGATAAATGCTTAGAAATGTACCCAATGAGTCCCGATGTTTAGCTCCCACGAGATCATTATTACAATCTGTTTTGGTTTGTAGCCTGATCTATGTAAAAATTAGTGTTTTGAAACAGAATTTTCTACTTGATTTAACAGTGAAATAAAAATTTACGTAAAAAATTTACAATATTACAATGGATCAGCAAGCGTACAACAGTTGATCTGTTACACACTTGTGAAAAAATTCTTTAGAGTTGATATTTCTTCCAGACAAACGGAGAGAATTGCCGAAATATTGTGTGTTTTGAGTGATTTTTCCTGAGCAATCATTTCGACTATTTCATGATCTATTCAGAATATGTGAATATACCTATGGAACAATCAATTGAATCAGGCACATTTATCCAGACTATTCTATTTGCCGTTCTCTGGTATATGTAGCACCGGTAGTAGTATTGTGACTATAGAGGCATTTGGTGTTTAGTTGTGACATTTTTCATGACCAGCAGCTGTATTCTTTAATACAATAAACATCTATTCACATGGGCTCTCCTTCACGCTATAATCGTTCTTCAAGAAGATCCATATCGCCATCTGAAAGACACGAAAGAAATAGACGCTATTCTCGTTCTCGCTCGCCACCTAGAAGACGCAACCATCGTTCTCGTTCTCGTTCTTATTCTCGCTCTCGTTCACCACCAAGACGTAGACAATCTCGCTCTCCACCACCATCTCGCCGACGTGAAGATAACAATAGAGAAGACCGTAGACAACGTAACGCCGAGAGAGGAGGCAAGAAATTTGAATGGGGAAGACCAGAGGATAATGTGAGAGTAGAAGAAGAGCCCGTTGAAAAAGTCGAGCCAAATTTCGGGTTGTCTGGCAAATTAGCAGCAGAGACGAACACTGTGAAAGGCGTTGAATTGAAGTACAATGAGCCTCCTGAGGCGGCAAAACCTACAACTAAATGGAGATTGTATGTATTCAAAGGCGATGAACAAGTTGGTAAGACTCACTTGATATACTATGGCATATCTCTGGTAGTGACAGTCGAAATCAATTAGATTTATTACACATTCATAGACAAAGCTCTTATTTAATCGGCCGCGATCGTGTGGTAAAATAGATCCAGCGGTTGCTGATACTTTGATAATACTAACATCTAGTATAACTAGGTTGTTGACATTCCAGTTGATCATCCTTCATGCTCAAAGCAACACGCTGTGTTACAATACAGAATAGTCACCGAGGAAGGTGCAAATGGTAAACCTACCAAGGTGGTAAAGTAAGTGAGACGAGATAAAGTATGTCAGTGCGCTCTATTCTGACATGACATAATTAGACCCTTTATCATTGATTTGGAAGCTACAAATGGCACATTTTTAAACAACGAGCAAATTCCAGCAACTCGCTTCGTTGAATTAAAGGCAAAAGATGTGTTGAAATTTGGCAATAGCACCAGAGAATACGTTCTTTTGCATGCTGAATAAACTCATGGCTTTTTATTGATATGCGCTTTACGATAGGCCTCTTCTTGTCTAAGTTCTTCTTCGTCTTGTTCGTCTTTAAAGTTATTGAAATTGGGAAAATTGTCTCTGCCTTGTATGTTAAGATCGTGATAGTCATCATCGGATTCTGCAGACTCATCATTGCCATTTCTTTGATAAGGAACTGTATTCAAATACATGAATCCCTGCCATTCTTGTGCATCTTTGTGCTTGGCCTGACTCAATGCGACTGTAAATGGTGCTACAAAGGATTTGTCGGTCAATGCTAATGTAGCGTTATCGTCGTCGTAGGCTTCTAAACGTATCTGATTCTTCCAATCAAAACGACCTAGTTCCTTTTTGCCATCAGGACCTGTCTTTTCAAACCACCAGACTGGAGTTGTCATTCGTTTGACATCGACATCATAGGTCAGTTGTTTACAGGATTTCAGGGATATATCATCCTTTGATGCGGTTGTGTTGGTTGTAGTAGTTGAATTAGTGGCAGTAGTACCGACATCTGCATCATCATAGACTAAATTCACACTGCACAAACCAGTAGTGGACTCCTCAGCTAGTTGGCATGTCGATTGCTTGTTCATGTAAGCGGTTTCCAACGTCTTCTGGCTCTGATCGTCAAGAATGATGAGGCCATTACCGTTAGCGTCTGATTTATGCTCAGGAGCAGCATCGACAGTGCAGGCCCAAATGGGCTCATTTGTTCTAAATATGCCTCTTCTCTCTGTACCTGGTTCAGCAACAAACACACTGTTCTCTTCATTCTGTGGATTGCACGATGAGCAAATTGATAGATCATTAGGTCCACTACGATGCAAATGATACACATGATGATGGTGCTGGTGCTGATGATCGCCTTCAATCTTTGTTAGAATAGTGGGTGTGTAGTCGGGAACATGAGCATATTCACTCTCCTCTTTCTTGTGATGGTGAATAATGCTTAAATTACTAAAGAGATTATGAAGTAGCATAATGTGTTGTAATGGAGATGTATAGTAAAACATTTAAACAAGGTTTTTTTTTTTTTATATAGTCTGCTCTATGTTTCAAATTGCGGTTTTTAAAGCATAAACCCATTGTTCTTTGCCATTTCCTATGATACTGGAAGCGGAATAAAGAGCTATTAAGCTTATATAGGTGTAGGTTTGATAGATACGTGCACTTTTAATAGGTATAACAGCCAATTTATAGCACTACCTATGCATATATCATTGATAACTGGTTGCAATTCAATGGAATTTGCCGTATACTAACGGACAAATAATAATCCGGAAGCTCCGAGAAAGCTCCTGTCAAATCTATTTGTAAAAGACATGTCATTTCATCCCCAATCGCTTTATTTATCTGAGCGCCCTCTACTGGCTGTTATAAATATGGTATTCTAAACTGGATCAAGTGCTATTACATATCTTTTTCATCTGTAACAACACTTTCCTCTATAAGACTGGTCTCGACGCTAGTCAGTTTTTCTGCAACAGTTACAGGATATCCACAGACAGACAGCAAGGCAATGCGCTCAGTTTCGTTATTTTGGTCGCTCAGCAGAATGCCAACGTTTTTGATTTTTCTAGTTTTCTCTAAAGCATTGGAACGCTCTATTGTCAAGAGCAATAAATTGCGCAAATTCTCGGCATATTCAGGAATGCGTTTTACAATGAGACGACTGACGTGAGGGATCAAAAATAGTAGCACCAAAGCGGACACAGTTGCGATCCACCAAGTAGGTGTCTTGATGGCATCTGTCACCTGAGAATGGCTCAAGGTGAAATCTGAATAATCGCCGTTTTCCCATCGCACACGCATAGATGCCATACCAACCAATATGTCGACCGTTTCCTGATTCAATTCAGAGGGATCTAGTTCTTTTAATAGAGAGCCGATTCTATCATTGGAGAGGTCCGTTGAAGCATTGATGTCTGGCGGGCTACCGTAAAGCAAGTTGTTTCTGGAATATGCTACCATGTGCTCCTTGTTATCTAGCAAGTTTCCCTCGACGTTGAAAGCTTGGAATACAGTGAAATCAACCATCACAACCTCTCCTTGGTTGTTCCTTGGTATGCTATTTCGGTAAGTATAAACCGTGTTTACAGCATAATTTTCTTGAAAGCTACGTCCTACGGCCTGGATAATGGACATAGTTCTAGAGTTTTTGAGCATTACATTCTTCAATTCGCATAAAACGGCATTGTAAGGCAAGTCTTTAAAGTTATTGGTGAAGTTGGCTCTGTTGCCAATAGAGCAATCCGTTGGAAAGGTTGCATTCTCTCTACGGTTGTAAAAGGTGATATGCGCCGTCTTTTTGATGCCCATTGTCATGTGAGAACTGTTGTGGTTGAAGATGCTTACACCAAAAGAGGATGAGGCTGATACAGTACCTGAAGGCTTTGGCGATCGATATACGGTGTCATTGGCGTCAAGTAAGCTAGGTAACTGGAAATTGTCTGGTTTTTCAAATCGATGTAGAATGGGTATAGTACTGTCGTACGTAGGATAGCAGTTATCAGTGTAGAATGAAGCAGCTTCCACACGGTTGCCATGGATATATGACATATTGGTTATCAGATTGGTTTCTGCCAAAGTACATCTTTCCATACTAGATGAATACCCTTGTCTGCTGAATGGAAAGATTGTAAAGTTTTCCTCCTCTAATGAGCCATAAAATCCAAAAGAGAATGCTACTTGCCGATTGTCCCACTCAAAGCGCTTGGTAATATTGGGTGTGAACCAATGGCCATCACTGTTTTGTGTGTTGTTCTGTCGAAGATTGATGTCAATGTATGCGTTTGTCATATCTTCAAGTGAAGCTTCGTTAGGAGCCGCCAAGTAAGGGATAAAGTTATCAAAAACTGGCATACTCGTTGGCCAGTTATACACAGAGGTTGCTATCGATTGATTCAGGGGTGTCGTTGTAGGATCATGGTAAATTGGAGCCAATGAGTTGAGTTTTGTGAAAATGGTAGGGATCAACTTTACTGCAATAGTGAGACAAGCAAAGAAGACGATCGATGCTTTTTCGAGTGCTGTTTGGTTGTAGCGATTGTAGTTTCTTATTAGATCCAGAGGACTCTGCAAGTACATCAATTTGTAGTCTAGGTCTCGTTTTTTGTAAGCAATGCTAGTGACAATTTGACTCACTGCCTCTGTGCCCAGAATTGCCAGCACCTGGTAAACCAAAATTGCCAATGTAGCGGGTATCATGATTTTGTTGTGATTACTACTACTACTGCTCTTGAAGAAGCAGTAAAAAAAAACACCTGATTTGAGAATCGAACATTTTAGCTTTATAACTGTACTGTTGCTCAGAGAGGGTAGCTGTACAACTTTAGGTGCCACAACTTCTCATTTATCATCACTTTTTTGTATTTGACTCTACTTCTTTGTCTGGCAACAAATCTTGATCTGCATGAATCTTTCAGCTGCTGTGTTGGCAACTTTTTATGTAATAGTAGTTTGAATGCATATGTTTAGAAACAAGTCTGCTGTCCAGCTCAAATTGTAGTGTAACCGATGCCGTGCTTGTAGTACAGTTTTCTTCTCGGTTACAAGTAGATTTTGAGCTGGTATTTTCTTCTTGATTGATCCAACAAATGGCTGCGCATATTACCAAAATCTGTACATTGTACTCACATCCCAGTCATCAAATCTGCATTCATCTGCTTGAATTTCGTGTTCATATGGAAGGTGCCATCGGTCTATTTGGTGTCAATCAATTACTTTTTCCAATCAACGTATCCTCAACTCACTCGAAAAATCGGTTATACCAATGCTGATTTATTGCCAATACTGTGCTCTTCCGTTCAGGAAGAGGCTCTCTTACTACTTACTACTACATGTACTGCTGCTACACCACACACCATCATAAATACGTAAACGACCACATTCGACTCAAGCCAATAATAAAGCCAAAAAATAGGTATCATAAATTTTCCATAGTAGCTGTTCATATGATTTATTACTTTTTACATGAATATGTCATTTCTTGTATTCCAACCATTGGCTGTAGCCACTAATTCGGCCTCATGCTCATAAGTTTGAAGTGTTTGATCCAAGAGTTTAACTGCAGCTACAAGAGCCATAGCGTCACCTAAATGTAACGCATGAGCTATTTGAATACATTTCATGATTTGAATTAACCTACCTTGTTGTTGAATAAAGTTAATACGATAGATACGCTTCTTGTGATTGGTTTGTAATTGGTATATTTCCAATTTAAATCTTAATAAAATGGGTTTTACAGCTATTTATTTTGTTGTCAGTACTGTGTTTGTGCTTCACTTTGATGATCTGACTTACGATGTGGCAGTTTCATCTCTCCCTTACGTCTTATTCTACCGTCTGGTTCTTGTCTTTCTGTGATAAAGCCTTCCATATACTATATAGCACGAAAACAAAAAGGAGGCGCGTTAAGATACCGTGAATTCACCAAGAAGTTTTTTTTTTTTTTTTTTTTTTTGTCAATTACCTCTTCCAGCACCTGAGATATTTTTCCTATCGCCTCTCGCTCATCTCTAGCCTCACATTCCAATGAACACACTTTAGGCTGTTTGAAATGGAACAAACCAGGCAACCAAGAAGAAAGTTTAGGTGACTCCATTACTGTCGTTTGTTGTTGTGGTAATAGCGGCGGTTGCTGTTGTTGAGTGGCTCTTGATGAAGTGGATACAAACGAAGCTCTATTGCGCTGTTGTCTATGATTAGGGGTTGAAGGAGGCTGCGGCGCTTCATACATGACACTGTCTCTCCATACAGACGAGCTTGACTCAATTGCCTTTCTATCAAATATCATGGGTTTGGACGACACTTTAAACATACTGCTTTGTTGTGACGGAGGATTAGGGTCAATTCGGTGATTACGTTGCCACATGTTCATGAATCGATTGAGTTTGGAGTCTGGTTGATGAGAAGGGTTTTTGCGTGAATATTGAAATTGATGGTGGTTGAGAGCGCTGCTTGCTGGAGCTCTAGGTGATAGCATGTGGTTGATGTTCATATGTTGTTGTGGCGGTTGGTGCTGTGGTGGTGGTTGGGGCATAACATAGTGCTGATACAGTTGCTGATCAAACATGGTGGGTAGAAACTTATTGGTATTCGGTCGACTCAAGATCGGTGAATGCCTAAAGTAACGTTTAAAGAGATGGGTCTAGATTTGTATGCAGATGTAATTCCTTACCATCGTTGTGGCTGTGATTGGTGTTGCCATTGTTGATTATCATTGTAGATCTGATCTGCACGAATGACAATAGGTTTAGGAGGCACAGGAGGTGGCAGCGTATCTTCGACTGCTTCTACAGGTGATACGGCAGGCTTTGATGGTGCACTGCTGGGTGGTCTAGACAGCGGTTGCTGCAAAGCCTTTGGCCCTGCGTTGTGATGTTGGATACCAGGCGTCATGGGAGGTGCGTTGGATGTCTTTTCACGTTCGGCTAATTTTGACATCATCTCGTTCAGACCTGGGAATGGTTCTTTTCCTTCCGATACAGCGCAAATAGTAGCTGGACGTCTACGCTTAGCGGGAGATGCCACTATTGCATTTATTAGCATTTCAACCTAAAAAAAAAAAAAAATTATTTGATCTGTACCTGATCGAATGTCGTCGTCTCTTTCCGTCTGCCAATAGGAGTTTGCATGTCTTTGTAGTAACACGTAAGTTACTTTTTGCATGTTGTATCTAACGTCCAGCCATAAGTACTTTTTATATAGGTCGTTCATTCTATTTACAAACCTACTCAGAATTTAATAATGCACCAACGACTTTTTCAGTGGACAGATCGGTCCATAGGACTTTTAATGTCTCGAGAATTCGATCGTCAATCTCTGCTGCATTTGCAACTGGCCTGCCAATTTCTGTGGCCGTGGGTGGATCAGGCAATGTAGTGAGATTAGGTGGGGGATCTTTAGTGAACCAAGGATGGGATTGCACTTGTTTCATCTATCCAGTAAGAATTAGTATTTTTGTATTGCATGAATGAGGTGTAACAACGTACAGTCAATCTTTTAGCTGGGTTAATCACTAGTATTTTGGTAATTAAGTCTCTGGCTTCATCTGATAAATGCTCTGGTATTTTATATTTTCCAACCTTGACCTTGTTTAGTAGTTGTCGAATGTTGTCATCGTCAAATGGTAGGTGTCCACTCAGCAAGGCATATAGAATAATACCGCAGGACCAGATGTCAGATGCTGAACCATCGTATGGAATGCCCTACATGTGATTGATGTTAGTTGACGACTTGCAGTGCGCTGGATGATGTTTACATTGACAATCTCAGGGCTAGCATAATGAGGAGAGCTGTATCATACTGTGAGTCACTACTACTTCATGTCGCATGCATTCTACGTACCCACAACTTGTCTCCAACATCTGTCCTGTAGGCTGTAATGAAGCCATGCCAAAATCTGCAATCTTGATGTTCTTTTCTCGATCCAGCAGCAAATTTTCTGGCTTCAAATCTCGATGACTGTATTGAACATGGTCACTATGTCATGTCTGTGCGCATAGAAAGAGTAGCAACTCACCAGATCAAGTGTCGATGGCAATAATCTAATCCTATGATGATTTGTTGAAAGTATTTTCTAGCTTCTGCTTCTGATAGCCTTCCTTGAGATACCAAGTATTCAAATAATTCTCCGCCCTGAACATATTCTAATACCAAATACCTAATAAACCAGAATAGCAAGATGTAAATAAAACATTTCTTTGTCCAAATGTCCATATTTACAAGTTGGGCGAGTCTGATAAGTCAATGACATCGATAAGACTCATGATGTTGGGATGGCTGATGAGTTTCATCACTGCAATTTCTCGCTTCACTGCCTTCTCGACTGACGCATTGGCAGCTAAATGTGATTTGGAGATGATTTTGATGGCTACTTTTTCTCCTGTCACTTTGTGAATGCCAATCTTGACTCGCCCTGGTATGCTGCGTTAGTCAATGGATTCAGTAGTAGCATGGATGTGTCTGTGTACCTGATGAACCTCTCCCCAATGTCTTGCCCAGCCAGTAATCGCCGACATCCTTTCTGCGTCGATTTCCAGGGGACATCATAGGAGAGTTATGTTTGCTATGTGGATATTTTGCTATTATCCTTCTCTGTGGAGCAGGCGATGCAATCGTGTCTATCATTGTCATTTTTCAAAAAATAGGAAAAAAATAAAAAAAATAAAGAGAGAAGAAAAGGGAAATGCGAAAAAAAAAAGTAAAATATGTATCGATTTCTTTATATATGTGGTTTTTTCTTGATGGTTGTAATGAGCATACACACTCGGATTTAATGGTTTTTAAACTTTTTTTCAAGCACAATAGGAATGTTGTAAATGTAAATGCCTTTTTAGGCAAATCCATCTTCTTGGTTCAAATGATGGCGATGATGCTATACCTGTAGCTTTGGTCTTCATTGTGTTTAGTAGCAAACAAATTTACGACATATTTTACCACGAAATGTTGAAATTACATCTATCTGTGATTTGGCCGTATTAAGCCCAGATGTTCATAGTGAAAATGTTCCCGATTGCTTTTGTGAAGGATTGTAATCCATCATGTGAACAAGGCTCAAGTTACTAAACTATGCGTTATTTTTAACAGAGCCTTGGTATGAAATCGAAAATAATGCAAAATAAGCGTAGCAACTTTGAAACTAAAATGCGATGTGGATTGACTACTATGCACACTCTCTTTTTCTCATGGAATCATCCTAATGAATTTTTCAACGTCCCTGCGCGTATTCTTCTTTCGCAAACACAATCATCAAATATGGGTCAATCGCATACTAAGCCGATCGAAAGAAGGGACTCCTCAGCATCAGTGTCATCCAAACATGCGTTCAAACCAAGGAAATATTTAACCAGAGTCGAGTTGGTTTCGTTACAATACGTTTTCAACAATTTGAAGTCGACCTTCAAAGATAAATTCGAGTGTATTGAACCAAAGCAGTTTTTGGTGGGTAGCGAGCCTGCTGATAACAGCGCGATTTACTAAGACACAACTCTAGGAACACTTGCGATTACCTTCACAAGTCGAACCTGCTGGCGTTTTACTGTTCAAGGCATTTTCATATTTAGGCTCCTATCCTTCATGCACAACAGCCGGCCCTGTTCCTCTATCTTTCGAAGCATTTATCACGGCATTTGTAGTGATTATAGGATACCTCGACACAGAGACTGACAATGTGTCCGAGAATCTCTTTTTCCAGTCATTGTCCGTATTACCCGCACCAGAAGATGGGGCCAAAACACAGGCAGTGGATGACGATGAACCAGTCATGGTAGTAAAGCCAGACGATGAACCAGTGATGGTAGCAAAGCCTGACGAAGATCACGAAGAAACACAACTATCGAGAGGACTTTCATTAGCAGAATTAGGTGTTGATTTCAGTGATTTGGAGTTGGATAAGGGAGAAGATACAGCAGCAGACGATGGAGGAGGACCCAAAATTCTGTGTCGAGATTTGATTGAATTGTTTGTCATGTTGCTATGGCTTGGAGAAGCAGACAAGGACTGTCAGCATGATTTTGAAGGTATTCGCAACATGGCAACCAAGATTGTGAATAATATCAAGCCTCTGGATACTGAGAATGACGATTTACCGTGTATTTCACACTCCTCGTTTTGTCAGTGGAAGAAGACCTTTTCACCACATTTATTCAAGCCATTACAATCGCTTGTTATCAAGGCATTCACCTATCATGAAAAGGATAACCAATCTCGCCTACTGCCCCAAGATCAAGTGCCCACACCAAGTGAAACAGAGATACTTTCTCCACTTTATACCACCTTGCTATCATGGTCTTTGCCCGAAGAAATCCTCATCACCAAACAATGGAGTCGACTGTATTCAGCGGATCAAAATGGGTTCAGTATGAACCGATTCGAGAGCCATGTTTTCAAGTACCCAGGTCCAACATTGTTTGTTATGAGAGTCGATGCCATATCTACACCTCACGTCATTGGAGGCAAAAAGAACGTTACAGAACAACATCAATCGATGATTATGGGAGCTTACATTACACAACCCTGGAAACATTCGAAACACTTTTGGGGGACAAATCAGTGCTTTTTGTTTGAGCTAGATCCCTCATTTGACATCTTTCGACCCATCATTAACCGAGGAGGCGTCGATAACAATGATCATTATATTTACTATCATCATGATTTTGGGATTGGATTTGGTGCCACCACCGGCAGCAATCAAAAGCAT
Source organism: Mucor circinelloides (assembly GCA_037974945.1). Classification (NCBI taxonomy): domain Eukaryota; kingdom Fungi; phylum Mucoromycota; class Mucoromycetes; order Mucorales; family Mucoraceae; genus Mucor; species Mucor circinelloides. The sequence goes on along the minus strand of JBBNAA010000005.1, from coordinate 1,084,644 downwards.
GAGTTTATTCTCTCGCTAAAGAACACGCTACAAGAAGGCATCTATCAAAATGAAGCATACCCGTCTCAGCCTAGCTTCCAGAGTGCTATTAAATCAAGAAGACATCAAGATTTTTATTATCAATTCGATACCGAGGACATTGAAGTATTTGGCCTGGGCAATGAAAAAGACAGAGAACGACAAGCGAAAGAGTGGCAATTTGAGAAACAAGAGGCTGCAAGAAGAGCAGGTATCAATATAAGGCAATCTGACGGACAACTTGATAAAGAGTTATTAAAAATGGCTGGTATTATTGACGAGGATAGGAGACAAGATCGTTGAAATAAAATAAAATAAAAAAAAAAAAAGTAGGAGTGGGGGGGGTATACCTTATGAATTGTATGTATAAAATATATATGTATGTGTATGTGTGTGTGTGTGTGTGTGTGTGTGTGTATAAATGTGAAATGCAATAAAAAGACAAGCTATATTTTCATTTGATTGAGGTTTTCTATGGTCGTTGGACTCCAGACGTCTGGTATCAAGTAGGAATAATCGGTATCTGTAGTAGTCGTAGTAGTCGTAGTTGTAGTAGCAGTGGTAGCAGTGGCCTCATTTGAGCTGCCCGTGCTAGTATAACCAGGCAAGACGGGTGTAAAGTAGGACATTTGCTGCTGCAATTCGTACATTTGCAGCTGTTGCTGCTGCTGTCTTCGTTGGTCCAGTATCCAGTCTGATGTTTGCTTATTCTCTTCTTCTCTGATTGGAGTGCTCAAACCGCCATTTGTTGTGGTTGATAAGATGTCCCATAAGCCAGGCGTTGATGAAGAGGGAAAATCCAAGGGAGATGAACTGGTTGAATGCATGATGGGCTGAGGAATCAAACTAAAGTAATCCATAGGTGGTGGCGGTGGTTGAACAACGACTTGGGCGGATATTAGCTCTTGCAACACGTTATCGATTCTTGAATCAATCTTCATGTATTGCAACGTTTGGCGCACTTGTTGTATGAAATCCACATCAATCTTGTCTCTTGATATCTGCAGCTGCAATGATAACATTAATGCAAAAGAGGCCATTCTTCTACACTGCACTGTGCTCATAAACGAAGAACGTGTTACCCAGTTATGTACCATGCGTTGTAATCTATATGCCGTTTCAATGGACTCCCACTCAGTTTCAATCAGACGATAATGTAATACCAGCAGCAAGTAGAGCATATCATATAAAATAGCACTGTATAATATCATGATATCAATGTCTTGCTCTTGATCTTGGTTTGTGAGTAATTTACTCTGAGTCACTGGATGGAGTGAATCATGCCAATGCTGTCTAATCTCTTTGAACTGGGTCAGACATATCAAATGTGTTGTGGAGCATGTAATTAGGCTTTGAACCGTATGTGAATACAACACACTCAAGTTGGCAATTTGAGCAAACCGGTTCACATGTTGTTGAGCCGAGTTGTCATCTTTGATTTCTTCTTGCAATGCTTGTGGTAGCTCAACAGGTAAGTCGACTTTCTTGTACATGTAGCTGTATCTTGAATCTGATAGATTGGATAGCCCAATGATGCCAAATAATACCCACCGAGTGCGATTGATCATTTCTTGTTGTTGTGGCACCATGGAAGAGATTTGGCTTACGAGGTCTTGTGCTTGTTCTAAATAGCGTGTGCCGTCTTTGTACATGATCTCATTGTGTTTGTACAGCAAAAGCAATGACTGAACCACATCTAGCTTCTTTGTAAATGCTGTGGCTTCCAACTCTTTTCTAGCTATATCGTAGAAATAGCTGGCTGCTGCTGTGTTGTTGGAGGAGACATCTTGATTGTGTGGATAAGCGTAAGGCGTTGATGCTGTTTTCCGGGTAGAAATGGCATGCAATTGTCATGATAGCATATCGCAATGTCTTTGACAACAGCAATCGATCTTGTGAATGAATGTTGAGTACAGATTGCTTCAGCAGCACTGGGAAAGCTGGGTGCACATGTTGAAAGTAAATGTTAAAGAGCTTTGATTCCAATTGCAATGATGGCTCCTGAAAATTGTTGATGTCCAACAAGCTGATTGGTTGATCTACTGCATTTTCATCGGTAAAGGTGATGAGCTGATTTACTTCATAGCCAACCTGACCGTCCCTGATACACAACAATGGGTATTTCGATGCATACTGCTCCAGTGCATTTGGCTGCTGCTGTTGATGCTGAGGCTGTTGATGCTGAGGCTGAGGCTGATGCTGTGGTGTTAGGAGAGTATCTTCAGGTCTTGTACTTGAAGAATCAGATCCTCGGGAAGTCACAGGCGAGAAGATGCAAACCATTTGGTGCTTGTGGCAATTGGAACAAGTACCGGAACCAGGAATACCGATATCACATCTATATAAATTAAATTTAAAGGAGTATTTATATAAAAGGGGAATCATTGAAAAAAAGCCCATTCTTTGATTTATTTACTTTGATTTACGACGTCGGCAAAAATCACAGGCACGAGCAACCTTGAGTTTTTTGTATCGATCTGGATCATTCATGTCTACAAAATGAAATTCAACAGGTTTCTTTTTACGTTGCAAGCTCATTTTATTGATTTTTTTTCGGTTCCAAATACAGAATGGCTACTTTTATGAGTGTGAATAAAAAGAGGGAAAAAAAAATATACCTGTAGTATATAAAAAAAAGAAAGAAAAATAATAGAAAGAAGAGAGAAGAGAGAAGAGAGAGAAGAAACAACAACAAAAAATACCTTGAAAAAACAAGGGGTCAAAGCAGTGTGCAAAAAGACCATAAAAAGGGCCAGGCCCATCCATTTCGATATCCAAATGCTGTCCAATTACCGCACGCTTGTTCGTTTGTAAAAAAATGGTTCAATTGAACCCACTTTCATATTTTCAATCATTTGATCAATTAGCCACAATCTAATCGTATATGTTTGTGATGAATGGAATGGATTAAAATGTCATTTTATCATTGTTTCTGTCGATTTAAAATATCACTGACATACCAATTGACGATACATGTATAAAAAAGATGAATTCTAGTTCAGTTTTCTCTTCAGAACTCTTGTTCAACATTCATACAAGGAAAAAAAAAAAAAGGACACGACACTATGAGGTTATCATTGATTGCTGCTGCTCTTGCTTCTGCTATTGCTCTGTGCGAAGGTTCCACAAAGATGGTGATTGGGTAACTATCAAATGTGTATCAGTTATAGAAGCCATTGGAACCAACATTTTGTAGATATTTTCCCAACTGGTTGTATGCCAATTATCCAGTTGAAAATATCCCATTCAATAAATACACACATATCAATTATGGTAATATAGACTGCTTCTACCGTCTCTCTATGAATGCCTAAACATCTACTTTTCATAGCATTCGCCATTTTAAATAATCTAGACAACCTGCCTTCGTTTCCTGATGATTGGGCTGTGGAATCATCTCTTCCCAAAGTGGTAGAACAGGCACATGCCAACAAAACAAAAGTGCTTTTATCAGTGGGCGGATGGACAGGCTCAAAAAGATTCAGTCCCATGGTTGCAAGTGCTTCAAGCCGCAAAAAGTTTATTGATTGGAACTTGGATTTTATTGAAAAATACAAAACAGATGGTGTTGACATTGGTAGGCAAGCCTTTCGTAGCGACAAATCATGCCTTTTTTTAAATTTTTCATCTTATAGATTGGGAGTACCCTGGAAAACAAGCCGCTGGATGTAATGAATTTGCTGATAACGATGCCGACAATTTCTTATTGTTGCTCAAGGAACTGAGACAAGCATTAGACAATAAATTCCCCAAGGAACACAAAGAGATCTCTATGGCTGTCCACGTTCAGCCTTTTATCAAGTCCGGTGTACCAATGACTGATTTGAAGCCATTTGTACCTTATTTTGATCATGTCAATTTAATGACCTATGGTAAATTTGGCTCAAAGATTGGTAATACGGTTATTTAATCATATGTTTTGCTAGATATTAATGGCGCTTGGGCTACTACTACCGGACCCAATGCTCCCTTCCAAGCAGAAGATGGTAAAGGCGCTCCATTTTCTTTTGTTGAAAGTATCAGGGATTGGAAGAAGGCCGGTGTACCCGCTGACAAAATCACTGCTGGTCTTGCTTTTTACGGTCGCGCAATGAAAGCTCAAGTTGATATGAGACAACAAAGAAGCCAATTCCAGGCTTCCGAGGCAGGTGCACCCAAAGGTGATTCTGATGACGCCTACTGGACAGATCCTTATTGTAACAAGGAAGCTGGAGGTCTTTCTGGTGTTTGGAAATGGACCAATCTTCGTAAAGAAGGTCTGTTGCAAGACGACATGGTGACACCTGGTAAAGGTTGGGAGCGTAACTGGGATCAAGTATCACAAACTCCTTGGCTCTTTAACCCAGATACCAAGCATTTCATCTCGTACGATGACCCTGAATCTTTGAATATTAAAGTGCAGCATGCTATTTGTGAAGATTTGGCTGGCGTGATGGTTTGGTAAGTACCGATTTCCAGCGATTATTTATCGAGTTGTACTAACGCAGCGATTCAGGGATATTCATCAAGACAATGGCGAATTGTTGGAAGCTGTCAACAAGATCCATACTGCCAAGCCTGCATCTTGTGAAGCATTGTTAAATGTGCCAAACAAGCCAATTACTGAAAACAACACTAATCCTGATTCAGAAATTTTAGAAGAACCTGAAGAGGATGTTCAAAGCGAAGAAGTTGATGATTTAGGAAACTGGATTGCTCCTCCCTCTACTACGTTGGCTACTGAAGATGCCAAGTCTCCCTCTGTTGATGCTGAGTCAAGCACTTTGGCTGATCAAGGCGATGAAGATGAGTACGAATACGAGGATGGGTACGAATACGAGGATGAGGACGAAGAGGAAGACAAAGAGGAGTCAACTACATTGCCATCGTCTGAAGCTCCATCAACTAATGTCTCTGTTAAAGATGATAATACTGAAGCGGACGGTTCATCGTGTGCTGTTTCAGGCCAACAAAAATGTGCTAGCCCTGGTAAAACTGGTAAATGGTTGACTTGTAATATCGATAAATGGGTCGTTCGCGATTGCTCTGCTGGCCTTGTTTGCAAAGACCTTGATGGCGGTATTTATTGTGATTCTCCTGATGCAGGCAATTTCAAGGCTGCTGCTGTCCCTGATGTTGCTCAAGAGCCGTCTCCTATCCTTTCTGTTTTATCTGATGTCGCCGAATCTCTTGACGAAGCTCTCCACTCTTCACTTCCCGAGATCTCGATCCCTGTCCCTGAGATTCCTTTACTTCCCACACCTGAAGTATCACTATCCTCTATTCCTACCCCTGAAATTCTATTGAACATTCCTGGCTCTGCCGCCGCCCCTGAGCCTTCTTCTGCTGCGTCTCTCTCTAATGAATTACCACCTGTTGCTGCAGGTTTAGCTGAGGAAGCCTCTCAGGCTTCTGTTGCAGAACAGGCTGCGCATCCCATGGTTGAGGAAGAAGATTTGGTGAATGGCAGAAAGCATCAAGCTTCCCTGGCTGTTGAAAACCCCATCCTCGCAGCTCAAGTCATTTAATTTATTATTATCAAATCAATTTAGAATAAAAAACCCCCCATCATATTTATACTCTTTCTCTCAAATTAACAGCTCTAACATCTTTGAAGAAAAAGGTTAATTGCTAATGTACCGACTAAATCGAAACCTAATCTTTGATGTAAAGCTTTATGTAGTACATAATGTATGCAAATATATATAAGCGGATGATCACGGACATGTTGCAATGTTACATCCGCGCAGTGTTTCTTAATAAATACATCAAAACATCGGAAACGAGGTAATGATACCTCTCCTTGCGAATATTTATGTTTCGATATGTGAACAATAAAGTAGTACTATGCTTAAAATCTATCGGCCGCCTTTAGTTTTATAAAAAGTCTTGGGTAATATTGTTCCTGATCTGTTGAGACGTCGTGAAGGTCCTGATTGTTGTGATCATGGCCCTCCATCTATGAAATCTGAGCTATGGTAAGAAATACATACAACCATAATTGGGCGTTGCAGGCTTTTGATACATTTTACTGATTGATTTTTGTCAAGTTTGGCGCAATGCATGACATGTACAGTTGGAGAAAGAGTAGATTATTTCTTATGACAATGTATTGCATCGTTTAAAGTCTAATCCTACTGGCAAGGAGACTTAAAAAGTGAGATGCAACTACCTTCCTTGTTGTGCTGATTTGATTAAATTAGTTGATAAAGTGATGAGTCGAGTGGTCTTTATTGTGTGGAGATATAAACTACTGGTTAAAAGCGTGCTCTAAATGGCAATCACATCCTTTTAACTAGATGGATGCTACTAATCGTGCTCTGATGAGGTTCGCCTGTTGGCACATAGAGTTTATCAGCGAATTACCTACTATAAGTAATAATAGCTGTCATTGCCCAGCGCTAGTTGATTATACGAATTGGCCAACTGCTGCAGCCCTCAAATATGCTACTGTTGATGAGATTGTCTAGTTTCTATGAATGGATGGTGGTGGAACTTGATTGCCCTGTTGAAATTGTAAGTAACCCTAATGCTAATATACCCAGAAAGGTTTTGTTACAATGCATCTATAGGTTTGATTTAATTGTAGGTAGTTTAATATGGCCTTACATCCAAAAACAAATTCAAGATGTGAACGATTGAATCAACATTCACCAGGCTCAAGAAATTGAAGAAAAAAGGTAAAATATCGCGGGTCTACACCGATTGCCTGCATACTGGTTCATGTGGCGGTATCGAGTTTTAAAGACCTTGATAAATATATTTTTCTGCTACAGTAAAATAAAATCGTATTTTCGTTGTCTACCAGTGCTTCATCTCTGCGGGGAGAGAACTTAGTGTCAGGTAGATACAGACTTTACGTATAACCTATCATAAACGATAGCAAGTCATTGTGCAAAATAAGAACATTCACCTTCCATCTCCAAAAACGACAAAAGAAAGACTACGCACACTAGTTTAGTAGTGTTTTGCAAAAAATGCTCATTAACAGGGTCGAACTGTTGACCTTGGCGTTATTAGCACCACGCTCTAACCAACTGAGCTAAACGAGCTTATATCTACAAAATCACAATTTAATACTCGGCCGAAATTTGTATTTTTTTTTCTTCACTACAGCCCTGTTGTGCCAGAATCGCCACAACTGTCTATATAAGATTAAGGGACTCTTTGATAGGTAATTATTCCAAATATAATAGAATATGCTACTAGGCTACATCTCAGTTGATGGGCAGATTCAGCTGCAAGTGAATAACATTTGCTACTGTCTTGTGTGATGACTCATAAATTTAGTATAAATAGCCCTTTAATTTTATTAATAAACTTCAGTATATTTGCGTCTTGTTCAATTACTATACTATCTTTCGCTGTGCTGGTTATTGTATACGCTGACTCAACAAGCCCTCAGTTGTTTTAGAACGTTTCAGGGAACCCTAAAACGACTTGACAAAAATTACATTTACTAAAGTCCATTGCTGGCGTATTTTAGCATTATTGAAATAATAATAACAAAAAACATGTATTCCTAAGTAAATATTTCTCATCCAACAAATTTTTTTCGATTCTCAATGTCTATTTTAGGGTACATCAAATAGTCATTTACAGTGGGGCGTTTTAGGGCTGTACCTAAAGCCTCCATTTCAGGGTCACCCTAATACGATACACGGAATCGGCAGTTTCGGGTTATTTTAGGGCATAATATTAGGGAAACTATAGGACTGTTGTAGTGTTTGATACTACGTTTCTTTTGTAGGATGCTGTACAACTATGGCATCTGGGCATAGTTGACGAATTCGAATATATTCTTATTGATTTGTTTTTAATTTGGATAGAGAGAACACACACTTACGACAAACATCACTAGTGGGAATGTATACACTGTGATCAAGTGTGATTCATTCACACGATGTGAGCGATAATTTAAGGGTATTTCTTCGTCATTTTAGTATTTTTAGAGGTTGCTTGTGTATACATTTCTATAAAGATCTACAACGATTTAAAGTGAGCTATAACGAGCTACAATTCAAATACTTGTCAATTGTAGCTCGTTATCTAGCAGCTATGCCATGATGATATGAAGTGTCTGTATTGCTACAGATTCTAGAGTGTGTTCAATTTATTTTGTGAATTGTCGTCGCTGCTCTACTGTAGCTTTGTTATCAACAAATGATGATCTGCAATTAACATATATCTAAATTTGAGAGAATTACTCAATGCCCTTTGGCAGCTTGTTCTTGAGCGAGTTTGCTGGAAACACTATAATCAGTTCTTGCTCTTCGTTTTCCATAATCTCGTACACCAGCTTTTGCTTCTGTAACTCCATTTCCAAATAGCACAGGATCTCGAAAATTTTGGGCCATCGATTTGTTTCGCCATAAATGGTAGGCACCTGAGCAGATCGGATTTCTTTGTATCCATACTTGCTGTCGACTAGGAAGCGAACTTCAGACAGAATGACGGTGGAATTGACGCTCTGGTTTCCATAGACTTTGGTATTATTGATAAAGCTTTGCACGTCAGAATTGAGGTGGTGGCTTGCGATTCGCTTCATCATGCTGATTAACGTGATATTCTGCTTGGTAGCGTCGTCAATAACCTTGTCACGAGATGCATTTGATAATCCAGATGATCCCTCCAATGCCACTCTTTCGAATCCCCAATGATCGTAGCCCATTCCGTCGACAAGCTTATCCTCGTCAATTGATAGCGTTGGGATTTCACACCAGCAGTTCATTTGTAAGAGACCCGTCTAATTTGAAAAAGTTTCAAAGATAGGCACAATATAACGTACCCAAAACGTTCGTTCGTAATCCCTTTTGCTGGTTGAGGAAGGCGGTACAGCAGACGTGTGTGTGTCTACAAAACGAGTAAACATGAACTTGGTGGCGCGAATCAATTTAAGCTCCTGTGGTGCTGCGTTGTTGGTGCTGTAACTCCAAATGAACAGAGGCAAAATATCAATATCCTCTTTGATGGCGTCTTTGTTGTGTCCAGAGAAAAGATACAAGTAGCGATCATATAAAAAGATAATAAAGACTTGTAAAATAAGCCAGATACGAAAACTAAAGATTTATTAATTGAATCAAGTACACCTTTTATATTAAATCATAATCGCTAAGTCAATCAATCTATCTTATTGTTTAATGACCTGATGTTTGACAAGTGTCAAACATGTATATTTACAACACAGCATTTTATCAGGAACAATGGTCTGATATAGAATTTAGGTTGAGTCAGGCATTGTCTCAAACATGCCGCAATCTTCCCAAATCTCTTATTCAGCACAGACCATTCAGAATGTTCTCAAACAACTAAGTAGCTTGTTCCTTATCTTGAGACTCTATCAAAAGATCTACTAGCATCAAATGAAGTATCCTGATCCAATTACAACTGAGTTATTCTAACTCAAGTAGTATCCCGCTGGATGCAACAGTCTGCCCGTATTTGAAGCATTTACAAAAACTAATTGTCAACCAATGCCATGTCGTTCAATTGGCCAAAATACTTAAACCACAGCTCCATGTTTACATGATACTGTTGTGTGATAAATTGGGTCACGAAACCTATATTGCGGTGTATCTCGGCGAATACCTACCCCATTTAGCTGAAACTAAAATATAGTGTGCTAAGGCCTTTAAGAGCACAATAACTGCAAGAAAAACTGCAAGTCAATTAGACAAAAATTGGTTATTTAGCCTAATAGCTGATTTTTTATTAAAATTTAAATTTACAGTATACTTAACATCTATAGCCAATCGATTATCCCGTTGACCGCTGATCATAGGTATTAATTATTGTATACTAGTGATATTCTTTGCAATTAGTAACACCAAAGCATGCCTCATAGAATCAGCCAATTTTATACCTCACATATATAAACCATCATTGGAAAAAATCCTGATCTATTACACTGATTCTGTACCTGGCTCTGCTGGTGTCGTCAAAGTCTTCGATGACTATTGGCAAGATCAAGTTGATCGTCAATTGGCTGCTGCTACTGTTACTGGTCGATTTACCTTGCTTCGTGCCTGCCGCCCTGACATTACCCGTCCTGATCTCATTTTGTATCTTCCTCTTGGTCGTATCGCTCATAGTCGTCTTCTGCGCTGGCGTCTTCTTGGTCGTTTTACAGTACATGTCCTTTTACATAATGTAGTAGTCAAATCAGTTCAAGCAACGAAAACAACGCATGAAACAGCCCTAAAACGTAGAAAAGCTATATCTATTTATTACCTCTATATACCAAAAAACCTAGAAAAATTTTGCAAGGGCTCTCCTCTGCAATGATGTTAGGCGGAATTTGAAGTACTACCCAAAAATGCAATTAGGTAGTATTTCAATTAGACCACCCCTCAGGTGTTAGAGCGTGCCTTACTACACCCCTAACATGAGGAATTATGTTTATTAAGACCCTCAACTGTCGCTAAGTAAGTAGAACAACAATTAAGTTTGGACCAGCCTATCTAATCCTAGTCTCGGAATCTTGTTATTGTTGAGCTTCAGTGATAGGCACATCCACTCAACGTAAAAAAAAAAGGTATGCTTCAAAGAAACATAGAAAGAAAAAAAAAATAGTGAGGGTAATAATAACATTACATGCAGATGAAAGTTAAAAAAAAAAGGGCGGGAAGCCAAGAAAAAGAAGGGGGAGAAAAAGAAGCTAACAAAAATGCACAGGCTGTATCTATACTATTATCGCTATGGTTGTTGTCCTCCACAGAAAAAAATAACTTGACTGATAATGATCTCTTGTAGCATCCAGTAGTAGTGTCCATGTTCATTCCCATTTGCCTGCCTATTATACATAATAGTCAAAATGATGATGATATAATTAGTATTGTATTCTTCTTCAATCAATGCCATATGATATACATACCTGAACAACTATCAGCAGTTCCGATTGCACCCAGTGTCAGTATCTATCAATCATCCATTAGTCGTCGTAACCTTATACTTGCTACCTACTACACATTACATCAAATAATACAACAATAATAATCATCAGTAATGTATCCAGCAATCTACGTCATTTATACTACTTACTTGATGAGCAACTCACAACAGAGGTTCTGCATCTAATATCTTTGAGCACCGCCTTGTGCTTGATGCCTATTATATTCTATTAGCATAATCGTGTAATCAGTAAGATAATATTATTGAATAGCAGACATCATTGAAACTAACCTGATCCACGGAACTTGAGAAACGTAGCAATACAGATGACTTGCAGAAGACAGAACCAAACCAGAGAGTAACACCACTTGAGAACTTGAGATGACTTGCAGACAGCACCAAACCAAACACAAACAGTGCTATAAATTACTTGCAGACAGCATCAAACCAGGGATGAACAGCGCTGCTAATGACTTGTTGCAGACAGCACTAAACCACCAGGCAAAGACAGCATTGCAAATGACATGCTGCAGAGAGCAATGCCAAAGCAGCGAGAAATAGCACCAGAGGTCTTGCTGGAGTTTAGAATATACACAACTATTTCCTAAAAATAAGAGAGAATTCAGTTAGTTACGATTCAATGAAAAGTAATAATTAACCAATGGTACATACCGTATTCAGAAAAGTAGACAATTGATAATACTTCAGAGAAGTGGTGGTGGTGGTGGCAATACCGTAAGTTGAAGCAGTGCTCACCAGCTGTTGTTGCGTTCTTCTCTTTAGTTTTGAAGCAGTCGTCGATAACTTTTCTAGTCAACAAAGAAAAAGAATAATTAATTAGTAATAATAGACTTGGATAATCGATACAGTAAATACACTCACCTGCGTCGTATGCTGGCAACTAACAACAATTGAAGGTTTGATGACCATCCTGCTATTGCCTTCAATAACAGGATGAATAATAGGGCTAGCAGTAAAAGTAGTATCAAAAACGGGGGTATTTTGGAAAAAGAAAAACGGGGGAATGGGAAATAAAAAAAAAGTTGCAAACTTGACGTCACGAGTAGTGTACTGCTCTGGATATAATAGGGGGGTAAATCATATCAAACTGAGGTTGAAATCCTTATTGCTTCGAATGAGGCCATCCATCATCATGAAATCTTTTATGACCTAAACTTGGCAATTTTTGATAACAAACAGTTATTCAAGTATATATCAAACTTGTGCAGAATTTAAAGGCGCATCGAATGGTACTAATCTTGTCTGGTTTGATCAACACTAGGCGTTTCAAAGCGACAGAACATTTTTTGTCAAATTTTCATGGTTTTTCAATAATATCTCCATCTCTGTCAAAATAAAACTACTTGTAACATTCATTATTACTGTCAAGCAAAAAATTTCCTATCATTTGAGCTCTTACTGAAAGTTCTAGCTTGACTCTGCGTAGAAAAATGAGCAAAAACGTCTGACCAAAAAATCATCAGCTAATTTTTCGAACCTCTAAGGGTAAGGCAAATTTGGTCAAAGATGGCCAATTTTCCCTTGACAAGGTTTTTCTGCGATATCTCTGCCAATACTAATCAGATTTGAACAAAAAAATGCCCATTCGATAGCTCTACATTAGCCCCAACATAATCTAAAAGTCAAAAACACCTAATAAACGTTCCCTTCATGAAATAACTCAAAGTCATGTATTTTGATATGCCTCAAGCGGGCACTACCCGACATATTCTTGAAAACACTAATAATAACCATACCATCGTATAGATAATCAAAAGAGAAACAAAAGTCAAGCACTACGCAACATCAACTCACTTAGTAAATCATGGAGAAATATCCATCCAAACTTGGATCATTTTTCACGTTTTTCCTGATTACTGCATTACATCGTCTATTACAAACCCAACTTTAACACGTCCTAATCAAACAAAGTGTCTCAAACAACTTTTAATATACAAACAAGCAACATTCATTTATAAATTCAATGACTTTTATTGGTAGCATCTCGTCAGATCTTGCATTTTTTTACAACTCGTTTATTCCTCAACAATATCTCTTTCTATCCAAAATCTAATTGCACTTTCTTCTTTTCCACAAAATTTCGTCATAATAACATGCTAAGCTCGAAGCTGTAGCATCAGCAATATTTAAAAACTCAATGTTCGTTCGTCCAAAAGTTCAAAAGTCAAGATTTGAAAATCGTTTCCAACATCCATGACCAGATCAGCATTCACTAATATAAGCAGTCTTTCAACGACGGACTTTTTGGAAAATTCAATATCTATTCCAAGCTTTCGAAGCTAAGAGTAAAATGAAAAAAAAAATGGGTTTTTTTTAGCCGGTAATGATCGGTTACGTCTCCAAAGTTTTCGCCTTGACTTTCGCTGACTCTTCTGCTTTCTTCCGGTCATTCTTCCTTACTTTATAGCAGATTTTTCATCACTTCACCTTACTATTTGATAATGTTCACTTCGAATTCCTTTCTCATTTGGCCATCAAAATGCTCATTGATAATAAACCTTCATTTACATTGTTGATTTACATTAATCTTCATGAAAACCTTATTTATATGGGTTTGTTAATGCCTTAATTCCTGGTGTAAACAACAGAGATAGGTGATTATCAACACCATGAATCTGTGCACTGGCTGTGAGCATCATCTCGCTGGGAACCAAATTTATCGTCGTCGTTCATCTTGCTACTGCTGCACAGATGAATCAATCTACATCAGGTCCAAATGTTGAAAGTCCCCCCTGTTCTTACTACTGTTAATTTTAAATACGAAAATAATACAAAATGGCTAAAGTAAAAGCAAGAGCTCCCGCTGCCCCAAAAGGAATCAGAAAGAGAAAGGCAAGAAGTTTGGAAGCTATTCAGAATGATCTGATGAAAAAATGCGAGCAAGACTTCTAGAGAAGATTGAAAAATGGAGAACTCTTCGCCAGCATCAAAAGAAAGGAAGCTCGTTGTCGCGCCTTGAGAAGAATTGATGAGGACCATGATTGTGATTATGATTATGGACACGAATATGAAAGCGTCGAATTTGTTGATGCTCAAGACGAAAATGCAAAGAGAGAAAGAAGAGACTTTTGGAGAGACAATACTGGTCTTCTCAAGAAAGCCTTCTTGGACTCTTTCAATCTCTTTTGCCAACCAGCCGAACATTTGAATAGCCTCGATGAGCAAATGAAGGAGTTGCCTTCTTGTGAGTGCATCAAAAGCACTCATCAAGTTACTGTTTGCATGCTCTTCGGTAGGTGGCTCTCAATATTGCTGATACCTTTACTAACATCCGTATTTTCAAGGTCAATTTGAAGCGGTCGTTGAGTATTGTCAAGAGCATCGCTCTCTTTTGAGAACACTCATGTTGTTGCAGGTCTTGCCAAGTGCTACACAGAGCCCGAAGTCCGCAATTCACTTCAGTGTGTTCGAATTTGCTGTGTTTGCAAAATTGGATGGCTACATGTCCAATCATGTCATCGCCAAGGTGTTAAGCAATTATAACATGCAAAAGCATAGATATAATGTGAGGAACTGTTTACGTGTAGGACTTTCAGCGATTAATTATGTATCTTTAATGTAGTATAAGCCAATTGCAGCAAACCTCTTTAATAACATGCTTACAATTTATCGTAATCTAAAACGCCATGCTCTGGAGATTCTGGAAGGAGATCTGGAGGTGGACTTGAGAGTGTCCTGCGATGGATGCAAGATAACCAACACCAAATACTGTGATCTATTCTCATGATCTAAGCTATTTATGTTGTGAAGGGAGCTCCTCGTAAGGAGATTGTCATGGATGGCAACTTTTCTTTGAAAAGAAAAGCCAATGGCAAGATCCAAGAATACCGAGAGGGCTTTCTTGCACCCACGAAGGCAGAAATTCGAATGCATGGATCGAAGGAGGAGGTCGATCGTTCTGACAGAAAGTCAAACGAATTAGATGTCAAAGAGGAGGCTGTAAGTAACTAATCACATTGGTATATTTGATTGTACAACTGACGGCTTTATCCCTAGTGTTTGGTGGACGAAGCTGACAGCAATTTTACCGCTGGATCCAGCAACAGCAGGAAAAAAGGTGACCGATTCGACGAAAACGGTGTTTTTGCTGTGAGCTGTGTTCGCCACGGTTGTGTCGAAAGGATTTTCGACATTTACCAGGGAGAAGGGTAACAGTTTTATTCATCTTCATGATTAAAATTGATTACTAAATCTACTCTTCTGTCGCCACAAGTACGCTGTTGCTGCCGTGGATCATGTTGTAAGAAACATGCCTGAAGACCAGAAGAAAATTCTGATTATGTACGACATTGCATGCCTTACCAAAAAAAGAATGGAGGTAGGTACTTCAAAGATTGAAGTTAACTCGTCATTAATACGTTTCCTCCAGGCTGAAATACCAATGTTGCGCCGGCTGGACCCCCAATACGTATTGACAGCTTTCCATGCGTATGCCCACGCTCTCTCTCTTGCCAGGTTACATTTAACCCAAAGTACTTGGAAGTCGAAAAAACTGTAAGATGGCGCAACGACTTCTTCTAAATGTGATGTGATGTGATGCTCTAACGTTCTTTGACTGTAGGATGGCGAAAGTTGTGGGCGATTCTGGTCGTATGCTGATCATTTTGTTGGTATGACGCGCATGATCAGCAAGGCCAGCAGAAGCTTCTTGTTGCTGGAGATTGCTGAGAATTATACGCAAAGAAAGATGTTTGCGCTGCGTAGGTACAAATTAATTGATTCTATACACCAACCTAATCCTTCTGTATGCAATGAAACAGCAAGGCTCATTCATAAAAACTATATAAAAGCTGTGGAAACCATCCTCAAGTACAACATGTCTTGCTTTGAATTCTGTGGCCTCGAAGAACAATGGCTGGTCCATTCTCAAAAGATGTCGATTCGCCCTTCTGCTTTTGGCTTAAACTTGATTCAACTTTATGCTGAATTAAGTTTGAGTCCTGATGATATCAGGGTTGAGTATTTGGTGCTGGCATCACAAATGCTCGTACTCAAAGAACAGTTCAGGTATGCAATTGAGATTCGTGCCATTTTGGTTGCTCATGCTTTGTTTATTTAGTCATGAAGAGTATCATGTGCAGGACATTATTGATATCCTGGATATCAAAATGAAGAAGATTGAGCAGGAGAAACATTATGTGAGACCCATGAGAAAAGACAATGCTGATTTTCAGAAGTACCCTGAATTGGTAAAGGGTGTTCGTTATGACGCCCTCAATTCATACTTTCATCATATTATTTTTGCAATACTCATGCGAGAGCGCCAAGCCAAGTCTGGAAGTATGTATATTATTACCTAAACTAAATTCTACAACGATCCAAAGTAACATATAGTATTGCTATAGGTGCTGCGAGAAGTATCAAGATTGGTATGTTTGTTGATGGTATGCTGAAAAGTACTGATAAGGTCATCAGAGCCATCAAAGAGTTTGTTGATAATCACTTTGGTAAGTTGTCAAAAAAGTCTAGGAATATTTTGAATAGATACTAGCTGCACCTGCGAGAATTAAAGTGCCCAAATTAGCTGGAAAGGAGGAGATGAAAAAAGGCTCCAAGGGTATAGAGCTCCAAAAGATGAGAAAATGGGCCGAAGACGAAGGGTTTGAGTTAGGCAAGCCCTTTGATGCCTACCATGCCTTGAAGAGAAATGTTGAGAAGACAGTCTTGCTGAAGGTATGGAAATGCATCAAATTGTTGTATATTGAGATATCACATTGTTAACGACTTTCAATCACAGGAGGAGGCAGCAAGATTTCTGAGCCACATGGAAACGAAGAAAGCCAACCTCTCCATGATTTCTGGCAGTTTCTTTATTGATTTAGAGCAGGCAAAAATCAAGCACAGAATAGAGGAAGCAGTAGACTACTTAAAACCTGTGATGAACTCTGTCAATTACGCACTTGACAGCAGTAATGATGATACCACACAAATGGTTGTAGTTTACGATGGCGACCCCACTCTAAACTTTATCGTGCCTATCTCAAGGGAAACTGATCAAGTGAATACAGAGGAGGATGATCGTGTGTTTGCTGAAGGTGGAGATCAGACATCATCTGATTTGATCAATGAAGCCATATCTAATTAGATTTTTTTTTCGTACTTATATATATCAAATATTATTCATTAAATAAAAATGTTGAATTGCACAAAAAATTCTTTGGTTAGTCGCATGAGCTCATGTATCAAGCTGGTCTTCCATTTTATATCATTGTGAAATATTGTCGATCTTTTCTTAGCCAATCATAGCGAGAAGATCTACACAATAGAAATTTACAAGTTTCAAAAACTGGTCTCTCAGGAAATGTAGTAGGGTTCGATTTACGTCAAACGTATACTTTTGTTTGACAATATAGACAGTTTCACACATATCGCTAGTGTTGTATCACTTAAATATGGTCGCCTGGCACTAATTACGAGCGAAAGCAAGCAATGCAGGTCGAAATAAGCATATAATATATTCAACGCATTTGTGAGTGTATCCTCTTGATCTACTTATTACAGTACTTACTGTCTACAACAAGATAAAAGACCTCAATTTTCTCTTTAAGAGAATGCTGTTAACCATGATATATCTGAACAGAGACAGATTTTAAATAGCATTTATTGATCTAACGCATATTTTACAAATCTTATACTTGCAATTGATATTATTTTCAGAAGAATTCAGGCAAAGCGAGATAGACTAAAAGAAAGAGCTTTTTATTCTAATAAAAATGAAGAGTAAAGTAAGAAATTAAATTTGTTTTTCATGTCTAGATCAGTCTTTTCATTTGTTCTATGCAATTTTTACTTTCGATCTTGTCAAAAAAACAAAATGCAAATTTCATCTCCGTTAAAAGCTCTAAAAATACTCCCCAACAAGCGCTGCAAACCAAAAACTAGTATGCTCTTTAGTATGTGCTAATTGGAGCCATAGTTCTGATGCAAAAATTCTTTAAAGATTGAAATTTATGCATGAAAACATTGAAGATTTCAAATTTGTAAAATAAGACACAAAAATTAGGTCATCTTACACATAAAGTATGCTTTTAATAAGCGAAAAAATACAGGATTTTTGATAGCCGCATTTTTCAAGGCTCTGTATTCGTTAAAAATATCAGTATATATAACATTCAAATCGCTGTACCGCTACATCTAATGACTTCTGAGCACTATTACTACATTCATATAAAAGCTCTGAATTGTAAAGTTTATAACAGTTTTTATTTGGCACCGTTTAAACATTCACTTGCGCAGGATTGAAGTTCAAAGACAAATGAGGTAAACCCTAACCCTAACTTGAGCTGGTTTCAATAACGAGTGTCCGATCTGTCAAGTAGCTTTCAAATCCAGAATTCCTCTGTCATGTGATGTACATGGACTTCTAAATTGGGGACTAGGCGTGCAGAATAGCTTTTTTTTGAGACAAAAGAAAAGAATTTTTCAAAAACATGCGTTTGACCCTGAAAAATTCTGGCGGATTTTAGCGTCTTTTTTTTTCGAGGGTATCTGGCTAAGATCCAATCATAAAAGGTAGTCTATATGAATCACATACTCCACCATCAATATTCTTAATCATTGGATGAGAAATAGAATTCAAAAATTACAAATCTAGGGCATGCATACATGGGCTCGACTTCACATGTACGTCTATCATGTACATACCAAAATTGAGCAAAATTTGTGGATAGTAATCATTTTGTATCAAACAAGCTTAGTTATGAGCATCATTAGTGCAGAGAATCTCAAGAAAACAACATTTAACATTTAAAAACTGGCGTTTATGGTCGAAAAGCATATTTTTATTTGTAAAATCAAATCGAAGTACATACAAAATGGATTTTGATAGTATCGCTTACCTGAAAAATTTGGCAATAGCTTTCCCCTGTTTTGATGTTTATCAGACCAGCCTCGGCGAAAAATTTGGCAATAGTTTCCCCCTGTTTTTTGTTGAGGACAGCAAGAACTTTAAGAGTTGTGGCAAAGCAGAGTGATGAAGGGTCAGTAAACTCGACAATAATTATCATCAGATCCCAACTTCATCAAGAGATGTAGTCACAAGGCCTATGGATGATAATCATTGAACAGTTTTGCTTCTTGCTAAGATATAGTAAGATAAGAATAGCTGCTACAAAACAATGTCGAAATAAGGTAAGGTTAGCAAGACTGTAAGGTTAAGAACTGATTGTGGGGAAGTCAATACATACCAGAACCTAAAATTAATTCAAAATTTGTAAAAGAAAAAAGAAAAAAGAAAAATATGGATGAAAGTTTCAAGCTAGCAATTTTATAGCGTTCCGCAAGCTTAAGACTTTGTTTTGTGACTATTATACTTACTACAGTATGTTAATATTATTGGGCTAATTTTTTGAACGCTTTGAGCGATGACCTCCCCTGTCTGATCTTGATCTCTTGCTTGTTTAACTTTTCAAGCAATTCAGCCATAATAGTCTCGTCTATCTCTTCGAAACTTGTGGGTTGCGTATCCCACTTCCAGCCTCTGAACTCGTGCGTTGCATTGGGCCCAGAAAAGATTTTCCAAGGAAAGTTCTTTCTTGTAGTTTTCATTGCTTTATCTACAAGATAAGAGATGAATATAATGAAAGTGTGAACTGGTAATACTTTTTTACTGTATCGTTCTATAAGAACAAGACGCAAGTCATTCTTGATCTTGGAGAGCTTGACTTTTGGTCGCTCCGAGTTGATGCGAATGTTATCAGTATCGAAGGCAATTGAAGAGGGATTGAAAGGAGCGGGTATCGTTGACATCGATTGAAGAGGCATATCACTGGGGTTGATAGCAGTAACACCTCTTACAATGCGAGGAATAGCAATGGATGAAATCTCAATCCCCTCAGCGGTAATCATCGAATCATCATCCTGGTTTGCAACAGGAATGAAATCTTCATCTAGCCTCTCCTCTCTAGTCTGACCATCTTCTGCATCTCTTTCAGGAATGAATTCCCCATCATCTCCTTCCTCAACGACGTTTCCCTCAAGAGCATTTTCTCTCTCATCTTCAGCTTCGATAGAAGAGCTAGCTAAAGCGGCAGCAGCTATTCTCATTGCATTTTCTGCAGCTAATAGATAAAATTAATTAGGGCCATGTTGAGGATTTGACTCATTACTTTTTTATTGCTTTACCTTGCCGTCCAGATGCTTCGTAAACTTTGTTGTTCAAGCAATCCAACAATTTCATTCCGTCCAGCTCGACCTCAATTTCTCGAAAGGCGTCTTCAGCTCCTCCTAATTGCATATCATCAGGTTAAGCAGTAACCAGGAATAATTGATTGAGTTTACCTTTGCTGGTGATAACCCTTTTGGAGAAGACCTTCGTCTTCTTTGCTACATGCGACATTAACAATATGTAATGCATATCGTAGTTGAAGTGCATGTACTTCAAAGAAGTACTCAAGCTTTTAATGTCTCGGAGGAAAGCTTTACCTCTTTCATCGACATCCAAGTTTCTTGGATGCTTTGCGTTTGCTTCCTTGGCTGATTCCATCAGTTGGCGATGATAAGCAGGATCATTTGCCTTTATATCCTTGAATCTTGCAGAGAAGATTCTCTGCATGTACGAATATGTCTCAATGGGCAAATTCTTCATTTGCTGTTCATTGCAATACTTGGCATATTCATCACGTTGGAATATGTTCCAAGCAGTTGATCTGGATTCTGCAGGAGGAGCGAATGCATAGCAAAAGGTTTGGTAAAAATTCTGGCAGACATGCCAACCAACGAAACGTTGGACTTTCTCCAAGGAATACTCCCCGGTGTTGACAACATACTCGTTGATGAGAGTGTCGATGTTTTCGAACAGGCTTATCAGCTTTGGAGTTATTTCCGTTTCTGTAGGCTTAAAAATTCTGGATTGTTGTTGTTGTTGTTGTTCTGACATTTTGTAAGTGTTGTAATTGAAAAAGAGCAAAAGTGAACCAATTGATTATTTCAGACCAGATAAACGCGGGACCTGTGCTTCCGCATGATGTCAGGTACATAATTTAAATGAGGTGCGAAATTCCCATAAATGGGAATTTCCTTTGTACATTTTTGATCGATTAATTTTACGTTTTTGATGGCTCAGGCCAACTGCAAACGCAACCGGCAATCAATCGATCCGTTATAGTGTATCATAAACGTTTTTCATCATGAACCTACCGATCGAGATCAACGAGTACTCAAAGTTACCTTTTGTGGAAATTCTGAGAATTTTGAAGGTTTGCTTGCTCAGTTAATTCAGGCGTCTTCAGTCGCGAGAACTTGAAAATAGACATCAAATAAAAGCCACATATTGGAACAGACAAAAGCTAGTGCTTGAAGCTCTGTAGCTTTAAGATTTTAATGCAAGGGAATGGCACGATGTATATTTAT
Organism: Mucor circinelloides; assembly: GCA_037974945.1. Taxonomy (NCBI): domain Eukaryota; kingdom Fungi; phylum Mucoromycota; class Mucoromycetes; order Mucorales; family Mucoraceae; genus Mucor; species Mucor circinelloides. The sequence goes on along the minus strand of JBBNAA010000005.1, from coordinate 1,063,386 downwards.
GGGTGAAAGGAACAGTCAGTAGCGATAGTTGAAGGCAGAGCTGGGGGAAAGTGGCGGCAGGATGCGTGGGATGCGCGGAAGGATGTGCGGGAGAGGCGGCGAGCTTTTTTTTTCAATAAAAAAACTCACACTGTGAGCTTCAATAGCAGGATCGGAGCATATAAAAAGATGCAATAGTTACGTCTTCTTCGACGGTACCACTACAGCCCTATGGTTTCCCTGATATGCCCTAAGATAACCCGGAACTGGCGATTCCGTGTGTCGTACTGGGGTGACCCTGAACTGGAGGTTTCAGGTACAGCCCTAAAACGCCCCACTATAAATGACTATTTGGTGTACCCTAAAGTAGACATTGAGGATCGAAAAAAATTTGTTGGATGACTTAGGAACTGATGTTTTTTGTTATTATTATTTCAACAATGCCAAAATATGCCATAAATGGGCTTTACTAAAAGTGATTTTTGTCAAGTCGTTTTAGGGACCCCTGAAACGTCCTAGAACCACTGCGGGCTGTAGTGACAGGCACACTGCAACTTTTTGAATGGTAAAACGCCGGTAAAACGCTCGTTTTACTCCCGTTTTACCTGCGTTTTACCCCACAGAGTAAAACGTTGGTATATTTATTTGAGTAAAATGATGGATTAGTTGAATATTACTATCCCTTTTTTAATCTATATTACTACTCTGATTATCATTTTTTACATTCGCTTAAAATCCCAACTTGTAAATACTATTTTCTGTCTAGAAATCGAGCGTATTATAAACTCTATCTTCCACCCTTCTACAGCCTAAAATATATCCAACGTTTTACACCAGGCTAAAACGGGAGTAATACGCCAGAAAGTTGCAGTGGCAGAGACAGAGCCCCATTTCTACGAGGTTATCCTTGGAAATGACATCAGTGTCAGTCTAGAAGTGGATGTACCTTGGATTGTACGCAACTGGAACAAGAACAAGAAGAGAGTATTCAAACCCAATAAGCTAGTGACAAGATTAAAGAAGAAGCTGAGATCCAATGAGTCACGTGTAGAATAGTCGTACTATATAAAGCATCGTTAAATAAATAAATACATTACCTTCTCTTTCGCTTATTTTACATACGCTATATATATCTGTTTAAACCGACATCAGCCTGATAAATATCAAGCTCTCTTTAATGATTACCTTTGCGATTTGGTAATCAAGATATAAATATTGTTGTATGGAAAGGAAGACTGTAAGAAACGATCCCAATAGTTATGAGAGATGAATTTAAAGTGTTCTTTAGGTATGTTCGTACTAGATTGGCACTAGTAACTAAACTCCAGATTTAAGAAGAAGAAAATGGATGATCTTTATTTAGATGTAATTCAGAATGCTATTTATACGTATCGATAATTGAGTGCTTTGCGTAATTAATTCTATTGTTCACCTGTCAAAGTAATTCAAGTTCAAATGTTGTCAGTGCCCAGATCAAAATGTAACCACCAAAATTGAATAGCCTTCAATTCAATGTCAAAATAATTTCAATGTCAAAAGTCGGTAGCGCCCAGATCAAAATGTAACCACATGAATTAAGTATCCTTCAATTCAATGTCATGATCATATATCCGTGTCAATTCATTCTAATTCCAATTTAAAATTGACTTGCATCTTGTTCAATTGGTTTGTTGTAGTCCTGAGTCAGATTCCAGAGTCAATTCACAGTTCAAAATAGTAATTCTTCCAATCCTTCATGTACAAATCAGACCAGACCAGATACCAAACTAACAGATTAGAGCGCGCCTTGCCTTAACCAAACTAACAATCGGATAAACTTGATATCAGAATGGGTAAACCAAAAATGTATGTAGATTTAACCGTCTACAATACACGTTGACCTTGAAAGAATACAATAGAGTGCACGGTAAATCACATGTACGAACCAAAATGAGAACAAAGTAGCCTTGTATGAGAGAACCAACGAAATCAAATCACGATAACTTGTCGAAACCAAATAGACATCTTGAGTATTCACAAATATACACCCTTCAAATAAATCATAACCAAAATAAATGTAGATCCACACCTTGAATCATTCATTGTTATCATTACTATTACATAATCTCTTCCTTTTTGGGAAATCGAAATTGTACCAAGTAATCAAAGAAAAAGATACCATGTATCACGCACCGCCCCCTTAAAACTTGGCTACAAAGAGATTTCGAAAAACTCCTTTTCACGCGTCTCCAACATATTCACTCTATTTGCTTCAATCCACCTTTGAAACTGATCGGACGCTTGAGACACCATCACATCTGGAATCATACGCTGCACCTCGTTGTTATATGGCTTTAGACGATCACCATTCACAGCATGCTTCAACCTTAGACTATTCCTGCCAGTCAAATGATATGTACCAGAACTCTTGTTGACTTGCACCACCTTGTATGGACCTTCCCATTTGTCACCAAATTTACTGTCAGGAAATGGATTCTTTAACAACACTTGCTCACCAATTTCATACTGTCTGATGAAATGTACATTTGCATCGTAACGAATCTTTGCCTTAGCCTTGCGTTCATCCGAGTATTCACGAGCCTTGTCTCTCACATTTTGCAACTTGTCACCAATCATTTCAATTCTTTCTTTCAACTCTTCTGCTTCTTCACCTTCAACGTAATCAAGACGAGGACTAACCCACACAGCTGGAGTACGGAATTCATAACCATAAAGTAGGTAACTTGGACTATAACCTGTACCAGTATTCTTTGTTGACCTCAAAACCATTAGGGCTGCATCCACATACTTGTCCCATTGATCAATATTTCTCTCATCTCTTGCAATTTTCGCCAGTACAGACACCAAAGAGTGATTCAATTTTTCAACCATACCATTTGCAGACGCACGATAACTTGTAACCATGATATTCTTACAACCAATTTGCTTCAAGAATTGATGAACGTAAGTGGAAATAAAATTAGCACCTCGATCAGAGAGCAACCTAGCTGGTACACCATATCTTGACACAATTTCACTAAAATAGAATTCACCAGTTGTAACCTCATCAATACCAGATACAGCGCGAGCCATAGGCCATCTTGTTAAACCACAAATAGCTGTCAAAATATATTTGTTTCCCTTGGATGTAGTGGATAGTGGACCGATAGCATCGACACTAACAAAATTCATGGGAGAACGTGGAGTCTTGATCACCTTCATTGGATTAGACTTGGAGAAACGAATTCTAGCTCTGTATTGGCATGTATCACACGACTTGACCACTGTAGTAACCAACTCACGACAATCTTGTATCATATAGTACCTTGTCACCTTATCCAATGTATTCAAAATGCCTTGATGGCCTTCCTTGTGGACTTCTTGAACCTTTTGCAGAGCAGTGCCTTCATGCAACAGCTCTCGACCAGTATTCAGCTCAAGCACACGCCCATCATCAGCCAGCATCAATTTAGAACAATGATAACGAATTTTACGACACACCTTAGAATCAGCATCCTTTGGATAGGAACCATTTAGCAAGAAATAATAGAGACTAATGTACCAGGGGAGAGAGATAGCCATGTTCAAAACAACAATTACAGATAGAGAATTCAATTTACAAAATTACAATCAACACACACAGGATGAAGGGATCAAATCAAACACCAAAATTAAGCCAAATTAACCAAGACAAATGGATCCAAAGGTAATACGAAAGGATGATTGGGATGGAGAATTAGAAAATTTAATGGAAAAGATAAAGATGATTTATTGTTAATTCAATTGATGATATTATATATATACTCTATGGCTAATTTTTTTTGATATTTTACTCTATAAATTTTTTTTTTTTTTTTTTTTTTTTTTAATAAATTCTATAATTATATTCCTTTGTAAGCGCAACCAATTCAAACACCTTGATTATACAATCTGAGCAGGCCCAAACTCCTTGATAAACTCGGGTAATGGGATACAACGAGATAGTGGATCCGCAATATTGGAGGGACCCGGCTTGTATAAGATTCTAAAATTGTATTCCATGACAGCAGCACACCACCTTGACAGCTTTGGAGATTGCTTCGTTGGGTTAAATATGTAAACCAGACTTGAATGATCCGTGATCAAAATGAATTCCCTGCCCTTCAGATAATGGTGAAAGTGTTGAATTGACCAGACCACTGCAAAAGCCTCGATTTCATGAATATGCCAATTCTTTTCAGATCCCCTGAGACTTCTTGATCCATAACCCACTACTTGTTCATTGCCTCTATTGTTTTCGTCAAATTCCTTAACTTGAGTAAGCACACAACCAAGACCAGACAAACTGCCATCCACACTGAGTACTTGCACCATGTTACGATCAGGAAAAGACAAAACCGGTTGACTGCACTGAATTTGCTTGAGTAAATTAAATGCCTCTTGCTGTTCTTGCCCCCAAACAAATTTGACACCTTTTCTTGTCAAGGCAACCAGATCCTTAGCGATAGATGCATAATTAGGTGTGAATTTTCTGAAGAAACCAGTTAGACCAAGAAAACTCTTCAATTCAGACACATTCTTGCACTCAGGAAACGACTTGATCTTCTCCACATTGCGATCACCTGGCCTGGCACCTTCCTTGCTGATGATATGACCCAAGTATTCAACGGCTTCTTGACCAAAATGACATTTTCTGCGTTTGAATTTTAAATTGGCTTCCTCGGCGGCTTCGAATAACTCTCGCAAATGCTTTTCATGATCGTTTTTTGTCCTTGAAAAGCATAAAACATCATCATAAAAAATGCATACAGATTTGCCTACCAAGTGCTTGAAAATAGAGTGCATGGTTTTCTGGAACTCGCTACTTCCCACGCTTATACCCATCGGCAAAACTTTATACCGGTACACGCCTCTTTTCGTTACAAAACCTGTGAGATCGCGAGCCAGAGTGTCCTCAGGATCGATTTCCAGTTGGTGGTACCCAGAGGAAGCATCCAAACAGGAAAAATACTTCATTCCAGCAGTAAATTCAGTCAGTTCAGCTACAGTGGGAGTTGGGAAGTTGGTTTGCACAATCATCTTGTTCACCTTCCTGTAGTCTATCACACAACGTCGAGAACCATCCTTCTTGCCAACTAAAAACGCCGCAGAACTCCAAGTGCCATCAGACTCCTCAATCAGATCCAGTTCGAGCATTTCGTCAATGTACTCATTCAAAGCGTCTTCATCTTCCCAGCTTAGACGAAAACATCTACTCTTGATAGGTTTAGCGCCTTCGACCACTTGCACTCGCATCTTGTATCCTTTTATTTTAGTGAGACCCGACACCTCAGAAAAGATGTGCTTGAAATCATTGATTACTTCGTGTAGGAATTCAGGGGCGCCCTCAGTAATATTGTCCTTGTCATATTTGATTTCCTCAAAGGTATCAGGTATAAGATCTTCCTCTAAAGTAGCAGCATGTTTCTTGGCTAACTCAATCTTGTAGACCTCTTTGTTAGCTTGAACCAAACCAGGAATATGCGATGTAAAGCCTTGTAACTTGACCAATCCGGAAGTTGTAGGTACCTTGATTATAGAGTTCGCAATATCTAACTCCACACCATACGCTTGCAACCACGGAATACCAAGTATCAGTAAGTCTGCATTTGTTTGATCTTGCACACACATATGCTCTGGCCTGATATGTTTGCCTTGAATGCAAATAGGTACATCCATCACAATATCTGCCCTAGCACCAGCTGATTCATTGTTGAATCCCACCAATTGCAATGAGTCACCATTGTAAGCCATGCCGAGAGCTTCACAGAGAGACCTTGAAATTACACTGATAGAGCCACCCGTGTCAAAGCATGCGATCACCTTTCTCCCATTGATTGACACTTCGGCTTTCAAAGGAGAGCTCCACTTCATCTTTGACAAATCGTAAGGATAACGATATACTGAGTGCGTGTCATCAAAATTGAGGTCAGAGTCAGTGTTAGACAAGGACGAAATAGTAGAACCATTGGAAGTGTCAGAGTCATAATAGGATGAGCCTTCAGAACTATTGTCAGATTCACCAACCACATTGTCAACTACATTAATCTTGTTTGGAGGCTCCTTGATTCCACCATCCATCTCCAATAGATGACGTTTAGTGCGTTTAGGCCTTTGCTTGCGCAAATCCCTGAGTCCATCTACGAGATCCTTGGCTGCGTCCTTGTCAATTGCTACCCAATCCAGAATAGATAACCCAGAGTCCAGTTCAGCGAGCTTATTCCAAACATTTAGAGACTTGGTTGGGACCTTGAGAACACGAGCTTTTCTTGGTTTTCTTGGTTCCTTCATAGTAACTTCATTAGAGATGACTTGTCCTGACGAGACCCTTTTCTTTTTAGCAGAACGATTATTAGCATTCAGCACTTCTGGTACTTCTGGATTAGCTCTCTTGACAGCTAAGACTTCATTCAGTTCATCAGCATCCACCATGGTATCAACAAGATTCAAAGAAGATGGTGATGACAGAGGATTTGAGAAAAGAGTATCAACAACCTCTACTGTTGATACTCGTTGGCTTTTCCCGAATCCTTGCCATTATTAGCGCCCAAAGGAAGACTATTAGAGCCAGTAGTAGGAGGAGCCTTAGATTCATTGGACACCTCATTGGTACATTCATACTTCTTATGGCCAGGCTCACCACATGAATAACAGACAATACCACCCATAACTTGATGACCGCTGTTTGAACGACGATGAGGAGCACCATACGAGCTATTTCTGCTATTATTAGCCACGGCATCTTGTAGCGCAACCAGATTGATAGATAGTTTTTCCAGCTTGTCTACCAAGGACATGACACTTGACATTGTGGAAGCCTCCGATTTGCTATCTGGAAAATCATGCTTGTCCATCACTGGTTCTTGTGATTTAACCTTGTACACCACTTCATTGGCATCTTGACGAGCAACACCATACTTCAATTGCGATTTCTCCACTTGTCTAGCTCTTTCCTTGGCAATTGCAAAGGTAGCAGGCTTGCTTTCCTTTTCAATTTCATAGGCAATGTTTGGATTAATTGCATTTAGAAAAGTACGCACCAAAAGACCTTGATCCTTGTTGCCCAATAAGTTGAACAATTCCTCCATGCGAATGGCCACTTCGTCAACAGAACGGTACTCATCGCCTTGCTTGAGTGCGTAAATGGCAGACCACCATCTGTCCTCCAGATCAGATAGATATTGGTTCTTGAAGAGACTCTCGAATTTTTCCCAATTCTCAGCCTTGGAACCCTCCACGTTCCACCAAGATTCAGCCTTGTCAATAAGATTTTCTTCAACAATGAGTAACATTTCCTCATCATTAATCTTAGCACTTCTTTTCAAACGATTCATTCTTGACAGCCAGGTAGCAGCACGTTCTTCGTTGAGGCCATCAAAAGCCCTAGGTTCCTTGATGAAACGACCACCACCAGAACTAGATGCACCTCCGTTTTTCTTGTCAAAAGCCATGTTGATTATCTTTAGGGATAACGACGAGTTAGTAACCATTTTAAGCCCGGACCAACTGATAAATATCAAGCTCTCTTTAATGATTACCTTTGCGATTTGGTAATCAAGATATAAATATTGTTGTATGGAAAGGAAGACTGTAAGAAACGATCCCAATAGTTATGAGAGATGAATTTAAAGTGTTCTTTAGGTATGTTCGTACTAGATTGGCACTAGTAACTAAACTCCAGATTTAAGAAGAAGAAAATGGATGATCTTTATTTAGATGTAATTCAGAATGCTATTTATACGTATCGATAATTGAGTGCTTTGCGTAATTAATTCTATTGTTCACCTGTCAAAGTAATTCAAGTTCAAATGTTGTCAGTGCCCAGATCAAAATGTAACCACCAAAATTGAATAGCCTTCAATTCAATGTCAAAATAATTTCAATGTCAAAAGTCGGTAGCGCCCAGATCAAAATGTAACCACATGAATTAAGTATCCTTCAATTCAATGTCATGATCATATATCCGTGTCAATTCATTCTAATTCCAATTTAAAATTGACTTGCATCTTGTTCAATTGGTTTGTTGTAGTCCTGAGTCAGATTCCAGAGTCAATTCACAGTTCAAAATAGTAATTCTTCCAATCCTTCATGTACAAATCAGACCAGACCAGATACCAAACTAACAGATTAGAGCGCGCCTTGCCTTAACCAAACTAACAATCGGATAAACTTGATATCAGAATGGGTAAACCAAAAATGTATGTAGATTTAACCGTCTACAATACACGTTGACCTTGAAAGAATACAATAGAGTGCACGGTAAATCACATGTACGAACCAAAATGAGAACAAAGTAGCCTTGTATGAGAGAACCAACGAAATCAAATCACGATAACTTGTCGAAACCAAATAGACATCTTGAGTATTCACAAATATACACCCTTCAAATAAATCATAACCAAAATAAATGTAGATCCACACCTTGAATCATTCATTGTTATCATTACTATTACATAATCTCTTCCTTTTTGGGAAATCGAAATTGTACCAAGTAATCAAAGAAAAAGATACCATGTATCAAGCCATCCTTGCCTCTGTAGCTCAGTGGTAGAGCGTTTGTCTTGTAAACAAAAGGTCTGTTGTTCAATCCAGCACCGAGGCACCGTTTTTTTTGTCGTGATCAGGGATATGTTTTGGTGTAGAAATATGTCAGGTACACACTGACTTTGTGTGTAACCTTTTTGCAGTAAAATAGGGTTGAAAAAAGCAGATAGAATACTGTTAAAATCCTTCTTTATTCAAAATTAGGATAATGTGCAATAAAATGTTGTTACAATTGGGTTTATACGCAGTGTAAATAGTTTTATAAAAAAAAGTAAATGTATAGAAGAAATAGCCAAAGCAGATCTGTCTATATAATGAGCACCAGGTTTATAGTTGTCCAACTAGTAAAGTATAATAATATAAAAGAAAAATAAGAATAAAGTACAATGAATCAAGGTCAATAGTAGTAAATGCCAGATTCAAGGGATCTTACAAAGATATAAGTTCAAATAAAGAATATAATGAGCTATAGAGCTACAGTATATGAATAAGTTTAAGGTAAAAATAAGATGATCTTTTATTCTGTCTATTCAGTTGATGGTCTTTTATACTAATTTTCTATGTATGATATTCTACTATATTGTCTATAAATTTTGTGATGGTTGTTTTGTTATGAGTCATTGCGTGTCAATTGCAAGGAACAAGTAAATAAGATATGTGATTAATAATTGATTTGAACGATATAGAATGTGATAGAATGATTTCTTGATGGCAATTGAGATTTGTATGGGTAATCCTTTGAGTGAGTTTAACAAAGATTTTTGATATCCTTGATTTATCCGTTTGATTTCAATACACGAAATTGACTTTAAAGAAGTGTTACAGGTACAGTCTATGGGATCTAGGCGCCGTTGAAAGAGTAGTATTGGCGGGTGAAAAGGAAGATTGAATGGAAATGAGCCGGATAAGGTAATACGAATGTGATTATAGAAAATGTCTTTTGGCCAAAAAAGGATACAGAAGGTATGGTAATATGATTCTAGATGTTTTGTCTGGAGAGAATGATACTTTTATTGATAATAGTCTGTTTTATTTTGGAAAGGGAAGCAAAAGAGACAGGAAGATAGTTGTGGGCAAAGCGCCAGGTAACAATGTATATTCTACGTCTCTATTTATATTATTTGGTTTATATCTCTTATCTGACGGTCGTTTAGCAACTGTCAGTGATTCCATTATTTTGAATATAAATGTTGGGTTATTTGTTTCTTGATCTTGTGGATCAACGACGGTATTTCAAAATATAGCTTGTGGAGCATGCGTTGACAATTTCTCTCATTGTTGACCATGCTACCTTTCAAGGTTTATATATGTTACAACACATTACAACAATACCCTTGGTATTGTTGAGCCAGCGTATACAATAACCAGCACAGCGAAAGATAGTATAGTAATTGAACAAGACGCAAATATACTGAAGTTTATTAATGAAATTAAAGGGCTATTTATACTAAATTTATGAGTCATCACAAAAGACAGTAACAAATGTTATTCACTTGCAGCTGAATCTGCCCATCAACTGAGATGTAACCTAGTAGCATATTCTATTATATTTGGAATAATCACCTATCAAAGAGTGCCTTAATCTTATATAGACAGTTGTGGCGATTCGGGCACAACAGGTATGTTACTTTAGTATGTGTCATTTCTTATTCGAGTAGCTTACCCTTGCTATCATCATGCAACTACTATTATTATATACATCTTATCTTTGATAGCATGGCTCGAATGAAATGACATTTTTATTTTGGGTATTTTTTATGATGGGAATCTAGTCTAGTTCACTTCACTTTTAATTAGTATAAATATCAAATCAATTTACAGAACAATAAAGATCATTTTTTATCTCATATATATTCTTTTATATACATTTATTCAAGTCTACTCTAGAAACTATATCACTACTCATGACAAATATATGAATGTATACAAAAGAATATTGTTACGAATCGAATCCGTAATTCTCTTAAAAACTCTTTTTTTTTGGCTAAATAAAATACATCTATCAAACCATCCAAGAACAATCCCTACAAGCGATCTATATTTGAAACAACCCATCTGAAAAACTCATATATTATAAATGTCAAATCAAAAACCATCTCTAGAACAAGATGTTGTATCCAGAGAAAAGATACAAGTAGCGATAATATAAAAAGATAATAAATACTTGTAAAATAAGCCAGATACGAAAACTAAAGATTTATTAATTGAATCAAGCACACCTTTTATATTAAATCATAATCGCTAAGTCAATCAATCTATCTTATTGTTTAATGACCTGATGTTTGACAAGTGTCAAACATGTATATTTACAACACAGCATTTTATCAGGAACAATGGTCTGATATAGAATTTAGGTTGAGTCAGGCATTGTCTCAAACATGCCGCAATCTTCCCAAATCTCTTATTCAGCACAGACCATTCAGAATGTTCTCAAGCAACTAAGTAGCTTGTTCCTTATCTTGAGACTCTATCAAAAGATCTACTAGCATCAAACGAAGTATCGTGATCCGATTACAACTGAGTTATTCTAACTCAAGTATCCCGATGGATGCAACGCAAGAGAGAATTAAATATAAAATGCCTATCCACACTGTTTTTGAATAGGCAAAAAAAGTGAACGCTGGAATAATGTCAGTAATAAATGTACTGGCAACCTTGTCATTGTCCTTTTTGTTGTCATTTGCCTTGGCCGGGGTGATGGAAGTATTCGCTGCAGCCTTGTCCACAGGCTTTGGTTGAGTTGGGGATGTGTGTGCCGAATTCAACTTGGCAGCCTTCTTTCGTTGGTTCCAAAATGCATCAGGGCATTTAGCCCGGAAGTGATCCGACTTGTGACAAAATATAACAACATTTTAATCGCTGGCTCATAACCGAGCAGTTACTAAAGACATGATCAGTGACATGACAACGATTACAGGCAGGCTTCATACCGGCGAAGGTGATCTTGAGCATTTCCCCAGCTTACCAGGAATCGATTTGTGGCCTCAGTGTTTAATACTGTTTACCAGGAAGCAGATTCAAGGTGACAAATTCTCAAACAGTAAAAAAATGTCCATGGACCGTATGGAGAAGGCCCATTTCCAAGATTCACCATAATCACCAAAGATGCTTGACATCTGTTCCTTCAGAATGATTTCACCTTCATAGGGTAGGTTTTTCACACTGACCCGAACAATAGTAATGTCCTTAGGAAAGATACGACTGACTATGACTTTCTTTCTATTGTCAGAAAAAACTTTTGTCAAGACTACCTCCCTACTAGCCTCATTAGTACGAAAGTTGATTTCAAAGTACTTCGCGGCTTGATTCACATTACGGATGCGTAGCCCTAGAGCATCCGGAAACTGGTTTCTTAGTACGATAGCGAGATCCTTAATAAAGTTTAAAGTTGGCTTCCAAGGCAAGGAATTGCTCAATTGAGATCACTAACAAGTGTTTGTCCCTGGCTTGACCCGACTTCAGGATTTGTGCAAATGACCGTATTTGATCCTTTTGTTTGTTTGGATTCTGTCTAGAGTCACTGGCGTCTCCAACAATTAGATTCCCTCCTTTAAGCGATGTTTGTTTATCGGAAAGAGACATCCAAGAAATCATCAGGTAATCTTTTAACCTGTGAGACTAAGGCAAAATTGGTCAAAGATGGCCAATTTTTCAAGGACATAACTTTATGTGATATCTTGGCCAATACTAATCAGATTTGAACAAAAAAATAGCCATTCAACAGGTCTACATCAGCCCCAGCATAATCTACAAGTCAAAAACACCTAATAGACATTCCCTTCATGAAATAACTCAAAGTCATGTATTTTGATATGCCTCAAGCGGGCACTACCCGACATATTTTTGAAAATACCAACAATAACCATACCATCATATAGAAAATCAAAAGAGAAACAAAAGTCAAGCACTACGCAACATCAACTCACTTAGTAAATCATGGAGAAATATCCATCCAAACTTGGATCATTTTTCACGTTTTTCCTGATAACTGCTTCACATCGTCTATTACGAACCCAACTTTAATAACACGTCCTAATCAAACAAAGTGTCTCAAACAACTTTTAGTATACATACAAGCAACATTCATTTATAAATTCAATGACTTTTATTAGTAGCATCTCGTCAGATCTTGCATTTTTTTTTTACAATTCATTCATTTCTCAACAACAACTCATTCTATCTAAAATCTAATGGCAGTTTCTTCTTCTTCTCAAAAATTCGTTATAATAACATGCTAATTTCAAAGCTGTAGCATCAATATTTAAAATCTCGATGTTTGATCGTCCAAAAGTCCAAAAGTCAAAATTTGAAAATCATTTCCAACATCCATGATCAGGTATGAGGCCCCATACACAATATGAGATAACCTAAAACTATTGTAGTACGATTAAAATGAGACAACTTTAAGCTGAGGACATGGTATTAGAAATGCCTTGTTGTCGAGATAATTGACATTGGAGAGTGCACAATTTAGCTGGGAGTAGATGCATGCCTCATTTTGGAATGCATAAACGAAACAAGAAAAAGTAAGCTACAATCACCCAGTCTTGAAAACAACACTCATTAACAAGTAAAGTATTCCTCTATAACAATAGATTAGCAACTTATTATGTACGTTATGCCACGCTCCAAGTTCAAAGAGGAGGATCATACAATAAGAAGCTTTCTCTGTATAGGGTAGCTGACACTGAACTGAGATTGAAATCGCTACTGCTCAAAATGAGTCCAGATACATCTTGAGATTTGTCATGATCTAAACTTGGCAATTGCTGATAATAAACTGTTCTTCAAGTATATATCAAACTTGTGCAGAATTTAAAGATGCATCGAATGGTACTAATCTTGTCTAGTTTGATCAGCACTAGACGTTTCAAAGCGACAGAATATTTTTTGTCAAATTTTGATGGTTTTTCAAGAAAACCTCCATCTCTGTCAAAATAAACCTACTTGTAACATTCATTATTATTGTAAAGCAAAAAAATTCCTATCATTTGAGCTCTTACTGGAAGTTCTAGCTTGAGTCTACGTGGAGAAATGAGCAAAAACGTCTGACCAAAAAATCATCAGGTAATCTTTTAACCTGTAAGACTAAGGCAAAATTGGTCAAAGATGGCCAATTTTTCAAGGACATAACTTTATGTGATATCTTGGCCAATACTAATCAGATTTGAACAAAAAAATAGCCATTCAACAGGTCTACATCAGCCCCAGCATAATCTACAAGTCAAAAACACCTAATAGACATTCCCTTCATGAAATAACTCAAAGTCATGTATTTTGATATGCCTCAAGCGGGCACTACCCGACATATTTTTGAAAATACCAACAATAACCATACCATCATATAGAAAATCAAAAGAGAAACAAAAGTCAAGCACTACGCAACATCAACTCACTTAGTAAATCATGGAGAAATATCCATCCAAACTTGGATCATTTTTCACGTTTTTCCTGATAACTGCTTCACATCGTCTATTACGAACCCAACTTTAATAACACGTCCTAATCAAACAAAGTGTCTCAAACAACTTTTAGTATACATACAAGCAACATTCATTTATAAATTCAATGACTTTTATTAGTAGCATCTCGTCAGATCTTGCATTTTTTTTTTACAATTCATTCATTTCTCAACAACAACTCATTCTATCTAAAATCTAATGGCAGTTTCTTCTTCTTCTCAAAAATTCGTTATAATAACATGCTAATTTCAAAGCTGTAGCATCAATATTTAAAATCTCGATGTTTGATCGTCCAAAAGTCCAAAAGTCAAAATTTGAAAATCATTTCCAACATCCATGATCAGGTATGAGGCCCCATACACAATATGAGATAACCTAAAACTATTGTAGTACGATTAAAATGAGACAACTTTAAGCTGAGGACATGGTATTAGAAATGCCTTGTTGTCGAGATAATTGACATTGGAGAGTGCACAATTTAGCTGGGAGTAGATGCATGCCTCATTTTGGAATGCATAAACGAAACAAGAAAAAGTAAGCTACAATCACCCAGTCTTGAAAACAACACTCATTAACAAGTAAAGTATTCCTCTATAACAATAGATTAGCAACTTATTATGTACGTTATGCCACGCTCCAAGTTCAAAGAGGAGGATCATACAATAAGAAGCTTTCTCTGTATAGGGTAGCTGACACTGAACTGAGATTGAAATCGCTACTGCTCAAAATGAGTCCAGATACATCTTGAGATTTGTCATGATCTAAACTTGGCAATTGCTGATAATAAACTGTTCTTCAAGTATATATCAAACTTGTGCAGAATTTAAAGATGCATCGAATGGTACTAATCTTGTCTAGTTTGATCAGCACTAGACGTTTCAAAGCGACAGAATATTTTTTGTCAAATTTTGATGGTTTTTCAAGAAAACCTCCATCTCTGTCAAAATAAACCTACTTGTAACATTCATTATTATTGTAAAGCAAAAAAATTCCTATCATTTGAGCTCTTACTGGAAGTTCTAGCTTGAGTCTACGTGGAGAAATGAGCAAAAACGTCTGACCAAAAAATCATCAGGTAATCTTTTAACCTGTAAGACTAAGGCAAAATTGGTCAAAGATGGCCAATTTTTCAAGGACATAACTTTATGTGATATCTTGGCCAATACTAATCAGATTTGAACAAAAAAATAGCCATTCAACAGGTCTACATCAGCCCCAGCATAATCTACAAGTCAAAAACACCTAATAGACATTCCCTTCATGAAATAACTCAAAGTCATGTATTTTGATATGCCTCAAGCGGGCACTACCCGACATATTTTTGAAAATACCAACAATAACCATACCATCATATAGAAAATCAAAAGAGAAACAAAAGTCAAGCACTACGCAACATCAACTCACTTAGTAAATCATGGAGAAATATCCATCCAAACTTGGATCATTTTTCACGTTTTTCCTGATAACTGCTTCACATCGTCTATTACGAACCCAACTTTAATAACACGTCCTAATCAAACAAAGTGTCTCAAACAACTTTTAGTATACATACAAGCAACATTCATTTATAAATTCAATGACTTTTATTAGTAGCATCTCGTCAGATCTTGCATTTTTTTTTTACAATTCATTCATTTCTCAACAACAACTCATTCTATCTAAAATCTAATGGCAGTTTCTTCTTCTTCTCAAAAATTCGTTATAATAACATGCTAATTTCAAAGCTGTAGCATCAATATTTAAAATCTCGATGTTTGATCGTCCAAAAGTCCAAAAGTCAAAATTTGAAAATCATTTCCAACATCCATGATCAGGTATGAGGCCCCATACACAATATGAGATAACCTAAAACTATTGTAGTACGATTAAAATGAGACAACTTTAAGCTGAGGACATGGTATTAGAAATGCCTTGTTGTCGAGATAATTGACATTGGAGAGTGCACAATTTAGCTGGGAGTAGATGCATGCCTCATTTTGGAATGCATAAACGAAACAAGAAAAAGTAAGCTACAATCACCCAGTCTTGAAAACAACACTCATTAACAAGTAAAGTATTCCTCTATAACAATAGATTAGCAACTTATTATGTACGTTATGCCACGCTCCAAGTTCAAAGAGGAGGATCATACAATAAGAAGCTTTCTCTGTATAGGGTAGCTGACACTGAACTGAGATTGAAATCGCTACTGCTCAAAATGAGTCCAGATACATCTTGAGATTTGTCATGATCTAAACTTGGCAATTGCTGATAATAAACTGTTCTTCAAGTATATATCAAACTTGTGCAGAATTTAAAGATGCATCGAATGGTACTAATCTTGTCTAGTTTGATCAGCACTAGACGTTTCAAAGCGACAGAATATTTTTTGTCAAATTTTGATGGTTTTTCAAGAAAACCTCCATCTCTGTCAAAATAAACCTACTTGTAACATTCATTATTATTGTAAAGCAAAAAAATTCCTATCATTTGAGCTCTTACTGGAAGTTCTAGCTTGAGTCTACGTGGAGAAATGAGCAAAAACGTCTGACCAAAAAATCATCAGGTAATCTTTTAACCTGTAAGACTAAGGCAAAATTGGTCAAAGATGGCCAATTTTTCAAGGACATAACTTTATGTGATATCTTGGCCAATACTAATCAGATTTGAACAAAAAAATAGCCATTCAACAGGTCTACATCAGCCCCAGCATAATCTACAAGTCAAAAACACCTAATAGACATTCCCTTCATGAAATAACTCAAAGTCATGTATTTTGATATGCCTCAAGCGGGCACTACCCGACATATTTTTGAAAATACCAACAATAACCATACCATCATATAGAAAATCAAAAGAGAAACAAAAGTCAAGCACTACGCAACATCAACTCACTTAGTAAATCATGGAGAAATATCCATCCAAACTTGGATCATTTTTCACGTTTTTCCTGATAACTGCTTCACATCGTCTATTACGAACCCAACTTTAATAACACGTCCTAATCAAACAAAGTGTCTCAAACAACTTTTAGTATACATACAAGCAACATTCATTTATAAATTCAATGACTTTTATTAGTAGCATCTCGTCAGATCTTGCATTTTTTTTTTACAATTCATTCATTTCTCAACAACAACTCATTCTATCTAAAATCTAATGGCAGTTTCTTCTTCTTCTCAAAAATTCGTTATAATAACATGCTAATTTCAAAGCTGTAGCATCAATATTTAAAATCTCGATGTTTGATCGTCCAAAAGTCCAAAAGTCAAAATTTGAAAATCATTTCCAACATCCATGATCAGGTATGAGGCCCCATACACAATATGAGATAACCTAAAACTATTGTAGTACGATTAAAATGAGACAACTTTAAGCTGAGGACATGGTATTAGAAATGCCTTGTTGTCGAGATAATTGACATTGGAGAGTGCACAATTTAGCTGGGAGTAGATGCATGCCTCATTTTGGAATGCATAAACGAAACAAGAAAAAGTAAGCTACAATCACCCAGTCTTGAAAACAACACTCATTAACAAGTAAAGTATTCCTCTATAACAATAGATTAGCAACTTATTATGTACGTTATGCCACGCTCCAAGTTCAAAGAGGAGGATCATACAATAAGAAGCTTTCTCTGTATAGGGTAGCTGACACTGAACTGAGATTGAAATCGCTACTGCTCAAAATGAGTCCAGATACATCTTGAGATTTGTCATGATCTAAACTTGGCAATTGCTGATAATAAACTGTTCTTCAAGTATATATCAAACTTGTGCAGAATTTAAAGATGCATCGAATGGTACTAATCTTGTCTAGTTTGATCAGCACTAGACGTTTCAAAGCGACAGAATATTTTTTGTCAAATTTTGATGGTTTTTCAAGAAAACCTCCATCTCTGTCAAAATAAACCTACTTGTAACATTCATTATTATTGTAAAGCAAAAAAATTCCTATCATTTGAGCTCTTACTGGAAGTTCTAGCTTGAGTCTACGTGGAGAAATGAGCAAAAACGTCTGACCAAAAAATCATCAGGTAATCTTTTAACCTGTAAGACTAAGGCAAAATTGGTCAAAGATGGCCAATTTTTCAAGGACATAACTTTATGTGATATCTTGGCCAATACTAATCAGATTTGAACAAAAAAATAGCCATTCAACAGGTCTACATCAGCCCCAGCATAATCTACAAGTCAAAAACACCTAATAGACATTCCCTTCATGAAATAACTCAAAGTCATGTATTTTGATATGCCTCAAGCGGGCACTACCCGACATATTTTTGAAAATACCAACAATAACCATACCATCATATAGAAAATCAAAAGAGAAACAAAAGTCAAGCACTACGCAACATCAACTCACTTAGTAAATCATGGAGAAATATCCATCCAAACTTGGATCATTTTTCACGTTTTTCCTGATAACTGCTTCACATCGTCTATTACGAACCCAACTTTAATAACACGTCCTAATCAAACAAAGTGTCTCAAACAACTTTTAGTATACATACAAGCAACATTCATTTATAAATTCAATGACTTTTATTAGTAGCATCTCGTCAGATCTTGCATTTTTTTTTTACAATTCATTCATTTCTCAACAACAACTCATTCTATCTAAAATCTAATGGCAGTTTCTTCTTCTTCTCAAAAATTCGTTATAATAACATGCTAATTTCAAAGCTGTAGCATCAATATTTAAAATCTCGATGTTTGATCGTCCAAAAGTCCAAAAGTCAAAATTTGAAAATCATTTCCAACATCCATGATCAGGTATGAGGCCCCATACACAATATGAGATAACCTAAAACTATTGTAGTACGATTAAAATGAGACAACTTTAAGCTGAGGACATGGTATTAGAAATGCCTTGTTGTCGAGATAATTGACATTGGAGAGTGCACAATTTAGCTGGGAGTAGATGCATGCCTCATTTTGGAATGCATAAACGAAACAAGAAAAAGTAAGCTACAATCACCCAGTCTTGAAAACAACACTCATTAACAAGTAAAGTATTCCTCTATAACAATAGATTAGCAACTTATTATGTACGTTATGCCACGCTCCAAGTTCAAAGAGGAGGATCATACAATAAGAAGCTTTCTCTGTATAGGGTAGCTGACACTGAACTGAGATTGAAATCGCTACTGCTCAAAATGAGTCCAGATACATCTTGAGATTTGTCATGATCTAAACTTGGCAATTGCTGATAATAAACTGTTCTTCAAGTATATATCAAACTTGTGCAGAATTTAAAGATGCATCGAATGGTACTAATCTTGTCTAGTTTGATCAGCACTAGACGTTTCAAAGCGACAGAATATTTTTTGTCAAATTTTGATGGTTTTTCAAGAAAACCTCCATCTCTGTCAAAATAAACCTACTTGTAACATTCATTATTATTGTAAAGCAAAAAAATTCCTATCATTTGAGCTCTTACTGGAAGTTCTAGCTTGAGTCTACGTGGAGAAATGAGCAAAAACGTCTGACCAAAAAATCATCAGGTAATCTTTTAACCTGTAAGACTAAGGCAAAATTGGTCAAAGATGGCCAATTTTTCAAGGACATAACTTTATGTGATATCTTGGCCAATACTAATCAGATTTGAACAAAAAAATAGCCATTCAACAGGTCTACATCAGCCCCAGCATAATCTACAAGTCAAAAACACCTAATAGACATTCCCTTCATGAAATAACTCAAAGTCATGTATTTTGATATGCCTCAAGCGGGCACTACCCGACATATTTTTGAAAATACCAACAATAACCATACCATCATATAGAAAATCAAAAGAGAAACAAAAGTCAAGCACTACGCAACATCAACTCACTTAGTAAATCATGGAGAAATATCCATCCAAACTTGGATCATTTTTCACGTTTTTCCTGATAACTGCTTCACATCGTCTATTACGAACCCAACTTTAATAACACGTCCTAATCAAACAAAGTGTCTCAAACAACTTTTAGTATACATACAAGCAACATTCATTTATAAATTCAATGACTTTTATTAGTAGCATCTCGTCAGATCTTGCATTTTTTTTTTACAATTCATTCATTTCTCAACAACAACTCATTCTATCTAAAATCTAATGGCAGTTTCTTCTTCTTCTCAAAAATTCGTTATAATAACATGCTAATTTCAAAGCTGTAGCATCAATATTTAAAATCTCGATGTTTGATCGTCCAAAAGTCCAAAAGTCAAAATTTGAAAATCATTTCCAACATCCATGATCAGGTATGAGGCCCCATACACAATATGAGATAACCTAAAACTATTGTAGTACGATTAAAATGAGACAACTTTAAGCTGAGGACATGGTATTAGAAATGCCTTGTTGTCGAGATAATTGACATTGGAGAGTGCACAATTTAGCTGGGAGTAGATGCATGCCTCATTTTGGAATGCATAAACGAAACAAGAAAAAGTAAGCTACAATCACCCAGTCTTGAAAACAACACTCATTAACAAGTAAAGTATTCCTCTATAACAATAGATTAGCAACTTATTATGTACGTTATGCCACGCTCCAAGTTCAAAGAGGAGGATCATACAATAAGAAGCTTTCTCTGTATAGGGTAGCTGACACTGAACTGAGATTGAAATCGCTACTGCTCAAAATGAGTCCAGATACATCTTGAGATTTGTCATGATCTAAACTTGGCAATTGCTGATAATAAACTGTTCTTCAAGTATATATCAAACTTGTGCAGAATTTAAAGATGCATCGAATGGTACTAATCTTGTCTAGTTTGATCAGCACTAGACGTTTCAAAGCGACAGAATATTTTTTGTCAAATTTTGATGGTTTTTCAAGAAAACCTCCATCTCTGTCAAAATAAACCTACTTGTAACATTCATTATTATTGTAAAGCAAAAAAATTCCTATCATTTGAGCTCTTACTGGAAGTTCTAGCTTGAGTCTACGTGGAGAAATGAGCAAAAACGTCTGACCAAAAAATCATCAGGTAATCTTTTAACCTGTAAGACTAAGGCAAAATTGGTCAAAGATGGCCAATTTTTCAAGGACATAACTTTATGTGATATCTTGGCCAATACTAATCAGATTTGAACAAAAAAATAGCCATTCAACAGGTCTACATCAGCCCCAGCATAATCTACAAGTCAAAAACACCTAATAGACATTCCCTTCATGAAATAACTCAAAGTCATGTATTTTGATATGCCTCAAGCGGGCACTACCCGACATATTTTTGAAAATACCAACAATAACCATACCATCATATAGAAAATCAAAAGAGAAACAAAAGTCAAGCACTACGCAACATCAACTCACTTAGTAAATCATGGAGAAATATCCATCCAAACTTGGATCATTTTTCACGTTTTTCCTGATAACTGCTTCACATCGTCTATTACGAACCCAACTTTAATAACACGTCCTAATCAAACAAAGTGTCTCAAACAACTTTTAGTATACATACAAGCAACATTCATTTATAAATTCAATGACTTTTATTAGTAGCATCTCGTCAGATCTTGCATTTTTTTTTTACAATTCATTCATTTCTCAACAACAACTCATTCTATCTAAAATCTAATGGCAGTTTCTTCTTCTTCTCAAAAATTCGTTATAATAACATGCTAATTTCAAAGCTGTAGCATCAATATTTAAAATCTCGATGTTTGATCGTCCAAAAGTCCAAAAGTCAAAATTTGAAAATCATTTCCAACATCCATGATCAGGTATGAGGCCCCATACACAATATGAGATAACCTAAAACTATTGTAGTACGATTAAAATGAGACAACTTTAAGCTGAGGACATGGTATTAGAAATGCCTTGTTGTCGAGATAATTGACATTGGAGAGTGCACAATTTAGCTGGGAGTAGATGCATGCCTCATTTTGGAATGCATAAACGAAACAAGAAAAAGTAAGCTACAATCACCCAGTCTTGAAAACAACACTCATTAACAAGTAAAGTATTCCTCTATAACAATAGATTAGCAACTTATTATGTACGTTATGCCACGCTCCAAGTTCAAAGAGGAGGATCATACAATAAGAAGCTTTCTCTGTATAGGGTAGCTGACACTGAACTGAGATTGAAATCGCTACTGCTCAAAATGAGTCCAGATACATCTTGAGATTTGTCATGATCTAAACTTGGCAATTGCTGATAATAAACTGTTCTTCAAGTATATATCAAACTTGTGCAGAATTTAAAGATGCATCGAATGGTACTAATCTTGTCTAGTTTGATCAGCACTAGACGTTTCAAAGCGACAGAATATTTTTTGTCAAATTTTGATGGTTTTTCAAGAAAACCTCCATCTCTGTCAAAATAAACCTACTTGTAACATTCATTATTATTGTAAAGCAAAAAAATTCCTATCATTTGAGCTCTTACTGGAAGTTCTAGCTTGAGTCTACGTGGAGAAATGAGCAAAAACGTCTGACCAAAAAATCATCAGGTAATCTTTTAACCTGTAAGACTAAGGCAAAATTGGTCAAAGATGGCCAATTTTTCAAGGACATAACTTTATGTGATATCTTGGCCAATACTAATCAGATTTGAACAAAAAAATAGCCATTCAACAGGTCTACATCAGCCCCAGCATAATCTACAAGTCAAAAACACCTAATAGACATTCCCTTCATGAAATAACTCAAAGTCATGTATTTTGATATGCCTCAAGCGGGCACTACCCGACATATTTTTGAAAATACCAACAATAACCATACCATCATATAGAAAATCAAAAGAGAAACAAAAGTCAAGCACTACGCAACATCAACTCACTTAGTAAATCATGGAGAAATATCCATCCAAACTTGGATCATTTTTCACGTTTTTCCTGATAACTGCTTCACATCGTCTATTACGAACCCAACTTTAATAACACGTCCTAATCAAACAAAGTGTCTCAAACAACTTTTAGTATACATACAAGCAACATTCATTTATAAATTCAATGACTTTTATTAGTAGCATCTCGTCAGATCTTGCATTTTTTTTTTACAATTCATTCATTTCTCAACAACAACTCATTCTATCTAAAATCTAATGGCAGTTTCTTCTTCTTCTCAAAAATTCGTTATAATAACATGCTAATTTCAAAGCTGTAGCATCAATATTTAAAATCTCGATGTTTGATCGTCCAAAAGTCCAAAAGTCAAAATTTGAAAATCATTTCCAACATCCATGATCAGGTATGAGGCCCCATACACAATATGAGATAACCTAAAACTATTGTAGTACGATTAAAATGAGACAACTTTAAGCTGAGGACATGGTATTAGAAATGCCTTGTTGTCGAGATAATTGACATTGGAGAGTGCACAATTTAGCTGGGAGTAGATGCATGCCTCATTTTGGAATGCATAAACGAAACAAGAAAAAGTAAGCTACAATCACCCAGTCTTGAAAACAACACTCATTAACAAGTAAAGTATTCCTCTATAACAATAGATTAGCAACTTATTATGTACGTTATGCCACGCTCCAAGTTCAAAGAGGAGGATCATACAATAAGAAGCTTTCTCTGTATAGGGTAGCTGACACTGAACTGAGATTGAAATCGCTACTGCTCAAAATGAGTCCAGATACATCTTGAGATTTGTCATGATCTAAACTTGGCAATTGCTGATAATAAACTGTTCTTCAAGTATATATCAAACTTGTGCAGAATTTAAAGATGCATCGAATGGTACTAATCTTGTCTAGTTTGATCAGCACTAGACGTTTCAAAGCGACAGAATATTTTTTGTCAAATTTTGATGGTTTTTCAAGAAAACCTCCATCTCTGTCAAAATAAACCTACTTGTAACATTCATTATTATTGTAAAGCAAAAAAATTCCTATCATTTGAGCTCTTACTGGAAGTTCTAGCTTGAGTCTACGTGGAGAAATGAGCAAAAACGTCTGACCAAAAAATCATCAGGTAATCTTTTAACCTGTAAGACTAAGGCAAAATTGGTCAAAGATGGCCAATTTTTCAAGGACATAACTTTATGTGATATCTTGGCCAATACTAATCAGATTTGAACAAAAAAATAGCCATTCAACAGGTCTACATCAGCCCCAGCATAATCTACAAGTCAAAAACACCTAATAGACATTCCCTTCATGAAATAACTCAAAGTCATGTATTTTGATATGCCTCAAGCGGGCACTACCCGACATATTTTTGAAAATACCAACAATAACCATACCATCATATAGAAAATCAAAAGAGAAACAAAAGTCAAGCACTACGCAACATCAACTCACTTAGTAAATCATGGAGAAATATCCATCCAAACTTGGATCATTTTTCACGTTTTTCCTGATAACTGCTTCACATCGTCTATTACGAACCCAACTTTAATAACACGTCCTAATCAAACAAAGTGTCTCAAACAACTTTTAGTATACATACAAGCAACATTCATTTATAAATTCAATGACTTTTATTAGTAGCATCTCGTCAGATCTTGCATTTTTTTTTTACAATTCATTCATTTCTCAACAACAACTCATTCTATCTAAAATCTAATGGCAGTTTCTTCTTCTTCTCAAAAATTCGTTATAATAACATGCTAATTTCAAAGCTGTAGCATCAATATTTAAAATCTCGATGTTTGATCGTCCAAAAGTCCAAAAGTCAAAATTTGAAAATCATTTCCAACATCCATGATCAGGTATGAGGCCCCATACACAATATGAGATAACCTAAAACTATTGTAGTACGATTAAAATGAGACAACTTTAAGCTGAGGACATGGTATTAGAAATGCCTTGTTGTCGAGATAATTGACATTGGAGAGTGCACAATTTAGCTGGGAGTAGATGCATGCCTCATTTTGGAATGCATAAACGAAACAAGAAAAAGTAAGCTACAATCACCCAGTCTTGAAAACAACACTCATTAACAAGTAAAGTATTCCTCTATAACAATAGATTAGCAACTTATTATGTACGTTATGCCACGCTCCAAGTTCAAAGAGGAGGATCATACAATAAGAAGCTTTCTCTGTATAGGGTAGCTGACACTGAACTGAGATTGAAATCGCTACTGCTCAAAATGAGTCCAGATACATCTTGAGATTTGTCATGATCTAAACTTGGCAATTGCTGATAATAAACTGTTCTTCAAGTATATATCAAACTTGTGCAGAATTTAAAGATGCATCGAATGGTACTAATCTTGTCTAGTTTGATCAGCACTAGACGTTTCAAAGCGACAGAATATTTTTTGTCAAATTTTGATGGTTTTTCAAGAAAACCTCCATCTCTGTCAAAATAAACCTACTTGTAACATTCATTATTATTGTAAAGCAAAAAAATTCCTATCATTTGAGCTCTTACTGGAAGTTCTAGCTTGAGTCTACGTGGAGAAATGAGCAAAAACGTCTGACCAAAAAATCATCAGGTAATCTTTTAACCTGTAAGACTAAGGCAAAATTGGTCAAAGATGGCCAATTTTTCAAGGACATAACTTTATGTGATATCTTGGCCAATACTAATCAGATTTGAACAAAAAAATAGCCATTCAACAGGTCTACATCAGCCCCAGCATAATCTACAAGTCAAAAACACCTAATAGACATTCCCTTCATGAAATAACTCAAAGTCATGTATTTTGATATGCCTCAAGCGGGCACTACCCGACATATTTTTGAAAATACCAACAATAACCATACCATCATATAGAAAATCAAAAGAGAAACAAAAGTCAAGCACTACGCAACATCAACTCACTTAGTAAATCATGGAGAAATATCCATCCAAACTTGGATCATTTTTCACGTTTTTCCTGATAACTGCTTCACATCGTCTATTACGAACCCAACTTTAATAACACGTCCTAATCAAACAAAGTGTCTCAAACAACTTTTAGTATACATACAAGCAACATTCATTTATAAATTCAATGACTTTTATTAGTAGCATCTCGTCAGATCTTGCATTTTTTTTTTACAATTCATTCATTTCTCAACAACAACTCATTCTATCTAAAATCTAATGGCAGTTTCTTCTTCTTCTCAAAAATTCGTTATAATAACATGCTAATTTCAAAGCTGTAGCATCAATATTTAAAATCTCGATGTTTGATCGTCCAAAAGTCCAAAAGTCAAAATTTGAAAATCATTTCCAACATCCATGATCAGGTATGAGGCCCCATACACAATATGAGATAACCTAAAACTATTGTAGTACGATTAAAATGAGACAACTTTAAGCTGAGGACATGGTATTAGAAATGCCTTGTTGTCGAGATAATTGACATTGGAGAGTGCACAATTTAGCTGGGAGTAGATGCATGCCTCATTTTGGAATGCATAAACGAAACAAGAAAAAGTAAGCTACAATCACCCAGTCTTGAAAACAACACTCATTAACAAGTAAAGTATTCCTCTATAACAATAGATTAGCAACTTATTATGTACGTTATGCCACGCTCCAAGTTCAAAGAGGAGGATCATACAATAAGAAGCTTTCTCTGTATAGGGTAGCTGACACTGAACTGAGATTGAAATCGCTACTGCTCAAAATGAGTCCAGATACATCTTGAGATTTGTCATGATCTAAACTTGGCAATTGCTGATAATAAACTGTTCTTCAAGTATATATCAAACTTGTGCAGAATTTAAAGATGCATCGAATGGTACTAATCTTGTCTAGTTTGATCAGCACTAGACGTTTCAAAGCGACAGAATATTTTTTGTCAAATTTTGATGGTTTTTCAAGAAAACCTCCATCTCTGTCAAAATAAACCTACTTGTAACATTCATTATTATTGTAAAGCAAAAAAATTCCTATCATTTGAGCTCTTACTGGAAGTTCTAGCTTGAGTCTACGTGGAGAAATGAGCAAAAACGTCTGACCAAAAAATCATCAGGTAATCTTTTAACCTGTAAGACTAAGGCAAAATTGGTCAAAGATGGCCAATTTTTCAAGGACATAACTTTATGTGATATCTTGGCCAATACTAATCAGATTTGAACAAAAAAATAGCCATTCAACAGGTCTACATCAGCCCCAGCATAATCTACAAGTCAAAAACACCTAATAGACATTCCCTTCATGAAATAACTCAAAGTCATGTATTTTGATATGCCTCAAGCGGGCACTACCCGACATATTTTTGAAAATACCAACAATAACCATACCATCATATAGAAAATCAAAAGAGAAACAAAAGTCAAGCACTACGCAACATCAACTCACTTAGTAAATCATGGAGAAATATCCATCCAAACTTGGATCATTTTTCACGTTTTTCCTGATAACTGCTTCACATCGTCTATTACGAACCCAACTTTAATAACACGTCCTAATCAAACAAAGTGTCTCAAACAACTTTTAGTATACATACAAGCAACATTCATTTATAAATTCAATGACTTTTATTAGTAGCATCTCGTCAGATCTTGCATTTTTTTTTTACAATTCATTCATTTCTCAACAACAACTCATTCTATCTAAAATCTAATGGCAGTTTCTTTTTCTTCTCAAAAATTCGTTATAATAACATGCTAAGCTCGAATCAAAGCTTGATTCAAAGATGATCGAAAGATAAGAAAGAAAGATAGAAAGGGGGTAGAAAGAAAAGAAAAATTTGTAATGAAGATATAATTGTGCATTTTGGACCGTTTAATTTGCAAGAAAACTATTAAATTTTTGCCAAGACGGCTGCCAAAATGTAATATAATACCTCTTGAGTTGTATCACTTTAAAGCAAGCTGAAGTCGGCCAAGTAATATGGATCTCTTTGGATATATAATCAAAATTTGAAAAAAGAGGGGGCTGACAGACCACAGACTATTCATCTTCATTGCATCAGGATAGCGATAGACATCTGTTTTCTTGTTAAATGAGTAATAACTAGCCCATGAATGCATAAGGAGGCTATCGAAGAAGTCTGTCAATGATATAACGTATATATTTTACAAGTCTGTAGCACGCAATGTATCTGTGGCTAGTGTCATCATGACTACAAGCGTATATGTCGTAAAGTTGCGTGTATGATAAAGCGTTCATCTGAAGTGAAAAGCTTAGAGTGTATAACATTGAACATAGTAGTATTATACTAGTCGTATGATTTCGCTTCGCTCAATAACGGCATCGCCCCGTAGGTTTTGATTTGAAACACAACCCACATATTATTATACAATAAAGAAGATTTCAGTGGAGAGAGCCTTACATAAGATCCCGAGAAAAAGATGTGTCAATTAGAGATATACATTTGTTCTTACACATTTGATTAAACATTTGGAAAGCTATGACGAAGGCATCCAGTGTTGATCCTTGGGGAGGGGCTAGCTTGATTTCAAAGCCTTTCAAAACGTTTACGGATTTTCAATTTGCAGTATATATAGCAAACTTCTGTAGGCTATGATTAGACACAAGCGCACGTCTATGGCGCCAACTATATTCAGTGTTCCATCTATAGCTTATATCTTACACAGCACGAGTTCTTTTACATAGTCGACCTATTGCAAGCTGTAAAATCTGCATTTGATCCTAGCTATTCATAGCACGTAATAATGTTTTTTTCCTCGTCTCATATACGATCTAATACTAGACGACAGAGCGCTTAGTTTTATTAATTCAAAAGTACAAGTATAAATAGGTTACAAGAAAGAAAAGGTAATAAAAATCTAATGATCCTTGGAGTAAATGTCAAATTGCTTGACAAGGCCATCAATCTTATCGGAAGTGTAGCCACCGTTAATGACATCTCTAGCCTCTTGAACCTTACCAAAGACGTTGAACAAGACAAGACCAACCACCTTTTGATCGCGAACATAGAAAACGAGGCCCTTACCGAACTTTTCATCCTTAAAGGGGTTGCTCTCCTTGGCCTTGACAGCTTCAGCAACACCGCCAGTAGCAGTTTCAGTAGGAGCGCTACGAGGACTATCAGCTTCAGAAGCAGCAGCAGCAGCAGGCGTATCTTGAGCAGTGGCCTTTGCCCAAACACTGACAGTGGATAATTGAGAATCAATCAAACCAACAGCTTCATAACCAATCTCGGGACCCAAATCAGACCAGAACATGGATTGATGGTTATAAGCACGGTTGTTACCAACCATATTTTCACCAGCATGGCGACCACTCAAAACAGCATGATCATGATGTTCAATACGACGACGACCTAATTGAACATCGTGGAAAGAAACCATATCACCAGCAGCGTAAACATCGCTACGAGCTTCGAGTTCAGCATTGACAACAACACCTGAGCGCTTTTCGTCAATCTCTAATCCTGCCTCACGAGCTAAATCAATACGGGGTTCGATACCAATGGCAACAATGACATGATCAACAGTGACAGAGCTACCATCCTTTAATTCAATATTGGTTTTGCCAGATTCCTTGTCAGTAGAAACAGACTTGACAGTGCTGTTATCTTTGACATCAACGCCCACTGCAACATCATGGTTAGTTCAAGTTTCTCTCTCTCTCCATCATAGTAATGCTTACATTTGCGGACACGACTCGTGGTCCACTTGGTCAAGTAACCAGGGAAAACGTTGGCCATGTTGCCATCTAAACATATAAATTAGCCATTGTTTCATCTGTCAAAATCAACTAGCACTTGTACCTTCAGGGAAGATTTGCGTCACTTTCAAGTTCTCCTTGCCAGCTAAAAAAAAAACCAACATGTCAAAAGAATCATTTTATACGACTCGATTACAGACTTACAACGATGAGCAAGTGCAACAGCAAGTTCAGAACCGAGGAAACCACCACCTACAACAGCGATATGGGCACCATCCTTGGCAATCTTTTCCAATTTTTGGAAATCACGTATGTTACGGAAAGTGGTGACATTCTTATCATCACTTGCAGTAGCAGGCAACTGTTTAGGTTGACCACCAGTAGCCAATAACACCTTGTTGTAGTAGATGACGCTACCATCGTTCAAGGTAACAGTGTGATCTTCGACGTTTAATTTGGAGACTGACTTGTTGAGTAATAATTTGACCTTGTTGGTTTCCATGTCAGATCCAGAAGCATCCTTGATCAATTCGTATTCAGAGACGTCCTTGTAAATGGTGCTACCAAAAAAGTTAGTATCCGAGTATCTTCATGCTCTGTCAACTTGCTTACTTTCTCTCGGTTCCTGACCACTGTTCCACAGTTATGGTTAGATATGATGACTTCCAAAGTATATCAAACTACTTACATCCTTGAAAACCAAAGTCTTTCCAACCTCGGGGTCTTCAGAGAACCATAATTCCTTGGACAAAGGAGGTCTATGATGATTTAGATACATTGACGTTTTGTGATTTACTAGGTACTGACCTCATGTAAGGTGCATATTCTTCTTCACCAATAATGATCACCTAATTAAACAATCAACATCACACTCTTTGTATTTGAGACAAGGGCAACTTACATTGGCTTCGGGATCCTTTTCCTTGATAGCTTGAGCAGCAGCAAATGAAGCAGTACCAGCACCTACAAGAACATAGGGCTTTTGTGCCTTTTTGACAGGTGCTACAACTTGTTCTTGTTCTTGCTCCTCTTTCTTATCAGCAGCAACAACAGGAGTAGCAGCAATAGCTTGCACATTTGCAGGAGTATGATCATCTACAGTCTTCTTCTTTGATGGTGGAGGAGATGTCAATTTGAACAAGATGGGACCGAATACGACAAATGAACCAATGGCCCAGGGGATGTTACTACCCTCTTTGTGTCCTTGTGCATTCGATGTAGAATAGAGACGAGTTGCCTTTTGGTTAAAGGATGAGGGCTTGAAATTATTGATCAAGCCTCTCTTTGAAGCAAAGCGAACAGAATGACCGGTAGCCTTCAAAAAGTTCATTTTCAATGTGGTAATCAAATAGCTGAAATGCAAAAGGCTGGTTCAAGTGGATGTTATTTATTCAATCAGGTACGGTTGACGTCACTAGACAATGACCGCTCCGCAATAGATAATGCCATCTCTGCCAAATCAATGCGGTTATGTTACCAACAATTTGCTGTTTATTTCAATTTTATATATTTAAAAGAGGTAGGGGATTACGAAATAATAATAAGAATACTAATAGGTAAAAAGAGAAGAGAGAAAATCCTACAATGTTATTTTTTTTTTTTCTTTTTTTTTACAAAAATTTAGGGATGTTTTATGATACAGGAGTTTTTACATATTTACACCCACTCCTGTGGGATGGGTTGAAAAGCCTGAAAAAAAAGGGTCCAAAAAATAATCATCTCTCTAAGCTCCATTATCATTGTTATCATCGAGGCCATGTTGCTCTACTTGGGGTGATGGTGAGGCAGATAATGCTGCTGTTGGTTGCTGGCCATCATCTTGATTGGCTGTTGCATCCTGCAAGGCAGAAGGTTGCTGATCAAGATTGGGGTCCTGTAGGCCATAAGTGACGCCCAATTTTTCCACCTCTAATAGCACAAAGAGATGTATAAGCTTGACATGCTATTTAATACACAGTGATACTTACTCTGAATCAGATGCTTTCCATAGGTATACTTCTTGAGAGATTGTAAATGAGGTCTAATTTTGTTGACGAGTATCTCACGCTGGTCGTCATCAACGACATCTAGCATCTTTTGAACGACATAATTGGCATATTGATCCTTCATCATGGTAACAAGGGGGTACGTTCTGCTGCAAAGTTAGTGCTCTTGAACATGCATCAGTGCTTATAAAACTCACCCATCAGCACGGTTTTGGATCACCTCTTCAATCAGGAGCTGCCTATCACGCTTACTGCCATAGTCGACGCATTTCTCAACTACGTTGCTAGCAAACTTGTGCTTACTCAAAGGCAAGATTTGTCCCAAAATCTTTTCGACAATCTTGGCCTTATCTTCGGGTCTTCCACGTTCCAGGATATGTTGAATCACGTAATTACCGTACTGATCTTGTACTAGCTGGTTGGTGCAACGGTGCAATTCATCTAGCAAGGGCCCAGTTTGCGATTCAGTGCAGTGCTCAAACATGCGTTGAATGACCCGACAGCCATAGGGATGCGTGGCCAAATTGTAGACTTGTCCATGGAAAGCATCAATGATGAACTGAATGTGCTGAGCAGGGACACGCTCAATGGCCTTTTGGATGACGTGGTTGCCGTTTTGATCTTTGATGCACTTCAGCACACAGCCGTCCAATTCGCCAACCAGAGTAGCTTGCTGTTCCGTTAAAACATGCTCCAACGCCTTTTGCACGACACGGCAGCCGTACATTTGCAACGACAAGGACAAAACATGACCTTCCATCTGCTTGGCCAAGATGGATTTCTGCATTTGGTTGCCATGCTCAAAGAACTTTTGCAACACATAATTGCCAAAGACATCCGTCATCAGCTGAAGGGCGTTGGGGAGGACTTCTTCAAACACCATTTGCTTTTCTTCGCTATTGGCAGTCTCCAGTTTTTGCTGGATGAATCGAGATCCGTGCTGATCACCGCTGAATTCCACAATATGGCCTGCAATATCTTTCAGTTCGTACTTTTTGTTCTTGGAGTTTCTAAATTCTTCTAAAAGAGCAGATCGAATGCTCAAGGCAAGGTCTTGAGAGGGCGATCTTGAGCTGTGTTCTTGTTGGTGCTGTTGCTGCTGCTGCTGCTGCTGCTGACGATGACTACGTGCATGGTTGGCGTGATGCTGGTTCATGTTGCCAGTGCTGGTGTTGTGAGCGTTGCCGTAGCGTTGTTGTTGCAGCAATAGTTGTTGACGAGCAGCCAATAACTGCTGTTGCTGCTGTCTAATCAAAATTTGCTGCTGTTGCAATTGAAGGGCACGCAGCTTTTTATCATTGTTGCTGAGCGTATCAGCCATAGGAAATCCAGTGGGATCGTAAGGAGCAGGAGCTGTGAGTGGGCCTTGCTTGCTACGTAAATGGTAGGCAGCAGCAGCATCGTCGCTGGACCACTTTCCATAAACAGACTCGTATTCTTCGTTTCCAGCCAAATCAAGAGCAGCATTAGAAAGCGGGTTACTGTCAGCGCCGTAATAGGGGTAAAGCTGTTGCTGGTGACGCATGTTACTGGTCGCATTGTAGCGAATGTAGTCGTCTTCATCGCCAAGACCAAAGCTGCCAAATTGCTTCATCAGCATGTCGTCACCACCTTCATAATAGCCTGTAGCAGGATTGACACCACCACCGACTGCAGCAACTGCAGCAGCACCTCGACTAGTGGGAGGAGTAGAGCTGGAACGAGCAGGAGAAAATTGAGGCGAAATAGATGATCGCAGAGCATTGATACGTGAAGGAACAGCATTTTGCTGACTACCAGAGGCTTGCTGTTGTTGCTGTTGCTGTTGTTGTTGCAACAAACTATCATAACTGCTGCTGCTGTTTGCGTACATTCTATTGACAGCATCTAAATCAACACCACCGTCGTTCTGAAAAGCAAACATAGGAGAGGGAGTACGAGAAAAATCCTGCTAATTCAAAGTTGAGTGATCCCACTCAAACCAAGCACACACACATAGAAGCTTACCTGCTGGATGATGTCGACAAACTTTCCTTTGTGATTTAACAAATCGCCTTGATGGGGCTGCTGTTGATGTTGATGATGGTACAACTGACGTTGCTGTTGAGTGCGTATGCTATCGTTCTTTTCTTGCCCGGGGATAATTTCTATAATAATACTTTTAGCATCCTTTTTTTTATTTTTATTTTTTTTTTGTGGGAGCTGATGTAACTCTATATTACATACCATTGTCGGAACTTGCATTCTTCCACAATTTCCAAGCTTGACCAGGATCATAAGCAGAGGATCCTTGAGCGCTAGAAGCGGGTGTACCACCACCGTTAGTAGTGGTGCTGGACTTCATATCACGCGCACCTCTAGGCAAGCCTTGGATAGGAGGAGCGCTGCTGGAACGATCATAGCTAGCCTCATCATTGGGAAATAAGGAAGACGCGCCAGTATGACTGAAGAGATCATAATCATACTCTGGCTGCAATAAAGCAGAAAGCTATTACCGTCATGTCAGTTGCTATGCCAACAAAAAAAAAACAACCATGACATCAACAAACCTGTTGTCCTTGAGGAGCATTCGTAGCTTGAGGTTGCTGTAAATTAGTGGCCTTCTTCGGAGACATTGAGTCATTCATCAAGCTGGTAGGCATCATCTTTTTTTTTTTTTTTTTTTTCTTGTTCTTGTTTCAAAAAATATAGAGAAATATTTACAAATTTACAAATTTACAAGAGAGGAATGAATATTTATCAAGAAACAAGAGAAAAAAAGAAGAATAAACGATGATTGATTCTTCTTTTTCTTGTCAAATGTGTTGTTTGGGTTTAGGGTTTGGGTTTTTCGATGTAAAAAAAAAAGAAAAAAAAAAAAAGGGAAAAAGAGAGAAAGACAAGAAAAAATGCTTTTTGAGTGTTTTTAGCCCATCTGCCTGGCTGCCTGCCTTGGTCGCCCAGCCTGACTTTTTTGCGCCTGGTAATCAAGTGGTTTGTTTGAAATCTAAATTACTACCAGCAGGTGCTATTGATCAGCAGTCCAGATCTCCCAATCAAAACTACATTGGTAACATCTATTAGTAAAGGTATTGATTTACCATCATCTCGGACAATTTAAGTTGAATTGAGCATCCAATGTATAGACGAGAAAGAGAGAGAGGTGTATGTCACAAGAGGATATACGCACTTTATCATAATTTACTGCCATGGCATTGTAGTGATCAAATACCGAGATCATTAGAAAAAGGAGAACAAAAGCTTATGCGCTGTATTTTATTAAAGGTTTCATTCATTTGATATCTAACAGAGCGTAAAGGATCATTTCACTGGTGCTTTCACTTCCATTATCCTCCCACTTCGACGAGCCCACTCAGCACAAGCTCTGTTTTGTTGATCGCATAATGTCAACAGCACTTTTCTTTGCACTAATTCTGCAACAGATGCCCAGTCGTCAACCCAGTGACATTCCTTCATTTCAAAGACGGATAGATTAGGGCAATAATCGACATAGGCTCGCACAGACTTGTTGGTGATACGATAGCAATTATTCACAGAGATGCGCTCTAGCCCTCTACCACGACACTTGGCCAGCAAAATCAGACATTCATCCGTCATGTCACAGCCAGCCAGCCCTAAAACTGCCACCTTTGTCTTTTGAGCTATCAAATTGATGGATTGCATTGTAATCTTCTCTCTGTCTCGGACGCGACCTACGTTCAAATGATGCAGATTGGGACAGTTTTCAGCTATGGATTGAATGGATATGTCGGATATAAGACCACAAGCTCGTAAATCAAGGTGCTCTAGCTTGGGACAATGCTGAGCCACACTGAGGACAGCATCGTCTGTAATCTTGTTACAGCCAGCCAAGGAAAGATAGGTCAACGACTGATGGTTGTGTGTAATAAATGTGTAGATGGAGCTATCGGATAAATGGTCGCAAATGTAAATGTCTAGTTTTTCTAAATTGTGCGCATGTTGGCCTATTTGCTGTAATGGTTCGTTGATGGATTTGTCCTTGATCTTTCTCAATGTGATGGATCGCACTGCGTTTCTGTATTGATGGGAATGCGCTAGTGCTGATTGGTATGATTGTTGTTGTTGGCGATGATACGAGGCTTTGGATCTGGTATTTCTCTGCTGCTGTGGCATGTGGTCATAATTCAGAAATATGGGGTCTTCGTTCATGTCAAAGCTATCTGCAGCTGTTGCGAGTGGGGTTGTGTTGAGGTTGATGTAGTGGTGCGTGGTATCTGGTCTTGGCTTCAAGATATTGAGGCGTCTGTCTGCGAGCAGAGACATGACCGAGGAGGACTTTGGTGCAGCAATGGCTAAACCAGCAGCTAATGAGCTCGCCGACAGATCCGTGGGCTGTGTAAACGATGGCTTGGAGTGATTTGTGAGTGCTGAAGCAAATTTTAAAAAGGCTTCAAACTCTGGTTTTGTGTCTTCAAAGGTAATGTGTCTCCAGATCAGTCGAGTGGCACAATCATGCCAGAGCACATTGACGAATAAGCAGGCATGAATGTGCTGATAGACCTTTGTTTTGTTACTGTCGTCAAGTTGATATGGAGCTATCAAGTAGGACAGAATATGATTTACGATTTCAGGCAATCTTAGAGCCAAATGCGGTCTAGGCGCAATGTGTTGCTGCTGCTGTTGCATAGTCATGAACGACGGACGAGATCAGTAAAAGGAAAAAAGAAGAAAGAAATGCATTTATTGCTATACGGAAGTTTTTTTCCTCTTGATTTAACCACTTGCAAAGAAATAGAGCTTATCCTAACAAACAATCAATGATAAATCATGGTTTATTATCCCGAGTTTTCTCAAATCTTGGGTCTAAATAATTGACGTTCTTCAAAGCGAATAGGCACAACCATTAAGTCTCGCAGTCTTTGAACTTCATTTGAAGTCAATTGGCACTCTTGACGGACATAACCTTCAATGGATCCATACTTTTCTTTGAGTTGGCGGATGGTTTCCTTCATGGCCAGGTAACTAACGACAGTGGTGAGTGTGAGTTGAAATTTTATCCGATATTTATCAGGGCTACTTACGGTGCAGACATCACCATGCGCATATCGTTAATAGTGACATTAAGCATATCGGCCTTCCTTTGCAGCTCATGCTCTGGTTCTGTAAAACAAGGTTAATATATATATATATATAGAGAGAGAGAGGAAAACACACAAAGATGACACATACCCCAATAACCGAGATTACTCAAGGCATACTCGTTAGCAATCACTTCGTCATCCACACCGCACAAACCCAGCAATAGCATGCCAAAGATACCAGTTCTATCTTTACCAGCAGTACAATGGACGATAATAGACTTTGTCGATGTAATTGAGTGGTTTTCGATCAAATGAAGGAAAATTTTACGATATTGAGGAGCTCCCTTTTCCAAGATGACTGCATACACTTTAGGGAAGCCCGTTGCTCCTTCAAAATAGCCCTTCCAGCGAGTTGCTAATGCAGCAGGAGAATAGTCCGCCTCTGTAAACATGGCTGAAGGGTAACGAGTCAATCCTTTGATTTGTGGCATGACGCCTTGTCTCTCTATCTCTGGATCAGATCGGAAGTCAAAGGCTGCAATCACGTTTAATCTATTCAGTGTTTCTATGCCCTTTTGTGTGATATCCACAAGATGCCCGCATCTGAATACAATTCTCTCTCGGATGTATCCGCTGCCGTCCTTGAGTGGCCAACCGCCAATGTCTCTAAAATTCTTGACACCGGGAATATCGATCCAACGAGGAATACATACGCTGACATGTTGTCCCATCAACATGGTCTTTTGGTAGGCATCTTTGCTATGTTTGTCGAAATGCTCAATGATGGTGTCGATCAAGAATTCATGCTGATTGGTAAACTGGTGATCTGCGTCAGGTACCAATGTCAAAGTGTGGTTGGAGATTTTGTTGGAGTATATGGCAGCATGAGATGCAGGGACAACCTACATGTGAGCCATGAGTTATCTATCAGCAGGCATGTGTTTTGCTAGTGAATACCTCGTCTTGGATACCATGAATTGTATGAACACAGGTTGTTTTGGGCATACGAACCACTGTTGAATAAAGAATGAGTAATACAATTTAACATTTAAGTTGTAGTAATATGAAATACCGTGTGAATTATCCCATTCATGAAAGCTCTCGATATCACTCTTGTTGATCTTGATTGAAACCAACTTTCC
Organism: Mucor circinelloides; assembly: GCA_037974945.1. Classification (NCBI taxonomy): domain Eukaryota; kingdom Fungi; phylum Mucoromycota; class Mucoromycetes; order Mucorales; family Mucoraceae; genus Mucor; species Mucor circinelloides. The sequence continues at coordinate 1,025,815 of JBBNAA010000005.1, read as the reverse complement.
TTTTTGATATACTTTGTCGTCCTAGCATGCTTTTGAGTACACAGTGAGTGGTTATTCAATGTATACATGTTACCTCTGGAACATCAATCTCCTTGTTTTCAAAGGGTGCTGCAATGTTGATATAGTGGGCCAAAGGTTTATCGCATGTAGTTGCATATTTCAATCCACTTAAAGACCCTCTTCCATAAGCAATGATGGCAAAGACTTCATATCCAAGACTTTCGAAATGGCGAGCAACAGCATGAATATCGGCTGTATGTTTCTACATTGTCATCAATATGCATCATCCAAGCGCTGTTTTTGTATGTCAATCTTACAGCAATATGACCGAAATTGAACTGTCCCTCGCTATCTCCATGGCCACTTAGATCAAATCGAAACGAAGTAAATGGCAATCTCTCTGCCAAAGCAGTTTGGTAGAGGCCGTCTTTATGTCCTATTTTGTGAAATCTCAACATGTATTCCAACAAACACCCCCTGAATTGCCAAGCAACTTGCCTTGTTCGCCGTGAACAATGAGAATGATTTTGTCGTTGGATTTTTCTAAAAGATGGCCGACAATAGTCTCTCCACTTTCGTTGATGATGCTCGTCAAAGCCATTCTGTATATATATATATATAAAGAAGAAGAGCAGGAGATGAAAGCACAGAAAAAGAAAGAAAAAAAAAAAGACGCAAGAAATTGGATAAATTTCGAATTGAATAAGCGAATGCTGTGGTGTAGATGTGCCCTTTGATGGACATGGCGGCATTATAGGGTGTAAGAGGTCAAGGTCTTCTTTCGACAATTGATTTTTTTTTTTGCAGGCCTCGATTGATTCATCATAGGAAGTAATCCCATGGTTTTAAGCATATCATGATAGTTGACTGAAGCATACAAGTTGTCTTTGCTTGTACGTAATCGAATTTATGCATCAATGGAGTACACTTGTAGCTATATACCATCAACTGCAACATTATCAAGTTGCTGCATCCAGTGCATCGCTTATAGATCAAGCCACTTTGTTCAGATTCCCTTTTGAACATATATTTTTGCGCTTTGACGTGGATTCAAGAAGGTCATAAACGCATAAAATGAACCTTTCTAATGTATTCACTTTGAGATAAACAGAGAAGAAAAAGACACTCTTTAAATCTAACTTTTTGCGTTGATAAAGCGAGATGTCATGGTGTCAAACAACACGCATCTCCTTGTATACTGATTAATTGAACTATACCATGAACGGTATTCATTACATTGTTCTTTGAAGCTTTCATGCACTCAGATGATCCAAAGCAGCAACCAGAAAATAGGGCAACTAATGACATCGTTGAGGGCTTTGCAAATCAGCTTATGTAGAGAAGTGCTTTAAAGATGCCTCAACCAAGTGAACCGAGCATTCCCATCCTTTAGTTAAGTAGTATAACTGATATGTTACAGTCGGTGTTCAAGGAAACAAAAAAAAAAAAAAAAAGATGCAGAACTTACCATTTAGAACTTTAGCGTAGTTAGGGTCCAACAAGCATCAAATGGTAATTTGCTGAATAATGCCTCACTGAATTTCTTCTCACAGTAACGTATAAGATGCGCCACGAGACAACTAATTATCAAACTAGTAGAGCAATCATCATCGCATCGGTCTTTTTATTTTCTTGGGATGATGTTGCATGCAAATGATGGCATCGCCATACGGATGAACTTTACATCAGGGAAAAAAGTCCGGCCAAGAAAGGGCATTTCAGAAACTAAAAGGCGTGTGAAGTTCTCTTTTCCCTTCTTTTTCCAAATTCACTTTTTTCATACAGACATTTCCTCGTCTTGCTCTTGGCTCTTTTCTTCTTGGCTAGCTATTCAATTCGCTCATGGACGGGTATTTTCAATCAGTGAGTTGCATTCATGAAAATTTTTTCATCATAGACATCCCTCAAAATGTGCCGCTTTTTTTTGCTGATTCATTTTCCAACACTACAATTAGACGCTAGCAGCAAATACACTGCAACAGAATATCAACCGTAACAATGCAAACAGCGCGATAGCTCAAGTAGCGAGAGTGGTCCCTCATTTTCCACCCACAAACAAAGATTTCAGTTGCACTGAATTACATACCCCCGATGGCATCTATCCCTTGTTACACGAGACATTTTACGAGACAATTGCACCTCAATTCACAACAGGTACTCGTGCTTCGGTTGTGAGCGTCAAGGACGAGCATTTCCACATCACAAACAACGAATCCTCAGAAGATGAAGGTCTGATCATTGGCGGCCCTTCGTTTTCAATGACACCTGTCAAGTCCGCTGCTTTACCTATCCCTAATGCTGCTTCGTCTTCTTCCTCAAAAAGAAGCTTACGTAATACGCTCACAACATCTTCTTCCACTTCCAGCATCCATAATGCCAATAGCAACGGCTTACAGGTGCTGACTTCGCCTCAAAAGATCATGACCAGCAGCAATGGCAACAATGCGAGTCCGTATTCGCCTTATTCCACTTCATTTTCAACTACACCCACATCGTCATCACAGTTACCCCCTCAACCAGTAGCCCAGCATCCACATCAGCAGCAGCAGCAGCAGCAGCAGCAATTTGCTTCAGGGTCCTACATGATGAGCTCGTCACAGGACCTTGGCATGTCTAATCTGTCTGTTAGTCATACCAATAACGACTACTCATTGTCATCCAGCTTCAATAACAATGCCAGCAATACCAACAATACAGGTAGCGTTGGATCCTTATCGAGTTTGTTTGGAAAGAGTATCAATACGCCAGGAGCAAGGTCTACACCGCAGTTATCTTCTTCCATTGCCCGAAGCATGAGCACTAGCATTAGCAGCAGCAATAATAGCAGTAAACCGAAAAATCACCTATCTAAAACCAACTCTACATTTGTGCTGCGATTTTTGATACATGAACATTTACACAAAATGATGTCCTCGCATGGATTAGGAGATGAGTTTTTGTTTTTCAACATTGGATCCAGCTTCATTTGGGTTGATTCAAATAGCAAGCCAAAGGTAGGTGGTATAGAAATGGTGTCTGCTTCGGGACAAGGTTACTCATGCTTGATGTAGGAGCCGTTATCCAGAATTGTCTTTTCCAAATCCTACCCTTTATGTCACGATATCAATGAAACAACTCGCTGTGATGACCACCTCGATATCATTATCGGTTTCTCTACAGGCGACATTATCTGGTATGATCCTCTCAGCTGTAAATACGTAAGATTGAACAAGGGAGGCGCTATGGTCAACTCGGCCGTGAGCATGATCAAATGGATTCCTGGATCTGATGAACTGTTTATCGCCATCTTTAAAAATGGGATTGTTTTGATTATGGACAAGGAAAGAGACGACCAAACATTCAATGTGCCTGAACCAACTTCGTGGGTGGAGTCACAGTAAGCTTAAATGGCTGCTCAGTAAAACGCTTCATATTAAAACAAAAACATAGGTTCAATGCCTTCAGACCACATAGAAGCAATAAATACAACCCAGTATCTGTTTGGAAGATCAGTGATAAAGGATTGACAGGTAACAAAAGAAGAAGAAAAAGACGGGCCATCGACATACTCATCCAGTGCGAAATGACAGATTTTGCTTTTGCCCCTGACGGTATGCATTTAGCTATTACAGGCGTTGATGGCCAGATGCGAATTATTGATTACAGAAATGAAAAGTTAACGGATGTGTTTTCGAGCTATTACGGTAAATTAACATGCGTGGATTGGAGCCCTGATGGTCGTTATATTTTGGTATGTACAACATAAGGTCACAGTTGGAACGGGAAATTGATGTATCGATGTGTAGACTGGTGGTGAAGATGATCTTGTTACTCTGTGGTCTTTTCTAGAAAAGAGAATCATTGCAAGATGTCCTGGACACAAATCATGGGTGAGTACCAAATAGTGCAATCTTGTATGAAAAAAGAAAAAACTAAATGTGCACGTCTGATACAGGTAACCGGTGTTGCGTTTGATCGCTGGAGATGCGATGACCAGACTTATAGATTCGGTAGCGTTGGCGAAGACTGCAACTTGATTTTGTGGGACTTTTCATTCAGTGCTCTTCAAAAGCCCAAGCACGTAAGTCGGTGCAACAGACTGCTTGCTTATTCAAGCTAATTTCTTGTAATAGCCTCGAGTGATAGCATCGTCATCGCCCCCTACTATTTTACCAAAACAATGGGCACCACCTCCGCCGTCTGCAACATCAAACGCTATACCTGCATCATCATTACCCCCTATCCATCAACCTCAAACAGCATTACCAATTAACATTGAGCGTAAAAAATCATTGAAATCGCATCGACTCTTCCGTGGATTTTCCTCCCCAGACACCTCGTCTCTTATAAGCAGCAGCGTTGGAAGTAACAACAGCAGTAGCACTACTGGCGGTGGTGGGTCTTCCTTTGGTGGACGATTTAGAAAGCGATCTTCGAGATCAAACAATATCTTTACCGCAAACAATGATTTCAGTGATGATGTGATTGTGGAAGATCAACTGAAACAACATATGCCTGTGTTGCACCCTCCTGTCAAAAAGAATCAAGCAGCTGTGTTACAGCCTACAACGATAAACGCAATTCATGCGGATCCTTGTTTATCGCTTACCTTTAGAGAGCACACTTTGGTAACAACTGATAGAAGAGGCCGAATTCGTACTTGGGGCAGGCCTTGAGTAGACTTTTTACTTAGATTATTAGATTATTATCTTGTCGTCAATTTTGTTGTAACATGAAAAGTATTTTTTTTGTCAAAATTAAAGGTGATTATTGTCTGATCAGACGCCTTTGTATATGTGTGATTTTTCAACTGGAATGCTTGATCGCGAAAAGGCATGTCATATTTTATTTGTTTTCTAATTAATAAGCCTACTGGATCAAATAAGGAACGGAAGATGGTAAAATAAAATATTTTATAAATGTAATTAAATATTCAAATTGAATAACTGTACTATATACATGTAGAATATAAGACTTTAGATTCTGAATCTGTAATCCAAGCGATTAGACCCTTCATCCTTGGTATTCTTGAGGTACTCTTGTTTTTCAGCATCAGAGAATGAATTCCATTTTCTTTGGCGAAGCTTGTTGGTCAACACATATCTGAAATGTTGGAAAATCAAAAGAACACCAGCAGTGAGCATGATGCCGAAATTGATCCAGTTACCTCTAAAGAAACGAGGGGCATCATTTGCCTCTGTGTATTGAAGAGAATTAATTAGCGGCTTATTCAAATCATGCTAGAACACACACTGAGACTTACGATAAATTTGAGAGCCTGGAACACCACAGATATTGGCAGCACCAATGACTGCACCCAAAGCAATGGTACGCTTACCCAAGGGAGCCAAATTGGATGACATCCAGGCAATATGCATTCCGTGCCATACAGGAGATGAAGCAACAAATAGAGCAGCTGCGTAAAAGTTCCAGCGACCAGCGCTTCCAGGTAAGAACTCCAAAGCCAAGAAACCAGCTAACGACCAAATAACACCGAATAGAGCATGGAATGCATAGTTGCCTCGCTTATCAGCGCTGCGACCAACTGCAATTGAGATGATAAGATTGATAATGGCAGCAGGGACAGTCAAGAGATTACTGATGGTAACACTAAAACCATAGTTTCTAATGAGTGTTGGCAGGTAAGTAGCAACGGGTGTATGAGGCATCATACTAGGCCATTGGATTAGATGGAGTCTATCATTGATTCCGTTTGGCACTTACCTTGTAAAGGTGATAATCAGATGTGTCCATAACTTGGTATCGAGAACACTGATCTTAACATCGTGCCATGTCACCTTTGCCTTTTGATCAATTTTGGACAAGTCATCACGAATAACTCTTGTAACAGCAATTTGTCTTTGACGCTCGGTAAACCAGCCCTGTTTGCCGCGAAGAAGGCCTGATGTGTAGAATGGACCTGCAGGTACATAAAAGCTTTATGGATTGATGTTAGTACGGATTTCTTAAATTTAAATGGGTCCTACAGTACTCACATGGCAATGAAACCAATGATGTGGGTAATAATACCGTCAATAATAAACAGCCATTTCCAACCGTAGAGACCGCCAATACCAGACATATTGAAGATACCAAAAGAGATCAAACCAGAGAAAGCAGACGCAAAAGCCTGAATACCCCAGAACCAAGAAAGACGAGTCGCTAATTCATTCGTCTTGTACCAGCCTGTCAAATAAATCAAGCTTGAAGGAATGAAACCAGCTTCTGTGAGGGCAATAAAGAAACGAACAACAAGGAAACCGCTATAGTTCTGCAGCAAGTGCATTAATTTCGATGGCTTTTGATTACAAAGTAATGTTTCTTACGTGAAGCAAAGCGTGAGCCCAGGTAACTACAGCCCAAGCACACATCAATATGGGAATCCATCGATGAGGACTAATTTTTTTAGCAATAGGACTAGTAATAAGAGTAACCACAGTGAAAACAATCGAGTAAAGCAATGTAGCTGTGTTGACGCCAGTGATGCCGAAGCCCAAATTTGCTGGTAGGTTATCGGAAATAGCATTGGCTACAAGAAATCGAATTAGCACATAGTATACTAGATCGAGTGCACAACATACAAATATTAGTTCGATCCATGTTTAGCACAAATGTCATCAATAGCACAAAAGGCATTAATCTTGTATCAATAATAAACAGCACCCTGTTCTCCTCTTCATCCGTCCATTCAAGATTAGAGACATAGCCTTCGACATCAATTGCTGTGCTTGTGACAGAGGCAGAGCTGTTAAATGAAGAATCTGATGCAGCCACTTGCTTTTGCTTTTCATTCACAAGGTCCACCACCTCGACCTTTTCATTAGGCACATCCAATGCATGTGCGTCCAACGTAGTATCAGACTTTTCCTGAGCGAATCCCATTTGAGTTAAAGAAAGGGTTTATTGTATAAAAACAGAGAATAAAAACGATGCTGCAAGTTTTTTTTTTTTTTTTTTATATCCAAATTGCATCGTATGTAGCATAATATGCCATTTTTGTATGTCAAATAGCGCATTAATCATAGTGTAGAGTGATTGTGCAATTGAAAGTAAGGTTCTGTGCAATCTCCTATTTTGCCATAGCAAGTATGTCGTACCTGATTTTTACTATAACTGGATGATTCCCACTCCATCAAACATATATATTAGCTTCCATCTCGAAGCGAATTGCCGGATTATCAGAGTCATACAAAAAGAAGAACAAACTTGTATTTTTGCGCCATCGTTTTTGACATACGCAATTTCGTATTTGATGAGAGTCTATCATGTATTTTATCGCACATTTATGTCTCTCACAAGGATTTTATCGCAGTATAGGTTCACAATGCCAGCAGTAATCTTGATCAGTACGGTTGCAAGACGGTGGATTAACAAATAACAAACATTTGGCCCATTATTCCATGGATTAGCGTAGCACAAGCACTTCAAATAAAGTAATATTCAGAAGAAGAAAAAGATGCAATCCTGCTCAGAAATTGCAATATTGCACAATGAACATGGTGACTGACACGGCCAGTTATCTAGATTTCAGATTCACCATGAGGCTAGAAAGATGTGTCATCACTACGAAAATGATGGCATTTGATGCACTTGCTTGCTTTTACCTGGTTTCTTATCTCAATGTGCTTGCGAAACATGCGTTTTAAACACATCTTTTTTTGGTGATTGCGACATTTACTGTCTCTTTCAGCTGATGTTTGTTTATTATATGGCAGTAATAGCTTTGAAGATAAGTTGCAATGTAGACAACATATTATGCTTTATATACATCAATACACAGTAACGCCTTGCATTGTTTATCAATACAATAAAACCATTTGTTTTCAGTAGAGCCTCTTAGTGATAGCTTTTTTTTTGGATTTGCTTCTCATGTACAAAAATAAAACGTGATAATCTCAACTACAGTCAAAAACATTACTACATAGTTGTTTTGTAGCTTCGATTGATTTGTTGGCCAAAAGGCCTATATATTCAATTGAGCGGCTGGATTAAATAAGATTATCGACATTGTAGCTATTCATGTAGTCGTGAATACCAATCATTATGCAATTCATTCTTATGAACATTCTATAAGATTTACTAAAAATAAGACTAAAGTTCTGCGCACCAAGGTATTGACATAGAGTGACGTTGCTATACGAATAGCCAATAGTACTTTGCAAAATTTGGTGCCTGATGTTAAAAGATATGGATAATATGCATTTGTATAAAAAGTTTTTTTCTATTATTTCAGTATGAGTTCTCAATTGTCAATGAACGATTCCTAAATCACTGCTACTGGCTCCCAAAAGAGGGAAATTCAATTACTTGGAAATGCATCCGATTGGAACGACTTCAGTAATGTAGAGTCTGTGGATCTAGATGAGGTTGTGTCTGATGACGAGGAAGAAGTAATCGATTTCGATGAAGCTTCTCGCGATATGAAAAAAGAGTTAGGCGAGGTCTTTTACGTAGGCGCAAAGTTTAAGACGATGGAAGATATTTGCGGGAAGGTTCAAAGTTTGGGCAATTGATTCAATTGGCATTGCTTCACTTTGCCGTTGCAGGAACTATCGCTTCTGAATACGACATGAAGCAGCTTGCAACAGTTCATGTTGCTGGATGTTGGATGCGCCGTGAGTCTAACGAGTCTTACAAGTGGGCTATGAAGCAATTTCGGCCGACTGCTTGGGCTAATGTGATGGATCCGAGTCTTCTCCCAAACAACTCTGTCACTGGCAAGGATTTAGCATTGATGAACGCATTCAAACAGGTTTTTTCTGAATCGAAGCATATTCTTTGCTATGTGCATATTATGTACAACTTCTTACAGAGGCTCATAAAAAACATGACAAAAAAAGCGAAGCTTGGTGAGTATCCCTTGGGGTTAAAAATGTCTACAAGTACTAAAAACGCACAAAAACACTATATTAAATAGATAATGTTAACCGCTCCATGTGGCAAAAGCAACTACGAAATATTATTTACAACATGGCGTACAACTCGAGCAGTAAAAGGCTATTACAAGATTACAAACAAGAGTATGATCCCTTTGTTAGTCAAGACGGCCTCTGTGAGGACAAAGGCAAAGACATGAAAAATTATCTTGACAGGTAAAATGAAATGAAAGCTTAACGAGAACCAGAAAGCTAATCAATCTAAATCATTTTAATTTTGAAGTATGATGGCGTACCGCCGCAGTTGGGTTGGATATTATGTCAACAATTACATGCATAGGGGTAATAGAACCTCAAACAGAGTTGAAAGTACTCACAGTGGCATCAAACGCCATAACAAAACGTCTTCTGGCTCCGTTGATTTAGTTACCAGAAAAAATTAGAGAATGGGTAGAAAAGAGAGTAAGTAAAAAGCTCCATCAGCATTTTATGTAACTCAACAAAAAAAAAAACGCTTCCATTATATAGAAAAGATACAGAGACAGTCAAACCGTGCGTGAGTCTCTCTTCGAGACAATATTAAAAGACGGCGTCAGTCAAGAGATTGATGAAAAGATGAAAAATCTCAGAGGAAGAATAACAAGTTATGCCTTTGACCGTACTCGTGACCAAGTTATTAGTATGAAGAACGACGCTTTGAGACCAGGCCATGTGTCCCACATCGATCCTGCAACTGGCAAGTGTTTATGCGTTTTACAAAGAGCTTATCGTCTTCCTTGTAAACACAAGCTCCGAGAACAAACCGGCCCGATCCCTCTTGTATCAGGGCAACGAAGTTTGGACAAAATAAAGTAGTAAAATCATTCACATCAACTTAAGCGTAAGATTAAAAAGTAGGTTCAAGTTTGATTGGCCTGCTCAAACAGCTCAAAATCTTCAGTTCTGATTTTTTTTTAATTTTTAAAACGACAAATACTTATGATCAACTTAAGCGCCAATTTTCGCCAATTATGTTTGTCTTTCGTCCAATTTCCATAGGTTTGACTGTATGCCATGCAACTACCTGAAATTGTACGACTCCCAACATAGGAAACACAATGTGGCTACTTGAAGCTTTGCATTAAAGCCCATCATTCGACTGGCGCAGTAAATGGATGATCTGATCCAAGACGCAGCAGCAACATAGTAAAACTCCGGCTGTCAAAGAATTATAAAATGGGCTTTTTTGTTTCTATTCATTTTTATACACAATAAATAAAAAAACAACGCGCACTATGGTTGGCATCGATATCCCTCACTTCACAGTAGATCAGGCACGAGTTCAGCATGTCATTGAACAGCTGTATCAAGTCAAGTTGGATACGCCCAAAGAACTGCGATCCAAAGATTTCGTATTGGAAGACGGACAAGTGTGGACTAGTTGGACAATGCGAGAGAGTGTATACAAAAAGAAGCAAGACACATTTCCTACCATGAGTCGAGGGTTATTCACCAAGCAATTACCTGATGGACAGTATCAAATCATGGTGCGAGGCTACGACAAGTTCTTTAACGTGCTGGAAACCAAGGCTACACAGTGGCCCTCTATCATGGAGGCCACGCAAGGGCCTTACGAGGTCATGGCAAAGGAGAATGGATGCATCATCTTTATTGCAGCGCTGTCAGAGAGCAAGGTCGTTGTGACATCCAAGCACTCTATTCCTGCCGACAAAACAGATGTAAAAGCACATGCTGGCGTGGGGTATAACTGGGTATTGAGGCACTTGGCAACCGTGCAACTGACAGAAGAGGACCTAGCAGCGTGGTTATTTGACAAGAACATTACACTAGTCGCTGAACTCTGCGACGACGAATTTGAGCAGCACATTTTGCCCTATGTCGATAAGGATCGTGGACTGTATCTGCATGGTATCAACTACAACACATCCGAATTATATACCCTTCCAGTCTCTGTTGTGGAGCAAACAGCAAAAGAATTTGGATTTCATGCTACAGATTTCACCGTGTTTGATACGGCAGAGCAAGTCAAGGAGTTTGGACATGTCATGCAGCAAACTGGCATTTACAACGGTCGCGAGGTCGAAGGCGCCGTGGTGCGATGCAAACGAAACGGGATGGATTTTATGTTCAAGATCAAAAATGAGCAGTACCTGATGTATAGAGAATACAGAGAAATCACCAATGCCATGCTAGAGGTCAAGGATGGCTGTGTGTCAATTCATGAACCTAAAAAGGAGTGGAAATGCCAGTATGAAAAGACTCGGTTTTATATTGAATGGCTGCGTAAAAGAGTGGCGGATCATCCAGAGTGGTTTTTAGAGTTCAAGGCCAACAAGGGCATCATCCATGTGCGTCAAGAGTTTGAAAAGTATTGGGACAATGGCCGCTTATAGTGTTTAGTGTGTGTCTGTGACCCCGTGTTTATGCGGCGAAATTGTACAATAAAATAGAAACAAGGAAACTTTTGAGAAACGCGGTACATGTCTGTTGCTGATATCAATCGAGAAAAATTGAACGCTCTGCGTCATAAGCTGACCGCAAGTCAAGAATCTTCATTTGCGGATAATTTAAAGGCTGTATTTGATCCACATGGCCATAGACAAGCAGGTACATCAAGTGTTTGGCTGCTGCGTATTTCGATTTTCATATAAACAGGTCTCTCCTAGTTGATCCTATTTGGTTGAAGCAAGAGGAACCAGCGTCACTGGAGCCTATTATCATATCCTTTTTTAAAAGAAACCCCCACGCTTTTATCAATTCAACTCTTGCAATGCATTATATTATATCTTTAACCTATTACATGCATACATCAGTAATGCTACACTGAGACCCATCATGACAAAACACAGCCATACTGTTGAATCAACGTCAAACAACATGACACAGCATGATGATCCCATGGAGGAAGACTTACCAGATTTAGCGCCATTGATTGAGTCCATGGCCATCTTCTCTGGCTCCAGCTCACAGATACAAACACAAGTGCGAGTCGATTCATTGGGGAGTTTGATAGATTTGCCTTTGGCACAAGTAAGTTAGCATTTACTTGCAGCAATATAGATTGGCATTGCTGATTCCATGCAGTTGAAAATCACGGTGTCTTCCATTGATATGCCATCTTGGGCAGATGATATCACTGCTGATCTGCTCAAAGAGATATCCAAAGCAGACAATATTTCCAGCACGAATGCAGCGTATCTTGTCTATGTAGCGACTTTTGACAAGGTATATCTTGCACAATCTGTCCCGTAACTACCCATTCACCTGTATACTAGATTACTGCGCTTAAATCCAATGTTCCCAGAGTCTTAATGAGTAGCATACAGCAATTGACGAGAGAAGAAGGAAAATGCATCATGGATGGATTATTAGTGCCTCTGCTGTTTCAATCAGACTTGGGTAAACCGCAATGTGAAGTGATCAACAAGTCAGTGACCGAACTGAATCCATCACAACGGATATCGATGCTACAGTGAGTATCTACATATTCATGCAAAGCATACTATGCTGATACAACTGTTGTGTAGGACTATTTTGTCTGACGGCGAGTCTTATTTTGCAGCCAACACAACAACAAACTTCACCTGCAACGACAATAACCGAAACTACTTACGGCCATGGAACGACACTGTTGTTCAAATCATGAGCACCATTCTCAGCGCACAGCCACTACTTGAATTGGACAAGACACATCTATTCGACCTTGTTCAGCCATTACAAACCATCGTACAAGCCAACCCTAAAGAAAAAGGCGCCATGCAACTACTGCTGCTGCTTACCAGCAAGTACGCACAAGCTATCATTGAGTACCATGCCATTGATCTGATAGAAGAAATATGTCAGACAAGCACCATGTTTCTCAAGCGAGCAGTGTTAGGTCAAATAGCGTCCATAAGAAAAAAACTAGCGGCAGTGGTTTGACAAGCATTTACGAGTAGCTTGGTGGGCGATTATGAAAACCATCAATAAATGAATTGACTCTGATAAGCATCGTTTGGTTTTATAAAGTCATTTTGTATAAATCACCCTTTTTTTAGTCCACCTGATGGATAATACATGTACGTTGCGAAAAGTATGGTTTTATGGCGACATGTTGTATGAAATAGGATCATGTGTAACTTGCAAGCAATTGCGTTATTTTATTAAACCATTGGCCAAAGGTGTAACATGAGTCCAACATATGGGTATTTCCAATTCCAGGGCATTAGATGGAAGTGTAGGAAGTTGTATGATGCGATTTATGGTACCTATTACTTGAATATCCCACATAAATTGCTTGCGTTCTATCAAGCCGCTATGCTGCTGTATCTATCATGCAAAAAAAGAACCTTCAGAAGCCCATGCCAAAATCAAGTATATAAGCAGCTGGATAATTTCGGTAGAATAGCTTCATAACGACATGACACAACCACAACAAGAAAAAGACGCCAAGCAAGTCTTTGACATTAAGATTTCTGACGAAAAGAAAACGGATAATGTCTCTGTATACAGCACAGATGGTAGTGAAATCTCCACAGAAGGCTATATACATGATTTGCAGTGGACAGAAGAAGAAGAACGTGCTGTTGTCAACAAGATTGATATTCGGCTCATGTCCTTTGTGTTGCTCATGACGTTTGTACTCAACATGGATCGTACCAACATCTGTAAGACCCGGTTGTTATATACACATCACACTCCCTGTACTAATAACATAAACTATCTACACACAGCGAATGCCATCTCTGACAATCTGCCTGCTGACCTTGGTTTTGGTATCAATGGCGTCAATACAGGTACGCTTGTGCACTCCATTGTTTTTACTGTGGGCACACTATTCACCAATCCCATTGTCAAACGTGTGGGCGCTCATCGCTGGATCCCTATTTTGATGAACTCCTGGGCTGTTGTTACTTGGGCACACGCTTTAATTCATGTAAGTGTGCTACATACTCTATTATTCAGATATTGTATACTGATTATATTTTATTTTTTTTAGAATTTCAGTGGATTCATTGCCGTTCGTTTCTTTGTTGCGCTGACTGAGGCTGGTTTCATTCCTGCTAGTTTAACCTATCTCACTGGTTGGTACAAGACGAACGAACTGGCTACTCGTCTGGCTTGGTTTTGGGGAATTCAATCTTTTGCTTCCGCGTTTTCGGGCTTGATCTCGTTTGGCATCTTTCGTATGGCCGGTATTGGGGGTCTTTATGGCTGGAAATGGCTGTTTATTATTGATGGTATCTTTACTCATCTTGTTGGCATAGTTGCATTGTGAGCTATCCCGTTATTCGTTACAGCAAAACCAATTTACTGATACAATTTAAAATAGCTTCTATGTACCTGGTAGCCCTGCTAGTACTGCTGGTCTTTTGCGCGGTAAGCATGGTTGGTTTACTGAACGCGAGCGCGACATTGCTGTGACCAGAGTTATCCGAGATGACAAGACCAAGAAGGAGCAATATGAACGCATTACATGGCACGATGTCAAAATCAGTGTCACTGACACCAAGCTCTGGGTGCATCTGCTCATTACATTTGTTGGCATCATGCCTCACACGCCTGTCAGCACTTACCTACCTACCTTGATCAAGGGCTATGGCTTTGATGTTACCACCAGTAATCTCCTGACAGTGCCTTCTTTCTTTATTGGCTTAATCCTCTCTATCATCATTGCCAAAAGCGCAGATCGCTTTGGCAACTATGCCCTGCATGCTCTTATTGGTTGTGTATGGTCCATGATAGCATTCTTAGTACTTCAGTTCTTGCCAGACAACGCTGGTCGTTGGAGTTTTTACGCGGCTGCCTTGTTTGTTGCTTCGACGCCATCATGGCACGGTATGCAAATTGCTTGGATGTCTTCTAATCTAGCTCCTGTCGGAAAGCGTACCATTGCTCTAGGTGCTGTTATCGGTGCAGCTAATATATGTGGTGTTCCAGGCTCTCAGATCTACCGTAAGTATCTCTTTGTCAATCAGAGTGCATAGACAGTATCTAACCATCATTTAACAGAGGCAAGCGATGCTCCTCGTTTCCATGTGGGTAACTGGGTAAACTTTGGATTAATGGCAACGGCAGCTCTCTTTTTTGTATTTCAACGAACTAGATATAGCTTGACAAACAAGATTAGAGAAAAGAAATGGAATGCCATGTCTGATGATGAGAAGAAAGAGTATCTAAGAAACACCAAATCTGAAGGAAGCAACCGCATTGATTTCAGATTTAGGCTGTAGTCAGCCTTCATTATCCCGCCTCCCCCTTCATCCTACTTAATATTAATCTTTTGTATTTGTACTATCAGAAAATAAAACCTTTATCTTTATCATTCCTTATTTGGCAGAATACGAGAGCTACTAGATCGCTCATGAGCTGTCAACAATTGGTTTGCTAATTGAAAGAGCGATGGGTTTCTTCAGTTGATTGAATAGTGGCTTATTCTAGTTTTTCGTCTCTTTTGCTTTATTATCCACATGTCGTCTCTAGCAAGTTTAATCAGCAGTGTCAAGGCAAATACAGCAAGCAATGCACATATCAGTAAAAGCTTGAAAAGAAAAGCTACTACTTCCAAGTAAGATTTGTGGAATCACTCGATCCTGCTATGTTATTCATTCAATTTCGAAATGACAGAGAAGAGTTGAAGCAGCAGAAAAAGAAACTGATCACTGAAAAAAAACAAAACGCTACTGCCAAGAGCACTGGTCCTAGTGTCGTTGTATTTGATGGATCTGTATTACAAAAGAAGCCAACATTAGAAGACAAAGCATCAAAAAAGAGATTTTTGGTAAGGCATGGTTGTCAAAGTAAGTGAATCAGTGATTGACAGCGAATACAGGATTCTCGAATCACAACTGCGGATCCACTCGATGCTGTAGAACAAAAGAGCAAACCTACAGCCAAGGACATTGAAGAAGAAGCGTAAGGATGTTATGACGACTACAACAATGGGCGACCCACTAATGACCATCTATTTGCAGTGAAAACCAAAAGCATGATGTAGAATTAAAGCAACTACTAGCGACATCCAATCTGTTAGAGGAGCTTGGTACGACCAATGAAAATTGTTTAGTTGACAAAATTTTCTGATGTGTATCCATGTATAGAAAGAGAGGAAATGACCTCCAAGGAAAGAAGAAAAAATACCATGAAGAAATTAGAAGGATTAGGCGTCAAGGTAAGAGATAAAGAGGATTGTGTGTGTGACACTGTGTACTAATTGACACTGTAGAGCTCGCCTGGAGAGAAAATGCCATTATCAGTGAAATTGAGCCTAGATGAATCTAGAAAGCAAAAGGGCATCAAGCGATTGCAAGAAGCCAAGGATATGGGCATTTATGATAAATCACTGAAACATTTGTATGTGAAAACCAAAGAAAAGAAGCGAGACCGTAATCCTGGTATTACAAATGGCATTGGCCGCATGAAGGGCGCTACACTGACTATCAACAAATCTGATATCGAGAGAATCAAGCGTCAAGGTGCTAAAAAGAAGTCTGCTGGCGGCAAAAAGAGTGGTGGTGGTGGAAAGCGTCAATAGAAACATTATATCAGTTATTCATGTCTGTGTTGCATGCCAACATGTGTAATAAAGTGCTCTTGTATATTTGTGTTAGAAAAGGTCTGGGCATTATAAACCTTACATAGTAACATGGGGATATCTATGTCAAAAAAAAAAGATGGTTATAGCGGATCATTACAGAAATACCCCATTCATGCTCATCCCTCAATCTTTTAGCCCATTGCCGACCAGTACGCTCAGCTACACCCGACAATCTAGCTGCTTTAGCAGCCTTATACAGCTTCACTTGTTCTCGAAGCCACTTCGTTCATTGTCTCATCCAGCTCGCCTCTCATCCATTCTTGTTCAGATGGCTGAGCCTGTTGGTATTTTCGCAACGTTAAAGTTTTTGAATGAAAAGGATCAACTTCTTCAACCCATTCCATAGCATCTTTGCCTTGTTCGTCATAAATCCTTCCTTGTCCGTTTTCGTAGAAAAAGTAGCACGTTTAATATAACCCAAAGGATCCTGCGTAGTTAGGATTTTGCATACTTGAATAATATAAGGTGTCAAGCATCTCTTTTCGAATGGGCTTCCACTACCATGCAAACAACTTCAACAAGTCAAAAAACCATTTTTCTCTTAGAGAACTAATTTACACATTATATTATTTTGATAGCGGAATGCAGTTTTTATGTATTTATATGCTTCTAGTACCAGATATTAATGTTAGAACATGTATATTGTGGTGGAGGCAGAGTGAAGATAATTTTATGGGTATTGCTACTTGAACCATCGAAAATTACTCCCTGAACAATTTTACTTCCCAGACAATCGAAAATTGCTTCCTGAACACTTTTGCTCACCCAAACAATACTTTCTGCCGGTACATTCAACAGACCTATGTCAGTGCACTTTGCAGAAGATGCTATAACATTTTTGCCGGTTCTCCCATAAGAGAAGATGAAGGTGTCCGTGGCTCCATTATTGATGCATATTGTCACCACTCGTGGAGGTGGCCAGCCCAATCACCGGGATACGATCAAGTTGAAGCGCTCAATCAAGCTGAAGTAGCCCACAATTGATAAATTGAACAAGAAAGTAGTAAGTGATGGTTCGCAGAACGACATTGCTCAGAAAGTAATTTTTTATTGTTTGGGAAGTAATTTTCGATTGTTCAAATAGCAATACCCTAATTTTATTCATTTACAAGCATAATGCCCAGTTGTATTTTTGCGCTTCCTATTTTTCTTTTTTTCCAATATGAGCATAACGTCAGTTGCAAGCAGAGTATCTTCATATTTGCAAAAAGATTGGAAAACATGCAAAACGTCTTTCAAGTTGCTGAAGTTTGTAATGTAGGCAGGGATTTCCGAAACAGACATAGGACATTGCACATGAGTCAATTCAGTCATGCAATACAATCCGTCTGCTTTTAGTTGGATCAAATAAAACGTGATATATGGGCCTAAGAAATAGAGCTCATTCAATATACAATCGTTTCTACTTTTTTTTTTTAACAAAGACTTACCAACTACATGTATGCTCAAACTTCCTGACAACTCATTTTCATTGAATTTTCATTTTTTACCCTCTTTTTGTTTTCCTAACGATCATGTACGCAGTGCTTTATCTGTTAAACCATGCACTATGTAGACCATTCATAGAAGAATCAGCATGTATGTCCATGGACCAACCAGGTATTGATTCCTTGTGTAGTCCTTGGGATCCCTCTGGAAATTGGATTTGCATCAGAGACGCACAGTCGCGAGCTGTGGAATCGAATCACCTCGGTGGGATAGCTAACAAAACTATCTCTGCTGTATAGCAAGAATTTTGAAGTCTATCTGGTTGAAGGAGCCATGGTAGTTTGTGTTGGGACAAGCATCTCCCTTCGTTACGTTGCAGTTAGTTTCGAATAGTATATATCTCGCAAGTTACTTTCTTCACTTACACTTGTCTCGTATTTGATACATTTAACCCTTATTTCTGATAAAATACTCTACACGATAGTGTAAACCCGTGAATTTTTGCGCTTTATGTATTTTTTGAGATCTATAGAAAATCTCAAAAAACCGTTGATTATTTATTTGGTTTGTTTCTTACCTTCCAGCCCAGGGTGTTCCATGTTGAAAGTGCAGGAGAAAGCAGTTCTGATATAAATTGGTAGGTGGCATTGGCATAGGTCTGAATAAACATAAGTAGTCACAAATATATTACACCTTTTTTTCAGTGACACATACCAGACGGATTTTTCTTCCACTTTCTTTTCAGATGTATGGCAAAGGAATCTACTGGTATTCAAAAGGTACTTGTAGTAGCCACGCGTAGTTCAGTCTCCTGGCGCCCTAAGTGAAAGTGATTGGGACCCTGGTGTTGTTATACATATTGGTTCTTAAAGTGCCGTTTGTATAGACCATCATGAGTAGCGTATGCCTTATCTGCCTTGCTTGTCCATTGTACTTTTGTGATAATTCATTGTTTCGCTGGTTTTGACTGATTTCAAGATGTACTACTGGCGGACATGATGCATGCAACAATGTTCCTATTTAACATGTGAAAGCTTTTATACAACACTTATGTAATCAATTCGAAAAGTGTAGAAATAAAGAACGCTTATAATCATATAAATCCTTTTCGCTTCACCGCAACTTAAGTTCACAAAAAACTGCAAACTGATTTCACAAAGAACCGCGATTTGATTTTTGAGAAACCCGCAATTTGATGCTGTGTTCACTGTAATGCTAAAAGCATGCATTTTTAAACTTTGGATCAGAAAATGCAACATCCCGAACGGTGTCCGAACGGGCCGAAAACCGTGAATATGCTAAGCAATCTACTCACAGTTTTTATGCGATCCCATAGACTGTATAAGCACTAGGCGAGTTGTCGCTTGGCAAATTTTTCAAACTGTTGTACTAATAAGGCCAGCGAATATGCTGCATTTGAACCTTCTAGGAACAACATTCGGGCCGAAATTAAAAAAGTGTTGCAGATTTACTAATTGTCATTAAGGGGCTAAATAATCGTTGCTTACCTGTTGTGTCTATAATGTGTAGTCAAATAAATGGCTTGTCATTGTTCTGTAGAGATACTACGCTTCTACGAGCTGTAGAAGTGGCTCGTGGGCCTTTCATTAGAAATGTTGTGTTGTGCTGTTTAATTGATATTTGAGCCAAGCTGTTTTGGGTACATCTACATGACATGATCGATGTAACTGAAGAGCGCGCAGATTTACACTGTGTATATCCGAGATGTTGTTTAGCACTCTTGATGCTGCGTTGAACATAAATTATGAATGAAGCTCTGCAAAAAGACGTCTACGTATTCGACATTCTATACCAAGGACTTGCAGCCTCTTCAGCATCCATCTTATTCGCCATAATGTGGTGAAGATACGGTTCAGATCATGTTACACGTTTGAAATACGTAAAGCAGTAATTATACTGTACGACATGGCATACAGGAATTGATTACATAGTCGAGAATACTTTATTTTAGCTATACTGATGATACAAAATTAAATAGAATAAACATTTACAAGCCTGTAAAAATAAGAGGCTCACGAGGAGGGAATCGAGTCATCCCCAAAAGAACATTGTCTGGGGCACGTTTTCCAGTTTTAGTCTTCACATCATAGCGCACAAGCATTTCAGCAAGCACGTATTTGATCTCATTTGCAGCAAAGAAACGACCAGGACAAGCATGGGCACCCAAACCAAAAGTGAGATGGTCTAAACCAACGGTAGTAGACTTGATCTTTTTGCCAACATACCGATAAGCGTCAAACTCTTCCAAAGGTCTTTCGCCCATAAAGACTTCACCCGTCTCTTCATCTACGGGCAAGAAACGAATATCTCTGTGTATCTGTTCAAGGGCACCCACCACTAAACTGCCTTTGGGAATCACTTGGCCAGTGGATATGGTTGTATCTTGAAGAGCAAGATGGTGCATACCCAAGAAATCAGTATCTACGCGAAGCACCTCGCGGAAGAAGGAGTCCATCAATGGAAGTTTAGCAACAGATTCAGGGGTTCTATTGTTACCAAGCGTTGCCACTTCGTTTCTTAAATCTCGAATCAGTGTAGGACGACAGGCCAGTTCGTGCAACGCAAATGAAGCGAAATGAGATGTGGTATGAATACTAGCTAATGCAATGTTGTTGAAATAGTAAGCAGCATCTTGAACTGTTCTTGCAGACCCATCTTCCTTGGGTAAATTGAGGGCCATCGAAGCAAATGTTACTTCATAATCATCACCAGCTTGTCCATTTCTAATCTTTTCCAGTTCAGGAACCAAAAGGGTCATGATGAGATCCATTTCATATTCAACAGAGAAGAATCTGCGGACCACAAAGTTACCTAACCATGTTGGAAGCACGGACAGAAAGATACCAGCCTTGATAATCTTTTGAGTGAATTGCGCCATGCCGGCTATCAATTCCTTGTCATTACCAACTTTGCTGCCAGCAAAACAGGGACATGAAATGTTGGAAATGAGCACGGTAAGTGTATCCCAGACATCCACTACTCGCTCTTCTCCCTTGTTGAGGTCGAGCTCTTGGTCCAAAGCATGCTTTAATGCAGCTTGTATGCGCTCGGAAAAGACGTCAATTTGATTTTCCTTGAAATTATGTTTGATGGGGTATACAACTGCAAATTACAAGTTAGTCTCCCAATGTCTGCTAGACAGTTGCAGGAAACTCACTTGGATGCTTCTCTCGAGGACTGATGGTTTCGACCACAAATTTGTGCTGGTAGGATATTTGGACCACCTTGGCAGCAGGCACCAGCGTTTCAATGCCCTGTGTAAAGCTAAAGTTCTTTGTTGATTTCATGACCTCGCCAATCAAAGGACCTGTAACAACACACAACTTTCCTTGGCCTGGAATGGCAATTCTAAAGCAAGGTCCATAAGTATTCTTTGCATTGTCCAAATATTTTGCGGGATCCTTTTGTAGGTCCAATAAATTGCCAATGATGGGCTTTGCACCCTTGATTAAAGGAGGTAAGAGCGCATCATCGATCGTAGGCTGTTTGGTTCTGTTTTTGTATAATTTATACGCTAGAAAAGTGACAGTAGCTGCAACAGACAATGGAAGACATTGCTTCTTGATTGCCTCTTCATTTTTGGCATAGATTTGATGAATTGTGTCTGTCAACATTTTGAATAATTAAATAAGAGAAAAAGAAAAGAGAGAGAGAGAAAGAGAGAGCAAGGGGAAGAGAAAGCTTCCTTCTTTTTATACCTTTTTTTATTTGGCACAGGAGAGAACTCAAATGTCCATAAAAGGCGGGGAAGCTTCCTAGAGGAGGGGCATGGCTTTACCCGAAGGTGGGGATCGAAAAATGTAACCCGGATCAGCATGTCCGCGACCTTGATCGAATTCCGTAGCACACGCTTGCCTGCTTGTTATTGAAACTGTTTTCACCGCACGATATACAGAGTCTTGTATAGAGTGATTGATGGGACGCTGATGATGATGTAAAATAGACAAGAAAAACCACGCTGTTCCAGATACAGAGGGCTCATTTTGGGGGATTTTCTACGTTTTCGATAGTTTCATCCAACTACAACATCTTGTTCAATGCAATATTTAAATGATGAACGTGTTGATGTATTAATTGACATGCAACAAGTTGATGCAGAAAATAGCACAGTGCAAAGATATGATACATGCGCTGACATTTGCACTCAAAGCGACGAGCATTGACTACTGCCTCAATGGTGCTTGCCTACGCTCCAATTTCTTTCCAGAAACAAATATCCAGCATGCTGTATATCTATGACAACAATAGAACACGAACGGCGAAATCGAGCGCTACAGATCAATGCAAAAGTCGTATGCGTATTGAACTCTGGGTGTCATAGATGATAATAGACCTTCAATCACATTCTATACCCATGATGCAGCTACTATTTCAGATTGTAATGTCTCTCATAAAAAAGCTACTTTCTGTTGGCATCTCGACTCAATTTGCCATGACACCCAAAACAAATGGATAACGCTCGTCGAGCCCTGGATCACTGCATCTTCCAAAAATGCCTATTCGAAACTCGTGCCTTATATTCAAAAGGGTGATGTACTGTTGTATTTGCACAATCAGAAACTAGTTTCCTCCCAATCATCATTGCCTGTACAATTCTCGATTACCCGTCAGACAACTATACTGTATCTCCCAATGACTCCACCGTGATACAACGTGTCATAGACTGCAGTGAAATCTTGATGCTTCTGCAATGCTCCAGAGCTACATCAATGGGAAAAAACATGTGCGGGTAGGCAGCATACGTACGCTAACTTTTGCTGCTCAATAATATATGGTTTCTCGAATGAGTAGGTAACTAAATGTTGGATGGATTGGAAGAATACCTGTGAATGACGCTACTCGCTCATAGTTGATACAATTTGACTGTTTCGTTTAAATGAGTAAAATGCAAGAAGGGATGTTTACAAGTACTGTTATGAGAGATGGGTCATTCAATTCATGCCCACTTTAGGACAGTGGAGAAGCATGGAGAATAGGACCATCTCCGCCTGGAAGCCACTTGTCTATGAGTAAATCATTGGTGTAGATAAGAGGACGTCATGATATAGCTGAAAAAATGTATTCAAAATATTCTTTTTTTCGCATCTTGCTGCGTACTAGCCTTTTGTTCGAACCAAATTTTTTTATTCTTTTACATTAATTTGCGTATCGAACAACAAGATTCCATCCAACAACCACACCTATTAGATACAGTAACAACCTTCTTACTTGTTGTATCTACCGTCTTTTCTCGCCTCTCGACTCGAAAAGAAGAAAAGAAAAAGCAAGAGAATTTTATCACATTTTGTTTGTTCTAGTAGCGATCTCCCTCTTTTTTTTTTTTATCTCTTTAATTAGTGGTGATTTCTATCTCTATCCTTGTTCTTTAGTGAAATCAAGCATACATTCAGTAGAGACTCATTGAAAAAGAAAAAAGGACACTCGCAAACCAGAAAGTACGTTTAAAGAAAAAAAAAAGAGTCGTTTATTTCGTGAATACATACATCCAACAACACTACACCAAAACAACCAAAAAACAACTGAAAAATTTTCATACCAAAAAGCAAAAAAAAAAAATTTGATAAAACACAATGAGTGGACATCCTTTTGCATTTTCATCAGCACCTCTTCGACGTGTAGATGCTGTTCAATTCGGTATCCTCTCACCCGATGAGATTGTACGTGTCAAGCAACTGTGTATAATGTGTATATCATTGTTAATCCCACTATTATTGTAGAAAGCAATGTCTGTAGCCAAGATTGAATATCCTGAATTGTATGACGAAGGCACTCAAAAGCCAAGAAATGGTGGTCTTTTAGATCCTCGTATGGGCACAATTGATCGCAACTACAAATGTCAAACCTGTGGTGAAGGCATGGCTGAATGCCCGGGTCATTTTGGCCATATCGAACTGGCTAAACCTGTCTATCATATTGGTAAGTGATGTAGCGTGTCAATGGATTGCATGAAGCTTATGTCTCGATGGCGCTAGGTTTCCTGACAAAAGTGAAAAAGATTCTTGAATGTGTTTGTTTCCATTGTTCAAAGCTCAAAGTCGATGAAGTATGTATCTGTCAACGAGAATAGCGTGTCTCTGTACTTATATTTTCATCTAGTCAAATCCTCGTTTCGAAAGAGCAAAGAAAATTACCGACTCAAAAGCTAAACTTCGCGCAGTATGGGATCTCGCCAAGGCCAAGATGACTTGTGAAGGCAGTGACGAAACTGAGGGTGGTTTAGAAGAAAAGGAAGAGTTTGACAATGGCAAGCGTAAGAGCACTCACGGCGGCTGCGGCTACAAACAGCCTCTCATTCGTAAGGACGGCTTGAAATTGTACGCTCAGTTCCGTGCTAGCGCAGGAGATGTAAGTAGTGGTATTCCCCCTTAGGTACTGAATGAATACTCACAGACACATTTAGGACTCTGGTAATGAAGGAAGACAACAGTTGACTGCTGCCAAAGTACTGCAAATCCTCAAGAATATCTCTGACAAGGATATTCGTGATATGGGTTTATCTGAAGAGTTTGCTAGACCTGAATGGATGATTACAACTGTCTTGCCTGTTCCTCCACCTCAAGTTCGTCCCTCTATTCAAATGGATGGCACCAGTCGTGGTGAAGACGATTTGACTCACAAATTGTCTGACGTGCTCAAGGCAAATGGTAACGTGAAGCGTTGTGAATCAGAGGGTGCTCCAGTACACGTTGTTCAAGAATTCGAGCAACTCTTGCAGGTTTGTTGATGTTAAATGGATGTTTGCCGTATTTTTTATTAAATACAATGTACAGTTCCATATTGCTACCTACATGGATAACGATATTGCTGGTCAACCTCAAGCTTTACAAAAGTCAGGCAGACCTCTCAAATCCATCCGTGCTCGTCTCAAGGGTAAAGAAGGTCGTCTTCGTGGCAATCTTATGGGTAAACGTGTAGATTTCTCTGCTCGTACTGTTATTACTGGCGATCCCAATCTTGCTTTGGATCAAGTTGGTGTTCCCCGTAGTATTGCTCGTAACTTGACTTATCCCGAAATCGTTACTCCTTATAACATTGACAGACTTCAAGTCTTGGTACGCAACGGTCCATTGGAACATCCAGGTGCCAAATATGTTATTCGTGATAACGGTGAGCGTATCGATTTGCGTTATCGTAAGCGCGCTGGCGAGATTCCTCTTCAATACGGCTACCGAGTTGAGAGACACATCAATGATGACGATGTTGTTATTTTCAATCGTCAACCCTCTCTTCACAAAATGTCCATGATGGGTCATCGTGTGCGTGTGATGCCTTACTCTACCTTCCGTCTCAACTTGTCTGTCACCTCTCCTTACAATGCTGATTTTGATGGTGATGAAATGAATCTTCACGTTCCTCAATCCTTGGAAACCAGAGCTGAAGTCACTGAAATCTGTATGGTGCCCAAGCAAATTGTGTCTCCCCAATCCAACAAACCTGTTATGGGTATTGTGCAAGATACGCTCTGTGGTATCCGTAAGTTTACGCTTCGTGATTGCTTCTTGACCAAGGACTTGGTTATGAACATCGTCATGTGGGTTCCCTCTTGGGATGGTTATATTCCCCCTCCTGCTATCCTTAAACCAAAGCCAATGTGGACCGGTAAACAGATCCTGGCTATGGTGATTCCCAAGGGTATCAACTGTCAAACCTTCCATTCTACTCATCCCGATGGCGAAACTACCTTGATCTCTCCTGGCGATACGCGTGTGATTATTGAGAACGGTGAGCTGATCTGTGGTATTGTGTGTAAAAAGACTGTTGGTACTGCTGGCGGTGGTCTTATTCACACCATTATGAATGAATTGGGCCCTGAGGCTGCCAAAAACTTCTTGGGTGGTACTCAACAGGTTGTCAACTACTGGCTGTTGCAAAATGGTTTTAGTATTGGTATTGGTGATACTATCGCTGACAAGGCTTCCATGACTACTATTACCAACATTATTTCCCAAGCCAAGCAACGTGTGCAAGAGGTGATTATCACTGCTCAGCAAGACAAGCTTGAAGTGCAGCCTGGTATGACATTGCGTGAATCTTTCGAAGCCAAGGTCAACCAAACACTTAACAAGGCTCGTGATGATGCTGGTAAAATGGCTCAAAACAGTTTAAAGGAAGACAACAATGTCAAGCAAATGGTTATTTCTGGTTCAAAGGGTTCCTTTATTAACATTTCTCAAATGTCTGCTTGTGTCGGTCAACAGAACGTTGAAGGTAAACGTATTCCTTACGGCTTCAAGTTCCGTACCCTTCCCCATTTCTCCAAAGATGATCACAGCCCCGAAAGTCGTGGTTTCGTCGAAAACTCATACTTGCGAGGTTTGACGCCTACCGAGTTCTTTTTCCACGCTATGGGTGGTCGTGAAGGTTTGATTGATACCGCTGTCAAGACTGCCGAAACCGGTTATATTCAGCGTCGTCTTGTCAAGGCTTTGGAAGATGTGATGGTCAAGTACGATGGTACAGTGCGTAATTCATTGGGCGATATCATTGAGTTCTGTTACGGTGAAGACGGTATGGATGCCATGTCTGTTGAAAGCCAAAAGTTCTTTTCTCTCAAGTGCAACGAGCAAGAGTTTGAGAAGCGTTACAAGATTGATGTCATGAACAAGGGCTTCCGAAAGGGTGCTCTCAACTACAATGTGCTCAAGAGTATTGAAGGCAGCGAAACGGCTCAGTCCTATTTGGACCATGAATTCCACCAATTGTCTGAAGACCGTCAAAAGTTGAGAACTGTTATTTTCAAGAACGGTGATGACAAATGGCCCTTGCCTGTCAATCTCTCTCGTCTGATTACCAACTCGCAGCAAATCTTCCACTTGGATCCTCGCAAGCCCTCTGACATTCATCCTCTGCAGATTGTGGACGGTATCAATGCGCTTGCTCAACGCTTGCTCGTTGTCCGTGGCTCTGACAAGATCTCTAACGAAACACAAAAGAATGCTACTTTGCTGTTCCAAATCTTGCTTCGATCTACCTTTTCTGTAAAGCGTGTCGTGGAAGAATTCCACTTAACCTCTCAAGCATTCGAGTGGATTCTTGGAGAAATCGAGTCTCGCTTCTTGACCTCCATTGTCGCCCCTGGTGAGATGGTTGGTACCATTGCTGCTCAGTCTATTGGTGAACCTGCTACTCAAATGACATTGAATACTTTCCATTATGCTGGTGTGTCCAGTAAGAACGTCACCCTTGGTGTCCCCCGTTTGAAGGAAATTATCAACGTTGCCAAGAACATCAAGACCCCTCGTCTCGAAGTCTGGCTCGATGCAGAGAGATCGCGTAACATTGAATTGGCAAAGGAAGTTCAAGTCAACCTTGAACACACCACATTACAAAAGGTGACCTCAGTGACTGAAATCTATTATGATCCTGATCCAAGAAACACCATCATTGAAGAAGATGCTGATTTCGTCGATACTTACTACCAATTGGAAGACGACAACTCTGCCTTTGTCACCCGTGTGTCTCCCTGGTTGCTTCGTATTGAACTGAACCGTGGTATGATGATTGATAAACGTCTCAACATCACAGAGGTAGTTCAAAAGATCTCTGAGGAGTTCCGTAGCGATTTGCATGTCATGGGCAGTGACGAGAACTCTGAGAAGCTAGTTATTCGTTGTAGAGTCATGATGGATGAGAACGAAGACAAGGACATGGATGAAGAAGACGCTCGCTCCGAAGAAGACACTTTCTTGCGTAAATTGGAAGCTAGTATGTTGGGTTCCATCAATTTGCGTGGTATTCCTGGTATCAGAAAGGTCTACATTGTCGAACGTAAAAACACTATTCTCAATGAAAAGGGCAACTTTGAAACTACTACTGAATGGGGTCTTGATACCGATGGTATTAATCTTCAAGAAGTCATGTGTCAATATGGTGTTGATGAGACTCGTACATACTCCAACAACACTGTCGAAATCATGGAAGTGCTGGGTATTGAAGCGACTCGTAAGGCTCTTCTCAAGGAATTGCGTAACGTTATTGAATTTGATGGTTCTTATGTCAATTATCGTCACTTGGCCTTGCTTTGTGATGTGATGACTAACCGTGGTCATTTGATGGCTATTACTCGTCATGGTATCAACAGAGCTGAAACTGGTGCTTTGATGAGATGTTCCTTTGAAGAGACTGTTGAAATTCTTATGGAAGCTGCTGCTGTCGGTGAGTTGGATGACTGTAGAGGTGTTGCCGAGAACATCATGTTGGGTCAAATGGCTCCTCTGGGTACTGGTGAATTCGATGTTATGTTGGATGAAGAGATGTTGCAATCTGTTCCTCAAGATCACAGACAAAACATGCAAATGGGTGTCGCTGGTGATGTTGCTGGTTTTGCTACTCCTGGCCCAGGTTACATGACTCCCAACATGGCTACACCATACGACACTCGTTCTCCTGACTGGGTTGACTTCTCACAGCCATCATCTCCTTCAGAGCCCATGTTCTCTCCTATGGGTAACTCGGGTGCTGCCACATCTATCGCTAGTCCTTGGCGCGGCGATCTTAGTCCTTATGCACAGAGTCCTGGCTATTCTCCCACATCCCCAGGCTACTCACCCTCCAGTCCATCTTATGCTGCATCCCCTGGCTATTCACCTGCTTCACCTAATTATTCACCTACAAGTCCCAGCTATAGCCCAACATCACCTAGTTACAGTCCAACATCGCCTAGCTACAGCCCCACATCGCCTAGCTACTCGCCCACTAGTCCTAGTTACTCACCTACTAGTCCAAGCTATAGTCCTACTTCACCCAGCTACAGCCCTACTTCGCCTAGCTACAGTCCAACTTCGCCCAGTTATAGTCCTACTTCACCTAGTTATAGTCCCACTAGTCCTAGCTATAGCCCTACTAGTCCCAGCTACAGCCCAACTAGTCCAAGTTACAGCCCCACATCACCAAGCTATAGCCCTACAAGTCCAAGCTACAGCCCCACATCGCCTAGCTACAGTCCTACTAGTCCCAGCTACAGCCCAACTAGTCCAAGTTACTCGCCTACCAGTCCTAGTTATAGCCCTACCAGTCCTAGCTACTCGCCAACTAGCCCAAGTTACTCACCAACTTCTCCTAGTTACAGTCCTACTTCTCCCAGCTATAGTCCTACTAGTCCCAGTTACAGTCCTACCTCGCCTACTTATGGTTCATCGAGTAGCAATGGCAAGAACAAAAAGTAATGATGGTAGCAGCATTTTAAACAAAACAAAAAAATATTACATTTCCCTCACAACACTACTACAATTGCCTTAATCATACACACCCGCACACACAAAAATGAATAAATAATAAAACAAGGCACAAATTTATGTAAATGACACAATTATGATTTGTTTTGAGCATTTTAATGTATGTAAAATGAACGGATATTCTGATCTCAACGAGTGATGGCTCATTGTAATAAACCGTCAACACAGCTGCATGATTTGCATGATTCATGTTGAATCAATGATATCTGTTTGCTAGTCGAATTTCGGGTTTTCAAGAGCTACTACACCCTTCAGTGTGTGTTGGTTGATTGTTAGAGAGGCTGACAATTTTCAATTCACCAGAGCACATGTGCATGTGGAAAAAGCAGTAAAAAAATGACCCCATGTGTTCCAAACATAGTCTGTCTGCAAACGATGTTTTCCCAAGATAAACAATGGCCATGGTTGAAGCACGCACGCACACACACAATCATGTAATTTGCACCCATAATTAGCAAACCAGCAAGGCAATGGGCTATCAGAAAAAAAAAAAAAAAAAAAAAAAAAAAAGGATAGGCGGAGGTGGACTAAACCGATTGTATTAAAGGATTCTCCCAGACACATGTTTTGCATATGGCACCTATAAAAAACTCCCTTTTCAAATTTTATCTCCTTTTTTTCTCCTTCTTCTTCTCACTCACTCTATCACACGCTTTTAGAATAGCTCATACCCTTTCACTTGTACATTAACATGACAACAACAGCTTCTGCTGCATCCAATTTAAATGATACCCTGCTTTACAATAATGTCAATCTACATCGCTCAGTGGCAAGTGGACAATTAACGTTGGTCCAACGATTGATAGCAAATGGTTGCGACCCGAATCTACCACATGTAACAACTGGTCTTCGGCCAATTCATTTCGCTGCTTCAAGAGGACATGTTGATTTAGTGAAATACCTAGTAGAGACAAGTCAATGTCAAGCGGATGCTACGGATAAAGAAGGAGAGGTACGTTCAGCTGCTGTTTTGATGGATGGCAATCTATGATTTTTAACATTGGATACAGACTGCGCTTTTAAAAGCAGCCTATGCAGGTCATTTGTCCGTTGTCATGTATCTAGTCAACAAGGCAAATGCCAATTATTTGCACCAAGACCGAGACGGTTGGACTGCTTTGCACAATGCTTGCTCATTTGGAAGTGTACCTATGATTGAATTTCTGCTGGATCAACCGCT
This sequence comes from Mucor circinelloides, assembly GCA_037974945.1. NCBI lineage: Eukaryota > Fungi > Mucoromycota > Mucoromycetes > Mucorales > Mucoraceae > Mucor > Mucor circinelloides. The sequence goes on along the minus strand of JBBNAA010000005.1, from coordinate 995,521 downwards.
AATCAATGTCAATGTCGCCAGCAAAAAAGGACATACGCCATTGAGTGAGTGATACAAATGTGCGGCATAAAGAATCGAGTATATTGACTCAATGGCTTACCTATAGTGAACGCAGCATCTAAGGGACATGTCGATATTGTCACTCGACTACTACAAGGAAGCCATGCTAATCCAATGCTAAAAAACCAGTTTGGAGAAACTGCTTATGATGTAGCAGCAGCAGCAGGTGAAGCTTATCTCTGTCAGGTGCTTGAGAAATATGAAATGCAATATGGATTGATCAACACACCACTCGACTTTCATGTGACCATACCAGTACTATTATTGGAAGTAGTAGCCGATAACTCATCCTACATCAACCTGTTTGGTAAGCCAACCACCAAATGGTATCACCATGACCAAGTCATACAGAACAAATCCAAAGTGGAATTACCAAATACGTCGTGGTTCTGGCTATCAGACTGGACTATTGACTACACTTTTCCAGATCTCAGTTACGACGGTTGGTCCTCTGAGTCCAATGATTCATCTGGTTGGATCAAAAAACGTCGATGGATAAGAATCATGAAGAAAGCCATCGAGATATCGACAGAGGAGAATGACCTGCATGATCAAAGCATGAGCAACACCAACAGTGTTAGCAGTAGTGACAGTGAGGATAGCCATAGTTTAGGTAAATGGCATTTTTTTTTAAAAAAATTTGCTATCTTTTACACTCATACCTTGATGTTAGATCTCTCTCGGCATTCCACCACTACATTTGAGAGCAAAACGTGCACATCAGTAAGCACAACAATGACAAAAGCGCAGTCTATATTTATTGGATGCTCCACGCTACCACAACCATTACTGCAAGAACAAATATCTGCAGACAATATACATCAAATTATACCAGCTGAAGCAGCCGAGGAGCATCGACAGCAACAAGCCAACACGCTGCTATCTTGGGAGAGCAATGATCAAGCGCTTGATTGCAGGAGATGTCATCGATGGTTCAATTTCCTTACGAGAAGACACCACTGCAGAAAATGCGGACAAGTCATTTGTCATCGCTGTTCTTCTAATCGAGCTCTACTGCCTAGCAATCAAATCATTCAACCACCTAATGCTACCAACCAGGATCAAGAGCACTTTTCACAACAGCCTCAACGTATTTGCGATTCATGTGTCGATGCAGTTGTGTGTGAAATCAGTAGAAACACCGAACGACGAGCTAGCAGTATCATGTCAGAATGTCCTGTTTGCTCTACTCGGTTGGGTGAAATGAATACAGAGGAGCAAGAGGAGCATGTGCAAGCTTGTCTATCAAAAGATGCATCAAAGATTCATGCAGGTGGAATACGCTATGTTGGTAAAGTTCAACCTTGTGCTGATGGTTTAGAAGCCATGATGCTAACAATGCTGGTTGTAGTGTACAAGTTGACTCCAAGCTCGACACTCATTGGACAAGAATGTGTCATCTGCTTTGAAGAATTTGAGTCAGGTAAATGATTGCATTATCAATTTGTCACTAGCAATATTATTCATAATACAAATATAGGAGATACCGCTACTCGATTGAATTGCATGTGCTCATATCATAGTCATTGCATTAGTACTTGGTTTGCAAAAGGAAAAGAGTGTCCTATTCACTCGCAGTAAACTACTATGTAAATAAAATGATCCCAGCTGCTGATCTGCTAAATCACTAATGAGCTTAATTCATTCAATGGTGAAACAATTGTTAATACCAAAATTGGTTAATTACTCTCTTTATCAACAAGGATACAATACAACGTAGCTAAAAAGAGATCACCGATGTCTTCCGTAGTGTGTGCACATATCAACTTGATGTAGTAGTAGCGTATACACTCTCTTTAGGGAAGCTAAATCAGTAAGACACAGTCTACTGATCCTGAATACTGATATAATTCAAATACAAGTGTACATAAATTAGAGACCCAAACGAACTGTTAGTTGACCAAGGGAAACTCCTTTTACATTCAATCGTAATAAATTACGGATGCTGGAAACTTTGATTCGAATTGCCATTGCTCCTTCATTGTTTTGACGGTCATTCTCCTTCAATGCAAATTGCTTGTCAGAGCCTCAGGCTCCTCCTTTTTAACATTAAAAAGTAGCATTATTTGACATTTTCTCGAGTTCAATTAGTGGTTAGAAAAAAGACAAGATTCAGTTGGGTACCGTCTAAGATTGGGCTACATTGATCGCCACAGCTATCCATTTTACAAGTATTCGCCATCTTAAATCGAGGAACAGTTGCTGCGACATCGTATAAATCCCTCCTTTGACTCCAACCCTTAACTTATTCAATTTGGAATAAATATATATATATATATATAGTTAGTTTTAGCTCTTCTATTATTTCTGAATATATTTCGTTATTCTTCTGAACAAATCTATCCAGAAAATATAATAAATACAGACATTATACGCATTATCAAACGGTACTTTTTCATTACGATCTAATTCTACACTAAATATCAATTCTGATAAATCATTATTCAACAGCCCATTCGATAAGTTAAAAAAGCTTATTAGGTCTTCCGTGAATATTCCAAAAACACACAAAAGACCAACTCATAGCTGCTCAGCAGTCATTGTTGAATTTACTTGCAAGTCAAGTTATTAATTGATGCCTTGTGCTTCTTGGTGCTCTAAATTCCCAACCAATTAAATTACTGGAAGTTACCTCTATATACAAAAAAAAACCTAGAAAAATTTTGCAAGGGCTCTCCTCTGCAACGATGTTAGGCGGAATTTGAAGTACTACCCAAAAATGCAATTAGGTAGTATTTCAATTAGACCACCCCTCAGGTGCTAGAGCGTGCCTTACTACACCCCTAACATGAGGAATTATGTTTATTAAGACCCTCAACTGTCGCTAAGTAAGTAGAACAACAATTAAGTTTGGACCAGCCTATCTAATCCTAGCCTCGGAATCTTGTTATTGTTGAGCTTCAGTGATAGGCACATCCACTCAACGTAAAAAAAAAAAAAAGGTATGCTTCAAAGAAACATAGAAAGAAAAAAAAATAATGAGGGTAATAATAACATTACATGCAGATGAAAGTTAAAAAAAAAAAAAAAAAAAAAGGCGGGAAGCCAAGAAAAAGAAGGGGGAGAAAAAGAAGCTAACAAAAATGCACAGGCTGTATCTATACTATTATCGCTATGGTTGTTGTCCTCCACAGAAAAAAATAACTTGACTGATAATGATCTCTTGTAGCATCCAGTAGTAGTGTCCATGTTCATTCCCATTTGCCTGCCTATTATACATAATAGTCAAAATGATGATGATATAGTTAGTATTGTATTCTTCAATCAATGCCATATGATATACATACCTGAACAACTATCAGCAGTTCCGATTGCACCCCGTGTCAGTATCCATTAATCATCCATTAGTCGTCGTAACCTTATACTTGCTGCCTACTACACATTATATCAAAATAATACAATAATAGTCAGCAATGTATCCAGCAATCTACGTCATTTATACTACTTACTTGATGAGCAACTCACAACAGGAGGTTATTCTGTATCTAATATCCTGGTTGAGCACCACCTTGTGCTTGATGCCTATATTCTATCATATTCGTGTAATCAGTAAGATAATAATATTGAACAGCAGACATCATTGAAACTAACCTGAATGATCCATTGAACTCGAGAAAGGTAGCAATACAAATGACTTGCAGAAGACGGCACCAAATCAGAGAGTAATGCCACTTGTTGAGACTTGAGATGACTTGCAGACAGCACCAAACCTGACACAAACAGTGCCATAAATGACTTGCAGGTAGCATCAAACCAGGGAGAAACAGCGCTGCTAATGACTTGTCGCAGACAGCACTAAACCACCAGGCAAAGACAGCATTGCAAATGACATGCTGCAGAGAGCAATGCCAAAGCAGCGAGAAATAGCACTAGAGGTCTTGCTGGAGTTTAGAATATACACAACTATTTCCTAAAAATAAGAGAGAATTCAGTTAGTTACGATTCAATGAAAAGTAATAATTAACCAATGGTACATACCGTATTCAGAAAAGTAGACAATTGATAATACTTCAGAGAAGCGGTGGTGGTGGTGGCAATACCGTAAGTTGAAGCAGTGTTCACCAGCTGTTGTTGCGTTTTTCTCTTTAGTTTTGAACCAGTCGTCGTCGATAGCTATTCTTCTAGTGAACAAAGAAAAAGAATAATTAATTAATACATTAATAGACTCGGATAATCGATACAGTAAATACACTCACCTGCATATGCTAGCAACTAACAACAATTGCAGGTTTGATGACCTTTTTGCTATTATTGCCTTCAATAACAGGATGAATAATAGGGTTAGCAGTAAAAGTAGTATCAAAAACGGGGGTATTATGGAAAAAGAAAAACGGGGGAATGGGAAAGAAAGAAAAAGTTGCAAACTTGACGTCACGAGTAGTGTGCTGCTCTGGATATAATAGGGGGGTAAATGATATCAAACTGAGGTTGAAATCTTTATTGCTTCGAATGAGGCCATCCATCATCATGAAATCTGTCATGACCTAAACTTGACAATTGTGAATAATAAACATCCAGTTAAGTATATATCAAACTTGTGCAGAATTTAAAGGCGCATCCAATGGTACTAATCTTGTCTGGTTTGATCAACACTAGACGTTTCAAAACGACAGAACATTTTTTGTCGGATTTTGATGCTTTTTCAATAATATCACCATCTCTGTCAAAATAAACCTACTTGTAACTGTTGTTATTATTGTAAAGCAAAAAATTTTCTATCGTTTGAGCTCTTACTTGATGTTCTAGCATGACTCTACGTGGAGAAATCAGCAAAAACGTGTGACCCAGAAATTGTCAGCTCATTGTTTAACCTGTAAGGGTAAGGCAAAATTGGTCAAAGATGGTGGCCAATTTTGCAAGGACATAACTTTATGTGATATCTCGGCCAATACTAATCAGATTTGAACAAAAAAATGACCATTCGATAGCTCTACATTAGCCCCAACATAATCTAAAAGTCAAAAACACCTAATAGACGTTCCCTTCATGAAATAACTCAAAGTCATGTATTTTGATATGCCTCAAGCGGGCACTACCCGACATATTTCAGGAAATACCAACAATAACCATACCATCGTATAGAGAATCAAGAGAGAAACAAAAGTCAAGCACTACGCAACATCAACTCACTTAGTAAATCATGGAGAAATATCCATCCAAAGTTGGATCATTTCTCACATTTTCCCGTCTTACTGCTTCACATCGTCTATTACGAACCCAACTTTAACACGTCCTAATCAAACAAAGTGTTTCAAACAACTTTTAGTATACATACAAGCAACATTCATTTATAAATTCAATGACTTTTATTAGTAGCATCTCGTCAGATCTTGCATTTTTTTTTACAACTCATTCATTTCTCAACAACAACTCATTCTATCTAAAATCTAATGGCAGTTTCTTCTTCTTCTCAAAAATTCGTTATAATAACATGCTAATTTCAAAGCTGTAGCATCAATATTTAAAATCTCGATGTTTGATCGTCCAAAAGTCCAAAAGTCAAAATTTGAAAATCATTTCCAACATCCATGATCAGGTATGAGGCCCCATACACAATATGAGATAACCTAAAACTATTGTAGTACGATTAAAATGAGACAACTTTAAGCTGAGGACATGGTATTAGAAAGGCCTTGCTTGTTGTCGAGATAATTGACATTGGGGAGTCCACAATTTAGCTGGGATTAGATGCATGCCTTATTTTGGAATGCATAAACGAAACAAGAAAAAGTAAGCTACAATCACCCAGTCTTGAAAACAACATTCATTAACAAGTAAAGTATCCCTCTATAACAATAGATTCGCAACTTATTATGTGCGTTATGCCATGCTCCGAGTTCAAAGAGGATCATACAATGAGAAGCTTCCTCAGTGTAAGGTCGCTGACATCGAAATCACTATTGTTTAGAATAAGGATGATACATGCATCTTAAAAAATGTCATGACCTAAATGGGTAAAAGTTCTGCTATTAAGGATTGACATATAAGTCAAAAAATCAGATCAATTAACATTTATTAGTAGATTTATGCTAAAGGAAACCTCAGCAGGCTAAACATACTTCAGCTCATCTGGATGAATGAATAGACTCTTATCCGAATTGAAGTACCCTGATTTGTCCTTCGTATGAGGATTACTAATATCGATCTACTAGTAGCATGTATCCTATAGGTACAGTCTCTTAGTCTATATTAATAGTATAATATGTCTGAGCGTATATCATTGTTCTGTATACATCTTAGCACTTATCTAGATATGTGGCATGTCTATAGCATGTCACTATGTGCATGTTTATAGCATAACATATATTTTACAAGTCTGTAGCACATAATGTATCTGTAGCTAATATCAAGGATATAAGCATAATATGTCATATATACAGTATATAGTATGTATAGTAGTGTGAATCTTCAGGTGCACATCTGATGCATACATCTTATATTGCATCGATCTTGGCATTTAACTAAATATAGTAGTAAATATTCATAATAGTCAATGTCGGGATACAAGTATCAGTCTATTATAGCGCCATCCATGCTATTGATGCCATCTATAGCCTATGTTGTATATACGGTGTTATATCAAATATGGTAGTAAAGTCTCACACTCAAGGTCTTAGGCTATTCTTAACCACCTTTGGGTAAATCATGAGAAGCATGATTTACATGTCACTTATTGGTAGATAGTAATCGCATGGTATGATGGTTCATCATTATACTGTAGACCCCAGTATAATGAAAAGTATATAAATGCATCCTCTGGATGCATTGTGAATAAAAGTAGTGTAATTCTTTGGCAGATTTAATTATCTTTGACTTTTGACATAACATACGGTATAAATCTGTATTGTACATCTAATTAATAAGTGCACATCATAGTTTATATCAGAATATGGTAACTGGATGAACTGTGTACGGAATGCAGATCATAGTGGATGTATTCCACCACACTTGCTTTTTTACACAATAAGCATACAAGATTTTAGTCAAACTTCAAACTTTCAAATTTACATGCCTTTTACAGAACTTTACATGTTCTTTCGCATAGTGTAGCGTTCATCAAATCACTTCAAACAATGAAAACAACGCATGAAACAGCACAGAAACGTAGAAAAGCTACATCTATTTATTACCTCTATATACAAAAAAAACCTAGAAAAATTTTGCAAGGGCTCTCCTCTGCAACGATGTTAGGCGGAATTTGAAGTACTACCCAAAAATGCAATTAGGTAGTATTTCAATTAGACCACCCCTCAGGCGCCAGAGCGTGCCTTACTACACCCCTAACATGAGGAATTATGTTTATTAAGACCCTCAACTGTCGCTAAGTAAGTAGAACAACAATTAAGTTTGGACCAGCCTATCTAATCCTAGTCTCGGAATCTTGTTATTGTTGAGCTTCAGTGATAGGCACATCCACTCAACGTAAAAAAAAAAAAAAAGGTATGCTTCAAAGAAACATAGAAAGAAAAAAAAAATAATGAGGGTAATAATAACATTACATGCAGATGAAAGTTAAAAAAAAAAAAAAAAAAAAAGGCGGGAAGCCAAGAAAAAGAAGGGGGAGAAAAAGAAGCTAACAAAAATGCACAGGCTGTATCTATACTATTATCGCTATGGTTGTTGTCCTCCACAGAAAAAAATAACTTGACTGATAATGATCTCTTGTAGCATCCAGTAGTAGTGTCCATGTTCATTCCCATTTGCCTGCCTATTATACATAATAGTCAAAATGATGATGATATAGTTAGTATTGTATTCTTCAATCAATGCCATATGATATACATACCTGAACAACTATCAGCAGTTCCGATTGCACCCCGTGTCAGTATCCATTAATCATCCATTAGTCGTCGTAACCTTATACTTGCTGCCTACTACACATTATATCAAAATAATACAATAATAGTCAGCAATGTATCCAGCAATCTACGTCATTTATACTACTTACTTGATGAGCAACTCACAACAGGAGGTTATTCTGTATCTAATATCCTGGTTGAGCACCACCTTGTGCTTGATGCCTATATTCTATCATATTCGTGTAATCAGTAAGATAATAATATTGAACAGCAGACATCATTGAAACTAACCTGAATGATCCATTGAACTCGAGAAAGGTAGCAATACAAATGACTTGCAGAAGACGGCACCAAATCAGAGAGTAATGCCACTTGTTGAGACTTGAGATGACTTGCAGACAGCACCAAACCTGACACAAACAGTGCCATAAATGACTTGCAGGTAGCATCAAACCAGGGAGAAACAGCGCTGCTAATGACTTGTCGCAGACAGCACTAAACCACCAGGCAAAGACAGCATTGCAAATGACATGCTGCAGAGAGCAATGCCAAAGCAGCGAGAAATAGCACTAGAGGTCTTGCTGGAGTTTAGAATATACACAACTATTTCCTAAAAATAAGAGAGAATTCAGTTAGTTACGATTCAATGAAAAGTAATAATTAACCAATGGTACATACCGTATTCAGAAAAGTAGACAATTGATAATACTTCAGAGAAGCGGTGGTGGTGGTGGCAATACCGTAAGTTGAAGCAGTGTTCACCAGCTGTTGTTGCGTTTTTCTCTTTAGTTTTGAACCAGTCGTCGTCGATAGCTATTCTTCTAGTGAACAAAGAAAAAGAATAATTAATTAATACATTAATAGACTCGGATAATCGATACAGTAAATACACTCACCTGCATATGCTAGCAACTAACAACAATTGCAGGTTTGATGACCTTTTTGCTATTATTGCCTTCAATAACAGGATGAATAATAGGGTTAGCAGTAAAAGTAGTATCAAAAACGGGGGTATTATGGAAAAAGAAAAACGGGGGAATGGGAAAGAAAGAAAAAGTTGCAAACTTGACGTCACGAGTAGTGTGCTGCTCTGGATATAATAGGGGGGTAAATGATATCAAACTGAGGTTGAAATCTTTATTGCTTCGAATGAGGCCATCCATCATCATGAAATCTGTCATGACCTAAACTTGACAATTGTGAATAATAAACATCCAGTTAAGTATATATCAAACTTGTGCAGAATTTAAAGGCGCATCCAATGGTACTAATCTTGTCTGGTTTGATCAACACTAGACGTTTCAAAACGACAGAACATTTTTTGTCGGATTTTGATGCTTTTTCAATAATATCACCATCTCTGTCAAAATAAACCTACTTGTAACTGTTGTTATTATTGTAAAGCAAAAAATTTTCTATCGTTTGAGCTCTTACTTGATGTTCTAGCATGACTCTACGTGGAGAAATCAGCAAAAACGTGTGACCCAGAAATTGTCAGCTCATTGTTTAACCTGTAAGGGTAAGGCAAAATTGGTCAAAGATGGTGGCCAATTTTGCAAGGACATAACTTTATGTGATATCTCGGCCAATACTAATCAGATTTGAACAAAAAAATGACCATTCGATAGCTCTACATTAGCCCCAACATAATCTAAAAGTCAAAAACACCTAATAGACGTTCCCTTTATGAAATAACTCAAAGTCATGTATTTTTGTTGAGTCCAGCGGAATACTTGAGTTGAAATGGCTCAGCTATTATGACTAGGAGATCCTAATGTCTCATTGAAGCTAGGTTCTCTCATAGAGCGGCAAGATAAAGAACAACAAGCTACTAGTAGGTTGCTTGAGAACATTTTTAATGGTCCTCTGTGAAGTGAACTAGACTAGATTCCCATCATAAAAAATACCCAAAATAAAAATGTCATTTCATTCGAGCCATGCTATCAAAGATAAGATGTATATAATAATAGTAGTTGTATGATGATAGCAAGGGTAAGCTACTCGAATAAGAAATGACACATACTAAAGTAACATACCAAGGGTATTTTAATGTGTTGTAACATATATAAACCTTGAAAGGTTGCATGGTCAACAATGAGAGTAATTGTCAACGCATGCTCCACAAAACTATATTTTGAAATACCGTCTTTGATCCACAAGATCAAGAACCAAATAACCCAACATTTATATTCAAAATAATGGAAACACTGACAGTTGCTAAACAACCGTCAGATAAGAGATATAAACCAAATAATATAAATAGAGACGTAGAATATACATTTTATTGCACATTATCCTAATTTTGAATAAAGAAGGATTTTAACAGTATTCTATCTGCTTTTTTCAACCCCTTTTACTGCATTTTTTACTGTTACAATCAATCATTGATTTCAATATGTCGTCTGCTCTCTCTGGTAACTCTCCTCTGTCTTCACCTGCTGATTCACCTCGTTCTCCATCAATGGCTCCTCCTATGGAAGAAGATGTTATCATGGGCGAAGATGACAACCTACCTCCTATCTCTTCATCCGTTTCTGCAACTACTGAAAGATTGAATGAAATGGATATAGCTGGTCCATCTCCTGTCCCTACTGTTTCCGAAACTCCAGGTCTTATTACTGCTTCCAATAATAAAGGTGAAGAGAATGCCACTGACGCCTTAACACCCGCACCCGCTGTCAAGTCGCCAACATTGACTGAAGTTCTCAAAAAGGTCTTACTTAGAAAGGAAAATGCGCAAATTGCATACTTGAAAGCTTTGAGTGACCCGGCTGTTAATGATGATGAAGCTGACAGATTGCGTGATAGCGTTGCTAATTTGGAAAAACATGTCAAAACTCTCACCGATGCACTGAAAGCTGCTGCTGCTTCTAATGCTGCCACTGCCAAGGCTTCTGCTGCCAATTCGTCTTCGGCTTCTGGTCTCAAGATATCCAAAAGAGATTTACCCAAGTTTCAGCTGGAGGATAACAAGGCGAAGCCATTTCCAACTGAAGAAGCTTATCGTTCCGTAGATCATTTCCTCTCAGAATTCGAAAAGATTGTGTACTCCTCCGGTCAAGATATCGAAAATGTATGGCGAAAATACATTCCTCTTACTTTGTCGTATGAACTCGATGACTGGATGAAGACTGTAGTCATGAAGTGTCATGTATGGCATGAAGTAAAACTGGTCTTTAGTAAGAAATTTGGTACTGTCGTGTCCAAAATCCACAAACGTCGTGCTGTAATGAACATGGAAATTGGTTTTGATGAATCTGTGGATGAATACTCTAATCGTTTCTTCCGTACCGTTGGCGAAGCTGGATATCATCGTGATGATATGACCATTGGGGATGTCTTTCTGTTGTCTCTTCCTGAGCCATGGCAGTTGAATATTTGCACTGTACTCCTCTCCAATACCAAGAGACAAGCCTGGACCGCCGCTGAAATTCATAATGCTGCCGTAGATCTCCTTGGTGAAAAGACGCCCCAGTCATTACTCCTAGGAAAAGACTCCAAGAGAAAATTTGGTTCTGTCGAAAAATCTACCTCAAGTACTACTGGTTCGTCTGTCTCTTCATCTACTACTCTACCAAAGGCAAGAATGCTTGGTGATCGTAATCTGCCTAATAAGGCTACCAAGAATTCCACTCCCTGTCGCCATTGTGGTCGTCCATGGAAACATGGCCATACCTGTGAGGAATATCGAATGGCAAAACGCCAAAAGGCTACTGGTGGCGGTGATGGAATCAATGTGCTGTCTGTTGTGTCTTCTACTCCTGATGTTAAAGGAGAAAATGAAACTGGCATGATGGCTCAAGCTTTGCAAGAAGTATATGAAAATGAAATTTACAATTGTAAGTCAAAAAAGACAAAAGAAAACAAGAATAACATGAAACTAATCACACCCCTTCTGTTAAATGATAGAAGAATCATCGGAAAAGTGGATCCCGGATCGGATATTAGTTTCATAAATAAAAGTATTTTGAATAAATCATTTTCAAACATTCAAACATATAAGACAAATGGTTTTCTAAACTTCCTGTCCGTAAATGATGATAATAAAAATAGTACGGTAACCAGGATTGGTAAAACTGAACCCATGGAAGTTACTTATACCAACAATATAAAATTTACTCATGAATTTGAAGTCATCGAATTCAATGATGAGTTGTCTACTGAATTTGACGTGTTACTTGGGGTTGATATTTTACCTAAATTAAACATTTATCTCCATGGAGTAGCATACAGATTTCCTGATTCAGAAAGAGACAAAGAATTAAAGCAATTCGAAGATATAAATCATGATAAACAAAATAAATACAACCCCGAGAATGCGGATTATGGCTCTCCAAGCGAAAGAAAAGAATTGTTAGCTCAAATTCAACCAGCTTTGGACGAAAACATGGCTATTCCAAGTGATGCAGCATGTACAATGCCAGAATCAATCGTAAAGATTAAAATATCGGATCCAAGTGATTGTTTTGTTCGACAATATCCACTAGCTGTAAATGCAGATGCAGAAATCAAGGTACAGCTAGAACAATGGTTAAAAGATGGCATTGTCGAACGCACAAAACCTGACCCTACTTTTCATTCACCTTTATTGGCCGTACCAAAACGTGATCCACTTACAGGAAAACCCAGCAAACTTCGAATCTGTTGTGATTTAAGAAGAATAAACGCTGCTATTTCTGACAAAGATTGTCATGAAAACTTTGCTGTACCAAAGATTGACGAAATCTTCAGTAAAGTCACTGGTAATGCCAATGTAACAAGTGTTTTGGATTTAAAACAAGCGTATTTTGCATTTTCTGTGTCACCAGAAGCAAGACGTTGCCTCAAATTTAGTCATAACAATTTGACATACCAATGGGCCAGAGCTCCTTTTGGATTAAAATTCCTCGTAAGCCAGTTCGTTTATACTATGAGTGTTTTATTTGATGGCATCGAGCAAGAATTGAAAGACGAAGTAAAAAAACTATATATAAAACAAAGCAAAGATACTAGTCAAATTGATAATGAATTCCAAGCAGGAATCTGCCATTATTTGGACGATATCGTGGTGTATGCTAAAAATGCTGAATTAAATGCACTAATGGTCAATCTAGTAGTAAAAAGACTGACTAGAGTAAACCTACGAATCAATACAGATAAATGTTCATTCTTCCAAACAAGTGTCTATTTGCTTGGATTTATCATCAGCAAAAATGTAACTAAAATTGATACAAAAAGGTTGTCAAATATTGATTCTTGGGAAATTCCAAAGACAACAAAACAAGTTCGTAGTCTTATGGGTGTCATCAGCCATTTGAGAAGCTACTGTCCAATGCTATCTAAATTAGCGGCCCCAATTGATAATCTGCGAAATGAGAAAAATATCACTGCCAAATGGACCTCATTACACACTGATAGACTCCAACGAATCAAACAAATACTCATGTCCAGTCAAATCCTTTATGCACCTGACCCATCAAAGCCTTATTTTATGCAAACTGACGCCAGTGTATTGGGAATATCAGCTTGTCTATTTCAGAAAGACGAGATGGGTCGCATTAAGCATATAGCATTTGCAAGCAGATCTTTGAACAGTGCTGAACGAAATTGGTCTACAAATCGAAGAGAAACTGCGGCAATTGTGTTTGGATTCGAAAAGTATAAAGCCCTGCTATGGGGACACAATGATATAACTGTATTATGTGATCATCTAGCTCTCACTTATCTATTCACATCATCTACGCTAAATAGCACTCTTCAAGGGTACCTAGAAATTCTCGGCGAATACAATTTTTCGGTAGCTCATATCAAAGGCATGGAGAATATCCTTGCTGATCGACTATCAAGATTGTATCCTGCCATAACCGAAGATGAAGAGCTAGTCGATGAATATGAACAACAAATTAAGAAATTGCACAAACTAATCTTGCTGCGAAGAGCTACAGGAAACAAAGTTATTAAACAAAAGAAGGTTCATTCTAAGGACCATAATTTAAATGTACTTGCAATGAAGCTCAGTAGTAAGAAATTCAAAGAAGCCACAACTGACTATGTCTGCCCGCCTGCAAAAGACCGTAAACAGATCATCCTAGATGCACATAAAATTGGACATTTTGGTATTGCGGCTGTAGTGAAGCACATCCATACTTATCATGGGCTTCATTGGAATTCTATCTACACGGATGTCAAAGAACTTTTGTTGTCTTGTAAAGAATGCCAAATACACAACATTACAAAGAAAGGATTTAATCCAGCAAGAAGTGTAGTGTCATATGAACCATTTGATTTCATCAGCATGGATATGATTGGACCATTTCCCGTAACAGAGAGAGGCAATTGTTATATTCTTGTTGTTGTAGACATTTGTACAAAATACATTATTGCTCGTCCTGCACCAAACAAACAAAGTGACACTATCGCTAACATCTTAGTCTCAATATATGGAGATTATGGTTTGGCAGTCAATGTTACATTATCTGATAATGGTAGAGAATTTAAATCACATCTGTCAGAGTACATTTATAAAGCATTGAACATTGGAATGATACACAGCACTGCTTATTACGCACAAGGCAATGGCCATAGCGAAAATGCGGTAAAAACTGTATCCGGAACTTTAAGAAAAATGTGTGGAAACGATACCAGAAACTGGGATAATCGTTTACCTATTGTTCAATTAGCAATAAATATGAAAGTCCGTGATCGCACAGCAAGCACCCCTTTTAGCTTGATGTTTGCAAGACAAGTAAATCTGGACCCTAAGAAACTGAACAGAAATAACAGGAAGGCATTGACACTTGAAGAATTAAAGAAACGTGCTGAGGTCATGAACGACATTGTCTTCCCTGCTATACAAAAACGAACGGATGAATTAGCTAAAATTTACCGCGAAAAATTCAACGAAAAACACTATATAATCGAAGATATTCCAGCTGGCACACCTGTCATGATACGCTATGCAGAAGGTCGATCCAATAAATTGGCTCCACTCTATTCTGGGCCTTATATTGTAGTACGGCGTACAAAAGCAGGAACTTATGTACTAAAAGATGAAACTAATGAGCTACTTCATCGAGAATATACGCCTTCAGAGTTAAAAATTGTAACATTGGACGAAACAGCTCTTGAAGCGCAAGTATATGAAGTAGAGGAAATTCGGGATCATCGAGTGCTTCCTGACGGTACTTACGAGTACTTGACCAAATGGTGTGGATACGGTGAAAGAGAGAATGATTGGCTTACTCCTGATCTATTCTCTACACCCATTCCTATTACCAATTACTGGAAAAAAGTAAAAGAACTTGAACGACGACGAGAGACACTAAGAAATGAAATCAATGATACTTCAACCAAGAATACTGTAAACACAAAATCAACTAACAAACGCAAAACAAAATTGTCTCAAACAAACACTCGTCGCCAAAAACGTGCAAAAATTTCCAAATCCAAGTAATATTCTACCTACAACATCTCTCTAAATCTACCAAATAAAATCCTGATCCTACGTAATTACTCTGTATCGTTTTTGTTTGCATGCTTTACATTGACAAAATTGTCTCGTTCTGCAATTTTTAATAAACACAGCAAAGCTAATCTACATTCAATACGCACAAAAACCTAATATACCAATCCTAAATAAAGGAAGGTTCCAATATTCAGGCAAAATCTCATCTACACTATCAAGAAATTTTTTTTCTTTACAAATCTCTGATTCCATTCTGGTTTCTAGTTGTTCTAACGTTGCTGCGTACTGGGTCAACACAAACCTTGTTTGCGTTTAGCGGGGAGGCATGAAGTGAACTAGACTAGATTCCCATCATAAAAAATACCCAAAATAAAAATGTCATTTCATTCGAGCCATGCTATCAAAGATAAGATGTATATAATAATAGTAGTTGTATGATGATAGCAAGGGTAAGCTACTCGAATAAGAAATGACACATACTAAAGTAACATACCAAGGGTATTTTAATGTGTTGTAACATATATAAACCTTGAAAGGTTGCATGGTCAACAATGAGAGTAATTGTCAACGCATGCTCCACAAAACTATATTTTGAAATACCGTCTTTGATCCACAAGATCAAGAACCAAATAACCCAACATTTATATTCAAAATAATGGAAACACTGACAGTTGCTAAACAACCGTCAGATAAGAGATATAAACCAAATAATATAAATAGAGACGTAGAATATACATTTTATTGCACATTATCCTAATTTTGAATAAAGAAGGATTTTAACAGTATTCTATCTGCTTTTTTCAACCCCTTTTACTGCACTCTGTGCAGAGTAAGAGGTTTAGAAAGATTATTACGGTATTATGTTTGAGACAATACCAATCTCAACCTCCTGAATCCTGGGTTAGATAGTTGCTGATAAATGCTGTGTTGTAACTCTTTGACAAATGTTAAACCTCAGGCCATTGAACAATAAGACCGATAGATTGATTGACTTAGCAACAACCACTTAATATAAAAAGTTGGTGTGCTTATTAATTCAATTAACAAGCCTTTAGTTTTCGTATCAGGCTTAATTTTACAAGTCTTTATTTTCACTTTTATTTATTTTATCTCCACTTGTATCTGTTCTCTGGATACAACACACAGACAGCTGTGACGCTCCTAGCACAACAACAGTATTGATATATGCCAGTGGGTACATTTACTGAACACATTGGCTATTATTTGGATACAATTCATTGTATATATACAGTATGTATTATTATTATCTTGAAGAAAAGCAACAGCCAAAAAAAATCGCCTATTTTGACTAGACTACACCCAATTTCGAGAGATTCAAGCAATTTCGCCCGACTTCTAACATGTTTTACCCACTCATGAATGCTGCATCGATGTTCAATAAAAACGTACAGGAAAATAGTCCATACGCTGATGTATACTCACGTATTTTTCTCATAATTTCTCGAGGTGTCTAAGTATTTCTAAATAGTCATTTGAAAACTGGATGTATATCCCAATACAACACTCCGACAAAACATTGGCAAGCCTCAAGATTGATACGCCCTATTTAATTCTACTATATCTTGTGCAATTATAATTAATAATCCTCATTTTTACACATTTGATCTATCTCGACAAGTATAAATACAGTCATCATAAGTATCTATAAACGGTACTTTTTCGTTATGATTTAATCTCACACTGACTATCTATTATGATAATAAATCAAATTGTATATCATGGTAGGGAGTAATTAGTGGTGCCACTTGCATTCGATTTGAAGATTTTAATAATCTAAGCAGAGCACTGACCATAAAGGCTGATGTGAGTAACCTATGTTGGATTCGGATGATCTACTACAGTTGACGAAACTAGGTTGGGCCAATGAAAATAAATTTTGGTCATTTCCAAATTGAGTTGGGGCACGATTACAAAAATGGGTCACGAATATGAAAATGGGACGTTAATATGAAAGTGGGACAACAAGATGAAAATGGGACATGAGTACGAATATGGAGACAATGTTAGTATCTTTCAGAAGAATCAGAATTGTTACAGCTTCTTACCTGCAATATCTTTAAGTTGCAGACTCACCGGAGTGAGCAACAACAACCACATTGGAGGTGGCGGTATGTCTTTTGAAGACCTGGGGGCGGCCATTTCCACACCAAATTGATGTGGCAATGGTGTGCATGTTCTTTGAGGCCATGACATCGCGATTCCAGTAAATATTGCAAGTTTTGCACTTCAATACCTGATGGATCTTAGTTTCTTTGTTGTCAGGGCTTATCTTGAGATTCTCCAGATCTTCTTTGAGACAGTTGTTGCAGATCTATGAATAATCAGTTTTAGTTGAAAGTGCATTATGTGTGTTTTTTCCTTAATAACCTTCGATGTTTTGAACTCATTAATTCTTTCTCTTGCTTGTAATTGCTTGTATACTTTGTTCGAAACACCGTGTCTTAAACCTCTGAACTTTATATGATCTTTGTTTTTTAACCCATCACCAAAGACCACCAGAGGCATCTTACTTTTGTCACCTACTTCAAAACATGTATATTGAAGTGCTTGTTTTTATATCTCGTTACTTATGGGGTACTCTGTCTTCAGTGTATATATGAAGTAGTTACATATGATGTTTTCAAATTTTTCAATATAGTAGTTGTTGTATGTTGTTGCGACAGTCTCGCATGCAGTTAACAGAGATTGTCCATAATTCTTTAATCCATTTTCTGAAACAAACAAACTACCATTTGTAGTAGCAGACAAGTTAACAAAAGAGCTCGCAAGTTGATCCACATCTAGGTTCTGTCCTGCAGGTCGTCCCTTTTTCGTATCTTTGTAAGCCTGCAGAGTTGACTTTACTGTATCTGAGCTGCCCCTAATAACTCTTGAAATAGTATACCAAAAATTTTGCTCAAAGAAGTCATTTGTCAGCTTGGTTGGATGCTGCAGAATAAAATGGTTTACAAATAGTTGAGCTTTGAACAAGACTTCACGGACAAAGCTTGATATGTCCTTGACTTTTTTTAAAGCATTGGCTTTGTTTGGATTATCATTGCAAAGAGTTTCAAATGGAACAGAGAGAGTGTATCTTTGATGGGATCCAAGTCTGATTTGTAGACGTTCCGGTAGCTTTGGATTATAGTTTTTGCATTGGGAACTTCTTGCAGAGCTATGCCCTTCCTCTTGACAAGAGCTACAATTATTCTTAGAGGATGATGCTGCTGAAGTACTAGCTTGGCGACTTCTCTTTGCATTCCTTTTTGCTGTTATTAAAGCAGGAGAGTCTTTCCTCTTGGTAGCTTTATATGCATTAGCTTGTAAAACCTTGGAATCACATAAAGTGTCTCTTTTTACTTACATGTTCTCTTTGGGGTCTGAGTGGTAGAGTTTTCCTTTTTGTTATCAGATTCGACCTCCTTTAGCTTTGTATGTTTCTTGAGGATGATGAACTTCTCCATTTCAGGGTAAATAGGTATGCGTGGCATTGGTTAATTGAAAAGAAGTAAAAAGAGTTCAAGACAACATTTGTCTGTCAACTAGATCAAATCTTGTCAACCTGATGGAAAGGTTTACACATGAGACAACTCCGAAAGAAAATGCACACTCATAGATCCCACCTGTTGATATATTCTCTAATCCAATTACTGACATCGCCCAGCTGCCAATGTTGTTATATTGTATATCAAGACCAGACTCTGTCTTTAATAAATTATAAATGCCTAGCTAGTTTTCATCGAGAATATCCTCATTCAGATTTTAACTGAAATGAATCTATACAAAGCTTTCAAAGTACTACTTGTCAATCTACTTTTCTATCTATTTACCAACTCAATTAATCAACAAAACTGATTGATTTTTCGATCGCGATACTGATGTATATCATGCTTTTTTTTTTCTTTTTTGGTAAGAGCACCCATTTTGACATTGGATATAACAATAATAGAAAAACAAGATAACATGTTCAATTCATTTTTAGACCTGAGCAGAATTATTTCAGCTATTACTTAGAGGCCTTGTTAGCCAAGTAAAAATTGTACACAAATAAATTTTGACTTTGGCACTTAGATCATAAAGTACTAGAATATGAAACAAGTTCTATAAAGGGTTGCTGTTTTCAGGGCTGCGCCCTTAAATTGAACCAAGAAAAAAACCCTTTGAATCTGTTCGGTATAGTTCCACAGTTGTGTTCGTGTCTCGTATTCTCTTATGTATCCCGTATTCTCTTATGTGTCCCATTTTCATGTTGATGTCCCACTTTCATATTAACGTCCCATTTTCGTATTCGTGACCCATTTTTGTAATCGTGCCCCAACTCAATTTGGAAATGACCAGAGTTTATTTTCGTCAACTGTAATGGACAAACTTAATGTTGAAAAAAAAACAGCTTCCAAAGAACAGGCTTTGTTTTCCTGGCCTGTTGGTAATACTTGATTACTGATATGCAAGAATATTAGACTGGGATCATACTTCAGCCTTGTTAATTCCAAGACTTGAGGTAAAAGATGTCATTATGCTAGCAGATGTATTTAGAAAAAGATATACAACAGCTCCCCTTTTACGAGGCTTTCTAAGCAGTACGGTATAGACATCCTGGCGAGCAAAGAGCTTGAAAGTAGAAAATTCATGCGCAACCCAATGATTACTATCGCAGCAAGTAAGAATGTATTTGGTCCAATTGTTTTCAATGGTGCTTATGATAGTGTTGCAATGAGCTTTTGTCGTCAGTAAGTCAAGTTAAAATGCTTCAAGTCTTACCACAAACTCTAGACGTTGACTGATGGACCCTGTTTCAAAAGCGGCATCACCTACTTCGGATGCAACGCCTATTTGTGTCCTACAGTATCTTCCTTGTCCCACATTCAATTGAAAATCTCTAAAAGCCGAACATTGACTGCAATTCAGCACTTAATTGATACATGCCACCATCACTTAAGCCAGTATTAACAAACTAAAACTAACAAAGAGCACTCAAAATGTCTTGTATTCGCAATGCCTAATCAAGCTGGTTTTAATGATGTGTGTTTGTTTAAAAATGCATGTATCACCTGGTGACGAAATATCTATTGTTTGTAGTACCTGAAGGAAAAAAAGTTCAAACTTTTCCTTCTTTCTTTTGTATACAGTTTCTTTTTTTTTTTTTTCTTTTTCTTTTCATCTCTAAACGTTTGCATCATGAGGAGCATCAAAGCAGCTTTGTCAGCCTCAAAGGAAGAGAGCGATCATACAGCCAACAAACGATTATCAAAGCCTTTGCCCATCAAACCTCTACCAACACCGCCTTCAACTTTAACCATTGACGAAACTTCACGAAATCACATTGCAAAACTGATTTTAACTTGGCTGAACGATTTGAAGATCCCAATAAAACCATGGGCTGATGTATTGAACAAAATATCAATCGATATACTTCAAAAATCGCTCAACAGCAGCAGTGGTGGAGAGAGTAAGCAAATCTGCGTAGAGATGCTTTATGTAAATGCGCCCAAGGATTCTAAATTCCTTGCCAATGTTATGCATGGACCACCTATCAATGATGGTAACGAATGCCTCCTTTGATGCAATATCTAGTAATAATACTTTTGACAAACAATTTAGGTGAGCATATAATGCACTTTCCAATTGGCGGAACTATTCGCATTTACGGGTTGAATACAAATGATGAAACTTTCACAAAAACTTTAATTGAACTGGTACAAAGTCTCGTTTACTTGACCTATAGTCTCTATTTAGAAACTTATGTGATGCGCGATAGTCATGTGAAATCAGTCATATTAGCAACTACTGCTGCTCCCTATACAGCCACAACGATTAACACAGCAACTGAATTCAACCAGACTGACACTATCACAAAATCAAGCACAATTCAAACCAAAAAGGCTATTAATTCAGGCGGGTTGTTTGGCTGGCTGAGAAAGTTAGCGCCAACAAGCAGAGATCAACCACCTACGCCTCCACCATCCATTGACAGCGAAAAGACATTACGAAGAAAAAGCAATCCATTAAGCACTGTTAGACGAGGTTTATCACTAAATAATTTGAGCAAGAAGTTGCAACAATCAGCGGCGACAACCACTGCAGTAGATGCATTGCAGTTTGATTATGACTCGATAAAAGAAGGGGATCCTCATCGGTTTTGCAAATTAAAGAAGAGAATCGAATTTGCTTTGATATCATCTTCCCCTGAATGTCACTTTCCCTATCCAAATCTATTAAATCGACTTGAAATAGAAGAAGATATGATGATTGAACAAAAAAGAATGCTGATGTTACAGGAGGAGGCAGTGACGCCAGTGACGGACAGTGCACGGCCTCCGCTCAAACAACAACGACGACGATCATCGCTGGCATCCTCATTTTCACAGTCCATCAAGAGAACCACCATTGTACCTGAAGTTCAACTGCCTCAATCGATTACTGCATACTCCTCTATACGTATACCAACATTGCTAGCAGATAGTAGAAAAGGTTTAGAGCACCTATTACTAGACACGACATCATTGAATAGCTTTAAACAGCATCAAAGTATCACAATTGGCTTTACTTGTTATCCGATTGGATGCCCTGATCGTCCTTGTTTGGGTCCTATCATGAGCAAAATTGACTATTTTCGATATGAATCACCAGCGGATAGTACAACAGCCATATTTCCTAGTATTGATCAGTCATTAGGCCACACCATCCGTCATTGGTGTAACCAAAGTCAGTCTCCATGTCAACTTCACATTGATGAACAGGCCCAATTTATACCAAACCTTCTAAACGATACACCCAAACCACTCAACTCGACTCAGAGACCAGATACCCTCAACCACGAAAAGCAATCAGAGTCTTCTATATATACACTAGCAACTCCTCTTCTCTCCTCCTCTAGATCGTCCGCCATCCTGAATAATCGACAGTGCAGCAAGTTTCATGGATGTCAGCAGCCATTGATCGACCACATCCTTAGCTTTACACATGGTATCAGCAGAATCAACGTCTATACAAGCACTGAAACCGCCTGTATCATGCACGATAAAGACAAGATTGTCACTTGGCTTGTCTGCAGTGTATGCGACGCCAGCACTATGCCACTAATCTTGAGCGAGGAAGCTGCTTCCTTCTCATTTGCAAAGTATTTGGAGCTTTTATTTTATAGCACAAAACTAGCATCACCTGAACCATTTTGTGCACACACAACTAGCAAGAATTCCACAAATAACACCAAGTCAACAATCAGTCGATGTTTTCTGTACAATGGAATTGCGTTCAAGTTTACGTACGAAAGCGCCAGGTACTATGAGCTCAGAGCGCCTCGCATACAAATGGCTCCTGAAGCCCTCGTCAGTGATAAGCTGACCTTTGTTGCACCAAGAGTTGGCATGTCTACATTGATTGAATGGAAGCACAAAAGTGCCGAGCGAGACGTTGATCTGTTCTTTCAATCCATCCGTGCGCATTTAGATCTACTGAATCATTACACTATCGCAGAGAGCAGACGAAAGATACGCAGCCTTGGAAACGACACAACTACTGCAAAGCAACAGCTACAGTCAGAGTCAAAAGCACTCGATTTGGAAATCAGAGGGCTGAGCAAGAGATTGGACGCAGATCATCAAGCCATGCTGTACGCACTGGCAGATACTAGTCTGAATGAATTGAACGATTTCAGGAGGTATTTTGCAATACAGGCTGAATCTATCATTCACTACCTTACAGAGTGGCAACAGCTCAAGTGTGATGAAGTGACGGATGTTTGTGGCTGGGATAGTCCTGACTATATTTCACAAAAGACGGTGCATTGCTTTCCTGGTTCCTCTGTTCTTGTAAGAGAGGACGAACCCACATCCATCATCGCATACAGCCTAAGCTCAAATGAATACATACAAGAAATATTGCATGACGAGGGCACTACCTACAATGATGGTACTACTACTACCAGCAGCAAGAACCCATCTATTCCTAGCTTATCTTCAACCAACACAACAGAATCAAGCAGGACGACAGGCGAACATGCGCTCCCTCCACCTATGCCCAATGCCGCAAAAAAGAAATTGCCACCAATACCAAACATTATTGACGGATACTATTCATCTATTGAACGTAAATACATATCGCCATCTACTGGAGCAACGTCGGAAACAGCTTCGTTCCGTACCATGATCACAGAAGTAGTCAAATCAAGTGTTGTCGAAGTCAGCATCAACAACTCTAAGCGGCTGGAAGACCTGAAAGCTAGATTATCTCCTTGGACAAAGAAACAAGAGGAAATCAAGCTGGAGAATGCATATGAAGGTGCTGATCTGAAGCGAGACCTTACAGAGCGTACATTAAAGCCCCTGGCTGCTGTCCAACAACAGGAAGAGACACGCGAGGTCAAGGTAGCGTCGTATTTCTATGAAAATGCGGATCAACAGCCTGTAAATGGCAAAAAAAATATCAGCCCACATATCAAGCATAGTAAGTCTTGCGTTTTGATTACTAGATGAGCTAATCAAATTTGGTGTTTTGTAGAGTTCGTTCATGAAGGAATCGAATTTACATGCATTATCTATTACGCCAAGGAGTTCGAAATGCTCCGTAGGCAGTGCAACATTAATCAATTAATGATAGAATCACTATGTCGCTGTCAAACTTGGACAGCAAGTGGAGGCAAGAGCAAGAGCCATTTCTACAAGACGCAAGGTAAAGCCCCAAATCCCTTTTTTGAAGACCAGTTTGATTGATAGCATCGTAGATGACCGCTTTGTCATCAAGGAAATGATGAATGCATGGAACGTAGCTGAAAAGGACGCATTTCTCAAATTTGCACCTAAATATTTCGACCATGTTAAGAAATCTGCCAACGTAAGCATGAATAAAGCTCGCTGTTTATACGAAATTTCACGACTGCTTCTTTCAGGAACCATCTGTGCTGGCAAAGATATTTGGATTCTTCACCATCAGGATAAAAAATGCAGCTGACAAGAATTCAATACTGAATCTCGACGTACTCGTGATGGAGCACTTGTTCTTCAACCAGAACATTATCAAAGTAAGACTCAGCATCTTTCATATGATAGCATTGTATACTCATCGTCTCTATACTTGCAGAGATTTGATTTCAAGGGAATACAAGATCGACATGTGGAAGAGTTCCGCAAACAGCAAAACGATACTACATTGTGGGACGGAGATTGGTTAAATGGTAACACTGAACAGGGCGTAAACACAACAAGTGCTAATAAACCGCATACAGAATACAGGACAAGGCTGCCAGTACATGAGCAATCAAAATCGACGATGGAGCTGGCCATCATCAATGACACAGATTTTCTGTCGAGGTGCAATATCATGGACTATTCATTGTTAGTTGGGATTGATCAGAACAATTCGGAAATGACAGTTGGCATTGTTGGTAAATGGGGAGAGAAATGGCATGATTTTTATTTACACCATTTCGAACGTTGACATGATTTTTACAGATTTCATTGGTGCTTACACCTGGTATAAGAAGTTGGAGTCTAAAAGTAAATCAACATTGCAACCGAGGAAAGAGGTTACTGTGGTTCCTCCAGATCAGTACAAGCATCGATTCTGTCGAGAGGTCTGCGACTATTTCATTGCAGTGCCAGGCAAGTGTGCTTTGTGCACAGCAATTCAAAACGCTAAATACATTTGTTTAGGTAAATTCGACCTTGTCATACCGTCAAAATGCTTACCGAGTTTGTTGATATAATAAAGACATGTCGTATCTATAAGAGAGCGGAGATGGGCTACTCAAAAGTGTAATTATAGTGTGTATTTACCCCCTTGCATCATGAGCGCTATATTTACAGTGTCTATACAAACGACAATGACAGTTGGGATGATAGAGTGGCAGTACTCGGACTTTCAAGCATTATTTGCCACGTTCTTTTGTCTACATGTTCCACCAAATGCTTCCATACTACACATATGTTGCAATCTCCCCTTCTTTTTTTGCGCTATACTAAGCTCCATTCGCTTTGCATCTCCACCGCATGTTGTCTACAGAGTTTGCAAGAATTCAATTGACCTGGTCATAACGAAAAGTGTGTTTGATTGGGTGCCCTTGAGCAAATCAAATGACATGAGGCCATGAACTTTAAAAAAAAAATCCAAGAAGCGATTATTGTAATTTTTTTCTTGTGTTCCTTTCACCAGCAACGAAAGAAAGAGAGAGAAAAAATAGATTACAATTAAAGATTTCTTCTTTCTTTCGTTTATTTACCCTTTCTTTTTTAAACCTATCACCTACACCACACATTGCCAAAATATGGCTACAACAGCCAAATTTCCAAAGATCATTTGTAGAGTAAAGGCATTGTACGCTTTCTCGTCGACAGAAAAATCATCGTTATCTTTTGAAAAGGGTGAATATATCGAAGTACTTTCACAGCTAGATTCTGGCTGGTGGGATGGTTGGTGCAGAGGTAACCGAGGTTGGTTTCCTAGCAACTATGTTCAAATAGTGCAAGTCAACCCCGATCTGGTCCAAGACATGCATCAAGATCAACACAGAATCAATAAATCATATTCAAATCGAAATGCTGATGTCAGTGATGTGGATACTGATGTTTATGCTGACAATGAGGACGAAGATGACAGCGATGATGACAGCGAGGAAGAAGCCAGGACAATTAGCTTAATTAGAAATATCAATATGGGTCAACATCCAACCAGCAATCTACCCTCTACCCCACGTTTATCACAGCAGCAGCAACAACAACAACAACAACGCAAAAAGGACTCTTACATACTACACAACAATAGCAACCCTTCTCAGGCACCATACTTACACAAGATTACCCAACAGCAGCAAGAGGAAGAGCAGGAGTCGAATTTACCCGAGGGATGGACCCTTCAAATAGCCGATGATGGCCTCACCAAATTTTATTTCAATCAACATACAGGTGGTTTGCGCTGGAACCATCCCAGTATTTTGGATTCCGATGACGAGAATAGCAGTAATGATGAATACTCCTCCTCTTCATTTCCTCCTCCACCTCCATCTTCTTTGTCTTTTGCTGATAATACCAATCCATATTCCACAGAAAGTTCATCCACTCAATTAGAAAATTTTGATGACTACAGTGATTTTGGAAGACAAAAAACAAAAAAGATCATTTCATCAAGCCATTTACCTGAATCGCCTATCTCTTCTGCAGAGCAGCATGTTAATGTAAGCAGCGTTTTGTGTACCCCCCCCATGAGTTTGTTGTCTAATAGAACTGCAATCGTTAGTTGATGCAATTTTGGACAAAGCGCACTACGCCTCAAGGAAAAGTATATTACGGTAATTCAATCACTCATGAAACCACTTGGGATTTCGATGATATCAATCCAACAACGGGTCGATTGGTAAGCATATATGCAGTGGTCATGGATGAAGAGACTGTCTAACAAACAGCTATAGAAGCGCAGCAATTCAGAACAAAACAGTGCAGAGCAGGAAGAGAAGATAGCTGACAACAAGGTGCCAAAAGAGACTTCTCTGTTTATGAACAACAATGACGACGATATGCCGATGACCTGGAAGAGCATTGCTATAGAAATTGCTCAATCAGTACAAGACCTCAACAACTCAGTAGTACAAGGCCAAGATTCCAGCATTTTTAGACAAAAGATTGTGGTTGTTGTAGATGCAGTACGACTTATGCTGTATTCGTCTCGCTCCATGGACAAGGATGCTGCGCATTTGCAAGACATGGAAGTGAAAGAGCCTTTACGTATCGTCCTGTCATCATTGGCCAAACTGATTTTATCCGCCAAAGTGGTCAACGACTCGAACATAGACATCAACAGCAAAGTACAACGAGATGCAGCTGATGTGCTCAACGCAGTGCGTAGATTTGTGCTGGTCTGTCAGAACAAGAACATTAGAATCGAGCCCATCAACCCCAAGTTTGTTGTGCTGGATAGTCCCTCAGGAACCGATGATGAAGGAAACACAATAGCAAGCAGAAGAAAGAGTAGCACAACATCCACAAGTGGGCCACAACAATCAAAAGCCAAATATCCCCTGAACCAAGATTTGATTGTCAGTCTCCAGACGCACGCCAAACAGATTGTTGGTTCCACTGATGCATTGTGTAAAGCATCAGCGTAT
Organism: Mucor circinelloides; assembly: GCA_037974945.1. Lineage (NCBI taxonomy): Eukaryota > Fungi > Mucoromycota > Mucoromycetes > Mucorales > Mucoraceae > Mucor > Mucor circinelloides. The sequence continues at coordinate 968,124 of JBBNAA010000005.1, read as the reverse complement.
ATACACACATTAGAAGAGCAGCAAGGAAACACTACTGAAAAAGACGACTTGCCCACAAACGAAGAGCAGTTTTATATCCTGGACCAAAGAGCAAGATCCAACGTCATTCTCTTGTTCCAAAACCTATCATCTCAAATTGGAAACTACCTTGCTATTCTGAACGATATTGATATCAGCCATGTAGAGGCAGCACAGATTCAATCATTACCTGAATTCCGCTGCAACAAACAAAAGCTATACAACTCGGTTGGTTTACTGTTCAGCGCAGTGCAGACCTTAACGGACACACAAAACGATTTAACAGTATCTATTACAGCAGTAGAAGACAGTGTCGCTGCTGTGGAAGACTCCATTGAGGGTATCTTTTCAAATATCGTACAAATGGTGGGCGAAAGAAAGATTTGGTTGATGAGAAACGGTGATATGAGCAACAGCAACGATCAGGGACCACGATCACCCGTGCATTCCTACTTTGAGAGTGAAAACAAAAAGAGTGGTAGCTTGCCACATCGCGGAAGCATCAACAGCAACAATAACAACAACGAAACCACATCTGCCGATAGCAACACCGCACTAGACGCTTCCAGTACACCGCTTTTATCTCGTATGTATAACAGACAGAACAGCCAGTCCAGCACACAGCCATTAGATCTTCAGCAACAACAACTACAAACACCGCAACCACAAACAGCATTAGCATTACACAGACCATCCATCAGCACATCCAATGTACCCGCATCTACTTTGACTCGACCATCAGATAACAAGGCTTTGAAACGACAATTCAGTTTTGGCCATGGCGCCAACTCGCAAGAAGATAAATCTCAGTTCTGGTATCTGGGCTATGATTATGCCGAAAGCGACATTGAGTTTACTCAAGACAAAAGCGTCAAAGGCGGTACACTTCGAGCACTGGTTGAGCGTTTGACACTGCATGACTTTATTGGTAAGTGGTAATATATTGCGTGATAGTATCAGACATTAATCAGTGCACAGATATGAGTTTCATCGCCAACTTTTTGCTGACGTACAGATCCTTCTGTACAACTGAGGAGTTTGTCGAGTTACTGCAAGAGCGTTACAATTTAGCGCCGCCAGAGGAACTAACACCAGATGAATTGGAGATTTGGACCGATAAAAAGCAAAAACTTGTTCGTCTACGGTAAGCAATGCTGGTTTGGGAATTAAACTGCGGTATTAAACAGCTGCATAGTGTATTTAATGTTATGAAAAACTGGTTGGAAAACTATTACAACGACGAGGATGAATTCATTTTGAACAAGTTGCAGTTCTTTGCTAATACAGTCATCTGCGATTCCTCATCGTTCTCGGCTGAGCAGTTGAACCGACTCATCAGAAAGAGAAGAGAGTTAGATGCAAATGGCGGTGGTTTGAAGAAATTGATTCCAAACGCCATGTATGGACCTATGCCAATCGTACCAAAGAATATGCAACACATTCGTTTGCTCGACACTGATCCGCTCGAATTGGCTCGTCAACTGACCATTATGGACTTCAAGTTATATAGCAGCATTCGACCTATTGAATGTTTGGGCAAGGCATGGTCAAGAGATGGCGCTGACAACGCTGTGAACGTGAAACAATCCATTGATTATTGTAACCGACTCACATCTTGGGTCACTGGAAGTATCCTGAACAACAAGGAGGCCAAGAAACGAGTTGTCGTGATTAAGCATTGGTCACAAGTTGCTAATGTAAGAAGCATATGTACATGGTAGATCACTGGACTAACCTTTTCACTACAGCGATGTCTGGAAATGAACAATTACAACACTTGTATGGCAATTCTTTCCGCTTTTGATAACAGCGCTATTGGTAGATTAAAGAAGACTTGGGAACTTGTCAGTAGTCGCACAAGTCAATCACTCGCTCATATCAGAAAACTGATGGGATCCAACCGCAATTTTACAGAATATCGTGAAATGATCCACTCTGTCAATCCTCCTTGTATTCCATTTTTGGGTATCTATCTGCAAGATCTTACTTTTATTGAAGATGGCAATCCTGATCTGCTGAAGAAATCCAGCAACCTCATCAATTTCGCTAAACAACAAAAGGCTGCAGAGGTCATTCGCGAGATCAAGCAATTTCAGTCACCGCCTTACATTTTCCAGGTCGTGCCTGAAATTCAAGATTACATCAACTTTCAGCTTGAGACAAGTAGAGATGTTGATTTCCTGTATGAAAGAAGTTTAGAACTTGAACCAAGAGCGGTTAATACTGATAACACTGTATAAATAAATAATTTCAAACAAATTGAAAATCTAGACATTCCCAGATGAAAACTCGGTCTTTGACCATATTTGGAGAACAATAAAGAACACCGTTGTATGTATAAAAGAGAAATCGCGCCTGTTGATGTAATACAGACACAATTTAGCATGCTTTCTTCTACTTCCTCTTCAATTCCTTTTAGCTCTATAAGTGACGCTATCAACTTGTCAAAGCTACTTCCTGTGGCCGGCAACAAGAACAGCAAGCTCTATTGGGGCGTCATTTTATCCTTGCTAGGTACATCTTATATGGTCAAGTCATTTTGGAAGATGATGGTCGCCCCCAAGCACCTGGCTCACATTCCAAAGGTCAGCTCATTACCATGGTTCTGGAGTATTCTCAAGGGCGAAAGTCATGATGTTCGCATGAAAAAACTGATGCTGCCTACTATCAATGAATACGGTCTCTGCTTAAAGTATATCCTTGGGAGATGGACAGTAACCGTGGGAGATCCTATTCTATTGCAAGTCTTACTGAAAGATGTATATACATTTCCTAAAGAGCAAGTGTCCATGGATCCTGTAAGTGGACACAGATGCTCATTTGTATTCAAGACCTAACCAAGCGAATAGGACCTTATCTTGACAAATCAAGAACCAAACATGGGAAATGCCAATGGCCAAGATTGGAAAAGACAACGCAGTGTAGCAAATCCAGTTTTTCATAGAGCCATGCCCATCGAAGTTTTTGGCCAAATTACAAAGCGAATGTTTGAGTCAATGGATAAACTGAATAACAATGATATTGTTGATATGGCTGATTACATGAAAAGGTATGTCCATTGATTTTAATAGAGGAGTTGTTTTTACAGAATATTCATTGTATTTAGATATGCCCTTGATTGCCTTGGACTTGGGATCTTTGTAAGTATGCTATAACCTCCTTGATAGCAGTACCATTAAAATACTGATTGCATGCTCAGAATTTTGATATGGAGGCTGTAACTGATTCAACCTCACCTTACGCTACTTTATACAAGGAAGCATTCAGTAAGTTTTAGACTTAAATGTAAAAGATGCCATTGATTCTCAATTGATTTTCATATTATAGGTATTGTCAGGGATCCATTTGTTTATCTGTTCCCTGCATATACGCGTATTCCATCCAAGTATATACCTTATCGTAACAGAGCTCGTAAAGCGAATGAAAATCTTCGCCAGATCTTGTCAGATATCATTGTTGATCGTAAACGAATGATTCGTGAAAAAAGCTTGGTTTTTTCTGATGATATAGACTCCAGTAACTCTCAGGCGCCTGACTTGCTGACATTGATGATTATGGCTGCAGAGGAGGGTCATGTACCCAACACTTCGTATTTAACTGATGGAGAACTGGTTTCTAATCTTGCGGTATTCTTTGTTGCTGGTAAGTCATCAAGATGGTAACATTATACGTTTGTATCGACAATCTCATTAATTAGGTCACGAAACTACTGCAAGCGCAACTGCTTCATTCATGTATTACCTTGCTGCCAATCCTGACATTCAAGACAGAGCTCGACAAGAAGTACTTGACGTTATGGGTGATTCTCCTGAAGATGTTATTCCCACTAGAGAAGAGTTGAAGCAAATGGAATACTTGGACAATTGCATACATGAAACTATGAGAATTAACCCTCCAACATCTGGTAATCTGCCTCGGGTTGTTACTAAGGATACAAATCTAGGAGGCTTTTTTGTACCCAAAGAAACTCGTATTTCTATTGTAAGGCCTTTTGCTGATTTCTTATTTAATATTTATTCTAAAACTTGGAGTAGGAATTGTATAGTGTACATCATATTGCAAAGTATTGGGATCAACCAGAAGTATTCAATCCAGATCGATTCAACAAAAAAAGTACCAGTTTTCGTAAAGATGCTATTTGGATGCCATTTGGCTATGGTCCTCGTACCTGCATAGGTCAGAACTTTAGTTTGTCTGAACAAAGAGTGGTTCAAGCTATGATGCTAAAGCGATACATATGGACATTAGCGCCCAATAGCGAACATGCCCATGGTCTGAAGAATGCTAATGGAGGAGGTATTGGTTTATTAGGTCCTGAATCATTAAAGATCAAATTAACTAGAAGATACTGAGAGGCATATTGTAGAATTGGGTGATTAAAATTATTAGCGTATTTTACTTTTACATGTATAATAAAGATCTTCTTTTACAGTGTCAAATTCGATTCGGTGATATTGGACATAGTGGTATTTACTTGTTTAATTTCAATCTGGTTTCCATCTTGTTCAGTTACGTTTGGGCTGTATTTGTTGCTATAGGGATGCTGCAATCTAGGTGCTTTTCCACAACGATCCTTTCCGTAATTGATGCGAAACTTTTTGTACTCCTCTTTTGATCTGATTCCTTCAATCGCACGAACAGCTCCAGCAATGCTTGTAAAATTGACAAAAGCACAATTCTTTTCTTTTAGTTTATTAACCAGTTCAATGTCGCCATATTCAGAGAAATCGTGCTTTAATTTTTCTTCGGTTATCGTGTCATCAATGTTGCCTACGTACACATTTCGAGATCCACCATTCTGAACTGCATAAATCACATTGATAGGAAGTGCCACTGGTTTACCCCATCCCACTTTGAGACGTCTGTTTTTAATGACAATGCAATGATGTAAAGCTTGGTTCAAGAAGATTGATGCGACATGAGGATCCACAAATGTAACGAATGCTATATGTTTGTCAGGTATGAATCGAATTTGCGATAGAATACCACCTCGGATCACATTGCAAATTTCTTCAGCTGTGGTATCAGGATGAATATTACCAAGATAGATCGTTCTATTGGCTACACTGCCGAGATTGTGGTCTATAGGATGATTATAGATAACTGGCAATCCGGGCATTATATCGAATTGAGATGATAATAATGCTGTTGGCGGTGGTGGTGGTGGTGCAGATACTGAGGATGAAGATGATGGTGGTGATTGATGAGGAGGCTGCGCTGCATGAAATAGAGGTTGTGGTAGAAGATGTTGGTATATTACTGGATGAGGAGCACGGACAGCACATCTATCTTTGCCAAAATTGACACGCTTGGATTGCCATTTTGATTCAGAAGGTAATGTATTGACGCACTTGACAGCGTTTGATATACACAGATAATGAACAAATGCAATGCGTCTTTCGGGAATAATCTTGATATGTTCAATATGGCCAAATCTCAGTAGATCATCTCGTAAATCTTGCTCTGTTACTGATTCATCCAAGAGACCTAGATATACATTGCGAGAAGCTCCATTCTGTAATGTTAATTGCATATGTGGATTCAGTACGCTTGGTTTGCCCCAACCAACTTTTAATTCGTTTCCATGTATAGTTAGTCGATTTCTTTGAGCTTCATGATGAAACTGACTAGCAGCATACGAATCGATAAAAGTGATGAAAATTCCATTTTTCTCGGGTAATGGCCTAATTGCTTGAATAGGTCCTGTTTTTACGTGATCTATAATATCAGATACAGATACATCAGTTGGTATATTTCCCAAATAAACAGTGCGAGTCTCTGTTGCATTGGGATGATGATGTGGATGATGGTGGTGGTGATGATGTGGTTGTGGATGCAGTGTTTGCTGATGTGGTTGTTGTTGCATCAATTGGCCATACATGTCGCTTTTATTTGGTGCAAGAGTTTAATCAATGCATCAACAACATGCTTCAAAAAGAAATAAGCTTACCTATAGTATCTTTGACCATCCAAGTCATTCATCATATGTGAAGGCTGTTCTAGTGGGAACATTTGGTGTTTAAAAAAAGAAAGAAATAAGAGAAAAATAATTATAATTATTCCTTTTTATTTGTACAGCAGCGGCTACAACCAGCAGCAAGTAAAGTTTACCAAAAAAAATCGAAAAATAGCTTTTTTCTGATTATTTTATGTGGGCTTTTTGTGCTGTGTGAATCTTTGTGTGATTTCATGCATTGAAACTCCACTGAGCTTTCGTAAATATATACATGCAATCTTCCCAACAAACACCATTTATTTCAGTACCTGATTTGATATGTTTAATCTATCAACTTATACTGCACTTTTGAGGCAGTCATCATAATTAAAACACATTCACAGCCAACTCAACTTGCAGTTGCAATTGCATCATTGAAATATGCTATCAATTTCATAGCTGCTTGTGCGTCCAAATGCCGAAAGTCAGGCCCTGTAACCTCCTACCAATCTGTGCCACTTTAATAAACCCAATATAGCATGGACACCAAAAGCTCCTACTTCTTTAATTCTAAATTCCTTTCCATTATTGAAAGATTTACTAGTAGCGATGAATCATAGATTGTTTGTTGTTTCTTCTTTTTCTTTCGAATGTGTATAACTCTCCCTTTAAATAGCTACTTTTCGATTTGATAAATCAAGACAACATATGCATTAAATATGCTAAAATGTCGCTGTAAAACTTCCATTTAGCTTGTATAATTATAAATATATGAGGAATGTCTTAATCGAAACTGTGAATTGCGATAAATCTCAATTACATAGCTTCCTACTACGTCAATATTTTTCAAATTGACATAATAATAAGGGGTCACGCTTAGACTTTGACATTATCTTGTCCTCTTTGGTTGAATACGTATTATCTTCCTTTTCCTCATTAATAAGTTAGTGGCAATTCAGCTCTTCTCAAACTACTACAAGAATCGTCATCTTGCATTCGAATTATGAATTTAAATGATATTCTTACACATCACTGTCAAAGAACGAATCGCTCAAACGATGAGTCTCAAAATTAACAAATTTGGAATAGCAGATTACCTAATAAAGTGAAGTATGCAGGTAGGCCTCGGTACATCACCGCCTTCGTTGTTCAGCGTTCAGCTTGTATACAGATATACAAGTGCCTGTAAAAAGCGTTTTTTATATAAACACTGTGGTAAGATTCTTTTGGTAGAAGGAAGTACCTTTTATTATTAGAGTTAGAAACACAATATTTAATAGTTGTCATACTATTAACATCACATGAAGCAAAGCTGCGCAGCATCATAGATGAATCAAAGGTATCACGTAACTATCACGTGATAGTCACGTGAGTTATATTAAAGGATCATCAGAATAAAAGTAACGCTTGTCTATGAAGGACCTTATTGAATGACAGGTAGTAGCAGTGCTATGGAATACGTACACTATGGTCTGCATTCCGAAGACTGTTCTGGAATAAAATTGGGATCAATTTTATATTTTATGAGAATAGAAAAAAATATGAAAAAATAAACCAGAGAAAATACAATTATAGTCTTTCCACGTTTTATTTCGATTAAAAGAAATCTGAAGAAAGGATACATGCTCTTTAAGAGAGCTTGTATTTATATCGATTGTAAAATAGCTTCATTACAGTGAGAATGCCTATTTTACAGCTTAATTAAAGAATGTCTTTGTTGACACTCTCTCACTTTGGATTGTAGTTGAGATTTCGATATGTTGGTATTGAAGTCGATACTATTGTTTCGGTCAGGATTGTGATCCTTCAGATTCCTGATTGCGACTGAGCTTAAGTTATTGTTCTATAAACAAGAATGTTTACTACATTTAGAGTTATTGGCGCTGCTTTAGTAGGTGCCTCGTTTATACATATTTGGAACATTATTGTTTATTTATGAATATGATCAGCATTGTTCAACATTAGCATGTGCCACAATTGTAGAAGTCTGTACTTTGATCAGGAGTACAAGCTTCCACAGACTCTAGCTATTGTTTACTTATGCTTTCCATAGATTTGGTTCCTAGATAAATCAGCCATGGTTCATCTGGGTTTTATTACAATGTCAATTTCGGTGCCAGAATAGGTGCTATTTCATTACAGGTTCATCCAGTTACCATATTTGATACAAACTATTATGCTGTGCGCTGAATTGGATGTATGATGATACAAATTTATACTATATAAGATATAGGAGGCTACAAATGGCACCGTTAGCATGGGTGGCGCTATAGATTTATGCTTGTATCCCGACATCGACTACGGATGTTTTCCATATTTAGTCAAATGCCAAGATCGATGCAATATAAGAAGACTTATGCCTCAGATATGCACATAAAGACCCACACTATACGACATATGCTTATATCCATGAAAATAGCAAGAGGAACACTCTCTACTATGCTATAGACGTGTAGCAGCAGGCGACATGCTATAGACATGCCATATATCCAGACATGTGCTAAGATGTATAAAGAAGAAGAACGATAATATACACTTAGACAACACATGTTATTGATACATACTAAGAGACTGTAGTACCGATTGAACACATGCTACTAGGTCGATATTAATAATCCTCATACATACGATGGGAAGATCAGGGTACTTTGGATAAGAGTCTATTTATAATTCTTCCGGAGAAAGCGGAATCATACTTCGCATGCTGGGATCTTTCTTAGCATCAATCGATATGTTATTAAGTGATCTGAGTTGACTTGTATGTCGATCCTTAATAGCCAACAAAACTTTATCCATTTTCAGAATATATAAGAAGACGGATTATCTATCCGGCCAGTAGAAGAGACTCTTCAGTCTATCTTATACCTGTCAGTTTGATAATAAGCCTATACCTTTATCAAGTTGACTTATTGTTTTCTTATTCTTTTTTTCCGGTAATCTATACTTATAACAAACTATATATTACACAATGTGCTTAGATGAGCTTTTTTCTATTTCAATGACAACAGTGGCTCTGCGTATGGTCATTAGAAAATACTCCTAGGCATTTTGATGTACAGATTGACGCTATCAAAATGGCTTAATTTGATGGCAATAATAGGTGAGTAGTGAAGCCCTAGTAATGGGACGATGCCCATCACACCATTTTCTGGCTCAAATTCATTTCGACAAACATCCATATTGTATCTGGTAAAAGCAGTAAAGTGACGAGTTTTTTCTTGAATCAGTGAATGTATAGCAAAGGGAATGTACCTAATCATGGAACATTTCTTCTGTTGATACATTCCTCACTGATGTGCTACTGCGGAAGAAATAAATGATCAGACCAGGCTTGATGAGACATGACTTTAAGCATTTTGGTATTATTGTATGATCAATCGACGCAGTTCCTGATTTCTTATTACAGCGAAATAAAAATGTTATCCAGTGAATCATTTGTCCCGGTATTTAGTTATATTACTCATGGTAAAGGAAGTATTTATTTCTATACGATAGGACATGAGTTAAAAATTTAATCACTACTACCTTTAGGATATCTGGTGTATGCAAAGATGTTTGAAACAAACTTAGGTTGTCAATGCTATTAGATATTTATTAGAAGTTACATCCTGGCCAAATAAAGGCAATAATTTTCGCTAATGTATTGTTGCACATCCGTATACTACGTCAACGGACGAATGTTTTCCCAGCTAAAAGCTGAAGCTTATCACTTGCCATTACCTGCTACTCAATTGCCTGACAGAAATTTGCGAAGATTACCCATAGGGTAATATAAGAAGGTAATACCTTTAAAAGTTGCAGCGGATTTTTAGGATGTTTTTTGAAAAAGGGTGGCAAAAAGTGATGAAAAATGGAAAAAGATGGGCGAACTTAAACAATTTACGCATCACTGAAGTGAGCGAAATAGGTCGAAAATTTACTGGGTCAGATGCATCGCCCTTCTTGTGAATTGGAAAGACTTGAGCGTGTCGCCATAAAATGGGTGTATAAGACCATTGAGAGCAGAGTGTAAAAAGCAAGGACAGAACAGGAGCAATGTCGGGTGCTAAGGCCTTTAGCATTTCAGCTTTCAGATGGTCAGAACCAGGAGCTTTCCTATTTGGCAGACGTTTGATGAGAGACACAAGTGCATCAGCATCAAACAAGCCCAAATCAGTAGATATTGTATAAGGCAAATCAGAGGCATTGAGCGGAGGAGCATCAGGACGAGACGCACAAGTAAACAGCAGCGAGCCATCATATACCGTAGCAAGGTGCGATGCCATTGTGGTGAAAGATGCTGTGGGGCCATCGGGATGGCTGTATGTTGCCGATGATGTCTTATTTCGCTTAATTCTTTTAATGGCAGCTGTGGCTTTAGAAAAGTCTTGTTTCAGATCAGAACAAAACTTGCGCCATGACCGTCTTTTAGCAGCTTGTATTAAAGAGCGGAAGCGCTTGTGAGCAGCTTGATAGATTTGCCATGTTTCGACGTTGGCAAAACGACTTGCCCAAAAGCCGCTTTTCCCTCAATCGCGAGAGCTTCCGTTGTCATCTTGGAGCCATACCAGAGTCATCACCGAGGGGAGGCGCATACTCAAAGGTAAGCGGCATCAACCGATGATCAGAACCAAGAAAGAGAACAGACTCAAGCACCAGTCGAGGGTTTACTAAAGCAGCCTCACCAATATTTGTCAAGAAGAAATCAATGATACTACTCACTTCCTGCTGACATCGAAAAGAAGAGTAGGTTTTTACACTAAAACCCAAAGATGCATTCAAAACAGAGAAGTAATACTCATCAAGCCAAGGCTTAAGAGCATTCACAGTAGCATCACCAGTTAAAGAACCCAACCGAGCGTTGAAATCAACACACAAAATAGTATCCCTAGTCATCATCATCATGGGTAATGCGCTGAGGGCCGAGAGCATCTTATCGGAGGATAAGGGTGGAGGAAAGTATACACAATGAACCGTCAGGGTGCCAACCTTAAGGGACAAAGTGTGGGGATCGTAGGACGGAAGTTGAGAGACAGATAAAGGACCGGAAGGAGAGGAGACAAAAGCAGTAATACCACCAGAACCACGGTTAAAAGCACCAGGTACTTTTGAACCATAGAGATGGTATTGAGACCAGTCTGTAGGAAAGGAGCCAGAAGTAAGCCAAGTTTCAGTAATCAGCAAGACGTGTGTATCCAGAACATGCGACAGAATATCATGCACTACTGATTGCTTAAGACCATTTGCATTCCAGAGAGAGAGAGAGATAAAAACCGGGGGGACAAGCACATTATTATGAGTAAAACCAGACAGGGAATCAGAGATGGAACTCATTAATTAAGTTCCATAGCAGAACCCTTTGAAGTACCAGGTGACTCACCCTCAGGTGCTGCACGACGACGCTTGAACAAGAAATCAGCCTTTTTAGGGTCCTTTTCCTTGAGACGATCCATAGCATTAGCAATAGCAGCATCCAGTTCAACTTGATCAATCCAGTATAGTTCCATAAACCAATGACCGACACTACTCACATTGAGAGGGCGGATATGACGCAGAGCATTTACGGCACGATCATGCACCAGTTCAGCAACCAGACCAGTACGTTCTTCCTTAGACAGATCAGCATACTTGGGATCAGGGTCCATAGGATCAAAGTCCTTATAGATCTCAGCTTCACTTGCGCGGAGCAGGGACAAGAATTCATCAACATACTGAGTATGAAGAAGAATACCAATAACTTCAGAAGCAGGGAAATTGATATCGAGCACACGAGCAGTATCCACACCGATCTTTCGCAGTGTACGGCGAACTTCTTCAGAACGCAAAATCTTACCAGATCTACCAATATAAACATATTCGTAACCTTGGGGACCCTTGGCAGCAGACGATTTGAAGAGACGACCAGCAGCTAACTTGCGCTTGTTGGCCTGAGCAGGATCTGGGCGGTGGGCAGACTTCTTAGCAATAGCACTGAAGCTAGTAGTGGCAGTAGCAGTGGTGGAAGTAGCTTGTGGTGTAGATTTACTACCCCCCTCAGGTTGGGTGTTTGTAGTAGCAGAGCCCTCCTGTGACCGTTGCAATTTTTCAATTACTAGGTCCTTGTCATGTAAAATTTTTTCAAAATGTCAAGACGCGCAAGAAGGTTATCATGGTGCTGAACTCGCTCTACAAGAGAGGTAAGTTGTTGCTGTTGATCCTGGACAGTTTGGATGAGCTGACTTAAATCCATAGGCTGTAGATTGGCTGAGAATATTTTATCGATTTTTGGAAGTTCAATAAAATGTGGTGGAGGTGTCCAACAAACTTGTAACTATAACACAATATACTTTGACACAAGGCAAGTAAACTGGTATAGTTTGGGGTCGATTGGAGTTTCTCTACGCAAAATAAAGAGGTTTTTACTATTTTTTACCGAAAAGGGTGGCAAAAAGTGATGAAAAACGGAAAGAGATGGGGATGTAGCTCAGTTTAAAGGATTATTTTATTATATACATGAATTTAAATGGGCACTCGGTATGAGCATAAGCCTAGAATTCTAGAAACAATAAAGAAACAGATACAAAAAACCCTTATAGGGGCACTATCTAAGGTGAAAGGGAAAATGGAGGTGTGGTAGTGGCAAAGAGAGCGGTTTGAATACTGGTAATGATGATTTGATCTTGTGGAATAACCATCGGCTGGGAACTTTGATAATCACTTACCACCGTGGTATCGCATCAAGAAAACAAATTAGCAAAACTTTCGTCAATGAATCAGACTATGTCATACTAGAAAACCAGAGAGATCCAGGATCTGGATCTGTGGGGATCACAGCCAGAGGATGCACAAGGCAATCAATGGCGTGTAACAAATGAAGCAAAGCAGACCAAAAGTAAGGAGGACTAGCCGAAGCTTTGTCTGGAAGACAGTTGATAGCATGATCAATCCGATGTATACCCGGTGAAGCAGGTGGCAAGCCATCCATCAAGGCAGGATCTAGAGCGCGACATGTCAGAAAATGATCTCGAGAGATGTAATCACCCATTGCGCACGGACATTCTTCTCGTAGGTTTGTGAAACGTCCAAGACGCCAGCGTACAAGTCGACTACGAGCAGAGCGGCCAATTGGCAGGTACAGAATAGGATCAGGACGACAGGCAGAAGGGCGACAAGCACGAAGAAGAGTCTGAGTGCCAGAGACAGTAGCAGCAGCAAGTTGGCGATCCACTTGATCTTGCCAATAAGAATCAAAAATAGCATTCAGATCAGCTGTGGAAGATGGTGGCGGAGTAGGCAGTGTCAGATACAACGGGTTTTGAATGATGAACCTGTCCAAACGGGTGTATAACAAGCTACGTCGCAGCAGGACCAACAAGCAATCATCTGGCAGAGTATCAGCGCGCAGAGCATAGCGTGTAGCTAAGATGTTATAGCGGTGCTTCATGCTGGGGATACATGTCAAATGTTTTGCAACATTATACCATGAACTACCAACGAACATGCCGACCAATCGGTTTTGGAGACTGTCAAGAGCTTTAAAGTCACGGAAAGAGAGATGAGAAATAGCTAAACCATATTCCAGTTTTGGACGAATAAAGCTTTTATACAGACGAGAACAAAGAAGCAGGGAGAACCCATTTCGATTGACACCAACCGAATTCAGCAACGCCATTGTCTTGATAGCTCCAGAACCACGCAGCGCAAGAATACCAGGGGCATATAGACCTTTGTATCTAAACGGCATACCAAGATACGTGAATTCCTCAACCACAGGAAGAGGTTCTCCGTATAAAGACAAAGGATGACGAGTAGATGCAGTAGGAGCACAGAGTACTGCACATTTAGATGGTTTCCATCTGTAGCCCAGTGAGAACGAATGATCAGATGCTACATCCAACATGGTTTGCACGTCGGTACGACAGCCAAATATAGCGACATCATCAGCAAAGAGAAGACTATTCACACAAATACCACTCATTCCAGGTGGCGAGACCATAGTACCACGATTGACAGCAGCACGAAGAACACCAGGCAGAGAGTTGATGTAGAGGGAGTAGAGATGTGGACTGAGAACTGAACCCCGCAATACACCAGTGGCAGGCGAAAAGGGAACAGAGCTGTGGTTTGCAATCAGTACAGACACCAATACATCATCAAACATGTGGATGAGCAAGCTGAGAATTGGACGAGGCAGAGAAGAGCGTGACAAAGCATCCCATATCACTCGACGATCCACTGTATCATAAGCTGATTTGATGTCAAGGAAAGCAACAACAGGATAATGGTGGTGGGTGAGGAAATAGTCATGCATCAGATCATGGAGACAAAGAGCTTGATCCAGTGGGCTGCGTTGTGGACGAAATCCACCTTGAGCGACATCTAGACTTGGAGAGTGTTCATCCAGAGCAGGCATTAGTGCAAATTCAAACAATTTACGCATCACTGAAGTGAGCGAAATAGGTCGAAAATTTGCTGGATCAGATGCATCGCCCTTCTTGTGAATGGGAAAGACTTGAGCGTGTCGCCATAGAATGGGTGTATAAGACCATCGAGAACAGAGTGTAAAGAGCAAAGACAGAACAGGAGCAATGTCAGGTGATAAGGCCTTTAGCATTTCAGCTTTCAGATGATCAGGACCAGGAGCTTGCCTATTAGGCAGACGCTTAATGAGGGACACAAGTGTATCAGCATCGAATAGACCCAGATCAGTAGATACTGTGTAAGGCAAATCAGAGACATTGAGTTGAGGAGCAGCGGGACGAGACGCCGAAGTCAACAGTGAGCCATCATAAACCGAAGCAAGATGTGATGCCATTGCGCTGACAGATGCAGTGGGGCCATCGGGATGGCTGTAAGTTGCAGAAGATGTCTTGTTGCGCTTGAGTCGTTTAATGGCAGCTGTAGCCTTAGAAAAGTCCTTTTCCAAGTCAGAACAAAACTTGCGCCATGACCTTCGTTTAGCAGCTTGGATGAGAGAGCGGAAGCGCTTGTGAGCAGCTTGGTAGGTATGCCATGTTTCGACTTTGGCAAAACGACTTGCCCACCGCCATCGACTATACATAGTATCTCTTTCACGAGCAGCATCTTCAATGTCTTGAGTCCAATACTTTTTCCAATGACCTGGACGACCAAATTTCACACCAATTGATTCGTCAAGAGATTCATACAAACAACGATTCAGAGAATCATTGAGCGTATCAATATCAGGACGAACATCACCAGTAGAGCCAGACACCAAACCAGAGAGAGTACCAACCAAAGGAGCCACTGAAGATCGAAAGGATTCACGAAGCAAGCCCAAAGGCCGCTTTTTCCTCAATTTCGAGAGCTTACATTGACGTCTTGGAGCCAACCCAGAGTCACCAACAGAAACCAGACTATTACCAGAGAGAGGCACATACTCGAAAGTAAGTGTCATCAGTCGGTGGTCAGAGCCAAGAGATAAATCGGACTCAATTGCCAGTTGAGGATTTATGATAGCAAGCTCTCCAATGTTTGTCATAAATAAATCAATGATGCTGTGGACTTCTTGTTGACGTCGAAACGTTGTAAATGTAGGGATGCCATAAGCTAAAGAGGCATTGAGAATCGACAGAGAGGATTCTTCTAGCCATAGTCGTAAAGAATTACCACGTGCATTAGCATTAGTATCACCAAGTAGTGTCCCAAAGCGAGCATTGAAATCACCACATAAGATTGTATCACTTGTTAAAGGTAACGAGTGGAGAAGCGAGAGCACCTTATCCGAAGATAAGGGTGGAGGTAGATACACACAGTGAACCGTAAGGCTGCCAACCTTAAGAGATAACGTATGTGCATTGTAAGACGGAAGTTGATAGACAGTAAAAGGACATGAGGGAGAGACGAAAGCAGTTATACCACCAGAGCCGCGGCCAAAAGCACCTGGCACAGGCGTGCCATATAGGTGAAACTGGGTCCAGTCGGTGGGAAAAGAACCAGAGAGAAGCCAGGTCTCAGTAACTAAGAGGACATGAGTATTTAAAACATGAGATAATACATCATGAACAACAGAGGCACGGAGACCATTGGCATTCCAGAGGGAAGAAAGAGAGACGTTAAAGGAGTGGACGGGGTGGGTATCATTATTCAGTATCGTTGTATCAGATATAGAACACATTAATGTTCCATATCAGATGCAACTGAGAGATCGTCATCTTGAGAAGAAGTCTTGCGACTCTTGAACAAGAATCCTGCCTTTTTGGGTTCCTTTTCTGCAAAGCGAGCCATAGCGTCAGCAACTGATTGACTGAGGTCTTCCTCACAGATCCAACCTTCAGCGACAAAGTACTTGCCAA
The DNA here is from genome assembly GCA_037974945.1 of Mucor circinelloides. Lineage (NCBI taxonomy): Eukaryota > Fungi > Mucoromycota > Mucoromycetes > Mucorales > Mucoraceae > Mucor > Mucor circinelloides. The sequence goes on along the minus strand of JBBNAA010000005.1, from coordinate 951,897 downwards.
CACCACTGACATTGAGAGGGCGCAAGAAGGCCAAGGTTTGTAAACAGCGTGCGTTGGTGAACTCATAAATGAGCTCCTCACGCTTGATAGTGGACAAATCAGCATATTTGGGATCGGCAATATGCTTGGGATCGAGAGGGTCAAAGTTCAGTACTAATTCAGCCTCACAAGCTTTCATGCGCTCAGTAAATTCCTGCACATATTGGACATGGAGAAGAATACCGATGACTTCAGAAGTAGGAAAACAAATGTCCAGAACACGACCAAGGTCTACCCCAGATTTTCTCAATGCAGATCGAACTTCAGAGCGTTGGATCTTCTTTGAGCGGCCCAGATACACATACTGATAGCCTTGAGGACCTTTAGATGCTGGAGTTTGGAACAGGCGTCCAGCAGCAAGTCGTCTTTTGGTAGTGGTAGCAGGGTCAGGGCGGGATTTGCCTTTTTTGGCAGCAGAGGCATAGGAGGGGGCAGTAACGGGTTGATCGGGAGTGGCGGTTGAGATCCCGGCAGTCTTTGCAGGGGCAGGAGTAGGGGTGGTGGTACCAGTAACTGACAGCTGAGATTGCAAATTTTTAATGACCAGGTCCCTGTCGTCGAGAAGATTTTTCTTGAAATCTTCATTTTCTTTTTCCAGCATATCTAGCCGGGCTAAGAGATTGTCATGATGCTGAACCTTGTCTTGAACAGCAGTAAGTTGTTGTTGGAATTGCTGAAGAACAGTAGCAATTTGACTAATATCCATGTTGTTGAGGTGCAAATCCATGGCTGTAAATACTTTTTAGAATTTGAAAAATTGAAAAAAGTATCAAGGAGTCGTTTGATGTAGTTGAAATTATAACGCAATAAACACAAGTTAGATGTAAGTCTACTGGTATAATTTCGAGTTGTTGAGGTTGCTTGAAGTGAAGAAAATACGTTTTTTGTGGTTTTCAGGATACTTTTTCCAAAGAGGGTGGCAAAAAGTGATGAAAAACGGAAAGAGATGGGGATGTAGCTCAAATGGTAGAGCGCTCGCTTAGCATGCGAGAGGCACTGGGATCGACGCCCAGCTTCTCCAATTTTTTTCGATTGAAAAGAATATCGTGATACGTTTGTGGGTCTCACTGTTGTCGTGAGTAGAGATATAGTGTTACGATCCGTAACCACATCAAGCTTGACATGTCCTTTTCCTTTTGCTTCTCGTACTTTCATATTTTTACCATACAATAAATCCTGACCTTCAAACATTCAAATATTCAAACACCTATTTTTTTATGCGCAATTATAACTCATGTGCTACTCCCAATATCCAAATGCCCTGAAACTAGCGGGAGAAAACAAGGTTCAAATCACAAATATCAATCTGTCATAAATACCATTTCCTACATCACAAACTCATTATCTCAAACACACATATTATATATTCCATTTCAGCAAAGTCTGGACAAGCTCACTCAAGTAGATTAAGTAATCCACCATCACATAGCATACGGATCTCGTAGCAGATATTCTATTTAGATCCAAATTTGATCCATAAAAACAAGGATCCATTAACAGACATTCAGATAACAAATTAGTATAAATAACATGAATGTTGACAATCAATTGAATAAATTATCTTATATTTTATCTACATTTTAACTCACAACTGATACTTGAAGCTCTTTAGCTATTTTATATTACTATTTCTTATATTTTACAATTGTTATTTGTAAGATCCCTTGAATTACATACTTTACCTATTGCTGTTAGTGATTCATTGTATTCATTTCTTTTATATTTCTTTTTACACTTCTTTTACTACTTGTTTATTTGTTTACTCTAGTTGGACAACTATAAACCTGGTGCTCATTTAATAGTTAGATCTGCTTTGGCTCATTTATCTATTTCAATCTATTTTTCTATAAAACTATATACACTACCACTCTTACGCAACGCAACATATGGTGCTCATTAACAGGGATTCTGACTCTTCTCCTCTGGATGATGCTGTCGTATCCGACAACACTGTGTTGGTAAACACACATGAATCTATCCGCTGGGCTAACGCAAACGGAAAATCTCGTATCACGGAATTCTATGGTTTTGAAGGTGAAGATTTCCGTTTCTTCATCCACTCTTTAGACTCCTTCTTTGCCTTGAATGGTATCACGTCTGACTCTCGCAAGGTGGCCATCCTTAAAGCTCAACTTCGTCGTGTCGCTTCTGTCTTCTTTGATAATGCCCTGAAGGAACGAAATCTCACGGTCAACAAGATTGCTTATCAAGATGCCGTAAATATACTCCAAGAACGCTTTGTATCCGAAGCTATAATTGAGGTCTATCAAAGTGCTTTCGAGGAAATGTACCAAGTCAAGGGTGAATCTCCTAGTGAATATCTCTCTCGATTATATGAGGCTGCTGAACTGGGTAATATTGTTGGTGAATCCGCCATTTATTCTCGTTTCCGAGTTGGGTTACTCCAACCTATCAAGGTTTTCTGTAAAGAACAGGCAAGTAGCTGCTTCAAGGACTGGATTAAGAATGCCAATGCATGGTGGAATGCCCATTCTTTGAAGGTTATCAAGTTGGTTGACAATCCTTTCAACAACGAAGAGGTAAATCAAGGGAAGGTGAGTGATAATTTGAGTCCGGTAACGGCCAAAAGGGGAAGAGGGGAAGCTCAGAGAAGTAAGTTTGGTGATATCCGTAAGTTCAAGGAGGCGTATGTGGGTGAAGAGTCACCAACTATGGCGGAATTGTCTGCCAAGTTGGAGGCATTAGATCTTCATCCATTGATACCTACCATGGGCGATAATGGGAAAACCGACAATGCTATACTGGACAGGTCCTCCAATTCTTCTAGGTCGGAAAACGGGGCACTCAAAACTTTCATCAAGAACATTGTCTGTCAAGAACTCTCAAACAATGGAAAGTCAAATCACTCTATCTACAGGAAGCCTAGGAATCGTCGCCGTTATGATGTCTTCGACAACCCTTATACTGTAGAACCTATTCATCCTGGATACGAATCCCCTTCTGATTATGATTACGAGAAATTTACGTATGACCATGCTACAAAAATATATGACGCCGTTCTTGCTAAGGAACAAGCCCTCAAGGATGCGGCTATCAAGGGACGCTCTAATTACTACCCTCGTAATAACTATCAACCTCGATATCGTCAAAATTACAACAATGCCAGACCTCAGTATGATGGAAATTACAGCTCATATGGAAACTCTCGTAACCTCTATTCTAATACCAACTCCGGATACTATGATAGAACGCATCGTTACAACGGTGATAATTCTGGTTATCACAATAATGCTGACAACTACAATAGTACCTTTGGAAATTCTGGTTATAAGGGCAACACGAATAATCACAATGGAAATTCAGGATACTCTGATTTTAATGGTAATAGCAACAACCAAAACGGATCCCAATCTCAGTATAGCAATGCTCAACCCATTGGTTATAATGGAGCCCCAAATCGTTACCAAAACAATGGTAGCAACTATGATCAAGGAAACCGTTATACCAACAATAATCAGTACGGTAATAAGAATTCCTTCAATAGAAGAGAGTACAACAATTCAAAAAACTAGATCCGGCAATTGTTGAACCTGTTCAAGATGGTCAGTTGCCGCCTATCCAAAAATCCATCAACCCTTCCCAACCGCTCAACGCTTTAGAAACCATTGATCTGAATGCTGCGAGAATATCCAAACCTCCGGAGGTAGTCAAATCCAAACCTCTTATTAAAGACATTAAACCAAAAAAAATCAGCAAAACTACAAAACCGACACAAAAAAATATCAAACAAGTTACAATTGAAGACTCTCCTATGCACATGGATTCTATCCAACCTATGATTACCGACTCAAACCAAACAGCTGGCGCAGATGCATCCAACCCACCAGTCTTGACCCAAGCATTTGCTCCCAAGTTGGTCCACAAAGAAATTGCTCCTCGAATTCCCTTATCAGAGAAAATATCGTATGATATCAAGGAATTATTGCATAAGAAAGCCGACATAGACATTGGAGATTTGCTGGTAGCTGTTCCGGCTCTGAAGAGGGATCTAATCAAAGCAATTAGGGAAAGAACTTCTACAAAATCCATTGACAAATTACCCTTGAACTATTTCGAAGACGATGATATTGATACAACGGCTATCTATACAGACTTTTACATCAATGATACTAAAGTAAAGAGCATGTTGGATACCGGAAGTGCCAAGACCTGTATGTCTAGAGACGTTGCGGCTAAACTAGGATTGTCCATTGACGCATCATCAACATCTGTATTCACTCTTGGAAATGGTACCAAACAGTCTTCTCTAGGCATCATTTATGATGTTCCTCTTAGCCTTGGGGGGAAATTAGTTATTCCTGGAGCCATCGAAGTATTACCCGTATGTCCTGCAAATCTAATCATTGGAAACAACTGGATGAAGCGAGCGAAGGCCAAATTAAATTTGGAAGAACGAGTGGTCAAAGTGGAATATAAAGGAACGAAAGCTCAACATAGTTTCAATTATACTCGCACCCCAGAAATTAATACCATCAAGTCTCATAATGTCAAATACCATTTAGTTCAAGATAAGGAAAATGAAGACGTTACCAACGATTTTCCTGCAATTGGCGATATTGATGTAGATTCTACTGACGATGCCTCTGAATCGGACGAAGAACTTGATGACGAAGAAGTAGATTCAGACGATTCTGGTGATATGCTTATGATGTTAGAGGATGAATACAATGAGCAAAGGCCTGATTATGGACGAATCACTATGAAAAAGGACCCTCTCGAACCCGATATGCTTATTCTGTCGACCAAGGATCATAGTTTCTACGTGCCTCCCTTCACTACAAGACACTATGAATTAAATCTATGTCATTTATTAGGAAGTGAAGCCATCTATGATAATTATCATATATTATGTGACATTACCAATCCAAAGATAAAGGATTTGCCCTCATCATGGCAACCATCATCTTCTTATATCTCTCAGGACAAAAAGTTAAATTGTCTATATTTCTTTTTGGTCAACAATACTACCGACCCAATTGAATTTCTTCCAAATGAACCATTGGCGCGACTAGAGATTATCTATGAGAAGGATGTAGTAGAATTTAACGCTTATCAAGTAAGCTCACCTGACAAAAACAACTTTGGACCTTTGGAATTGTTCAGTAATGACAGTTCTATTGGCGAAACAATTGACCTGGATGAATATGAAAATAAGGTCAAAACCAAGATTGACATCTCAAATGTGCCTCCTGAAGTGAAAGATGGATTTTTGACTCTACTATACCAACATGATCACATCTTTGATTGGAACAATGACAAGATAGGTACCATAGATATCATGGAACATGTAATCAAATTGAAGCCAGATGCCGTACCTAAGCGCGTGCGTCCCTATCGTTTGTCTCCTCTCGAAACTGAAAGTCTGCGAAAAGAATTGGACAAACTGCTAAAGCTGGGTATTATCGAGCCCGCAGGATATTCAGACTGGTCTTCCCCTCTACTCTTGGTCAAGAAAGCTGATGGTACTTACCGTGTAGTGGCTGATTTCCGATATTTGAACTCTCAGAGTCAAGTGATGAACTACCCATTGAATAACATCGACGATCTATTGGATACTTTAAGTAAGGCATACTGGATGAGCTCTTATGATCTGAGATCAGGTTTTTTTCAAGCCAAACTGTCAGAAGAATCGAAACCTTTGACCACGGTAGTTTCCAAGTTGGGTAGTTTTTCCTTCTGTCGTCTGCCGCAAGGAATTTCTAGTAGTCCTATGGTTTTTAGTGAAATAATGGAAAAATGCTTCCACGAGTTAATCAATGATTGTTTGTGCCTCTATTTAGACGATGTCACTACCTACACGGAAAGTAGAGATCCTTGGGATCATCTAAATGACATCAGACGAACCTTCAAATGTATGTCTGACCACGGAATTGTGCTTAATCCGAAGAAATGTCATTTCTTTAAAGAAGAGATCTTGTTTCTAGGATATATTGTTACTCGCGATTCTATCAAGCCCAATCCCAAAACCATTGAAAAGGTAAAGAATTTTCCTTTGCCCAAAACCATGAAGGAAGTCCGTTCATTTCTTGGTTTGGCCTCGTACTACCGACGATTTGTACACAATTTCGCAAGAATTGCTCGACCTCTCCATGAACAATTGCAAACCACCAAGAAAATTCCCTGGACAGACGAGGCTACAAAGGCGTTCAATGAATTGAAACTAAAGCTCACTACTCCACCTGTTCTGTTGGCAAAACCAGATTTTGACAAGGAATTTCTCGTGTTAACTGATGCCAGCATAGAAGGATGTGGGGCCATCCTTTCCCAGCGCGACGATGAGGGACGTGAACATCCCATTATTTACTCCAGTCGTGCTCTTCATGGTGCCGAGAAAAACTATGGTATATCAAAATTGGAATTGTTAGCTGTAGTTTGGGCTCTAGAGCTTTATAGACCTTACCTCTTGGGTTCCCCATTCAAGGTTACCGTAATCAGTGATCACTCGGCTCTCCCTGGCTTATTGAAAACGAAGCAACCCACTGGCATTTTAGCTCGTTGGATCGAAAAGCTCTCTGAATATGATTTTACCATTGTGTATCGTCCTGGTCGAACTAACCAAGGTCCCGACTTCTTAAGTCGTTTAGGCTATTAAATCAACAATATACCAGATCGTCCAAATGTCACCTGCATGACGTTAAACTCTGATTATTGACTTGTCCAAAACTGCTGATGACAATACTCTATTTCTACTACCTTTAAACTCTGCTAGTTATTTGTCCAAACTCTGTATGACAAGTATGCCATGATACATAAACTCTGATAGTCGTATATGAAGGTTTGCATAGAGACTCTAAACATTGTCTACCTAGGGTGCTCTATTGTTGTGAAAGGGTACTACACCAACAACTATTTCCAACAAGTCCAAAGATCTTGAGACTTTAAACTGTGTATTACCATGGTCCAAAATCGCCTACTGAAAGACCTTATATTGCTAAACTCTGTTGTGAATCCAAAAAGCTTTAATTAGCACTTATGATGTTAAACTATGCCAACGTCCAAATCACTGTACTGTATGACGCTATTTTCTATAAACTCTGTTACTAGTCCAAGAATTTGAATGACTCTAAACTCTAGGAAAGGTCCAAACGCTCTGAATGACGATAAATCTCTGGAGTTGAATGAATAATCCATAAAACAATCTCAAAAACATTTCAAAACCCCCTCAATCATGAACTACAAAAACATCAAATAATCAGTGAATATACTCCAAAAACATACATATAAATGCCTAGACAATAAACCAAAAACATTCAAATAAATAAAATCCAAAAAAAAAACTCAACCTATAAATTATCTCTCAAATCAAATCATGGAACAAAGTACAATCAATCATCTTATACACTATTTACAGTCATCAACATTCGCATCGGCGACCATCAGCCCTGAAGATCAAAAGTATATCGAAAAGAATCTACATAACTTCACAATATATAAAGATAGTTTGTATCGTTTACAACCCAATGACCTACACTGCTTAAAGAAGGTTCTTAATAAAGATCAAATCAAAGAAGTATTTATCCAGTATCACTGCCATCCTCTTGGAGGACATTTTGCCTTCGCTAATACTCTAAATCGTATCTACCAAAAATACTTCTGGCCTACTATGAACAAGGACATCCTAAAAATGGTCCAAAGCTGTGAACGTTGCCAGGAACATGGACCTAAGCAAATTAATGAGAGGGCACACCCAGTTCCAGTACCTGTAAAACCATTTACGCAAGTCGGATTGGATATAAAGCACGTAACCCCTTCTCAAAGTGGACATCGATACATTATCGCTGCAATTGACTATCTGACCAAATACGTCGAAGTTAAGGCTATCACCACACAAACATCCTCTGAAATTGCTCTCTTCCTCTACGAGGATATTATCTCTAGACATGGTTGTATCAGTATTCTCATCACGGACAATGGGAGACCAATGATATCAGAATTGGTGAATAAAGTATGCCAGAATTTTGGTATTCGACATAAAACTATCTCTCCTTATCACTCGCAAAGCCAGGGTCTAATAGAACGATTCAATCGAACTTTGGATTCGTGTCTCAAGAAGCGAACAGAATCAGAAAAGGCAAATTGGGATCAGTATCTTCCGGCAACAGCTTTCGCCTATAGGTCCATCAAGCAGGCAACTACTGGACAATCCCCCTTCTTTTTATTATATGGGTATGAACCACAGACATACTTTGACAATACCTTGAGGCCAATCGATGTGAAGGAGCCCAGTTTCGCATTGCAATTGAAGATACGGACTACGATACAGATTCAACATCTGAATCATATTCGGGAGGAAGCACTCAACAAAATTAAGAAATCCCAGGAGTTACAAGTCAAACGACTGGAAAAGAAGATGTACAATCCCAAGAAAGAATGGAAGCCCTCATTCAACATCGGTGATGTGGTGAAATTATATCGTGATAATATATCAACCTCGTGGTCTGCAAAGATATCTATCCGTTGGTACGAGGATAATTATTGCATTCAAGAGAAGCATAGGAAAGGATCCTATATAATCAAAAACATATCTAACCCGGACGACCCGAAACTACATCTAGTGCATGGAAATAGATTGAAACCATTCATCTCGCCCGCTGTAAAATGGGAAGCACTTTCCACGGAGCTGTCAAATTAACCCGTTAAGTCCTCATCTTGAAAATAAAAAGAAATCATTCAAAAAAAAAATATACAAAATATATAAATACCCACAAAAAAATTTTTTTTTATATACAATTATCTATTTGGCCCCATCCTCTTTTACCTCATTAAATGACAAAGCAAATACAAGACCTAGGCTCAGACGACGAAGTGGTACAAGACGTCCCCGTAAGGACCAAGACGTTCGCCCCTCCTGTGGCTTCAATTACCGTGCAACAATTTAAACAGAAGAATTATCCAAAGAGCGTAAATCTGAAAATCAAGGGGGCCGCCCAGACGCTGAACGAGACCAAGAGAAACCAAAGAAGCCTAATCATCCATAAAATTGGACAGTTTGTCAAGGACAAGCAAACCATTCAAAATCTGGAGTTAAGACGCCAACGCTATTTAGAAGAGATACTTCCCTATATTAAAAACAACCTTACCGACATTCACCGACTTGACAATGAACCTGTTACCTACAATCAGCTAAAATATAAATTTCTCAAGAAACTGTTTCCTGACGCCTCTTCGGCTATTACATTCTCCAAAAAGTACCTCAAACACCACCATTGACGTTTCGGGACGAAACCTTGCTACCCAGGGGAACATGTTACGATCCGTAACCACATCAAGCTTGACATGTCCTTTTCCTTTTGCTTCTCGTACTTTCATATTTTTACCATACAATAAATCCTGACCTTCAAACATTCAAATATTCAAACACCTATTTTTTTATGCGCAATTATAACTCATGTGCTACTCCCAATATCCAAATGCCCTGAAACTAGCGGGAGAAAACAAGGTTCAAATCACAAATATCAATCTGTCATAAATACCATTTCCTACATCACAAACTCATTATCTCAAACACACATATTATATATTCCATTTCAGCAAAGTCTGGACAAGCTCACTCAAGTAGATTAAGTAATCCACCATCACATAGCATACGGATCTCGTAGCAGATATTCTATTTAGATCCAAATTTGATCCATAAAAACAAGGATCCATTAACAGACATTCAGATAACAAATTAGTATAAATAACATGAATGTTGACAATCAATTGAATAAATTATCTTATATTTTATCTACATTTTAACTCACAACTGATACTTGAAGCTCTTTAGCTATTTTATATTACTATTTCTTATATTTTACAATTGTTATTTGTAAGATCCCTTGAATTACATACTTTACCTATTGCTGTTAGTGATTCATTGTATTCATTTCTTTTATATTTCTTTTTACACTTCTTTTACTACTTGTTTATTTGTTTACTCTAGTTGGACAACTATAAACCTGGTGCTCATTTAATAGTTAGATCTGCTTTGGCTCATTTATCTATTTCAATCTATTTTTCTATAAAACTATATACACTACCACTCTTACGCAACGCAACAATAGTTTTTAGAGTAGATTTAAATAGATGAATACTGTTACCTGGCGCTTTGCCCACAACTATCTTCCTGTCTCTTTTGCTTCCCTTTCCAAAATAAAACAGACTATTATCAATAAAAGTATCATTCTCCAGACAAAATGTCCAGAATCATATTACCATACCTTCTGTATCCTTTTTTGGCCAAAAGATATTTTCTATAATCACATTCGTATTACCTTATCCGGCTCATCTCCATTCAATCTTCCTTTTTACCCGCCAATACTACTCTTTCAACGGCGCCTAGATCCCATAAACTGTACCTGTAACACTTCTTCAAAGTCAATTTCGTGTATTGAAATCAAACGGATAAATCAAGGATATCAAAAATCTTTGTTAAACTCACTCAAAGGATTACCCATACAAATCTCAATTACCATCAAGAAATCATTCTATCACATTCTATATCGTTCAAATCAATTATTAATCACATACCTTATTTACTTGTTCCTTGCCATTGACACGCAATGACTCATAACAAAACAACCATCACAAAATTTATAGACAATATAGTAGAATATCATACATAGAAAATTAGTATAAAAGACCATCAATTGAATAGACAGAATAAAAGATCATCTTATTTTTACCTTAAACTTATTCATATAGCTTTATAGCTCATTATATTCTTTATTTGGACTTATATCTCTGTAAGATCCCTTGAATCTGGCATTTACTACTATTGACCTTGATTCATTGTACTTTATGCTTATTTTTCTTTTATATTATTATACCTTACTAGTTGGACAACTATAAACCTGGTGCTCATTATATAGACGGATCTGCTTTGGCTATTTCTTCTATACATTTACTTCCTTTTATAAAACTATTTACACTGCGTACAAACCCAATTGTAACAATAAATATCAAATCAATTTGTAAAATAATAAAGATCATCTTTTATCTCATATATATTCTTTTGTATTCATCTATTTAAATCTACTCTAAAAACTATATCTCTACTCACGACACAGGTACTGTTACGAATCGAGTTCGTAATTCTCTTAAAAACTCTTTTTTTTTGGCTAAATAAAATACATCTATCAAACCATCCAAGAACAATCCCTCCAAGCAATCCATTTTTGAAACAACCAACCTGAAAAACTCGTATGTGTTGTATCCAGAGAAAAGATACAAGTAGCGATAATATAAAAGAAAATAAAGACTTGTAAAATAAGCCAGATGCGAAAACTAAAGATTTATTAATTGAATTAAGCACACCTTTTATATTAAATCATAATCGCTAAGACAATCAATCTATCTTATTATTGTTTAATGACCTGATGTTTGACAAGTGTCAAACATGTATATTTACAACACAGCATTTTATCAGGAACAATGGTCTCATATAGAATTTAGGTTGAGTCAGGCATTGTCTCAAACATGCCGCAATCTTCCCAAATCTCTTATTCAGCACAGACCATCCAGAATGTTCTCAAACAACTAAGTAGCTTGTTCCTTATCTTGAGACTCTATCAAAAGATCTACTAGCATCAAATGAAGTATCGTAATCCGATTATAACTGAGTTATTCTAGCTCAAGTATCCCGCTGGATGCAACAGTATGTCATAAATGTCAAATCAAAAACCATCTCTAGAACAAGAGAGAATTAAATATAAAATGCCTATCTAAAACCAAATGATTAATCTAAACCTCGGTTGCGCTGATTCTTCACTTCAGACAATTAAAATTGAAAGACATTAATAGCGAAATATGATAGGAATAAGATCAGCTTACAGATTAGAAAATACATAAATACTCAAATTAGACACATATCACAATAAAGGATTATCTTATTTTTACCTCAAACTTATCTACTTAGCTTCATAGCTTTATATTATTTCATTGATTGAACTTATATTCACATAAGATCACTTGAATCTGTCATATATATCTGTTTGGTATTGATTCATTGTACTTTATTTCTTTTATACTTCTATTTTTTATCTGTTTATCTCTATATTTTACTAGTTGAACAACTATAAACCTGGTGCTCATATAATAGTTAGATCTGCTTGGTCATTTTTACCTATTACTTTTATTACTTTTATTACTTTTATCACTACATTCAAAACTAGCGCTCCTCGTTTCGCAACAGTACACACGGACTTTGTGTGTAACCTTTTAGTGAATATAAATATCAAATCAATTTGTAAAATAATAAAGAGCATCTTATATCTCCTCCATATTCTTTTATGTACATTCATATATTTCTACACCAAAACATATCCCTGATCACGACATGAGTAGAGATGTCAGGTACACACAAAGTCAGTGTGTACTGTTGCGTTGCGTAAGAGTGGTAGTGTATATAGTTTTATAGAAAAATAGATTGAAATACAGTAGCCGCGCTCAATAAGGCCGTCCTAGTTAAGGCTATGCGCCCATTATTAAGGCAACAATTTTTCAGAATTTTTTTTTTACCAGCTATTTAGCCTTATTAGCCTTATTTTAAATAATGCTAAGATTTAAAAAATTTTAGCCTTATTCTACAGTGGTAGTGGCTGTGTTTCAGTTTCGGTACTTGTTTTTGGCCAATAAGGCTTCTAAAAAGAGACAAAATTTATTCTAAAATTTAATTTAAATGGCTGAAAAATAGTTACGAAGAGTGGTTTGTTTTTTCTCACCTACTTCTTCAGACCTAATTTCATCCAATTTTTTACAAATTGTTTTTAACATAGATCTATCTTGATCATCCATTGGCAATGAATAATACAAGATAGTCTCGTATGATTGCTTGAGTTTTTCTCGTATTTCCTTTACATCTACTACTTCTTCCTCGCTTTCATCCTCCTTCTCCTCAACAACAACAGGCTCTTCGCGATCCTCACCATCATTGTCTTCATGAAATTCAACAAGTTCAGGCTGAAAGACAACCAAGTCAGACTCATTTGCGGCCAGATCCAACCCATCTAACTCTGTTACTAATGGATTACCATTATCATCCCTGTTTCCAGGGAGATCAGTTATGATTTCGTTGAATCGTCTTACTAAAGCATCACTTAGAGGTAGCTCGAAATTTGGAATTGCTTCCTCTGTTTCAATTCTCTCTCTATCAGCGAATTTGAAATCAAGAATCTTAGTATGATCCCAACAATTCTTAATTGTTTGGAGTTCAATTTTGAGCCATGAGTCGGCGAGAAAGAACAAAGCATCAACCTCATCCATTCTATATTCCTCAGCATGATCAAGATCGACACCAGCAATATGCTTGTTGTTGGCAGCTCTGAAATACTGATGATAGCGGAAATGAGCCTTTAGATTAGCGATAATACCTGTGATTGCATATAAAAAAGCGAAGCATTAGGACATGAATGCAATGTTATGGATAAGGGTTGAGTTTCTTAAGTTACCGGCATTCAAAGGCTGCAATTTGCTAGTAGTGTTGGCGGGAAGAAAAATAAGTTTGATGTTGCTGAATTTTTCTGTCAGCTTGTGCACAGAAGCATTGTCTACCAAAATTGCTACTTTTCTCTTTGCATAAACGAAAGAAGAATTCAGACGTTTGATGTATTTTCTGAAGACTTCTGTTGTCATCCATACACTAGGAGTTGAGTGGTACTCGGCATAATGACTTTGCCCAATGCAAGTAGTTCTTCTGTACAAAGCAGGCTTCTTTGTTGCGGCTTTGGGTGTCTTTCTTCTTCCAATGACAATTGTATGGCCCTTGTAAGACCCGTCATAGTTGGTCAGGAGTCCAATTGTAAACCTATTCTTGCTTTTTTTGGATCCACCCATTGGTTTTTCGCAGATTGTTCTTGTAGGCTGCTGCTCGTAGTAAATCCCAGTTTCATCAAAGTTCATAATGTCTTTGGGATCATAAGGTTCCAACAATTTTTCAATTTTCTTCAACTCAGAAACGATGTTGGCTGATGTCAAATCGACCGAACTGTTTTCACCGTACATGTGTCTAGACTTGACGCCTATTCTTTTGAAAAGGTCCGTCAACCATCCATCAGAGAACGTAAGTCTGTCCTTCTTAGGTAACTCATGCATCTTGTACTTTGTGTTTGCAATGACTTTGGCATAAGCAGTGACAGTTGCACGATTTACAGGGTAAGACCTGGCGTTCATCGCCCTGATATATTCGAGGATATCATCGTCTAGTTGTGGAATTTTTTTCAAGGCTATATTACTCTTTCCTTGGGTATTTCCTTTCGTATAGGCATTAAAAGCTTTGTCTTTTGAATTCAAAATGTTTGAAATCGTTTTTTGTTTAACTGCCTTGGGAAGATTGAACTCTCTTCTGGCCCATTCACCGAGTTCTACCTGCGACATTCTGGGAAATTGCATGTTTTGCATACAAATACGGTACTTTTGCTCGTTTGTAAGTGTTGTGCCTGAATTGCCACAACTGTCTATATAAAATTAAGGCACTCTTTGATAGGTAATTATTCCAAATATAATGGAATATGCTACTAGATTACATCTCAGTTGATGGGCATATTCAGCTGCAAGTGAATAACATTTGTTACTGTCTTGTGTGATGACTCATAAATTTAGTATAAATAGCCCTTTAATTTCATTAATAAACTTCAGTATATTTGCGTCTTGTTCAATTACTATACTATCTTTCGCTGTGCTGGTTACTGTATACGCTGGCTCAACATTTTTTTGAACAGAATAAGTCTGATACTTATTGTTGTTTATTGGTGCTTACCTGGTTCCTTGTCATAACTGCTTACTTTCTCCCTGCTGTCAACTTTTTGCGTACTGAAATTGGTGATTATCCTGCTTCTCAAACGCGTGCTGATCAAGAATCCCTTTGGTATTGTCTGTCTATGACGAATGCTATTTCTTCGTATGGATAGTTGCTAGGTTACTGTTGCTGCTTTGGCTGTACATTTCGATTGAAATCTATATATTTCTGGTCATAGTGTTGGTAAAGAAAAGTTAGGTATGTTAGCTACGGAGGGAAGTTTTTTGCTTCTGTGGTTGCCTTCACTTTTAACGCTGAACATCTAAATGGCTAAAAATTGAAGAGCTCTCTTGAGGTTACATGGGTGCTTGAAGTACTTACAAGTGGTTTCGTTTCCTATTTCGTCGGGTTGAACTGGTCTACGATTGACAAAAGCTGTTATTGACACTGAATTCTCGTGATTCATTCTCTGTGATATTGGTTCGAATTGACTTCTAGCAAGCTTCAATCTCTTCAAAGAGTACTACAAAGACTTGATCTTCGGTTTTAAAGGAAGCTGATGGATGAGAAATGTCTTGATGGATACTTGAGTTGATTGTTGAATAGCTGGAAATGTGGTATAGAAAGAAAAGTTCGTACTCGTCTGTGATATAATGGTGGAGGGATCTTCAATATGGTTGTTGATGCTTTGCTAT
The DNA here is from genome assembly GCA_037974945.1 of Mucor circinelloides. Lineage (NCBI taxonomy): Eukaryota > Fungi > Mucoromycota > Mucoromycetes > Mucorales > Mucoraceae > Mucor > Mucor circinelloides. The sequence continues at coordinate 936,429 of JBBNAA010000005.1, read as the reverse complement.
TGTGAATCCTTACTTGATTGCTGTTTACGCCATCTTGAGCTAAATTCTTGAATTGTTTTGGTCACATTTGCTATTGATGAATCGCGAATGCTGGATATTTGTAATGGTACTTTTCGGAATGATGTGTGTGATATAGCGATCGCCTCTCATTACGTGCTATTGATTCTGTTAAATCCTCATTCTACCGATCAATGGTGATAGTCTACTAAAGTTTGAATACCTCAAGTGAATAAGTTGTTATTGCTGTTTACGCTCGTATTGAAATTCGAAGTTGAACATCTTTGATTCAAACATCAGTATTAGTTTTTGCATTTGAATGGTATATGCGTGCTGTTCCTTAAACAACTACTAGAAGAAGGTTGCTTAGATGTTGCTTTCCAACTTGTATTACTTGCGGTAGATATTATGTAATGCTGCTTAGATTTCATTTCTAGATTGTTTTGTTATCTGTGGCTTTGGCAACGTTTTGGTTGATATGAATACTTTCACTGCGGATAAAATGCCTTGGGTGAAATGTTTTTCAGCTAATTTAAATCGTTGTAATCGTGTATAGTTGGTTGTAGTTCTGCTGTTATGCTGCTTGACAAGTGATACTGCTGATGCTACTGAGGACGCTGTACTTGGAAAAATATGATGATTGTATGGTTGCTGTCGTTGATAGTGTGGTTGAAGATCTCCTGAGAATAGTTGAACAATGTACTTGGGACAAACGTAATCCACTTTTTCAACTAGTAGCTATAAAGTGAATTCTTCATTACTTGGTATAATAGTTACCTAGATAATTGTGAATGGTATATCGTATCGTATTATATATGCTGTTACCACTATAGAAGATATCGGTACTTTCGTTGCATTCGTTCATTGCACATAGCTGGTTTAGATCCACTGTCATTGGGTTTGGCGACTGACTGATTAAATCTTCAATAGCTTGATTTGTCTCTAGGTGATCAAGGAATCGCTTAGTGAGATCAATGTTTTTCTGCTTGTTAGTAAATTATTCCATGGGAATGATTCTGTGATATGTCGCACATTTAGGATATCTTTGCTACAGGTAGATCTTGGTTTCTGTTGGTCATTCTGTCATGTAACTTCTGATGTTACTTTGAAGAACTGCGTCGCTGGTGCTACGAGCATTTCTAAGCCATACAGTATAGCTTTGGATACATGCAAGTATAGTAGTAGTACCTAGACATCGCTCGCTGATTTTGGACTGCAACAGTTCCCTCTTTGATACTCGTCATCGCATCATAGAGTTGCTTGGATATGATGATGCTGTATTGGGTACAATAATTCTTTGGCTTGTAACGCCTTTGAATGTGTACTGATAGAATATCCATATTTGATTGAGTTGCTCGCTTATAGTTGAACTCCAGAATAATCATGCTGGATCTAAGGCAAGTGTCGTTTCTATAAACTGGTTCGTCTTGTTGGCTCGTGCACATCTATTTTGTATGCCTGTTGTTATTGCTATTCCTGCTTTTTCTGATAGAATGGTAATAGTTTGACATGGTTTCACTCGTGGATTGTTTGACACACCTTCACTGGTTCCTGTATTGGCATTGCTAGCACTGTGTACATTGACAGTCTTGTCTGAACGTTGGTATTATGTATAAATCCTGCTACGTTTCTCTACGTCTGCTCTACACTAGAAAAAGAAGTCGTCCTGTCGTGCTGTAACTGCAGCAGGTTCCACTATTGTTAGATGATTTTGGTAAAATCCATTGGTACAGAATATTTATTCTACATGTTGCTTTGGCTTTCTTTCGTCTAGAAGAATATGTTCTTGCTCTTTCGCATACCATATTCTGGGGGGGTTGGTTATATGCTTCGGTGATAGTACATGATTTTTCGAAATGATAAACGTGTAAAACGGTCAAATAGGTATTGCTAAAAGGGTCTTTCTGTTTGTATTTGTTTACGATTTGCAATGATGTACAAGCCACTTTGTTTACTATATGTCTTCAAAGGATGGAACACCTGCGCATATTTGATATACGAAACAAAGCAAAGGAACCTTCTCGTTGCATACTTACAATCTCTGACTTTGCTTATGTATCCATCCTGTATACAAATGAAAGGGACATTTTCACATGATCTCTCAACTGCGGTTGATCTACAGATGACACAATTATGAGGCATTGGTATCTAACAAATGCTATGCAAACTGTGTGTATGATTTCATTGGACAATGTATAGTACATTGAACGGATTGTAACTCTGTCTTGAAATGATTTTGTTGTGTAATATTGCTAAAGATCGGTAACTACAATACTCCAATAGTCAGATACACATTGACAGGTACTACATTGCTTGTGTGAAGAGTCTGATCTGGATATCGTTGGATCGATACGGTGATAGAATTACTCAAAACAGTATGCTATTCAAAGATAACAATGAAATGGTAGCCTTGATGTTAAAGGTCTTAAAAGGCTTTCTAAATGTAATGATGATCAAGTCTTTTTACCTAGTATTTTTCCCTATGATAGGTTTTAAGGTTTTTTACTGACTGATCACTATATTACGATTACTTTTGATAGTTGTTTATTCTTCTTGAAATTGTATTATCTTGTATATTCTTTGTATTTCTCAAGGAATATTATCAAAGATTGCTTAATCTGGGGGGGCTATGTTGTGCCTGAATTGCCACAACTGTCTATATAAGATTAAGGCACTCTTTGATAGGTAATTATTCCAAATATAATGGAATATGCTACTAGATTACATCTCAGTTGATGGGCATATTCAGCTGCAAGTGAATAACATTTGTTACTGTCTTGTGTGATGACTCATAAATTTAGTATAAATAGCCCTTTAATTTCATTAATAAACTTCAGTATATTTGCGTCTTGTTCAATTACTATACTATCTTTCGCTGTGCTGGTTACTGTATACGCTGGCTCAACAGTAAGACGTTCTCTTGATTGTTGCATAGGGCTCATGATCTGGTTACGTTCAAGTATGTAAGATGATGTAGAAATAAATGAAGTTTGTTATTGGAAAGGTGTCAAATGTATATATTTAATTGGCTGTATCATTAATTATTTGAAATGGGACTGTTTTCTATGGTCATATTCACGCGCGCTAGATAAGGCTACGCGGTCATTAAGGCTAAAAAAACCTCGCCAAAAAGTTAGCCTTATCGAGCGCGGCTACTGTAGATAAATGAGCCAAAGTAGATCTAACTATTATTAAATGAGCACCAGTGTGGAATTTATAGCTATTTGTAGATATAAATTCACGGAAAAATAAAATAAAAAAACAAAATGTCAACTTGATAGAGGTATCTCTTCATTATCAAACTGACAGGTGTAAAATAGACTCCAGAATCTCTACTGGCCAGGTAGGTGATCTTCTTATATATTCTAACAATGGATAAAAGTTCTACTATGATGAATTGAAGGATTGACATATAAGTCAATTCAGATTAATTAACCTAGCAATTCATGCTAAGAGAAATCTCAGTGAACTAAACATACTTTAGTTCATCTGGATAAATAAATAGACTCTTATCCGAAGTACCCTGATCTGTCCTTTGTATGAGGATCACTAATATCGATCTAGTAGTAGCATGTATCCTATAGGTACAGTCTCTTAGTCTATATCAGTAGCATATGTCTGAGTGTATATCATTGTTCTGTATACATCTTAGCACATATCTGGATAATATATGGCATGTCTATTGCATGTCACTATGTGCATGTCTATATAGCATAACATATATTGTGCAAGTCTGTAGTACATAATGTATCTGTAGCTAGTATCAAGGATATAAGCATATGTCATATAGTGTGGATCTTCAAGTAGTGCACATCTGATGCATACATCTTATATTGCATCGATCTTGGCATTTAACCAAATATGGGAAATATCCGTAGTCAATGTCGGAATACAAGCATCAGTCTATAGCGCCATCCATGCTAATGGTGCCATCTATAGCTTATGTTTGTATATGGTATAAATCTGTAGCGTACATCTAATTCATTAGTGTACATCATAGTTTATATCAGAATATGGTAACTGGATGAACTGTGTACGGAATGCAGATCATAGTGGATGTATTCCACAACCAGGTTTATATTTGTCCAACTAGAGTAAACAAATAAACAAGTAGTAAGAGAAGTATAAGAAGAAATATAAAAGAAATGAATACAATGAATCAATAACAGCAATAAGTAATAATGTGTATGTAATTCAAGGGATCTTACAAATAACAATTGTAAAATATAAGAAATAGTAATATAAAATAATAGCTAAAAAGAGCTTCAAGTAACAGTTGTTAGTTAAAATGTAGATAAAATATAAGATGCTTTGTAAGGTAAACGTAAGATGGTTTATTCAATTGATTGTTAAGATTTATGTTATTTATACTAATTTGCTATCTGAATGTCTGTTAAGTGATCCTTGTTTTCATGGATCAGAATGGATCTAAATGGAATATCTGCTTCAATATCCGTGTACTAAATGATGATGGATTACTTAATCTACATGGGTTAATTTATCTAGACTTTATGGAAATGGATTATATAATATGTGTGTTTGAGATTATAAGTACATGATGTTGGAAATGGCATTCATGACAGTTTGATATTTATGATTTGAACCTTATTTTCTCCCGCTAGTTTCAGGGCATTTGAATACTGGGAGTAGCACATGAGTTGTAATTGCTCATCAGTAATATGAGTTCCAATGTTGAATGTAATATAGATTTGACAGATAATTGAGATTGAATTGAGTTGGCATTTGAATTTGATACTGGTTTGTTGTAGGAAGGTAGTAACAAAAGAAGAAAAGAGTAAGTTACGAAATTACTGCGTAACAGTACCTGACACAGGTCGCCTGGTTGTTAACCATTACTTTCTTCTTTTTGCTGCTCCTGTCTTTCCTCCTACAAACTATTATCTAATAAAATATCAATCACTCCTACTCCTCTTCGTGTGCATACATTGTGCTGAAGTGGTACCTAGTGTAATGAAATAGCAATTACTACAGACGACCCTAGTTAATTTCAAGGCTCGAGAGGCCCCCCTATATTTAAGCAGTGAACTTTTACGATCCTCTTTAATTTCACTTTCAAGGCAAACTTTAACCTTGAATCCTTAACGAGAGCCAATGATATTGAATTATTAGGAGTTACACGGAAGTGCTTTTTTTAAATTTTTTTTTGATTTTATTTAATGAATTGCAAAAAAAGGCACTTATGTATCCTTCGGCTTGAAGAAATGAGTTACTTTAGTTTGTTTAGAAAAGCTGGCTCTATGATATTTAGCCCTCAAATTTTCCAAGTATTCCACTACATTTTCGGCAACACCTTTCTCATCGTCCAAAATATCCAATACTTTGGTCAGATAATCTAGCTTTTTGGAAGCAGTGTACTCCGTTTTTCGAACCAATTAATCTTCCATTTCGTGTTCGTCGTCCTCATTTTTCTCTACACTGTCTGTCTCTTCCAAAACAATGTCCACTATCTCCTCTTCACGAACAACTCGATGCACGTTTTCTCTCTCAAAAACCGGATCAAGCTCTTCAGTTGGGCAGTCTTCAATGCTGAAGAGCCCAGTATCAGTGATCGATGTTAGCGTTTCTCGCAGGTTGTCAGTAGCACTCATTTCGTCCAATCTCTGGTTTAGTATAGCCTGCTCTACATCTATAGTTCATAGTTATGTTAGACGTTGCATAGGGTAAAAATAATAAGACTTCGTTTCTTACCAGGACTATCTTCGCCGTAAATCAAACGAAAAATTGTTGAATTCCAACAGTTCTTGATAGTTTCTTCAGAAATAGCCTTCCATGCTTCTCGGGCCCACTTCATTGCCTGCGATTGGTCAACCTCAAAGACTTTATCGACTGGTCCAACAACGTCTTGATGGTCATTCTGGAGCATACCAGCGTACTGGTAGGCTTTTCGGTATTGCTTCTTCTTGAAATGAGCCTTAAAAGCACGGATGATACCACCATCTAAAGACTGCAAGTGAGAGGTGGTATTTGGAGGGAGGAAGAGAAGCTCAACATTAGTTGGCACATAGTCAACAGCATGCCCAGAAAAGTTGTCCAAAGGAAGTAAGACCTTGCGGTTTTGTGCTTTCATGGAGCGGTCAAAGCGGCGAAGAAAAACGTAAAAAATCGACTTTGTCATCCAAGCATTGCCGTTGTGGTGATACATATTAAAGCCATGGTCAGATGCTTCTAATCTCTTCTGGTGTTTTGAAAAACAGTAAGGTCTTCTAGCATGACCAATAATAAGTATGTCTTGCCATTTATCGGTTCCATCAGCGTTGTAAATCATTCCAAGAGTAAGGCGTTTCTTGTTTTCTTTCCAACCACCTGAAAAGCCCAAGCGAAAAATAGTGAATCTTGGGGGAGCAGCATAGAAAAGGGCTGTTTCGTCAAAATTATACACATCCTTCAGTGCGAAACGATCAATACTCTCTTTGATGCTGGCCTTATCAATTTCAATAGCAGATATATCAGGCGAACCAGCTTCACCATGAATTCAATTCATTTTGATGCCATGTCTCTTTCCAAATTATTGCATCCACCCATGCAAGGCTTGAAAGTCTTGGATACCAATTTGCTCAGCAAAAAGAGTGGCTTTCAGTTTAATTAAGTCCCAATTGATAGGAATCTTGTTATTTTCTGCGACATTAACCCAAAGAATAACAGCTTCTTCGAGTTGCTACAAATAAAAATAGTTAAGTATATTATTGAATTTATCTCTGGTTCGACAAATCAAGATCTTACAGGCCATTTTCCTTTTCTGAATCTCCTCCTATTCTTGATATCTGTTTGCTCAGTTAAGCCTTGCTCGCCTCTTTTGAGGATCTTTGATACAGTTGAGGAATCAGGGGCCTTAGGAAGGTTATATTCCTCTTTCGCCCACATAGCAAGTTGAACATTGGTCCAACTGGGTTTCTTCTTCAATTCGCAGATTTCGAAATGGTTTTGGATGCTGAGAGAGGCATTCTTTCTTTTCATTGTATTGGATAATTAAGTAAAAAAATGAGAGAGTCGATATGCCTGCCAAAGAATAAAGGCCCTTTTATACTGTTTTTCTGGGTCCCACGCCAATTGTAAATTACTAAAGCATTTCCTTTATCGATCTTATCGTTTTTTATTTGAAAGATAGCCCTTCTTCAATAAGCAAGAAATATGAGTAATTAGGTGTATAGACAGACAATCTCATACAAGAGGCGTTCAAAGACACGCGATCTGTAAAAAAAAATTGTAATTATTGACGCGAATTTGAGCACAGACCCATTATGGAAGGTGTAAATCCCGAAAGCTTCGGCAATTTATATAACAACCAAATTCGTTTATTTCAATATTCGATAATTTCAAGTCAGTTTGCACCCCCCTAGCCTTGAAATTAACGAGGGTCGTCTGTATTCTGGCACCAAAATTGACATTGTAATACATAGAACCCAGATGAATTATGGCTGATTCATCCAGGAACCAAATATATGGAAAGCATAAGTGAAAAATAGCAAGTGGTGTCCGTGGAAGCTTGTACTCCTGATCAAAGTGCAGACTTCTACAATTATGGCACATGCTAATGTTGAACAATGTTGATCATATTCATGAATAAACAATGTTCTAAATATGTATAAACGAGGCACCTGCTAAAGCAGCGGCAATAATTCTAGATGTAACCATTCCTGTTTATACAACAATAACTTAAGCTCAGTTGCAATCAGGATTCTCAAGGATCACAATCCTGACCGAAACAATAGTATCGACTTCAATACCAACATATTGAAATCTCAACTACAATCCAGAAGAAGAGTGAGAGATGATGTATCACTTCCAAACCGGATCTCAAAATACAGTAAAACATTTAGTTCAAGCACAGATCACATCAGTTCATAAAATGTCAACATGAAACTTGATTCAGTTACTGATTTACTCATCGTACAGTATGTTCAGGACAATAAATTGTATCTATTGTTCTATCACCCAGATCTTCCCATTTAACACATTATCCTCACATCAAATCCCTCAGTTCGAATGGTATATAAAGCCTCTTATTTTCCAATGTAATAAACGATATTCTTTACCTGATTAATTTCATACTCTTTTACAAATAATTTATTTCTGATAAATCAAGAGAGTCTCAGCAAGGAAATTCTTTAATTAAGCTGTAAAATAGGCATTCTCACTGTAATAAAGGTATTTTACAATTGATATAAATACAAGCTCTCTTAAAGAGCATGTATCCTTTCTTCAGATTTTCTTTGCATCGAAATAAAAGGTGGAAAGACTATAATTGTATTTTCTCTGGTTTATTTTTTCATACTCTTCTATTTCTCTAAAACTTTATCCCAATTTTATTCCACCTAGTCTACCTTCTTCCCCACATAACCAAAATAAAAGATATTTCTTATATGAAACCATAAAATGGATTTGATAATCAAAAGAAAGAAAGGATTTATGTAACTAATTAATTTAACCTTGGAATAACGAATCATTTACAAATCCATTCTAATAAGAATAAATCGAGCCATAGACAATAATTAATATACTGTAGTAAGTATCCTATGTAGAAAACTAGTATAAAATACCCTCAATTGAATAAACAACAGAATAAAAGAGCATCTTATTATTTCTACCTTAAACTTATCCATACAGCTCTATAGCTCTTTATAATTTTTAATTGAACTTATACTGTATTATATGGTTTGGTAAATGGTGGGTGTTGTGCCGGAATGGCCATAACTGTCTATGTAATAAGATTAAGGCATTCTTTGATAGACAATTCCAGATATAATGGGATATGCTACTAGGTTATTACATCATCTCAGTCGATGGGCAGATTCAGCTGCAAGTGAATAACATTTGTTACTGTCGTGTCCGATGACTCATATATTTAGTATAAATAGCCCTTTAATTTCATTAATAAACTTCAGTATATTTTGCGTCTTGGTTCAATTATTATACTATCTTCCGCTGTGCTCGTTATTGCATACGCTGGCTCAACAGCAACTGGGTGATTGTAGCTTACTTTTTCTTGTTTTGTTTATGCATTCCAAAATGAGGCATGCATCTACTCCTCTCATCAGCTAAATTGTGCACTCCCCAATGTCAATTATCTTGACGACAAGGCATTTCTAATACTATGTCCTCAGCTTAAAGTTGCCTCATTTTCATAATACTACAATAGTTTTAGGTTATCTCATATTGTGTATGGAGCCTCATACCTGATCATGGATGCTGGAAATGATTTTCAAGTTTTGACTTTTGGACGTTTGGACGATCAAACATCGACGAGATTTTAAGTATTGATGCTACAGCTTTGAAATTAGCATGTTTATATAACCGATTTTTGTGAGAAATGTGAAAATAAAATTGGATTTTGAATAGAATGAGTAGTTGTTGTTGAGACATCAATGAATTCAAAATTTAATGAATTTTGAGCAGATGCTCCTAGTAAAAGTCATTGGATTGATATATAAATGTTGGTTATATGTGTAGTAAAAGTTGTTTGGGGTAGTCTGTTTGACTAGAGAGTGATGTATTTTGGTTTGTAATAGACGATTTAAAGCAGTAAGACGGGAAAATGTGAGAAATGATCCAACTTTGTTGGATGAATATTTCTCCATGATTTACTAAGTGAGTCGATGTTGCGTAGTGCTTGACTTTTGTTTTTCTTTTGATTCTCTATACGATGGTATGGTTATTGTTGGTATTTCCAAAAATATGTCGGGTAGTGCCCGCTTGAGGCATATCAAATTACATGACTTTGAGTTATTTCATAAAGGGAACGTCTATTAGTAGGTGTTTTTGACTTTTAGATTATGTTCGGGATAATGTAGAGCTATCGAATGGTCATTTTTTTGTTCAAATCTCATTAGTATTGGCCGAGATATCACATAAAGTTATGTCCTTGCAAAATTGGCCATCTTTGACCAATTTTGCCTTACCCTTACAGGTTAAACAATGAGCTGACAATTTTTGGGTCACACGTTTTTGCTGATTTCTCCACGTAGAGTCAAGCTAAAACATCAAGTAAGAGCTCAAACGATAGAAATTTTTTTGCTTTACAATAATAACAACTGTTACAAGTAGGTTTATTTTGAAAGAAATGGAGATATTATTGAAAAAGCATCAAAATCTGACAAAAAATGTTCTGTCGTTTTGAAACGTCTAGTGTTGATCAAACCAGACAAGATTAGTACCATTGGATACGCCTTTAAATTCTGCACAAGTTTGATATATACTTAACTGGATGTTTATTATTCACAATTGTCAAGTTTAGGTCATGACAAATTTCATGATGATGGATGGCCTCATTCGAAGCAATAAAGATTTCAACCTCAGTTTGATATCATTTACCCCCCTATTATATCCAAAGCAGCACACTACTACTCGTGACGTCAAGTTTGCAACTTTTTCTTTCTTTCCATTCCCCCGTTTTTCTTTTTCTATAATACCCCCGTTTTTGATAGTACTTTTACTGCTAACCCTATTATTCATCCTGTTGTTGAAGGCAATAATAGCAAAAAGGCCATCAAACCTGCAATTGTTGTTAGTTGCTAGCATATGCAGGTGAGTGTATTTACTGTATCGATTATCCAAGTCTATTATTACTAATTAATTATTCTTTTTCTTTGTTGACTAGAAAAGCTATCGACGACTGCTTCAAAACTAAAGAGAAGAACGCAACAGCTGGTGAACACTGCTTCAACTTACGGTATTGCCACCACCACCACCACCGCTTCTCTGAAGTATTATCAATTGTCTACTTTTCTGAATACGGTATGTACCATTGGTTAATTTTTACTTTTCACTGAATCGTAACTAACTGAATTCTCTCTTATTTTTAGGAAATAGTTGTGTATATTCTAAACACCAGCAAGACCTCTAGTGCTATTTTTCGCTGCTTTGACATTGCTCTCTGCAGCATGTCATTTGCAATGCTGTCTTTGCCTGGTGGTTTAGTGCTGTCTGCGACAAGTCATTAGCAGCGCTGTTTCTCCTTGGTTTGATGCTACCTGCAAGTCATTTATGGCACTGTTTGTGTCTGGTTTGGTGCTGTCTGCAAGTCATCTCAAGTTGCGTTACTCTCTGGTTTGGTGCTGTCTTCTGCAAGTCATTTGTATTGCTACGTTTCTCGAATTCCGTGGATCAGGTTAGTTTCAATGATGTCTGCTGTTCAATATTATTATCTTACTGATTACACGAATATGATAGAATATAGGCATCAAGCACAAGGCGGTGCTCAACCAGGATATTAGATACAGAACAACCTCCTGTTGTGAGTTGCTCATCAAGTAAGTAGTATAAATGACGTAGATTGCTGGATACATTGCTGACTATTATTGTATTATTATGATATAATGTGTAGTAGGCAGCAAGTATAAGGTTACGACGACTAATGGATGATTAATGGATACTGACACTGGGTGCAATCGGAACTGCTGATAGTTGTTCAGGTATGCATATCATATGGCATTGATTGAAGAAGAATACAATACTAATTATATCATCATCATTTTGACTATGTATAGGCAGGCAGGCAAATCGGAATGAACATCATGGACACTACTGGATGCTACAAGAGATCAGTCAAGCTATTTTTTTCTCTGTGGAGGACAATAACCATAGCAATAGTAGTAGATACAAGTTATACATTTTTATTAGCTTCTTTTTTTTCCCTTATTTTTCTTATTAACTCTTTTTTTTTCTTGTTGGCTTTTCGCCCTTATTTTTTTTAATTTTCATCTGCCTGTAATGTTATTACCCTCACTACTATTTTTCTTTCTTTCTATGTTTCTGTGAAGCATACCTTTTTTTTACGTTGAGTGGATGTGCCTATCACTGAAGCTCAACAATAACAAGATTCCGAGGCTAGGATTAGATAGGCTGGTCCAAACTTAATTGTTGATTCTACTTACTTAGCGACAGTTGAGGGTCTTAATAAACATAATTCCTCACGTTAGGGGTGTAGTAAGGCACGCTCTAGCACCTGAGGGGTGGTCTAATTGAAATACTACCTAATTGCATTTTTGGGTAGTACTTCAAATTCCGCCTAACAACATTGCAGAGGAGAACTATGGCAAAATTTTTCTAGGTTTTTTTTGTATATAGAGTTAATAAATAGATATAGCTTTTCTACGTTTCTGGGCTGTTTTATGCATTATTTTTATTGTTTGAAGTGATTTGAACACTATACTATGCAAAAGAACAGGTAAAATTCTTTTGTAAACAGCATACAGTATCATGTAAATTTGACATTCTGAAATTTGACTAAAAACTTGTATGCTTATTGTGTAAAGCAAGCCTGTTGACAGATGATGTTTCAAAAAAGCTTTTTAATATATACTTCTTGCAGTAAACTATAAAGCTCTCACTGCTGGGCAAACAATATTCCACTTATCGAACCATTATTGTTGCTATTGTTCTTTCAAATTACTTAATATAATAGGCTAACTCGATAATACAATGCAATCCAACATAATAATACATTTTAGCCGGATCTCGAAGAATTGCAGTGAAGCTTTTAATGCGAGAACACATCACATTGCTACAGAGCATATGTAAACGGGCTATGATTAGCAAACTAAGTTGTTACAGTAGTAGTTTTGATGTAAAAAAAGAAATAATTTTTACTTCTTCTACCGAAGACATTATTAACAGCTATAATGAGTGCTGTTTTCAAGACTAAATGATTGTAGCTTTCTTTTTTCTGTTTCTTTTATGCATTCCAAAATGAGGCATGCATTTCCTCTCAGCTAAATTGTTGTGCACTCTCCAATGTCCTCAATTATCTCGCCAAATAGGTGTTTTCAATAATTCCATGTTCCCAGCCTAAAGTTGTCTCATTTTCATGGTACTACAATAGTTTTCGGTTATCTCATATTGTGTATTATGGGACCTCATATATGGTCATGGATGTTGGAAATGATTTTTAAATTTTGACTTTTGGACTTTTGGGCGATCCAACATCGAGATTTTCAATATTAATGCTACAACTTCGAGCTTAGCAAGTTATTATAACGCAATTTTGAGGAAAAGACGAAAGTGCAATCAGATTTTGGGTAGAATGAGTTGTTGTTGAGAAATGAATGAGTTGTGAAAAAGGCAAGATTTAAGCAGATGGTACTAATAAAAGTCATTGGGTTGATATATGAATGTTGGTTGTATGTATAGCAAAAGTTGTTAAGGGTACTTTGCTTGACTAGTACGTGTTAAATTTGGGTTCGTAATAGACGATGTGAAGCAGTAATCAGGAAAAACGGAAAAAATGATCCAAGTTTGGATGGATATTTCTCCATGACTTACTAAGTGAGTTGTTGTTGCGTAGTGCTTGACTTTTGTTTCTCTTTTAATTCTCTATACGATGGTATGGTTATTATCAGTATTTTCAAAAATATGTCGGGTAGTGCCTGCTTGAGGCAAATCAAAATACATGACTTTGAGTTATTTCATGAAGGGAATGTCTATTAGGTGCTTTTGACTTTTTGATTATGTTGGGACTGATGTAGACCTATCGAATAGTTTTTGTTTTGGCCAAATCCAACAAGTCCTCATAAAGATATAGCCAAAAAACCTTACTCCGGGAAAATTCTTGATTTCGTCCATTGTTTGACCTATGAAGGCAAGGGCCCAAATCGTATCTGAGTTTTTTGGTCAGATGGATTTTGTTTATTTCTCCATGTAGAGTGAAGCTAGAGCCTCGGGTAAGAGCTAAAACGATAGGAAACGTCTTGCGCTACAATAATGACCAGTATTGCAAGCAAGGTTATCTTGATACAGATCGAGATATTATCGAAAAACCACCAAAATTTGACGAAAAACGTTTTGTCTGTTTGAGAAGTCTAGTGTTGATCAAATCGGACAAAATTAATGTCATTCGATGCGCCTTCAAATTCTACACAAGTTTGATATAAACTTGAACAGATGTTTCTTATCAACAATTGCCAAGTTTAGGTCATGACAGAATTCATGATGCATGAGGTCTCAAGTGAATCAATAGGGATTTCAACCTCAGTTTGATACCAGCTACCCTATATCCAGAGTACACTCGTGACGTCAAGTTTGCAGCTTTTTCTTTCTTTCCCATTCCCCCGTTTTTTCTTTTTCCATACCCCCGTTTTTAATACTACTTTTACTGCCAAACCTATTATTCAACTTGTTATTGAAGTCAATAGCAGAAAGTTCATCAAGCCTGTGGTTATTGTTAGTTGCTAGCATATGGAGGTGAGTGTATTTACTGTATCGATTATCCAAGTCTATTATTAATTAATTATTCTTTTTCTTTGTTGACTAGAATAGCTACCGTCGACTGCTTCAAAACTACTAAAGGGAAGAACGCAACAACAGCTGGTGAACACTGCTTCGACTTACGGTATTATTGCCACCACCACCACCACCACCGCTTCTCTGAAGTATTATCAATTGCCTTTTCTGAATACGGTATGTACCATTGGTTAATTATTACTTTTCATTGAATCGTAACTAAATGAATTATTCTCTCTTATTTTTAGGAAATAACTGTGTATATTCTAAACCCCAGCAAGACCTCTGGTGCTATTTCTCGCTGCTTTGACACTGTCTGCAGCATGTCATTTGCAATGCTGTTTTTGCTTGGTTTAGTCCTGTCTGCAACAAGTCATTAGTAGCGTTGTTCCTCTCTGGTTTGGTGCTATCTTCTGCAAGTCATTTGTATTGCTAAGTTTCTCTAGTTCAGTGGATCAGGTTAGTTTCAATGATGTCTGCTGTTTAATAATATTTTACTAATTACAGGAATTTGACAGAATATAGGCAGCAAGCATAAGATGGTGCTCAACAACATTAGATACAGAACCTGTTGTGAATTGCTAGCCAAGTAAGTATAAATGACGTCGATTGCTGGGTACATTACTGATTATTATTTTATTATTTTGACGTAGTAATCTGTAGGCAACAAGTATAAGGTTACGACGATCAATGAATGATTAATGGATACTGATACTGGGTGCAACGTGCAACTGATAACAGTCGATTAGGTAAGTTTATGATATGACGGTGGTGTTGATTGGGGAATGCAATACTAATTATATCCTTTGGACTATTATTCTATATACTGTAGGCAAGCGAATGGCAATAATCATGGACACTGCTGCTGGATGATGCTGCAAGATATCAGTCAAGTTAATATTTTTCTGTCGAGGACAACCATCATAGCAATAGTAGTAGATATGACAACCTATATATTTTTGTTAGTTTCTTTTTCTCCCCCCTTTTTTTTCTTGGCTTCCCGCCCTTTTTTTTTAAAACTTTCATCTGCATGTAATGTTATTACCCTCACTATTTTCCTTTCTTTCTATGTTTCTTTGAAGCATACCTTTTTTTTACGTTGAGTGGATTTGCCTATCACTGAAGCTCAACAATAACAAGATTCCGAGGCTAGGATTAGATAGGCTGGTCCAAACTTAACTGTTGATTCTACTTACTTAGCGACAGTTGAGGGTCTTAATAAACATAATTCCTCATGTTAGGGGTGTAGTAAGGCACGCTCTGGCACCTGAGGGGTGGTCTAATTGAAATACTACCTAATTGCATTTTTGGGTAGTACTTCAAATTCCGCCTAACAACATTGCAGAGGAGAACTATGGCAAAATTTTTCTAGGTTTTTTTTGTATGTAGAGGTGATAGATAGGTATAGCTTTTCTACGTTTCTGGGCTGTTTCATGCGTTGTTTTCATTGCTTCAAGTGATTTGAATACTACACTATGCAAAAGGACTCGTGGAATTTTGCAAACAGCAGCATGCGATTTTAGAAGTTTGTAAGGAGGAAACTGATTTGCCAAAGGGTCACAACTGTCTATATAAGATTAAGGTATTCTTTGATAGGTAATTCCTGATATAATGGAATATGTTGCTAGGTTACATCTTCTAAGTTTATGAACAGATCGATCTACAGACGAATAGCAGCATCAGTTCCTGTCTTGTGTGATAACTCATAAATTTAGTATAAATAGCCCTTTAATTTCATTAATAAACAGCAGCTTATAATTTTGCGCCTTGTTCGATTACTAAACTATCTTTCGCTGTGCTGGCTATAGTGTAATACGCTTGCTCCTCAACAATTCTTAACACAGAAATGATCATCATACAAAATTTTCAAAACTTTGGTTCAACTTAGTAACTACATTTGCAGCCAAATGAAAAACAGCTAAATTTCATGGCAAAATTGCGTTTTTTGTGCGGATTGTATATGGAACTTACAGGAACATGGAAGAAAAGATCAAACGTAATAAGTAGAATGCAAGTTTTCAATTCAACTTTTATACTACTACTGTAGTTTCTGAAATAGGCTATCTTCTTTCACATTCACTCCCTTTTCACTGCTGCTCATCATCTATTACGAACCCAAATTAAACACTCTAGTAAAAGAAAAAAGAAGACCGCAAGCAACTTTTATTAAGCTATTGGACATAAAAGGTTGTGATGGCAGAACTATTGACAGCTATCACATCAAGGCAGCATCACTTGTACTACTACATGATTAAGTTGCTTGATCAGCAAAACTTTAATAACAAAACATAGAAATTTAGTAAGTTTTCGCCACTCGCATCGTTAGTAAATAGCATCATCAAACTGATAACAAAGTAGAATGACATACGGTCGAGGAGGTACAGGATTGAGGCCATCCACTGAAAATCACATGTATTTCATACTGCAGAGCCTATTTATGCATTTTTCTGAGTGGCTTCTTTTTTCTTCTTCTTGCATATGGTATATGCAACAAGCAAAGAGAGAAAAGGGTTGATGTTCTTTTAGTTGTGCTTGTTTGACAAGGACACTACCAGATGCTAATGCTATTACTATACCCTTTATTTGCGCTACTGCCAACAACTTTCCAATGATGTAATGACTTTTCAAAGATGGAGAGTATACAGAGCAAACGGCTGATGTTCTGCTTTTCATTTCCTAGAGATATATACTTTGTGATACCAGTTAGGGTAATGGTTCCATACACAAAAAGAAGGTAGGCGTTTCTATATTAGGATTGTTGTTTTGTTTGTATCACTTTACTTTCTCTCTTGGTCTTACAGAAACGGGCATAAATGCTCGATGTATTCCGAGCAACAACAAAAGAGAGAGAGAGAGAGAGGAGGTGGCAATAAAAGAAAGCAATCTACAAACACTAATCCCAATTTGTCAACTCGCATCATTTATTCTTTCATATAAAGATGTATGATTCATAGCAGCTCTTCTCTTTTTTTTTCCCCCCTTTCCTTTTGCTTTTATTTCATTATTCCACTACTAGTTTACGGTTTACAATGGCTGCAACTTTAATTCAACCAATCAGTAATAACAATAATGTCATGAATGAGAATCAAGTATTGACACTGTTGGAGGGAGGATCGTCGTCATCTATCAATAACGATGATGCAAGTAGTGATGGCAAATTCTTGACACAAACGCCATCAAACGATAATTTGCAGGAACAGCAAGAGATTTTAGAATATTTAAAACCCTCTCCTGTTTCATCGTACAATGCGAGAAAGGTACCCAGATTGGGTCCATTCTTGCTGCTAAAGACACTTGGTGTTGGTGAGTTTGGCAAAGTAAAGTTGGGCAGACACATTGAAACAGGCCAAATTGTGAGTAATCGCATTCAATTTCTGGATTGTATATATATATATATATATATATAATACTCATAAGCAATGTAACTAGGTGGCTGTCAAACTTGTGAAAAAGCAAAATATCGATTCCTCGTCTCAACTGGAAAAGATTCGAATGGAAATTGACATCTTGAAGGTAAAGATAAGAATATTCTCAAGAAGAAGAAGAAGAGAGAGACAAACAAATAACAAACAAAATCATCACATTACTTTTGTACATAAACAACAGACACTGAACCATCCATATATTGTCAAGTTACTAAGTGTAAACGAGACAAACACAAATATTGGCATGGTACTGGAATATGCACAAGGTGAGTCGCTCAAATACATGCACAACTTGTTTTGTAATTGACAACGACTCGCATGGATTTGATAGGGGGCGAGCTGTTTGAGTACATATTTAGACAGAGATATCTAAAGGAACAAGAAGCATGCCGACTTTTCTCTCAATTGATTAGCAGTGTCCATTACATGCATCGAAAGAACATTGTGCACCGCGATCTCAAACTTGTATGTGTCTTATTGCAATCGTATGACAACTTGGGAATTGAAAAAGGAGGTTCTTTACTATAGGAAAACATCTTGCTGGATCGCCATGGAAACCTTATAGTTACTGATTTTGGCTTTGCTAATCAATTCACTCCAAAGACGGGCGATTTAATGTCTACCTCGTGTGGATCCCCTGTGTATGCAGCTCCTGAACTTGTCATGACAGGAAGACTGTATGCTGGTACTGGTGTGGACATCTGGTCATGTGGAATTATCTTGTATGCTATGTTGTGTGGCTATCTGCCGTTTGATGATGATGCAAAGAATCCCAACGGAGAAAATATTGGTCGACTGTATCGTTATATCATGGCGCATAAGCCTAAATATCCATCCTATCTCTCTGATAACGCAAAAGACATCATTGGTAAGATGCTGATTCCTGATCCAAGTCAAAGGTGCAAGATTCAAGACATTATGGTGCACCCTTGGCTAGAGAATTACCAAGATCAGCTATCCAAATCAGTGCAAGAGTTGGAGAAGGAAGCTCAAATCAAGAAGCAAATGCTACTCACAGGCATTCAATCGTCAACAAACCTCAACATATTGGCTGATGGAGAGCAATACGACTCGAACGAAGACTGCTGCAACAATAGTGATCATGATTCGTGCTCAACTTCCTCTTCTGTCTCCTCATCGTACTCGTACACCAACTCATACAGTAACACAAAAGACGCCCGAGCTGACGATGATGTATTGGAACCAGAACAAGCTGACGATCATAGCGAACGAGCTATTGTTAATGAGCCTATTCGCCATACAACGGATGCAGCACCCTCACCCAACACACCAGTTCCACTGCCGTCATCATTGAAAGAAAAAGAAGAATTGCAAAATGACAGCACCTCCACTGACAGGGCCACTTCCTCCTCCCATGCCAGTTGCAGCGAAAAGATATCACCTGAAACTGAGGAAGCAGAGACAGAGAACAGCAAGTCAACGAGCATGCCACACGCCCTTGTAAGCCAACATAATGGTAATAGCAAGACATTGGTCAAAGCTTCTGAAAAGTCGAATGAGAACAAAGTAGCAGCAGCTGCAGCAGAAACAAACAAAAAGTTAGCTGTATACAAGGATGTGGATGCAAAGCAAAAAAAGAGACACACAATTGATGCTGCAGTGACAAGTGCTTTGATGCAACAGCAAAAGCAAGATCAACGACCTTCACCACCACGACAGAATCTATCGCTGAGAGCCAAGCTGTTTTCCAGTGTGAAGCGTCGTACCACAAGCAACCCAAACACTGCAACATTGCCACAAACGCTAACCTCAAATGGCCAAAAGCCCACTCATAAAAATCGACATTCATGGCAGCATTTGATGCAATCTCATTCAACAAAGGACCTTCCATTGACTCCCGCTCCAGCAGCAGCAAACAATGCGCCTCGTCCTCTCATAGTCGAGCATTCCAAGAGCGAGAGATTAATGTCGTGGCTAAAGAAGACTAAATCACTTCAGCACAAAAGTAAGTTTAGTGAAAACAACATGCATTACTCCTCAAACGATAATTAATTTCTTGTATATTGTAGAGCCGAAATTGACAACTACTGTTGCTACTACTACTACTACTACTACTACCACCACCACGAGTAGCACATCGCATAGTAGCAGCAGCGTCTATTCCTCATCGAGAGAAGCCGTTATACCCGAGGAAGAAGATGTTACGATTCCCGTTGCACGGCCCAACTCATCGTTGGCTCCCATGCGCTCCACATCAACAGCCGTCTCTCGAACACCAACCATACTCTCTCAAGTCAATAGAAATGTGCCATCTCAACAACCACAACCACAGCAGCAACACAATGAAATTGATCACATGTCAATAGCGTCTGAATTAAGAGTACACACAGGCAGTATGAACCACTCTGCACTGACATCTAAACCCCCTATGGAAGTGCTACTCGAGATCAACAAGATTCTTCTCATTCTGGGTATCCAAGTTGAGAATATAGGAGGCTACAAATTACGTTGTACACGTCGATCCATCCATTATGCTGACGACGCTCATCAAAGCGAGGTTGGCGATATTCTGAACCATTTATCCACCAAGAATGATGTTTCCACCATGATAACAGAGCCCATTTATGGACATCCCAGCATTGATAGAGGAGAAGAAATACAGTTTCTGGTAGAAATATGTCGATTTGAAAATCTGTCTGGACTTTTCAGTGTCGATATCCAACATTTGGCTACTGCACATGACGAGAATTTTGCTGGCTATCAGTTTATAGGCCAAAAGCTGCTTAGTTTGTTGCAGAATGGCAATATCATTCGAAATACCAACTTTAGCTTAATGTCGAGACAGAATATTGATAATGAAGAGGCTTAGTCTTAGTATTCAAGTGATTGAAATAAAGCTATTCATCAGACAAATGACGCACATGGCTCCTTTCACATCCTGTGAGCTACATTGAGTGATCAGTAGAGGTATCTGAGGAACATCTCCGCTTGCTAGTAAAGAGCCTTTCATGATGTGGCTTGTAAGAAACATGATAGTTGTACGATTTCCATCCTTATCTTGTACAGAGTGAATCATACAGCAGTGCTGCTATAGTAGCCTATGTATAACAAATTGTGAATAGATGCCAGTTTGACTAAATTTCCTAGATCTGCTGATACTATCTCGCAACGATATATACAACCAAAGTAAATCAAGGCTAATGGGATTTCTTTTCCATAGACTGTCATACATGATTGGGCTAAAATTGTAATAAAATTTTTTGCTGAAAAATCTCTTGCAGATTTTCTTCCTTTTGCACCTAAATTCATCTTTTAACTATGTCTGTTACTTTGGAACTCCCTTTGGCTCTTCACATCCTCGAAGCTCACCTCGCTGAGAACAAGTTCATTGCCTCGTAAGTATCGTGTATTTTAATATTGGCGCTTTTCTCGACAGGATTTCAATCGATGGAATAAAGCCCAATGTTATATTTTGAGTGGTGGCTTAGTTGATTTACCTTTGAATTCTCTAGTGATAAGGCTACTGAGGCTGATGCTGCTGTTGCCAAGGCTTTGGGTGCTGCCCCCTCTGCCGAATTCACCAACGTCAACAAGTGGTACACTGAAGTCAAGTAAGTTTTTTTTCTTTTTTCTTCAATAGTGATTTGAAAGGAGGAGAATGGCTGGATTAATCAAACGCGCTATTGTTCAACAGGCCCGCTGAAGCTGCTGCCCCCGCTGAAGCTGCTGCTGAGGATGAGGATGATATCGATCTCTTCGGTTCCGATGACGAGGAAGTTGATGAGGAAGCCGAGAAGATCAAGGCTCAACGTATTGCTGAATATAACGCCAAGAAGGCCAACAAGCCCAAGACCATCGCTAAGACCACTGTCACTCTTGAAGTTAAGCCTTGGGATGATGAAACCAACATGGAAGAATTGACCGCTGCTGTCAGAGCTATTGCCATGGACGGTCTCCTCTGGGGTGGTTCTCAACTCGTTGCCATTGGTTACGGTATCAAGAAGCTCCAAATCAACTGTGTTGTTGAGGATGATAAGGTCATGATGGATGATTTGTGTGATGCTATCACTGATTTGGAAGACTACGTTCAATCCGTTGATGTTGCTGCTATGCAAAAGATCTAAGTTTCCCCAATTCCCACTTCCCTTTTCTACCATCATTTCATTCGACATGTTAAATGTCGAATAGCACAATAAATAAAGATACAGCGGATCTACATAAAATGTACGACTGCAATTTTGTTCAATCATCGAAATATCTAGACGCTTTATTCCAAGTTCTTCAATACATCCTCTCTCTCCTTATACAGTGCCTCAGCCCATGCCTTTACTGTGGGATGCTGGAATTTACCCTTTGTTGAATCAAAGAATCCCTGGAGCTTCTTCTTGTCGGCTGAGGTGCACCTGTTAGTTGATAGATCCTTTCTCCTGATTTCTCTATACATCTTACATTTTTCATATTCCAATGCTTGTACAATCATCTCAAACTTGTCCAAGTCCTTTACAAACAGTGCTTCGGGTGTTTTGGCGTCTTCGTATTCATGCCATAAATCGACAATTTCGTTAGCCGTGTCTGTATTTCCTAATGATTCCTTAAAACCATCCATAGCAGTCTGTTGTTGTATGAGCATTTGGCTGTCGTAATCTAGTGCGGCTTTTTACCTTTTCTAAATTGAATTTTTCCTCTTTACTGACGCCTGCATGTGGTGTAATGTCGCCCTGCACAGACTGTATAAATATGGTTTGTGTTATTCGTATTTCTGCAACTTACAACTACAGCTTCAGCAAGATCATGTACAATGGCCATCTTGATACATCTATAAAAGATGGGATCAGCTAAATGCTGTATCTAGACGTAGTAAGTAACCTACCTTTCTCTATTGATGGAAGGGTCGTTTACAAGCATGGCCATGATGCCCATACGGTGCATGTGGTCTGAAATTGACTCTGCGCCTTTGATGCCATTGTCCAGCCATCCAGTACGTTTTGTTCTCTACACGCTGAATCAGCACATGTACAGAAGCTAATTGAGACTGCTCAACTACCTTTAGATTCTCAATGACATGCAGGAATTTGATCACGTTTGCAGGGTTAGATTGTGCCATTTTTCGAGTAGGGAAAAGAAAAGTTTTTGACATGCATTTTTTTTTTTTGTTCCTTCACCGTCTTGTGTGTGTGTGTGTGTGTGTGTGTGTGATCGGTATTGTCCAGCCAAACTCGAGGCGACTTTCAACATTCAGAAAATGCTTCTCAGTCAAAGTGTGCGCCCACTGCTGGATGTGGGCCCTGCTGGCTTGTGGGTATGATATCGCTAGCGCCAAGTTGAGAAACTGCGGTAGGTTGCTGTGTAGCAAGGCGATTTTTAGAGTTTCACGGCATTACTGCTACCTGACAGCTTGACATCTCCATTGGAGCCATATATAATTACGCACAACTAGATGCTTACTAGGAGTGGAATTGGTCTATGATGCAATCGCTTCCAGACTCACAAAATACAGCATTAGGACATTTGCATTATTTTCTTTCTGTTTCACATCACCACGGATGTTGAATAAAAACGTCGTAATTGCAAGATTTTCCTTGCCTTTTTTTTCCCCTCCTTCTTCTCTTTCACTTTGCACACCATGCCACCCAAGACATCACGAAAGAAGCCCTTTAGTGGCAAGCAAAAAAAGCAGCAGCTGAAACAGAAACATGCTAAAAAGATGGAAAAGGGTAAATTCATTCACATGCTATATTAGCTCGACGTATTCACTCTTGTTTGACTCTAGCTACGCTGGTTGACCCGACATCGTTTGACTACTTGAGCAGAGGTCCCAGAGAAACAGTGCCCACTCTGGACAGCAACTTTGTGGCACCCACCAACAAGGGCATGGCTATGGCTGATTTCTCACAAAAGAACGTTAGCAAAGATAAAAAGTAAGGCTGTGACAGCACAGACGAAAGGTTGTTTGATGCTAAACAATGACTTGACAGGTTGGTTTCCGTATTTGAAAGGTTGTCACATCAAGAGATTGAAAGTGAAAAGCTAAAGAGTATGCAGCCATTAAAGCGATTGCCCAAGGTAAATCATCATTTGATCCAATCACTGCGAGACGACTCACGCAAGGTTAGGAATGTATGGAGATCAAGGAGGATGAATTCAGCGAGTATATCGAGTTTCCCAAGAGACCTGTATGGGATTATGACATGACCAAAGAGGAGGTGGAGAAGCAAGAGACCGAGAGTTTTGAGCATTGGGTGAGTGCTGTGGAAGAGACATATGGTGGGGATCAATTGAGTTGGTTTGAGCGTAATTTGGAAGTCTGGCGCCAATTGTAAGCAGTTTGAGTATGTGTACATTGTCTTGGAGATACTAAAAGCTACTTTAACTTAGGTGGAGAGTACTCGAGATCAGTGATGTCATTTTGATTGTCATGGACATTAGAAACCCTCTGTTGCACTTTCCTCGCTCTTTGTACAAATATGTTACACATAAGCTCAAGAGAAAGATCATTGGTATCTTCAACAAAGTGGATCTGGTATCTGAATTCACTGTGTTCGCATGGACAAAGTACTTTGAAGAAGAGTTCCCCAACCTGCGCATTGCAACGTTCAGCTGCTATCCAAGAGACCCCAATTTGATAGACGATACCGCCACATGTAAGTGCAAGAAAGACGCCTTGGCGATAATGACTGATTATCTTGCATAGACGCTCTCAAAAATCAGTTAAAGAAGCCTAGAAAACGCTATTACTACGCACAGGGTGTACGAAATATATTGTCTGTATGTCGTGACACTGTCAACAAGCCAGGTGTCCATGTAGACTGGAAATCCATCATTGCTCAGTATGACCAAGACAATCAAGATTTAAATACAAATGACTCGGATAGCGATAATGACGACGATGACAGTGACACAGGCAGCATGGATGGTTTAGGTAACGTATGGCTAAATGTTGCAGAGCAATGGTATTTACCAGTTAACTTAGATGATGAGTTTAGTCGCATTCTGGAAGTGACAGGTCGAGAAATCAACCCGCACAAAGACTACATTACGCTTGGATTAGTGGGACATCCCAATGTGGGCAAAAGCAGTTTGATCAACAGTATCATGCAAAGAACAGTTGTGAGCGCAAGCCGTACTCCAGGCCATACAAAGCATTTTCAAACTATCCATATTGCGAGCAATGTTCGACTTTGTGATTCGCCAGGCCTTGTTTTTCCCGCATTGATTCCAAGAGCTCTTCAAATCTTGTCTGGCATGTATCCAATTGCTCAGGTACAAGAGCCTTACAGCGCTATTCGATACCTTGTAAGTGCAAATCAGATCAATGAGACAACAGCGCTCACCGTTTTACTTGTAATAGGCAGAGCACATCCCGTTAGAAAAGGTGTTGGCTGTGACACCCCCTGGAGACTGGGATAATGCGCAAACATATCAATGGACCGCATGGTCTATTTGTGAAGGTGAGTTTAGTAGGATGGCACAAGTAAACTTTAAATGCTTACAAAGTCTGCAGAGTTTGCTGAGCAAAGAGGATTTCATACAGCCAAAGCAGCTAGACCAGATGTCTATAGAGCAGCTAATACCATACTAAGATTAACTGCAGATGGAAGGATCCTGCTTTCGTTTAAACCACCTGGATTCTTTTCGAGCAACAAGTACGAAAAGTTACGAGTAATTGAGGCTGACCTTAGAGCAGAGCAAGCGTCAGATGAGAGCGAAGACGACTCTCAAGATGAGTATGACCCAAGAAACACTTACAAAAGAGAGAATCTCTTGATCTCCAAAGGTGGATTCAGTGCTCTTTTATCTGATTCTGAATAAACAAAATTGACTCTCAATGGCATTGTATCACAATGGTGGCCATCTCTTTTTTTTTTATATTGACATCATATTTCTTTTTCCCGTTTCTTTTCCTTTTTCCTTTTCTTTTTTTACATTTACATATCTATTCGAAGCGATGGGATTCTTTACAGAGGACATACAAAAGACGTCTGTCTCGTTATATATTGGTAAGAATAGGCTCAAGATGAAGTATTTTTTTTTTTGATTCAGTCTGTTGATAATCTCATTTCAACGCAGAGAGGCTCTCTAATCTCGAGGAAATTGACTGGTATCTGCTGCAACAGCTGACCGAGTCTATTCAGATGCAAGAAAATGGGCCGAGAGAAGCTGTTGAAACCGTTCGAAAGAAGCTCAAGCACGGTGGCACTCAACAAAAGTTGAGAGTGTTGGAGGTAAAAGCAACATCAAAGCTGAATTTGAATTCAATATGCAGCAGCAAGACTAATAACGAGATGCTACCAGATCCTCAAGTTGCTTATGGAAAACTCGAATCAACAGTTTCACAGTAAGTTGGACTGGCTGAAAGAAGAAGGGGATGGGAAGGATTGATGAAATGGAATAGGACAATTTCTCGCAAATGAAAAAATGAGAGAGAGATTCGAGTTGATGTTGACCTCCCCGGTATGAATGAAACCTTTGATTGAGACTTCTGTGCTGATTGATTGTACATACACAATAGGGCGAAAGCGCTGCCGTTAAAAAGGAACTTGTTTCACTTCTGGGTGCATGGGCAGTAAAGTATAAGAATGAACCAGGAATGAAGGCAATTCAAGATTTATTCGAAATGGGAAGAGGCGGCGGACGTCGTGTTGCTGTAAGTGTGTTCATGGATGGCTGAAGACTGAGATTCTCACATGTGAAAAACTCCACAATAGACCCGCCCAAGAGCCAATACAGACACAATGAACAGACATCCACAGATACAATCACCCACCACACCTACCTCTAGACACATGGAAACGCCAACTTCACCTCGCCGTCGCTCACCTTCACCCACGAGAGAGGAAAAACGTAGATCGTTACCTCCCGCTATGCCTTCTAGACCTGCTCAACCAGTGGACCGATCCCCACCACCACCAAAGAACAAATCCAAACCTCGCAGTCAAAGCTCTGCCGCTACTACAAGTCGTCCTTCTGCAACATCAGGCAATGGAGGGGGCCCTACCAGAGTATTCAACTTTGAGAAGGCCAAGCCCAAGATTCTTGAAGAAATCGCATTGGGAAACAGCAACGCCAACAATCTCGTCAATGCATTAAAGTTAATCAACACTGCTGAAGACAGATGGGAAATTGATTTACAGCACGATAAGCGTTTGCAAGGATTTCATGATAAATGTGAAGAATCAAAAAAGAGAATTGTTCGATATGCTAGATTGGTGGAAGATGAGGACTGGATTGGCACATTGTTGGCTACCAATGAAGAGCTACTAAAGGCATTAGAAATGTACGACATTATGCTCGCCGGTGAAATTCCTGCTGCTTGGTTGTTGGCTCAACAGAATCAACAAAACTTACGTCTGGCCTATCAACAATCAGAAGCACCAAAGCAAATTCGCGCACCTCCTCCACCACCTCCTCCCCAAACATTACAAATTGAAGATTCCTTTTCTAATATGCAGTTGACTAGACGCCAACAAGAACCAGAAGAAGAGTCGGACCCTTTTGCTGATCCCGTTACCCCTATTGAAGATGAAAATCGAAGGTAAGTTAAGTTTTTGTGGGATAAGGGTTTATGAATTAAATAGACTAACTCTCCTCCTTGCCCTTTTTCTCGTCAAACCCTGTAGAGAATATTTATATTAATTCATTCAATCAGCCATCCGCATTCATAATGACTATAATAAACAAATATGTATTAATCCCACAAGATTGAGAAAATGTCCCGTGCACTGACCCTACTTTATCACCCCTTACACACACTCTATGTAGTCGACAAGACTTGTCATAATGGCATACTTTCGTAGTCCTTCAGACTATGACCATTTTGACCAAAATTTCTGTTCAACTATGACCAAAAATTTTTGTTCAATCTTGCTTTGCCTAAAAACTCCTGGTAGCTATCGCTGCCATCCTCGCTATCCATTTTCCGTCATTTCGTAGAAAACACCGTTCTTACACCTGAAATTATATGACAATGAACATTCAGTTTTTGTATGAAAATAGAAAAGGTTCTGCTGTCGATGAGTACAGCTGGCCTGAGCCAATAGATTATATTGTTGAAGAGGAGCAGTTTCGACTCGAAACGTTGAGTTCTCATACACAATATTTAGATCAACTGCATTTGGAGAGCGAGAAACTGATAGAGACTGTGCAGATCGAAAAGGTGAAACCTAGTAACGACGCTAAAATGAAAGAAACATCAATGAAACGAAGTTACACGCACTACTCTGATCAGGACAAAGTGAGGTTCTTCGAACTGTTATTTGAGAGATGTCTGAGTGCTGCAGCTGCAGCAAAATGTCTAGGGATTCACGTTCGTACAGGATAAAAATGGGCTGCACAATACAAGAAGGATCCTGGCAGCATCTTTGAGAAACGGAGAAAAACTGGCCGCCCACGTATTCGCCATGAGGAACTATTCTCGAGTGTATAGATGAAAATCCTTCCGTCGTCTTAGACGAAATAATGAAAAAGTTAAAACAAATATTTAAAGAACTAAAAATATTCAAAACTACTTTGTTCGATTTTGTAAAAAGCCATTGCAATTTGGATTTTACAAAAAATTGTCTCCTTCTTGACGAACCTGCTTTCCATATTAATCTGAAACGTAGTATGGCATGGTCAAAGAAAGGTTCCCCTGTGGTTACAGTTCCCAAAACACGAGCAGCAACCACAACCATTCTAGGTGCAATTTCTGCTGAAGGTTTAATAAAATGTAATCTAAAAAAAAAAAGAAAAAAAGACCAATGGACAGGATAGCCTATGATATAGCCTATGATATAGCCTATGATATAGCCTATGATGTAGCCTATGATGTAGCCTATGGTATAGCCTATGATGTAGACTATGATATAGCCTATTAGCCATATCACTTTTCTGAAATTAACAGAAACCAACACAAAACTACCCTTTTTTTGACGTCTCTGTATGTGTATGGTCATGGAAATAAGTAAAGAAGAGAGTAAGTCTGTCCAGTTATTTTGATGATTACTGCAGGAGGGAATATTTTTTTATTTGAAATCAACCGAAATGTGGGTAGTTTAGATTGGTTGGAGCATGTGGATAATGGATACTAATTATGTCGAAGCTTTAAATGGCAGGGTCTCTTTCGATCCTTAGATGATGAGAGGATGAGTGTAATGTCTTCTTAGTCCTCGACAAAGATCTTTCAATCTCTGTAGCAATCTTGATTCCTTCCACCAGAGTTTTAGCACCACGTAAAATTACAGCTTGTTCCAATGCAGGTTGCAATGAGGTTGAACAATGACATTGGTTCTGTTGAGGTTTGACAATCGATGGCTCGTTTTATATCCTTTGCTGGAATGCATAAGTTGTCAAATGCATCCAAAACACTCAAGATATTTGGTAGTTCTGTCACTAAGGATGGCAAACCTTGGAGGCTGTCGGGTAGCTTGATCTCGGCCAATCTGAGCATATTGTACATTTTCGTGGCAGGCAAAAGAAGTACATAAAAGATAATTGTTCGGCCAACGATCTGGATTCCCAAGATACCATCGAATTTTTGCTTGTCAAGAGCATTCTTGCAGAATGCTGCTACTTTGAGGAGATCATAGCATACCACATGATGATCTTCCGCTTGCTTGGATGCCTTAGCCTCACCATAGCCACAGCTTGAGCTCCACTTGACACCGTAAGACTTAGTGATGCACATATCAGGGCGCAAACCATCTTGATTTCCGTGCTTTTTCGTTTCCAAAGTGGTTTCATTGGTCCAACGGAGATATACACCAGCATCGGGGTCGTCAAAAAGACCAGAAAGGAATGGATCAACAAATCTCGAGCACAGTTCGGATTTATTCAGGTCTTCTTCGATGGCTAAGGGTGGAAGTTTGCGGATCAAGGAGCACAATGCCGCAGCAAACATGGACTTGTGCGCTGATAGCGATAAAGAATCAATGGCGTGAACAGCACCTTTTCTGTTGATATTGCCGGTGACGAGCTGGTCGATGGTCGCGAGCATATTGGCCACGGTGTTGACAGGCATAGACAACCGATTGATCTTGTACCTGTTTTGAATGAGTTTAATGGTAGCAAGCCGGTTATCGTGCTGAATAAAAGGCTGAAGTCTGTGCGTCGTCTTGTCTCACAGTTTGTGCTTCCTTTTGCTCGTGCTCCGTCTTGAGAGACCATCTGTCGCCCGAAAGCGCTGGGAGGCCTTGGTTTGATTGACCTCAAATCCCAATAGCTCTCATTGCATATAGTCTATATTCAACGTATCTTACGTCCAGCGTCATCAGCTTGTCAACAAATGGATTTTACCACTCCGTTTCTGCTTGATCTCCTGTCGCATCACACTGGGTTGAATAATGTCTTGCCGCTTTTCTTGTTTCCGTCCATGTATGCTGCCAACACATTGTCTGTTCACACCGGGAAAATGCCTCTGCTCCATCATCTACTCAAGGTTATCCAGAGCCTACCGCCTCTGGCCATGTCCTTTTCGTGGCATTGTCAGTGGTTTTTGGATATCCCTCTTCGTTGTGCCCTGCAGTCTACTGTCTCATCTTTTGTTGATATCGCTGTCATTCCACTCAAATGGGTGGTCTCTGATTTGTTGCATGTGTCCACAGGTAATCGTAATCGTTTATCCTTGCGTTCTAAAGGCAAGATCAGCAAAGCACCAGCCTTGCAACGGATATCTGACAATCTAGGAAAAAAGCGTCTTGCTTGGCACCTCACCATCAAATCCAAAGTTACTTCTCCCTTGTCTGTGACGCCTGATTTGCTACCGGTTAGCTGGAACTCTTCTGCTGGTGTGTCGCATCATTATGCAACTCTTTGGTTGCCAAAACTACCTGGTTGGGCTATCGATACTGGTCGTCCCAAGAAGTTTCCTGTATCCATTGTCCCTCTTGGTGTCCTGCGTCACTCTTGGCAGTCTCCTCCTCTTCCACGTCGTCCCTGGCCGCATCCTCCTCTTGTTCACATACGATCGTACTTACTGTACCTTCGGGCATTCAACTGGAAGGTTTTGTGGTCTCTAGATCTTGCTGGCAAAGATCTGCAACGTTGGTGGCGTCTACTACATCATTCCATTACATACAATTCTTATCGACATCCTCTTGATCGTGCCGTCGCTCCTACTTGTTCTTTTTGTTCTGGATATGAGGATCGGTATCACTTTGTTGTTGACTGTCCATTCAAGACATATCTCTGGCTTGAGCTGATTCAACATTTCAACTTTTCTGCGGCATTTCCCAGCATTGAAGCCATTTGGATGGGGTTGACTTTTGATCCCAATTGTCCTTCCCTTTTGGACGACGATCTCTTGTTTTTGGGCCAGGTCTTTCGACTACATGGGCATACCACTACCAATGCACTTTGACATGCTCAAATGCCACTTGGGTACACCAAGTGCCTGTTGATAGAGTCATAAAGGCAATCACACAGGGCTAGTCCCTCGCTGTATTCCTTTGTCCTCCGTCTACCTCTTGCACTTTCCCTTCCTGATTAGACTTTATACACAGATCCCATGTCTTTGAATATCACTTTATAAAGTCGCCAAACATACAAATAAAAATGGTGGCGGTGATGTTGAGAGAATTGTGCTGATCATCGCTGAGAGACAATTCGCTGGGTAGCATGTTGCTGCTAGATGATGTGTTGGTATTACTGCAAGATGATACACTGCCGCTACTGAGGGATAGTGGCCTGGGCTCGTCTACAGGAAGATAATCTTCATGATCGGCATTAAAATGATTGCTGAGAAAGTTCAAATTGTCGAAATGAGCAGTGCAACATGGACATGCAAAATGCTTCTTGGTCCGTTTATCATTACAAGGATAGGGCGTATACCAAAACAACTTGCTGTTGCGCCGTCGCTTTATTTTGAGTCGACTAGGAAATACGAAATTGTGGCTAGTATGCAGATGTACACGAAGATTTTGGGGTGTAGTATAGTTAGTAGTATAACTTTCGTAAAGAAAGCAACAATTAATCAGAGTTACATATTCAGACAAAGAATTAAACATCTGAACTTACTTTTGTGAGACGTTTCTATACAAAATCTCGACATTTCAGCAATAAATCACTTTTTACAATTTTTATTCAAAAAGCCTAATATAATTAACACTGTTAGATGCGCCGTCAAAAGTTATGTATAAATGCATTAGAAAGTATACTGTTGCGAAAATTTAAAACCCAGATACTATTGCGCTGCTATGTTGCTGCTTTTAGGCTGATAAAATGATAGCAGTTGATGTTTTCAGTAGCTAAACCTGCACAGATGCTACATGATGTCAATTGTATATAAGGGATACTGTATTTGAAGCTGGTAAAATGAATTTAGTACTACTTGGTGATTATTATTGACTCACTTGGGCTTGAAGTATTGGGCAAGAACTGATTTTTGAGTATTGTGCGAATAACGATTCCCTTTAGTCAGACTTTAGTTGGCCCTGACAGTACGAGCTCAGTTTTAGAAGAATTTAATGTGAAATTGAGATGCCACTACAAACTCAATATTTGCAATGCAGTTTCAAAAGTCTATTAAAGTTTGATGCAATGGCTGTTTATTTCGTCAGGGCTGTAATTAGAGCTCCATTTGACTGATATGATAGCCATGTTCGTTTGTACTGCCGACATTCTTCTCAAGGAATCACTACATTCCACAGTGATAAGAGCTTGATAAGTTGTCCGACATATATCTCTTGTGAAATCAATTGCAGTTTAATGATCTATATGCCTTGTTTTCTCTTTACAAGTACGCGCAAGAAATCAATGCAATTTCTTCAATTTGCGCTTGGTAGACATATAGCATACGTCATGTGGATGACTAGGACAAAGCACATTTTGGAACCAAATACTGATCTTGCAATTTAAAGGCTCAGACTTTGAATTGAGTAAATGAACTGCGACCAACAATGTTGTTGAGTATGCATTCGACATGACAAGCACGACTAAACGGAAGTAGACGAAAAGACACAAAACTTGACAGAATACACGAAAGAACAATCATTGATAGAAAAAAAAAAGCACAGACCGGTTGCTACGGATGATATCACATCTAGAGGCTTCTGCCAGTTGTTGTCAATGACTCTAGCTCGAGACAAGCAGCATGCTCTCGAATTCCCGAGGCTCAGTCAACAATGTTTTTTTTTGTACTCAATATAGACCATGTCAAGAATACCAGACATCACACAGATTATTCCCAACATTACAACATTTCTAAATCACTCAGCCAATTGCCAAAATTACCACTAATTCTGTCCATGTTACACAAGATCAGTGAGTTTTAAGAGGAGCGTATTGAAGATCCTTTTACCCAAAATGATTCTTTGCAATCAAGATTAATGCCGATAAACCAGAAAAAAAATATCAAGGGCGCAACTGGAATGCGTACTAGTCGACGAACAATCAGCCAGCTCGCCGTCTTATTACCTCGTCTAGATATTTATAAACAAAAGGGATTAAATTCGGCCATGTGTCCACAAGTGTGCGTCTGTGTGTGTCAAATCCATTTCTTTTGAATCAATTTGATACCCGCTTTTGGACAATATTCTAAAAATATATCATACGCGAAATAAAAGAGTCAACATCTTTTTATATTATTTTGCTTCTTTTTCCTTTTTTCATACTTTTTTCCTTCACCAGCCCCCCCAAAAAATCATCATCAACATTTCACTAGATCAATGGATCTTGATTCAAACAAAGACACACCCATTAAAAGTTGGTGGAAGAAGGTCACACACAATTCGAACAATAAGCCAATTTCACAAAAGCAAGGTTCGTAGTATTGCAATTAATTGAGTAAATTAGATGCTCATTTTTCAAATTAGACGACCAAATCTTTGGCGTTCCATTACAAGACAGTTTGAAATGTGCTCGAGCTGCTATTGCGTATGTCGACAATGATGTGCAATACGTTGGATTTATACCAGTGATTGTAGCTAAATGTGGCTCCTTTCTCAAAGACCAAGGTAAAAAAAAAAAAAATAAACTACCCAACAGTGAAAGTTTGTATTAAAAAAAAAAAAAAAAAATCTCACACTCTCCCCGACCATTGATGTTAGGCCTGTACACTGAGGGAGTGTTTCGCATGAGTGGCAGGTATGTTGTGTGTATAAATAGCGATCATTCAGCTGATGGGATTGTATACACTGCAGTGCAAAGAGAATTGGCCAGCTACAGCAAATCTTCAATACAGCACCAGATTACGGCAGACAGTTAGATTGGAAGGGGTTTTCAGTCCATGATGCAGCCAATGTATTGAGAAGATTTTTGAATTATTTGCCAGAGCCTGTGATCGTTCATCAGTTATATCAGCCTTTTCGAGATGTTGTCACTTGCGCCACTCCCTCAACAGAAGATGAAAAAGTGGTGCAATTTCAGAATCTAATTGAGCAGTTACCAGAGCATCACCAGTATCTTTTATTCTATCTGTTGGATTTACTATCATTGTTCAGTCAAAATGTGCAAATCACAAAGATGGACACCTTCAATTTAGCTTCGGTATTCACTCCTGGAATTTTGCTAAATCCAGAGCATGCGCTGAATCCTTCTCAGTACAAGACATCACAGAAAGTTGTTCAGTTCTTGGTGGAGCATCAGCACTGCTTTAAAATGCCTCGTTCGTCATGGTTTACTGTACTTAATCAACAACAAAAAGAAGCAGAAGAAAAAGCAGCGGCAGCCGATACAGCAGCGACAGTGTCAAAGGAGGATTCCATCTCAAGCGACCTTAAAGAAGGCATCAATAAATCATCATCTACACCCACCAGTTCATCTATTCCACCACCATCACCCGCTCAACGTCATAACAGCCAACCCATTCGTTACAACACAATTAATACTTTCCATACACCTATTTCTAATACTACTACCAGTCATCCATATCATACTCATCAACATCAAAAATCTGTAGATTTATCAGACTCATTGACCCCATCTTCCACAACAACAAGACCATTATCTGTACTTGTATCGCAGCAAAAAGAATCAAGAGTGAAGCGTGCAAAGACAATGCCCTCAAGAAGATCGAGATATGGTCCGAATGATCCTTTACAAGTAGTTCAATTAAACAAATCTGTTATTGAGACAGGCCATAATAAATAATTTTCGTAATTCAAAGCAATCGAGTGATTTTCCATCAAATCAAATCAAAAAAAAAAATATTGACATGTTGAGCCATTACTATCATACTAAATCGACAGTGCAGCAGTTATCAATGAGCAGAGTCAGAATTCTGACCCATTTCATTCGTCTCAACTGATGTCATCATGGGTAGGGTGGGTGCTGTGATTCAGTTTCAAATGGTCAGTTTCAAATCCGAAAAAGGGCCCTGATATCGACATTTCTTTATTATTCTTACCTCTTTGTCTCTTGTATTAATCTCTTCTTTTAAAAATGCCTGTCGCTAGAATTGTCACTTCCCCTCACTTCTCTATCCTCTCACCCGAGAAACTCATCAAGATGTAAGGAATTGGTTTGCATATTTGACCTAGTGTTCATTTAATTTATTGCAATTTTTGTACAGTGCTCCTAACCTTGCCACCTGGGGTGTTGGTGCTGGTTCCGCTGTCCTTCTTTTGGGTTCTGACGTCCCTTTGTTGAAGAAGGATATTTTGAGCAAGATCCCCGTTGTCGGTAGCTACTGGGCTGTTCCCTCTGACGAGTAGATTGTAGATAGATACGCACACGCACACGCACAAATACAACCACCAAAATAAACCAAGAAATACGCTAATTTACACATATACGTAACATTGAAAGGCGGGCAAGTGAAGGAGCAGGGGCAGGATGTACAGAAAGAGCTTCGTTCCTTTATTGTTTGTGCAATTATACATTCATACATTACATACAGTGTCTCCTATATTACGAAACATAGGTAATTGACTTTTTTTTTTTTCGACTTCTTCTTCTGCCCCTGTAACATGGGGGAGAAGGGGGAAACTCCTTGAACATCTCTCGTAATGTATAAATTTATTCTTATACAGTATGGTGATGCTGCTGCTGCTGCTGCTGCTGCTGCTGCTCCCTTTGAGATCTTGAGTTATATATACAATTACAATATGGACCCCTTGAAATCAAGAATATATAAATACATGGATAATTTCAAAAGAAATGAAAAGGTCATCTTTCTTTATATATCATGTTGGTTTCCTACATTTCAGCAGGTCTTTTAGCCATCTCTTCTGCATTGACAGTTCAAGCACGTTACATCGACTACAGTGCTGCTTCTACTGCTGCATTGTTCCGTCGTGATGATGCATCTGGCTGTAGAAATATGAACACCAACTTTGTAGAAACTACTGAGGGCTGGGTGCTACAGAAAGGATCTACTGCTGAAACCTATGATACCACTAGCGAAGGCCTCGAAATGAGAATTTTGAAGCCTAAAGAGTATGAATCGTCATATGAAGCTGCGATCGATGAAGACACACCCAACAGTATGTAACTTTATTGAATTAGATTCCATTGTTTAACATCTCTTGTATAGAATTGAGATACAACAAATACGAAGGCAGAGGCTTTACTTTCAATGCCACAACGTACATGAAGTATGGTAAATTCTCGGCTACTGTCAAGTCTGCAAAGGTTCCTGGCGCTGTCACCGCTGTCATTCTGATTGCTGATAATGGCGATGAAATTGATTTCGAACTGTTAGCTGGCCCAGCACAGCAAATAACGTAAGCAACAAAGTCAAGACATGACACTGTTTGCATGATAGTAACATTTGCATTGTAGGAGCAACTACTTTTACGGTCCTCACATCGTCTATGGGGAGAACGGAGAGGTCATTGATGCTCCCAGAGGCAACGTCTATGATCAATTCTACAAGTACACTATTGAATGGTCGCCTACAGAAATTGTTTGGAAGATTGACGATCAGGAGATCCGTACAGTGACATTGGAAGAAACTGATCCTAAAAACGGTGATGAGCCAGCTTATCCTACACACGCTGCACGAGTTCAAATTGGACTTTGGGATGGTAGTGGTGCTAGCGGTACTGCTGAATGGGCTAGAGGACCTATCGATGTGAGTAAAACGTTGGTTTTGTCTAATGAATGATTGGTTTAACGGGGTTTTCTCTAATAGTGGAGCAAGCAAGATGGACCTGTTACAGCATACATCAAGGACGTTGTGATTGAGTGCGATCCCAAGCATAACTAAATGTCCCATCGCGACCATCACACACAACCTCCTTATACATATCGTTGGTTGCATACATCTTTATCTCATCTTTCTGTATTCAATCATACGACCATTGGCATTTCTATCATATAAAACATTATTTATCTATTTCGCAATATTATTAATCAAGAAAATAAAATATTTGGCGGGTTAATTCTCCACTCCCTCTCATCTTTTATCGTCTCCCTTCTTTACGACGATAGTCGTGTTCTATGGTCTAATGCAGACCATACACAGTAGGACATTATTATTGTCCTTGTTCTCCTTGATTTCGGAATCTAACCTATTATGCAAACAAAAAAGCTGCGTGTATATGTGTGTGTGTGTGTGTGTGTGTGTGTGTGTGTGCCTGAAGAATGTAAGATCCACTGTTCATCGGAGAATTACAAGCCTTGGTGGATTGACAAGATCAATATTTCAAAGTTGACACTTTTTGCGAGTGAAATCAGAGGTATTGAGTATATGGAAAGAATGATGTTAGCTATTCTTTCTATACTCAGTACCATTGGTAATAAGAATATTATTTTCCCTATTCGCTTTTGAACATATTTCTCTTTTATTCCTCACTTCAAAATGTATCAAAGATCATATAGTACCACCGATGCTCGCTTGGGTTGGTCAGACTCCCTCAAGAAACTCAAATCCCAACGCTATGTTAAGCGTATTACCCCTTTTCGATCCATGTCTGACCACAAGCAGACTTATCTGGGTCCTCAAAAGACCACTTCGACAAAATCAGCCTACTTGAATGCCAACATTATTCAAAAGGCCCTCTTGCAGATGGTTAGAAACCAAAAGAATCAAAAACAGGTAGCAGCAATCAAGAAGAATCAAGAAGAATCAGGCAGCAGCACCCCTGAATTGTCTATCAGCGAACAAGAGCAGAGCGCTGGACCTTCCACCCCTTCTTTGGACTCTTCAATCTCTTCTTACAATGCCAGCAGCGAGCCTTCATCTGAGATGGATCGCATTGTGCAAGAGCTATTGGACAATGATGATACGAGCTCTTACTGTCTAGCCGAGGAGGATGAGGAAGGAGATATTGTTGAAAGAGCAGAAGCGTTGATGAACGGCCAAAGAAAGAGCTCCACTTGCCCAAATTTGACAATTATAACAAACAACACAGACACTGGATACCAGTATGAGGAGGAGGAGGAGCAAGAGCAAGAGCAAGAGCAAGAGAGAGACCTGCCTCCTTTGCCAAACAAAGAAGAATCAGAGCTAACCAGCAGCAATAACAGCATCGAGTTATGTAGTAAAACAAGCATGTTGAAACGACATGCCACTATGAAGATGACACGTGCTGCTTCCAGGGGACAAGTTCATCTCAAACGTGCCGCGACTTGGTTAGGTCAGAAGGTGCTGCTTGCCTCTCCTCAGATGCAAAGCTTTGGCCTACTGGTGTCTCAAAAGTACCACTCGGTCACTAATTTTGGGGGCAATGTCATGTTGCGGTTGAATAGCAGTAGCCATCTCGACAGTTTCCCGCCAGCCTTGTCATTGAGCGCCTCCACCAGTGCATCTAGTTTCTGCAGTATCGACGAGCAAGAACAGCAGAAGCAAGCTAGAAAGTTAGGATTTTCTCAAGAAGTGATTTATGGTACAGACGCTGATCATTTTGCGTATCTGAGGTAACATGGTCTCTATCGAATGCGCACCTTGCTGAATATTGACTCCTTATCTCCAGAAATCAACTAGAGCAGAAGCACTCACCTTGCGCGAAACGCACTGCTAATACCATCAACAAGCGTACTTTTGTTACTCCAAAGAGAATCATGTATTGCCGAGGTATATATGCATAGGCGGTAACCAATGACAACCATACTCAACTAGCTGTTTATAGTTATGCAAATCATAAATCTTGCATCTACTCGTGGTGAGTTTTCTGCGTTAAACAAGTTTAGCTCCTTGATGTTTATTGACATTCTTCTCCTTACACCTTGTTTGGGGTTCTAGATTGCGACTATGAGTTGCACGTTCAGTTAAACAACGTAACAATGGCCTCCAAACGTGGTGTATTGCGCAAGGTGGACAAAAATGCTAGTGCTGATAGACCGTATGATGAAGCTTTGGTGTTGTAAGTAACTACCCTGCTTAAATCATGGCCCTGGAATTGATTCATTGCAACTTTATAGCCAAGTAGAGGAGCCTTTTTCGCTGAACTTTGTCGTTGCAGCTCGCCACACCAACACTGTATTTCGCGAAGGATTAGCCAAGATGGGCATCTGGCCACTCCATTCAAGTGCAACAGATACGGCAAAGCCCACAAAGCAAAAAGCGTTGCCACAACTACCCATAGCTGGTTATACTTGTTTAAACTTTGAGAATAAGATGGACATTTTGGATCAGGGAATATCTCGATTTAGATTGAGCAAACCTGTTGATAAATCATCTAATCGCTGGCTGAATCTCGAGTTATTGATCGACATCAAAGTGGAAGAAGTACTGCCTGCTGTTGTCCATCGCTTCCCATGGTCGTACACTACGAATGAATGTCCTTCATCTTCGTATGAGAGCATTGATGAAGACATCGTGTCGGATCCTAGAGAATTACTTGTATCTCAAAAGCACTGTCAACAGGGAGATTATCTGACTATCTATACCAGAGGAATGGCACATCCAGTAAGTCTCTCAAATGCCATCAACATACAACAAGAGCTTATACAATGCACTATTATAGACTTGGAAACGCTACTGGGTTGTTATGGAGGAGAATCAGCTAGTCTTGCATGATTTTACATTCAAGGTAGTAGAGCCTGACAAATCGCCAAATGTACACAGCTGTCTTACATGTTCACATGTTTAGGACACAAAGCAGCCATTGAGCATTATTTCATTGAATGCATTGTTATCTGTAGGCAAGCCAAGCCTAGACGACTGTGAAAACGTAGGCATTGCTAGAAAGACAGGCATCATGTTGCAATTCAACAGGACAAGTGCAGTGTTATCAGAGCCCGTTAGACTGGAGAGTGACGAGGGATTGGACGGTAAAGCCTATGTCTATGGCGATAGCGAGCAAAATACGATTCACTGGCGTAGAGCTTTGAGTGCCTATGTTTCCTCGGACGAGACAACAAGAAAAACAGAAGCACGTCGTCATAACCAGGGTGGTGTTGATTTGCGCTTCTTGTGGTGATAAAATCTTTATCACTGAACTAATACCCCTTGTTTGGAGCAATTGTCTTTATCTGTTCCAAGCAAACACACAAAGTGCAATAAAGAATACGATTTGAAAATGTGGCATGTAAACGACGGCTTCTTGGCCTTTAGATTTTTTTTTTAATTTTGCATACTGTATACCGCCAAGTAACTGAATTTGACATTGTATTCATGTGCGACATAGATACAATTAATGTTTCTTACTATGGGAACATGTTACTCATATAACACTTGAGTAATAAGAAAAAATCAACAGCATGTTTTAAAGGCCATTGTTTTCAACCCCCCCAAATAAATCTTCATTGAATGGCCATCATTGCCACCTTTTAAATTCTCGGGCAAAACAACGGGATCCGTCAGGTTTTATTACACAGTGCACATGCAGTCCAATCTAACTTTTCTCTTGAATGCTATGCTCGAGCCAATTCACCTGTCTTGTCGTTACAAGCGAACCTCCTCCATCAACTCTTCATCCTCTTCATCATCATCACTCTCGTCATTAGTAACATCGTTGAGCGCATTTTGTCTTTCGGCGGCTGACAATCTTTCCTTGTATTCTGGCTTCAACTGATAATTACCAGCATACGGAC
The DNA here is from genome assembly GCA_037974945.1 of Mucor circinelloides. Lineage (NCBI taxonomy): Eukaryota > Fungi > Mucoromycota > Mucoromycetes > Mucorales > Mucoraceae > Mucor > Mucor circinelloides. Next base: position 895,921 of record JBBNAA010000005.1, on the reverse strand, counting down.
CCCTCTTGTTCAAAATACAAATTTCAGATAATACCTCTTTCAAGTATGAGTTTGGCTGCTTTGTGTGTTCAACGATACCCTTAAAAGACCAGTAAGGAAATTTGTCGAATGCAGAAAACAGCAGATCCATGAGTTCGTTTCTGGGCATACGTGTTGCTTTCTCTTTGTCGGTTTTCGGCTTTTTGGTTGTCTAGAATACACTGTTAGTTGATCCTGTTCTCATCAATCAAGTCGAAAGAAATATTACAATGAAATCTGAAAAATCGCTGTTGGGCATACTGTTGCCTGCTCCAGGAACAAACACAGGTTGGTTGTTTTGACCGAGCACTTGCACGGATCTCTGAGGAGTGCCTGCCTCTAACACACGCTTTCTCATGATATTTCGGTAAGTATTGAATTGAGAGGGTGTCGCACTGCATTCATGATGAACTGTTCCAGAGATTGCCTTTCCACCATTCTGATCCTCTGAAAAGACAAACTTGTTGTGCACCTCTCCAGGCGTGATGTGTATACTATATTCTTTGGGAAGATTGGGTGTAGTCTCGTCCTCAGGTAAAACAAGGGCAATCTAAAGGAAGTCTACATGTTAGTGCATTTGCTCAGTTGCGCAGTGTATCTTGATGAACAATTTACATTTGCTGTCTTCCCGGGTGGCGGTCTGAAGGCAAATCATTAGATGATCAATCATAGCTTGACTAGAAGCCAATTGAACAACTTACTTGTTGTATATACGAATGCTTCCCAAGTTGACGTTATCTTCGTCGATAGATCTCCACTTTTCTGCTAAAAATTTGGGCACTTTTACAAGCCAAACCTTGGTATTTACATCATCCAGTTTAAGATCTTCAGCGTCATCTTCGTCAATAACACCGTCAAGGCTTCCAGGATCATCTTCAAAAAGAGCATCGACGTCTTTGTGCTCAGACATTGTATGGAGATATTGTGAAAAGTGGGAGTAAGAAGTAGAGGACAAAAAAATTGCACTCGTGTACACTATATAGTATTCAGTGTGACCGCCATGAAATGGAAGGATTAATGCTAAAACTGCATACATTTATCCAGGAATGAAACCAATCTATCAACCATTGCAGTTTGATTCTTCCCTTTTATTTTCAATGCTGTGGTATATAGACTGATAAAAATGAAAGAAGAAGGAAATGGCAACCAGAGACATACAAAAAGACGGCGTTGGCTGATCTAGCTCATCCAAAATGACGTTTCCTAACCCAAAAAGTTGATACAGACACCATGAAGAAGAAGAGAACAGACTACAAAATCCGCAAAAGCCCTATTGTTGTTTTCGTCAATAAGAAAAAAAAAAGTAATACAACACATGAGAATCGTTGCTAATTACCTTTCGGGAGAAATGGTTTCGAAGGATTCCTTGTTTTCAGAGTTTGTTTGGATACGCAAATTAGCTGTAAACGGGAGCATGTCAATGAGCAATCCCAATTTGTTTATTTTTCAACCTACCAGCAAGAACAAAGCTTCCAACAGTCGAGATGAAACCACCAAGGAAAGCATTATAAGGAAATGTGCCAACAATAGCCATATATACAAATTGAAATATACCAGTAAAGAGAATATAAACGAGGTACACATCAATCATTTTGAGTGAAACTGGTGTATCATTTTTGTATCCTGTATAGAATTTCTTGGTTGCTGCACTAAGTTGTTCCATGGTTATTGTAAAAGAAGGATAACTGTATAAAACACGAAACCTTGGAAAAAGATTTATATCCATTTTAATTTCACTAATTTGGCCAATCAAATGATTACCACAAATAGCTGGAGTGATGGAGAGATGTGTAGTGAACAACCGAATCAGCCTGTTTCTCCAGATCATCTTGATTGCATAACTCTTTTATATGATATTAGCAGTATGTCTCTCCTTTTAATTTGGTTATAATATCCTTCATATGACATATGTAGACGTTTCGTAACGGTCTTCATAGTGTTTGCAGAGCATCGACTCTCTTACCGTATGCTGTATTTCCATTCATAAATGCTTGCATCTGTTTAAAAATTTTATCGAGAAAGTGAACATATAAATATTGACACCTTTTTCTTGCGCACTACATTTCCTCCAAGCTTATTGATCGTTGCGACCATAGGTTGCTGCCCAAATTCTCTCTAGGTCATTCAAAGATCGGTGCAGCCTAAAAGCAGCAGCAGGAGTAGCTGTGTTTAAACTTCTTCGCAGGCAGTGGTGGAAACTCCTGCTGCTTGTAATTGGCTCGTTTCATTTGCCAAAACAAACGTTTTTACCGTTTTTGCCAAATCTGGCTATTAAAGTTGTGTTCGTCGTGCCCTACTTTCTAATACATTTATACATAACTTTTGACGACGCATCTAACGGTGCTAATTATATTAGACTTTTTGAATAAAAGTTGTAAGCAATTCCCAATAATGTAAAAAGTGATTTATTGCTGAAATGTCGAGATTTTGCATAAAAACGTCTCACAAAAGTAAGTTCAGATGTTGCCCTGGATCACTAGAATCCATTTGATCTTATATGTACCATAGTAAAAGTCTTTATTTTTGGGGTCAAAAACGCGATAAATTGATTTTTGATGTTTGAGTAAAGGGGTAGCTCATGCTTTGGAGTGGTTTCGATCGATGTTTTATGGTCCAAAAAAAAATTGAGAAAATGGATCAGCAGGTAACTGCTAGTCAAGAGCAATTGTTCTGTGCTATTCTCGCAGCCTAAAACAGCTTCTAACTGGAGAAATCAGTCATTAAATGCATCCAGATTTGATTTTGTTTTAGCATACTTCTGAGTAATTAGAGCTAATCTAAGTGTGCTATGTACCCATATATGAGTTGTTCACGTTGGCATACAGTAGACCTGGAGCATCGTAGGAAAGTTGTATCCTCAGTTACAAGTGAAGTGATAGATGCTTTAGCGCAGTCTATGACACTTGATTGCACAGTGCAATTGCATATCAGTGCACTCAAATCGCAGTGCTGCCCATGATATCTAATGGGCACTATTAAGTGTACATTATTGTAGCAGAATACACCGTATATCTGTGTGTTAAATAAATTCATGTGAAGAGTAGTTGACAATTGTGCTCAAAGTAATAATGGTGCAAATTGCAATGCGCTTCAAAAAATTACTGTTATTGATGCCATTGTAGACACTGCAAATCAAATTGAAATCCCACTCCAGCAGCCCCCTTTTTCATCAACGCTTGTTTTTCAATCTCTTTCATCTCCTCTTTTATCAATCTCTCTCTTTCTCTCTTTTTCTGCGACATAATGAATATATTATCTGTTCTATTAGGACACTATAAACAAGATCAAGCATTCAATTTATATAAAATCGAAAACACCGATACGCTTCTTTTCAAATTAGATGACATTGTACATCTCTTCCAACTAGAATCGAGTTTATTCGAGAAAACACCTCAATTTGTTGATAAACAGAACAACGCTTACTTGACCACGACTGAACTTGTTCAAATAGCCATTCAGCACAACAAATTCTTGCTGGCTGAGCTCTGTAAATTGAAGCCAAATGACTATGCTGCAAAATTGGATAAATCAATGTTGACAAACTTACCGCGTTTGGCGTACAACAAGTCAAAAAAAGATGCGAGCCAGTATCAGATCACTTCCATTGAACTCACAAGCGACAGCAAATCTGTAAAATCAGAGCCAGTGTCGCCGCCTCCACCTCCAGCCCGACCTCCCTTACCAACACATACGTCAGATCCAATGGCGCTAGATCACATTATAACCTCAAATAAACAAGCAAGAAGACTGAGCAGGTAAATGGCACATCATCTCAACTACTAGGATGTGTATTAAATCAAATATGCAATCAAACAGGACATTTGAGGATCCACCCAACAAAAAGCAAAAGAAAATCGAGTCTTTACCAAAGCCTTTGCACACAGTCAGCTCTCAGCAGCCTACCTTATTAGCAAAGCGTTTAGGAAACAATATCAACAACAAAAGAAACCTAACCATCTATGCTCCCACCTATGGTGAGCAATTCAACGGCATACGATCAGCTCCCCTCAACTCAAATTTTCGCCAAGCACCTGCTGCAAAACCACATCCATTATCAAAAGCAACCTTGGTATCGCCTGCCAACTCTAGCACCACATCTGAATTTGCTATTCCCCCTATCGTTCCTTCTCAACAACAACCTCCTCATACGGCTCATCCCAGCAGCATGCATCGCCGCCATTCACCGCAGTACCCAGCCTCAGCTTTTGGGCACAGTTTCCCTGTAACATCAGGACGAGTAGAGCCACCAACAAAACCAAGCACACTACAGAGACAGCAATTTATGCAACCATTTGAACATTTATTCGATACCATCGAGACAACGCGTAACTTGAAGTCAACTTTGGACGATCAAATCCGTCGCTCATCAACATTGATTCAAACATTGCAAGCGTCTTCCACCACGATTGAGGGATTGGTTCGTAATCAGATCAAGGAAGCTCAAAAGGAAATCATGCACCGAATGGAAGATTCAATCGATGGTTTATTTCATCGCATTTCGTTATTGGAGAGACGTTTTAATTCAACAGCAGAGGATCGTCATGAAGCGAGTGATGTATCGCCATCATCATCCGCTTCTCAGGGAAACAATCATTCGACAACGCCTCTGCCAGCACATCCTCCTCCACCCTCCTCTAGACAACAACAACAACAACAACAACAAGACCTTATAAGCCCGCCTACCATCGTCCGATCTCAACATGACATTGGACCCAACGAATATCACAGCATGCTGGATACTTTAAGAGAGAGACTGGATAGACTTGAAAAGCAACTTGAATCATAATCTACGCTTAGTTCTTATTGTCACTATTTGTTATATCTTATCTTCATATGTGTTATAAATTATTTATTATTGTTGTTATTACCCTCGTTTTCATTACATATCTTGAATCAATAAAAACGAACGAACCGTATGCTATTACCATGTCAAAAGTAGCCTTCTTTGGAAGCATTTGTTTCCAGTTGCACGACATGATCATTATTTATCTGGACACAAACGTCTTGTGCCATTTGCACATTGAAGCCTCGCTTAACTCCTTTCGATCTATATCTTGTGTAGAACCAACTAGAAATGGCGCTTGAATCGATTTAAGCAACTTTGCAAATTGACTATGGATCCATGTACATTGCACCAATAGAAGATACATTTTTCAACACAAGAGCCATGTGTGCGTATATATATGAGTTTAATGCCTAAAAACCGTTAATTTACATCTAATTAGCTTGCATTGCATGTTTGTTTTACTGCGTGAAGTGACTATCCACGAGTAAGCAATGTACGTGAAAGCATTATAGCTCTTTTTTTTTTTTTTGCTTTGAACTTCAAGAAGGGATACTCTAGACAACTTGTTAGATTGAAAAACTTTGGACACAAAATACAGGTTTTGATCCAAAAATGTTTTTTCAAGCGCTTGAATCTTTTTTCTCAACAACGTATTTGTCGTCTTTACAAGGTTTCTCTTGTTAGATCAAGTCATAATGAGTTCAAAGCACACCATTCAATATGGAAATCAAATTTAATATCTGATGCTTTACCATGCAGTTTAAGGAATAAATCCTAAATTTGATGCCTGCTTGAATTAGAGCGGGGTCATGTTTTGTGAGCCATAGTGTATTGAAATGCATACATTCTTAATAACTTGTAATTTTGAGCTGAAAATAGAGCGCCAGAGAGCTTTCAGGTCTTTTGATATAGTTTATATGAGTACTTTGTATAAGAATGATCTGCTTGAAATATGATACAATGAAGCGGAACCTGAAAGCTCAAATGCATGGTTCATTCAGGCTGTTTTTTTTTACATGCTCTTAAGGTAACCAATGATCCAGTAGGCACTTTGCATGAATTATATACCCCATTATTTCCGGTATGAAATCACAAGGTGTCGTTGCTAGTAACGTAAACATAAAGTTCTCATCGTATTACATTGCATGTATGCCTTACTCTTTATTGCTTAGCTAGCACTAAATGTCGCTAGTTACAACAGCCCTTTCTTCTGGAAATGTCAGCTGCAACTAGCAAAAGATTGGACAGAACCAATCAGTCTAAAGCACCCCACTAAATTTTTGATTAAAGTGCCTTTCCAACCTGGCGGTTTAATGTGCATTAGAGCGCAAGTATAAAAGCTTATTGTCTGTATCACCAGCATACATTCATCTATCAAGTTAAAAATATCATATAGATTTATTATAGCATGTTGGTTACACTGTTTAAGGACTTGATAGAGGAGATTGGAATCGGCTGCCTCAGTACCACTATATAAACAATGTATCCAGCTCGCATCTATGCAATGATGCTGCCATAGATGACGATACACTGAGAGCAACATTGCTACGACATGCTGTTCTCATTCAATCGCACTATTACATGGTATACCTAACTAAATTTAAAATAAACCGAAAAAAGTGGCACTTCAGCTCAATCGAAAAAGGAAAGCTCATGGCAGGGTATATAAATTACAGGCTTATTACATTTACCTTCAAAATTGAATATGTCAAAATCTCATTCGTCTACACTTCATGTAATACAACGCATCCTAAGACTCAAATGGTAATTAGTAACTTACCATTGGATGAACAAACTTTAATTTAATGGAAAAAATATTTTATAAACACAAATCAAATGGTAGCATAGAAATTTAATATCAAATACAACCCCCACCCCCAATGGACGACCTCTCAAACGGTACATTTCAGGTACAGTGCTGAATCACTGGGAAAGGATTTTGAAGCGAAAAAAAAGGAATAATAGGAATAATACGCAAGACCCCGGGAATCAAGTTGAGGGTTGGTAACATAATGAAAAGCTTACGTAAAATAGTTCATCACAGTTGTGCAGGTTTCAAATTACGGAGTCGATTGAGGCAAGAGATGAGTAGCTTACAAGCGCATGCGTGCACTGCAAGCAAGCCGCTTTATGATCTCCATTAGTTTAATAGACAGGGCACACATCTGCGCATGCATAGAGAGACCTGTCATCTTGTATTCGACGTATATGCGATGTGTCATGGTATAAAAGAAATGTTTGTTACAAAGCGGCCTTGAAACCCCAATTTAGATCCCCATTTGCCAAATACATCCAAATCTCTAAAATTACAACCATAAATTGTTTTTCCTTTTTCAAAACAATTTTTTTTCCACTCTTTTTCCTCTTGGAAGTATCTCCGTAGCAATCTACAACATGCGAAAATCAAGAACTGGCCTTGACCGAAAAAATTCACATCGGCGGTCTTGGTTCAACAGTGGCAATCTATTCACCATGTTTTCCTCTGCGCCACCATCCCCAGAATATAAATTAGCGGAAGATGATGCTGAATTAATAAGAGCCAGAGGCAGCAGCAACAACAACAACAACTACGACGACCCCCAGCAGGCCCTGCACAGACAGCGCTCCGTTTCATTGACCCCAATGGATAGCACCATCGTACAGCCTGTATCCATGTCCTCAAGGCCAAGTTTATTAAAAAACAACAAATCTACATTTTCTACTATTCTCTCAAAAGCAACAAAAAAGAAGAGCAAACACCGTAGGAAAGAATCTACTATTACACAAGATTCCCAATCTACTTGTTTCGACGATGCGACGTCTTCTTTACGTCGTAGCAGTGACAGGAGTGATGCCACCACCATCTCTGAAAAAGATCAAATGCAGACATATCAAAAACCTCATCAAGTATCGCCTCAAAGAGCTCAGTCTCCTACCAAGCCATTGCAATTGCTTGAATGCGATGAAGAAGAGGCTGATCGAATCCAACTCAAGAATGATCTGGTGAAGCTTGCGTTTGAAGGGTAACTAATATATTCTCCACGTATGGTTTCTAGTGCTAACGTTATACATAACTAAGTGAATTTTCATTGCCATTCGATTATCGAGATTTACCCAGTGGTAGAATATTGGATGTGGGTTGTGGTCCTGGTTCCTGGTGTATCGATCTTTCAACTAAATATCCTCGAATTCAAGTCATTGGTGTTGACAGCGATGACATGTTCCCTTCAAAAAGAAATCTACCGAGTAACTGTCAATTATTAGTGTGCAATGTACTGGACGGTTTGAAAGAGTTTCCTGAAGCAAGCTTTGATGTGATTCATATCCGATTCATGGTGTTGTCGTTCACTACAACTCAATATCCTCAAGTTGTGAAAGATTGTTGGAGGCTTTTGAAACCAGGGGGTTACATTGAGATCCTGGAGACCGACTTGACAGTGCATTCTCCTGGTCCTATTACCATGAAGCTAAACGAAGAAAGTAAGTTGTCGTGCACCATCTGCGTAACAAGAGATACTGAACAGCATTGTCTAGTGCATGAAGTGTCCATCAGTAGAGGATTGAATCCAAGACGTCAAACTGATAAGCTCAGCGAACTCATACCATCTGACGCCATTAATCGACAAGTGAAATACAGATCTATACCAATTGGAGTTTGGGGCGGTCGCATTGGAGTTCTTTGCAGAGATGACATGATCAACATGTTGACCAAGTTTCAACCCGCAGTTCAGGATTATTACAAACGAGAAAACAATTCAGAGGCCAAAGTTGCCTTTAATCAAAACATCAACACAGTTTTGAGAGAAATGGACCAATACAAGAGTTTCAGCAACTACTATTTCTATACTGCTCAGAAACCTTTTGAGCAATCGCCACCGTCATCCACGGCACCATCTATATCATCATCCAGAAGACAGCATTTTGCTCCATCATTTAATTTTAAATCATAATCACAAACACCTAATACTATACACTTTAATACTAATTTATTTTACACTTTTTATTAATACTAATCACTAATAAAGATTTTTTCTTGATCCGCCATCCTTTCAAACATCTATGAGGCCTGCTGTTCAAGTGTATGTGTGTGTCTGGAGGATATTAGTGTTTAATATGTTTGAGAAATCAATCTGTTGTCAGTGATATGGCCAGAGCTTTTATATATCACACTGACATATCCAGTGGTCTCTTTACATCTCGTCGCTGAAGCATCTTTAAAAAGTCCTAGTTTTAGAGATGCCTGCATCTGATTAAGGAGACAAGGTAGCTATAAGAAGAAGGGGTATTGCTATGTCCACCATTTCAAAATAATGACTTTAGGTTATCCAGTTTAAGTACTGCTTCATGAATGCAAAGCAACTTGTTCTGTAACAGAAAGACTGTTAATGTCCAAGGAGACAAAACTCCCTCTTTGTTTAATAGTGTAGTTTTGAAGATGTTTGATAAAGCGTTATAGTATATCTCGTTTCAAGTAAATATGACTTATAGCCTACAACGATTGTGTCTTGATTTTCGCAATAGCAATTCTTTTATATAACTAGTGGTTGTAGTATCTTTTTGTGACAGTACGTCATACATTTCGTACATACAGATAACAATGACTCAATTTTATGCGACGTCTATCAGGAGATGCAAAGTGATTGGATGCAACCTTGAGTGTGCAACCCGCTTTATATAAAGACATCGATTGCATTGATTTTTTTTTTTTTTTTTTTTGCTCTTTCTATATCCTTCTATAACAACAAATATTGAATGCCTGAACCTAACACTAAGACCCCGTTGTTGGCCGGTAAAAAACCGCCTGTTAGTAGACCCAAGGCCCATCGCAGAAGATCTAGTTACGAAGCATCTACCTATAACAGTGCAGGAAGGTCCTTGAGTTACTCCAAAAAAGCGCAGGAGGAGGATACCAGTACACCCGGATTAAGCTTGTGGAAGATATTGACATTGACTGTATGTATGGCAGGCGTGCAGTTTACATGTAAGTTTTTTTTTTTTTTCTTTTTTCAAGTACTCTCTCTTTTTGGGATGTTGTGATACTGACATCATGTTTATCTCACCTCCTTACTTTTTTTGACACAAAAAAGGGACCGTCGAGTTATCGTAAGTATGTCTACAGCAGGAGCAGATCAGTGTAATTAATCCTATAATAGATACGGAACGCCTTATCTCCTGTCGCTTGACCTATCAAAAGAATTGACAGCTTTAGTCTGGTTAGCAGGTCCTTTATCCGGGCTGTTGGTCCAGCCTCTGATCGGTGCATTTAGTGATAAATGTACTTCGAGTTTAGGAAAGAGAAGGCCTTTTATCATCGTTGCTGGTTTGCTGACATGTCTCTCCATGATTGGCGTTGCCTACGCTAGAGAAATCGGGTATTGGTTTGCCAAGATTGCACCAGATCAGAACAATGTAGATAAAGCAGCTCACACCAATGCCATCGTTGTCGCTGTCGCCTCTTTTTACTTTTTGGACTTTACGTTGAACGCTGTACAAGCTATCTGTCGTGCTTTGATTTTGGATATACCCCCTCTTTGGCAACAAGACATTGCAAACGCATGGAGCGCAAGAATGAGCAATACGGCGATGGTCATTGGCTATTTCGTTGGATTCGTGGATCTCGTAAAGTACTTGCCCTGGCTGGGCGACTCGCAAGTCAAAGTATTTTGTCTGGTATCCATCGTTGTATTTGTGATTACGCTGGCCATCACATGCTTTACCACACAGGAAAAGGTAGTCGAGAAGAAAGAGGACGCTGATCTCAACCAGCCCTGGTACAGCACCTTTTACTACATCTGGAGAGCATTCAGATTCTTACCCAGACCTATTCAAACATTATGTAATACTCAGTTCTTTGCCTGGATGGGTTGGTTCCCCTTCTTATTCTACAGCACACAATGGGTCTCTGACATCTACTTTGCCTCTCACCCACCTACTACACCTGATACACCACTTGATTGGGCACAAGGCACTCGAGCAGGTTCATTCGCCTTACTATGCTACTCTGTCGTCTCGGTCATTGCTGGATTAATCATTCCTGCTGTCGCCACAAAGTTCAATCGTGTCAAGCTATTCTCCTTGCTCAACATCTATACCTTATCCCACATCACTGTCGCTGTTGCCTTGATGTCATCTTTGTTTGTAAAGACTGTCACTGCAGCTACCGTTGTTTTGGCCATCATGGGCATCCCTTGGGCCATTGTGCTTTGGATCCCCTTCTCGCTTGTGGGCGAATTTGTCAGCTATGAAGATGAAAAGAGACAGCAGCTGATTGCATCGGCACCATCCAGCAGCAACCACGAAGAGGAGGAGCTTGTGCAAGACGAATTTGACGCTGGCATGATTTTGGGCGTGCACAACATGTACATTGTATTCCCCCAGTTTGCGGTGGCTATTGTGTCTTCCTTTATTTTTGCAGCAGCCGACGCCATCAAAGAAGGCGAGGGCAAAAGCATGTCCAGTGTTACGCCTGTGCTTGTATTTGGTGGTCTGATGGCCTTTATTGCTGCTGGCTTTAGTAGATTTATCGTCAGAGTTACCTCTTCGCCTTGATCACATCACATGAATTAGTATATACCTTTATTTTGTTTGCGCGTGACACCCTATTTCTAGCAATAAAAAAGAGAAACACTGCACTTTATTAATTTCCCTTTCTCTTCTTTTTGTGTGTATTTATGGCTGAAAAGAAAAGATTTGTGTTTGCAGAGAGGAAAAGAGCACTGCAAATGGCTGCCACCTGTGGCCTTAGTGTGATTGAAGAGCAGCAGGAACTGAGAGGATACCAGATATACATTGTAGAGCAATGGTAACTGAATACGTCTAGCACATTAAAAATCCCTAACAGCTTGATTCAAAGGGTGTGCGACCGCAAAGTCGATTCCAATGTAGTCAAAGTCTTTACTGGAGATGAGAGCCACATTGTAGGTAGAGACGAGCATGACATAAGCTAGCACACTGACGCATTATCGACAGATTCAAGTCGCTGTCATTGCTATATCCACTGCCGAACTACAGCATCCTCGCCCTCAGATTCAAACATTTTTAAACGCTGGAGCACACCTGAAATCTAAACCAACACCGCTCGGCGAGATTCTGCTCACAAACCCAGGAGAACTGCCGTTTGACATGGACATGGTGCTGATTCGTGATGGCGATTACGACAAATGGGTGAATCAGGCGTACGTTAATATCAACCTCAGAAGAACAAACTGCACAGGCAGAAGTTCCCTGAACCTTCGACCACCCAATCCAGCATCCGAAGAGAAATTTCGATCATTGTACAAGATTGCAGACACTGTCAACTTTCAGGATGCGGTCATCAACTTAGTATCGCTGGTGCAGATTGCATTGTACTTGTTTAAGCTTCTGGATAAAGACTACATTGACGGGCTGATATGTAACGAAACGACTCATGCGCTGTGGACATTTTACACCAAATACGATCCTATCAAGACCACAGAGGTATACCCTTGCTGATTAAACTTGTTCTTCGCATGCTGATGCATTGATCCAAATTAATAGTTTACGCTCAAGGAACCCTGGATGGAGCCCCATCTGGTAGCAGCCATCATATCTAAACTACTCATGTGCCGAAACAAACTGCAGGACTACAATTTCACTACAATCAAAGATCCGTTTGCCGACTACGACTCATTCCGTTTCGACATTGGCGACTATCAACGTTATAAGAATATCAAAGCAACAAAGTTTATTGATTTAGAGACATTGGGAAAGCTAAACGAACATGCTTTTAGCCAGCTAAAGGTGAGAAAAGTGATTAAATCAAAATTAGACGATATCTCGGGCATCACCAATTCGCCGCTGTTTAATGAAACATCTGATCCAGAAGTATTTCGACATCACTCGACTATCGAAAGTCTAAGGGCCATTTGGAGGCCAAAGCTCAAGGGCGGCATGTTGCATAGTGCAACCACTGGTGGGAGCTCTACAGATCAGCAGCCAAACGAGCTGATGCACATGCTGAAACGTACGACCAGGACGGGTGGAGCTGCTGTGGATATGCTAAGCCGAGTAGCAGGTTCAATACCTTGGATCAACACGACAGCTGATAGCAACAAGCGAGAAAACAACTTGAGTCGCTCTCCAACTGCCACTACCGCATCGCCCTCTTCAACATCGCAATTCGCTGATAACATTGTTCTGTCTCCGTCGCCATTGAATCAGTCGAGAGTAGAGAGCAATGCGAACTTGAGCCATCTCTCTAGCGCAAATAGCAGTAATTCTTCGTCTCAGCAACAATTAGAAGAAGAATACAACACTGCATCTCGTATAGCAACACCCGCCAGAAAACCATCACCTCTATCGATCCAGACATCTGCGACTTCCAGCAATACACTTCCCGCCACATATACCAATACACCTACTCATACTTATAATAACACCAACAACAACACACCTATTAATACAACATCTAATACGCCTGCCAATGTCAGGACGGACGATATACCCGATAGTGATATCAAGCGAGTGATTTCACCCGATCATTTAGATCAAGACATACCTTCCTATGCGCAATCTGTACCTCAACCATCTTCTGCATCCACTGCCGTAGTAGCATCATCCTCTCCACCTACACCCTCTGTACCTAAATTACGTATTTCCAAATCAACTGATACAACCACCACCTCGACACCGAGATCAACTACACCATCATCCTCTGCTAGTATCAAACAGCAAACCAAGGAAGAAGGCGATTTTGTGCCTTACATTGTGTCACCCAATAAGCAAACAAAACATTCCACCATTCGCCATGCACGGTCTGTGTCTGACAGTATTCTGTTAGATGCAGTTTTCATTGATGCCCTGAAAGAAAACAACAAACTGCAGTCCCTGAGAAGCGCATTTGGATCCTATGTCCCTACAAAACAATCACTAGACAGATATCATCGTCGATCCCAAACGACATCGGCATTACCCAGCAGCTCCAAAGATGCAACTCTAGCGACACTCACCGTGGCGGATCAAGAACAAGAGATCGATGCCCGACCTGCAGCAACAATGAATGTGCAAACCTACATGACTTACGAGCGGCTCTGTCAAAAGCAACGAGCACTGCAACGCACCTATGAAGAGCTAAGAACCATGGCAAACTTATATGAAAGAACCGCGGCTCATCTCAAAGAAACATATGAAAAGCGCTCTTTGGAATTTGATCTGATTCAGAAGAATTCTCGACATGTCATGGATGAGCAGAACGAAACAGAAAGACGACTGAAAGACGTGGAAGATAATAGCGCTAAATTGCACTACGAGCTAAAGGTACTGAACGATAAACTCAAGGATATCGAGGACAATGTGGGCACATTCTACGGTAAAGTAGGGCTACTGGAGAGAAAGATGGATGATTCACAACAATCCATTACGACCATGTTGATTATCGGAAACTACTTTAATCATTACTGGATCAAGATTCGGCAATGGATATCTTGGTTGTCGGATGCACCAGATAAGGTTCAGAATAAACAACAGACGGAGGATGCTTCAACATCGAGTCCATTATAGCATATTGTATACAGTAATAGCATTGGTGAATAAATTCCAATATTATTTTTGTTGCAATCTGATACGGTGCCTCACTAGTACAATGTTTTATGGATCTATGTATTCGACAGACGACTGAAAAATTATGTACCTGTTGTGCACTTGTGGTAGAGCCAATGATCAACAGTCAGAGGTCTTAATTTGATAGACGTTTTCAAGCTCATTTAGCTCTTTCTCTCTTTCCTTTTTTTATTTATTTATTGCTTTTGCTTTCTTTACGCTTGGTTTACAATCTGCTAGAATAGACGTCAAAAGAGACATTTGCGTGAGCAAAGAGCAGATATCATAGTCAATTGTGATTTCCAATCGTACAATGCTCAAGATTATCGGTATAATCTTGGCTTTCGGGTTAGGATACATGACAGCATACAATGAATTATTAGCCTACATGCTGCAAGAGGTAATAACAAACGTAGTAGGAGTCAGCGCGACAGAAGGTAGACTGACATGAATACAGAAAACAGCGTTGTATATAGTGATAGGCTTGGCAGCTAGCTTTCTTTTGATCTACATTCCATTGGAGAGGATAGCTGAAGCAGAATCGATCCAGGTAAGCATTGATAAATAAGCCAAGTGGTTAGTTGCTGATTTGATGTGCATTAGAACCCATTAACAGCTCTCAGAACATCAGCTCGTGAACACTTGCAGCGACGAGGCAGTTTTTAATAGAAATGGTGAATGTGAATAGAAATTTATTCAAATAAATGGTGATTTACAATAAAAAAAGGGGAGAAGCAAGTAGTAAGAAAGAGAGGGATGAGATGGGAGGAGCAGGTGCAAGAGGAGAACAAGGGGAAATATACACATTTAAACAGCCATGACTAAGCCTTTGTTTGATTTATCTTGACCATTCTTCTTGCCCAAAGGTGATGATTGCATGGAGTTTTGTTGACTCTTCAGCAACAATGATTCTGGGCTGTTTGGAGGAGAAATACGGATGGGTGTTGAGGCTCTTGGTTGAAGATATTGCATCATGGGAGAGTTGGAAGGTGATTTGGTAGTAACTGCTGTTGTGGTCGTATTAGAAGATGGTGTTGTTGCGGATGTCGAGTTCAAAGAAGGGTCTAGCTTCAAAGTGATTCTTCCACGAGAACGGTCCTCGAACAATGTCATGATATTGCCGTGATCACCCACTCTGTAAGAAACCGAGAAAGGATCAACCCAGAGCACGAAATCACGAGGAAGATGAGTATGGATAGTAGTAGGTTGAATAGATGCTTTGTTACAGGCTTAAGAAGAAGATGCCACTGGTCGTTAGTAAATTGCACTGAAAAAGCTGCATGTGTATATATTCTCACCTTCAGTCAACATAGGGTCCAACTGCCCATTGAAATTGGAAAGAGCCCGGTAACCATTTCCTCGATAAGGTTGCTGAGGATCCCAATGATCTTCGAAGCGAATCTTGAGCAATTCCGTCAATGTCTCCTTAAATTTACCGACAACATCTTGATCGACTTTGGATTGTAAGAGTCGACCAAGAAATTCAACAGCTTGTGCTATTTCGATATGCATTTTTCTAATGTTTTATGTCTTTTTTTTTTGTGGTTTTCTTTTTTTTTTTCAAGGTGAGATTTGGAATATGAATATATACAAAAAAGAAAGGAAGGAGAAGCGAGAAAGAGAGGGAAAAAGGGGAGAAGGAGAGAGTCTATTTAAATGCTTTTTTTTTTGTGGTTATTTTTTTATTTAATTGTTATATATATATGAAAAAGAAAGAGAAAAAAATCCTTTTTTATACTTTTGCTTTAACCAGAAACATCAAATGTTTGATTTTGGCACTAAATTGGAGTCGCCTTTTCAAACATGTTCACCAACACCTTGACATTAGTTGGATTTCCTGAACTGCAATTGCATTAGTGTGATCAGATTTCATCAGATCTACATCTACAGTGTACTTTGACCTCTCAAACGCTATCCTGAATCGATATTTTCTGCATCTCTTTAGAGAATTTGCAATTGAATTGAAACCAGTTGTCATTGTCATGTTGCAAATGATTGGATCCTTGCACATATCCAATTACATCTGAGCAGTCCGTTCCCTATTTGTAAACTATTTCCAAAAGGTTGACATGTATAAAAGTTTTTTTTTTTTTTTTTTTTTTTTTTGAACACCAAAATAAGCAAACATCGAATGAGTGAAAAGACATACTTGCCAAACGACGAACCCCTAAAGTCATATGCTGATATTAATTACCTTGATTTGGATCAGCATCAACACATTTGGAAGCATATTATTGACTCACATCCCTTCAATCGAGCTGTAAGCTAATTGTATACACGAAAGCATGAATGTGGCGCCCTAACTGATTTCGCCAGCTTACCGTCTTTTTGCCATCATGTTCAATCAATCTTGCAACAGAGCACATGAATCAACATCTCGGCTCTTACTATCAAATTGAATCAGCCCTAGACTTTCTATTAGATCCCGATTTCTTTCAAAAATACATCAAATCAGGTAAGACAAGCAAATAAATCAAAACTGGATCTCGTTGCACTGACATGAATTGCATTGCAGATCAATGCCAACTTATAATGCACAGCATCGATACCAATATAAACACAGACGATGTGGTGGTGCTTTCACCTTCAGGCACCCTTTATTTCAGCCTGTTGAAGCAGACATATGAGACATTTGGTATTGAGGCAACCGGGAGATCAAAAGCAGATAAAAAGCATGATAAACATGGTAAGACGTGTCGATTGGGGCAACTATGAACATCACCTAATTCAAGAAAACTGCAGTCGCTATGGTAGATTTGAGTAGCGCTGATTTCAAGATTGACAGCAAACTATATGACAGATTAAAGTGGTGCCTTGAGAATACAATGAAGAATATATTCAAACTTCATATTTGTGCAATCGATTCAGGTAGGTAATAATGGGTACTTGATCTGGTCTCTGTTGCTTCTGGGTCATATTTATGCTTTGCCTTGCTTTGTCAAATGACGTAGCGAATTGATCTGTTGAACGCCGAAAGTTTGGATGTGATTCAAAACGCCAAGGGATTGGATTCAAATCGAACAGTAACTCATCATTTCTTGTAGTAACGGGAACAACCATGGATATCAGTTTCCCCTCCTCTGTCAACAAAATACACAAAAAAGAAGTGCAAGCCGAATTTGAGACAGTGACAGACATCAATATACCATCCTTTGAGAATATAGATCATTCTATGGATCAAAAGCCCGAGAATTGGGATAATGACGCCATGCAAGCATTAGAATGGCTTGGTTTAGCACATTTAAGAGCAAATCGTATCAAGCAACGTAAAGAAAAGGTCGACCCATTTGTCTCTGTGTATCAACCACCAATGCCATTACTACAAGATCACTCTACAGGCACATTGGTTAAATTTAAAGGGTTCATTCCTACAACATGCATTCAAAATATGATGACTATCGTTAGGTAATGTTGATGGTGTATGTAGATGGCGAGTGCTCTTACTGACACCCATTATACCTCTAGAAAGACGATGGCTTCTGGCATCACCTCTCAGTGGACTTCATTGACATGCTGGGGCTACAAAGATTCGCCACACACTTGGAACAAGATTGGACATTACGAGTACTTGAATAGTGAAAACGACTACACGCTTTTATTACTACCAAACAAGAAAACTGCCTACATATATCAGCTGTATGGCTCACATCACACCAAATTTTAATGACGCTGCATATAAATCCATGTTTTTGTTTCGTTTCATTCCCAAAATGTTTAAATGCAAAGTAAATAAACTGGGGTTTTCATCTGATTCAGGTACGATGAGTTGATGAATTCAACATTTCTTTCGAGACCGCCCTAATTCTGGTCGTACTTCTTTGAGTTGGCAAATAGCCCTCAGAGAGAGTATGTGTGTGATTGGGTGGGTGGGTATACGAATAAAAAGACACAGTTGATTTAATTTGACTATTTTGTGATTTGTTGATTTGTTATGTGCTTGCAAAATAAAATAGTGGAGCGTGATCTTATGGCTTTTAATACAAATGGACAATATTTATTATACTGATAGGCGACAATGATAAACGCAACCACATTGATGATTTTAGTTATGGTGAATAAGTATCACTTGAAGCTCAATAAAGGCTTCCTTCTTTTTGTGGTTACATTATGTTGATTTTCTGTTTGTACTCTTTCCTTACTCACTGATCTGCTTCTTCTTGATCTTTTTGAGACTCAGGAATTCATCACCCAGAACCCTCGCCAATCAAAGGAGAACAACACTGCACTACACAGATTTTTCGCATATTTGACAGTTCCAAAAATAAGCCATCTATTCTCTCTTTCTTTTCAATATCAAATCTGTCATTATGAAGTCCTTTATATGGTCTGCCATCACCCTTCTAGCTACAGCAGTAGTATCTGTTTCTGCTAACGATGTGGTAACACTCAACAATATGCAAGAATTCGACAACGCTATCAATTCAAATGATCTTGTGCTCTTAAAGTTTTTTGCTCCTTGGTGTCCTCATTGTCAAGCACTGGAGCCAGAATACGAAAAGGCCGCTACGGAATTACAGCCAGACAAGATTATGCTGGCGGAAGTGGACTGTACTGTCAACAATGCTATATGTGCCAAATACAACGTCCAAGGATATCCCACAATGCAAATATTTAGAAAGGGTCGTCCGAGTGATATTTACAACCAGGAGCGTAAATCAGACAGTATTGCTAGATACATGAGAGCGTAAGTGAGGTTGAAATAATGACAATAATTTTACTCTAACTGTAATATATAGCCATTTAATATCTGACCTCACTGTAATCAATTCAAAGGAAGAGCTGGACAGTTTACGAGAAAAGGAAGTACTTTTGGTTGTTGCCTACATTTCGCCTGAGGATAAATCATCTCTAGACTCATGGAAGGCTCTTTCTGAAAAATTGGTGGACGATTTCGCATTTGGTGTTGTTACTGATCAGTCTATCATGCAAGCAGAGAATGTTCAACCATCGCCCAGTGTCGTATTGTATAAGCACTTTGATAATCTACGTGATGTCCGCACTGGATCTATTGTTCCTGATCAAATTGAAGACTTTATCAAGGTCAATGCTGTCCCTCTGTTAGCTGAAGTAGAGAGTCATACATTCATGGACTATGTTGATGCTGGCCGTCCTCTTGCCTATATCTTTTCTAACTCTGAAGAAATGAAGGACCAAATGCATACAATGTTTTTGCCATTGGCAAAAAAATACAAGGGCGTCTTCAGTTTTGCTCATATCGATGCCAATCAATACGCATCACAAGCAGATTTCTTGTCCCTGAACAACACATGGCCAGCTTTAGCTGTTCACAACTTTAAATCTGGTGCTCGTTTTCCTCTTGATCAAAGCAAAACTATCAACGAACAAGAAGTTTCTTCATTTTTGGATAAAATTGTACAGGGTCAAGCTGAACCTGCTTTGAAATCACAGAGCTTCCCCGTTCGTAAGCCTGAAGATGCAGTCAAGGTGGTTGTTGGAAAGGATTTTGAAGATATCGTGATGGATAAGTCCAAAGATGTGCTTTTGGAGATATATGCTCCTTGGTGTGGTCATTGTCAAGCTTTAGCACCAACATACCAACAATTGGGTGAAGTAATGCAAGCGAATAATGCTGAAAAGGACCATGGTGTGGTGATTGCAAAAATGGATGGCACTGTCAATGACGTTCCTCTTTCTGCTGGTTTCGCAGTGAAAGGTTATCCCACCATCAAACTGTTCAAGGCAGATACAAACACAATTGTAGACTACACTGGTCAGCGTACGCTTCATGATTTTGTTAAATTCTTGAATGATCACTCAACAAAGCAAACCTTGAAACTTGATTTAACAAATCTTCCTCAGCCTGGCGAAAAGGTAACTGAACCATCTGAACAAGCAGCAGCGGAAAAGCACGATGAGCTCTAGAAAAATAAGAGTTCTTTATTTATAACATAGCATACCAGAATAAAGTATATTTCAAAATTAGCTCAATCCAAGCGCCTTATGAGTTACTGTCTTGGCTGTCGTAGTTACTGTTGTCAAACTACGTCGGTTGATTGTAATATATCCTATTTCAATTCTTTAAGCAAAAGATAGCTCATTCCATGAGCACTTTCTCTTATTACCTGCAAATGCAATGTTTGACATATCTGTGCCGACCTCAACAACATAATCCGCTCTGGGCTCAACTGTGGCTGGAATGATCCATTGGTAAAATCCCAAATTTAACGCAGATTTGGTTGTCATTATGCGATCGATAGTCAAGTTGTCTCTTTGTCCATGAGCCAAGACAATCGTGGCATATTCATCTGTCACAGGCGGTGCCATGGAGCTATTTTCTCTACTCGAAATGATAAGTATGCCGTAGCAAATGTAGTATATTGCTTTGCTTTACTTTGTATACCATTCAATTAGCATTGTGTCGCCTATTTTGTAGACGCTGTTTGGTTCTGGATAGTTCATATGCAGAGTCGCTGCTAAAATAGCCTGAATCATAAAAGCAAGCACCATAAAAGAACACATCAATGCCATAATGAAGAAATATTTGATAAAGGTAGTACCAAGACAATAATGTCAATGTGATTATTAATTAAACAGGTATTGCTACTGAGTTTGCCTTTCATTCAAATCAAGAGAAACAAATATATTGCGCATTCATTAGTCGAATTAAACGGGCGTTCACCGATATTATATTCTCATGTATCAGTGTACCTCACAAGACAACAAGTACTAATTTTGCAGTGCAAAATCGTTAGGGCATCTGGTATTATCAATTATTACACACGGTACACGTAAATTATTGTCCATGCCAACAATGCGACTATACGCTACTTTCATTCTGTTCATCATAAACAAAATAAAGAAGTTGGTTTCCGCCTAAAGGGAATATATAGTAGTGTGAAATGCTTTATAAGTTACTGCACATTGATTGATTGCTTCATTGCTACAAGATACTATTAAATATTGTAATGTCTATATGGCGTCTCTTTGAGAAATATCGTCATCTTATCCAAAATACTACCATGTACACAACAATAAAATCTGCGAAAACAAGGAAACAAAAAAAAGTAAATCAACAACATAGTTATCATCACAGCCTTCATGTTATGTTACTTCTGTACCGTAAGCAATTTGCAATGATAATTCTTCCAAATTGCTGTATCTACAAAACTATATACAAGAGAGATTGATAAGTTGATTGTAGAAACAAAATCAAGACTTGGTGAATTAACCCTGATGCGAAACTAATGATTTTGCTAATTAACTTAAGATTGGTATTGTCTCAAACATAATACCGTAATCTTTCCAAATCTCTTATTAAGCACAGATCATTAAGAATGTTCTCAAATTACCTACATTCGATGGGAAAATCTAGCATCAATGCGATAATATTATGATCTGATTATAGCTGAGCCATTCTAGCTCAAGTATTCCGCTGGACTCAACAAAAATACACGACTTTGACTTATTTCATATAGGAAACGACGACGTCTATTAGGCGTGATTTATCAGAAATAAATTATTTGTAAAAAAGTATAAAATTAATCAGGTAAAGAATATCGTTTATTACATTGAAATATGAGAGGGTTTATATACTATTCGAACTGAGGGATTTGATGTGAGGATAAGGTGTTGGATGGGAAGATCTGGGTGATAGAACAATAGATTATATCTATTGTGATGAACATACGACTAATGGATCAGTAACTGAATCCAGTTTTACATTGATGTTTTTTATGATCTGATGTGATCTGTGCTTTAACTAAGCTGTTTTAGCTTAATTCGACGTCCGGTTTAGAAATGATACATCAAGGCGCTTTTAAATCTCACCCCATATTAGAACTAATGTAGAGCTATTGAACGATTTTTTTTGTCCAATTTGGATAACCCATTGCCGAGATATTGCAAAACCCCTGTTGCATACGGGAAAACTGCTAATTAGACCTGAAAAACAAAATAGAAAATGTTATTATGCTAATCCAGAGAAAAATAATCCATAGCATCAAAGAGCTCATCTTGGGAGAGGGCCGAGAGAACCGTGGAAGTGACATCAACATTGACCATTTGTTGGTTTCGTTGATAATGGTTAACGAACGTGCTTGAAGTTGCCCAATTGCAGAGAGTCACAATATCGTCTCGAGAGACGCCAAGATCAAGTGCCCGAGAGGAAGCCAAAGATTGTATAGAAACACCGGATTTAGTAGTACATAGGGCAATGAGTTGACGATTTAACCAACTAGACAGAGTAGATGAGGACAACGGTTGGTGAATGTTGTTGGACTTGATGACGAATAGGCTGGAACCTGGAGAACGAAATATCAAAGCCGGATGATCGATCCCGTACTGCCTTGAAGCATTCAATAGGGTGATGAATTCGAGATTTGACAATAAAAAAGCAATTGATAACACGAGAATTAATCAGGTTTCAACGTTTCAACTGTATTCAAAAACGAAAGCAAAGAGCAATTTTTTCTTGCAGGGCGACGCTCATATTATATTCAATCTTATTATGAGCTCCCCTGGATCATGACTACTGCGAAACTATAAATGACGGAGGGCTAACGATAAACCTGTGTAGGCTGGTTTTGATAGGTTGATTAACCTCGTCTCTACACAACAGTTACAGCCAATTAACGGCAGACGAAGATGTGTTGCATAGCTAGGATGGACTGAGGCGAAAGTGATAATAACCAGTGAATGTATGCTTGAATACAACAATGGTATAAATCTGTAGCGTACATCTTCTAATTCATTAGTGTACATCATAGTTTATATTATCAGAATATGGTAGCTGGATGAACTGTGTACGGAATGCAGATCATAGTGGATGTATTCCACAGGCACCACTCACATCTTCTTGCTATGTCTTAATAAAAAAGCTATCATATTCTACTACGCAGCCTTGCTCACTCCTGCTGTATTATGCGCAGCATAATACCTGTTCCTTGCTATGAGTTGATCTATATCCTAAACACCCGCCCTCATTACGAATGGACACCCTCGGAGGCTCAGGTTAATATCATGCATATGGATGTTCCTATCCATACATCCAAGCCAATGTCAAATGTTGACCGTAAGGACATCATTGAAGCATCATCTTCCCCTGTGGCCCAATTAGAATATCGCTCTACTGCCAACGTTCCGTCTGCTGAAAAAAATATAAATAATGGCCAAAAGATTGAGGACAATTCCCTCAAGCATCGGTTACTATCCTCCGCCACGTCGACGTTCTTGCTCATGAGATGCTTACTCAGGAACCCAATACTCCTAACTTGGAACGCTTCTGCGCCGTGTTGGCTGACATGCGCAGCCTTGTGGTTGATCATCTCTGTTTTACGATCACTCAAGCTCGTATGAACATTGCTTACCGAACGGTCGATCCCTCTTTCTCGGTGAAGACAGCAGAATCTGATGACGTTGGTTACATTGTGCCTCTACTAGACGAGTTTCAACAAAGTATCAGCCAACAAGCTCCTGCAAAGAAAGCTCTTCGTGAGGCATCTACCTTTGGTCGTCCCCGTCGTCGTTATCCGAATGGGAACTTTGGTTCTGGAACTTTTTCGAATGGTCCTAGGCAGCAGTTTTTTCGATCAGGTTCACCCTCTCAGCAGGGTGGTCTCAACAACAACAACACCAACAGCAGTAACAATTTCCGTCAACAATACAAAGAAGTCCAGCAACAATCCTTTCCGTCAACAGTAGACTCAGCAAATCCAATCATTTCAACAACATTAGTATCAACAAAATCAGCAACAACCGACCTAGCAGTAGGAGGTCGGCTCAGCATTTCATCAAAAATGGACAACAATCACTGCAAGCACATTCGTCAACAATATCATTATTCAACATGGTCACAACATACACTTCCACACACCACCACCAACCACATCATCCCCGGCTCCTATCGTTCCTTACTCAGCAAACAGGCTATCGAGAAAGTGTCCCCACAACAGGTACTGACTACTCCAGGTTTCTACAGCGCAATGTTCGTCATTCCCAAAAAGAATGGCGATGTTTGACTGGTCTTCAATCTAAAACGCTTGGACCAATACTTGGATGCTTCTCATTTCAAAATGGAGACAATCAGGGAAGTAGCAGCTCAGATGATCAAACCAAACGACTACCTAGTTTCTAGAGATCTATCCGACGCTTTTCTACATGTAGGGTTACACCAAGGTGCGAGAAAATTTCTACGCCTGAAATGGAAAAACCAAATCTACCAATACTACTGTACCACTGCTTTTGGCTTGGCCTCAAGTAATCCATATGTGTTCACCAAAGTCTGCAGGCCCATTTTGGAACATTTGAGATCTCAAGAAATCAGGATATCTGCTTACTTAGACGATTGGTTTCTAATTGCCGAAACCAGACATTTAGCGTTACAACAGAAGATGCGCCTTGTGGTGAAGAATCTTCTCCAGCAACTAGTAGAATAACTTATCAACTTCAAGAAATCGGTGCTCGTTCCAGCCGTTGGGCTGGAACATCTTGGCTTTGTATTGAATTCGGTGACAATGACTGCCTCCCTTCCGGCTCATAAGATCAGAGACATTCGACGCTCCATTATTCAACAAGTACTCAGCAAGCCACACCGACAATCCCCTCGAGTGACTCACAGCCTAACAATGCGTATCCGGGCAGCCACCTTTGCAGTTTTCCCCGCCAGATTGTACAGACGACGATATCTCCTGTATTACAAGAATGTGGTAGCTGCTAAAGTGTAGTACCAAGACGACAAGGTATTTCCAATACCATATTGTCAGCTAAAAGTTGCCTCATTTTGATAGTACTACAATAGTTTCAAGTTATCTCATATTGTGTATGAGATCATATATCTGGTCATGGATGTTGGAAACGATTTTCAATTTTTGACTTTTGGACTTTTGGACGTTCAAACATCGAGATTTTAAAAATTGATTTAGCATGTTTATTTAACCAATTTTTGTGAGGAATCTGAAACTGACGTTGGATTTTAGATAGAATGAGTTGTTGTTGAGAAATGAACGAGTTGTGAAAAATGCAAAACCTGACGAGATGCTACTAATAAAAGTCACTGGATTTATAAAAGAATGTTGCTTGTATGTATAGCAAAAGTTGTTTGAGGTACTTTGATTGACTAGTACATGTTAGTTTTGAGTTTGTAATAGACAATGTGAAGCAGTTATCAGGAAAAACGTGAAAAATGATCCAAGTTTGGATGGATATTTCTCCATGATTTACTAAGTGAGTCAATGTTGCATAGTGCTTGACTTTTGTTTCTTGTTTAATTTTCTATACGATGGTATCGCTATTATTAGTATTTTCAAAAATATGTCGGGTAGTGCCCGCTTGAGGCATATCAAAATACATGACTTTGAGTTATTTTATGAAGGGAACGTTTATTAGGTGTTTTTGACTTTTAGGTTATGTTGGGGCTAATGTAGAGCTATCGAATGGTTATTTTCTTGCTCAAATCTGATTAGTATTGGCCGAGATATCACATAAAGTTATGTCCTCGCAAAATTGGCCATCTTTGACCAATTTTGCCTTACCCTCTACAGGTTAAACAATGAGCTGACAATTTTTGGGTCAGACGTTTTTGCTCATTTCTCTACGTAGAGTCAAGCTAGAACATCCAGTAAGAGCTCAAATGATAGAAAATTTTTTGCTTTACAATAATAACAACTGTTACAAGTAGGTTTATTTTGAAAGAGATGGAGATATTATTGAAAAAGCATCAAAATCTGACAAAAAATGTTCTGTCGTTTTGAAACGTCTAGTGTTGATCAAACCAAACAAGATTAGTACCATTCGATGCGCCTTTAAATTCTGCACAAGTTTGATATATACTTGAATAACTGTTTGTTACCAACAATTGCCAAGTTTAGGTCATGACAGATTTCATGATCATGAATGGCCTCATTCGAAGCAATAAGGATTTCAACCTCAGTTTGATATCATTTACCCCTCCTATTATATCCAGAGCAGTACACTGCTCGTGACGTCAAGTTTGCAACTTTTTCTTTCTTTCCCATTCCCCCGTTTTTCTTTTTCCATAATACCCCCGTTTTTTATACTACTTTTACTGCTAAACCTACTGTATTATTCATCTTGTTATTGAAGGCAATAGCAGGAAGGTCATCAAACGTGCAATTGTTGTTAGTTGCTAGCATATGCAGGTGAGTGTATTTACTGTATCAATTATCCAAGTCTATTACTGTATTAATTAATTATTCTTTTTCTTTGTTTAGAATAATAATAGCTACCGACGACTGCTTCAAAACTAAAAAACAGAGAAGAACTCAACAACAGCTGGTGAACACTGCTTCGACTTACGGTATTGCCACCACCACCACCGCTTCTCTGAAGTATTATCAATTGTCTTCTTTTCTGAATACGGTATGTACCATTGGTTAATTATTACTTTTCATTGAATCGTAACTAACTGAATTCTCTCTTATTTTTAGAAAATAGTTGTGTATATTATTCTAAACTCCAGCAAGACCTCTGGTGCTATTTCTCGCTGCTTTGACACACCTCCTCTCTGCAGCATGTCATTTACAATGCTATTTTTGTCTGGTGGTTTAGTGCTGTCTGCAACAAGTCATTAGTAGCGCTGTTCCTCCCTGGTTTGGTGATATCTGCAACAAGTCATTTATAGCAGCGCTGTCTGTGTTTGGTTTGGTTCTGTCTTCTGCAAGTCATCTCAAGTTCTCAAGTGGTGTTACTGTCTGGTTTGGTGCTGTTTTCTGCAAGTCATCATCTGTATTGCTACGTTTCTCGAGTTCCGTAGATCAGGTTAGTTTCAATGATGTCTGCTATTCAATACTATTATCTTACTGATTACACGATTATGCTGCTAATAGAATATAGGCATCAAGCGCAAGGCGGTGCTCAAAGACATTAGATGCAGAACCTGTTGTGAGTTGCTCATCAAGTAAGTATGAATGACGTAGATTGCTGGATACAATAATGCTGACTATTATTGTATTATTTTGATGTAATGTGTAGTAGGCAGCAAGTATAAGGTTACGACGACTAATGGATGATTAATGGATATTGATACTGGGTGCAATCGGAACTGCTGATAGTTGTTCAGGTATGTATATCATATGGCATTGATTGAAGAATACAATACTAATTATATCATCATCATTTTGACTATGTATAGGCAGGCAAATGGGAATGAACATCATGGACACTACTGGATGCTACAAGAGATCAGTCAAGCTATTTTTTTTTCTGTGGAGGACAATAACCATAGCAATAGTAGTAGATACAAGTTATACATTTTTATTAGCTTCTTTTTTTCCCCTTATTTTTCTTATTAACTCTTTTTTTTTTTTTTCTTGTTGGCTTTTCGCCCTTATTTCTTTTAATTTTCACCTGCATGTAATGTTATTACCCTCACTACTTTTTTTTCTTTCTATGTTTCTTTGAAGCATACCCCCTTTTTTACGTTGAGTGGATGTGCCTATCACTGAAGCTCAACAATAACAAGATTCCGAGGCTAGGATTAGATAGGCTGGTCCAAACTTAATTGTTGATTCTACTTACTTAGCGACAGTTGAGGGTCTTAATAAACATAATTCCTCACGTTAGGGGTGTAGTAAGGCACGCTCTGGCACCTGAGGGGTGGCCTAATTGAAATACTACCTAATTGCACTTTTGGGTAGTACTTCAAATTCCGCCTAACATCGTTGCAGAGGAGAACTATGGCAAAATTTTTCTAGGTTTTCTTTGTATATAGAGGTAATAAATAGATATAGCTTTTCTACGTTTCTAGGCTGTTTAATGCGTTGTTTTCATTGCTTGATGTGATTTGACTACTACAATTTGTAAACGGACATGTACTGTATGTTTAGAATAACGAAATATAGACAGAAAAAATACAATTAGAACTGAATATATTTACTGTTGTGTGATAAATTGGGTCACAAAACCTATATTGCAGTGTATCTCGACGAATACCTACCCCATTTAGCTGAAACTAGAATATAGTGTGCCAGGGCCTTTAAGAGCAGATTAACTGTAAGAAAAATTGCAAGTCAATTAGGCAAAAATTGACTATTTAGCCTAATAGCTGATTTTTTAATAAAATTTAAATTTATAGCTTAAAACTAAAATGAATCGTATCCATCTCTAGCCTTAATTACCGCACGGATTCTTTTTAGATAGCTGTAGTAGTATTGTTCTATTGTATTTTGCTTGAACTCTTTCCACTCAAAGTCAAATCTTTCCGCAGTTGATCGACATTGGATGGCTTGTTGGGATATTTTTCCAAGGGCAACTTGACCTCTACCAAAGCCACTCGATAAGATTCAGAACGGAGATACCTCATGGCCAATGTTTCGTATAGCTAACGTGTTTTGTATCTATCCAGTTGTAAGTGGAATCGAAAGTGTGGCAAGTCGTGCTTTCTCGTTGAAACATAACGTCCTCATGCTGCAACCCGTAATAGCACAATGTATTGAAGTATGTCATGCCCAAAGCATGCTGATACAAGCTCGAATTCATTGATCTCTCAAGTAGACAACACGAGTGCCATGACCCAAGTACAATCAACTAGCTCCAAACCATCATTGATCCATATTCTCGCTTTCTCTTTGGCTTGTCGTTGAAGGGCGACAGGGAATCACCCTTATATTGGTATGTGTACTCGACTCCATCCGAACACCAAAGACTGATTCGGCTTTCATCAGAGAATATAATCTTCTTCGAGTTCTCTACAATTCAGTGTCGATGTTTGCGAGCCCATTAGTATTGTTCTCTTCTCTGTACAACGTTCAACGCAGCAGTCGTAGTCCTCTTTTTTCATTTTAAGAAAAGCTGCCTGTTCAAGTTATGTGTTGTACAATAGCCAGAAAATTACCCAATACTTCTGAAATAGTTTTGAACGCGTCAGACACATCCTAATTGACGAGAACGGAGTTTCAAACGGATGATATTGTGGGTTGATGATGCTATTAGAGATCGTCTTGAAGTGAACTAGACTAGATTCCCATCATAAAAAATACCCAAAATAAAAATGTCATTTCATTCGAGCCATGCTATCAAAGATAAGATGTATATAATAATAGTAGTTGTATGATGATAGCAAGGGTAAGCTACTCGAATAAGAAATGACACATACTAAAGTAACATACCAAGGGTATTTTAATGTGTTGTAACATATATAAACCTTGAAAGGTTGCATGGTCAACAATGAGAGTAATTGTCAACGCATGCTCCACAAAACTATATTTTGAAATACCGTCTTTGATCCACAAGATCAAGAACCAAATAACCCAACATTTATATTCAAAATAATGGAAACACTGACAGTTGCTAAACAACCGTCAGATAAGAGATATAAACCAAATAATATAAATAGAGACGTAGAATATACATTTTATTGCACATTATCCTAATTTTGAATAAAGAAGGATTTTAACAGTATTCTATCTGCTTTTTTCAACCCCTTTTACTGCATTTTTTACTGTTACAATCAATCATTGATTTCAATATGTCGTCTGCTCTCTCTGGTAACTCTCCTCTGTCTTCACCTGCTGATTCACCTCGTTCTCCATCAATGGCTCCTCCTATGGAAGAAGATGTTATCATGGGCGAAGATGACAACCTACCTCCTATCTCTTCATCCGTTTCTGCAACTACTGAAAGATTGAATGAAATGGATATAGCTGGTCCATCTCCTGTCCCTACTGTTTCCGAAACTCCAGGTCTTATTACTGCTTCCAATAATAAAGGTGAAGAGAATGCCACTGACGCCTTAACACCCGCACCCGCTGTCAAGTCGCCAACATTGACTGAAGTTCTCAAAAAGGTCTTACTTAGAAAGGAAAATGCGCAAATTGCATACTTGAAAGCTTTGAGTGACCCGGCTGTTAATGATGATGAAGCTGACAGATTGCGTGATAGCGTTGCTAATTTGGAAAAACATGTCAAAACTCTCACCGATGCACTGAAAGCTGCTGCTGCTTCTAATGCTGCCACTGCCAAGGCTTCTGCTGCCAATTCGTCTTCGGCTTCTGGTCTCAAGATATCCAAAAGAGATTTACCCAAGTTTCAGCTGGAGGATAACAAGGCGAAGCCATTTCCAACTGAAGAAGCTTATCGTTCCGTAGATCATTTCCTCTCAGAATTCGAAAAGATTGTGTACTCCTCCGGTCAAGATATCGAAAATGTATGGCGAAAATACATTCCTCTTACTTTGTCGTATGAACTCGATGACTGGATGAAGACTGTAGTCATGAAGTGTCATGTATGGCATGAAGTAAAACTGGTCTTTAGTAAGAAATTTGGTACTGTCGTGTCCAAAATCCACAAACGTCGTGCTGTAATGAACATGGAAATTGGTTTTGATGAATCTGTGGATGAATACTCTAATCGTTTCTTCCGTACCGTTGGCGAAGCTGGATATCATCGTGATGATATGACCATTGGGGATGTCTTTCTGTTGTCTCTTCCTGAGCCATGGCAGTTGAATATTTGCACTGTACTCCTCTCCAATACCAAGAGACAAGCCTGGACCGCCGCTGAAATTCATAATGCTGCCGTAGATCTCCTTGGTGAAAAGACGCCCCAGTCATTACTCCTAGGAAAAGACTCCAAGAGAAAATTTGGTTCTGTCGAAAAATCTACCTCAAGTACTACTGGTTCGTCTGTCTCTTCATCTACTACTCTACCAAAGGCAAGAATGCTTGGTGATCGTAATCTGCCTAATAAGGCTACCAAGAATTCCACTCCCTGTCGCCATTGTGGTCGTCCATGGAAACATGGCCATACCTGTGAGGAATATCGAATGGCAAAACGCCAAAAGGCTACTGGTGGCGGTGATGGAATCAATGTGCTGTCTGTTGTGTCTTCTACTCCTGATGTTAAAGGAGAAAATGAAACTGGCATGATGGCTCAAGCTTTGCAAGAAGTATATGAAAATGAAATTTACAATTGTAAGTCAAAAAAGACAAAAGAAAACAAGAATAACATGAAACTAATCACACCCCTTCTGTTAAATGATAGAAGAATCATCGGAAAAGTGGATCCCGGATCGGATATTAGTTTCATAAATAAAAGTATTTTGAATAAATCATTTTCAAACATTCAAACATATAAGACAAATGGTTTTCTAAACTTCCTGTCCGTAAATGATGATAATAAAAATAGTACGGTAACCAGGATTGGTAAAACTGAACCCATGGAAGTTACTTATACCAACAATATAAAATTTACTCATGAATTTGAAGTCATCGAATTCAATGATGAGTTGTCTACTGAATTTGACGTGTTACTTGGGGTTGATATTTTACCTAAATTAAACATTTATCTCCATGGAGTAGCATACAGATTTCCTGATTCAGAAAGAGACAAAGAATTAAAGCAATTCGAAGATATAAATCATGATAAACAAAATAAATACAACCCCGAGAATGCGGATTATGGCTCTCCAAGCGAAAGAAAAGAATTGTTAGCTCAAATTCAACCAGCTTTGGACGAAAACATGGCTATTCCAAGTGATGCAGCATGTACAATGCCAGAATCAATCGTAAAGATTAAAATATCGGATCCAAGTGATTGTTTTGTTCGACAATATCCACTAGCTGTAAATGCAGATGCAGAAATCAAGGTACAGCTAGAACAATGGTTAAAAGATGGCATTGTCGAACGCACAAAACCTGACCCTACTTTTCATTCACCTTTATTGGCCGTACCAAAACGTGATCCACTTACAGGAAAACCCAGCAAACTTCGAATCTGTTGTGATTTAAGAAGAATAAACGCTGCTATTTCTGACAAAGATTGTCATGAAAACTTTGCTGTACCAAAGATTGACGAAATCTTCAGTAAAGTCACTGGTAATGCCAATGTAACAAGTGTTTTGGATTTAAAACAAGCGTATTTTGCATTTTCTGTGTCACCAGAAGCAAGACGTTGCCTCAAATTTAGTCATAACAATTTGACATACCAATGGGCCAGAGCTCCTTTTGGATTAAT
The DNA here is from genome assembly GCA_037974945.1 of Mucor circinelloides. Lineage (NCBI taxonomy): Eukaryota > Fungi > Mucoromycota > Mucoromycetes > Mucorales > Mucoraceae > Mucor > Mucor circinelloides. Next base: position 863,652 of record JBBNAA010000005.1, on the reverse strand, counting down.
ATTCCTCGTAAGCCAGTTCGTTTATACTATGAGTGTTTTATTTGATGGCATCGAGCAAGAATTGAAAGACGAAGTAAAAAAACTATATATAAAACAAAGCAAAGATACTAGTCAAATTGATAATGAATTCCAAGCAGGAATCTGCCATTATTTGGACGATATCGTGGTGTATGCTAAAAATGCTGAATTAAATGCACTAATGGTCAATCTAGTAGTAAAAAGACTGACTAGAGTAAACCTACAGATAAATGTTCATTCTTCCAAACAAGTGTCTATTTGCTTGGATTTATCATCAGCAAAAATGTAACTAAAATTGATACAAAAAGGTTGTCAAATATTGATTCTTGGGAAATTCCAAAGACAACAAAACAAGTTCGTAGTCTTATGGATGTCATCAGCCATTTGAGAAGCTACTGTCCAATGCTATCTAAATTAGCGGCCCCAATTGATAATCTGCGAAATGAGAAAAATATCACTGCCAAATGGACCTCATTACACACTGATAGACTCCAACGAATCAAACAAATACTCATGTCCAGTCAAATCCTTTATGCACCTGACCCATCAAAGCCTTATTTTATGCAAACTGACGCCAGTGTATTGGGAATATCAGCTTGTCTATTTCAGAAAGACGAGATGGGTCGCATTAAGCATATAGCATTTGCAAGCAGATCTTTGAACAGTGCTGAACGAAATTGGTCTACAAATCGAAGAGAAACTGCGGCAATTGTGTTTGGATTCGAAAAGTATAAAGCCCTGCTATGGGGACACAATGATATAACTGTATTATGTGATCATCTAGCTCTCACTTATCTATTCACATCATCTACGCTAAATAGCACTCTTCAAGGGTACCTAGAAATTCTCGGCGAATACAATTTTTCGGTAGCTCATATCAAAGGCATGGAGAATATCCTTGCTGATCGACTATCAAGATTGTATCCTGCCATAACCGAAGATGAAGAGCTAGTCGATGAATATGAACAACAAATTAAGAAATTGCACAAACTAATCTTGCTGCGAAGAGCTACAGGAAACAAAGTTATTAAACAAAAGAAGGTTCATTCTAAGGACCATAATTTAAATGTACTTGCAATGAAGCTCAGTAGTAAGAAATTCAAAGAAGCCACAACTGACTATGTCTGCCCGCCTGCAAAAGACCGTAAACAGATCATCCTAGATGCACATAAAATTGGACATTTTGGTATTGCGGCTGTAGTGAAGCACATCCATACTTATCATGGGCTTCATTGGAATTCTATCTACACGGATGTCAAAGAACTTTTGTTGTCTTGTAAAGAATGCCAAATACACAACATTACAAAGAAAGGATTTAATCCAGCAAGAAGTGTAGTGTCATATGAACCATTTGATTTCATCAGCATGGATATGATTGGACCATTTCCCGTAACAGAGAGAGGCAATTGTTATATTCTTGTTGTTGTAGACATTTGTACAAAATACATTATTGCTCGTCCTGCACCAAACAAACAAAGTGACACTATCGCTAACATCTTAGTCTCAATATATGGAGATTATGGTTTGGCAGTCAATGTTACATTATCTGATAATGGTAGAGAATTTAAATCACATCTGTCAGAGTACATTTATAAAGCATTGAACATTGGAATGATACACAGCACTGCTTATTACGCACAAGGCAATGGCCATAGCGAAAATGCGGTAAAAACTGTATCCGGAACTTTAAGAAAAATGTGTGGAAACGATACCAGAAACTGGGATAATCGTTTACCTATTGTTCAATTAGCAATAAATATGAAAGTCCGTGATCGCACAGCAAGCACCCCTTTTAGCTTGATGTTTGCAAGACAAGTAAATCTGGACCCTAAGAAACTGAACAGAAATAACAGGAAGGCATTGACACTTGAAGAATTAAAGAAACGTGCTGAGGTCATGAACGACATTGTCTTCCCTGCTATACAAAAACGAACGGATGAATTAGCTAAAATTTACCGCGAAAAATTCAACGAAAAACACTATATAATCGAAGATATTCCAGCTGGCACACCTGTCATGATACGCTATGCAGAAGGTCGATCCAATAAATTGGCTCCACTCTATTCTGGGCCTTATATTGTAGTACGGCGTACAAAAGCAGGAACTTATGTACTAAAAGATGAAACTAATGAGCTACTTCATCGAGAATATACGCCTTCAGAGTTAAAAATTGTAACATTGGACGAAACAGCTCTTGAAGCGCAAGTATATGAAGTAGAGGAAATTCGGGATCATCGAGTGCTTCCTGACGGTACTTACGAGTACTTGACCAAATGGTGTGGATACGGTGAAAGAGAGAATGATTGGCTTACTCCTGATCTATTCTCTACACCCATTCCTATTACCAATTACTGGAAAAAAGTAAAAGAACTTGAACGACGACGAGAGACACTAAGAAATGAAATCAATGATACTTCAACCAAGAATACTGTAAACACAAAATCAACTAACAAACGCAAAACAAAATTGTCTCAAACAAACACTCGTCGCCAAAAACGTGCAAAAATTTCCAAATCCAAGTAATATTCTACCTACAACATCTCTCTAAATCTACCAAATAAAATCCTGATCCTACGTAATTACTCTGTATCGTTTTTGTTTGCATGCTTTACATTGACAAAATTGTCTCGTTCTGCAATTTTTAATAAACACAGCAAAGCTAATCTACATTCAATACGCACAAAAACCTAATATACCAATCCTAAATAAAGGAAGGTTCCAATATTCAGGCAAAATCTCATCTACACTATCAAGAAATTTTTTTTCTTTACAAATCTCTGATTCCATTCTGGTTTCTAGTTGTTCTAACGTTGCTGCGTACTGGGTCAACACAAACCTTGTTTGCGTTTAGCGGGGAGGCATGAAGTGAACTAGACTAGATTCCCATCATAAAAAATACCCAAAATAAAAATGTCATTTCATTCGAGCCATGCTATCAAAGATAAGATGTATATAATAATAGTAGTTGTATGATGATAGCAAGGGTAAGCTACTCGAATAAGAAATGACACATACTAAAGTAACATACCAAGGGTATTTTAATGTGTTGTAACATATATAAACCTTGAAAGGTTGCATGGTCAACAATGAGAGTAATTGTCAACGCATGCTCCACAAAACTATATTTTGAAATACCGTCTTTGATCCACAAGATCAAGAACCAAATAACCCAACATTTATATTCAAAATAATGGAAACACTGACAGTTGCTAAACAACCGTCAGATAAGAGATATAAACCAAATAATATAAATAGAGACGTAGAATATACATTTTATTGCACATTATCCTAATTTTGAATAAAGAAGGATTTTAACAGTATTCTATCTGCTTTTTTCAACCCCTTTTACTGCACGTCTCCCTGCGGATTTTTTTAGTGTAGTTTAGATTGACCTGCCTTTTCATGAGATTGACTGTAGTTTTTGAAACCCCTGTTGCAGCCACAATATTGATAGTGTTCTCCCCTGCAATAATACGCGGTCTGGCGTTGTTCCCTTTCCCCTGGCTGATTTTGAAAGGCATATTGTAAATGTAAAGTAGTAATGTTTGGAGAAAAAAAGTGGTTATAAAAAGCATAGAAAATAGCAGGTGTTTATATTAAACACAAACAACAAACATTCCAAAAGTGAGGATTTGCAAAAAGATAGCCAAGTGCTTCGGTAAATTTCCATTAAATTCCAAGATACATAAAAACGTAGCATTTTTGAAAGCTGTCAAATTTACAATATTATCGATTTCTCAGCAGCCAATTACACACTTTTACATTTTATTACGCTTTTCTGTGTCGGAACTCTTTTGTGCTTTCAATGACACTAAGAACGTTCTGATCCAATGATTAGTTCTCTAGTAATGTCAAAAACCAGTTTTGTGACCCAATTTATCACATAACAGTATTATGTTATTCCAAGATTGAATGAGGATCAAAACTAGTGTAAGAATCGAAGGTATTTATAGTTATTATTTGACAGTGCCGCAGCAATAGGACCTTGATCCAGGAAAGAGGATAATTGTATAAGCCTTCAACCAGTAAACAAGGACTTCGTGGATAAGAGTTGACAGATCACCAATTAGACAGAAGTCAAGGTACGAACAATGGATAGAATGTTCTTCAGAGTGGACTTGGTGGGAGAAAATTTATCAGAATTGAAACACATTTCCAGGAACGTAATGCCATAGGCTACCACACTACTACAGGAACGTAATTGCACCAGGATATAGATTAGCCAGTTAATGGCACCACTCACATCTCCTTGCTATGTCTTAATAAAGCTATCATATTCTACTACGCAGCCTTGCTCACTCCTGCTGTATTATGCGCAGCATAATACCTGTTCCTTGCTATGATTTGATCTATATCCTAAATATGATTGACTTAGCGATTATGATTTAATATAAAAGGTGTGCTTAATTCAATTAATAATAAATCTTTACAGTAGTTTTCGTATCTGGCTTATTTTACAAGTCTTTAACAAATTATTAGTTAAAAGAAAAAATACAGCCTACAAAATCGCCTTTTTTGGTTAGACTGCATCCTGTTTCGAGAGATTCAATGTGGTTTCCCGACTTTTTGCTACTTTTCTATTGACATTTGCTTAACCAAAAGACTTGCTATGCCTTCATGACCTACATGAATAGCTTAAGTAAACCTCAAGGATTACGAACATATTTTTTTCATAGTTTTCCTGTGAGTCTACATATTTTTTAATAGTTTTTGAAAATGGGGACTAAAGCAAAAATTATTTTTTTCAAGAAAATTAGAAATACAGGCAAACTTGCCGCTTCAATTGTTCCAAATCTAAAGCTTAAAAGCAATATCCAAGGACACTGTTGAAAGCTTCATATTCTTCAGAATAGAAATACATTTTTTTTATAGTTTTCAAGGATTGCTAGATATTTTTAAATAGTTTTCAAACTTCATGATGATTGAAGCATTTACCAAGATTTGATGTATGTTACACGTGCGCTTGCTGAATAAATTTACCAGTGCAGCTACGTCATTCGTTTCTGGCTACGAGTATTCTTTGGACTTGCTTGGCAATAAAAACTCTTCGTATGTTGCATGTTGTATGCATTCAAGTCGGTATGAGTGCCAGTAATATCCAACATTGATCTCCAAAAGATATTTGATCAAATGCTGATAAATGGTGGATAAATGTTAGTTTGATGCCAACACATTAAGCGATACATGCTTATTCTTCTGACCTTTACCTTCCGTAAGTAATTCAAACAAAAAAAAATAGCACTGGATATATATATATATTCTGTGTAGGTCTGCAGAGGATCCGTCAAGTATTTTCCATAGCGCAACGATTTTTAATAGCCACGATTATTTCTGTTCTATTTGACAATAAGACACAAAGGAAAGTTTAATATGAGCAGGTGTATTAACATAGAGCTCAAGAGGCAGGTTGTTTATTAAAGCAAAACTGCTTTTAAAAAAAATGGTTTTTTTAGAAGATGGCAATGGTGATGGCAATGGTGATGGCAATGGTGATGGCAATGACAATGACGATGACGATGACGATGACGATGACGATGGCGATGGCGGTGGCGATGGCGGTGGTTATGGTGTATTGTCTTCCTTCTTCTTAATGAAAGCATCCAACGGCCCAGTTTTAGTTTGAGGGGCTGTCGCATCCTTTCTTGGTCTACCTGGTTTTCTTTTTTCAGTAGAAGGCGCAACTAATGGCTTGGTGGGTAGTCGTGGTCTTCCTCGAGGTCGCTTTTCATTTGATATTACAGTAGATTGAGTAGATTGAGGAATAGGAGGACTAGGTTGGCTGCCTTCATCCGACGACGAATCGATGTTGATTGGAGCTTGCATGGATATTGGGGTATCACTGCTCTGACGGAATCTTTTTCTAGTAGTGAGTTTCTAATTTGTAAATGTGAAGATCGTCAATGATCCATTGGCAAAATTCATATTGAGCACTGTTTTGAATAGTTTTACTTACAACAGCACTCTGGTCATCGCTCTCGCTTTCATCCTCCTCGTCATCGCTAATTATTATGCGTTTTCTAATTCTTGATTTTGATCTGTGCTGAATATGATCATGTTTGTCTTTGTTTTCATCTTCCTGGATCCGTTCTGACAGCAGAAGTAGGATATATACATGAATAAAAGAGCTACTACAAATTTTAGAGATGTTTGCACGTACCAGATACATTGTTGTTTTTGTTCTTTTTCTTTGTAAAAACTGAAGGAGTGCTTTTTGACGAGATCTCGTCAGTATCTATTTGATCTTTTTTTTGCTAGTTAGTTACTTTCACATGTTGCTGGGTAAAGCACCTGAACTATCAATTTGGAATTCCATCCCATGTCTCTGGTATCTATCTCTTGTTAAAGTAAGGTAGCATTGATCCCGAACTTTCTTCAAGATGTGAGCTTTACTACACCACAAAATGAGGTATCAAACCCAAGTGGCAAATGCAATGTGCAACAGCAGGGCCATCGGTAATAGCATCACATGTTTTTCATACACAGACATTGGGAATGAAAGAGTCCAAAAATGTAGCGAAGAAGAAGGCATCTTGATGTCAGAAAATTTACCGTTTGAATCAAAGGGCCATAATGTATCTATTTTCTCGTCGTTTTCAAATTCATCAACATCTTCAGCTTCATCGCCATCCTTAGCTTCGTTGTCTTCCACAAGGTTTTTCATGCAGTAATCGAGAAAGTCTGTGTCTTCCATCTCCATAAATGAAGGCGTGGAAGGCCTGCCAGTCTAATTTTTACTGCTTCTTAGTTCCAAGAAAGCCCATCAACCATCACTTTTACCTTTTTGCCATTGTTGGCTTGCTTGTCGTAATGTGCTTGTCTGATATGTGTGCTTGTGAGCCTTTCGAATCGTTATATATCTTTCAGACAAATACCTGTATTCTTCTTCTGTCTCCTCCAACGCTTCAGACATAAGTCTTGCATTTCTTTCATCTGTTTCTGCCAACTCTTCCCATGTGGATGGTCCTGAATGTAGAATGTAATTCAAAAGAAAAAGAAAGAGTGGATGAACAAATAGAATTACGGTTCACATGCCAGATAACATACCTGAATGCCCATCATTGTTTCCTTCACCTGTATCTCTTTGTACACCAAAAGTATTGGTGCCAGCTTCCTCATCCTCTGAAAAATCGTTGAATCGTTGGACACCAACCATTCCGTCAAATTCTTGCTGAAACTCTTCTTCCTCACCTATCTCTCCTTGCGGTCTGGGGAAGGTTTTTGGTGCTCTACGTCTGGCTGCTGCTGCGGAATCGGGGAGCTCTTCCTCATCATTATGGAGGCTTTCCTCGTCACTGTCATCCAGCATGTCGTCTATTAGAGGCGTTAATGAGAGGCAGATATGAGAGGGCACACAATGCGAATTTTTTATATTACCAAGGTCGTCAGTTTCTCTAGGTTTATAGTTGTCAGAAAACTGGAATTCAGGTTCTTGAAAACCTTTCTTCAACGACAAGTTCACCGAAAAAAATCCCTCTTTATTGCCTTGCTCTATCTCTACCGGTGCGATAGTTGGATGTACCATTTTCCTCAATTTATTACTTACAAGAGGGATGCACGGGATGAAGCTGGCTGTAACAGCCCTCATGTGGAATTTTTCCTCCACGGCATCACCTTTGAAAGAGGCAAGCGTCGGCTGTTGCTTCATTGGGCCAGAAACAGCCAAGATCATGGGCTGCTTCAAGGATGCCAAAGAACCGAAGCTCCATTCAGGGTTGTAGGCACTTAATGCGTCCAAGAAGAGCTGTTTTTCTAGTACGATCTTCACGCTGTATCTTCTAATTTGCGCCAAAAACAAGTTGAGTTCCAAGGTATCGATTATATAGCAATGCATATCTTACGCTGAGTACGATTCGTAGAGATTGATGTAAACCTTTGTGTATTCATGCAACTCAATTTTGTGAGGGAAAACCAGACCAATAAATGTTGAGAAGATAGACTCCATGATATACAGACGAGATACAGTAGATACCAAATTAACAGTGTAGTGAAAAAGAAGAAGCGAAATGAAGATTAGCCTCTTGGTATGAAGGAAGACTGTTTTGGGATAATATAGTTTACAATACATTGTTTGTAAATACAGCTACCTTCTTTTTTAAGAAGGCGTACAGGAAGAAACAAAAAAGCTGTAAAAAAAAAAAAAAAAAAAAAACTCTATTTGGTTCCCATCATCAAAACACCATCTATTTGCTTAACATGTTTTGATATGTTATTTACTCTCTTTTTTTCCTAATCAAATTGTTTTTATACACATGTACTTAGAAACTCAAGATACCAAGAAAGAAGAAGACATGAGTTTGGCACTTTTCTTCATAATAGGGTTATATACAAAACTCACTGCAATTATCTCGAAAGTGCAATATTCTAAATTTTTTTAAGCTTGTTACGCATGGGCTGAGTGACAACAACAGCATCTCCTTTTATGGCTCTTGATTACAGTTTTAGTACAATAGCATGTTTGTGTACCCACATGGAAACAATGAGTCTGTGCCTGATTTATGCACTTGAGTCGTTGTACATACCGTATATGTCAGATGTCAGATCAAAAAGTGCAATATACTAAGTGCTCCTCAATATTTACAGATCAGATTTTCCCATCGAATGCAAGTTCTCACGTCTCATAGACCCTGCGTTGCATGGACGCCGAATTGATAAAAGACAAGTTCCCTGGTTACGTTAAACTCATGACAGCGAAACTCAACATTCTTCTTCAAGTGCATGCGCTTTAAAGCAGCACCCACAATTAGATATTGAAAATGTAAAGAAAATACCGAATTGTACAGACAACAGCATCCAATAGTCACCAGCTTGATGGAAAGTTACATAGATATCAAAATTCCATCATCTTGATAGAGATTGATTGCTTTCTTGGCGCATGATAGCAAGAAAAAAAAGAAGTTTCTCGTAATGATGTGAACAAGGATGATAGCACCACGCTGTTGCACAGCTTTAAATTTATACAAAATGATACTACTACTGAGCCTTGGTATGGCCATCTTTTGCGCGATCTCTATCTATTCTCGATCCCGAGTTGATTACGCCCGACTCTCGACAATCTCGCATGATCCCGTCGCAACATACTTACAATAGATTTTATATACACGACTATTTTTGCATAAAAAGGCATCGCATTATTCTGAGTAATCTCACTTTACCCCTCTTTTACAATGCTCCTTGGAGAACTCACAGACGCACAACCGTTGAACGATAAAATTATGTTTCGCATAATTGGCAGAACTGTAAGCTTGCAGTGCAAGTGCACCGACTCCGGGCTTAGACCCAATCTCTTCGTACAAAACTACGCATTGATGTATTATTTCATCAATTTTTTTAAACGAAAAACACGCCATCATTTCTTTGGTAAGTGGGCAATGGAGGGCATCTTCCACAATATTAATGTTGCTTATTGATCAGGAGCACTGAACGCGTATGCGTACACGAACGAAGATGATACCCGTGCGTTTATCAATCTTCGGATGAATGTAACGGGTGTCCGCCCATACGCCAATCTGACAGAAAACAACGAAATTATTCCAAGCAGGGCAAGGAGAATGCAGGCCGACAGGTTTGACAACGAAACCAACCTGAAGCTCAAGTACATGATCTACAAATACGTTTGGCAGAACATTGACGACGAAAATGTTGTCCAGCAACAGAGGTTAAACAAGGAAGTATTTGCCCATCACCTTTCAGACCTCCATGAAGACTTGTGTAAGTAAAAATACATCAAGGCTCTGTTTCTTACGCTAAGCAAAGGTTTATTATTATAGGCAACAATAATATCATTATAGACGGTGAAGACTTCAACCCCGTCATGGTGAACGAACGTGTTGTACGACAACGTCGACAAACTGACCGCTTGGCGGAAAGAGTAAGGGAAATCCAATACTTGTGGAACCCAAGAGTTGCCCCGGTAAACTGGGACCATCCCGCCCTCTTTCTGGAGGCATTATTAAATCAGAATGAAAGTTTTCCTGATGAACTAATTAGCCTACCTCAGCGACGACAACAACAAGAGCACTTTGAACCAGTTGATGAGACTCAATGATTGTCTGTCGCCTCCCACCACCCTCCCCATTTTCATTACCTTGTCTTGTTTTTTGTTTTTTTTTGTTTTTTTTTTCAAAAATAAACTTATATCACCTATCATATTCCATAATTAGCATGTACGATAATCAACAATTCAGTTTTTGTGTATAAATAGTTTGATTTTATTTCTTCATCTTTTCTTCTTTTCTTCTCATTATAATTCAAAAGCAGTCATGGCATTTCATAGATTTAGAGTCGAAGACCTAAAGCTGAGTACCTTTAATGAAAAACAAAAAGCTCAAATCAAGAAATTTCAAGAATTCATTATGCAAAAGCCAGATGGACACTGCTGCATTTGTATGAAGATACTTTACCCTGAAGAACGAAAGTGGCGCAACATTCAATTGCCTAACAACTTGCCTTGCATCGAGTGGAAGATAGAGCCGCTTAAAAAAGCTGATGGCCGTTACATGGTGTGCTCACAGCATCAAAAAACCCCTGAGGGCGACATATTGAGATTTGTTTATCCAGGTACAGTAATTGTCTCTCTGTAGCTATTACGACAACATGGCTGATTAACACAACTTTTGTGCAGGTGATTTACTAAGTGAGACTCAAGATTTAAACTATCGTGAAAAGTCCGTCTTGGCTCCAATCAAGCTGTACTCTCAGATTACTCGAAAAACTGTTCCCAATCAAGGAAGAATTGGACACTACCAAATGACAGGCTCTATGAATCGCATGCATAACTATGAATTCGCCGAGATGACATATGGAGGTACCCTCAGTCTCTTCTTCCAGCGCGGAGAACCTGACCTGGTCGACAAGAAGAAGGTCCAAGACGCTTACAAGGCTTTGCAAAACGTCAATCCTCTTATAGCCCGATACAAGCTACCAAAACTCACTTATTCTTTGGTTAACTATCATGTCACCGAAAACAAAAAGCATATAGGATCGGCTGTAGATTGGAAAAACAACGCTCTTTTTGCAATGGAAGACACTAATCCACAAGCAGCTGATGTGGAATTCAATGATCTGTTGATTGGAGAAGACAACGATGGAAAAAGCATAAAATACTCTCACCCTAGCCTGTTTGCGTTGATCTTTCCTTACCTGTTTACCACTAGCACCGGGCATTATTCAATGATATCCAAGATCAAGCCTCATCCTGAAAAATCTACGCCTTCTGAGCAAAGAATTTACGAAATACCAGAGTCAAACGGAGGAGTTGCTGCAGCCACGTTGAATGGTGAGACACTCACAGGTTTTGCAAAGTCCAGATTGATGATGAAGGACAGAAGATTTGCCCAAGACCCATCTTTTTTTTTCTTTATGCTTGATACTGTTGAAAAAAAGAACATTGCCGCTGCCAACAGATTTGTTGTGTCGACTAAAGGAAGAGGCGAAAAACTAAAACAACGTGACCTAATCAACCCAACAACCAAGAAACTGAACAAAAATGTCGTGTCAACCGTTCCACCACAAATCAGATCTTCATATGCTTACAAACGTCGAAATTTCTTGGATCTACAATGCATTTTCGAAAACCTTGGATCGCCACAACTATTCATGACTTTTACATGCGACGACAAAAGTGAAGATTTCAAGAATTTGACTCCTGGCGCGAACCACCCTTGGGATGATCCCGTTTCTTTTTCTCTACATTGGAAACGAAAATGGCTCAAGTTTTTCAATGAGTATGTTTTGGGTCACTTTGCTGATCAAATTGGAGGTGTAAAAGAGCATAGCTGGGTCATGGAGATGCAAGATCGTGGCTCGCCCCATATTCATCTCGTTCTATGGACAGAAAAGACTGTAACTGATCTCATTGCAGATAATGTGGTGCATACATGGTTCCCGGAGGGCAACAGTAGTAGAGATCCTTTGATGCATGAATTAGTCAACAAGCATCAATTACACTCTTGCCAAAACATCAAGTAAGTATTTATCTGATTAATGAATCACTTGTATCAAATGCTAATTTATTACATTCAAGTTACTGTAAGCGTGGGCAACCTGATAGGCCTTGTCGTTTTGGTTTCCCAAAACCTGAATCACCCGTGACATACATGGATACAGATCACCGTGTCATTTATAGACGAGGTGTAGGAGACACCATGGTGAACAACTACAACCCGTATCTACTTGCAACGTTCCGAACGAATATGGATATCCAATATAATGACGGTCCACAAGCTGTAAGATACCTGGCTAAATACATGGCAAAAGATGACTATAGTACACATGTAAACATCGGAAAGACCAATCAAGGATATCATCAGAAGTCATCTTTCGTGAAGGAGTCAGAGCATTTAAAATCAAGAATCATTGGCGCCGTGGAAGCAACGTATGACCTGCTAGGCTGGCACAAGCATGGCAATTCCAGAAATGTAATATTTATCAACACCGGCCTATATGGATATGACTCTCTGCGAATTAGACATGATTTGGACGAATTACCAGAAGATTCAGAGGATGTATTTGCTAAAGGGCCAATACAAGTGTACGAGAAGAGGGATGGTGCTAAAAAGGTGACAGTGCCCCAATTCTTTTGTCGTTATATCCGTGATTATCTGAAAGGAGATGAAGAAGAACTCGATGCTATTCGGGAAGCTGCCAACAGGATGTTCTATTGGGAGTCTGATCTACCAAAGTATGTCAGCAGCGGCAAGAGTAAATTCGTGTTACGAACAAGAGATAAAGAGGCTTTTTGGCGCACGTTTAACCAAAGCGAGATGAACGGGGAGAGTTATTATTACCAACAAATAGTTACAAAGCGATCGATTTTTGGTACAACATTCGAAAAAGACAGAGGAGCATACACAACATGGAAAGATTATTACGAGCATTTGATCAGCATACCAGCAGAAGAAGGAGGAATCATGCCACCTGCCGGAAGATCCAACATAAGAAACATCAGCGATATTAGCGATGTCAACAGAGGAGACAAAATAACCAAAAAAGAACTAAAGGTTATGCTTAGAAACGCCAATGCCGACCAAGAAAGCGTCTTTAGGCAGGTGAAGAATGAACTCGAGATCAATACCATCGCGTTTGTATCTGGCGCTGCAGGCACAGGGAAATCGTATATTTTACGAATGTTTGAACGATACTACCGACTGAAAGGCTTTAAAGTATGCATCTTTCTACCTGGATTTAAAGACAGTATTATTAACAAGTATTGCGATGTAGGTTTTCAAATTGGCACCAACTGGCGTAGCGGCCCATAATATAGCTGGACAAACCATCCATAGATTTTTTGGAATGGCAAACCAATCAACTGTTCCAAATTTCCAAAATCTAGACGAATGCGTCAAGCTATATCCAAAAATGATTCTACTCATCGATGAATACTCAATGATCGGATCTTCTCTGCTGGAATCTTTGAATGATGCACTCATCAAAACCACCAACAGAAATTCCATCATGGGCGGCATCAAAACAATATTCTTCGGCGACATTGCTCAACTTCTACCACCCCCAGATAAAAAAAAGAACAAAGCGAATGGACGCTCTGAATCTATGATATGGATGTCAGCAATCTATAACAATGTCACCAGATACGATCTTATCAAACCAGTTCGCCAAAAAGACGATGCCTTCATAAAGATTTTGAACAAGGTCAGGCTGGGTCTCTATGATGAGGATGTCGTTAAATTCATCAACGAAAGAGCCGTTTACAAGAAAGATTTACCAATCAATTGTTTGCGCCTTTATACCACAAATTCAAGAGTACAGCACGCAAACCAACATGATTTTGACACAATTCCTGGCGAAGAAGTGCGTATTGTAGCTGAGGACTCATACGTGGGTACTGACAGAAACAAGATTATCGCAAGAATTGGTGTTGAAGGTTGGCATGCCGGTCATGCTTATTCAGAACATGAACATTTCTCTTGGTTGGGTAAATGGAACGATTGCCACAATCTTTGAAATTGATGAAAACAACATTGGATTGAAAAAGTATGACGCTGATGATGTGGATCATGAAGAGCCTCTTATGTACTGGATTCAAAGAATCACTAGACAAGTCGTTGGTACGAGCTACGCTAGAACACAATTCCCGATTGTCCCTGCTTTTGCAAGCACTATTCACAAAAAATGCCAAAGCGCCACAATTGATTGTGTTGGCATCTACCTGGATAACATGCTGACTCACGGGCAGCTTTATGTGGCAATGTCCAGAGTCAAGAAGGCAACAGACTTATTCTTTTTTGGTGCTTCCTTGCCTTTGACTATCAAAAGAAAGTACGGAGTAGATGTTGATGCTATATATATTGCTAGAAAAAATGCATGCATTGAAGAAGAAGAATAAAACTATAATCCCGACTTCTCGAAAGCCAACCAACTGGAATGGAATTAACAAAACCAAACAAATCGTCTGTAAAAAAATCTTTTGGTGGAATAAAATTCAAATTTGTAAAGTCTTGTTATCTTTTTATATTATCGCTACTTGTACCTTTTCTCTGGATACAACAAAGACGCCATCAAAGAGGATATTGATACTTTGCCTCTTGAAACGGCTAGATGAGAATGTTCAAGAAATTGATTGGCTTGATCAATTGGTAATCGTTGTTCAAGGGAAAGATAGGATGTTGATTTATATAACAAGAAGCTATAAATTACAAAATGAATTAAAGCCATGTTAATAAAGACAATCCTTCTAATTCTCTCTGTTGGAATCATCTTTGTCAAACTTACAGCACACAGATACAACCAACAGAGATCAATCAAATGTAAACACGAATATAAAAAATTAAGGAAAAGAACTTGTTTTTTTTATTTCACTTATGATTCAGGCTGATATTTATACTGTTTTTCTACTAATGGAGGGGATAAGAATGTTGTAATTGTCACTGGAATGAATCACTTTGAAGATTTGAGTACTCATAAACATAGGGGGTGTAATGAAATAGCACCTATTCTGGCACCCAAATTGACATTGTAATAAAACCCAGATGAATCATGGCTGATTTATCCAGGAACCAAATCTATGGAAAGCATAAGTAAACAATAGCTAGAGCCTGTGGAAGCTTGTACTCCTGATCGAAGTACAGACTTCTACAATTGTGGCACAACATGCTAATGTTGAACAATGCTGATCATATTCATAAATAAACAATGTTCCAAATATGTATAAACGAGGCACCTGCTAAAGCAGCGGCAATAACTCTAAATGTAGTAAACATTCTTGTTTATAGAACAATAATAACTTAAGCTCAGTTGCAATCAGGATTCTGAAGGATCACAATCCTGACCGAAACAATAGTATCGACTTTAATACCAACATATCGAAATTTCAACTACAATCCAAAGTGAGAGAGTGTCAACGAGTACATTCTTTAATTAAGCTGTAAAATAGGCATTCTCACTGTAATGAAGCTATTTTACAATTGATATAAATACAAGCTCTCTTAAAGAGCATGTATCCTTTCTTCAGATTTCTTTTAATCGAAATAAAACGTGGAAAGACTATAATTGTATTTTCTCTGGTTTATTTTTTCATTTTTTTTTCTATTCTCATAAAATTGATCCCAATTTTATTCCAGCAGCTAGTTGTTGTCATGTCATTTTAGCTATTATCCATTAAGCCTTTTTTGTAACTACCATGGACAACTTTAGAAGTAATAGATTCCCTCCAATTGTTGCATCCACCGCCACATCATCCTCCAGTTCCAATGCTGCTCAAGCAGCCAGAAGACAATCCCGTGCTCCTGAATTTATCCACTCACCAATCGTTATTGTACCAGACTATATAGATGGTATGAATGCCTACGTGAAAATGCCCGAACAAATAATTTTCTAATAAAAGGGTAACTAACCAATACAAAAAGAAAGTTTAGAGCAAGCATACTCTACAGTAGTGCTTACCCTTCTTTCTCATGCATTAGAAATGAAGATACACACAGAAAAAAAAAGGTTCTGTATCTGAATTTTTCAAAGGCTCTAAATTTTTTCCTACTAGTAAAATTGATTTTTTTATTTTTTTAATAATTTCTTTTGGTCGTTTTAGGGTTCCCTAAAACGTCCTAGAACCACTGCGGGCTGTAGTGGTGGGATGGGAGGAGGGGGAGGACACTGCAACTTTTTGAATGGTAAAACGCCGGTAATACGGGAGTAAAACGAGCGTTTTACCCCCCGTTTTACTCAACGTCTAATACGAGCGTTTTACCTGCGTTTTACCCCACAGAATAAAACGCTGGTATATTAATTTGAGTAAAATGATGGATTAGTTGAATATTGCTATCCGTTTTTTAATCTATATTACTACTCTAATTATCATTTTTTCCATTCGCTTAAAATCCCAATTTGTAAATACTATTTTCTGTCTAGAAATCGGGCGTATTATAAACTCTATCTTCCACCCTTCTGTAGCCTAAAATATATCCACCGTTTTACACCAGGCTAAAACGGGAGTAATACGCCAGAAAGTTGCAGTGGGAAAAAAAATAAAAATTTCGGCCAAGTATTAAATTGTGATTTTGCAGATATAAGCTCGTTTAGCTCAGTTGGTTAGAGCGTGGTGCTAATAACGCCAAGGTCAACAGTTCGACCCTGTTAATGAGCAAATTTTTGCGCTACATTTAGTTATGCAGTGCATGTAGCGCTCGTATGTTTTTATTGTACTTGTATTAATGTCGAAAATAAACCCTAAACGTTCCTGGATTTTTTAGAATGCAAGCGAATCGTTCTTTTTATCACTCAGTATGTCAAATGAGCGATCTTAACAAGCATCTCATCATGTTTTATCGAACGAAACTATAAACAGCGGTATAATAAACCATGAATTCAACAGTGGTTGGCCATTCAGGTAATAAGAAGGGACTTGGTAAAAGAGCAAGTTAGAGATATAAGAGCAGGCAAAGCCCTTTGCTAATTCACCCAAGGCTCACAGTACTTTATATCACTACAAAGTATATATGATTATGCATTTTTTCAAACTCAAGTCAGTTCTCGTTCGATTTACTGCTTTCAAAGAGTTGTGCGAAAAGCAAGTAAGAAGCAAAAATTGGTCTCTTTACCCCATTTGGCTTCTGGCTAAAGACTCAAGTACATACCGGCTTTTATCAATTTACTTTGAAAGGGAAGCACAGGCGCATAAACTCAATACATGTCAATGTCAAGAAACATTGCCTTTTAACTTTATTTCCAAATCACCTTGCACAATTGTATATATTTCATCATAAATGCCATTTTCTCAAGTCGATTTCACGTAACACGGAAGCCTTCTCGATTTTCTCTAGATGTCATACTCTTAATTTGCTAGTGCGCTTTTAGGGATGGTTGCATCGAGAAGTTGAAGTTGTTATTACAGTGAGATCTGGCATGTCGATGATGGTTGTTAACGTAGGATTGTCAGCACGTTTACTGCGATTTCACATGAGTAAATCAGACCCATATTATTGGCTTTCGAAGGGTCCCGCATGTGTTGCCATTCGACAAATTTTGTTTGTTGATATCTTTAGACGGTTATCAATAATAAATGTTGCACTACATGATGATACAAAGTTTGAGTACAAGAATTTTACCATTGAAGGATAATTTGTTCTAGCTGATATAGAGGTGGTATAAAATGGCCATAAACAGCAATTACTCTATGAAATCATTTCGCTGCTGCCTTCTGATTTATGGGGCACATCCAAGATGCGATGCTGGAAATTTACAGAAAATCGGATATCGAATGCCAGTACAAGGCCAATAAGAAGAAACTACGATTTATCGCCGGGATTTCTTTATTCATTCGCACGTGCGTCCCCAAAGCTCTGCAAACATATAGCTAGTACTAGCAGAATTCACAAAAAATGATATATAATTTATAGATCAAGGTTTACATGTAGTACAAGATGAACAAGATTTACTATAGAAGCCCAGGAAATAATAGGACAAAAGCATATGATAAAATTACTGATCTCAAGTTGGAAAAATTAGCATAAATGTTGAAAACGTGCATGATATCAGTTGTTGTGAGAAAAAGCAAGTAAAAATTGGTTTCTTATAATTACTTTGATGGTCTGAGACATTTGACCTAAATGTCCAGGTTACATCAGATCATCAGAAGGTAAATAAATTCCAGATTGGGGAAAAATATATATAAAAGATCAATAGGTCACATTTTCCAGTTGGTCCTTTTCCTCCTTCTCTTCATTTTCTCTCTACTTATTTACTCACACTCCCACACACCTGCACACATACTCAAAAAAAAAAATCAATCCCAAGAACCGAGACCAATGTCTGGAAACGATAATATGATTGATGGTAATGCTCCAAAGCCCGTTTTGGACGAAAGAATAGTGGATCTTGCTCCAGATCGAGATCAGAAAGTGATTAACAGTGCCAGGCATACTGATAATAGTGCAAACGCAAGTTCAATTCATTCAGACAGTGAGGACGGACTAGTCAACAAACCCAAATCGAGAACCGCCTCCTACTTTAATGTGCTATTCAGTGGATTTGCCTTATTGTCTGATGGCTATCAATCTGGTGTCATCAGTTTTGTAAACCTGTTCTTGGGCAAGATCTATGGTCCTGACGTGTTTAATGCTGACATGAAGTCTCGTCTTTCTTATGCTATGTTTGTGGGTGCGATCGTAGGTCAATTAGGTAAAGTATTTTGAAACATAAGGATCAAATTCGAATTTTTTCTCTGATTTTCTTTGATTTTCTTTGATTTTCCATCAAACATTCTCTAGGTTTCGGTCTTATCATTGATCGTGTCGGTCGTAAAATCGGGCTTGTAGCAACCACTGTTCTTGTCATCCTTGGTGCTGCTTTATCCTGTGCTTCAAGCGGAGCTACAGTTGATGGCTTACTGTGGATGATGATTATTTCGAGAGGTATTCTCGGTGTTGGTGTGGGTGGAGAATACCCATGCAGTTCTGTTTCTGCTGGTGAATCTGCTGATGAAGTAGCTCCTGGAAAGCGTGGCGGTTTGTTTGTCATGGTAGGTTTGAACACTTATCTGATCTGCTGGTGACTGAAAGCTAAATGCTTTTGTTGTCTAGGTAACTAATTTTGTCATTGATCTCGGTTATGTGATTTCAGCTATTGTGCCCGTGATATTGCTTGCCATCTTCAAGGATAACTTGGAACCTGTTTGGCGTCTCTCTCTTGGTCTCGGTATCGTACCACCATTGTCTGTACTTTACTGTAAGTCATTCATCACGTTGCCTCCTTGTTATTATAGTGCTAACCATAAAATGTCAAATTAGTCCGACTCAAGATGGCAGATTCTGAGAGATATCGTACTAGTGCCATGAGAAAAAGCGTACCTTATTTACTCATCATCAAAAGATATTGGTTCCGTCTTCTCCTCACTTCCGGCTTATGGTTCATTTACGACTTTATTTCATACCCCAATGGTGTATTCTCTTCTGTTATCATTGACAGTGTAGCTGATGGCCAATCTACTATTGATGTCGTTGCATGGAACATTCTCTTGTATGCTTTCTACCTTCCTGGTTGTGTCGCTGGTGCTTACTCGGTCGATAAGATTGGCCGTAGAAAGACATTGGCCTTTGGTTTGCTTGCTCAAGGTGTCGTTGGCATGATTTTGGGCGGCGTTTATGAGCCATTATCAAAGAACTGTATGCCAATGTTCATCATCATGTATGGCATCTTTTTAGCTTTGGGCGAATATGGTCCAGGTAAATACACAAAGAAGACAACATGTATGCACTTGAATATCGTGCTCATCTCTTGAAAATAGGACCTACTATGGGCTTGAACAGTATGGAGCTGTTCCCTACAGCTGTTCGAGGTACTTGTTACGGCATTGCTGCTGCTGTTGGTAAAGTAGGTGCCACTGTAGGCACTCTGGCTTTTGTGCCCATGCAAGAAGCAATGGGAGGTTATCGTGGACCTTTCTTGGTTGGTAGTGGTATTGCTATTGCAGCAAGTTTCATCGCTTGGTTTTTGCTTCCTGAAATTGGACCCGATGGCCTAGTTGAAGAAGATGCTGATTTCCGTGAATACCTCATTGCTCATGGCTACGATATCAGTCAACTTGGTTTAAATAACCAACAGGTGGAAGTTGTCCATGATAACACAAAGAGCTCTACAGGATCTATAGATTCTAATCATTCTCGAGTTCAGAATTAGACTTTTTTATATCAATATTTTACATTTCAAATCTTAACTTATACATACAATACATATAATATCTTGATCGTTCCAGGTGCGACCTAAAACCAAGCATTTATGCTTATTCAATTTTAATAAAAAACGCTTAAATCAATAATAATTTGTAGAGGTAGCTTGCTGTCGCTTTCTCGCAATTGAATATCCAGTGGTTGCTGTATGAAATGTATCGTCTAACTTCGTGAAATATCTAAATGTCTTGTAAATACGAATATGAAGCGGCTGTAATTGATAAATCTGGGAGTTGCGTGGAGTGTAACAGCTACAGCCATACATGTGAATTGTGAGAAATGCATATAAAAACAATATCCCACCCTGTTTGAAATGAAATTACATAAGCTTTTTCCTAAATTGAGCCCTTTACTTGCTTTCAAAAGCGTTTGCGTTACCACACGTGGGTAATAAACAAGTTTACCGCCAACTTGTATCATGAAATAGAGAGCAAGAAAGAGATTCAACGTCGACCTGGAAAGATCCGTATCAGATCAGGCCATCAAGATTGTTAAAAAATCGAAATTGTTTCAGTCCATCAGATGAATATACCACCGAGACTCTGCCTGTCCTTTTTTTTTAAAGCCGATCAAATGGATACATGATGAATGTAACCCAAGAAGTTTTATCCCACATATAAAAAGAGATCAATAATCTTTAGTCAGTTTATTGTTTTGTGTTTGCGTGCTCTTCTTTCTTTTTCAATCAAATACAATTCAAATGGTAAGAATCGTAATGTTGTGATGAATGATTTAGCAAAAGATTTTCAAACCCCAAGGGTTTAATAATTATCCACACTTGGCTCTTAAATAAGAAACGCACAGCTAATTTCTATTTTCTTTTTTTTTTTTTTTTTTTTTTTTTTTTTTTTGATACCGAATCTATAAACTAAATAGAGATATATGGCATTTTCAAAGTTAACTGGTGTCGGCTCTGAATGTGGCCCTAGCAATGGTTTGAGCAGCTTGGCAAAACATTTTGGTCAAGATAGAAGTTTACAACAGGTGAGTTATTCTTTTTGCATAAAATTGTCGAGAAAAATTTTCATTGACATTCATACCGTATAGGAACATTATTTTCAAAAAGGAGAGGGATCAAAGGTATGTTCATGGAACGCATTGATGTCATTGTATTCATGTTTTCTAGCAGGCTTCTCCTAGTTTCAGAAGCCCTTATTCACAAAGTCCTGCGATAAGCAGTGATAATGTAAGTTACACACATTTTTTACACATGCAAAAGTCTAATCCGTAGCAGTTGGCAAATGATTTTTTTCAAAATGAGCAGACTGACAGAGCGAATATGTCCAGCCCGTTTCAAAAGCAATCGTCTATACATGTGGATAGTTTTCAGTATTCTGCAGAAGATTGGACTCGAGAATTTGCTTCAAGCAGTGGTCGCCTATCCCAGCCTTCCTCACCGATGCCAAATGCACATGAAGAGTTTGAGCAAATCTTTCAAAGACACAATAGCAGATCACCGCCTGCTCATTTAAAATGGACAGATGAGTTCTCTAGCATGCAGAGATCTTCGACACCCTCCTCAGACGAAGAGCAATTAGCGTTCCAGCGTGCATTTGAGCAAGTCGATGAAGGCCACCAACATCATCGGGATTGGGATAAGGAATTTGCTGATCATGAGACATGGGAGGCCACCAAGAACAAACAACCTATTCAACAACAGCCAACGAGGCCAACACGCCCTATACCACGATCATCTTCTCAAATGCTGGATGTCAAAGATTGGTCAGAGGAGTTCAGTAAATATCACGATTTGACAGCTCAAGAAATGAAGTCTATATCAAAAAGCTTGGAGAATGAAGATGATTGGATTCAAAGATACCAAAAGAGCATTGACAGTAAACAATCCGAACTGAATTCTGAACGGGAAGGCTTCCAAAAAGAATGGAACCGATTGAAACCAGACGGAAAACCATACGGATACAGAGCAATTCACCCTGAATATGAGAAATACAACTACATGGCAGAGAATCCGTATTTACAATGTCAAGAAGCCATTGACAATGCCATGCATACCACATTAGCTGACGCTATTATGGCTTTAGAGGCAAAGGCTCAAATCAATCCGGAGGATGCACAGACTTGGGAGCAACTTGGTTTGAAGCAGCAAGAAAACGAGCGCGATGCAGCTGCGATTACAGCTTTGGAGAAGGCAGTTTCAATTGATGCTAATTGCCTTGATGCTTGGCTGGCACTGGCCGTCAGTTATACCAATGAGCATTGTCGTATGGATGCCTACAACTGCCTAGAGCAATGGATTGCCAATAGCCCCAAGTACAAGCACATCCTACAAGAGAAGTTAGGCCAAAACTACACTGATGAAGTAAAGAGACACAACTATATTACGCAGTTGTTTCTGGAAGCAGCACGCACAACACCGGGTGAAGAGATGGATGCAGATGTGCAAGTTGGCTTAGGTGTCTTGTTCAATATGTCTGAAGAATACGACAAGGCAGTGGATTGTTTCAAAGCAGCTTTGATAAGTAGACCTCACGATTATCAGTTGTGGAATAAAGTAGGCGCAACTCTGGCCAACTCTCGTGATAGCATGGGCGCTGTAGAGATGTATTTCAATGCACTGCAAATCAATCCTTCCTTTGTTCGAGCAAGATACAATCTAGCCATCAGTTGTATGAATATGGGACAACATCAAGAGGCTGCAGAGCATTTGTTGACAGCACTGGATCTTCAACGAGCAGCAGCACTTTCTGCGGGCGAGGCAGCCAGAGCACTAGAAACTGGAGCTTCTGTGGATATACCGAATGGTACTAGTGATGGTATCTGGGACAGCCTACGACTGCTAATGTATATGTAAGTTGTTTCATCAGTGTGCCATAGTCGAGTGTCTAATATAGTTTATACAGGATGAGTCGTGAAGATCTTGCTGCTCAATGCGATTATCGAAATTTAGATGCTTTTCGTGGCCAATTTGATTTTTAGGCAATTTTCAGTCATTCCTATTCTATTCAAAATATACTATATCTCTGCATTTTAAAACATAGTACGCATCATTCTTGTATATAAAGAATCAATAAACACACCCATTAAACACAAAAAAGGGAGAGAAGGAGAAGGCTTGGGAAGGCTCAAAATGAGTGGTGGTGGTGGCACGCTTTCAGACGCAGCACTGGATATAATACGCATTTGTTTCGCGTGCTTCCCAATTTAAACTCTGTTCGCTTTTCATTCATGTCCAAAAAAAATGTAAATATTATAAACATGCGATCCTATTTGGAGCTTATACTCATCTTTTACTATATAGAACAAACGTAGAAAGGGCACATCAAAGCTTTTGGACTCTCAGAATTCGAGCATTTTGGATTTCTTTTCGCAGGCATGTCATTTATCAATTAAAATGATCATCAAATACTAAAATTCACTAATGCAGACGGCAAAAGAGCGTGCTACGGAATTGAACAAAAAGCCAAAGCTCAATCAAGGCTTTTCGAGCTTTGATTCATTTACATCTTCGCCCTTTAATCAATCACAGAAAAGTAATGCTGCAGCGGAGGATGTGTTATTAAGCACACAGGAATCGTCGTTTGAGCTTCTTCCTAGCACTCAAAACAGCCATACATGGTCTGAGGCAATATCTGAAATAGGCGACTTTGACATGGCACCATTTACATTTGATTTGGATCAAACCACAGGCAATAACAATGCCACCCAAACAGACAGCGTTGTGTCCAATTTCTCAGACATTTCTCAGCCGATATTTCCTCCAGAATTCACTGATTTCAACGATATCCAGACCTCGACTAGACCACCCAGTGTTCATTCCTTTGTCTCCAACTTGGAATCGCCTATTATGTCGCAGGATTTGGTTATGCCCTCTGAAGAGGATGGCGATGCTGCAGAAAGCATAAAATCTAGCTTCTCAACACAAGAGGCCTTTCCTCCATTCGCTGAAAACGATGTAGAACTCACACCTCCGCCTTCTTCAACGGACAACATTAACGATACACATTTACCGCCTATTTCTGATTTCCAGTTTGTGATACCCACACCCACGGTCATCAAACAAGCGCCGAAACCAGTGACCCAACGCATAAAACCAGAAGGGATTACAAGTGTTGCTCTCAAAGCCATCTTGCAAGAGACAGAGATGCATGAGAAATGGGAGAATGCGATAAATGCTCAATGTAGTGTGTATCTATCGAGATTGCCATAGAAATGCTAATTGAATCTTATAGTGGCAAAACATGGAAACATTGCTAAAATGTGCACAGCAGAGGATTCTGAAGCTGCTTTATTTTGGATTCTTGACAGCTGGATAGAGGGCAGCGTTATATTTGCTTGGTGTACATATATGGATGAAGACGATATTAATCAGTGGATATCTGCAAAGGAAGAAGACGAAAAGAAGGAAGAGGCGATTGATCCGTCAATGGCCTTTATACCTAGCGATGATACGATTACTACCACCGACAATTATGCCATCAAAAGCTATCCAGATCAGAAAGTGCTGAGCAACATGAACGGCATGCCTGGGGAAAAGTACTTGTTTGCTTTTTCGCTTGCTTATATCAAATCTCGAAAATACGCAAGAAAGTTTATAGAGGAAGAGCGAGTTGTAGCTGTCTGGCCTGATGAGTGGAGTGAGCTGCAGATAACGTTGCCAATAGTCGGTCATTGTATAGCCAGTTTGACGAGCAGATTCAAAGCAGATTCCATTTACTGACGCATTCATCCTCAAATGCTCTTCATCCATTATTCCCCTGTATATAAAATGCTGTACATATATGACTCATCAACTTGATCCAATCCAATATAGGCGTATTAAATAATTTTAATTTGTATTTGAATGAGCAATAGACGGGGCGGGGGAAAGCTTGATGGTTGTTGTAATGAAGCAATGATGTGAATGTAAATATATGATATATGAGGTGTGTGTGTGTGTGTGTGTGTGTGTGTGTGTGTGTGTGTGTGTGTGCGCTGCGTGCGAGAGTAAATAAATTAAAACTTGTATACCTGATCTTCCATCTTGGAGACAGCTCTTGGTTTCTGGAAACCGAGCTCATTTGTAGCCGTAGTCAGCATCTTTATCATCGGCAATGGCCCACATAATAGCAGTTTGACATCTTTTGCTGGTTTGGGGCAGTATTTCTCAATCATTTCCTTTGTCACTAAACCCACTTCTCCATCCCAACTCTCTGATGGTGGTCGTTCAAGGACATAGTGCACTTTGAAATTCTCTGGTGATGCTTTTGCAATTTCATCCAATTCCTTCTTCAACAAAATATCGTCTTCCGTCACATTGGCAAAGATGAGGTTGATTTTCGTTTTATCAGTTGGATCGTTGCAGACACGTCGAATGATCTGAAGCATCGGTGTAATACCAGTTCCACCAGCAATCATGCCAATCTCTCTGCACATGTTGCTTTTGTATACAAAATTTCCTTTGGGCCCTCTCATGCCAACTGAATCCCCTACTTTTAATTCTCCCATCAATTTCGAAATGTTACCAGTGGGGTAAGACTAAGAATGGAGGTATGTGTGTTAGATGCGTTTCTGGACATCACGATGAAAGAGATTACCTTGATAACAAGATCAAAATGGCCTCGATCTTCCTCTGGCGTTGTAGGTGTATAGCTTCGAGAGATTCTTTTGCCATTGATCTCAGCCATAATGGCAATGTGTGAGCCCACCGGCAGGCCCAGAACATCATCAGGCTTTGGCAGTTCAAAACGATATCTGCAACATATAAGCAACGATTCAACAACGACATCTTGAGCTTACTTTGAGGTATTGTGCGATATTGGAATCTTTTCGATAAGCTTGAAACTCTTGAACACTTTGGGATTTAATATTTCCTCTAAGTTGAAAGTGGTCAGCATTGGGGGGATTTATGGTTGCTGTGGCTTGCCCACACATTACTTTTTGCGCTTAAATAGAAATAGGTTGCGACAATCGCAGCCAAGGTGAGGACAACAGGCAACAGTTCTTGAGTAGTCAGCATAGTTTTAAGAGTAGAAAAAAAAAAAGAGAAGGAAAAGCCCCAGTTGAACAAAAGAGTAACAAAGATCATGCTTTATAATTAAAATCTGTGAAAAAAAAAAAATCAGATGTTTCTGGTATCAATAAATGAAAAATTGTTTCGCGGATGTTTGAGTTTAATTTGCTATCGTGGTGGTGAATGCACTGCATTTTGGCAGCCTGATGAATATCCAGTACATGCTTTGACGTACATGCCATCTATTTACTTCGTAACGCAATGCACTTGGCAATCATGCAATACATACAATACACTATGCTGCATATGTATGTTCAAGTGTAAGATATCAGTTAACAGGTTTCATTTCGGAAAGCAGTGAATTGATGCAGCTCTTGGTAAGTTATCTAACTCGCAGTCTCAGGACACAAGTAAATCAGTGGTATAGGGAAGATGTTCAAGAAGATCTCATATAGATTGCCCTATGATTAAAGCGGCCTACCAAGCTGAGCAAAACCAACTAGCTGAAGATAATACGTTCATGCAAAAGAATTAAATAAAAAATTTTATATTGTAGAGTAGCTGTGGCATGTAGTTATCGCAGTCAACTCCATTAATTTATAAAATCGAATGTATTTATATAGGGCCAACCGAGAGCTCCAGAAATATGTCAAATTTTCTGGTCAATTACTCGACAATAGAATCAGATAGAGCAGGCTACACAACATTGGCTCGAGGTGAAAGGTGATATCCATAGATGTACGCTTCAATCTACTATGAACTCAGTTTGTATCGAGCTCCAAATCCCGCTGTCTGTCAAGGAGATGGCATATTCATCCACTACATGGATATGGCATCTCCTAAGTTGTATATAGTAAGACGGTCAGAGCCTCAAAGGTAAAATTATTTAGAAATTTGGAAGAATTGCGCAATTGACAGTAAGAATGTGTTTAACGCTGCCTTAGAAACCATTATAAAAGCAGAAACCAACCACAAAAATCCGTCAATGCCGCCAACAGCATAGACTTATTTGAAAGTTATCGTCTTTGCCGAAAAAGAAAAAGAGATTGAATAGCCATCGCCCTCTCCTGATGTGTTAAAACTATACATTCCTTTCAATTAAAATAAAGGCGTAGAGCATCTCACATTATATAGCTGTTAATATAATAGCTCTATTTCTTTCTGCGTATTGATCTACTGTTTATTCTTGCTATATCTTGCAATGATCAAAATTGTGCTCATTGAGGAAAGCATAAGATCTTCAAATCGACACTAGCGTACAGTATCGTATCCTCTCTTATTCAAGGACATCTGTCCTTTACAGACTTAAATTGCATCAAAGATAATCTCAAGATTCACACATCATCACACGTTCCATGAGCGCTATTTTCGCTTCTTTCTTTACCAGATGATCTACATTTGACACACAAATGTCTAATGTTGATTTTGCTGTAATAAAGACCGTATAAATTGGCCTGTCGATCTTAATGAAGGTAGGCCGCATCTCAAACATGATGGAACCATCAAATTCCAATTAGCTCAGTAGAAAAATCAAATGCAAACCCATAGCTTTGAAAATAGAGGTCGCATTTAAACAAGTGGCAAGTGCTCTCGACACCCAGCGAACGA
The DNA here is from genome assembly GCA_037974945.1 of Mucor circinelloides. Taxonomy (NCBI): domain Eukaryota; kingdom Fungi; phylum Mucoromycota; class Mucoromycetes; order Mucorales; family Mucoraceae; genus Mucor; species Mucor circinelloides. Next base: position 835,902 of record JBBNAA010000005.1, on the reverse strand, counting down.
TAATCAGGAGATATTTTCACTGGGATGTATACAATTTGAAATGATACATCAGGCGTGAAACATAAGTTTGCGAATAAAATGTGCTGATTGCTTTGCTTTTTTCACAGCCATCATAAATGTGTGCCTCGGTTACTCGATATTGTCGTTGTTGCCTCGATAAAAACCTTAAAAAAAGTGATGCATTCCATTATTGTTTGCTCAAATGAATCCGATATCCATTGCAAACGCACGCTTGGCATTTAACACTGAGTTATTGGCTTAACAGCTGCAAATTCACCATCATAGCAATAGATGCTGTAGCATAAAAACGAGTAGAGATGGCAATCAAGTCTGCAGCACCATAAAAGCACTGAGTAACCTTGATTTGAGTCTAGATGTCAACATCGGTTGCCCAAAACCCTGCTACTTCGGCCGGTCACGTAACGAAAATTTTTTCACACATTTGCAATGGTATTTAAGCCAAATGTACACTCCAAACTGTCTTTTTCTTCTTTATAGCAACAGAGAAGATCTGCACTTGACGTTAATTAATTATACATACTGGAATGTTTATCATTCGATACAATTTTTACGTTAGGGAAGGTCTCCAGACTATTGTGGCTCTCTTTTTATTAAGAGAGCTATACCTGTAATGGGTATAAAAGATGCGTTGCCTCTGGTTAACGTGCTTTCTCTATCTTTTGGCAAAAACAAAGTTCGAGTTTCAGAAGCTCTAGAGATTGCTATTTCACTGGTCATAGTTATAGTTATTGCGGATACTATTTCTCTTGCGCTTTCTTTGTAAAGCACCTGAGAATAGTTAACAGAATGGAGACTACTCTCTCAAGTTGCTATCAAACCCTTTTTTTTTAAAAAAAAAACGAAAATGAAAAATCCTCATGTTGTATCAAGCAAATGTTTATTATCTTTTATTATTATTGTTACATTAAGAGGGAGGGGGGCTTGTTTGTGGTTTGTTTATGGCTTAAATTAATTTTTACATGTTAATAAAGTGGGAATATTTATAAAATGAAAGAGAGAAATGCTACAAGTGTTGACGTTAGATAAAAGGGCCGAAGAAAGAGGGAACTGGTGTTAATCAACATCTACATCTGTTGATTCATCCACGTTCTTGATTGTTACTTTGGTTTGTCCCAAAAGCGCTGCTAATCTATCTTTTGAAAGAACAAACGGTGTCCATGTAAGCTTCTCTGGATTTACGCGGGCATAGTTCTTCTTTCGTAAGTTGGTAAGGTGATCTTTGATGACTTGTGGATTGACAATGATTGAGTATTCTCCTTTAACTTTATCGTGTTGAATCATATTGTTGTTCTGTAGTGTTGACACAATGTCATCTGGTGTTAAGCTTGTTGAGCTGCTGAGATCTATCCAATGAATGAATTGCATGTCCTATATGTTGCCTATACACACATCTTACCGTCTATGCTAATGTACCCCTCCTTGTCCTCTAATGCGCGAAACAAGACGTTCTTCCAATAGCTTCTATAACTGAGGAGACCAAGATCAGATAAAGGTCTTTCTGGAGAGCCCGTTTTGTTTTCTTTCTTGGATAAAAGATAGCTAAAATCAATCAAGAATTGGCCATACCCTTTTCTCTGAAAAATAGGCATCGTCAAGATACAGGACACATTGTAGTTCATTGAGGACCTCTTTTCTTTGGAAAAATAGCCCACAAAATGGCACCCTCTTTCATCAGATTCTGTCATGATATAAAACAGGAACGGCTCAACATCGTAATAAAGCGTCTTGTGGTCAAGAAACATCTTGGCCATCAAACACAAATTTTGGCAATATATCTTGTTCTTTCTTCCATCCACTTCAAATATTGATATATTGTCGTCTCGATAAATTTCATCGCCTGGTGGGTGTCTCACCTTGCACTTCAACCGATGTCTGTTGGCAACGAAGTTACTCTTCATATACTTCATACAGTATTCGCAGATGTATAGAGTTGAATTTTGGCTGTATTCCTCTGGATAGGGCGCGACATACCATGTATCAATCAGATAGTCGTTGAACGAAATACGGCGAATCTTTGGCACATCCAGTACTGGTTCCCATTTACTATTTTTCTGTGCTGGAATTGGTGGTTGAGATGTATTTGTTGCCGCTGAAGATTTCTATAGAGAAAGGCTGTCAGTATACAGGTCAGTCGTGGATTGCAGTCTGATCACTACCTCTGCTTTCGCTTTTGCCTTCTCAAATGTTGCAATATCTGCCTCAGTTGGTGTGCCTCGGGTTGTGTCTGCCTCGGCTTTGGTGAGCTTATTGCCAAACGTCTTGTAGAACAACTCCTCTTCCTCCAACGCTTTGTTGTTTGCTTTTGGTCTTCCTCTCTTTCGTTTTGCTGATTGAGCAGAGGGCTCTTTGACATTAAGACGTAGTTTTACTGATTCTGCTGCCATTCTATTGTTGTTTTCATCTTGCAGATGGGATGAAGCCTTTCTTTTTATAGATTTTCGTCTTGGCGTATCTTTTGCCATGATTGTTTTAGGCAAGGTGATACTTTCTATGAATTTGGCAGAGTGAGTTGGTGATTGTCGTAATCTATAGGATGTATGCGATTGGTGGTGTTGATGATGATTTGGTTGATTGTTGTCTGATAATGGCGTCAAGGGTTGATTATAACTGATGATCGGAGAGGGTAAAGAAGTAGGAGGAGAGGGCATGCTTGAACACTGTTTACAATACCAATCGTCTAAAAATAATATATGAGAAACCCCAAGAATAACATAAGTTCCATGTTTCAGCGTATAGTGAAAGAAAAAAAAAACCGTGTCAGATCAAAAGGAAAATTATTTACCTTTGGGTATATGCTTTAATGGTGGATCGCAGCAGAACGTGTGGTAGCCTCTATCACAGTGGTTGCAAATAACAATCTTGTCCTATTCAACAATTTTATCAGTGCAAAGAGAAGAAATTTTCAACTATTGTCATACTTCGTCATTTTTGGACTGACAAACTAGGCAACTTTTGCAGTCGTTGCATTGCCAATCATATGTCTTCACGATCTCAGCTGAAGTACTATTCATCTCGCAACAAATAGCATGGGCTATTATCATAAAGTAATTAGTAAATTTAATTGCGTTTCTTTATACCACTGTAAAATTTCTTTTTCGCCATGATTTTTTATCACAATTAAAAGAAATTTGTCATTATAATCCTACCGACCGTTTTGATGACAATCTGAGCATTTCAACAATTCACGTTTATTCCCTTCTTGATCAAAGTCCAAAAAGCCTTTGCAGAGTAAACACATACCCAGCGTGTACTATTGAATGACAACACATTAGATTTTTTTCATTTTTATAATTCAACATGTTCTTACATCAACTTGAACATGTTGACGAGTTCTTTTCGTCGTCGTCATATTTTATGCTGTTAAATCAGTGAATACAATATTTGATTTTTTGAAAGGAAATGAAGGGGAAAAAAAAAAAAAAAAAAAGCTTTTCATTCCACCCCCTCTCTCTTTTTTTTTCTCCTTCTTGAACCTGTAGAGCTCCCTTCAACCTGGAATAATCAAAACGGAATGAGTCACACAAAAAGATGGATTTATAATAGAAAGTCGTTGCACAATAACGGGGCGAGAGCGCGCTCGCGTTGTTGTTGAGGATGAGATTGATTTCGCATTCAGTTCCACCTGTACCACACACGATTTCCGGGCAAGTGCGTGTATGAATCACAAACAAAAAAAAAAAAAAAAAAAAAAGGATGAAAACCTGTTTCAAGAGCACATATCATGCAGCCTTGAGCGATATCGTATTTTATATCTTTCGTTACATCCGATAGAACACAATCCTCTAGACTTCGCTTGATCTATTAAATCATGGTCGGACGTTGATTAATTTCTGATCTGTCAATTAGCGATACTTGTTGCTAGGCAACAATATGTATCCTCATGACAACGAGAAAGTCTGTCATTGTTTGTTATGGAAATTCTGTAACATTTTTCTTATTCTGACAAAAACAAATCAACACCTGTCCATCATCACAACAAAGCCCTGGGGAACTTTCTCTCTCGGATGTTGTCAATCGTCATGAACTTGTCATTAAAAGTTCGAGATTCTGCTATAAAAATCGGCGATTTTCATCCCACTCATGTTTATTTCACTCGTTCCTTCCCTTTGCTATAATATGTTGCGATTACCTACGTTGCTGAACTTCCCCTTGATTTTCTGGAACAAATACAGAGCACCCGACGATGAAGAAGAAGCAGCGGGGCTATTAATTTCCAGTAACATGGAAGAGACGCTCATGAAGCATAGAAACCATGGAGCAATCACTCCTCCCACTCCACCCCCAGTGATCAACGAGATGTCATTTGCTTACCCAAACACAATTGATACCTCTAACCGGAAGAAGAATTTGCATCATTACGGGAAATATGGAGAAATCCAGCAGGAATTACAGGCCATCCTCAAGTTTGCCCTCCCTTTGATCATTACCTTCTTGCTAGGTGTTGGAAATAAGGTGGTTGATGTCTGGTTTCTCAGCAAAGTTGGGTCAGAGGCTATGGCTATTGCAAGTTTGGGTAATCTTTTCACCACAGTAGCAGGCTTATCTGTTGGTATGGGCATTTTAACAGGTAGGGCATGAGCATTTACTTGATTATTAGGTACTGACATTGTACGAAGCGATCGATACCTTGGTGGCCCAAGCTTTTACAGGAGCAAGTAATCCTCATACCGTAGGAATTATATTGCAAAGAGGATTAACTATCATGTATATCTTTGGCACCTTTATTGCGATAACATGGTAATTTATGATGAAATCTCAGCATGAATCGGTCAATCTGATGGTTTTGCAGGTGTTATTCGGAACGAATCCTCCTTTTCATGGGCCAATCACCTGAATTGGCTAGAAAGACGCATGAATATATCCTCTTTTTTATACCCAATATATTCTCGGTCTTTACTATTGTGGCATTGAGAAAGTTCTTGCAGGGCCTTGGTAGCGTATGGATCCATTTACATTACATGTTGTCTAACGACGTTTTCCTCTACAGGTGAGATGAAGGTTACCATGTATCTTATCATGCTTTTATTCCCAATCAACATTGCGTCCAATTACTTTTTCCTCATTTATATGGATATGGGCATTGCTGGTGCTGCATACCATAGCGTCTTTATAACAGCTGTATTGCTGTCAGTTTACATTTTGTTTATCTTTATTTGTACAGACGCTAAAAAGTTCTGGCCTGGGTTCACAAGGCAAGCATTTTGCCATTGGGGTGAATTTTTGAAACTAGGTAACAAACAGAGCAATGCGAAAATTCATGCGAAGCTAAAAAAGTAAGTGTATAAATTTAGGTATCCCTGGTATGCTGAGTGTCTCTGTGGACTGGGCCTTTGAAGTGTGTGCCATCATCACAGGTGTCTTGGGTCAAACAAGTTTAGCCGCACAGTCAGTCGTTATTAGCTGCACTACGCTTTTCCTCATGATACCAAGGTAAAATATGAAACAGGCAGTATATCAATTTCAATTGACTTTTTTGTATAGTGCACTTACTACTGCTCTGGTGGTTCGATTAGGGCATCATTTGGGGGCAAATCAACCTAAAAAAACCAAACTGTGTGTCATTTTGGCTAGTACCATCGGGCTTGTGTTTGTTTTTATCAATTCAATCTTGCTATATGTGAATCAATCGACTATTGCACACACATTTAGCAAGGATGATCAAGTCATTGATGCCGTAATCGAATTGCTGGGTGTTGGTAGTCTTGCTCACTTTGCAATGGTACGTAAAATACCGCATTTCATACGATTGTCTGTAACATTGCCTCGTGTAGGGTTTCGGCATCGTGCTCTCCGGCACACTCAATGCGTTTGGTAAGCAGCATATTGTTGCATGCTTTAATATCGTATCCTACTATGCTATTGGCTTGCCAATCGGTCTCTACTTGACTTCAAAACGCAATTGGGGCTTAATTGGCGTTTGGTCTGGGGTTGTTATTGCTGGCTTACTCAAATCAACTGCTGAAGCCATCACAATTCTGTTTTTTATTGATTGGGAAAAGGAATGTATCATTGCTGCTAAGCGTATTAATAAACAAGAAATTTAAATTGGCAGAATAGCGTGCTGATTTCATGCATAATTAAAAATTCTGCCTAATTTTTTGCGCTTTGTGCTATTGATTAGTATTTTACGAGTAACTCGCAATTATTTAGATAGTACTATCATATTTTAGCAGCTTTGTATACAGTAGCTCTTCTATTTAATTTGCATCGCTGAGCATTCGTGCAGAATTAGCTACTACTACAAACATCATTATCAGTAGCAGCTGGGTTTAAACTTTCTCGCAACAGCAGTAGTGGAGAGCCCTGTTTGTAGTCTGCTGGTTTCAGTTGTCAAAACAGACGTTTTTATCGTTCTTGCCAAATTCGGCTATAAAAGTTGTGTTCGCCGTGCCCTACTTTCTAATACATTTATACATAACTTTTGACGACGCATCCAATGGTACTAATTATATTGAGCTTTTTGAATAAAAATTGTAAGCAATTTCCAATAATATAAAAAGTGGTTTATAGCCAAAATCACGACGTTTCACATACAAAGGTCTCACAAAAGTAATTTCACGTGCTGTCCTGGATCATTAGAATCAATTTGATCTTAAGTATACCATAGTAAAAGTTTTCATTTTTGGGGTCAAAAACGCAATCAACTGATTTTTGATATTTTTGTAAAGGGGTAGCTCATGGAAAAATGAAGACTTCATCGATCCCAAAAAAATTTGAGAAAATACATCAGAAAGCAACTGCAAGCCGAGAGCAATCGTGTGGTGTTATTTTGATGGCTTGAAACAGCTTCTAACTCGAGAAATCACTCGCTGAATGTCTCCAAGTTTAGCTGGAACCCAGCATATTATTGAGTAGTAAGAGTTAATGTAAGTATGCTGTTCACCTTTATATAATTTTTTCCCATTGAAGTAGTCTTGGAGCATCGTAGAAGAATCATATCCACAGTTATAGATGACTTTATGGAGGTTTTAGCGCAGTTTCAGTACTTGATAGCACGGTGTAATTGCATATTTGTGCACTTACTGCGAGGTGCTGCCCATAATACTATCTAACGGCAAATATTACGTGTACGTTTTTGTGGCATTATACATAATTGTATGTAGAGCAATTGGATGAAAAGTGATCGATAACTGTGCAGCAAGTAACTTTCGATTGCACAAATAGCAATAACTCTAAACTAAATTTCATGATGACAAATGGACCAAAAGAGCATTGCCTGACATTTAGATAAACACAAATCCGCAATTTATAAAGCAGATTACTCTAATGCTTATGGGTCTTTTCAATGAAACATCTGCTAAAGTTAGCCATAAATATTACTGGATCCAAACACTATCAGATACAGCATAATCAGTCCGCGCTGGCAATTACGTTGTTGTTTGAACAACACACTAAATCCGCTTCCTTTCCTTTGCTGATGTGACTCTTTCTAAGAATCTTTTCACATCCATTTTGATACCTTTTTTCACCAACCCGCCTTTTTCCTTTTTATCATCAACACCACACACATACAACAAACAATTATGGGTGGACACAGAGTTTATATTGGACGACTTGCTCGCGACGCCAACAGACGTGATCTTGAGGATCTTTTCAAGGATTACGGTAGAATTCTTGATGTTACGGTCAAGAGCGGTTTTGGTTTTGTTGAATTTGCTGATAAAATTGATGCCGAAGATGCTGTCCATGATATTCATGACACTAAGTTTCTGGGTCAAAGGTAGCATTTTGGTTTTACAGAATCCGTGATTGTATTCAGAACTTAACTAATCCCCTAATTACATAATTTAGAATTATCGTTGAACTCGCTATGAGCCGTCGTCGTGGTGAACGTCAAGAAAAGTGAGTTTGTTGGGACCCAACATTGGGAGATTGTATTAGGCAAACAACTGACGTCCTTTTTTTTTTGTGTGTGTGTGTGTTTAGCAAGGATACCAACCGCATTATCGTAAAGAACATCCCACCCAAGACTACTTGGCAGGTAAAGCAATCTTCTCTTTTTCTACGCTGCTATTAGGCTGTGCATTTCTTCCCACATTCCCTCTTCCCATTTACCCTTTCCCAATGGCTCCTTTTTTTCTTGTATGGCCGCCGTGTTTTCTCTTTTCCTCGACTGTATAGCTCTCAATTGATTGAGTGGCTCATGCTACATGCGAAATGAAAGAGAATTGAGCCCCTTTTATACAAGAAAAACAGTGAAGATGAGCTCACTATAACCCCCCGGGTTTGGGTCTTTGTGCAACTGGTTCTGTTTGTCGTCTACTCTGTTGACCCCGACAAATTTCCTGTGTACCTCATCTTTGATGAATCTTTTGAGTATTCTATGATTTCGTATATGAAGAAATAGAATGCAAAGATTCATCAGCGGGTCTTCTGTCTCTCTCCTCCTCCTCTATTTTCCCTTTTGAAAACGTCTATTATTGATTAACTGTGAAACTAAATCCAATTCTCTCTCTCTCTCTCTCTCTGCGTCTGATTTGACATCAAAAAGGATCTCAAGGATTTCATGCGCAAGGCTGGCCGTGTCACTTTTGCTGACATTCTTAAGGATCGCGAGGGTGAAGGGTAATAATTTATATTTATTAATTTCTTCTTGTCATACCATTGTCTTACATAATCTTCTTATAGTGTTGTTGAATTCGCCAAACGCGATGACATGAAATATGCATTGAAAGAGCTTGATAATGAAAAGCTGAATGGTACTCGTGTTACTCTTGAAGAGGCTGTAAGTGTGCATTTATATGATGAATCTATACATGTGTCCTGATAATATGTATACAGGGTCGTAGTAGAAGAAAATCCTCTCGTGATCGTAGTAGATCTCCTCGCCGTTCTTCTCGTCGTCGCTCTCGTAGCCGCGACAGCCGCTCACGTTCTCGTTCTCGTTCTCGTTCTCGCTCTCCTCGTCGTGATCGTTCTGTCTCAAGATCTCGTTCTAGCTCCAGAGGTAGATCATCTGAACGTCGTGCTGACATCAAGAATGAGGATATGGTTATTGATGTTCCTGTCAAGGATGAAGATATGTCTCCCAAGGAAGAAAAGGCTGATCGCTCACGCAGTCGCTCCAGAAGCCCCAGTCGTCATAGTTCCGAGGGTGATAGAGATTAAAGAGAGAAAAAAAAAAGAAGCATTGTCATTTGATAGCGGCCTATAAGAACTTTATAGTGGTAATAAATAAATAAAAAGAATTTTTGAACCAAATGTTGATTTATAAATATAATCTCGTAAAACGTGCCTAAAATCCAGTTATAGTTCTTTTATGGAACCATGCCTTGTATAGGTTGTACGCTTTTAATGTGCAGTGTTACAAGGTGTTATTGTACTTTGTGCATTTCATACCCGCTTGTGTTCATTTGAATTTCCACAGTTGGACATGTTGAATGCTATTGATATCCTTTCCATCTCTCTCTCTCTCTCTTTCTTTCTCTTCTTCTCTTCTACAATCCCCCTTTCGTTTCTTTCCTTGAGAACCTTTCCATTCCTTTTTCTTCCCTTGTTCAAATCAGTTGTTTTATGTATTTTTAGCTTGGAGAACATTTTATTATTAGATGACCCAGAGGAAATTTTTAAACAGTTTTCTTATTGTACTTGTAATTTTAACATGTATCCAGATACAATTGATTCAAGCAAAGACTACCGAAGCTGAATCAACTAGCACAAAGAAATTGGCATCTGTTTCTGCTTTAAGCAAAGTAAATAAACAAGAAAAGCTCAATTGAATTGCATCATCTAACATTCAATTTTCAGGAACAATCGACAATCACCAAATCAACTACATCTCACAAAACCACCACCGCTACATCAACTACCAAAACTACTTCCACAACCACTAAATCCACAACAAAAGCAGCAACTAAATCCAAAACTGCAACTCCAACATCTTCAGTCTCTGTATTACAACGTAATGGATTGGAAAAGGTCATTTCCTCAATTCTAGATGATACCAAAACAGCGAAAATCACAAGCACAAATTCGAGTGTAACAAAGACAACCTCCAGTCATAGTTCCACTAGTACTACAGCAAAGAAAGAGACCGAGACTCTGGCCAAGTCCAAGACAGAAGAGCCTACTCCCACTGAAGATGATGCATCAGCGAAACCTACAGATGATACTTCTACCAAAAAGAAGACCGGGACTGAACACTCATCTACTGTAGAAAAGCCCACCAAAACCAACACAGATGACGAGCCTACACCTACTGAATCTGATAAGTTTGATAACAGTTCTTCTAAAGACGAGTCTACTCCCATCAAGACGGCTACAGATGATAAGTCATCTTCTTCTTCAACCAAGGGATCTACTAAAACTGCTACAGAGACAGAGCCCACCAAGCCAGCTTCCGATGACGAGCCTACTAAGACTAACACAGAAACTGAATCTACACCATCTCTAAAGCCTAGCAAGTCGGCCTCAGACGATGAACCTTCTGTATCCGAGAAGCCCAGCAAGACTGAAACAGACGATGAGCCTACCAAGACTGAAACGGATGATGAGCCTACCAAGACTGAAACGGATGATAAGTCCACTTCAATTACAACAGAAAAGTCTACCAAGACCAATACAGATGATGAGCCTACTTCGACAATTGACAAGCCTAGCAAGACGGCCTCAGACGATGAAACTTCTGTATCCGATAAGCCCAGTAAGACTGAAACAGACGATGAGCCTACCAAGACTGAAACGGATGATAAGTCCACTGGTTCATCTACTGCAAAGCCTACAAAATCAACCACTGGAAAGGAATCATCATCTACCAGAGAATCCACAAAGACTATCACAGATGATGAGCCCACTCCTACAGATGAAGAGTCAACAACTGAAAAGCCAACTAAAACTGCTACTACAACAGATGACGAGCCTACTCCTACGGACGAAGAGTCAACAACTGAAAAGTCGACTAAAACTGACACTGTAACAGATGATGAGCCTACTCCTACAGATGATGAATCAACAACTGAAAAGCCATCTAAAACTGATACTGCAAAGCCTACCAAGTCTACAACATTTGGTAATGAGGACGAAAGTAGCACCATAGAGAAGCCTTCCAAGACTGGCGATAAAGAAACATCCACTCGTACTGTAAAACCCACTAAAACCGTTTCTGCTAGCTCAACTGATGAAGAAGAGACACACACTTCTACGACAAAGCATAGTAGTAGCAAGCCCACCGCCATTGAGACTGATACAGAAAGCGAATCAGCTTCTCCTTCTGTTACAGACAGTGAATCGGCTTCTCCTTCTGTTACAGACAGTGAATCGGCTTCTCCTTCTGTTACAGAAACTGAATCACCTTCTCCTACACCAACAGATACAGAAACAGATATCGAGACAGACACGGAAACAAACACGGGTGGTTCAACTATCACTAGTACTTCTTCTTCTTCTACCACAGAGTCTACTAGCAAGACGGAAAGCACCACAGAGACACCTACACCTACACCAACGCCTTCCAAGGATAACAACAATAACAACAATAACAACAGTAGCAATGATAAGACCACCACGTTCAAAGCAACTTCCACTTATCGTTATCAAACACTTGCTTGGTTATCAGATAGTTTCAGTATCTCTATCCCAGCTCCTTCATCCTCTGAATCAACCAAGACCAGCACTACTACCTCTGTTGCCACTAGCGCACCAACAGCCACGAAAAATCAAAACACCATCCCCGAGTACATTGCTCCCAATGTTGATGCTATTATTCCAGACACCAGTTCGTTGGTCTATATGAAGTTCAAATACATCTCTTATACTCAAATGGTCCAAGATGCCGTCTTGACTGCACAGTTTGTTCAGACATTGCCAGCTTTCTTGAGCAAGAACTTGGGCGTCACTGCTGATGATGTTATTGTTGTTACTATTACCAGCGCAGGCGGTTCCACTACCAGCAGCGGTGGTAGCAGCAGCTCCAACAAAAAGCGTGCTCTTTTGAGAAAACGTGAAGATGCTTCAGGTGTTGTTGTTTCCATTGCCATCCCTGCCGATCAAGTCAGTGAGTTGCAAAGCTTGATTAGTCAATCCAACTCGAGTCTTTACTCTGATTCCAATGGACAGTTGGCTGCTTTGGTTGATGCCACTTATCCCGTCACTGGAAATGGTAAGTTGCAGCTATTCAGTCTCCCTTTCGATATGCGAGGTATATTAAATTAATTTGTAATTTACAGCTGTTAGTCAAACTTCCAACTCCAACAATATCGTTGATCCCAATGCCAGCCATTCTGGATCAAACAATTCCTCAAACAGCAGCAATGCGAATGGTTCTGGCAGTGGAGGTTTATCCAAGGCTTCCTTGATTGGTATCTGTGTTTCCGTTGGTGTTGTAGTCTATGCGGCTGCTACTATTGCCGCGATCAAGGTCTATCGCAAGAGACGCAATGCCAAAGAGGAGAAGGCTATTGCTGAACATCAAGTATTTGCACAAAGCATCTCTGAGCCTGTCATGATGGATAACTCGCTTGGTTGGTCTAATGCTGGTGGATATAACCATCAAAGACAGCCTTATCAACGCAATAACAGTAACCATCAATGGTAAATTTCTCCCTTACTACTCCTTAATCTTATAATAAATTAATGTTTATTTTCCACCTATTTCCATGACAACATTAATCTTCATCTTCCTCCGTACCAAAGTAACGATCTGTATATTCCGATTAGTTTTTGCGGGTACAGATAGTGTATGACTAAGACACTTTACCTCCAAAATTACCAATTCCAGGCTCAATCCAGAGTTTCTCTCTGTTGAAATTGGGGTCCACCATAGATGTAACAATCTTTACACGAGGGAATGCATTTGTAATTACGGTAAGACCAATTTGTGCAGCAAGGAAAGACACGAAAATGATACGTTCCTGAATTGTTGAAACATGTAAATTACTATTTTCATCGAATTTCAATTTGAATTACCTCTGGAACTTCGTGATCTAGCAGTACACGGATGGCCATCAGGGCAGCTGCTCCTGTGCCTACCATGGCATCCATTAAAATGATGTCGTATTCTCCAATCTCCTTGGGTAATTTACAGTAGTGAAGCTATTAACCCTCCTTGTATGAGTACATGTATATGTATGCGTGATCATATATTGTGTAATAGCACCCTACCTCTGGGTCACCAGTATTTGGATCGGTCTGGATCAATAGCTTTCCAATTACAGCGTCAGCAAACACTCGCTTTAATCCAGCTTCCATTGTTCCACCAGCACGTAAAATAGAAACACCACAAATCTTGATGAAACGTTACACTCGTTAATAAAATCTCATTTTTCGTGTATAAACACTTACCTTTTGACTGAACTTGAGGCCCTGATAAGTAGCATTCACAGGTGTTGTTACTGTAACAGGCTCAGATGGAAGACAGCTCACAGCGCTACGCAATATAAGTACACATGTCTATTGTAAATCACTACAAAAAAAAGAGACTTACTTTTCCATCAGCAACACTGCTAGTCGATCAGCGTAAAAGATAAACTCGTCTCTAGGTGTCTTGTGATTTCTTAAAATGGTATGAATTCCCTTGATCTGGTTCTTTGCAGGTAAAATGGTAACAGTGTCTGGTAATTGGTCGTTGACAGGTGTATCAAGCAAACCCCATCTCAAGTTGATCATGTTTTCTTGGAGTTGACTTTGGATGTGCTTTGTCATTAAATCAATGGCAATGGCGTTTTCTAAACCTCTTGGAATAATCACATCAGCATGCTTCATGGTGGGTCTCACATAGTTGTCGAACGAGGGTTTCACGTAGCGAGTGTATTGCTGCACAGTTTCGAAATTTAATTTAATTTGTTCCTGCATGAAAAATCAAATCAAGACTTACGTCTAAAATGCCTTCCACATCACGTCCACGCAATAAAGTATCTCTTTGCACTATGATTGTAACACGTTAGCATAAAGTAGAGTAGCTCATGGTGGCTATTGATCCATTACGTCTTCTTGCCAATTGAATATCAGAGTCAGTATCCACAAAAATCTAACCAAAAAGTATATTGGTACGACATTTCATGCAAAAAAAAAAAAAAAGCGAGTCCTTAAAACTTACTCTCATATCCATCATTTCTCTAATTCGCTTATCGTATAAAGCGAAGATACCCTCGAAAATAATGATATTGGCACCATAAATAGTAGTAGTAGCCTCCTCTCTTGAATGTGTGGAAAAGTTGTAAATAGGCACTGTTACTGATTTGCCCTCCTTCAACTTTATAAGTGTTTCAAATAGCAAGTCATAATCAAATGCGGAAGGATGATCGAAATCAAATCGGTTTTGGTGTGCTAGTTTACTGTCCTCGGGCGATAATACGTTATAAAACGAATCCATTGAAATAATAACGACCCAGGGTACATTCAAGTTTTTCAATATGCGTCTATCATACACATTTAGCCCCTTTTCTGATCTCTCTCTCTCTCTCTCTCACACACACACTGCACTAAAAAAAAGAAAAAGAAAAGAAAACTTACTCGGCGACACTGGTCTTTCCACTAGCACTACCACCTTTTGTATTTCATGATTTAATATACAATCATCGAAATCAGAGTAATCTTTATTACCTGCAACGCCAATCATGTATGGGTCAGCAATGGAACCATCCGCACTTGAGTGTAGCGTGTTAAAATCGTCTATTTCTCTCATATATTTTCAGTTACTTACTGGTACCAAGGTCTAATTATGAAAAAAAAAAATATTAGTGACCCCAGTAACCACATGCTCAAAAGTCAATGACATTTACTTTCTTCCTTGAGAGTTTAAATGAAGAGTCTTTTTATGATGGCTGCTACTCATGATATATGTATTTATACAAAAAAAAAAAAAAAAAAAAAGAAAAACTAATTCGCTATACATGCGAAAAAATTTATGTGCCAATTATCAAGTGACCTTTTTTCTTAATGATTCGCATCAAACTAGTATCTTCCAAGTCTACCAAAGTTACTCTTAGTGCTACTGCCTGCTGCACGGTATTTCTAGAGAGGGAAAATTCCAGTGAATAAGATACACACGATCACTCACAGAGAATGCACTTACAACATGACCTCGTCCTTTGAACTTGACGTTGGGATCAGCATCAAAGCGTCTTCTTTGCTCCCATTCTGGCTTCTCAGATACTCTATCTTTGTATTCCTGATAACGCTCTTCCTTTATCTCGTCCACCTTGTTTTTAGGAGCTTCGATTTCTTCCTTATCTGATGACGACGAGTACGACTTTTTGTGATGCTTTTTATGTTTTCTATGTTTTTTGGATGATGATTTGTGGTGTTTTTTGTGTTTTCTCTTCTTTCTGCCATGATCAGATTCGTCATCCTCTGACACATCAGTCGAGCTCTTTCTCTTTCTCTTCTTTTCTACTGCCTTTTCTTCTTTTTCTTCATCACTGCTGCTTTGATCGCTCGCTGATCCCGATTCAGATCCACTCTTGCTTGCCTTTTGCTTCTGCTGCTGCTTCACTGTAGGCAGACATTGTTGAGCCATGGTCCATGTGATGCATCGGCATATATATATATAACTTACATTTGACACCAGGTGGTAATTGCAAAACCAGCTCACCGCAATTGGCAATCATGACATTGTGAATAGGTCTGTCGTTGCCATCCACTGGCTCATTCTCCATGGTTTCCACAATGTTGAATCCAGACACAACACGACCGAAAACAACATGCTTGCCGTCTAAATGGGGCGTAGGTCGAGTTGTAATGAAGAATTGTGATGATTGTGTGTTGGGTCCTCGGTTAGCCATGCTCAGTAAGCCATGTGTGTCATGTTTTCTGGCAAACGATTCATCAGCAAAGGAAGCACCGTAGATGGACTCACCACCAGCACCGTTGCGTCGAGTGAAATCGCCGCCTTGACACATGAACCCCTTGATAATGCGATGAAAGATGGATCCTCGGTAATGAAGTGGCACATTGCTCACTTTACCCAGCCCCTTTTCGCCAGTGCAAAGAGCACGGAAATTCTCTGCTGTCTTGGGCACTTCATCAGCAAAGAGCTCCATGATGACTCTACCAACTGCTCAATGTTAATAACACATTTATGTCACTTGCAGTGTACCTACTTCTAGTGCCATCAATGTCAATATCGAAAAACACACGAGGATTGATCTTCATTTTGGACAGTGTTCTGAAAAGAGAAAAAGGAAAGAAAAAAAAAAAAAAAAAGGACAAGTGGTGCTACTCCACGATTTGATGATGGCTGTTTATGTAATGAGATTGCCTTGGTGACTCACTTTTATGTGATAGTTTCACACAGGAAGGGCGACTCTGTGTAGCATTCATTAAATAAGATAAAACGATCCCTTTTTTTTCCTTCTCAAGACCCTTTTTTTTTCCTCCATCATCTTTTCAAATGAGTGAATCGTCAAAGCAAGCTACTGTTACAAAGGAACAAACCGGTGAAACTATGTCGTTGCATAGCTGGATTGGAGAGAACTCGAGTGTACTGGTAAAGTTGATGGTGTTCACAGCTGCTTTGTTTGCTTTTCCTATCGTCACATTCTTTGCAACTCTTCATAGTTTATTTGATGGTATGTTGTGTGTCTTCCTTTTGCGTGTGTATATGTGTGTGTGTATGCTGATTTTTGTTTGCTAGGCAATACTACCTATGCAGGAGGAGCAGCAGCATTGATGGCAAATGTCATTGTTGGCTTGTACATTGTGGTCGCCATGCTCGAAAAGCCTAGAGATTCTGTAACAAGCGAGAAAAAGAAGGACTAATTGTAACATAATAGCACATGTGATCTCTTCATATAGTATACTCCCTTTTTGCCCCATTCCTTCCCTTTGTCGTCTTCATGTGAAATAATAATAATAATAATAACAATTTTTTTTATTCAAAAAATGGACCAAAAATCAAGATTGTTGACGCTGCTCCTGTTGTTTGCGATGATGAACGTACTCATTCATGTAGGTTGTCACTGCTGATATTAAATCATGAAAGCGATCTTCGTGGTAAATGGGGTGGTCTTCAGGACACCATGATGCTCTTTTACGCTTCTCCCATTCAGCGAAATTTGTAAGTTGGTTACTGAGAACATCAATCAACCCAGTCCAGTCAATCTGGTTCTTGGTCATCGTAATCATGCGTCTGGGCGACACCATCCTGATGCAATCATCCACTAGTGTTATCACAAAGAAGAAGCAGAACAAAGAGCTGATAGCGACCAATGTAAATGTGCCAATGGTCATGTAGGATGCCATATGTACCAGCGATGATCTCTGAGGTGCTGTGTTGTGTATCCATGATTTGATGGGATATGTAATTGAGTTGATACTGTAGGCTTCTTCTGAAGACATGATGCTGTAATAAGCTTTTGACAAAGAAAAGAAAAGAAAAAAAAGGTGGGGGCATTACTTTGCTTGAGACTTGAACCTGAAGAAATCAATGTGAAAGTTTGAGGCGGAGATTGCCCGTTTAAGCATTTGAGAGTTGTTGACATGCTTCCGAACGCAAGCTTCTGATAAGCTCTAGAGCTCCTGATTAGAAGCTGGACATGGTAAGCGTCATACATGATCTAATCTAGCCATGTCTGACGTTTACAGCTTGGAAATTAGCCTTCTAAAAATGAACACTCTTATTGCTGGTTTTTAGAGTTCTGACATTTGAATAGCGACGGCATTGGAAATCATGCTCGTTTCTTGATCTACCTTTGAAAATCACCCTATGAGTGCTAGGCATAACATCATGAGATGAACATCAAGTAAAACAAAATAACGCAACACTTTTTTTTATATGCGACTCAAGATACATATAATGCCTGAAACGAATCAGATGTCTAAAATTTGAATTCCAAAATGGAATGGTTCAAATGTTTGGGTCTGTAGAATGACCAAGTAACTGGTGGCTCGCATACGAGTGTTTCTAATGTGTGAATACTGTCAATACTCAAAACGTCAAATTCTGCTCGGTTGATGGCCAAAATTCGCACGCTCTTTGTTCTCCTGGTCCTATGCTTCATATGCAAGCACTCAAAGCACATACTCTTGACTATAAATACAAGAACATCTCGAGTCTGTCGAATTGAATAGATCGAATAATGGATAATCAGTGCCTGTTGCTGGATTCTGTGTCACTTTCAAGTCAGATGGGATCAAATTTGTAGTGCGCGCCTGAATAAACCCTCTCTCTCTTTTTTTTTTTTCTCGTTGCGAAAAAAAATTTTCAGCGCCCTCCTCTACACAACGACAGTATGAAAAGTGCCTTGACATTCAAGACAATCGCTACCTGCTCCACAACCAAGGCCAGAGTATCTCTGCTCACTTTGCCTCATGGACCAGTGGATACACCTGTGTTTATGCCAGTCGGCACTCAAGGAACATTGAAGGGGTTCACTCCCAAGCAGATTCAAAATATGAACTGCCAAATCATGTTGAACAACACATACCATCTTGTGAGTTTTCTCGTCTTTATCTTATTTACTGTTTTATACTCATAGAATGAATTAGGGTCTCAAACCAGGTCAAGAGATTTTAGACCAAGTAGGAGGCTCACACAATTTCCAAAACTGGCAAGGCAATCTTCTTACTGACAGTGGTGGATTTCAAATGGTAAAAAAAGAAAAAGAAATCGTTCTCATTCATTTACATTGTGCTCACGCTACATGTAGGTCAGTTTGCTCAAGTTGGCTAAAATCACTGAAGATGGTGTGCAATTTCAATCGCCTCACGACGGCTCACTCATGATGTTGACACCTGAGCATTCAATGGCCCTTCAAAACAGTATTGGGGCAGATATCATGATGCAGTTGGACGACGTTATCTCTTCATTGACAACTGGGCCTCGTGTAGAAGAGGCCATGTGGAGATCCATTCGCTGGCTTGATAGATGCATCAAGGCACACAAAAAGCAAGATACACAAAACTTGTTTGCTATTATTCAAGGCGGTCTTAACACTGATCTTCGAAAGAAGTGTGTCGAGGAAATGGTGAAGCGTGATACCCCCGGTTATGCTGTTGGTGGTTTGAGTGGTGGAGAGGAGAAGGATGTTTTCTGGAAAATGTAAAGTGCTCGCCAAGTTTGAAAAGATGGATAATTGACATTTTGCATTGTATAGTGTGACATTATGTACCGATTTACTGCCAAAGAACAAGCCCATTTACTGTATGGGTGTGGGGTAATTATACGAGCAGACATCAGGAATACGGCGATGTGTGCTTAAATTGTTCAATTATAGGTATGCTGAGGATTTAGTTGTGTGTGTTGCTTTAGGCGTGGATATGTTTGATTGTGTTTTCCCTACTAGAACGGCTGTAAGTAGTAAAAGACAGAGAATCGAGAGCAAGAGCTAATTGTATACATCTAAACAGAGATTTGGTAATGCTTTGACCATGCAGGGCACTGTTTCATTGAAGTCTGGTAAATACGCTACGGATTTCGGACCTATTGAAGAGGGATGTGATTGTTCGACCTGTAAAGAGTACACAAGATCTTATGTGCACTTGAATGTGACAACCAAGGACACAGTAGGTTGTCATCTTGTTTCCAACCACAATGTTGCATTCCAACTTCGACTTATGCGTAATATGAGAGAGGCCATTGAAAAGGATGAATTCCCTGCCTGGATCAAGAAATTCTTCCATGGTTATTTCGGTGGAGATAAATCTAAATACCCTCAATGGTGTATTAACGCATTGAAGAGTGTTGGTGTAGACTTATTATAAGATTAGAGTATCTAGCAAATAAAATATTTATGGTTTTACAGATATACAAAGAGCATGGAGGGTTTGTTCAAACCACTTTCTTGCAAGCTTTTTGTGTGAATTGTTGCACTTCAAGGGGCTTCTTGTATGTCTTTGAGGTTTAGGGATAATAAGAAAGTTGCTATCTGTGCAATCTTAAATTGCTTCCTGAACAATTATTGCCTGGAGCATAATTATCGACTACTAATCTTCTCACAATTACATAGTGTTCCGCTGCAAAAGCTGCGCTAAAACCTCCTAAAGTCTCCTATAACTGTGGATATGATTCTTCTACGATGCTCCAAGACTACTTCAATGGGAAAAATTTATATAAAGGTGAACAGCATACTTACATTAACTCTTACTACTCAATAATATGCTGGGTTCCAGCTAAACTTGGAGACATTCAGCGAGTGATTTCTCGAGTTAGAAGCTGTTTCAAGCCATCAAAATAACACCACATGATTGCTCTCGGCTTGCAGTTGCTTTCTGATGTATTTTCTCAAATTTTTTTGGGATCGATGAAGTCTTCATTTTTCCATGAGCTACCCCTTTACAAAAATATCAAAAATCAGTTGATTGCGTTTTTGACCCCAAAAATGAAAACTTTTACTATGGTATACTTAAGATCAAATTGATTCTAATGATCCAGGACAGCACGTGAAATTACTTTTGTGAGACCTTTGTATGTGAAACGTCGTGATTTTGGCTATAAACCACTTTTTATATTATTGGAAATTGCTTACAATTTTTATTCAAAAATCTCAATATAATTAGTACCATTGGATGCGTCGTCAAAAGTTATGTATAAATGTATTAGAAAGTAGGGCACGGCGAACACAACTTTTATAGCCGAATTTGGCAAGAACGGTAAAAACGTCTGTTTTGACAATTGAAACGAGCAGACTACAAACAGGGCTCTCCACTACTACTGTTGCGAGAAAGTTTAAACCCAGCTGCTGCTGCCTACTACTGTTGCCTTTAGGCTGATAAAATGGCCGATTCATGATAGCAATGGATGTTTCCAGTAGCTAGCCATGCACGGATGCTACGTGTTACCGATTATATAGAAGCCAGTGTATATGAAGCTGCTAGTGGATTATTAGAGCTACCTGATAATCCGTATTGACTCAATGCATTGCCCAAGATGTAGCCGTTTCCTGATAACTGACAATCTTCTGTCAGCTTTATATAGAGAATTATTTCCGTTGTCAATGTATTTTACTGACCAAGTAACCATTAATTGTACAATGTGCCTCAGTAATAAGTAGCTGTTGACAAAGTGCTAATTGACAGTGCAGAGAGTAATGTATGATTGTATATAAAATAGAATTGTATCAATAACAATGGATAACAGTGCAGGAAGCGCTTCTTAATATGCGGATAGCAATACCCATAGACAAATGATGAACTTGCTTTACCTAAACATACATAGATCACGTGTGGGTCTAGCTATTGAACCTGAATCTTGAAGCATTGGAGTCGGCCTTGCTAATTGCCAAAGCCAATAAAAATTTTGTTGAGATAAAATATACCAGCTTGGAGATGTATCAAAATTTTTAAGCTATTTTCCTTTATTACACAATCAGAATCAAGATAGAATGACTGAAAAGAAGACTACACCATTAGAAATCTTGGAGAGCAAAAAGAGAATCAACGTCTGTGCTCCAATGGTTCGATACAGCAAGCTTGCGTTTAGAGAATTAGTGAGAAAGTGAGTAGACGTCGTCGCAGTAAGACAGTAATTGAATTAACAACTGGTCTTGCGAACAGATACAACACAGATATCGTCTATACACCCATGATTTTAGCCGATGTTTTCAAAAATTCAGAGTTTGCTCGATCTTCAGATTTCACAACAAACAGCCTGGATGATCCTGTAGTGGTGCAGTTTGCTGCACACAATGGCGCAGATTTGGCAGACGCCGCAGAGCTTGTATCTCCTTATGCTGGAGGCATTGATATTAACTGTGGATGTCCTCAGAAATGGGCTTATCAAGAGAAAATCGGCGCTTATTTGATGCAAGATCCTGAAAACGTCAGAGACATGATTCGCACAGTGAAAGGAAGAGTGAATATACCCTGTAGTATCAAGATCAGAGTGCATGACGACCTCAAGTAAGTTGCTGTTTTTATCAAATAACGCTGATGTTGTGCTCATTGATTGATCCAGGACTACATACGAATTTGTCAAGAGAGCAGAGTCGGTCGGTGTCGATTTCTTGACAGTGCATGGACGTACAAGACTTCAGAAATCAACAGAGCCTGTCAATTTCGAAGGAATCAAGCTTGTCAAAGAGTCGATTAACGTACCTGTGATTGCCAATGGCAGTATCTTTTCGTTAAAAGATGCGGATGAAATGTATGAAAAGACGGGTGTGGACGGCGTCATGTCTGCCAGAGGCCTGTTACAGAATCCAGCTTTGTTTGCAGGATACGAGACAACGCCATGGGAGTGTATTGAAGACTATGTCAAACTGGCCATTGGCTATGGCACAAACTCTTTTATTTTCCATCACCATTTGATGTTTATGTTTGAGGATATCATGAGCAACGCAGAGCGCAAGACATTCAACACACTGTCCAGCATTCCCGCCATTTTAGATCATCTAGAGGATTACTGGGGCCTGGATGTTACAAAGCTTGTTTAAATCCATATATTTACATGTTTATTTATTAGACTCTACTTTTTCAGTTACTTTATCACAAATCTGTTGAAACACAGGGAATAAATTTGATTTCTCAAACATTTTGACATACGAACCACTGCCCTCTGTTTCCACCATACTGGTAAATCCAGGATCAATGGGTACTCTGCCAAAAAAGTCAATGCCGTAATCCTTTGCCATAGATTCACCACCGCCAGAAGAGAAGATATTGGTACATTCCTGCAGACTCATCCTCAGTATCTTGTTATTGTTAATTTGCATCTTTGTTAAACTTACTGCACAGTGAGGACACACAAATCCACTCATGTTCTCCACAACACCCAGAATTGGCAGTTTCACCTTGTTACAAAATGAGATTTCCTTACGGACATCAGCAATAGCCACGCCTTGAGGTGTAGTAACAATGACGGCACCGTCAGGGTTGAATTCCTTTAAATATTCAACAATGCCGATGTGTTCATCTGAAGTGCCTGGTGGTGTATCAATCAACAAATAGTCCAATTCTCCCCAATACACATCCTGCAAAAACTGTTTGATCATAGCTGTCATATGCATTAGTCATCCAAATGTCCCACTATCCATCCGCCTCTTGTTTTTTTTTTACCATTCTTTTTAGGCCCTCTCCAAACGACAGAATCGTTCTTGTTTGTCAACAGAAAACCAATAGACATACATGACAGACGTTGATGCTCATCAGCATACACAGGCACCCACCTAGCTTTCAAGGGTCAAATCACCATCCTATTAAGCACACTCTATCAGACAAACTTACCCTTGGGAGGCCTGATGTACTTTCTTCCCATCTAATCCCAGCATGCGAGGAATACTTGGTCCAGTAAGATCGATATCAAGCACGCCTACCTTCTTGCCTTGATGAACAAGACCAAGAGCAAGCTGTGTAGTGACAGAAGATTTGCCTACACCTCCCTTACCAGAGAGTACCAGTACAATGTTCTTTATTCCAGAGAGATTGATATCAGACATGTCTTTCTTTTGATTATTAATTCAAGCAAGAAACAAGATGGACCGAAAAAGTCAAAATCGAAAATGGACTCTCTTTATATTTTTTTAATGTTCCGCCTATCAAATAAGCAGATCCGAATGTTACTCCTACTTGCTCCAGGCCTCGTATTCTGGTATTTGAAGAGGTTTCTCAGATGCTGCCATAAATCGTATCCAATATTAATGCGAACCACAGATGTGGAACCACTCGTATGTCGAAATCAAGCCTTATGATGGTTCCTGTACAAAGCAAGGGCGCCAAAGTGACCTACTACACCGAGTTGTTTTGTGAGATATACAAAAAGGTCCATTTCTACAAGAACATGAATGCTTAGAGTTGAAAAAGGGTAGTTCAAGACACTTGGACTATGTCTGTAGTAAATTCTTCTTTTACTGTCTAGGAAATGCTACACTAACTTGCTCCAGAGAAAAATCGCCACGAAAGCTATGGTGGAACATTTTAGCTTTCAAGATTATATTGTTGGGCTTATCAGACCCATACCGAAATCTTCTCAGCTTTTCCAAAGAAGCTCATCGACGTGGTAAGCCAAGTACGTGTTTGCTATGCGTACGCTGCTCTCGTGTATCTTGAAACTAATGCACCGCCCTCGTATGTTTTCGAGAAGTGTATAGCATGATTCATGGCTTTATAAAATAGTTTATTCAATAATTACGCTAGAAAGCTCCTTTTTATCAACGAGCTGCTGTATTATTGCAGGTATCAGCCAAATTGGGGTTGCCTTTCTTGTGGAGTAGGCCCTAATTCATACACTAAGTCTATTGAAAAGCAGGATTTTGTTTGAAGTTCTTACCTCTAATTGATCGGAATCAACAAAACTGGGCACTACAGTTTCTGTTGGAGTTGCCACTTTAGCAATCGACTTCTGGCCCTCTTCAAATGTCGCACCCAAATCTCTCAAAGCAGCCATTCTTTCTGCTCCAGTTGGCATAGGTGAGATGTCGCCTAAAGATGCTTCATCCAGTGAATGTGCATCATTATGCTTTTGTATTTTGTTTGATTGCCGTCTTTCCAGTAATGAAGGAGGCTTTATTGAGCTTGTGCCACTATTGCTACTCTGACTCTTTTCAAGCTCTAACTCGTGTTGTCTCTGGATGTCTTTTAAATCGCCTGATGATGGTTGTTCTGTGCCCATTTTTATAGTGTAGTATAAGCCGTAGGAAAGGAAAGGGAATTCAAGCGTTCGAGCAATTTAAAATGTTGTCATGCTTAAAAGTATGCTAAAATACGTCATGATCTCATATGAATGATTCACCATGAAAACAAACTATTACCATTGGCTGGTTGTTTGGCATGAACCTGCTCTTTTGACAGCTTTGTATTGTCAACAAAGGAGACAAGAAGTTGTGCTATTGCACATAGAGTCGGTGGCAGCAGTCAATACAGCAAACGCACTTGCATAAGGTAGTACTGCGATCATGTATAAATTGCATACTGGCATCTTGTAGCCTAAAGCTATCAAAGTATGTTCAGTTCATGTGCCTCATTATAACCTGCATTTATGTCGGCTCTGTGCAGCATTCAGTGGTCATCGTCGGTATCAGCAGCTTATATAAAGAAACCGTCAAATACAGCGCATATAAACCATCTATGAAAATGAGGCACAAATGAAAACCTAATTCATTGAGTAGGCTTTATCACAGTAGTACAACCGCTTATGACAATAGAATTTTAAGGGGGCATATCCTATGAACTAATAAAAGGATCATCATTTCAAGATCATTGGCATATGGGAAAAAGCTTGATTTATCAGTAATGCTTACATCTTGCGTCTTTGGCCCGTGGCCTTAACAGTATATGAAAATGGTACAAATCACTATTTGTTGTTACATTGACCATATAAAACATACGCCGTTTTCAACACAGCCAAAGGAGCTACTGCATATATGTAGATCCATTGCATTTATTGTAGGCAATATTACGATGCATGCTTCATTTAAATAGCTTGTATGCTTTGTTCTGTAGGTACCCGTCCTTCTTCCTGCTCTTCAATCCTAATCAAAACGCACATGGAATTTGCTACACATTTCTTTGAATCCATCAAAACTTCTCGTATCGAAAAAGAACAAGCGCTGCGTGTAGTCAGTATCGCTGCTGCAACAGCCATCTTATATCAGTCCTATCGACTAATTACCGCTGAGAAAAGCACCAAGAAACAGGGCCTCAAGGAGATTCCTGTTGCTCCCTCTTGTTATCCTTACGTTGGTCATACTTTCTCGCTAGGAAGAATCCCTTCAGATACTATAAGACAATGGCACGCAAAGTGTGGCCCAGTCATAAAAATCATGCTGGGTAAACGTGTTTGGATCACAATAGCGGATCCTACCCTGGCACATAAGGTGTTTGTTACGCATGGAGCTCATGCTTCATACAGACCACACCTGAACTTTTCCCACAAACTGTTCAGTGGAGGAGGTAGGTAAGTGCTAAACAGTAACTATGGAAGCCTCAAAGATTAAGCTCTCTCTCATCTAGTAATATTGGATTTGGGCAGCCTGGCGAAGTCTGGAATAAAAACAGAGCTGCAGGTAACGCTTCAACGTACCTGATTGAATAGGCTTTGTAAACTAAACTTGGTGTACAGCATCTTCTGTTCTTCAGCCTAAACAAGTTGAGAAATACATACCATCCATCAAAAAAGAAGGTGTCGATTTGGTGCAGAGATTACTAGATTACGCTGAACGCAATGGCACTGTAGATCCTTTTTACCATCTAAAACTCAACTATTTGAATGTCATTTTCGGTAAATGCTTTGGCAGAACCTTCAAGTGCATTGAGGACGAAGAGTTTCTAGTAATAACAAGAGTAGTGGAAGATAGCATGAAGTTTCTTGCTGTGGAAGCAGATGTCACCAATTATTTCCCTTTTCTTGAAAACTTTGATTTTCTGAATGGAGGCATTGTCAACCAGATGCGAGAGGTCATGAACAAGCAACATCCTCTTTTCATGCAGTATGTTAAAGAAACGCAATCAAAGGAGGGACACAATTTTGTCAAGGCATTGGATGAAGGCGGGTTTAACTATAGCGATGATGAAAAGGCTTTATTCCTATGTAAGTTGAACATGGACACAAAGAATGTAACACACCAACGTGCGTTGTCTAGTTGAACAGGTGGTAGCAGGTTCAGATAACCTTGCAATCACTACTAATTGGCTGATTGCCATATTGTGTCATCATCCAGAGGTTCAGGCCAGGATTCATCAAGAGCTCGATTTGTTTGTATCTACCAATGGACGGCTCCCCGAGCTGCATGAGCAAGCAGATGTACCCTACTTGTTTGCAACTATCAGGGAGGTCATGCGATGGAGGTCAATTACATCCTTTGGCATCAGCCACAGTGTAGTCGAAGACTGTAATGTACATAAAAGCACGCAAAAGAACGAGAAAACCTAACCACTTGGATTTGATAGTGGTTGTGGATGGGTATCTCTTCCCCAAGGATTCTATCATCAATGCTCATATGATGAGTGTTCATATGGACCCTCATTTTTACAAGAACCCTACAGAGTTCAATCCAGAGAGATTTCTACCCTATGTTAAATCGTTACATGCTGCTGCAAGCGGCAAGCTTGAAGAGCGCGATACCTTTGTATTTGGATTTGGACGAAGGCTTTGTCCCGGTATACATTTAGTAAGTACAATCAGACTCGCAGTAGCCCTCTCCCCCTCCCGGTCTAATTATCTTGTCCTATTAGGCTGAAGCAGAGCTGTTCTATACAACCACTCAGATGCTAGTAAGCTGTCTGTTTGAACCAACTCTCGAGCTACCAGATCTAGACACATTTTCACGTGCTGGTCTCAACATCTTGCCTACGCCTTATCAAGTCAAAATCACCAAACGCGCCAATTCCGTCGTCTAACATGTTTTTTCAATCACGACAAACAGTAGTAGGAGTAAATTACAATAGTATTAAAACTGTGCTTTTTATTTATAGTGTGCATTATTGCATTATTTGTTTACAAAAAAAGGACTCAAGGCAAGAGAAAAGTGGATTAAAAATTAGTTATATGACAATATCCTCTTCCTGCCTTTAATCACTTCTTTTTTTTCGAATGTGTGTGTATATGTTTTTTTTTTTTTCTCTTTTTTTTTTTAACGACTAGCTTGTGATTAAAATAATTTAGTTTTCCAAAGTGAAAGAGAGACCAAGCTTGTGAGCGTTTTCGTTAAGACGAGAAGTATCAACGGAAGCACCGAGGTTGACCTTGACACCAGGACGAAGAGCTTGAGTGTAACTAAAAATTTACCAATTAGACCCACTGTAAAAATCACGCTACAAAATCTAAACTTACGCAAGACCGAGAACACCAGCGTTGGAGATCTTGGCCTTAACAAAGGCAGTAGCATCCAACTTGAGCTTGGCACCAACTTCGAGAGCAACAGCGTTGGAACCCTTGGAGTCCCAAGAAGCCTTACCGGAAGCCTCGAGGTCACTGTTGACACGGTGGTAGTAAGAAGCAGCATAGTTGCTCAAGTTGTTGGTAGCGTGAACAGCAACACCATATTCAGCAGCGGTATAACCAACAGCAGCGTTGTAACGGCCAATCTAAAATGACGAAAGAAAAAAAAACATTTAAGAATTGACATGTTTTTTTTTCCATTGGATATATATATATATATACACTACCTTGCCATCTAAAACGTTGTAGGCAACTTCGGCACCAATGAGGAAACCTTGTTGACCAAAGACAGAGTTGACACTGAAGTTGGTCTATTCAAGATAAAATTGGTCAAAATCAATCCATTTGACACGATCTTGCCAGCACCGAAAAACTTACCTTGAAGACATCAAGAGTGGCAACAGTGTGGACATTGGGCTTCTTGTAGGTAGCGTTGATCTTGGCAGCCTTCTCGTTGACAGAGGGAAGGAGAGAGGTCAAGAGTTCGAGCTTAAGACCCTCTACAGCGCGAGAGATTGGGATCAGCGTCTGGATCAGCACATGAGCATTTCAATTCAAACTTACTGGCAAGGTTGTTCTCGAGTTCGACCTTTCCGTTAAGATGGTTGGAGGTGGTCCAAGCTTCAGTGAAAGTGAGACCGTTCTTCTTGTCAGCGTACTTGGTTTCGAGATCACCAACAATGATACCGGTCTTGTTATCACGTTGACCGTTAACCTTGAAGGTCTATTTTTCCAATGGTTCATATTAGACTTTTCTGATGCACTATAGCAAACCATCCAAATGTCAATCTACTTACAACACCGTTAGGAGCAGTGGTCTTGACTTCGAGCTTGACACCACCAACGGGGTAATCCTTGGACAAAAGGTCCTTGGCGGACTTGCCAATATCATTGAAAGCAACTATTGAAAAGATTGGGGTTGAGTAACAGAAACATAGGTACAGTAAATCAGAGACAAAAAGACATACCAGGAACAGACATCTATATAAATCGAGGAAAAAAAAAAAAAAGTAAGTTTCGGGCACTTGGTTTGCAATGCAAAATAGCAAGCTTTTGTTTTTTTTTTTTACCTTTAGAGAATATAAATAATTTATAAGGTGAATAGAAAGAAAAGGAAAAGAAATGTTTTCATTTCGCGGGAGATGTGTAATAGGATTCACAACACAAGGCCTAATTGCGGTTGTTTAATTGAGCAAGGGTGAAGAGATTCACAGAAATCAACTGGGGTCCGCTTAAATGTTTGGCTGGTACCCCCACACATCTGGAGTATGGATATATCAGCACCATGTCATACCACCGTCAGTCATTGATATTCAGTTTCTGTCGCATTCCGTGGCGAAGACCTATACGGTATTTCAAAGGACTCTGGGCATGTTGTAATAACCAGAGATCAAAAACCATGTTGGATCCAATGTTGATACAGTGCCACACACACAATGGAATCATAATATCAGTTGTGGTGTTACCAGAAATGGTGGGAAAAAATATAAACACCTGAATGTGAATGGCACCACTATTATTGAAATATAATGCATGATGGGCTGGAATATCGAAACATACGTTATTCTACCTGAAGCCATCATGTTTTGCCTGTGCTGCTGCTGCTGTTGCTGCTGCATAGTGCACTGAGTAGATGCACACTCGAGTGCCTACTACCGTCATTTCATGTTACTCATCTTGAATCAAACCAAAGGTAAATCACGAATTAATTCACTCATGTTCCATTGGACGGTGGCCTGTTTTTTTGGGGCACAGAAATCAATGGTGCTATTCCACGTTTAAAGTCATACAAATTCATTTGCTGATCGCTTCCTTGTGTACCATAATAAAGAGTTGGCTCATCACATCATATTTATACAGTACAGTTGGATTCATTCAAATCAGCACCAGACTTACCAAGCCATATA
The DNA here is from genome assembly GCA_037974945.1 of Mucor circinelloides. Lineage (NCBI taxonomy): Eukaryota > Fungi > Mucoromycota > Mucoromycetes > Mucorales > Mucoraceae > Mucor > Mucor circinelloides. Next base: position 806,226 of record JBBNAA010000005.1, on the reverse strand, counting down.
AAATGCTCGAATGCCCAACATTTAGAATGATCTATTTCGTGCCAATGATGCGACGGAAAAATCTAAATTTATGCCGGATGTTGACAAGACAGAAAACCGAGATCAGCATGATTATAAAGAGACAAGCTTGGATTTAGTCTAAAATGTAATAATAATGCATGTTTAATTTATATATTAAATGAACAAGTAAAAAAAAAGAGAGAGAAAGAGAGAGAGAGAGACAGAGAGACAGAGAAAACATATTGATGGTGGTAAAATAACAAAATGGAAAAATACAAAAAAACAAAGGTTATAATTAATGCTTGAGACGCTTTTGCTTCTCAATAGCAGCTCGTAATGATTTTTGCTTGTCAAACAAACTACGCTTGGACTTCCAGAGCACAGACTGCTTGTGAGCAACCATCATAAAGTTCTTATTTCTGGCCTTTTCACGGTTGGTAGTACTGCCTCTTTCCTTCTTGCCCTTGTTAGAACCAAACTTCTCGCGACCTTCACGACCTTCTTGAATAGAAGCCATTCTTTGCTCGTAATCTTGCTTGGCCTTCTTGCGAGGACCAAGAATGGTCATCTCATCAATCTCGCCATCGTGTTGAACTTCATCTGCACCACGCTTCTTGCCTTGGATTTGATCAATTTCTTTGTTCATCTTGAGCTCTTCCAAACGAGCGAAATCAGCAGGTGTCAAAATACGAGTGGTTGCCAACTTGATGGCAGCCTCTTGCTTGGCTTGTTCTTCAGCGCGGCGAGCCTTGACAGCTTCCAGTAGCTTTTGACGTTGTTCTTCTGTGATCTCAGTGTGTTCCTCAGCATCCATCATCTTCTTCAATTGTCGTTTACCGATACGACGAGCCTTGAGAATCTCACCGTTGGGACCAACCTTGTATTGAAGCTTCTTTTTGCTGTCCTCATCTTCAGGATCCTGTTCTTCATCGCCCATGTTGACCTTGACATAATCTTCATCATCACTGGCCACGTTGATCCAGCCACCTTCTTCATCACTTTCATCGCTAGAATCATCCACCTCCCAATCTCCCCAGTCTTCATCGTCCTTTTCTTCGGCATCAAGCAATTCAAGGCCTTGAAGACCGTCCATGTTATTGGCAGCTTCACCAAAGGCAACAGAACGAATAGAGCCATCCTTCATCTTGATAGTAGCGGTCTTGCCACGATCCTTACGCAACAACATTTCAGGGTTGATTTCACGGAACAAAGCAATGAGGGAACGAGCAGCCATAAGCACACTCTTGTCACGATGTTGCTTGTATTGGGTCAAATCTTGCAACAAGGTAGCATCGATAGCTAAAGGTTGACGGATACAGATTTCACGAATACCGTTGATACCGACAGCCATGACTTCATTGGCAACACGGTCAGTGACAAAGTTGTTGGCAATGGCCTTCAACACAGGCTCCAAGATATCGGGAGGGACAAGAGAATGTGAAGCTTGAGCTGCACACACCAAGACCATGGTAACATCACGCTGAGAAGGCTGAAGATACTTGATCAACAAGGGATAGAAGCCCAAAATGGTCAATTGATGGATACCAATGACACGAGAAACCAAATTCATCTTCATTAAGCGTACTTCCCAACGATCGTCCTTGGATGTCAACTTGGAATACAGCTTTTCGGCAAAACCTTGAGGATCGTTCAAAAGGTGAAGTGCTGAAAAGTTGAAATTCTCGGCCTTCTCTCCCTTCTTTTGCTTTCTCTTGACCTTCTTTCTTGCGGCATCCATTTTGCGATCTTTGGATCTGGATTTTTTGTTGTGCAAGTTGGCCATTTGCATCTTTTTCAAGTCAGGAATCTAACATATCATCTGAAGGTCAGTACCGATCCACGTCACTACACACCACCAACTACCACTTACATCCTCGTCTTCCTCCTCTTCTTCTTGATGATCGTTGCTGTTTAAAAAGAACTTGACAGCTGTAACAGAGACCTTGGTGATGGGAGAGAAACAAGCTTCAGCAATGACATTGACAGTCTTGGCATCGTTCCAAACATTCTTGTGGTAGAGATCGACACAGACATCCACACTCTTCTTGGCAGCAATGGCATTTTCCTCACTGTTACCAGTAGTAGCTGATTCCAACATGGTGAACATGAATGCTTGCAGTGTCTTGTTCAATTTGTTGTTCTTGACCTTGGCATTGGAGTTTTTGATATCGTTGACAATGTGGTTGTAAAGCAGCTCTCTAAGGTTCTTGTCTTTGCACTTGAAAAGAGTGAAAAAAAGAGGCAAAAGACTGATTTGAAGGTAAGTATAATGTATTTGGTTTTGTAGATCATGATATGCCTACCGGGTATTATCAAGAATGCCCTTGTTACGGAGAAGAATAAGGGCCTGAACCAAGCTCTTTCTGACTTCGGGATGGAGAACAGTACAATGCTCCTTCAGCAGATCCACAATTTGCTGAGAGAAATCCTTGGTCAATTCAGGATAACACTGAGCGACTTGACTCATGAAGGTGACCAATTCACAAAGCTCTTTGGAATCCTCGTCAGGCTTCAAGCAAAAGATGGATAGTGTGGACTGAAAATGACGCCATTGTTGAAGAAATTCAGCTTCATAGGACTTGGAATCACGCTTGATCAAGTTTTGAAGTTGAGGCAAGTGAGTGGGTAACAAAGCGGCTCTATTACGTTTACCCATTTGTTGCAAATTGGATCAAAAGAATGAAAGAGTCGATGAAAAAAATTACTGACATGCTCCACATAAAAATTGATTCGGCATCAAGCCACGCCGCATACATGAAAAATGGTCACCAGGAGAGAGCATTGTAGTCCCATTTGAATGCATGAAAAGCTTATTTCAGGCACACGAGATTCCTCCATCATCATGTCGATCATTGCGACGTAAAGTGAAGTAATGTAGCAGAAAAAGAAAGATATTGAATAAGACATAAATTGAGATCTACTACCGCTGAATTGCACTTCTGCTGCTGAGCTTATGAAGGAGCGGTCTCAAGTGTTTTATTACGAACATTTAGAAATCGACCATTGAAATTATTTGTTTGTGCTGTATGATACTGTATATTTAATCAATGCAGAGAATAAATTAAGCTTTCGTTTACTCTGACTTTCTCTTTAGACGTTCAACTCTTTAATTTATGGACGATAGCGGTATAATTGCCAAACCAAAATCCTACCTAGGATTAACCTTATCTCGTTGGGCTATTCTTTTATCAAGCTGTACAGTATGTATTTGGCTAAACCAATGTAGCACACTATACTCAATATTCTAAGCTCTTCTCATATGGCTTTATTTTCTTGATTGGCTCTTTGAGTTCGTATGCAAATGGATACAGCAAAGCTACCATTGTCACCATTGTCAATAAGAATTTACTCAGCGGTATAGTAACTCTTTTCTCAGCCATTCCGATGCTAACTTCTGTAATGATCATAGCCATTTTCTGTGCATCCTTTCTGTGCGTGGTTACTGCAGTCATTGGTATTTTTGCTGTACAAAGAAAAGATAGGCACTTCCTGGCATGTCATACGGTATTACTATGGCCATGTCTTGCGCTTTTAACCACTGTAGCCTATCTTGCCTACAGAGAAACTACATGGGATCTAAAGACACAGCTTGGCATGCAATGGCGATACGATTTTACACCCGACGAACATTACGCATTGCAAGAGAACTTGCATTGCTGTGGTTTTGAGAATTCATCAGATCATGCGAGATACAAGTCGGGTTGCTCTCAAGAATCACTTTTGCAAGGCTGTCATGAAAAATTGTACACATTTGAATCTTACTTTTTGGTCAAAGTATATTCAATTTGCTTTGGCCTAATCCCAGTTCATATGTTGGTCATTGTTATGGCTCTGATTTATGCCCGCCCATCCATGCCTGGCCGATATTATGGTAAACCAGCGGTCATCAGATCACCATCACTCAAGAACGAATATATTCCTCACAGCCATGATGCCTCAACCAAGCCAATACACCATTGCTTGGCTTGTGAAAATTGGACTTTTTAGATTTAATAAATATAGCATATATACATATATACAGTTGCAATAGCGCCAAGCGTTTCTCTTTGCTATAATACAAACACAATGCTGGAATTTGCATAAGAAATAATTCTCTGTTGAACATGGATATAGCTCATTGTATTTCATTTTTTGTTACTAAAGACTTTATGAAAATGACATGCAACCGACGCCTGACCGAGAATAATTTACGTACATGACTCTAGAGCTCTTCTTTAGCTGCTAATTATTATCTTCTTTGCCTTAAAATTAACGTTTGGCGCAAGTAAATATCTAATTGGCAGCTTGTTTACATGAGAATCTTTAACATCCAAACACCCAAACTTGCCAACAATGCTCTTTTCCCGCCTCCTTTTCACATTTTCTCTTCTTTTGGAGCCGTTATTTCATACTGCTGTGTCGACAGAGTGTAATCAGCAAATCAGCCTTGTAGACATAATAGATTCTTTAGACTAACGGCTCGGGACATTAAATTATGGTAGAGAAGCATTGCTTTGGTGTTAGAGCACTGGAAAATTACCAAGTAAAGAAAAAAAAAGACCTTATAGTGATTACCAAGGAAACCAACAAGCATAGATTGACAGCATAGTCTCAGTAGTAACTAGTGCAGTAAAAAGGGGTTGAAAAAAGCAGATAGAGTACTGTTAAAATCCTTCTTTGTTCAAAATTAAGATAATGTGCAATATTATAATGTATATCCTACGTCTCTATTTATATTATTTGGTTTATATCTCTTACCTGGCGGTTGTTTATTAGCAACTGTCAGTGATTTCATTATTTTGAGTATAAATGTTAGGTTATTTTTTGGTTCTTCCTGATCTGGTGGATCAAGGAGGGTATTTCAAAATATAGCTTGTGGAGCAGCGTACGTTGACAATTGCTTCCATTGTTGACCATGCAACCTTCTGAAGTTTATATATGTTATTACAACACATTGGTATTATGTTACTTTAGTATGTATCATTTCTTATTCGAGTAGCTTACCCTTGCTATCATCATGCAACTACTATTATTATATACTTCTTATCTTTGATAGCATGGATCGAATGAAATATCATTTCAAATGTGAAGCAGTAATCAGGAAAAACGTGAAAAATGATCCAAGTTTGGATGGATACTTCTCCATGATTTACTAAGTGAGTCAATGTTGCATAGTACTTGACTTTTGTTTCTCTTTTAATTTTCTTCTATACGATGGTATGGTTATTATTAGTATTTTCAAAAATATGTCGGGTAGTGCCCGCTTGTTGAGGCATATCGAAATACATGACTTTGAGTTATTTCATAAAGGGAACGTTTATTAGGTGTTTTTGACTTATAGATTATGCTGGAGCTAATGTAGACCTATCGAATGGTGTTTGTTTTGTTCAAATCTGATCAGTATTGGCCGAGATAATACATAAAGTTATGTCCTTGCAAAATTGGCCATCTTTGACCAATTTTGCCTTACCCTCTACAGGTTAAACAATGAGCTGACAATTTTTGGGTCACACGTTTTTGCTCATTTCTCTACGTAGAGTCAAGCTAGAGCTTCCAGTAAGAGCTCAAATGATAGGAATTTTTTTGTTTTACAATAATAATGAATGTTACAAGTAGGTTTATTTTGACAGACATGGAGATATTATTGAAAAACCATCAAAATCTGACAAAAATGTTCTGTCGTTTTGAAACGTTTAGTGTTGATCAAATCAAACAAGATTAGTACCATTCGATGCGCCTTTAAATTCTGCGCAGGTTTGATATATACTTGAATAGCTATTTATTAGCAACAATTGCCAAGTTTAGGTCATGACAGATTTCATGATGATGGATGGCCTCATTCGAAGAAGCAATAAGGGTTTCAACCTCAGTTTAATATTATTTACCCTCCTATTATATCCAGAGCAGTACACTACTCGTGACGTCAAGTTTGCAACTTTTTCTTTCTTTCCTATTCCCCTGTTTTTCTTTTTCCATAATACCCCCGTTTTTGATACTACTTTTACTGCTGCTAAACCTATTATTCATCCTGTTATTGAAGGCAATAGCAGGAAGGTCATCAAACCTGCAATTGTTGTTAGTTGCCAGCATATGCAGGTGAGTGTATTTAATGTATCGATTGTCCAAGTCTATTACTGTATTAATTAATTATTCTTTTTCTTTGTTGACTAGAATAGCTATCGACGACTGCTTCAAAACTAGAAAAGAGAAGAACGCAACAACAGCTGGTGAACACTACTGCTTCGACATACGGTGGTATTGCCACCACCACCGCTTCTCAGAAGTATTATCAATTGCCTTTTCTGAATACGGTATGTACCATTGGTTAATTATTACTTTTCATTGAATCGTAACTAACTGAATTATTATTCTCTCTTATTTTTAAGAAATAACAACTGTGTATATTCTAAACTCCAGCAAGACCTCTGGTGCTATTTCTCGCTGCTTTTTTGACACTACTCCTCTCTGTAGCATGTCATTTGCAATGCTGTTTTTGTCTGGTGGTTTAGTGCTGTCTGCAACAAGTCATTAGTAGCGCTGTTCCTCCCTGGTTTGGCGCTATCTGCAAGTCATTTATAGCACTGTTTGTGTTTGGTTTGGTGCTGTCTGCAAGTTATCTCAAGTGGCGTTACTCTCTGGTGGCTTGGTGCTGTCTTCTTCTGCAAGTCGTTTGTATTGCTACGTTGTTTCTTCTCAAATTCCGTGGATCAGGTAAGTTTCAATGATGTCTGCTGTTCAATATTATTATCTTACTGATTACATGAATATGATAGAATATAGGCATCAAGCACAAGGTGGTGCTCCAGAATATTGGATACAGAACAACCTGTTGTGAATTGCTCATCATCAAGTAAGTAGTATAAATGACGTAGATTCCTGTATACAATGCTGACTATTATTGTATTACTTTGATGTGATGTGTAGGCAACAAGGATAATGCCACAACGACTAATGGATAATTAATGGATACTGGATGCAACCGAAACTGCTAATAGTCGATTAGGTAAGTTCATGATATGATGGTGTTGATTGAGGAATGCAATACTAATTATATCCTTTGGACGACTATTATTATGTATACTGTAGGCAAGCGAATGGCAATAATTATGGACACTAATACTGGATGCTGCAGAATATCAGTCAAGTTATTATTTTTTTTTGTCAAGAACAACCATAGCAATAGTTGTAGAGGCAACCCATTATTTATTTTTGATTGTTTATTTTTCCCCCCTTATTTGCATTGACTCTCTTTTTTCTTTGGCTTTTCGCCCTTATTTCTTTTAATTTTCATCTGCATGTAATGTTATTACCCTCACTATTATCTTTCTTTCTTTCTATGTTTCTTTGAAGCATATTTTTTTTTTTTTACGTTGAGTGGATGTGCCTATCACTGAAGCTCAACAATAACAAGATTCCGAGGCTAGGATTAGATAGGCTGGTCCAAACTTAATTGTTGATTCTACTTACTTAGCGACAGTTGAGGGCCTTAATAAACATAATTCCTCACGTTAGGGGTGTAGTAAGGCACGCTCTAGCACCTGAGGGGTGGTCTAATTGAAATACTACCTAATTGCATTTTTGGGTAGTACTTCAAATTCCGCCTAACATCGTTGCAGAGGAGAACTATGGCAAAATTTTTCTAGGTTTTCTTTGTATATAGAGGTAATAGATAGATATAGCTTTTCTACGTTTCTGAACTGTTTAATGCGTTGTTTTTATTGCTTGAAGTGACTTGAACACTACACCCTGCAAAAGTACATGTAAAATTCTGTAAACAGCAGCATGTAAATTTGAAAGTTTGAAGTTTGACTAACGTCTTCTTGTATGCTTATTGTGTAAAGCAAGCTTGTTGACAGATATTTAAAAGCTTTTAAATATGTACTTCTTGCAGTAAACTATAAAGCTCTCACGGGGCAAAGGATAATCTTCTACTTATTATCGAAGCAGCAGCATTATTGTGGAATACATCCACTATGATCTGCATTATATTATTCCGTACACAGTAGTTCATCCAGTTACCATATTTTGATATAAACTATGATGTACACGTATGAATTATATGTGGAATAAAATTGGGATCAATTTTATGAGAATAGAAAAAAAATATGAAAAAATAAACCAGAGAAAATACAATTATAGTCTTTCCACGTTTTATTTCGATTAAAAGAAATCTGAAGAAAGGATACATGCTCTTTAAGAGAGCTTGTATTTATATCAATTGTAAAATAGCTTCATTACAGTGAGAATGCTTATTTTACAGCTTAATTAAAGAATGTCCTTGTTGACACTCTCTCACTTTGGATTGTAGTTGAGATTTCGATATGTTGGTATTAAAGTCGATACTATTGTTTCGGTCAGGATTGTGATCCTTCAGAATCCTGATTGCAACTGAGCTTAAGTTATTGTTCTTCTATAAACAAGAATGTTTACATTTAGAGTTATTGCCACTGCTTTAGCAGGTGCCTCGTTTATACATATTTGGAACATTGTTTATTCACTGGGCAGAAATGCAAATACTAGTGAAAATAATCCGCTAGTATTTTACTAGTATTTTCAGGGGCAACGATTGCGGAAGTACATTTGAGCAGTGTTCAATTTTAATTACCATGGCCAATGGAGGTATTGATTTTGCTGCTTGAGAAGCCGAATAAATTAGTCATCGCTTGTAATGCCAGTTTTCCAGGAGCTATTGGACAAACCATTGCACTTTGAAGCCATTTCAGTTCATGAAGGATTTTGTAAAAGTGCTATCCATTCAGTTTAAAAACCTTCAAAATACCGCTTATACATGTCTTTTTAGCTATATAGATAAGATTGATTATTCAAGCGTGTCTGTAATGTTTTTTATGAAATGAAATATTATGCTATAATCTTATGTATTCATTTATAGTCGATATCAGAGGCAGAAATAGCCTTCAAATGCTTAGAGAAAGCCTCTCTTAGCAGCCTTGATTTTATTTTACTTCAAATTGAGAATTGATAAATTTACTCTCTCCATTTCAAAATGTTCCTAATTTAAAGCAAGATGAGATAACTTTACTGCATTTAAAAAGCTTCGTCTGTTATGGAATGTTTCTGGTTTCTCTTATGCCCAATTTGATAAGAAACAGACTTTTGAATTCAAAAAGAGGGAAATTGGTAAACAGAGAAGATTTATTTTAAGAATTGTATTCCATCTAGCAACATGATGAAACATAGTAATAATGGTAGTCTACCCAAGTCTCAATCCATTGAGACTTGTAGTATCCAGGCTTTATCAGTGATATGCTTTGATCATGAATGTACGCAGAGTATAAAAGGAGCTATTATAAATAAAGTATTAAGAAAAAGAGACATTCTAATAATTGTATGTAGTAGCATCACGAAAAGCAAATGGATCTGACTTCCATTTTAGTAGCAATTCCTGTAGATCATCCAGATTGCTTATTACCCTGACGTTGTAGTATAATTGAAACCATGCTTGCAGTGCCGCTTGTTTTTTGAGCGCATGTCGACAGAATGAAGGGGCATATAGCGATGATAATCATTTTCAATATTATTGAAAGCCTAGATGGATCTTATTGCATATCCTCCTCTGCATTCAGGCTCATGATCTAGATAGCATCTTATAGACATTTGGTACCAATATTGGCCGTTCATAAATGTAGCGCATGATAAAATTGAACCCAACAACCATCATACTCACAACATGTCTTTGATTTTTTTGCTCCATTATTAGAATTCCGGGATGAGCCATGGCTCAAGACTTAGAATCTCAAACAACTGTAGCTTCCCTTCGTACTTGAATACTGGATTAGCTACACTAGATGATGCCCGAGTTTCTTCTTTTTTTGAGGCTGATACAACATATTGAAATATATCAATAGTAGAGTATTAGGTTATGTGATATAAATCGTTTTGTGGTCGAACCAAATATCATACAAACATTTGAGACAAGAGGTAACTGAGTTGTTTTTTTTATCATTGAAGTTAAGATGTTGTGGTAATTAACTGATGATGTTGTCCGAGATGGTATCATCACTAGACTGCCTTGTTTCAGGCTGATTTAAGTGAAGATGTTAAAGAAAATTCTCATAAATTTGAACAGGCGGCAATCATTGAAGTGTACCCGATAGATTTGGGGATATATTGGGCGAGAAATGCTTTGGGGATGCAATGGATGAAAAAAAAAATATAAATAGCTGGAGATTTTGGCATGTACAAACAGCACTCTTTCTTTTTTTTCTCCCTTTTCTTTTCTGCTATAATATGATGCTCAGTTTCTGTTTACCGTGTGCCTAATGTAAGTAATCTAAATGTATCTTTGTGACCAACCTCTGACATTTACTTTGATTTTTTAGGCCAAATGCTTCCATCAATCTACATTTAATGTATTGGTTACTTTACTTGTTGGTCGCTGCTGAATAATTCCACAAGCAATGGCCTTACTTTCTTGTTTTATACATTTGTGCTGTCATCAGGTATGTTATAGCACCTTTACACTTTGTACTACAAACTTTAACATGGTGATCTTAATTATAGTTAAACTAAATCAATTGGCCACCACGTAATAGTAGAGGTCCTAATCTTGCAAACAAATCGTCAGTAGATACTTCATCAGAAGGTAAATTTAAGGCATTTAAATTGACACCGCTGTACATGACATCCTAACTTGCCTTTATATTGCAGTAAGTGAATACGGTATAAGGCTACTGATTGCTGCTCCTCTTATCAACGCTGTGCTATTTCCATGGCTTCCAGTTATCAACACAGTTTATAGCTCCATCAATCGTTGTATATGCCCATCTCTAGCTACTGTTGTGCCGTGCCCTTGCGCTTCTTGCACTTTTGCTAGCCATTCCTCACTATTATATTAATATAGCTATTCAATACTGACCCAAATTCAATAACATTCTTTGATTTAATAAATTACCCGTAATAGCAACCCATAAAATCCTCAATAATTTCCATTTTGACCCATGATTTTGCAATTTATTCTGTATAAACCAGCGATTTGCTATCGATAATCAGATAATAGTAAATTCAGGAACAGCTAAAAAAGCATCATCCATTATTGCGTTTATGCGTATGGCTAAAACCTTTTTTCAAAACTCATTAAGCCTATGAAAACATTCTAAAGCATGTTCGAAACAGTGTTTTGTATACTGGATTTCGTAAGCAGCAATCGATTAGCTTGAAACAAAAAGATTTGATCAACCCAATTTTAGATGTCTCACTCATTTTCGGTGATTCCAGAAATATTCTGATCTGTTGAGTATCTTGACTTGAATTAAGCACATTATATCTACGATTCAAACTGGCATCTAAATAAATCAATTCAATTCCCTTCAAATACTAGTCAAAATACTAGTGATAGGTATTCATCATTTGCAAATACCAGCTTGCTAAAATATTACTAGTATTTTACTAATATTTCAAATATTAGTCAAATACTAGCGGATTATTTTCACTAGTATTTGCAATTCTGCCCAGTGATTTATGAATATGATCAGCATCGTTCAACATTAGCATGTGCCACAATTGTAGAAGTCTGTACTTTGATCAGGAGTACAAGCTTCCACAGACTCTAGCTATTGTTTACTTATGCTTTCCATAGATTTGGTTCCTGGATAAATCAGCCATGATTCATCTGGGTTTTATTACAATGTCAATTTGGGTGCCAGAATAGGTGCTATTTCATTACAATATGTACGCTACAGATTTATACCATATACAAGCATAGGCTATAGATGACACCATTAGCATGGATGGCGCTATAGACTGATGCTTGTATCCCAACATTGACTACGGATATTTCCCATATTTGGTTAAATGCCAAGATCGATGCAATATAAGATGTATGCATCAGATGTGCACCACTTGAAGATCCACACTATATGACATATGCTTATATCCTTGATACTAGCTACAGATACATTATGTACTACAGACTTGTACAATATATGTTATGCTATATAGACATGCACATAGTGACATGCTATAGACATGCCATATATCTAGATATGTGCTAAGATGTATACAGAACAATGATATACACTCAGACACATACTAATAATGATATAGACTAAGAGACTGTACCTATAGGATACATGCTACTAGATCGATATTAGTGATCCTCATACAAAGGACAGATCAGGGTACTTCGGATAAGAGTCTATTCATTCATCCAGATGAGCTAAAGTATGTTTAGTTTACTGAGATTTCTCTTAGCATGAATTGCTAGGTTAATTAATCTGAGTTGACTTATATGTCAATCCTTCATAGTAGACCTTTTATCCATTGTTAGTAGAATATATAAGAAGAATCATCTACCTGGCCAGTAGAGATTCTTCAGTCTATTTTACACCTGTAAGTTTGATAATAAAGAGATACCTCTATCAAGTTGACATTTTGTTTTTTTATTCTTTTTTTTCCGTGAATTTATACCTACAAATAGCTATAAATTCCACACAAGGAATTTCACAAATTCATGCATTTTGCTCTCATCATGACTACAATTATTGTATTTTCTCTGGTTTATTTTTTACACTTTCCTATTTGATATAAAATTAACTCCACATATTTTCAAGTTTTTTACTATAGTGTAGCGGACCTTATATCTGGTCATGAACGTTCCAATTTTTGACTTTTCGACTTTTGGACGATTGAACATCGAGATTTTAAATATTGACGCTACTACAGCTTCAAGCTTAGCATGTTATTATAACAAATTCTTGTAAGAAATGCGATGGTGCAAACAAAACTTGCGTAGCTATGTTGGTTGCTGAGATATGGATAGTCTCATGATTTTGATCAATTTTTAGCAGATACTACTAGTAAAAGTCATTGGATTGATATATGAATGTTTGTTGTATGTATACTAAAAGTTATTTGGGGCACTTTGATTGACCATTAAGGGATAAATTTGAGCTGATAATAGACGATGTGAAGCAGTAATAAGGGAAAATGTGAAAAATGATCCAACTTTGGATGGATATTTCTCCATGATTTACTAAGCGAGTTGATGCTGCGTAGTGCTTGACTTTTGTTTCTCATTCAATTCTCTATACGACGGTATGGTTATTGTTAGTATTTTCAAAAATATGTCGGGTAGTGCCTGCTTGAGGCAAATCAAAATACATGACTTTGAGTTATTTCATGAAGGGAATGTCTATTAGGTGCTTTTGACTTTTAGATTATGTTGGGCCTGATGTAGAGCTATCGAATGGTCTTTGTTTTGTCCAAATCGGACAAGCCATTCTAGATATATTGCCAAAAAACCCTGCTCAGGGAAAATTCTTGATTTCGTCCATTTTTGACCTATGAGGGCAAGGTCCCAAATCCTATCTGAGTTTTTTGGTCTGATGAATTTTGTTCATTTCTTCATGTAGAGTGAAGCTAGAGCTTTGAGTAAGAGCTAAAACGATAGAAAACGTCTTGCGCTACAATAATGACTAGTATTGCAAGTGATTTATCAAAGGACAATTGTAAATTAAAATCAAAATAGAAAGTACCGTTTATTATGATGAATAGAATGTGGGTATTTATAGCACTAGATTCAGGGTAATAGGAAGTGATGGATAAGAATCTATTAGATGTGACAGTAGATGGATAAGAGATGCCAATATACTATATGGTATGTTTCAATGGTAATTTTGCTATAAGGTATGTTTCATTGTTGTCATCTTGACAATTCAAGGTACGATTATCTGTCAATCTGATGCTATATACGGATATTGTAATTCTGATAGATCATCAAGCAATGTTATGTTGATACAGATCGAGATATTATCGAAAAACCACCAAAATTTGACGAAAAACGTTTTGTCTGTTTGAGACGCCTAGTGTTGATCAAATCAGACAAAAGTAATATCATTCGATGCGCCTTCAAATACTACACAAGTTTGATATAAACTTAAACAACTGTTTAGTATCAACAACTACCAAGTTTAGGTCATGACAAAATTCATGATGAATAAGGACTCATTCGAACCAACATGGATTTCAACCTCAGTTTGATATCAGCTACCACCCTATACCCAGAGTACACTCGTGACGTCAAGTTTGCACCTTTTTCTTTCTTTCCCATTCCCCCGTTTTTTCTTTTTTCCATACCCCCGTTTTTAATACTACTTTTACTGCTAGAAAAATCTATTATTTATCTTGTTATTGAAGGCAATAATAGCAGAAAGGTCATCAAGCATGCCGTTGTTGTTGTTAGTTGCTATCATATGCAGGTAAGTGTATTTACTGTAGTATCGATTGTCCAAGTCTATCATTAATTAATTATTTTTTTTTCTTTGTTGACTAGAAGAATAGCTACCGACGACTGCTTCAAAACAAAAGAGAACATCGCAACAACTGGTGAATACTGCTTCGAATTACGGTATTACTACCACCACCACTGCTTCTTTAAAGTCGTATTAATTGCCATTTATTTCTGAATACGGTATGTATCTTTGGTTAATTATTACTTTTCATTGAATCGTAACAACTAACTGAATTTTCTCTTATTTTTAGGAAATAGTTGTGTATATTATTCTAGACTCCAGCAAGACCTCTGGTGCTATTTCTCGTTGCTTTGACGCTCTCTGCAGCATGTCATTTGCAATGCTGCTGTTTTTGTCTGGTTCAGTGCTGTCTGCAACAACAAGTCATTAGTAGCGCTGTTCCTCCTCTCTGGTCGGTTTGGTACTGTTTGCAAGTTATGGGTCGTGCTTGTCTCTCTCGTTTGGTGCTATCTGCAAGTCATTTATAGCACTGTTTGTGTTTGGTTTGGTGCTGTCTGCAAGTTATCTCAAGTGGCGTTACTCTCTGGTGGCTTGGTGCTGTCTTCTTCTGCAAGTCGTTTGTATTGCTACGTTGTTTCTTCTCAAATTCCGTGGATCAGGTAAGTTTCAATGATGTCTGCTGTTCAATATTATTATCTTACTGATTACATGAATATGATAGAATATAGGCATCAAGCACAAGGTGGTGCTCCAGAATATTGGATACAGAACAACCTGTTGTGAATTGCTCATCATCAAGTAAGTAGTATAAATGACGTAGATTCCTGGATACAATGCTGACTATTATTGTATTACTTTGATGTGATGTGTAGGCAACAAGGATAATGCCACAACGACTAATGGATAATTAATGGATACTGGATGCAACCGAAACTGCTAATAGTCGATTAGGTAAGTTCATGATATGATGGTGTTGATTGAGGAATGCAATACTAATTATATCCTTTGGACGACTATTATTATGTATACTGTAGGCAAGCGAATGGCAATAATTATGGACACTAATACTGGATGCTGCAGAATATCAGTCAAGTTATTATTTTTTTTTGTCAAGAACAACCATAGCAATAGTTGTAGAGGCAACCCATTATTTATTTTTGATTGTTTATTTTTCCCCCCTTATTTGCATTGACTCTCTTTTTTCTTTGGCTTTTCGCCCTTATTTCTTTTAATTTTCATCTGCATGTAATGTTATTACCCTCACTATTATCTTTCTTTCTTTCTATGTTTCTTTGAAGCATATTTTTTTTTTTTTACGTTGAGTGGATGTGCCTATCACTGAAGCTCAACAATAACAAGATTCCGAGGCTAGGATTAGATAGGCTGGTCCAAACTTAATTGTTGATTCTACTTACTTAGCGACAGTTGAGGGCCTTAATAAACATAATTCCTCACGTTAGGGGTGTAGTAAGGCACGCTCTAGCACCTGAGGGGTGGTCTAATTGAAATACTACCTAATTGCATTTTTGGGTAGTACTTCAAATTCCGCCTAACATCAAGACAGAGGGAAGTGCTGTCATTTTTTTCTATGTTTATAGTGTATGTAGACATAGTATATATATATAGTAGTTTTTAGTTTCTTGGCTATTTTATGTGTTATTTCCGCCGATTTAGGCGATTGAGAAGCTAAGCTGCTATGCTAAAAAACCAAATAAAATCCAATAAGCAGCACGTGATAAGTTTAGAAGTTTGACGAGAAATTGTATAAATTTATGAGTAGTAGAGTAAGTCCAGGTAAACTTGCTGCTGATAAAAGCTCAATTTTTTGAGTAGTATTATGCAGTCGAATCAATATATAAACTCTCATTGCGATAAATCCGAAATAGGAAAGCCATTTTACGGCAGTGATGATGATGATGTTGATTGCAAGATGTAAAACTTAATTTATCAGTGTATATATTATTATGCAGAAGGAAAGAGTCGAAAGTAAAGTCCATTATCAGTGATAGAAAACAAGAAACTTCTTTTTGTTAAATAATAATAATACAGCTTTTAATTCAATATTCTATCCGAATTAGAACACTCTTCACTTTTCTTCTCCATGATTCATCATTATTTATTGAGTTCGATAATAATCAGCTGTAACTTGAACGGCGACCTGAATTGCTTTTTTGGACATTAACGTAAACTATAAAGTTTGATAGCTCTATTCTGGATATACTAAACTCTCCAACATCTCCATAAAAAAGGCGTTACTCTCTCTGAATGTGTGCTTGTTTCGAAGTGGTCGAGTTAAGTCTTCATTAGTATCCTCGAATAGATAATCTTCAATGCAAAATATGTCAATTGAGGATGAGGAAGAAGGTTCTACAGTACGAATACGAATACGCTATCAAATTATAGAAAGGGTAATCAGACATAACATTATCAAGCCACTGTATATTAGATACTTACTCTGGATGTATTGTCTTGCAGCCCTTGCTCCAACTTTCTTCTTCTATTTTTGCTCATCAACATGTCATTAACTGTACATAATTCGGCTTTTTCAAGAGTCGGTGAGGGAGTAGGCGAGGCTTCAAATTGATTAGGCTGTGATTGAGGATCAAACTCTTCGAGAATGATATTCCACACATGATTTACAGGTATATTTTGACGGATCTCGCAAAGAGGGGTAGTAGTTTCTTCAATGGTATGATTGATCTTTTTTACAGGAGACAGGTAGTGTAAAATAGAGTTTCTACTTTTGCCGTTGTCTTGTGAAAGCTTCTTCTTGGTAGCAAAGCTTCTTGTTTCAGTCTTGATTAAAGTGGCATGAATGGCCTGTTGTTTGGGTAATACTTCATAGACAGGTTGTGGTGCTTGTACTGCGAATTGCTGCTTGATTTCACCCCCTGAAGGTGTGAGTGTCTTTTCTCTGTTGATGGAAGTATTTCTAGGCTTTCTTGTAGTAAAGAAGGAATTCAATGTAGACATCTGTTTGTTTCTCTTTACAAAAATCCAGAAAGAAGAGAGAATTGACGAGTGTAATTGTGTGATGAGATTAAGAAAACGCCAAAAATCTTCGCGACTTGTAAAGGTTTTCAAGCCGGAGCGACGCATTCAAATAAAGCAGCTCATTGGAGGAAGTTTATTTCGTTGCTCCTGTCTAACGGATACTTTTAAAGTGATGCCTGGATGCCGTAGTCATCGATATTGATAGGATGCTTGTGGAGCCGACTTCATTTACAAGACAATAGATTTTTGTTTATAGCTTTATGTCTGTTATACAAATAGTGTCGTTTATCATTGGTTTGTCGCATTATAGCTAATGTGGTGAATGGCACTTTTATGTTAAATCCCAGCATGTAGGGCTTGACGTTTTCTTTGTCTTTTACTATCGAACAACAGCATGAGTTCAACAGAAGGTACATACTACACGGATATTGACATGTAGAATTTGACTAATTCCAACAGTAAAGAATATCTCGACTTGAACATTATACAGTCATTGAAAGCAGAAGGCAAAAGAATCGATGAGTGGACTAAACTTGCAGAGAAAGTAGCAAACGTGTTTAGCAGAGCAGAAAACTTGAGCTCCAGCTTTTTGCAGGTATAAGAGTATATTTGAAGCATGTATTTCTTGTTGTTTAACCTCACCTATTCGCAAAGACTGAAATGAATGCTGCAACGCTGTGCCCAATTGATAAAATACAAGCACAAAAGGGCATTCAAGAGCTATTGGACGTGAGTAGGTAGTCAAATAAAGTCGCCAGCAGTATTAATTAATAACAATATAGTCTTCTCCTTTGATGAAATCCACTATCGTTGTGAGATCAAAGAGATTGCTGAACAATATGACCCGAAGCAAGGAACAAGACATTGAGCCCAAGCATCTGAACATTTTCATCATTTTATTTCAGGTACGTCAACTCTGAAGGATAGGAAATCAACGTATTCATGCAAAAGCTCAGTGCAACTTTCTGCTGGACGATCAGTTAGACACAAGTGCGTTTCCAGAGATCTGTGAAGCGATTGTGAGCTTGGACACAGATTTACAAGATCAATTGTGCCGTTATTTAGTAGAGCCAATAGTTACAAATGATGAAAGCGCAATGCACCTTGATATCACAAAAGAGGATTACGCACATCAGTTCAGAAAAACGCTTGATCTTTTTCAGCAGTTTGTGCGCAAAAGGCTCTTGTATCGCTCACCCTCTTCCAATTCCACCAGCAATGGCTTCAGCCCAAATTCAGATCCATCTGTGATTGATGCTACAAAATGCATTGCAGCCTTGTGTGAGTGTTTCAACCATTAATGCCCTGGATCTACTAATGACGATAGATAGATCGAATCAATGAGCAGGAAAAATATGTTTCTTACACAGAGTTCTACAACGATGCCGTCAATGAACAGCTAGAGATCAAAGAGGATTTCCCTAATTTCAAGGACAAGAAAGGGTAATTTGCATACATGGCCACAAAATGCAATTTTGTAACTTTGAGTGTAGTTTCTCCTTTTGCGATTATCCATTCATGCTGAATCCTGCTGTAAAGGCAGATGTTCTCAAAGTAGAAAGCGTATTTCAAATGAGACATGAACTACAAGATGCGTTTTTCAGGGCATTATTTCAAGGTAAATCAACTACAGGACTTTGTGATAGCAGCAATTAACTGTGTAAATAGGTGTAAACAGCCCTTATTTGGTGCTGGAGATTCGTCGTGATCACATCATTGCTGATACTCTATTACAGGTAATTTGAATGATGGAATTTGTATGACACGCATTAAAATCAAAGTAGTTGGAGGAAAAATCAATCCATGACCTCAAAAAGCAATTGCGTGTTCAATTTTTAGGCGAGGAAGGTGTAGATGAAGGCGGCGTACAAAAGGAGTTCTTTCAACTGATTGTGCGAGAGATATTTGATCCAAAGTATGGCATGTTTACATTCAATGAAGAGTCGCGATTATGTTGGTTTAGCCCTAATCCAGTAGTGGATGATATCAATATTCGCGAATATAAACTTGTTGGTTTATTGCTGGGTCTAGCCGTGTACAATAGCGTGATACTTGATTTGCATTTCCCTCTGGCATTGTATAAAAAAGTGATGGATGTGGAAGTAGGCTTGCAAGATCTGAAGCAGCTGGATCCAGTAAGTCGGTTGATATATGGTCAAAACATATGCTCATTATTGACATTATAGAGCCTGGGGAAGGGATTGGAAAGATTGCTGTCGTTTGATGGGGATATTGAATCAGAATATGATCGTTCGTTCCAAGTGGACTTGCAGTCTTTTGGCCATGTTTTCACCTGCGACTTGAAGCCATCAGGCTCTAAAGTACAACTGAATAACGAGAACCGATCCGAGTTTGTGGAATTATATGCTGATTTTGTACTGAGCAGGTCTGTAGAAAATCAGTTCAATGCATTTAAAGAAGGGTTTCAATTAGTGTGCCAAGACAGTGCCATCAAGGTAATTGAGATGCGGCTATTGTCTGCATTATAATTGACATTAGGGCTTAGATTTTCAGACCTGAAGAGGTGGAGCAGCTTATTTGTGGAAGCTCAGATCTAGATTTCAATGCTTTGGAGACATCTACTGTGTATGACGGAGGATGGACAAAAGATTCTGATATCATCAAGTAGGGTTTACACAAAGACTTTATTGATCTGTCGAGCTAAACATGATCATGTAGATATTTTTGGGAGATAGTGCATTCGTTCTCCTATGAAGAAAAGAAAAAATTGCTATTTTTCGCTACAGGATCTGACAGGGTAAGTGCTCAAGCTATTAATGTGTATAAATCCAAGCTCACGATGGTTTATTTCAGGCACCTATTGGCGGGCTGAGCAAATTACAGTTTGTTATAGCGAAGAATGGCGGTGATTCTGACAGGTAAGCTTTCATTCACCTCTCATTCCCAACGATACTCACGGACTACAGACTGCCAACATCTCACACCTGTTATAACGTATTGCTTTTATGTGAATACAGCAGCAAAGAGAAATTGAGGGAAAGGTTGCTAACAAGCATCAGCAATGCAGAAGGATTCGGCATGATCTAATGCCACTCAATAAAATGATTCAGTTCCACAGACAATTGAAGTTCCTCCCTGGAGTGAAATATAAAATGAGTGAGCAATCAATGCTTTTCACTTCTATTTCTTTCTTTTATAAATTCATACTTGATGGGATACACAGTTTTAGAACAGCCACCTTCAGCCAAAGTGCATTGCGACATTAGAAGAAGAGCGGGTCTCACGCCCAAAAGCATTGAAGTCGCTGAGAAGGCATTGCCTCTGTCAGTTTATGGAGTCAGCATCATTCTCGACGAGGATCAATCGGTAGTAGGCATGGGAAGATTGATTGGTGATGGGCACTTGTTCCTTCAGGTTGTAGATATTGGTGTATTACCAGAGCATCAAAAGAAAGGCCTAGGCAAACTCATCATGAAGGCCCTGATGGATTGGATCGATAAGAACACCACTCGCGATTGCTATGTCAGTCTACTGGCAGATGGAGATGCCTATTTACTATACGAGAAATTTGGATTTGTGTCTAGTATGCCAAAGTCTCAAGGGATGTATTATGTTCGCTCATAATCCGTGTACGACAAGATGGGACGAAGTGAGTATACGACTGCGCATTTTCAGATGTTGTATTGATAATGGGTTATAGACATCCTTTGGTGCTTGGAAGATATTGTAGCTTGGACCATCAAATGTCATTAAAAAAACTATAAAGCGTGGAAATTATTGGCACCTTCAGAGGACAGAATGGCCTGGCATGATTCATGTAGTATAGTATTTGACAATAAACCTTTTGATGATGATCATTCTGACTCGTTATGACAAATGGTGTAACACCGTGGTACTTCTCGATGGCATATAAATTGTAGAGTAGTTCAGGTATTCTTGTCTTCTTCAAACAACTATAAAACCACGTAACATAGAAATGGGATATACACTGTTGAAACATACCCCTTCTGCCAAAGTGCATTGTCATATCAGAGGAAGAGCTGGCCTCACTCCCAAAAAGGTTGACATTGCTGAGAAAGCATTGCCTCATTCAATCTACGGTGTCAGCATTATCAATGATGAGGATCAATCCATTGTAGGCATGGGGAGAATTATTGGTGATGGCTATCTGTTTCTTCAGATTGTGGATGTAGCCGTCTTGCCAGAACATCAAAAGAAAGGCCTTGGTAAAATTATCATGAGAGCCTTGGTGGATTGGATTGACAAGAACACAACCAAAGATTGCTATGTCAGTTTGTTTGCTGTAGGAAAGGCTTATCTGTTATACGAGAGCTTTGGATTTGTTTCCAGTATGCCGAAATCCCAAGGGATGATCTATGCTCGGCCTGTGTAGTATGTAGTGTCATTTTAGAAATAAATGTCAATCTCTGTTACCTGAGGTTTCATTGTTAATGATTACTGAAAAGCTATCAAAAGATGATATTTCCTACTACAAAAATGGCGATCTGCTAGATATGAATAAGTAGAGCTATGGTATGGACGAGCAAAAGATATTCGAGCAACATTTCCAACAACAGATTGCTGCTGGCAGTAATTGATCTCGGATTATACAAAACAGTTTGATAAAACAAAGCTATGACCCTTTTCTTTTAATGCTTGTTTGACTATTAAACACTTGATATATGCTTTTGATGCAAAACTGTTCCAAATGACGAACCAATCGAGCTCATTATCCGCATCAATTGTATCAAGCCTGAAACCAACTGATACAGTAGAGAGCATCCTTTTTTTCTATAAATCCAGGTGCTGTATCAGGGTCGCCTTTCTTTCTTTCATGCAATTTTTTTCTCTCTATAAAATGAGTTTTTATACAGACTATGAGCACGTGAAAGCGCCTTATAGCGTCAGAATTGTAAAGTTTGGATGTGAGAATTGCGGCAGACGTTGGCAGAGTGCGAATGGAAGCTTGCACGATTTTCAGAAGTGCAAGAACTGTTATGAGAAGTGTTATCCGTCCAGCTACAAGATTCAGGCACCCAATAAGAGAGGCAATGAGAATCGTGGCACCTTCCAAGCTCACAACACTGAATTATGTGGTAGATGTGAAAGATTAGGCTACCCCTGCATGGAATTAGGCAATGCACTTGATGAAGACAATCTCCTTGTAACTGGAGCTGATGACGAAGATGTAACCTTGACAAAGTCGAATGACTTATTGTCTTATGTCGTTGAACCAAAGTCTAAAAAAGGCAAAAAGAAGACCAAGAGCGAGCTTGCACCTAAAAAGAGTCCTGTCAAATCCTTGAATATAGTCAATTCATCAAGCTTCGAAATCTCGAATGCTGAACATTTCCTCTCTTTGTTAAAGATTGATGAGACCGTTTATTACAATAAAAACGACGTTATGTTGGATTTGAGTCAATACAACTACTACAACGATGAAGCAAAAATGTATGATGATAATTTTTACAGCACCTTCAATGTCGAGGATGATCAGTAACTTCAGTCTACCAACATTTGCAATGTTTGATTCTATTAGGAAAAGCGTGTAGTCTGGCTCCCATATGTTGAATTCAATGAAACATGCTCTTGCTTAGTGCATATATAAATCAATAAATTGCTATATTACTACCGTGATCATGATGAGCGCATTGTAACGAAATGTGACAAAAATTGATAAAAAGTTGATAAGCTAGTCTTTAAAGAGGTCTAGCGCCTTGAATTTCTTTAAATATTAGTATGCTTTCTGCTACAAGACATTCAATAGATTCCTTTACGAAAAGTCAAATCTAGCAATAATATTCATATCGGATTGAGATCGCTGTATAGTAGAATCAAATGCCTCTGTGCACATAAATTAGTGAAGTATCGTGGTCAACGAATTTTGTAGCCCGCTCAGTTTTGATGAACGAATTTTTTTTTTCTGTCGGACAGACTGATGGAAGGTGGAATTATTTGAACAATGGAAGGCTGCAATATGATAAACTTTCCTTTTTCATTGAGTATTAGAAATGGTATGTAGAATAAGAGAGCCATAAACAAACGTTAGATGGATGTACGATGGATGAATCGAATGGATGGATAGATGGATGGATGACATTTGTTTTTTCTTGACAGTCGATTTTAATCAGTACATCCATCAATGGCCAACCTCCACCAGTCCAATACTCATTTCGTATATTCTCTGTAGCCTTTCGTCAAGCAACAAAAGAACAAGGCCTACTTCAAGCGTTACCAAGTCAAGTATCGTAGAAGAAGAGGTAATTTTTTTTTTGGATAAAGGACATGTTGGATTTGGGATATTAATTGAGTTGTGTTGAATGATAGAGGGTAAGACCGATTACTATGCTCGTAAGAGACTTGTTGTTCAAGCCAAGAACAAGTACAACTCTCCCAAGTATAGATTGGTTGTCCGTTTCACCAACAAGGACATCATCTGTCAAATCATCTACGCCAAGCTCCAAGGTGATTTCGTTCTCTCTGCTGCTTATGCTCATGAACTTCCCCGTTATGGTGTTAAGGGTGGTTTGACCAACTGGGCCTCTGCTTACGCTACCGGTCTCCTCCTTGCTCGTCGTACTCTCGCCAAGCTCGGTCTTGCTGACAAGTACGAAGGTTTCGCTGAGCCCGATGGTACCGTTCAATTGATCGAAGCCGCTGAGGATGCTCCCCGTCCTTTCAAGGCTTTCCTCGATGTCGGTCTCGCTCGTACCTCCACTGGTGCCCGTGTTTTCGGTGCCATGAAGGGTGCTTCCGATGGTGGTATCTTTGTTCCCCACAACGGTAACCGTTTCCCTGGTTTCGATATTGAGACCAAGACCAACGATGATGAACTCCTCCGTAACTACATCTATGGTGTTCACGTTGCTGAGTACATGGAATACCTCGAAGAAGAAGATGAGGAACGTTACAAGAAGCAATTCTCTACCTTCATCAAGGCTGGTATCACCTCTGATAAGGTTGAGGATATGTACACTGAAGCTCATGAAGCTATCCGTGAGAACCCTGCTGCTCAACCCGCTGAGAAGAAGGGTAAGCCCGCTAAGCCTTACCGTAGACTCGTTGCCCTCAACAAGAAGCAACGTCTCAACAAGATCAAGGACGCCAAGGCTGCTTTCGAGGCTTCTCAATAAATGTTTTAATGTTGCTTTTCAATGTAAAAAAATAAAAATTATATATCATTTTTGACATTTTCATTACATGATTTGGTTCCTGAACTTCTGAGTTTGAATACAGCAGATCAGAAATGGGGCTTTACATATTTCGCTGTTGCTCTCAGCAGTACAATGCTTACCACATGGTCCTTATTGTCAAAAAGCATGTTATTCAGAGAGATTCACGGCGAATTTTTAGTATGTTTACCAAATAATTCCATGCTTTGTGCAATTAGAGTTCAAAAAGCGACATTAAAAAAGTACAAAATCTGGTGATTTGTACAACTTTTTCATCTGCTATTACCTACCGTTGTGACCTGTATGGCTTTATTAAATGTGATAAAACGTATTTTTAAGGAAGCCCTGTGACCTTAAAAAGATGTATATATTGTGTATCCTATTCTTTCACTTTTTCTTTCCTCTTTTTTTTTTTTCAATTCCAAGTTTACAAACTATAAACATGTTATCACATTTAGCCCCTCCCGGTCATTTAGATTTGAATCGAAACACACTTCAGATTCCTTCGGGACCTCCATCGCCAACGCTCTCGACAACATCATTCATGTCTTCCGTATCCTGGATGGCCGAAAAAACATCATCTGAGCTAATCCCAATGTTGAAAAATGCATACAGTGCCCTAAAAGATAAAGAAAAGGGTATGTATTAATATATAAAAGGAAATAGAGGAGCAGCAAAAGGAGATTACTACTGCTACTGTTGCTGCTGCTGCTGCTGCTATTGCATGTGTGAAAATCTCATGTGAAAATCAACTTATATCATTATTATTACATTACAGATTTAGTGCTTGCAGCCGAATTAGGTAAATCACTATTGGAACACAATCTAAGATTAAAGTCAAGTTACGATTCACTGCTGCAATCAAGTACGCCACCAATCACTCCATCCTCATCCACGGCCATTCCAGATGAGCTTGATTCTGGTATTGATTCGCCCACATCGTCTGATGAAGATGAGGACGAAGAGGAAACAATGCGTTTTGTCCCATCAAGAGGAACAAGAGAAGCAATGATTGAAGTATTGGAACGCAAGAATACAGAGTTGCAAACCAAACTGGATGTCGCAATGCAAGAGCAAGACAACTTAAGTCGCTCAAATTCAAAAAAGACTCGCCAGCTCGAGAATGAAATCAGCATTTTAAAGAGCAACCTTGATATCGCCTCCACCAAAATACAAGAGCTTCAAGCAATGAATGAACGCCAACGAAAGATGGAATTGTCCAATTCAATGACAACAAACAAAAAGCAAGAAGACGACGCCCTTGTTGATGAGCTATACACTGAAATAGACAAGATTCAACACGAAAAAGAACTTGTTGCACAATCAAAAGCAGAATTAGAGGCAAAGCTAGCTGCAACTTTGAAAGATCTCGGTGATCTGAAGAAGCAATTCGAGAAATTCGAGTTTACTCAACAAGACTTTGAAAAGTTACAGGAAGCCTACGAACGCCAATTCGCTCACATTGATGAACTCAACAGCAGCCTTGAGGAGCATCGCACCATCCTGCAAAAGCTCAAAGATAAAGGCATCAACATTCATTCAGCACGTTCAACGCCAGCTCCAAGTTGCTATGGTGATGATCAAAACCAAACTGGATTCAGAAACACTCTTCTCGGTGAGCTCGAGTCAGAATGGATGAAGAACAAAGCCAACTCCACATCTACTAGAACAAGACCAGACCAAGAGGATGATTCTCACATGTTCCAACTACGAGACTTTGCTGAATTTACAGAAAAGAAAATGTCAGCCTTCTACAACGTGCCCTCCATTGGCTTTGAAAGTGTTCTCTCTAAAGCTACCGGCATTGATCAAGACCTCTTGGACGATGCGCTGGACTTTATCAACAAGATTGAGCGCGAACACAATCAAGAAAAATGTATGAACTTGTACAACACATTTGATGAAATGGATGATTGTGATTTCGGTATCTTTGACGAAGCCTTTCCATCATCTGATCTGTATCCCAGTCCATTGAAACCGGAACAAATGCAAATTCAACGCTTTGTTAATGAGCCTAAAACCTTTGTGGGACGTCTTCGGAACCATGTTGTTAAATTGTTCAATCTTATATGGAGATGGTGTAGATTCTCCATGGTACTCACTACTGCACTTTTGATCAGCGCATGGCAGGGACCAGATGCTCTTTTAATCACATATTAAAAGCATAACGCATACACACACTCCTTATCAATATCACATTCCTGTACACTCCCTTCATTATTTTTTTATCATTATGAATATTCTTAATACCTAGTTTACATATTACTCTCATATTTACATATATTTATGCTTTCAAAGTAGTATATCCCGCCCATTCATCACTTATTCACCTTCATTTCCCTTGTTTAGAGCTATCACTTTCCTTATATTGTTATTTATTAAAAATGATTATCAATCGACCAAAATGGCTTTTCAGCCGCTATCCGCATTTTTGTGATCAGTTTTCCAATGATCTTGAGTTTCTTTTTGGGTATTTGTTGTTGTTGACTGACTAATTTGACTTGCTGAGGAGGTGGAGGAGAGGATGATGGAGTGATGTGAATAGAAGATTCGCTATGTTCAGAAGCAAATCCACTGCCATAATTGCTGCTGTGTGGTGTCATAACTTTGTACATTGCTGGATCTTCTACGTCCAGCTCATCAATGGGCCTTGCTAGACTTTGTTGCTCTCTATAGAATCGATATATGTTATTTTTTCGGTTACAATCCGTTGAAGATGTTGTGATTGTATTGAATTCATCGTCGTCGTCATCATCCTCGTCCTCAGTGGATGAGACATCCTCCTCTTCTTGCACTTGCTTGAGTCTATTCCTTTGATAGTCTGTAGAACAAGGTGGTGGAGATGTACTTTTTGAATCAAACAACCGCTGTAATGAAAGCGGTGGTGTGATTGAATGAGTGGCCCTTTTGTATTGCTGATCGCTGCTGCTTCTGTTATTTAAATCGAGTGTTTCAGTTTGCGGTTGTTGCGTTGTTGATTCAGGCACACTTGCTTCCAAAACGCTAGATCCGTTCTCTGTGGACTCATAGTAATGACTTGTAGTGTAAGACACATCTTGTATCATCTCCATGTAGGATTGGTGCACCCAATCTATAGGGCTTGGCGGTTTTTTCAGTAGCTTGCTGCTAAGTTTTGATGAAACTGTGCTAGGAGGAAATTGGATCGAATTGTTCATTTTGTTGATAGAAAGCAAAAGAAAGGTGTCTTATTATTTGTTTACACTTTGTATTGTTTTGCCCAGATATGGAATCAAGTAGACACAGGCATCATGTGTTACCATTGCAAACACGCATTGTGCCTTGTTTTTCTTCGAGGGTTTGACATACGATTGTTGGTTTTCTCACCTCATGTGACGCAGTCTACCGTGTTCTATTGCCTCCAATTAAGCATGCTATTTTATATCTAGATAGTTTGAATTTGTGGTTGCCAACAGTGTAGCTTCATAAACTGTTTGCTGAGATGTGTGTGTGGATTTCAATTTGCCAGAGGTGTATTATGTAGAAGTTTTAATCCCTTTGAACATTTATTTCGTTTGAAAAAAAAAAAAAAATCGTTTGTTCTCTCTCGCGTTCACTGACAAGCTCTAATATGACCCAACTTTCGAAGCTTTGAGATGAATTGCTGATCAACATATTCAGTAGCATTGACAGGATATCGCAAGTAGTAGAATGTAGATTAGTGTGTAGACATTGGAACGGTCTCGCTGAAAAAGCCATGCTTGGACATGATATCGCTCTCTCTTCTGACGGTGGTTTATTGAGACTTTACACAGTGCTTATCAAACATCCCAAGAAAGCGACTCTGATAAAGCATTTGCACTTCAAGTCTAAAATTGAATTCACTGTTTTGCTCAAAGAATTCCTTGGTATTGCGGTAACTCACAACATCGAATCTTTAACTGGTGATTTATACGAGAAGCAATTCTTTGATACATTGATCGACATTGTGAAAACGTCACCTATCAAATTCGACAAATTGAAGACGCTGACGGTATCGTCGGATATTGGTGGACGATATCGCGAGTTATCATTGCAGTTTGTAGATAGTGTTGAGACAATGGAAGCAGATTTTGAAGGAATTGATTGGGATTATATTGCACAATTGACCCAATTTAAAAAAGCCAAGACGTTCGCTTTGAGAGGATTGTTCGACAACTTTGATATTTTGGAGCAAGTTTTAAGCAACTGCCTGCCAGAAATGCAGAATTTAACATTAATGGTGATTCGATTTGATAGAGTTAGTACATGGGATCAAGAAACAACCAAAAAATGCTATGTAGTGACCAAGCTTACAATCGTTCACGGCATGATCACTATTGAATTGCTGAATTACGTACTTTACAAGTTTGTCAATCTCGACACCATAGTCATTGATTTCATACTCTTTCCAGATGTTCACGACATGAACATACATCGTATTCCCGCCATCATCTCAAAGGTGCCTCACAAGGATGTTGTTTTTTCAATTCCTCTTGTAACGAATTTGAAAGACGCATTGATTCAATTGAAAAGTGATGAGTATGCCATAGGTTTTGAAAACGTTGAAATCACTGGCGAAGTACGCTTGAGAATCACTTGGCATTGATCACTCTTTGCAGTTTATGTTACATTAAACATTGTGCATTTATATTAAAGCCATAAAATATACCACAAAATGATTGTGCATTTTAAATGCCATACAAACGCTTTCAAACATAATGTATTCCTACTTGTGCAATCAAAAAATGGCTTCCTGAAATATACCGTTGCTTGAAGCAGAGTCATCGACTACTTTTCACTCGATGTTATTGCTCCACTATGCTGCGCACGTAATTTTGGTCGTTAAATGTTATGAAAACATTGCAATTTAAGCCCACAGATAGGCGCTAAAATGTCGATAACCTCACTCGTAACTGTGTATATGATTCTTCTACGTCACTCCAGGTCCAACAAGTCAAAGCGATTCATATACAGGTAGACAACATACTGCCATTACCTCTTACTACTCAATGATATGCTAAAACATAAGTAAATTTGGATACATTTCTCGAGTGATTGCTCGAGTTACAAGCTGTTTTAGACCTCCAGGATAACACCAAATAGTTGCTCTCAACTAGTACTTAGTTGCTGATGCTTTATCTCGAATTTTTTTGGAGCATGACAAATCGGCCCAGATCCCAATTTTTTCACGCGTCATAGCAAGGAGGAATCCTCAAAAAGCAAACAATCGTGTTTTTCACCCTTAAAACGAAGCTTTTTACCATAAAATGTATTATTAAAAAAAGAGCTACGAGTTCAATTTTTCACATAGAGTTGCTATTTTGGGTAATTGGATATACAAAAATTGAGTTTTCGACTGAAAACGTATTCCTCGTTTTTGCCAATTTGGGATATACTTTTGGTGAAACATGGAAGAGTTGGTAGCACCATTCGATAGAGAATTCAAAGTAGTATTTAAGAGTATTAGTATGTATACTACGTTGAGTATAGCGCTTTCAGAGAAATCTTTGATAAAAAGAAATTTTCGTTCAAATTGACGATCAGTTCAGCACTCAGGATGGAGGAAGAACATGTATGCGGAGATTGAAAATCGACAGCAGCAGCAGCAAGCAGCAATCCTGAATGCAATCAATGTTTTTGGCAGCTAATCCTGCACAGATTACATGGGATGCTGATTATATACTAGATCTACTGTATATAAAGCTGTTGGGTTACTGTCTACAATACCCGCCTATTACTATTGATTCAATACATTGCTCTAAATTCAAGTCGCTCTCTGATACTTGGCAAGCTTTGGCGAGCCTTATAAAAAGGAGCTAATAAGAAGGGGGTTCTTTCAGTTACGAAAACATGCTATTGACTAGCCGACAGTCTCATGTCCCAATTGTAAATAAGAAGGAGCATTAGGTCAATAAACCTTCATCTTACAAAGTGCATATAATGTGTATAATGCACTCGACACACCTGAGATCAACCACACTGTGGAATCAAGTAAATGGCAGTGGGTGAGCTCATCTTGTCTAATATTTTGCAACGATGCTGAAGCATGGGCATGTTGGCATATGAAATCATGCAAAAAAAAGAAGGGTTTATTCTTTACAGCCATGCTAATTTATGAAAGGAGACAGAATACTTTCATTGTGTATGGCATGACTTCTTGCTCTCTGCGGTGAGTTGCTCCGGTCAAAAAAAAAAAAAGACGAACAATGAAAAGGAATCACTCGTACCCTGATCATGCCTTACTTATCTATAATGGCTTTTTTTCTTACTATGAGCATCTTCAAGTTGAGAAAAGTAATCCAGCCAGATAGGTACTACATTTCAAGTAGCAGCAGCAGAGTGACATAGAACGACATTTGGTTGAAAGCAATCAGAAACATAAATTGATGGTCCAATTTGCCTTTTGGTAGCACTGCAATTCGGGCGCCGTTTCCGATCTTCTCCCTATAAATTACAAATTTCTTTATTGTTGCTGTTTTCCTCTTTCTCTCTTCAACAACAGACACAAGACAACATGGATCCTGAGCCTGCAACTGCTTTATTCGACACAACTGATTTAGTTTTGTTGGCCGCTATTGGTTTAGGCACAGCTGCTTGGTTTAACAGACATCAACTTGCTGAATTATTCGGTAAAAAGAAGCAAAAAGTAGTAACTAATGGTGCCAATCCAGCTCAACCAAAGAGAGAAACCAACTTTGTCAAAGTCATGGAACAACAGGTAAAATCAATACAAACAATTTGTGATACACATGGCGTCGATTATTTACCATGCGGACGATAGGGTCGTCGAGTGATTGTATTTTACGGCTCACAGACAGGCACTGCAGAGGGGTTTGCTGCTCGTATCGCAAAGGAATGCTCTCAACGATTTGGTGTTAGTTGCATGACCGCAGATTTGGAACTATACGACCTTACTTATTTGGATCAAGTACCCAAGGATAAGCTTGTCGTGTTTGTATTGGCCACTTATGGTGAAGGTGATCCAACTGATAATGCCATGGACTTTTGGGATCTTGTCACAGAGGATGAACCTACTTTCTCTGAGAGCAGCGAGGATAGACCTTTGACAAATTTGAACTATGTCATGTTTGGTTTGGGTAACAAGACTTATGATCAGTACAATGAAGTGTCTCGTCGTATCAACAAATGTCTTTTAAAGTTGGGAGCTCACCTTGTCGGTGAGGCTGGTGAGGGCGATGATGATGCCTCTATGGAAGAGGATTATTTGGCATGGAAAGAGCAAATGTGGCCTGCATTTTGTGAAACTTTGGGTGTGGATGAAAGCTCTGCTAGATCTGGTCCTAGAGAGCCCGTTTATTTGGTCGAAGAGTTGCCTGAATACGAAAAGAATGATGTTTACTTTGGTGAATTAGCAGAGAAGGCCAAGAACAACGC
The DNA here is from genome assembly GCA_037974945.1 of Mucor circinelloides. Lineage (NCBI taxonomy): Eukaryota > Fungi > Mucoromycota > Mucoromycetes > Mucorales > Mucoraceae > Mucor > Mucor circinelloides. The sequence continues at coordinate 774,536 of JBBNAA010000005.1, read as the reverse complement.
GTAAGTTGAAAAATACAAGTATAAAAGCTGTAGGCACTGACTTGATTTCTGGCATAGTAAGACCATCTTCGATGCTAAGCGTCCTTATATTGCAAGCATGACATCCCGAGAACTTTTCCACGGCGCAGATCGTCATTGCATGCACATTGATGTTGACATTAGTGGCACCAATTTGAGTTACAATACTGGTGACCATCTTGCCATTTGGCCCACCAACAATGAAATTGAGGTCAATCGTCTCGCCTCTGTTTTAGGATTAACCGACAAGCTGGATACTGTTGTCATGGTCAAGGCTATTGACCCCATGGCACCCAAGAAGCACCCTTTCCCTGTCCCTACTACCTATCGCTCCATCTTTAGATACTACATAGAAATCTGCGCTCCCATCTCTCGTCAAGTGCTCAATTCTTTTGTCGAGTACGCACCTTCTGAGGAGGCCAAAGCCAATTTGACTAGATTAGCCACTGACAAGGACGAATATCGTATGCAAGTTGGCGATGCTTGTCGCAACCTGGGCGAGGTCCTTCAATTAGTCACTGGCGCTGATACTCGTCCTGGTCTCTTTGCCAACGTTCCCTTTGATTTGATTGTCGAAACTGTTGCTCGCATGCAGCCTCGTTTCTACTCTATTTCTAGCTCTGCCAAGGAGAGCCCCAAGGTCATTTCAGCCACTGTCGTTACATTATCTTATCAGCCTCTTCCTACACCTCAACGTACTGTTTACGGTGTCAATACCAACTTTTTGTATAGCATTCAAATGCAAAATGACTCGGCTGTTACCGATGGTCAAGAGCATCCTCCCTACGATTTAGCTGGCCCTCGTCAAGCTTACTTGGGTTCTGACGGTCATTGCCACAAGATTCCTGTTCATGTTCGTCACTCGCAATTCAAATTGCCACGCAACCCGTCAGTACCTGTTATCATGGTAGGACCTGGCACTGGTGTTGCTCCCTTCCGTGGTTTCGTTCGTGAGCGTGTTGTTGAGAAGCGCAATGGTAAGCCTGTTGGCACTACTCTCTTGTTTTACGGCAGTCGCAATCAAGCCCAAGACTTTTTGTATTCTGATGAATGGCCTGAGCTTTTCGAGACATTGGGCGGTGAGTCTCGCATCGTCACTGCCTTCTCTCGTGACCAAGCCCAAAAGATCTACGTCCAACATCGTCTTCATGAACATGGCGCCCAAGTCTGGGAGTTGCTGCAAAAGGGTGGTTACGTTTACGTCTGTGGTGATGCCAAGAGCATGGCTCGTGATGTCAACCAAACCTTTGTCAACTGTGCTATTGAGTATGGCGGTATGACTGACGAAAAGGCTCATGAATACGTCAAGGGCTTAAGAACTACCGGCCGTTACCAGGAAGATGTTTGGAGTTAAATGAATCTCATTTATTGTTATACTTTATTTTCTTAATTCACTGCATTATTATACAACGCATCTTAATATAGACATCCCGCTTTTCCTTTATACTAAACTATATCCCATGTTTTCTCTTTCTCTCATCAAATAAAACCTTGCTAGATATTGACAAATAACAGGCGCCTTTCGAATGTGAAATTTGCATATTTGCCATGGTGTAACAATCACGGTGAATTTTAGCTGTGATCATGTCAAACAAACGGGAAATCCAATTGGTGTTGAGAAGAAATCCTCCTTTTAGGATGTATACGAGTATGATTTTCATTGCATTACATTACGGATTTTATTGAATTTAACTTGATATTTGGTATGATTAAAACTGAATTTAATAGGAGGGGACACAGCAAGTAGAAGATTCAACGAATTCCCTAGGATTTGCGTCAGAACATCATTCCTGATCACTGTTGTTATGCTTCTCATTTACCATTCTCCTTCAATCATGTCGTTGGTCATTTCGTATTTGCCCAGAGCTTGGGTGAGTTCATCAAGGGCTGTTTGTACCTTGGAGATGCCATCTGTCTCCACTTCAGACCAGAGCTGTTCAGAGAGATACTCCTTTAATTGCAGACACTCTTCATAAGCATCCTTCAATGGATCATGTCAACACACAGTCCTTGGTAGCTACCCTTTTTTACATACCTTTGCAATCTCATTTGCCTTAATTTGCTGTGGGTCAATCATCACAATCATGTGTGTTAAGAAAGAGCTTGACTTTTTTGAGTTCATGATGGCCTCATCCACACTAAGATTTAAAGGAGTGGTCTGGCATGGCATGAGATGATGAATGAGCAATTGCATAGAGTAGAAATTACCTTTGAGACGGTGTATCCGGCAACTTGAGCAGACATAGTATATATAATTTTCTGAATTAAAAGAGTAAAAGAGAAAAGAAAGGAAAATGTGGAGATTTCATTATTTAATACATCATAAACAATAAGCGTGTACACTTTCACATGTCAACAGAAACGAGTAGCGCACTTTGAATATACGTGCCATCACAAAAAACACGTTTATTGACTCTGTGGAACTCTGCAACTCTGCTGCTTGAGAGAGCATCGTTCTCAAGCTTGATGGTTTAGGAAAGTATCATAAGAACGTGAGTAAATAAATGCTGCATACCATCATTTTTTTTATCGTTTTGATTAAACCAAGGAAGTTTCCATAGGATGAATAATATGGATGTGTAAGATAATTTCCATTGTTTCCATCAGAAACCAGGAAGGCATGGCGGGGATGCTTATTTCTTTCAATAGAACAAGCGCAATGTCACCATATACAAGCATCATCATCATGGTGACACTGGAAACAAACAGAAGCTGCTGCCATAACCCCCAGTACACGACATCTAGATCCATGACAACTTATGGCTAAATACTCCTAAAAAAGATATATTCACAAAGGAGGCTGTATCATAAGCAAGCAACCAGTTTAATGCTGTGGTATAGGGGATGTCTATTCGATACAATGTGGACTGATTCACACATGAAGAATGCTTGTCTCCAATCACTATGTATGTGTATTTGATTTCTGAACGATGCATCAAGATGCTTTTCTATTAGTTAAATGTTACACCAGTGCTAAATGCAACAGACTACAGGTGCAAAGGAGACTTTTGTTCATATGAATATTGCATGTGGTACCCAGCATTTGTTGTATGAAGCCTTCTTCAAAAAGGCTAAAAACAAGTATAAATGATTCGCTTAAGCACAAGCTTATTTAAGCTCTTTGTTTGTCTTGCTGGATGATCCCCAAAGAGTGCTTTTAGATGGCCCGCATTGCATTTAGCTGTATCTCGTCCTTTTCATAGAGGATGATCTACGCCCAAATCAATTTGTTGATCAATAATATCTTTATAAAATCAAACTACTCGTATACTACTTGTTCCTGCAACAACCTGGTTCCTTGATTTCACAAATGAATAATGCCAGCTTTGACATCATGCGTCAGTTTTAGTGAGATGCATATTAAAAGCTTGGCTTTTAGCCTTTCAACCAAGTCATGATCTTGTCATTAGCCGAATTAATTGTGCAAGCTGTAACACTCTCGGGCGTAAGACATCATAGCCAGCAGCAAACAACAGAGATAATCAAGGGGTACAAAACAGTTGATGAAGCAGCATGGGCGACGTGCATATACAGCACAACATTTGTCGAGCGTCAAGATCATGCCAAATCCACAATTGTTCGTGGCATTTCAAAAGATAGACTTCAGGCTTAATTGATTGAGACGTTCCTAAATGCAATCCACCGCATGCCAAGTAACGGCGCCTCCTTTTTCTTTTTACATGTAAAATCAGCAATACACCTCGTGAAATCAACTAAATTCAAACAAGATGAAAGCAATTCTTTTCATGTAAAAATAGTCTGATCGTCTGGTGATGGCTCCTTGGTCGCCTCCAGCCTTGTGTGTGGTGGTTGCCTTGATTCCAACACAGATGTCTCACGAACCTCATATCTCTCTAAAACCAAGTCAACTATAAAAAAGATTTTTTTTTTTTTTTAGAAATCTTAGTTGTGTGATGCTCTTCTTTCTGTTTCCATAATTTTCTACTACCTGTCTCTTTCTGATCTATCAAACAAAGCTGTCTAATGTCATCTAATAGCTCGGCTTCCGAAGAGCAACTTCCAGAGGTCTTTCGGCGTTTAGGCAAGACGGTGCCCCCAAGAACAAAAAGAAGCTATTCTGGCAGCCAACCTCCTCAAGATACTGGCTTCAGAATTGTGCGCCAAACAGAACAACCCTATTACCAACAACATTCACCTAATAATTTCCATCATGCAAACTATAACGATATGGTAGGCTACTCGTCTACCCCTCCTCCCCTCTATTACCGACCTCAAATGAGCAGCGAAAACAATGGGATGGGATATCATACCACGTATAGCCCCAATGGCAACAACAGCAACAGCACAGTGAATAATAACCGCTCTATTCCTGTTTCTTATCACTCGCCGTCCTCTTCGGTTTCTTCTACTCCTCCTCCTGCTTCTGCTTCTGCTCCTGCTCCTTCTACTGCTGCTCCTTCTTCTTTGCCTCAACATGGGCTTAGCTTTATACCAAAAGACGCTCATCCCAATCCAAACCCTATCATTTCTTTTGTTCGCAATCCAAACGCTGGTGCAATGCCAGCGACTACCTACAGTACTCCTTATCAGTTCTTTGGCAATGGTAACATGAACCAAGCAAATGTGAATAACGGCCAACAAGTTTTACATCCACCTCCACCTATCGCTACTTCTGTTCCAGTGCCAAATGCTGCCACTGCTGCTGCTACCTCCTCTTTGGACTCTCCGCCTGTCTCTAAAACCACGAGTTCTGGTGCCTCTGTGACCATACCCAAATCCTCGAATAGCAAGAAAGATAGCGCAACTTCTTCTGACAAGGCCCTTTCATCAAGTTCTCCTACGTCTCGTAAATCCGAACAAAAGAAGCCTCAACGACATGTCTCAAATGACAATCATGATGTCAGTGATGATAGCCAAGATGAAGCTCCCGTCCATCAGAGAGATATACTTGCTAAGTCCATTAAAATTATCGCTTCCCGCCCATTAGGATCCACAGACAAGAAAAGCGGTAGCGCTAGCCGTAAGCATACTCGTCAGAGCGATAGTGAAGCAGATAGTGGATCAGATGAAGAAGTTGTCGTCAATCGAAAAATTGTTGTAGTCTCTGATGATATGGACACGGATCGTCGTAGCAATGAACGTGAGAGTTCGCCTATTCGAAAGAAGCCTAGACGACTCATCTCTCCTACCATTCCCAAGAGAAGAAGATCGTTGTCTGACACCTCTGATAATGGTAATATTCGTATAACAAAAAGTCGATATACCGTGCGGTCTCCCTCTCCAATGTCTCATGACCGTCGCACTTGGTCTCGTTCACGTTCGCGTTCACGTTCACATTCACATTCACGCTCTCGTTCTCCTTCTCGTTCGCGCTCTCACTCTAGATCCCGTCTTCGCACTCGCTCAAGATCTCGCTCACGATCTCCTTCTGGACAAACAAGACGACACCGTAGATCTGTATCATCGACAGGACGCAAAAGAGATTATTCTCCAGGTACCAGTAGTGATGAGGAACGTGCTCCCTTCCTGAGAGGAGATATCGATCGCTACATTCCTGATTATAACAGAAGACCATTACCACCTCAATGGCGCGACAGATCTTCATCTGCAAGAAAGTCAACATCCTCTTCAACTACAGAGACCAATGGAATCAAAAAATCATCCATGTCGTTATCATCTCCACCTCCTGCAACAAAGAAGCCTGCTTCAAATGATTCCAAGACATCTATCAATGACCGATTAAATCGAAGCAGTCTTTCATCTAAGCCTAAAGATTTGAGATCATACCCTCCTCTAGGTACATCTTTTGTATCACTCAATAGTACTAGATCAAGAGCTGAAATGGAGACATCAGCATCTTCAAAGCAAGCATCCGCCAAGAAATCTACTCCTATTATCAGCCATAGAATCATCACAAAGTCTTCTCCTGTTGCTGCAAGAGCTGAAACTACTTCTTCTCACACTTCACTTGCTTCTGATACCAAGAAAAGTGCGTCTCCTGCTGCCAAAACAGCTCAACTACCATCTCAGCCGAATAGCATCAAGCCAGATCACGTCGAAAATGACGACAATATCATGCCTATCAAACAAGAAATAATTGCAGAGTCGACCCGTGAGAAGCCAAAGCCTGCTGCCAGGTCAAATGAAGCGAGAAATGTTAGCGCTATGACGGGTATTGAAACACCAAGCAAGAATACTGCCCCTGCCATGTCCATGAATGGCTCCCCATCTGCTATTAGTGTGAATCAAGGCCATGCTTCTTCTGATACCTCATCGCAAAAGACAAATGTTGCTAATGCACCCAAGATCAATTATGACCCTGAGGCCTCATCCCCTAATCAAGCACGCACGCTTAGTGTCTTCAGTGATACACCCATTGTGAATGGTATTGAAACACATGCTGCTTCCTCCTTGAAACTACTCGTAAAAGGAAAATCAACAGATACGTCAACGGCAGCCACCGCCACCATGCCTACAACAACATTAAATGGACCATCACAACCTACCAAACGTGTCACTATCACTCCAGAGGCAAGAGCAGCCATCAGAAAGAGAGCAGCAAAAGAACAAGAACGACTTGATCAAGAACGTCTGCGACAACTGGACATTGATGACCGCGACGACATTGTTATGGATATCGCATGTCCCAGCCAACCTCGATCTCCAGCAGTAATGATTGTAAACAATGATACCACAGCAACTGCCTCTGAAATGCTGACAAACAACAACACAACATTAATACAAACAAGCGTCGCTACAGCTGCTGACCCAAACAATCATCATACTATGACGTCTGCTGCACAGCATATCAACGATAACACTACTGGATCTTTTATTACTACCAGTGATGAGGAAGTAACTCTAATTGTAAATCACCCTACATCAGCAAGAGATATGACAAGTCATGAGAATGTCCCTTCAAGTGACACGACAACAGTAGGCACAAATAGCGCATTTACTAATTTGGTATCGAGCAATGATAAAATGTCTGTCCCTGATGGTTGTATCACGGAGCAGACTAAATCAATGCCAACACAGAATACACCTCCTGCATCCGCATTAAAAGCTCCCGTTGCTGTTGCTGCTACGAAACCAGCGACAAAGAAGAGCTCAAACAAAAGACTACCAACGCCATGGAAGGTCAAGATGAATGATTCTGGTGATATCTATTATCATAATCCTGTTACGGGGGAAGAGACATTTGTTCGGCCTGAATAAATATTTGTATTTGTATGTATGTATGTATATATACATAGCGAAAAAATGACATTTTCATTTTACACAGCGGCAAGAATGAATTCTGTATCGATGTACATTGTTGCTGTTTTGAATCTAATGTTGTTGTTGTGGATCTCCCCCCCCCTTCCTTTCTTCCTTGCTGTTCTTTCAGTGAAAAATGCTTCTAAAACTATGAACACAGACAGATAAAGAAAATTGCAATCATGTTCAAGGGGAAACGTTGTAATCATTTGATTATCCATTCATATATAAATAAGCTTTTTTTTTGTCATCTTTGATTGATAAATCCCTCTTTTTTTTTCTATCGTTGCTAAACTTTTTTTTTTTCTTTACACTTCTTCTTTTTCAAAACACAAATACATGGACATCGAGAACACAACCTCCATCATTGCAGCTGTATTTGGCGCATTCATCTTGGTGTACGGCGTTTGCTCGTTAATAATCAAACAAAAGCTGTACATTTCGGAAGCTTGTATGTGTATAACTGGCAACGACAAGAAAATAGCTCATTTGTGCTACAATGTATGAATCACTACTAATCAATACAACAATAGCCATTGCTATCTTTTGTGGGGTTGTATGTGGCCCTGTAGGTTTCAACTTGATCAACATGGATGGCTGGATTTACAAGGAGGACATGACGAGACAGTTTTCTCGCATTGTTATAGCAATTCAGGTACGCATCTTGATTGGTAAATACTGTTTGAAAGTTTAACCTTTATACTCTCAAGGTGATGGCTGCAGGTGTATCGTTACCAAAAGCATATCTTAAAACGGAATTTCGGTCACTGCTGGTCTTATTAGGCCCTGTTATGGTGGCTATGTGGATGATCACAGGTCTATGTGTGTGGTATTTTGTCCCTAGATTGTCTTTTGTAAGTATCCCGTTTCCATATTTGAAAATTGAATATGTGTGATTAAATTTGAACCGTTTTTTTTTTTTTTTCTTAGCTGGAGGCCTTGATGGTTGCATCTTGCTTTACACCTACAGATCCAGTAAGTTGTCTTCTACATGTGACTGAATCGTTGAATTGACATGCTGTAGGTATTGGCAAACTCTATCGTACAAGGCCATTTCGCTGAGAAATATGTGCCTGTCAATATTCGAAACATCATTATAGCAGAAAGGTAGGTATAGCATAAATACTATATGAATTACAACTAAATATCCATATTTATGCAGTGCCGCCAACGATGGTCTAGGATACCCCTTTTTATTTTTGGCTATCTATCTAATTCAAATGTCGTCCGCTACGGAAGCTATATTCAATTGGTCGTGGTACATTATGGGGTATGAAATTGGATTCTCTATTCTTGTCGGGTTCGTTGTAGGTTATGTGGCAAGAAAAACTCTAAAGTTTGCCGAGAAAAGGTACATGATCTGACGCAAAAACATGTAGAGTACTGTACTCAGTTTTTATTCCGGTAGGGAATGGATTGACAAAGAGTCTTTTCTAGTGTTTGCTATTGCTCTTGCAGTAAGTTTTCATTGTATGCGGTAATACATTGGCTAATTACTCAATAGTTCTTCTTGATGGGCTCTGTGGGACTTATGGGAAGCGATGACCTCTTGGCTTGCTTCATTGCAGGAAACTCATTCACATGGGATGATTGGTTTAGAGAAGAAACTGAAGATGCGCATTTATCTGAAGTCATCGACATGCTACTCAATCTTAGCATGTTTGTGTATATTGGGCTTACAATAGTATGTCTCTATAGTTTGCACGTAAACGTTTTTTTAACATCTTTCTTTTTTTTTTTTTTTTTTTTTTCTACTGATAACATTAGCCATGGACCTCTTTCAATAACCCAGACACACAAATCACCGTGTGGACATTAGCTGGCTTAGCTACAAGTGTTCTTCTGTTCAGACGACTACCTAGCATCATGGCATTGTATAGATATATTCCAGCCATAGAAGATTGGAGACAAGCCATGTTTGCAGGCTGGTTTGGTCCCATTGGTGTAGGTGCACTCTTTTATTATACCATTGCCATTGAGTCTTTTCCTTCCAATGGCACCACAGATTACCCTAGGCAGGTCATAGAGCCCATTATTTATTTCATGATTTTGGCTTCTGTCGTTGTACATGGATGTACTATTCCATTCTATCTTTGGGGGTCTCGAGCATCTCGCACATTGACAAAAGCAGGCTCCTCCCTTTCTAATTTCAACAGTAGCGACGCTAAAATATCTCCTGTAAACAGTACTAGCTCTTACGGAGCAACAGAGCATGGTCCAGCAACAGTTGATAATATGATATAATACTATCGACTTCCATTGCCCATACGGTTCCAGCTCTTATAAATTATACCATGAACCTGTCTGTAAATACACGTATAAATCGATACTTTTCTTTTTTATCAATAAACAATTTCTCTTGAATGCCACCTACTGCAGCGTTATACTGTTGGTTTATAGCCATTCGTTTAGTAGTCGAAACAAGTTGATTACCTGAAACTCAAGTCTGAGATTTGAGCATTGTACATATTGTAACAGCGTAGTACTCTCTTAGCATTCGGCATGAAAAATCTACGCTGATCAAAAGCCCTGCTATCCAATCACTGTCAATTTGATGGCATCACCATGATTTTAACTTTTCCGGAAGAATATTCCAAATATAAACGACATGATACACACACACACGCAGAGCTGTCGTATTACATCATGATGAAACACTTTTCCGTTGAGTATAAATACCAGTACGCACATCCTTGCTCTTTTATACTGACTCTTTTTTTTTTTCTTTTGATACACAAACAATACAAAATGGTTGATAATATGCTCCAATACAGTGGTGGTCTCATTGGCCTCATCATCTTGATTCTCGATTTGATTGTCATCTTTGAAGTCATGAACTCTAATCGTAACATCACTGGTAAGCTTGGCTGGTCTCTTTTGGTCTTTTTCTTCCCTGTTGTTGGATTGATTCTTTACTTGTAAGTACACATTGTTGTTGGTTGTTTGGGAAAGAGAAGGATATTGACATTCTTTTCTTGTAGCTTGTTGAGTGGTCGCAGTGAACATAACGCACGATACGAGGCGATTGTCTAGTCGAAGCATCATTACATATATTCCTAATTTTCATTCCTTATCTTTTTCTTTATTCGAATAAAAACTTGTAATAATCTACTCGAAGCGACAATGTTCGATACGTACAGTGTCTTTGGGGCTACAGTAAAAAAAGTTAACATTTCTATGTAAATAAAAAAAAAGCGTTTTCCAAATAAGCAACGTACCGATCATTGCCGTCTGTTCTGACCAAACCCATTCTCTTGACTACGTTCATACCATCACTCACTCGACCGAAAATTGTGTGTTTGCCTAATAGTACATGTTATTAGATCATGTGCATTTGTTCGCGTAGTAAAGACATTCCGTACCGTCCAACCAAGGTGTAGGGGCCAATGTGATGAAAAACTACACGTAAGTAAATGTTAGTTTTGTGTAAAATAATGCATGATTTGATCTACCCACCTGAGATCCGTTGGTATTGGGTCCAGAGTTGGCCATACTGAGGATGCCAGCGCCAGTATGCTTGAGTTCAGGGTTGATTTCATCAGCAAATTTCTCGCTAAATACCATTAATATCCCAATTTCATGCCTTATAGATCCCTTTCCTTACCCATAAATTGATGCGCCACCACGGCCAGTTCCAGTGGGATCACCACCTATGCTTGGATCAGTCCTTGCAATGCCATGTGTAAACGAGTTTTTAATTTACCTTGAATCATGAAATCCTAGAATTCAGGTATAGCATGTTAATAACTACCATGATACATATCGAATGTCAACCTACAGCGATGATACGATGGAACTATAGAAATTCAGTAAGTAAAAAGAGATTGCAACATGATTCAATAGAATGATACTTACGCTAACGCCATCATAATATCCACGCTTTGCCTAATTCTATCTGTCAATTGTGAATTCCATACAAATAATCCAAACGCTTACAAGCTCATAAAAGTTTTTACAGGTTCTAACAAAAAAATAGAGTCAGTTTGATCACGTTAGCACACACACTGGATTCCACCTACCTTGGTGCATGATCCCAGTACAATTCAATGTGAATTGAACCCATAGAGGTATCAAGAATGACAGACTTGTTATCAGACATTTTATATATATATATGTAAATTTACACGAGATGAAAGAAAGAAGAAGACTATTTGACATTTTTTTTTCTATTTATTATACAACAATGTTTTAAACAACAGCTCTAATCAAAGGTAACTTTCGTGCCCTTAAACTCTTGCACCGATGGCTTTTGTCTTTGTGCAGCGTACAATGCTTGACCTGGCTTCACCTTTTCATGATTGACGGCCTTCTTGGGTCGTCTCTCTCTGAATTCTCTCTTTTCTTCGCCATGCTCACCACCTTGATTATAGTCTTTTCGTTGTCTCTTGTACGGCTGTTCTTCAGATGCTGATGCTGCTGCTGCTGCTGCTGTTGAATCTGCAGCTGCGTCATTTGATGTGTTGTGAGGACGTTCTGCCTTTTGCTTTTCACGCATTAACCAAGGTTTTGATCTCATGTGGGCTTCAGCACTACCAAATTCAACACGCACTTTACGTCCATCCAACATGTGCTTATCAGGAGCACGAATTGCCTTTGTAGCAGATTCAACTTCATGATAATCAACATAACCAAAGCCCTTACATTTGCCCGAATCTTCGAATGTAGCCATACGCACTTTACGAATTTCGCCTGCCCATTCAAATTGTTCACGAATCGACTTTTCAGTTGTATCAAAGCTAAGGTTACCGAGGAAAAGTGTGGGACATGGAGGGTTCTTTTGCTTTTTGATCTCTCTCTTTTCTGCTTCTGTTGGTGCTTTGGATCCATCAGCACGCTCAAAGTTCTCGGAATCCTTGATCAAGAGTGAACGACCCTCTAATTTCTTTTCTGACATGGCAACACCCTTGGCAGCTTCTTCAGGTGTAGAGAAAAAGATGTATGCAAAACTACAGATCATGTTAGTCTGGCTATTCTGTATTGGTATCGAAAGACAATTACCCCTTGTTGTAGTTTTTAGCTCCATTGCCCTTGGGACATTTGATGCGAGTGATTTCACCACACTCTTTGAAAAACTCCTTGATGGTGGCCAAAGTGGTGCCGTACGAAAGATTGCCCACCCAAATACCATACTCCATTTCCTTCTTTTTCTTTTCGGCTTTAGGTTTCTTGACAGGCTCAACGACATTACCATCGGCATCCAAAACTGGTTCCTTGGGCTCTTCTTTCTCCTCCTCCTCGTCATCTGTCAACTCTCCTCTCTACATTCAACAAGTCATCAGGATTTACATTGAGTCCATAGTCGCTCTGCTGCTGCATCTCGGCTTACCTTTCTCTTCTTGTTCAAGTCCTTTTTGGACTTTTTCTTTTCTCTGTTCTTTCTGTTGATCTCACGTTGAGCTTGTCTCTCCTCCTTGGTCATCTCTTTCTTGAGTCTCTTCTTTTCAGCCTTCTCAGCGAGACGGGCTTTCTCTTCCTCATCCACTAGCACGTCAGTGATCTCTTGGAGTACATTGAAGGCGTCGTCTTGTTCTTTCTTGTCTTTGGATCCCATGGTAATGTATAGCTGTAATAAGAGTTCAAAAAAAACAAAAAATTTGACGTTGCTCCCAGCTTTCCTTGATTTTGAATTTGAGAGCGAGCATTGATATCAAGTCAAAATGGTCACATTGTATTAGAAACGACATACACTGCTCCAACATCAAGCCACTTTTTACTGCATCCTTTCAATCGATTATGCCACCTAAAGCAGATGTACGCCGCTTACTGAAAAAGCAACAGCAAGAGAGAAACAAGACGACGAAAGTCGCACATCCATTTGCCAAGTATGACCAGGCAAGCCGTCTTGTGTGTGTTGTATGCAACTCGCATGTGAAATCAGAGGCTGTTTGGCAAGCTCACTTAGGGTCTCAAGTGCACCGTGATAACATACAAAAGCTCAAAGAACTCAAGCAGCAGCAACAGCAGCAACAGCAATTAAAACGTCGTGCGCCCTCTCCACCACCGCCAACGTCTTCTGCATCGTCCTCTGATAGCAAACGTATGCGACTCGACGAAGAGCAGGATCGACAAGACATTGAATTGAACCAAGATGAGTCTGATGAGGAAGAACAAGAGGATCAAGAGATGGGGTTACCTGCCGACTTTTTTGACAAACAAGAAGAACAAGACATACCAGAGGAAGTAGAAGAAACACCAGCTGCCAACGACAAGCCTGATTCGAAATCACTACCTTCGGGTTTCTTTGACGACCCAGAGGAAGAAGCACGCGTTCAAGGCACACTTGCACCGGAAGAGCAAGCAAAGGCAGATTTAGAGAGAGATGCTGAAATGTTCAATGAAGCCATGATGGACGTAACTGAAGAATCCAAGCAAGCACAGGAGGAAGATGACGAGACATTTTGGGAGGAGCGACATCTTGATATCACCAGAGAGCAAGCCAAATTTGACTCGAGAGTGGAAAAGTTGAAGCAATTGAGACAAACCGGCCAAACCAAGATGGAAATTGATCAACAGCACATGGAAGAAGATATGGATGATAGTGGCATCAAGACAGGCCTTAAAACTAGCGTGAGACAGGTGCTTAAAAGTAAGCCCACAAAGCAAGTGGAATCCATGTTTGATGATGATGATGATGAATCGGATGAGGAAGATGAACAAGATTGGCGTGCTCAACAGCTTTAATTTAACAATACCAACAACTACTATTTTGTACAATAAAAAAACTTTATTAAGATGACATGCTTTGAGATGCTGCACCAGGCGCTTGATTGAGGACTTCATCAAGACTGACATGACGAGATAATTCATTGAATACCTACAAGATTCGCAAGAGTTTAGCCCTTTCAGCTTATATGTCCTAAAAAAAAAAGAAGAACTTACTGTCTCATCTACTGGTATAATTGATTTACGTCTGAAAGATTGATATTGCGTAGGTGGGACGTCAAATTGCTGCATGTCTGGATGAATATCATCCTTGTGTTCTCCAGTCTGCTGCTCAGGAACAATTCCATCTGGGCCGTCAGAAATTTCCAGCTCTTCTAATTCGGCAAAACATTCATCTAAAGAGCTACAATTAGCATTCTTTTTCAACTGTAGATATCTTGCTTGCATACCGCTTGGACTATCGGATCTGATAAAGTCTGAATTTGTATTGTATTCCTCTTCCTCTCCACACGCATCGCCCATTTGATACGGAACCTCAGACGCATTGTGCTGTGATGCACTCATTCTCTCTACCTTTTGTTGTAAATGTCTCCAGTTGTCCTCTCTTTCCTTTTGATGTTTGCGTTCCAGTTGTCTCTGGTTCTTATATTCATTGGCGCATTCATCAAACAAGGCTGGATCAATGTCAATACATAGCTTCAAAGCAGTGTACACCAAGCTAAGAATAGTTCTAATCGTGCATTGTGTGTCAGTCTTCCACGCGCACTGGCAGAATTGCGAGACTTACTTGTTCCAGTGCGTTTTCGATGTTTTGTACAATGTTGGGAATATCAAGGGCATAATCACCTTTATGTTTTCAGCCATAAGACTGACAACATAGTCATTATTCCAATAGTACAAGGCTCGTTCGGATACCTGAAAATGAGGACTAGCGACGCATTGACTGAGCTTGATGAACAAGGGACACATGATCTGCTGGAATTCAGGTACATCGACAATATCGAGAATTTCCTCTATTTCATTCAAAAACATGACCTCTTTTGAGCTGTTGACTTTGGGCCAGTAACGTAAAAGTCCTGTAACCACCTACGACACACACACACCACTTTAGTATGCTGCTGCTGGGCTCTTTTCGCAGCAGGATCCTTACCTCGTACGTGAGATTTCTGTCTTTTTCCAAGAATTGAACTACACAATAAGCCAATTGAGGGTGGTATAATGCAAGTGATTTAGCCTTGTGCAATGGGACCAACACTCTTGATAAGAACAGCTTGTGCTCTTCCTTCAAGGGCAGAGCAAACCCGTTGATGATGCTTCCCAAAATCTCCAAAAATTCAGCAACGCCATTGTGTCGCTCGGTCTCGTAGATGAATTGAAAGAATATGTTGTTGATGGATCGACGAATAAAGGCACGCAGGTTCAGGAACTTGCCGTATATTCGGTGCAACGTTGTCTTTAGATAATCGCGCTCTCTAGGATCTTCCGAATCAAAGAGGTCCAGCAACTATCAAGACACACATCAATACAAGGCGTGTCTGATTGCAACTCTATACAGCGCTTACCTGATGAATAAACTTGTGATCAATGTACTTTTTGGCAAAATTGATATTGAATTCAGGCGACTCTAGGAATCTTAAGAAGAATTCATACACAGTCTGTAAATGAGGCCAAGCTAATTCCAAAACAGGCTCATCTTCCTCGGGATCGAATGCGTCACCGACAGGATTAACTTGAGGGGGAATAGGACGAAAGAGATTAATGCCAAACTAGGGGGGAGGGGATCATAATTCAGCTATCCGTGTCCATATATGTGCGTGTGAGAATACAATACCATGTTGATGATTTCCGGATACACATTCTCGGTTAAAACGCCTCTATTCATGGAAATATGATCCAGGATCTCTTGCAATGTTTGACGTTTGATCTCCTTTTCTCTTAGCTCAGCAGACGCATCACTGAAATCGAATACCACAGTACATTGCTTGATCTTCTTGATGAACAAATCAGGGCGCATATGACTGGGCACTTCATGGAAGGCGGGCGTTGGCTCCAATTGAACCTTTTCAGTGACATAAAATCGAGACGACTTTTGTCTGCGAGGCGCTTTGCTGATGGGGATCTGATCTATAGGAGCGTTCTTCAAACGATGGTGCAAAGGACCCGTTTTTGGCACATCTCTATCTCCAGGTTTGACATGAGGGTTATTATGCATGAAAGAAACGTTGTTGTTTATTCTGTTCTTTTGCTGTTGCTGTTGTTGTGACTTTAAACAGTAAGATTAACTCCTTAATTTCGTAAATGATTGCCATCCACTTACTGGATCCATCAAATTTGCGGAATCCACAATGACATTTGGCTTGGGCGAATCTGGAGGTATAATGGGTGGGTTGTGAATGATGGTGTCAGCGTTCTCTGCAGGCATCGTCTTTTCAGTCTTCGTAGTTCGAGTGAGCTAATAAATATGAGATTTGAAGAGTTAAGAGGATGAATATCAATCAACACGTTAAAAAAATTAGGAATAGCAATAAATCGACAAAAAGGATACAACTTCTTTCCATCCCTTAATCATGGTCTATTATTTACTAGAGAGAGAGAAAGGTTTGAATATTTCAATGTTTACGGGTGTCAATCCGTCTTGATCGCGCGTTGTAGGAGAAAAGTGTGGAGTATCAAAATAGCAATGGAAATCACACTTACTTGAGCTGATAAATGTCTCGTTTTTCAATAAATCGCACAAAAATATACAGACAAAGTGACAGATCTCTATGAAATCAAGTGAATATGTAGCTTTTGTTTTTTAGAGTTTAAAGAAAAAGAAAGAGAAAAAAAGAAACAGGGAGAGAGCACAAATGTTGTACCTCATTTTGTTTATTGGCCTTATTTTTATTGCTCCAATCACATTGATAGAGCTTAAATTGACTGCTTGCCCTTTTGTGTCTTCAGGTAGGATATACTTTACTGCCTCTCTCTTTCGCCTTTTTCTTCGCGCTTTGATGAGCATCATGTCTGCAAAGCCTGTAAGTATGTACAATCATATCTATAGGTATATGACACGCTGACATATGGGCCTGATTGTCCAATAGTTGCTGGTGATAGGAGGCATCGCCCTGGATATAACAGCTACTGTTGGAAAGTCATTTGGAGCATCCATTTTGCATACATCCACACCAGGGCATGTCAAGCAGAGTCTCGGCGGTGTGGGACGTAACGTAGCAGAAGCAGCTTGGAGAACAGGCGCCAATGTTAAGCTAGTGTCTGTTGTGGGCGATGATTTAGCAGGTGAATCAGTCAAGCAAGGATTGAAATCCATCTCCATGGTACAACAGCGAGGATTGAATGTCGCACGCATGATTTTTGATCTAACAGTTTTGCTTCGAATCACTATAGAATACAGAGTACATTCAAACACTGAAAAATCAACCTACAGCTGTACGTAAATCAGGGCAGTGCACATGGGCATATAATTCATGTATATATTATTAGGTTTACAATGCATTGCATTCAGAGGACGGCCAATTGGTAGCAGCAGTCGCTGATATGAACATTTTCGACTCTATGGATACCACAAGAGTAAGTAACTTATCTGGCATGATTCATCTTTGGTGGTGACTTGAATCTCATTTTCAGATCGTTTCAATTTTACAACATGAAAAACCTAATTTCGTCTGCTTTGATGGCAACGTAACAGCTCAAATGATGAAGGCAATCGCCATCGCCTGCCAGGCGCTCGCCATTCCTGGTAAAGATCAAAACTCACATGTACCTGAATCAGAGCTGTCTGACAAAATCGAATCTCGTAGCCTTATTTGAGCCGACATCCGTCCCAAAGTCTTTGAAACTGTTCCAACATACTGAGACGATCATGGCACAGGCTGTCAAATACACTTCGCCAAATCAATTTGAGCTTGAAGCCATGTGTGATACCATTAGATCTAATCCCATCTTATCTAATGCGATGAAGAAGCAAAATGACCTTGTTGATTCAGCAATGATGCCGTTGAAATTGAAACGTAAGATAGTGAGTGAGACATGGAAAATAGCGACTCACAGTGATTTTGACACGTAGATGCACCCAGATTAGCTCATCTTGCATTATCAAATGCATCCTTCTTATCTCAGTTTATTCCAAATGTGATTACAAAACTTGGTGAAGAAGGTTGTCTGTATGTCAGCAAAAATGCGGGTGTCGAATACTTTGCTCCAGAGTCTATTCAGCCAAATGAGATTGTGAATGTAACGGGTGCTGGCGACTGGTAACACAGATAAATAAGAGCTGTTGAATAGGCAACAACGACTTACCCAAATCTCTTGAATAGCTTCGTCGGTACCTTAATAGCCAATCTACAGAAAAGTGCCACTACAAACATGTCTGCCAATACACTGAGATCCATCATTCGCAATGCGCAAATAGCGTCCATCAGAACACTCAAATCAAATCGAGCAGTGAGCGAGGAAATTTCGCCAGACTTGTTGCTGTAATCATAAACATTATCCCGCCCCCCTGAAATGAAGATTCTATTTAGACTGAATAAACAATGGTGTAGCATTGATTGATTTCACGGATAAACATTAAGAATGTGACTGAAATCATCCATTTCCCCGGGGGTTCTTGACCTTTGGGGAAAACCCCACTGTATATAAAGAGCAATGTCCAGTGGCAGAACCCCGCGTTTCCTCTTTGTTTATTTTTTTTCATCAACATGTTCGCTACCTCTCGTCTTTTCACTTCCATTGCCGCTAAGCGTGCTTTCTCTACCTCTGCTGCTAACCTCTCCAAGGTTGCTGTTCTTGGTGCTGCTGGTGGTATCGGTCAACCTTTGTCCTTGTTGTTGAAGGAAAACCCTCATGTCACCCACCTTTCTCTCTACGATATCGTCAACACTCCTGGTGTTGCCGCTGATATTGGCCACATCAACACTAACTCCAAGGTTACTGGCCACACTCCTGAGAACGACGGTTTGAAGGCTGCCCTTGAGGATGCTCACGTCGTTGTCATCCCCGCTGGTGTCCCCCGTAAGCCTGGAATGACCCGTGATGATTTGTTCAACACCAATGCCTCCATTGTCCGTGATCTCGCCTCTGCTGCTGCCAAGTAAGTATCATTTAGTGTATATCGTTGGGATAAAGGAAAAGAGGGATGTTGTCTTGTTGAACGAGATGGTTAACACTTTATCCTCATTTCTAGGTACTGCCCTAACGCTCACTTCCTCATCATCTCCAACCCTGTCAACTCCACTGTCCCCATCTTTGCCGAGACCTTGAAGAAGGCTGGTGTCTTCAACCCCAAGCGTCTCTATGGTGTTACTACCCTTGATGTTGTCCGTGCCTCTCGCTTCGTTGCTGAGGTTAAGAACCTCGACCCCAAGGATGTCAAGGTCACCGTTGTTGGTGGTCACTCTGGTGTCACTATTGTCCCTCTCCTCTCTCAAACCGGTATTGAGTTCACCAAGGAAGAGCTCGATGCTTTGACTCACCGTATCCAATTCGGTGGTGATGAAGTTGTTCAAGCCAAGAACGGTACTGGTTCTGCCACTCTCTCCATGGCTTATGCTGGTGCCCGTATGGCCAACTCTGTCTTGGAAGCTACCGTTGGTGGTAAGAAGGGTGTCGTCGAGCCCTCTTTTGTCAAGTCTGATGTCTTTGCCAAGGAAGGTGTTGAGTACTTCTCTACCAACATTGAACTTGGTCCCGAAGGTGTTGAGAAGATCAACGGTCTCGGTGAGATCTCTGATTACGAAAAGGAACTTATTGCCAAGGCTATCCCTGAATTGAAGAAGAACATTGTCAAGGGTAACGACTTTGTCCAATAAATTCTATAACAATCGCCACTACTATTTCCCATCTCCCTCCTCATCCACATCAAAAAACGCTCTCGATAGTATAATATATAAAATCCAAAATTTAAATTTGATTTTGACATCCTTGTATTAAATAAAAATATTTATAAATTGTAAATCTTCACATTTCAACATATGTTCAGGGTGGGTACACATTAGACGCGCTGGATAATTGCGGGGTACAGGGTTCTCTTTTTGGACGTAATCTAATCAGTTCTTCCCAAATAGCCTTAATCATCTTTAATTGCACTCTGGGGTTAATTATCATTTGACGTCATATGAAAGCAAATGTGAAGGCAAAAGCTTGTGTTCAAGGCATTTGTCATTGAGTTACATGAGTTGGGGGATGTGTACATTCAGGACTGTCATCTATTCTAATACGCTCAATGATACCATGTGCTGTTTATAGTCAGTCTTGTAATCAGATCAAGATTTCAAACGCATCTAGTGATCGGATTACATAATGGTGGATGGCACTTGTGTTCTCAGCCTTTGCTGGTTGCTAATATGCATTATATGGTAGAAAGAGTAATTATTGGGTGTGAGATTTGTCGCTATTGTACATGGGATAATTGAAAATAGTAGGCAAGCTCAGATGGCTATATTTGCAAAGTCATCATGATGAAACTGTGATGAGAGCGTGAACTTGAGCCATAATAGAAGATGACTGTATAAAAATTCTGAGTCGTTGTTGTATCTATGTTCAGTACCTTCATGCCAATCTCTTGCTTTTTCAATTGAAACCCATTGAATATCTAAACTTCGATGGTTCGAACCAGATGCTATGTGTTGATACAAGCTTTATATTTTGCATGTGTGGCTCTCCCATCTTGATTTCAGAAACGCGTGTATGCAAGGACTGAAAGTGCTCAACTTCCAGCTGCTTTACGCTTCAAATGTATAAACATTTATGCGAATTATCAACGTCATGTGGCAAATGAGTTGGCTTTCTGCGGCTTTCAAATTGTCCTCCCCATATTTAAAGCAACTCATGCTACTCATACGCTTGATTCTTTTCTCACATCTTTCGTATATTAATATTTATCGATCTCAACATGAGTGTAAGAATAAACGCGTTACGGATACAGATAACCATGTACTTAGAACTAGAAGTAGGAACCCAAAGTTTCTTCAGTGCAATCCCGTATGTTCCAAGCAAAAGCTTCTAGAAAATTAAGGTAAACTTAAGGTAATGGACGACGCAGAGGAGAGGTGCTCATGCAATACATATATATATACATATACATAGCTTTGAGCAAATCGGTCAAGAATTAGGAGTGGATGAAGTCTATGCGGCAGCTATATTCTATGGACAGGTATACATGACTCTGACAATCTCTTAAAAACAATGCTAATCGATTCGATTCGAAAAGGCCAAACCAACCGAAGAACAAATCAAAAAATTAACAGCTTTATTAAACATTCCAACACAGCATTTGGTTGAAGAAATGGGAGAGCATTACTTTCCATCCAGAGGAGGGTAAGTAAATGATAAGTGTGGGGCTCGTGTGCGTGTGTATGTGATACATAAATGGCTATCAGGATTATGCAAAACAACAAACAATTTCTTCTCACACACCATATTTGCTCTTGTTTGAAATACATAGATTGATGTCGATGCCACCAGAAGACCCAACTCTTTACAGATTTGTTGAAATGATCAAGGTTTATGGCTACCCATTAAAGGCTATTATACATGAAAAGGTAAGAGCGTCAAGTGAAGAAAGCTGTGCTTATCTAAAGCTGCATACACTAGTTTGGCGATGGCATCATGTCAGCCATTGATTTCAAAGCCCACGTTGATAAGGTATAAAAACGACACTTGTAAGCACAGGAGTTGATACTAATACTTTTTTTTTAAAAAAAAAAATACAGGTGGAGGATCCAAAAGGGGATCGTGTCAAAATTACTTTAGATGGTAAATTCTTGCCATTCAATAAGGGATGGTAAAAAAACATGCATCTAATTCAATAAAGCATTGCCGTATTTATACTATTTTACCTGAGTGGTGAGTACAATGATCAAAGCAAAAATATAAGGCACTTTCATTGTGAGATGTTGAAGCAAAAACAGTAATTAGCGCGAAGCAGAACAAGAATGTTCAGGATGAAACATTCATATAATAACAGACAGTCGTGGATCCATATGTTATGCTGACTCAAAGTGTATTTGCTGATTGTCAGATCAGAAACACTCCAGATACAATGCCATCCAAGGGAACTGTAGCTTGAAAACGGTTCGGTCAGTCTGTTGGTTTGTAGCGATCAGTTGTAGTAGATGTTCATAGTTATTCTACAGTCTAAAAAAGGGCCCCTGATCTATAATGGAGAATAATTGTAAAGCATTATTAGGCAATAAACAGTAGCTTGATCGATAAGAGCTCAAGAAGGCTTGCTAGTCATAGAAGGCTCAAGTTGTGGATATTGGATAGAACGCTTTTCATAGCAGATTCTAGACAAAAAACGTTCTTTATTAGAATTTCGAACGACTTTCAAGAACGCAATGCCATAGGCTACCATACCTCAGGATTGCAATTGCAACAGGAGAATATAGATTAGCTATCTAGTGGCATCTTTTACATCCACTTGCTATGTCAAAACAAAGCTACCGTACTCTACTACGCAGCCTTTCTCCCTCCTGCTGTATTATGCGCGGCATAAGACTTGTACATTGCAATAATTTGATCTTTTATTATAACCTAAACATGTAGCTTCTTACACAGTTTTACATGTTCCTTGGCTTAGTTTGATCCTTAAATCATCCGAATCAGTAGAAATAACGCATGAAACAGCCCAGAAATGTAGAAAAGCTATATCTATTTATTACCTCTATATACTGAAAAACCTAGAAAAATTTTGCCATAGTTCTCCTCTGCAATGTTGTTAGGCGGAATTTGAAGTACTGCCCAAAAATGCAATTAGGTAGTATTTCAATTAGACCACCCCTCAGGTGCTAGAGCGTGCCTTACTACACCCCTAACATGAGGAATTATGTTTATTAAGACCCTCAACTGTCGCTAAGTAAGTAGAACAACAATTAAGTTTGGACCAGCCTATCTAATCCTAGCCTCGGAATCTTGTTATTGTTGAGCTTCAGTGATAGGCACATCCACTCAACGTAAAAAAAAGGTATGCTTCACAGAAACATAGAAAGAAAAA
This sequence comes from Mucor circinelloides, assembly GCA_037974945.1. NCBI lineage: Eukaryota > Fungi > Mucoromycota > Mucoromycetes > Mucorales > Mucoraceae > Mucor > Mucor circinelloides. The sequence continues at coordinate 751,639 of JBBNAA010000005.1, read as the reverse complement.
AAAAATGGTGAGGGTAATAACATTACATGATGTAGATGAAAATTAAAAGAAATAAGGGCGAAAAGCCAAAGAAAAAAGAAAGTTGAGGAAAATATGGGGGAGAAAAAGAAGCTAACAAAATGAACAGGCTGTATCTATTATACTATTATTGCCATGGTTGTTGTCCTTCACAGAAAAAAATAACTTGACTGATGATCTCTTGTAGCATCCAGTAGTGTCCGTGTTGGTCATTCCCATTTGCCTGCCTATTATACATAATAGTCAAAATGATGATGATATAATTAGTATTGTATTCTTCTTCAATCAATGCCATATGATATACATACCTGAACAACTATCAGCAGTTCCGATTGCACCCAGTGTCAGTATCCATTAATCATCCATTAGTCGTCGTAACCTTATACTTGCTGCCTACTACACATTACATCAAAATAATACAATAATAGTCAGCATTATTGTATCCAGCAATCTACGTCATTTATACTTACTTGATGAGCAACTCACAACAGACGTTCTACATCTAATGTCTTTGAGCACCCCCTTGTGCTTGATGCCTATATTCTATTAGCATAATCGTGTAATCAGTAAGATAGTATTATTGAATAATAGCAGACATCATTGAAACTAACCTGATCGACGGAACTCGAGAAACGTAGCAATACAGATGACTTGCAGAAGACAGCACCAAACCAGATAGTAACGTCACTTGAGAACTTGAGATGACTTGCAGACAGCACCAAACCAGACACGGACAGTGCTATAAATGACCTGCAGGTAGTACCAAACGAGAGAGAAAAGCACGACCCATAACTTGCAGACAGCACCAAACCAGAAGAGAGGAACAGCGCTACTAATGACTTGTTGCAGACAGCACTAAGCCAGGAAAGAACAGCATTGCAAATGACATGCTGCAGAGAGTGTCAAAGCAGCGAGAAATAGCACCAGAGGTCTTGCTGTAGTTTAGAATATACACAACCATTTCCTAAAAATAAGAGAGAATTTAGTTAGTTACGATTCAATGAAAAGTAATAATTAAGCAATGGTACATACCGTATTCAGAAAAGGGAATTGATAATACTTCAGAGAAGCGGTGGTGATCGATGGCAATACCGTATGTCGAAGCAGTAGTGTTCACCAGCTGTTGTTGCGTTCTTCTCTTTTTTAGTTTTGAAGCAGTCGTCGATAGCTATTCTAGTCAACAAAGAAAAAGAATAATTAATTAATACAGTAATAGACTTGGACAATCAATACATTAAATAAACTCGCCTGCATATGCTGGCAACTAACAACAATTGCAGGTTTGATGACCTTCTTTCTGCGATTGCTCTCAGTAACAGGATGAATAATAGGTTTAGCAGTAAAAGTAATAGTATTAAAAACGGGGGCATGGAAAAAGAAAAAACGGGGGAATGGGAAAGAGAGAAAAAGTTGCAAACTTGACGTCACGAGTAGTGTACTGCACTGGATATAATAGGGGAGTAAATGATATCAAACTGAGGTTGAAATCCATATTGCTTCGAATGAGGCCTTATTTATGATGAATTTTGTCATGACCTAAACTTGTTGGTAGTTGTTGATACTAAACACTTGATCAAGTATATATTAAACTTGTGTAGAATTTGAAGGCGCATCGAATGACATTACGTTTGTCTGATTTGATCAACACTAGACTTCTAAAACAGACAAAACGTTTTTCGTCAAATTTTGGTGGTTTTTCGATAATATCTCGATCTGTATCAACATAACATTGCTTACTGTGGAATTTATAGCTATTTGTTAGAATATATAAGAAGGATCATCTACCTGGCCAGTAGAGATTCTTCAGTCTATTTTTACACCTGTCAGTTTGATAATAAAGAGATACCTCTATCAAGTTGACATTTTGTTTTTTATTCTTTTTTTCCGTGAATTTATATCTACAAATAGCTATAAATTCCACATAAGGAACTCAACAACGAAGGCAAGAACAACCATCCGTGGGGCATGGATTAAACTTTAGCGTTGTCTTTGGCTAATAAATCTCTCCTCAGATCAGATACAATTGACATTGTTGTACAGCTGGTAAATGAAGCAGGAAACAGTATTTGAAATCAGAAAAACCATCAGCGATACTGGCGGCAAAATTATCATGAGCTATCATGATATAAGGAACTAGAAGGTCGAGGCTTAGGCAAACGACAAGCTCACAAACTGTAATGCTGATTCTGATGTATCCAAGTTCATCAAGTCTGTCGAAGAAACAGGCTATATAGCTGCTGTTGTGGGCTAGACATAAACATACAAGTGGGAAACACCGGTAGTCTGTTTCTTCATGCATTGGAGTAGTACTGCTGTAGATGAATTACTATATTCGCTATCAATGAAATCTGCTGAAAAGTTGATGAACTTGAAATGCCCCTCCTGGTTTTCATCCAACCAGCCTCTCATTATTTTGTTGGTCGCGGATCGTTCACAATAGCTCCCATTGTTGTGTATGCGATTGTCTGCAATGAGGAGTCCAGTTCTACTTACCGTGGTATTTGCGACGACCTGTTAAATTATTAAACTATGGTGCGTCTTCCCTAGAACCTGAAAAAAATAGAGTGTCTCAATTTTTTTAATTTGAATACCGATATCAGGAGTTTGAAAACAGGACACTATATTAGTGGTCACTATGACAAAGAGATCGAGAAAATTTAACAAACAGATTTTTTATACCTATAAAAATGTTACTAATTAGGAAAGAAGGGAAACACGTTCTAAATTCCGCCTCTTATACGCGATTTTGCGCGAAAAAATCTATATTTAGTAAATTTCAGCAGTCGGATAGTGTCTCAATTGAAAAATCTTATAGCAGTATTAAGCTGTATTAAGCTGGTGACAAAAAAGGCAATTTTATTTCGTGTAAAATAATGTTATCAAAAATCGGAGCAGCACAAAATGATCAGCGCAAAAAACTGAGTCGATTCTGCTGCTTAAAATTTGCCGGCGATGCGTTGATCAAAAAAAAAAAAAACAGGTTCTAGGGAAAACGCACCATATCTTTCTTCGGTGTGCTGGCTCAACCAGGTAATGACTTCTGGTCAGACGCTCTTTAATCACTTCTCCAAACAAAATCAGGCTACAAAAACATCTATTAAAAGCTTAAACAATAAAGAACGTTTCGCTGTACGCTATCTGTTTCTATCAAGTAAGATTTGTTTGACAGAAATGGAGCTGTTGCTTAAAAACCATCATAACTAAGAAAAAACTTCTTGTCCAGTTAAATGTCTAGTTTGGACCTAACCAGACAAGCTTAATACCATTCGATGCGCCTTTAAATTCTACACAAGTTTGATATACACTTGATCAAGCGTTTATTATCAGCAACTGCCAAGTTTAGGTCATGACAAATCTCTGGATGCATACATCCACATTCTAAACAGTAGGTTTTTCAATCTCAGTTCAATGTCAGCTACTCTGTAAGGAGAAAGCTTCTCATGCTGTCATCCTCTTTGAACTCGGAGCATGGCATAATGCACATAATAAGTTGTTAATTTCTTGTTATAGAGGGGTACTTTATTTGTTAATGATTGTTATTTTCAAGACTACATAATTTTAGCTTTCCTTTTTTTGTTTTGTTAGGCATTCCAAAAAAAATGAGGCATGCCTTTCCTCCTAGTTAAATTGTACACTCTCCAATGTCAATTATCTCGACAACAAGGCATTTCTAATACCATGTCCTCTGCTAAAAGTTGCCTCATTTTAATCGTACTACAATAGTTTTAGGTTATCTCATATTGTGTATGGGACCCCATATCTGGTCATGGATGATGTTGGAAATGATTTTCAAGTTTTGACTTTTGGACTTTTGGACGATCAAACATCGAGATTTTAAATACTGATGATGCTACAGCTTTGAGTTTAGCATGTTATTATGACCAAAGTTTGCGACAAAGACGAAAGTGCAGTTAGATTTTGGATAGGATGAGCTGTTGTTGAGAAATGAACGAGTTGTGAGAAAATGCAAAATTTGAGCAGATGGTACTAATAAAAGTGATTTGACTTATATGTAAATGTTGGTTATATATCTAGTCAAAGTTGTTTATGGTAGTTTGCTTGACTAAGAAGTGTTGGATTTGGGTTTGTGATAGACGATCCAGAGCAGTAATAAGGGAAAATGTGAAAAAGGAAGCAACTTTGGATGAATATTTCTCCATGATTTACTAAGCGAGTTGATGTTGCGTAGTGCTTGACTTTTGTTTCTTGTTTAATTCTCTATTCGACGATCGTATGGTTATTATTAGTCTTTTCAAAAATATGTCGGGTAGTGCCCGCTTGAGGCATATCAAAATACATGACTTTGAGTTATTTCATGAAGGGAACGTCTATTAGGTATTTTTGACTTGTAGATTATGCTGGGACTGATGTAGGCCTGTTGAATGGTCATTTTTTTGTTCAAATCTGATAAGTATTGGCAGAGATATCATAAAAAGTTATGTCGTTAGAAAATTGGCCATATTTGACCAATTTTGCCTTACCCATACAGGTTAAAAAACTAGCTGATAATTTCTGGGTCAGACGTTTTTGCTCATTTCTCCATGTAGAGTCAAGCTAGAGCTTCGAGTAAGAACTAAAACGATAGAAAACGTTCTGCGCTACAATAATGACTAGTATTGTAAGCAATGTTATGTTGATACAGATCGAGATATTATCGAAAAACCACCAAAATTTGACGAAAAACGTTTTGTCTGTTTTAGAAGTCTAGTGTTGATCAAATCAGACAAACGTAATGTCATTCGATGCGCCTTCAAATTCTACACAAGTTTAATATATACTTGATCAAGTGTTTAGTATCAACAACTACCAACAAGTTTAGGTCATGACAAAATTCATCATAAATAAGGCCTCATTCGAAGCAATATGGATTTCAACCTCAGTTTGATATCATTTACTCCCCTATTATATCCAGTGCAGTACACTACTCGTGACGTCAAGTTTGCAACTTTTTCTCTCTTTCCCATTCCCCCGTTTTTTCTTTTTCCATGCCCCCGTTTTTAATACTATTACTTTTACTGCTAAACCTATTATTCATCCTGTTACTGAGAGCAATCGCAGAAAGAAGGTCATCAAACCTGCAATTGTTGTTAGTTGCCAGCATATGCAGGCGAGTTTATTTAATGTATTGATTGTCCAAGTCTATTACTGTATTAATTAATTATTCTTTTTCTTTGTTGACTAGAATAGCTATCGACGACTGCTTCAAAACTAAAAAAGAGAAGAACGCAACAACAGCTGGTGAACACTACTGCTTCGACATACGGTATTGCCATCGATCACCACCGCTTCTCTGAAGTATTATCAATTCCCTTTTCTGAATACGGTATGTACCATTGCTTAATTATTACTTTTCATTGAATCGTAACTAACTAAATTCTCTCTTATTTTTAGGAAATGGTTGTGTATATTCTAAACTACAGCAAGACCTCTGGTGCTATTTCTCGCTGCTTTGACACTCTCTGCAGCATGTCATTTGCAATGCTGTTCTTTCCTGGCTTAGTGCTGTCTGCAACAAGTCATTAGTAGCGCTGTTCCTCTCTTCTGGTTTGGTGCTGTCTGCAAGTTATGGGTCGTGCTTTTCTCTCTCGTTTGGTACTACCTGCAGGTCATTTATAGCACTGTCCGTGTCTGGTTTGGTGCTGTCTGCAAGTCATCTCAAGTTCTCAAGTGACGTTACTATCTGGTTTGGTGCTGTCTTCTGCAAGTCATCTGTATTGCTACGTTTCTCGAGTTCCGTCGATCAGGTTAGTTTCAATGATGTCTGCTATTATTCAATAATACTATCTTACTGATTACACGATTATGCTAATAGAATATAGGCATCAAGCACAAGGGGGTGCTCAAAGACATTAGATGTAGAACGTCTGTTGTGAGTTGCTCATCAAGTAAGTATAAATGACGTAGATTGCTGGATACAATAATGCTGACTATTATTGTATTATTTTGATGTAATGTGTAGTAGGCAGCAAGTATAAGGTTACGACGACTAATGGATGATTAATGGATACTGACACTGGGTGCAATCGGAACTGCTGATAGTTGTTCAGGTATGTATATCATATGGCATTGATTGAAGAAGAATACAATACTAATTATATCATCATCATTTTGACTATTATGTATAATAGGCAGGCAAATGGGAATGACCAACACGGACACTACTGGATGCTACAAGAGATCATCAGTCAAGTTATTTTTTTCTGTGAAGGACAACAACCATGGCAATAATAGTATAATAGATACAGCCTGTTCATTTTGTTAGCTTCTTTTTCTCCCCCATATTTTCCTCAACTTTCTTTTTTCTTTGGCTTTTCGCCCTTATTTCTTTTAATTTTCATCTACATCATGTAATGTTATTACCCTCACCATTTTTTTTTTCTTTCTATGTTTCTGTGAAGCATACCTTTTTTTTACGTTGAGTGGATGTGCCTATCACTGAAGCTCAACAATAACAAGATTCCGAGGCTAGGATTAGATAGGCTGGTCCAAACTTAATTGTTGTTCTACTTACTTAGCGACAGTTGAGGGTCTTAATAAACATAATTCCTCATGTTAGGGGTGTAGTAAGGCACGCTCTAGCACCTGAGGGGTGGTCTAATTGAAATACTACCTAATTGCATTTTTGGGCAGTACTTCAAATTCCGCCTAACAACATTGCAGAGGAGAACTATGGCAAAATTTTTCTAGGTTTTTCAGTATATAGAGGTAATAAATAGATATAGCTTTTCTACATTTCTGGGCTGTTTCATGCGTTGTTTTCATTGTTTGGAGTGATTTAAACACTACAGTACAGTATGCGAAAAAACATGCGAAATTCTGTGAACAATATGCGATTTTAAAACTCTATAAGGAGACTGTTGTGCCAACAATGGGTTACAACTATCTATATAATAATACGGCATTCTTTGATAAGTAATTCCTGATGTAATGGAATATGCTTCAAGCCTAAATTTTACCTTTATGAGTAGAACGAGCTCCAGCAAATGAATAACATCTGTTACAGTCTTGTGTGATGAGTCATAAATTTAGTATAAATACCCCTTTAATTTCGTTAACAAACTTCAGTTTATATTTGCATCCAAGGATTTGGAGGCAGAGAAACATACATAATTTGAAGCGAAATGCAAAGGACAACTTTTAGATTAAACTAGATACGAAAACTAAAGACTTAGATAACAGCCAAACAATTGCATTTTTCATTTACTCCTGAGTATCTCTAATACGAGATCAACATTCAAATATAGTCAGCGTCAGTAAAGCCATAAACTTCAATAAATCTCTTCATGAATATTTCAAATTGTGATAATAGTGATTTATTACAGCTTGATTATATACCAATTGCAGCTACAGAAGCTAATACAACAAATTCAAAGAAAATTATACATCTGTGGCATTTGTCACAATGGGTATTACTGTTATTCTGACGGCAGATTTGTACCCTTGACATTGGCATCAACATCAATAATCTTGGGTCATCAGTGTAGCAAATCTCTAAAGCCTTCATGGCTGCAAGTTTTCTAGACAAGAGCTTTCCATTCTCTTTGCTATACTCTATAGAATAAAAGATACAAAGGGAAAGGCCCTTTGTTCCATTGGCTTTGCAATTATTTGCATCTATTATAACCTACAAAATTTTTTGTCGTAACTAAGGAAACAGAAGAGCATCAGTGGCCTATGGATTCTTTTTAATGGAGTAGACAATACCGTAACCATTCTCACGCACAGACCGCTTTTCATAGACAAGTAGCTGGCAAATTGGCCTTTTCAAGAACTATAGAACGTCCCAATTCAGCTTATGGTTTCTGCCAGCCATCGCAATTGAAATTGCATTATCAGCGTTCAATACAGGCAATAGTATTTACCTCTGTGACATTTGATCCGGGCCCAGCTTGTATTACTTACAAGCTATCCAAACATTGAAAACATATTCAAGGATATTATATATTATTTGGATGTTATAAATATGAAGGCTTAATAAGCTTATATATATGAAATGCAAGACAGTAATAAACCTAGTTGAGGGCGAGGATAGTCAAGTAATATTACGATGCCTTGAATGGGATTTATCACTCATGTCATGAACACGACAGAAACTGGTTATGTTGGCATGAACGTAATTACCCTTTCAACTCGAGTTGAGAATCCGCTCACCACCACCGCAGCAGCAACAGCAAATACTCTACACTGCTGCTGCTGCGACGACATTTGACATTCCTATTTAAACAAGAGATACTCGACTTTTTTCTTTTTTTTTTCGCTTTTTCCTTGCAAATTCCAAACAAATCAATCCAACTAGTATGGTGGTATCATCAACACCTTTCAGCGCTGTGCTTCATCAGCTACTATCAACAACTAAACCCACATCCTCCAAAGGCAAGGGAAAAGCTAGAAGCCAGCCCTCTGATTTCTTGACTCGTCCTATTGAAAGCAACCAGAATGAAGACTGGAACGAGTCTGTCAAGGCATTTTGTAGTCTTGTAGAGAAACACAGTGCAAATAACAACGCGAAAAAAGGTGAGTAAGAAGAACTGTGTGCGTGTCGAGAGCAAACCACTGAACGTCTGTAGATTTGCCTGCTGTCAATTTCGGCAATGATATTGAGTATAATGCACCTCAGAAACCATTCATTGTGCCCGTCGCATTACAAGAGCAGGATGAAGGTGTGCCTATTCCAGAACCAGCAGCAGCACTACCTCAACAGCAGACCGCATCATTCACAGGAAGTGCTGCTATCTACGACCGCAATTGGCTTTTACAGTAAGTGTTTGGCATGATATATGGTGTGATTGGATAATATATTTACTATATGTTTGATGTGATAGACAAGCTCGAATTCAAGTGAACAACCAAGCGGATCTTGGCATGGATGAACGTCAGCTATGTGGAGATATATTCACCATCATTCGCTCTGGCGACACAGACGATGATATACAGATCTCCCTTGTCGAATTGCTGGGATACGAAGCCTTGGATTTCATTGCAGATTTGATTTCTCATCGATCCACTATTGTGCACAACATCATTCGCATGTCTGATTACGATGAGCAGCAGCCGAAAGGAAGAATAACAGCACCTGTGGCTACTGAAGCAAAGAGGCCTGTCTATGGCACCCAATTTATCGTGCAGTCAGAAAAAGAGTTGAAAGAGGAAAAGAGACTGAGAAAGGAGCAGAAAAGAGCCATGAAGAATCAAAATCGAACAGAAGGTATTCAATAGCATTTGCTGCGTGTGCTTAATGCTTTTATACTCAATACTCTAACGTTATAGATGATGCAAATGCTGTTTCCATGAGCATTTTGGGATTTGATGGTGAGGATTTGCGACAAGCCAGAGAGAATGCGTTGATCAATGCCAGTCAAGCGCCGTTATTCAGCTCCAATTACAAGACAAAGGCAGCCCCATCTTACCCTCATGTGTATCAAGCAGCACAAAGCGGAGGCACGCTATCCTTGTTTGGAACAAGATATGCTTTACCAGCAGGTACTGTGCGTGAGGAGTTTAACGATTATGAAGAGACAACGATTCCTGTACCCAAAGTAGCTCCAGTTCGCACTGGTGAGAGACGTATCCCCATCTCAGAGATGGATGCTTTGGCTCGAGGCGCCTTCAAGGTAAGCAAGCAAGTGGGATCTGATGTGCTTGATTGACTAATAGCGATTAGGCCTATGACACGTTGAACAGAGTCCAATCTATTGTATACCCTGTCGCTTACGAGACCAACGAAAATATGCTTGTTTGTGCTCCTACTGGTGCTGTAAGTGCCTTATTTCTCTTCTTGTGTGTTATATACTCAACTCTTGTCATTAGGGTAAAACAGATGTCGCCATGCTCACCGTGCTTCGATGTCTATCACAACACTGCAGCCCTCCTCCTCGAAAAGGAACCACCGAGATTGATTTCACCATTGCCAAGAACGATTTCAAAATTGTCTACGTTGCTCCCATGAAGGCGCTTGCTGCTGAAATTGTCGAAAAAATGGGCAAACGATTGAAATTTCTGGGTGTCAGCGTGCGTGAATTAACTGGTGATATGCAATTGACCAAGGCAGAGATCAGCGCAACTCAATTCATTGTTACTACGCCCGAGAAATGGGATGTCATCACGAGAAAGGGTACTGGCGACGTCGAGTTGACTCAAAAGGTCAAGCTATTGATCATTGATGAAGTCCATCTGCTGCATGAAGATCGTGGTGCTGTTATTGAGAGTATTATTGCAAGAACGCTCCGTCAAGTCGAGTCCAGTCAATCCTTGATCCGTATCGTAGGCCTGTCTGCCACGCTTCCCAACTATGTAGATGTCGCTGCGTTTCTCAGAGTTAACCCTTACCAAGGCTTGTTTTACTTTGACAATGGCTTCCGACCTGTGCCCCTGGAGCAGCATTTCTTGGGTATCAAGGGAAAGCCAAACTCTACACCGTCCAATGAAAGAATGAACCGTGCTTGTTTCGATAAAGTATCTGATTTGGTCAGAGACGGCCATCAAGTCATGGTGTTTGTGCATGCAAGAAAAGAAACTGTCAAGACGGCCCAGATGCTGCGAGAAGAGGTAGCCAACGAAGGCTTGCTTGATGCATTTGATTGCTCAAATTCACCCAAATACACGCAATTCAAGCGCGACGTTGCGAAATCACGAAACAAGGAAATGAAAGAGCTGTTTCAATATGGTTTTGGTATCCATCATGCTGGTATGCTGCGATCTGACCGTACCTTGACTGAGCGCATGTTTCAAGACGGTGCTCTTAAGGTCCTTTGCTGTACTGCTACACTGGCTTGGGGTGTGAATTTACCTGCTTATGCTGTTGTCATCAAGGGCACTCAGGTGTATGACTCAACCAAGGGTAGCTACGTGGATCTGTCCATCTTGGATGTGCTTCAAATCTTTGGTCGTGCTGGTCGTCCTCAATACGAAAGCCATGGTGTGGGTTACATCTTGACCACACATGATCGTCTGTCGCATTACATCTCTGCCATCACTCAACAGCATCCCATTGAATCCAAATTCATTGAAAACATTGTCGACAATTTGAACGCTGAAATCTCGTTGGGCACAGTGACCAACATTGACGAAGCTGTGACATGGCTCAGTTACACCTACTTGTATGTGCGTATGAAGAAGAACCCCATGATTTACGGTATGGACAATGCAGAGCCCATGAACGACCCTTTGCTTGGAAGAAAACGACATGAAATCATCACCTTGGCTGCTCGCAAACTGGCTAAATGTCAAATGATCATCTTTGATGAGAACACTGGTTATTTGCTGCCCAAGGATCTTGGCCGTATCTCGTCCAACTTTTACATCAAGCACACCAGTATTGAAATCTTCAACACCATGATGAAGCCTCGTATGACGGAAGCAGATGTCTTGTCCATGATGAGTATGAGCTCTGAATTTGATCAAATCAAATCAAGAGAAACCGAACATCAAGAGCTAAAGAAACTGCTGGAAAGCGCATGTGCTTGTGATATCAGGGTAAGTTTGACATGGAGCTGTCTTTTTTGTGTGCGCACAAAGAAACTAACATGGCAGTATAGGGCGGCACTGAAGACACACATGGCAAGGTCAATATTCTGCTGCAATCCTACGTCTCCAATGCCTTTATCGAAGATTTCGCACTGGTTTCTGATTGTGCTTACGTTGCTCAGAACTCTGGACGTATTGCTCGTGCCTTGTTTGAAATTGCTCTCAACAGAAACTGGGGACCTACGGCATCTGTCTTGCTTCAAATCAACAAGGCTGTTGAAAAGCGCATGTGGACATTTCAGCATCCTCTGAGACAAATGGGCCTTCCTCATGATATTATCAACAAGATTGAGAACCGTACGCACGAAGTCTCCATTGAGGAAATGCGTGACATGGATCCTAATGAGTTGGGCGAATTAGTGCATCATCGTCGTATGGGTATGACTATATCCAAATGCGTAGATCAGTTCCCAATGCTGCTGCTTGATGCTCGTATCGCTCCTATCACTCGCAACGTTTTGAACGTGGAGCTGACTATTACCCCTGACTTTGTATGGAACGACAGGCTACATGGCAGTGTGGAGCCATGGTACATTTGGGCAGAAGACTCTGAGAATGTTGAAATCTATTATTCTGAATACTTTTTGCTGTACAAGAAGCAGTTTGGCGAGCCCATCAAGATTGCGTTTACTGTGCCTTTGGTGGAACCACTTCCCTCTCAAATCTACATCCGTGCTGTATCCGACAGATGGCTCGGTGCCGAAACCATCTTGCCCGTGTCTTTCCAACACTTGATCTTGCCTCAGCTGTATCCTCCTCATACCGATTTGCTTGATTTGCAACCTCTTCCCATCACTGCCCTCAAAAATGAAGTACTTGAAAACATCTGTGCCAAACGATTTACGCACTTCAATCCTGTGCAAACACAAATCTTCCACACGCTCTACAATACCGACAAAAACTCACTTGTGGGTGCTCCTACTGGTTCTGGTAAGACGGTAGCTGCAGAATTGGTCATGTGGGCGGCTTTCAGAGATCGTCCTGGATCCAAGGTGGTGTATATTGCTCCCATGAAAGCATTGGTCAAGGAACGAGTGGCAGACTGGAACAAGCGATTGACGGGTCCTATGAACAAAAAGTTGGTTGAATTGACTGGTGATGTTACTCCTGATCTCAAGACGATTGAAGCTGCTGATATTATTATTACGACACCCGAGAAATGGGATGGTATCAGTCGTAGCTGGCAGAAGCGTAGCTATGTTCGTAATGTGTCCTGCGTTATCATTGATGAAATCCATCTGTTGGGCGGTGACCGCGGTCCCATTCTAGAGGTTATTGTGTCTCGTATGAACTACATTGGCTCTCAAATAGACCAAAAAGTGCGCATTGTAGGTCTCTCTACTGCTCTGGCCAATGCTATCGATCTCGCCAATTGGCTGGGCATTGATAAGGTTGGCTTGTTCAATTTTAGACATTCTGTGCGTCCAGTACCTCTTGAAATCTACATTGACGGATTTCCCGGAAAGCATTATTGTCCCCGTATGGCGACTATGAACAAGCCTACGTATGCTGCCATCAAGACACATTCGCCTACACAGCCTGTGATTGTGTTTGTATCCTCTCGTAGACAGACCCGTCTCACTGCACAAGACTTGATTGCTTACTGTGGCATGGAAGACAATCCTCGTCAATGGCTCCACATGGACGATATGGAAATGGAGATGATCTTGTCCAACGTGCACGATGAATCGCTGCGTATGTCTCTTGCGTTTGGTATCGGCCTTCATCACGCTGGTCTCAAGGAAAATGATCGTAAAATTGTGGAAGAGTTGTTTCTTAACATGAAGATTCAGATTTTGATTGCTACCAGTACATTGGCTTGGGGTGTTAATCTACCAGCCCATTTGGTCGTGATCAAGGGTACCGAGTTTTACAATTACAAGGAGCGTCGCTATGTCGATTTCCCCATCACAGATGTGCTGCAAATGATGGGTCGTGCTGGTCGTCCCCAGTTTGACAATACAGGTATTTCGCGTGTGTTTGTACAAGATAGCAAAAAGAACTTTTTCAAAAAGTTCTTGCACGAGCCCTTCCCTGTTGAATCCAGCCTTCACAAGTTTTTGGATGACCATATCAACGCTGAAATCGTGGGTGGCACCATCAAGTCAAAGCAAGATGCCCTGGACTACTTGACCTGGACCTACTTTTACCGTCGTCTGCAGCAGAACCCTACTTACTATGGACTGGATGACATGACACAAAAGGGCGTGGATACCTTTTTATCAAACACAATCAATGATGTTGCACGTCGGTTGGAAGAGGCCGGTTGTATCGAAATAGTAGATGACTTTGAGCTGGTCCCTTTGATTTCGGCCCGCATTGCTTCCTACTATTACCTTCATCCCCAAACTGTGCGCCATTTCCGTGACCATGTACACAAAGACTCTGCTTTGGATGACATTCTAGATGTTTTGGGTAATGTACCAGAGTACGAAGAACTTCCCGCACGTTGCCAGGAAGACCTGTTGAACCAGGAAATCGAAAAGTTCATTCCCTACGATGTGAAGGGTACTCCCAATTTTATTAGCCCCCACGTGAAGGCCTATGTTCTTGTGCAAGCGCACATTAGTCGACTGGAACTGCCTAGCTCTGACTACATTACCGACCAAATCACCGTGCTGGACTCTGCTATTCGTTTCTCTCAAGCCATGATTGATGTCGCAGCAGACACTGGCTATTTGGAGACAAGCTTGACAATTATGACCATGTTGCAGTGTATCAAACAAGCACGCTGGCACGATGAGTCGCCCCTCTTGACATTGCCCCATGTCACTCAAAGAATGCTGAATCACATTCGTCACAAGGGCAAACTTGTGAAATCTTTGGCAGACCTTACAAAGCTCCCGGATAACCAAATTAAGCAAATCTTTTCAAGTGTCAGAGATTTAGACGAGAGAAATGTAGACGAGGTAAGGGAAACATGTTTCATTCCAATATCGTGTATACTTACATGTACTTAGATTCGCCGTGTGATCAGCCGTTTACCCAACATCACTGTCAAGGCAGAAATCGACACAAAGAAATCTTACTTGATTCCTGAAACAGATTACAAGATTTCCATCCAGTTGAACAGATTTGTGCGAGATAAGAAGAAGCCTCATGATGGCCGCATCCACTCTCCACGTTTCCCCAAGCCCCAATATGAATCATGGTGGATTGTGCTTGGCAATACCGACAATGGTGAACTGTTGGGCCTAAAACGTGTTAGTATGCGTAACGGCCCCAATGAAACTCTCTCAAACAGAGTAACCACAAGCATCTCGTTTGAGACACCTGAACATCTTGGTAAACACAATTACACTCTGTACCTGATCAGCGATGGCTATCTTGGTTTAGATCAAAAGATTCCAATTACATTTGAAACTCGATTAGACTTGGATTCTTGAAGGTTATCAAAAAAACGTTTATTTGAAGAATTCTAGAATAAAATGCATAAGGAAAACAATACGAAATGATCACATAGTATTATAAAAAAAAGGGGGGCATGAGTTGATGAAGTATACGACATACAGAATGATTCATAAGAGATGAGGATGAGGGAGAAGCGAGAGAGAGAAAGGAGTGTGCTGGGTATGTTGTTTTTTTTTGGGGATGGATTTTTTTTTGCTTTTTTTGTTGTTTGTTAGTAGGGCTTTTTTTGACTGATGAAAAAGAGGTTGCTAATAAAGAATTAGACTCCCTGTAAAGAAGAGAAAGAGTATAATATTACAAGAAGAGTAGAGAAGGGGATGTAAGGATTAAAATTACAAGGAATTTTAGTTTACAGAGCTCCATCTTTACCAGCAACATAGGCCAATAGATCAACCACTCTCGTTGAATAGCCAAATTCATTATCATACCAACTGATGAGCTTGACAAATGTTGGCGATAGTTGAATACCTGCCTTCGCATCAAAGATACTTGAACAAGATTCGCCCACGAAATCTGTCGATACCACCTGGTCCTCCGTGTATCCGAGGATACCCTTGAGTTCCTTACTTTCAGAAGCCTTCTTGATGGTAGCTTTGATTTCATCATACGATGCGGGCTATTGATGTTGAATAAAAGTTAGCATGTTGTACAATGAAATGTAACCCGCCATTACTATAATACCTTTTCCAGTCGCACAGTTAAATCAACCACAGAAACATCAGGGGTAGGTACTCTGAAAGCCATACCAGTCAGTTTTCCATTGAGTTCAGGGATAACTTTACCAACAGCTTTCGCTGCACCAGTAGAAGAAGGAATAATGTTCGCACCAGCACCACGGCCGCCTCTCCAGTCTTTGTTGGATGGACCATCGACCGTTTTTTGAGTAGCAGTAGTAGCATGAACAGTTGTCATTAGACCTTCCAAGATACCATATTCATCATGAATGACTTTAGCCAAAGGAGCAAGACAATTTGTGGTACATGAGGCGTTTGAGATAACAGTGAGATCAGACGTATACTTGTCAAGATTTACGCCTACAACAAACATAGGGGCATCCGCAGAAGGGGCTGAAATGATAACCTTTTTCGCCCCACCTTTGAGATGAGCAGACGCAGAGTCCTTGGTAGTAAATACACCGGTTGATTCGATAACATAATCAGCGCCATGAGAACCCCAAGGGATTTGAGCTGGATCACGTTCGGCATGAACAGCGATTTCGTGGCCATTGACTACCAGTTTACCGTCCTTGTGTTCGACAGTACCTTTGAATCGGCCGTGGGTGGAATCATACTTGAACATGTAAACCATGTATTCGAGATCAATAAATGGATCGTTAATAGCGACGACCTTGACATTGGGGTTTTCGAGAGAAGCACGCAAGACAATACGGCCAATGCGACCGAAACTAAGGGATTAGAAAAAAAGAGTTAGCCTTGTTATCATAACCAGAAAGCGAGATTTTCTTTTGTACATACCCGTTAATACCAGTGTTGATAGGCATATTGAATAAGATTTGAGTTTTTAAAAGAGGTTTAAAAAAAAGGGGTAAAGTTTAAAGTGTTTTTTTTTGGGTCGTAAAATTGAGTTTTTTCGTTAAAATGTTCGTTAAATGTGCTTTTTAGATTTCGTGAAAAGAGTAGAAATATAAAAAGTAGTATATAAAAGAGTTTTTTTTCGTTAAGATGAAAAAAAAAGGGGTCGTTAAAGGTTTTTAAAAAAAAAGTAAAAAAGTTGTTGTATAGATTGCTTGAGGGTTTTTTTTCGTTAGTTGATAACTAAAGAAAAAAAGAAAATTGGGTTGTTTGGTTATGAGGAAACAAACTCGAGACAAAGAATGTCGAGGTTTTTATACTTTTTTTTTTCTGTCTGAAGGAATATGTTGTAATACGTTACGTTTGCCTCCTTTTGTTGTTCCATAAACATTTCCTAAATATATCGTATTTCGCCACACAGCAGCAAGCAAGTATCAACAACCCCCGTTCGCTTGCAAATGATCATGCGGTTTTTTCATTATATAAAAATCGTGTAACTTTTTTTTTTTTTTTTTTCGTGTACCTGTATCATTCGATATATATGATAATAATGAAACAATAATAGCTGTTCTCTCCAGCATTTCACTGTACGAGTCCATAGTGCAAAGGCAATCATCATGTAGAGAGAAATGCAGTAATAACTGTGCGTACATGCAACGTGCTGTATTTGCATGTAGGATGACTTTCACGCTCTTGCTCTCTCTCTCTATGTATACATATATATATATATATATATTTACTGTACGCTGTATTGTAAAATCGATCTCTGCTTAGTTATCCAGATCTTTGTTCCATGTCTTCCAACAAAAATTTCGTTTATTTAGCATGTACATGATTATTTGTCTATAAAGAGCCATATGTTGTTTCAACGGAATACAGGTGGTCGGTTAACCTTGTTTCGTTGTAACCGCAATACCAACCAGTCTATTGCATCTTCTACTCCATTCCTAATATACATGAATCAGTTTTATTCTGTATACATCATGCCGTCTTGTTATTGTTTACCCTTCTAAAGCACTGACAGGCAATACTCTGGAATCACGAGCGCCGAGTTTCACTGCAATTTTGTTAAACACCTCTTTGACTTGCTCCACTCGTAACGCCCCGCTTACATCTTGCTTATTAGCAAGCATCAATACAGGCACTCCTTCCACCGCATCATTGGTAATCATTTTTTCTACGAACAAAGTGGTGATTAGTCGCTTGGTCTCTCCCTGTGCAACGAAATCCTATAATACCAAATGTGTCTCTACACTCATCTAATCGAACTGGATCTGTTGAGTCCACAACAAAAACTATCGCATGACACTCTGAATAGTATCTTTCCCATATCGACTGCAAATCTCTTTGTCCTCCCAAATCCCAAAAATTGATTCGCGACGATTTAATATCCACTTTACCAACTAGTAAAAATCGTTTGAGTATTTTAACAACGGCCTGATTGAATATCCATGTGCGTTTACTTTACTATTCAACCCAACTGTAGGTGCAATTTTATCGGGGTCCAGACCAGCTACGCCCATAAAGATGGACTTTATGCGTTCTAATAAAGTCTAACCATGTTTTAGACATAACTATTGAATCGTAACTTTCAAGGAGAGTAGCATCGCCAAAACCTACTGTTTTTCCTGCATTGTCGAGGCCGATAATGAGCACATAATATTCTTCTTTTCGAGTAAGGTAGTTGTAAAAGCCGCTTAATAAAGTATACATTAGAGTGTAAGATATGATGAGAAGGCTAAATTTACCATAGCCAAAGAGATGCGTTGGCCAAGAGTGCACACAAAACCAAATGAAATGTAGAGTCACAGAAATGCAACTGTTACAAAGCACAACTCTATCCACACAAAGCATACTAAGTGTGTCATTGGAATGTCTTGCTATTAACATTTAGTATAATACATTAAACACCTGTGCAATTTTAAATCCTTAACTCGAGTAGAAACTAGCTCCTTTGTATCGATGTCGGTCGAGTCATGCTATCGCTTTGATAGACATTTTTATTGCTGAAATGGAAAGCAAACACAGCAGCAATCCCAAATGTTACAAAAAGGGAAACATGACATTATGACCATAAATGAACCGAACAATAGACTAATATTATGCAAAATCAACGTGTTGATGTCTAGGATTCTGTGTATCTTGTTCATTTGTTATTTTGGGATAGTAAGCGTTCTGAGTACTGTTCTATGTCTTGTTTGTTTGCATGATTTTGGCATTTCTCGACACTAAATGCCTTTGCGGGCAACTGAAAATGTGAACGCATTCAAGAGCCATTACGCTGTATTCGAGCGCTTGCTATGCATGGAAAGACAAGTCGTCTGAAAGCTCGTTCAACACATACATGCTATAAAAATGCTGCATGATCAAGCAGCAGAGATCACAAGCTCCCTTCTCATCAACAAGCTTAAGCCGAGATAACTTCTACCTTGACCTTCAGTCAGCAAATAATGCGACATGGGTCGATTAGAAGAGGCGTTTAATTTAAATCAGCTTCTGCATCCATTGCGTAAATGAGTAAGTCATGTTTGCATAACGATGCGGCTGATGTTATATGGTGAGGAGAACCTAAATTCAAGATGGGTTGTAACACAGCTTCATTTTGGGCTGATTATTACTGCCAGGAAATGGCATTTTCAGGAACATGTTACATCGCATCAAATGATAGCTGCATGCACATTGATTTTACTGGATATACATCTACTTTGACTGCTTCTATTTGTGTAATTCCAGAAGAAATAGCCTTTAAGGATCATGCTGTATGTACCTTTTTATAGCGCTGGCATAAGAGTCAGATATGCTGTAAGAGCCTGTACTACACAAGATTGATTTAGAAATTTGTATTGAAGCAAGTCATTCTCTCCAAAGAGGGTCATATCAACATTGATTGATGCCTCAAACATGGTTGACATCCTAAAATTTCCTTCTTGAGAACCTATACCCAGTATTATGCAAGACGTACAATGCGTTACTAAGCTTGGCGTGGACCGTAGCCGGCGATATTTCATGAAAAAAGACGCTCGCGTGCTGTTATTTAGAAATTCTGAATGATGCCATCCAGCTTAATCGCCTTATCATGCATGTACGACTCAAATTTTACACTGCGTACAATAGTCGGCACTGAGAAAACCCAGTACAAGTTGCCTACATCTCCAACTTATGTCAAAAAGAACTCTTGCTTTACGATACTATCCCAAAATGTAATACGGTGTGGTTATTTCAAAGCGCTGTTTTCCGTTACTATTATAAGCCTTTTCAAATGCTAAAAGTAATACTAAAATGAATGCCCTTGGTTATCAGTTACTTATTCAGATTACACCTTTATTCCTCTGAGTTACGTTTACTAAGTTTTGGACTTATTGAAGCAATGGACTGTATTCTCCATATGAAGAAAGAAGTTCTATTTTATACCATTTCCAGGATCAAACTGCTTTGTAACACAGCATCCTGAATTGTTTACGAAGCTTTTAATCAAATCGAAACTTGGCAAGAATTTTGGTGTCTGATGTAGGATCTTGGGTTGTTTGGAAGTATAGAAACACTGATAAAGTGTTGTCATATAAACCACAACGATAGCTATGTAATAGTTCTGGAGCTGGTCAAAACAAGATCGCAATCCAAATGTATACTAAACATGAATACCTTCTCTTTTATGCTAGCCGAGTTATAATATTTTATTCTCATTTTCGTAGGGACAGATGCCATTTTGGTCTGCAAACATAATAGTATTATGCTTGTATGAAAGCTCGTTGGGTCCGTAATACCTCTATCGCAACTTTTATAGCTGGTATAAAGGGATAATGATATGCCGATCTTGTACAAACATAGATATCACTGACAATGCTTTGAGTAACCCAGCCCCAAACATGTAAATCTAATTGGAGCAACTGAAGAATCTTAATGCAATCAACTTGATCCAAACGAGAATATCGTTTCGCGCCAATTCGCAGAAAGATATTTATAAGCGAAAAGAGGCTTGCAAAATCCAATTGTTAACAACGATTGCAGACTTACGAAGCCATCACACGGTTATAGCTATCAACTGATAAGAATCATTGCATTGCAGATATGCTTTAGATGAGGGTAATCGATTTATCCATCATACTATCTTATCTTAGAGTTCGCTACTACGAGAGCGTTGCAGCCATTGAATGTGTTGCTGCTGGATAGCATGCATGACACTCTAGTTGGCATTCTTGTTGTACCAAATAGTAAGATCAATTTGGGTGGGAAAAAAATCAAGGTACGAGATGATTAATAATTTATATTTCTAGTGATATCTCATTAGTAGATCTGAATCTTTTCTCATCGATGAGAATCCACAGCCAAACACCACTGCTGGAAAAATTAGTCACTGACAATGTTCAATCGTAAGCACACTACCTTGAATGATAGCTTGGCCAAATAAGAGGATCTGAAATTGGCCGCTTCGGAGTTCAGCGACCATGAGAGTCAGTTCGATATGCCATTCAATGTGACTTGAAGGAACATATTAGGCCAATACTGAGGTGTAGTAGAGACCTAATCAATAACATATAAATAAATAAGATTGGAGCTATCTTTTATACCCTCTTCTTTTTTTTTTGTCTTTCATACCGTTAAATTTTTATTATGCCACCTTCTTTGGCTACAGAAAATTCACCGCTTTTAGCTCAAGCAAACGCACAAGTCAATTATAATGGAGACATTGTGATAGAGGATGACGAAGCTGGAACTATTTCTGTTGTAAGCACCTCACCCACCAAGTCGGTCGACCAGCATGATGATTTGCTAAAGAAAAGATTGAATGGATCACCATTGATGGTTGTTCTAGTCGGGTAAGGAAGCTTTCGGTTGTCTAGTGGTTATATCTAATTCGCAATGGCAATATAGTCTCTGGGTTGGTGTTGCTTTATCATCGTTGGATGCTTCAATTGTTGCAACCATCTATCCCCAAATCGGTACTGAGTTCAAAAGGTAAGATCATCAGCGCTGTCGAAGCATTCATTATAAACAATACTGAAATGTAAACTTGATAGATCTAATGAAATCGTCTGGATTGCAACAGCTTATATGCTTAGCTACACTGCGCTTCAGCCGCTATGTAAGTATCCTAATAGCATCGAGGTGTGAATGCAATCTCATGGTTCTGTTTGTATGCAGATGGTCGTATTTCGGACGCTTTTGGTAGAAAAAACGCATTATTGTTTGCGACTATTGTGTTCTTCGTTGGATCAGGTTTATGTGGTGCTTCCA
Organism: Mucor circinelloides; assembly: GCA_037974945.1. Taxonomy (NCBI): domain Eukaryota; kingdom Fungi; phylum Mucoromycota; class Mucoromycetes; order Mucorales; family Mucoraceae; genus Mucor; species Mucor circinelloides. The sequence continues at coordinate 729,920 of JBBNAA010000005.1, read as the reverse complement.
CTAATTTGTGGGCTCTGGTTGTTTCGAGAGCTATCGCAGGTATTGGTGGTGGCGGTATGAATACAATGTCTGCTGTCATTTGTAGCGATTTAGTGTCTTTGCGTGAAAGAGGCAAGTACCAAGGATATGCTAATATAGCTTATGGTGTAAGTAAACGCTGGAAAATGCATCAAATATAAGCTAATTCCACAACCTAGCTTGGCTCCGTTATTGGCGCTCCCTTGGGTGGTTTGATTACTGACAATTTTGGCTGGCGCTATTGTTTCTATATCAATTTGCCCCTCTTGCTCATTTCTCTGTATGTTGCCATCTATCTGCTCACTAATTACAACTTGGAAGAACAAGACAACAATTCAACTGTCATGGAAAGATTCAAGAAGATTGATTATTTAGGTGCAATGACCATTGTATCTGCTGTTGTTTGCTTTTTAATGGCTACATCTATGGGCGGTAATTCTCGTCCCTGGAGTGATCCTCTGGTCTATGGACTTTTGATCTCATCTGTAGTCTTTGGCTTTATATTCTGTTACATTGAAGCCAATATTGCACTAAATCCACTTATGCCATGGCATATTATATCAGCCCGCACTCCACTTGCTTGCTCAATGGCAAACTTTTTTGGTATTATGGGTTCTTTTGCCATGACATATACTACTCCTCTCTTCTTCCAAGGCGTTCTGGGTTACTCTTCCTCTCAAGCTGGTCTTTTCTTCTTGCCAAAGGTCTTTGCCATGTCTTGCGGCTCTTTGGCTTCTGGTTTTTGGATGGCTAGAACAGGTGAATACCGTAAATTTATCACAGTGTCTACCTTGATTGCGCTCACTGCAATGATTTCCACCAGTTTCTGGACCCGTGATACCCCCTTTGCTTATATTATCGTTTGCCTTTTGCTTGATGGTTTCTCATCAGGCGCTATCATTACAACTGCACTTGTAGCAATGCTTTCATGCGTTGGTAATGGAGGTAAGTTGTACGCTTAAATCATACTGAGAATGCTGCTCACATCTTTTTGTTATCAGAAATGGCAACTATTACATCAATCTCTTACTTGTTCCGTTCAGCTGGTGGCGTTATCGGTATCTCTGCTACATCTGCCATCTTCCAAGGCGTTGTCAAGAAGATTTTAACTGAACGAATTACCGGCCCTGATGCCGCAGAGGTAACTGTTTTACACATATTTGACATTTTGTGAGCCTTCAGACTCATCGTGCCATAGATTATCGACATTGCTCGCAAATCAATGACAGAAGTGCGTGCACTTCTTCCTCCTCACTACCTTGCAATTGTTCTGGACACTTACGAGATTGCAGTTCGTTATTCCTTCTATTTGTGTATTGGTATCTCTATGTTTTGCGTCTTCTCCACTTTGTTCATTCAGCAATTCCAATTGCATACCAAGGTTAAATAAGCTGTAGTTGTTAACCTTGTTGGAGAACGAAAAAAAAAAAAAAAAAAAAAAAAGAAGGTTGATCCTCATTGTACTTTTATATTTATTAAATCTGACTGCAATGTATAGTACATTGTTAAATACACAGAAGTCTTCTCCAGATTCAACTTTTATACTGGAAAAATGTTGATAAATTAAATTTAAACTTTATTTGAATGTATTATATCAGAAGACAGCAATAGTAAGAAAATGGTATTTGGTCATGTAGAGGGGAGGGGGGTTCTTTTTTTTTCTTTTACAAGGATGGTAAGACTTCCTTCTTACGCTTCTCATATTCGTTAAAACGAAGCACAGCGTAATCCATATAATTAAAATCAATATCAGAAACCATAGCTTGAATCATAGCCCACAGACCCCAATAATAATGTGATGCGAGGGAGAACCCATCGACTTCCTTGAAAAGCTGCTCCTTTTCTGCTTCAGTTGGCTTGACTACAAATAAAAGTCAAGTTTAATAAAACCCTGCAAACGTAACAACATTTGCCTACTTTACCTCCATTGTTGTTCTCTGTGAGATACCAATCATACCATTTCATTTGCAATTCCTTGGTGGGATATCTCCAGTATTCACATTCAAATCCGGCAAATTCGTTGAAATGATTTCCAATGTCAAATCCTCTGAAAGCGTAACATCCATACTCATAATCAATGAAATTCGCCTCACCTAATACGCAAGAAATCATATTAGTAAATGAACCATAAAACTGCTACTTCCTGTGTATACCTTTTTCATGATCGTAAATAATGTTTCCATATAGTAAATCGTTGTGAGAAAAGACAATAGGAGACTCGAGTTTCTCCAACTCTTGGATCAAATGTTCCAACTAGCAATAAAGAGTCAGATTGCTTTCGAATTCCCTCGCCAGGCTGAATATTTACCTCATTTCTAATTTTCTTCATATCAAATCGAGTTTCAAAAATGGCTTGAGTTTTGGGGTTCTCATACTTTTCAGGTACTGGAAGAAAAAAAAAGTTAAGCAGCCCCATTTCATTATTTAATATATGCTCTTTTGTAAAATCCTACCTTGATCTAACCATTTGAACATTGTCGACCAAAGTCTTTGCTCCTTTGTGTTGGATTTGATTATGTTTTGTTGAGGTAGTTGAACTTGGTGCCATTTGCCGAGCTTCTTTGCAATCCATTCAGCCGTCTTCTCTTGACCTAATTCCTCGACTGTAGATACTTTGCCCTTGATGAATCCATACACTAAACCATTTTTGAATCGAGCATAGAGCGGTGGGCACATATTTTGAGCAGATAAAGTAATAATATTCTATCATAACATGTTACACAAAAGGGGTATTTTTAGCTATCTTTTAGTGGTAGGCTACTTACAACCACTTCTTGTTTGCGATCGATGATAAGTTCGGATCCCTTGCCGTAAGCACGAACAAGAACTGAGAAATCAGTTGGTTTATAGGTAACTCGGACCACTAGTGCACTTTTTCAGTAATGATCTAACGTGAAAAGTACATGGAAATAAGAAACTTACATTGGTTTGTGATGCCGTCTTTACATTGAACAAACTCAATGTCTTCGTACTGCCAGTTGGGAAATACACAGGACACTACTTTGAAGGCGCCATCAAACAAGGCGCCGTTAGATACTTCAATGTCAAAGTAAGGTGTAGATTCGATCAAGCGATTCAAGGATTCTTCGACGGATAGATTACTGTCATCGTGAGATGGTCTGTTTGAGGTGTTTGGCGGCATGTTGGATCACTTGCGAAAAATGGGTATAGTAATGGAGAAGAAGAAAAAGAAGAAAGAAAAAAAAAAGCTTTTTCTCCAGGTCAAATAAAATGAATTGAAGAAAAAGGGGAGAGACAGACCCAATCAAGAGGATACCCTGGGCGTGATCAAGTCACATGCTGTAACGAGAGGGCACTTGTCTACCACTCAAAAGACATCGATTTGCTTGTTCGATAAGAAACATTACAAAAAGGAATGTTGTACATCTCAATATCATGCTGGGTTTAACCTAAAAGGAAGATCTCTGGAGGGTAAGACCATCAGACGTTTTCTCAAAATGATGCATGAACATTCGAGAGCACTCTAATTTTTAGTTGCATATGCAATGCCCGTAATTTGATGCCTTGTCAATTATGTTTACAGCTAATGTGGTTTAAATTTTATCTTCTAGAATGATTAAAACCCCAAACGGTTCGTTTCTATAGTAGCATCTTTAACACATCTTGGCAACATCCTGTAATGAGCTAATGCCACAAGATGCGCAACTAAAGAGGTACATCTAAGCCTATTGCATCTAATTATCACATGAAAATGTTTACCGCGCTTGTGGTATATGTCATCCTTTTGCTTGATTCGGGATACTCCAAGTCTTACACAAGGCGGGCGTCCCAAACAGCCAAATTGCGCTGGGTTTCTGACACATTTTTTGGGCTCTGCTTGTGGAATAAAGACACTGCGTAATCTACTGCTTATACAGGTGATGAAACAGTGCGTCCATCGTGGAAGTTTGAAGCGTACTAAACAGTTTTATAATAAATGCACTTTTTTATATTTCTATTTCTAATCCTTTCTGATTGCATTGTATTGTATTACTGGTTTCAATGTTGATCATATGTTTATGCAGATTCCCAGCCTTGTCCGCAAAATGATAATGCTTTCATATGAGTATAGAAGTGCGGGGGAACCTTTACCTGCTGTTAGGATATTTTTGATGCCATAATTCTCCTTCATGTACTTTGGCTCAAGCAGAGAGCTTGTAATTCATAAATAATCTCAATCTCGATCTGTGCAAATTTATGCGGGGAGGAGCCAGCACTGCTGCTCCGCTCTATTTATTAGCGTCACAGCTTCCCCACAGAGCTCTGTTTACTCTTTTCTTCTCACAGCATTAGACCAACAATGAACACATTATTGAAAGGCTGTCGTCCAGTCTATGCAAAGAGATTTTATGCTAGCGCAAAAAAGATCAAATCACCTTTTGAAGTGCTTTCACTGAATGAAACAGCATCAACAGCGGAAATAAAGCAGAAATACAAAGAGCTAGCGAAACAGTTACATCCAGATAAGAAATCAACTGGAGACCTGGCCAAATTTCAGGAATTGGTACAAGCATATGAATTGTTAGTTGATCCAAACAGAAGGTCATATTATATCAAGTCGGGTTACGGATGGGGAACCAATGCCTCACAAGACAGATATCCTCCTCCTGGATATAGGCCAGCATCTTATACAAATGCGCATTGGGCAGAGCCTCCTCCTTCATCAAATGCCAACACTACTGTGTATACAAACAATGCTACATTTATGTCTCTACTTGCAGGCGTAGTCGTTGTGGTTGCCACTGCGAATTTCTTTTACTTTCAATCTTCACACGCATCCATGCTGAGCGCAGCTGATCAGCATCACTTTAAATCTAGTCAAGACTTGAAAAAAGCACGCACTGAAGCCAAATTGTTTGGAAATGATCGAGGCGTCAAACGGGTTATTGATAACAGAATGAAACAGTTTAGAAATAAACAGGATCAGGAAGAATCTTGATCTACTTTAATCTTTATTTTGCTTTTAATTTCTCATCCTCTTCCTTTATGCTTTCAATCTCGGAAATGTACCTTCTGGAGAACACTTCAATATAGTAATTTGCTCCATTCCAGACACTCACCGCAAACATGACAATCAAAAACGTTGTGTGCAGCCAAAAGTATTGGAACAGGAAGAAGGTTGGGATAGACGTTACAATGTTGTACACCAGTTGCAAAAACATAAACATCTCTGACTTCCACTTGGGACCAAACATGAATGCCATCTTTTGGATGAACCCTTTTTTACCATGTGTATCATCCAACAGCCACGAATAGGATGTTAATCTCAGCCCGGATTCCACCTTATCTCTTCTTCCAACCATGATGAATAAATAGTAGAGTGATTGCCAGATACCATACGCCAATGTTGAGTAAATCATGACATCCTTGAAGCTGGGTAACTCCAGATTGTCCAGTGCAGGGAATCTTTCGTTGCGGTACGATGTAACAAATGGTGTATTGTCGCAGTAAATGTCTCGTTGTAGTTCGGGCATCCATCGAATGCAGTACATGACCAGAGGAGGAAATATATGAATGAACACAGATGTGACCTTATCCAAAGAATGAAATACCAACGAGTTTCTCCATGTGATGATGGCCCATGCCACAGGTCCGTTTGTCATACAAAAAGAGGCCACGAATAACAGCTTTGAAGTAGGATAAGCCCACAAAAAGAGCATCGTCATTGCATTCACAAAATAGCAAATGTCGAAAATAAAATAGTGCCATCGTTTGGATCGATAAATCACATATCGTAGTATCAGCAAGACAATGAGTTGAGAGCTATAATACGACGGTATCAAACTGGGGTATCGCAAAGCGAGAGCGGGTGCAACACAAGCGTTGCCGACGCCCACCACAAAGGAGACTTTATCCCTCAATTGCACCGTTTTGGCATCGCGGTTCATACGTTTATCAATCTTATGGTACTGTCTCACCAACAGCTCTTGGATTCGAGATCTTTGGTCTTCTAGTTTCTTTGTTTGTGTCTTGATGCTGTCCCTTGTTTTGTTGGTCCATTCTGACGACTTTGATATAAACTCGCGTTGTTTGTCCTCCAACTGATTTGTAACTTGATCTAAAGCTGCTGATAGCATATCAATCATATCAAAGTCATTCTCTGATATAAAATCTGAAGTTTCCCATTCATCCAAAGAAAACATGTCTTCGTTGCCAAAGTTTTTGATGCCTGAAGATGACGCTGTTTCCGCTGCTGCTGCTGCTACAGTTGTATCTTGCAAATCACTGTCGCCCGGAGTATCTTTTTTTGGATTCATTTTTATGTTGTGTAAGTAAGTAAAGAAGAGAGAAATAAAATGGAATATCAACCCCAAAACAACGGTTTATAGGGAGGGGTTAAACGTTTTATGCCTATATTCGGGTTCGAATAGCATATCGTTTTTGTTTACGTAGAGCCAATTAGAGTGTCTTGTGCGATGTCTCGAATTTTCATATGTCAGATGTGATGATTTTAAACAAAGCGCTTGGGGAAAGAGGAGGAGGAGGTCATGTCGCCTGAGATAAAGATACAAAAGGGTGGTGATCATTGCCTGCCTTTAGAGCATGCTCCCAACATATTCTCGCTTGCTAATCCTTCAGCAGTACCTACAGGTACCAAAGAAAAAAAAAACAGTAGTATGATTAATGGTACACCGCTATTCTGATGTCATGGAAACAATGATCATCATTTCATAACAATCTAATTAAATTATAAAAATTAGCCATATAAAGATTTTGTACACACTATTCATGTCCTACTAGTGTAAAATATACAATCCCTGTATATGCGTAATTGATGCACTTTTTCGACCTGCTTGATAATTCAAGATTCTATAAGCTATCCGCTTGACATCATTTCATGAGTTAAGTTGGTGGTCTGAACTTTCCTCTGCCCATTTATGCAAGAAAGCTGGATTTATTTAGCGTGATATTGTCTTGTGCTATAGCATGATAAACATTCAAAACCTGGAATACGATTCGTTGCTCTTAAGAGCATTTGTCACTACGATTTTTGAGAATGTTTGTAGTACCAGCTCTATTTTCAAAAATGTCATATTACAGAGCATATTCATCATGTAAATCGTTGCTGATATCGTTCAATGTTGCTCATGATGGCTCTTTTCATGGCGGAAGTTTAACCACGCCTGTTGCGTGTATGTGTTCCTGAATATACAAACTTCTGATCTTTAGCAATGTTGGCTTTGCTAACAAAAGCTTCACAAGAGTTAGATGTTGCGAAGTTCATGCATTTTTTTTTTAAAAGAAAAAGAAGGATTATCGAGAGAAGCATTTAAATGCAGCTTGTCATAAAATAAACTATGGCCGCAGCTTCCACAAATTCCATGTGTTTGCTTTTCTTTCCATCACCACATCAAGCTAAATGATGGTGCTGCCTTGTAGTCCTTGCCCTACATAACTTTTCTTGGAGGTCATTGTCTTCCCTGAATGTGCTGTTGCAATGATCTCCGCTTACAAATTTGGTTTCGTTATCAAAGCAAATGCAATTTCGTGACTCCACTTCATGCTGTTTGTGTGGAAGTTTAGAGAGTCTTGGCCTTTTGGTAACTCGCTTCTTTTTTCTTCTTAATCAACTTTATAACTGCAATCTAGGATATGGATCCAGATACAAATAGCACACTTCCAATAGATGATGGAGCTGATCAACCATTAGAAGAAGAAATGTATTCTTCCTGGGCTCTATTGATTCTAATGACATTGCTTATTGGAGCATTATGGACTAGTTACTTTTTACAACTTCGAAAGATTCGAGCAGTTCATGAAACTGTGATATCTATCATGGCTGGTACGGATATATTATAGAAGTAGAAAGCGGCAATAGTAACGATTTGAGGAAATTTTAGGTATGATTGTAGGTCTAGTTATCAAATTAGCTCCGGGCACAATCATTCAAGATATGGTCAAGTTTAAGCAAGGCTTCTTTTTTAACTTGCTATTACCGCCTATTATCCTAAACTCAGGTTATGAACTGAAAAGAGTAATACCAGCGAGAAGCTTACATGGTTTATAGCTGAGAAATCTAACATGTTTTGCATAGCGAAATTTCTTTCTCAACTTTGGTACGATCTTGACATTTGCAATGGCAGGTACATTCATCGCTGCTGTCGTTACAGGGTAACTATATAAAGGCAATAGCATGAGTGGGCTGTACTTATAGTGTTGAACATAGTGTTTGTACATATCTATACGCATTCTTGAAGCCAGAGGGCATCAGCATCTCGTTTTTGGACAGCATGATTTTTGGATCCATTTTATCAGCAACTGATCCTGTCACTATCTTGGCAATCTTCAACCAGCTCCATGTAGATCCACAGCTATTCTCTATCATCTCTGGTGAATCGCTACTGAATGATGCTGTTGCCATTGTGCTGTCAGAGTAGGAATTACAGAGAGTACAGGTCTATGCATATCACTGATTGATTTTCGGTAGTACCCTTCGCAAGTTTCGTGGTCAAGAGTTGCATGCTGTGAATATTTTGAAGGGCATTGGTCTCTTTTTAGGTGTGTTCTGGGCGTCTACCTTTATTGGTATTCTGTTTGGCGTTGTAGTTGCCTTGATGCTAAAATACTCGCAACTGAGTCGCTTTTCCAGTATCGAATCTTGTTTGGTACTATTGATGGCTTACAGTAGCTACTTTTTCTCGAATGGCACTCAAATGTCTGGCATTGTCACTTTGCTTTTCACTGGTATCACATTAAAGCATTACGCCTATGACAACCTGTCGACCAGAAGCAAAAGAGCAACCAAATTCATGTTTCAAATATTATCACAACTATCAGAAAACTTCATCTTCATTTACCTTGGCATCAATTTATTCACTCAAGACGATCTCGATTACAAGCCATTATTCATCTTGGTTACATTGGTACGTTTTGGTGCTAACCATGTCTAGTTGATCAAGACTAACATCCCTATAAAAAAGGCATTTATTTGTGTAGCTAGATACGCTTCAGTAGCTCCCTTATCCATGATGATAAATGCGGTTTGCAGAGCACTCGGCAAACCTGATCAACTTCCAAGAAACCATCAAATGATGCTATTCTGGGCTGGATTAAGAGGTGCAGTTGCGTTTGCATTAGCATCTGGTATCACAGGTGACAGTGCTCCCGCTATGCGTACAACAATTCTGGCAGTGGTTGTACTAACCGTGTTACTGTTTGGTGGTACAACTAGCCGAATGCTACAAGTATTGGATGTTAAGACGGGTGTTATCGAACCGGATGACTCTGCTAGCGAGAATGAGGAGGAAGATGACGAACAAGAGGCCTCACACCGTAGTAAACATGGCAAAAAGTACAACAGGCTCAACGCTGACGATCCGTCAGAGGAACGCTTGCTAGATTCCGTCGAAGATGATGAATTACTAGAGACCGGACAGCAGCACCAAAGAAGACGAAAAGGCAGAATTCAAGATTACAATGATATATCCATTGGCGGGCTGTTATCAGGACCATTAGGAGAACCCATTCCAGAAGATCGGCCACCGCACTGGTTTGTTTCATTTGACGAGAAATGGCTCAAACCGTTCTTGACCAAGAAGCATATCCAACAGAGAAACCAAACACTTGCTGAATACTGGCGAGAAAAAAGACGAAAGATGGAAAGAGCAAATAGAAACATGCTGGATGGCATCCGTGGTATGGGCGTAGATGATGACGAATATGATAACAGCGATGCTTTGACACTGAATTCTGTCAAGAGCAGTAATCGACTTAACAGGACCACTTCGTCCTCATCGTCTTCTCACGGTGGATTCCCTCGAGCAAATCTTCACGGTGGATCCTCGTCATCTAAAATCGTAGTTGGATCCGGCAGAGTTTTTGGAAGATCGCCCTCTATCGATGATGATGATGAGCAAGATGGCATGTAGTTTATTGTATCAATATTACCAACATTTATCCGTTTAAACATTTGTGCTACTGATGTCATTTTATACCCGTTTGTTGTTTGTTGTTGATTGTTTTTAGTAACTGATATAAATCATGAATTTGAGGATTCTCGGGTCGAATTGGCTAATTTTCTTTTTCTTTTCATTTTCTTTTCTTTTCATAACAAGCACAAATAAAAATGGGTTCACTCGTTAATAATCTGCTTCAAAACTATATGGCAAATCACAATAACAACAACAATAATAATAATGGCAGCAGCATCTTTGGCTCAGGTCCAATGGATTGGCTAACAAATGCCGCTACCTTTGCTGGAGCAGATGCACTAATGAATCGATACGACGAGGATCATGAAAAGAACAATATTCATTTCTGGAGAAATGCTGGCCTCGCTGGTGCCTTGGCTTTAGGATATCAGTATTGGAAAGACCACCATAATCAAAATCAGCAGCCTCAGCAACTGCAATTAGACCCTGAACAAGCTCAGCAAATAGTGGCTGCCCAGCAACAAGCGCAACAGCAAGCACAGCCTGTACAAGCACAACAAACTCCAATAGCAGCACCACCTCAACAAGCAGTGAACTATTATTATCCGCAACAACAACCAGAATACATGCTACCTCCAGGCCCACAAATGATGATGGCACCATTTCCACCACCACTTCCTTTGTCCCAATACATGCCTCCGCCCCCTCCAGGTATGATGTTTCCTCCTCCATCTCATATGATGATGCCATTTGGTGCAGGTGGTGGTTTGAATATGATGCAGCAACAAGATCCTTATACCATGATGTTGATGAATAACTTTATCATGCAACAACAGCGGCAACAACAGATGATGATGCAGCAGCAGAATCCATTGTTTGCTAACCAGATCATGGGACCTACGCCTATGACTCCCTACTTTCCACAGCATCAATATCAGCAAATGATGCCCTATAACAATGTCAATCCATACAATCATCCATACATGTTCTAAGAGTACAACATTTCCACACAACTTTCCTCATTGGTATGTAAAATACAACAACATAGAGTCCTTTAGGAAGATACCAAAATAGTATAAACCTCAAATTAGTAATTCATTCAAAACAATGATTGGTTGTAATAGTACGACTAGTGACAATAAAACCAAAGTTACCATTACTTAACTCTTCTACTTTTGCAAGTAGATGTTTGCCAATGATTTGACAGGTAAATGTCCTCCCTGCTAAATAACTCAAAATCAAGCATATGGAGCTATTAATTGTTCACAATCAATGACACTGTTTGTCACGTCAAATAGAGCTTTTCCGTGATACGGATTTTTGGTTTTTGCAAAAAAAAGTACATTGCTATTTGAATAATCAAAAGTTACTCTATTGCAATATCAGATGCCATAAAATGTACTAAAACCATCATAATTTCGCTTTTAATTGTGGATATGACACCTCTACGACCCTCCACGTCTACATTAATGAGAACTATTCATACGGGCAGACAACATATACTTGCATACTCAATAGTATGCTAAAACACAGCCAAATCTGGTGCATTTGGCGAGCGATTTCTCGAGTTAAAAGCTGTTTTAGGCCTCCGGAATGGCACCACACAGTTACTCTCGTCTTGCAGTTACTTGCTAATGCATTTTCTCGATTTTTTTTGGGATCACAAAAACATCGATGAAAGTCGACCCAAACCATGAGCTACCCCTTTACTGGAACATCAAAAAACAGTTTATTGCGTTTTTGACCCCAAAAATGAAGACTTTTACTATGGTATACTTAACATCAAATGGATCATAGCGATTCAGGGCAGCATGTGAAATTGCTTTTGTGAGACGTTGGTATGCGAAATCTCGTGATTTCGACGATAAATCACTTTTCATGTTTTTGAGAATTACTCAATATTCTTAGTCAGAAAGCTTATTGTAATTAGCACCATTAGATGCGTCGTCAAAAGCTAAATACAAATATAAATGTATTAGTAGGGTGCGTTCATGACAACGTATATAATTGAATTTGGCAAAAACTGCAAAAAAAAAAATTTTTCAGTTAAAAAAACGAGCAGATTGCGAACTGAATTTCCACTGCGAAAATTATTTAAACCCAGACATCACCACCACTGCTGCTGATGTTTTTTACACTGGTAAAATAGCTGGTTCATGATAGCGATTGATGTTTTCAGTAGTTAATCTTGCACAGGTGCTATATAGTGCCATTTGTATGTAAGGGATACTTTGTATGAGGCTGAAATTGCGCTGTTAGCGCTGTATCGAGAACATTATGGGTTTGATGTACTGCCCAAAATTATATAGCTTTTCCTTGATAGCTCTCAAGCTTTTATCAATCTTATAAAAAGAATCTTTTTCAGCTATCGAAATATGCTATTGACTAACCAACGACTGCACAATGTGCCAGAATAATGGCTAGTTGCGCAAGTAGTAATATTTTATTATAAGAAGAGCAGGAAATAATCTACTGCGATAATCAAATCGGCTTTTCCGCGGGCTCAAGCTTGTTTCGTATTACCCTATGACATATACTTCTTGTCTGTGCAAATGGCAATATCGAGAAAGTAATTGGGTAGCTCAAATCAATAGGCAGCCCTGCCTGATAGGTTGTATTTGAGCTATTAGGTGTTCCCTATTACATCGCAGAATGGCAATGTTAAGATTTATAAAATAAAAAAAGGCACCAGTGTTTCAACACTGATATTTCCTGAAAGCACACTTGTTTCCATAGGAGTTTGATTGAGATGCTGCAATACCAGGTAAGAGAACAAGCTCAAATCATTAGGCCTTCTTTCCTCTCTCTTTGATCAATTAAAATCCAATGAAGCACAAGTGAACATTGTGTTACCAATTATGGTGTCGAAATCAATATTGCCTTGTAATACCTTCTCCGCCTAATTCTATACAACCCCCTTTCTCATTTACAACAATTAAAGAAACTTGTTCTTTTTACCTTTGATTCTAATCTCTCTTTTTCCCTTTTCTCTATACAGTCCCCTTCCACTCTTTTAAATACATGCCGTCAGCTTCGACAAAGGATGGCAGACGCCTTACAGGCTATCGAGGCGATACAGCAGACAACAATCATATTGGACACATTCAGCATCACTCACTCTATGATGATGATATGGAAGACTATCAGCCTTATACAGCTACAGACGACGATGACGTTTATGAAGAATACGATGAAGACTTAGATGATCTTCAGCAACAACAAGATGACGATCAAGATGATACAGGCTCAGAATTGAGTATACCTGATCCAAACATTGATTTTGATATGGTGTATGCGCTACATACCTTTGCCGCTACTGTGGAAGGCCAAGCTTCAGTAGTAAGAGGTGATGCTTTGACATTGCTGGATGACAGCAACTCATACTGGTGGCTTGTTAAAGTTTTGAAAACTGCTGAAGTGGGCTATATTCCTGCTGAAAATATCGAGGTATGTAGAGAATCCACTTGATGTTTTCATGTATTAAACAGAAAGGGTGGCGAAATAGACACCACACGAAAGATTAGCTAGGCTAAATTCCCATCGAAACATTGAAGTAAGTGGATCATGTTATTTCTGTGTGCAGAAAGTTTAATTACCTCGAGTTTAGCTCACGAGAAAAGATATCCAAGATGCCTTCCCAACTCCACCTTCAAATAAGCTCAAGAAAAGGAAGCGGGTGACACTTGCCAAAGGTGTTCAATTCCAATCTCAAATCATCTATGGCTCCAGTGACGATGAAGAGGATTTCGAAGCAGAATTCGAGCAGTGGGATGAAAAGATGCGCTCTGATGATTCAGAGACTGACGACCAGGACTCAGATGAGGATAGTGATGATCCGTACAACTATTATGACGATCACAACCAAGGCTACTCTGACCAAACTGACCTGTATTCACCTTATCAAGCAAACGAACCAGCTGCAGAGACGGCGTCCTACCAACAACAACAACAGCAGAGACGATCTCTGATCAGCACCAAACCCATTAATAATACCAGCTACATCCATAATCCTAATAACAACACTAATAACGCTGATTCCATTGATCAATACAATCAAATCAGCAATGACTCTGACATTATCAATGACCTTGAAGATCATGTTGCTCGCAATATGGATAGAGATACACTAAATCTCGAAGATGAGACCATCAAAATCTCACTTACGCCTTCCATTGCGCGAGGCTATGATGACCAACAACGCAACTCTGACAGCAGCATTCAGTCTAAATTGAAAAAGGCAGCCAAACTTGAGAAATTGCTAGGTCCATCCTCATCCCCTGAGCCTACTGTTCAAGAACAACAGCGTCGTAATTCCAAAGATAGCAACAACGGCAAGAAGGAAAAGTCTGGTATTCGCAAATTCTTTAGTAGAAGCAGCAGTGGTAGCAGCAGCAGCAAAGAAAGCAAGAAAAGCAAGAAATCAGGTGCACAGTCAAGTTTGGAACGGCAGTTGTCTGGTGGATCCAACTACGAAACAGCGTCTATCAGTTCCCAATCTACTGGTATGATGTCCTTTGATCGTGATCGCCAAGGCAGTCTGGATTCGTCCATCATGTCTGCTGCCGCCGCCGTGCAGCCTACTCAAGTGAAGATCCACGCTGGAAACATTACTGATTTTGGTCATGAGCCTTACAGATCTGCGCTGATTTACCCCTCCACTACTGCGCTCGAGTTGATTCACCAAGTCATTCGCCGTTCAAACGACGACAATGCCGACGCTATCTTGGTAGACGAGAACGCAGTAGCGTATCATGATTATTACTTGATAGTCAAGACGCTGGGTGGGGATGAATTTACGCTGGTGCCATCAGATAAGCCTTTAGAGATCTTTCACTCGCTGACGGCCCATTTGAGCACACCTATGCCATCGCTCAAGAAGGCAAGACGTATCTCGCAGTTGATGGGCAGCGAAAACACACATATTGGAGGTCCCACCAAGGAAAATATACAGCAACAACCAGACCAAGTTCAATTCTTTTTGTTTTCCAAGACAAAGCGTATCGAAGATGGTGAGATTCAAATCAAGGTATCTCTATTCCCTTCTCAACCACAACAACAACAACAAAAACATTACAATGCAGATCAATCTAAAAGAATTGATAAGCTTGTAAAGATTCCTTCCAGCATTTTGATCAAAGACGCTGTTACATTGTTGTTGGAGAAATTCCACATTTTGAATGGCATTGTAGCTGGTTCGACTACAAATGATATTCGATCGCTGCGATTAGATGGCGACGACGAGCTTGTCAATTATCAGCTATTCATCAACAGAGATGGTCAGGAACATTTACTCGATACTACGGAGAAGCTACTGGATACCTTTGGAGTCGATCAAGTACCACCTATTCACTATCGTCGCAACAGCAATCCTGATAGAAGCTCAGTTACAGTCAACATCACACCTCCAGAAAAGACCGAGACTTACTTTATCCTCAAGTGCGCGGATGATGGCAAAGAATACCAGCCTCAACACGAACAACAACAACAACAGCAGCAACAGCAGCAGCAGCATAATAAGCCTCATCGTATAATGATGCGTCAAGATACACCTATGCCTCGTCAAGAAACTACACCCACAGGTGGATTCCATCAGCAACCGCTCCCACAATATCAGCCTCAAATCGTACTTGATACTCGTGATGTTATGAGCAGCCCTGAAGAAGCCATGTTTGAAAGTAAACCTGTGCTTTCATCTTCGCCTGATTCCAACGAAGATTTGTTATCTCAACTAGATGAGGCTATTGATACCCTTACACCCACAACACCTCCACCTATGGCTCCCCTCCATCAACAACCACAGCCACAAATCCAATCACAACCACAAAAGCAACGCCCTCGTCCTGAGTCCACTGAGTCCATGCTATTCTGTAATGATTTTGGCATGAATGACTTGATGGTCATTATCCGTGGTGCGGCTCAACTCGAAAAACCAGCGCAGCCTGCAAGACAATCATCCTATCAAATTCGAAGCGAAATCAGTGAAGTCTTTAGGGATAGTCAAACTAGATTAGATCAATTGGAAAAGGTAAATATTGGCTAAATAATGCAGATATGTCATGATGATTCATAGTGTGTATATATACGTATTTTTTTTTTCAGGAACTGGATCGTATCATGGCTGAAGCTGTCAAGGTGTATCCTTAAATTGAAATTTTACTACAATAAATTATCATGTTATTCTATATAAGGCGATTGGAATGTTGAGGAGAAGGGGATAAATTTAAAAGGGGAGGCGTAAAACCATAATGAATAGGCAGGAGCATGATTATCCTGATACCAGGGAAACATCTGAAGAATGAAGGGTGAACGTTGTGCCTGAACTGATGTTTCAAATCCGTCAATACATACAATATTTTCAAAATTGTTTTTTTTTAATAAATAATAATAAGAATGAAAATGCTTTAGCAACTACTACATGATAGAGAGAGAGAGAGAGATGGAAAAGAGATACTACTTGTATAAAACTGATAATGTATATATATATATATATGATATGATAAAAAAAAAAAAAAAAGGATAGAGCATGGAAGGTAATAATTATGACAAAAAAAGGTGAATTGAGAAGTACAATAAGAGAAATGAATGAATGTGTGTCAATGTAATGAATGGAATGGAAGATACTAGTATATAAAAATCGTGTCATATTTGGTATATTGAAAAGAAATTGATGTTCTTATCTCTTCTTGACAGATTCAAAATGCTGTCTGACGATTAAT
Source organism: Mucor circinelloides (assembly GCA_037974945.1). NCBI lineage: Eukaryota > Fungi > Mucoromycota > Mucoromycetes > Mucorales > Mucoraceae > Mucor > Mucor circinelloides. The sequence goes on along the minus strand of JBBNAA010000005.1, from coordinate 713,314 downwards.
TGAGCAACCTCCTGTGCTTGAGATGCACAAGTAACAGTGCGGTTGTTGCAGTTGGGAGCTATCCAGCGAGAATTGAAAGCGCGTTGCTGATGGTAAGATGGTGGTGCCCCGGGAGCAGACTTTGATCTACGTCTGGCCATCATGATTGAAGGTGGAACAAATGCAGAACTAGTACGGTTCTTGGATTTCATAATCTCAGTCTTGAAAAACTGGCGCATTTGTTGATCCAAGTCAATGGCATCGAGAAGAAGGTTCATACGGTTCTTTTGGTTTTGCTGCTGGCTGGGCAACACAGAAGGCACAGATGTTGTGCGAGCATGGTTTCGAGACAGCTTAAAGTGTAATGGCTGTGGCTGTTGTTGATGTTGCTCGTGGCTGTTGCGATGAATCACCTTGGGTTCTCGCTTATGAATACGGTGGATGGAGGGAAGTGCAATATTAAGAGATTGATGAGTCATGCTTTGTTATTGTTATTGATTTGTATGTATATGTAAAGAACACAAAAAGAATGAGAAAATTGATTGATTTTTATACTGTTTATATGGCCCCTATTTTTTTTTTTTTTTACTGTTCTCTTTGGTATTACATGCTGTTCAGCCCCCCCCCCCTCCTTTACTTGATGCCCCCCATCTTCCCCTTTGTGATCCCCTCAAATTCCAATTGATTTTGATACAGACTGGATTCTTCATTCTCATCTTGCTCCCTTACTTTTTATTTGTTCATGTACATCATCACCCTTTGTGTGGCACAATCCCTTATTGTTACTATTCATAATAATGATATAATCATGTTGCGCCCATGAACAAATGAAGAGAGAATAAGAAATACGAAAAAAAAAAACTCGTTGCATGACAATTTGTCTATAAAGAACAGGTATACCAAGTCTGACGCCACCTCCTTATTTCATAGCCAACCACGTGGAATGCTAGAAACATTCTACATAACATAAGCTTTACGTCAAATTTAAGATACTGAGCATTTTCATAATAAGGCAAGGCGGTGCAAATTGAATTGGTTCTTTTTTTATTGTTTCTTCATGATAAATATCGTGACAAAAAGTAATGCACAAACCCAGAAAATCATGTTTGCGTGTATTTGTGTTGCAGACGATGTATTTTTAGGTTTTATTTGGGCCATCTGATACGCTCCAATTTTACCTACTGCTCCCAAATCGCTGCCTGCTGGAATATTGAATTGCGGTGCCGAGTCTTGTTTGACATTGGGTACTCTTTGTGCCATCTTACCGTTGGAAAATGCGGATGAAACTGAAGCTTGCGGCTGTCTTTGTGGTACTGGTGGTCTCGGTGGTAAAGCAGGCAATCCACCTCCCATCTGAACCATAGCCTCTGGCTGTTCCTCTGCTGGTTGTGGAGAAGCAGGTATCGCAGCTGCTGTTGTTTTTGGTTCTGCTGAGGGCGTATCGTCTTTTCCCTTTTGCTTCTTTCTGCTTTTATGCTCTGTGTCAATCTGGTCCATTGGAGGTAATTTTGCTATAACATGATCCGAGACTATTGAAATGAAAATCATCAGTAACCGCTCAAAGCATCACAACAGCTGACTGCAGTCTCTCTACTTTTTGGCTTCTTTTCCTCCTGCTCCTTTTTCGAATCTTCTTTTTGTCTCGAACTTGGCATGTTTTGTGTGTGTGTGTGTGTGTGTGTGTGTGTGTGTGTGTGTGTGTGTGTGTGTGTGTGTGTGTGTGTTGTATAAATAGCTTTTAACGATGGATAAACAATAATGCATTCATCTTTATATTGACAGAAAAAAAAAAATTAAAAATAATCTCTCCGAGTTGTAATCATGGTGGCAGTTTGAAATCTGTCCATTTGTGATAAGCTCGCAAAAAAGCGATGTTTGTATCATATCTGTACACTGCTGTAGATCATAGGCAACAATGCGTGTAATCATGATATAACTATACATATGCGTGGTACATACTATCTGTCAACCTTAATTATGTTACCTTACTGAGCAGATTTCCAGAGCATAATAATATGGTATATGTCCAGTTTTCTCGTTGTAACGTTCTTGATCAGAGCATAATATACACTGAAGTTGATACTTATCCTCTTGTAAATGCCTGAAACCAATAGAGTCTTCCTATCATCAGAATATACAAGCACTGCTTTATGACAGTTCTGAACAATACGTCATGCCTCTAACACAACATAATAGACATGCAATCCATAATGGTCTCTAGTTTTCGTTTGCTTATAAGTTCTTAGGTAAGGGCGATAATTTAATTTGTAATTACCCTAGAGCGCTAGTTAACCCTGATGTTGTGATACCCATATAAGAGATCTCCTTACATCCCTTACTGAACACTACTGTCTTTTAGAAATGTGCTTGCCTCGTGCTGTGTTATGGTCTTGCTTAAACCAGGTTTTCCTATCCAACAGCTCCTTAAAAATTATGTAAAATTGGCAATGTCCTTAGTAGTCTTCCTATAGAATAAAGGGTTTTAACAAGTACTGTTTCTTGGGGGAAGGAGATATATATTTTTCGAATGCCTATAATGATAGCTAACGACCAGCGTTCGCATGATAGTTAGATAAGGAAGAATCGTACATCAACCTACCTAAGATGTAGCATAGTGTAAGAGATTCTCACATGATAAATAATAGACGTCAAACGCATTGTCTTGCCTATGATGTCTGTCCACTCTTCCATTTATTCGACATATTGTTTATTCTTTTATATCCTCTTGGATATAAAAAATATAAAATTATTGTTATAGCTATCCCCTAAATTGTATTGTCCGAGAAAACTTTACAGAAATATTGTTACTATGTCTGTATCTTTTGGGATAGTTTCCCAAGACTATGGACAATTTTGCCTACTTGTTGCGAGAACAGCTAGTCGCTTTAGTCATATTAATTACCCAGTAATTATTTCGAGAATTGACAGCGGAAGTAAGTAGGATGAGTTAGAGCATTAAGCTGCAGTAGACATAGAATTTGCATACCTCTGAGATTATATATAGCGTCATAAATTGGTCGTTCTTAGGTGTCTTGAGGTAAAGTGTGTCATTGGCCATCAAGTTGATATTTTTGCTCACTATAACTTACTTTTAACAAACCTTTGCAAAAGAAAAAAATGATTTAACAATTACTAATTATTAGTTAGATGATGGCATATAACGTAAATGCATTCATAACTTGTGCGATGAGATGGTTAGTTCTTTTCAGAATATGCACATTGTTATTTGAAATTGTGTCATGTTTATTTCAAAGGCAATTTCCACTTTGGAAAGAAAAGTAATGGCATCAGTGCCAGACAATATCAGGTAATCCCCGTGATAAACATAAGGAACGTATTCAGTAGACGTGCTCAGTGATATGGCTTGGTCAACAAAACTTGGTGTTCTGTAGCAGAACAATTCATGTCAAGCCAGGATTTGCTATTATCAAAAGAAATGAGTATTACCAAACTTCTCAAGCGTGTTCGTGAGGCTCGTTTGTTGCGCTTTTACGTCTGTTTTTTTTTGAATCTGCATTGTTTGAAAGAAATGGAACTATCGACCCAGAAAAAACCATCTAAGCTTGCTACGAATCTCTCTCTCAAAGGCGGTTTCGACAAGAAAACTTTTGCCATCATATTATTGAAAGCTACCAAAGGTTCTTGCGTACAGCGCAAAAAACTTGCATCACGCTAGACTTATTCAGTAGACGAGAAGTGCGATGATTATACTCGAGTTACGCTTTACTTTAGTAAATATGCGCAGCGGCGTCTCATCACTTAAGGAAACTGTGCATGGAGAGAATACCACCACCCGGAATTAATCTGCCTCGCTGTAGGTCGGTTGCTCACATAGGATTAGCAAGATTGATTTGAACAGCATTGCCCCTAATTGAGAAACAATGTTACACGCACTCTCATGCTTATAATGCGTTTTGCATAATTATTCAAAAGTACACAACAGTTGGCACCAAATGCTTGCTTACACACAAAGAGAATTAATCCGAGCGTTCGAGATGGCATTACTATTATGAATATTTTATTTTTTTATTTTTATTTATTTTGTGAGTGTATTTAATGTTGATGACTGATGTGATACCCAGAAAAAAAAGGTCTTGATTACAGTTGCTTTTTTCCTTAGGCTTCAATAATGTTACCAGGCGCTTTTTCATCTCTCTTGAGGTCTAACATCAATTCCTTCATTCTAGTGACATCCTGTGTATGATAACCAGTCTTTGCATTACTAACATCCACTTCACGAGCTACACGATCCCAAATGTTGCCCGAGGCTGCAACTTCTTCGCGATTCTTTTCAGTGTTTTCCTCACGTTCTCTATATCAATGTATAATCAGTATTGATTATCCACACGGTGAAGCAGCCCAACAAAAAAAAAAAAAAAAAAATACCTGTTCTCTTCAATTGATTTCTGCTTTTTGTCATTGTATTCTTCATAAAATTTATCAATATCCTCACGAGCTTGTTTGATGATCTCTTCCTTCTTCTTTTCGGATTCAGCATCACGTTCAGCGATAACTTCTTTTTGTTTTTCACGCCATTGACTGTCATCAACACAAAATGAATAAAGCGATATATAAACTGAATTGCCAATTTATCTTACCGAACAGTTTCTGGTTCTTCTTCAGGTAGCATTGCCTTGTGGAAAGCCTGTAGAAGAGTAATAAGTCAGGCATTCATTCACATCTAATAGCATCCAGTGTCTTACTTGAGAAGTTTCCAGTTCTTCAGCTTTAGGATACTCTTGCTCAAATGAAGTGCTGCCACCACCTATAAGATCTTGATCAGGTTTATTACTGGTTTGAGATTGGAAAGATAAAGCGCTAGCACGACCATCATCTACAGCAGGAAAATCATCGAGAAGTGCTGGCGACATTGGGTTAGAAGTAGCAGCAGGATTAGGAGATGTCAAGTCATGAGTAGGTGAGACAAGGTCGTTATCATTTGAACTAAAGAGGTCAGCATCTTCGCCCAAGGCAGCTCTCTCACGTGCGAGGAAATCAGCAGTAGGATCTTCGGAGGGTGTGTTGAAATCGCCAAAATCTGACATGTTGAAATATAGTTTTACAGTTCAAAAAAAGTAAAAAAGAACGGATTATTATTATTATTTTTTCTTTGTTGAGTCGTATAGATGTTGTAATCAAATATGCAGTGACGTATCAAAAGAAGACTATTGAAAGGGAGAGATCTATGATATCGACCCGGAACAGTGTTGAATGGCCGCTTTGGGATGTGCCGTTACTCATTTGAATGAATTTCGTTAAACTGCATTTGACTTAATTTAATTACCTTGCTTTCTCGCTCTATATTTAAAAAAGCACACTCCTTATTTTTAAATCAATGTGGCACCTATAAAAATAAGCAGATTTATTTAAACTGGTGGTAAGCATTGAAAAAGGTAATAATTATGGTACAACATGATACCAAATTACCTCAGTGAGTTTCAATTTTAGTAAGTGAATTGGCAATATGCGTTGTGTAGCATTTTCTCAAATGTATATAAAAAAAGTCTAAAAAAAAATAAATACAGTAAACCCAAGGTTTCCTCTTCTTCTTTTCTTTTCTCTCTCTCTTACTCTTTAATTACTTGTTAATTAACAAACAATAGCAAAGAAAACATGAGATTTGCTTTTACCATTCTTATGGCTTTGGCCTTTATCCAATTTACCTTTGCAGATGTCTTTTCTCAGTTACAGTTCATGAAGATTACATCTCCTACAAGTGGTCAAAGTATCAGAGCTGGTGAAAAAGTGCTCATTAAATATGTGATGCAACCTTTAGTATACAGTAAGGGACACGCAACAATGAAACGTCGATATCTTGTACTTACGCCTGTTGAAATCATTAGAGGGAACTTCAAATGGCTATGCAAAGTCTTTAAAGATCAACTTTCACAAGAGAACAGGAAATCAAAAGGAAGGATTACTTGAAAACATCTATCCTAAATGGTAATTTGAGTAAACGTGCTCATGTTTTCATGTTGTTAACCCATCTAATCTAGTCCTGTAACTGCTCAAAACGACAAATTCAAGGCTCACAGCTACTACTGGACTGTTCCCGAAGGCACTACCCCTGGTTCCTACGCTTTTGATTTTGTTGAACTTGTTCAACTTCGCCGTAGCCAAATGACAGTATCGGAAACTGTAAAGGTCAACATTGTCGACTAGATCAAATAAAACATCATACACTTTTGCCCCTTTCTCTCAGAGTAATATCGTCTTGTGCAACGCTCCTATTATTTTTTTTTTTTGTCTTGCTGCTGAATTCTAAAGAAACTCTAAAATAAAACTCTTTCTTTGCCCATCCCTTTCTTTCCTCTCTTTACCTTTTTTTTTTCTTACAATCTCTTTGTTCAACGCTCTATTGTATCATTTTGACATTTTACAGAAAATTACAAAATCCACAATTTCAAACAACGACAACCTTAGATGTCAAATCAATCATTCTGTGGATGGAACCAACAAGGGGAAGGGCCGCAGGTATTTTTAACCAGTCTATGCCAGGTTCTTACTGCAAAACAAGTTGATTTATCGATTCTACATAGATGGATCCAATACATTCACTTTCAGTCAACTCTTGTTATAGAGAAACGTAAACACATTGACGGAAACAGGGGAGAATGTTTCATAATGATCTAATTGTTTGGTTTCTTAGTATCTTGGACGGCTTACTTCCAATTTTAACATTCATCATTTCATGCGTCTTATTATCAATACGTCAGGAAACTTTTGCAACCAACGACTTTCTTCGATTGCCCACAGCTAAAACTGTGTCCATATTTCGCAGAAGCATCCTCCTCCTCATTGTGACATTGTTAGAGATCAGTAGTTGGGCCTTTGTGTTTGCATGGAGATTAGAAAGCGCTATTCTTGAAAGATCAAAGGACACCAGACCACCATTGTATCAGATTGTAGATCCAAGTCTGGCATTCATTCCCCGAGTAAGTTGATCCTTAGGTTATAGGTTGATCCAGTTCTAACTGATTGCCAATGCAGATCTATGTGCTGGTACTCGTCATCAAGTCATTTACCACGCCAGCAAATCCAATTGATCCCTCGAAATTCACCAGATACAGTCATCATTTCTTGCTGTTCTACTCATTATTCTTTGTTTCGGCTTTGGTCCGAGTATTTGATTATTTCTTTACCGACAACAATTGGTTTATCTCTTCTGGTATTGAAAAATCATTCTCACTGATCGATTTGTGCTTGTGCTGTATCCTGTGGTTTGTGGTAATTACTTCACCAACTGAATTGGATCAAGGCGAATTAGTCGATTTCGATGATGATGACGGCGGTGTATTGGTATTACATGATGGAAGAGTGGTTAGAAATGGTCGCATACTTAGTTTGGAATCGAGCGCTTCTCCATTCTCATCATTGACATTTAGCTGGATGAATTCGCTGTTGAAATCAGCATTTAAAACGAAATTGACAGCTGCTTCATTATGGGCTCTGCCGACAAGACAAAGAGCCAGAGAAAACTATCGTTTATTCACCGAGACAAAGCTACACCAACAACTGTCAAACGCTGCATTGATATATCGCATTTACAATGCAAACAAGAAGATCATCTGGTGTCAATTCATCACTGCACTCGGGGCTGTTGTGTTTCATTATGCCAACCCCTTCTTTTTGAGGAAATTGCTGACATGGATACAGGAGCATCATCAGGACGAGGAGAATAGCTCCAAACAAGAGATCGGGTACATGTACTGCATTGCTTTGTTTGGCTGTAACGTCATTAGCACGCTCGTTGCTTCCCAAACCCTGCTATGGGGAAGAAGATGGCATGTGACAATCGTCCATATGCTGAACTCTGAAATATATGCTCATGCATTACGATTAAAATCAGCTCACCAACCGCCCAAGAAGGGACAGACTACATCAGATGAGGGAGGTATGGATCATCAACTTGACGAAGAAGGGGAAGAGGAAGTTGAGGAAGAAGAAGAGGAGGAGGAGGAGGAGGAGGATCATGAGGAATCGGTGCATCGAAAAGCCAGTTTGATGAGTCAGGATACAGAGAGACTCGCTGAGCTGGCGTCATACCTTCATATATTTTATACGTGTCCGCTTGAGATTGCTGCTGGCGTGATATTCCTATATCAGATACTGGGGAATTCGTTCCTGGCTGGATTGATCGTCATGGTGGTGGCATTACCCTCTACTCATTACATCAGTCGTCGTCTTATGATGGCCCAATCGCATCTCACAGACGCAAAGTCTTGGAGATTACGCTTACTCCGAGAATTGTGTGATGGCATCAAGACGATTAAATTTCTGGCATCAGAGAGAAGATGGGAGCAAGCCATCACAGTAAGATACACTTTTTACTATGCTGACACACACTCTTACTAACTGATTCAAGAATGCGCGTGATGATGAGCTGGTCAAACTGATCAAGCTGTACACGCAAAACACAATTTTAGGTCTGATCTGGTTTGCCACACCGGTGTTTGTTACTACGATTTCGTTTGCTTGGTATACTATGGTAGAAAAAAAAACTTTAGATGCGAGGTGAGTCAATCTCCTAATACCATGAAATCAAGGGTGCTTAGTATTACATTTAGCACTGCTTTTGTGAGTATTGTTCTGTTTGGTATGCTGCGTGATCCCCTCAATGTCATGCCACAAGCCTTCATGGCATACAGTGATGCCAGTTTGAGTTTGGGCCACATTACCACCTTCTTGAATACAGAAGAAAAAGAGCAAGATACAGAAATCCCGTTACCTCCTCAAGATAGATTGGCATTTACGGAAGCTACTTTTGCATGGCCATCCTCTGAGCATTTGCTGGTTGTCCCTACATTTGAGTTTCCTCTTAATAGACTTTCCGTAATATCTGGTCCTCCAGCCAGCGGAAAGACAAGTCTGATAGCTGCCCTGATGGGTGACATGCCCTGTGTTCAAGGCCAGACACCTACCTGTATGCCCAGAGTCGCCTATGTAGCTCAAACTGCTTGGATCGAGCACGGCACACTGCGCGAAAACATTCTCTTCTCAGAGCCTTGGGACGATACTCGCTACCGTGCTGTATTGCATCAATGCGATCTTTTGCGAGACTTATCTCTGTTAGACAATGGAGACTTGACGCTAACTACAGACAAGGCCATGTCAAACACGATGCGACACAAGATATCCTTGGCTCGTGCTGTCTATGCCAAAGTAGATACTGTCATTATTGATGACATATTTACTACATTCCAAAAAGTGACATCCACATTTATATACGAGAACTGTATTCGAGGTGAATTGATGCGACACCGTACCATCATTGTAGCATCAACCTGGCCAGACATGTTTTGGGCTCGTGACGCTCAGTTGTTTGTCAACCTGGATCACGGCCATGTGGACGCAATGGAAACAGATCCTGAAAAAATAGTTGCCCTTATCAAAGTAAGAAGATTACAGCGACAAGTCAAGAACGAACCAAAATCGACTGCCACAGTTCCAGCAGACATCATTGACGCCCTGTACGAGAATACAGGAGCCAGTAGCATACACAACGCAACACTGTTTGAAGAAGATTGCTTTGACGAAGCGTCCATTATTCCTGATTCTATTCGACAAGAACAGGGAGACTCTAGTACAGCAGCAGATGTCGTCTATAAATCAAGAGATTATGCCTATGCTACATACTATGCCGCATGCGGTGGTTGGAGATACTGGACAGCTGCTATTTTGTTTACTTTGTTTGCAAGACTAGCAAACATCTCAGAGAGTTATTGGCTAAAGGAAGGTACAAAGCTTTGACTTGTGCTGTTTTGAGACGCATCATTGTAGTGATGGAAGCAAGGCTAACCTCTCTCTAACTTTTCAACTAAACAGGTGTGGTCTATGGCTTTCTCTCGATACAACACTGTCACCGTCTCCATCTCAAATAACTATGTCCTCATCTATCTAGGTCTTTGTCTCATCACTGTTGCTTGTAATTTTATCCGCACAGTTATTCAATACAGAGGCTCACTGCGTGCTTCTAACCGTTTGTTCTTGGGCTTGCTGCACAGCGTTTGTCATGCTCCTTTGCAATTCTTTGATGTCACTCCTGTCAGCCAAATCATGAGTCGTTTCAGCAAAGACATGGAGACTGTCGACTCGAGTATAGGCTGGCATGTCAATTTCTTGTTACAGACAGTGTTTGGTGTATTTGGCGTCGTTTTTACAATTGGCATGATTTTACCAGAGTTTTTTGCCGCTAGTTTAGTTGCAGGTACGTATTTTTTTTTTACAGTGGTGCCAAGTAGTGCTGATCCAACCCCCTTCTCTTCCTTTCAGCCGCCTTGTACTTTTATATTGGTATCATCTACATTAGAGCATCACGGGAACTCAAGAAATTGAATACTGAGAGTCGTCCACCCATATTCCATCTGTATACGGATACATTAGCTGGTTTGGCGACCATAAGAGCATATGGCGAAGAGTGGAATATGATGAAAAAGATGTTTAATCGACTTGACGATAATATGCGACCATTTTACACTCTTTGGAATACCAACAGGTAAGGGCACACTTATTACAGAATGAGATCAAGTCTAATACACTGGGTAAAATAGATGGCTATTCGTACGAGTAGAACTGTTGGGCACCTTTTTGTCGTTATTCATTGGCATCTCATTAGTGCAAAAGATCAAGACTATCGATGCCGGGTTAGCTGGCATTGCATTGACATTTTCAACAAGCCTATTAGAATATGTGTATTGGCTCATGCGTCAATCTACCACTGTAGATATGCACTTTGAGGCTGTTGAGCGTATCAATGAGTACATGGAAATGCCGCAAGAACCGCCTAGTATTGTGGAGGGTTCCCGACCTCCAGCTGCTGTAAGTTGGGCTAATAGAATATGCCGTATTATACTAATTCACGCATGCAAATAGTGGCCTACCAATGCTGCTGTGCAAGTCAGAGATCTCATGCTTAGTTTCAGTAACTCTGAGGCGGATGCTATATTGAAACACATTTCTTTCAACATCTACTCGGGAGAGAAGATTGCACTTGTAGGTAGAGCAGGAGCAGAGAAATACGCTCTGGTTTCATGTCTGTTTCGATTCATGGAGCCCATGAGAGGTTCCATCAAGATTGATGGTGTCAACATTGCTTGGGTAAGCTTAGAAACAGAATGATTAGATATGATTTTAATGTGGGTATGCGATGAGTGTAGATTGGCGTAGAGGACCTAAGATCTCGTATCACATTTATATCCAAGGATGGTTGGCTTTTGAGTGGCACTGTGCGAAGCAACTTGGATCCTTTCGGTGAATACGATGATTATGCTCTCTGGCAAGTTCTCCAAAGAGTTCGTTTAGCTAGACTTCCATCCACCACAACCTTGGATCAGGAGGATCCCATGATAGCCTCCACCATCATTCAAGACTTGGATAAAGACCTAGGAAAAGAAGGCTGCAGATTACCTGTTTGCGAGAGACAGTTGCTCTGTATTGCCCGTGCATTATTGCAAGATTGCACTAAACTTGTCATTATCGAAGAAGCCAACCTTGATCCAACAGCGCATGGGATCATCCGTTCAGTCATTGATCAAGAATTTGAAGAATCGGTAAATGCAATCCAACACATACCCCCCGAGACATGACGCTCATCTCTCTTCTGTAGACCTTAATTGTGATACCTTATATGCTCCATGATGTAGCAAACTATGACAAAGTCATGGTTTTCGATCAAGGCAGCCTTGTTGAATTCGATTCTGCCATTGAATTACTCAATAAACAGCACAGTCTATTGCAATCCTTGTGCGAAAAAGCAGGCATACTGGATTCGCTCACATTAGATATGGAAATACTTACATGAAAATAAATAATACGTTTACTATACAAATCAACATGGGGTCAATGATTATCGCCATAACCTTTTTTTTTCTATATCATGTTTTTATTAGATAATTGTGATATTTTCAAACAAAATAATTTTGACGTTTTTCTCCTCTTTCTCGGCATGCTTCATTGACAAGACAATGAAATAGTACTGTTAAAAGAAAAGTTGTATTTTGTGTGGTTGAGTGATTGTTGGGTTGTTGGGTTGCTGTTGTTGTGTATCAAATTGCACGGTTTATTTATTGCTTGGAAGCTTCGAGCTTGGCGTAATAGGCATCACGACGTTGAACATTGGGAATGTGATAGAGGTTCCACCAGGCAGCACCACCAGCAGCACCGAGGGCAAGAGAGATAGTGATATCCTTGATAACTTGTTTACGGAATTTACCAGCAATAGGAGCAATCATTTTTAATATAGAGTGGGGAAGAAAGAATAAATAATGTAGAAAAAAAAAATGTGGAGTTGAACGAAAAAAACGAAAGATTTTATTCAACAAAGCCCATGGTTGTTTCTCTGTTTGGTGACGTCGTCAAAAAAAACAAGAGTAGATGTCCTGTCAAACAATGCTGATCCACTGTGAATCAAGCACGGAATTTTATTTTAATGTCATGGAATTTTCGTTTGTCATGCAATTAGATGTTGGCATCGTTATTGCTAGTGAATGAGAGAGATATAAATCTTGAAGCGCGTGGAACTCACTTGGTGATTTTCGTCGATTCCACCGAGAAGCTTGAAGCCGTTTCTATTCTGAAATCCATCAGAAAAATCCCCCATTTCATGTATCACTAAAGGCCACATACTACTTCTGGCACAGTTATTACTTTGAACACGATTGCTGATTACTCTTCACACAAACATCTATTGCTATATTATAATTTAAGTACTAGAAACTGTACTGAAACCTCCATAACTGCACTTGTAAGTATAAATATGACTCTTATAGGACGCTATACGTCTGGATCAAGGAAAACAATTCGTATACAGGTAAGCCACATACTTGCACTAGCCCTTACTATTCCATAATATGCTAAAACACATCCAAATCTGGTGCATTTGGCGAGTGATTTCTCGAGTTGGAAGCTGTTCTAGACTGCAAGAACTGCACCTGGCAATTGCCCTTGACTAGCAGTTACTTGCTGACTAATTTCCTCTATTTTGTTGGGTTCGATGAAAGTCGACCCAAACCATGAGCTACCCCTTTACTGAAATACCAAAAATCAGTTGATTGCGTTTTTGAACCTAAAAATGAAGACTTTTAATATGATATCCTTAGATCAAATGGATCCTTGTGATCCAGGGCAACATGTGAAATTACTTTTGTGAGACCTTTATATGAAACATATTGACATTTCCGCAATAAACCACTTTTGACATTTTTGACGATTGCTCAATATTCCAAGTCTAAAAATGTAATATAATTAGCACCATTAGATGCGCCGTCAAAAGCTAGATATAAATGTATTAGAAAGTAGAGTGCGTCGATGGCAATGTATATAGCTAAATTTGGCAAAAACAAAAAAATCGAACATCTTCACAGCGAATGGAATCAATTCTTTAGATCTAAGAAGAAACATTCAGTTCAAAGTCCGGTATATTTTGCAACTGATAGATAGTGCTGCCCAAATGCTACGTGCTGTCAACTATATAAGAATTACTGTATGTAAAGCTTTTAAGGAATTCATAGCACCACCGATTAGTATAGAATGTTCAATGCATTGCCCTGAAATGCCACTGTCTTCTAATTGCTGGCTAACATATAAAAAAGGAATGGAGAAGGACCCTTTCATTCATCGAAATATGCTATTGACTAGCCATTTGTTGTGCAAATAGCAGTACCCGTCAATAAAGCCACTATTATGAACTGAGGCATCCATGAGAGTCAACCATAAATATGTCACAAACATTGTCTCGTTATATACGTTTATTCCAATCCAAGGTCGCTTGTATTTCTATGATCCCGCTACTACATCTTCATGAACTGTTTAGCTAAAGGCATCACCTGATCACCACAGAACCTTCCTAATGCACCTTGAGCAGCAGCGATTTCATTAAATGTGGCAACAAAGTCTCCCTTGTGCTGTGTATCGCTATTGATTGAACTGATAACAAAAGGAACTGGCTCACAACTGTGATCTCCATACAACGAAGGCGTGGTATGATCTCCAGTGACTATAATGGTGTACTAGAAATCAAATGATATCAATGACCTATTTCGAAAACAAAGCCATCCAACGAGTTACCTTTGCATCTGTGCTTTTCTCCAAACTCAATACGACACTACCAATCATTTGATCTATTCTCTCAAGATAATAGATCTTTTTCTTAAAATCATGATCATGACCAGCATCATCCACTGCTTTCAAATGACAGAATCCAAAATCGTATGTGCCTGATTGTATGTTCTCTAAGCAGGCTTTTGCTTTTGCATCGAAATTGGTATTGTAGTCACCCGTTGCGCCAGGCACACTCAGTAAATCCATACCTAATGTCATGCCAATACCAGCAATAATACAGGTAGGTGCAATGAGAAAACTTTTCAGTCCGTGCAACTGCTCGATACTTGGCACATCAATGCAACTGCCACATCCTCGTAATAAGACACAGTTTGCTGGGTTCTTTCCTGCTTTCACTCTTTCCTTGTTGATGGGATGATCTATAAGTATGTCGTAAAATGCGTCGGATAGTTCGTTTGTCAGCTATGCTAGTGGATCAGTTGCTGATTCGCATCCAAACATTGCCATTGTCTACCTTGCTTGTCATGATGGAAGCTTCGTTATCCAGTGTAGGCTCGCAGTATACCAAAGGTTTGCTACATGTGTGTGAATACAAGTTGAGTAAGGCACTCTATCCCACTTACTTGTCTACCAACGGATCTGTGCCTGTAATTGAAGAGGCTAATCCAGGACCTCTCACTCGAACACCGCAGCGATGTTCAATAGCGTATTTGACAGAAACAGTATGATTTGGAAACGAAGGTAATTTCCTAATGGATGGTTACATCAAAATTGCATGTGTCACTGGATCAGATAACTCGCTTACACATTGTCGATCGCTTTGCATAAAATGGGTCCAATGCCTTCAAAATGACGATCTGCTTTTCTCTTGACTACAATGCCTGACTCTTTATCCAAATATGCAAAATTTGACTAGTAAGGTTTACTTGAATGTTTAGATACACAAGACAGAATTTAGGTTTTGAGTGTGTTACGTACCTTGAACGCAATATCGGATGGTATCATGTCAAGACCAGCGCCCATGCTTTCGAATGCACCTCTTCCTTCATAGTATCTAGTGGTTTCAGTAAATACATGTGCAATAGACATCTATTCAACAATGCCTTACTTTCTAGGATCATAGCCCAAGATGGACATGTGGGCCGTGTCAGAGCCACAGGCCAAACCTGGTTCAACGGGGTCTAGCAGTCCGTTCAACCCCTTATCTAAGCAGCATCTCAGTTAGTTGATGGGGACAAGCATTACTCGAATAAGAAAATAATACCACATAGCTTATCGAGCCACGGTGTATGAGCGTACTGCAAAGGGGTCTTTGACTCGAGATGAGGTATATTGACATCGCCTAGGCCATCTATCAAGAAGATCAATAGTCTGCTTTTCTGTTTCATCAAGTGGGATATCAGCGGGAAAAAAGAAAAAAGAAAGAAAAGGGAAAAAGAGAGACAGCGTTCTGGTTTAAAAAAAAAACAATTTATTTAAAATGTAGTAGTTATACATAGTTGGTTATGCTTGAGTGGGTCTCACAGCATCTATATCACACACAAAAAAAAAAAGGCCTTGTCAGTTCTCGAGTTTTCCCCTTGACAGTGTCGTTATCAACTTACCGAAATAATGGTGTGCCATGGCCTCCTTTGCTGTAAGACGTTCTTGGTGATCATATCTCAATAATTTATCCAAGAAATCGACAGACTCATCAGTTACAAAACGTTGGTTATCACTGGTGATAAATTTGTTCCAGGGTCTACGCGCGTGTCTGCCTAAAATGTTGTTGTATTCAGGCGCAAGAACGATAGAGTACTTTTCAGTGTATCTGAAAAGCTCTTCAGTACCGAGAACGCGAGCAATCTTGACCAATTGGTCGTAATTGTCATGGCCATGGAAGAAGGGCTCTTTGCGAAAGATCTATCGCTCACACTCTGAGTCATTCTGGCTCTCGATAGAATCCCGCCACACTTACCATGCTTGCAAACATACAGCCATAACTCCACATATCCAAGCTGTAATCGTATTCTTGAAAGTCGACCAAAAGCTCAGGTCCCTTGAAATATCTTGATGCAACACGTACGTTATACTCTGTTCCTGCGTGATAGAATTCTGCTAAACCCCAATCGATCAAACGCAACTAGCATCAACCATCAGCAAAAAGCCTTGCATTATGTAATATGAATTTTTACCTCTTTCTTTTCATGATCAATCATGACATTGTGGGGCTTCACATCACGATGCATAATGCCTTTTGAATGACAGAAATCCAAAGCCTAGACGAGCGAAACCTCAGCAAACATGGTCTTTCAAAGATACAGCTCTAGTACATACCTTTAACAACTCGTACATGTAATATTGAATGTCGTATACTGTGAAACGAGGATACAAAATCTTGAACTCGGTGTTATTAACATATTCGGTGATAATAGCAGGTGTTTTAGACTATCGCGAGAAGAGTTAGTGCATGGTAGTTCACTGCTGTTATTTGGACTTACAATGGGGTCTCTAACAATGCCCAAAAGACCAACAATATTGGTTCCACCTGCCAAGTTTTGAAGGATCTTGATTTCACGTCTAATCTTCTTCTTCTTGACTGGCTTCAAAGCCTTGATAATACACTTTTCATTGTTGACAATGTCGATGCCTTGAAAGACTTCAGAGTATTTACCACGGCCTACTTTGCGAATGATTTCATAGTCTTCTTGATTTCTTTATATACATATAAATAAAACAAATTGTCGGGTTAATTTCAGTCATAATATTATATAGCCCATATATCTGCTTCTTTACCCCCACTCGACTTGAAGATTGTCATAGTCCCAATAAGAGGTAGGCATCTTGGCATTTACATCAGCATAGCACCGGGCTATGCTTTTGCAGTTACTCGTGTTCGCAGTTGAACTCATCTTTTTTTTTTTTTTTAGTATATTCGAGATAATAACAGTAAAAGAAAGTCTGGTAATCAAACAAATGGAAAAGTTTCAACTTTTCATCCATTCTTAAAGTCACACAAACAGTTGATATCCCACCATCACGTCACTTGAAGATGAACAAGATGTTGAAGAGCCAATACAGTGCACTGCAGAGGAGTATATCATTTGCATATGGCTCTACAAATGTGTTGCTCGGAACACAGACAAGGAGCACAGTTTGTAAGCGATTGAGTTCCATGACGATGCTTTAATGAATGGATCCATTTTCCGCTCATCTCACTCCACATTGAAGACAAATCCTTGATTCCACAGCATTTTCTCATAATGAAGATAAACGTTGAAAGTCTACCCAGGCATCAAAGCGTCGTTGATAGCATGTCATGAACAAGATTTGGCTTTTTTTTCACTCTGACAAAGGATCGACATGTTTTCGTGATGATAAAAAAACCGTGTTTTCAGGCGCGATCATAAACGGCACCCACCCGCGCCCTTCTTCGCCAAAATTTTTTCAATCTTTAGTTGTTTCCATTTTATACAACAAACCCAATACACAGCATGCCATCTCGTAACGCTACAGTCTCTACACCCAAAAAGGTCAAATACAAGGTCGACAAAGTGGTGATTACGCCCGAGAGAAGAGTCCCCAAAAAGAAGCTTGAAATTCATGTCGACGAGACTTCGTCTCCAGGTAATGTTATCATCTCCTCCTCCCCCACCCACCTTTTTTTGATGGATGAATACCAACAGACAATCCTTTAAAACACAGAGGCCATTCTTCATGCTTCATGGGAGTTCATCAGCGCATTTCAGTTTTTCAACACGTTCAAAAGTTACTTTCATTTACCTAAGCGTCTGTCTATTGAGAAACTGGAGCTTGCTATGTTGGCAGGCAATGATGATGAGCAACAGCAGCAGTTGCTTCAAGAGGATGAGGCAGAAGATGAACATGCGGCGCATCTGAAGCGGGAATCCAGTGTACTCAGTCAACAGAGCAATGCAAGCGCAACAACGCCTCAACCCACACGCAACTATTTAGCTGATTTCATGATTCACATTTTATTGCCCCTATTGACCCAGCGTCAAAAGACGTTGATCAACGCTGACAACTATGAGCAATTCATTGCTGATGTCTTTCCTGATTTCACACATTTTGCTGACATGAACGTCCTGGATAAAATCAAGGTCCTAAAGAGCATTGAAATGGCACATGTAGAGATCAGTGATCCGGACCTCGTTTCTCTCCAAAACTTTGAATCTTGTCAAGAATTGGTAGTGTGAGAGGACATGCTTATCAAGGGCTTTTTTTTTGCTCATCTATTTGTCTGTAGAGATTCGCACCGTTAGGCACTGATTATGAGGGCTGGGTTTACTGGTATTTTGGTGATTACCGTCTGTACAGAGAGATTCCTCTTCCAATGGGCAAAAAGGCGGCCACCATTTCAGATACTTCAGAATTCACATTTGAGTTGATGTGCTCCACTATCACTGAATGGAAAGACACGATTGAAAAGTTCAAGCCCACAAAACGAACAGCCAGCAGACAGTTGGCTTCTGCCATCACTGCACTTGGAAAGGAAATCATTGCTAAATTAGAGGCGAGAGAAGAACAACGACAGAGACATGAAGCAAAGATGAAGAGAGCCAGAGAATTAGAATTGATTCCCAAAAAGAGAAGTAGAAGATTAGAAGTCAAGGTGAGTTGTTAGCATGACATCTTGTTGGGAAACGGACTCGCCTAATCTACGATTAGTCGGATGAACAAGCCAAGCGACAAAAGTTATTGGACGAAGCTAGAGAAAAGGCAGAATTGGAGGAGCAGCAACGTAAAAAGTTGGCCAAGGAAGCGAAATTGGCAGCAGACAGAGACCGTCAAGAAATGCAAGCAGAAGAAACTAAATTAAGAAAGGAACTGTTTGGCATCATCACTGATTTTGTCTTGCAAGGCCAAGAAACAGAGGCAGACATGAGACCATTAAAGGCTCCCATCAATTCAAAGACATCTGAAAAGGAGCGAGTTGACAAGATGAAGGGCTGGATTAAATTGTTGAGAGGTACTATCTCTATCGAACGCCTTGAGAAGAACGAAATTCAGTTTGTGGGCCCAGATGTCGATACAGGTAAAGGATGATCTTGGTAGTACCTTTAGCATTTACTTACATCACGTATGCCATACTAGCTCTCGAGTCTGTTTTGTTCAAGAACACCATGAGAATCTATCTTGCTACGTTACTCTTATTCAAATTGAACCCCATCACACTAGCCTACGAGAATACAGAGGAGGTGCACAGAAAGCTGGTACTGAATCGCTATGATGATATGGACTCATTCTCTCAAGAACTGAATACTGCCTTTGAATCCATGTCAGACGCTACTGTGCAAGAGGATGCTATTGGCATGTTGACAAGTGTATTTTCACTCGACCCACCACAAGTAGAAGAGAGCGAGGAAATTGATACCATCAAACAAGAAGACGCTACTAGCCCAGTAACAGATACCATCTTGGACACAGATACGGCTAATACAACCACCACCACCAGTACTTCACAAACTACACCTGAAAACACCACTGAATCCACAGCAGCTCTTAAGATAGCCGAGTCTGCTGCACTGCCAACATGTGCTGATATCTCTCCTGAGAAACCTGCTGAGCAAGACCCTATCAAGCCGCAAACCACATCTCTAGATTCCGAAGCGACTACCATTGAATTGCCATCATCTATCGCTACTGCTACTGTTGCATCTGTACCTGAAGTTGCTGCTTTGCCCCAAATTTAGAATGACCAAGAACCGAACATATGGACACTTTGAATAAAAACCTCCTGCTTTTTTTTTTATACGAACCAAGGTCCTTTTGTAATTATGTAGGAAGAGTATAGATCATCTTTGATCTGATGCTGTTGTTGTGGGATGCACGGCCTTTGAAACCCGCTTCCGTGGAGAGATCTGTGTAAAGATTTTTTTTTCCATCAGCAAAAGCTTTTTTTAGCAACCCCTCCCCCCTTTCTTTCATCTCTATTTTCAACATTGTATAAATGCATCCCATCAGTCGCGTATCTACGCCACCACTGTCTACGCCTGTTCGAACCAACGATAGCTTAGTATACGACAATGCAGCAGTTGGCCATCAATTAGGCGTTGATCGTAATGATATGCTGGCACCTGGTAAAGAATCTCGATTTGACACTGTTACTGTATCATGTCTAATACCGTTGAATAGCCGTATCCAGAGTGCTGATCATCTATACGGGTGGTACCATTGGTATGAAGCATACACCTGAACATGGCTATATCCCTGTAAGTCTCTACAAGTATAGATCAATAAGTGATGCTCACCCAGTGGATGAATTAGCTGCCAAATTACTTTGCTGAATCGCTCTCCAAAGTACGTCGATTCCACGATCCCAGTAACGGATCTGAACATCCATCTCTTTCTCGCACCTCATCCCACGACAGTCTTGACAGCCTCAACATTTCCGACAAGGCCGCCACCCCCAAGGAATTTGGCACCATCACTAATACCGTCAAAGCCATTGAGCAGGAAGGGCCTCAGAAGGGACAGACCAGAACCTTTCAACTGCCAAGTCTGATTACGCCTGTGAGTTTGTTTGGCAAGAGAATTAGGTGAGTTTTGGAATCGCAGCAAAAAAGATATAATTCTCACGATATGTTAGATATTCTATTCTTGAATATGCACCTCTTTTAGATTCGTGTGACATTACAATGTCAGGTAAAATAAAATAGATTATCAGAATCTTATACAAGTAAGATGGTAACATGACCTCTCTTTCAAACCGCTAGATTGGGTTAGAGTTGCAGGCGATATCAAGGAAAACTATCAGCTGTATGACGCATTCATCGTATTGCATGGCACCGACACAATGGCCTATACAGCAAGTGCGCTCAGTTTCATGTTGGAGGAATTGGGCAAAACTGTCATCATTACAGGTTCTCAGGTGCCTCTGACAGAAGTAAGAAACGATGCTGTGGAAAATCTCTTGGGTGCTCTTACCATTGCAGGCCATTTCGTCATTCCAGAAGTATCTCTGTATTTTGGAAAAAAGCTGTATCGTGGCAACAGAACAAGTAAGATCAGCGCTGTTGATTTTGAGGCATTTGATTCTCCCAATATTCCATCTCTAGTGGATGTGGGTATCGACATTGGTAAGTCATCTACTGTATCAAGAATCAAAAGAGACATAATAACCCGCCAACATACAGATGTCAAATGGCCGCTGGTGCTTCGTCCTACACAGATTGCCAAATTCAACGTCTGTCAAAAACTAAACCCAAATGTCGGTTCGCTTAGACTGTTCCCAGGTATCAACGATTCTACCATCAGAGCCTTCTTAGCGCCTCCCCTTCAAGGTGTAGTTCTGGAAACATTCGGTGCTGGTAATGCGCCTGCTCGTCCTGCATTATTAGCTGCGTTGAAAGAAGCTAGCGATCGAGGTGTCATCATTGTCAATTGCACCCAATGTCGAAAGGGTCTCGTCACGGATGCTTATGCTACTGGTAAACAGCTGTCAGCAATCGGCGTAGTCCCAGGTGCAGACATGACTCCCGAATGTGCCTTGACCAAACTGGCCTACTTGCTTGGTAAGACGCCCAACAATCCAGACCACGTTCGCAAGATGATGACTCGTAATTTGCGTGGTGAACTTACTGTGCGTGCTCCATATCAACGTTTCAGCGCTTCCAATAACCGCACCAGTCTCCTCGTCAACATCTTGATGAAGTTTTCTGCTCGTGGAAAGTTTGCTGCCAAACAAGAGCTGGATAGAAGTGGTGGCATATTGGATGAAAGTGTAGAGCCAAAGGTGGATGGCCTAGAAGAAGCCGATTTGACCATGTCTGTTGAAGAAGAAATGCTTGCTCAAAAGGCATTGGGCCCTGTTTTGCTCTGCTCTGCTGCTGGATCCAACGACCTGGACGGCCTCAGTCTGCTGGTAGAAAGTATGGGCGAATTGATCAATCTCAATTGTGTGGATTACGATGGTCGTGTGCCACTCCATGTAGCTTGTAGAGAGGGCCACCTTAGAATTGTAAAGTATTTATTATTACATGGCGCTGCTATCCATGTCCGCGATAGATCTGGTCATACACCTTTGTTTGATGCTGTGGTAGAGAAGCGAGCCGACGTTGTCAAAATCTTACGAGAAGCAGGCGCTCATTTAGCAGAAAGTGAAAAGAATGATATGGGACCATATTGGTTCAAAGCGATCAAGAACAACAATGTCAAATGGATCCAAGTCGCTCTCGAAGCAGGTTTCAATGTGAATTGGGCAGACCCAATTGAAGGTCGTCGAGGCATTGACATTGCTGTCTGCGTTGGCCGTACTTCCATATTCAAAACATTGTTAAACCAACCAGGAGTTGACCTCTACGCATCAGACAAATGGGGAATGACAACTTTGGACAAACTAGAAGCATTCAAAAACAAGCTACAGTCAGGCAAAGAAGACAAGCGGGTCTCTTTCAAGGCCATTGAAGAAATGATAGAACTATTCACCGCTAAACTGGCATTATCCACTAAATAAAGATGTACTTTTTTTTCTTTCTCTCTAACGAGTAATGCAAATATAATAGCAGAGGCTCTATAGGCACGTTATATGATGTGCTTTCGGTATGGCAGTGATGGTGGTGACTGACCAAAACAGTGCGTTGGAACTCCGTGGAAAGGTTCTTTTTCCCTTCACACATTGCGGTTGCCATATATCATCATAGTTTCCTCCTTTAAATCTTTATTGCTTTGCTGTGATATTGTTTTAAAAGATTCTATCGTGATTAAAATCAGTCGAGAAACTCTATTAATTGTGTGCGTTTGATCTACAAGATGAATCAGCAGAATCCCAACATGCCAAATGGTCAACCACAACAGCAACAGCAACCTCCTCAACAACAACAGCAGCAGCAGCAGCAACAGGTTCAACAGCAACAGCAACAGGTTCAAAATCCATTGAATCTGAATCTAACAAACGAAGTGCCCAATGCCAACTGGAGAGATGAATTAAGTGTACAAGATAGAGCACGCTTTGTTTCGCAACTGTAAGCGATCGTTTTTTCTTTCTTCGAGATTTGACTCCCTAATCAGTTTGATTTCTTTAGAGGAAATGCCTTGAAGCACTTGTCGCCTACAACGTCAGACCATGATATCTTTGCTGCGGCCAAAAACTTTGAATTGACATTGTACACCAAAAGCACGAGCAAGGTATGTTTGAAGTGCAATCTCTCTAGCGTTGTGGGTGTTGATCGTGTCCATTTAGAATCAATATATACTGGCTTACGCGAGAAAGTTTCATCAAATCAAGTTTCAATTGCAGAGCCAAAATGGAGGTGCACCAATGCTTAATGATAGTCAATTGCAATTAAGCTTGAATATTGCAGGTGGCCAGCAAATGTCTCCACTGTTACAACAACAACAGCAACAGCAGCAGCAACAGCAGCAGCAGCAAGTTCAACAAACGCAACAGCAACAAACTGCTTCTCCCCAAGTAGCACCAGTCCAGCAACTTCAAAATCTGTCTTCGCCCTTGAATATGAACCAGCAACAACAGCAAAATATGAACAACCAAAATCAAATGCGTCCAAACATGTTTCAGCAAAACATGATGCAAGGTAGACCACAACAACAGCAACCTCAGCCTCAAGTTAGCCAGCCTGCACAGCCTCAACAACAACAACAACAACAACAAGCTCAACAACAGGCCCAAATGCTTGCACTGCAAAGGACCGCTGCACAGGCAATGGCAGCAGCCGCTGCAGCAGGAAACAATGGAAGTGTTGGAGCAAATGGAAATACACCCGCTCAAGTAGCTGCAAACGTAAACACTGCTCAACAACAAATTCCTTTGAGCGTGCTTCAAAACTTGAATATGGGAAACGTCAATCAAGCTGTAGTCAACATGTCTCCTCGACAATTTCAAGTGTATCTTGCTCATCAAATTGCCTTACACCAAGGTCCTCAAGGTCAACAGCAGCAGCAACAACAACAACAGCAACAAGGTCAACAACAACAGCAAGGAACAGCAACAGACAACTCAAATTTGCTCGGTATGAATTTACCTAATAATGCAAATCAAAATTTTCGTCCTCCTGTCTCTGGTGTGAATGCGACCAGTTCTCCTATGCAAGCAAATAATTTCTCCAATGTAAGTATCCAAAAAAAAAAAAAAATAATAATAATGGTGTTTAGGGTCCAGGTTGATTAAATTCAATTAGGCTGTGAATCAACAGCAACAGCAGTTGAATCCTGAAATGTTGATGCAACATTTGCAAGCTCAACAAGCCCGCGCTCAGCAGCAGCAGCAGCAGCAGCAACAGGCACAAGCTCAAGCCCAAGCTCAAGCTCAAGCTCAAGCCCAAGCCCAAGCTCAAGCTCAAGCTCAAGCTCAAGCTCAAGCTCAAGCTCAAGCTCAAGCTCAAGCTCAAGCCCAAGCACAAGCCCAGGCTCAAGCACAAGCCCAGGCCCAGGCTCAGGCCCAGGCTCAGGCTCAGGCTCAAGCCAAGCAAGAAGCTCAACAGAAAGCCCAGCAACTCGCTCAGCAACAAGCCCAACAGCAAGCACAATTAGCTGCCCAGCAACAAGTACAACAGCAATTAGCTGCCCAGCAGCAAGCACAACAACAATTAGCTGCCCAGCAAGCACAGCAACTAGCTCAACAACAACAACAACAACAACAACAACAACAGCAAACCTCCCAAGCATCTCACCAATTGCCCAATGTATCTGCACCCAACCTTCAATCTGGTGCTGTGCCTAATCTTGGTGGAACCCCTCAACAACAGCAACAACAACAGCTCTTTGTAAATCGAGCAGGTCTAAGTTTCCAACAAAGAGCTGTTGCTGCTGAAAAAGTGAGACAGTATGATGAAAATATTCGAAACACAAGAGGTAAGATTTGACTTGAGATCAAAGAAAAAAAAGTGATATTAAAGAGGGGCTACTTCTAGTGCGTGGTAATCCTATTGAGGGTTTATCTGATCAAGAAAAGCAAGCTATTCGTGAACATATAGCAATGATGAAGCCAATGTACGATAAAATTGATAATTTACTGCCGGTATTCTATGCCTTGACATCCAATGCTGAGGCAGCAAGAAGACTGATTTTGATGAAATACATGTTTGAAGATCAATTGACCATGTTGGGCCAAAACAAGTATGTCATTACTTTGGATCACTTGACAAAATTGAAGGATCAATTCAATGGTTATTTTTCTTGGGTTCGTAATGCGGTGGGCAATCAGCAGCAACAGCAACAACAGCAACAACAACAACAACAACAGCAGCAGCAGCAGCAAAGTAGTCCAGCTGTTGGTACTCCACAACAAGCAGATAATTTACAACAGCAGCAACAGACCGGTACTCCTGATCTTTCTCAACAGCAGCAGCAACAGCCCTCTCAATTGCAACAACAACAGCAACAACAACAGCAGCAGCAGCAGCAGCAGGCTCAAGCTGCTCAATTACAGGCACAAGCTCAAGCTCAAGCTCAAGCTCAAGCCCAGGCACAAGCTCAAGCGCAACAACAACAGCAGCAACGTCAAAATACCCCTCAAATGGCTAATCAAAATCGCATGGACATCAATCTATCTCATCCCAATTCCACAACATCAACTCCTACACTTCAAAATACAAACCAACAAAACGCAATGAAGCGTCCAAGCATTGATCTCAAACTTCCAGCCAACAAAAAGCAAAGAACCAACCAATCACCCGCACTTTCTGCAGCTGGTACACCTCAACAACAACAACCCAAGGCATCACCTAATCAACAACCAAACCGCCTGCAATCTGGTGCAAGTCCAAATGCTTCAAGTCCCGCTAGTGTAGCAGGAGCAGGAGCAGCAGCAGCAGCTGGAACTCCTAATCAAATGGTGGATTTGACTCACACTGCATCACCTCAACAGCAACAACACATTGAGGAGCAGCAACACCAACAGCAGCAGATGAATGCAGGTGTTCAGGAACAGATGGGTAATTCTGCTGCCGCAATCACCGCAGCAAGTCAAGCAGGCATGTCACTTAGTCAAAGACAAGCACAATCTCAAATGATTTACCAAGCAGCTATTGCTGGTGGCCTTTCGCCTGCCATTGTAAATCTTTTGCCTCCTCGCGCATTGCAATGCAGTTGGTTATTACAGCAATCAGCACAGAATCGAATCGTATTGACACCCTCACAACAAGAGCAAATTCGTGCCATGTTGAACGAAAGAGTAGAAGCTGCCAAGCAACAGTTGGCGCGTCAGGAACAAGCTCAACAACAACAACTGCAGCAGCAACAGCAACAGCAACAGCAACAGGCATTAAATAGACGTCAAAGTAGTGGTGTGTCGGGCAATGCAATTGATTTGACAGGAGACAACAATAATGTCAAATTAGAAGAGATTAAGCAAGACACCTCGCAACAAGCAGCACAAATGATGCACATGTTACAACAGCAGCAACAGATGCAGTCTCAAGCGCTACTGCTGCAGCAGCAACAACAGCAGCAACAGCATCAACAACAACAACAACAGCAGCAGCAGCAGCCTATTTTACAGACTAAATTAACCCCTACACAATCACCTAGACCTATAACAACTGTTCCTGGTTCTGCTGCTACTATTCTTGCTACAACACCTAATGCTACTACAAATACTCCAATGGCTGCACTACGTCCTGGTATGGGCCCTGATGATAAGGTTGTGAATACAATGATGTATGCAACCGATGTTCTTAAGAGCGTTGCAGCTATTTTAGCATCTGCAGATCAACCAAAGGAAACAGATCAGCCATTGAAAGTCGTACAGGATGGACCTCGCAGTACCTTGTTATTTGAGCCATATCCAATCAAGACGGACAGTGACGAGGACGATGATGAAGATTATTATATAGAAAAGAAAGACAAGCCTGTCATCGACAAGCAAGATATCAAAAATACCTGGTACGAAGTCGGTATGGACATCGATGTGCCCCGAATGAGTGAGATCATGGTTGGATTTCACTGGCAGGATGATAACCATAAATCATGTAGTCTGTTTAAACATTGTGCTTGATTTGTATGAATATAAACATGATAATAAAACGGAATTATTGTATACATTTCCTTATTTCACCAGGGGAAGAAAATAGTATAAGCTTTTGGTCAGATTAAAAACATTACTAGAATTACACAGTTTCTGGTCGAAAGGTATGTGAGCAAAACTTGGGCTCAACTTGAGATTCGATATAAACGGAATGTTTTGGATAATGGTTACCAAATGCAATTGTTTCCCCCCCCCCCCTTTTTTTTACACTAGAACAATAAAGATGAATCAGATTCTATATCCATAACAGCAATGAGAGAAAAAAAAAAAAAAGAGAATGTTACACACTCTGGCATTTTCTCTTTGATGGCATGCATGTAATTAAAGTTAGCAATGTTTGTGTATTTGTTATATATGTGGTTTTGACGAATAAAAATAGATGGCAGTTCACGATTGAGCAAATCGCTCTGAAAGAAAGAAAAGAAAAGAAAGAAAAAAAAAAGGGAGTTCAAACAGATGTTTTTGGATTGAATAATGATGGTTTGTCTCCCTGTATGATGATAATGCAGTACTGATCTTAACACTCTCAACGCCACTCAATTTCGGATTACCAGATTTTAAAAGGTAAAAAAAGTTATAAGTCAAGGGGGGAGGGACAAAGAGAAAAGATGGAGAGAAAGATTTCATTGATTTATACACAAAGGAGATAATGTATTGTGTATATATTGTATTAGGGGGCTCGAAATGCAAAGCAAATCAATAGACGACATGAGCTATTTTACTATCATGTTGCTAAATAACATGTATCTACCAAATCAAATCTATTTCAAGGAGTCGCAGGTATATATAATGGTATAGTGCTTCTCTTTTCTTTTCTTTCTTGCTCTTTCTTCTGCAACATCTCTCTTTTTGTAAAATGAATAAATCATTATTGTTTATCTGCTTATTGTTATCTCTTGTCTGCGTCCTTCAGCCCACGGAAGCTCGTCCATTGAATCTTGCAAAAACCGCAAAGAAATTACTATCAATTCTTGGTACTGGAACTTATTATGATGTCGCTGCTGGTGTTGGCTCTTGTGGTCAGACGAATAGTAATGACGATATGGTTGTAGCTGTCAATCATGGTCAGATGAAAAACGGTGCAAATCCCAATAACAACCCACATTGCAATAGAAAAGTCAAGATTGTTGGTAAAACTGGAAAATCTGTTGAAGCCAGAATAGTTGATACATGTCCTGGATGCGCTAATGGTTGCTTAGATATGTCTTCAGCCTGTAAGTATATCATTTGTATCTAAAATGATGCCAGTACTTAATTATACGTTTCCAATTAGTATTCAAAAAGGTGTGTGGAAGCTTAGATCTTGGTGTATGTCAAATAAGTTGGGATTTCGTTTAGTGTACATACATCTTTTTCTCGCCCCCCAAAAAAAAAAGATGCTGGCTCATCAATATCATATATAATGTACCATCCTTCTATCTCTTTGTTTCAATATCATACTCGTCATTGTTGTCTTGTACATTCCTCAACATTGACAACGTTAACAACAGCAGCATCACTTGATGATTACGGCTTCTACCATACAAATATACATATACATATACACTCTCTCATTCAATTACATAGATTCATTCGTAAAATAAAATGTCTGATAACAGTTATTTTAAATAGCCTTGATAGAACTTTAAATGTTTCATTATTACTAGTTTTCTGCTCCACTGTTTTCAACATTCTTTGTTAATTCTTGACGACAGGGATCGTGCAGTAATTTGCTTCCTCTTTTTCTTTTCTTTTTCAGGCAGTTGTGAGCAATTTTGCTGCAGGTGCCTTATACTAATACGCTATCGATAGTACATATTTCTGCAGAAGAATTCAGCCTCTTTTCGTTACAAATACTGATTTGCAACAGTATCAATTCTGCCTGTATGTTGACTATGCTAAAATACTGTCTTTCATTGTATACATAATGATTCTCCTCTCACTTCTGTATTGATTGTTGTACTGAACTTGGATGGGCTCTTTTTTTTTAAAATAGTAATAATAATAATAATAAAAATACAATGCTATCTCAAGATTAGACAAGGACTAAACTGATGCAAAGATCGCAAATATTCATATCTATCTAACAGTGCGGAAATAAAGTCTTGGACTTTTAGGGAGATAATTGCATAAGCACCGTGAAACAGTAGTAGTAAACAGTAGTTGCTTAAATGGCTGAGGGTCTAGGGGTCAATAGCCAGAGAAAAAGATAAATTGAAGTATCCTGACCTGTCCTTCATATAATAAGGATTATTAATATCAATCTATTAGCATGTATCCTATAGGTACAGCCTCTTAATTTATATCAATAGTACGGGGGTCTGAGTGTATATCGCTTCGTATAACACTTCTTTAGCACATAGTATTATTTGTATATGTGGCATGTCTATAGCATGTCGCATGCATGTCTATAGCATAGCATATATTGTACAAGAAGTCTATAGTACATAATATATCTGTAGCCAGTATCATGGATATAAGCATATGTCCTATAGTGTAGATCTTAGCGTACACATCTGACGCATAATAAAGCTTAATTATATTGCTACATTATCGGTCTTGGCATTTAACTAAATATGGCAAACATCATCCATAGTCGACATGATGGGAATACAAGTATAAGTCTATAGCGCCATCCATCATCATGCTAATGGCGCCATTCACAACCTATATCATAGAATATTAGTCTGTATTGTACATCTAATTCGTTAGTACACATGATATATTATGGTGACTGGATGAACTGTCTTCGAAATACTACAGGAGGTCATTATTATATTGTGGACGCATTCCACAGTTTACACATTTTTACATGTTCTTTTACCTATCTGGGCCCTAAATAAACTAAATCAGCAGAAATAATGCTTGAAATAATAGCCCTGAAACGCAGAAAAGCTATATCTATTTATTACCTCTACCTACAAAAAAAACATAGAAAATTTTTGCAAGGGTTTCCCTCTGCATTGATGTTAGGCGGAATTTGAAGTACTACCCAAAAATGCAATTAGGTAGTATTTCAATTAGACCACCCCTCAGGTGCTAGAGCGTGCCTTACTACACCCCTAACATGAGGAATTATGTTTATTAAGACCCTCAACTGTCGCTAAGTAAGTAGAATCAACAGTTAAGTTTGGACCAGCCTATCTAATCCTAGCCTCGGAATCTTGTTATTGTTAAGCTTCAGTGATAGGCACATTCACTCAACGTAAAAAAAAAAAAGGTATGCTTCACAGAAACATAGAAAGAAAGAAAAATAGTGAGGGTAATAACATTACATGCCAATGAAAATTAAAAAAAATAAGGGCAAGAAGCCAAGAAAAAAAAAGGGGGGAGGAGAAAAAGAAGCTAATAAAAATGTATAACTTGTGTCTACTACTATTGCTCTGGCTGTTGTTCTGCACAGAAAAAAATAACTTGATTGATCTCTTGCAGCGTCTAGTAGTGTCCATGTTCATTCCCATTTGCGTGCCTATACATAATTCAAAGAATATAGTCAGTATTGCATTCCTCAGTCAACGCCATCATATCATAATAATATATACCTACCTAATTGACTGTTGACAGTTCCGTTTGCATCCAGTAGTATTCATCATTAATCATCCATCAGTAGTCGTAGTGACCTTATACTTGTTGCCTACACATCATATCAAAATAGTATAATAATAGTCAGCAATGTATTCAGCAATCTACGTCATCTTTTATACTACTTACTTGATAAACAATTCACAACATGTTCTGCATTTAATGTCATGGAGTACCACCTTGTGCTTGATACCTATATTCTATCAAATTTGGATAGTCAGTATGGTATTATTAAGCAGCAGACACCATCAAAACTTACCCGATCAATTGAACCAATGATACGTAGCAGTAGTATATAAGACTTGAATATACCACCAGGCCAGAGAACAGTATTGCTAATGATTACTTGCTGACAGTACCAAACCAGAAAGAAGAATTGCTACTGATGATGACTTGCAGATATTACCAAACCAGAAGTGAAAAACAGCGCTTCATATGCCTTGCAGATAATAGTAGTATCAGACCAAAAGAGAGAAGCAACACCACAGATAACTTGCAGATAGTACTAACCAGAAAAGCAGCACCACTATCAATGAATTGCAGATAGTATCGAACTAGAAACAGCAGGCAGCGCCAGATATTTTGTTGAAGTTGAGAACAAACAAACCCATTGTCTACTAAAAAAAAATATAAGAGAGTTCAGTTAGGCGCAATTCAATAAAAGTAGCAATCTACTACGTTACGTACCGAATTACTATTATGAAAGATATCAAAGATTCCAAGGAAGTAGCTATAGCAGTAAGTCGAATTGTTGTGTCTTTGTCGTCGTCGTCTTGTTTGCTTTAAAGCAGTGATTACCTATTCTGAAAAAGAAAGAAAATG
Source organism: Mucor circinelloides (assembly GCA_037974945.1). Classification (NCBI taxonomy): domain Eukaryota; kingdom Fungi; phylum Mucoromycota; class Mucoromycetes; order Mucorales; family Mucoraceae; genus Mucor; species Mucor circinelloides. The sequence continues at coordinate 681,912 of JBBNAA010000005.1, read as the reverse complement.
AATTAATAAATACTAGTGCTAGACAATCTATTCAGCAACAAATACACTCACTAGCATATGGCAACACTGATGACAGGCTTGATGAACTTGTTGCTATTGTTTCCAAAAACATTGGAGTGAGTAGAATAATAGTAGTAGAACTGTTGCTGTAGCTGTAAAAATAGTATCAAAAACGGGGGAAGGAAAAACGGGGGAAGGAAAAACGGGGGAAAGGAAAAACGGGGGAGTGCAAAAGCAAACTATTGTGCATTTGACGTCACGAGGTTTCTCTGTATATAGTAGCTGATATCAAACTGAGATTAAAAGCTCTATTGATCAAAATGCCATTTCATCATTCTGGAAATTTGTCATGGCCTAAAGTTGGCAGTTGTTTATAGTAAACACTTGATCAAGCTTATATCAAACTTGTGCAGAATTAAAAGGCGCATCGAATAGTATCACTTTTGTCTGGTTTGATCAACACTAGGCGTTTCAAAGCGACAGAACATTTTTTGTCAAATTTTGATGGTTTTTCAAGAAAACCTCCATCTCTGTCAGAATAAACCTACTTGTAACATTCATTATTATTGTAAAGCAAACAATTTCCTATCATTTGAGCTCTTACTGGAAGTTCTAGCTTGACTCTACGTAGAGAAATGAGCAAAAACGTCTGACTAGAAAATCATCAGCTAATTTTCTAGCCTGTAAGGGCAAGGCCAATTTGGTCAAAGATGACCAATTTTGCAAGGACATAACTTTTTGTGATATCTCTGCCAATACTGATCAGATTTGAACAAAACAAACACCATTCTATAGCTCTACATTAGCTCCAACATAATCTAAAAGTCAAACACACCTAATAGACGTTCCCTTCATGAAATAGCTCAAAGTCATGTATTTTCAGCTGCCTCAAGCGGGCACTACCCGACATATTTTTGAAAATACTAATAATAACCATACCATCGTATAGAAAATTAAAAGAGAAACAAAAGTCAAGCACTACGCAACATTGACTCACTTAGTAAATCATGGAGAAATATCCCTTTAAAGTTGGATCATTTTTCACATTTTCTCTTATTACTGCTTCAAGTCGTCTATCACAAACCCAAATCCAGCACTCCCTAGTCAAGCAAAGTGCTATAAACAACTTTGACTAGGTACAAAACCAACATTTACATATAAATCAAATCACTTTTACTATAATTTAAGAAGAATCATGTAACTAGCTAGTAGTAATAGATATTTTTCAGTCTATTTTACTCTTGTCAGTTTGGTAATAAACCTATACCACTATCAAGTTGACTCATTGTTTTTTTCATTATTTTTTTTTCGTGAATTTATATCTAAAATAAGCTATAAATTCCACAAAGACCATCTACTAGCTTGGTAAAATTTTGAGTAAAGTTCATCGAAGGGTTACTGTTTTGAGCAGAAAATTTAGAACATCTTGAATTTTTCAACCAAATGTGTATTAAACACACTTATATTCACAGATTTCTAAGCAAGCAGCGTTTGGGTAACAAAATCGACTAGAATTATTGATAACATTATTTTGCTAAGCACGAAAACTATGCTATTATTATGCTTCAAACCAAACGTTTTCTTTATTTGAGGATATTTTTACTACCAAACTGCCAAAAATGCTTGGATTTCAAATCTGTGTTTCTAGCAGGCTACTTCTTGTACAGAACATTTTGCGTTCGAAGCCTAAGTATCAATTCTCGAGTCGACATTGCAATGTGTACAAGCGTATACTCGATGTGATCTTTTTTTTTCTCTCAAACCACTGTTGCCATGTATCAACTATATACCAACATGCTGCTTATCATTTTATGGATCGCAAGCACTCATCTATGCCGAACTACTGGACTAGGTGGTTGAGGTATTAGTCTTTTGAAATCAGATTGCGTCTCTTGTCCTAGGAACAATAATTAATTTAATGAAAAATGTATGACTCCAAGATCCATTTTCGACAGGGTCAATCAACAATAGGTGAGCTTTGAGTTTGACTACTTTGATCTATTGATGAGCTGTACTTTGAAGAAAAAGGGCATTGAATTTTATATACTGGATGTTAAATTACCATTTTGACAGAAAAGTATGTGAATTTGTGAAGAGCAATGTCAAGATTCTCAAACATTCTCAAATATAAAAGCAAGCTAACCTGCTTTTTTGTATAATACAAATAGATGCCAAATCACCAAAACGTAAAATGAGTAGCCAGGATGCAATTAGCGGCTTCGTGGTTTTCATTTGACACGATAATGATTCTATGTCGAGATGAATACCTCTAAACTGCATAAGAGTTAGGTCTAATTTTATAGAGTCGGACAATGGGAGATCAATTGAATCTGTATCAAATTATATATTATTCGTCAATAGAAACTAAAAGCTCTGTATATTTCAATCTATTGATTACAATAATAGAAAATCAATGTTAAGCAATCATCTTGATGGGCAAGTATCCTTACAGCGGGACAAGTTGTTGTTCCATCGTTTGAATCATTTTAAGCACTCAACATCTGTCGAATGCTATCAAGACTGTTAGCCATTCAGATTCACTATTCTCAGTTTTTCTCGCCTTTGATCTGGCTAGATGAAGTAACTCGCTCGATTTCAACGACATGATTCCGCTTGAGAAAGAGCAATATGAATTGGAAAACAGAATAGCGTGCATTTGTTACACAATAGGGGCATCAGGTGGATGTTTGTTTTCTTTTTTTGCGTTGTGCCCCGCGTTGCAATTAGTGGAAACAAGAGGGCACTTGTCGTTGCTGCACATCGATACGTACACGCACACACGAATAGATAATACAAGCACACTCGCACACTCCTCTTGCTGGTAAATAATATACACCCCTTCTCTTTTTGTTTGACCTCCATTATCTGTTAAGGTTTTGCAACTCCTTTTTTCCCTTTCTCCTTCTTTTTCTCTTTTACTCTTTTTTCTTGTTTTACTTGGCTTTCCTTGATTCTATATATTACCATATATACTTTTACAAGTATAGAGATTTTGGCGCACTAGCAACAAAGCAAGGTCTTTTTTTATTTTTTTTTATTTCTTAACACTCTTTTCCTCATGAATCCAGATAAACAAAAGTTAAACAACAGCGACAGTAGTAGTAGCACCACGACCAGCAGTAGTAACAGTTTGGCATTGCCTCCTCCTACCATGGAGCCAAGCATCAGCACAACTACATTTCGTAGAGATTACGATGCGCTTTTAAAGCAGGTGCTTGAAGAAAGCTCAGAGGACGAGGAAGATACGTTGAATCACATAGATATTGATCTTAATGCTGCTACTGCTGAACTTCCTGAAGATTTACGAGCTGCTTTGGAGGATCGTTCACTAGCGGACAAGTATCTAGCAAACTTGAAAACGTTCATGAGCCATAGAAGATCACAGTCTATCAATTCTGATTATTCCATGTATGCTATTATTAAGTAGACGGTAAACAAGAAGAGAAACTTATCCATTTTTGCATAGACCAAATACCCCACTCCAATCCACCTTCTCAAATCAACCACTCATGTCGCCAAAGCCATTTGATCGTATTCAGCCGGATCCGCTATCCAAAGTATTGGATGCAGTTCCTTACCAAACTCGTCTCATCAACGGCGTACCATCACTAACGCTATTGGAGCAAAAGTTTCATGCACTTCGAATACCCGAACTGGATCTACCAGTTGTATCTGATACCGTCATACAAACAAGCTTGAATGGACTGTACAAGATTCGCGATGATTTGTATATTCACTTGAACGGCGGACCGCTTGTCAACAGCATGACTCAACAAAATATTGGAGAAAAGAAGAAGCAGAAAGTGATTAATCTATTGGACGACATTTCAAAAGAGATTGGATTGTATGAAGAGTTTGTCAAGAAAGGTGAGTGTGGATAACATAAGGGGAGGAGGATCAATCGCTAAATACTATCAACAGCCAACTATCTCAGTCTCGAGAGCATTTTGAACGAGTCATCAGACGAGGAAGAGGAAGACTATTCTGATACATTTAATGATGCAGATTCCAGCTTGCTCAATTTTGTAAGCACCTCTACTACGCACACTTTATGCAACCCATCTGATTTTGAGCATCATGTAGGATTCTGCTTCAGAGATAGCAAAGACTTCGCCAGGAACACCGTCCTTTTTATCCAGCACATCACCACGTAGAACCAACTCACAGTTATCGCTTTCATCGCCTGTGAGCAGTCAAATGTTGAGGCAGCGTTTAGGGTCATCCAACGGTGGCGATTCCGCTTCTGTCTCGGCCTCTGTGTCTCCTGCACAGTCTTCGTTTGATGTTTTGGATACAGATAGTTCGACAAATGGAAAAGAGAACATCGAGCCTTGGGAAGCATTTAAATGGATGCCACTGTCTAAAATCTCGAGTCAACTCTACTCGGATGCTATTAAAAAGGAAAGTGGGTTGATTTCCGTCATGATTGCTAGTGGTGTTTTGGCAATTGGTACTACCCGAAGCCTGGTATTTGTTTACGATTACTCTCAAAATCTCAAGTGCATACTGGGCGACAGTGCAAAAGGTAGTGCAATAGACTGTATTGTGTAATAGGAATTTGTTTTGATGCCTTTGCTTTATGTAGCCATTGAATTGGGATCGGTTACGTCGTTGGCAGTGTCTGCGGATCACACAACTATCGCTTGTGGCCATTCTCAGGGATATATTGTTGTATGGGATATCAGAAAGCCATCTCACCCCATACGCACCATTGATCCCATTTCAGCGAGTCAAGTCGTTGGTGCGTTATCTGCACCACAGCAGCAAGTGCCTCGAAAAGAAGGCCATGTCAAGGGGTCTTCTATTTTGCATATCGGGTTTGTCGGTGTCAAAAAGACGGATATCGTTTCAGGGGATGATCAAGGTATGGCGTTTTATCACGCCTTGTATAAAGTCATCATGGTGAATGCAGTGGACACAACTCGCATCTTGGGTCGCTATCAAAACCTCTCATTGACGCCTGAGATACAGCGAGCTCAAACACTAGCAGCTAATGCAAGACTTAGACTTCAATCCCCATCTGTGCTGCCTAAGCCTAGAAGACCTAGCACTGTGTTTGCAATGCAGCCATTGCCTCTGGGCCAAATACCCCATCCAGCAGAGAATTTTGGTCTGGTTGCTTTACTGACACCATACAAGGTAATACGAATAAGATGAAAAGGTGTGAATGCGTGCTGATTGAGAATCATGCATAGATGATTATCGTTGGATTGAAGCCTTCGCCACAAACCATGTACAAATTCTTGAAGCCAAAGGTAGTCGCACATCCAGACCACGCCATTGACGCAGACGACAGATCAAAAGCAAACATTGAGCCATTATCTGGTTGCTTGGCATGGTTACCATCCATCAAGCTGGGCCACAATGGAGCCAAACAAGTATCCAAAAGCAAAGATCAATTGGCTTCCTCTGATCCAATGCTGGCATTTGCCTGGGGAAACCATCTTTTCATTCTTCGTGTCAGTGTAAGCAGTAACAACCAAGATACCAAACAACCACAGACAAACGGCAGAGGCCCCAGACTGCCGACACCATCGCCCAGAGCAAACAAGAAGGGCACCAATTTAGAGTTTATCAAGATTGGTGAATGGAAATGTAAAGAGGCAATTGTAGGTGTACAATGGATCAATAGACAGGTACGGCTTTAAAAAAAGTGTAATAGACAGGGTATTAACTGGACTATACGTAGATCCTCGTCTTGTTTACGCCAAACGAAGAAATGATTCTCTTTGACCCCAAAAACATGATTGAGACACAGCATAGCAGCATTCGCACCAAACAACTCGTATACCATGACTGGTTCAATGCACCTCTCAAAGACTTAGTCGTGGATGCTGCCAACTTGACTGTGGATTCGCCTGAAAACTCCAACCTGTTGAAGTCAGTAGAAATGGCCTATTTTGGATCCATCAAGGGGTACAAGGGAAAGATCTTTTTGTTGGGTATGAACCAGATCTACATGGGAACACTCTTGTCGTGGAAGGACCGGATTTTGGCTTTGGGACAAGCGGGTGATTTACTGGAAACCATTGAACTGGCAACATCGTTTTACAACGGCATTGGTATTCAAACTGTGATTGGCCTACCAGAGGAAGAAAAGGCGAGAAAGGCTCTTGTTGGCGAGAGTTTGATGGAGATTTTGATTGCTTCTTTAAACTACACATTTTCTTCCAAACGAACATACGAAGGCATGGGCGATGAAGTTGCTGGTGGTGAGACCATCGTGTTTCGCAATTTGGCCCAAGGTTGTGTGGAAGCATGTCTCAGCATGAACAATACAGTATTCTTGTTTGATACCGTTTATGAGCGATTCGCCGAGAACAATGTCAAGGGCATCTTTTTGGAGGTGCTGGAGCCCTGTATCGTGGAGGACAGAGTACCCGATGTACCACCCTCCATCATGAAGGATCTAGTGGACCACTATAGCAAGAAGCGATTGCTGGATGAATTGGAACAAGTGATCTGGCACGTCAATCCTCGAAACTTGGACATTGATCAGATTGTAAGCATGTGTCACCGTGAAGGCATGTATGAAGCCATGATGTATGTCTGGAACAAGAGTATGCATGACTATGTCAGCCCAGTTGTAGAGATGCTCAAGGTGGTGCGATCTGTCCTCAGAGACGAAGCGAGCAGCGACAATCAGCAAAACGTACATAACCGACAGCATTCAGAGAAACTGTTTGACTATCTCAAATTGATCTTGACTGGCAAATCTTTTCCCGAGGGCTCCACTATCTTGGCTTCAGATGAAGCCAGCGATGCTCGTAGTGCCGTTTATTCGTTTGTGTTTTCGGGCCGCTGTGTTGTTTGGCCACCTGTTGGTGGTAAACTGGTGCTCACTGCAGATGACGATGAAGGCTTCTCTGAGCCCACGTATCCTTACCTGCGATTGCTATTACGATTCAATACGAAAAAGTTCTTGGAAGCTATGGAAGTTGCGTTTGAAGATCCTTGGTTGAACGGCGGTGAGGATATCCTTAGCTCTAAGTTTGAAGATGAAGTTCCTGGCAAAGTCATCTCTCGTCAAATCATTGTCAACACACTGCTCGATGTCATGGGAGGTGGTTTGACTGGCAACGGTCTGCCCTTGCCTCCACCAAGACCCAAGCAGTCCATCTCTGGCTCAACGGTACAGTCATTTAGCACCAACAGACAGACACCCAGCCATTTGCATATCAACGTACCCTCCTCCTCCTCCTCTGCATTTAGCGATCACCATGGTTACTCGACTTACGACTATGTCTCTCACGAAAACATCATTCTGCTGTACATGTTTATAGCATCCAACCTGCACATGTATACCACCTTTATTTTGCTGCCGCCCAAGACTTTACACAAAGTACTGGTCAGATTAGCACAAGACCATGATCCCAATACCCGCATTGATCGTGAAAAAGCTGTGCAAAATCTATTGACCGTTTACACGCCTGGCAACCAAGAACAAATTGTTGGATTATATGAAGACGCTGGCTTCTGGAAAGTGCTGGAGGATGTCTATCGTCGAGACAAAAAGTACGGTAAATTGGTGGAAGCCTATCTCAAGGATGATGAACGCCGTGAAGATGTATTTGACTGCGTGCAAAAGCTTTTGAGCTCTTCTGATCTCAGTAACCGACAAAAGGAAGAAGTGAAGCGTGTGTTTATGATTCGTATATCTCAATTTGTGGAAATTGACGGACAAAAGGCTGCCAACATTGTGGAGCACTTTATGCAAGGCGACCATGCTGATGCCATTCGACGACTAGAGGAAGACCAAGAGTTTGATGATGATGAGTATCACGCTACTGCTGATAAGCGCTTGTTCTCTTATTTAAGAGGATTGCTGGAACCTTATGAAGAGCAGGATGAACAAGACGAAATGAACCAAAATCAAGTGCATCAAGGTCTTATTAAAGAGACGCATATTCCACAAGTAGATGGATCCATTCAAGAACGCTACATTGAACTTATGTGTCGCTTTGATCCCTCGGGCGTCTTCAACTACTTTAACACAAAGTTGAATGATACAATTTCGCTAGACAAGGTGCGTAAAAGCTGTGAGAAATACGGTGTTATGGATGCTGTTGTTTGGATTATGGAGAAGAGCGGCAACACGCAAGGTGCACTGGAAAAGATGCTGGACGTAGCTAAAGACAAAAACGCCGCTATCCTCAAGATTCTCAAAGACCATGTTAATGCAGACACGCCCTGGACTTTTGAAGAACAAAGCACGATCAATAGCTGTTTGATTGGTCTCAATGGCGTGTTGAGAGTGAGCACACGACTGTGCGAGAGCAGCAGTTTATCGACCGCAACAACTTATCAGACTGAACTGGACGATGACACTATACCTGAGCTGAGCCAAGACAGCTCAACGGGAGATGACAATGACGATGATTTTGTGCACAATGACTTGGTAGAGACACTTTGGTTCCGTCTTTTGGATGCCTATTTCGAAGGATCCATTGATATCTACAACTCACTTGGCGTAGATACGCACAACAATGTGCCGGTGGAAGTCAGACAGCTCATCACAACAGCCTATAAATCGTTTGTGCAGTCTATCTTAACATCACTTTTGCTCTCTACATCGCCGCAAGTGTCGCTGCCTCGACTTTTGCTCAAATTGATCCATTCACAAGCACGAGGAGAAACAACGTTTGCAGACTTTAGAGATATATTTTTAAGCATGCTGGACACTTATAAATACGAAGGCAAACTGCTGGAAATGACAAATCGATTGTTCGACCGAGACTTGTTTGGAAGTTTGCAGGACATGGTCACAAAACGAGGTAAAGGCTGGAGGCCAAGCAGAGCTGTTTGTGAGATTTGTGGTGTCAACATTTTAGACTTGTCCTTGCTACAACCTGATTTGGCTTGGGGATTCGATGATGAGATGGGACAAAAATACAAGCAAGAAGGAGAACAAGAAGAAGAAGAGAAGGAGGAGGAGGAAAAAGAACATGGGCAAAAACGCTATGTGCTGTTCCATTGTGGCCATGGATTTCATACCGAATGTTTAGAAAGACAGTTGGGTACAAATCAAGAATGCATTGTTTGTCAACATGGCAACCCTCAAGCCAAACCAATCTTACCACCTATTTCCACTGATGAGAATTTGTCTCTTACCAGCAAGACATCAAAAGGAAAAGAGAAAGCAATTGAATAAAGAGTGTCACTTTTTTTCATACTGTAGAGACGTTGTATTTTACACCATGTGACAAACATAGAGAGGGTCCAAAAATATCGATTTCCATTTACAAGATATTTATTACAAGTCGTGGTGTTGTACAGCTCATGATTATAAACGCAATGACGATGGGGCATATCATGTCAAAGTAGATGTATGACGCCAACCCCACACAAATATCCCCTCCTGATTTTCAAGTGCTGTTATTTTGCCGCCTGATGATTTGCTGCATAATGTTGTTATCTGATCTTTTCCTCCATCTTGACCAACACATCACCTTCATCTTGACAGCTATTACTGCTACTGCAATGAATGCTAACCCATTGTCCTGTCTCTCTAGCCATGTTTTTCATGTGAATCTTATGAGTCAAATGGGCTATCCAAAGTTGGACAATCAGTCAATATGTCAGCATGGCGATCCAAAAATGGAATTTTCAACCTTAGTCAATTCAACCACGATAAATGCAGTGAATAAGATTGGTTGAGCTTTTTTTTTAGTGGGATAAAAAGGGTCTGCCTGATTGAAAATTATTTAACTCTTTTCTTTCCTTTTCATACAAAAAAAAAAACTTTAAAGAGAAATAACCAACATGTCATCTGCTCAAAAGAGAATTCAAGCTGTAAAGCAACATTTAACACCTGAACAAGAATATGCTCAAGCTGTCGAGTAAATATAAAGCATACACACACGATTTGGACATGAATTAACCCTACGTTTGCACACAGTCCTGTTGCCAGCATGAATGAAGAAAGAGCAAAGGCTTCATTCGACATCCGTGCAATGACATTGCTCATGGATGGAGGTCAAAAGCAAACAGACGTAAGAGAAAAAAAAATACTGAATCGCTGCATACGAGCTGAAAAACTTACATGTTACCCCTGAATTTCTATAGTTGAAGGAAAAAATCATGCAAGAATTGGAAAGAGACCCATTGTTCAAGATGGATGATATCCATGATATTTCCAAGTCTGAGCTTCGTGAGCGTACCATGGAAAAGGTAAAGTGCGGATATCATTGCGTTTCCTAGAGCAAGTGACTAAAAGATCTTCTGCTAGTTCCGTAGCATGCTTCATCATCTGCAAAACGAGTCTGTCGAGACATTCAAAAAGCGTATGGAAATTGTCAGTTTGATTGACCCTGGATTTTGGACTCGTTTCGGCGTCCATTGTAAGTTGAATGGCAAAGACCGCGATTCATTAGACTAAAACGTGTGCATGTTAGATGGTTTGTTTGTCGGCGCATTGCAAAGTAACGCTACTCCTGGTCAATTGGGCTATTGGTTCGAAAAGGGTGCTCTTTCATTATCAAACTTTGTCGGCTGTTTTGCCATGACTGAAATCGGTCATGGTTCCAATGTACCTGGATTAGAAACCACTGCTACTTTTGATGAGGCATCGGACCAATTCATCATTCATACCCCTACACTCACTGCTACCAAGGTAAGAAAACGGTAAATGTGGTCCATCAACTTGGATCTAACATGGTTACACTCTTTAGTGGTGGATTGGTGGTGCTGCTCATTCTGCTACCCACGCAGCTGTCTTTGCTCAATTGATTGTCAAGGGCAAGAAATACGGTACCAAGTGCTTTGTCGTGCCTTTAAGAGATCCCAAGACTTACAACTTGTTGCCTGGTATCAACATTGGCGACATTGGTAAAAAGATGGGTAGAGATGGTATTGATAATGGCTGGATCCAATTCACCAGCGTAAGAATTCCTCGTGGATACATGCTTCAAAAGCACACAAAGGTGTCCAGAACCGGCGATGTCAAGGAACCCAAGCTTCAACAATTGGTAAGTTGGTTGTACACACCTAAAGAAGACCTCATGTAACCAACACATTCCAATTAGACTTATGGTGCTCTTTTGCAAGGTCGTGTCACCATGGTGGCTGACAGTGGTCATTTCTCTAAAAAGGCACTTTCTATTGCCATTCGTTATGCCGCTGTCCGTCGTCAATTCGCTGGCTCCAATGCCAATGGTGTCGAAACTAAGCTCTTAGACTATCCCATTCATCAACGTCGTCTGATGCCCTTGTTGGCACAAACATTTGCCATGCTGTTTACTGGTACTGAGATGACTGAAATGTACAATATCATGATGTCTAGATTAGATGGCGCCAAGGAAGGAGATGAAGATTTAGACGAAGTCATTGAAATCCTAAAGGAAACTCACTCTACCAGTGCTGGCCTCAAAGCATTCTGTACTTGGAACTGCTTAAATACCATCGAGGCATGTCGTCAAGCATGTGGTGGTCATGGTTATTCCGCATACACTGGTTTGGCTCAAATGTATCAAGACTTTGCTGTACAATGTACTTGGGAAGGTGACAACACAATTTTGACACTGCAACTCGGACGTTACCTCATCAGCAGTTATCGCGATGCTTTGAACGGCAAGAAGCTTTCTCCTGGTGTTGGTTACCTCAACAACCTCGACAATTTGATTGGCAAAAAGTGTCAAATCAAGAATCTGGAAGAACTCTTATCACCCGAAGTCATCATTGAAGGCTGGCAAGTCGTTTGTGCCAATGTTGTTAGAAATGCTGCTATTGAGTTTGAAGAGAACCTCAAGAAGGGTATGGAGGCTGATGATGCCTATGAACAATGCTCCCAATCCCGTCTTTATGCTGCCAAACTACATTCATTCGGCTACCTTTTCAACCGTTTTGCTGACGGTGTTTCCAAAGTCTCTGGCAACGAATATGATATCCTGATCAAGGTCTGTCTGTTATACGGTCTTTACTCTATTGAAGAAAACGCTGGCGCCTTTTTACAATACGAGTATTTTACTCCTACTCAGATTGAGTTTGTCCGTAGCAGTGTAAACAAGCTGTGTAAGGATGTCCGTGACCAAGCTATTCCCTTGGTGGATTCATTCAATTTGAGCGATTACATTATCAATAGTCCTTTGGGCCGTAAGGATGGCAATGTCTATGTTCATTACTTTGAGCAAGTCAAGCGCTCTAATCCTCAAGGTGAGCACCCTTACTTTAACCGTCTGATTAAGCCCTTGATCGATCGTGAAGTTGAAGGTGGTGATTATGAAGATGAGGAAGCTGGCTTGGAGTCTGAAGATGAGGATGACGAGTAGATTTTTTGATTTAAAAGAGAATACTTTTGATAAATACATGTACAATAATAAACTTTATAATTCCTATGATAATAACTGAGAGCATAGTCTGTAGCACAAAAGGCTTTCTTCGTGTCGATTAAGATTTCTAATTTTTGTACACTCCATATGTTTTTACCACTCACATGAAGTGCAATTCATCTTCCGGGAAAACATGTTGGACTACCGCTTTCATTAAAATAGTAATGTCTGCGCGTTTCTTGCTTTTTTGTATCTATCAGCCTTAAATATGAGCAAAGAGAGTCTTGTTAAAGTATCTCCACACTTGGAGACAAAGGCTCTATCTATTTTGAACGTAAAAAATCCTCTAGATTCTCCAGATTTCGACCCTATACAATACTTGAACAAACTCTTTCCCACTGGTATACATAAACACTCTAATGCAACTTATTGTTCCAGCTAGACTCACATTGATTAGAGCAAGCGCTTGCATCTGTGGATGGTGTGTTAGATAAACTCCAGGTCAAGATAGACGAGATGAGCCAAGAGGCTGAACAACTGACAGATACTCAATCGAATAAAAGTGCGCTTGAAGGCAACAAGGATTTAGACAAAGCAAAAGAAGCCATCAAAGTAAGTGCTTGATGTATCATGTTTTTTTTTAAAAAAAAAAAAAGAAGGTACTATTATGAACACTATTATGATAGGAGCTATTTCAACAGATTCAAGATATCAAATCCAAAGCAGCACAATCCGAATCCATGGTACAAGAAATCACACAAGATGTTAAATCACTCGATTATGCAAAACGACACTTGACACACTCAGTTACAGTACTTAAACGACTTCAAATGTTGGTAACAGCCGTAGATCAATTAGAAACCATGTCGAAAAACAAGCAGTATAAGGAGAGTGCGCAATTGCTGCAGGCAGTAATTCAGTTAATGCAACATTTCAAGTCGTATAAAAGCGTACCTCAAATTGCACAATTATCGGATCGTATTACAGCCTTGAAGAAACACTTGGAGATATGTGTGATTCGAGAATTGGAGGCTGGGTAAAGAGGAATAACCAGTGAGACATGGCGCATGTTGGACTCATATATCGCTTTAGATTTAATCAAGGAGGACAGTTGGTTGGACAGCCTTGGTTATTGCATGATGCTTGTTTGGTAGCTAATGTCTTGGGAGAGACAACAAGGTGAGTTCTTGAGGAGGCGCTCTATGAGAGCCACATCAACTCATACGGTTGGTATGATAGAGAAAGAATCATCAAGCGATATGTTGATTTGGAACTGGTGAATTATCGACAAATATTCAGACCCATGGAAGAGGTATCTCAACTCGACAATGTATCTCGTCGATATGCATTTTTGAAGCGAATTTTAAAAGTGTGCGATGATGAACATGCCGAGATTTTCCCTACCAGCTGGGCAGTGAGCGCTAGAGTGTGCGAAAAGTTTTGTGAATATACAAGGTAGGTATGCTGATTTTTGCGTGGATTGAATGCGTACTTAGGGGATGTGTGATAGATCTGATTTGGATGTGGTCATGAAGAACAACCCTTGCGATGTAAAAGATCTATTGAAAGCGTTACAGTTGACAATTGAGTTTGAAGGACAACTGAATAAGAGATATGAAAAGCATGTAAGTTGAACGTGTCCCTGTTGAAAAGCGATGCAGTGTCATTGAACCTAACATTTGGTGCACAGTTCAAGGACGAGGACAAGAAGGAGCACATGTTTAACTTTGAAAAGTCCATATCAGCAGCGTTTCAACCTTATCTATATATTTATATCAATGCTGAGGATGCGTAAGTGCGCTGATGTTAGCTGTTGAGCCAACTACTAATAATTTGCATAGAACGATCTCCTCCATGATTGATTCCTATGCGCAATCCGACATGAAAGCAGATGAAGAAGACGACGGTACAATGGCTGTACTTCCATCTAGTACCGACTTGTTTTATTTCTACAGAGAAACACTTGTCCAATGCTCCAAATTCTCCACTGGAAAAGCATTATTTGATCTCTGTCAGCTGTTTGCCAAGCACCTCGACGCTTATTGCAACCAAATTATCTTGGGTGGTTTAGCAAAGAACGAAAAGAAGGCAGTAACGATGGATCATTTCAGATTTGCTAGTTTAGCCTTAAACACAGCTGATTATTGCTGCATGACAACTTCACAGTTGGAGGAGAAGCTCAAGGGAAAAGTAGACAGTGATTATCAAGATAAGGTGGATTTACAAGGCGTCAAAGAGAACTTTATGCGGGCGATATCTACTTGCATTGATGCCATTGTCAAAAGTCTGGAATCTGCATTTGATGCCCAAATGGTGCAAATGACTAGACTATCGTGGGGCACCATGGATTCGGTGGGCGACCAGTCTGATTATGTGAGTCAAATGCTGGATATCATCAAGCGTAACGTCTCTATTTGTGGTAGAATCATTGCCAATAGACGCTACTTTAGGACATTCAGCGATCGATTCGCAGAGTAGGTCGTCTTTATAAAGAGTCCACAGATAATCGTGGCTAATGGCTTTTATGATTAGGGTCTTTATTACAAAATACTTGGTGCAAATATTCAGATGCAAACCTATATCAGAGATTGGAGCTGAGCAGCTACTGTTGGATACACACTCTATTAAAACATTGTTTATGGATATCCCTTCTATGGGAATATCCGACGGCCCAGCATCTGTGCCAACATCGTAAGTGACGAGACCCAATCTGCCAGCCAACATACTCACTTTTTTCTTATGTATGTGTAGATACAGCCGAATAGTGAATAAGGGCATATCCAAAGTGGAGGCCATTTTGAAAACTGTCATGTCTCCCACTGAACCATTGGAAGCCTATGTTGAAAACTACCTACTCCTCGTAGGCGATAAGAGCATAGTCAATTTCACGAAATTACTAGAACTGAAAGGCGTTCGCAAGCCAGAACAGAATTCTCTTATAGACATGTTCAATCGAAGAATACCACATCATGACAATTTGGCAGAAAACTCGAATCTGCTACCATTGGAAGTGCTACAGCAATCAGCCAATGGATCCACGCTTACTTCAGGAGGAGGATCAGGAGGCGGCGGCACTCTTCCTAGCTCTATTACGACATCATTATCATCCATAGCATCTACAGCTGCTTCTAATTTCAATAATACCAGTTCATCATTTCGAACAAACGCAAACTCGCCAAACAATGCTACTTCACCGACCTCACTTTCTTCTCCCAATACAGAAGGTACTCGTGGTCGATTGAACGAAAACTTTAGAAAGCTTGTCATGACAGGTATGGCTTTCCGTAAAGATTTGCAAGAGAGAAGAGATCATCAATCGTCATAATAAAATGTGTATTGTTTGCATGTATATGTATGTATGTATGTATGATTTATGGTACACTTTAAATGATTTTACAGTTTAAGTTCTGCCAGAATTTTACTACACATGTTCTTGTATTGCCAAGGGTCACCGCCCACACGTCTAAATTGAAGGCCATGCATACCCAGTAACCACGGTACTTTGACAATGTAAATCTCGAATCGAACGACGAGATCTGGTAAAGGCACAACCGGTGTTGTCACTGAATTTGATACTGCTGCTGTATGATCTTCAGAGGAGAAGGACTGATGTCCTTGGATCTGCTCTGTTTGATCTTCCAGACTACTACTATTATCGTTGCTACCACTGTCTACCACTCGATTTAAATCAATGCTTGGCATATGAACGCACTCAAATCTGCCTTTGCTTTCCCTCCATTTGACACCAATACGCTCGAGGACACGAATCAGATCTGCACGAATCACAGAGGGATGTTTGGTAGATGTTGTTGTCACAGAAAAGAGGCCTTTCAAGAATACGGGCTTGATATTCTCATCAGCTGTGCCTTTTTGTGCAGCCTTGTTGTGCGCCGAGGAAGGAAACGCTTGTTCATGATCATGCTGTTGGTGTGGGTTGGTGTTGTCTTGATTGTAGAGTGGGCGTGCTACTCCTAGATCACTGCTTTTGCTACTCGTTTCTTCCACGCCAGATGGCAGTTCAGCAATGGGACCTTTGGCAGAAGCCAATCGACCTTCGTTCAGTGAATATTGCTGTGATGAAATAGACTGACGCTTGGTGGTGGGTTGATGATTGCCTACCATGTTGAGAAAATTGGTGTGGTTTTCAGCATTCATTGCAGATTGACCCAACGTCATTCTTCTTGGTATCATTCTACTAATCTTGTTGGAAAATGTGTTACTGTTGGCGTTGTTGCTGCTGTTGGAAATAGAAGCAGCGGCAGCAGCAGCAGCAGCAGCAGCAGTTGCCATGTCAACGTCGCTTTGATCCATCGTCTTGCGTTGTTGATGTGGTGTAAACAGAGAATTGGGAAATTTGGATGTGGGCGCTGCAGCGTAGGATTTGGATAAATGTCCATTGCCACTGGTTGAATCTCGAGAAGGTATCTGTATCGGTGTAGAGGTGGAAGAGATCACCACGGGATGCCCTCCATGCATGCTGGATTTCCTTGATCTTCTAGTAGCTTCATTGCTCTTTTCGGTGGATGTCCTTGATAAAGCATGGCTTAGTCGACGCAATACTTTGTGGCTGTGGCCTGATTCATGGCTGGCTGTTCGATTCAAGTTGTATATCTCCTCGTCTCCTGAGTCGGACTGTATAGAATGACGGTGGCGATCGTGATGATGATGCCCATTGGATGATGACCTTGAGAATAGTCGACTGAGGCCATTTTCAATCAGATGCAGCTTGTCATTTTCAATCAGATGGCCCTCTTCGTCCACTCTGATTTGTGTCTTGCCCTTTTTGCCGTAAGCAGCATCACTGGACACAGCGGTTGGACTAAACATGTCTGGATCACCAAACAACGACTGCTCGAATGGCACACTTGCGGTAGGATGTACTGTCTCCGGTAACGAAATGTCTGGTATACGCAGTGATGTTTTGCTTGTTGTAGAGGATGATTTTGGCGATGAGCTATTTTGCAGTGAATCCAATTCTGCAGTGTCTGTAGCAGATCCTGCTGCTGTTGCTGCTGCATTGGAGGCGATTCGCTTTTCTCGTTCCATGCGTTCTTTGACAAGGTAGTAGATGGAGATCAAGGGGTGGTAGGCAGCTGGTAACGACTGTGGATCATTGCTTGCCAAGATAAACGATTTCTTACTGAGATGAGGCGAAAATCTGGACGTCAAATGCCCTTGGCGCTGATTCCGATGTGCCTCTGCCGTGCGCTCCATCAGCGTTTTTGCTGCTTTCTGGTATTCTTCTGATGTAATGATATCTTGCAGCTTATCTCGAATCTCGGTTTCTGTTCCAAATTCAAAGCCTGTCATTCCACGCACTACTTCCATGTCGATGGGCAAGCTCAGCGGTATTCGGTCGGGCAGATAGTTGTCGATGGGAGCATCATAGCCCTTGTTGATCCACGGGTGGATCATGATTTCAGACACGGTTGCACGATGCGCTGGATTTGTAACCAACATTCTAGATAGTACACTTTTGCAATCTTAGAAATCCTGTTAGAAGTGCACGCCTCAATTTCAGATGAAAAGCTTACCGGTGCTCAGATGAGAAGGATAGTCGACAACGCCTCTCTTGATCTTTTCGTGAAGCGCAGGCATGTTTTGATCATCAAACGGCACTTTTCCACACACTAATACGTACAACACGACACCAAAACTCCACACATCTACCTCTGGGCCTGTGTACGCTTTTGCATTCAATAATTCTGGAGCAGCAAAGTACAATGAGCCACAAAATGTGCTCAGCGAGGAACGTGGGGAGAACAGGTTGGATAAGCCAAAGTCGATAATCTTGATGTTGCCCGCTTGAGAAATCAGTATGTTTTCAATCTTGAGATCTCTATGCACAATGGAGTTTCGGTGGCAGTAATCCAAGGCGCTTAGAATTTGACGTCCAAAGCGTCTTGCTTGTTTTTCCTTGAGTTTACCATGAGAAATGATATAATCCAGCAGTTGACCTCCGTTGACATATTCCATAAACAAATAATAGTAGGGATCCAAAATCACCATTTCCTTTAGACTCGCAATAAAGGGATGGTGCAGTAATAGCATGATGCTGGCTTCTCGGATGGTTCTGATTTCA
Source organism: Mucor circinelloides (assembly GCA_037974945.1). Lineage (NCBI taxonomy): Eukaryota > Fungi > Mucoromycota > Mucoromycetes > Mucorales > Mucoraceae > Mucor > Mucor circinelloides. Next base: position 663,564 of record JBBNAA010000005.1, on the reverse strand, counting down.
CGGTTCTCGTCTTTATCTTTCTTTTTGGGCTTTTGCTGTTTATCCTTATGTTGTATTCGTCGTGGCACAATCTTGACTGCAAGCTATGATATGTATATAGATATATATATACATGAATGAGCACATATCAAATAGACAAACACACACACACACATACTTTGTCTCCAGTGATATTGTGCACTGCCAATCGTACTTTGCCCATGGAGCCTGATCCCAATGTGTTGATCAATGTGTAGTTGCCAATGATCCGTCTCGGTTTAGCACGCTCAGATGACACTGAGCGTTTTGAAGTATTATGTGTGGTAAGTGTAGCAGGTCTCTTGTCTGCCTCTCTTGAAGTCTGAGGTGTTAATGTGTGAGGTGATATACTACTGCTGTTGTCTGGGCCTGCATAGGCTGGCGGTTCTGAGGGCAGTGGCGAGTCGCATAATATGTTGTTTCCATCGGGTCCCTCTACAAGTCTTTCACGGTGAGTATCAATGGTGGCCGTCGTCCAGTCTCCTACAAATGATGATGGCCTTTCATTGATACCATTTGTGCAGTGTATACTACAAGGAGGTGATGTCATTTTTATATGAATGAATAGAGGAAGAAGAAGAGAAAAAGAATAAAAAATTATGGCATCAAAGCAAATGTTTACCACAAGGACAAAAAGAGTGGCACTTCAATTTTTATGTGTCTGTGTCTGTGTGTGTGTGTGTGTGTGTGTGTGTGGGCGTGATATCGTATAATAGGCATACAACTCGCCTCGGTGGAAACTTGATAGTATAGATGGAATATATATATATAATTTTTTTTTATTGTGTATAGTAAATATTAAGAAGAAAAAAGCTTAACGATAGCCATTGTTGCCTCCGTAAGATGGCTGCTGTTGTTGTTGTGGAGGGTATCCATGTTGAGCTGAAGGCGAGTATCCACCATTATGACCACCCACATTGTTTGATGTGGCACTGTAGAATGAATTGTTGTTTTGTGAATAAGGCTGTGTTTGAGGTGGGTAACCTTGCTGTTGTTGTTGCTGCTGCTGAGGTGGATAGTAGTCGGTCTGGTAGCTCATGGGGCGGTATTGTGAGTTGCTTTGTGGTTGATATGGAGGATATTGTTGTTGTTGAGGAGGATAGCTGCTGTTTGTATTGGCTGCTGTGGTGGGAGGATAAGGCTGCTGGCTGATTGAAACATGGCTCATATTGTTTGTTAAATCATTGACACCGTACATGTGCTGCTGCCCGGGAGATGGATGGTGATGAGCCAATGACTGATCTGCAGCTATCAAGGGTGTTTGATAATCGCCATATGTGTTGCCGTAAGATGGATCATACATTGATTGTTGCTGTGGTGGTGGCGGTGGGAGTCCTTGTTGCTGAGGATAAGCATCGGCTGCCTCAAAGGACGAAGTAAACACAAAGGATTTGTCGCGAATAATACACTCAATCTTGATTTCAGTCAAACCAAAGTACATTTTGATGGTCATGTTGACCTTTTCGCCTGCTCTCACGCCCTCCAGATGTGGCATGCGAATAGGAAAGTTGCCCACCTTGCGAACAAGAGGATGCGATGTAAGACGAGGAGGCTGTCCTTCTCCATCAAATGCAAACAAGTCGGAATCGGTGTCATTGGGATAGCTGATGACAAAGTTCTTGGAAACGCATTCGTCTACTTTGATGCTCTGACCTTGGTGAACATAGACACTGAAACGCTGACGACAATAGCGCTTTTGATCGCCACCCATGACAGAGTATTCAGGTGGATCGATATCATCTTGGAACAGCATGCGAGTCTCAACACCATACGTACGACGAGATACACGTTCAGTGACAATTTGAGGGTTCAAACCAAAGTAGACAGCACCACGCACGACAGCTAATTCACCACGAGGAGGAACACCAATCATGCCCACTTGGTTGGCAAACTCATCTTCCACTCTACGGAACAGATAGTTGGATTGACCGAAACCGCCTACCAAAAAGATGGCTTCCAATTGAGGTGATTGAGCAAGTTGTCCCTTGATCAAATCAAGCACTTGACGAATAACAGGTTCAAATACGTATTCTCTCAATTCCTCTGCTGGCAAACAAAGAGATCCATTATCAAGTCCAATATCATTATCTGTTAAATCGCCCAAACCCATGGAAGCAGGTAAATCGAGGAAATGATCTTCAACACCGTCGAAATCAGGCTTGATAACATTGACAAACGTATCCATGATGAGCTCCATTGCACTGTCGTTGATTGTGTGATAATGAGAGAACTTGCGCTTGAGGTATTCTCTCATTCTCAAGTCCAAAAAGCCAGAACCACACGAACCACCATGGCCGTTTGTCACTTCCTTCAATGTACGTCTTTCACCAGGAGGCTCATTAATCTCAAACACAATCAAATCGACGGTGCCGCCACCTGCATCACAAATCATGAATCGCTGACCGTGTCTCAAATTAAACTGTTCAGACTTCTTTTCACAATACAATGCTGCTGCTTCAGGTTCTGAAATAAGCATGAGTCTATCAGGATGATCTGTGTTGTTGATCAGCCCAGCTCGAATAGCTGCTTCACGCATAGTTGCTTTGGCTCTATCGCTCCACATGGCAGGTACAGTCAAACACTATGTGAAAGCGTGTGAATAAGAAAAAGAGTTCGCCACTGACAACATTTTTTTCCAAGACTTACATAACGGAATCTTGACTGATCATAGTTGCCTGCAAACCCCTTCAAAAGCTCGGTGCAAACATGTAAATGAAAAGCACGAAGGTAATCTGCAATCACATCAATGATATTGAGGCCATTGCCTAACTCGGTTTGTTGCAAATGTTCGTCTAAATACAGTTTGAATTTGGACAGTAACATAGAGTCAGCGTTATTAGGCTTCATGGCTAATCGTCGTGCACCATGACCCCATTCAACCAGTTGTGGTGATCCTTTACGATACAAGGAAAGCGTCGGTGTCTAATATACCAGAAAATAAGGTTTTAGTCAAGTTGGATAGTGAAAAAAAAAAAAAGAGCTTCTTTAAAATACCTTGGGATAAACTTGGTTGTTTTGCTTTGGCCTAGTCAAAACCTTGTATGTGAGTCCTTGTTTCTTTTTGTTGTCACTCTATATTATAATACTTACCACTTTACAATGTCAATCACTTCTTCGTTCTGAGCAAAAGCATAGCAACAACCAGAATAAGTTGTACCTGTTTTTTTCATGTGAGTAGTCTAGATAACAACAATCATGATCCAGTCATTACCAAAATCTATGCCTACAATGACAGGATAATCCGAGTAATTAAATCCAGAGTTCATTTGGTTGAAAATGTTGTATCAAGAAAAAGAACAAAAAAAGAGAAAAGAGAAAGAGGGGGAGAAAGAGAAAAAAAGAGGAATTTTGTACACTAAAAATACACATCCCAAAATACACTGCTCTCCGAATCAAATCTTGTGGTAGCATCATCGTATGCTCTCTGCTCACTTGGCTGGTTTGTACGTCATTTGGGATAACACTTTCCATATATGCACCCAAAACATTCGTGAATTATGGCATAAAAATAGAATGGCTCTCACAATGAGCCAAGCTTTTTTTTTTTTTTTTTTTTTTGTCTACTGATGAATTAGAAACATGGCGTATGAAATCGGATCCAACATTGTATGCTTTATAGAAACTCCAGTCGACTTGGCACGATAAAATTCCTTCGTGCTTATAACACAGTACATGCAATACTAAACCAAGCTTCGGGCATTGTTATTCTTGATATAGTTGATTAAATTGATCTGACGAGATCAAGTCCCATTGCGAATGTTTTTGATCCTTGCAAATATAGAACAGAATCCATACCCCTCCCTCCAGACGCGAGTTTCACAGGATAACAATGCGTTCATGCTATTGCCATCATGTACTTAAAGATGCCTTCCCTCTCTATACTAGAGCACGCTCAATTCCATGTATCAACTAAAAGCTGGAATCAATTTGAGATGGAAGGACATACATTTTTAGGACCATTGACATTGAATGAATCGTCTCGCAAGAGAGCTATTTCTTTCAATATTCTCTTTCTTTCCAGGTTATTCAAATCCAGCACTCTTGCTTTTACTTTTTTATCATGCAAAAGCTTCTTCATTCGGATTTGTTCTAGTACTTCTGTGCAGGGTTAGCCTTAGAGAACATCCGTTGATCTCATAAGGCATTTTGCAGTAACAGCAGCAGTGAGACCTGAGTTTGAATATCTCATAACTACTGCTGGTGCTGCTGCCTGCCTCCTCTTTGTAGTGCTCGATTTATGATCAAAAAGTGGCCTAAAAACAATCATTTTTGCCAAATTCGGCTATATAAACTGTAGCTGTGGTGCCCTACTTTCTAATATAATTATGGGCAGTTTTCTGACAGCGCTTTTAATGGTGCTAATTGCATTAAGCTCCTTGACTAAGAATATAGAGTAACTCTGAACCATATGTAAAGTCATTTATTGCTGATATGCCGACATTTCGCATATAAACATCTCACGAAAGTGATTTTAGAGGTTGCCCTGGGTCGGTGGAATCAATCAGATATTATATACGCCATAGCAAAAGTCTTTATTTTCGCGGTAAAAAACCCAATCAACTGATTCTTAATGTTTCTGTAGAGGGATAACTCATAAATTTGACCAATTTCCATCGATCCCAAAAAAAAATCGAGTAAATGTACCAGCAAGTAACTGCTAGAAGAAAGCAATTGTTGGATGCTACTTTTGCAGTCTAAAAAAGCTTCTAGTTCGAGAAATCACTCGCCAAATGCACCAGATTTGGTTGTGTTTTAGCATATTATTGAGTAATAACTGCTAATGCGAGGATGTTGTCTACCCGTATATGAATGACTTTGACTTGTGTAGACCTGGAGCATCATAGAAGGGTCATATTCACAGATAAAAGCAAATTTGATTGTGTAGAGAGTATTTATCAAGCACAAATAGCAACACCCTTCCACTGAAAGCATTTGAGTTAGCTCTCAAATTAATAAATAGCCCAAAATCATTCAGCTATATGAAGCACTGATATCTATAGGCTATATTGCTTGTAAGAGCTATTTAATACTGGACTTTAGATAAGCTGGATGCCATGTATCTCTAAAAGCAGCATATACATGAAGGACTTTGATCCGATTTATTAGCGAATAGTTCTGAGGTATTCAAGTACATTCAATCACTGAAGTAGCAGAATAACATTTTTTTCTTTTCTCTTCAAATATCCATTGGCAATACTTATCTATGGCAACATCCATAGGGCCTAGCCGAGATAGGCTTGTGCTTTTTCAAGCATTCGTGAGCTGCCACCAGCACTCTGAGAAACGCTAAAAATGTCTCAGGTGACATCCTGTCATTACATGCAAATGCCAACTAATCAACAGCATGCAATTTATTATAAAAGGGGTACAATAAGAATTAGGGATTAAAGACGACAGAATCTCATTGATTTGATTAAAGCTCGGTTACGGTTAGACTTGCAAGGATCAAGGAGTAGTAGAAATAGACTGAAAAAAATTAAAACAGGAACCAGCCTCGATATTCCACACGATCTAGTGCAAGTAACGTCTCACAGTTGCACCAAGAAAGCTTGGCTACAACTAGAATAGATTGCAAGTTTGGTACAGTACAGCTATTTAGCATCTTCTTTAAGAAAGGAGTAATGCTTCTGATACATTGCAACACATGCCATGATTGAACTCCCGTCGTCCCTCTTTTGTCCTCAGCATTTATAGACGATAATGAAAACCAAAATAGAATTTTTTTTTTTGCTCTTTCTCCATCTCTACAATAATTCTTTTTTTTTCTCTCTCTCTCTCTCTCTGCTAATACTTTCATAGCTATAAGACAATCATGGCAGCATCGTCTTCAGCGACATCCTCCCCAAGTTCAACCATAAGAAGAGCAACAAATAACAGTAGTAGTAGCAGGAAAAGTATTGGCCGAGCTGTCAACCCCACCATTGTATACGAATATGCTCTTCGTTGTGCGATTAGAGCCCATATGGAGCAGACAGAGAAAAAGCGAGACTCTACATCTAGTGCTATCACTAACTCCTCTGGATCTGTGTCGAAAAGGAAAGAGGAAAAGCATTCATCGCTCCACCACAGCCTCTCCAGTTTGAGCGACAAATTCAGCAATGAGGACAATAAGAAATCTGGAAAATTGACTCGAGAAATTGTCAAGAGTCTGTCAAAACGTTTAGAGGATGTGTACAAGGAAAAGGATACGTCTCAACCAGAGTTTTTGGATAAAAGGTTTCGTACAGTGGCGAAAATTGTGAAAAAGGGGTTACAAGAACATCGGTACCGGCCATCAGGCACAGTCAATGATATTGTTGTTTTGTTTCTCAAGTCCAGTGAAGCAGAATTGAAAATGAATCAACCAAATCCTGCATTATGGTATGACGATCTCAATCGCTTTTTGGCCAGATTTGTCAACATGGTAATACAAACATTACAAAAGGATGCGCCTTCATCTGCCACACCGGAGTTGATTGATAGTCTTTCCGCCTTTTGTACACCCACGCAAAAGACGACATTGCCTGAAAAGAGATCATCGAATTCATCCAGTGTATCGTCATTATCAGCAACATCGCCAACGGCCGTCAATATAGATGAAAGCCTATTGGAGTTTCCAATGGTATTGACTATCAAGAACCTGTTTCATATGAACGACAAAGAGCACCAAAAGAAAGTAATGGAGCTAGTACCTCTTTGCACAGAATCAGTAAGTCATGAGCAAAACTATTGTGTTAGCCTTTTCCATCAACAGTGAGTTTTTGCGTAGGCCTTATTGCATGATTTCAAAAAGTGCATCAACAATGTGCACACAAATCAGTCTTTTCCTGGCAAAAAAGAGGATTTCCCATCAGTGCAAGCATATGAAAACTGGCAAAAGAAGGAAGTGAAACAGTTGACGGAACTGATGAAATCGCTCATGTTGATGAATCCAAATTTGAGCATTGCAACATCCAGTGAGCAAGATGTGGGCAGCACCAACTTGTTGGCCCGGCAAAGCACTGACTCTTATGCCTCTATATCGAATTCAAGTACCAGTAGTATAAGCGTAGGTGATACTGTTAGCATGATAGTTGTTGCGACTAACCTGTATCCAGTCGGTGGACACTGGCTCCTTTACATTTATTCCATCAGACCCCAAAGGATGCTTTCGATACTTGATGAGCATGTGTCTTGATTACGATACTGATAGTCTCTCAACTTTACCCGAGGCAGAGCGAGCTAAAACCAGTGCCCTTTCTCAACAATCTGACGAACTGCTTCGAGAATGTTGGAAAACATGGCGTTTATCAGCACCATTTCGAGCCATTCTATACCTTAGTTTGATAAAATCAAAATTTGATAGCAATGAACTTGGTATTGACGATATTAGTGATGCGCTGCGATCATTGGAAAGAGTAGCAAAGGAGAACGATGCTTCATGTTGGGCCATTGCAGATGTAATGTGGTTGAATCAAATAGTCGGTCCACAGTCATACTCACAAGATTTTTTTCATTTTTTTTATTAGAGAAATAGCATTATTCGGGTATTGGAAGGTGTAGACAACTCTTTGTTGCGTGATTTAGCTGAAGGATTATCCGAGTATTGGAAGATTAGGTAAAATTGAAACAAATTTGCATGTATCTTGACTCTTTTTTTTTTTTACTCAACGTTTGCATTGGTTTGTTTCAGTCCAATTTGGGTTCAGGACATTGTGGACCTTTTAGAAAAAGTGTATAGCAACGCCATCTACGCTGAAGCACATCCAGACCCCGAAGTCAACATAATTCAATTGGAGGACTCAATAAAAGTAGGTATGCCTTACTCCCCTCTTGGACTTACATTCATACTGTAATATTAGGGCGCTGCAGTGGAGAGATGGAGTAGCATTGAAAAGACCGCCAACGATCCTGAAAAAGACGCTTTATCCAATCTGTTTTCAATGGCAGATATCCTCAGCAAAGAACTGGCATCTGTTGCCAAAAAGAAGTTTCCTCATCCTATCATGGGCGTTTTATCTGTATCCAGTCTTGTCATGGCAAGGCAGATGCCTTATTTTGCTCTGGAAATGGAGAACTGGGCCTATTCTCCAGATTTCAAAACATGTCCCATCGATAGTGCATTTGCTTTGTACGAAAAGGTGTTGCACCTTGAGAAACTCTATGATGAATATGGGCCAGAGTAAGTCATATTGTGTGCAAGCTTTATGATAGCGTTATTCATGCTGTACGTATAGGACCAAAAAGAGTCTGTTTAAGGTTGAGTCATGGTTCTTACCTCATGTCAAGCGGTGGTTGAGAAAGACAAATGAATCCACATTTGACTGGGTGGAAAATGCGATTGCTCAAGATCAGGTATAAAGCTATAATTGCAACTGTGCTGTACAACTGCTCATAATTTTTTTTTACAGTTCCAACGATATAGTGATGTAGTTGTGCACTCATCATCGATCATTGATCTGTTTTCCATGTTTAATCAAGCAGTTGACTTCATACTTGATCTGCAATGGCCGAACGATGTACAGCATTGCCTGTTTATGACGTTCTTAGCAAAGATCATTGGAGAGGGTATTGACCACTATTGCAGCACTATAGAGGACTTGATCAGAAGAGATGTATTTCCCAATCGCTTATCAAGTCAGGATTCAACCTCTGATATTGTCGTATCAGGATCCATACTGGATAAAGCACGCTATCAAATCCTGGGTGGACGAGGACTGAACAAAGATGAAACATGTGCACCAAGCAGCTTTATTACGCCTGAACTGTGTATCAAGCTAAACAACATTGAAGCAGCTCGAGGAAAACTAGATCGACTCTACCAAATGATGCATGTAGACCAACTTGCGCAATTCATGAGAGAGAACATCACGCCTCAAAATACGTACAAACCGGAAAAGAACAACTTTTTGTATTCCATTAGAGTAGTCAGAGCAGAGAATTTGCAGCCTATGGATAAAAATGGGCTGAGCGATCCGTATGTCACTTTTGAAGTAGACGGCAAAATGATCACCAGAACCAGGACTGTCTACGAAACGTTGAATCCTCGATGGGATCAAGAATTCGATATTTGGTTGAGCGAAGATGATGTTGATGTGTGTGTGATTGTCAATGACGAAGATGTGATTACTGCTGATGAGGAATGTGGTGTAGCATGGTTTACTCTGTCGCCTAAATTCAGCGATTTGTATCAAAAGGATGATTTGGTTCTGAATTTATCCCCTCAAGGCTCTTTGGTGTTGCGCATCAATATCGAGAGTGAAAAGAATGATATACAATTTTGGTATGGTAAAGCGTTCCGTACTCTCAAGACATCTGAAATGGATGCAGCATGGCTTATTGTTGACAAGGTAAGATACAGAGCAATGAGTAACAACGACAGTTCCCTTAGTAACACTGATATAGATGACACCTTACATACGACATTGCTTGTCCCGCCAAGTCATTGATAAGCTATTAGGCAGAGATAAAAGCAGCTTTTTTTCTGCATTCAGCAGGGTTGCTAGCAAGCAAATCGAGCCTGATTTACAAGCTTGTGAAGATGCAATTGCACCTTTGCTAGACTTTTTGGAGTACAATTTGGCCATGCTGAACGAAAACGTGACAGAAACAATCATGCAATTCGTTGTATTGAAGATTTGGAAGCAAATTTTGAGAACTTTGGATAGCATTTTGTTACCACCACTTTCTGAGCATTTGTCCGAGGTTAAACCTCTTGATGACTATCAGCTTCACGTTGTGCTGAAATGGCTAGAGGTATGATAACATCTGGTTCTGTTGCTTTTATGTGAGTATTAACATTATTTCTGTAGTTGCTCAAAATTCTGTTCAATGGCGGCGAAGATGGGGATGCTATACCACTTGAAAGCTTAGAAAACGCACAATATTACTCTTTATTGGCTATCAATTCTGCATACCGCTTAGATACTTTGGAGTTGATGGAAGGCTATCAGTTATCAAAGCGAAAATCCCGTTCTAGTTTGAATCTAGGTAAAAAACCTGCTAATCGAAGCAAGACAGTGTATCATTCCAAAAATACTATACGACACAGCAAATCTGCCGAAAAAAAGGAGCAACACAGAAAATCCACTGTTGTCGATATGCCACATGGCGATGACATTCTACGAATCCTTCGGATGAGACAAGGTCGACAAGTAATGGAATTCCTACGACAGGAATTTGGAAATCGCAATAGTTGCCACGCATCAAACCATCATGCTACCGAAAGTGAGCATGTGACATTACCCGAGACACCTACATCTATCAAAGACATGTCTGCTCCACCAGCCTTACCAGCACATGGCATCACACTGACAGATTAAGCTTAAGAATAAAATGCTTATGCAATTTTTAGATTTTGACTTTTTGACACTTTTTTAAGTGAAGTTTGAAGTTTATTCATGAATAATAAGTTATCTAAATCGTTTCATTTTTACCATACTACTACTTATCAAAGGGGGTAAATTATATGTGTCATTCTACTGCATATTACATATAACTGTACATGGATCGACAAGCAGAAAAGGAGCGATATAAAAAGGAGCGATTGTCTATGGTATGTCCAAGGACGTTACTGCATGCTTTTTCTAGCCCTTAATACAACAAGAATCCAAACTGACCAGTCGAATAAAACCTCTTTTGCATAGAACAAGAACGCAGAACTCAAAACAGATTGTAGCAACTTCGAGTTCAATCCACTGTATAGGCCAGCAATTCCTTCATTTTTGATCACCAATCGCATATTTTCGAGTACTCCAATATTGCGTTCTTTTGTGTTGTCGCTCATTTGTAACCGAGATTTGATCAATCTACGAATAATTCATTATTAAAATCGCTTCCTTTTCATAATAAAAAAAAGCTTGCTTACATATATGGATACATGATGATTGTAGCGCATAGTTTACTTAGTGCACCAAGCAAAAAGTAGTCTGATCCGCTCAATCCACCTTTCGAGGCCATCATTTTGGTCTTAAGATTTTCAAAAATGGCATATTGAATGATGGGGTTCATCACCAAGATCATAGCCGCCTTGCATCCAGAATACAAACCAATGATGCCTTCCTTTTTCAAAATATACAGAAATACTTGTAATGTCGTAGGTCGTTTACTTTTGCTTGATAATGTTCTTCTCTGAACTGACATTCGAGTCTAAACAAGCAATGTCAATGTGAATCATCCATACCACCCACGCTTTAATAACTTACATTAACTGTCCAGATGGGATGTGTTGCTATCACTACAGCAATACCAGCCAGCGACCCCGAGATTATCGACTGTGTTGTAGTTATTGATCCTTGATCTTGCTTTGTAACTAGCTTCTTGACAGCTTCATAGCAGTAATAGTAAACACCTTGAGTCACGATGTTTAATAAAAGTATGTGTCACGCGAAAATCCAATATAATACACTACCATTTGTCACAGCTATCCCAAATATACCTGATGCGAATCCACTAAGAATACGATTTAGCACAAAACAGCCATCCATATTCATGTACTACTTACGAGTATAACCCCTTTGGTCCTTCTCTATTGATTATTTTGACAAAGGCATCGACAGTGTTCTATTCAAAATCAGTGTTGGATTACAGACTATTCATACATCAAATCGAATGGCACTACCTTGTAGTGTTCGTCTTTTCGCAAACTACTGTTTTTCTGAACTTGCAGCCGAGAACTGATGGCTACTAATGGATATGTAATCATCATCGATATGATACCTCCTCCAGCACCTGTAAGATGCAGTACTGGTCAAAACGAAATCCTCTCCTTCCAAGACATCACAAAGTTACCTGAAAGTGCATGTGCCATGTTATCTGACATGGCTCTAGTTTGCAAGAAAGAAAGTAAAAAAAAAAAAAGAAAAAAAAATGCAGGAAAGAAAGGAAATGAATGGATATTGGGGAGAACTAAACATAAGTAAGGGATCACATCCGTACATAGCGGATTAAATGATTGGATTAGATTTTGATTGCCTCTCAATTTTATGCAGGAACCAAAAAAATAAATGCATGAATTCATCATACAGATTTTCAATGCAAATTACACATAGCTTGCAACTATCATAAGTTCATGAGAACGCCCCCCCCCCATTCAGGCTACAGGAAAACGAAGCAGGTGTCAGGTACACTTTGACTTTGTGTGTACCTGACAACAGGAAACGTCCAACGATATTAAAAATCGTTCCAAAAGATTAAGCCCAACGGGGGGGTCGAACCCCCAACCTTGAGATTAAGAGTCTCACGCTCTACCGATTGAGCTAGCTAGGCCTTTCACATATTTAGACTTTTTGTAGATAAACTATATACGAAAAGATTTTTCAACATACACTACAGCCCGCAGTGGTTCTAGGACGTTTTAGGGAACCCTAAAACGACCAAAAGAAATTATTAAAAAAATAAAAAAATCAATTTTACTAGTAGGAAAAAATTTAGAGCCTTTGAAAAATTCAGATACAGAACCTTTTTTTTTCTGTGTGTATCTTCATTTCTAATGCATGAGAAAAGGTAAGCACTGTAGAGTATGCTTGCTCTAAACTTTCTTTTTGTATTGGTTAGTTACCCTTTTATTAGAAAATTATTTGTTCGGGCATTTTCACGTAGGCATTCATACCATCTATATAGTCTGGTACAATAGCGATTGGTGAGTGGATAAATTCAGGAGCACGGGATTGTCTTCTGGCTTGATTTATCAGAAATAAATTATTTGTAAAAAAGTATAAAATTAATCAGGTAAAGAATATCGTTTATTACATTGAAATATGAGAGGGTTTATATACTATTCGAACTGAGGGATTTGATGTGAGGATAAGGTGTTGGATGGGAAGATCTGGGTGATAGAACAATAGATTATATCTATTGTGATGAACATACGACTAATGGATCAGTAACTGAATCCAGTTTCACATTGATGTTTTTTATGATCTGATGTGATCTGTGCTTGAACTAATTTGTTTTAGCTTAATTCGACATCCGGTTTAGAAATGATACATCATTACCCCACACCAGCTTGGAGACAGTCTGTCGATAGCGAAACCATGAGATAGCACGTCTTGAACAGTGCTTGTGATGTAAGTGATAAACCGTGAAAAAAAAAGAAAAGAAAAAAAGAAAAATGAATTTGTGTTCCTGAAGCAGGGATGTAGAAGTTGCTGCATGATGGAATCATTGATTCGCCAGTAAAAACCTCTATACATTGAAAAACCAAATATATCAAATTGGAAAAATACCAATGTACTTTGCAAGGGAAAAAGGCAGAATCCAATTGCAAGATATTTATGTTGTTGGTGTTATTGGTCGTCTATTTTCAATCAATCGTGCATGTCTTTTAGTAGATCTTTCTGCACGTGTTGCAACCTTTCTTTTGTTGATTGATTTAGGTGCTTTTTGTTTCTTACCAGAACCTTTCTCTGGTGCACCTACTCTAGACCAATAGAGTTTGATTGGTTCCTTTGAATCAAATAGATGTGGAGGTTCCCAAGAATCATGACTAGAATCGTATTCCTTCCAGTGAACAAGATACTCATAGTTGGGTGCCTTTCCTCTATGCTTGAGGATTGCTTCAACTTCGTATTCTTTATCAGCAGGTTTTTCAGGAAGTGGATTTTCACTGATAAGTTTAATATGCGATGTGGGAACATCTCTTGACAGAAATGTATCTGTTTTGTCTTTCAAAATGTAGCTACCATTTTTTGTATAGCCATGAACATAGAAAACACCTTCGTACTTAGGATCAGTTTTACTATTTCTATTTTCTACATTCTTAATCATAACTGAAGCTCCTATGGGGAATGGATTCTTTAGGATTTTGTGTCGCTTCATAAAATAGGCATTATCAGCCTTCTGTGTTTTAACTATCTGCTCTCTGATAGCAGGTACTAGAATTTTATCAATTCTCTTGATCTTATCTTTCAATGCTTTGATGTTTAATGTCTGCTCTGGTAGACTCATTTCCACGTCGGAATAGTCCTTCAATTCATTAGGAAGTCTTGCAAACATGACTACAAAAGGTTTCATGCCATGTAGCCTTGATTTATGCAAGTTTAGGCTGTACGCTGTACCATCCAGGTACAAATCCCAGTTTTCTGCACATCCGTCAAGCATTTTGACAATGATCGCCTTACTGCTTTTGACCGCGGCTTCACAGGCGCTGTTTCCTAGAGGGCAGAACGGTAAAGAGAGTCTTTGCTCTATCTGTGCATTGGTAGCAATGCTTTCCAGTAGCTGTGAACTGAATTCCTTTCCATTATCATGCGAAAGAACCTTTGGGTAACCAAAAAGACTAAAAATTGAGACAATTTCCTTGGCAACAGTTGTTGCAGTCTTGTTTGGTAATGCTCGTAACACAATGAATCGTGAAAACAGATCCATTGCTACCAATATGTAGTTGTTGCCTCTTGGAGTAGTAACATCAAAGGTCCCTAAATCAAAAACCCAATGATCTCCAACTGAATCTGCCGTATGATTCTTTGGCGGGTGGTATACATGCTTTCCTATATTGAATACTCGACATTTGCTACAGTTCTTGACATATTGCTCAATGTCTTTTCTAAGACCCTTCCAATGCATTTGGTATTCCTCATGTATAACCTGCTCCATAGCAGTAATTCCATAATGTCCCAATAAGTGAGATTTTTCTAATAATTCTTGCTTTTGCTCTTCATTTTTTGGTACTTCATAAATATCCAAATGAGATGCATAAATGAATAATTCTTTGTTCTCCTTATTATTGGAAGTGGCAGTATTGAGAGTAATTGCACTGCTCTCTTTCTCACTATCATGTATAATTGTGTTGCTGCGACTATTCTCAGTGTCATTGATTTCGGTACTCTTCGTACTCTGATTATTCAGGTCTGGAATAATGTCCTTTGTTGCATTGTCAATATCCTTCTTCTGCTTCTTTGCATTGTGAAGATTTGTATCATTAATAGACTCGGTTGGATCTAATGTCCTTTTTGTAATAGTAGCTCTTCTAGCGAGAGAACCACACCCCTCCAGCTTCTTTGTACCAGGAACAAAGATGCGAGAAAGACGATCCGCTAGAATATTGTCCATACCACAAGTGTAGGTAATATCGAAAGTAAATTCAAAAATCGTTTCATAAAAGTTTTCGATCATGCGAGTAAGTTTCTCCTGAGAATGCAAGTACAATAAACCACGATTGTCCAAGAACAAATGAAACTTTTCACCCCATAACCATTGACGAAACTTGGTGAACGCGTAAACGACAGCCAAAAGTTCTCGTTTGGTAGAACCATAACGTTGCTCACTAGCTGAAAGCTTACGGGCAATAAAGCCATTATAGTAGATACGTTTGTTGATAACCTGATACAGACAAGCACCAATGCCATATGCACTAGAATCAGTGACAAGACAAAATGGATGGGCTAAATTTGGTGCTGAAATAATAGGGCTACTAACTAGCAATTGTTGAATATTGGTCATAGCAATAGTGTGTTCCTCTGTCCAAACCTTGTTGATATCAGGTGCATTTTTGATAGCATCCAATGGGGCAGTCAAGGTAGAAAGGCGAGGTAAATTACCTCGAAAATAATTGATGAGGCCTAAGCGAGATTGAAGCTCTTTACTATTGGCGACCCTGGGGTCCCAATCCAAAACATTGCTAACTTTACGAGAATCAAGGGCCAACCCTTTCTCGGATAGGCAAAAGCCTAAAATATTGATGCTACGCTGAGCAAAATGAGTCTTTGCATGATTTATCTTGAGATTAGCCTTTGTTAAACGATCAATAACCTGTTTAACGTATTTTAAATGCGTTTCCATGTCTGATTCTGTGTGTACCGTGATATCATCGATGAAATTAGTAGTCACGGAGCCTAAATCGGAGAATAAATGTGTCAAATGTCGTTGCACAAATGAACTGATTGGTAATAACCCCATGGGGCAATTTTTGAAACTCCACTGCAAGCCAGTTGTTGGATCAACAAATGAAAGATACTTGCGTGATGAACTCATGATACGAAAACTATGGAAGCATTGAGACAAGTCGAGTACTGTGAAAATAGAATGCTTCGACATCTTTCTATGTAAGGTGCTAATCAGAGGTAATGGGAATCGATCCGACTTGTCTGGATCTAATGCGGCATTGACAGCTCTGCAATCCACTACCACTCTATAACTGCCTGCAGCATATTCACCTGTGCTAGTTTTCTTACGCACACAGAAGATAGGTGAATTGTAAGGTGTACCTGGTGGTGCTGGTTGAATGACACCATTCTTAATCCAGGTATTCATTTGTTCCTTGATAGCAGGTAAAAATTTCTCTTCAAGAGGCCATTGAGGTTTGTACATTTTATTTTCATGATCTTTCAAGACATGCAATTCTAAAGTGTTACCAGGTATATTGCAATACGCCTTAGGGTCAATGTTCTTGTTTGCCTCGATGTAGGGCTCAATTTCTTTCATAAAATGTTCCCTCTCTGCCTCTGTACCATAAGGAGAGTCATTAGGAATATAAGGATTTGGATCAATTGCTGGAATTTCAGGGTTATTATCATCATCCCAATCCATAGCCATGTTGGAGATAGTAATACCTATTTTCATAATTAAATCCATGCCAATGACCACATCAATGTCACTAAAGATGTCGAAAATCTCAAATTTTGAGTGACATTGACGAGAATTATATGTCAATTTAATCTCATCTTCTGTAGAACCAATTCTATCAATAACAGTGTCCTTTTTACAAGTTTTTATAGTGCCATGAATATTTTTATTGATATTGACTTTTAGTAATCTAGCTAACTTTGGTGAAATACAACTGAAAGAGGATCCCGTATCCATGAGAAAGTATGTGCGCACCTTGACGTCCTTGTTCTCTAAAGTAATAGGCAAAATAATAGAGTTTTTATTTAGTAAATTGCGAGGTGGTTCATTCAAGTATTGATACTCACAATCTTTGATATGCATTGCTGCAAATGTCATGTTCTGCTCCTCCGATTCATTATCGGTATCCATGTTGTCGTCAGACTGGTAGCTGCTTTGCTCCTTGGGAATTGGAACCACTGGCTTCTTTGGCTGATTGCGAAAACGAGGTTGGTTGTGCTTCATCTTGCAAACAGACTTGTGGGCAGGTGTCCAGTTAGGTTCCTTGCAATCATGACAAATACGAGTATTGTTTCCTCCAAATTTCTTTTGAGCTGTATCGATTCGTCTCTTCATACTCTCAGATGCTTTGCAATCCTTGGTTCTATGGTTGCTAGCATTGGGATGATAAATACACCTTTTGATTGGATTGTTATTGGTGCTAGTGTTGACGCTGCTGCTGTTGAATCCTTTTCCAATAACAGGGTTGTTGGAAATGGTTGATGAGGAAGCTGCCTTTTCTCTCTCCCATTTTTCCTTGAATAACGCGTTGTAGATTGCAGTGATCTTGTTAACAGCAACATCCACGGTAATTTGTTCTCTATCTGAAGTAGTGTTCAACGAAAATTTGGTGTAGTTGGCCAACTCCTCTGGAAGAGACTTGATAAGGTAACGGACGACACAATCCTCATCTTGGATATCAGCTTGGTTGCGAAGTTGTTGGAACCTGTCGATAAATTGATTGAATGATTGCCCTTGCTGATACTCGAGCCTCTCCAACTGCTCTCTGGCCTCGTCTCTCATGTCGACAATCGACTTGCCATACTTGTTAATCACAGCGTTGCGAAATTCAGACCAGGTGAGACGACCTTGCTTTGCAACCAAACTAGCATACCAACGAGCCATACCAGTGGAGAGCTTAGCTGGAACAATCCTTTCCCAGTTATCATGGATGGACAGACGATGAGCTTGTAAAACGAGTTCAAAATGATCAAGACAATCATTAGGAGTAGCAAAAACCGCACGACGTTTGTTGAAGAAATGACCTCTCCATTGGAAATAAGGGGTCTCATTGGGTACCAAGGTACTTTCAGTTCTTCCAAAAACTAATTCATAGGTACGCTCAGCCGTCTCCAACTGATTGCGCAAGACGCCTAGGTTTTCTGGGACAATGGATCCTTGAGGACAGCCGATACTCTCAATAGTAGTCTTGAAAACCATCAATCGCAACCGCTCAATTTCGTTCATGAGCTTCAATCTCTCGTCGCTTGAGATTGGAGTAGCAAATCCTATATCAGTCAATTTAGAATTTGTAAGTTCATCACAGTTGCTTCTACTAAAATTTTCTCTATTATAGTTACCTTGAGGAACTGGAATATGGTAAAATGTGGGTGCATTGGTAGCATTCAACCCACTATTCATGACATTAACAGCATTCCCTTGAACACTTTCAGTACTAGCCATGGTACTACTCTTAGCCTCGTTCCCATGAACGTTACTATTGGTAGGAAAAACAAAGTTACTAGATGCATTACCATTAATGACATCCGTATGAACAGCCGTCTTGGTTGGATTCCCATGAATACCATTGACGCTGGAAGGACCAGAAGAAGATACATGGGATGAAGAACCAGCATCATCAACCTCCATTGGAGTAGCAGTAGTAGAAACAGACTGGGCAGCAACAGGAGCAGCTTGAGAAGTAGAGTCTACTTCACCAGCAGGAACAGCGGAAGAAACGGACTTGTCAACCTTGTCACCAGCAGCAGAACCATCAACAGTAGCGGCCTCTTTGGCTGCAGGATTTGCTTGACCAGTAGTATTCTTGGTAGATTTTGGAGCCATTGTTTAGAGTTTCGAGATATGGATGTAAAAGAATAAGGTAGTAATAAACGAGATTTGTGTATACAGATTAAAAAATGATTTATCAGAAATAAATTATTTGTAAAAAAGTATAAAATTAATCAGGTAAAGAATATCGTTTATTACATTGAAATATGAGAGGGTTTATATACTATTCGAACTGAGGGATTTGATGTGAGGATAAGGTGTTGGATGGGAAGATCTGGGTGATAGAACAATAGATTATATCTATTGTGATGAACATACGACTAATGGATCAGTAACTGAATCCAGTTTCACATTGATGTTTTTTATGATCTGATGTGATCTGTGCTTGAACTAATTTGTTTTAGCTTAATTCGACATCCGGTTTAGAAATGATACATCATTACCCCACACCAGCTTGGAGACAGTCTGTCGATAGCGAAACCATGAGATAGCACGTCTTGAACAGTGCTTGTGATGTAAGTGATAAACCGTGAAAAAAAAAGAAAAGAAAAAAAGAAAAATGAATTTGTGTTCCTGAAGCAGGGATGTAGAAGTTGCTGCATGATGGAATCATTGATTCGCCAGTAAAAACCTCTATACATTGAAAAACCAAATATATCAAATTGGAAAAATACCAATGTACTTTGCAAGGGAAAAAGGCAGAATCCAATTGCAAGATATTTATGTTGTTGGTGTTATTGGTCGTCTATTTTCAATCAATCGTGCATGTCTTTTAGTAGATCTTTCTGCACGTGTTGCAACCTTTCTTTTGTTGATTGATTTAGGTGCTTTTTGTTTCTTACCAGAACCTTTCTCTGGTGCACCTACTCTAGACCAATAGAGTTTGATTGGTTCCTTTGAATCAAATAGATGTGGAGGTTCCCAAGAATCATGACTAGAATCGTATTCCTTCCAGTGAACAAGATACTCATAGTTGGGTGCCTTTCCTCTATGCTTGAGGATTGCTTCAACTTCGTATTCTTTATCAGCAGGTTTTTCAGGAAGTGGATTTTCACTGATAAGTTTAATATGCGATGTGGGAACATCTCTTGACAGAAATGTATCTGTTTTGTCTTTCAAAATGTAGCTACCATTTTTTGTATAGCCATGAACATAGAAAACACCTTCGTACTTAGGATCAGTTTTACTATTTCTATTTTCTACATTCTTAATCATAACTGAAGCTCCTATGGGGAATGGATTCTTTAGGATTTTGTGTCGCTTCATAAAATAGGCATTATCAGCCTTCTGTGTTTTAACTATCTGCTCTCTGATAGCAGGTACTAGAATTTTATCAATTCTCTTGATCTTATCTTTCAATGCTTTGATGTTTAATGTCTGCTCTGGTAGACTCATTTCCACGTCGGAATAGTCCTTCAATTCATTAGGAAGTCTTGCAAACATGACTACAAAAGGTTTCATGCCATGTAGCCTTGATTTATGCAAGTTTAGGCTGTACGCTGTACCATCCAGGTACAAATCCCAGTTTTCTGCACATCCGTCAAGCATTTTGACAATGATCGCCTTACTGCTTTTGACCGCGGCTTCACAGGCGCTGTTTCCTAGAGGGCAGAACGGTAAAGAGAGTCTTTGCTCTATCTGTGCATTGGTAGCAATGCTTTCCAGTAGCTGTGAACTGAATTCCTTTCCATTATCATGCGAAAGAACCTTTGGGTAACCAAAAAGACTAAAAATTGAGACAATTTCCTTGGCAACAGTTGTTGCAGTCTTGTTTGGTAATGCTCGTAACACAATGAATCGTGAAAACAGATCCATTGCTACCAATATGTAGTTGTTGCCTCTTGGAGTAGTAACATCAAAGGTCCCTAAATCAAAAACCCAATGATCTCCAACTGAATCTGCCGTATGATTCTTTGGCGGGTGGTATACATGCTTTCCTATATTGAATACTCGACATTTGCTACAGTTCTTGACATATTGCTCAATGTCTTTTCTAAGACCCTTCCAATGCATTTGGTATTCCTCATGTATAACCTGCTCCATAGCAGTAATTCCATAATGTCCCAATAAGTGAGATTTTTCTAATAATTCTTGCTTTTGCTCTTCATTTTTTGGTACTTCATAAATATCCAAATGAGATGCATAAATGAATAATTCTTTGTTCTCCTTATTATTGGAAGTGGCAGTATTGAGAGTAATTGCACTGCTCTCTTTCTCACTATCATGTATAATTGTGTTGCTGCGACTATTCTCAGTGTCATTGATTTCGGTACTCTTCGTACTCTGATTATTCAGGTCTGGAATAATGTCCTTTGTTGCATTGTCAATATCCTTCTTCTGCTTCTTTGCATTGTGAAGATTTGTATCATTAATAGACTCGGTTGGATCTAATGTCCTTTTTGTAATAGTAGCTCTTCTAGCGAGAGAACCACACCCCTCCAGCTTCTTTGTACCAGGAACAAAGATGCGAGAAAGACGATCCGCTAGAATATTGTCCATACCACAAGTGTAGGTAATATCGAAAGTAAATTCAAAAATCGTTTCATAAAAGTTTTCGATCATGCGAGTAAGTTTCTCCTGAGAATGCAAGTACAATAAACCACGATTGTCCAAGAACAAATGAAACTTTTCACCCCATAACCATTGACGAAACTTGGTGAACGCGTAAACGACAGCCAAAAGTTCTCGTTTGGTAGAACCATAACGTTGCTCACTAGCTGAAAGCTTACGGGCAATAAAGCCATTATAGTAGATACGTTTGTTGATAACCTGATACAGACAAGCACCAATGCCATATGCACTAGAATCAGTGACAAGACAAAATGGATGGGCTAAATTTGGTGCTGAAATAATAGGGCTACTAACTAGCAATTGTTGAATATTGGTCATAGCAATAGTGTGTTCCTCTGTCCAAACCTTGTTGATATCAGGTGCATTTTTGATAGCATCCAATGGGGCAGTCAAGGTAGAAAGGCGAGGTAAATTACCTCGAAAATAATTGATGAGGCCTAAGCGAGATTGAAGCTCTTTACTATTGGCGACCCTGGGGTCCCAATCCAAAACATTGCTAACTTTACGAGAATCAAGGGCCAACCCTTTCTCGGATAGGCAAAAGCCTAAAATATTGATGCTACGCTGAGCAAAATGAGTCTTTGCATGATTTATCTTGAGATTAGCCTTTGTTAAACGATCAATAACCTGTTTAACGTATTTTAAATGCGTTTCCATGTCTGATTCTGTGTGTACCGTGATATCATCGATGAAATTAGTAGTCACGGAGCCTAAATCGGAGAATAAATGTGTCAAATGTCGTTGCACAAATGAACTGATTGGTAATAACCCCATGGGGCAATTTTTGAAACTCCACTGCAAGCCAGTTGTTGGATCAACAAATGAAAGATACTTGCGTGATGAACTCATGATACGAAAACTATGGAAGCATTGAGACAAGTCGAGTACTGTGAAAATAGAATGCTTCGACATCTTTCTATGTAAGGTGCTAATCAGAGGTAATGGGAATCGATCCGACTTGTCTGGATCTAATGCGGCATTGACAGCTCTGCAATCCACTACCACTCTATAACTGCCTGCAGCATATTCACCTGTGCTAGTTTTCTTACGCACACAGAAGATAGGTGAATTGTAAGGTGTACCTGGTGGTGCTGGTTGAATGACACCATTCTTAATCCAGGTATTCATTTGTTCCTTGATAGCAGGTAAAAATTTCTCTTCAAGAGGCCATTGAGGTTTGTACATTTTATTTTCATGATCTTTCAAGACATGCAATTCTAAAGTGTTACCAGGTATATTGCAATACGCCTTAGGGTCAATGTTCTTGTTTGCCTCGATGTAGGGCTCAATTTCTTTCATAAAATGTTCCCTCTCTGCCTCTGTACCATAAGGAGAGTCATTAGGAATATAAGGATTTGGATCAATTGCTGGAATTTCAGGGTTATTATCATCATCCCAATCCATAGCCATGTTGGAGATAGTAATACCTATTTTCATAATTAAATCCATGCCAATGACCACATCAATGTCACTAAAGATGTCGAAAATCTCAAATTTTGAGTGACATTGACGAGAATTATATGTCAATTTAATCTCATCTTCTGTAGAACCAATTCTATCAATAACAGTGTCCTTTTTACAAGTTTTTATAGTGCCATGAATATTTTTATTGATATTGACTTTTAGTAATCTAGCTAACTTTGGTGAAATACAACTGAAAGAGGATCCCGTATCCATGAGAAAGTATGTGCGCACCTTGACGTCCTTGTTCTCTAAAGTAATAGGCAAAATAATAGAGTTTTTATTTAGTAAATTGCGAGGTGGTTCATTCAAGTATTGATACTCACAATCTTTGATATGCATTGCTGCAAATGTCATGTTCTGCTCCTCCGATTCATTATCGGTATCCATGTTGTCGTCAGACTGGTAGCTGCTTTGCTCCTTGGGAATTGGAACCACTGGCTTCTTTGGCTGATTGCGAAAACGAGGTTGGTTGTGCTTCATCTTGCAAACAGACTTGTGGGCAGGTGTCCAGTTAGGTTCCTTGCAATCATGACAAATACGAGTATTGTTTCCTCCAAATTTCTTTTGAGCTGTATCGATTCGTCTCTTCATACTCTCAGATGCTTTGCAATCCTTGGTTCTATGGTTGCTAGCATTGGGATGATAAATACACCTTTTGATTGGATTGTTATTGGTGCTAGTGTTGACGCTGCTGCTGTTGAATCCTTTTCCAATAACAGGGTTGTTGGAAATGGTTGATGAGGAAGCTGCCTTTTCTCTCTCCCATTTTTCCTTGAATAACGCGTTGTAGATTGCAGTGATCTTGTTAACAGCAACATCCACGGTAATTTGTTCTCTATCTGAAGTAGTGTTCAACGAAAATTTGGTGTAGTTGGCCAACTCCTCTGGAAGAGACTTGATAAGGTAACGGACGACACAATCCTCATCTTGGATATCAGCTTGGTTGCGAAGTTGTTGGAACCTGTCGATAAATTGATTGAATGATTGCCCTTGCTGATACTCGAGCCTCTCCAACTGCTCTCTGGCCTCGTCTCTCATGTCGACAATCGACTTGCCATACTTGTTAATCACAGCGTTGCGAAATTCAGACCAGGTGAGACGACCTTGCTTTGCAACCAAACTAGCATACCAACGAGCCATACCAGTGGAGAGCTTAGCTGGAACAATCCTTTCCCAGTTATCATGGATGGACAGACGATGAGCTTGTAAAACGAGTTCAAAATGATCAAGACAATCATTAGGAGTAGCAAAAACCGCACGACGTTTGTTGAAGAAATGACCTCTCCATTGGAAATAAGGGGTCTCATTGGGTACCAAGGTACTTTCAGTTCTTCCAAAAACTAATTCATAGGTACGCTCAGCCGTCTCCAACTGATTGCGCAAGACGCCTAGGTTTTCTGGGACAATGGATCCTTGAGGACAGCCGATACTCTCAATAGTAGTCTTGAAAACCATCAATCGCAACCGCTCAATTTCGTTCATGAGCTTCAATCTCTCGTCGCTTGAGATTGGAGTAGCAAATCCTATATCAGTCAATTTAGAATTTGTAAGTTCATCACAGTTGCTTCTACTAAAATTTTCTCTATTATAGTTACCTTGAGGAACTGGAATATGGTAAAATGTGGGTGCATTGGTAGCATTCAACCCACTATTCATGACATTAACAGCATTCCCTTGAACACTTTCAGTACTAGCCATGGTACTACTCTTAGCCTCGTTCCCATGAACGTTACTATTGGTAGGAAAAACAAAGTTACTAGATGCATTACCATTAATGACATCCGTATGAACAGCCGTCTTGGTTGGATTCCCATGAATACCATTGACGCTGGAAGGACCAGAAGAAGATACATGGGATGAAGAACCAGCATCATCAACCTCCATTGGAGTAGCAGTAGTAGAAACAGACTGGGCAGCAACAGGAGCAGCTTGAGAAGTAGAGTCTACTTCACCAGCAGGAACAGCGGAAGAAACGGACTTGTCAACCTTGTCACCAGCAGCAGAACCATCAACAGTAGCGGCCTCTTTGGCTGCAGGATTTGCTTGACCAGTAGTATTCTTGGTAGATTTTGGAGCCATTGTTTAGAGTTTCGAGATATGGATGTAAAAGAATAAGGTAGTAATAAACGAGATTTGTGTATACAGATTAAAAAATGATTTATCAGAAATAAATTATTTGTAAAAAAGTATAAAATTAATCAGGTAAAGAATATCGTTTATTACATTGAAATATGAGAGGGTTTATATACTATTCGAACTGAGGGATTTGATGTGAGGATAAGGTGTTGGATGGGAAGATCTGGGTGATAGAACAATAGATTATATCTATTGTGATGAACATACGACTAATGGATCAGTAACTGAATCCAGTTTCACATTGATGTTTTTTATGATCTGATGTGATCTGTGCTTGAACTAATTTGTTTTAGCTTAATTCGACATCCGGTTTAGAAATGATACATCATGGCTGCTTGAGCAGCATTGGAACTGGAGGATGATGTGCCGGTGGATGCAACAATTGGAGGGCATCTATTACTTCTAAAGTTGTCCATGGTAGTTACAAAAAAAAGGCTTAATGGATAATAGCTAAAATGACATGACAACAACTGGCAATCATCAAACAGTTTATACTTTTTTCTTTGTTTTGGTATTTCTAAATTGGGTGTTTTTATTGTGAATAAAAAGATTATCGATTCGTTTTCTTCTATTTTCTTCTTTCCTTCTAATTTTTTTTGTTCAAACATAGAAACGTTTGAAGGTATGTACAGAAGGTTGCTTGTGGTTAACAACACGGATGTATATGTATGCTCAAATTAATAAGTTTATGTTTTCTTTGGATGATGCTCGCAGAAGGCTATTTTGAAATGCTTTTTCTCGTGAAACTCATGACATGATTTCAGCAGTAGGTTCCAGAATAATGTTGTGCTCTTCTAGTAAAGCTAATTGTTGCGAACCTAGTACCAGCTGGCCAAGCTCATGTCTCATCGCCGTGCGTTCATGCTTTATGAGCTCTTGTATCCGCGTTTTCACACATCTTGGTCTACACATCGTCGCGCTAAAGGTATTTGAAATGTCCTCATTGCTCAACCTCCATGTTTGTTGGTATGCACATTTCATATTAATTCTTCTTACACAAACAACAGGAGATACATCTGTTAACAAGAAGGCTGCTAATCATTTCTGCTTCTGGTTTGGCTTCTTTAAGCTGCTCCTGATATCCGCTGTGTATACTAGTAAGTTGTTGCAAATACGCTCCTTTACATTAATTGAAGCTGATCATCCACATCTCATTTTCGTTTACTCTCATAGATATAAATTAAAGGCATATTACATGATGCCAAATGTCATAAGCTAGCACGGAATTTCTTTCGCTTTACCGTTGGTCATTTTTCCTCCTGCCACCACAATATTGCTGATTTAGTTTCTTTGGGTTTTGATGTTTCGTGATCATCATCATGTTTTCTGCTTTAGCCTCGTTTACAGTATTTACAAAAGATATTATCTATTCTATTCGACATTGCTACTTTTTATCCACTGTCTCTCTGTTATTTTTCACACCATAGAAATGATGATTCACGCCATTTTACAGCAGCGTATCATACATGTCAATATTGCGTAATGGCAGTGTATTTTACCCAATAATAAACCTCAATTTAACAATCAAAAAATCTAAATGACCCAATAGATCCATATTTCAATGATTTAAGATGTGTTAAAAGCCAATAAGCAAAATAAAAACGATGTGTCATGAACATGGCAGACCAATGAATGCATGCCATCATTTGCAATATTTAAGAAATAGATGTTTATCGAGCCAATGGATGTACAATAGAAAGGCCCTGATACAGCTACCATGGAGCACTAGGTAATGCACAAGACGGCCATACCATGGACGTATTGAGGTATGATTAAATGGCCATACCAGGTTTCGAATTAGGGTAGTCTGTATATGGCCATCTAAGCAGCAGTTTAAGGAACCCATTAAATGGCTAATTTTGGGACCCTGAAATGTCACTAATCTTGGGATAATAGAAGCCGTATCAGGGACCATTAAACAGCCGTTATGGAGGGCGTTCGAGGGTTGTATCTAAAACCTCCAGTTCGGGGTTTCCCTGATACGCCCTACAATATCGCCATTTCAGGGTCGTTTCAGGGCGTTTTAGGGTAATCATAGGGCTGTAGTGATACTACCACTGCAACTTTCTGGCGTATTACTCCCGTTTTAGCCTGGTGTAAAACGGTGGATATATTTTAGGCTGTAGAAGGGTGGAAGATAGAGTTTATAATACGCTCGATTTCTAGACAGAAAATAGTATTTACAAATTGGGATTTTAAGCGAATGGAAAAAATGATAATTAGAGTAGTAATATAGATTAAAAAACGGATAGTAATATTCAACTAATCCATCATTTTACTCAAATAAATATACCAACGTTTTACTCTGCGGGGTAAAACGCAGGTAAAACGCTCGTATTAGACGTTGGGTAAAACGGTGGATATATTTTAGGCTGTAGAAGCGTAAAAAGCAGAGTTTATAATACGCTGATTTTCTTCACAGAAAATCGTATTTAAAAGCTGGGAATTTCAGCGAATGGAAAAAATAATAATTAGAATAGTAATATAGATTAAAAAAGAGATAGTAATATTCAACTAATCCCTCATTTTACTCAAATAGATATACTAACGTTTTACTCCCGTTTTACTGGCGTTTTACCATTCAAAAAGTTGCAGTGATAATACATCATAAAAAAGATTAGAAAATTAATTAAAAAAAATACGCTACTGCAATTTTTTGGAATATTACTTCCGTTTTACTCCAGGAGGGTGAAAAGGTGGATATCTTTTAGGCTGTAGAAGGGTGCGAATTAGAGCCTATGATAAGCTCGTTTTCTGCACAGAAAATAGTATTTACAAGCTGGGATTTTAAGCGAATGGAATAATATAATTAGTAATAATAATATAACGGTGTATATTAAAAACGAGGTACAATGAGAATCAAAACTGTTCAAACGTTTTCATGTTCTTACTTTGAGATTGCTGCATTACGACATGAAAAGGTATTATTTTAGAACAACGTGCTTTATATAATGGTTAGGAAGAGAATCTCGATTATCATAGTCGGTGGTGGTAAAAAAAGGTTCTGAAATAAATCAGTTTCATTCATCGAAATTTTATGAGTTCAATAATGGAGCCGAGCGCATTTGAACAGTTTTGCACCCGCACTCCCACAGTGAATTTTTGACTGTTTAATAAGACACTCAATAACACTGGGCAGAAATTGGGATTTTACCGAGTTAGAATGAGGTAAAATATTTGGTAAAAGGTCGTAGGAGTTGAGCCTCAAATGCTGTCTGAAAATTTACAGCTTTTAATTTCCATGGCCAATTGTTACATTAGATTTACTATTGAAAATGCGATAAACTGTGGTCCCTTATGGATGTTGTACAGTAGCCGCGCTCAATAAGGCTAACTTTTTGGCGAGGTTTTTCTAGCCTTAATGACCGCGTAGCCTTATGCAGCGCGGGTGACTATGATAATAATAAACAGCCATATGCCAAAAAAGTACTGATCTTAATTTAAAACCCCTACAGAAATAAACTTGCATAAAGTCCGTCCAATTTTAGAAGCCCTATTGGCCAGAAACAAGTACCTCAATTAAAGCACAGCCGCTACCTCAGTAGAATAAGGCTAAAATTCTCTAAATCTTAGCCTTATTTAAAATAAGGCTAATAAGGCTAAATAGCTGGTAAAAAAAAAGATTCTGAAAAATTGTAGCCTTAATGGCCGCATAGCCTTAACTAGGACGGCCTTATTGAGCGCGGCTACTGTAGAGGTTTAAATGTCGGTTGTTCACTGCGCATCAGGACATTGAATATTTATTTGAGGAGATGTTAGTGGTAATGATTATTACCAACATTTATACTGGTTGTAGTTTGGTAAATTAAGCATGTGTTTTATAGGGCAATGCGTGAAATGTACGTAAATTATGCTGCTTCTTATGATATTTAGTTGCTGCCAATGTAATTATCGTTGTTGTTGTATTTTATTATTAGTCAACAGGTAAACAGCGCTCATATAACAGCATTTGCTCTCCTTTTTGATTTGAATTGAGATGCTCTTAAAAATTGACCTTCAAACTCCAAATGTACCAATATGGATGCATGAAGTCTAAAAAAAAAGTTAATCGTATTGGGATCTCTTCCTGTTGTCTCGAAGTTTCATAATTATTCGGCGAAAATGAAAACTCTGGCTGATCTGGCTGTGGACAACGAAATACAGTAGGAGTGACAAAGATGTTGGTAAACAAAAGATGTTCTAGTTCAACTAGACCATGATGTTCATATTGTTCAATTGTTTATGTATGCATTCCATGTATACCTGTGTAATAATGTGTTAGTGTGTGAAATATACGCATGCACGACAGCTCTGAAGAGCCGACATAATTAGATATTTAAGGGATCGCAAGCACATATTCTACGCTTAATTATTACATGCCAAGTCGACCGAATGATACATTTCTGGCCTACAGAACTGAATACACTCACTTCAAATACAGATAATACAATATGGAAGGTCTCTTGAATGGCAGCTGTCTGGCGTATCGGATAGAGTGCACTGGTTCTAAAAAAAATTAGTTGATTTTCATCAGCTCAAGGTGTCAAATTTCACATACCTATACAACAATGAAACAGATGATCTAATAGGGCTAATCTATGAGAGCTGATATAACTCTCATTTAATAAGATACTACTTTAAATTGGTTCACTACTCTCTTTCATTTGTATGTACGAGGGCTGCTACAATAGATGATGACGAAGCAAATCTGCTCTTTCAGCAAAAGGTGCCTTTTTCTTTGAAATGGTTCTGTTATGGAGAAGAAAAATGAAAGGCTTTCTGTCGTAATTTCGCATATCTGAACACCACATCATTACCGTTACTTGTGGTTTTAAAAGCACGATGAGAGTATTGTATGATAATTGTAAATGTTTGAGGCACCACAGAAACACCCTTCAAAAAAAATAACGCATGATCTGCGGTAAGGATGCAATGATTTGGTTGTTTAGCATTTTGGCTTTTGATGTGTCAATCATGGAGCCATACAAGTGATTGTTCTTACATAATATTACTTGGCATTGAGAGAAAACCTCATTCAAATCAAAAGTATATAAAGAGGGCTCGATGCAAGAGTATTCAAAGTGTTGCTGTAATTTGAAACGGCTAGATGAGAATGTTCAAGAAATTGATCGGCTTGATCAATTGGTAATCGTTGTTCAAGGGAAAGATAGGATGTTGATTTATATAACAAGCTATAAATTACAAAATGAATTAAAGCCATGTTAATAAAGACAATCCTTCTAATTCTCTCTATTGGAATCATCTTTGTCAAACTTACAGTACACTGATACAACCAACAGAGATCAATCAAATGTAAAACGAATATAAAAATTAAGGAAAAGAACTTGTTTTTTTTATTTCACTTATGATTCAGGCTGATATTTATACTGTTTTTCTACTAATGGAGGGGATAAGAATGTTGTAATTGTCACTGGAATGAATCACTTTGAAGATTTGAGTACTCATAAACATAGGGGGAAGAACGTATTGTATAATCAATAGGAATACTAAGAATATTGTAAGGTTGAAGGCAGAATGTTTGTGTTGTTGTAAATAAAAGATGCATGATTTCTTGATTGTGCTTGAGTGTGATGAATCCAAATTGCGAGGTTATCAATTCCAATGTAACTCGTCCACCAACTTAACCATGACTGCATCAACACCAAGGCACAACACAAATACACACAGACCAACGTTTACATGTCCTACATTGCTGTCATCAACTCTCAGAAATAAGCTTCAATATCCGAGCCAATCATGTCAAATTTTACTGATTGCTGAATCCGTTGCCGTTCCAGTTCAAATCGGTACTATTATTTCGATATCATTTTAAAAACCGCAAGCATTATTATATGCTTGTCAACGCCATGAACAGCAATGAAGAACAGCTTGGTCTCAACAAATATCAAAAGCGTACATGCCAAGCTTACTGCGGCAAAGAGGGTAACTTCATTTTTTCAATTATTCGACGATATAATGAGCATGCAAGAAAAAGAAAACAAGATGAAGAACTCATACTATGTGAAGAGGACGGTCAATCAATCCAACACCACCCGAGGAATTCATCAATAATGACAACACAAGCGCAGAAATTCCACAAATAGACCCGACTGAAGATGATTTCTTTCAGGATTCAGGTCAAGATACTGAAACATCAGAAGTACTATCTGATTACGACTTTTTTCGTGTCTTTAATATGGAGGAAGATCAAACAGTCGATGCAATGAGAGCTGTTACTGATGATAATGGTGGTTAGTCATTGCTTTTAACATTGTTGGAATTATATTAATCAGGCACTGATCAATATGATGACTTTACTGTGCATCGTGTAGCTATAGCAAAAAAAAAAAAAAGACTCAAACACTAGCATAAAAATAGAGCTCGGTGAGATTGAATTTAGAACCTTAATGCTTCTTGAGACATTTGATAAAAACGACACTAACTACACAAATGATGTATCGTATGGTGAGGCCCCCAATCTTGCCACATCAAATGAACAACTTTGCACGATTTTACTCAATGCGCCCACTGTTTCACTCCATCATACGTCTTGAATAATGCCAGCAAATCGCCCCCAAAATATTGTATCTTCTCGGATCTCGACAAGTCATCTACCAACAACTAAGCTATCCTTCCACCAATTGAAGAGCTACAAGATCTGTACGCTAATGGTCTTCTTATTACTACTAATTTTGATAATAGCAGAGGTATCTCTGGTAGAGTGCGTCGTGTCGTCTCGGTAAATACATTGTCTAAAAACCGTGCAGCTCGAAAAGTTAGTTTTTGAAAGAAAGTGACAGCCGGTAGAGCTTTAATCCGGATGGCATCATATTTCTCATCCACCTTCTTTTTTTTTGCACATAAGACAATGCTCATCAATATTTTATGATTTACAAAGCCAAATCTTCTAAAAATAGAGGCTTTAGTAAATAAAGGGGGGAGAAGCGCTAGTGAAACCAAGTCAATAAGGGAGGAAGGGCACTTGCAAAGTGAAAAAAGGGTATAAATACCTGACGTTTTTTCGCACTTGACTAAGGGCTTTTTCATTTTTTTGGCAACTTTGCTTATTCTATACATTCAGCATTTAAAGTAAGTTTTCGTTTTAAATTCATCAGTATAGCCTATCTAATAATGACGATAATGTCTTTGTAAATGTTTGCCATCTCTAACTATAAGGAAACTCTTGGTCAAGCATAACATGGTGCAACCATTATAAACTATTGAATCGTATGAGCAGGGTATGTAAGCATAAATATTATTACACATTTGATGTGCTGTCTTGTGAAATTTTTTACATGTCATACTGATGATCAATTTAATTTTAGCTTTGAAAGACAATGATCACCTTTACCAAGAATGAGTGGATGCTATCATGATGAGCAAGAAGAGGTAATGCCTTAGGATTGATTAAAAACCATCAAGATCTCATACTGATGACATTATAATAGCCATGAATGTTTTTCTAGTAACATGTTCCTCTAGTAACAAGGTGTTGAATAATCTCTCAAGGTGTCACCTGTCAACCATGCTCTTTTTTCTGATGTAATATTAATGCTTATCATGTACGGTGCTCTATATCTGCTTCAACAACTGGTCCTTTTCTCCAAATCAATCCAGATGAAAATCATTTCATTCATGCTGTGTACCCATTGATACTATAATAACCCAAGCTACAAACAAAGGTATCTCTTTTGGACTACTCTGGACAATGTCATCTGGCCAACGCATACAAACACGACTGCAATGTATTTAATTGCTAGGTTCTCTCAGCTTCCATTGAAGCGTTTCACGTTTCATACTATTATGATCGTTCATTATCTATTTTCTAAATTCAATAAAAATATACTAAATTCAATTCTAAAATAATTCCCGTATATACCGTGCTGTACATTTACCCATTATCGTTTCAAATGCTGTTTTTATCTAATCGCAGCAATCCATCGATCTCAAAAAGCAAAACCAGATAAAATCAGCTGTACCATCACACCACAAAAATCTATGCTATTAATAAAAAGTGTAAAACCAAATGCTGTAAATCATCCTGATGAAACTAAAGCCAGAGCCGAGGAAAGAAGCGTAGATAAGAAGCTGTTTCATCGTCATCTTTTTCTGCGTTTCATTCCATTTGTCTCTCTCTCATTTAAATAAATCGAAACCACATTTTCAAATTCAATATTTGACATTCAATACAATCACTATTTAGTTCTGCAAAACTTTATATCAAGCGCAATGCAAATATTAAAGCTGCATTCGTAATGCGGCATCCAAGTAGCTGGTTTTGAAGCTAACTTTCAAATATAACTCATCCTGAAATCCCTCATCTTTTACCAAGTATTTTACCTCTTCAAAGCTACCTTTTACAAATATTTAAATATTTAAATATCGGGTACTAACTTGGTAAAATATGCATATTTTACCAAATATTTTACCTCATTCTAACTCGGTAAAATCCCAATTTCTGCCCAGTGTAACCTTTTTCTTTGATACATTCTTCTATACGGCTACTAGACATGCTATTTGTTACCCTTCTTCGGCAATATTCCACAGTAAAGTCATTGAATTGATATATAAATATTGGTTATATGTGTAGTAAAAGTTGTTTGGGGGTACTTTGTGCAGTAAAAATCAATAAAAAGCAGAAACAAGAATACAGTTATAACTCTTCTAGGTTTATTAAAAGGGTTATAGTATAAAAGTAAAGCAAAAATCTATCTCTATTCTGAATAATCTCTGATATTTATACTGGTGATACAGTATTAATGTGAATCAAATTACTAATTGGTAATTTGATCTTGATAGTTTTGACATGTTTATGGGAAATATAGATGACACATTAAATGTTTATACTGTCTGGTAGTACAACCGTCTTTAAATGTTTATGTTTAATAGTTTATCAATACAATATACGTCATTTATACTTACTTGATGATGAGCAACAACTCAAAACAGCTTGCTCTTTATCTAATATTCTGGAGCACCACCTTGTGCTTGATGCCTATATCCTATCATATTCGTGTAATCAGTAAGGTATTATTGAATAGCAGACATCATTAAAACTAACCTGATCAACGGAACTCGAGAAACGTAGCAATACAGATGACTTGCAGAAGAGAGCAGCACCAAACCAGGCACAAAAAACAGTGGTATTAATAACTTGCAGATAGCATCAAACCCGGGAGGAACAGCGCTACTAATGACTTGTTGCAGACAGCACTAAACCACCAGACAAAAACAGCATTGCAAATGACATGCTGCAGAGAGGAGTGTCAAAGCAGCGAGAAATAGCACCAGAGGTCTTGCTGGAGTTTAGAATATACACAACTATTTCCTAAAAATAAGAGAGAATTCAGTTAGTTACGATTCAATGAAAAGCAATAATTAACCAATGGTACATACCGCATTCAGAAAAGGCAATTGATGTTACTTCAGAGAAGCGGTGGTGGTGGGAATACGGTAAGCTGAAGCAGTGTTCACCAGCTGTTGTTGCGTTCTTCTCTTTAGTCTTGAAGCAGTCGTCGATAGCTATTCTAGTCAACAGAGAAAAAGAATAATTAACTAATACAGTAATAGACTTGGATAATCGATACGGTAAATACACTCACCTGCTGCAAATGCTAGCAACTAACAACAATTGCAGGTTTAATGACCTTCCTGCTATTGCCTTCAATAACAGGATGAATAATAGGAGGGTTAGCAGTAAAACTAGTATCAAAAACGGGGGTATTATGAAAAAAGAAAAACGGGGGAATGAGAAAGAAAGAAAAAGTTGCAAACTTGACGTCACGAGTAGTGTACTGCTATGGATATAATAGGGGGGATAAATGATATCAAACTGAGGTTGAAATCTTTATTGCCTCGAATGAGGCCATCCATCATCATGAAATCTGTCATGACCTAAACTTGACAATTGTGAATAATAAACATCCAGTTAAATATATATCAAACTTGTGCAGAATTTAAAGGCGCATCGAATGGTACTAATCTTGTCTGGTTTGATCAGCACTAGACGTTTTAAAGCGACAGAACATTTTTTGTCAGATTTTGATGCTTTTTCAATAATATCGCCATCTCTGTCAAAATAAACCTACTTGTAACAGTTGTTATTATTGTAAAGCAAACATTTTCCTATTATTTGAGCTCTTACTGGAAGTTCTAGCTTGACTCTACGTAAAGAAATGAGCAAAAACGTCTGATCCAAAAATTGTCAGCTAATTTTTGGACCTGTCAGGGTAAGGCCAAATCGGTCCAAGATGGCCAATTTTCCATCGACATGACTTTTTGGCATTATCTCAACCAATACTCATCAGATTTGAACAAAACAAACACCATTCGATAGGTCTACGTTAGCCCAAACATAATCCAAAAGTCAAAAACATCTAATAGACGTTCCCTTCATGAAATAACTCAAAGTCATGTATTTTCAGTTGCCTCAAGCGCGCACTACCCGACATATTTTTGAAGATACTAATAATAACCATCATACCATCATATAGAGAATTAAAAGAGAAACAAAAGTCAAGCACTATGCAACATTGACTCACTTGGTAAATCATGGAGAAATACTGTGGAGGACATAAGTCCACCGGTGTTTGATCAATTTGGGCGTTTTGCTTCAGAGACGATGCTATTGGTCAGTTAAACTATTGCATTGTATATCGTTTATAAGCTTATGTTCCTGCCATTTCAAGGGTATATTAAATAATGAGTTTGATAGAAAACTGATAGAGATATAGTTGATCAAAAATGAAGCAGTCTACTTTCAGGGGAAATCTGGAAATTTAAATATTTCCATTTGGTATCATTAATACTCGGAAAAGTATTGAAAACGTCTGGTATTTAGTATGAAGAATGCTGAATACTTCTAACTGCCGAGATAGGCTAGAAAAGTATAAATACTTATCTATCTCCTATATTTTTCTTCTACATATATATTTTCATTCTTTTTACATTCAATATCATAATGGTCCACCCTATCCCTCAAGAACGCGGGATTTCAATTACAAGTATGCTTCTTAATGATGCCTCTTACTCTGAAATTATGTCCAGGTTCCCTAGTAGTGTTGGTTCATCAATTATTACGCGCCTGAGAAGGAAAAATTTTCTTGATAATAGTGGACCACGCCCTGGAAGACGTCCATTGGTGAGTGAAAAAAGTTAGCGGTATATTGCAAGACTACTTTATACGGGTAAATTAGAAGGTCCTCCAGGTGTTCGACGTTATTTGAAGTCAATTGGAGTTAGAATGACTCGACCTTGCATGGTATCCGCAAAATGCTCAAGAGAATGGGCTTCAAGGCGAAAAGGAAGGTAAACACGAACTTTGTCAGCCATACCAACAGGGGTATTCGCTTGGCATGGGCCAAAAGGCATCAACATTTAGCGGTGGAGCAGTGGAAAAGCTGGATCTTTTCTGACGAGGCAAGAGTCAATATGTGGGGCTCTGATGGTAATTCTTACTTTTGGACTGATGGTGGCGATATTTTACTCCCTCACTAAATTCAGCCTCACGTCGAAGGTGATGGCGGTAGTGTCATGTTCTGGGGCTGTATAGCCGCGGAAGACTCTCGTTATGGTACTTTTATTATTCAAGGCACAATTAATACCCAAGTATACACTCATGTTTTCGAAACATCGCTGTTGGATACCCTGGTGGAGTACTATGACATGGATCGTAAAGACGTTCGATTTCAGCAAAACAACACCTCTCCCCACACTCTTGCTCCAACCAAAAGATGGCTCACAGACAACGGTTTCTCTACCAAAGATATCCTGCATTGGCCTGCCCAGAGTCCCGATCTAAACCCTATTGAACATTTTTGGTATCAACTGAAGCAAAAGTTGAACGCCTATTCCACTCATCCCTCGAATACTCAAGAATTGGAGGCCTGCATTGAAACTGAATGGTATAAGATTATCAAGGAAGAGTATCTTTGATATATAGATAGTATGCCAAAGCGAATTGCTACAGTAATCAAAGCAAAAGGAAGTCCTATTCGTGGTTAACTTATATTCTCGAATTACCCGTATATTTTCTCTTCGAATCTTCACACAAATAACTTAACACTGAGTATAATAAAACTATACAAGCTTTATATTATTTTGAAGCTCTCTTATTACTTTATCTGATGATATAAAACAATATTATTCAATGGACTTAGTTTCAGAGAAATAATAGATATTGTCATATTTTATCAAACACCGGTGGACTTATGTCCCCCCACAGTACGAGCTAATGCTCAATTGTTATAAATACTCTTCTTTTTTTACTCTAATCCAGGAATCCTCAGTTTTTATTAATAACCAAATAAAATACAGTTGATTTTAATTGTATTTATTATTTTGCTTTTTATATTTTTTTCTGTGAAATCCGTTCAAACCCTGGTTTCACTGCACCTTCTTCAATCAAGCTAACCACAGATTATCACGAAGTACTCATGACGCCGATTGATTTTGAGGACATCTTGGCGAAGAACCTTAAGTCGTCTCTGTTATGTCAAAAGTCAAAGATAATTAAATCTGCCAAAGAATTACACTTTTTATTCACAATGCATCCAGAGGATGCGTTTATATACTTTTCATTATACTGGGATCTACAGTATAATGATGAACTATCATACCATGCGATTACTATCTACCAATAAGTGACATGTAAATCATGCTTCTCATGATTTACCCAAAGGTGGTTAAGAATAGCCTAAGACCTTGTTGAGTGTGAGGCTTTACTACCATATTTGATATAACAGTCTCCTCGGCACTCCAGTCCTGGATCTGAAGACTTGTCTTACAAAGTTCTCAATCTTGTCATGCGCTTCCCTCCGTACCAAGAATTTTTGACCACTGTCTTCAATGATGCTCTTGATAAGGGCGTCTTTCCTGATTCTTGGAACCAATGCATTATGACTTTGCTCCCAAAGAAAGGTGATCCCTCGGACAAGAAGAATTATCGACGACCCCTCAGTCTGGCGAATTGTGATTGCAAATATTTCACCCGTATCCTCAATCGACGCATGATAGAGGTTTCTAAAAAATTGATCAGCAGCAATCAAATTGGCTTTGTCTCGGGCCAGTACATTGCTGAGGAGAATGGCCTTCGCAGTCAACACATTATGGAAGACGCTCAACGTCAATATGACATTGCTGATGAGCGGACAGGCACTACACCCTTGCATAAAGATATAGGCTTATTATTAAATCAAGAAAAAGCCTATGATCGTGTTATCTTGACCTTCTTCATTCAAGCTGCTGGTTTTAAATCATTATGGCTTCTCAGAGACCATTATCCACTGCATTTACAACAACCTCATGGCGCTCAATACGATCAAAATCAACATCAATGGCTATTTTACTGAGGCAATACCCAAACTAAGAGGCTTCAAACACGGCGACCCGCTATCATGTATCTGTTATGATCTAGCTTTTGAACCTCCTTTTCTTCAAGGTATTCTCAGCGATACGGGTTTCTCAGGATACACCTTTCACAGGCATCCGTAGATTATTCCTACTAAGTCAGTAGCTCAGCTTCTTGCAATCAAAGTGCTGGCATATGCTGATGATGGTCTAGTAATAACTGATCACTTCTATTTACTGGCCACCGGTTACTGTCACGTGACCTTATATATAATATTATTACATAATATTACTTAATTTTAAGACGATAGATACAGTGGTATATACAAATTGTGCAATAGTGCAAGATTCAATAACTGTATGTTTTATTTCAATTAGAATTTGATAGGTCAAATAGCCAACAGCTTTCTCTCGTATTCTTAACTTCTTGCCCTAATAAGTTTACATACAATCATACAATCACTATAGTGCATCAAGTATCTATATATCTATAATATGTATATACTAATGAACTTTATGCAAATTATCTGGCCTGTGCCCTTGTTTTTGTTTAAGCATCCCAATACAATGTCAATTCACATCGCTGAACTATGAACTTATCTTCCGAGGGATACATTATGCCGCTTCCATTCCAACCATCTAATGCGAAGTGAAAAGGAAGGCAACAGAAACAACATTTAGCCACTGTAGATAAATTCTTGGAAGATACAGTGAACATGACGGATAGGAACCCTAAATTCCAAAAGAAGAACTGCTATCTGGTTATAGATAATGCCTTTGCTATTACCTCCCTTTTTACTTCCCAGAATTAAACTCTCTATTGGAGCAATCTTTGTTTTTGGTGAAATGCACACAAGAGGGAGACAATGTTTATATAACAATGTAGCCTCCCATTCATATTCTTGTCATAACCCTTTTTATATCAACAAATTACTTGGTCAGGTCTTCTATAAAAAAAACAAGTTGAGGATCCTGATCAACTGATTGCTCTCTCTATAATTCGCTATCAATAAATCATCGTCTAACTCTAAAATGTCTTCATAAAAACCAAGGTCTTTATCTGCGCTGTTTATTCATAACGATCAAATGCTTCAAGATCAGTTATGTTCTTGGAATCGATAGAAGTTTGTTGATATTCTTTTGTGTGTGGTATGAACCATCTTCTCTATCAATGCCGTACACTTGTATTTAGTCTCTTTACTTTTGATTGAATTGCTTCTAATATTGTTTATGTTATGCCATATACAAAAGTGTTTGGCTGACTGTAGTTCTTATTTTTTTATTTTTTTTTTATTAGAGCCCAACATTTATCAGTGAGGAACACTGGCGTACTATCATCAGCATTGGGTTGAATAACGTCTTTCAATCGCTCTTAAAACCACTGGTATATTGCTTCTGACTCATCGCTGACGAAATCAAAGGCCACAGGAAAAGTCTTCTCAGCTAATATGAAGATCCTAGCAGATTATGAACTCCATGAACGAATATCAGAGAGGCATTCCAAGAGATTGTTGGTCTTGTATGTAGCATCAATAACGAGTATTTGTCGCAATCTCTTAGTATTTTGAACCGTTGATTCATGTGGAAAGAAGATGTGTTTTAACATTAAAGTCTCTTTGAAATATTGTTCAACATTCTATCAACAACTATCAGAGATGTCTCAACAGAGAACCAATTTAATAAACAATCATGCTTAAAGAACGAAGATTGAAAATGAGCTAAGCGAATGTTGCTGCCTTTCAAAGCGAGCTTTAAGTAAAGCACTTTTGATAGGAAACAGAGGCTCTAAAAACAAGAACTATCATCTGTAAAAAGGAGGGAGAGTCTTGACATGTCTGAGTGTTTGTGAGTGTAGGATTCATATGTAAAGAAGCTGCCAATTGAATATTTACTTGCACCAAATGTTGGTTACAAGTAATAATCAACAGGATAGCTTGGCTAATAATAATTTAAATTGGCTGGGACACAGGATATCAGTAACTTCATTCCAATGAAGCTGTGGTCGTTTTACGGTTCAATTACAATAAAATGTTATCATACACAACAAAAGCAGTTCTTACCGCATTCGGACTTGCACCATCTTGAAATACTTGCTTCTATGAAAACCCCTATAATCATACAAGACATATAGAGATTGTAAAATATATAAAACAATGTATAATAGGTACATAAAAATGGGATATATTTATTAAGATTAGATAAGCAACAAATTTCTGGATATACATATACAACGCGACTATTACTCCTTGTAAATGCCGGCTTCTTCATCACGTTTAATCTGTTCCTTATCAACTACGTAAGTATCCTTGTAAGCCAAGATTTTACCCGCATTGAAGAGTTCGTCCATTTCTTCCAAAGATCTGCCTCTTGTTTCTGGTAAAAAGACATATACAAACACGCCCATGATTACAGCCATAGATCCAAAGAAGAAGTATGTTCCATAAGTGATGTTGGTAATCATGATAGGAGTCACCTTTGCAATGGTCGCATTCATTGCCCAGTTAAATGCTGTAGTGATTGACAAAGCCATTGCTCTTATACGAGTAGGATAGATTTCGGAACACACCACCCAGACAATGGGACCGTAAGAGAATTCATACCCCACAGCGAAAATGTAGATGCAGACCATGGCAACGATTCCCTTTGCTCCCACCTGAGTACCTGCAGCAGCAGAGATCTTTCCGTCATTATCCCTCTCAATACCCAAAATCATACCACCACAGATGTAGAATGCAGCCATCATAATTACTGAACCAATCATCAAGGTACGTCTACGACCTAGCTTGGTATCGATCATGAAGAATGAAATGAACACAAAGGCAACCTTGACGATACCATATACACCAGTTGCAAGAATTTCAGTTTCATTACTATCAAGACCAGTTGATTTAAAGATTTCAGGTGCATAGTAATTCTATCAAACGACATTAGGTGATTGTTTTTGTACCAATTGACCTTAGACTTACAATAGCGTTTGTTCCAGTCCATTGTTGAAAGATTTGAAGCATAATGCCAATAAATAATCTATGCAAGTTACTGCGTTGAAACAATTCAGTCCATTTTCCTGATTTGGATTCTCTCTCGAATGCTGCAGCAGCGCTAATTTCTTCAAGCTCTTCGATGATCTCGGGATGGTCTTCAGGCAAATCACGAAGTCTAAGCAAGTTCTTTTTGACATCTTCATCGCGGCCCTTGAGAGCAAGCCATCTCAATGACTCAGGACAGATAGCCATACCAACGAGCAAAATGGCACCTGGAACAAGTTGAATACCAAGAGGCACACGCCATTGAGCATGGCCAGTAGGGATGTTACGTAAACAACCATAATCGATCCAATAAGACACCATGATACCCAGCACAATCAAGAATTGCCAAAGTGTACCTAAACGTCCTCTCAATTTACGAGGAGCAATCTCTGCAATGTACATTGGTACCAGCATAGAACAAGCGCCAATGCCAACTATACACAATTAATGAGTTGTCTGTCATTTATACCATATACATGTTGAATACATACAACCACCAAAGAAACGACCCGCCATCATGGTAGGGAGGTTTTGAGCAGCGACTTGCATGACTGATCCAGCGAGAAAGACGAGCGTACTGAGAACAATGGACCATTTACGTCCAAAAGGATCTATAGTCATCTGCATGTAAGTCAAATGAAATTTATAGGAGCAAACTGGAGAGATGAACTTACCAGCCATGAAATTGATCAATAAGGCACCAGCACAACAACCAGCTTGTAAAACTGAAACGATATCACCTTTCATGTGGGCAATAGTACCAGCATCGCCCTGAATGCCAAAGAAAGTTGAAAAGGTTGGCATTGCTAGTACGCCAGAGACAACACCTAATAGATAGAGAGATCAGTCGTCGTGTTGTACAAAAAAAAAAAAGATTGATTGAATGTATCGCATACCAATATCATAACCAAACAGAAAGCCACCAATACATGAAACTGTAGTAGCAATGAGCGAAAGATGCTTCATTTTGTTAAGTATATAAGTATCTTGTAAAAAGAGAAAAAATGAAGAATTACTTTTACAAGAGAGAGAAAAAAAAGGAGAAATGAAAGGAAAGCAAAGGCATCTTTTATACTAAATTGAATTCTGTGGTCCCCGCATGAATTATAAGAAAACCTAATTTAGAGTAGCATCGTATTGATGTGTGTCTATATTGTACAAAAAAGTGTCATATGAGTTGAGGATTTTTATAATTCAAAAATTCTCCTCAGGGTGTGTGTTCCCTGAAGCCAAAATTCCGAAATGACAGTGTATATTGCCTCTGCTTGTTGCTGTATATGTACAAAGGATGTTTGCCACAAACTATAGAAAAAGGTATGAATTGGCCGTATATTTATATTTCAAATGCATATTTATGCGTACCTAAAATTAGCTATAATATATATATTAGGGCATAAAATGGATCTTGTACAGAGAGAGAATCACTGGAATTAGATGGTGATCGTCATCATATAACAAACACTATTTCCAGCAGCAACAGCAGCAGACAGTGATACAAAAAACTGCATCCTGTTTTGCATTACAATAAATGAGCGTAGGTGCCACAAGCAATTATTTTGCGTTTGGTTTTCCCACCAAATGTCTTGTGAGAAAACAGTAAACCTCTTAGTCATTGCATTATGACAAGCTATGAAGAGATGCATCGTACGGCTGCCGTACGCGCAGTGCATTCATGTGCAATAGGTATTTATTTATTGTCATAGATGGAAGGCATTAGGACATGGAACAGACAAAAAAAAAGCCATTTTGCTTGATCTGGCAGGTGCTTCCTCGGCGGGTTCACATGTATAAGGAACTGACCCTCTGCCCCTCTCCTCCCCCACAAAACACAGCCTTAATTTTTCTTCTTTAATTGGTAATTCTATTCTTGTGTTCAGTTGCAGAATGATACTGTCTACTACGGCATACTATTCATCCATTCTTGAAAAAGAAAAAGTCATGTTATGTGTTACTGGAGCATGCTTCAGCCATCATGCTAGTCTATTTATTTACTAATATCAAAATAAAATCTGCAATTCGATATGAATAGGTATAAAATCATAAAAGCCAAAACAAGTATCCTAGCAACAGATTAAAGTTATTACGACAAGGCCAAATTCATGCGGTACCGAGATCTAGGAATAGAGATCTCAAGAGCGGATCAAAAAAAATGTCCTTCGGCGAAATTTAAAAATTCCTAGAAAAAGTACACACACACACACACACACAATAAGACTGAAACAGCAGTGTTTACCATGGATTTTGACTTTTCAACTAGTGTCAATTATTTTTTTCTTTTTAGTAGTGTTTGTGTCTAGTACAGAAATTCTGCCATTTTGTCCTTTTGATTACCTAATTCACTTTTGAAAAAAGCTGGAATACAGCGAATGTGAATTTTTCTTTACTGCAAACAAGATATTTGCCCCGGATTTCAGGAACCGGAGTAATTCTATTCTCCTTTGTCCAGTGTGTTATTTGCATAAATGTTCCAACATTTGAACTGATGTTAATTCTTGAAGTTCTTTTTTTTTTTTTTTTTTTTTTTTTGCTCTAATGATTTCATTTCTTCAACCGGAAAAAGATTGGATTTGCTAATCTCCATAATAAAGTTACACTTGATTTACATTAAAGCAAGGCCAAGACGAAAGAATGAT
Organism: Mucor circinelloides; assembly: GCA_037974945.1. Lineage (NCBI taxonomy): Eukaryota > Fungi > Mucoromycota > Mucoromycetes > Mucorales > Mucoraceae > Mucor > Mucor circinelloides. Next base: position 619,820 of record JBBNAA010000005.1, on the reverse strand, counting down.
TCATAGTATTACCGTTGGGCAGTAAAGAAAGAAAGAAAGAAAGAAAAAAAGCTTTATTGATTAAATTTTAGCAAATCAGTTCTTCTATAACCATGGCATCCATGTACATTCCATTTGAGCCATTTTTTGTGGGTTGCTCGCTTGTGAAATGAGATCAATGACATTTTGACTAATGGGGTTTTCAGCATTAACAGTCTATTAAAAAAAAAAGCGATATTAGCATCTTCATCAAGTTGTAACTTTCAGTCAGTGTCCTTACCTTGTCATTCTCCGTTTTACATGATAAGAATTGTGCCTTTGTAATCACTTGAGTTACATTTGCTTGTACTCTTTCACGGAATTGTGCGTCCGTAACTGATCTATGATTAGACATGTGCCATGTAATCAATTCATCTCTGACAAAAAGACTCAAATATTGATCCAATTCCAAATCAGGTTCAGTCAAGCTACGAGCAGTGGCCATCAAACAGCTAGTAAAGAGACCCTCAACGCCAACAGGAGTGATATAATCTTGAATATTGGGCGTAAATCTAAATGGCACTGTCTCTCCATTTCCAAGCAATGGGTTGTTTTGGTTCCAACCAGGAAGTAATTCAGTCATCCAGACACTGCCCGTTTTACGAGATATGGTGATTTTGTGAGGCGTGCGGTGACCGACGCTAAAGAGATAGGACATGAATGTGGCAGTAGCATATTGGGCAATAAACTGCTTTCGATGCATCCAGTAGTCAGTGTAGGATCCAAGGGTACGAAGCATGTACTAGAGTGGGATTAGTAAACGGTCAGTTATCAGTCAAATGGCTATACACACCTTGCTCAAAATATTGGCAGGAACCATATTCTTTGCGATTTCTTCGTTGATTTCCAGTCTCAAATTCAGCATTTCTGTCTTCATGCTCACAACCTATTGAATATCAGTCAGTTCAGCTGCACTACTCCACACATCTATTGGCAGGGCACTTACATCTGTGGCCTTGTTTGAATTGCTCTTGAACTTTTCAATAAAATAAGCAAGCGGGTCATCCTTGTGCATATTTGTAGCGTCGCAATGATCTTCATACACATCGTACAAGGTACAGTAAGAGGGATCGTCTTCCACCATACGAACATTGGGAGCCAGCGGAACAATAGCAGGTAAATGGAATCTCAAATTTCTAGCACGACTCTCCTTTTTACGCTCCAAGACACCATTCAAGATTCTAAACAATTGCATCAATCTCTCTTCACGACGGAATTGACGAGCAGCAGGGTTTTGAATGACAAAGGGATGAAGACTGCCATCATGACCGCGAATGGTCAAGCGACGGAAACAGTTGCCATAGCTACGCACCACCTCCACTTCAGGCAAGAATCGATCAATACGCAAAAAGTCGTTGGCATTGTCCTTGAGCAGCAAGTATTGGCCCGGGATCTCAACATCGTCAAACTTTTGGTGCTGGAATTCAACCAGATAATGACTACAGGCTTCCAATTTTTGTTTGCGAGGTCGAGCATCCAACATGGCTTCGAATTTATCACGCCATAATCTCAGTTTGGCAACGTATTCTTCTAGATTCAACTTGGTAGTGGCGAAATCATGCACAAAAGCGGCCTTCATGTGTCCAGGATACAAGCTGTCGGCAAAACGAGCGATATTACCAATCGTGGCAGATGTTAGTTGCAAGGTATCGCTAGGGTTCATCAAACGAGAGAGCAGTTGCTATTTGAGAAAATATTAAACGATCATCCTCTACACTCGTTCATGTACACTTACCTGAGCTCCTTCATTGTATAAAGCCACAACTAAACGATACATGTCTTCATCGGCTTGAGGCTTGAACTTTAATTGGATTTGATCCACCATGGTTTCCATGGATAAGGCTAGCAATGGGTATCCAGTTTTTAGCATAGCCATGATTTCGTCCAACGGATGTGCGGGTGGTCCAGAGGCAGTAGTTGGTGTGCTTGGGCCAGCTCCATTGGTTGTGGCAGACGCAGCAGTGGCAGCAGCAGCAATAGAAGCGCCTGTCAAGATGGGAGGTGGGACCTTGTTATTGGCAGCAGCAGCAGCAGACGTGGGCTCAGACTTGACCTCTTCAGAAGAAGCGCATTCTTTTTTGTTATCCTCCTCGTCAGCTGGTTTCATCTCTGTATCTGGATCAGCCTTGCTGTCAGTAAGTTCATCCGGCTTGTCGCCATTCGTTTCAGGTGTCTTTTCCTTGACATCGACATCCATTGAATCAGTCTTGTTTTCATCTGCAGTAGAATCTGTAAGTGCATCCTTTGCCTTGTCGTTGGTTTCAGAGCTTTCATTGGGCTTTTCTTCCTTGGCGTCCTTGTCGCCAGAAGCATCAGCCTTAGTATCAGTAGCTTCCTTGTCCTTTTGAGGCGTTTCTGGCTTGCTAGTGTTGGCATCGGAAGCAGATGTGGGAGTAGCTGCTGAAGAGGAGGCAGAAGTAGCAGCAGCAGCGGCCGCGGCCGCGGCGGCGTTCTTTGCAGCATTAGCAGCATTTGACCTCTTCATCATGTCTTCCTTAGCAGTACGAAGTTGGAAATGCAAAGCCTATTGTTATCAGATCAGTACATGTACCCATGATTTCATTTCAAGATGTCTTACCTGAGGAAACTGCTTTGCAATACGAATCAAAATTGCGCGCGCATGTTTGGCTTCTCTTTGCTGCAACCCCATCAAGAGCTGAGGAATAAAAGTAACCCAATACCACACAGGCCATTCACCCTTGTATCCTTCAAAAGCACGAGAAATCGTACCGTTTGCATCGTCCAAGCTAAGTAGCCACAGCACCCGCAAAAGATACTTTCTAGCCTTTGAGTTTTTGTAAATGCCAGCTGCTTGCAAATAGCAACTGACAGCATTGTTGGCCCAGCTCAGATCAGTGGGGTTTTCCTTGAACCTGCCATCGTTGTATCTGCCCCATTCAGCCCAAGCTCTAGGCAGAGATAAATCTATCTGAACAGCATTGACAAATGCCTCGTTGGCCTCGTTGCATTGATTCAATTTAGCCAGGAATTGGCCCTTCAAAGTAAAGAATTCAGCCTTTTGTGGTAGAGAAAAGTAGTTGAGATTGGTGTTGGTAATGACATCCAAACCAGCGGCTAACGTGCTGGCATCTTGGTAGTAGCATTTAGCTTGTTCACGCAACTTGAGGAAGGCTTCTTGGATTTCAATGTTAGGTAACGTGTAGATTTTGGTCAGCTGGTTGAGACAGACATCGTTAAGCTTGTGTTTTCGAGCAACATGAGCAAATTTGTTGATGATCCAGGCTGTCTCATGGTAGCCACGATAAACAAAGGTGTTTCCGTTTTGTCCGTTGGCTTGGTTCATTTGATTAGGCAACATGGGAATCATACGCAAGTAGACGCGGTTAATGGCGTTAAAGATGTGTCTACGCCAAGCAACTGTATCACTCCACATGTTGATATCGTCCCAGACGTTGGGCAGACGATCACGCCATGTGCCCAAGATGCTGCGAAGTTCATTTGAGCGCTGCTCCAGGTTTTGGACATTGGTGCTGACTAAACTAGCAAATACTTGGCTGGCTTCGTGTAATTCAAGATACTGCTGGAAGACTTGCAGCAAAGGCAAATGGCTTTGAGACACAATACGAGGTAATGCGTACCACTTTTGCAAGGACAGTTGAACGCCTTCCTCGCAGATACGAGTAAACTCTTGCAGTCTATCATCCGTGGTCTGAGATTTGATGAGCGCCAGGTAGGCTTCCATTGCCTTTTGACGAGGAGTAGGTGCATCAGATAACTGAGCAACAGATTGCTCCAAGCTTTCGCGGTCTGCAGCCCAATCAGATAAACGCCAGGCGCAATCCAGCATCAGCTTTGTATTACCATCGTGCTTGGAAAGATCGGCCAAAATATCCCACTGCTGCAACTTTTGAGAACATGCGATCCAGTGATCCTCCCAAAGCATGTATTCCGATTCCGTGAATGGAAGAACACCACTACGCGCCTTGATTTGAGCGTTTTCATACATGGTTTGAGCTTGAGACCAGTTGCCAATTTGCTCACAAGAAACAGCGACGTTGGTTTCAGCATACGCACTGCGACGTCTCCATAAGCCGTAAAACATGTCGTCTTCGTCTAAATCATCGTACAGTTCAGATAACGCGTCCAGCGTACGTTCACGATTGTTGATATCGTCCTTGGAAGAGGAATCAAGACCACGACTTTTCAATGCAGACTGTTGCAGAATTTCCATGGCAATGTGCCAAGCGTTGTGCGTCTTGCCCAGATACTTTACCAAATGAGGTGGCAGTTTGATAGCTGCATTAGTGTTGGCGATGCCAGTTAAAAGAGCTTGAATCACATTGGGTCTCAATTCGGCTTGTTTGTTGTGGTACTCTTTGGCCAGCAAAGTGATGAGAACCTTGGCCATGTCGTGTCTCTCTGTGCTTGTAAACACAGACCAACACATGGGGAACAGGTCAACCCAAAGTTTGAAAGCCGTATCATCATCAAGGTACTGCAGATAGCGTGCGCTAGTAATGGCACTGTTGACATCAGATGTTTGCAAATCCTTCAAAAAGGCCTGGTGTTGCTGGACAACATCATTGAGATCAGAGGGCACGTCCATCTGGGTAGGTTCAGCTTGGTTACCAATGGACTTGATTGACTTGATTTTGAGTGTATGCGGTGTCATGGCCTGAGGATCGACCTTGATAGCACCAAACAACATATCTAGAGCTTGATGGATCCAAAAGATGTTCGAAAGCGACTCCCAATTTTGAACTCCCAAAATGTAGTTCAGGCGAGTGTAGGTTGTACGACTGATACTGCGATCAAAGACACGCATGAATTGGCTGCGAATTTGAGGATTTTCGTTACGTGTGCCTAGCAGGAATGCTTGCTCCAAACGAACAGTCAGCTCAGAACGAGCAAAAGAGGGGTTGCTGTAGATCTTAATGACGAGATCAAGGAAATCTTCTGTCAATCTGGTATCGTTGCGATTCTCCAAGCTCATCATCTTGACCAAGAGGCCTGCCTTTTCCTTTACCGTAGGGAACGTCTCTGTCTTGTTGAGTGTCCATTCTCTCAGCATGTCCAGGATGGCATGCAATAATTGGACATCAGGCGACTTTTCAATCAGCTGAATAAGACACGTCAAGAACCAACGGCGCTGGTCACCCAGATGGGAGATTCTCGTTTTCAATAGATTCAGGCCCAAAATCAAAAGATTAACTTGAGAATCATGGCCGGTAGAAGTGGAAGCAGTGGTGGATGAGATGTGTTCTTTGGTCAGCTTTTGAAGCATCTTGACAATTCCAGGCACAAAGGGGTCCAGTTGCTCGCTGCGTCCTGTGCTAGCCGCCTGGAGCAGCTTTAGCACGGCATAGATATTGTTCATACTAGCCATACCATCCGTGATAGTCGAGTCCACCAACGAGACAAAAGCAGCGACATCAGGATGTTGCGGTTCGTCTCTATTTTCAGCACTTGTGGTTTGATTGATGGCACGGAAAATGTAGGACAAGACAGGTTGAAGCGCTGTGTGTACCTTGACGTTATCTGATTTGATGCTGTTCTCCAATAGACGATAGAGCTGATTCATGTTGACAAAGAACCATTCAGAGGGCTTGTGAGCAATATCAATGTTGAGTATCTCCAAGGCACTGCACACACTAGACACTAAAATGTCGCTCATTTCCTTGACGTTCAGTGTACGCTCCAAGTGAGTAAACTTGATATGCACATCAGACCAAAGCTCAGGATCCAGGAATTTCCTGATGAGGTTCAAGACTCGTTGAACAAGTTTTCGCATCATTTCAGAGGGAGTGTAGACGCTACAGGCAAGACGTACTAGATAGCCAATGGTGTTTTCTCTCAAAGTGAGTGTAGGCACGTACTCTTTACTGGTGTTGGTATCAGAGGCATTAGTAGTAGTAGTAGTAGCCTTGACTTCACCATCCGCCCCCTCTGCCTTTGTCTTTTTCTTGGGCGTGTCAGAGGCAGTATCAGCTAATCTTTTTCCAGATGGAGACATGGGCACCTCTTCTTCTTGGCTCTTGTTTTGCTTGTTTTCGAGGCGCGTTTCTTCCCAACTCAACATCAGCTCAGCCAATTCCACAGTAAGCAGCTTGTTCTCGGGTGTTGCGTTTTGCAGCAAACCAAGCTTAGGTAAAGCATTGACAATTTGAGGCAGGAAATGTTCACGGTAGTCATAAAACAGCGTAGGTTGGCGCACCAACAGCTGATACACATTGACCATTTGAGAGATACTATGTGTGTCTTCCACCACTACCTTGCGCGTCAGACGAATCCAAGTAGGCACACGCTCATTACCGATCTGAGACGCACGTTTGGGAAGCATAGGAGATATGATATCCAGGCCTTGTTTGACCAATGTACGCGCTTCAGAGAGATGTGCACGCAAGAGGGCCGCATAGATTTGAATCACAATCTTGCCAGGAGTCTCAAATGCAGTGATGAAGCGAGCAATAAGAACATAGGCAGCTTGTTTGCAAGTAGCGTCTTCCAAGCGCAGATAATGCCAGCCAAACTTGATAACATCTTTGCGCATGTCAGTCATCAGCTGTGGTGCGTATTGGATGATCATGGCTGTCAGTTGAAGCAGTTCAACACGCAGCGAATCCTCAGCATACTGGTCTTCGTCGCCTGAATCAAAGCTGAAATTGCCCCAAATCTTACTATGCAACTGCTCCATGACTTTGGCGTCAAGCACTTGAGCGCAGTTACCGTCTTTTCGTGTAATGGTGACCAACAGGGCTGGATTGATGACATGACGAAGTGTCATCATGCGCAAATAGGGCGAAACAGAGATATCGCTGTACTGCTGCAAAAATTTGTCGACAATAAGACGTTTTCTCTCGGCTGAATAGTTCAAGGCCACGTCGTTGAGGAAGAATTCGCGCAAGTAAGAGAGATCCATGACAGATTCTTGAGCAAACAGAGCAGCCACTTCAAATGTCAGCTCGATATTGTCAGGATTGAGACGCAAATAAGAAATAAATATCTGCGACAGATACATCGACTCGTGTGTCATTTGCAGGCCTTGCTCATCGTCCTTCTTCATAATGTCAAATCGGGCAGGTGAACGCCATAGAGCCAATAAGCTCTCCAGAAGCTCTGGCTGGCCCAGCAACCAATTGGGGTCGTTGGCCACAATTTCACGCACGATAAGCACGCCTTGGTAGTGCATCGTGGCATTGTCCGCCACATGGAATGTCTTTTCAATCAAGACCTTGGGAGATTTAGCCACTTCATCACGCAACTGTTCGGCATTTTCAGTATTGAGCACATCGATAAACAAACGACTATGACGAGGCTGATCCAAACGATCGTAAAAGTAAGCAACGGTTTCTGTGGGATATCGGTTGAGATACTTGATCAAATTGGGTCTAAAGGGACTCGAGATGGAACGACGAAGGTGGCCTTCCATTTCCAAGACAACAGTGACCAAGTCATCCAAAAAGATGTGAGCAGCAGCAGGAAGCAGATGGAAAATGTTGAGAATAGCCACAATGATCTTGACTTCGTGGTTCTCGCTCAGATTCTTGCTGGCAGCTTCTTGAAGCACTTTAGGCTCTGCCCATTGCTTTAAATGATCCAGCAGTTTTTTACCGATCTCGACCTTGAAATAGTTTGTCAATAGCTCTAGCAAACGAGCAAGACCCTCCAAACCAGCCACACTCAATGTCTTGTGGTTGGATAACGTTGTCAAGATGGGACGCAGACCTTGTTGAAGCAGTTCCTTGGGAAGCTTGTGTTGTTGAGCTAGCACTTGCTTGAGGCCGCGATGTGCTGCTTCAACCACTTCTGGTGCCTTGGAGTAGAGCGATTTGAAGAACACTTGAATGATGCGAGCACGTGTATGCGTTTGGCGTTGGTTCGAGAAATCAGAACATGCCATTGCAGCAGATAAAAGCTTGATGCACACGATACGCAGGTTCATCAACGAGGTGGCGTTCTTGTATTGAGAGCTTCTACTGACCAGAGCCTGATCTTCAGCATCTGCCAGTGCCAATGCTTCGTGGAGCAGTCGAATCAATTCATCGTTAAAGTCCAAAAAGGGCGGTCTCAGCGTAAGACAGTAAGTGATGGCATCAATATGTCCAATTTGCATGGCAAAAGGAAGAGCTCGCAAGGGCTTTGCAAAGATAGGAGCCACAAGACGTTCGCGAACAGGAGCCAGAAGCTCAGTTACTTCATTACCAGTCAAATCAGCCAGCAATTGGAAAGAGGATTGAATCGTTTCACGCACGGCACTGTTGGAATTAGACAACTCGCTCAGGAGCAAAGCAATCAGATTTTGAAACTTTTGTTGAGCCTCCTGAGATTCATCGTCTTCAGGGCGGTTGCAGACCTTGAGCACATGCGACAAGGTTTGAGTCGCTTCCACGGTATTGACATTGGCCATTTCAGGTGAAGCGTCCTTAAGTACAAACAAGAGAGAGCGAATGAAATCAAGCTCGTGTTCCCGCATCCATTTGGTGCCCATGTCCAGCTGAGAACTGATAATGGAGATACCCAAGCATCCACCTCGCTTGCTGTACCATTCTTGTTTGTAGCAACAAGACCCAAACTGCGATGCGAATACACGGAATATAGGCAACTGCCACACGTAATCCTTGCTTCCCAATACCTTGACAGCAGTGTCAAAACAGAGCTGCACAGATTCCTCAGCACGAGCACGGAGTTTGGCGTCTTCGGACGAGATCACCTTGACAATAGCGTCCACCAAAATGGTTGTATTCAAGCTCTGGACAGACAACCTTTCATCCATCATATCAGACAAGGGCTTGCTTCCGGTTTCCTTGGCTTCAATAGCTTCACCAATGTGCAACAGCATAAAGTGACGACAAATGTTCTCGAATAATGGCCAAGCATCCTTAGCTATCTCTGCAAGTGTAGATGCCTTGATGATGGCGACCATCATTGTTCGGAGCGAATCTTCTTGACCCACACGCTTGGAGAGGTATTTGATGTATCCATTTCCAGCTAATCTCTTGGGCTTTAGACCAGATTCTGAAAGTGCATCGCCCACCACCGTGCTTTCGCCCTCAAGAGACTTTTCGCTTGGCTTGTTATCAATGTCCATGTCGTTTGATTTTTGTTTATCCTCTTCAGCAGTGGATTCATTGGCTGATGATGCAATGGCATCTGATTGCAAGAGATGCTCCTTGACACGTTGATACAAGGATTGAGCTAGGTTCTCTGGTCCTTCATCCAGCTCCAACATCATGACAATATTCGCCTTGAGGAATTCGTAAGCATGCTTCTTGTAGAATACATCGGCATCTCGTTTCTCCAGTGTATTGCAAGCAACTTGAAGACATTTATCTAGTGGAAGTGTGTGGGGCGTACTGTTGGCATCAAACAAGATCTCTATTGAAACACCACTTTCTACTCGCTTGTCGTAATCCAGCTCTGGTGGTCTATTCAGCATGCGTCTGTTTCTACCACCCAGTTTACCCAGGATCCTCATAGCCACATGGGAGTGTTGTTGGCTATAGGGCAAAGGACGAAGATGGCTCCATAAAGCAGCCATCAGCTCTTCCATCACAGGTGCCATGATTTGATCCAGAAATTCGGGATTCAAATTGTCGTTGCAGAGTTCCATTGTTCTTAAGCCTTGAGTGACCAATTCATGATCTGCTTGAAGGGCAATCACCAAAGGTCTCATCAGATAGGGAAGATAGGGCAATAAGGTACTCAAGCGCACAGGCACTGCCAAGCACAACTCGACAAACAAGTTTCGCATCTCAGTACGGTGCGCCAATGTCAACAGAGAGTTCAAGTTTTCCAGCAGCACCTGCAATAGAGGAGACACCTCCTTGTAAAGCAGCTCGAATCTTCCGCCTCCAATACTCTTGAATAAAGCGCGCAATAACAAAAAGTAGTTTGCTGGTTCTTTTGCTTTGGCCGAGAGTTTGAAGCAGGACGTCACCAAATTGCCAAGATAGGGCTGCAATATCACTTCATTGGCATCAGGAAAGAGATTCACTGCCATGAACGCAAGACGGAACAGATGAAGCATGACAGCCGAATAGTGCATGTCTTGATCGCCTAGACGATCAATACGGTCAATCAAGAATCGAAACAGAATAGCAGCAAATCCTTGCGAGGAGATATCGTTCACCAAAAAGTACTGAGCAATATGCACCAAAGACGTGTTGATCAACATGCGGTCGAAAAAGAAGTTCATTTGTGAGACGAATATCTCTTGGAATACAGCAGGATCAAGCAGTGTAAACACGATGGCAAACATGTCTAGAATCTCCTTTTCGGAAGCCACCTGTGTGCCAATCTTGAGCGAAAGATCGTTGGAGCCAATCGAGTGTTCATCGACGTCCTCTTGCTTGATGTTTTCATTAGGCAGGGTACCATCAGGGCCATAATTATCGATATTGTAGTATTCAAAGCACATGATGCCCTCTTTAAACACACGTAAAAACACATGAATGTCTTCTTCAGAGAACCCTCGAGCAAAGGAAGAGTATAGCTGCATATTGACATCTGGTGAAGGAGCAGGATTACAGTGTCTTAAGCCGATAAATAGAGGTTTTAATCCAATAGCCAGATTTTTAAACAGGAAACGACCATCTTTGACGCCATCTTGCTGTGGATCCAGTGCAAAGGAAGCTGTATGAATAGATCGAGCTCTGTCAAAATCAAAATCGTCGTTGATGATCTCGTCCATATCGACGTCTTTTTCGGTTGCGTTTGATTCTGATTCTGCTGTGCTTTTGACGGATGTCTTTTTATTTTTTCTGATGTGCTGTTTCAAGCAGGATTTGAATTGTATGTTCAGGGCAGCAAATTTACTGGCAAATGCGTCCAAGATTCGCATCAAGAGATCTCGGCCCTCTTTCTTGTTGGGAATTTTTATGATACAGTCAATCAAGTTGAGTAAAAGCTTGCCACACATGGTTTGTATGCTGGGTGCTAAAGTGGCATCGTGCAGGTTGCGTGAGTAGATGTAGACAGTGCGATAAAGTTGGCTGGGTGTGAGTTCGGATCGAATATGGTGGACAAGATCTGCAAGCATACTGTATGCCAGTGGTCTGCCAATAATAACATGATAAGTCGCTGTTGTATCTGTCACTGATCCATTGTATCTTACCTCAAGGTATCATGCGATGTAACGCCTGTACCAATCAACACTTTCTCGTTGAGCAGTAAATCGATTTTTGGTACAAACGAAGACCTGAAATCAGTGGAAAGAATGTGTCTTGTTGCTACTAGAAGCTCTTTTCTCGTGCCCGAAGATTCTGGAGGGCACTCTCTCAGTAACCTCAATACCACATCTGGGATTTGGTTTTGAAATGATCGTAGCAAGGTTGCATAGCTACGTAAAATATAGGCCAAGAATGACATTGTCTTGACTTGTGCAACAATAAAGTCGTTGTATACAGATCGGTTCTTGATCTCTGAACTGACACCCACAAAAACTTCGCCACGAGCCTGCGCGGCATTAGCAGCCTCTGCTTGTGGTTTAGCTTGAAGACTCAGGGTCTGTTGGGTAAAAAAAAAAAAAAAAAAATCTCATTAGATTTGCATTGTAGAGTATAATTCAAAAACGTACCTGGAAGATTAAAGGTACGAACTTCATAATGTTTTCAGTGGCGAAACGTCGATGTGATTGAAACAGTAGTACAACAATAATGGGGCATTCGGTAAGCACCTTGAAACTAAACATACTCTTTGGTAATGGCTTTGATGGCGATTCTGGTAATTCGGCTGCTGCAGGTGAATTGGGTCGTGGGGATGTAGCTAATAACGGGTTGGTTCCAGGCTATGAAACAATGGTTAGTTTTCTAGACAGAGCAATGGATCAAAACTACTACTTTACAGTGGCAGAGCCAATGGGTGTGCTTGGCGCATCAAATACATCTTTTACAGTTTGCTCCATATTCTTAAAGATCTCTTGTACGATATCGAGGAATGGCTGAACTTGATCTTCAAGGACATGTCTGAAGCTTCGATGCAAGTCAATGATGATTTTGACACACACAACAGCATTGTCTTCGTTTTCTACTCTGAGTAAGTGCAACAGCATTTTACATAACTCAGGTGCATATTCTTTCAAAATTTCTGTCTGTGGCAATCGATAAATGATTTCCAATATAATGTTGCGCAATTTCTACACAAGACCATGTCAGTAAAAGCGAGTTGATGCGTTTGATTTTCTCTTGTCTTACCTGTTCAGGCACATTGCTCTGAAAAACAGGATTTCCATTTTGTAAAATATCGACGAATACTGGTATCAATGTAGCCAAGAATCGAGAGTATTCCAATGTCTGAAATACTTCGACTTGGTCTCTTAATTCATTTGCTATGGTTACTTTTAATGCCGGTGCTAGGTAACAATGAGTGAGTATGGATGTAACATGTTGCCTTCTATTCCTTTTTTTGTTTACTTAGATTTGGATCGCTCAGTCTATGCGCATAGACTTGTAAGGTTGTCATGTTGTGTGTATTGGGCTTCTATGAAGGTTTTTTGAATTAAAACTAGATTTTTTGACGAAATGTTGCTATAGAAGTCAACGTAATTATATGCGGAAATCAGCAGAAAATCCTCGCGAAATGTATTAAAAGAGAAATCCCCCTCAATGTCCAAAGTTCATTTCAAATGTTGAAATACCTGGAAATTTGGCCCTCACGTGAGTAGACTGTCTTCTTGATGGATGTTTGTCACATAAACCTGTCTCAGTGCGATGCCATTTCAACTATGGAATTGCCGCATTTCAAAGTTTACATGTAAACCCATTTTGAAAACTGTAGCTAAATATGAACTGTCAACAACTTGCATGTCCTAATTTGCTACAAAGTTGAATATCCCTACTTGAATGTACAATGACGAAGAGAGATAGAATTAGAACATGTTTTATATATACAATGTTGGGATGGCGAAATCCTTTGACTCTCAGATAATGCATGCGTTTCGTATATTGATGCTGCTACAATATTCGACTATTCCTCGCGCGACCGTATACACACCACGATATTGCACGCATAATTTTTACCGTTAGCAGCAATACCGTGATGTAAGAGTACAGATATGCAATTGCACTGTGATATCCAGTGCCTCAAACTGCGCTAGACCTCCATGATTTCACTTGTAACAGTAGATATAGCTCTTCCTACAATGCTACAAGCCCATAGCAATGACAACAGTTCATTTACAGATAGGCAACGTACTTTTATTAACACTTACTGCTCGATAATATGCTAAAACACTGCCAAAATTGGATGCATTTGGCGAGTGATTCCTCGAGTTAGAAGCTGATTTAGCCCTCCGGAATAGCACTACGCAATTGCTGTCGACTAGGAGTTACTTGCTGATGCATTTTCTCAATTTTTTTTGGGATCGATGAAAGCTTCATTTTTCCATGAGCTACCCCTTTACGCAAACACTAGAAATCAGTTGATGGCGTTTTTGACCCCAAAAATGAAGACTTTTACTATGGCTTACATAAGATCAAATTGATTCTAGTGATCCAGGGCAACATCTGAAAACGCTTTTGTGAGACCTTTATATGTAAGATCTCGGGATTTCGGCGATAAACCACTTTTTATATTCTTGATAATTGCTCAATACTCTTAGTCAAAAACTATAATGTAATTAGCACCATTCAATGCGTCTTCAAAAGTTACATATAAATGTATTAGAAAGTAGAGTACGAAGGTTGTAGCTTATATAGCTAAATTTGGCAAAACCGCCAAAAAAAATCGTTTTGGCTCCTGAATTGGGCAGATGTGGAACAGAGTCTTCCACTGCGAAAAATTATTTTAAACCCAGCAGGCACTGCAAAATGTATTATTCTGGGATGCATTTGATGTTTTCAGCAGGTAATCGTACACAGATACTATATGGTGTCAATCATGTATATATAAGCTACTGCATATAAAACTGCTAGAATACTGCTAGAATACTGCTGTGCTAAAAAAAAAGAGACTGAATAATAGTAGAGAAATCATAAAAATAGAACCATCTTGATCTTCAGTATGTCCTTCGACAGCTGAAAATTTCCAGTTTTCTAAAAAGTTGGATGATTGGGATCAAATGTAAATGCCCTGGCAACTTTTTTCTACCTTGAGCGTCGCCATCGACATCTAATTTTTTTTTTTTTTTTTTTTTTTTTTTTTTTGCTATATCATCTGAAAATCGGATTAACACAGATGAATTATGGGCATTACTATTTGCACCATCCCAGAAATACAATTACTAGTTTGTTCTTGAGGCAATAAACATATGAAGAGAACTTTGATAAGTACCATTTAAATGGGCTGGTATTTGTTACAACCACATTTGAATGGAAAAGAAGAGAAGGATTCACCAAATCCAACTTGTATACTGAAATATTGATAAATTAGCAACTCATGACTTAAAATTACACTCATTTCTTGGACGATGTACTGATAAATTGAGCCACATTGCCTTTCTGTTATAGAACAAGCTGCTTTGTATTCGCAAAACAATGCTTATTAATTTGAATAAACTCGATAACCTAAAGCCATCATTCTGAAAATGGTGCAAATAATAATCTTCGATGGCGCAAATAGTAATATCCTTCTTTGTTTTGTCTTTGAACTTGTTAGACAACACCAAGGTTGTTCACAAGCAGAATCTGGTTCCGAGAATCACGCATTTCCATAAACGTAAACTACCTGAAAAAGTTGCCGTTTTTTAAAGTTAATTTTTCTTTTCAAGGTTATCATCCAGTTAGTACCATTAGGGACGGTATAGCCCGATACAACAATAATGGTACTACATTATATGAGAGCAAACGAACTAAGCGCCCTCTAGCTATGTCTGAGCGGGATCAAAGATTTTTGAAGCGTTTCGTTAAGTCTCAACCCTTAAGCCTTTGACCTACCATCTAGCCAATCTTCATTCGGCAGGCATTGATGTTTCTCGCCCTACAATGATGAAAGCTCTTGACGGTTTAGGGTATCACTCTCGTGTACCAGCTCGCAGACCAGCTATGAGTGAATCTCACATCGACTTGTTGAGGAGAGAGGGGACTGATCTGATCGCTGTTGCCTTGATTACTTAGGTCCAGCACAGGTTTGTATCTCTCATTGACGAGTCTGATCATGCGTAGGCTACGGTCGTTTCTTGCTACTCGGTATCTGAACTCATCAGACCACATCACTTGCTTCCATTGTTCTAATGTCCAATTCCTCTTGTTTTCAGCCCAAGTCAAGCGATCTTCGAAACGCTTAGTAATAAGTGCAAGTTTGAAGAGCCTCTAGGCATTACGTTGATATGTTCAAAGATATTATCAAGCAGGTATGAATGCTAAACAGATTTTCGCCTGATTAGAAACTAATTCTTGCTTATTTTAGAAGGGAAACAACACCAAGCATGCCTTGAAATTTATCAATAGTCAAATCAATGATGCTGACGCTGATAGCCTTGGCGTGTTAAGGATTTATAGAGAAATGTAAACACAGACAATGAGGGGTAGGCTTGGCTATGATTAATGTACAATTTGTTTATTGATTAGACTCGAGAACCATCTGCAAACACCCGAGATATTTGATGAGGTCAGAAGAGACTACTCTGAATTAGGCTATATACTTTACTTATGGGGCCCTTTGATGAAAAACTTATTCGTCAAGACAGACATGTGGTCACATTGGTATGACTACAAACATACATATTAGAAGCCAAATTTAACATTTTATTTCATTGTAGCGGAAATGGTCATATTAGTAGCATGTATTGCGACTCATACTCTTGCGTGCGAGGAGCAATTAGTCGATCTCGTCTTTTAAATCCATCAGGTTTTAGCAAACCGCTCAAACAATATCAATTTGTGCACGCCATGTTCACTTACATGCTGTTATACTCGGTAGCCTTGCTTATGTCCGCTGTTAATTTATTCAATAAATTACGTTCATGTTGATCTGCCCTCGGTGCCTTGATGCATTTGTTACCTAGTTGTACTAGTAGCTAAATTCAGACTGATCATCATACAACATTGTATGAGCCATTACCATAAGTATAATAGGGCTTTGATATAGTGGCAAACAATGAATGCTTAAGCAAACGAAAATATATTAGCTGTTTAATTTCTCCCACAATAAAAACTATATATATATATATATATTTATGTGATTGAGGAGACACTAAATCTTAATTGGTGTAAGCGGAAGTATTTGCGGTTGTGCCTTGAGTGGTCAACAGAGTACGCTTTTTACAACATCTGCCACAAGGTTCTTTGAAGATGTCAATAATCTGAGCAAAGACCATGCTTCTTGATTGCAAAGATCATGCGTCTACTTGGTTGAGCATCCTATTTGCACAGATGCAACATAAAAGGCAAAAGCAAGGCCAATAAGCAGCTGCAAAAGAAAGATCTGATAATCAAGATTACAAGGCATGTGGATGTTGTATATTCCCAGGTATTCGAAAAGAAACTGTCCTAGTATGGATTGTGTGAGGGAAAGCATTATCAGCAACTAAACAAATGGTGTGATGGTGGCATCAAAAGTTCGCTTAGAAATGGGATCTTGTAGCACAAAAAATTGCTTCTTGATGGTCTAAATTAAGCATCTGTTTCAAAAACAATGACCCAAAAGATTCGAGTATACGCAAATGTGCCTCATGTATAATAACAACATTTAATATTTCAACATGATATTTAATATAAATGTGCATTCTAAATAGCCAAATAATGGCCTATTGTGCCGATTTTTTATAGATCTTAGAAAGGCATGGTACACACAATAGGAAAAGGGGAGGGCTAAAGTTTAATTGAGCGAGAGAGGGGAAAAATTCTTCGTTTCTCTGTCTCTCTTTCTCTCTTCTTTCTCTCTCTCTTGCTATCTTTCTTTCTCTTTTTATATAAATATATATATTTCTCTCTCGTAGTATCTTTTTGTTCAAGTTTACATATTACAAGTGTACACTACCTTTTTGTGAATACCTTATAACTCTTACTATTAAATTAACATGGCAATGGTTATGGCTGATAATCAACGCGAGCAACAACAAGTTGATGTCCCCACTGTACAAATCAATATAAAGGAACCTCAGGAACAAAATGAAGAGCCCGGAGAAGATGTGCTGATACTGTTGGAAGATGAAGACGAGTTTCACTTGGATCCAAATGAACAGGATGAGAATCAACAAGCCGTATATTATCTACAAGATCATGACGAGGAAGAAAAGGAAGAGGAAGAGGACGAGGACGAGGACGATGGAGATGAGGATCAATTTAATATACCGCAAAATACAGAATTTTTACAGGAAGAGGAAGAGATTGAAGGAGATGAGGCATTCTATCTCGCCAACAGAACCTTCTACACAACGTGCCATAAGATCTCGCGTCAGAACAGCCCGTCGTATAGAAAGAAACCGCCCTATACCTTTCTCGAAAACTGGTTAATTCACAGTGTATTTAGTAAATCCCAACAGATTCTTTTGAGATTTCCCGTGATACATCCCAAAGTGATGATGACTGAAGGCGATTTTATTTATACCCCGCATCAGATGGCTACAGAAAGCAATAATGAATCTGATAATCAACAACAGCAATACTACCAGAATGATGAGAATCAAGGACAGCAAATGGATTACGAATACGGCGATGAAGAAGAATACGACTATTATGATGACGCCTTTATTATTGGAGACGAAGGCGTTATGGTCATGAGTGCTTCGGCTCCTGATGCTTCACAATTTATGGCTGAGGATGAGGATGATGAACAAGACAAGTTACATGCCTCGTCGCTGGTGATGGATGAGAATATGTGGATGGGTCATAGTCGATATAATTCGAACGGGTTGACTCTTCATGTTGTAAATCCAGATGACAAGCCTGAGGAAGACGATGATCCAATGTACCATAATGTAGTCAGCTCCAACAACCCATACAAGTCAATCGTCCACAGCAGTAGCCCCTATCAAGGTCAACTCCAGATGGTGCAAGAAGAAGAAGAGGAAGAGGAAGAAGAGGAAGTGGATGATGTATATGAAAACGGAGAGGAGGAGCAACATGGAAACGCAACGGCAAATTACGGCAAGCACAACGAGACACACGCTTACCAGTCAACAGAAGATGTTTACGAAACAGAGGCCCACAATATGAATCTTTCCATGTCGCCAGAGGTACTTAACTGGTATCGCTCAGCGGACTTGAGGCCTGTTACTCTGAGTGCACCCATCGTAGTAGACGATAACAACGCATTACTAGACCCACTAATCACCTGCGATAATGAGCAACAGCAACACCATCCCTCTCATCAACACCAACAGCATCATGCTCACTGTGGATGCAGTAGTAGTAGCAGTAGCACCAGCAGTGAAAATAGCTCTTGCAGCATCATCAGCAACAGTAGTCAGCGCACAGACCCTCGTACAGCGCATTCCGATGAAAAGTCCATTACAAAGCATTCAGCAGGCTCATACCAGTCTTTAGCAGACATACTGATGGAAGAAGGCGACATGCAAGACCAGCAACACAGCTCATATGGCACTCTTTTACCAACACATTATCAGAACCGATCTTTGACTGTGACAGATTACAATGACACACATCCTCCGTCAAATGCAATTTCACCACTCATGCAGGTGTCTGTATGTCTTGTTGATGCAGCCTGGGTTGCTCTTGATCTAGCGCAAGCCTATGTGGAAGAAGCACATGGGAATAAGGGGATTGTTGGATTCATTACATGTATGTTTAGAATATGGAAGGTCTTGTTTTTGGGTGCAGAAACAATGTTAGGATGGGGAAATCATCGTCTGAGTCCTCAGGCAGTTGTTTAAATACTCCGTTAGATCATTATCGTTATCGTTATATCCGTATATATTTATTTACTCTCTTGTTATCATTATCACTACCTATTATTGTGTTGCTATACTTCAACCTTACGCTTTACATACTATATATACTATATATAATACACATACTAAATTTGCAATGATCCATGATAAAAGAGGGCAGTGCACTTGCTGCCAAAAGTAGGCTCGTAACAGACAAAGAGTCTGGGCAGTACAAGCAGCCAATGCATCATAAAATCGTACAGAGCAACTACTATATGAGATCAAAAGCATTCGTGATCTTGACCAAGCACCAGGGGGGGTCAAATGCTTCTATTTGAAAGACAGAATCGAACCACAATCAGGTACATGCAACTAAGCGAAAAAACAAAAAAAAATCATGCCACAATTTTCAACAGTATAATAAACATTTCAAAATAGATCAATTTAAACCCTAAAAGCTCATGATTACACACATGTAGAGAGTATCTTTTAATATAAATGCGTTGATAACATTACATTCTCTCTTCTTCTTTTCTTACAATTTCATTTACAAATTATACAATATGGTTACCCCTGATATGTCTATACCCGCTCCTGCCTCCAAAGTCGATTTCCTTGTAGTCGGCGGTGGTCCCGTCGGTTTACTGGCCGCAAATCTCATTGTTCAAGCTGGTTTCACTGTTCGTATTGTTGGTAGGTGTTTATGCTCGCCTTTGTAGCAGCTGTATGCTCATGGCACTCTTTTGTAGATATCGAGTATGAGCCTAACCATTGGGGACGTGGTGATTGGATTCACGGACGCACTCTCGAGTTACTGGAAAGAGCAGGTCTAGAAGTTGAATTATTAAAGACAGGTGTTAAAGTCGACAAGATGTCTTCTTATATGAACGGTGTTTTGCAAAAGGAGATTCCATTTGTCCCTGAGGAGACAGAGTCCAAGCATGAGTAAGTGATGATCGAATGGAATGAGGCTGTGATACTGATGGATACTTTAGGTACTTGCTCTGTGTTGGTCAGCACATTACTGAATCCAGTCTGCAAAGCCAATTGTCGCAGTATGATGTTCAGGTCGAGCGTCCTTCCACTGTAGTAAGCATGGATCGTGATGAAAATAAGGATGGTGAGTATCCTATCACGGCCACGGTCATGCATTTGCAAGAGGGAAGAGGCACTGAGGAGGTTCAATGCAAGTATGTGCTAGGCTGTGATGGCGCTCACAGTGATATCCGTCAACAGCTTGGTATTACTAATGAAGGAGAGACGAGTGAAACTCATGCCGGCGTTCTGGATGCGCTAATCCGAACCAACTTTGCTAGCAGAAAAGAAGTTTGGTATGGTAACCATAACATAGTTACACATTCTGTATCCTCATATTTTCTGTTTGCGTAGTATTGTGCAGAGCGACCATGCTAAAACCATCAGTATGTTTCCCAGAGAAAACGGTCTGACACGTCTGTTTGTCCATTTCAACGAGAATGAACATGAACAACGTAAAGAGCAACACAACAGAAACAAGATTATGCTAGAGGATATCCAGAGAGAAGCTAAAAGAGCCCTACTGCCCCATCGTATTGAGTTCTTGGGTATTCTGTATTGGTCAGTGTACGTGGTAGGACAACGCTATGCTTCTAGACTTGATTCGGAAGACCAACGAGTCTTTCTCTGTGGCGATGCTGCCCATTCTCAGAGTCCAACTCTTGGCCAAGGTTTAAACACTGGTTTTGGTGATGTCTTCAACTTGGTAAGTAGAAAGAGTGTCAGTGTCTTTTGACGTCCACTGAGTAACATGCTGCAGATTTGGAAGATTGTCATGGTGGAAAGGGGTCAGCTGGACCGTAAATTTCTGGCTACATACCATACAGAAAGATGGCCCGTTGCTCAAAATGTACTAGACATTGACAGAGTTGCAGCCAAAGCTGCTGCTGGACATCAAGCTGCAGACTACTGCGATGTGGTTGAGAAACATAGACTCTTTACAGCGGGATACGGTATCAGCTACGAGAAAAACAGCAAGGATGATGTTTCTCTGATGTGGGCTCCTGGGGAAGATGAAGCCATCGAACTCAAATCTGAATATCACATGAAGCCTGGTATGCGTGCTCCAAACTTCAAAGTGTTTGGCTTCACTACAGGTAAAAAGACTCGTCTGTTTGATGCCATTCCCAAGAATGACAAGGTACCTAAATGGCTGTCCTATACCTTGTTTGTGCTGGCCCATGACCTTCGATCGACCCATGACATTGTCTCTAAATTCTTGGAGGAAACAAGCAAAGCGACTACATTACTACCACCTACCCATGTTGTGGTCATCACTACAAGCACGGCAGATCAAGTTGCTACTTATAAGAGCATGCTGGATAGCGACCGAGTTGTCATTGACAAGCTGAATCAAGCCCAATGCCATAGAGCTTTCCATCGCAGAGAAGCAGGTTCCGCAAACCACCATTCAACTGAAGACGAGAAGGTTCAAGTAGTACTCGTGAGACCTGATGGCTACATTGGCACTATTATTAGAAGCGATGACGCTGCTTTGTTAAGCAATAGAGTTTGCCAATACTTTTCAAACATTGTTTAAATTAGACCTTGATAAACACAACTTTTTTAATATCCTTGCAATAAATATATACATACATATAGTGCGTACGCTTTGTAAACATTAAGTCTGTTTTATATATATATATATATGTAATCTCGCTGTGTATGAGAAAAAAATATATTGGAATTCACAAGTTGGAAATGATAGCTATGTTGTCTAGCCGTTCGTAGTAAGACACTGTATTCTGATCATTTGATGGATTTGAAATAAACATGGCCTGTACTTGGCAGAAGTCATGTTACACGCCAGGTAGCGCACAAATGTCAAGCGATTAATGCAAACAGTAAAGTATACAAAATGAAAGTAAAAGGCCTTTTATTTAGATATTTGTTGGTTTCAATAGATTTATATATGTACAGTTGATTGAAGATGCATTGACGACACATTCGTATGAAATAAATTCGATGGATGATTAAGCAAATTACCATTCCTTGCGAGTATATTTGCCATCATACTTTTGGTTGAAAGCGGCCAACTTGACTTGTTCACCCTCCTTGACATGTTGCCATGGCTCAGCATTAGACTTGTGGTTCCAGACGACATCAGGAGCACGAGCTTGATGTGTACTCATGTAAGCAGCACCAGTAAGAGCACCACCGAGGATAATAAAGAGAGGATAGATTTCAGGTTTTGATGCAGAACGCTTGAGGAATTGAGAGACTTGACCCATTTTAAAAAATTATAGAGAAGATGATGATTTAATCAATGAGAAAAAACTCTCTGCTGCTTATATACACAAATCAATGCGAAATAAATCGTACGATTTAGGCATCGAAGGATTATGGAATTTGCATACGATTGGCTCCATTTATGATATTTATGACATTCAATGTCTCACTCACCCGCACATACGAGAAAATGGAAACAATAGCATGGGGTCAAAACTCAGCGAAAGGAAAACAATAGAAAACAATGGCTCAAATTATTCATGCAAAACTGTACAGTGAAATACAGCGGTTTCTGGTGGTTTCCTTGGTATTCTATATCTCTATAACTGTATATGATGACTAAATCATTGACTTGCAGTTAATAAACGCCAACGTAGGTGCCTTTCATCTATTCAAGCTTTGGAAGGATAGAGGATTCTCTCCATCTTTTTGAAAGAGATGTTCTATTTAGAAAGTGAAATGATGAAATATAACCCACTTCGTTAATTCAATTGTTTGAATAATACAACCCAGACTTGATTATACTTGACTATACATAACACACCCGAGTACAGAAGTTTTCTGCGAACCAGGCGTTGTACATTTGCTTACTATAGCTATAATAAGTAGCAGTAGACTGATTAGAGATGCTTACATGATGCAGTATTTTTTAAAAGATTCGCTGGCTAACCATGGGCATTATATTAAATATATCAATGCAGTCGATTAGTGGACCTACTAGCTCAAATAGTATGTGCATCTGCCGAGAAACATGTTCAGATGATTCTTGAACATTATACTCAACTAACTCTTTCTTTGTTATATTGCAGCCTTTTGCGTCTCGGCAACAGCTATTGAGTGCTGTTCTCGATTATGGGAATCCCGACTGTAAGTAGATCATTCACGTAAACTCGTGCACAGTATTATTGAGGTACTTTAATTTGATTTACCTAATAAAGCTATAGTTTGTTCTATTTTGCCAAATTTAGATCGAATAAAGAGTTTCTGCAATCTAAATTTGGCTGCTGATGTCTAAAAATCCAATGTTGTTGGAAAGACATCATGGCATGAAAATTGCCTCGAGATGCTAATAAGAGAGAATACGGTCTGGTTTTATTTTGATATAGCTTCGGTACAGTTATAGCTTATTATTTGTCAGATGCGGAAGCAGAGGCAGATGCTGTCAAATCGCCCTTTTTAGGGTCAACTTCTTCCTCTTCTTCTATCTCTTCCTCCTCTTCCTCCGACTGCACTCTACTACTAGCACGGCTGCTTTCTACACTATCAGACATCAATCTATTACGGTTACGGTATTTCCAAAGCTTATCCACAACATCTTCAGCACCAAAGACCCCACTGAAGCCACGAATAAACTCATGGCTCTTATCCTCCCACAACAACATGGTATCGTTTATAGCTGTCTTGATGGTCTTTCTCAAATCTTGAATAGATTTCTTGGTCTTGATCTTTCTTTCCTTTAAAAAAGAAATGTTCAGCTCTTTAGCTGTGACACCTCTCTCTAAATTTCTTCGCAAATAAGCATCGTAATCACGGACAATGCGAGTAATGAGATCTGATGTGGATATGCCATCTGTACGTTCTGTAGGAAAGAAACGACCTTGATCTTTAACAAAAGCGTATACATCGCCGGATTCTTTGCTCTGGTATGGCTCAGCGTCATGAGCCACATAATCAATTTGATGGCTGTCGAGAAATTCTTGGTCGACAAACCACGGAGCGTCAGGAATCACTTCATCCACCCATTTACAATGCCTAACTGCTTCATATCTCTCTGTATCTGTCATGACTGTTTTGCCTTTGCGTTTGTGAGTTTCTGCATCGCTACACACTTGAATGGAGAAATTAGTTATATGCTGGCTGATGCGATCCTTACTGTGTCGTGCATACCTCCAACCAATAAATAGACATTAGGGAATGCCTTCTTTGCTTGTTCCAGGGCTTTAGCATGGCCAAAATGAAACAAATCATAAATGCCTAATGTATCATGCGTCATTAAGAATATTACTGCTGTGATTTGTTTGGTTGTGATTTTTTTTTACCATCGCAATAGATTCGGACAGGTCTACCAATAGGAGGCTATATAATATATGAACATGAGTGAAAGCTGTTGTAACCATGGCACCATACACGCTTACAGGATTGATTTTGAAGCCGTATTGCTCCTCGATTCCTTCAGGCAAAGCGACAATGGCGTTGGCGTCAGATTCTTCCTCGCTGGTAGATGAAACAAAAGGACCCAAATGGCGTTGTCTCTTTGCTATAGGTATTAATTCATCTTTTGGTAGGCTGTGCGAATTGGAAAACGTAGGGAGAGGAGGCAGCGAAGTCTCTGTGTTGTCCTCATCTAAACAGTACACACATGTTTAGATGTCTGCTAGAACAGGCTGTCTAAATCACGCTGATTTCATACCTGAAGCGTCACGAGAAGTGGGCTGGTCATCAGGACCATCAGAGACGTTTTCGTCTTCCTCTATTTGCCTCTTTCTCTTTGACAGTCTGCGAGTGGAAGATGAAGCGTGAGGCACAGCAAAAGAGCTCATAGCTGTAAATGTTTAATAAAGAAAGTGAGAGGAAAAAAAAAAGAAAAGGATAAGTGAAACTTGCAGTTTGGATATAATCTGTATACAAAACACAATGCTGACTTTGGAACCGGGGCATCATTCAAACATTTGGCATTTTATTGAGATTTATTCTTTTTCATAGTAACAACCGACAAACTCTTTAAAATGGGGTCGTCCTGGGGTAAGTTGGTCTCTAATTGATCGTGCAACTCTTGTATGTAATCAATGGCTGCTTGGAGAACGCTCAGTTTATGAATGGGCTGTTGCACAGTAGTAGGAAATTGGGATTTGCAAGATGGGATCAGCGTCTTTAGTCTCTCGATTTTATCATTCATCTTTTCTCTTCTTCTCTTTTCCACAGCGCTGT
The DNA here is from genome assembly GCA_037974945.1 of Mucor circinelloides. Taxonomy (NCBI): domain Eukaryota; kingdom Fungi; phylum Mucoromycota; class Mucoromycetes; order Mucorales; family Mucoraceae; genus Mucor; species Mucor circinelloides. Next base: position 594,883 of record JBBNAA010000005.1, on the reverse strand, counting down.
GTGATAACCTTCTATTGTTTTCTTTGATATGTGATTTGGGAGAGCTGGATGTACGTGGGCTGGGTGTCGTAGATGGCGTGGATTGCAATGGCTGGGGCTGCCAGTTTTGATATGGTGATATTGGCGGAGGTGCAATGTAGAAATGCACAATAGGCGGTGGCAGTTGGATGGGAGGCAATCCTCCTGGTCTCAGCATGTCTTCTGGTGGTTGATTTGGGGTATGCTTGGTAGTGGGAGTGGGAGGTGTATTCATTTTGTATCAAAGAATAGAGAGATGAGAGAAGAAAGAAAGAGCTGATTGAATAGAGATAAGAAGATAAATAAATATAGGGGAACGTCTTAATGGAACAGACTTGTTTAGACCTTGTTGGATCGCATTAGATACATGGATTTAGGCATGACTTTATTCTATTCATTTATTGGGTAAATTTTGACATTGTGCACATGTGATGCACCTTGAGTTAATTCTCGATCTGATTAGCGTGGACTAGGCTTGTCGAATTGATTTGAACAGAATCCTCTTCCTTTCTTTTCCCACTTTTTGTATAACCCAAAAATCCCTAAATTCTCTTTTTAGGAATAATTATTCAAGTAAAGTGTTTGAATGAGATTGGGGAAATAAACGCTGGAAAATTTGTGATTTGAGCGTCGAATGTGTTTACAACATTTGCATTTGGTGCTTGAGACTGATCAGACATCGCCAAGAAGGCTGCCTTAATAACGGCAAATGATATTGACCCTATTTAATCCTGCTTTATTGATTATCCGTGTAACTCGTGGTTTGGTTTCTCTCATCAAAATTGCCAAAAGTATCACAATGAAAACTCTAAAAGGATGTTGCTTCTGGAACATATTTATGGAATGCAAAAGAAACACCAGTCAGCGACTTCTTGCTTGAACATTTGAGCAGTTCAAGAGATGTAGAATAATAACATCTTGATCTAATATACACTATAGAGTAAATCCCCATCTTTGAAGTGAAAAATATGATTGATTGAAACTGAAAAACTTTTTCTCGTTATTTCTCATCTAAAAGCAACACGTATCGGCCAATATCGTTGTATCACACCATGTTAGCGTATGTATGCTGAGATAATGCTGGGTTAAGCCTATACGTCAAAGTATCGACATATCGAACAGCTTGAGCGCTTCGTGTACTTGAGCTTTCGGCAAATATTTGGAGCCGCCAAGCTTTGTTGAAAAGTCAATTTGGGATGCAAGTTCCAGAAAGTGTGAGGGATGTAGCATTTGTTTGATCCGTACAAAGGTTTGCTGTAGATATGTATAGTATGTATATGATCGACATCATTATGCTAAAATCATCATTGGTGAGAATCAGGTGAAAGAAATCCGTAAGTAAAATGCAGGTTATACAGTGAAGCTTTTATGTTGGAGCTCTCAGGGATGAACGGCATTTATTAACCCGCCCTTCCTTGCTTGCAAAGTTGGAACATTAGTCGCTGAGCCTGGATCAGCAATTTAGTGCGTGTATCGGTCTAGGTTACGTGCCGTCTGCCGCTGACGGGTAAATTATGGCAAGCGCACTAATAGTACTCAAGACATGGAAGAATTCACGTATAACAATGGCTTTCATTTTATTAAATAAACATAACTCAAGCAATGTCTTTAACATCATCTGTGTCCCTCGAGTATTGTTGGCCGACTGGCGAATCCGTCGATAACAACCAAGTTGATTCCTGGGAATTGAAAGCCTCTCGCAGAGCACTCAAAAACTTAAGGACCCTGCTGGCTGGTCAGCCAATGCTTGATCTCATCAAAAACCAAATAGAAGAAGCTGACACTTACTACAAGGATATCATTGAAAAGTCTAATGGCGAATTTAAGGAATCCCGAATTGACCTCAAAGCAAAAGGAATTACATTGGCTCAATTCATGGCATGGTGGAAAGTTTGGATGGCAGAGTTACAACAGCCAGACGTCAAGCAGCAAGTTTTTATGGACACTATGGTGCCAGCTCACCCAGAGCATTATGCACTCCCTGCAAACCATGGCGGCATTGTGGAAACGATTGGCGAGCATATTGCTCGGGTGCATATCAAACCCTGTGCAAGCCCTCCAGATTTTGTCAAGGCTTACGGAGATCCTTCATATCAACATTTACCAGCTATAGGTACTCTAGAGGACGGCAGCATTCTGCTTTACATCTTGCAAGAAATTAGAGATTCTGAAGAGGGTTGCGATTTCCGCTTGCGACTCTTATTTCCTGCCTCTGCCCCTCAAGTATTCTTTGATGAGCATGCTGAGCATCTTGCAATTGAATTTAGAAGTTTTATCAATACTGCATTCGAATGGAACCAAAAACTATCTGCTTCTAAGTATTAATTGATACACGATATCATATTAATAAATATAAATGTATTTTTCACTGAATGTCGTCTTTCTCGACTGATGAAACTGCATTTGAAAGCTATTTTCTTGACCAGAGGCCAGTCTCCGCATAATTCAAATTTTTTTATTCATTCCAACAGTGTGTTTGGTTTCCTTCGCATCATGTCAACGGCACCATACTACACCATTTTGAGCCCACCCTTACCAACAAATCTCGTTCTATCTGACGTTCGAATCAATAAGAAAATAGACATCAATCATGATAAACAGCTAAAATCGCTAAAGACATATGTCGAGTTATTTCAAGATCGCAAATCGTTTTGGATTGAGGTCGCTGTACTAGACCGTCTTCATTACAAAAACATAAATCAGCAACGGCCATTTCATCGATTCAAACGCTCTATGGAGCTGCGACGACTATTGAAGCGTCTAAAATCTTTGCAAATCGATAAAGAACTAGAGAGATTGTACATTTCGTTCTGGGATGCCAAAAGGTAATTGTATTGAATCAGTAGTGTCTAGGGTTGTGTGTATTTATAAGGTTTCATCGAAGCTTGGATAAGTGTACGTCAAAATGGAATTATATTCCTAGCAAAGAATCTATTCAATACACCATGCATCGACTAATTGGAGCAGCATTGCTTCTAGATAAAGTAGGTGGCATACATAGTATTCATTTACTTGGCAATAACCACTGATGCGTCTTTTTCAAGATCAAAATTGCACTGTTAGAAACTTACAGAGCAAATTCTACCTTGCTGAAGCTGGAACATTTTGTATCGCTTGCTATTGTCTATATGGGCATCTGCAGTAGACTGTACAAATTATGTCATATTTGGGTGAATCAGATTGAAGAATGTTACCACATGCTGTACACTTGGTCCACTTGTTTCCCCAGTGGGCTGAAGAACAAGGAGCAAAAAGCGTTCAATGCTCAACACAATCTACAATGCGACGCTGATACACTCAAAACGGTTCGAACACAATATGCTCAAAATGCATTAAAATCCAAATCATCCATACAGCATAAAGTACATTTAGAGACCTATTTGGCCAACCAATCCGTCGTTGATAAAGTGAAGAGTATGCAAAAAGAGTACGGCATTAGCAATGGCAGCGATTCAGAAGACATTGGCGAAGATATGATGGATTTTGAAGATTTAGGAGGTAATTACGCATCATCTGTAGATAGCATACAATCTGACATTTCGTCGTTACAGAGGTGATTGAACGATAAAATTACATTTTGCTTCTTTATTTCTATTGCTGCATAAGCAAATCTAATTACTTTCACGGCCAAAGTTAAAGTACTATCATAAAAGAGAGGGAGTTAATAAATGAAGCTTATCCATTGATAACGTAAATTACCTTTTCACGGAACAAAAAGTGGCCTGGTCTCTTGGGGTCTTCTGTGCCTTTTTCCATGATTTCAGCCTTCTCGGCCTCAGAAACAACTGATTGCTCAACAGAAGCTGTTTCTTCCTTGTTCCAATCTTTCACCTTTTCCATAGTAATCAAACGGCGAGACCATTGGCCAAAGTTTTGCTCGCTGTTGGATATTAAAGTCATGCAGGGATGTTGAGGCACATCAGCGTTTGAGTATTCATCTACAACTGTGGGCAACCAATAAACCAATCGTCCTCCCAACACTAAATTCTCGGCAGCAAAGTTTAGCAAATCAATAAGCACCTCAGACATTTCATAAGGTTTTGTAGGTGGATAATAGTCTTCGCGGGTATGCATTGGGATGCCGTCATAAGTACGCATAGCGAGCTCTTTACCATCATGTCTGCCTAATTTTTTGGCGCCAGCACGTACACCATATGGAGGATCAGTGACAATTGCATCTAACCATTGTTGCGATCTCCAAGGATTGTGACAGATATCAAAAACGAGGGCATCCAAAACACGGCCTTGCAAGTTGTACTGTTCAATGTTGGATTGCACTCCTGATTTTCCTTTGCCACGAATCTGTCTTCCGTCGATATCTGAGCCCATTGTAAATGAGCCAAAGTGAGCACAGGTAAACAAGAAACTGCCCGTTCCTACAAATGGATCGTATACAATTTTACCAGGAGCAGCTAATGCTTGGTTTGCCATCACTAATGATAGTTCTGCATCCATAGAAGTTGTGCCCAAATACTTTCTCTTTTTCAAATTGTACAAGTTGACCAAATCACGGCTGCCTGTGGCGATCAATCTACCCATATAAATGTGGATGGGTGCAGGTCTTTCGGTTCCATTTTCGAATCCATAGTCAGCTAAAACGTGAAATTGTACATCAGGGTTCTTCATGTCAATGACACCTTGAAATCCAAGGTATGAAAAGGAGTTGATAATGGCCAGTTGCTCCTTGTATGTGATTGTAGATCCAAATGCTGATACAACAAATTTGAAAGAACATGTCATGTAGTCATTCCATTTGTCGCTCGTCTTCTTCACTTGCTCGTGCACCTGTTCGTATGTCTCTCCATCTCCCCAAAGTTCGTAAATGTTCCTGATTTGAGAAGATTAGTACAATAGTCATGTAGATGGCATTGACGCTATTTACTTGATCAAAATGGCTCTCTTGATGAGTTTTTGTGCTTCTTCTGTGGAGTCAAGCTCAACTTTAAAAAAAGGGTTCTTTTTCACAGAAATTAGTAAGGCAAAATGTGATTCATCAGCTTGGCTCTTACATCCAATTTGTATTCTTCCTTGTTGTATTTCACATTGACTTTCTCCAATTTTGCGAGCGACAAAAATTCAGGAAGTCTAAACTCGTCATGAGACTATAATCGAGTCAGCAATCTGATACTATCAACTGACCCTAATCTCAAATTACCTGAGCAAATTGAATCAAAAAGGTTGGCATAATATAATATGATTTATTAACTGATTGAAAAATTGTTTTACTCTAATTGACATTTGAGCTTGCTTCCAAGCGGATGTCAAAGCTTTTTCTTTTCAATAAGCCACCGTAAGGTCTTGTTCTTTGATTGCGAAACCTGCAAATGGAAAAGCAGGGTTTCACCAAACCTATAACAGGAACGAGATGCCGAATGCGAGGTATGATTACCATGGAAACACAAGCTTTTGTTGTCATAGAAACTGCCGTTAATCCATGCAAATGTTTCCTTTTCCTTGTTAATGATTGGACTTAAATCAAGATTCATGCAATGGATCACTCCCTTGATTTTCTACTGTATACAAGACGCTTCTCTTTTCTAAACCTTTACATCACGTGTATGAATCATATCTTCGGGAATACTCCTTTTCCTTCCAATGAAAGACAGCATGAATTGATCAGGCCTCTTTTTTTTTTGAGAAGGAGAAATGGGATTAAAAAAACCACCGAGTTTCTTTTACGCTCTTCTCTTTCCCTTCTTCTGTTCATATTCCACAAAATCAATTAAAATTTAAACAATGGCGTCTTGGTGTAACTATTCATGAAAGAGCAAACATAAACCAACAGATAATGTGCTAATAATCTCTTCTAGTCTCTCAAATCACAAGCACTGTAACAAACATTGCTGGTCTCACAGAGGAGGGATCTGTAAAGACACCAGGTGACACAGCTAAAGATGGTCAATACTATAGTGAATTGGTAGGAAAGGATTACGAATGGACTTGTGCTTCTGGTTCAGCAACAGAAAACCAAATCTTTTACATGACAACCAAAACTGGTGGCTTTATCTTTGTTCAACTCATTTACTCTGCCATTGGGTAAGTTCAAGTGCTAAGATCAGCAAAACCTGACATTAACTGTAGAATACAGTCTTTGGAAGCCTACTGTATCATTCACTTGTCGCTTCTATGATCCCACTTCAAGCACAAACAAGTTTAAAAACTTTAATCAAGCATCCGAATTTACACTTTCAGAGGATCGTCGTTCTGTAAAGACAGAATTCTTCAATATTACACTGGATCCAACCTTGTCCAAGTTCAAGCTCTCCATTACTCATCCAGACTTGATTGTTGATTTGGATTATGTTCGTATAGATAAGGGCTTCAAAGTAGGCGAAGGTAAGACTTATTTGGGTGGCAACGATCAATCATCTGCTGCTGGTATCGTATCACACAAATTTTGGCCCCGTTGCTCTGCTAAAGGTACCACTATCATCGAAAAGCAATTCTATGAAGTGGATGCCCATGGCATGTTTATCCATGCTATCCAAGGTATGCAACCCCAACTGATTGCTTCCAAATGGAATTTCGTTGATTTCCAAGCTCAGGATGCGGCACTGTCCATGATGCAATTCACTACAACAAAGCAATACGGTGGTGTTGAGGTCAACCAAGGTTCCATTGTTCTCCATGATAAATTGATTAGTGTTTGCGTTGAAAATAATGTTGAAATGATGGATCTCAAAAAGGACGATGAAACCGAGTATGATATTCCGCAACGCGTCAAATTAACTTGGAAGGGAAAAACATTAAAGGAGAATGATTCTGATGAAGTTAAGGATGTTTCTGTTGTCATGATTGTCAATTTGAAAAACTTGATTGATAAAATTGATATTCTCTCTGAAATCCCTTGGTTCCTCAAGAAACTCGTTCAGACATTTGTCGTGAAGCCTTACATCTACCAATGGATTGATGATGCCACTGCAGAGATTACTGTTGGGGACGAGAAATTTGAATGCCCTGGAAGATGCTACCAAGAGCTTGTCTTTGTCTCTGCTTTTTAACATGCGTTGATGAAAATTAAATTGATACTATTTAGAATCCTTACACTCCATACCAACTAATAAATAAAAAAAAAAAAAAAACAATTTGAATGTATTCTAAGGCGGCGCGTCAGTGTTTATTGATTTTTCCAAAGATATCTTAGTAATTATCGAATGACAATATCTTCTTTTTTTCACGGTCGTTCATGCGAACAGGTCATTCACATTACACACAGTGTAACCTAACTGTCTTTCTGACATGATTAAGGTTTAGATTAAACCAAAACGCGTCATGTAATGATGTCCAGTAACTTGACAATAATAAAGCTGTCCTGGGTCACCACAATACTTTGACAATGGCGAAGTGCCTGTTATTATAAGAATATTGAGCTGTTTCACTGAAAAAAAAAAAAAAACCTATATACAATTTCAATCAGACAAAATTGAATATTTCAAATAGTAATGAGATGCAAACTGATGTCGCGTAAGCCGCGCGATGTACCAATAGTGTCGCGAGTAAAGATATAGTTTTTAGAGTAGATCTGAATAGATGTATACAAAAGAATAATACATAAGATAAAAAGATGATCTTTATTGTTTTGCAAATTGATTTGATATTTATATTATTTAAAAGGTTACACACAAAGTCAGTGTATACCTGATAATAGCAGGCGCTGTTGTTACAGTCTGAAGAATATGTCTACAAACACTACAGTCAGTCAAAATATTAAAAAAATAGCAGCAGTCCGTTTCGATCAGACGACCTCAGGGTTATGAGCCCTGCGCGCTTCCTGCTGCGCCATGCTGCTAATTGATGTTTTGTCAGATGCAAATATGTAGATTTAGTATTTGCAATCTGAGATCTGCACACTGCAACTTTTTGGCGTATTACTCCCGTTTTACACCAGTGTAAAACGGTGGATATTTTTTAGGCAGTAGAAGGTTGCAGTAAAGTAGTTTGTAATACGCCCGCTTTTCACTCGGAAAATGGTATTTACAAGCTTGCATAATCATGCTGAATAGTGTAGCTGGGAATATAGTTCTCGCTTACTCAAATTTTCTGATATTCCAAAAGACTTAAGTTAGCTGGGAGTCACAGAGCATAATTAGATAGTTGATAGTATAAAGAAAATTGTAAAAGGGTTATTCCTCTACTACTGTTGACAGTGGATCTCAAAAAATTTATTCTTTGATTAAGTCTTACTTTCCCTGCATTATTTCTTAACCGGATCTCGAAATGCAAGAAACTACTACTTTAGTAGTCGGACGCAGTTAATGATTAGTTCAAACTAACAATCGTAAGCATGGATTAGAATCCGCATACTGATGCGTTTATTGTAGTGTTGCATTTTCTTGAGAATAAATATAACCTGTTGCGATATCGCATTAACTGTCCTACTAGGTTCTGGTGTGATATGCCAAAAATAAGAAGGGCCTTTTTTGTTATAGTAATCTACCCCACCAGTAATTTGCCAATCATGATTTTCATGATTTATAATTCCGGCATCATCGCTTCTACAAATGGCCTCCTAACAAGAATGAGGGATGTCTTGTGAGGCCTTATGTTTCAGCATCTTACATCCGTCAACTTGTACATGCGTAATATGACATGTTAAAAAATATAGAGAGTAAGTCATTTCGTTTTATTTTATAATTAATCCTACACAAATTAGTCATTGATTCTCCTCACGCAAGTTAAAGTTGAAGTTAATTGATGTATCAGTGTAGCACTGAAGATTATCTTATATATCTTGAGCGATTCTCAAAACTGCTATCCAGATCACGTGATCAGCGATTTTTGTATACTCCTCGGCTGGATAGGTGGCGGGTATATAGCGTTGCACTGTAGTATAGCAACGCATGATATCTAACTGCCTCCCTTAGTACTGTGATAGAAGCTGTCCCCGAGTATCACATATTGAGCAGTGTTGAGCCAGCGTATACAGTAACCAGCAAAGCAAAAGATAGTACAGTATGGCGGCGGCGTATCATTATTTCTAAACCGGATATTGAAATAATGTAGTAAAGCAACTCAGTTTAAGCACAAATCGCATCAGATCATAAAACCTCAATATGAGACTGGATTCATTTACTGATCGATCCATTAGTTGCGTCGTGCTCATGAAAACAGATTATTTGTATTAATTCTCCTATCACCCAGGTTGTCTCATTCCATACTCCAACTTAATAAACGATATTCTTTACCTGATTAATTTCCAAAGAAAAATGCTGATACTCGTAGTACAGATCTAATGCAGCAACAAAAAGCTGTTTTTTGTCGCTTTTTCTATCTTTGTTGTTTCAATCAGAGGGAGAAACCATATTTTTTCAAAAATTATTTGGGGTGTCCGTAGGAACACTAAAAAAGGCAATAAAAGGTTGGCTACTTAGATGATATGATGTCTCTCACTGAATGCCTTTATTTTATTTTTCTATTTTTATTTTTATTTTTATTTTTCTATTTTTATTTTTATTTTTATTTTTATTTTTATTTTTATTTTTATTTTTATCTTTATTTTTATTTTTATTTTTATTTTTATTTTTATTTTTATTTTTATTTTTATTTTTATTTTTTTTTTTTTTTTTTTTTTTTTACACAGTTTGATTCATGACAAGGCTGATAAGGCGGGTTTTCAAACCTAAGCAATTAAAAAGTTCAAATCATGGACCCAATGAACCATGGTGAGAATGAGAAAATCATAACAGAAATGGCTTAAATGGGGTTCACAGGATAATTGCACCACTGTTGTTCTCGAAATGTCGCCAGCTTTCATCTGGAAAAGGGAGTTTTGTTTGGTTAAGATTGGGTAGTAACCGTTCGATGATTTAGTTTTTTGCCATGTAAAAGAGGGAGGGGGGAAACTATAGTCATGCGAAAAAGGGAGGAGGGGGATACCACAGTCAATTAAAAGATAGTATACTGTATACGCTTCAGCTGATATATGCAAATACGATGTACAAGTAATGTGTTCCCTATGTTGTGGAGCTCACAGTTAGACTTTTAATGCACATACATGACAAAAACATGCTATGCATTTCAACAACAAGTCGTACATTATAAACATAATCATCTTGTGCTTTTTAAACTTGGTTTATTATTATGAGATGTTTTGCCATCTGGCATCATTAAAATTGTCTACGCCTGATGTATTTGATATGGCCATATTGAAGGAAGGTGATGTGAGTGAATTTCAGACAGAACTGTTTCTTTCAGTAGGTTACTCAATGGAGGAGGCAGTATCAGAAGAGGACTCAGTTGCATTCATGATGGGAAGGACACAATTCTGTCGTAGTAAACGAGTGTGATAAAATTGGCTATCCTCCCATACCATTTCGCCTTGACTATTCACAGTGCAATGATAGCTGTCATTTGATGTTTCGCTTCTTGCATCTTCCTCGGGGACATCGTTTTTATCGTCGCCTTCTTGTTCTTCGTCTTCACTGATGTCAGAAAACTCAATGTATGTAACATGATATCCATCCAATACGTTGGCATCATCATTATTAGCTTCTTCTTTATTGAGATGATCGTCAGCTGTGGCGTTGGCTTCTGTATCATCGTTACTACTGGCTTCCATTTTGATCATTGGGTTGTCATTACGGTTTATGTCTTCGGCGTTACTGTCGCTCTGATCAAGGTCATCACTATCGTCGTCTTCACCACAGCAAACGTGAATTACTGATAATGAAGAATCAGTTGGAGGAGGACCAGGCGCAGAAGAAAAAAAGGGTGTTTGGGAGGAATCAACAAGCGAAAAATGGGCTTCTTGAGACATTCGTTGGCGTGATGAAATATCCTCATTTCCATTCAAATTTACTGTGAAAGAGACGCTTTTGCAATTTTCAACTAGATTTCTATCAATGTTGAAGGTGAAAGAGTAGTCTGACATGATCGAGTGCTAGTCTTGGAACGTTGATATTTGTTTGTAAAAGAATAAAGATGGTTTTGAACTTGAGATTTTTTCGTCATCTACCCTTTTCTAAATGCTGTTACACGGATTTCAGATTTGACAAGAAATAAAAAGATGATCATGTTACGCAACAATATACATACAAAAGGAATATAAATGATGTGATTGAGCACCTGTCTCTTTCTTTGAATTTCACTACCTGTATCTTACTATTTATTTTCATTATGCCTGATATTCCTTTCGTTGCAACATCGCCAATTAGACCTCTCATCGCGCGCAGATCCAGAGAGTCAACCTCAACATCTTGTGCTAACTCTAACTGCGCTTCTCAGGGACAAGACATCGTCGTTCTTCAAGCCAAGGTAGCCGCATTAGAGGAAAGATTAGCTGGTTTGGAAGCCCTACTTTCTCGTGAAAGCAGCAACAACAGCAATGTTTCTGTCAGAGACAGAAAACAAAAGCTACCTCGGGACGCTCCTTTGTCGGTAAGTAGTGTGCACATACAGCCCAGAAAATACGATTAACAATCAGCGCATAAAATCGAATATAATAGCGCTCACTTAGAGTCGCTCTGAAGAAAATAAAAGAGGACAACCATGGGGTGGGAGTGATGGTTAGTGCTCACTCAGAAGCCGAGAAAAACAACGAGAGCATCAGGGAGAAGCTGACAGAGTTGGCTATAACTCTCGAACAAGGCTCAGTCTCAAGCAACAGCCCAGTGCTTCAAGCTGCAGCCAGGCAAATCGGTGCTCTTCGTGCCAATGATCTCATCAGGAATGAGAAACGAAAGATCAAGGGTGCGGCAAAGCCTATGGATGAGCTCTTGCAGCAAAAGAGAAAGGCCAAAATCTACCAAAGAAAACACAGGGTAAGCATTATCGATCCATATATACATCTAAAAGTTAAAAGGTATGCTAATACAGAAGATAAAACAGAAATTGCGTGCTCGAAGATTGACATTAGCTGCAAACGCCACAAAATATCCATCTCATTTTGATGATATTGATTTCAATGGCATGAGAGAGCTATTTACAATTGATATGATGAGTGATGAAGATGATGATCCCAATTCAGGCGCTAGAGAGGACATTCGCATACGTTTAGTACCTGCTTTTCGGTCAGAGAAGGTTTGTTGATGTATAGAGAAAGAAGGGTGTCAGATGTAATCTGCTAATCATAAATTGTAATATTTTATTGGTTTTAAATCAGATGAATGATCTAATTGCCATGGTAGATAATGACTATGTAAATTCAGGCCCTTACACCGCAAACCGTGCAGGAAAAATAAGTGAGACGAAAACAGTGGATATCTTACCACCCTCTGGATTCAAGCAAAAGTATGATAAATGGGGCTTCACTGATGCTGCTTGGTCTGCTGCTTAAAATGCTATGATATTTCGATACTTTCTTAAGTTTCTCTAAAAGCAAATAAAGCTAAAATCCAAGATGATGCCTGAAGCAACAATTTGTTATGTCAAAAGTCAAAGATAATTAAATCTGCCAAAGAATTACACTTTTATTCACAATGCATCCAGAGGATGCATTTATGTACTTTTCATTATACTGGGGTCTACAGTATAATGATGAACTATCATACCTTGCGATTACTATCTACCAATAAGTGACATGTAAATCATCATGCTTCTCATGATTTACCCAAAGCGCCAAAAGTGGTTAAGAATAGCCTAAGGCCTTGAGTGTGAGACTTTTTTACTGCCTTCATATTTGATATAGCACAATTGACAGATCTAATCTCTGTTACACAATTTAAATTTACTTCTTGTACTGTATTCAACTTTTTTTTTCTCTTTCGTCTTCTCTTTTCTTTTCTAATCTTTCTCTCGAATCAAAAACTGCAATGGCAAAAACAGTTATCTGTAAATGCAGAAATTGTCTCTCCCGCAACAAGTTAGGCTTGAGAATAACGTCCTCAACTTTTATGGACCATCAAAGGAATGAACGATATGAAGAAATTGGTTAGAATAATGCACAGCATTTGCTGCTGCAATAAACACACTGCTGCTTAAAGACTGACTTTTACTTGTTTAGTTGAGCTGGAGAGAGAAAAAGCGATTTTGGAAAACCAAGAAATCGATCAGATCTTAGATGAAGGTAATGCGTCAAAAAAAGTACCTGTTGTTACTATGGTGCTAATTTCATATCAACATCCATTCAATTGGTTTTACAGAGCAGCAATATCAACTTGAAACACTCAACAACAACCCGAGTATCCTGGATGAAGAGGGCGTAGACGCAGGGCAAGACATCCCTAATGAGATTTTCGATGATGATGATGTTGCCGATGAAGACGACGAAGACAAAGAAGGGGAGGAAGCTGTGAATGAGGAACCTCAGAACGGCAATGATACCAATAGTAGTCAAGGTAAGCAATTCTTTTTGCGTTTTTCGGGGCTGAATGATACCAAAATTTCAATTGAGAAACTCAACATGATGTTTCCTCTCCTGCAGATGATGCAGATCCAAAAGACCCGTTTGTCCCAACAGATCCCGCTGCCTTTATCCTCTTTATTCTTGTCATTTTATTTTATGGCCGTTTTGTTTCGGATCATGCGCTGGAAATTATGATGCTTGCGTTCAATATGCTTTTCAAGGTTTTGGAAATTTCGTACCGATTTCCATGTCGAGTGGAGCCGTTAAAACGTTGGATCAAAAATCAAACCGATATACATGCTGGAATCACAGAGTTCGTTGTGTGCCAAACTTGTTCATCGATCTATCCATATCATTCGCCACAACAAAAGGAAAAAATGCACCGACATTTGAAATGTACCTTCAAAGACACTTTGGCAGCCTCTCGAAGATGCATGACACCACTATTTCAAACCTTCAATCTCAAAAGCAATGATTCCGCCATACCATCAGCATTAAACAACAAATACATTCCTATCAAACGCTTTTATCACAACTCGTTGATACACACCTTGAAAACGTTCATGAGAAGAAAGCTTTTTGCTGACATGTTGGAGGAAACGTTCGCTCGCAATACGTCTGGATTTGGAAAGCCTTCGAATTATACTGCAGATGTTCAACATGGATCTGTGTACAGTGAGTTTGCCCTGCAAGAAGACGATACATCAATTCCGTTCACAAAGCAGAGTCCATTCAACTTGCTGTTGCTGCTTAACTTAGACTGGTTTAGTCCGTTTGAACTAAGTTCATACAGCATTGGAGGAGTGTGGTTGTCAATTTTGAACTTGGATCATGAGGAAAGGCTTTTGCGTAAAAACACGATTCTGTCAGGTGTTCTCCCTGGCCCTCGTGAGGTAACTTGATTCTTATATTGGCACAATACCAGTGATGATTCTAACTTTGTGCATGTTTCTACTAATTATAACAGGCTACGCAGATGGAATTGACACGACTACTGAAACCACTCGTTGCTGAACTAGAGCTTATGCAGAAAGGGATAATGATGAAAGATTTTACAGGAAGAAAAGTGATGGTACGAGCTTGCCTCACATTAGTCAGTGCTGATTTGCCTGCTATCAGGAAAGTATTTTGTTTAAATTAGAGAGCACCTTTACTAACACCATTTTGTCATTAGGAAAGTTATGGGTGTTAGTGCTCATAATGGTGTATGCTCATGCGCATTCTGTGATTTCCAGTTCGACTCACTGGACAACAATCAAAGAGATTACTCAAATTTAGATATCGACACTTTCCCAAGGAGAACCAAAGCAACACACTCGATGAATAGTGCGAGATATTTGCAGTCAAAGACCCAGACGGAACGAGACGAACGAAAAAAAGGCACTGGAACGGCATACTCGATCTTCCAGGTGCTGTCCTATTTTGATTGTATCAACTTTCAGGCAATCGACATCTTACACTGTTCGTATTTGGGTATCACAAAAAGAATCTTGAGGATGATATGGCTAGACATCGGATGTACAGTCGAAAGCAACCAAAAGCTGCTATCCAATAACGATTTGAAGGAAATGTCTCAACTACTTGCAAAGGATTTTGTGTTTCCCTATGGCTTTGACGGACAATCTATCTCACGAAAACTTTTGGTTGGCGATGGTGCTGGATACCTGAAAGGAGATGAAATCAGAGTGTTTCTGCTTGTGAGTCCATATTTACTGCAAGGAAGGCTTACATATCCAAAGTACACCAATTTCATGAAATTTGTTGAGATCAACCGATTGCTAAACAGCCCTGGTTTGTACATGCAAGATATCAAAAGAATCAAGACCCTCTCGAAAGAATTCATGCAAGAGTTTCTCCAGCTATACAATGATGCCAAGTTCCTCAGTGCAAATTTCCACCTTTTCTTGCATTTACCCGAGACGATTTCAAGGTTTTCAACACCTTGCAACTTCTGGTTATTCTTCTATGAGAGACTGAATGCGGATGTAAAGGGAATCAACACCAACAACAACAGTAACAATAATATCGAAAAGACTTTTTTTGATCGATTTCTCAGTAGTATCTACTCTGAAGATATGTTTGACAAACTACCTCGACCTGCAATGCCGCTTCATAGCTCCATTTTTGACAGTTTGGAAGCATTGTTTTCAGCATCACAAGGCAACATGAAGAAGCGTGTGTCTGCCATTATGAAGACAGAGTATCAGGTGTCGAAGAAAGCGTTTGATTTAGACGACTATCTACAGAAAGAGAAACCGGGTATCTCCCATGATGAAGAGGATAATGGCTGTGAGAGTGACACCTTTTTTGGCCTGGAAATTCTTCCACCAAGTGCGGCAGGATCGATAGATATCAATTACGACAAGCCAGCTACGATTCTCAGTGATTTGCATTACAGTTATTTAGTAGAGTATTACAATGTAGTGTACAACAATACGGAAGATGAGCTATACCATGATAGATATGTTGGCGGTGTACGAGGAACTATATCAACATTTGATGGCGAAATAATTCCAGTTTCGAATCTAGTCAGGAAATTTAAGCAAGTCAAATTGTTTGGTTATCTCTACAAAAGTTTTGAGGGCACATCATCGAAAACGAAGCGAGGATCCTATGTTATGGCCTACTGTCACAGAAGTACACACTTGGTACCATCGCCAGCACCTTGTTTGAGACCAGGGCAAATCATTTTTTTGTTTAGGCACGCTGTTTCAGTACGAGATGCAAATACAGGAAGGATGTTCGAAAACCAGGTGCATACGTTTGCTTTCATAAGATTTTTCAAGCAAGAGAATCGCAACTTTTCAGCTTTCAATAGGCACCATATGTCCGTTTGTAAGAATGAATTCGAGGATGACAGTGTCATGTCAATTGTGCCGTTGCTACGAATCCACTCGCCAGTTGCGATCAAACTAAATCACTTTGAGAATGTAAATGTGGTCATAGACATGCCTCGGAGTGCATTTTAGTAGAGTAAATCTCCTATTGAATTTTTTTTGTGTATAAGTATAAAAGGGCTAAATAAACATTACATCTACTTTTTCTTTTTTTCCCTCTCATTTTCTAGTTTTTTTTTTTTCTCTTAGATATCATCATCCCTCCTACTGACATGTACACGTTTCCTTATGTAAGTTACCAGCTTTGCCTCTTGTGCTTGTCATTAATTCATCTTTATTCGTACATGATTAGGCTACCAATGTGTTTGGCAAATAGATAACATGTAATGCTGCTATCCATCATATATTGCCTTGTCGTTACTAACCAAGCTCTCTTACTTTTTTAGAAGGCTAGCAAATTGATGACTCTGTGTTCACCTGCTGCACTGCAGCAGTAGGTATATGTAAATTATCTTCAATAATATGCTCATTGTTCGAGTAACATGTATTAACTCTTTCATTTCTTCATTGATTTAGTTGCACATCTTTCGTAACTTCATTGTCATGGTTCTCTGCTACATGATGGACCAGCCTTTTTCTGTAAGTATATACTTGTCTGTGTCTTTTAAGACGGTTTCTGACTATTTTTACTATGATATATCCTGTAGACGTGTCGCCATTATGTTTCCACCACTAGACGCATGGTATTATTCCAAGGACCTCACCATCCCCGAGCGCATTTTTGAAAGATAGGTAAGATTTTGTTTGTGCATTATTTCTACCATCCTCTTTAACACAACAACTCAAGCTAGCTCCTCTTTCTGCTTTTCATATTCATCAATGGCTTCGCAATTATTGCTTCTACTGTATGGTTAATGTAGCCCTTTGTCACTATGGCCAACTGTCTATATAATTCAGAACAACATCCCAAGATTCTGCTATGCCAGTGAGTATTTGTTTATCAATCAGGTTCTATTGAAAGCTTGGGGGGATTTGATTTATGTGGTATATGTGCATTGTTGTCAATGAAGCCTATATTTACTGCCATCTATACATCGATTATTATATCCAATAATAAACATCAATACAAATGACTCAATCCAATAAAATTTCACCATCTGAAATGATAAAAATTGTACAGGCCAATGTTTGCTTGCCATATGAATGTCAAAAAAAATACAACCCAATCGATCCAATGTATTAAATCAATGATCTATACAAAAAGCCAATGAATCGCTTTCATCTAATGCCAACCATCCAATAAAAGAAGAAACTATAAATGATGTACCTGAGATTGACCAGTAATAAACTGCAAAAAGTATAAATGATGTATAAAGAGACGAATAGAAAGAATTGCACATATCAAAACAAACCAATAGCTATCGTGTATACTTTGGTTATTATGGACTAAAACGAGAGTTAAACGACAGTTTCAAGCGAATTAAATGTTTGAATCATCAACTACAAGCCAATAGAAATAATGAGGAGTAGAGTAATATGCATTGAATACGGGGTAATATTCAAGTAATCCCCCGTTTTAGTCTAGGTAATACTCAAGTAATCCCTCGTTTTACTCAGGGTAATACTACAGTATTACACCACCGTTTTACCATGTGTGGTAAAACGCTCGTTTTAGATGCTGAGTAAAACGGAGGTAAAACGCACCGTTTTACCCCCGTTTTACCGGCGTTTTACCATTCAAAAAGTTGCAGTGCTGCACTGCAACTTTCTGGCGTATTACTCCCGTTTTAGCCTGGTGTAAAACGGTGGATATATTTTAGGCTGTAGAAGGGTGGAAGATAGAGTTTATAATACGCTCGATTTCTAGACAGAAAATAGTATTTACAAGTTGGGATTTTAAGCGAATGTAAAAAATGGTAATTAGAGTAGTAATATAGATTAAAAAAGGGATAGTAATATTCAACTAATCCATCATTTTACTCAAATTAATATACCAACGTTTTACTCTGTGGGGTAAAACGCAGGTAAAACGCTCGTATTAGATGCTGAGTAAAACGGGGGGTAAAACGCTCGTTTTACTCCCGTTTTACCGGCGTTTTACCATTCAAAAAGTTGCAGTGCTGATCGAGATAATAGAGATAGTGTATATAAGATATGTGCAGGAATATGTATATAGCCTTTTAGTTAGAAGGATAAAAAGGTATCTTTATTATCATTAGAATTAGGGATTCATTTTATCCAATATACTTTGTGTAATGTTGTGGGCTATCCACGTTAGTCGCTGTTTGATATTTCTGGACGCTGGTGCTCTAGGTTTAAACCTACGCTTCTTATTCTTGTTCGTATTTAGTCTTTCAATGATATCCTGCAGATCTAAATCACTGTCAGAATAACCTTCAACCCTGACATCACCCCCCTTCGAAACAAATGTTCGACCCTGAACATCACTTGAACTTGCTGGACCAGTGGTAGTAGTAGTAGTAGTTGGCAGTTGAGACGAGAGGTTGACAATTTTGGCCGGTTGTGTAGTGTTATTGTGTGTTGAAACCTTTTGAATGGCAGGAGGTTGGAACTCAAAGTCACTTTGAGGAGGACTAGGGCGAGAATTAGACATTGTGGGAGCTTGAATGGTGTCAGCAGAAGAAAAATTGGCGGTAGTAGTAGTGGAATCAGGTTCTTGAGAAATTTGACTGATGGGTGATGGGATTGTAGAGGTGCTAACATGAGGTTCATCCTGAAAATTTGACATAGTTTCTGTGTTTTCTGTCTCTGGCACACGTTCATCAAGTTCCAAGTTCGTATTCACACTGACTGTTTCATTGATTGCTGAATCATTATCTGTATTGGGCACTGCAGACTGAGACGACAAGTAGGATGATTCTGTAGAAGAAGATGACAATGATGGGGATCTAACTGGTGTTGAAGGGGCTGACTGTTGATCTATGATATCAATATCGCTATCAGTTGACGACAAAAGGTCATATCCATCCAAAATTTGTCCTAAACCACGTTCATTTTCCTCTGTTACATCCATTACGCTGCTTCCATGTAAAGAGAGATCCTCATCTGGTATTTGTTGCTGCAAAACTGTATGATGATGTTGAGAGTCGTTATGTGATTCGATGGTAGTATTAGTGATAGTGGTGGCAGGTTGAGTAGTTGATTGTTGATTAGTTGCAGAGTTGTTATCTGAGACAGGCATATCAATAAAATCATCTTGAGGTTGATTCAAATCTCGATTTGACAAGAAGACAGATGTGGATGATGATGCTGATGATGATGGAGGATTGGCAGTATTCGAGACAAGACGTAGACGGTCAGCTTCACGAACAGCACGACGACTAGAGGTAGGATCATACCAAGGCTCTGTAGGTCTCTCTCCTTTAGCTGCTTTTAGTCTGTCAACATGCACCAATGATTCCAATGGTTCACCAGCAATAGTTTCCAATTGATAAGTACCAAAATCAGGGAACACCTTAGTCACAATATAGGGTCCTTTGTAGCGAGGCTCCAAACCAAATTTGCCTTCATGAGTCAGCATAACCATATCACCGATTTCAAAATTTGTAGGCTTGATCCTGGCATCCCAGCGTTTCTTGTCAGCTTCACCCATGGCTTTCAAACGGAATTCAGCAGCAGCGCGGTGTTGACCTAGTAGCTCTAGTTCGCGTGACGTAATATCAGCCACAGTACGTTTATCCAAAAGCATTTCCTTTGTAATATATGGCCTGAGCACATCCCCAGGCAGTCTAGGTTCACGTCCATATACCAGATAGTAGGGAGAAAAACCTGTTGTAGAGTGTATTCTAATTCTGCTTGCCCACAGAGCCGCGTACACAAAATCATCCCAACGATGAATAGCACCATTGACATACTTTCGAAGCATTTGCTTGATAACACCATTATATCGTTCAACCTTGGAATTTGTACGAGGGTGGAATGCCGAAGTCAGCTTGTGATTTGTTCCAACACGTTTAGTATAGGCTGCTACAAGACCACTAGTAAAATTGGCACCTCGATCCGTCACAATTTCAGAGGGACAACCAAATCTCATGACGATTTCCTCATAGATGAAATCTGCTACCGCTTCCATAGATGCTACTGGTACTGCTCTTGCGATAGGCCAGTTGGTGAGATAATCCACAGCCGTCAACAACCACTTGTTTCCATTTCCAGTTGTAGGCAATTCACCCACAAAATCCAAGTGCCAGCGATCAAATGCTTGAGGTATTTTTAGAGGATGCATGACATCTTGATGAACATGGTCACGACGACTATTCAACTGACAAGCAGCACAGGTTTTTAACCACTCTTGGATGTCTTTGCGAAAACCAGGCCACCAATATCTCTCTGTAATCATCTTTAACATAGTCTTGATACCAGCATGACCAAAAGCTTCATGATATTTGAAAACCAAATCAGCACGATCCGAGAAAGGGATAAACTTGACCTGTTTCGTCGTTCCATCCTCCATTTTGACTAGTCTATATACTGTCTTTTGACGCACGACAAACTGATCCTCCTCCTTCTCCATCCGTTTCCTCAATACATCTGATTTCATCTTTTCATAATTTTTGTCGACATAGAGAATTGGCCAATCTGTTTTGATGGTGTCTGATAACTGATCCCAAGCTGCATACAAGTATTCTGGTTCCAAAGAAGGTATTTTCTCTCCATTGTCCACTTGTAAATCTGGTCTTCTTGATAGTGCATCCGCTACCTGATTTTCCTTTCCAGCTTTGTATTCAATGTTTGGTGAAAACGCTTCATAGTCAGCTATCCAGCGAACTAAGCGAGGTGTTGGGTTCAGTTGAGACTTGGAGTAAACCAGCGGTTTGTGATCACTGTACACAGTATAACCACCTTGACAACCATCGATGAAACAACGCCAACTTCTCAAAGCATGAACAATAGCAATCAATTCACGTTCTTGAGCAGGCAGTTTTTGTTCAGCTGGAGACAGTTTCTTTGACTCGTAAGCAATTGGCAACCAAGAATCCGAGTCAGAATCCTGTTGTAAGAGTACTGCACCAACACCAAAATCACTTGAGTCAGTTTCAATCTTGTATGGTTTGCTCATGTCAGGCAATTTCAGTAGTGGAGATGATGTTAGCATGTGCTTGATGGTTTTGAAGCTAGCTTCACATTGATCATTCCAGACAACGGCACGCTTTTTAGCACCAGTACCGTGAGTCAATTCAGTGAGAGGAGCAGCGATTGACGAGAAATTAGGGCAGAAGCGACGATAATGTTGTGCTAATCCAACAAATTGACGCACTTCTTGTACATTACTAGGTCTAGGCCAGTCTTGAATAGCTTTCACCTTTGATGACGATGGTAAAATACCCTTTGCAGAGACCTTGTAACCCAAAAATTCCAGTTCACGCTTACCAAATTCACACTTTTTCAGATTGACAATAAGCCCTTCCTTCTCAAAGATAGACAATACTTGACGAACATGCTTGATATGATCTTCTCGTGTTTTGCTGAAGATACAACAATCGTCCAAATAAACCAGGGCAAACTTGTCAATGCACTCTTTTAAAACTCCGTTCATCCAAGTTTGGTAAGAGGGAGGAGCATTTGAAAGTCCGAAAGGCAGCACAAGCCACTCCCATTTGCCATATCTTGTATTAAATCCCGTGAGAGGAATATCTGAGTCTTTGAGCCTAATTTGGTGGTAGCCAGAACGGAGATCCAGGCAAGTGAACCACGAAGCACCTTGCAAACGATCCAGACATTCATCTATACGGGGCAGGGGAGTAGAGTTGCGGATAGTGACCTTGTTCAATGCACGGTAGTCAATACACATTCTCATTTCACCGTTTTTCTTCTTGACAAATAGTACAGGAGCACCCCATGGTGAGGATGATGGTCGAATGAGACCCAGAGATTGCAGTTCAGTCAACTGACGTTGTAATTCATCAAGCTCAGCTGGACTCATACGAAAAGGAGGTCTGTTGATGGGCTTGGTACCTTCAGGGATATTGATCACATGTGAAAAATTTTGTCTGTTGGGTGGTAGGCCGGGTAACTTGTCTTGAAAAACAGTTGGAAAGTCCTTCATCAACTGCTCTGTCCATACCACATTCTCTCGAGTAATTGCAGTGTTGAAGCCATCCTTCTCTCCTTGATCTATCATATACAAGAAACATGCATTCGTGCCCTCCTCTTTCAAAATTTTCTCTGCTTGAAGATGCGATACTAAATAGTTCAATTCGGGCGGTTGTTGATTCAGCGCACTTGCCACACAGGAAGACGAAGTAGGTGAGATAATGGTTTTGCCAGAGCCACAACACGACAAAGTCCACGTATCATCAAACCAATCTGCAACAGGTTTATGTTCCTTTAACCAGGATCTACCAAGAATGACATCGAACTTTGTATCAAATACGAATGCTGACATAGCACTTGTATGACCTTGCAAATTTAAATCGTAAACGATCTTTTCATTGATGGGAGATACATTGCCACCTGCCGTTTCAACTTCTCTACCATGAATCATACTGCGACGCCCTTCAATCAATCTTGCAATTCTACCAGAGATGTAGTTTTCACTAGCTCCATTGTCAATTAAGCATTTGACATTGACCACATCGTGCGATTTGTTAAGTCTGATAGTTGCTCCATACAAAGGTAGAGTTGAGGTATTTGTTGCATTCAACAGATTTGTCAGGTACACCGAGTCTGTCGTAAAGTCAGCAGTTACTGTCGTATCCATGTCTTCGATCACAGGAACCAATTCCACACGGCTACCAGCATTTGATTTTGTAACCACAGGACTTGCATTGGCCACTTGATTGTTTTCTGACACAGGTATGGAGACATTATTGGAAATAGTAGGAACATCCACAGGACCCAAAGGAGCAGAAGAAGAAACATTCGAGGAATCCATCATTGCAATGATTTGACTCAATTCACTCATTTGTGCATTTCTTTTCTCAACAGCAATTCTATCACACAGGGACAGCAAGTAAGAGGAACCACTAGCTTTATTACTACTTTGACATTGACTGCAATCACAACCATGGGTATCCTCTTCCTTGTATTCGACATCCAGGATGCAGTTTAAAACACCAACATTCTTGAAAAGCTTGCGTCTAGTGTCCAGATCCAATTTGTCGAAAGCATGCATAATTTCAATGGCACGAGTGTAGCAATTCTTGGTTGTGTGTCCCATTTTCTTGCAGTGAAAACATTCAAGATTGGAATCCTGACCTCTGCGACCACGATTGTTGTTGATCCTGTTGTTCCTATTGTTATTCCTATTGTTACTGTTGCCGTTGTTGCTATTGTTGTTGCCTTTGTTGTTGCGATACATAATGGCATCCAAATCCATAGGCTGTACGTCGCTGTTGCTATTGTTGTATCTAGCGTTTGTCTGTACACCGGCGCTGATCTCTGGATGATGGGCAAATTCATGCGCCAAAGCATCTGAGAACAGCTTCTCCAACGTACGTGATTCAATAGGCATGGCACGAATTTTGGCAATCAATTCCTTGTCTTTCAAACCTCTCATAAAACGATCACATTGCTCACGTTCACTAATATCCTTGATGGGGATGACAGCATCCATAAAACGATCCACATAATCACGAATTGAGTTTGTTTGTCGAATGGTAACCAGGACATCACGGGCTAAATCTTGGTCATTTGAGGGACGAAAATTGCTGATCAAAATTTCCTTGAGTTCTATCCATGTGGTAGGTGTTGTAAAATGACTGTTTGGATCCTCATGATGAGCAACGATGGTGGCAGCACGTCCAGATAATAAAGAAGAAGCAAAATTGTAAGTGCGTTCTTCGTTCCAGCCATTGTGCAGCTTTTGTTTGTCAATCAAACGAATCCAGGCATCAATTTCACTTGCATTGCGAGTTCCACTGTATGTGGGTGGTGTTGGCAATTTGACAGCAGGTGCTTGATTTTGTGCCTGAATGAAGGCAGCCATCATGTTGGTGAGCATGTGTTGGTTTTGTTCCATAAATTGGGCGTAATTTGGTGGAATTTGAGGTTGTTCTTGTTGTTGTTGGGGTGTGTTGCTCTGTTGACCATCCATGTTGAATAAATTAACGATAATGTGGTGAAGAGCAAGTGAGAGTGTTGATTTGATATTTAAAATGGTTGTTTGTGTTGTAGGTTGATAATATTGTAATTTGTAGAATGTTTTTGATCAATTGTATACACGATTCAATTGCAGATTTGAGTTCTCCGAGCTGGTGGAATAGAAATCAACACGAGCGAGATGTATAGAATGTAGTAATAATAGTGTTCAAAGATAGAAACGAGAACGACTATAAAATATAGGAGGGTTGACTATTATGATTCAGTAAATGCAAAGATCTAATGTATGTGTTTCGATCTTTCCCTTTAAAGAATACTTAGCCGGCGTGTCTTGCTGTTCGACTTTTTTTTTTTTTTTTTTTTTTTTGTTTGCTATTCTGCTATAGGCGACAGATAGAAAAAAAAAAAGGAAGTAAAAAAAATAACAGAAGTTGCTACCAATTGTCAGATGCGAATATGTAGATTTAGTATTTGCAATCTGAGATCTGATCGAGATAATAGAGATAGTGTATATAAGATATGTGCAGGAATATGTATATAGCCTTTTAGTTAGAAGGATAAAAAGGTATCTTTATTATCATTAGAATTAGGGATTCATTTTATCCAATATACTTTGTGTAATGTTGTGGGCTATCCACGTTAGTCGCTGTTTGATATTTCTGGACGCTGGTGCTCTAGGTTTAAACCTACGCTTCTTATTCTTGTTCGTATTTAGTCTTTCAATGATATCCTGCAGATCTAAATCACTGTCAGAATAACCTTCAACCCTGACAGTTTTGATACATGGTATTTTTTTCTTTGATTACTTGGTACAATTTCGATTTCCCAAAAAGGAAGAGATTATGTAATAGTAGTGATAACAATGAATGATTCAAGGTGTGGATCTATATTTATTTTGGCTATGATTTATTTGAAGGGTGTATATTTGTGAATACTCAAGATGTCTATTTGGTTTCGACAAGTTATCGTGATTTGATTTCGTTGGTTCTCTCATACAAGGCTACATTGTTCTCATTTTATTCGTATATGTGATTTACCGTGCACTCTATTGCATTGTTTCAAGGTCAACGTGTATTTTAGACGGTTAAATCTACATAAATTTTTGGTTTACCTATTCTGATATCAAGTTTATCCGATTGTTAGTTTGGTTAAGGCAAGGCGCGCTCTAATCTGTTAGTTTGGTATTTGGTCTGGTCTGATTTGTACATGAAAACCTGGAAGAACTACTATTTTGAATTGTGAATTGACTCTGGAATCTGACTCAGGACTACAACAAACCAATTGAACAAGATGCAAGTCTATTTTGAATTGGAATTAGAATGAATTGACACGGATATATGATCATGACATTGAATTGAAGGTTACTAATAATTCATGTGGTTACATTTTGATCTGGGCGCTACCGACTTCTTTTGACATTGATACTATTTTGACATTGAATTGAAGGCTATTCAATTTTGGTGGTTACATTTTGATCTGGGCACTGACAACATTTGAACTTGAATAATTACTTTGACAGGTGAACAACAATAGAATGAATTACACAAAGCACTCAATTATCGATGCATATAAATAGCATTCTGAATTACATCTAAATAAAGATTATCCATTTTCTTCTTCTAAAATCTGGAGTCTAGTTGTTACTAGTGCCAATCTAGTACGAACATACCTAAAGAACACTCTAAATTCATCTCTCATAATTATTGGGATCGTTTCTTATAGTCTTTCTTTCCATACAACAATACTTATATCTTGATTACCAATTCGGAAAGGTAATCATTATTAAAGAGAGCTTGATATTTATCAATTTTGTCAGATGCAAATATATGCATTTAGTATTTGCAACCTGAAGTCTCCTCGTCGAGCTGCACTGCACTGCACTGATCAATAGTAGTAATAGAGATATAGAAAGAGTATGTATGCAGGAATATGTTATAGCCTTTTAGTTGAATGGATAAAAAGGTGATTTTATTAATATTAGGTTTAGGGATTGGTTTTATCCAATATAGTCTGTGTAATGTTATTGACAATCCATGTTAAGCGCTGTTTGATATTTCTAGATGTCGGCGCTCTTGGCTTGAACCTGCGTTTCTTATTCTTGTTTGTGTTTAGCCTCCTGTTAATTTAATGATATCCTGCAGATCCAAATCACTGTCAGAATAACCTTCAACCCTGACAGTTTTGTCATTTCCAAGTATAACCTCCTAGAAATGGGGCTCTGTCTCTGCTGTCACTACAGCCCTCAGTTGTTTTAGGACGTTTCAGGGATCCCTAAAACGACTTGCTTGACAAGAATCATTTTTAGTAAAGCCCATTTATAGCGTATTTTAGCATTGTTGTAACATTGATAACAAAAAACATCCATTCTTAAGTTAAAATTTCTCATCTAACAAATTTTTTTCGATCCTCAATGTCTACTTTAGGGTACATCAAATAGTCATTTATAGTGGGGCGTTTTAGGGCTGTACCTAAAACCTCCATTTCAGGGTTACCCTAATACGACCCACGGAATCGCCAGTTACGGGTTATCTTAGGGCATATCAGGGAAACCATAGGGCTGTAGTGGCGGCTATTGAACTTGAAGCCAATCACAACCCTGTTCCTGAACTAAAATTGAAACTAGTAGTAGCAGTGTATTTTATTTTGACATATATATTTGAATCAAGATAGCACTTTTGAGATAATAAATCGAACTTTCTTGCGTTTAAATCTTTTGGGTACATAACTTTGTATACATTTTATCGCTGAGATACTATCTACACCGAGCTTATTCCAACACATCAGCACTTTAAACAGCATTAACTATTCAATTCTGTCTCGGGATCAATCATTACTGAATGATCTTCCATCCAACCGCTACCACATTCACAACCTAGAACCGTAGAGTATCATGTTTTCATACATGGTAATTTTTTTTGATTACTTGGTACAATTTCGATTTTTTCCCAGAAAGGAAGATATTATGTAATAGTAATAATAACAATGAATGATTCAAGGTGTGAACCTACATTTCTTTTGCTATGATTTATTTGAAGGGTATATATTTGTGAATACTCAAGGTGGTCTATCTGGTGTCGACAAGTTATCGCGATTTGATCTCGTTAGTGATATATTCACACATTTAACTGTACCTGAATAAAAAATATCGTGGTTTAAATATGGTAATAAACTATGCACATAGGAAGCATATATAAGATAAACCTTATCAACATGTAAACGATTACCCTGATATTCACATAAGCTAAATTCTATTAAGCTATTCTTCTTGTATTAAAGGATAGCAATAAATAAAGAATATAAGTAATTAGTGCTGCCAAGAGCAGCTAAAGATACTCAGACTGATCATCTATATCTGAATTAATTACATTTAGCATAAGTGAGGATTGATACTAAAATTTAGCATGAGAACACCATTCTAGATGGGTGTTGTGTAAGCAATCCATAAATCAAACATATAAAAAATAGCAGTAGACATTCATCCATTCATTGATTCCCCATCTGATTTACTTGTGAATAAAATTCTACATCCATTCTCACGTACTTCTCTTCTCTCTTAAAATCATACATATACAACAGTTAGTTCTCTCATAATACAGTTGTCTAAAGAGACTACAGCGTACTTGGGTATTGTTCCTTCTTCTACGATCGGAATTGTTCTGCAGTAGTCTGTTAATGAATGGCTTTTGAATACATTCTTCACCATTGCCAGAAAGAAAGTTTGCCCATCGAAGATATGCTTCATGTAAAATAACACTTTCCCAACAAACCAGCCAACAAGTTGCGTCTCGCCAAGAGAATTCAAGTAAGGGCTTCTGAACAAAACATAGTAACCAGCACGCCGATATTCCCTGTTGCTACGAGCATAAGCAGTCGATGTAATTACAAATTTGTAATCAAGCCACGCACGATAAGAAACTTGAAAGTAAAGCTCGCCCTGGACATCAAGATTGGCGGCAGAAAAGTAACGACGATAAAACTTGATCAGAGCTCTTTGAACTATACAGGCAGGCAGATCTTCAACGCAAGTATTATCATCATTCGAAATAATGAAAGTTCGCAATGGAATCCAGAGTTGACGAGGAAGCTCCTCAGGGCCGGAATGCTGCTCCCAGGTGCTTGCGTCAAAGCCAACAGGATGCAAGATGTTGGCTTCATGTTCGAGATCGACAGCATCATGCCAAAGGAGCGACCGGATTGCTTGCTGTTCAACCAGGTTGGATGGTTGTGCCTGGCTGTTGATCTTGCTGGTCATGAGATTCTTGAATTTTTGAATCACTCGCTCTTGACTTCGGTAACTTGAAGCGTTTATTGGACCCATTTTCCTGACGGTTTTTGAGAAATGAACCAGAGCATGCATGACTGGCCGAAACACTGTACTTGACAGCTTCTTTAAAGCAATTTGGCTGTTACAGTAAGTGAAGAAGCTCTCGAAACAAGTATCCATTTCGTCCAACAGTTCAGAAGAGAGATCCCAGCATAACGATATTGCGCATCCTCTTGCTAGCTTGGACACAGCCTTCTTGGCAGCACTGCTTTGCAACTGAGAGGCGAACAATGTTGGAACTAAATGGAGCAAGCAATCATTTAGATCGACAGCCCTGACACCCTTACGGTTCACCGTGATATCCTCAAAGGACCCCAAGAAACTGACAGCTATGTGCTTTCGAGTTTTCTCTATTATGCATTTTCCAATTTTCAAAAGCTTTTCCCTTGGAATGAAGAACGGATAATCTTGCTTGTTGAAGGCCGAATCCAGAGGTTGTACTTTGTGGAAAAACTTTGTTTCATTTGTTGTGCCATCTCCAGGACTAATAAGAGGCCAACTCCCCTTGCGACTGTATGCAACTCGTCAACGGCATAGAAGTTTGGCCCCAAAAAGAGACGAAATTTCGTGAGGACACTGACACCACTGGTGAGGCCATGATCAGGGTGGTCGCCGTCGTTCATATACCGTATCGACTGATTGTACGCTCAGGAGTTGTACTTGGGTTATGTTGATAAGGCAAATACAGTCCATGGCTGCGATTGACGGCATGGGTGGCACGCTGACAGCACATTCTGCACGGGTAGAAGCTTTGGTGAGATGAAGTCTTGCTTATCATCATCAGTTGCAGCGCTGGAATATCACCGCCACAAAAGGCCTAAAACATCCAAGCTGAGGTTAGATAAGAATCAATAAGCGTTACCAGTGCCAGAGAACTTACCAAGAAGCACTTTGCTTTGGTCTTGTATACGCCATGTGTTTTTACTGTCATTCCAAAAGTTTCCAAGTAATGCAGTTCGGCTAAAATAGGTCCTAGAAAAGAATCGAGTGCTATTATTTTTTTTTGTGTTCGATGCAGCAATGGTTCCTAATTAAAAGTGATAGTGCTCTTTGAAACGTATTGTTCGGTTAAAGTTCAAGGTCACCATGTGTATCATCGTGTACGACGTGCTTCCAAGTTTGGCGTTTATGAATCCATCTGTGTACAAACTAACCAGACAATCATCTTCATTGCTGAACTTGCCCTGGCTCAAGAATTGCTGGTAGATAGTGTCATCAAAGAAATCTTTGTAGCTATCAGAGCCTTCACGTTCGTATGTTGCACGGTATCGTAGATCTTGACGTACTCTATCATTAGATAACAGTTTGCTGATAATAATGTCGTCCCCCAAAGAGAGTAGTCGTATCTGTTGAGAAGCGGCCCCTTTTGAGTCATATCGCTCAACATTAATTGCATACTAGACATTTGGGGCTGTCATCATCCAAGTTATACATATAGCATCCATTCTTGCACGATTCGTAGCTGTGAGAGTTGAAATTGGTGGTTTTGGCCAGGAGGTCATCGACAGCGGGACCATGCTCTATTTTAGAATCAGGATCTTCTATATACATGAAACGATGATTGTGTTAGTGTTATTATATAATGATTACTTAAATGCCCAACAGAGCTCCTACCACCTTCCATCATTGCATCATAATCCTTGATTATAGTATCGATAAGCCGAACCACTTTTCTGTAGCACTCCCTTGGCACACCAAACTCTGAAATCAATTGACGCAGGTAAAGGCTGTATTTCTGCGATTTTGTCAGCTCATCATAGATGCTTTTGTCGTTGTATACACAGGTCCCCGTTCCATCTTCATTGTTAACAAAATGGCCACTTGTCTTGTAAGGCGTATGTAGATCCAGATTATTATTCTTACACTGAATTCTTGGACGCTCATTGTTGCTGATATTGTCGTTGTCATTTTTGCTGTCCGAATTACAATTGTCACTACTGTTATTCTCCAAATCGCTCAAAGCTGAAAGCTCTTCAGAAGCATCGTCATAGTAACCAAAGCCTACATTTCTGCTAATTAGCACGAAAGAAATAATGCACCTTTCAGATATTTCGTTTGCACTTACTCAAAGTATCATCATCGACAAGGCCATTATGGGTGGACTCCACCAGATGATCATCTTGTGAGTTGTCGTAATCCATACTTAATGAAGGCATACGTGCTGTAGCATCATCGGTGTAACTTGTTGTTTCGTCTTGTCCTGAATATTGTGAACCCAAAAAAGGATCGCTAATGACAGGTTGTTGAGGAGCGGATGACACTAGATCCAAATTATTCATTGGACTTGCTAAATTACTTGTGGCAACAGTGAAGTGTACATCCTCCCCATGGTGGCGTTGTCTCTTATGGTTATTCTTTTGTATATAGCCAACATACTGTCCTCCACATGAGTCACAAATGTAGATGTTTTTGGCTCGTCCTCTTTTGAAAGAGACTGCTGCTGTGTACTTGTCCATCCCAACGTGTTTTTTTGTTGATTGCTGAAAGCTGATAAGATCAAGTTGATTTGAAGGTTTTATATAATCTAATCGAATATGAGATAGCTCTCTAAAAAGCTATGTAATTAGACGATATAGTTGAAGAGTTGATAAATTTCTTTGTCTGCTTGACAATGAAACAAAGTTCAACTTACAGGAAGACTAAAATCAGTGGCAAAAAATGGTTTAATTCACCACATCGATTATTTGGCCGAGTATTTAAATACTTTACTTTTTTCGGTAGCGACAGGTTGTCTTTAATAGATAGAACTGCCCTGGCACTTAGATATGT
This sequence comes from Mucor circinelloides, assembly GCA_037974945.1. Taxonomy (NCBI): domain Eukaryota; kingdom Fungi; phylum Mucoromycota; class Mucoromycetes; order Mucorales; family Mucoraceae; genus Mucor; species Mucor circinelloides. The sequence continues at coordinate 563,592 of JBBNAA010000005.1, read as the reverse complement.
ATGCAGTTATTTCTTGAGAAAGGGTCGAGTAATGTGCGCAATGAAATCAGGGTTAAATGGATTTCACAGAAAAAAGTAAAAAAAAAGCAAAATAATAAATACAATTTAAATCAACTGTACTTTATTTGGTTGTTAAAATAAAACTGAGGATTCCTGGATTAGAGTAAAAAAAAAAGAAGAGTATTTATAACAATTGAGCCTTAGCTCGTAGCATGATGAGTCCGATAGAGAGCAATAGGTTGTGCTATTGCGATATTCAGCGATTGTTATTGAAGTTGCAGTAAAAGGGGTTGAAAAAAGCAGATAGAATACTGTTAAAATCCTTCTTTATTCAAAATTAGGATAATGTGCAATAAAATGTATATTCTACGTCTCTATTTATATTATTTGGTTTATATCTCTTATCTGACGGTTGTTTAGCAACTGTCAGTGTTTCCATTATTTTGAATATAAATGTTGGGTTATTTGGTTCTTGATCTTGTGGATCAAAGACGGTATTTCAAAATATAGTTTGTGGAGCATGCGTTGACAATTACTCTCATTGTTGACCATGCAACCTTTCAAGGTTTATATATGTTACAACACATTAAAATACCCTTGGTATGTTACTTTAGTATGTGTCATTTCTTATTCGAGTAGCTTACCCTTGCTATCATCATGCAACTACTATTATTATATACATCTTATCTTTGATAGCATGGCTCGAATGAAATGACATTTTTATTTTGGGTATTTTTTATGATGGGAATCTAGTCTAGTTCACTTCAGAAGTATTTGATTAAAGGGGTAAGTTTGTTGAGCATTGACCAGAAGGGTAGATCTGCGTAACCTTGCTTGGGCTTTGATGTGGTGCTATCATCATAGCACAAATCTATGTAACCTTGTGTATCTTAATGAGGTGTGGTGTTTTGTTATTGTATAGAAGGCGTTCCTTTTGTAGGATGTTGTACAACTATGGCATCTGGGCATAGTTGACGAATTCGAAAATGTTGTTATTGATTTGATTTTAATTTGGGTAGATGTTGTATTCAAGCATACATTCACTGGTTATTATCACTTTCGCCTCAGTCCATCCTAGCTATGCAGCACATCTTGGTCTGTCTTTAATTGGCTGTAACCGTTGTGTAGAGTCCTGGTTGATCAACCTATCAAAACCAGCTTACACAGGTTTATCTTTAGCCCTCCGTTATTTATACATTCGCAGTAGTCATGATCCAGGGGAGCTCATAATAAGATCAAATATAATATGAGCAGCGTCGCCCTGTAATAAATTTGGCTCTTTGCTTTCGTTTTTGAATACAGTTGAAACCTGATTAATCCTCGTGTTATCAATTGCTTTATTGTCAAATCTCGAATTCATCAGTAGAGAGAATACACACTTATGACAAACATCACTAGTGGGAATGGATACACTGTGATCAAGAGTAATTCATTTATTATGTTGTATATATATATGATTTTAAAAGGGAAAGAGAACTACTTGAGAATGGATGTAGTATTTTATTCACAAGTAAATCAGATGGGGAATCAATGGATGGATGAATGTCTACTGCTATTTTTTATATGTTTGATTTATGGATTGCTTACACAACACCCATCTAGAATGGTGTTCTCATGCTAAATTTTAGTATCAATCCTCACTTATGCTAAATGTAATTAATTCAGATATAGATGATCAGTCTGAGTATCTTTAGCTGCTCTTGGCAGCACTAATTACTTATATTCTTTATTTATTGCTATCCTTTAATACAAGAAGAATAGCTTAATAGAACTTAGCTTATTATGTGAATATCAGGGTAATCGTTTACATGTTGATAAGGTTGTTTATCTTACATATGCTTCCTATGTGCATAATTTATTACTGTATTTAAACCACGATATTTATTATTCAGGTACAGTTAAATGTGTGAATACAACAATTCACACGATGTGAGTGATAAGGGTGTTTTTTCATTTTAGTATTTCTAGAGGCTGTTTGTATATACATTTAAAAGTGTTAAGCACAAAGAATAAATAGGTTATAATTTGTAGCTTATAAAAAGTGTTCAATATTAGAAAAACAAGAAAATACTTATTTGAATAAGATCAGACACAAAAAACTAAAGATTTATTGATGAAGACAAAATCTATCCTATTTATACTATTTCTGAATGTCAAAAGAGTAATTTATTTTGTGCCACGTTCATCACATCTGACGAACCTTGGCACCTTAGTAACTGAGATACACCTTTAATCGTCATAGCTTATTCCATGTGTTCCATAACACAGACATCTTTACCCATCAAGAGTACCTTAATCTTCACAGACAGTTGTAGCGATCCTGGCACAACAAAAAGGTTTATTCTTTGACTCAAATAGCATGAATGCTCATGAGCTGTATTTGATGAATATTATTTGTATTTCAGTAACATTGCTTTGAGGGCGCTATTCCGTTACAAGATTTACAATATTATCAAGTTGCCTGCAGCCAATTACACACTACTTCTACAACACTTTCTTACAATTTTCTGTGACGGAAATCTTTTGTGCTTTTAATGAAACTAAAAACGTTCTGATCCAATGATTACTTCTCTAGTAATATCAAAAACCAGTTTTGTGACCCAATATACAGTATCGCACAACGGTAGCTACAAATTTCAAAACACTGTAGTGTTTAAATCACTTCAAACAATGAAAACAACGCATCAAACAGCCCAGAAACGTAGAAAAGCTATATCTATTTATTACCTCTATATACTGAAAAACCTAGAAAAATTTTGCCAGGGTTCTCCTCTGCAACGATGTTAGGCGGAATTTGAAGTACTACCCAAAAATGCAATTAGGTAGTATTTCAATTAGACCACCCCTCAGGTGCTAGAGCGTGCCTTACTACACCCCTAACATGAGGAATTATGTTTATTAAGACCCTCAACTGTCGCTAAGTAAGTAGAATCAACAGTTAAGTTTGGACCAGCCTATCTAATCCTAGCCTCGGAATCTTGTTGTTATTGTTGAGCTTCAGTGATAGGCACATCCACTCAACGTAAAAAAAGGGTATGCTTCAAAGAAACATAGAAAGAAAGAAAATAGTGAGGGTAATAACATTAAATGCAGATGAAAGTTAAAAAAAAAGGGCGAGAAGCCAAGAAAAATGAGGGGGAGAAAAAGAAGCTAATAAAAATGTATAACCTGTGTCTACTACTATTGCTATGGTTGTTGTCCTTCACAGAAAAAAATAACTTCACTGATGATCTCTTGTAGCATCCAGTAGTGTCCATGTTCATTCCCATTCGCCTGCCTATACATAGTCAAAATGATATAATTAGTGTTGTATTCTTCAATTAACAACGCCATATGATATACATACCTTGACAACTGTCAGCAGTTCCGATTGCACCCAGTGTCAGTATCCATTAATCATCCATTAGTCGTCGTAACCTTATACTTGCTGCCTACTACACATTACATCAAAATAATACAATAATAGTCAGCATTATTGTATCCAGCAATCTACGTCATTTATACTTACTTGATGAGCAACTCACAACAGGTTCTGCATCTAATGTCTTTGAGCACCGCCTTGTGCTTGATGCCTATATTCTATTAGCATAATGGTGTAATCAGTAAGATAATATTATTGAATAGCAGACATCATTGAAACTAACCTGATCCACGGAACTCGAGAGACATAGCAATACAAAGGACTTGCAGAAGACAACAGCACCCAACCAGAGAGTAACGCCACTTGAGATGACTTGCAGACAGCACCAAACCAGACACAAACAGTACTATAAATGACTTGCAGGTAGCATCAAACCAGGGAGAAACAGCGCTGCTAATGACTTGTCGCAGACAGCACTAAACCACCAGGCAAAGACAGCATTGCAAATGACATGCTGCAGAGAGTAATGTCAAAGCAGCGAGAAATAGCACTAGAGGTCTTGCTGGTGTTTAGAATATACACGACTATTTCCTAAAAATAAGAGAGAATGATTTAGTTAGTTACGATTCAATGAAAGGTAATAATTAACCAATGGTACATACCGTATTCAGAAAGAAGGGCAATTGATAATACTTCAGAGAAGCGGTTCTGGTGGTGACAATAATACCGTGAGTCGAAGCAGTGTTCAACAGCTGTTGTTGCGTTCTTCTCTTTAGTTTTGAAGCAGTCGTGGACGGTAGCTATTCTAGTCAACAAAGAAAAAGAATAATTGATTAGTAATAATAGACTTGGACAATCGATACATTAAATACACTCACCTGCGTCGTATGCTGGCAACTAACAACAATTGAAGGTTTGATGACCTTCCTGCTATTGCCTTCAATAACAGGATGAATAATAGGGTTAGCAGTAAAAGTAGTATCAAAAACGGGGGGTATTATGGAAAAAGAAAAACGGGGGAATGGGAAAGAAAGAAAAAGTTGCAAACTTGACGTCACGAGTAGTAGTGTGCTGCTTTGGATATAATAGGGGGGTAAATGATATCAAACTGAGGTTGAAATCTTTATTGCTTCGAATGAGGCCATCCATCATCATGAAATCTGTCATGACCTAAACTTGACAATTGTGAATAATAAACATCCAGTTAAGTATATATCAAACTTGTGCAGAATTTGAAGGCGCATCCAATGGTACTAATCTTGTCTGGTTTGATCAACACTAGACGTTTCAAAACGACAGAACATTTTTTGTCAGATTTTGATGCTTTTTCAATAATATCTCCATCTCTGTCAAAATAAACCTACTTGTAACAGTTGTTATTATTGTAAAGCAAAAAAATTTCTATCGTTTGAGCTCTTACTTGATGTTCTAGCTTGACTCTACGTGGAGAAATCAGCAAAAACGTGTGACCCAAAAATTGTCAGCTCATTGTTTAACCTGTAAGGGTAAGGCAAAATTGGTCAAAGATGGCCAATTTTGCAAGGACATAACTTTATGTGATATCTCGGCCAATACTAATCAGATTTGAACAAAAAAATGACCATTTGATAGCTCTACATTAGCCCCAACATAATCTAAAAGTCAAAAACACCTAATAGACGTTCCCTTTATGAAATAACTCAAAGTCATGTATTTTGATATGCCTCAAGCGGGCACTACCCGACATATTTTTGGAAATACCAACAATAACCATACCATTGTATAGAGAATCAAAAGAGAAACAAAAGTCAAGCACTATGCAACATTGACTCACTTAGTAAATCATGGAGAAATATTCATCCAAAGTTGGATCATTTCTCACATTTTCCCGCCTTACTGCTTTAAATCGTCTATTACAAACCAAAATACAGCACTCTCTAGTCAAACAAACTACCCCAAACAACTTTTACTACATATATAACCAGCATTTATATATCAATCCAATGACTTTTACTAGGAGCATCTGCTCAAAATTCATTAAATCTTGAATTCATTGATGTCTCAACAACAACAACTCATTCTATTCAAAATCCAATTTTATTTTCACATTTCTCACAAAAATCGGTTATATAAACATGCTAATTTCAAAGCTGTAGCATCAATATTTAAAATCTCGTCGATGTTTGATCGTCCAAAAGTCCAAAAGTCAAAACTTGAAAATCATTTCCACCATCCATGACCAGATATGAGGTCCCATAATACACAATATGAGATAACCTAAAAATATTGTAGTACGATTAAAATGAGGCAACTTTTAGCAGAGGACATGGTATTAGAAAGGCCTTGTTGTCGAGATAATGGACATTGGGGAGTCCACATTTTAGCTGGGAGTAGATGCATGCCTCATTTTCGAATGCATAAACGAAACAAGAAAAAGTAAGCTACAATCACCCAGTCTTGAAAAAAACACTCATTAGCAAGTAAAGTATCCCTCTATAACAATAGATTCGCAACTTATTATGTGCGTTATGCCATGCCCCGAGTTCAAAGAGGATCATACAATGAGAAGCTTCCTCTGTGTAAGGTCGCTGACATCGAAATCACTATTGTTTAGAATAAGGATGATACATGCATCTTAAAAAATGTCATGACCTAAATGGGTAAAAGTTCTGCTATTAAGGATTGACATATATGTAAGTCAAAAAATCAGATCAATTAACATTTAGTAGATTATTTATGCTAAAGGAAACCTCAGCAGGCTAAACATACTTCAGCTCATCTGGATGAATGAATAGAATCTTATCCGAATTGAAGTACCCTGATCTGTCCTTCGTATGAGGATTACTAATATCGATCTACTAGTAGCATGTATCCTATAGGTACAGTCTCTTAGTCTATATTAATAGTATATATCTGAGCGTATATCATTGTTCTGTATACATCTTAGCACTTATCTAGATATGTGGCATGTCTATAACATGTCACTATGTGCATGTCTATAGCATAGCATATATTGTACAAGTCTGTAGTACATAATGTATCTGTAGCTAGTATCAAGGATATAAGCATATGTCATATAGTGTGGATCTTCAAGTAGTGCACATCTGATGCATACATCTTATATTGCATCGATCTTGGCATTTAACTAAATATGGGAAATATCGGTAGTCAATGTCGGGATACAAGCATCAGTCTATAGTGCCATCCATGCTAATGGTTCCATCTATAGCCAATGTTGCATATACGGTGGTATAAATCTGTATTGTAGAGGAGTACGGGTACCACATAGTATATGAACCAAACGGTAACAGGCTTGAAGGCCTAGTCTGAATATATTGTATGAGGGAATTAAAAAATGAGGAAGAAGTAAAGAGAAGCCTGAAATAAGGATAGTACATTATAAATGAAGAGCCTAATCCTTGAAAGAAGCCAGATGTGATAATGTTGTGTCTTCTTCTGGTAGAGTATAATAATATAAAATAGATGCTATCTATCTGGATAATAAAACATATTCAATATTCCAATATGATTTTAATAATTTGACTTGCACAGTACATTGTCTCTAAGGCCGTACTATACAAGCTAGTAGGGATTGATGAGCAAAATAAATGACGAAAATAAATGGCCTAATCGAAAACACAGCGTAGCTGTAATAGCGATAGTTCAGGCTTCTTAAGTGCATGTTAATTGCTATCATCATCTGTTGTTGTCGTTTGCTGATACAACGTAATATTAAACTTACACTTTTTGTATATTTGTTTACGATAAAATCGTATTAACGTATTACTTGTAGCAATTACAGGCTTCTCGGAGAAGCGATTACTGTATCACATTGCAAATAAAAAAAAAACAGCAGAGCAAATCTACATATTGTCAACATATTTGCACATCTCTCGTGCACAAACTTATATGACTATGTGCTGAATCTTCAAATTAACAGGGTTTAGTATTATTCTTTGCATCCTAATGTGTTTAATCTGAATTCAACTGCATGCTATACTCGTGGATGTTTATTTTTAATTTCTCAAGCTCCTAGTTTCTCTTACATTTTTATTGCTAATTCGGTACATTCGATTTCTATACATGTGCATTTCTTGAAATCGAGAGCCATCTAGTTTTCTTCTTCCAAATAGGGTGTATATACGTTTCTAGGGTCAAGAGTCGAGTCAATATGGCACACTTGTCTACTGTGACGACTGGGGAGATTATGATTAGCAATGCTTGTCTCTTTCAACAATGTATGATTCGCCCGAAGCGGTATTGCTTCTGTGTATAGTTTATTCGGATAGAATTGATTGTGTCAATGATAACCAAGACTTTTTGAAATATTACTTCAGTACGGAATCATCACTTCCGAGAAAAATATTGCTTGTTTAAAAAGTCATAGAATCGACGAACGGTATCGAACAAAATAGAGCCAGCAACTATTTGAAATTTTCAGCGAAGCAGCCTTATCTAGCTTCATTTCCTAATGGTCAAGTTGATATGATAAACATCTTTTGTACATATTTGATGCATTGGAATGCAGCAGTAAAGCGCTTCCTCAACATTGAATGTTGCACAACTGAGAATGAAGGCTCATTCCACAAGACAGAGGTGTGTTTGTAGCTTATGAATATCGCCATTAATTAAGTTCTTTCTTCACACACTCAACTGTATACTCAAATACCCTTATCTTTCTCTCTTGTTTTATTTTTGGCAAAAAAAAATATGAGTGCAGAAAGAGAGCCTCTCTTACAAGATGAGCATGAAGGTCTTGGTGGTGGTGGCGATGGCAATGACCACGAAGGCCTCGGTCCATCCTCCCGTCGAAATAACCGCATTCAAAATGGGAAGTTTACCCTTTTGGAAAAAGTCTTGTTTACCTTGGCCATTACTTTTTTCATCTCTCTGTGTGTTGTAGCAGGACTTTACACAAGACGTGTCTACGAAGAGAAGCCTGAGAATCCTCCACCTACTGTACCTGCACCTCCTGGAAGCAATAATACCGCAGTAAGATGAATTGTTTGTGTTTGTTATCAACGTTAATTGTCATGCTGATGAACTTGTATTAGCCTATTTGCATAACACCTGATTGCGTCTTGACAGCAGCTCAAATTTTAAAGGATGTTGACTTGACAGCCGATCCTTGTAACGATTTCTACCAATACACCTGTAGCAACTGGGAAAAGAATCACGAAATTCCTGAGGGCAAATCATCGATCAATTCATTTGTATCTCTAGTCAATCAAAACAAGGAAGCTCTCCGCATCATCTTTTCTGGCTCCTTTGATGACTTTTATGATCGCACACATTCATCCGCATCACAGCTACCTGATCCCGAGAAGGTGATTGACAAGCAAAACTTTGAAAAAGTAAAGTCCTTGTATGACTCTTGCATGAATGAAGCTTTGATTGACGACCGTGGTGCTGAACCCATCTACCCATTACTGAAAGAAATCCGTGACATGTTCCCTGCTTCTTCAAAGGGCTCTTCCGAATCTCGTCGTTTGACTCAAACACTTTCATTCTTGGCAAAGAGAGACATTGGTGCATTATTTGAAATCATTGTTGATGCTGATCCCAAAGATCCCAGCGTGAACTCTTTGCAACTCTATCAATCTGGTTTAACTTTACCCAACAAGGTTTACTACACTCAAGATGAAACTGTCAAAACTCTCTACGAAACCATTGCTGATACTTTGACTATCATCTACGAAGGTAAATCTAGTCTTGCCGCCGAATTGTTTGCTGGATACGATGCCAACGCTACTGCTCGTTTGATTGTTGATTTTGAAAAGAAATTGGCTTCCATCAGTCAATTACCTGAAGAGTTCCAAGATCCCGAGGCTACTTACAACCCCATGTCTCTTTCAGAGTTAGCAAAGATCGCCCCTAATGTTGATTGGGGACTCTATGTTAGCCATCTTTTACCTCCTAATGCCCCTCATCCTGGTAAGCTTGTTGTAACATCGCCTGCCTTTATTGGCAATGTCTCCACTCAGCTGCTTCAAGAAGAAACCACTCGTACTTTGCAAGCTTACTTTACTTGGAAAGTTATCTTTGCTTATGCTGATGCTCTCGGTGAGGAAATTCGTGCACCTATCCACCGCTTAACATCCAAATTGATTGGCACCAACCCTAAATCTATCAAGCCTCGTTGGGATACTTGTTTGGATGAAGTCAATGGCGCTATCGGTTTCATGGCAGGACGTTATTATGTAATTGACAAGTTTGGTGGTGAGGCAAAGGAACGTGCCGATGACTTTATTAATAGCATCAAGGAAGTCTTCTTGAAGCGTTTGCCTGAATTAGAATGGCTCGATAGTGCTACACGTGAAAAAGCTGTTGAGAAGGTTGAAAAGTTGATTCGTAAGGTTGGATATCCTGACAGCTCTCCCGATATCATGTCGCCTGTGTCTTTGTCCAATTTCTATGGTGAATTGAATTTAGCAAGTGATGACTATTTCGGTAATTATGTCAATGCTCGTAAATTTGCCATCTTGGATGAATGGCGCCAAGTTGGTAAGGCACCTGATAGATCCAAATGGTTGATGAACCCTCAAGAGGTTAATGCTTACTACAATCCATCATTCAATGAGGTAAGCTCAGCTACGAGTATGTATACATTCACTGACCATCTATTCAGATCGTATTCCCTGCAGGTATCCTTCAAAATCCCTTCTTTGGAAGCAACTATCCAGACTATTTAAACTATGGTGGCATTGGTGTTGTTGTTGGACATGAATTGACTGTATGTTTTGTATATATATATATATATAAGATGGGCTATGAAGACTAAACTAGTTGTCATAGCATGGTTTTGATAGTATGGGTAGACACTTTGATGCAGAGGGCCGTCTTGTCCAATGGTGGACAAACGAAACAGCTGCTCAATTTGATGCAAAGGCTGATTGTTTTGTCAAGCAATACAGTAACTTTACCATGATTGATGACAAGGGAGAAGCTATCCATGTCAATGGTAAATTTACGTTGGGAGAAAATTTAGCAGACAACGGTGGATTGGGAGAATCTTACATTGCCTGGAAGCAAAGATATGACAGCGATAAGGAGAGCAAGCGCTACAACAATGTCCGTTTACCTGGTTTGGATGCCTTGTCTCCCGAGCAACTGTTCTTTGTCAACTTTGGCCGTATTTGGTGTAATAAGGTGACACCTGCTCAAGCCAAGAAGGGCGTAAGTTTATTTTCAATGTGTATAAAAGTGGATGACCCATGATTTAATCATTATCATATACAGGTTCTTACCGATGAGCATTCGCCTGCCAAATGGCGTGTCAATGGTGCAGTTCAGAACTCAAAGCATTTCGCAGAGGTCTTTCAATGTCCATCTGGAAGTCCAATGAATCCTGTTGCTAAATGTGAATTATGGTAGAATTGTCGTTTTGAAGAATAAAATTTAGTCATATCCTCAGCATGTTTTCCCGCAGGGAGATTTCACTTTATTGTTGACAGTCTTATGTCTCCTTTCGCCATGACTCTCTCCTAATCATCATGTAAATATAATAATAGAAGGATGCATACATACAGAATTTTAAATGGAAGGAAGACAAATCTCAAACGAAACCAGCAGAGTCATGGACTTTGGCATTAGCAGCGATGGTGCTGAGCGTAGTAGCTATGGGAAACAAGTAAAACATAGTGTCGGGATAACGAATTCAAGAGCTGTCAGATCAATGATATTCCTATATCGGCACAAACTGTGTCGTTGCATGAAAATAGAGTATTTTAGCCACTGAACAGAGTATGACTAATGCGTACATTAATGGGTCAAGAGGGATATAATGCGGAATTTCATGCCCTGTTTTGCTGAACAGAATTTTAAAACTGCTGATTTTTCTTTGGGAGAAAATCCCAAAACGCAGATGATGGAAAGTTTCGAATGGAAAAGGTACAACAACCATTTCAGTTCGATCAAAGTGCCACGTTTCAAGCAAACAAGAAAGTAATTTATAGCTGGTCGACCACAAACGCTGTATCTTACTAAAGCTATTATGCTACTGCTATTATGCTTTGCAATTGCATACATTATACATGTATAAAAGCGATTCAGGCAGGGGAGTCTATACAAGATTCAACAGTATGACCTTAATCGGGAGATTCCACATCGCTTTATCTTTAAACTGTAAATTTATCCAAGCATCATGAATTCCCTTTTTGAGCTACATATGTTTTACCTTGCCAGATAGATATGAACTTTTTGCCGACACTCTTTGGAACATTGGATGCGTAAACAAATCATCTAATAGCAGTGAAGAAAGAGAAACAGGAAGAGGAGACATTATAGGAGCGAATTCACCCAAGAAAAAAGGGGTGGTCAAATATACATGTCAGGTTTGTTTGAATGGAACACAGGGATCAGTAAGGAGCCCATCATTGTTGTACCATTCGAATATGGCCATGATTGCCCTCTGCTTCGTGACTGGTGTGCACTCCTCTTCTATAGCTTATGCCATCTCTCCATCTCTATACACGCTGTGTTTGTTCAAATAAGCATTGTCTCTTTCTGGATCTCGGTAGCATAAACGTTTTAAATCTATTTTGGCCCATGAATTTCTTTTTTCTTTTTTCCCTTTTCTTTTTCCCTTTCTTCCTTTCGTTTTACTCTTCTCTCTTTTTTTTTTTCGCAGCATTTCTCTTTCATTTGGTTCCTTAAATCACCATGGACATAATTAAAGCTGAGGAAAATAACTTTGCATTACCATCCGCAAGAGAATTGTTAAGAAGTTCATCTTTGTCTGAAAAGAAAGAGGACGAAATGATGATTGATGAGCCATTTGTAGAGACAACAGGTAACTAAGGGTGTTTTGGATGATGAACGCTATATTCATGCCATGTAGATGCAAAGCCATTTTTACCTTCCATGCAAGCCATTTCGTCTCATACGGATGACTATATTCGACATCGTATGTCAGACATGTCTGTATCTCAGCAACAGCAACAGCAGCAACCGCAGCGTCCATATGACTCAGTATTGGCGACTACAAAACCATTATCGCCCCTGGAACCAAGCTCTCAGCAATCATACTATGAACCGCTCTCGTATTCTCGAAGGGGCTCAGTAACTGACCCAGCTGCATTTCACAATCACAATTTTCGCAGGCCCTCCATTACGGACATGAGTAACTTGCCTCTTCCAAATTCAACAGTTGTGAGTAGAAGAGGGTCTATTGCAACAACAGACTACGACTATTCATCGAGATCTCCATCTCCTTCGCCTTTTACTTCTTCCAAAAGATACCACGAGAACGACGCAGCTGCAACTCATCCTTATGCATTAAATAATAATAGTAGACGTGATTCTCTGCCGAGTAATAATGTACATCATCATCATTCTTCCAATGGTAATAGCAGCAGCAATTCGTATGAACCTTATCAAAGAAGGCACTCAATTGCTACTGCTGAACCAACTTACAACCATGGTAATAGAAACAGCGTACCATCATCTACCAAGTACAGAGGTATAGCAGGAAAGCAAATTAACAGATATGCATAAATGTATTAATCACGTTTGTACAAAAAAAAAAATAGCCTTCAAGTTTCCTGCAACTATTCAGGAATCACCCAATTACAGAACTTACTCTGCACCTCCTAGCCCGCCGCAATCAGCATTAGGCAACGTGGGTCATCAGGAGCTGATGCATGAAAACAAAGACTTGAAATACAATGGTACTCCAGGCAGAAAAAATAGCATCAGTCGACTACCTTATACCTCTAATAACAACAGCAGCAACGGCGGCGGTCCCATGTTGCCTTCTCGTCGTAGACCCTCTATTCTTGATGACTTGAATGATGGACCCAGTGCCGAGCATTTGCTTGTAAGAAGAGCGTCTATGCCAGTAGTAGCATCATTTCACCGCAGTCATTACGATAGATCAAGTATACCACCACCACCGCCTTTACCCCAGCAACAACAATCTAGACTTCACGAATTGAGAAGTGAAGATTCCAATGAATCCTATGCCACTAGACATGGGTCTATGAGCGACAGCATGATGGAAGAAGAGAAAAGAAAGGAAACCCCTTATTCCCGCTCGCCTGAACTACGCATTAGTCATAAATTAGCCGAACGTAAAAGAAGAAAAGAGATGAAGGATTTGTTTGATGAGCTTCGAGATTCTTTACCGGTGGAGAAGAATATGAAGACAAGTAAATGGGAAATTCTTAGCAAAGGTAAGAGCATTGTTCATGACCAAGTTGCTGTAGCTATACTGATCATGCCTCTCGTAGCTGTTGAGTATATATCCTTATTGAAGCGTCGTGATTATGATATGGAGACTGAGATATCAGGATTGAGACGTGAGATTGATATGATCAAAAGAGAAAGAGGAAATTCAAGGTGAGAACCACATTGATATCAGTTTTACGTCAATACTAAAAGATAACCTAGTCATAACCCACCATTTGCATGATGATCAAGATTGCCTTGGCTACAATAAGTATAGCAAATCAACAATCTACTTGAAAGAGATATTTGCAATTTATTATTATCACTATATACCATATCAATTATTTTAATCCCCCCCTTGAAACCTAAACATAATACATAAAATGAAACGCTTTCATGACAGTTCATGTTAACAACAAGATGCTACTTGCCAATGTTATCTTGTAGCAGTAATAATTTATGAGAATTGTTATCCAGCAAGCGTACAAAATATGTGGATCGCTTCATTTTAGTCTCTCTACAGGATGGGATAGCTTCTAGACACTTGTAAAAGATCGATGTGATACCCTCCAGTTTTCTCAAATTTGCTTAAATGACACAGATGTGTGTACCATCCTCCAACAGGAATAAAACCACACTAATCGGCTATCTTTGGGTCTTTAGAATCTTAGAGAAGCACATAGTGAAATTTGTAGTTGAATTCAGATGAACGCATTTCTCATTAAATTGTTTGCAAACTGCCGAGAATCCAAGTGGATCCACCGAGAATTTAACGTCTCGTAATGCTGAGAATTGGATGCACTTGACTCCTAAGCGGGTTTCAAGTGGTTGCAATCTATGACATTCATCAAGAACGAAAATATAATCGTAAACTCTTCAAAAGGCGTCTAGACATCAAAAGTATTGACAGCCATCCACCACAAACAAAGGATATGTGACATTTGAGGGCAACTTCTGTAACTGTTACAATGGCCCCCCCTATTAAAGTTAAAAATAGTCTTTTTAATATATCGTTGCATGCCCTCTTCAATGCGATTTGGCAGCATTGGACCCCACATTGTAGTGTTTGATGACAGTGCCAAACAATACAGCAATTTATAGTCTAGCTATTGCTAAAGAGTTGAAACCGTTTCAATGTCCAATGTTTTATCTGCTATTGATGATTCACAACATTTTCTTCATGAAATCATCTAATGCTGGTATTTTGCATGTATCAACTACTGGTTGACTTACAGGCGGAGAAGCAAGAAAAGGGAGCAAAAAAGGGACGTGATAAGCAGCTGTCGTACAAACTAATCCTTTTAAACGTTTTTCATTTATAACGTTACTCTTTCTTTTCTTTTATTAAACTAAGAATGATAACATACTTTATTATAAACAAGCTAGGCACGGTTATTTATCAGTCAACACACACAAAAAAGCATCACTCCAGCAACACAACCACTGCAAACGAGAGCCAGAGAATACGCTACTTGCCTTTGCTTGTTATCAAAGACCTAATCAAAGCTAATCTCAACGATGTTGTCCAGTATATCAAACTAGGAAACAAGACTGTAGCTTTTAGAGAGGTAATTCTATCTGTAGCCAGCATATATATATAACTCTTTGGTATTGACAGGCATTGTATCCACAGCAACAGAATCTTTTGTATATAGCTTGCACTAAAAGACGCAATGTATCAATTTCATTATTACAACAGCATTTGAGAGTAATGCACAGCTTTATAAAATTTCATTATGGACCTCATTGGTCTCTTCACATTCAGGGCAGCAGCAACAGCAATAACCACAATCGCAATAATAGCATGAAATCACTCTCATCATCGGATCTCAACGCCTGTTTATCCCTGTTACCGTTTCTTTGTGGAAGATTATCAATGCGATCTTGTGATAGCTTATGTCTTGGTGAGCAAGTGCAAGTAAGCGATGATCTGCGATGTCGCTTAATGGAGAATATGGTGAGCTGCTGTAATAGTGCATTTGTTCATCAATACACAAATCAGCATCATCATCATCATCGCAATTCCTTTTTCTCATCTGGTACAGCATCATCTTCTAGAACAACAAACAGACCATCCTCTATTTTTGATTACCACCATTCCCAAGATAGTAGTACTTTGTCAACTATTACAACAACATGGAATTATTGTTATTTGTTTGCGAGAGAAAAGCTCGTAACACAGTGTCATAATGGCAGCGACATAGAGAACAATGATTTGCCTGATGAGTTTATTTATTTTTTAAAGCTTCTAGTATCACAATTTATGCAGGAAAAGCATGAGTCAGGTACTTGAGAGAAAAGCAGACGCTAAACCAGGTGGTAGTTAATTTACTTTTTTGTTGATTTAATCATAGGCAATTTCTATCTCAATAACGTGCGAACAACCACATTACCCCAGAACATATCAAAGTAAGTTACAGATGAAGCGTCTGGTTCTGTGTATTCATCCTAGCTAGCTCTCCGTCAAGCATGGATACCACTGCCATTGCCTCTTCCAGCACGACTGCAAAAACCTTGAACAATACCACTACAGCAGCATCACCTACATCTACTAAATCAGAGACGTCTGCTAGCCACACAACCAATAGCTCCAGTCAGCCATCTTCGCTTGCATATGTGTACGACGCAAACTCTAGTTCAGCTCCATTTAAAATAAGGGAGAAGTCCGCATCTTCAGTAACTGTTGTGTCCTCAGACTCGTCTATATCATATTGGAGCAATCCATTGACAAACAGCAGTAATATACAAGCACATTCGCTGGTTGCACCCATGAAAGCTATGGAGATTGACCGTATACCCGCCAACGTGCTACAGCCACAGCATCATAACCATCAATTGCAGCAATCCATGATAGCCGACATTTTGAACGTGGATGATCACACCAACACCATGTCATTTTTGTCCAGCAGTGTGCCCTCTGAGTCTACTACAGCCACATCCAATACAACAGCCACCACGTATAGTCAACAAAGAAACCCCTTTCAAAGAGTTTCATCTGCACCGTCTTCTCCTACGCATCGTTCTAGATCACAAAGTTTGTCAACAACAGCAGGTGGAGAAGATTCTTCACTGAAGCATCTGCTCACCAACCTGATTAATGGTGAAACAAGTTATCTGGATCAAACAGAAGACGTCAAATTGGTGCGACGTTGGGTGAAATTAGATGGTCATATCTATTTGGCAAATTTCCTGTTGATATTAATCAGTGATGGGTTATGTGCCGTCGTTGTCTGTAAAGACGACCCTGACAAGGTAATTGCACAAGGAGAAGGTTTACGCTGTTGTACTCATAGCCTGTATATATATATATATATAGCACTCAAATACCAATACGAAAATGCCACCGACAAACACAAAGTCTACTTGGAAACCTACATCATTGCAAGTGAAACGGTTTAAAGCATCCCTGAAATCATGTTTATCCGATTTCACCACATTCTTACTCACAAAAGAGGCAACCCATTTCACTAACCTTTCGTTTGCTGTGACTTATCCGGGTCTTGTTCACTTTATCCACTTTGACAAGGGCATCATGACAGCGCCTTGTTTGGTGGATCTGAACGATTTAGACAAGAACCACGAACTACTACATGAAGTATATGGGACATACAATGCCGCCATTACAGATCGGTGCAAATGGGTTTGGCCTAATGAACTCACGTTGAAAAAGCTGGTAATACAGATACACACAGTACCCACATATCAATGTAAATTAATGTCATTACGATTAGTGCAATGAGATGATCCACTTGGGCTTGTGTTATCGTCAGGATCCGCACAAATCTCGAGCACTGCAGGAATCCAACGATCATGAATACTACTTTCTCTACCAGAGAACAAAGCATCAAGAACTGTTGGCCATCTATTTCTCGATTATTCCATCCAATAGACTATGGACCATGCATCAAAAACTGTTCAACGATATAAGTCAACGAGTGCAAATCTAAGCTTATTTATTTTCTTCTGTACATATTATCTATTCTCTGGGTGCAAAGGTCAAGTTGCTTGGTAAAGACTCTCTGTTTTCCTCAAAGTAATCTGCAATAGTGACCTTCTTTGCCAATGCCTTTTCGCTCTTGAAATAGTCCAAAATACCCTTTGTGGTTTCAAAGCTGTTCAATTCATAGTTGGGAACCTCTTTACCAGTTTGTTTGATACTTTCTTTGACAATCTATCGAAAAGAAAACAATGATTAAAATCTACCTTGTTTATATATATATATATATATATATATATATATATATATCTGTAAACATTTAGACTTTACTTGAAATTTAGTCTTGCTGTCATTGATGGGTAATTCCTTCCAGTTTGTCTCGGTTGCTCCTTGCACATGTTGAAGAATGACAGATTTGACGGTGGATTCTAATTCTGCTGCATCAGTTAAAATGTCGGTTCTCTTCCAACTAGAAAATTTGAACATGTTAGTGATCCAACGTAGATCTCCTACTTGAAAGCCATATACTTTACGAAACAATATCGTCTTCGTCCTCGTATTTGACGTTAAAGGTGACCTTGGGTTCTTCAGAGGTGTGTTGAGCAGGGGTAACTGGCTGTTGAGGTTGTTCTTTCTTTGCCCAGGGATTCAATTTACCAAAAAGCCCCTCGCTCTCTGCCATCATGGCGGGAACTGTGTGAAATTGACGTTTGGAAATAGCTGAAATTGCGATACGTTGACAGGCAAACATGATGATTTCTGTGTGTGTAAAGGAGAAAATAGGATGGTAAAAGTGGAAGGGGGGTGCTTGAGCAATCCAAATGTGGGGTGTTGAAATCGAGACAAAATGGTCACGGCAAAGTATACTCTGAAGTGTGAATATCTAGATTGTGTTCCAATGTATCTCTTGAGTTCAGTAAAGTCTAGGCAAGCTAAAAGAACTGCATGCTATTCTTACTTGAATCACTGTCAACGTTATTGAACTTGGTGATGTACTCGCAAGTTGTCAATGATCGAGATATGGCATTTAAGCTAGCGAAACCACCTGAAAGACTGTTTGCATTATTGGCATTAATCAATGTAGTATGCAGTCTACACTGAATACTGCTTGCGTTTATACTGCTGGACAGTAAATAGAGCTATGCTCCAAGTTCAATGCTTTTATAGTATTCATCCTTGCGCAAGGCTGAAAGACCAACAGCGCAATGCTAAAGCCAAATCAATGGACCGCCCTATTCTAAGACAGATCTCGCTCACTTTCAAGTCAAAATTCCTCGAGAATTTTGACGCATAGATAAATCAAGGTCTTGCCTACATACTCATATAAAGAACAATGCAGAATAGCAAGCAATTATGGACATTAGATCATGAAGACTCCTTGAAAGCCATCATGTTTGTGACTGTGGGGCGTCATCCCATCATTTGTGAAGAATAGCAGCAAAACAAAATTTGGAATCAATTCGTTAAAAAAAAAGAACATCTTGAGCTCCAACCACAACATTTTTATATCATGGCCGAGAAGAGAAAGGACACATCTAATGGTGGCAGCGGAGCACTCATTAAGCGTGCCAAGCAAGACGAGGAAGACAACAATAAATCACTCATCAACTTATCAAACCAAAGAGCTGGCACCAAGAATGCCATTGTGGGAACTGTACGCGTGTATATCAATTATAGTCGACATACATTGCTAACGTGTGATCCTGTAGATTAAACGTACTTCTGGACTAGAGGCACCTGTGATGCAACTGATAGGTCATGATGTAAAGATTCAAAGTTTCGATAGTGATGCTACAGGATGTGCTAATAGACTATGTAGGGTGAAATTTACTCTTGTAATTTTGATCAATCGGGTGAATACATTGCTAGTGCTGGATTTGATAGACAGATCTGTAAGTATGCAGCACTTCATACTTTGACAGGCATACTCAACAGCCCATGTTAGTATTATGGAATACCTATGGAGAAGTCAAAAATTACGGCGTATTGAAGGGCCATACAAACGCAGTGATGGAAATTCATTGGTCTCGAGACTCAAACCAGATATTCAGTTGTTCAGCCGATAAAACTGTTGGCATTTTCGATGTCAAGACAGGCACACGTTCACGCAGATGGAGAGGACACACCGGCATTGTGAATAGTTGTCAAGTCGCACGCAGAGGAGCTGAATTAGTTGTATCTGGCAGCGACGATTGTACAGTTAAAATCTGGGATAGTAGAGCAAAGGAAGCTGTCAACACATTCGAGAACGAATACCAAGTGACCAGCGTTTGTTTCAGTGATGCTGGCGATATGATCTATTCAGCAGGACTCGATAACGATATCAAAGTATGGGATGTGCGTAAAAATCAATTAGCATACACTATGAAGGGACACATGGATACTGTTTCCGGCATGTCTCTGAGTCCTGATGGCAATAATTTATTAACAAACTCCATGGACAATACAGGTACAAGAGGTTTATACAGGGGGGGGCATTCTAGTTCTTTTTGCTTATTCATTGTTGTTTAATAGTTCGTATTTGGGATATCAAGCCATTTGCTGCAGCTGATCGCTGTCTCAAGATTTTTGAAGGAGCACCTCATGGATTTGAAAAGAATTTGATCAAGCCATGTTGGGCAACAGATGGTAGTCAAATTGCATGTGGTTCAGCCGATAGATCAGTTGTTATTTGGGATGTTGATACTCGAAAGATTCTCTACAAGCTTCCTGGTCATAAGGGTTGTGTAAATGATGTTGACTGGCATCCAAAAGAGCCCATCATCATGAGTGCAAGTACGGACAAAACACTCTTCCTGGGTGAGGTTAAACCTACAAAATTGTAATAAATACAGCTTTCCTTTGGTTGAAACTCCATTTTTGCTTGTTACACATTTGCATTGCTCTTTCGTAAATATCATAAGATTTTAAGGATTTTAGTGTTGCTGTATTATCAAGATTAAATATAGCTCTCCGCCTATTTTCCTCACTCTTTGTTTCTCTTTCTCATTTTTATTTGTTCATTACACTACTTTATGTCGAACACAACACCGTTCCTGTATCCTATCACGGAAGACCCTCCAATAAAACAGTACATCAATATGGATTTTCCACTCACTATAGATGATAAAGAAGTGTTTAGGCTCTCTATCGCTTCTCAATCATCCACTACGACTACATCCGCCAGCACTTCTAGCCAAAGGCTAAGTGTAGCAAGCAGTAGTAACGAAGATGATGCTCAAGTGGCTTATTGTAATAACAAGGAAAAAAGAGGCGGAGAGCTATATTTTAACACCTTTCACTTGTGTAGGTCCACCAAATAGTCTTGCAACTACATCTTCATTATCACCCTCATCTCGATATCTACTCTCTGGTTACTCAACATCCGAAAACCTTCGCAATAGAGTTTTAAGCAGATTTTACCCTTCATCAACATCATCAACATCGTCATCTAGCCGTCATCAGAAATCACTCTCAGATCCTTTTATTGCTACTACTGTTATGCCGTCTTTATCTTCCCTAGATTTAGGCACGGAAAGCATAACAAACCACGTAGATCCATGGTGTATGTCAGTAAAGCTAGCAGCAGATACCTGCATTGTATCCGATTGGTTATACAAATACGAGCAACCTACATTCGCATTCTCCCGATCATGGAAACGCAGACTGTTCATCCTAGTTGACCGTATCGTGTATAACTTCAAATCGTCGAAATCCACTACGCCAGCCAAAGAACATTTTGTATTAACAGACGATACATTTGTGTTTGTTACCGAAGAATTTAAAAAGGGATTCATCATCGAATTG
Source organism: Mucor circinelloides (assembly GCA_037974945.1). Taxonomy (NCBI): domain Eukaryota; kingdom Fungi; phylum Mucoromycota; class Mucoromycetes; order Mucorales; family Mucoraceae; genus Mucor; species Mucor circinelloides. The sequence continues at coordinate 542,362 of JBBNAA010000005.1, read as the reverse complement.
AGAAAACCCCTCTGCAAATGGTATATTCGGTGTGAATCAGTGAATCAGATGCGATGCTGGTTGGAAGCAATGAAGAAGATTGTAGCATGTATCAAGATTGGATACGATGGATTGCTGAATAACTCGATACTGGCTTCCGTTAAACTGACTGATGATTACCGCATCTTGATACCCTCCAAAGTAGCAGCAATTCAGCTGGATAGAAAGCAACACTATCGACAGAGTTTGCCTGTATCCATGACATTCAACAACAACAATAAAGACATTTTACATAATCGAAAAAGACCTCATTCTTCGTCTTCTGCAACCATTACAAAGAGTCGACAATCTTTGGCTGAAATACCAGACTGGGAATCCATTTTACCACCTCAACTACCACCGCCAAAAAGTAGACCACCACCTGTACCATCAGCATATACATCAAACAATAACAATAACAATCTGCCTACTGTTTCTGAATAATGAAACTGTTACTATTTGGGTTTCTCCCCCATTCCAATTTTGTACACTTTTTCCTTTTCTCCCCTTGTTCTCTCTCCCCCAACATTACACATATATAACACACACACACACACTCGCATTCTATTTTTGTACCTTTAAACTTGTATATTTCCACATTCATTTCTTCATCTCTTCTTATCTGATAATATATATAAATAATACTTTTACAATAAAACAAATACTAGTTTCTTACTCATTAAATTGATATTAGCTAATCTCAAAATGAAATGTATCACAAAGTTATTAGTGGTATTATCAGGATGAATGAAAAAAAAATAAAATAAATCAGGCACATCCTGTGACATTAAAAAAAAAAAAAAAAAAAAAAAAAAAAAAAAAAACTCTTGAAATCATGTGCATCCCCTTATAGCAAGGTAAATATAGGATGCTTCATATATTTTCATTCCGGATACGAGGTATCACTCTCATATTGTGTGTTATTATGTAATGTCTTGAGTTGTTATATACAATGCCAAAATTACACGTAGGCCGAAATCTTATTGTGAATAGAAGTCAGCCAACGTCAAAATACATCACTTGCTTCCGAAGGGATTTAGTCTTTCGGATACAACATTTGTTATACGGTACACATTGATAAATAAATATATGAGGCTGAAGTACAAGAGCGTAGATACAGACTTTTTCCGCTTCATCCCCTATACAAAAAGGTGGGAGAAACAGCGTGGTTGAACGTAAGCAGGAGGCTTTACATTATGCCATATGGTCGCTGAAACTGTTTTAGATTACATCTTGCTTTGACAACAGGAAAGGAGAAATACTCCAGAAAAAAAAAACGTGCTTGTTGAGAGGCAAGAATATGTCATTGCTTCATCAGCTACGGAAATACACAAATAATGATGATTAGTATATTTTCATGTTAGTAGTGTGTAATCATGAATGCAAAACAATCAAACATTTCATGTTACATTTGACACATGTCTGAGTTTAGCAGCGTATATATATATGTGTGTGTGTACACCGTCGTTTCAAAAGAGCTATACCTTGTACTTTACTTGGGTCTGTATTATGCTACCCGTTGAGTGTTACAACCCTTTTATATAACAACTTGTACATCAAGCAAATGCATGTCAATTCAAGAAAACTCTTCTTTACGTCGGAGATTGGCAACTTCATCCTGTCAAACTTATAAATTAACTTCTCATTTATATCATCAAAGAATAGATATAATATGCTATTTATTAATGCCCCCTTTTTTTTCTTGCCTCAAACTTATCTCACATATATCTCTCGCAGCAATTTTTTATAGTAAAAGACTAGAGGGGGGGGGGTTCCAAGAAGAGATCTAAGCGGTAATTTAACCTTCTTTGGATCAAGAAAGCTTATTTTAATGCACAAGACCCAGTTAATCCAATACAAGCCTACATAACTAACGACGACGCTGATATCATCTTATAGCGTCGCCCTGGTTCTATAAAGCCATAATTTCTATTTAAAAATCGCATGGGTAGTGTACATACATCATTACGATTTAATGCTACTATGCATTTATATGTTCATATGCATCCAGCATGTAAACAAAAAAGGTGTATGTTTTTGGTTTAATATAATAATCTAAGTATCGATGGATACACATATACTACATATATATAACAATGGAAAACGCCTTTTTATTAGTATTATTATTATATGCAAGTATTTTTTGGGTATGTATTAATAGCAATAGTCCTCGTCAGTGAATCCACCCACGTAATGCAACATAGTTTCAGTGATAGAGTCAGAGTAAGACATTGGGTTCACAACAGCTCGCTTTTTGGCTTTGGGCTGAAGAATGTGATGATGATGAAGGTGATGGTTGTGTCTTTTAGCAGATACCAACAAGGATTTCTTCTTATTCATATGCTGTACTATTGTTTGTGGTTGTACAAATGATTGGCACTTTTGAATATAGAGGCGTAATTCTGGAAGTGATATGCGGCGGGCAGGATTAAGGCAAAATATACGTAAGAGTATGCGCTCTAGTTCCTCTGAAATACAAGGCAGGATGGTTCTGAAGAAATGACGTGGATTGCGGACATAGGCAGCAAAGGTTGAATTCTTGATGGTTGCTTGCTTCCAAGGATTTCTGCCTGCTGTCAAATTTATCAAAATGACACCTAAACTCCAAATGTCATTTTTCTGTGTGCTGTATCCTTTCAATGGTTGCTGTTGTTGATGTTGATGATGAGCGTACGCAGGTTGTGCAGCAGTAGCTCCTTGACACTCTAAACGAGAGTATTAATTTATTTTACCGTTGCATTTATCATGTACACTAACATGCTGTACCTGGAGAAAAATAAAATGTTGATCCACATCCAAATTCACTTGATACAGAATTCAAGGTGGCCAGGCCAAAATCTGCCAACTTTACTTGTAACTGAGGTCCCAGCATGATGTTTTCAGGCTTCAAATCACGATGAGCAATGTTGTTTTGATGGCAGAATTGCACGGCATCAATGATTTGTAGAAAAATATGTCGAATGGCATCATTATTACCAACAATGTTGTACTTGTTCTTTGTAATAGCAGCAAATAAATCACCTTCTGGTGTGTATTCAATCACCATAAATGTTTTGTTATTTTCTTGTACAACTTTTTCAAATTTGAGGATATTGGGATGGCCTGATAGGTAAGCATGGATATCAGACTCTTTGTAGCTAACATTCATGTGTGTCAATAATTTTACAGCAAAATATTGGCCACTAAACACATGGGCTCCCAAATAGACAACACCATAGGCACCAATGCCAAGGATAGAGATGAGTCTTATGGAGTCGTTGTCTATACTTGTGTTTAATAAGCTTTGTGCCTCCAATAGTGTTACTTTTTGAGAAGGCATTGTATATAAGCAAAGAGGAAAGAGGGAAGTGTGAGGAAGAAGAAGAAGAAGAGTAAGAAGAAACAAAACGAAATGAGTAGGTTTTCTTAGTTGCAAGATATTTGATATATCGTAAATTGCATACATATACAACAACAACAACAACAACAACAACAACAAATTGATACATCCCCTTAATTTAAACATGAATTCACTTATCGATGCAATGTTTGGTTGCTCAGTGTACAGTGCTCATTACAACGATCATCACAACCGCTAAATTACCATTTGCTTTAGTCTCCCTCTTTTTTTTCTTACTCCCTTCTCTATCTCTTTCTCCCTCGGTAATGAAGAATCAGCTTTATTCAATTGACATGACATTTCTCCTTTTCTCCATGATAGCTTTATGTTTGTTGTATCCTCCTTGATCGCATGGTTTATTCAGCCTTTTTTTATTATTATTATACTTGTTACTTTTGTTTTCAAGAAACAATTATTCTGCAATTTCACCATCTTCTAAAGCCTCTTCAATAGCTGTTGTGAATTTTTTCACTTTTTCTGCTTCAGTTAATTCAGATATAACAGGTTCTGAGGCTTGCTTGGTTTCTACAGCATCATTTGTAGTGGTAGTTGTGGTAGTGATTGTAGCAGTTGAGGTTTCAACACTGGGGTCAGTTTCTGATGGGGCTGTGGTGATGGTTGAGGTGGTTGTATTCTCTTCAGCAGCAGGTTTATCAGCGGCGGTGTCAGCCTGAGCAGCAGTAGCATTATCAGCATTAGTAGATGTAATATTAGTGTTGGTGATGTTAGTGGCTGCAGCAGTTGTAGTGGCGGAAGATGGAGAGGAGGTAGATGATGGTAATGTTGTCTCTTGAGGAGGTGGGGTAGGAGGTGATGGTGATTGAGATTTTATTGATTTGACTTCTCCTTCCTCTTCGCTGTCTGCGGCTGCTGTGTTGGCAGCAGCCTTATGCGCTGTATTTGTTTCTTCAATTGCTGTGTTAGATGTCATATCGATGTCTGAGGATTGCTTTGCTGGTAAATTGGAGCTGGTTGTGTTTGAAGCATCTTCAGATTCAACATGAGGAGCAGCTTCTGAAGGAAGCGTGGTTGGTTCTTGCTCACTGACTATTGCTTCAGGAACAGGTGGTGTTGCTGATTTTGATGGGCCAACATCTGCCATAACAGTGTCTTCTTGCACTGAAGCTGTGTTTTCATTGTCAATCACCATACTTTCCACTGTATCCTCTTCCATTTGCTCTACTTTGACACTTCTATCCTCTTGTTCAACATTCGGTACTTTGCCATGCTCGTCGTCATTGTCGCTATTCAATGCAGCGATCTGATCCTCTTCTTCTTGCGACATTTGAATATCCATGTCTGCTGGTTTATCGTCGTTGTGATTTCTTTCGTGCTTGCTCTTCAAGTTACCGCCTGCACCTTGTGCTTCTCCTTCATCAGAATCGTAATACTCATTTTCAGGCATAATGCGACGATCCCAGTAATTTTGACCCATTCTGTTGTCTGGATCTTGCTCGTCTTCATCTTCTGACATGTCATGATCGCGAGGAACTTCCTGCATTTGCACGCTAGGAGCAAACAGCGTACGAGATAAGTTTTCAAACACTTGGGTCTTGATCTTTTCCAAATAATCTGGCGTATTCATATTTTCCATGTTACTTGGTCGAACGTCGAGCTTGTAATCGGGGCCAAAGTACTCGTAATAGTCGTTATAGGGCATATCAGGGCCCATTTCTTCGCCAACTACGACACCAGTTTCGTAAGCCCATGTTCTGGCGACATTTCTCATTGTATAACCACCACCACCCAACACAAGCGTGGGCAAGTTAAACTTTTTGACAAACTTGACACAATTAGCATGACCTTTCATAGAGAGATTAAAGCACCCAAGCTTATCTCCACTCAAGGAATCACCACCGCACTGCAAAACAACGGCGGCAGGTCTGTACCATTCCATGACTTTCTCAATCACAGGCTCGAATGTTGATTGATAGCTATCATCGTCAATACCGTCTCTGAGAGGCACGTTGACACTGTAATATTTTCCTTTTTGCACACCAACATCCTATAGCCAGCAGTATAAGTCTATCACACTCTTATGCTGTGTTCCATGCCTACCTTTAATTCACCAGTTCCTGGGAAGAATTCACCGTATTTGTGAAAACTAACAGTCATGACGCGATCGGTTGTGTAGAAAGCCTCCTCAACACCATCACCGTGATGAACATCAATATCAATGTACAAGACACGGGCATAATATCGCAAGAGCTCAAGGATGCCCAAGACGATATCATTGACATAACAAAATCCAGATGCTTCAGACTTCTTCGCGTGATGCAAACCACCAGCCCAATTGATGGCAATGTCGCACAGGCCGCGATTCAATCTAGCAGCTCCCTCTATAATCAAAGAATTGATCAATATGATAGGCATTGGAATATACTGCTGTGTCTATCCATACCCATTGATCCACCTGCACTCAATCCACAGTATTCAAACAAGCCTTCGAAAACAGGCGAATCATCACCCACATTAACTACAGACACAGAGTTAGAGAATGAAATCTAGTTGACTGTAGTGCATCTACTTACATCTGGCTTGGTCTTTTTGAAATGAATCCATGTTTTCAGGAGTTACACGCGATAAAAATTCAATGTAATCGTCTGTATGAAATTGAGTCATTTCCCATTTGTTAGCTGGTTTCGCTCTCTAGCAAGAAAACATGTCTTTAGTTTGCTGCATATGGACACATCACGAAACAAGCTGCTTACATAGATTTCCATCTTTTTGTATAATCCATAATTCATCACTAATCCATGACACATTCTAATGCGATGTGGGCGCATGGGATGACCAGGTCCATAGTGGTAATTACCAACATTGGCTACATTTACGCACATTATTAATTATTTCTATGGATGCTTACGGTGCGTATGTTACCATCATAAAAATAACAAACACGTTTTTTGTCTTCTGCTGCCATTTCTGTATTGTATGTATCTCTATGAAATGAGATAAATAAGAAAAAAAGAGAGATGTTCTCAAAGAAAAATTTGATTCTCTAACACCCTTTATTGCCAAACATGCGGCTATTTAAACCAGGGAAATCCCTTCCGTCTTCCTTGCTCCTCTTCCATTTCCATCCACTGATTTGCAAGCAAGAGTTTAGCCGTTGTGTCTAGTGTTAAATGCCAAAAAGCTAAAGTGCTTGTTTGGTATATCCAGCAAATACTTTTGTTTTTTGCGTGGCGTCTATGTATATTAAATGCACTGTAAACTCGAGTAGTTATTGTGAAAGGTCAACATGAAATGCGTGTTACATCCGTTGTATTTACTATGCTGTCAGTTGGCATCAATAGCAACTGTCTTGATCTCATGCCACAGTTTTCAGATAGAATGACAATAAGATAGGATACCTTCCTGCTAAATACATCACTCTACATTTGTTATTCCTTGTACAATGTACCGCACAGTCTGTAAAGTCAGCACTTATGTTGCAGGGCCTATGAAATATGGAAGATCTAAAGTACATACATAAGCTATACTGAACAATATCTCAAGGCAAGGTTATAGAGTGCTATTTTTCAGCAACTGGGCATGATGGAAACCTTGCATTTAGGATGATAGTAATTTCTGTAGTTCAATTTCAGGAGCGATCTTCAGAACAGTATTGCTGGTTGCTCAATTAAAGGTTACTTCCTCCTGCAAAATTGCTAATTCTTACACTATTGCTTGCTGCTTTATACACAATTAGTCATTACTTAGATACAATGTACAATCAAAGGTTATTCCATACAGCAGCATATTTTGAATGCTGAAAGGAACCTCTTTATAAGGTTAACCAAATCTTGCCTGCTGTCAGGTAATGACTATAGTAGACTTGAGCAATACGCCAATTCAACATCAACATTGGGTGTCGTTGAAAGTGACTTGACAGCTTCATATACAGTAATCCTTATAGTATATAGTCGACAGCCATTCTGCCATCAACAGCAAAGTCTGAGTTTAAATTATTCTCGTAGTAGTAGTAGTACTACTGGCCATGATTGGCACGATCCGTAAACAAAAGATACCTTTTCCAGCGTTTTTGCCAAATTCAGCTATGTAAGTTATGCTTTTCGTGCCCTACTTTCTAATACATTCATGTACAGTTTTTTATGGTGCATCTAATGGCGTTAGCTATATAGACATTCTTAACCAAAAGTATCGAGCAATCTTCAAAAATATGAAAATTGATCTATCGCCAAAAGCCCGAGTTGCTGCATACAAATATCTCACGAAAGTGTTTTTACACGTTGCCCTAAACCATTAGAATCAATTTGAGCTTATAAACGCCATAGTAAAAGTCTTCATTTTTGGGATCAAAAACGCGATAAACTGATTTTGGATGTTTGCCAAAAGGGGTAGTTCATGGAAAAATGAAGGTTTTCGTCGATTTGTCATGACCAAAGAAAAAATGAGATAAAGTGTCAGCAAGTAAGTGCTAGTCGCGAGCAATTGTTCCATGCTATTCCGGAGGTCTAAAACAGCTTCTAACTCGAGAAATTACTCGTCAAATTCATCCAATTTTGGCTGTATTTTAGCATAGTATTGAGTATTCAGTGCCAATGTAAGTATGCTGACTATTGGTATGTGATCTGCTCTCATTCGTGTAGACCTGGAGCATTGTAAAAGAGTCATACCCACAGTTACAAGTGAAATTTTGATGGGTTTAGTACATTTTATGGTACTTGATACCACAATAAAGTAATATATGATTGTGCAGGAAATAGTTTTCAATTGTGCAAACGGCAATACCCTTTTCAGAAGCTGTGCATGTAGGTCAAAGTCGGCTTGCTCAGTATAAGAACAATTGCCATATAAAATCAATTAAATAAATCAGCACAGTGAAAGGTAATCTATATTGTATCTCAAGACTTCATCATTGCTTTATCTTGCTGAATAAACGGGAGGAGGCGTTTTGAATGCTGCGCAAGCAATATTGAACTGTCATGCGGAAGATGTCAAATGGTGTACTATTAGATCTAGCATAAGTTAACTTTTATTGATATACACAATTTTGATTTAATAGCACTTGTGAATAAACAAAGAGCATTCTATTGATTCTTTTTATTCTTGAGATCCTTTACTGTTTCCTTTTTATCGCCAGGATGAATCATGGAATGTCCTTTAGCAACTACGAAAAACAGCAAAACAAAGGTGAATACAATATCATTTAGCTTCAAATCATACTATATACTTACTCATCTTGTACAGAAGGGAGCAGAACCAACCACAACCAAGGAAGAAGGCACCTCTTTGTGCATCATTCTTAAACATACTCAGCAAAGGGTATGGCCAATAACCATTATGCTCGTAACAAATATTCACCCACACGAAATAAAGCATAGTAAAGGTGTAGATAGCCAGGATATGAACAGGAGATCGCTTGAATCCAGTATTGAATACCATAAAGTCAACCCAGCAGACAATGGTAGGAATAAGATGCAAACTGACGTCCAGAGCTAAGGGTAAATCAAAAATGGTGTCATCTGGTACCAACATTTTCTTGTCATATAATACAATAGGCCAATAAAGTACACTGATCAATCCTTCCACCTAGATTTACATAAATGCTATCAATAAACAACATTTATTTCATCCTGATCCAACGCTGGTATACTTACAGGTGTGGCAATGGCTGTTAATGCCTCATAAACAGCTAAAAATTACGACAACTTAATTTAGCGCACAGACATCCCATACAAACACTGTCAACACTTACGTCTCAGGGTACCCGTCAACAAATTTACAATTCTAACAGCAAAGGATAATGTAGCAACCAAGAGTCCAACGATGGTCAAGAACTAGCAACATGCTTAATAACGAGCAATAGCACACTGCGTTGCTGCGTTTACTTACTTGGAAATGGCCACCATAACCTACCATGGGCAAACCAAACTTCACACCATACAGACCGTACAAATTAACACCTAAACCAGCAGCTACAATCAACAGGTTTAATCCTTTGGATGGCATTTTTTTCTTTTTACAAGAGAAGAAGGAAGAGATGCACATCTCCAACTGTTGTAGTTTCTTCTATTATTCAGATAATTGACTGACCGCAAAGTGACACATTTGAACCTACTGGTAGCACGGAATAACCTTCGCCTGATTCTATAGTTTAGCATGATATGGCTTCCTGGAAATTCATTGGATTCAGATGTACACCACGTTTTCTCCATCAAGGATCAATAAAAAATGACAGTACATTTCATTTCCAATTTCAACTGTCAATCTAAAATTCATTTTAATATATGGATGTGATTGCTTTCGTTGCTGCATGCGTAATTTCTGAGATGTATAATTGTATGGTTTCAAAGGCTTTAGGTTCTAAGATCTTCAAACCGAGTAAATATCCATCTCTATGTACTTTTACTAAAGATGCTACAGACACTTGCGCATCCTGTCCTGAAAGAGTGTGGATAAAAAAGCAGTATTGTTTGTTGTATGCCTAGGTTTCGAACGACTGTTGATGCTGCTAAAAAAATAAATAAGAACAACAAACGCCATCTAGTTGCTTTTTTGTGCTACTTGAAAATGCAGGAGAAAAAAGCAGAATGATTAAGAATGGTGAGTTTGCGATTACATAAAAAGAGTTTATTTTCATTATATTCTATTAAAACGAAGCAGAATGGTTGAGAATGGTGAGTTTGCGATTACATAAAAAGAGTTTATTTTCATTAAACTCTATTAAAACGAAGCACAATGCTAATTTTGCATCATTTATTCTTTTATTCTTTTTCTTTAATTCCATATGAACATGTACACAGATAAAGCCGAAATCCCTTCAATCGTCAATTCTTTGAGAAAGACATTTCAAACAGGTAAATAGCTCTATATTAAAAGCTGGCATCAACTAATCCATACTACAAAAGGCGTTACAAAGGACAAGGAATACAGACGACAGCAATTGAAAAACTTTTTGAGATTGTTTAATGAGAATCAGCAAGCCATTATTGACGTTGTTGAAAAAGATTTGCACAAGCACAAGATTGAAATCATCTCTGGCGAAATTGCACCTGTCGTTGGTGAGATTGAGTACATGTTGGCAGTGAGTGCACATCAATGAGAAGAATAGTAACTCCTTTCTAACATGTATGTAGAATCTTGATAAATTAGTAAAGACAAGCACTGTAAAGCCTCAATATAAGGTCAATGCACTGGACAAATGCACAGTTCGCAAGGAGCCAAAAGGTGTTGTGTTGATCATCGGAGCCTGGAACTATCCTGTTTGTATATCTACGCAATGCAGCATTGTTTGGGTTATTTACTGTTTATCGAACGATAGATTCATTTACTGCTTTTGCCTCTTGTTGGTGCCATTGCTGCAGGCAATTGTGCTGTAATCAAGGTAAACAGTTTACGCACACTTGCTTAAAGGAAAATCATATTCATTGTGTTACACTCTATAGCCATCCGAGGTTGCCAGCCATACAGCAGAATACATTGCCAAAATGGTGCCTAAATATCTTGACCCACGTTCTGTTTCCGTAGTACAGGGTGCTGTAGAGGAAACTACTGTTTTATTGGGTATTTAATGATTACTGCTAGTTGAACTATTTCTCATACTAATCCAAATTGAACCAGCTGAACAATTCAATCACATTTTTTATACAGGCAATGGTGTAGTAGGCAAGATTGTCATGACAGCAGCAGCCAAGCATCTAACACCTGTTACGTTGGAATTGGGCGGCAAATCGTAAGTAGTATTATGCGTATTGGTATTCATGCCACCAACTCGTGTTTGTCTTGCTCGTAGCCCAGTTATCATTGCTCCCGATGCCAATATTCAGACTGCAGCTAGTCGCGTTATGTGGGCCAAATGTTTCAATGGAGGACAAGTGAGTTTCATGCTTGCACATGTACTACAAACAGTAGTTACTAACGACAATTGTTTGTGATAGACCTGTGTTGCTCCAGATTACGTCTTGATTTCCGAGAATCAAATAAGTGAATTCATTGAAGCCTGTAGAACAACGGTGCACAAGAGATTTGGAGATGATCCTCAGGCATCTGATTCTTACTGCAGAATGATCAATGAACGTCGGTTTGATGCTCTTCAAAAGTTCCTTGACGAAGTTGATCCCAAGCAAATTGTCGTTGGTGGAAAGACAGATCGAAAAGACCTGTACATTGCTCCTACTGTAGTAGGTCCTGTGGCATCTTCAGGACATCCTCTGATGGAGCAAGAAATCTTTGGCCCTATTCTTCCCATTGTACCAGTGAAGGACATGGATGAGGCTATTCATATTGTCAACTCCAAGGACACACCTCTGGCGCTCTATATTTTCACAGACGATAAAGCTGCAAGAAACAAGAGTACGTAGTTAGCTTGATAGCACACGTAGTAGTAGTACACTTACACATTATTATAGTTTTAAACGAAACTCAATCTGGAGGCGTCGTTGTCAATGATTTATTGATGCAAGTACAGGAACTTGCTCTGCCTTTTGGCGGTGTAGGACCTAGTGGCATGGGATCCTATCATGGGATCAAGTCCTTTGAGACATTCACGCATGAGCGCACTACTATGATTAAATCCTCTGGTTTAGAGAGTGTCATGATAGCTCGTTATCCCCCCTACTCTGACAGCAAGACTGTGCTCTTTTCCCTGCTGACGTTGGGATTACCTGAAGGCTTTATCAACAAAGTCAAGGCTGTATTCAGCGCCATTGGATCTGCTCAAAATGTCTTTTTCTCCAAAAAGAAATCAAGCCAAAACGCAGTAGGCGAAAGTAAACTTTAGTGTAATCTAATAAAATGATTGCGTTCACAAATCCATTTATCAAGAAAAAACAATATAATAGACATTTTATTATGGACAGACTTATCAAGCTTCATTATTCGTTTCTTCACCACCTTGCTCCTTTTTCTAAAACGGAAACAAAACAAAAAAACATGAGTACCTTTACACTGAAAGTGATGTGCATAATTGAACTTACCTTTTGCCAGGCTTGTGCCATTTGCAAGAATTTAAGCGAGCGGTTTTGTACTTCATCATCAGCAAAGATGTAATCAAAGTATTCTTCCCAGATAATGTTGTCTTCAGTCGAATCAGCGGCTCTTCTTCTCTTTTTGACAACCTTGGGCATCTTTTTCTTGACAATTTCTCTGGTTGTATCGTCACCATAGTTCTCTTCAAAGTCTTTCCATGCCTCAAGTAACAAGACACGCTGTGCAGAAGGTTGTAATGTTAGAGTGTGTCTTTCAAAGCCAAATCCTACAAAAAAAAAGATTACCTCTTCTTTGAGCTCCTTCTCCTTCATCTTGCTGTAAGCACCGTCAAAGATTTTGCGAGCACGAACCACGCCTTGTTCATTGCCTCCTTCATAAGGTATAGAAAGCTCAAATTGTGCAAAACTGATATACACCTTGACATGTTCAGTGCGCTCCAGTAGACGATAGTAAAGGTCTCTTGTCTTTTCATATTCCTCTTCTCCAATCTCGAAATCAATGTATGCTTTCCACAATAGTTCGGGCATATTGAGGTTTTCTTGAGACACTGCGAGCTCAAAGATGGCACGACATCTTTCCACTTCATCCAACACATTCTTTTCTAATTCTGCAAACTGAATCCAAGCTGAACAATTGGAGGGATCGTATTCTAGGTATTTGGTGTAAATCATGCGACAACGGTCAAATTCTCTCAACTGGAATTCCAAATCAATGTATCCTTTAAAGAGCTTGTTCTTGGGACACATGCCGATAGCTCGTCCAAGCAGCTTTCTTGCTTGTCCCACTTGCATTTGTCTGATTTCAAACTGTGCGTACATTAACCAGATCTTTGCAAAGGTGAATTTCTTGTGTGGTATCAGTTGGATGCATTGTTCGTAAATTTGTCGTGTGCGTTCAATGTCTTGGCTTTCCAGTTCCTCGTAAAGTGCATAGTTGATCCAGAGATAAATGTATCGTCTCCAGAACCTCTTTTCCTCTGCTGGTGGTACTTGTGCAATAGCTCTTTCGTAGACTTCTCGAACTCGAGTTGGATCGCCTGCTGATTCTTCTAGTTTTGCATAATCAAACCAAATATCGTAGTTCTTGGGACTCTCCTCAATCTCTTGCTCATATTGCACACGTCTTTTGCCGATAACAACGTCCTCGATACCTGCTTTATCGCCATATTGCTTTTCAAAGTTGGTGTATTGGTTGTATAGGGATTGTGATTTTGATTTGGGAAGACGGTCCAGGCCGTACTTGAAAATAACACGAGCTCTTTCAAACTGCAGAGTGTCCGTTAGCAAGTATTCTTCTCTGCAAGTTTCGCTGATAATTACCTCTTTTGCCTTGATCTCGAATTTAGCAAACGCAACTAGCAGTTTCTGATCTATCTTTTCCTCTCCCAAATACTCTAAACCAGCCGTATAAATTTCTCTGCATTTGTTGAGGTTGTTGTGTTCTTCTTCAAATCGAGCCCATTTGATCCAATTAGCAGGCTCAGGATGAATACTGACGAATCTCTCATAAATGGCACGAGCACGCTGCTTTTCATTGTAACGTAATTCCATCTTGATGTAAGCCATCCAAGCGTTCTCTGTTGGCTCCCACTTCATCCAACGCTCAAACACGTTTCTAGCCTTTGGTACATCGCCCAATGTCTCTTCCATGTAGGTGTACTTGTACCAAAACTGGTCAACACGAGGCAACAAGGTAGTGGCACGGTCGAGCAAATTACGAGCATGATTGACACTCTTGTTCTTGAGCTCCATATCAACATAACGCAGCCACAAGGCATTGTTTCTCCATTCAACATCAAGTGCACGCTCAAACACTGAACGAGCACGTTGGAATTCCATTTGACTCTCTTCCCAGTTGGCATATTTAATCCAATTACTGATGTTCAGTCGATTCTTTCTGATATTGTCTTCAAATTCTTTGCGTTTACGTTGTCTAAATTCTGATAGCTCTTCTAAATCGGCAATCTTTTGTTGCGGGATATTGTGTGTGGGTTCAAGTCGACGGTCATGAGCTTCACGAAGGATTTGCTCTGCCGTGATTTGAACGGGTGCGGCACTCTTGTTCTTGACCTATGCAGAATACATGCGAACGTGAGTATGATGTGATGCTTTGTTTCTAGTTGGCACTACCTTGGGAGGTCTGGGGTTCTTTCCAAATCCACTGGTAGTTTCTTTAGAATCCATTGTGATATATAAAGACAGAAAAAGTTGCAATAACGTATTTTAAGTTGGTTGTGTCTATACATTGGAAACGCGGAGTGCCGAATAATGCCTTGTAAGCCACTTCTTGGTACGTCACCGACCGATGATGCTCATCTCTATGTGATAATTACATGATAATTGTATGCAGCTGTTGGATAAATGCAGTTACAGGATCCAAGAGTCCCTGTCCAATCTCATTTTGTATATGAACATGGTCGATTTCATCTGTGAAATATCGAAATGTCGAGCAAACTGTGCCACCTAAACTCAGACCTGATCTTGGACATTGCCACCTGTTCAACTAGGTTTGTCATGGCTCTAGCCATAATCCAAGAGTGAATGAGATCAATGGCAGACGTACTGTGTCGCATGTACCCTTTGGTCTCTCAATTCAAGCATCATTCAGCTGTCAAACTATCAGTGCTTTATTGCTAGTGATCCAAATTGTGACCCTCTTCGGACCCACACCCACCAAAATTGAATTTCAACCCCTACCCTTTTTTATTGCAACAGTGGTCCCCTTCCCATCAATCTTTCTTACTTCAACACATATACATACATAATACAACACTATGAGGTGCCGTGTACTCCGTGATATCAACGCTCGTCAAGCAGTTGCCAACAATGAAATTACTCGCCAAGCATTCCGATACATTACTAGAAACGAGACATTACCTGCTCGTGTGCGCCATCAAGCACAGCTTCAATTAAATGCCATGCCTAGAAATTCTTCACCTACATATATTCACAACCGTTGCGTCGCTACTGGTCATGGTAATGGTGTGCTCCGTGAGTTCAAGTTGTGTAGATTTCAATTTCGTTTAAAGGCCTTGAATGGTGAACTTCCAGGTGTCAAGAAGTCATCTTGGTAGAGCACATTTTTTATTTACTATTAATTACACTCAACTGTCAAAATCAATAAAATCACTCGCACACACATACACACAGAGAGAGAGAGACAAGAAGACTAGAGTTTATTCATTGCTAATTATACAGTGGGTAGCCCTTTTCCAGTGTATAGAGCTTAAATAAAAAGTTAGCGAGTTGCGAGTTAGTTTACGGCCACATTCTGGTTTTAATTGAGCCAGATCATGTTTAGTTATTTGATGGCATTTCTCAAGAATGAATGAAACTTTTGTATTTTGCCTTTACTGTGGAAGGAAAGGACATACAAAAACGACCCACTACAAACGGGCTTTCTATTGAAGTAGTAAGACTGTGCCTGCTCCTGCCGAGGAGAGGATCAATGATCTGCGGAAGAGGGTCGTTTGTGAAGAACCCATCCCAACTATGCCCTGAATTGCCGAACACAGACAGAACAGCATATTGACAATTAACAATCTTAAAACGACAGTTTATATATCACCACGAAGTAAAGCTAAGATTAATCCAGTTCAATCCTTTCTGATCTTTCAATTGCATAATCATTAGATTGAAGTTGCCTTCAAAATGAGTAGCAGAGGTGTGTCAGTTATAGAGGGCAATTCCTCAATTCAAGAGAGTAGGCTCTTATATTTGTACATCCAAGGAAACATTCCGACTACTATATGGCCCAGATTTTTGTTGTCTAATTTCATGCAGATACCTCAAGGAATATTGATATCTAAGGACTATCTGCTTACTTTACTGAGAAATATATTTTTTAACAGCGTATATCATGTCTTTGATACTGATTACTTTGCAGGAAGAGCCATACTGGCGACAAAAAACAAAGATGTCAAGGTCGTGAATGACCTACTCTTAGATTGTGCTCCAAGTCGCAATGTATCTTAACAAAGTACCAAGTACTGACCATGTCCGCGACGATGGGAGCCAACTTCCTGTTCCCGTGAAGATTTTGAGTACAATAATACAGAGAATAGACCCTTGCCTCCTCATGTTCTTGATCTCAAGATTGACGTGCCTGTCGTGGTCATTAGAATTATTGACTTTGCTTCTGGCATTTCCAACGGGACAAGAGTCATTATAACTTCATTTCTACAGATCCTCAGGCTAAAAACATTGCGTTGAGCCCAAACATCAAGTTCATCTCATTTGTCGCAGAGGGCCCTTCTCTTTTTGATTTCACGTAGTTTGATTTCCTACCAGAGTTGCCTTTACAATAACGATAAAACAAGTATCAGGGCAAATGTAATCTTATACCTACCCTGCCATATTTTCAGTCATGCTCAGTTATGTGTCACTTTGTCAAAGGACAGTGCTCCTGAAGCAATCAAAATCATGTCAATAAAAGATACTTTCAACGTTATTAGAAATCGTACTAAATCCGACGCACATACAGTTTTAAAGAAATCTTCGATAACCCTTGATAATTCAGAATCACAATAAAACAGTATTAGACAGTTCCTTTCGTTTCAAATACTATTAGCGTTTTAATGGTTGATACTGTATATAGGCTTTAAAAGGTTGCATGTTTAACAACGATTCACCCGTATAACCCAGCATATATATTTAAAATAATGGAATCATTGACAGTTGCTAAACAACCGCCAGATAAGAGATATAAACCAAATAATATAAATAGAGACGCAGAATATACATTTATTGCATATTATTCCATTTATAAAATAAAGAGGAATTTTGATCTGTTTTTTTTTACTACAGTAACAATCCAAGACCACTTGGTAGTATCCATCTTGTATTATATTCATTTAATTAGAAGCGTACTCGTTCAATGTATGTCCAATAGTATTGTTTACGTCAACTTTAATGAGTCCTACATGTTCCTTCTTTAGCCTCTGAGTGACATTTACTTACTCAGCAAGCAAATCCTATAATTCAATCATTAGATAGCTTATATGACGGCATAAAGACTTACATTTAGTTTCAAAAATAATTCCATCACTTTTATCCAATGCAGACGGTCCTCCCAGTCTCGAGGAATCAAAACCGATCTTTGCTCGATGAATGCCCATTTATTGCCGTTAACTCTTTTTGTTGCAAGCAAGGTAATTGTATTGTTGATGGATTGCAGTGCAAGTACTTTGCGAGCACCGAAAGTATCCCAAGATGCAGACAGATACTTGGCCATTTCGTTCTTTAAACATCTACTTGTTGCCTCCATCAATTTTAGCGTGTCTTCTTCTGTATGCTCGCCATCTGCTTCCCTACATGTTTAACTGTTAGCTTTTCATGTTTATTGTGGTTTTTTGATTTTTTTCTTGTTACCCTGAACATTTTACAACTAACTTTTCAGCTTTAATATCACTAGTCTCTGACCCTCGCTCCGCTCGGGGGCGCCGTCGCGCTGCCGCGGGCGTGTATTCTCCCCGTATTTTTTTGACCTTCGCTTCAGTGATTGAATCTGCTGTACCAATTTGTTTGCTATTTTATCAGTTGTTTCTAACAATTCTTTCGGTTCCTGTAAAAAAGAAAAAGAAAAAAATGAGCCTTGATAGTGAACAGTGAACGTCAGAAAGTTCATTTACATACTTGCAGACTGATCATAAGGCATCGGTGTCGAGTCTTGTCTATGGGTCCACAGAACTCTTGAAATAAAAGAAGAAAAGGGATGATCCCATCATATTTGTGATCGCAAACTACTTAAATAGGTGACTGTAAACTACTTCATGCATAATTTTAATAATATAGGAAGATGCCATTTAACGTCAACCAACTTTTTTGATAAGGTAGTATTGCAGTAGTTGTGCTTAATGATATCGTCATGGTTCTCAGCGCTTTTTACGCAGGTATTTCAAATCATCTCCGCTAGCTGGCTACATTGGGATCTACTTTCTGAAAAATAAGCATCTATGGTGTCTGCTCAAATTAAATCGAATGAACGCACCGAGTCTCCTATGAGTCCAAAAATTTCTTATCTTCATTGGAATCAATAAAATCACATATACACACACATAAGCCCACTAGAATTTATTCATTACAAATTATACAGTGGGTAGCCCTTTTCCAGCGCACAGAATCGGCATTTGGGTCGATGTGATAATAGTAGGTTATGTTGAATCAAATGCTGTTGTTGTGTTTTATCCAGAGCTTTAGCTTCCTCTTCGTCTTCTTCTTGTTGATCTTGCAGGGCAATGAAATCAATATTGACATCCAGCTCGTTTACATGTCGATGATCCATCAGCACTAGAATTTTGTCAGATAGGGATGGATACTCGCCTTTTGAACAATGTTGCCGCTGATATTGTGCCAAAGCATTGGATTGGATTTTAATCTTGATCTCTACTACCTCATGCTCCAATATCAGACCTTCGCTCATCTCAAAATCAAGCATGTTTTTGGCTGAAAATAACGAAAAGTTCCTCACAGACGTCGAGCTTGTATTTTGTATCCTTAAATGAACGACTTTGGCGTAGACGGTTTTAGGTGAGATTTCGCAGACAAACTCAAGAGGAGAGGAGGAGGGTTCAATGGTGTATGGAACAAGAGCATGGGAAGAGGATTGAGTGCTGGTATTTAAAGATGATGGTACCCTTTTTTGTTGGTAATCACTGTTGTCTGATTGTGCATGTTGGAGTTGCTGTTGTAGCTCTCGTTGTTGTCGCCATTGTTCTCTGGATGAGCATTGCTGGCGAGTTGACGAAACAGAGGAACCGTTCGAATAGGTCTGTTTTTGGGTATATGGGTGGTGTAATTCTATGTCGGGTAGTTCGTATCTGGGATAGATGCCCAGGGATTTTGGCAGACTTATCTATAGGATGTATGAGCTTCCTGCCGAATGTTAGTTGAATGTTACTTACAAATCTGGAGTCCAATGATTTCTGTAGAGCAGTTTTCTGTCGATTCCTGCTGCTGCTGCTGCTGCTATAGGACGACTAAAAAGCGGGTGTTAGCTGAGCTGTGTATGCAATATAATCCACACTACCTACGTGTGTGCGATGATCCGCTTCAGCCTGCTCTTGCCAATCATGATTGAATGGCAGAGATCGAGCACCGAAATATTCGCCTGGAGACGTTGATCGACTATGGCTTTTCGAAAAGCTTGGGTCTCGAAGTGGTTTCACGTTATAATGCTCGTCTGAATGTCTGTTTGCTAAATAACGTTGCCAGGAATCATTATCACCATCATCGATATCCTCCTGCTCCACATCTTGATTCAATAGGTCCGCTGACTCTTCTCCCAATATCTCATAATCAGAGTGAACGGATGCATCGTCCAATGACTTGTCGTCTTGTTTAAATGGAAACGAACGTGCTCTATTCATGTATTCTTCGAACTCTGCATCCACAGATTTCTCAAGCTGGTCCAAGTCAGTGTATAAATTGGAGCGATCCAAATACTCGTCTTGTATGTTTTCAATGCCCATGCTAGACGCAAATGATAGTGAGAGATCATCGTCTAAGCTCATAATACAGGAGTAGTAGTTGGAAAGAAAACTGTTTGAATTAGAGTATTACCCAAATCGTGTTCCTCTTTCCTCCCCTCCCCGCCCGCCGGTTCGGCATGCAATGTGTAAATTTGCAATACAGCCATTTCAGAAAAAGGTCGCTCACGTTGAGTTGGGTACCGTGCCTTATCGCATGGATAGTAAAACAAATAGCTGTTTCATGTTCGAGAAACCAAACTTGTGTAGATCGCCATTTCTTGAACAAGTTAATAAGCGAGGGAAAATCATTTAACACGACAAACGGCCACTTGATTGGATAAATACCACAGTAATCAGACACAAAAATACTGGTTTTTACATGGGATTTAGGTATAAAACTAGAGGGTCCTTTTGCGATTTTCTTCTAGTTCAATGTACAAGAAAAGTTTATCTACTTTGATAAGAACCATGACAAGTAAAGCTGGCGACTACGCTGCGGTGAGAAGGGATATCGTGGCTGCAATCCCAACCGAGAGATACGATAAAGGCACATTTGGGCCGTCCATGTAAGATTAGCATGATGAGGGAGAGACTGTAGAGCGATTGGACTGATGATAGCATGGCGTAGGATTCGTTTGACATGGCATTCATGCGCTACGTATGATAGACATCAAAACAATGGAGGCAGTCAGGGTGGTACAATGCGGTTTGAAGAGCAATACTCGGATCCTGCCAATAAAGGCTTGGAAAATGCCAGAAATGCACTGGAGCCTGTTCATGACAAGCATCCCTGGATCACCTATGCAGATCTATATACGTAGGTACTGAAGCTTACAAGTATATACCCCTTGCTAACATGTCATGCGCAGTCTTGGTGGTTGTGTTGCAGTGGAGCAAATGGGCGGTCCTCACATTCCTTGGGAAGGCGGTCGCTACGACACAAATGACAAGGACAGCATACCATCACGCAACCGTCTGCCTGATGGATCACTGGGAAAGAATCACGTTATTGACGTCTTTCTTGATCGTTTGGGAATGTCTGTGCAAGAAACAGTGGCACTGATGGGTGCGCATGCAGTGGGTGAATGCCATAAAAGCCATCAAGGCTTTGACGGGCCATGGACGCCTAACCAAACTGAATTTACCAACAATTTTTACAAGATGCTTTTAGAACGCACATGGAAGGAAAAAAAGTGGGATGGCCCTAGACAGTTTGAAGATGAAGAGACACACGAGTTGATGATGTTGCCTACAGACATGGTCATGTTGCAAGAGCCTTTTCTCGAATATACAAAGTTGTACGCTGAGGATCAAGATAGATTCTTTGAGGATTTCAAGAGTGCGATGCTCAAGTTGATATCTCTAGGTAAAGATCGTAAAGATGGTGAACCCAACCCGTTATTGGCGCAGTATTGCAATAAATAGATCTGGTCCATTCTATATGCTTTATTGAATGAGACGTTTTTAGACATGCACACCTTTTCAAAGTATGATATACTTATATTGTGCTGGTGGTACTTCTCAGTATTCTTTGCTTCATTAGCCTAGCCCAAGAGTCAAAATTTCTCAGTCCTGCAAGCCATCGTGGCCAAATCTTTGCAAACCACGTTTAACACTGCAGCGCCCAAGAGTCAATGCATCTCTAAAAAAAAAAAAAAAAAAAAAAAAAAAAAAAAAAAGTACTATGAGGTCGGCGTATCTCAATGATACATACCATGACGCACGTCCTGGCATAAGAAGGCTGAAGAATAGGCTTTTAATTGAAAGGAATAGGGTGGGGGAACAGTGGTATTTTTTTTTTCTTTTGAGTTGCTAGTGTAGTGCAAACAGCACAGCAAATACCATTGGCAAAAAGTGGCATTAATTGTCTACGGGGTTTTCTCCTGTTATTCGAGCCTTTTTCTTTGTTTTATAACAATGGAACAAAACAATAATACATCGAGGCCTTATAGCAGTACACTATCAACGTTTCTTGATCATGTCAAACAATATCTTGCAACCATTCCACCTGTGACCAGATTCGCGCTATACACTCCCATTGTCGTTTGTATTTTTGATAGAATTGTATTTCCTTTGCTCAGCTTGCAAGTCAATATATCTTCCTTTATATCTCTGAACGCTGTCAGCTTTCAAGGTAAATCGATACTTTTTTCGCATCAAGGAGATACATGTCTAATCATAGTGTGCGCTAGTGTACAGGCTGGTATTGTATCCATTTGCAACAAATAGCTTTATTCAACTGTTCATCATTGATATCTGGCTACTTCCCGAGTTATACAAGCTGGAGAGGAAGCAAGGCTCACTTCGATTTTTGTGGATCCTGCTCGTCTTATTCACCATTATCCCGGGTATCGTCTACTCTTTGGTCATGGCCTCCATCACAGCGGGTAAACTAAACACTCATATGCCATTTGTTTGGGATTGTCGAGGAATGGCAGGCTGGGTAGTCGGGTTGGTCTTTTGGTCATATTTGGAAGACGATGGACAAGATCAGCAAGATAGAATGTAAGGCAATCTAGCATGAAACAGGCTTATGAGGGCTAAAGCTGCATTTTTTGTTAGGATTGCTGGTGCTATTCGTATGCCAAAAAAGATGTGGCCTGTGTTTGTGTTTATCTTTTTCATCTTTTTGGTGCAAGATGCTTCTGTGTTTCTCAATATCAGCGCTGCCATTGTTGGCTTTCTCTGTGAGTAGCACGATCCGATCTACTCAATAGCAGCTACTCATCGATTGTTTGTATAGATGCCAAAGGAAAGCTCGGCTTCCTCGTACCTTCTGAGGACAAGTTTATTGACTATGAATCCAAGAGTTGGCTGCAATTTTTCACTAGATCACACAACTTTGTTTCAATCGACTCTGCTGGTAATAGCTATTTACCCATTTTCATGCCTGCCAATGCCAATACACCCATTGTTCCCTCCAGCACAAACAGCAACAGCAACAATACACATAGCCAATTCCCTGGTCAAGGTGTTCGTCTGGGTTCTGGATAATAAAATTTAATTTTGGCTTCTATGTAGAAATGAAATGTCATGTATTTGTATTGAAAAAAAAAAGGGTGGGGTGGGGGGGGGGGGGTAATGATAGTACAGTTGGAAGTTTAAACCAATTCAGCAGCTTCGGCCAGTTGTCTTTCAGCATCGTATTTCTCTGAATCAGGATTCCAGGCAACACCGACTTGGGTCAAGATATCCATCAAATTCTCCTGTGCCTCCAATGCCTCCAATTCTTCTTTAGTCTTGCACAAAATAGAGCCAGAGAACCCTAACGAGTTGATGGAGAACTCAAACTTCTTGCCATTGTGTTCAATGGTAGCCACCTCCTTGGAACGAGGTACCAACATCATGAAATCTTGAGTCATTAAAAAGTTGTACGATGTGTCTAGAGGAAGCGAATTTTCACGCAACTGTTGAAACATGGCATCCAAAATACCGAAAAACATTTGAGCTAAATAGTTGGTGAGTGTTTCCTTGTCCTTGGCAGCACGGAGAACATTATTGTCAAGTCCAAGAATGACATGCACAAAGGGAAGCTTGTTGATGGCATAGATTTGTCCAATTTGACGGTCGTAGATTTCGTCAAACAATTGCTTGATAGGAGGCTGGAACTCATGGTCACGGTTTAAAGGAAGCACTTGGAAGTGCTTGTGTCCTTGGCTGTTCATAGACAAGTCAGTATGTGCGGTTGTTTCAATCCAATGTTTCTCGTTCTTTACCTGGCACCAGAGTTGGGCCCACAATTGTAGAACACAAGAGTTGGCTGAGAGGATCCGAAATCCTTGATGGTCTTGAATGTTTCGTAAAGTTCATCCGGTAAAATTGGTTCAGTCTGTTTTTTGTATTCTAGGTATCATGGATTGAGTCTTCCACCTCTACACCGAATCAATGAGGACTTACCTTTGGTGACAATAAGCAAATGGTTAGGAGTCACTGCAAACTTGTTCAACAGCATAATGTGATTATCAAGTTCCTTCACGACCAAAGCAGGATTGGGATTCAAGAAAGGATTGGGCTTCTCCTCGCCCTCCTTCTTTTCTTGCTTGGCCTCGTCTTTTTGACCGAGAGCAGGAGCCAAAGTAAGGATAAACTAGTTGCCAATAAGTCTTTCTTTTGCTCCCAATGTCTCTTTATATAGTGCCTGATACTTACATTCATTCCTCCTGATTCCTTCTCAACTTCAGTCGTCTCAAAAGAAAATAAATCCTTGCCTTCCTTTGCGGAATCAAACTTCTTTTGTACTTCTCTAGCGAATGCAGACATGGATTATATTGGTAATGCGCGCAAGGTGGAAAGGAGGGCGCGCGCTGATATTTTTTCCTCGTTTTATATACGCTTCAGATGCTATCGCTGAAACCTAGCAAAGGCCGTCACCGCCTTGAAAGATCATGCTAGAATCTATGCTGTCTTGTCTGCTGTGTTGAAATGCCCAAAGAAGAAGATCGTCCCTCCTTTAGCTAAAGGGCACTGGTTGATCTACAATACTAGGTTTCTCAGTAATCAAATACGTCACTTGTTTCATTGTACAGAGAAATATATATACACATTTTATTAAAGATAAATTCACCATTTGAGAACAGAATTTATAAATTTAGTGGCCAATCCACCATCCACTGACTTTGATCTTCTTACTACTGGATCCTTGGATACCAACTGATTTGATACGACAAATCGATTTTGCTGACTGGGTAAGCATGCAATGTCCAATAAGATATGCTTTTGTCCACTTGAACCAAAGGAAAACGATGAATCATTATCAAAGCACCATGCTGTGGCCTTATTCAATGACACTATCACGGGGCCGTGCAGTTGCGATTGTTTGCTCAAGGTGATAACATCATCTGGCAAGAACTGTGTGTCTGCTGTCGTCGCTTTATCCTTGTCATTCTCTTTTTGCTGCTGTTGCTGTTGGATCAGTTGTTGTTTCTTTGATGTAAGCATCGCATAATGAAGATCTAATTTCCGTTGGTTCTTTACATCGAATGCTGCCCATAATGCAGCTTCTTCATTCTGCGGTTTGTAGCACCAGATATACTGTCGGCTTTGTAGTGCGTTCATTTTTTGAGACAATTTCAAGGAATCCCGTCTGGAGAGTGTGGCATTACCCTCTTCGTTTTTTGTGGTGGGTGCTACCGCGGCGGAAGAAGAAGATACAGAACGTGGTGATAGACTGCTGGAAATGGCACTATCATTCTTGGCATCAGTGTCATTTGTATTGCTAGTGCCAAGTTTTAACGCTTCGTTTAATGACACATAGGTGGACGGATCCCATGATTTATGAGCGAGATTAGTACTACTTTGATTGTCCCCTAAAAGGGAAAATGAGGAGAGCACAGTTTCCATCATGGATCTTCTACGCTGCAGAGGTCTTTGCATAGGTCGGGTAATGGGCGTGGATGGCGTAGTCTTTGGTTGATCTTGTTGGGCTGGGGATGGCTCTCGATTGACATTCGTAGTCTCTGTTTGGTCTGCTTCATTAGATGGTTTGCTGTCCTTGAGGCTCAAGTTATTAAAGAGATCATTGAACAAAGGTTGGGCTGGCATTGGCTGTACAAACGGAAGCATGGCTGGCTGTTGCTGTTGATGATGAAATGCGAATGGTGGTGGATAATTGGCATTAGCAGGTGGCAATGGCAAGAAATAAGGTTGTGTCGGGTTGATCATGGGTGCTTGGGGCATTAAACCAAAATTATTTGGAATTGCGGGCATCATGGCATCTGTGGTACAAGTGCCTAGAATCTGTTGCTGGTGCTGTAAATTCATCATGGGATCCATTATCATGGGTTGTTGATTAACAAAAGGAGTTGGTTGTATCCATGCTTCACCTTTGTTCAAAGAAGCATTACTTTTATGGTGATGCCGAGAGTGCTGTCTTTTTCGGTCCTTCCTTTTCAATGGTGATGCTGATCTTGCCCCGTGGCGATGATGAGGATTTGAGTGGTAATAGTAAAAGTCATTATTCTCGCCATCTTCTTGCTCATAGTAGTAGTAATAGTCAGGGTTTGGGTAGTATGTATCTGCATATCTGTTCGATTTGAGAGGAGCTTGCGTGTTGTACTCATCAAATGGAGCTGATTTTCTGCGGCGACTAGCATCGTATTGTCCATGTCTCTTGTTTTTGGAGAGATCAGAAAAATAGTAGTCATTTTCATCGTAAATATCATACGGATTCGGCGACAATGGGTGATGAAAAGTCTCCCAATGTCTTTGATTTTCATAAAAGTGAGGATATGCGTACATTTTACGATGATGGTGCGATTTCAAATAAAAAAGAAGGGAATAGGAAAAAGGAAAAGAAAACAGGAGGGCATTTTATAGCTTGCATTTATCAGCCGTAGTTGGCATTATTGACACACTGAAATCACAATGTCGGGTAACTTGGATCTATATTAGCGTTTGCAATGATCGAAAAATCGTCATTCAAGCAGTTGGATGACTATAGACGCATCCATTCTCGGTACTGCATCAAGAGCCGGTTGTTACACCATTCTTCTATTACAGTGAGAAAGTGTATTTTTAGCTGATGCACGGATCCCTTCTTATAGATGTAGCACCATTTTATCGATTGTTACAGAATACGCCACTGGTTTGGCGGTAAATGCTGATGCAAAACATAAATTTCATGTACCCCTGGAGAGAGTTTTGAATGGTGTTTGCAGTCATTTGCATGGTATAAAGTGTCATCAGTACGATTCTGCCTGTATCTCTGAAAAGCATCATATGCAGCAGTGATGAAAAGGTAGACTATTACTTACTGTGATGAGTAATAATAAAAAAAGAGCCTCGCATTATAAAAGTCTTGGCTAGTATTTATGACAACAGGAAAAAAAACCACGCTCTAGATCTCTGTACAATCCATGCTGTTTATTAGACTTTATTCTCTTGTCATTAGTGCCCCGAGCTTGTGTACGAATAGATACAGGAATGACAACAAGAATTTATTGAGCTTTCATTTAGAATACTTTATCGCCATAGCTTGTACAGTTTCACTGCTGCAATCGCTGACATTTTCGCTGTACAAAGAAACGATAGACGCTATTTAGCATGTCATAGGATACTCTTATATCTGTGGTTTATCCTCTTTCTTCCATGCCAGGTCGATGCTATGGCAAACAAGCGGTCATTAGGTCACCAGCACCAAGAGCGAATATATTCCCATAGCCATGATGCGTCAATCAAGCATAGACATCATTTCTTGACCTGTAAAGACTGGACTGTCGAGTATATTTCTTGTATTTGGATCACTACTGTCATGCTTTTTTCTTCTTTTTAGACAAATGCAAGTCTGATACTTGTATGAAACGTAATTCCACACTGATACTATGAATTTAGTTATTTTAATTCATCTGTTAAAGCCTCATTAAACATGGTATTTATTCGACGATGTCTGGTCGAGACCAATTGTTTATAAAAGCCTTTATTAGTTGATACCTGCTGCCCTATTTACCTTGAAACTGATATTAGCCGCAACTAAATAATCAGTTTGTTTATATATGAATCTTGAATTCTTTATCACGCAGACATGTCTATTATGATTTTTTTTTTTTGGAATCTCTATTTCCTATCAAAAGAGCATAGTCAGCAAATCAGCCTTGTTGGCAAACAAGATTTTTTGAACTGACGGCTCGGGACATCGAATCATGGTAAATAAGCATTTTTTCAGCGTTAGAGCGTCAGTAAACTGCAAAATAGCAAAAAGATCCTAAAAGCCATTGACAAGGTAATTAAATATGATGGATTTTCTTTTGACGACATATGTCCCTTTTCTGGCGAATAGTTAGTTAATCGACCTCTCCAAAAAAAGGTGATGTAGAGAGTGATGATACATATTGCAGCAGCCAGACGACGGTTCAAATTGCATAGTCTTTAAACTTGACCTACTTACTAATGCAGGCTAAATATGAATACAATACTTTCCAATACCTTACAATAGTAGTATCTATTGATTTACTTTTTGTAGTGAACAAAATCTACTGCATTATTATTATTTTAAAAAGAAACTAGCAAATTAAATATACTTCTGTTTTATTCGGTTTTCAGTTATGGTTTTTGACAAGGTGTTTGTTGGAAGAAGCGTTCTTATGATGATGCGCAATAAGGATGGAGATTGGAGTACGCATAGTGTACTAGCAATCTGGATCTGCTTTGTTCCTGGAGATACGGCTTTGCACGATGAATAATAAGTACTATCTGTCACTTGTTGTTCGATTTACTAAATGCATATAAAGTAGTTACAGCTCAGATGATTTATCACAATTTCTATTAGCTTCACATTCTTTCTAATCGTTCCTTTGATGACATATAGACGAATTAAAGCACGGCGGCTTACTTACATCTTTGTGATTTATGATGTATGTATCTTGTCCGATTATTCTTTTGAGCTTGGTTGGTCTCCCATGCCGCTGACGTACACTATCTTTTATAATCTGACATTCGCTAATGGCTCACGTAATAATGCTTGTCGCTTGAACTTGAAAACGTCTTGATGTTCTGTAGTGCAGTGGAACTCCAAACGTCGAATTAGAGTTTTAGCAAAATTTTCCCTCAAGAATCTTGAGGTATTCTTGCTCATCCCTCTTTTAATATAAGTCTAATGAATTTTGAAAAAGATAGCACACATTAGTACTGGATGGATTGGCTCTATCTGAATTTTCTTTGCAAAGGGCCCAACTTGTTACGTCTTGTAAATACAGCATAGTACTAAAAATGCTGTATACCACCACTACTTTATCATGTCTGTATTACAGACCAAGTGAAAGCAGTGTATTTATGCAACCGCAGCACAAGCTAATATTGCCTTCATGCAATAGGGCACCATTAAATAATAGTAGTCTTAGTATTGTTAAGGATCCTAATAAAGACACAAAGTTCGATTTCATCAAGCTCTCTGTTTTTATTTACTTGAACTATTGATCAATATTCGATCAACTTAATCCCTAGCTTATTGAATAAAGAATCTTCATAAAATTCACCAGAAGCTGGTTAAATTATTTGAACATTTGTATGAGGTTAAGTTGCTCAGAATAATGGGACTGATTTAGTCAAATGATTGGAAACTCTTGCATGATAGAGATAAATCATCTTGGTACATCGCAGTATAGTATTTCATGCAAAAACGTCGCTCAGATAGAGCTGGATGCCACAGTACATTCTATTTCGTTGTTAACGGTATTGAGTCTGATCAAGTCACTGAGGTTGGCTATTTTCGATTTTGCTCTTTACAATCATATAATTCTGGAAATTCCCAAGCAGATGTCGTTACAAAGATTATTTCGCATTCGAGTACCAAGCGGTAGCATATAGTTGCTTCCGATATGTGATTTATCACATTTAATCAAAAGTTTGGGGCAATTGATTGTTACGAAATTCGTCCATAAACGTTTAATCATGTAATGTATTTATAAATCATGGCTCCCGTCTTAAATATTCTTTATTATTAATATCAATTATCATCAGGCTGTAAAGAATGGGCAAGAGAAAAAAAAGCAAAAATGAGGAGATAGAAGAAAGAATATACCCCAGATATTTGTATCAATTGTAACACAATTCGGTATCTCAGTTAATATTGATAGAGTGTATATGATACGACCGTAAAGCAAATGCCACTACTAAACCCTTTTTTTCGTCAAAATACTGTGATTCTACTCTCAACCTTTACCAGGTTTTTGAAAACTCTGTCCGATTTTTTTGCCCATAATAATGAGAATAACTTGGTCAAATGATTGAATCTAACGTGCCCATCATTTTTAAATTGGACAGAGTTTTTCAAAAATTTTAGTAGATTGAGATTGGAAGCAAAGTACATGCGCTTTCATATGCTTCATGGTGTCGAATAAAATGATTCACAAACGTCGAAAATAGAAGGTTGCGAAAAGGGCAAACGAGCTTCATATCAATGGAACACCCATGGAGAAATAGCTCAACTAGGCAATATTTGCAACATTGTAGTCATATGCTCTACAAGTATTGGTTTATTCAGGATTCTGATCCAGTCATTAGGTGCTTTTCTCAAATCAACACCTCTTGAATCAGCTTGGACTGTCAGATAACTCTAAATCAAGAACGTTTCTCTTAGCATTTTGTTCAACTGAATCATATAGAGGCTTCAAATTTATACTAAAAGGACTCTTCTGATACTTCAGCCGATTATCAGGCGACTTGATTTTCTGATCTATCATTCTCATTTTATCGCATAAACGTGGCTACTAGCTATTTATCTCGAATAATCAAGGAAATGCGTTTTTTGCTTCTTTCTCCAAAACTGTTGGCTGTATATACGCTGATGGAGGGGCAGAACGCAATACCTGTCAAGTTTTTTACTTTTTCACTCTAAAGCGAGATACCTAACAGCGGACCATCGAGTCTCGTCGAAAAGCTGAAATAAATTGCTGAGAAGCGAAACAATTTGCAAGCAGATATAGAAGTGAGATATCTGGAAGAGGCTATCTCTGTAATATTTGAATAACACTTTTAATTTTTAATTGTTCTAAATCGCGTCTTGCACACTATAGATTGCTACTGATACCCGTTCCGCAAAAAGACCAAAGTATGTATACTTTATAATCACTATGTATTTTATCATTGAAGTTATTAAAGCCAATAAAATAGACGACAGCAATAGATACAGTCAAAATTCCGGGGTTAAACAAGACATTGGGTGAAAGCCTTTTGGATCTGATCTCTGTTAAAGAAAAACAGAGCAAGAAAGACAAATATTTCGACTAGTACGTAGCATTTTTTTAAAATGAAAAATAACATATTGCTAACAAGAGTTATTCGAAGTTTGTCTGAAAATATGATTATTGATCTTACGGATGCCTCCTCTGAATCACAATGCATTGGTTCTCTGTTGACGTGGCAAACAGAGGAATTTACACACTTCAAGAAGTATGCTCCTTTCGCTTTCCAGTGGCATCTAACAGCCTCAAAGACAATTTGAAGAGATAGTTGATAGATTATCTTTGATCGAGGTAAAAAATAAGCGAAAACGCTTTCATAACTTATATTTATACTAACACCATTGCGAATATAAAGTCGTTGGTATTAGAGATAAGGCAAGTTTATCAGGCTTGCCAGCTACCTCACGACGACCATATGGCTCATATTGTCAAGGAGGAGAGAAGGTTAAACAGTTTTCCTCTTCCAAATGGACAACGAATGCGATATGGTCGTCGTGAGGTAGCGGAGGAGGAAGATGAAGAAGAAGAGGAGGAGAATGAAGATGACGAGAATGAAGATGGGGAAGATGATGAGGAAGATGATGAGTAGGTGAAGAAGAAAGAAAGGGAGGGAGGGAGAACTTGAGTGTTATCAAAATCATCTTTTGCGCTACATATGATATGCTGTATTATATGCACATACACAGGACAAGAATGGTAGCCTTTGTATGTTAGAATGGGTTTATAAACTATATATCGTGAAAGGATTGCACGTTAAAGTATAAGAAGCAAATTCCTGTTATAGGGTGTGATAATTTGAAAGTAAAAAATAAAGTCAAGAGAAATACTTCAAGACTGGTTGTAATCTTTTATTAAGGTTGGGAAAAGAGAGAGGATTAAAATATGCCAGCGTATGTATGTAGACGATTGGAAGCAATCAATGCGCTGAATTGTCTTCACTTGATAAAAGATTTATGGTGCATACGCTTGAGAATGCTCGCAGAAATATCAATTGAATGATCATAATTTTGAAGACAATGAAAACCTTAAAAGGGTGAATGTAGAATCCATAGAATGCCATGCTTTTACATGCATTAAATGCCAAATTTTGGTAATCTCTACAAGCTACGCGACCGAAATATGAAAAAACTGGAAGTGCTTATTCATGGGACAAATTAGTATATCCTAAGCGGTAGATATCATAGTTAACAGGAGATGGCGTTGGAATTATGAGATTTACAAAATTGTCCGAGCCGCATCTACCTCCCTTAATATTTAAACTCCTGGACGTAATCACCTGCCATTCAAGTAACCAAAACAGTTTCCCGATTAACCCAAAATGTAATTTATAATGGACCAATCATTTTTTTATTGTTTCGCCAAATTATTTTTTTTATTATCACCATTTTAATTTCTAAATGTGCCAGCATGTACCAGCCTTACTATAATAGATGGTGTAACACTTTTAGCCAAGGCGCCATGATTTTATGCAGACAGTATACAAAGTAGTTATGTGTCACTGTCGATAATCCCGCGCTTTAGGATTTTTATTCCTTCTTTTGCTCTCATTTTGATTGAATAGATGAAGGCCGAGCAGTAGCATGCAGTCTACACGCAGAACTAGTTTTGATCATGGCATGCAGTGTAGTCACTTATATTTACGTGTTTATAAGTTTACCGCAGCATTGATATCACACAGGTGTTGAGAATAGAAGCATCTCTGTTTCTATTGATTATATGCTAAATAGGAAAAGAATAGTGTTGGTTGCTAAGATATTAGTAAATTTAGTACTTAAATTCTACTGGATCAGGTTTTCCCTGGTACGAGAAGTCATCATTGATAATGTCAATGCACACAGCTTTAGCATGATCACTATTACTGTAGTGGCTCTTAATGGCGCTCGTATCTATATACTATGAGCATCATATCGCTATTTGCATCACTGGACGTGTCTGTGAATCATGAAACAAAAAGAAATGATCAAATAATTACCATGTCTCCTTTCATTTTTTTTTTTTTTTTTCATGGAATCGTTAGTCTGTACGCTGTTTCACAGCAACAATCAGATGAAGGGTTTTCATGGCTATTACAGTGATTAAAAAACAATAGCAGCCTGCGTATATTGCAACACTTGAGCAGGCTTAATCCTCACCACAAAGCTCACTACCATGCACTAGCGCTATTTAATGTCTACACAACATGTAACTCTAATCCAAGTTTTTACCATCGGGTGAGAACAAATCAAGAAGGTCAATGGATTCCCAAATCAAGCATTATTTTCATTCCACTCGTGTAACTCTGACCATATATACTCAAATCATGAGAAGGATGTGCGTGTGTGTTTTTTTCCTCAAACAAAATGACAGCTTTTTCGTGGATGTAAACTCGCACCAGAAATCCTGATTTCATCAATTTACACATATATACATTTTCATTTGTTTTCTGGATTTATTCTCAAGACAAAAATAATGACAAACTGATATTTCGTGCGAAACAAGCTCTCGAATCTTTCCCCTTATAAATACGGCGCATTTTGACATGTTTCCCTTTTTTTTCTTTATTCAATCAATACACTCAAACTCAACATGAGCGAAAAAGTGGAAAAATCCAGCACAACATCCTCTTCATTCGAGGAGAAAGGTCAAAACAATCACATTGAAGTAACAGATGTCCCCTTTGTCAAATCTGAAGCAGAGAAACGCTTGGTCAGAAAATTGAATACAAGATTATTGCCACTTGCCGGTTTGATTATCTTTCTTCAGGTACATGATGTTGCATGAGTTTTTTTCAGCACACACGCATTCTGACCACCCTAATAGTTTGTCGATAAAGCCGCTTTGAGTGTTGCTGCCGTTTTAGGTATTATTCAGGACACAAAGATGACAATGAGTCAATACAGTTGGTTGGGCGCTCTCTTCTACTTGGGTTATTTTGTGTGGCAGTTGCCCAACACTTACCTCCTCCAGAAGTTTCCTATTGGCAAATACCTTGGCGCTCTTTTGATCATTTGGGGTGCAATCACTATCGCTACCGCCTTTGGTAAGAACTTTGCTCAATTGGCCGTTTTGCGTGTTCTCCTCGGTGTCTTTGAAGCCGGTACCTATCCCGCATTGATCATGATCTTCAACACATTGTATCGTCGTAGCGAACAATCCGCTTGCTTTGGTTTCTTGTACTTGAGTAATGGTCTTGGTAGCTGCGTTGGTTCTGCTGCCGCTGTTGGTATCGCAAAGATGGGAACACGAAACGGAATTACTGCATGGCAATGGTAAATAACAAATAATATTTAGAGATTTTTGACAGATACTCACCTTTCGCTTCTATTATAGGGGCTATGTTATCTGGGGTACTATCACTGTCGCCATTGGTATCATTACTGTCATTTTCTTGATCGATAGTCCTGAATCTTGGTTCTTGCAATTAACAGAGGAGGAAAGAGAGATTGTCAAATTGCGTACTCAAGACAATGCAGTCGTACGCAAGCAAAAGGTCAAGGTGGGCCAATACTGGGAAGCCCTCAGGGAGCCTCGCTTATGGCTTCTTTTCGTTACATCTCTCTCTCACAATCTTCAAAACGGTGGTTTGGTTACCTACAGTACCGTGTTAGTCCATGGCCTTGGTTTTGACGCTTATGAATCCATTCTTTTGCAAATTCCTAGTGGTGCATTTACCGTCATTTACATTGCCATTGCTGTCTACATTAATCGTAGATCAAAGCAAATTATTTACACTGCTCTTATTTGCTATACTGTCTCTGCTTTAGGCTGTTTGCTTTTAGCTGTGTTGCCTAACACTGGTGTCAAGCTAGTTGGATACTATCTTACTTGGGCCCAGACTGGAAGTAAGTTTTCATTCCTGGCATTGTCCATAGCTGTGTATACTAATTAGATTTGAATAGGTTATGTCATGCTTATCTCTATCATTGGCTCAACAGTATCTGGCTACTCCAAAAAGATTTTCTACAATGGCGCTAATATGTTGGCATACACCATTGGTAACTTTGCTGGTCCTCTCATGCTTGTTGAAAGTACCAAGCCATCTTACACTCCTACCATGTGGGGTCTCTTTGGCGCTAACCTTCTCAATATGGTGTGCCTCTTTGTTGTTCGTATGATTTTGGCTCGCATCAACAAGAGACGTGCAGCTGAAAGAACAACCGAGCCTACCGATGTGTACCTTAATTTGACAGATAAGGAAGATAAGAACTATGTCTACAATCTTTAATCAAGCTGCCATGTACCACTTTATTTAACATTCATGCTACCATCATATCTACTGTACTCTCTATCAAATTTATCATTTTAATAACTAATTTTCTCTTCCATGTATTACTTGACCCCCCCCCCCCCCAATTACCTCACTCTTTCTTATTCATTATGTAATGCAAAATCAATAAATTACCGGATTTAATTATTGATACATAAACGAGCAGATAACTGTGACATTATTATTAAAAAAAGGCAGTTAATTTTATTGCTTCATTTTCGAGATAGTTTGAAGATATCAAATTTGCTAGCGATAAACCCATTACTCTTTTTGCTTTCTGAACTGTTACTCATGCTCTTGCTCCTGCTCCGTCTATTTGTTGTACTACTTGATGATGTAGTAATTGATGTTGGCTCTTCTGACAGCCGATGATCATATCCAAACGGTAAATAGATGCGACAAAACGAATGCACGAGTTTGAATGTAGCAGAGTCTCGGTTTCTTCGTTTGATTTGTGATAACAGTAGATTGACAACCAGTGCCTGTGACCTACTACGGTTGTATGATTTGAGATCACCTGAATGAATGTGTTGTCTGATAAGCTTTCATGTATAAATATATTTGACAAATACACAACTTACTGCATTTGGATTCCATGATATCCCAAACCTGGCTTGTTCTAAATTGATGATAACTCACGTTCAAGAGTGAGAATACGTGCCTCTTTGCTGCTTCAAACTCTTTGCCAGTGGTTGTATACTGACTACTCAGCGCATTGGTCACTTGTCTGTATATTCTATCTTCTAGGTTCACTTCAACGTCTGAATTTCGGGTCAGATACGTATTATATATCTTGTTGGCAACTTGATATCGTTCAGCGTAGCTTGAGAAGTTGAAATGTTCATAATTATCAACAGCCAGATAAAAAAACTAGATACAGGTACATGAGCTTCATGCACATTTGCTCTTGTATCTTTATATTTACCAGATTTTCGCTGCTGTATTCACTCAAGAGGTGGTATAAAAAATAGGCTAACGGCACAGTGGAGTGTAATAAGGCTCGTAAACCCTCTCTTTTGATCTCTTTAGCTGATATCTCCAGCTTCACTTGCTCTCCAAAGAACTGAAATGCCTTTTTATTGCTTTTATCGTTTTTCTTTTTATAGATTTGATTTTTGTTCTCGTCACTCAGTATCACAAATGGCTGTGGGAGTGGTATTGACTGCTGCTGCTGCTGCTGCTGCTGATGACTAACTGAGATTATGCTGCCGATCGAGAGTGATCGACCTCTTTTGTAAACGACGTTTGGAAAATCATTGCAAGGATTTGTTGCCGTGGTAGTGGTGCTTGTCGACATTGATTGATCAAAGTAGTAAGAGAGATCATAATTGCCAGGGGTTGACGAAGAGTTATTCTCGTTTGGTAATTTCAGATGGCTATCTTCAGTTAGTGCTTTTGTATTATTTCTTAATGGCGTACAACAATCTGCCAATGCTGCTTCTGCGCTTAATTCTGTAGGTTGGCATCTGTTGTTGCATGCATTTCTACCCAAGCTTGGGTCACATTGCTGGTTGAGTGCCGCAGTTGACATTTAATGATAAGAGATGACAAAGTAGAAGAAAGAAAAAGAGTTGCAGGTTCCAACGAAATGTAATTTGTATCCGTGTCACTTTGGCCAGATGGCATGTGTACAACAGTGTACTACAACAATCCTCATGTCTGTTCTCACAAAGTCGACTTTTATTGGGTTTGAGATATTAAACACGCTAGAAATTTCGCTATCAAATAAAGCGTTAATATTGACCTCATAGCATGCGTAATCTAGAAGCTTTGGGCTATATTGTTGATAACAATATATGATCACATCATAGTAAGTAAAAGCAGAACGTGTGGGTACACCTGAGATTCAGGGCCGACGATCGAATGTTCATTGTGTAAGTGAAATCATTCTTTCGGGATCTATTATTACGTTTTCAGAACCTAGAGGCAGCCAATAGTCAAGAGAAAACCCACGATAGCTAAATGGGATTCCTGCGATTGCTGCTATAGTTGAGCGTCAATATGAATATACATCAAGCCAAGTACACCTAAAGCTTAGCGAGTTTTATCACGATTAGTTTCAAGTGCTCCATTTTTGATGATTCCAAACAGTGGACCCATCTGAACCTTCCTTTTCCTGTAACATGGATATCTGACAAAGACATTTATCATGCAGAATAAGGGGCATTTTGGCTTCATGTGAATAAAAGTTTTATTGCAGTATACTATGACTACGACCGAGTATTGTTATTGCCATCATCTATCTGAAATGCTTCTACACTGTCATCATCAAAATCAAGCTGTTCATCCTCATCCTCGTTCTCCTCATTCAGCAGATTGTCAAATTCAAACGCATCTTCTTCAGTTGGTCTAGAGTAACTCAATTGCGTTGTGCTCAGCATGTACTTTTTGACAATAAATGCTGTACTTGCCACACTAGCAATCATAAAAACGGACACAATGCCGTAAACCATATAAGCGCTATTTGGCTTCTTTTCTTCTTCTTCTTGTTGATCCAAAAATGACTGATTGCTCTGCTGTTGATCTGATTCATTTGTTTCAAAATCGTCCACACCAATATTTGGCTTATCATTGTCGTCTTGGCCAGTCTGCTTTGGTTTCGCTTCGAATCCTTCCACAGTTTCGCCCCATAAGGTCAGCTTCCAATCGATAAATTGGCCCTTATATTCAGGATGTTTTCCATCAATGATACGCAGAGTCCATTCTCCAACGGGATCCTCCTCCCAATGCTTTACAGTCATAAACGTCCAATCCTTTAATCCAGCATCACTTTTATCAAACTGACGTGGAGATCCCAACTGACTGATCACACCATGTGGACTTTCCAGCAGTATTTCCAAATCACCACGTCTTTCATGCTCGATATTCACTGTAGCTGTAACGTGCTCTAATCGACCCAAACCCACACCGTCAAGCATATCCCGTGTTATTGTTAATGAAGTTGTGAATGCCTTCTCCTTTTCGACGGTTCCATTGAATGAAGTTGGCGGTGTCAAGTCTGGAATATCTTGCTTTTCGTTATCAGGATCGATGACAGACAAAACTTCCAAGCTGGTCTGCGGACGCACTGATTCAAATGTTTTTGCTAATTCGACAATGCGATATGCGTCCAACACGCCATAGCCATACTTGTGGTTAAACATACGGCCAGAGGGAAGCTCTGACCAATCGTCATCAAATAATGATATAGGAACTGCTGATTGTACACACAAATGCTGCATATCACGCCATGTCAGATCAGGACGTACAGAGAGCACCAACGCAAATACGCCTGCTGCCAAAGGTGCAGCAGCAGACGTGCCACCATGTCGATCCGAACACTGATTATTCCCCACATCAGATGTGTACTATTGTAACCACGTCATTAAAAGGAATAAAGTTAGATGTATCATGGGCGACTTACAATATAACCACCGCTTCCACTCGAGTAAGTTACCACCAATTGCGCTGCACATCTTTCAGAGTAATAGGGATGATTGCCTGCTTTATCAATAGCGCCCACTGTGATCGTATATAAACTGTTGGTGTAACCATCAAAGTTACAGTTATCATCATGAGCACCACCATTTCCAGACGCAAATACAAAGATGGAGCCAGTGCCATTTCTACCATTTTTGATACCGTTCTTGATGGCGTCCAAGATGATGCCTTGAGGAGCCTCAGCAACCTCACCTGAATCAGTAGGACCCCAGCTACATGAGTAGATTGAGTTTTCCTGGTACGCATAGTTTAGTGCTGCCGCCTCATCGGCTTCTGTAATATCGCCTGACAAAATACGGATACCAGCCACCTTGGCATCGTAAGCAACACCAATACCACACACATCATTCTTTACAGCTGCAATTTCGCCAGCACATCGGGTTCCATGCGTGTCATCACTGAGTCTAGGCTTTGGTTCGTCTGTATGGTCATTAAAGTCATACGAGCCTTTGGCAAACTAAAGTTCATAGTGAGCATGAATGCACTGTTTGACAAGACAGATATTTACATAGTTGTCCTTCAGATCAGGATGGTCCATTTGCAATCCGTCGTCCAAGATGGCCACAACCACATTTTTGCCTGTTATCCCTTGGCTCCAAACGCCAGTTACGTTCACATCATTTCCGCGGTCTTCCCTATTAATCTATGCAGGACACAAATAGTAAATACATGTGCTATCCACATATTTTAATTTATACGTTACCAGATGCCACTGTCGATCAAATCCAGGGTCTTGTATAGACAGCGCTTCTTTTATGAGCTGATATCCGTTAGTGTCATCCAGTGAAGGTAGTGGTATAGTTTCGCCATTTAGTTTGTATTCTTCTCCCTTGTTTTCAATGATAGGCGGTGGTGCACGTTTATGTAATCGTCGATTTGGAATTTGTGGTTGGATATCCGTCACTATGGAATCAAGGTTTCTCTTGTGCTTTTTATAGTGTTGTAGCACATCTTTGCTACCTTTTGGTATACTCAGCCAATAATAATGACTTAGTTCGCCCACTTGACCTTCTATTCTGCCTCCCATTTCACGAGCTATCAAGTCTGCTGAAGTTCTGTCGTTGGGTTGAAGGGTTTGAATGGTATAGTAGGAGCGTTTATTGTAATCTCTCTTTTCGATTGCCCATGTTGATTGTATCAGTAGAATTGCAAAGGTCAAAATGAATGAGGCCTTCATTTAGTTAAATACAAGGTATATATATATATGTATATATGTACAAGAGAGGAAAGAGAAGAAGAGGAATTGTGAGAAGAGTTGTTGATCAAAAGAAGAAGCCATTTCTGCATCTTGAGAATTGTCGTGGGTGTCTGTATCACTGTTCGCTTTGGGTAGGGTATCTCCGCCTTGCATTTATGCTCTACAGTTGACAAATGTCATTGCCAAGCAAATATCCCTCACTGCGACATTTTGTCATTCGATTTCTAAAGTGATGTCTTTCTCTGTCTCTCTCTCTCTCTCTCTTTAAGCATTGTTGATATCTTGTTGTCTACAGCTCGTTCTGAAAGTATTCAGTAGCATGACGGAATGTCACCCTGCTTCCAAACCTTCTGGCTAGGCAAGTAAGTCTAGAC
Organism: Mucor circinelloides; assembly: GCA_037974945.1. Lineage (NCBI taxonomy): Eukaryota > Fungi > Mucoromycota > Mucoromycetes > Mucorales > Mucoraceae > Mucor > Mucor circinelloides. The sequence continues at coordinate 502,586 of JBBNAA010000005.1, read as the reverse complement.
CCATACACACATTCAGTTGTTGTAAGAGTCTTTGATAACAACAACATATTCTTTTTTCTGGGTATGCTTAGTAGTCGCTGTCTATTCTCCTCGTCAGAAATCAAGTCAATACACAAGCGATTTTGATTGTAAAAGCTAATCATGCTTTAAATACGGCCATGATGGTATCATTCTGAGATGAGATACCAACCCGTCGTCCAATGCCAGCCAGTTTTAATTGCGGTCAAGCAACATTCCATCAGAGCAATATTTGGAGATAAATCTTGATTGTCATTCTGCCTTGCGTACTGAATAGTGGGCAATATTGGCGCATTTAATTTTGCTGCAAATATTTACAGCCACAACATAAGCACAGTGTGATATCTTGATAGACATTCGACGCAAAGATTCTTTACCTGAGGCTCTTTATACAATAATAGCGTTATAAACCATCGGAAGCTGCTCCTTGCAGATGTACAGATAGGTTTCGTTCTAGTATTTGCAATAGAATGTTCCATCATTACTGTAATAGAGGGAATGAATTGCATGCAAGACAAACTTTGTATGCATACTGTGTATCTGGTGAAGCGGATTTATGAAAGATATGAGTAAAAGATTGCGAAAATTGGACGATAATGCGCTGGTAATTTTGCCCACTAGTTATTATGAGCACCACCGCGATTTAAGCGCACAGATTTGTAATTACAGTGTGATATTAAATACTATAAATTGTGCTAAAATCTCCAGAAGTCACTTGTAACGGTAGATATGGCTTTTCTGCGATGGCTCAGGCCTATATCAATGAGAGCAGATCACATACAGGTAGACAACATACTTGCATTGCTTCTTACTACTCAGTAGTAAGCTAAAACACAGCTAAAATTTGATATATTTGATAAGCGATTCCTCGAGCTAGAAGCTGTTTTGGGCCGTCAGAACAGCACCGAACAATTGCTCTCGCCTAGGAACTGCTTGCTGATGCTTTTTCTCGTTTTTTTTGGGATCCATGAAAATCGGTCAAAAAGCATGAGGTACCCCTTTACTAAAACATCAAAAATCAATTGATCGCGTTTTTGACTCCAAAAACGAAGACATTTACTATGGCGTGTATAATATCAGAATGATCCTAGTGATCCAGGACAGCATGCGAAATTATTTTTGTGAGACCTTTATATGTCAAATCTCGTGATTTCGGCGATAAATCACTTTTCATATTTTTGGGAATTGCTTGATACTTTTTGTTATAAAACTAAATATAATTAGTACTAATAGATGCGCTATAAGAAACTATACTTGAATGTATTATAAAGTAGGGCAAGGCGGACACAACTTATATAGCTAAATTTGGCAAAAACGCTTGGGAGATTACTTTTTGGTAATGAACCGTGCAAATCATTTTTTTTTTTTTTTTTAAAGGTTTTTATTGATTGCTCCGCGTAAAGAACAGTGATGAGACTGCCTCAAGAGACGGGCGCAAAATGATTTGGTAACTAATAAGATAATACATATGTCAAGGCTAAATAAACGGTTAATAAAGAAAGAACAAAAATAAGCTCAGAAGAGCATGATCACAACAGTGTATGGACATGATCTTCATCGATACGTTTTGAAATATCGAGTCGGATACTGGCCAATACTGCTGCTGTGGTGAAGGGTGTGCGGTCAAATACAGTGCGAAAATGGGATCTCCAAATGTTGGCCAATGTAATGAATACGATGACCGACGCTGGTACCCCATTTCGTTGACTGTACCGGATGTTGTAAAAATCAAATGATCGAATTGCCAGGATGATATCGGGAATGGTGACAGTGGGCCAGAGAAACTCAAATATCACAGCCTGCCAAACTGACGCTTTGGCAGGGCAGACCGTGCAAATCACGAGCAGAATTTTCCACTGCAAAAAAAAACATTTAAACCCAGACTGCTGCTGCTGTTAGCAAAATGGCTGATCTCACAGATGCTATGTGATGTTGATTATATATAAAGATCACTGTATATGAAGCTGATGAGATGCTTTAAGTAACACTCAGTAATTATTATTGAGTAGGCGTATTTCCTAATATTGTGGTTGTTCCCTGACAGTAGGCAAGATCTTGCCAACCTTATAAAGAGGATTCGTTCAACCATCAAAATATGCTATCGACTAGTAGCTATTGATTTCTCAATGTGCCTGGGTAACAACTGATTGTGAAAAAAGTAATAACTAATAGTGCAAAGAATGGCGACTGTGAAAATAGCAATACCCAATGGAGAATGGCACTGTGGTAGCAGATTTTGAGTCGGATCATATAAATGCAACAATGTTGTGAACGTTGAGCATGTGCAATCGCTCATGCCACAGAAAAATGCCTACTTGATCCTGTGGCAGCAGCTTGTTCTCTGAGTCCAGCAAAGTCTTTTTTTTTTTCGAACAGTAAGACAATTGCCTTGATGGACCTCCTTGACAGCTCTGAAAGATGGTAACTTTTTTTAAACCTTGTTAGGGGAACCAATTTGATGCATGCCATTAAATGACTGGAAACCTATAGCGATGATTTGTCTACATGAAACTAGACAGAGAAACCTAATTGAAGAATCATCTTATCATTCTCCTTGCAATCTGCATTATTATGGCAATGCCTATATCACTGAAATCCAAATAATCCCAGTGACTTGAATAAAGCAAATGACATTAAAAGACGCGCTTTGGGATTCAACGCGATGCAATTTTTTCTTTACATCCCAATCCACCACACGCATACATCATGAGTCTCTGGGCCGATAAGTACAAGCCAAAGACATTAGATCAACTTACATACCACAAGGATCTGTCAAACCACTTGAAAAAATTGGTAAATCATCTTGTATCCATGTTTAATACGCACATACTCATCAGAATGCTCAATAGGCTGATTCTGACAATTTCCCTCATATGCTCTTCTATGGTCCCTCTGGTGCCGGCAAGAAGACTCGTCTAACAGCTGTTTTAAGAGAAATATTTGGCCCCTCAGTCGACAAGGTAGGCATTATATACATTTCTGTTATACGCTGATTAATTTTATGATATAAATATATAGCTTAAAGTAGACCAACGTCAGTTTGTCACCACTTCCAACCGTAAAATGCTCTTCACTGTTGTCTCTAGTAACTTTCATTTAGAACTTAATCCTAGGTATGCTGAAACATCCACACATGCTACATGGTACTAACTAATCTGCTTAGTGATTTGGGCATGTATGATCGCGTTATCGTCCAAGATGTCATCAAGGGCATTGCTCAAACGCAACAAATCGATTCCAACGCCAAGCATCAGTTCAAGGGTAAAAATGACAGTGCACGCCTAGCGAGAAATTTAGAGGCTTACCATGTTGATTGATTTAGTTGTCATTATTGATCAAGCAGACGAATTGACCCGAGAAGCACAGGCAGCACTTCGTCGCACTATGGAAAAGTACACATCCTCGATGAGACTCATCTTGTGCTGCAACAGTCTCAGTAAAATCATTGCACCTGTTCGTTCTCGTTGTTTGTTGATGCGTGTTGGTAGACCAGAAACTACTGAAATTGTGCGTGTTTTGCAGGACGTTGCACACAAAGAGGGATTCTCATTACCAAAGGAATTGGCCATGAATATTGCTGAGCATGCAGAGAGAAATATGCGTGCAGCATTACTAGCACTGGAGAGCACAGCAGTTCGACAGTAAGTTTGTATATATATATATATTCAATACTAAATGTGTGTTACTCATACCGTTGTTGGCTTGCTAGTCCTGATCTGCACGCTATTAGTCGACCAGAGGATTTGGACTGGGAAAAGGCAATTGCTTCAGTGGCAGACGCAATTATCAAGGAGCAATCAGCCAACAAATTACTGCAGATTCGTACCCATCTTTATGATATCATCACAAAATGTATACAGCCTTCCATTATCCTGAAGAGATTGACCTTTTATTTATTGGAGAGAGTGCCTGAACCAGTCAAGGTCAAAATCATCCAGCAAGCTGCTTTCCATGTAAGTACAGTTCTCTTATTTAGGTAGATACAATGTTCATATTTGCGTAGGAACATCGCTTGCACATCGGAAGAAAGGACATCTTTCATTTGGAGGCATTTGTTGCCAATGTGATGAATATCTACAAGAGGTAAGAACAGAGAAAACTTTGCAACTGCCACTTGATGATTGACCTTATTGCATAGACATTTAAACAATATGTGATTAAGCTGAGCAAGACGTAATAAAAATTGTACATCTGAATTCAACCAAATATCTCTTTTGAAGAGAGCGAGAAAAAATGAACAAATCCTCAAAGGTGGCCAATGTTCATGCCTCTGCACACGACTATATTATCAAGTAGCTTTATGCATGAAGATGCTCTACTTGGCTGCAATGCCTAGAAGTTGTGTGTGCGTGTGTTGCACTTTCTTTTTATTTGAAGGCTATACTATTGTTCAGAAAAGGAGGAAGATCATCTGACATGCTAGAAAACCATTTTAAAACGGTCTTGTTCTACCAGATAAAGGTCTTGAGTCATCATCGATATCATCATCGTCGTCTTCATTCATTTCATCATAACCAGCAAAGTTCAACTCTTCATCAACAGCAGCTGTCATCTTGGAATAATGAGTTTTACCCATAGATACATAGTAACATGTAACCACATAGGCAAAATAAAGCTAAGAAAAGCTTCGATTTTAGTGTCTTCATACAATAGATCAGAAGAGTGTCTTACATGAATCAGTCGAACTAGACATAGAATGACAATACTGACAATACTTTCAGCTTTGAATGAATCATCGTGTTGTTGCTTTTGCTCGGGATTGTCCTCCACATCTGGTAAACTGTGATCGGTATAAACAAACCATTGTACACTAAAGACAATAGTTGTGATGGTGCTAATGGTAAAATCAATCCAGTAAAACAAAGTGAACCATCGAATAAAATCGTACTTGTCCTATTTCGAGTATTAAATGCATGCTTTTCAGAGCTATTGTTGAGTGTTGTTTATACTTTGCTGATACTGTAGAGTCCAAAGCCGAATACGAACAGTGCCAAGAGCGAGTACACATGAACGCAAACTACAAATGGATTACTGTAGTCGAGCGAAATAAGCCCGTAGAATCCTGATAGTTTGTTGAGCTATGCAGACATTAGATCTCTTAATGAATGGATAAATACTGCTATATTTACTAGACCAAATATTGTAATCAAATAAACACCTAAAATATCGCTCTTGGTCAGAATTGCCCTTGATAAACATCTCTGCAAAATATCGTCTACCTGTTTTCAGAGGAACTAGGAAGCAGCAGTTCCTTGATTGTGAGAATACAGCCATGTTTTATCTACGCTGATTATGTTGAATTGAAACAAGAGAATTAAAGAAAAGGAAGCACCAGAATACAGATATCTCACTAGCAATAAATTGGACTCGGAAGAACCGGCTATCTGGATTCCCTTTCTCGCTTTACATCGTCACAATTACCTCTTATTCATCCTTTGCTATTGGCAAAATACTCATTTGAAAATTCTTTTTCTTTCACATCTCTTTCTTTCTTCTACCAAATTTATGTTTAAATACACGAAAAACCAACAAACAAATCAAGAACAACAGCATGAATATATGAATACTAGGCCACCGTCAAGGATGACAAATATTTCGACAGAGAGCATCTCAACAGCAAGAAAAATACACAACCAAGAATGTCGGTTGCTTGATCTACCTATCGAACTACTTCACCGTATTTTTGTTTACGCACAAAATCCAACGCTAGCGATTACTTGCAGACGATTCTGGAGCTTGGGACAATCAGCCATGTTACGAGCCGATTATTTGATGCATCGATATGGTCCGACTGCTGTGCTAGGCGAGACATCGATGCGGCGACACATTGTGTCACTACCTACTATCCATCAACTGTTAAGACTGAATTGTGATCCTACAGCTGACGATAGCTGGCTGTTTGTCAAAGGGTGCGAACTCGATCAAGTTGATTTGTGTAGGCGGGTATTACAAGTAGGACACTGCAACGTGAAACATTTGATCAATCTAGCAGCAATGAAGGGATCTATTGGGGTGGTTGATTTGTTAGTGAATGAATTTGGAGCCAATGTATATCACGAAACTGTATTGACATTAGCTTGCCGAGAAAATCAAGTCAAGCTTGTTAGACATCTAGTGAAAACATACAACGTCAATGTTCATGGCCACAGCGAACGTCATCTAAGGAATGCTTGTCTGCATGGATTATCAGAGCTCGTGGAATTCTTGTTGGACGGAGCCAATGTACATGCTTACAACGATACTGCTATACAAAATGCAGCCTATAAAGGGTTTAATGATGTTGTGGCGCTACTATTGGATGCTGGAGCACATGCTGATGCTAATCAAAATACTTGTATTCAACATGCTATCAATAACAATGATCCAAATATGGTCCAATGTTTAGTTGAAAAGGGCGGCGTTGATCCAAGGTGTAACCACGATTGGCCATTGAGGCACTCCTGTCGACAAGGGTTCAATGAAATAGTAGAATACCTCTGCGGATTAGTAGGCACTTTGGACATTGGAGATGGAATTCTGTTGGAATTAGTACTTGTTCATGATCAATTGAACACACTAAAGCTGCTACTGAGTAAGGGTGCAAATCCCAATTGCAACGGTGTTCTTCGAGGATTGAAATACATAGTTAATCCCAAGAATAAATCAAGGCACAAGGATGAAATGATCCAATGTTTGCTCGATGCAGGGCTCGAGATCAATCGACAAAACGAGAGCACTATTCTGATGCCAGACAACAAGCTTGTATCCTCTTTATTATCATAGATTTAAACATTGTATATATATATATATATATCTTGCATGCATTCCTGTATATACTCCTCAATCAAATATACCACTCATCTCTTACTCCACTCATAACTATGCATCAATAAACATCATGCTATCTCAATTTCAGGTACAAAAGGGACCTGCTATTCATGGGTCCTCTCTGATGTTTAAACTTGTTTGAAAATGTAAAACCTGCAAAATTACCAATCAGATATAGCCATTCTAAACTGTAGCCATAGTTTCCCAATTTGCTAACAATGCCGATTTTGTATCACTGCCTTTTCAGTTACGAAATCATGATTTTATATGTACAGCAAAACTACGTCTTTAAACACCCACACGTACCTGATATAGATAGATGACACTAACTGAAGGCCAAGACACTAAACTGACCTTGTTGAAGTAGAAAAAATTGAATGTTTGGCTGCAATCAGCTTTTTTTTTTTTTTTTTTTTTTTTTTTTTTGGTATTGTTTGATGATTTCAAAAGTTCAATTACGCACAGCAATCTAATGTCAATGAGCAAAACACAGCTCGCAGTCTACGCATTAGCATAGATTTATAGACCAACTAAAATAAGAGATTGCAAGCATTCTGTTGTTTTCGTTGATTGAATTAATACAAACAAATGACAGTAAAACATTTCGTGTAATTTGACGTTTCACATTAGAAAGCTTCTCTAGTGATATCATTCTAAAATGTCAACAATGCATATAGCAAATCTAATCAGTGAAGACTCTGCACTGACACATTGCAAATAAAGACGTATATGTGAGCCAATTGTTAGATGCTTAGCACGTTTAATTTGTAACGGTAACATCTATACTATCGTTCCTTGTGTGAAAATAAGCAATCAGAAACTCTAGGCTGCCGACTGTGGTTTAATTGACATCTATAGAGTTATCCACGCTTTTAATAAAGTGCATGGTCTTGAAAAACTCGATATGTATATGATAAATATAAACATCAGTGTAACGACCAAGCTAACTTTTTGTTTCTAGTTTTGATAGAAGAGAAAACTCGAGCCAGAAGGATGGGAAAAACAAGAAGCATTATGTAATCCATCTTGTGTGCTTTTTGGTCTTCGAAAGCTTGATATTTGCGCAGTTTATGCTCAACATTGAGCCGTTTGCTATCAAGTGATGGATGTGTATTTAAACTTCTTTAAGAAGAATCTATGCTTGAAACATTTTTTTTTTTAGATTGAATGGTCCGGATTTCCACCTGTTCAAGTTTCATTTCCTTAATGTAGATGCACTTTACAATTAAGTTAATGATATGCATGATTTTGTGTCTTTGCTCTCTTCCTTTTACATCGAGATCGACGTCTTGTAGCTGTTCCTGGATATACACAGATTCTAGCACGACATATCATGCAAAATAAAAGTCTGCAAAGAACGAACATTCTATCATGATAAGCATTCGATGAGCAGGTCTCCTTAGCCTTAATACATCATGTACCTTGGTTTCATAAAATATCATAAACTAACTTTGACCCATTTCAATCTAAAAAGGTTTCACATTAAACTGTGGCTATATATATTAGACATCAGAGGCAAAGACGTACACAAACATGAATCATCTTTTTCATGCTTTTTGGGTCATTTAAGGTTCAGAAAATAGCAATATCATTATGATTGTCAGTATTTGGAATTAAAAGAGCAGGGCTTTGTCAATTAAGCTTTTCTTCTGTGGATTTCCTGTTCTCATGTAGATAATAATACAACCGCAGCTCATTTTCATATCTACATGGAATTTCCGCCGAGAAAAAAAAAGTATATTCTTTGTAATGTTGACATGTACATTTACACTTGCCCACCAAAAAAGGGCAGCATGTACAGTAGTGCATGTGGACATTGGACAATGATGATTCATGATGTAAAAGTTTAAATTATTTTTGTATACAAGGGTTGTTTTTATTTTGATTTAAAATGTACAGAACTACAAGCTATAGTTATTTGTGAAAATGTTGTGTGTTTAAAATGATAATAGTATAATGAGGATGCGTTGTAAAATAGTAAACTGATTGGGGGAAAATATGCTTTTTCTTATTTTCCAAAGAAAAATTAGGATTCATGATCGAGGCCCTTTTTTCTTACGAACGAGTTCTTGAAAAAGATTCATGAGCAGTGGAGATTTGTTGACGAAAAGCATTGATTTGAGAGGTTGTATTATTGCTGATAACAGCAGTGGGAGAAACATTGCGCAAAGGTGGTAATTTGATGGGAAATGAAACTGAACATGTTGGAGAGGTAGTGATACGAGTCATCAGAATGGGTTCCCTCACAACAGGTTCGGAGCAGAATTTGCCAAAACCTTGAAGAGCCTCAAATTCATCAGGAGTAATATCAATGCCATCAGCTTTAAAGCGAGATTGTAAGTAGGAAGGCATGCTAGTGTGTCTTGTAGTTGCATCAATATCTTCATCTACTTCTTCATCAGATGTTGTATCGGATGAACTGGAAGAAGATGTGCTGTAACTATGACCTAATTCTTGAATAGGAGTCGAAAGATCGACGTAGGACAAACGTCTTTTCAACATGGTGAGTGTGGTTTCACTGTGCATGGAGTTTTTGCGTGATTGATGTTGATGTTGAGTTTGTTGAAAATAATCGGCAGGTGTAACAGAAGAAGAAAAAGGCTTGAATGATTGCGCTACAGTATTGGAGGTAACATTGGATGGTGGGGGATGAGCAGGAGGAAGAGCATTCATCAAATGTGAGCTGTGAGATGGAGATGTAGGATTGTTATAATATACTGGACTCCATTGTCGCTGATTTTGTTGAGATGAAGTGCTAGCAGACTCTGAAGATGAGAAATGTTGAGGTGAATAGCCATAAAGCTGTTGCTTGTACTTGATAAAATCTTTCTCAGATGTGGGGGATGTTGGTTGATGTTGATTTTGATAATATGATGCAAATTTTTCCTCATCATTGAGCAAATGATGATGGCTCTCCATCATAATGGTGCTTGTAGCAGGAGAGCTTGGTAAAGAAGGTACATGCATCATATTATGATCTTCGGGCATTGACATGGGAGAAAGCTTTCCTTCAGATGAATCAGACGAATCTTTCTTCTTTGGACGATTGTGAGTATGAGTGTGCTGCATCATGTTATCAAATCTGCTAAACATTCGATCACAATTAGGCACAACACATCTGAATGGTTTCTGGATGGGAAAAGTCAATTGACGTCAATGATGATTAATTTGCTTGATATTAACAAATATTTACCTCGCCTGTATGTTTCCTAGCATGTCTGGCCAAGTGCTCACTTCTGGTGAAGACCATATCGCAATTGCCAAAACCTGTACATTTGAACAATTTAGGTTCAGATCTACGTCCTGGTGTTCTTTTCTTCTGTGGCATGTTGTAAGAACTTGATGATGAGGTGATTGATGGGTGAAAGGAAGTCAATTTGAATATATTAAATATGGATTAAATATTAAATAAGGAATTTCAGTGTTGTCAATTAACAAAGTGTCAAAAAAAGAACGTATAAAGAAGAAGAGAAATAATAAATCGAAAAAAAGAAAGGGGAAAGGCGCAGGTTCCTATAAATTTATTCCAATTTTTTTTTTTTTTTTCACTGGGACTATGTTTTAATTATAGTTTTTTCCCTCTTTTTCTTTCCTAAATGACAAAATGACACACCGTCATGCAATCGCACATCTTGTCCAGGGCACAAACTAAAAATTTTATTTTTCAATCACCTTTCCAAGACATTTTTTGTCTCAGTCAAAGCTAGAAAAAAAAAAAAAAAAAAAAGGCAAGCAGAGAAAAAAAAAGATCTAAGTTCAAAGAATACGAATTGACGATATAATGGTTTCAAATTGATTTTCTCATGTCAATTTACCATTCCTTTTTAATCTTTTTGTTTTGTCAAAATATTTACTGCACCCGAATACCTGTGAAGACGAAAAAGATTTTCATTATTAGTATCAGCCTCATTTCTTATTGTATTTTGTACACCCTACCGTGCGTTTTGACCATATCGCTGCGATGTGATACAAATGGCATCAGGACCCAATGAGCCGATTTGAGACCCAAACCGTGCCTATGGGATCGTTAATTTAAACCTCGGGTTCTTTTCAGGTACACTCCGTCAAACCACTCCGCTTATAACTCCGATATATGTCACTTACTAATAAACCATGATTATTCCTAATACACTTCAGTTCGTGAGACCCCTTATACCACCATTGATAAACTCGGCCGTTTTCTTTTTTAAGCAAAAATTGAGTGAGCTCTTGTATATGATGCATTAACATATCTCAAAGCTCTAACCTTGCTCAGACATTGGTTCACCTATCCAAACCACATCATCTTTTCCTATCAGAATGGATTGACCTAAATGCCCTGCGTTTGTACGGCCTTCTATTATAGCCATCATTCCATGTTCCATATCAAAGTTCGGCACAACATTCTCTTGATTTACATAATTTTGAGATTGCTGTTGCATAAGATTCCAATGGTATAATCTCACAGTCCCTCCTTGCCAAAATGTTTGTAATTTCGACTTGGTTTCCTATTTGTAATTTTAAATATGCAATGTATTTTCAACCCTCCAATCTTACTTCTGATGGACTAGAAACAGCTAAGACGTCTTGTCTTTCGTTTGTAGCTAATACTCTATGATAACATACATTTTTGTTAGCTTATTTCTTTTTTTTCCCATTCAATTCAACTTGTTCATTTGATCTCAGGTGAAACTGATTTTTTTTAGTCTTTTGGGCCTTACTTTCCATATTGCTGAAATTCTTTGGTGCCAGTAATGATCCACTTTAGTTTGTAAGTAGATGTATCAAAGGCATAGACTCTACCAACTCGCTGCATTTGGTCTACGGAATAACTAGGAGCGCTTATTAATAGCGTATCTTGAATGACCAACATCGACTCTCCAAAATGGTCGTATGCATGTATGTCTGGATTTTCAATCACAAAATGTGGTTGAGCCAATTGATTTTCATGGTTAAGGTAAACGGATACCTTTCCTGCCTAGAGAATGTTTTACTATTGTAGCTTTGTCCTTCTCTCTTTGGGGGAGTCAACAACTTACCTGTGGTTGGTTCCCAACAGAACATAAAGGGCAGCCAATCACCAAGTCATTGAAACCGTCCTGATCCACATCGATCCCCGCTAAAACCGTTCCTTGTGATCCTTGAGACTGAAGCTGAATTCGGGTGCAAGAGGATTCTGAAAGCCCTTTATGAGCTTGTCCAAAATAGACATCTACTCTGTCATTAAACGGTGTTGCAATGGCTAGATCGTCAATCCCATCCTTATTTAAATCTAAGACCGCCATAGACCAACCAAATCGACCGTGGTGGGTATCACCATGCAAGATTGTGTGAGATACATTACGTATATCCGTATCTATATTTGCAGCTTGCAAATTGCTGTTTAACAAGAATACCGCTCCTGTCTGTAATCCATCCTCGTAGTAAAATGGTGCAGAGATGGCAATGTCCATTGGATCATCGTCAGTACCAATACTGCTAAAATGACCAGATACTATTTGGTGACCCACCCTTGAAGATGACATTGGTATAGTCAATGTGATCTTGGACGTTGATTCTTGCTCTTCATGAAGTGATAAACATTGATGTTTGTTGATGCTGGCTTTTCCCGCATTTGTAGCTGGGATTGAATTAAAAACAGGGCGACCAAACGGTTGTTGAATAGCAGCATGCTTTTTGTAGTTATTGTTGTTCAATGTGGGTGACACGACCGTTGTGGTGATATGTGGAAGCATATCATCATGCTTTACCGCCTGTATTTGTTTTGTTTTATTGACAGTGAGAGTCAACACACCTGTTGTAGCGTCATAATCTTGGTAAATGTTGTTTATGGAGTGCTTCGTGTTACTTCTATACGGTGATTGAAAACCATGATCTAGACATGTTGCTCTTTTCGATGTTGTTCTTGCTGTCTCTGCTTTTCTCGTGCTGAAGAAGTAGCTAGCGCATAGCGTGTCAGGATGCCCATGCTCTGCGCCGTTTTCGAATGCGTTGATAAGCTCCGGGTAACAGTCTGATACACCGCCAGATAAATCCTCAATACCTATCGTATTATTTGTCAAATTCAAATGCTATTTCATAGTAAAATTTATAAAACCATACCTCCCCTGTAGTAGTCGTATAATTCCTCTATCAAGAATGGACTTTTCGATCCATAATAGCCAAACATCAATTGACCAAATTCGACATCTATTTTGGATGCAGCAAATGCAGCAGCCATACAATACTGAATATGCGATGCTAGGGGCACTCTTTTCCCTGAGGGCTCGTAAAGTCGCTTGTAAACTTCGATTATATCATTTACTGGCACTTTCCATGTTTCATTCAAATAAGACAGCTTGTTTGAATGCCTTAATGTAAATTCTGCTCCTGCATCAGCAGCGATATGAGACTCTTCTACATTGCCATGGAAGTCTGATTTTGCCATGGCGACAATAAAATAATCTTGAAGACCGCTTAAACTATGCCATTTTACGTCGGCCATGCCATGTGACATGATGGCAAACACAAACGATATCAACCCCTAATTTAAATAAGTATGGGTTCTTTCTGGTTGACTTTTGATTTTGAAAAGAATCAATTACCTTTACGTGTGTATCTGTATGGAATTGAGTCGCTGGATACGTCTCTCGAATGTAATTTACTGCCGTTTTTATGAATGTTGGCCAATGAGCTAGCAGTAATATAGATTTTAGTAACAATGCAGTAAGTTTGTTGCTCTGTGTATGCCTACCATCTTCTGATTGCTGGTTGTTGCCCAAGCATTGGTAGCCCCTATTAGCCAACGGATCAATGAATGAGTGCTCGCGGATGGATGTAGTTTTTTGAGCAGTTGTACATACCAATCTGGGAAAAACGATCCAGCTTGTGTATAGCTAGCGGAATCAAGCAGATCATCTTTATAAAGTTGTTGCAATGGTGATTTAGGTATAAAGTTTTCCAAAGACCGAAAAGTAACCTCGTTATGAACAGCACTAAACAAATGAGCTTATCAGTCGAGTCTATATAACAAACAGCATCAGCAATCAAACATACATCCCGCACGCATTTATCTTGGATATAAGCATCAGCAAAATGAAGTATAGTGTATTGAAATACATGGATAAATATGTACAGAGAGCAACGAAAAAAACAGTATTTGCAAAAGGGGAGTCAAGTGGGAGAGAAAAAGAAGAAATTCATCTAAATTAATTTTAACTGGATATATCATTTTCGGCTCACTTTGACGTTAATCCATGTATAGAAAAGATCCCATACAGAAGTTTCTATACATTGGGAGCTTCTTGAAATATATTCAATTTACTTTATAATATTCAGCACTCTATAAAGAGGCTCTCTATCAATTTTGCATTGTTTATTTCCATGTGTTCTCTATGATAAAATGTGCATGACGATATATTAAGATTCAAGTGGCGGAACTCTAAACCTGATCAGTACAGTAGGATAATGCTTCCATTGTTGTTGATGGCCTGTAGGCTGATCTGTGCGACAAGCGAGCGACTCAAAATGACAAGGAGGGACTCTATATGCAATATTGTGTGATCGGCTTATTGCTATGAATCAATAAGGATACATTTATAGCGAAATACAATTTAATCAGTCTAATTTTCTTTAGGCAGAGTTATTAGAACAAATTCTACGCGCGTTCCAGACCATGCTCACAATACTCTATTAGATGTTTCCACAATCCGATTTGATGTCTGCTATCATTAAAGTAAGCAAGCCTTAAGATTGGGGTGTCAGTTCTGAAGTAGCATATAAATATATATATATATATATATTTCGCAAGGTAGCCGTAATTATGATAAGCAAGTAAACAACTACAGTCGTACTGCATGATAAGGCAACTGATTGTTAAGAGTGATAACACTTTGTACTGTAAAACTCAACACTAACATTCAGCGCCATCATTCAAAGTAGATTGCCAAATCATAGTATACATTAGCGTTAGGTACAAGCATGATAGTATTGAGCCCGATGATCGAAGAAGAACAACGTGTGAATATATGCGTCAAACAAAGAAATCTGCACTAGGATCCCGAAATCAATGACGGTAATAGAGCAAAGGGTTTGACAGTCTTTCATTCATCGTGGTGATGGAGGGATCAAGAACAAAAACCCCAACGAATCAAACAGTAATCAACTTTAGCATATGAAAACCAGGCACAGACCATAAAGGATACTGCTAGTAAAGATTATCCATCCAGTCTTATTCAACCACGATAAATGCAATTAAAACTGAAGCCTTGTGCAAGGTTACCCGTTCCCATCTCCTCCTTTACAGTACTGTAACGCATATTAAGGTTTAGTTGTCCGCTTCTATTCTGGGGAGAGGGAGAGGGAGACAAACACCAAATTTTTCAGAAATTTATGCTAGATTGCAAATGTTGGATTTCATTTCAAACCGTTCAACTACTTTGACTATGTGTGCAGATTAATTCAGCTTGGTTCTCCAGGCCAATAACCATCATGTATATGCAGTGTGCAATGTACTTTTCCTCTTGTCTTTTTAAGGTTAAACACATGAAGAGAAGAAGCAAAAGAAGTGAGGTTTGTTTAGCGGCTTCTAAATGCCACCACTGCTACTTAAAACCAGTCCATTTGCAATGGCTTATGATGTAGCATGGATACATGGCTGACTGCAAGCAGACATTTCGACTAGACTCAAACAAGTAGTCTGTATACCTTCCAATATACAAACAGTAAGGAACGTGTATGTGCTACACCGTCAAATAGATGGGATCTCAAATAGATGCAAATTGCTTAATAGCTAGCCAATTGAGCGGAGCCAGGGACAGCCTTTCTTACAGATCCTTCTTGATGATTGGAAGAAGGAGAAGAAAAATTTTCAAACCAAAAAAAAAAAAAATCTTTGAATAAAAAGGCCATTGGAACGCGCAAAACTTTGCTTCCACCCTCTTTTTAACTCCAAAATCATGTCTACTAACAACTACAAGGTCGCTGATATCTCCCTTGGTAAGCTCATGTCTATTTGATTTGGTTTTTTCATTGTCATTAACCTTGTACACCTGATAGCCGCTTTCGGTTTGAAGGTAAATCTTGAATCATTCAAATTTGATTGATCTTAGGAATAGCTGATAATTAACCCTCATTTGTCTTTTTTGAAATCTACCAGGAAATCGAGATTGCGTAAGTGATACTCACTGGTCAACTGATCTATTATACTGTTTACTAACCTCTAATTCACTCTCTAGTGAGAATGAAATGCCCGGTTTGATGGAAATCACTCGCAAGTACGGTCCTTCTCAACCCCTCAAGGGTGCCAGAATTGCTGGTTGTTTGCACATGACCATCCAAACTGCTATCCTCATCCGTACCTTGATTGCTCTCGGTGCTGAGGTTACCTGGTCTTCTTGTAACATCTTCTCTACTCAAGATCATGCTGCCGCTGCCATCGCTGCTTCCGGTGTCCCTGTCTACGCCTGGAAGGGTGAGACTGATGAGGGTAAGTTTATTGAATAGTGCTTGTGTAATGCCATGTATCTAATTCAAATTAGAATTCATCTGGTGTATCGAACAAACCATCATGTTCCCTGATGGTCAACCCCTCAACATGATTTTGGATGATGGTGGTGATTTGACCAACATTGTTCACGAAAAGTACCCTCACTTGCTCCCTGGTATCAAGGGTCTCTCTGAGGAAACCACCACTGGTGTCCACAACTTGTACAAGATGTTCAAGAACGGTGAGCTCAAGCTCCCCGCCATCAACGTCAACGACTCTGTCACCAAGTCCAAGTTTGATAACCTTTACGGTTGTCGTGAATCTCTTGTCGATGGTATCAAGCGTGCCACTGATGTCATGATTGCTGGTAAGGTTTCCGTTGTTGCTGGTTACGGTGATGTCGGTAAGGGTTGTGCTGCCGCTCTCCGTGCTTTCGGTTCTCGTGTCATTGTTACCGAAGTTGATCCTATCAACGCTCTCCAAGCCTCTATGGAAGGTTATGAAGTTACCACCATGGAGAAGGCTGTCACTGAAGCTCACATCTTTGTCACCACCACTGGTTGTCGTGATATCATTGTCGGTCGTCACTTCGAGAACATGAAGGATGATGCTATTGTCTGTAACATTGGTCACTTTGATATTGAAATTGATGTCGCATGGTTGAAGGCTAACGCTGCTTCCGTCTCCAACATCAAGCCTCAAGTTGATCGTTTCACTATGAAGAACGGTCGTCATGTTATCCTCCTTGCTGAAGGTCGTCTTGTCAACTTGGGCTGTGCTACTGGCCATCCTTCTTTCGTCATGTCCAACTCCTTCTCTAACCAAGTTTTGGCTCAAATCGCTTTGTGGACCGAACCCGAGAAGTGGACTGTTGGTGTTCACGTCCTCCCCAAGAAGTTGGATGAAGAAGTTGCTCGTTCTCACTTGGGTAAGCTCGATGTTGAGCTCACTGAACTCTCTCCCGTTCAATCTGAATACCTCGGTATTGCTACTGAAGGTCCTTACAAGCCCGATCATTACCGTTACTAAGCGGCCCCACTTTGCATTTCTTTTTGTATATCATTAATATATGATGCCTCTTCATTCTTCTATAAATATAAATGAAGCTGCATCCACTTTTATTGTAAAAAATGAACGTTTCAACATGTTCTTGTGAAGATATATAATGCTAGTAGTGCACATAAAACTAAAAAATAACTGGCATTCAACATGTGAATAAACAAATTTTAAAACATTAATCCAACCTGCAAAGTGCACCTGCACTATACTGTCAGCAAAATATGAGTGCGTGTTTGTACTGGTAAATGGCAACTTACGCCTACTATGGATATTACGTCTGTAACAGCGAATTAGCGTCCAAGCGTGTGTGCCTTTCATATTCACACAAGATCTTCCATGTTCGGCTATTATGTATCGTCGGATGCATAACGTACAGTATTTCATTTATTTCATGGATCCTCGGTTCACTGTGCCGTATGTCTATATATATTCCTTTTCAAGGCAATTTTCAGCGACAGGTTTATTTTTAACATTGAAAATGGTGTGTGTGTGTGTGGCATATATACGCAAAGAAGGGCACAGCTGTCTTGTAAGACGGCCTGGAAACCACACGTGGCATTTTCATTAGTGTCAAGTGTATATGTTATGGAAAAAAAAAAGGTTGTTTATGTTCGCGACTCAAGTTATACAACTGCACATGTGTGTAAGGCAATTTACACAAACTACTTTTAGTTAAAAAATACATATCGCAACCGTACAAACGTGAAGCAATTCATTCATAAGACTGTATCGTTCAATGGCCATCTTGCTAGCAATAAGAGTCCCTTTGTTGTAAAACCGTTGATGGTACACTATATTACACATGACAGCTTTGTTATTGTTTTGATGATCTTTCGGCAATTTTCTTATCAAAACAAGAAGCCCGCATATAAGCAGGATCCCAAAGGATGATCTTACTTTGATAGTATATAAATACATGCGCATTTGCTTGATGTTTGCTGCGTCTCTCATTCTATCCACTTGATTTCCTCAAATGAAACATATTTTCTTGCTATTTTTCATACTGTGCTTGGTCTCCGTACAAGCTGGCCGCATATATTCATCCTCTGTAAACATACAATTGCAACGTCCACGTCAGTTTCTGATGGACGTTTACACTCGGCCAAATAGAAAAGGCTTAGTACAACATGTAAGATTAGAGCCAGGAACAGGTATTCAATAGCTATAAAAGTAGAATACCCACAGGTACTCACACAGTCTACTGTCTATATAGCTTTTACACGACCCTGTTGGAACTTGCAGTCAAAGCATGTTGGATCTGTGGCGATAAACGATCCATTTGTTAAAATATCATTCTACAGGGTAATGTATCTCATAATACCGAATGCTCAATATATATCACCCACTGATTGTGCCGCTTGCATGTAGACATCTGATTGTAGCGGATTTACGATCAATACCTTCCATGGCCCAGATACCCTTCCTGCGGGTGGCAAATATACTTCAATCATCAAGGCAAAATCAGTTTCTGTCACTAGGATAAGGCCCATCTTACTGCGGGATACAGACCGGTTTTACGATGCTACAGTATAAAATTACTGATTGATGTTGCCAAGCATCGGCTCATTGAAATAATAAATAAATAGTATATTGATGTTTATTATCTAGCCAAATACAGCGATGTAGCTGTACAGTAGCATTTATAACTTGGAATCTTCTTGGGCTGCTTGTATTACTTATTCTGCTTGTGCTTTTGGAGCCTCTTGTGCTTCGATTGAAGATGGCACTACGCATTCAGGGATATCTTCCTTACATTTGACTATTGTTATGCAGTTTTAGATGACAGGTGCATGTTTTCGTTGTGTGTATGTTAATCTCTGAATATATTTGGTTTGATGGTTCTAAAACTGTCTATATTCAATGCCTCCTTTCGCATCAAGAAGTGGGGGAGAAACACTCTAGCTCTCTATGCGCAGAACATTGTGTTGTTGAAGCTCAACTGCTTTCATAAATACACTACACCTCATTAATAACGCATCTTCATTTAGGGGCTTGTAGAAACTAGAAGCATTTTCTTAATGAAACATTCAGAAATCAAACGCCATTTTGCTGTGTCACAACGCAAATGTTCGAAACACTTGTTTGCTAGATGTCTGGAAACTACAATCTTCTAATAGGATCTGCAAAAAGATACACGCTATATTTTGTGCAATTCAGATTGCAAAATAAATATGGACTTGGACCTATTACTGCTACTTCTACCAGCCCTTCCTTTATATTTTTTAATTAATGCTATTAAATGTATCTATGGAGAGGAGCAAGACAATAGAATCTTGAAATAGTAACCATTCAACGCAGTAACTGATGTCTACTCATATGCTTCTTTAAAACCGAGATTATGCTTGATTAAAGGAGAGGATATATATATATATATATAACGTCTCCTGAGCAGGAGTGGTATCATGAATGAATATACATAAAGAAAGAGATCTTCAATAAAAATGCAATTTAGCAGGAGACTTGAAAGAGGCACTTCTCCTTAACTTGAGTTTCTGTAAAACAAAAAAAAAAACGTGAATGGCTTTGTCAAGACAGATATTGGGAGATGATTGATTTGATATAAATACGAATCCAATTTACAACAAAATTCGATATCTTTCATTCATATTATCTCTTCTTTATCTAGTATTATACATTCCTTTTCACTTACGCAACAATGAAGGTAACCATCTTATTGTTTAACATCAAAATACAGCATATTAAGCATCGAATACTGTAGTTTTCTCTCCTTTCTGCCATTTTTGTTGGTCTTGCTGCTACCTTTGTTTTCGCTGAAGACGAGCCCCATTATTTCTTCTTCCCTACTGAAGACGCTGAATTTGCTGGTGATGACCAAATCACATTTGCTACTAACGGTATCACTAATGATGCTGATGAAACTATTATCGCCAAGTTATTCAATGCCGAGGATGATAGCGAAGTCAAGCAAATTGGATCTTACACTGGCGATTCCATCGTTCGTCCTGATGATGACGATGAATGGACTTTCACTTGGGTCATTGATGTTCAACCTGGAACCTACTATGTTCGTCTCTATGAGCAAGATGCTGACGGTCAAATTGATGATGACGACGAGTGGGATAATGAAATCATCAGTCATGATTTCCGTATCAGAGGTCCTTCTTCCAAGAGAAAAAGAGCTGCCTTGAAGCGTTCTCAAAATATGAAGAAGAGAGCCGCCGCAAAAGCTTTGAAAAAGGCCAGCTTGTAAAACTATTCATTCTACTACATGCTTCAACTTTGCATATCTTAAAGCAGCCTCCGAGCGTTCCTTTGCTATCGCTCACAGTTTAAACAGCCTACTCTTTCTTTTGCATTAAATTATTTTCAATTACAATCGTTAAATTAATAAACCATACTTATATTATTTGTCACCTTTTTTCGTACGGGTATTACTGTTCACACAATGACTAATTACTTTCTGCTCAGTGATTACTTCAAGCACACTTATCGACTACTTTTCATACAGCTTTATTGATTGTCTCCTAGTTTTTGCATTATTATTTGTTACTTTGTATACAACTAGTCATTATTAAACACAGTGTACAATCAAAGGTTAGCCGATAGCATATTTTGAGGACTGAAAGAAGGCTTCTCTTTATAAAATTGGCAAAATATTATCTGCTACTAAGGAAGGAACGCAACCTTAGGAAATTTCCCAGTCCAAAAATAATAATTAAGCTGCTCTTATAGTATCTTGACAGCTTCATATACAGTGGATATCATATAACATTCGTGCAAGATCAGCCATTTTGCCAGCAGCAGCAGCGGTCTGGGTTTAAATTGTTTAGCAGCAGCGAACAATATAATGTTCTCGACTTATCTTTTTACTAATTTAGAAAGCAAAAAATCGGTTTTGCCAAATTTGATTATATAAGTTGTGTCCGCCTTGCCCTACTTTATAATACATTCAAGTGTAGTTTTTTATAGCGCATCTAATAATGCTAGTTATGTTTAGTTTTATAACTAAAAGTATCAAGCAATTCCCAAAAAAATGAAAAGTGATTTATCGCCGAAATCACGAGATCTGACATACAAAGGTCTCACAAAAATAATTTCGCATGCTGTCCTGGATCACTAGGATCATTTTGATATTATACACACCATAGTAAAAGTCTTCGTTTTTGAGGTCAAAAACGCGATCAATTGATTTTTGATGTTTCAGTAAAGGGGTACCTCATGCTTTTTGAGCGATTTTCATGGATCCGAAAAAAAAACAAGAAAATGCATAAGCAAGTAACTCCTAGTCGAGAGCAATTGTTTGGTGCTATTCCGGCAGTCCAAAGCAACTTTCAGCTCGAGAAAACGCTTGTCAAATGCATCGAATTTTTGCTGTGTTTTAGCATATTATAGCGTAGTATGTGTTAATTTCAGTATGCTGTTCACCCATATATGAATTGTTCTATGGGCGTTGGCCTGAGGCACTGAAGAAGAATCATATTTAAAATTGTACGTGAGTTCTGGAAGGTTTAGCGCATTTTATGGCGTTTGGTATCACCGTATACTTTCAAATCTGTGCGCTCAAATCCTAGTGCTACTTATAATTGTGTATATGCAATCTAATGTTGTTAGTAATCCTCTACTCGCACCTGTCATACATTAATTTCATCGTATAAACATTTAGAGAGTAATATATAATTGTGCGTGGAATAACATTGTGAGAGGAATGGGCGATAATTGTATTGAAGGAGAATAGTAACAGCCTTTCCGTAAGAATCAATATACAACATTTCATGCGACTCTACGTAACAGAAGGAACTCAATCAAAATGTGTTGTTTCTTTGTAATATTTAGTTCTTCAGTCATGAAGATGCAGATCTGAAGCCTGCTGTATTTATGCAAAGCCATGTCGCCAAGAAATCTGTCGGCATTGGCATGAAGCTGATCTTTTTTACATTATCATCAGGTACAAATTCCGCCTTCATGTTCCTTTGTAGTCACATAAAGATGATACTTTAATTCAGTTCGAAAGGAACGTGTCTTTTCCTACACATAAATCATTTAAAATGGTCCAAAATAACACAGTTGACCTTCATGCTTATGCCATTCCTCTTTTGCACGCTGCTAAATACCCATCTTCTGATGTTTGTGGTGTTTTGTTAGGTCAAAATACCACTGACGGATTATTAGTTAAAACAGCTATTCCTTTTTTTCATCACTGGACAACTGTAACTCCAATGCTCGAGGTTGCTTTAAAGCAGGTACAGTAAAAGAGACTCTGGATTAGCAACCATGATCTTATAATGAAACTTAATTAGACAGATTTATACGCTAAAAAGAATGGTTTAAGCATTGTTGGCTGGTATCATGGCAACGCCCGTAACGATGATACTGTACTGCCAGAGAGAGCTATCAAAGTGACAGAAACTATCAAGAGAAATAACCAAGATAAAGCCATCATCTTTTCAATCAACAACAAACAATTTGAAAGCTTGGAAGCAGATGAATCTGCCATCACAGTAAGTTGGGTCTTTGCAATTTATAAAATGTTTGAAAACTGATCATCCATGTAATAACAGCCATTTGTGCACTCGGAAAATCAATGGAGAAAGATCAAAGAGCCCTTCACCAGCAGCAACAATGAAGCTAAATTTAGCGAAAAAGACATCTATTCCAAAGTTCGCGGCTTATTCAGCAGTACTGCATACAATAGAATTCATGATTTTGACGAACATGTAGATGACGTTTCATTGAATTGGTTAGAAACAAGCAAGATGGTTTTATAAATAAATAGTGTGCGTTTTTTTAAACAAATTTCTTGTCATTACGTTCAACGCGCAACTTCCAGTAAAGATAAGCAGCGATACCAAACAAGAATTGAGCAACGAATGCGTAGAATATGTACTTGAGCAAGCTGGACATGGTTCCCTTAGTTTCTGCTGAATGGAGGTTGACTTCATTCATCTTTTTTTGCATCATATTGGACTGAGAGAGTAAGCGCTTCTGCAGTGGTTGAAAAAACAAATCTTTTGAGTGCCATTTCTTTTTTTTTTCTTAATCAACCCAACTTACATCCAGCACAGCGAGCGACGCCTCCAATCTTGCGATTGCTGTTTGAATATCCTCTATTTTACGATTTTGTTCCAGTGTTAATCTGTCGAATTGGTCGGCTGTCTTTTTTGATTCAGATCGAACTTGATCCGTGATACGAGAGAGATCACTAGAAATCATGCGATTCAGTCAGTGGAACAACCATCCACAGGCTACTGTTATGACTTACATGTTGCCTTTGCCACCGTCTCCACCACCAGTAGTTAATTTACCAAGATCAATCTTTTCGTACTGACCAGTAATGGCATCATCTGGGCTTGGTGCTCCCAAAGCCTCAATCTGTAATTGGACAATTTGAATATGCTCAATAGCTCTTCTCTGTGTGTCGTAGATGGCAGCCTAATTCGCAATGTTAAAACAGTTGCTCCACATTGGACACAAATCATCAGCTTACCAAACTAACAGCGGTTTCTCCTTGAAAGTCATCCGCATTTGCCTGATCTCTCAGTTTTCTCATTTGAAACTCTGCTTCCTCAATCTTCTTTTTCTGTTCTTCATCTATGCCAGTAAACTCCTCTCCTCTCTTCTTCTTTTCTTCTTCCAATGGACGCTTTGGATGCTACTCAAGATAAGCGTTAGTAAACGAATTTACATTATGTAGCTCCACTTTCTTACCTCTAATTTTTGGGGAGGATTCAACTGTTTTGTCTCGAAAGAGTAAATGTCATGGTCATCTACAGTGGTGAATCGATTTAATTAGTACATTTAAATGTATACAAATAAAGCTGCTACAAACCAGCTGGTGTGTGTGACGAGGCCTAAAGATTAACATGATGTACGTGTCAGAATTTAATTTAAACCAGAGAGTAAACGCTTTGTAACTTACAGATACACCGAAATAGTAGCCTGTGGGCAGTTTGATGCCTGATTTTTGGACGCAGATGCGATAATCTTTGGCGCCAGATCCATTATCCATGAAAACCTAAACGAATGTTCAATCAAAGGGAGATCAGCATCATGTACAAAAAAGGAGGCCAAGGGGGAGCGGGGGGGGGGGGGAGAGAAGGAGGAGGAGAGGCAAAGAATGGCAAAACAAACAAAATATACTTACGCTAAGTGTATTGTCCTTGTAAGACACCTTGAGGTAAGCTGGTGTTTCTGTGTTTCTGTAACTGATAGAGCATGAGCCCAGCATGTGCTTTGTGGGATCAGTACCAGCAGCAAATGCCATAGTTCCATCGTTTAGCAAGACCATTGTACTTGGTTTATGCGTCTAAACAAACTTGCTTAGTTTTACGTCAATTGTATTCTCATTGTATCCTACCACTGGATTAGCTGAATCAAGCCAAACACTAAGTCCATCCCACTGATCTTTGGAGCCAAACACAGGTCCTGTTTCCTCTCTGTCTTTGGTGTACCAAAATGCCAAACCACGTCCACCGTGCATGTTGTTACCTGTAACCTTGAATGCAATTTCAACTTCCCAAGCTTCATAAGGGTTTGGAATTTCAGACCAAATAAAGCCCTTTGTGTTTGGTACAGAAGGAGACAAACGTATGAAATCGTCAGATTTGAATATATCTAGGTTTAACAAACAAGAGAGTGTTGGCTGTCTTGGTAGTCCATGTGCATCCAAGAGCATACTTACCACCGCCCATTGACCAGAATGGAACAGTTCCATTGTAATAAAAGTTCTTTTTGAATGAGAGTTTGTAGTCGAATTTGGATGTTGGAGCAAAAGGTAGGTTTTCCTCTGCTACGATAGGGTCGACTTTGTTGCTTCCCCAGAGGCCAGCAGAACAAGTTTCCAACAGTAATAACGATGATACAGCTATGATGCCAAAGACCTTCATGTTAATCAAGATAGCACGTAAACAGAGAGTTTAATTTGGAGGAAAGAAAGAGAAAACTCAGGGGGTGAAATACGATTATTGTGTATAGATAAATTTGCTTTATTATTATTAAAACTTTAATTTTGTAAAGCAGCGATACAGCAGCTGCCAGCATGAGAAGAAAGTCCTGTGGAGGAAGTGCAGTGCATGCGGCGCTGTTTGAATGTCATACAGGCATAAAAAAAAAACGTCTCAATAGGAAGCACGCTTATTTTACATTAAACAAGAGCTATCAAAGCTCGCATCGTTTATTGAGAGGGAATACAAGTTAATATTATGTGGTCAGGACGATGTTGAATTGCCACTAGAAGAAGGAGTAGGGCTTTGGTCAAACAAATGCATTGGAGGTTGCAGTGTCGATGAAGATGACTGTTCCTGATCTTGCTGCTGCTGCTGCTGCTCTTTGCTCTTTTTCAAGGCTTCTTTTCTATCGTTTTCTTCTTGCTCAGCAAGAGATAATCTTATTGCCTCCATCACCATCCAATCCTCCAAATCCATATTTACATCTCTCATATTGTTCAGATGCTGATGATACTCGGTTGCTGCGGCTGACGATGCTGATCTGCCTGGTCTTGTCAATAGCGATGTGACGCCTGCAGCTCTCAGCAGATTGTTATGGCGAGATCCACCGCTCCCAGCATTGGAAGCTGAATTTCTTCTAGAGACAGCTCGAACAGGATTTGGTGCTGGTGTTGTTGTCTTGTCCCAATTAGGTCTGATGTGATCTATCGAGGCAAAGTGTTGATAAAATGGTCTCTCCCTCTACTACATCTTTAGAAACACTTACCAACCAATACAACGTCAGGGTTCTTGTGGTCGACGCTTTCACGACGAGGTCCATCAGAGCCTCCAATACCAGATGTTGTATGTCGAGTGCCCGTCATTGTGCTGTGCGAACCGCTACGAGAACGAGCCTGAAATTTCTCGCTCCATGCAGGCGATTCATACAAAATGCCGTAATTTTCCTCCATACAAAAGGGACATGTAGCAGGCACTGAGGGCGTCTCGATAGGGCGATGAATTTGAACAAAGCATTCAGTGCAAATGGGTTGATCACAACAGCGGGAGTAGTTGATATTTGCAGGATAATACTATTTGAGACTACATGAGATAACAATGCCCACTGTCAACAGCAAACCAACGCATATTTACCAGGAAACAAATGGGACATTCAACAGCATCATTGTACAGCATTTTCTCTCTTTGCTTCATCTTCTCCAGATATGCTTTCTTTCGTTCGATATAAGGGTCATACGAAGCGTCTCTTTGTGAAGCACTGCGGGGTCTCGTTTTTGGTTTGCTGTCCACTGCTGGTAATGATGACGATGATGTTGTTGTTGTATTTACGTTTGTGTTGGATGAGGAGGTGGATATAGTGGATAAGGATGATGATGATTGTGGTACGGGCAAACTGGGAGATAGTGTTGCTGCTGTCACTGTCTCTGGAGCATCCGGTAAACCTACATGCAGTTCATGTGTGAGTATTAGAATGCCATGACAACCATGATGGAGTGTACCTTTGTAAAATGGCGCTATCTTTCTCTGTACGATGAGTTTCTGCAATATACGAGGGTCATAATCTTGCTCCGTAGTTGGATACAAGCCGTTTGGAAACACAGCACCAAGGTCAACAAGGTCCTCAATCTTTTGCTGCGGTATACGACCAGGCTTTGAGCCTTTGCTGTTGCCAGACTGCTTAGACGCGTTAGCACCCATAGTTTATGAATGATACGATGATGTTGTTAGAAATGGAAAAAGAAAAAAGGAAAAAAGCCCTGTTGGTTTTCTCCTCCCCCCTCTTCAAGCATTGGTTTATTAATTTTTAAACGGTAAAATGTACAAAGCGCCCTAAACCTAAATGATATACTTGAATGGACACATTCAAACTCATTGTTGACCGCCCTTCCCTTCCTTCCCTCCTCTTGGATCACCATGGAAGGTCATGTATGATAACTGATTGTCTAAGCTGTGTTTGTAGCAGATGATATAGGTTGTACGTCAATAACGGCATTTGCAGGAGCATGGCCTTGATTCTCCGTTAATGCACCATCTAAAACGTAAGTGTATGGCCCTAGCTTTCGATGCTCATTCATCTCATATGCAATCACCAGTTGACATCCTACAGAATCGAGTCAATTATTGTGGCATTGACCAGCAGCATGCGTCTTACGTGGACAGTGGTATCTGAATTGCTTCTCGTATCCATCGCGTCTACATGAGCAATACGACATTTTAGAGTTATAGACTAAAACATTACTTCATGAATCAAACCTTTTTAACAGCACACACTCTCCTGCTTCCGCTGTGAGTTTGTATGTTCGTCTGACATTGGAGACAATGATGGCATTGTCTGTTCTTCTTCGTGGAAGCTGTCGAAGATCCGCATCAATCACCAGCGCAAATTCTGAGCAGAGACAGTAGTAGACATGCAGCGATTTTGGCTGGTCCTCTGGTTTTGTGGCATGATCTGACGAAGAGACGACTGACGAAGATACAATTTTGGGCATGATGTGAAATGTGGAAAGACGGATACACGGCTTGTTTGAACACAGAAAAAGTCTTTCATATGTCTATGCTGTGACTCTGGGCTATTGGGCCAATGTGAGGACCATGATATCATGACTACAGCAACAACAAAAAATAGCCATGCCTCTCCGATTAAACCTATTACAAGCACAATGGTAATTTTATACGTCATTTGCGCCTTTCTGCCCTGATCAGAAATCAATAAAAGGCTCAAGTTTCATTTCATTTTAATTTTTTTTTTTTCCTTCTTCTAACATTTCATACAACATGGAGCTCACACCAAAGCAACTGCACTATTTCAAACGAGAGCTGATTACTGAACAGCTGATTCATGAAATCAACACAATGATCAAGAGCCCGGATGTTGCGTCCATCATTGATAAGGAAGACAGTGAGACATCGCCATTTCTTCGTTACATTTTCCAGAATATGATTATTGAGTTTCCACTGCTCAAACACACTTGCGACCAAGATTTTTGGCCTAAATGCAAAGTTTTCTTGAATGAATTTAACAAGGTCAATCTGGATTCCTACTACACTCCTCGTAACAGCGAATCCAGCAAACAACGCAAGATGATACAGCACAAGATCCAGAAATCGCTGGTGTTTGCCTTCTGTGCGAGTATCAAGACATTGCAAGGTCAAGAAGAAAGCATCCGTGTCAACCCTCAAGAGGCGTCCACAGCCACCACAGCGCCATCATCGCCCGTATCAGCAACAGTTGCCGCAGAACAAAACGACATGTTGAGAGTGAACATTGTTACAGTGCGTCAAATCAAGGAGAAA
This sequence comes from Mucor circinelloides, assembly GCA_037974945.1. Taxonomy (NCBI): domain Eukaryota; kingdom Fungi; phylum Mucoromycota; class Mucoromycetes; order Mucorales; family Mucoraceae; genus Mucor; species Mucor circinelloides. Next base: position 474,062 of record JBBNAA010000005.1, on the reverse strand, counting down.
AAGACTTTGCGAGAAGTTTCGCATGCCGAATTTTTGATTGAAACCTGGTTTCCACATCAAACAGAGCCTGTTTACGTTGGTCGCCGTCATGGAGAATTTAGACGTCTTCGGGATCAGCTAAAGCATCACTTCAAGAACATGGATATACCTCTTGTTCCGTCTAAATCAACAAACACAGCGCATCAGCAAGGTTTTCGTGAGAATGATAGACTCCTGCTGCGTTCCTTTCTCTACCATTTGACGGGCGATCCTTGTAGCACATCCATGCCCTCCAAGCATCAGCAGCAGATCCAGAAGAGTCACATACTCCGCAAGTTTCTATCAGATTCACCCATCCTATTCACTGTGGAGGAAGAGAAGGATACTCTACTAAGAGAAGCAGCTGACAAGCATCGTCTAGAAGAGCAGGAGCAATTTCAAAAGGAATTGGACAAACGAGTGCTAGAACTGAATGAAACATTGGAAGATCTAAAGAAGGATATATTGCAACCGGGTGGTTTAACTCGTGTATTTGACATTATCAAAAAAACACCACAGATAGTAGATTTACCGGAATCACTCAAGAAAGCATTTGAATGGGGCCGCATCAAGTAAGTATAGACTGTAATACAGAGTAGTTTAGTAAGCTGATCATCCCCTCTACTCTCCTGATAGCTTTGCATTTGCTCTGCATAGACAGTTTTTAACATCAGATGCAGCGACTGAGAATCTGAGTAATCTTCGCAGAACGCATAGTCTCATGCCCTATCGAACAATGTCTGTCATCCTTAGGTTCTCCAACCCTATTTCTATGGTGAAGAGTATCATGGACCTGTTTCTGGCTCAGCCATTTGGTGGTAGAAGTTTGTTTCAGAGGTAATTCATGCCCATGGTTGGCTTGGCGTTTTGATCCGTCTAAGCAAAATATCCATTTATAGAATGATCATCTCCAACATGAATGAAGAATCAAAGGTGTTTGAAAAGGATATCAAGATTTTGGAAGAGAAAATTCAAGACAAGGTGATATGTCAAAAAATCTACAACGCTGTCAGAACACCTATGCCCGAAAATTCCGACTTTAGAGGTATGTGTTGCTTTACCCAAGCCAAGAGTGCAGACTCTAACTGACTGCAACAATAGATTACGATACCCGTACCATGGAAATTTTGGCATTGCTTGGCAACGATGAAATCGAGCCATTACTGTCTGCGGAGCAAATTACAATGTTGGCTACATTTGATGAAACGCACGAGACTAAAAAGCGGGTCAAGCACATTGCTCAATTATGGGATCTCTACGCACGTCAGTATGAGCAAGAACTAATGATGAATTTGGTATTCCAAGGCGTCACTGGTGAGCTGCTAAAAGAATTTATATCCGTATTTTATCAACCATTGGCACAAGTGTACAAGGCTGCTGATATCAGTACCACCATACGTCACGTTGCTTCCTTCTTGGACGATTTACTGCAAGTTATTGACGAATTGCCAGCAGATCTGGATGTAGCTAACACTATACAGCTATTTATTGATCTTGTGCAACGCCATGAACAACATTTCTATGAATTCGTCCACAATGTGCATAGCCAAGAGGCGTCTAAAGTGTTTGATGAGTTGATTCAATACCTGGATAAATTATTCACATTCGTGGCCCAAGGCATTCCTGGTAAAATCGACATTTGGCACAGCGTAGAAAAGGTGATAACCAAAGAAGAACTCCCTGCCCTGGAACAAGAGATTGATGCTATATGTCAATATCGATATCAGCAAAAGATGTATCATTTTGAAAGACAGCGAAGAAAGCTAATGATTCACCACCATGGTAACAATGGCTTCCATAATGGCACTATAGAAGGACTAGCTAAAATTGCAGCTGACGCGGATCAAGAACGTCAAAATGACATATTCCAATACATTCCCCAGCGTAAAGAATTAGTGGGCGCCATGGGTGATTTTGAAGAATTCCAATACGAGGATGATGTTATACTCAGTCCAGGCATCAGCAGTAGTGACGAGGAAGATGATGTAGACGATGGTCGATCCAGTGGTTCTTCATTAGAGTCAAGAAGAAGTAGCAAGAGCAGCTCAAGTCATATATCTCATGTTGGCATTGAAAAGCCAGCGTTGAAACTGATACCCAAAATTGTGCCTTATTTTGTGCAAGACGTAGTAGAAAATATGAAGAAGAGTAACCATAATAATAATAGTCCTTTATTAACATAAAGGTATCAGTCGATAAACTACCATCCTTGAGTGCCAGATTTGTTTGCGCCACGGATCAATAAATTTCGTAAAACTTCCCATCTCTTTTCGCATACATCGGCACTGTGTTTACCACGCAATTTTGCTTCAGCTTCTTTCCATCGACATCCGCTTAATCTTGTTAATACATGAGCCATTAATATCTTGTCATCGTCCATAGTCCATGTCTCGTAGCCGCGGATGAATTCAAGCTCTGGTTTTGGTGAGATGGAGGGTTCGCTGACAGGTGGAGATAGCATTGATCTGGTATCGTTCGTTGCTGTTATTTGTTTATCGCTACAGTTGGAATCACGTGGTGGTGTAGGAGGTCTCCACTTTTCTTGCTCTTCATGTTTCACGAACACCTAATAAGAAGCTTTAATTTATATATATTACAATTATTCCAAGTAGTGTATACATATATTTACATACATTTTTCTCTGGCTGTTGTGCTTTACTCAAGACATAGGCTATTAAATCTTTGGCAGATGGTCTTCTTGCTCTGATCTTTTCTTTAAGAGGGGAATCAGATGATGTAGACTATACATGTATGAGAATGAGTTGGAATGCAGGTGATGATACAGAGCTACTATTATACTTTACAACAATATCAGTGTTCTCATCATCACTATCAATCAAATTTCCATCTCCATCATATTCCAGAAAGGGTTTGGATTTCTCTATACATTGATAAGAACATGTTGAGCTATCAGTTACCCTAAATACCATGTTACTCGTACCTTTTGGTGTCAGGCCTCTTGGTAAAGTAGGTGATCCTGTCTTTTTGAAATTGAGAATAGTACGACGAACGCTGGGCTGATTGATTCCACACATGCGTGCAATTTGCTTTTCAGTTGCTCCTGCTTGATATGCTCCAATGATAAGCCATCGTTTGGCGTCTCTTTTGTCTTGGCTTGTCGTTGACGCTGTTAATGATTTTGACTGAACTCTCTTGTAAGGCATGATTTTGATTTTTGCTGCTAAAAAAGAAAAGAAAAGAGAAATGCGATGAAAGGGGAAGAAGGGAGGATATTTGTTGCCGATTGAAAATTCTCCCCACAACGCATGACGTACTGGGCCAATAGAAACCAGATATTTGAGCAATGCATTAACTGTAAAGAGAAGGGCCTGGTACCTCATGCCATTTCTGTTTATAACTTGTAACCGGATCATGTTGGTTGGAATTTATTTAGACGGATAAAAATATGATATAGTATAACTGAATACCTGAGCCCAACCGTTGTTGATGTTTCGTTAATGAACACTAGTTATAAAGGAAGAATCAGCCCACATCGAGGTTCACAGGAAAAAAAAAAGGCCTACAAACTAGTCTACTATGTAGAGATAAAACAAAAGGATCAGATTTTTAGCAGTAAAGAGTATCTACTAGCTTGGTAAATCTCATTGAAAGGTGGCTATTTCAAGCAAATATCGAGTGTTCTTTGACCAAACGCATATTCAACACACCTGCATTCACAAATTTCTAAGCGAAAAGCGTTCGAGTAACAGAAGTGATTACAACTGTTGGTAGAATTCTTGTGCTAATCATAAAATCTGCATTGTAGTCATGGCCCAAGTGTCTAAAATGCTCAAATTGTTGCAAACATTCATGATTTCTACGGCCAACGGTCTGAACAAAGTAACCCCTTTGAATCAAGCATCGGCAACATTTACTACTGGATATCGCAATAGCACCACATATTGCTCTTTATCAAGACAAGCTGATTTTAAGTGAATTTAACATTTATTATTATGTCGTTTTTTCTTTGTCAAAGCCATACGTGATTTATCATGCGAGTATTGAAAAAGTATTTTTTTTCCCTGAGGAATAATAGGTATATAATATATTTGAATATAAGGACTTGATTAAATGCAATTAGGAAGAGGAACTTGTCATTTCAATCTTGAATCGATTGCCATCAACTTCCTTAACGCTGAACTGGCATCCTGCTCGCAAAAGACAGCCAAGCGCAGGTATGAGGTGTTCTTCTTTGATGACCAGCTTGATGTTAAAGTTGGGTACTCCAACCATTGCTTCCACCATGCGCTTGATATTGTCTGCTTCAGTCAACAATGGAGTCTGTACATCAATGACCAGTGTTTGAATTTGAGGGTATTTCAGTCTTATGTATTCCAATTGATCAGATCGACATTCGCCCCTGATTGTTACTTTCTTGACACTGTTTACAGCATTCACAATGGGTGCCGCCCAAGCCTCCACAAACACTTTATCGTGCACATGGCCTCTCAAATGAAGCTGAATCGTCAGTTCTTTTAATGTCGAGCAACGCTGTAGGATTTCCTCAAGTAGAATTACTGATGTGAGATCTCCTTTCAGTGTGAGGTTGACTAAGGATTTGAAGTCCATCAAATGATTAATCATGGTCCCGTTTTCATGATCAAAGTTCGCATCGAGCACCAAAACAATTTGGCGTAACGTATCTTTGAACGCAATCAAGGCATCATCGTAGCTTTGGCAAGGGTAGGTGGGGTGAGGTATGGCTTGTAATCTATCAAATGGTGTTGTTGATGCGTTTGCAATGGCACTCATGATTTTAAAAAAGTCGTATGAGAAAGACAATACCCCCTTCATCTGTTCCATGTTTGGTGTAAATGCAGAACGCAATAAGCCCTCTCGGATGACGTTCTCTATGTCCCTTTCTTTAAAATGTACATATTTGACAAGCTTTCCATAGTGTGGTTTTCTACACAAATGACCGTACAGAGAAAGAGCTCCTGCGTCAGATCTGATAACGATTTCTTTACCAAACATCAATGGCTCTGCTAGATGATTCCAGCGTTTGCAAACCAAGCGGCGTACGGCTACTTCTGCAGTGGACTCGCTGTAATCAATGATCTTGGCTATCAATTCGTCAGGAAAGTCCCTAGTCATGATTGAATGAGAATATTGCTGGAAAAAAAAAGGGAGAGAGAGGGAAAAAATGAGAATATGCATATAAAGGGGTGTATTATGGCACGAACGAGAACCTGTCAAATCTATCAATGTATGAAATTCTCAAGTCAGCTTGCCCACTGATCAGAGTTCTCAAGATGTTGCATCATGTCAACCAGATTGGCCATAAAAAGCGTATGACAGACACAGGTTGAAGCTACTATTATGAAGGCCGCATGATAATAGAGGATTAAACATTAAGCTTGGATCGCAAATTCTACGTCATTGTAGACGTATTTAGGCAAAATGATTTAGTGCATAACCAAGGTACAGAGCTGATCTCCATTACATAATGTTCCATTCGTTGTAGTAAGCTGCTTTCAATGCTATTTTGTATCGTACCCCAAGAATGAAAGTGACATGTGCATGTAGAATGACAGGTGGTGGTATTGACCGTACGATGCTGTTTAAATGTCTTTCAAGTGTCATGACAGAGGTTGGTAAAACGTGAGAACGAGAATTGGTGTTCCTTGATCTAGAAATTAGCTAGTGGAAATGTTTAACACACAGATCTTTTATCGAAAACTTTTGTGTAATGTCATCAACCATGTTGTTCCGACGTGATTATGAGCTAATTTCGCCTATGCTCTGTAATATGATGGGGGCGGGGCCGTTTTTCTATAATTAAGTTTCTTCTGGAAATGTTAGGTGGTATGTGTTACTGATCTTCAAACGTGTTAATAAGCTTATATCTATTTGAAAGAAATCCAAGAAGATCATCCTGCTATACGAGTCTCCATCTTTTTTTTTTCACATTTAACTGTTCTGATTATCATGTATGTCAATACATGATGCAGATGGGCATTTTCGTAAAGGTATTACAGAGTTTTGTAAACAGGAAAGTTTGTAACATGTGGTTTCGAAGAGCCAGCAAAATGCTAGAAAATGACTAAATTTGGTACAAATCCGACTGTGATTTAAAGAATTAGGCCAATCGCACTATTGACGCAAAATTTATAGTTGCTTCCTTGTTTTCTGACGTTTCTATGCGAAACAAAACCTTGACGCAATTGAACTACAGATGGTGATAAGATGTGCCTATTCTTGAGAAAACGGCAATGAGACCTCGATAGCAAACTATATGTGTTGGTGTCTAATAGAGCAGATATATGGACACTGCAAGCATTTCATTCATCTCAGAAGCCATGGTGAGCATTGAGTGAAAATCTACCCGTTTTCTGTCTTGATTTACACTATAATGTTGATCTAAACCAATTAGAAATCCAGATTTGACCTAATGGGTCGCATTATTATCGATCGTATTTCGCGTAGATTATAATTCTATCATTCTGATTGTTCCATGCTCAGTTTCAAGAGAGAGAAAAAAAAAAAAAAACGTATATATATAATGAAGTGCTATCTAACTCTTCCTCCTCTTCTACTTTGATCTATACTTTCTTTTATATATATATATATTTATTTATATGGATAATAATCAACAAACAAAGAAGGAAAATATCACATTTGATGATGCTCAAGATGGAAGCAAGAGATACCAAGTTACTCACAATGAAAAGTCATTAAGCAGAGAGACTACCATTGCTGGTAGCGATGCTGGAGATGATAACCGATCTATTTTACAAAAGGTGTTGATGAGAAAGAAGAATTTAATTAGACGTAATTCTGCTGTCAAGATGCCATCTGTGGAAGGCCCTCCTTATCACACCATGAAGATTGAAACAGTAGCTCAATTGATGAAGTCTGATCTGCAAGATGGTTTGTCTGAATCTGTCATTGCTGACAAGCACGCAGAGTTTGGTTATAATGAAATGGAGGGCGATGGTGGTGTCAACCCTGTCAAACTCATGATGAAGCAATTCTTTAATGTGCTGGTCCTCATTTTGGTCATTGCTATGGCTGTCTCTTTTGCATTCAAGGATTGGGTTGAAGGTGGTGTTATTGCTTTCATCATGCTCTTGAATGCCGGTATCGGTTTCGCTCAAGAATACAAGGCTGAAAAGACTATGGATTCTCTTCGTCAAATGGCTTCTCCTACTGCTCAGGTTATCCGTGATGGTCAGCAAAAGACGATTGCTACCAAGGAATTAGTTCCCGGTGATATCATCATCCTCAAGAACGGTGATGTTGTTGGTGCTGATTGTCGTGTGATTGAGTCTTTCAATATGGATATTGACGAAGCTTTGCTTACTGGTGAATCATTGCCTGTCAATAAGATGTAAGTGTTTGCAACTATACGTATTATGATATGATGACTAATGTACATATTAGTAACGATGTGCTTGATACTGCTGAAGTGCCTCTCGGTGATCGTGTGAACATGACTTACTCTAGTACCACCCTCAGTAAGGGTCGCGGTAAAGCCATGGTAACATCCATTGGTATGCAAACTGAAATCGGTAAAATCGCCAAACGCTTGCTCGATAGTGGCGATAATGCTCGTACTCCTCTTCAAAAGTCCTTGGATCGTATGGCTATCGTTCTCTTGGTGATTGCCATCATCTCTCTCATTATCGTCTTTGGTGTCGCCAAGTTCCAAATTGATGACCAAGTTGTTCTTTATGCTATCTCTACTGCTATTGCTGTTATTCCCGAAGGTTTGATTGCTGTTGTTACCTTGACCCAAGCATTTGGTGTCAATGCTATGGCTAAGAGTAATGCTCTTGTTCGTCGTTTGGTTGCTTTGGAAAACTTGGGCTCCGTTACCAACATTTGCTCTGATAAAACTGGTACTTTGACTCAATCCAAGATGGTGTTGACTCGTTTCTGGAGACCTGATACAGGCTTCTACAAAGTATCTGGTCTTGGTTTTGACATTGAGGGCGAAATTACTTCTGAGGATCAAGGCGATACTGTTGACAAGAAGAACATGAATTATGGTTTGCGTCGTTTGGTTCAATCTGCTGCTTTGTGTAATATGAGTGAAGTACGTCAAAATCACGAAACCCAAGAACACTACGGTATTGGCGATCCTACTGAAATTGCTTTGCAAGTGTTTGCTCACAAATTGGATATGGGCAAGCCTGCTTTGACTGATGCCGATAATACTGTTGATGGTGGATGGAAGCTCCTCTCTGAATATCCTTTCGACTCTTCCATCAAGCGTATGAGTGTCCTCACTGAAGAAAATAATGGTGACTTGATTGGCTTCATGAAGGGTGCTACTGAACGTGTACTCGAGTGTTGTTCCAGCATTCAATTATCGGATCAAGATGAAATCAGAGATATTAGCCAACAAGAACTTCAAGACCTCGTTTTGCCTAACGTTGAAGCTTTGGCCAAGGGTGGTCTTCGTGTGCTTTCTCTTGCTGCTAAGCGTGTTCCCAGAAAGAGCATGAGTGGTGAAGTTAACTTTTCTACCTTTGAGCGTGAAGAAATTGAAAAGGATATGGTCTTCTTGGGCATCTGTGGTATCTACGACCCTCCTCGTGCTGAATCCAAGGACGCTGTTGAAAGATGTCATAAAGCTGGTATTACTGTCCATATGTTGACTGGTGATCACATTGCCACTGCCACTGCTATTGCTCGTGAAGTAAGCATTATTCCCGCTGAAGGTGATGTCAGTGATCTCGTCATGTCTGCTCAAGCCTTTGATAAACTCTCTGAAGAGACCATCGATCAGCTGCCTACTTTACCCCTCGTCATTGCTCGCTGTAGTCCTGATACCAAGGTCAAGATGATTGAAGCTCTCCATCGTCGTAAGCGTATCAGTGCCATGACTGGCGATGGTGTCAATGATAGTCCCTCTCTCAAGGAATCTGATATCGGTATTGCCATGGGTCAAGGTGGATCTGATGTCGCCAAGCAAGCTTCTGATATTATCTTGGTGGATGATAACTTTGCTACTATTGTCGCTGCTATCCAGGAGGGTCGTCGTGTCTTTGCCAATATCTCCAAGTTTGTTGTTCACATGGTCTCTGTCAATGTTGCTGAATTGACTCCCTTGCTTCTCTGTTTGGTCTTTAGAGAGGGTAATAACATTGTATTCCCACTCTCTCCCATTCAAATCTTGTTCAACAACTTGGTCACCAGTGCTCCCCCTGCCATGGCTTTGGGTCTCGAAAAGGTGCATCCTCAACAGATGCTTGTCAGACCTAGAACCAGCAAGGAATCTCTCTTCTGTAACCGCAACATTATTGACATCTTGTACTATGGTGTCATGATGGGTTTGATTTGTATGGCCAACTATGCTATTGTCATTTACGGCTATGGTGAAGGTAGTCTTGGTACCAACTGTAATCACTCTTTCAACGCCAATGAATTCCGCGATACCTGTGTTGACGTCTACCGTGCTCGCGGTGCTCTGTTTGTAACAATGACTGTCTTGCTCCTGCTTCATGCTCAAACCTGTCGTGATCTTATCAATCCCACTTGGACCTGGAAGCATTTGACTGGTGATCAAAACTACTACATGTACTGGTCTTGGTTGTTTGGCTTTGGTATTATGTTCATCGTGCTCTACGTGCCTGTGTAAGTAGTCTGTCTATTCATTCATCAACCGTTATACTCACATTTCTTACTATAGTGTCAATACTGAAGTGTTCAAGCATCTGCCAATCACATGGGAGTGGGGCATGGTTGCCGCCTCTGTCATTGTATATATCATCTTGGCAGAGCTCTACAAACTCATCAAGAGAAAGTTCTTTGCCATCAAGAAGTAATCCGCATCTTTATACATAATAATTCACTCTATTTAACTATTTGTACCATATTAATTACTATTTATAATAAAATATGCCATTTCTCTGGCTTAAGCAGAGGAAGATTTAGACTTTAAACCAACGTGCAATTAGTTTCTGTGTAACTTTACATATCCATTAGAACCTCAATAACCTCTTTTTTCCTCTTTCTCTCTTTTATTCACAAATAATTCATATTAAAAGGGGAAGACAAAATTCATTATTCACACATACCTTGACCCTAACCCTTCCTTCTTTCTTGATTAAATACCTCCGAATATACATATATACCCCCCTCTCTCTCTCTTTCTCTTTCGCTCTGTCTGTCTGTCTGTCTGTACATCACACACCGTTCTTCTTTTTCCTGTTTGTAAATTGATATCATCACAGCCATGACGACAGATGAGATAACAACAAGCACATGCTCACATTGTCAGAAACCAGCTACATTCATGTGCTCATCTTGCGGACAGGATGGACCGAGATACTGTTCAATAGAGTGCCAAACAGATCATTGGAAGGAAAATCACTATCGAGTATGCAAAGCAGCAAGACGGAACAGGCAAAGACATGCGGAGGCCGTAGCTGCTGCTCATGCTGAAGCGGACACGACGAACACCAATAGATCGAGTAAATAAACGAATGCTGAACGACTTGGATTTCGTTTGATTGATAGTCTGATTGTAGGTGATATCCCAATGACTGATCTCTCACCAAATCAGGGCCAGGAAAAGCTGGATGACGAACAAGAGGATGCTGCTGATGAGCTTCGATTCTATACCCTTCAAATTTATCGCATTATTAAGCCTGTAGTTGCTTGTATTATTCTAAGTATATTTTGGGTCAAAGTGTCGTATTCGGGATCAAGTGATTACAGGTAAATAAATGCTGCTTGTAGGATTTGACAGCCAGACTGACCCCTCTTGAATCAGCCCTACTCGACCCAATTATGTCAATTTAACACCTTCCACATCATCCTCCAGTACAGATGGATCCACGAGTAGCGGCCCATCTATCGCCAATTCATTTACCAATGCAGCCATCATCATAGGGCAAATCATTGGTGTTACTATACTGATTGTATTTCTGTTCAAAAAGGGGTGGATCAAAGTGCTGATTGGATTTTTCATGGTGATTGTACTGCTGCTATTGGGTTTCATGACGTACCTGTTGCTACTGTAAGTTGATATGAGCATCTTTGTGAATGTGTGTTCTAATGAATAGGTTTACAGGAATCTTATTCAAGTGTTTTCGATTGCATTGGATTACATCACCTTGGTATTCGCACTATGGAATTTTGCAGTGGTCGGATTGGTTTCAATATTCTGGAAAGGACCTCTGTGGCTGCAACAATCGTATCTTACTATCATGAGCTCGCTCATGGCATTTTCGTTGACGGGATTGGAGCAATGGACTACATGGATCTTGTTGGGACTCCTGGCTATTTGGGGTAAGAATGAATACAAATCAGGGTCTCTCTCTATCTCTTTTTTTTTAGTAGTAGTTATTAACATCCGAGAGCTATAGATCTTATTGCGGTACTGTGTCCGTTTGGGCCGCTTCGTTTATTAATCGAAAGTTCCAGAAATCAGCAAAGAGAGGTGCCCGCATTGCTATATTCAGTGAATGCGGTGTGGTTCATGATGGCCTCGAACGACCATTTTCGACTATCCAACAGCATGCTGGGTACCGCAACTTCTACCGTACATGAAACTATTTCATCGCCAAATAACAACGACATGAGGCTATCAGTGCAACTGCACTCGCCTTCGTCGTTTATACAGCAGAATTTCAGAAAGAGTCATGACGGATTTATGCGACTCCCTGACGATAGTCATCTTACCCTAGATTCTAGCAGTAATCCATTTGCAACACAAACAACGCTACAAGCTCCAGATGACACGGATCGACCAAGTACCCCAAGACAGGAAGAGGCTACGAGAAAGGCGACGGAATCCGAGAATGATGAAGAAGATGGTAAATCTCACACAACACATGCATTGATGTAAAGCTAACTCTGTTGCTAGCCGAGAGAAGTGGTCTCAAACTTGGATTAGGTGATTTCGTATTCTTCAGTGTTTTGATTGCAAGAGCGGGTAAGAAAAAAAAAGAGAGAGAGTGAGAGAGAACAAACTTGGATACAGTGTTACTAACATAACCTTGTCATAGCCATGTATGATTGGATCACTACCGTCTGCTGTACTATTGCCGTTTTGACAGGCTTAACAGCAACTATCTTTTTGCTAGCTATCTACAAGAAGGCATTGCCTGCTTTACCCATCTCTATCGCATTTGGTATGCTTTTCTACTTTGTAGCAAAAACCATTCTTGTGCCATATGTCGGAGCACTCTGTGTGTTTGGCATGGTTGGATTGTAACCATTTTGTACATTTGTATATAACGATACCCCCCCCCCTCTCTCTCTCTCTCTCCCCTCCTCCTTTCTTCCTTCGTAAATTATAATCTCCTTTTTTTTTGAAATTAATAGCATTTTAATAGTCAAATAATAGTAATAATGATAATAAGATAGTAGTAATAATAAAATGATAGACTTTGATTAATTAAAATAATACTACAATGTGTTGCAATAACAAGGCTAAACGGGGATTAGTGGTATATATAAAAAAGAAAGTGCGTGTATAGTATATATAGAAAGATCAAGTAAAATTGCCAGCTGCAGTAGTTGCAGAATTACTGTTGATCATCTCATTGCGAGGTGATGACATTCGGTAAAATGCAGAGTTTGTGGTAGAAGTAGTGGTGGTGGTGGTTGTAGATGAAGAAGATGTCGGATACCATCTAGGCTTTTTCTTTTGATGCTGGTCCTCTTCTGTTTGATCATTTAGTAAGTTACGAATACTAGTTGTGGGTGTCCCGGGTGTATGATTTATAATCTTTATAGGAGCCAGTTGCAGCTTAGCGTAAGGATGATGTTGATGTTGATGCTGATGCTGCTGCTGCTGATGATGATGATACCCGTGACCGAAATCATCCCGAACATTTAATCTCTTAGTTTCTGTCATACCTTCCTCTTCCTCTTCATGCCGTTGCCTCTTTTCCCGTGGTATAGGCCTATTTTGGATATGAGGAGCATGCACTAAATGAGGAGAAGAATACATATCCCCGCATGAAGAAGAAGATGTTGATGTGTTGGAGGAGGAAGCATCGGAATGATGATGTGGATGGTGACTATAATAATGAGGCTTCGGGTCCATGTAGACGCTTGATTCCGATCTTTGTTGTTGTTGTTGTTGTTGAGGATGAAAACTTTGTAGCAAATGTTTGTTTTTACCGGAACCGAGTAGTGCCCGCAAGATGTTTTCGATTGTGCCTAGACGCTCTTCAATTGACTCGATAAAAGTAGCCGTAGTGTTGCTAGGCAACGTAGATGGGGATGCGGAGGAGGACGGCGCTGTGGACGTTGCTGGTGTCAATGGCGGTGCACTGTTCAACATTGTGTGTTCATGTGTAGTCTCGATAGATGGAGAATGGATCATCTTTTGTGATTTGGCTGTTCCCGCAGCTTTGGTCGTAGGCACAGGAGCATTCACTATCGCAGCGGCAGCCGCAGTAGAAGCAGTGGTATTGGTAGCGGATGCTGATGACTTTTGAGAATTCACATATTTACATTCCACATGAGCTTTCAAACAGCCTGCGCAAGGCTGCTCTCCGTTACATTTGGTCTTTTTTCGGCGGCATTCTCCACATGCACTGACGACCTTGAGTCTTTTGCGTCTGGTTTTGTCTCCATCTACCATACTCTTTGTGTTCTGATTCATTGTTAAAGTAAAAGAGTAAAAGGAAAAAAAAAAAAAAGGAAAAAAAAAATGAAAAAGGTTAAAATAAAGTGATCTACGTCGTATTGCTTTTGATTTTTAAGGGAAAATGATGCTGATGATGATGTTGGTAATAGGTAAAATTTTAAGGAGAGATCCGCTATAGGGGCGAAATTTAGCTCTTGTATATATGTATATATAAGAAGAAAAGAGTGAGGTAAAAAAAAGGAGCAAAATCGAAGCGAAAAAGAAGAAGGATCAAATTGCCCAGTGCAATTGCCACTTGAAATAACACTTCGTCTCGTGCGAATGATCCAAGTCTGGGTTGAATCGGGTCAAACACCACGATGTTCGTTTCCCTGCATTTGCGCCACAACTAGTATCATGTATCATCTTTTTATAGGGTCTAACGTTGGCTCTGATGGTGTTCTCTCCATGTCCTTTTTATTTTCGCGCGATAATATCCCGGGGGGGGAAGAGGAGATCTCTTTCTCTTTCTCTCTCTCTCTATTGTCTATGAGAATGCAATGTCGGGACCGAGGCGGAATGATATACAGTACATGTCCTTCTTGGGAGCAACAGTGCGCACCCAATGCAGATGGCAGGATGCTTTATCGATCGGTCCTCCCATTATTTGACATACGCGCTTCATTAGAAATAAATCAATTTTTAAGGACAATTCAAATTTTTAAGGAGAAATCGCTTACCTGCTCAATGTCTTGAAGAGGATCCGAGCTTCTTGTGAAACAATGACAATGAATCATCGGGAGTCTATCCGAACTGATATTTCTGCCGTTGTAAATGCCCTTGAAAGCGTCTAAAGGCAGTGTATTTAGCGGTCTTGTGGGGCTATTATTTCCATCATGAACAGCATTTTTTTTTTACCTAGAAACTCAATTGCAGTGGCAGGCAGATTCATAATGAAATGATCAAATGTACGATCACCGTTTGTTTCAATAGACAGATCCTGTACTGCTTGTTTTATGAAAGCACGTCCATCCATGTTGTACGTCTTGATACCTTGATTGATCTACGGGACGGGTCGTCAGTTGTGCCGTCCATTACATGCTATAGAACGTAGTACCTTGTTGAGTCGAATATTATCACATAGCGATGCATAGGAAGCCGGATTGAGGTCATTGGCATAGACAACGGCACCTTTTTTAACTGCAGGAATCGAAAAGGGTCCTACACCAGCCATCACATCACCTATCGATGCAAATCGTTGGCGCTCCATTCTTCTTTTAGCTCTAGTAACTTACAAATATAGTCTCCCTTTTTGAAGAGGCCTACTAGTCTACGATGCTCTGCCTGTAACCTGGAGTTCCAATACACTTTGGAGAAGTCAAATCTAAACTTGCAATCATTCTCTTTCTACGTTTTCCCCCCAAAAAAAGTGTGTTAGTTTGGTATTTATACATGTCAGCTTGATCTTTACCAGCTCTGTGATCATATTGTCGTCTCCTGCCAAGACTTCCATTTGAAAGTTTCTGTATGTATTGTCAATTTGATTCGTCTTGTTCACAACGCTTTTAATCTTTTTATTTTTCTGTAGAGACAATGAATGAGTGTCAGAAAGCTACTGGTATCCATATCTGTTCTTACATCCAAAATGACTTGAGCAATAAGTCCCTTGAAAGGCATATTCTCCTCTTTGAGATTGACATGAGCTATTTGCACGCATTAGTTGAATTCTGCTCAGATAGCAACACGACTCTTGATTACCAATATGGCCAGTAGTTGTAAATGAAGAAGGAGTCTCAGCATCGCCTTCAGGCATGACAGAATACAAGATCTGCTCAGTTGTCCAATAATCGTAATCCACCTCAAAATCATGCTCCACTATATCAAGCTGCTTGATAAGATCAAACTTGCTGTCCGAGAATGACTCCTTGACATCTATACACATGATGTTGATTAATATGCAGAGATTTCCATGCAGAAATTCTTAAATGCTATCTGTATGTATGTATGTATGTATAAATGTACCTTTGATGTCCAATCTTAATAAGATTAATTTGGTATCTGTTTGCGTACCATCCGATACCACACTACGGATACGTGGTTGATTTAATAATTCACTAGGTTTTGATTAAAATTAAATACACGATGATCACTGTTCAAATCAAAAGATGTTTACTCTTCCAGTTCTGTCATCAATGGTTTCACTAGTTGGTTTGGTGCTCGAATAGCAAGTGTGGTGAATGTCTTTTTGAATGCATCTCTGTCCAAGGCTGTCATGCCTCGATTCTGAGGTGGTGTTAAGCTCATTGTTGAATAGTAAAGGAGAAGCTTAAACTGTGTCCATCCTTCCTGTGACTAGAGGTCAAAGTTTCTGGTGGCTGATTTGATCATGCCCTAAGCATTCCACGCAGAAAAACAGCATACTTTTCTCATAAAAGCAATTAAATCGACTCCTTGGAGTGTTGCAGAGCCTGTATAAAAAGTACTGCTGCTTCTTTTAGTAGCGCATTAGTCTACAAAATCGGTCAAAAAGTGGATTTCGAGTAGGCGATGCCCCAGCGATTTTGAGCGATCCATATCTATTTCTTTTAACATGGACTCAAAGGCAATCATTTTATCATTGCAAACATACGAAAAAAGCAGATAGCTAGTAGAAACAACAGCTGATGAAGAAAGCATCTATTGTTACTTTGGTCGTTGTTGTTTGTCATCAGCGATGGCTGTAAATGTCTAATTTTCATTATTTTGAAGCAAAATTACAAATTCAGGTACGGTTTCAGTAACTTGAAATGCTGATACATCTTCAAATACATGGCATCGTACTATGTGTATGCTTCGTTTCCAAGTTTATTCGAGTGGTAAAGAGCACCAAAATGCACACTAGTGCTAATACGTATTCAACATGCAAAGGTTAGTTGATTAAACTAAACACAACAGGCCACATGGAAATATATAGATTCTGATCAAGAGAAATATATACCATTGTTTTTTTTTATACAAGCAGGAAAAAAGTAGCACAAACAGCCAACATTTGCTCTTAAAGATCTCTCTCGGGCCTTGTACGCCTGTGTCAATAAATAGACCAGTGGCACCCGATTTGATCTGGGATGCAAAAACAAGTTGCATTTTCAAATATTCGCACGACACTCGCAATGGCATAAGCATAAATACACTAAAAAGTTATCTTTTTTCCAACTAACCGGTATATCCAACGGCCCTGAACCACAACAGATGTTCAGTGCATTCACTCTTGACGACATTGTTTGCATGGATCCTTATGGAGTGCCACTTTGACTGGCCTTTCTAATGCCAAATGGTATGCATACATAGCAAATTTTAAGAGCTAAAAAAGAATCCGGGGTAAGCTAGTATCAACAAATTCAATATGATGAACGAACAAATACCAAACTTGATGTGTTGTACAGGTGACTTGTGCTGATTAAGCTTGTAGTTTGTAGTTTTGATTGGAGATGTTGACAATCAAGTATATTTTACCCAATGCTACATTGGAGTATAATTGCCTACTGATTGGCTGCCATGACAAACCTTTTTAATAAGCCCGCGTGATATTGTTTCTCCCCCATTATTCTCATCAAATGAAGCATTAAGGTTAGGCCTGACATGGAGACTATAAATTTATAGATTTTCCCCTTTCTATTCGTCTTGTTTTCTCTTTTTCTTCTTTTTCTTCTTCTTTACAAATACTTCTTTGCCACTTTTTCTTTGACCCCCCCTTCTCTATCACATCTAAACATGTCCAAGAACACTTTGACTACTTCCAACGGTAACCCCGTTGAGAACAACCAAACCTCTCAAACTGCTGGTCAATGGGGCCCTGTGTAAGTCTTTGCTAGTCCAGAGTTGCATTCATGTATTCACCCATCTCATTCATGCGTAGCCTCATTCAAGATTTCCACTTGATCGATAAGCTCGGTATGTCATTGATTGAATAGCTTTTGTCTTACATGACTCGCTAGATTTGGATATTGTATGCTGACATTTCTATTTAAGCTCATTTTGACAGAGAACGTATTCCTGAACGTGTTGTTCACGCCAAGGGTGCTGGTGCCCATGGTGTCTTTGGTATGATTAGATTTGATCTGGATGTGCATTGGATTGTAGCATGCTAATTGTGCGTTTTGTAGAGGTCACTCATGATGTTACCCACCTCTCCAAGGCCAAGTTCTTGAGCCACATTGGTAAGAAGACTCCTGTCTTTACTCGTTTCTCTACTGTCGGTGGTGAGAAGGGTAGTGCTGATACTGCTCGTGATCCTCGTGGTTTCGCCGTCAAGTTCTACACCGAAGAAGGTACGCTTCAAATAGTTTAGTGCATGTATTCAATTGGTTTAACGTTACAATTCGCTTGTAGGTAACTGGGATATGGTTGGTAACAACACTCCTGTCTTCTTCATTCGTGATCCCGCAAAGTTCCCTGGTAAGTTGTAGCAGCAATTATAGACATTTCATTTCTGTAGAAATATAGCTCTGACATTTGATTCTCCGTTGATAAATTATAGACTTCATCCACACCCAAAAGAGAAACCCTCAGACCAACTGTGGTGATCCCGATGCCTTCTGGGATTTCTTGTCTCTTGTTCCTGAATCCATTCACCAAGTCTCCATCCTCTTCTCCAACCGTGGTACTCCTGATGGTTACCGTCACCTCAACGGTTACTCTTCTCACACTCTCAAGTTGGTTGCTGAAGATGGTAGCTTCAAGTATGTCAAGTGGCACTTCAAGACAGATCAAGGTATCAGAAACTTGAAGGCTGATCAAGCTGGTCAACTCGCTGGTTCCGACCCTGATTATGCTACTCGTGATCTTTTCAATGCTATTGAACACGGTGAGTATCCTTCTTGGTCTGTCTATGTTCAAGTCATGGATCCTGAGGATGCCAAGAAGTATCGTTTCAACCCCTTCGATGTTACCAAGATCTGGTCTCACAAGGTAAACTATCAATGCAAATCTTAATATGAATGGGGGGGGGAGAGAAAGAGTGAGAGAGCTATGATTGAGCTATGGGGTTTGACTTTTTTTTTTTTTCTCATCACATGCTAACATTATGCTTGCTAGGATTACCCTCTTCAACCTGTTGGTAAGATGACATTGAACCGCAACCCTGAGAACTACTTTGCCGAGACTGAGCAAGCTGCCTTCTCTCCTTCTCACACTGTCCCTGGTATTGATGTCTCTCCCGATCGCATGTTGCAAGGTCGTCTCTTCTCTTACCCCGATACCCACCGTCATCGTCTTGGTGCCAACTATGCTCAAATCCCTATCAACCAACCTCACTCTCGTGTTGCTAACCACCAACGTGATGGCGCTATGGCCGTCTTGGGTAACGGTGGTTCCACTCCCAACTACGAACCCAACTCTTTCGGTGGTCCCTATCAAACCAACGTTGCTGCTACCACTTTCACTGCTGAGGAGATCAGCGGTGCCACTGGTCGCTTCACTTATGGTTTGACTGATGATGATTTCGTTCAAGCTGGTGATTTGTATCGTCTCATGCCTGCTGAAGAGAAGACTGACTTGGTTAACAACATTGCTGGTCACTTGAAGAACGCCAAGAAGCACATCCGTGAACGTCAAATCGCTCACTTCAAGCGTGCTGATGCTGAATATGGTTCTCGTATTGAGGAGACCATCTTGGCTCTTAGCTCCAAGGCTTAAATACTTCCGTCTTTTGCTTTTCTCTTAAAAAAATCAACGCCTATTTATTTCTTTTTCTCTACACACTTTAAATGATTTCAATTGCTATTGAAACTCTTTCCAGGAAATTGCTTGTATTTATAATAAATATTGAGCATTTGTTCAAATGTACTATACTTTATACGTGTCTTAATAACATTTCGTATGTGTGTGTGTGTGTGTGTGTAAAACGACCTATTCTGTTATTATACAACATCATTATATTTGACAAGAAATCGATGACGCTTTTAAATCAGTCTTTATTTAGGTAGATTAGACTACTATAGTCTACTGCTCTTTTCACCATGGAAAGGATAGTCAGTGTATCCAATTGCATCATGAGTATAAAAAGTTTTTCTATTGTACTTGTTGAGATCATACTCGCTTCTAATTCTCTCTGGGAGATCAGGGTTTGCAATAAAAGCACGGCCAAAAGCAATCAAATTACCAGTCTTTTCAGCGAGATCAACAGAATGCTTGATTGCAGTAGAGAACCCACCAGCAGTAATGAATGGTCCCTTCCACAAACGACGGTAAGGCTCAAGTGTATCAACAGTGTTCACCTTGCCATCAACACTGAAATCAGAACGAGCCTCAATGAAATGAAGGTAAGCCAAATCAGGATGGTTGTTTTGGAGCTGTGTTGTCAAGTAACCCCACGTCTTTACGGGATCCTCATCTTTCATGCCTTGAACAGAACCATTAGGAGAGAATCGAATAGCCGTACGTTCAGCGCCAATAGCATCTACAATAGCATCTACAATTTCAAGTGTGAGACGACCACGGTTCTCGGTAGATCCACCATATTCGTCAGTTCTCTTGTTTGTACTGGAATTAACGAATTGATCCAACAAATAGCCATTCGCATTGTGCACTTCGATACCATCAAAGCCAGCTTCGATAGCATTGATTGCAGCTTGACGGTAAGTCTTGACCAACTCTTTTACTTCCAAAGTTTCGAGAGGACGAGGAGTCTCATAAGGCTTTCCATTAGGCTTTGTGCCAGGGATAGGAATAGCGGATGCAGAAACAATAGGCTCCTTGTTAGGGTTTAAATTGGACGAACCAGCTCTACCCAAATGCCACAATTGTAAAAAGATGACAGCTCCCTTCTTGTGGACAGCATCTGTTACTTTGCGCCATCCTTCAATTTGCTCCTTGCTGTAAATACCAGGTGCCTGGCGGTAGCCACCAGCGAGTCTATCAATGAATGTGGCCTCGGTAATCAATAAGCCTCCAGGGCTGGCTCTTTGCGAGTAGTAATCAACCAATAAATCTGTTGGCACAGCGTTTTCCAAAGTAGCCCTGAATCTGTTGATTGTTATATCGAGATAAAGCAAAGATGTATTAGTAAGACGCATAGTGAAAATCAGACAAGAGTAGATACCTAGTCAAGGGGGCTAAAACAATACGATGTTGAAGTTGGTGACGACCCACCTTGATGGGTTCAAATGCCTTTGTCATTTTTAATATGCAAGTATATGAATTTTATTAGAAAGGAAAAAAAGGGGGAAATGAAAGGATGTGACAAACAGGTGCGAGAAAATCCAATCCGAAAAGGCCTAAAAACTAATTGCGATTAGTAACCAGAAAATGAGCAATACAGCGTGTGATTTATGTAATAACAATATATAAAACGAGGATAGTGCTTGTAATAAAAAAAATAAGAGGGAATGAATATATATATATATATATGCAAAAGTAAAATTTCTCTTGTCATGATAAAGGTGAAGAAGACATAGATGTTTCAAGGAGGCAAGCTATCCTTGGCGTTCATGGATATACAGGATGATATAGGATCTTGAATCTTAGCTGGCATTCTCATACCGATCTTTAGAATTGCAAGAGAGATGAGACACCACGTTTACGATCATTGATAATTTTGATCATGAAATCTAGTTTGGCCCTTTAAAAAAAATAAAAACAAGATCTCAGTTTTACGGCCGTCAATGGTGGCAATTGTACCCTTCCACACAGCCTTCAGATTGTAAGACAAAAATAAATGGCAGCGATAAGATTCGTTCATCAAAGATTGAAAATAGCATTTCATAGGAAGTTGTTACAAAGTTTTTATAATGAAAATTCATAGTTTTATATTTTGAGAGGCAATGCAAGACTTTTTATTGTTTATTGATATTGATGTATGTTATAAGATTTGTATAGATTTGTATAGTAAGAGACCGCATTGATAAAAGTATAGCTTGGTCTTGTGTATAGAATAGAGACGGCATAGACAATAGTATGGCTTGATCGATTGTAGATGTATAGATGGCATTTTGTATTGGAGTATTTGGCATTGCATTGAGAGTAAGCAGCACAGAGAGCAGCGTGGTTTGATAAGAGGTGACATATAGTAGAGCGAGAGAGAGAGAGAGCACAACTTGTTTCTTGATAGCTTTTGATGATGATGGATGGCCAGAAGAGGGTATAACTAGATGGCAAAAGAAAAGAAAGATCAAGTGAGTCTACATTATTTTGCAAGCATGAGTTAGCGATATATTTTTGATTCGGTAGCCTATAGTAGAGACAAAAAAAATAAGACCAACATCCAAGAACATAGACCATGGAAAGGGTACCAGCATGAACTTCATGATGCAGGTCACGGACATAAAAGGGATCTCTCACCCCCGAATCATAGCTAAGGCATCCCCGCATTGGAGAGCAAACCTATTCTTCCGAACTGTTGTGATTACCCCGTAGCGCAAATCAATGAGATCACCCTGCAATCTACCCAACACCACAAAGGAGGTTTCATCTGGTACGGAGCTTTCAGACACTATATAATGAGAAAGTGTTAGTAAAAAATAGTACGTTTGCTAGAAAAGATGGGTACTTACCCCAGACAGAGAGAAACAGAGAACCAGAGATAGAGAGATGAAGAAGATGGGGATTCCACTATTCAAAATGGACCTCTATTTATACTCTTTTCCATCGATTTTCATGGGAATATAGTCTCCTTGCCTTATCTAATGATTGTTTTCTTTACTTTTCTCCAGACCCTGTTACCCTAAGGACACGAGAGTGGTACCATTTTGACGTTTGACATTTGGTCTATTTGATTCGCTTTATCCGATAATTTTAGCTGCTCTCTAACGCGAGTTGTATCAATTTTATCATTGCAAAAAGCTCTTTTTTCAATATTCACATAAAACGAGTTTTCTCTTCTCTTCATAGATGTAATCAACAGAAAACATTTCATAGGCTCATCTACATCTAAAAGTAAACAAAAAAAACATCATTGAACTCTAAAACCAGTGTAACTGCAGCCTCTCTACGTCTCTCTCTCCTTGTTTTCTATCTCAAAGATCACACGGTAATCAACCCACTTTTCTTTTTGTTTATATAATCATCAGCTGTTTGCTCAATTGAACGATAATAAAGCTCAATTCATTGTTTACACCGTTCTGGAATCAGTGGAATAGTCTTTATATCACAAATCATACAAAAAAATTTCAATCGAATCGAGAAAAAGTTGTGTGCTTTTCAACAACAAGCATCAATAAGACTCTCATAGGGTTTCTAGACCAGTGCATATGATTTCCGTGCAACCTCCAGCTCTTTCAGTGAGGAAATGTTTACCTCGCTGTTAATGATACAAGGCAAGGATATAGAATGCCATGCATCAGTATAAGTGTACTCACATAGCTAATAATATCAATTGATACCTTTTCAAGTCAAGGATTGCCATTAACGCTTATAGCAGCTTCTTTTTTTTTTTTTTTTTTTTTACTTCGAACTTGAAACACAAATCCTTACTTTTTTGTGCCACAATGTAGCTAGTCCACCTCCCTGCTTTCGTTTTCATAAATCATGAAAGAAAAGAGCAAAGTGCATCAAACAAACGTGAGTCAATTGGTTGTATATACCATACGTACAAAGCATTGATAGATTTTACGCATCACCTAGTTCAATTCATGTTAATTCAGCACATCTCGTATTATAATTCTACAGACTTGCCCTTTTTTGGACGCTCCGTGTCTCGAGTACAAACAATTCATTAAAACAATTAAATTGAGAAATGTAAAGAGATAAGCAAGCAAAGGATTGATTTAGGGCCAAAAAGAATTTATTTTATCATAAAACCTACATCTCGTTTGAAAGCAAATCATTTGAGGAGTTCGATGGTTTTATTCACGAAATCTAAAGGAAAGTGCACATCATGCAGCCCATCAAAACATTCTGTCTTCAGGTTTTTTAGGGAAGTGATAGCATACACATAAAAAGGATTGAAGAAAGATACTCAGTATATGGTTAAAAAGAAGATGTTTCATCATAAGAGCTACATCTCGTTGGAAAGCAAATTGTTTGGAGAGTCCAATGGTGCTATTCTCAAGGCTCGCAGTAAAGTAGACATTGCGAAATGCATCAAAACAATGAGAGATGAGTTTTCTACAGTGGCTCTCATGTATTGACACTTGTGTTGGTGCATGTTGACCTTTTTTGACTAGACTACATCCGATTTTGAGAGATTCAAGCAATTTTGCCCGAGTTCTGACATGCTCATGAATGCGTCGATGTTCAGTAAAAATATACAGTAAAATAGTCTATACGCTGATGCATACCCGCGTATTTTTTTTTCCATGATTTTTGAGGTGTCCAAGTATTTTTGAAAACTGAATGAGTATTCTAATACAGTTAACTGGAATTGCAAAAACTAAACAAAGCAATTGGTAAACCTCAAGACTGGTACGCCCTGTTTAATTTTACTATATCTTGTTTGACAATATAAGTTGCATTAGTCATATCTGTATATTTGAGATGATGCATGCTTACCTTTTACCAGCACGCCGTATACAAAAGGATCTTTGATGAGTTGATGCTGCTGTTATTGTGATGAAAGTAATCTCTGATTAACGTCTCGATTGATCTTGCATCGTTGATAAACCCCTCGTTTTAGCCTTCAGGCTGCAATATAAAGATGAACGACAGAGATGGAATTCTTTTGTCGAATATTGAGAGGAGCATCTTTCCAGCTTTGTAAGATTGATTTCTGAAACTTGATAGTACTCTCAGCAGGCCTAGCTCACCGATCATTAGAGATACATCATTCGGCCACGCTTGCCTGGGATCTCCAGCAAAATAATTGTATACAGCTGTAACATCTGGGTGCTTTTCCACAATGGTAAAACTGTCTTTATTGACATCAGCTTCAAGTTTTTCACCTGTAAAGGCAATATCATTAGTAGTTGCAATAGGGTATTACTACATGCACCAGCCTAATGTTGAACAAGCTCTGTGCAATTGAGGCATTATACCCTATTGGTTTGATACATTTATCGTCGGTTCTTGACAAATACAGTCTCTATTTGTGCATCTCCTTGGTTGTGTCACCTCCATCATCTACCATATCCCTGGAGTGACAAGAGCAAAAAGTATTAATAAACCCCTCTGTATACTAATACTGTCCAACTGCGATTGAAAGGCAGTGATAAATAGCAATAGTACCTGTGTTTGGAAAGAGAAGAATACACACAGTTCCAATGTTGGTAACATTTACCGGTTTAGAGTTTTAGAATGCCTCATATTGATCTACAAAACTCAAATTACCATCCTTTGAAATCCCATGTGATGCAGTTCTCCACCACCCCTGAATCAGGCGACAGAAAACTGCATAAAAGGTGGCAAATTACAAACAAAACAAGCATTTGTTTTCAAGATAAACACTCTTTTACTTGCTACGCCATCAAATTTGTTTGCAACAAAGAAAGGAGAGGCGGGGAGGGGGGAGGGGCAAATTCAGAAAACTATTGCTTTTTTCCAAAATCGTAAGAATGACATCTTGGGAGGGGCCGAGAACTTTCGAATTTGTTTATTTTTCATAGAAGCTTAAAGATCGTTCTGACATTCGGATTTCAAAGTATAGAGTTGCAACATTTGACATGAATCTGTTGATACAATGGGCCAAGTTCCATGTCATTGAGTGCCAAAGAGAGTTGCGTGGGCTTGGGCTCCATGGATATGTTTAAGCTTGCAGTATCATCTTGGCGATTTATTCGTTGAACTATGGATTTTTTTTTTTTTACCAAGCTTCTTGGAGAGCTGAATCCTGTGCGACTTAATGCTTGAATAAGAGAGGCTGTGCTACGTTCTCACAAAAGTACGAATAAAGAAAGCCCAATAAAATGCTTTGCTTACCGTCCTCAGGGATACATGTATATGATATTCAAATTCATTCAAATGGAGTCCGTAATGAAAAATAAATCAATTTACCTTGGGAGAAGCTCAAATCCTCCATAGACATGATGTCAAATATGGAAAAGATAATGAAATAGGCCAATCAATAGAACGTGTAACGATAAATTGGCTATTGATTTGTTTGGGATGTGCCGACGGATGGTCACACACATGCTGTATTTCCTAGACATTATTTTTTTCTTTGCCCTTTTTCCTTTTTCTTTTCCTCTTTCTACTTGTTTGAACTAGAGTAAACTCAACGAGCACCAGATAGGAAGAGCAGAGAAACAGCATCCAAATTGAGCCTCCCTTTTTCTTTTTTTTATAATTTTGCAAGGTTATGAAACGTTCCTCAACTGGCGATTTTACGAAAAATAAGAAATTGTGTCTTTCATCATCACCTACACACAGCAGCGACAATACCAGTAATAATAGTAATAATAGTAATAATAGTAATTCAATGGCAAATATCATGGAGCAAATCAAGGACATGGTCCTGCATCTGGACAAGGGCGACCTGGATTTCTGCATTTCACAGACACCACCTACACAATCATCGATACATGACGATCAAGACGACGACAATGATATATCGATAGCGCTGCATAAAGCCCTAAAGAACATTGCGCAGAGACAATTAAAATTGGAAACAGAAAACAAAAGATACCAAATAGCCATCAAACAGCAACATCATCTATTAACTCAACAACAACAACAAAATAAAACCAACCAGGAACAAGAACAAGAAGAAAACGAATCTGTTGTAAATAAAAGTAATGGAACCCCTGAGGATTGTATTTCTTCTTTTCGACAATCGCCCATGTTGGAAAAATTGCAATTGTCTCCAACAACTGGTAAATGGTACACGGTCATGATCCCAATCGAATATTAACGTCCCTTTTTTTCACCAAGATAACACTGTTAATATTGATACCGATACTTGTCAAAACTGCGTAGATCAAGCAGTTCAAGTCGCTAAAGCCGTTCATAATGGCGTATTAGACCAACGCATCACATGTACTCACTCCTCTCACAATGCTCTGAAAACCGCCGTCAATTCAATGGCAGATCAATTACAACGTATCACTAATAATGTCCTGAAAGTGGCCCATGAGACAGCTGTAGACGGCAAATTGGGTGTGCAGGCAGAATGCGATGATAATATGGAAGGTGTCTGGCGCGATTTTATTTTGAATTTGAACAGCATGACCAGAAACCATTTGGAACAAGTGAGAGATATCGCTGACGTATCAACGGCTATCGCTAGGGGTGATCTTAGCAAAGCAATGACAGTTCCTGTTTACGGCGAAACCTTGATTTTGAAGAATACATTCAACACCATGGTCAATCATTTGAATTTATTTGCCTCAGAAGTTACCAGAGTAGCTCATGAAGTTGGCACAGAGGGAAAACTCGGAGCACAAGCAAAGGTGGCCGGTGTGGATGGCATCTGGAAGGAATTGACAGACAATGTGAACACAATGGCAACCAACCTCACCAATCAAGTCAGAGATATTGCACATGTATCCAAGGCTGTTGCCAGAGGCGATTTGTCAAAGAAGGTCAAAGTTGAAGTCAAGGGCGAAATGCTAGATTTAAAGAACACAATCAATACCATGGTGGATCAGGTAATAAGCGAAAATTTATGGCTAATTTATGAATTTAAATTACTGACTAAAAATAAACACTGAAACTTTACAGTTATCTACGTTTGCAGTTGAAGTAACACGTGTGTCGTTAGAGGTTGGAACTGAAGGCAAACTAGGCGGTCAAGCCATCGTCAAGGATGTCGGAGGAACATGGAAGGATTTGACAGATAATGTGAACATGATGGCACTGAAGATCACAAGTCAAGTGCGAGACATTGCTGCTGTTGCAAAAGCGGTAGCCGAAGGTGATCTAACCAAAAAAGTAAAGGCCAATGCTCAAGGCGAAGTTCTCGAACTCAAAAATACAATGAACAGAATGGTAATGGCGTCATGACCGAATGGACGAGTTTGATGGCTGATGCATGTCTTCACATATAGGTTGATCAACTCACAAATTTCTCAGCTGAAGTGAGGAGAGTGTCACTGGAAGTCGGTGTGGAGGGCAAATTAGGCGGACAAGCTGTAGTGAAAGACGTCGGTGGTGCCTGGAAAGACCTAACAGATAACGTCAATACCATGGCTGCCAACCTCACAACGCAAGTGCGATCGATTGCAGAGGTAACAACAGCCGTTGCAAAAGGTGATCTTTCTAAAAAGATCGATGTTGAGACGAGAGGTGAAATCCTAGATTTGAAAAACACTGTAAACAACATGGTGGATCAGCTTCGTGTCTTTTCAACAGAGGTAACTCGTGTGGCCAAAGAAGTAGGCACTGAAGGAAAATTGGGCGGACAAGCTCGAGTACCTAGTGTAGATGGCACATGGCGAGTTCTTACGGACAACGTCAATACCATGGCCTCCAATCTGACAACTCAAGTACGCTCTATTGCTGTCGTTACAAAGGCTGTTGCCAATGGCGATCTTTCCAAGAAGATTGAAGTTGAATCAGGCGGTGAAATCTCAGAGCTCAAGAACATTGTCAATGACATGGTGGATCAATTGCGTGTGTTTGCGTCTGAAGTAACTCGCGTCGCTCGTGAAGTTGGTACTGACGGTAAATTGGGCGGTGAAGCTAACGTCCCCAAAGTGAGTGGTACCTGGAAGGACCTTACCGACAATGTCAACACCATGGCTGCTAATCTCACTACCCAAGTCCGTTCCATTGCTCTTGTCACGAAAGCCGTAGCAAAAGGTGATCTATCCAAGAAGATTGATGTTGAAACACGAGGCGAAATTCTTGATTTGAAGAATACTGTCAACAGTATGGTGGATCAGCTTAATGTCTTTGCGTCCGAGGTCACTCGTGTAGCTAAAGAGGTAGGTACCGAGGGCAAACTTGGCGGACAAGCTTTGGTTCCCAACGTAGATGGTACCTGGATGGATCTGACCGATAATGTCAATCAAATGGCTGCTAATCTCACAAACCAAGTCCGTTCCATTGCCGAAGTGACCAAGGCAGTTGCTTTAGGTGACCTTTCCAAGAAGATTGCTGTAGAATCAGGCGGTGAAATCTCAGAACTCAAGAACACTGTCAATGATATGGTGGATCAGTTACGAGTGTTTGCATCTGAAGTCACTCGAGTGTCCAAAGAAGTAGGCACCGAAGGCAAACTGGGTGGTCAAGCGGTGGTTCAAGGCGTGGCTGGTACATGGCATGAACTCACAGACAATGTGAATATTATGGCTGCTAATCTCACAAACCAAGTCCGCTCTATTGCTGAAGTAACCAAGGCCGTGGCGTTGGGTGATCTATCCAAGAAAATCGAGGTCGAGTCTGGTGGAGAAATCCTGGAAGTCAAAAACATTGTCAACAGCATGGTGGATCAATTGAATGTGTTTGCTTCTGAGGTGTCTCGAGTAGCCAGAGAAGTAGGTACTGATGGCAAACTCGGTGGCCAGGCTGTGGTGCCTAATGTCGGTGGTACCTGGAAAGATTTAACAGAAAATGTCAACCACATGGCTGCTAATTTGACCAACCAAGTCAGATCTATTGCTGAAGTGACTAAGGCTGTAGCTAATGGCGATATGAGCAAGAAGATTGAAGTCGAATCAGGTGGTGAGATCCTTGAACTCAAGGACACTGTCAACAACATGGTTGATCAATTGCGTATTTTTGCCTCGGAGGTGACTCGTGTGTCAAAGGAAGTAGGCACTGAAGGAAAGCTAGGTGGTCAGGCTATAGTGCAAGGAGTCGCTGGTACTTGGAAGGACCTGACAGATAATGTAAACATGATGGCAGCAAATCTTACCACCCAAGTACGTTCTATTGCAGAAGTAACAGAGGCCGTGGCGCTTGGAGACTTGTCAAAGAAGATTGACGTGGAGACAAGAGGTGAAATCTTGGACTTGAAGAACATTGTCAATGATATGGTGGATCAACTAAGAATTTTTGCATCAGAAGTAACCCGTGTGTCAAAAGAAGTAGGTACCGAGGGTAAACTTGGTGGACAAGCTGTCGTACAAGATGTTGCTGGTACCTGGTTTGAATTGACTAGAAGTGTCAACATTATGGCTGCCAACTTGACGAATCAAGTCAGATCCATCGCTGAAGTCACTAAAGCTGTTGCGTTGGGCGATCTCTCCAAAAAGATAGAAGTCGAGTCTGGTGGTGAAATCCTGGAGCTCAAGAATATCGTAAATGACATGGTAGATCAGCTTCGTGTATTTGCTTCAGAAGTAACTCGTGTAGCAAAGGAAGTAGGAACAGAGGGCAAGCTTGGTGGTCAGGCTGTGGTGCAAGGCGTAGCTGGTACCTGGGAAAGCTTGACAGACAATGTAAATATCATGGCTGCTAATTTGACAGATCAAGTTCGTTCTATTGCTGAAGTTACCAAGGCTGTTGCCCTCGGTGATCTCTCAAAGAAAATTGAAGTTGAATCCGGTGGTGAAATCTTGGAGTTGAAAAACATTGTCAACAGTATGGTGGATCAGCTCAATGTGTTTGCTTCTGAAGTGACTCGTGTTGCAAAGGAAGTAGGCACCGAAGGAAAGCTCGGTGGCCAAGCTGTTGTTCCCAATGTCGACGGTACCTGGATGGATTTGACCGACAACGTAAACCAGATGGCTGCCAACCTTACGTCTCAAGTGCGTTCCATTGCAGAGGTGACTAAAGCCGTTGCTCTTGGTGATCTCTCCAAGAAAATCGAAGTAGAGTCTGGCGGTGAAATTTCTGAACTAAAGAACACTGTTAATGACATGGTGGATCAGCTCAATGTCTTTGCCTCTGAAGTATCTCGTGTAGCCCGTGAAGTAGGCACGGATGGCAAATTGGGTGGCCAAGCAGTCGTGCCTAATGTGGATGGTACTTGGATGGATTTGACCGACAATGTAAATCAAATGGCTGCCAATCTTACGTCTCAAGTGCGTTCCATTGCAGAGGTGACTAAAGCCGTTGCTCTTGGCGATCTCTCCAAGAAAATCGAAGTAGAGTCTGGCGGTGAAATTTCTGAACTAAAGAATACGGTCAATGACATGGTGGATCAATTAAATGTATTCGCATCTGAGGTATCCCGCGTTGCTCGAGAAGTCGGTACTGAAGGAAAACTTGGAGGACAAGCGGTGGTTCCCAACGTTGGTGGTACCTGGATGGATCTAACGGATAACGTGAACCAAATGGCTGCTAATCTTACGTCTCAAGTGCGTTCCATTGCTGAGGTGACAAAGGCTGTCGCTCTCGGTGATCTCTCTAAAAAGATCGAGGTAGAATCAGGCGGTGAAATCTCTGAACTAAAGAACACTGTTAATGACATGGTGGATCAGCTCAATGTCTTTGCCTCTGAAGTATCTCGTGTAGCCCGTGAAGTAGGCACGGATGGTAAATTAGGCGGTCAAGCTGTGGTTCCAAACGTTGGTGGTACCTGGATGGATCTGACTGACAACGTCAACCAAATGGCTGCCAACTTGACTACCCAAGTCCGTTCTATTGCAGAGGTGACCAAGGCAGTTGCATTGGGCGATCTATCAAAGAAGATCGAGGTAGAATCCGGTGGTGAAATCTTGGAGTTGAAAAATATTGTCAACAGTATGGTGGATCAGCTCAATGTATTTGCGTCTGAAGTGACGCGTGTTGCCAAAGAGGTCGGTACAGATGGTAAGCTTGGCGGTCAAGCTGTGGTGCCCAACGTAGGCGGAACTTGGATGGATCTTACAGACAATGTCAACCAAATGGCTGCAAACCTCACATCTCAAGTGCGTTCCATTGCAGAGGTAACTAAAGCCGTCGCTCTCGGTGATTTGTCAAAGAAGATTGAAGTTGAGTCTGGTGGCGAGATTTCCGAGCTTAAGAATACGGTGAATGACATGGTGGATCAGCTGAATGTTTTTGCCTCTGAAGTATCTCGTGTAGCCCGTGAAGTAGGCACGGATGGTAAATTAGGCGGTCAAGCTGTGGTTCCAAACGTTGGTGGTACCTGGATGGATCTGACTGACAATGTGAACCAAATGGCTGCCAATTTGACCAACCAAGTAAGATCTATTGCAGAAGTGACCAAAGCGGTTGCTCTTGGCGACCTTTCCAAAAAGATTGAAGTTGAATCTGGTGGGGAGATATCCGAACTCAAGAATACTGTGAATGACATGGTGGACCAACTTCGTGTATTTGCGTCTGAGGTGACGCGTGTGGCCAAGGAAGTCGGTACTGAGGGCAAGCTAGGCGGACAAGCTGTCGTCAAGGGCGTTGCTGGTACCTGGAATGAATTAACAGACAATGTCAACATCATGGCTGCCAACCTCACCACTCAGGTGCGATCCATTGCGGAGGTGACCAAAGCGGTGGCCAGTGGCGACATGAGCAAGAAGATCCATGTCGAAACTCGTGGCGAGATCCTGGAGCTCAAGATTACAGTCAACAGTATGGTGGATCAGTTGAGAGTGTTTGCATCTGAAGTCACTCGTGTTGCTCGTGAAGTAGGAACAGAGGGCAAGTTAGGCGGTCAAGCGACCATTATTGGTGTTGACGGTACCTGGAAGGACCTGACTGATAATGTCAATCTGATGGCTAGCAACTTGACAGATCAATTGCGTTCCATTGCTGCTGTCTGTAAAGCTGTTGCTCAAGGTGATTTATCCAAAAAGATTGAAGTTGAAGTCCACGGTGAGATTGCTGAATTGAAGAATACGATCAATACCATGGTGGATCAACTGAGTTCGTTTGCTTCTGAAGTCACTAGAGTTGCCAAGGAAGTCGGTACAGAAGGTAAATTGGGCGTCCAGGCTCAAGTGGAAGACATTGAAGGTCTCTGGAGAGATATCACTAGTAACGTCAATACCATGGCCTCCAATTTGACTACCCAAGTGCGTGCCTTTGCTCAAATCTCTGCTGCTGCTACCGAGAACGATTTCTCTCGCTTGATTACCGTGGAAGCTTCTGGTGAAATGGACTCTCTCAAGACCAAGATCAATCAAATGGTAAACTCGTTGCGTGATGCAATTCAAAAGAACAGACAAGCCAGGGAAGCCGCTGAATTAGCCAATCGATCCAAGAGTGAATTTCTGGCCAACATGAGTCATGAAATCCGTACACCTATGAATGGTATCATTGGTATGACATCCTTGACTCTGGAAACTGAACTGACTCGTCAGCAAAGAGAGAATTTGATGATTGTCTCTAGTCTTGCCAACAGTCTGCTGAGCATTATCGATGATATCCTAGATATTAGCAAGATTGAAGCCGGTCGTATGACAATTGAGTCTATTCCATTCTCGCTGAGATCCGCCATCTTTAGCGTTCTCAAGACACTGGCTGTCAAGGCAAACCAAAAGAAGCTGGACCTTATTTACAATGTAGATAGTGCTATTCCTGATCAATTGATAGGTGATCCTCTTCGTTTGAGACAAGTTATTACTAACTTGATTGGTAATGCTGTCAAGTTTACCACACAAGGTGAAGTTGCTTTGGAAACCAAGGTGGTCAGCATTCAAGGCGATGATGTGATTGTCGAGCTGTGTGTCAAAGATACTGGTATTGGTATTCAGGAAGACAAACTGAATGTCATTTTCGATACATTCTGTCAGGCTGATGGTTCAACAACGTAAGTAACTTAAAGTAGAGTGTGATGAGATGCTAACAATGTATGCTATAGTCGTGAATACGGTGGTACTGGCCTCGGTCTGTCCATCTCTAAGCATTTGGTGCAACTCATGGGTGGCGATCTATGGGTGACATCCATGTACGGCCGTGGATCTCAATTCTACTTTACGCTCAACTTTAAAAGGTACCCCAAGGAGCAGCACGACGCATTTGAAAAGATGAAGCGATTCAAAGGACGCAACATATTGTTCTTGGACGGTACTGGAGACCAAATGCAAGTAGAGGATAAGCTCAAAGAGCTTGGATTGAACCCCTTCCGTGTCACTGGTATTTCTGAAGCAGTAAACATGACTAGTTTGCCTGTATTCCAAGCACAAAACAACAAGCAACCACCCATCTTTGACACTGTTCTGGTAGACAACATGGCTTACGCAGAAAAGATCCGTGAAGCAGTTCACTTGCGTTATACCCCCATCATTCTAATAGCCCCTGAAATTCATCGTCTCAACATGAAGCTATGCATCGATTTAGGTATTACGGGTTACATCAATTCTCCAGTGAGCTTATCAGATCTTGCCTACACTCTTTTGCCTGCACTTGAAAGCAACTCTTCTCTGCCAAGTGATTCCGCTATACCCGTTCCCTTAGAGATTTTGTTGGCAGAAGATAACATTGTCAATCAAAAGCTGGCAGTGCGTATACTGGAAAAGTTTGGACACAAGGTGGAAATTGTATCTAACGGCAAACTAGCTGTGGACGCATTTGAAGCCAATACATATGACTTGATCTTGATGGATGTTCAAATGCCCATCATGGGTGGTTTTGAAGCAACACAAAAGATTCGTGAAATCGAACACAATGCTGGTACTGGTTCTCATGTTCCTATCATTGCTTTAACGGCTCATGCAATGATTGGCGATCGTGAAAAATGTCTGCAATCTGGCATGGTAAGCTTTTATTTGCCTTGTTGAGTGTATTTACAAGTATTAACATGAATCTCTATAGGATGAGTATGTCACCAAGCCTCTGAGATTCCCTGAACTCATTGCAGCCATCAAGAAATTTGCCCCTCAATCTGCTCATGCTATGCTTATGCATAAACCCAACAAAAAACGCCAATAATGATCTACTGCCTAATGACAGTTTTACAGCCCGCATTCTGTAGTAATAACTATGTTGATCTGAGATCACACAATCTATGTACAATATTGATTAAAAATTTTGCTATTTAACTTTTTGCATGCAATCATCTGTTGCTGACTGATAAACATTGGATTAATCAAGACTAGCACAGATTTCAAGAGTTAAATCAAGCGAAAATGTATCATCCAGGGCTAACACTATATACAATTCATTTGTATTCAAACTTGATTTGGTTGCCATGGGGATATTTTCACTCCCAAGAAAGATTTTGAAAGAGAGCACGCCATCACAATGCTTGATGTAGGATACAATTTGGTGTTTAGGCAATGCCTCTTTCTCTCTTGTATTCAAGATTATCAAATGTCATGTAGGGATCAAACAAAGCAAACATTCAAAAGTAAAGGTAGTCACCAAGAAAAGGACAAAAAATGTGAGGCACAGTTTTTCATGGGATTGAATGAACGCGATACCACTTTTTTTTTTTGTACTCTCCAGTGAACCATCAACATCATGCCTCCCAAGCAAAAGAAGCCCAACAACCACGGGAACAACGAAGAGGAAGAGGCCCCTTTTCAAGCTGTCATTTTAACAGACTCTTTTGAGGAACAATTCCTTCCAATCTCACATGAGTTGCCTAGAGTAAAGATTGATCCTGCCGGATTTCGATACAATACTGATACTTGTATAGTGTTTGATGCCAGTTTGCAATATCCCGTTGATTGAATACACCATGGAATTGCTAGCTACTGTAGATATCTTCGAAGTTTTCGTTGTCTGTACCACACACATTGATGCCATCAAAGCATATTTTGAGTATGTACTCGCACAGATATTTGGAGCAGACTGTTGACTCATCTCGTTTATTAGACAATCCGAATGGATGAAACCCAATTCTAGACTTTCCGTAAAGATTGTAGCAACACCTGAGTGCATGTCCGTTGGTGATGCGCTTCGTGAACTCGATGCCCGTCAATTGATCACCACCGATTTCATCTTGACAACTGGTGAACTCATCTCCAACATCAAATTGGACAAGGTTCTCGAAGAACATCGTGCTCGCAAAAAGACTGATAAGAACTCCATCATGACAATGCTTCTCAAAGAAGCCTCTCGTACTCACACTGCCAGGTAAATCAATACAGCTTAGAGGACTAACAGAACTTGGACTGATGTATACATGTAGAGCCAAGGATTCCAACAGTGTTTTCGTCTTGGATCCCAACACACATCAATGCGTCTACTACGAATCTGTCGTTTCACTTCCTCGCAAACATCGCATGGAGATTTCACCCGAGATTTTCGAAAATCGACCTCAAATTGAATTCCGTAACGACCTCGTTGATCCATATCTCGACATTTGCTCCGTTGAAGTACCTGCTTTGTTTACAGAAAACTTTGATTGGCAACGTTTGCGTAGCGATTTTGTTCACGGTATTTTGACATCTGATATTTTGGGCAAGACCATCTACACCAACCTTGTGTTTGAGCCCTATGTAGCTCGTGTCCAAAACGAACAATTGTATAGCACCACCAGCAACCATATTCTCAACCGTTGGGCATTCCCTGTTGTCCCTGAAACCAACTTGAGAGCAGGTGATGACTATGAATTCGCTAGAGGAAACATTTATAAATCCATGAATGTCGTTTTATCGAGGTCTTGTATAATTGATGAAAATGTGCAAATTGGATCTGGCACTCGCATTGGAGAAAACACTCGCATTGGAAACTCAATCATTGGAAAGAACTGCACAATTGGTGACAATGTTGTTTTGGAGGGTGCTTTTCTGTGGGATAATGTCATAATTGGCGACAACTGTACAGTGGAAAAGAGTATCATTGCCAACAATGCCAACATTTTGGAAAATACCACCATTGCTCAAGGCTGTCTTGTATCGCTTGGTGTCACACTTGGCCCTGAAGCCAAAATTCCCAAATACTCTAGACTTAGTCTTTTGCCTCAACCCAAAAACAGCATGTTTGACGAAAGCAGTGACGAAGATGATGAGGAGGAGGAACGCCAACAAGTCATCACCGGTGATCACCCAACAGTCTATTTCTGGACTCTGCAATCCGACGATGACGATGTGGATATTAGAAATGTGAAGCTTGGTTCTTTGGCCTACGACATGGCTGATCTTGTTCTCAAGGATGGAGATATTACTGACAGCGCAAGCGAAGTTGGAGAATCTGATGACGACGATTCAGACATTGGATCACTCAACGGATCATGGGCACTTGAAAACAGCATGGCCCGCAAGACTGAAGAATTTAAAAAGGAAATTGCACAAACCATTGAACGTTCTTTGGACGAGAATCACACTGTATATACTGCTGCATTAGAAGTTACTGGTTTGCGTATGTCTAGCAACGGTTCCTATACTGACATTCGTGAGGTCATGATCCCCATTGTCATGGATCACATTGACCGCAACAACTCTGTTCAAAGCTTGAAGACTGTCTTGACTAAATGGGCGCCACTCATTGGAAAGATGACACATTTACCAGAAGATCAGTTGCATGTCTTACAGGTCTTGCAAAAGCATTGCGCATCACAGGACTACCTGAGCAAAGTATTCTTGGGTGCCTTACAGCTATTTTATAATGCTGACATTGTGGAGGAAGAGGCAATTAGAAGATGGTACAATACTGACTTATCAAAGGCAAATCCCGCAGAATCTAAATTAAGAGAGAAGGCTACTAAGTTTATTGAATGGTTAGACGAAGCAGAGGAGGAGTCAGAGGAGGAAGAGGAGAGCGATGAAGAGTGAATTATGTAATAAAGCTACAGCATCAATGCAAATTGACTGCCATATGTTCAATAAGCCACTGTAATATTTTTTTTACCTATTTTTTGATTTTCCAACATTTACTGCTTTCAACTGTCAATTTCAACTTTTTTTTAACAACATGTCAACTGAATCTCCTGCTAATATCATCGGTTCGCTTACCTTCTGTCCCGAGTGCGGTAACCTTTTGGATATGGCAGGTGGAGATGATGATATTTTATTGTGTAATCAGTGTAGCTGTGCATTCAGAACAGCCGGTGTAGAAGCTACAGAAGTCATCACCACTTCATCTGAGCGTTCTTTCCAATCAGCCTTGAAATCCAAGCGTCATTTAGTTCAACAAAGCAAGGAAAACAAGCAAGCCAGAGCTATTGTAAGCACGATCAGCAGTTGTCTCGTACGAGTGTATAGCTAACATTTGGCTTGATTTAGATTAAAGAAAAATGTCCTTCTTGTGGTCATCACGAAATGGAATATCACACCATGCAATTGCGTTCTGCTGATGAAGGTCAAACAGTCTTTTACAACTGTAAGAAGTGCGGGTAAGTTTGTTTAGAGAAGGGGGTCTGATGGCGCATTCGACTAATTTCTTTGCTTTTTACAGTTACAAATACTCTGTCAACAATTAGATTCTTATTTCATTCCCTTTCTTTCTCCTTTTTCTCTTTTGTAAATTTGCATATCCCCCAACACAAACTCTCTACTATTTCAATCTTTGATCATTGATTAAATATTAATTACAACATACAAGATGTTTGGATGTGATTTTTGTGGGAAGGGCTTGACGGAATGGGATTACATGACGGAATGTGGCCATCTTATATGTGGACATGGCTGTTACAACGAAAACGAGCAGGTGTGTCCTATTTGCAAAAAGAGGACCAAGTTTGCATGTATAGGCGAAAAGGTAAAGGATGTATACAACAGTCTGTGTATGTGTGTGTGTGTTTGATTTGCTCATGCGAAATCAAGGCACCGAGAAATGGTACGGGGTTTCTGACATCGACGAGGAGTCTGTTCAACGATGCTGAGAAGATTATTGAGGTATACAGCTCTTTTCACTTTCCCATTGATTGATGTGCTCATGTCTGTAGTTCCGCTTCAATGCTATGGCGAACTTGATAGAGTATCTAAGATCGAAAATTGAGAAGCAAGACAAGGTTATTGATCAAGCCAAACACGAATTGAAGCAACTGAAATACTACAAAGCGTTTGTATTGAGATGTACCTATGCCAAGCCTTGTCTAATGGTGTTAGATTTAGGGAAATATATGAATTAGAGCAGGAAAATGCATACCTGAGAAACAAGGTCCATCAAATGAAGCAGCTTAATCAAGAGTACTACCATGATTTTGTGTGATTTGTTTGTGCGTGTCACAGCTCCTCAAATGAATAAAAAGTGCTAATATAATTTGTTAATTTGGTTCCTCATCTTTCATACTTTACGCCTTGAATAATCATGTCTTCAAAGTATTCTACTCTTCCTGATATTGTAAGCTGGAAAGAAAAAAGACATATTAAATAACAAGACTCACTGATAGCAAACATGTATAGGATGATCAGCCAGATGTTTACGAGACGCCTGATTCAACAGACAATGTTACCAACGTTTCCTACGAAAACCAGGTACAAAGCTACTATTTGCAAATTCACGCTATCGTTCTCAAACTAATCTCACCTTTTATAGTCAAGCGATGAAGATGACAATGAAAGTGTTGTGAAATCCCGTGTTTCTGTTAAAGATGCTGCAAATCGGTTCAAAGGAAGCATTGTTGATTCCACTGATACTGGTATAATAAGCCCTTTTGTACATGAAATGAAATGGCTAACACTGTATTAGATTTCTCGGACCGTTTGACCCGTAGAAAGAAGGCCATGTACCGCACCTACGTCAAGCGTCCACCAGCCATGGAAACAAACGAATATGAAATTTTGCCCAAGAACTTGTCATTGGATGAAACACCTTTACAGAAATTGCGTCGTTTGATGTACGAAGTACAGGAATTGAATGATGAAATGGAGAAGGCAAAAGTGAGTAGAATATAAAACCAGTTATACAATGTCTAATTTGTGTCTGTAGGAACCAGCAGATGCCAAGGAAACCATTTCACAATCTGATATCCTTTCACAAATTGCCTATTTGCAATCAGATCTAGTCAGAATGAATCAACAAGTAGGAGATGATGATTTGAGCCAAAAGTCAAACTATGGTAAATCCATCGAGGATGCGAAATCATTAATTAAACAATTGGAAGCATTCAAGAATATACCTGCCGCCACACCATCTGATAAGAAGGAAGAGAGCGACACTGCTGTATCAGAAAAGAACGACAAAAACGATATGGTCACCTATGAACTTTTCTATACCCCTGAAACAGCTAAAATGCAAAAAGAAAGCAAACTATCAGACATAGATGAACGTATTGCAAAGATTGAAAAGCTCGTTGGATCAAATGCTGGCCAAGCTCTGGATGAATTGGTAAGCAAAACACACACACACAGTGATTATTGGCGTATGTTCTGATGAGATGATTAGCCACAAAACCTTGCTTCTACCTCGCTTGTCAACTCTCTATCTAAATTGGAACAACTAGTAGTTGTTTTAGCTCAGCCTAGACAATTGGAAATGGTAGCTAGAAGAGTCAAGGTTTTGAACAGTGATTTGGATCGATTGAATGAATTGAAATCCGGTCGCAAAGACACTTCAAGTTTGGGATTTGGACTTACCAGCTCCATTAATCCTCAAAATACCCCTTCAACAAATGAAGCAACTAATAAGGATGGCAATGATAATGAGGCAAAGGTAAATACCTTTGGTGACATGACAAAAAATTAGACGGATGTTTGATAGGTTTTATAGATTAACAAACTGTTTGCAACTCTTGAAAAAGTGGATCCACTTTTGAATTTAACGCCTGCTTTATTGACAAGACTCAAGGCATTGCAAACATTGCACACAGAAGCTGCATCATTTGGGCAGTCCGTCAAGGTCATTTCTGAAGAGCAAACCAGAATGACTGATGAGTTGAAGAGTTTGACTACAACTTGTGATTTGGTAAGTGTGTTTATTTTGCATTCAGAACGAAATCTAATGTCGACACGCCCATAGCTTAATAAGAGTTTGAAGGAGAATGATGAATCAATCAACAATAATATCAAAGTAATTGATGATAGAATGACTGATCTTATCCAACGCATGACTGCATTGAGCAATGCAGATGCTTAAGTTATAATTTGCTATTTATCTACAAATAAAGTCTTGACAATCTGAATAATAATGCTAAAAGGAGATCAGCTTCATGCTTCCGGGAGCATCACTTAAAATTAAGAAAAGGCTTAGGGTTCATTCATTCATTTGTTGTTCAAACAACATCGCTTGGTGTATCGAATCTCGTGCTTCAATGCTTGATATGAGCAACAAAAATCTAACGATTCAAAAAACTGCAAAAAAAATCCATTGCTGATTTTCCACCGCAGTTGTAAACCTGTGCAAAAGGAACATACCCCGGGTGGGATTCGAACCCACAATCTTAAGATTAGGAGTCTCACGCCCTATCCATTAGGCCACGGGGGCACGCAATCGCCGCAAGTGTTTTAAAAGTTTGATATATCAAACTACAAATTTTTTTTTTTTTTTTAAATTTTTTTATTAACTTTCATTCTTATTAATATTTTTTCCCCAGCAACTTCTTAAAGTATTAATACCGTTTTACCCCAGGGTAAAATTGTGAATATCTTCGCAGCAAGGGGTTGCACAGTAAGTGGTTATAATGCGCTCGTTTTAACACAGATGGAATAAAATTGGGATCAATTTTATGAGAATAGAAAAAAATATGAAAAAATAAACCAGAGAAAATACAACTATAGTCTTTCCACGTTTTATTTCGATTAAAAGAAATCTGAAGAAAGGATACATGCTCTTTAAGAGAGCTTGTATTTATATCAATTGTAAAATAGCTTCATTACAGTGAGAATGCCTATTTTACAGCTTAATTAAAGAATGTCCTTGTTGACACTCTCTCACTTTGGATTGTAGTTGAGATTTCGATATGTTGGTATTAAAGTCGATACTATTGTTTCGGTCAGGATTGTGATCCTTCAGAATCCTGATTGCAACTGAGCTTAAGTTATTGTTCTATAAACAAGAATGTTTACATTTAGAGTTATTGCCGCTGCTTTAGCAGGTGCCTCGTTTATACATATTTGGAACATTGTTTATTTATGAATATGATCAGCATTGTTCAACATTAGCATGTGCCATAATTGTAGAAGTCTGTACTTTGATCAGGAGTACAAGCTTCCACAGACTCTAGCTATTGTTTACTTATGCTTTCCATAGATTTGGTTCTTGGATAAATCAGCCATGATTCATCTGGGTTTTATTACAATGTCAATTTGGGTGCCAGAATAGGTGCTATTTCATTACAACAGAAAATAGTATTTACAAGCTTGTTGGGGGTGATTTACCAGAAAATAAATCATTTAAACGAGTATAAAAATTAATCAGGTAAAGAATTACGTTTATTATATTGGAATATGAGAAGATTTATATACTATTTGAACTGAGGGATTTGATCTGAAGAAAAAACGTCCGCTGAGAAGATCTGGGTGATAAAACAGTGGTAAATTCTATCTGTTCCCATAAACATAATAATACGACTACTAATGGAACACCAACTGAAGCCAGTTCCTTTATACTAATATTTTATGATCTGATAAAATCAGTGAATGAACTGAGTTGTTTCGCTTTAATTCGAAATCTAGTTTAGAAATGATACATCAAGGAAATATCTCTTCAAAGTTGCTTCATTTTTCACATTTTTCCTTATTACTGCTTTGGATCGTCTATCACATTCTCCAGTTTAACACGTACTAGTCAATAAAAGTACCCCAAACAACTTTTACTATACATACATCCAGCATTGATATATCAATCTAATGACTTTTGCTATTAGTATCTGTTCAGAATCGATGAAATCATGAAATCATGGATATCTCAACAGCCAGAATAGCTACGTGAATTTGGATTGCAGTTTCGCATTCTAGGCAAAAATCCGTTATAGTAATATGCTAAGCTCGAAGCTGTAGCATCAATATTTAAAATCTCGATGTTTGAACGTCCAAAAGTCCAAAAGTCAAAATCTGAAAATCATTTCCAACATCCATGACCAGATATGAGGTCCCATACAGAAAATGAGATGACCTAAAACTGTTGTAGTGCTATCAAAATGAGGCAACTTTAAGCTGAGGACATGGTATTAAAAATGCCTTGTTGTCGAGATAATGGACATTGGAGAGTGCACAATTTAGCTGGGAGTAGATGCATGCCTCATTTTGAAATGCATAAACGAAACAAGAAAAAGTAAGCTACAATCACCCAGTCTTGAAAACCACACTCATTAACAAGTAAAGTATCCCTCTATAGCAATAGATTAGCATCTTATTATGCGCGTTATGCCATGCTCCCAATTCAAAAAAGACGATGCATTGAGAAGCTTTCTCCAGGCATAGTTGCTGACATTGAATTGAGATTGAAAACCCTACAGTTTAAAATGTGGATGAATGCATTTTGCAATCTGTCATGACCTAAACTTGGCAATTTTTGATAACAAACAGTTATTCAAGTATATATCAAACTTGTGCAGAATTTAAAGGCGCATCGAATGGTACTAATCTTGTCTGGTTTGATCAACACTAGACGTTTCAAAGCGACAGAACATTTTTTGTCAAATTTTGATGGTTTTTCAAGAAAACCTCCATTTCCACTGGGCAGAAATGGGGATTTTACCGAGT
Organism: Mucor circinelloides; assembly: GCA_037974945.1. NCBI lineage: Eukaryota > Fungi > Mucoromycota > Mucoromycetes > Mucorales > Mucoraceae > Mucor > Mucor circinelloides. The sequence goes on along the minus strand of JBBNAA010000005.1, from coordinate 431,306 downwards.
TAGAATGAGGTAAAATATTTGGTAAAAGGTCGTAGGAGTTGAGCCTCAAATGCTGTCTGAAAATTTACAGCTTTTAATTTCCATGGCCAATTGTTACATTAGATTTACTATTGAAAATGCGATAAACTGTGGTCCCTTATGGATGTTGTAGAGGTTTAAATGTCGGTTGTTCACTGCGCATCAGGACATTGAATATTTATTTGAGGAGATGTTCGTGGTAATGATTATTACCAACATTTATACTGGTTGTAGTTTGGTAAATTAAGCATGTGTTTTATAGGGCAATGCATGAAATGTACGTAAATTATGCTGCTTCTTATGATATTTAGTTGCTGCCAATGTAATGATCTTTGTTGTTGTATTTTATTATTAGTCAACAGGTAGACAGCGCTCATATAACAGCATTTGCTCTCCTTTTTGATTTGAATTGAGATGCTCTTAAAAATTGATCTTCAAACTCCAAATGTACCAATATGGATGCATGAAGTCTAAAAAAAAAAGTTAATCGTATTGGGATCTCTTCCTGTTGTCTCGAAGTTTCATAATTATTCGGCGAAAATGAAAACTCTGGCTGATCTGGCTGTGGACAACGAAATACAGTAGGAGTGACAAAGATGTTGGTAAACAAAAGATGTTCTAGTTCAACTAGACCATGATGTTCATATTGTTCAATTGTTTATGTATGCATTCCATGTATACCTGTGTAATAACGTGTTAGTGTGTGAAATATACGCATGCACGACAGCTCTGAAGAGCCGACATAATTAGATATTTAAGGGATCGCAAGCACATACTCTACGCTTAATTATTACATGCCAAGTCGACCGAATGATACATTTCTGGCCTATAGAACTGAATACACTCACTTCAAATACAGATAATACAATATGGAAGGTCTCTTGAATGGCAGCTGTCTGGCGTATCGGATAGAGTGCACTGGTTCTAAAAAAAATTAGTTGATTTTCATCAGCTCAAGGTGTCAAATTTCAAATACCTATACAACAATGAAACAGATGATCTAATAGGGCTAATCTATGAGAGCTGATATAACTCTCATTTAAGATACTACTTTAAATTGGTTCACTACTCTCTTTCATTTGTATGTACGAGGGCTACTACAACAGATGATGACGAAGCAAATCTGCTCTTTCAGCAAAAGGTGCCTTTTTCCTTGAAATGGTTCTGTTATGGAGAAGAAAAATGAAAGGCTTTCTGTCGTAATTTCGCATATCTGAACACCACATCATTACCGTTACTTGTGGTTTTAAAAGCACGATGAGAGTATTATATGATAATTGTAAATGTTTGAGGCACCACAGAAACACCCTTTAAAAAAATAACACATGATCTGCGGTAAAGATACAATGATTTGGTTGTTTAGCATTTTGGCTTTTGATGTGTCAATCATGGAGCCATACAAGTGATTGTTCTTACATAATATCACTTGGCATTGAGAGAAAACCTCATTCAAATCAAAAGTATATAAAGAGGGCTCGATGCAAGAGTATTCAAAGTGTTGCTGTAATTTTACTGATTGCTGAATCCGTTGCCGTTCCAGTTCAAATCGGTACTATTATTTCGATATCATTTAAAAAACCGCAAGCATTATTATATGCTTGTCAACGCCATGAACAGCAATGAAGAACAGCTTGGTCTCAACAAATATCAAAAGCGTACATGCCAAGCTTACTGCGGCAAAGAGGGTAACTTCATTTCTTCAATTATTCGACGATATAATGAGCATGCAAGAAAAAGAAAACAAGATGAAGAACTCATACTATGTGAAGAGGACGGTCAATCAATCCAACACCACCCGAGGAATTCATCAATAATGACAACACAAGCGCAGAAATTCCACAAATAGACCCGACTGAAGATGATTTCTTTCAGGATTCAGGTCAAGATACTGAAACATCAGAAGTACTATCTGATTACGACTTTTTTCGTGTCTTTAATATGGATGAAGATCAAACAGTCGATGCAATGAGAGCTGTTACTGATGATGATAATGGTGGTTAGTCATTGCTTTTAACATTGTTGGAATTATATTAATCAGGCACTGATCAATATGATGACTTTACTGTGCATCGTGTAACTATAGCAAAAAAAAAGACTCAAACACTAGCATAAAAATAGAGCTTGGTGAGATTGAATTTACAACCTTAATGCTTCTTGAGACATTTGATAAAAACGACACTAACTACACAAATGATGTATTGTATGGTGAGGCTCCCAATCTTGCCACATCAAATGAACAACTTTGCACGATTTTGCTCAATGTGCCCACTGTTTCACTCCATCATACGTCTTGAATAATGGCAGCAAATCGCCCCCAAAATATTGTATCTTCTCGGATCTCGACAAGTCATCTACCAACAACTAAGCTATCCTTTCACCGATTGAAGAGCTACAAGATCTGTACGTTAATGGTCTTCTTATTACTACTAATTTTGATAATAGCAGAGGTATCTCTGGTAGAGTGCGTCGTGTCGTCTCGGTAAATACATTGTCTAAAAACCGTGCAGCTCGAAAGGTTAGTTTTTGAAAGAAAGTGACAGCCGGTAGAGCTTTAATCCGGATGGCATCATATTTCTCATCCACCTTCTTTTTTTTGCACATAAGACAATGCTCATCAATATTTTATGATTTACAAAGCCAAATCTTCTAAAAATAGAGGCTTTAGTAAATAAAAGGGGGGGGGGGGGAAGCGCTAGTGAAACCAAGTCAATAAGAGAGGAAGGGCACTTGCAAAGTGAAAAAAGGGTATAAATACCTGACGTTTTTTCGCACTTGACTAAGGGCTTTTTCATTTTTTTGGCAACTTTGCTTATTCTATACATTCAGCATTTAAAGTAAGTTTTCCTTTTAAATTCATCAGTATAGCCTATCTAATAATGACGATAATGTCTTTGTAGATGTTTGCCATCTCTAACTATAAGGAAACTCTTGGTCAATCATAACATGGTGCAACCATCATAAACTATTGAATCGTCTGAGCAGGGTATGTAAGCATAAATATTATTACACATTTGATGTGCTGTCTTGTCAAATTTCTTACATGTCATACTGATGATCAATTTAATTTTAGCTTTGAAAGACAATGATCACCTTTACCAAGAATGAGTAGACGCTATCATGATGAGCAAGAAGAGGTAATGCCTTAGGATTGATTAAAAACCATCGAGATCTCATACTGACATTATAATAGCCATCAATGTTCTTCTAGTAACATGCTCCTCTAGTAACAAGGTGTTGAATAATGTCTCAAGGTGTTATCTGTCAACCATGCTCTTTTTTCTGATGTAATATTAATGCTTATCATGTACGGTGCTCTATATCTGCTTCAACAATTGGTCCTTTTCTCCAAATCAATCCAGATGAAAATTATTACATTCATGCTGTGTACCCATTGATACTATTATAACCCAAGCTACAAAAAAAAGGTATCTCTTTTGGACTACTCTGGACAATGTCATCTGGCCAACGCATACAAACACGACTGCAATGTATTTAACCGCTAAGTTCTCTCAGCTTCCATTGAAGCGTTTCACGTTTCATACTATTTTGATCGTTCATTATCTATTTTCTAAATTCAATAAAAATATACTAAATTCAATTCTAAAATAATTCCCGTATATACCGTGCTGTACATTTACCCATTATCGTTTCAAATGCTGTTTTTATCTAATCGCAGCAATCCATCGATCTCAAAAAGCAAAACCAGATAAAATCAGCTGTACCATCACACCACAAAAATCTATGCTATTAATAAAAAGTGTAAAACCGAATGCTGTAAATCATCCTGATGAAACTAAAGCCAGAGCCGAGGAAAGAAGCGTAGATAAGAAGCTGTTCCATCGTCATCTTTTTCTGCGTTTCATTCCATTTGTCTCTCTCTCATTTAAATAAATCGAAACCACATTTTCAAATTCAATATTTGACATTCAATACAATCACTATTTAGTTCAGTAAAACTTTATATCAAGCGCAATGCAAATATTAAAGCTGCATTCGTAATGCGGCATCCAAGTAACTGGTTTTGAAGCTAACTTTCAAATATAACTCATCCTGAAATCCCCCATCTTTTACCAAGTATTTTACCTCTTCAAAGCTACCTTTTACAAATATTTAAATATTTAAATATCGGGTACTAACTTGGTAAAATATGCATATTTTACCAAATATTTTACCTCATTCTAACTCGGTAAAATCCCAATTTCTGCCCAGTGTTCTGTCAAAATAAACCTACTTGTAACTTTCATTATTATTGTAAAGCCAAAAATTTCCTATCATTTGAGCTCTTACTGGAAGTTCTAACTTGACTCTACCTGGAGAAATGAGCAAAAACGTCTGACCCAAAAATTGTCAGCTAATTTTTGGACCTGTGAGGGTAAGGCAAATTTGGTCAAAGATGGCCAATTTTCCATCCACATGACTTTTGTCAATATCTCAACCAATACTGATCAGATTTGAACAAAACAAACACCATTCGATAGGTCTACATTAGTCCCAACATAATCCAGAAGCCAAAAACACCTAATAGACGTTCCCTTCATGAAACGACTCAAGATCACGTATTTTCATTGGCCTCAAGCAGGCACTACCAGACATATTTTTGAAAATACTAATAATAACCATATCATTGTATAGAGAATTAAGAAAGAAACAAAAGTCAAGCACTACGCAACATCCACTCACTTAGTAAATCATAGAGAAATATCCCTTCAAAGTTGCTTCATTTTTCACATTTTTCCTTATTACTGCTTTGGATCGTCTATCACATTCTCCAGTTTAACACGTACTAGTCAATAAAAGTACCCCAAACAACTTTTACTATACATACATCCAGCATTGATATATCAATCTAATGACTTTTGCTATTAGTATCTGTTCAGAATCGATGAAATCATGAAATCATGGATATCTCAACAGCCAGAATAGCTACGTAAATTTGGATTGCAGTTTCGCATTCTAGGCAAAAATCCGTTATAGTAATATGCTAAGCTCGAAGCTGTAGCATCAATATTTAAAATCTCGATGTTTGAACGTCCAAAAGTCCAAAAGTCAAAATCTGAAAATCATTTCCAACATCCATGACCAGATATGAGGTCCCATACAGAAAATGAGATGACCTAAAACTGTTGTAGTGCTATCAAAATGAGGCAACTTTAAGCTGAGGACATGGTATTAAAAATGCCTTGTTGTCGAGATAATGGACATTGGAGAGTGCACAATTTAGCTGGGAGTAGATGCATGCCTCATTTTGAAATGCATAAACGAAACAAGAAAAAGTAAGCTACAATCACCCAGTCTTGAAAACCACACTCATTAACAAGTAAAGTATCCCTCTATAGCAATAGATTAGCATCTTATTATGCGCGTTATGCCATGCTCCCAATTCAAAAAAGACGATGCATTGAGAAGCTTTCTCCAGGCATAGTTGCTGACATTGAATTGAGATTGAAAACCCTACAGTTTAAAATGTGGATGAATGCATTTTGCAATCTGTCATGACCTAAACTTGGCAATTTTTGATAACAAACAGTTATTCAAGTATATATCAAACTTGTGCAGAATTTAAAGGCGCATCGAATGGTACTAATCTTGTCTGGTTTGATCAACACTAGACGTTTCAAAGCGACAGAACATTTTTTGTCAAATTTTGATGGTTTTTCAAGAAAACCTCCATTTCTGTCAAAATAAACCTACTTGTAACTTTCATTATTATTGTAAAGCCAAAAATTTCCTATCATTTGAGCTCTTACTGGAAGTTCTAACTTGACTCTACCTGGAGAAATGAGCAAAAACGTCTGACCCAAAAATTGTCAGCTAATTTTTGGACCTGTGAGGGTAAGGCAAATTTGGTCAAAGATGGCCAATTTTCCATCCACATGACTTTTGTCAATATCTCAACCAATACTGATCAGATTTGAACAAAACAAACACCATTCGATAGGTCTACATTAGTCCCAACATAATCCAGAAGCCAAAAACACCTAATAGACGTTCCCTTCATGAAACGACTCAAGATCACGTATTTTCATTGGCCTCAAGCAGGCACTACCAGACATATTTTTGAAAATACTAATAATAACCATATCATTGTATAGAGAATTAAGAAAGAAACAAAAGTCAAGCACTACGCAACATCCACTCACTTAGTAAATCATAGAGAAATATCCCTTCAAAGTTGCTTCATTTTTCACATTTTTCCTTATTACTGCTTTGGATCGTCTATCACATTCTCCAGTTTAACACGTACTAGTCAATAAAAGTACCCCAAACAACTTTTACTATACATACATCCAGCATTGATATATCAATCTAATGACTTTTGCTATTAGTATCTGTTCAGAATCGATGAAATCATGAAATCATGGATATCTCAACAGCCAGAATAGCTACGTAAATTTGGATTGCAGTTTCGCATTCTAGGCAAAAATCCGTTATAGTAATATGCTAAGCTCGAAGCTGTAGCATCAATATTTAAAATCTCGATGTTTGAACGTCCAAAAGTCCAAAAGTCAAAATCTGAAAATCATTTCCAACATCCATGACCAGATATGAGGTCCCATACAGAAAATGAGATGACCTAAAACTGTTGTAGTGCTATCAAAATGAGGCAACTTTAAGCTGAGGACATGGTATTAAAAATGCCTTGTTGTCGAGATAATGGACATTGGAGAGTGCACAATTTAGCTGGGAGTAGATGCATGCCTCATTTTGAAATGCATAAACGAAACAAGAAAAAGTAAGCTACAATCACCCAGTCTTGAAAACCACACTCATTAACAAGTAAAGTATCCCTCTATAGCAATAGATTAGCATCTTATTATGCGCGTTATGCCATGCTCCCAATTCAAAAAAGACGATGCATTGAGAAGCTTTCTCCAGGCATAGTTGCTGACATTGAATTGAGATTGAAAACCCTACAGTTTAAAATGTGGATGAATGCATTTTGCAATCTGTCATGACCTAAACTTGGCAATTTTTGATAACAAACAGTTATTCAAGTATATATCAAACTTGTGCAGAATTTAAAGGCGCATCGAATGGTACTAATCTTGTCTGGTTTGATCAACACTAGACGTTTCAAAGCGACAGAACATTTTTTGTCAAATTTTGATGGTTTTTCAAGAAAACCTCCATTTCTGTCAAAATAAACCTACTTGTAACTTTCATTATTATTGTAAAGCCAAAAATTTCCTATCATTTGAGCTCTTACTGGAAGTTCTAACTTGACTCTACCTGGAGAAATGAGCAAAAACGTCTGACCCAAAAATTGTCAGCTAATTTTTGGACCTGTGAGGGTAAGGCAAATTTGGTCAAAGATGGCCAATTTTCCATCCACATGACTTTTGTCAATATCTCAACCAATACTGATCAGATTTGAACAAAACAAACACCATTCGATAGGTCTACATTAGTCCCAACATAATCCAGAAGCCAAAAACACCTAATAGACGTTCCCTTCATGAAACGACTCAAGATCACGTATTTTCATTGGCCTCAAGCAGGCACTACCAGACATATTTTTGAAAATACTAATAATAACCATATCATTGTATAGAGAATTAAGAAAGAAACAAAAGTCAAGCACTACGCAACATCCACTCACTTAGTAAATCATAGAGAAATATCCCTTCAAAGTTGCTTCATTTTTCACATTTTTCCTTATTACTGCTTTGGATCGTCTATCACATTCTCCAGTTTAACACGTACTAGTCAATAAAAGTACCCCAAACAACTTTTACTATACATACATCCAGCATTGATATATCAATCTAATGACTTTTGCTATTAGTATCTGTTCAGAATCGATGAAATCATGAAATCATGGATATCTCAACAGCCAGAATAGCTACGTAAATTTGGATTGCAGTTTCGCATTCTAGGCAAAAATCCGTTATAGTAATATGCTAAGCTCGAAGCTGTAGCATCAATATTTAAAATCTCGATGTTTGAACGTCCAAAAGTCCAAAAGTCAAAATCTGAAAATCATTTCCAACATCCATGACCAGATATGAGGTCCCATACAGAAAATGAGATGACCTAAAACTGTTGTAGTGCTATCAAAATGAGGCAACTTTAAGCTGAGGACATGGTATTAAAAATGCCTTGTTGTCGAGATAATGGACATTGGAGAGTGCACAATTTAGCTGGGAGTAGATGCATGCCTCATTTTGAAATGCATAAACGAAACAAGAAAAAGTAAGCTACAATCACCCAGTCTTGAAAACCACACTCATTAACAAGTAAAGTATCCCTCTATAGCAATAGATTAGCATCTTATTATGCGCGTTATGCCATGCTCCCAATTCAAAAAAGACGATGCATTGAGAAGCTTTCTCCAGGCATAGTTGCTGACATTGAATTGAGATTGAAAACCCTACAGTTTAAAATGTGGATGAATGCATTTTGCAATCTGTCATGACCTAAACTTGGCAATTTTTGATAACAAACAGTTATTCAAGTATATATCAAACTTGTGCAGAATTTAAAGGCGCATCGAATGGTACTAATCTTGTCTGGTTTGATCAACACTAGACGTTTCAAAGCGACAGAACATTTTTTGTCAAATTTTGATGGTTTTTCAAGAAAACCTCCATTTCTGTCAAAATAAACCTACTTGTAACTTTCATTATTATTGTAAAGCCAAAAATTTCCTATCATTTGAGCTCTTACTGGAAGTTCTAACTTGACTCTACCTGGAGAAATGAGCAAAAACGTCTGACCCAAAAATTGTCAGCTAATTTTTGGACCTGTGAGGGTAAGGCAAATTTGGTCAAAGATGGCCAATTTTCCATCCACATGACTTTTGTCAATATCTCAACCAATACTGATCAGATTTGAACAAAACAAACACCATTCGATAGGTCTACATTAGTCCCAACATAATCCAGAAGCCAAAAACACCTAATAGACGTTCCCTTCATGAAACGACTCAAGATCACGTATTTTCATTGGCCTCAAGCAGGCACTACCAGACATATTTTTGAAAATACTAATAATAACCATATCATTGTATAGAGAATTAAGAAAGAAACAAAAGTCAAGCACTACGCAACATCCACTCACTTAGTAAATCATAGAGAAATATCCCTTCAAAGTTGCTTCATTTTTCACATTTTTCCTTATTACTGCTTTGGATCGTCTATCACATTCTCCAGTTTAACACGTACTAGTCAATAAAAGTACCCCAAACAACTTTTACTATACATACATCCAGCATTGATATATCAATCTAATGACTTTTGCTATTAGTATCTGTTCAGAATCGATGAAATCATGAAATCATGGATATCTCAACAGCCAGAATAGCTACGTAAATTTGGATTGCAGTTTCGCATTCTAGGCAAAAATCCGTTATAGTAATATGCTAAGCTCGAAGCTGTAGCATCAATATTTAAAATCTCGATGTTTGAACGTCCAAAAGTCCAAAAGTCAAAATCTGAAAATCATTTCCAACATCCATGACCAGATATGAGGTCCCATACAGAAAATGAGATGACCTAAAACTGTTGTAGTGCTATCAAAATGAGGCAACTTTAAGCTGAGGACATGGTATTAAAAATGCCTTGTTGTCGAGATAATGGACATTGGAGAGTGCACAATTTAGCTGGGAGTAGATGCATGCCTCATTTTGAAATGCATAAACGAAACAAGAAAAAGTAAGCTACAATCACCCAGTCTTGAAAACCACACTCATTAACAAGTAAAGTATCCCTCTATAGCAATAGATTAGCATCTTATTATGCGCGTTATGCCATGCTCCCAATTCAAAAAAGACGATGCATTGAGAAGCTTTCTCCAGGCATAGTTGCTGACATTGAATTGAGATTGAAAACCCTACAGTTTAAAATGTGGATGAATGCATTTTGCAATCTGTCATGACCTAAACTTGGCAATTTTTGATAACAAACAGTTATTCAAGTATATATCAAACTTGTGCAGAATTTAAAGGCGCATCGAATGGTACTAATCTTGTCTGGTTTGATCAACACTAGACGTTTCAAAGCGACAGAACATTTTTTGTCAAATTTTGATGGTTTTTCAAGAAAACCTCCATTTCTGTCAAAATAAACCTACTTGTAACTTTCATTATTATTGTAAAGCCAAAAATTTCCTATCATTTGAGCTCTTACTGGAAGTTCTAACTTGACTCTACCTGGAGAAATGAGCAAAAACGTCTGACCCAAAAATTGTCAGCTAATTTTTGGACCTGTGAGGGTAAGGCAAATTTGGTCAAAGATGGCCAATTTTCCATCCACATGACTTTTGTCAATATCTCAACCAATACTGATCAGATTTGAACAAAACAAACACCATTCGATAGGTCTACATTAGTCCCAACATAATCCAGAAGCCAAAAACACCTAATAGACGTTCCCTTCATGAAACGACTCAAGATCACGTATTTTCATTGGCCTCAAGCAGGCACTACCAGACATATTTTTGAAAATACTAATAATAACCATATCATTGTATAGAGAATTAAGAAAGAAACAAAAGTCAAGCACTACGCAACATCCACTCACTTAGTAAATCATAGAGAAATATCCCTTCAAAGTTGCTTCATTTTTCACATTTTTCCTTATTACTGCTTTGGATCGTCTATCACATTCTCCAGTTTAACACGTACTAGTCAATAAAAGTACCCCAAACAACTTTTACTATACATACATCCAGCATTGATATATCAATCTAATGACTTTTGCTATTAGTATCTGTTCAGAATCGATGAAATCATGAAATCATGGATATCTCAACAGCCAGAATAGCTACGTAAATTTGGATTGCAGTTTCGCATTCTAGGCAAAAATCCGTTATAGTAATATGCTAAGCTCGAAGCTGTAGCATCAATATTTAAAATCTCGATGTTTGAACGTCCAAAAGTCCAAAAGTCAAAATCTGAAAATCATTTCCAACATCCATGACCAGATATGAGGTCCCATACAGAAAATGAGATGACCTAAAACTGTTGTAGTGCTATCAAAATGAGGCAACTTTAAGCTGAGGACATGGTATTAAAAATGCCTTGTTGTCGAGATAATGGACATTGGAGAGTGCACAATTTAGCTGGGAGTAGATGCATGCCTCATTTTGAAATGCATAAACGAAACAAGAAAAAGTAAGCTACAATCACCCAGTCTTGAAAACCACACTCATTAACAAGTAAAGTATCCCTCTATAGCAATAGATTAGCATCTTATTATGCGCGTTATGCCATGCTCCCAATTCAAAAAAGACGATGCATTGAGAAGCTTTCTCCAGGCATAGTTGCTGACATTGAATTGAGATTGAAAACCCTACAGTTTAAAATGTGGATGAATGCATTTTGCAATCTGTCATGACCTAAACTTGGCAATTTTTGATAACAAACAGTTATTCAAGTATATATCAAACTTGTGCAGAATTTAAAGGCGCATCGAATGGTACTAATCTTGTCTGGTTTGATCAACACTAGACGTTTCAAAGCGACAGAACATTTTTTGTCAAATTTTGATGGTTTTTCAAGAAAACCTCCATTTCTGTCAAAATAAACCTACTTGTAACTTTCATTATTATTGTAAAGCCAAAAATTTCCTATCATTTGAGCTCTTACTGGAAGTTCTAACTTGACTCTACCTGGAGAAATGAGCAAAAACGTCTGACCCAAAAATTGTCAGCTAATTTTTGGACCTGTGAGGGTAAGGCAAATTTGGTCAAAGATGGCCAATTTTCCATCCACATGACTTTTGTCAATATCTCAACCAATACTGATCAGATTTGAACAAAACAAACACCATTCGATAGGTCTACATTAGTCCCAACATAATCCAGAAGCCAAAAACACCTAATAGACGTTCCCTTCATGAAACGACTCAAGATCACGTATTTTCATTGGCCTCAAGCAGGCACTACCAGACATATTTTTGAAAATACTAATAATAACCATATCATTGTATAGAGAATTAAGAAAGAAACAAAAGTCAAGCACTACGCAACATCCACTCACTTAGTAAATCATAGAGAAATATCCCTTCAAAGTTGCTTCATTTTTCACATTTTTCCTTATTACTGCTTTGGATCGTCTATCACATTCTCCAGTTTAACACGTACTAGTCAATAAAAGTACCCCAAACAACTTTTACTATACATACATCCAGCATTGATATATCAATCTAATGACTTTTGCTATTAGTATCTGTTCAGAATCGATGAAATCATGAAATCATGGATATCTCAACAGCCAGAATAGCTACGTAAATTTGGATTGCAGTTTCGCATTCTAGGCAAAAATCCGTTATAGTAATATGCTAAGCTCGAAGCTGTAGCATCAATATTTAAAATCTCGATGTTTGAACGTCCAAAAGTCCAAAAGTCAAAATCTGAAAATCATTTCCAACATCCATGACCAGATATGAGGTCCCATACAGAAAATGAGATGACCTAAAACTGTTGTAGTGCTATCAAAATGAGGCAACTTTAAGCTGAGGACATGGTATTAAAAATGCCTTGTTGTCGAGATAATGGACATTGGAGAGTGCACAATTTAGCTGGGAGTAGATGCATGCCTCATTTTGAAATGCATAAACGAAACAAGAAAAAGTAAGCTACAATCACCCAGTCTTGAAAACCACACTCATTAACAAGTAAAGTATCCCTCTATAGCAATAGATTAGCATCTTATTATGCGCGTTATGCCATGCTCCCAATTCAAAAAAGACGATGCATTGAGAAGCTTTCTCCAGGCATAGTTGCTGACATTGAATTGAGATTGAAAACCCTACAGTTTAAAATGTGGATGAATGCATTTTGCAATCTGTCATGACCTAAACTTGGCAATTTTTGATAACAAACAGTTATTCAAGTATATATCAAACTTGTGCAGAATTTAAAGGCGCATCGAATGGTACTAATCTTGTCTGGTTTGATCAACACTAGACGTTTCAAAGCGACAGAACATTTTTTGTCAAATTTTGATGGTTTTTCAAGAAAACCTCCATTTCTGTCAAAATAAACCTACTTGTAACTTTCATTATTATTGTAAAGCCAAAAATTTCCTATCATTTGAGCTCTTACTGGAAGTTCTAACTTGACTCTACCTGGAGAAATGAGCAAAAACGTCTGACCCAAAAATTGTCAGCTAATTTTTGGACCTGTGAGGGTAAGGCAAATTTGGTCAAAGATGGCCAATTTTCCATCCACATGACTTTTGTCAATATCTCAACCAATACTGATCAGATTTGAACAAAACAAACACCATTCGATAGGTCTACATTAGTCCCAACATAATCCAGAAGCCAAAAACACCTAATAGACGTTCCCTTCATGAAACGACTCAAGATCACGTATTTTCATTGGCCTCAAGCAGGCACTACCAGACATATTTTTGAAAATACTAATAATAACCATATCATTGTATAGAGAATTAAGAAAGAAACAAAAGTCAAGCACTACGCAACATCCACTCACTTAGTAAATCATAGAGAAATATCCCTTCAAAGTTGCTTCATTTTTCACATTTTTCCTTATTACTGCTTTGGATCGTCTATCACATTCTCCAGTTTAACACGTACTAGTCAATAAAAGTACCCCAAACAACTTTTACTATACATACATCCAGCATTGATATATCAATCTAATGACTTTTGCTATTAGTATCTGTTCAGAATCGATGAAATCATGAAATCATGGATATCTCAACAGCCAGAATAGCTACGTAAATTTGGATTGCAGTTTCGCATTCTAGGCAAAAATCCGTTATAGTAATATGCTAAGCTCGAAGCTGTAGCATCAATATTTAAAATCTCGATGTTTGAACGTCCAAAAGTCCAAAAGTCAAAATCTGAAAATCATTTCCAACATCCATGACCAGATATGAGGTCCCATACAGAAAATGAGATGACCTAAAACTGTTGTAGTGCTATCAAAATGAGGCAACTTTAAGCTGAGGACATGGTATTAAAAATGCCTTGTTGTCGAGATAATGGACATTGGAGAGTGCACAATTTAGCTGGGAGTAGATGCATGCCTCATTTTGAAATGCATAAACGAAACAAGAAAAAGTAAGCTACAATCACCCAGTCTTGAAAACCACACTCATTAACAAGTAAAGTATCCCTCTATAGCAATAGATTAGCATCTTATTATGCGCGTTATGCCATGCTCCCAATTCAAAAAAGACGATGCATTGAGAAGCTTTCTCCAGGCATAGTTGCTGACATTGAATTGAGATTGAAAACCCTACAGTTTAAAATGTGGATGAATGCATTTTGCAATCTGTCATGACCTAAACTTGGCAATTTTTGATAACAAACAGTTATTCAAGTATATATCAAACTTGTGCAGAATTTAAAGGCGCATCGAATGGTACTAATCTTGTCTGGTTTGATCAACACTAGACGTTTCAAAGCGACAGAACATTTTTTGTCAAATTTTGATGGTTTTTCAAGAAAACCTCCATTTCTGTCAAAATAAACCTACTTGTAACTTTCATTATTATTGTAAAGCCAAAAATTTCCTATCATTTGAGCTCTTACTGGAAGTTCTAACTTGACTCTACCTGGAGAAATGAGCAAAAACGTCTGACCCAAAAATTGTCAGCTAATTTTTGGACCTGTGAGGGTAAGGCAAATTTGGTCAAAGATGGCCAATTTTCCATCCACATGACTTTTGTCAATATCTCAACCAATACTGATCAGATTTGAACAAAACAAACACCATTCGATAGGTCTACATTAGTCCCAACATAATCCAGAAGCCAAAAACACCTAATAGACGTTCCCTTCATGAAACGACTCAAGATCACGTATTTTCATTGGCCTCAAGCAGGCACTACCAGACATATTTTTGAAAATACTAATAATAACCATATCATTGTATAGAGAATTAAGAAAGAAACAAAAGTCAAGCACTACGCAACATCCACTCACTTAGTAAATCATAGAGAAATATCCCTTCAAAGTTGCTTCATTTTTCACATTTTTCCTTATTACTGCTTTGGATCGTCTATCACATTCTCCAGTTTAACACGTACTAGTCAATAAAAGTACCCCAAACAACTTTTACTATACATACATCCAGCATTGATATATCAATCTAATGACTTTTGCTATTAGTATCTGTTCAGAATCGATGAAATCATGAAATCATGGATATCTCAACAGCCAGAATAGCTACGTAAATTTGGATTGCAGTTTCGCATTCTAGGCAAAAATCCGTTATAGTAATATGCTAAGCTCGAAGCTGTAGCATCAATATTTAAAATCTCGATGTTTGAACGTCCAAAAGTCCAAAAGTCAAAATCTGAAAATCATTTCCAACATCCATGACCAGATATGAGGTCCCATACAGAAAATGAGATGACCTAAAACTGTTGTAGTGCTATCAAAATGAGGCAACTTTAAGCTGAGGACATGGTATTAAAAATGCCTTGTTGTCGAGATAATGGACATTGGAGAGTGCACAATTTAGCTGGGAGTAGATGCATGCCTCATTTTGAAATGCATAAACGAAACAAGAAAAAGTAAGCTACAATCACCCAGTCTTGAAAACCACACTCATTAACAAGTAAAGTATCCCTCTATAGCAATAGATTAGCATCTTATTATGCGCGTTATGCCATGCTCCCAATTCAAAAAAGACGATGCATTGAGAAGCTTTCTCCAGGCATAGTTGCTGACATTGAATTGAGATTGAAAACCCTACAGTTTAAAATGTGGATGAATGCATTTTGCAATCTGTCATGACCTAAACTTGGCAATTTTTGATAACAAACAGTTATTCAAGTATATATCAAACTTGTGCAGAATTTAAAGGCGCATCGAATGGTACTAATCTTGTCTGGTTTGATCAACACTAGACGTTTCAAAGCGACAGAACATTTTTTGTCAAATTTTGATGGTTTTTCAAGAAAACCTCCATTTCTGTCAAAATAAACCTACTTGTAACTTTCATTATTATTGTAAAGCCAAAAATTTCCTATCATTTGAGCTCTTACTGGAAGTTCTAACTTGACTCTACCTGGAGAAATGAGCAAAAACGTCTGACCCAAAAATTGTCAGCTAATTTTTGGACCTGTGAGGGTAAGGCAAATTTGGTCAAAGATGGCCAATTTTCCATCCACATGACTTTTGTCAATATCTCAACCAATACTGATCAGATTTGAACAAAACAAACACCATTCGATAGGTCTACATTAGTCCCAACATAATCCAGAAGCCAAAAACACCTAATAGACGTTCCCTTCATGAAACGACTCAAGATCACGTATTTTCATTGGCCTCAAGCAGGCACTACCAGACATATTTTTGAAAATACTAATAATAACCATATCATTGTATAGAGAATTAAGAAAGAAACAAAAGTCAAGCACTACGCAACATCCACTCACTTAGTAAATCATAGAGAAATATCCCTTCAAAGTTGCTTCATTTTTCACATTTTTCCTTATTACTGCTTTGGATCGTCTATCACATTCTCCAGTTTAACACGTACTAGTCAATAAAAGTACCCCAAACAACTTTTACTATACATACATCCAGCATTGATATATCAATCTAATGACTTTTGCTATTAGTATCTGTTCAGAATCGATGAAATCATGAAATCATGGATATCTCAACAGCCAGAATAGCTACGTAAATTTGGATTGCAGTTTCGCATTCTAGGCAAAAATCCGTTATAGTAATATGCTAAGCTCGAAGCTGTAGCATCAATATTTAAAATCTCGATGTTTGAACGTCCAAAAGTCCAAAAGTCAAAATCTGAAAATCATTTCCAACATCCATGACCAGATATGAGGTCCCATACAGAAAATGAGATGACCTAAAACTGTTGTAGTGCTATCAAAATGAGGCAACTTTAAGCTGAGGACATGGTATTAAAAATGCCTTGTTGTCGAGATAATGGACATTGGAGAGTGCACAATTTAGCTGGGAGTAGATGCATGCCTCATTTTGAAATGCATAAACGAAACAAGAAAAAGTAAGCTACAATCACCCAGTCTTGAAAACCACACTCATTAACAAGTAAAGTATCCCTCTATAGCAATAGATTAGCATCTTATTATGCGCGTTATGCCATGCTCCCAATTCAAAAAAGACGATGCATTGAGAAGCTTTCTCCAGGCATAGTTGCTGACATTGAATTGAGATTGAAAACCCTACAGTTTAAAATGTGGATGAATGCATTTTGCAATCTGTCATGACCTAAACTTGGCAATTTTTGATAACAAACAGTTATTCAAGTATATATCAAACTTGTGCAGAATTTAAAGGCGCATCGAATGGTACTAATCTTGTCTGGTTTGATCAACACTAGACGTTTCAAAGCGACAGAACATTTTTTGTCAAATTTTGATGGTTTTTCAAGAAAACCTCCATTTCTGTCAAAATAAACCTACTTGTAACTTTCATTATTATTGTAAAGCCAAAAATTTCCTATCATTTGAGCTCTTACTGGAAGTTCTAACTTGACTCTACCTGGAGAAATGAGCAAAAACGTCTGACCCAAAAATTGTCAGCTAATTTTTGGACCTGTGAGGGTAAGGCAAATTTGGTCAAAGATGGCCAATTTTCCATCCACATGACTTTTGTCAATATCTCAACCAATACTGATCAGATTTGAACAAAACAAACACCATTCGATAGGTCTACATTAGTCCCAACATAATCCAGAAGCCAAAAACACCTAATAGACGTTCCCTTCATGAAACGACTCAAGATCACGTATTTTCATTGGCCTCAAGCAGGCACTACCAGACATATTTTTGAAAATACTAATAATAACCATATCATTGTATAGAGAATTAAGAAAGAAACAAAAGTCAAGCACTACGCAACATCCACTCACTTAGTAAATCATAGAGAAATATCCCTTCAAAGTTGCTTCATTTTTCACATTTTTCCTTATTACTGCTTTGGATCGTCTATCACATTCTCCAGTTTAACACGTACTAGTCAATAAAAGTACCCCAAACAACTTTTACTATACATACATCCAGCATTGATATATCAATCTAATGACTTTTGCTATTAGTATCTGTTCAGAATCGATGAAATCATGAAATCATGGATATCTCAACAGCCAGAATAGCTACGTAAATTTGGATTGCAGTTTCGCATTCTAGGCAAAAATCCGTTATAGTAATATGCTAAGCTCGAAGCTGTAGCATCAATATTTAAAATCTCGATGTTTGAACGTCCAAAAGTCCAAAAGTCAAAATCTGAAAATCATTTCCAACATCCATGACCAGATATGAGGTCCCATACAGAAAATGAGATGACCTAAAACTGTTGTAGTGCTATCAAAATGAGGCAACTTTAAGCTGAGGACATGGTATTAAAAATGCCTTGTTGTCGAGATAATGGACATTGGAGAGTGCACAATTTAGCTGGGAGTAGATGCATGCCTCATTTTGAAATGCATAAACGAAACAAGAAAAAGTAAGCTACAATCACCCAGTCTTGAAAACCACACTCATTAACAAGTAAAGTATCCCTCTATAGCAATAGATTAGCATCTTATTATGCGCGTTATGCCATGCTCCCAATTCAAAAAAGACGATGCATTGAGAAGCTTTCTCCAGGCATAGTTGCTGACATTGAATTGAGATTGAAAACCCTACAGTTTAAAATGTGGATGAATGCATTTTGCAATCTGTCATGACCTAAACTTGGCAATTTTTGATAACAAACAGTTATTCAAGTATATATCAAACTTGTGCAGAATTTAAAGGCGCATCGAATGGTACTAATCTTGTCTGGTTTGATCAACACTAGACGTTTCAAAGCGACAGAACATTTTTTGTCAAATTTTGATGGTTTTTCAAGAAAACCTCCATTTCTGTCAAAATAAACCTACTTGTAACTTTCATTATTATTGTAAAGCCAAAAATTTCCTATCATTTGAGCTCTTACTGGAAGTTCTAACTTGACTCTACCTGGAGAAATGAGCAAAAACGTCTGACCCAAAAATTGTCAGCTAATTTTTGGACCTGTGAGGGTAAGGCAAATTTGGTCAAAGATGGCCAATTTTCCATCCACATGACTTTTGTCAATATCTCAACCAATACTGATCAGATTTGAACAAAACAAACACCATTCGATAGGTCTACATTAGTCCCAACATAATCCAGAAGCCAAAAACACCTAATAGACGTTCCCTTCATGAAACGACTCAAGATCACGTATTTTCATTGGCCTCAAGCAGGCACTACCAGACATATTTTTGAAAATACTAATAATAACCATATCATTGTATAGAGAATTAAGAAAGAAACAAAAGTCAAGCACTACGCAACATCCACTCACTTAGTAAATCATAGAGAAATATCCCTTCAAAGTTGCTTCATTTTTCACATTTTTCCTTATTACTGCTTTGGATCGTCTATCACATTCTCCAGTTTAACACGTACTAGTCAATAAAAGTACCCCAAACAACTTTTACTATACATACATCCAGCATTGATATATCAATCTAATGACTTTTGCTATTAGTATCTGTTCAGAATCGATGAAATCATGAAATCATGGATATCTCAACAGCCAGAATAGCTACGTAAATTTGGATTGCAGTTTCGCATTCTAGGCAAAAATCCGTTATAGTAATATGCTAAGCTCGAAGCTGTAGCATCAATATTTAAAATCTCGATGTTTGAACGTCCAAAAGTCCAAAAGTCAAAATCTGAAAATCATTTCCAACATCCATGACCAGATATGAGGTCCCATACAGAAAATGAGATGACCTAAAACTGTTGTAGTGCTATCAAAATGAGGCAACTTTAAGCTGAGGACATGGTATTAAAAATGCCTTGTTGTCGAGATAATGGACATTGGAGAGTGCACAATTTAGCTGGGAGTAGATGCATGCCTCATTTTGAAATGCATAAACGAAACAAGAAAAAGTAAGCTACAATCACCCAGTCTTGAAAACCACACTCATTAACAAGTAAAGTATCCCTCTATAGCAATAGATTAGCATCTTATTATGCGCGTTATGCCATGCTCCCAATTCAAAAAAGACGATGCATTGAGAAGCTTTCTCCAGGCATAGTTGCTGACATTGAATTGAGATTGAAAACCCTACAGTTTAAAATGTGGATGAATGCATTTTGCAATCTGTCATGACCTAAACTTGGCAATTTTTGATAACAAACAGTTATTCAAGTATATATCAAACTTGTGCAGAATTTAAAGGCGCATCGAATGGTACTAATCTTGTCTGGTTTGATCAACACTAGACGTTTCAAAGCGACAGAACATTTTTTGTCAAATTTTGATGGTTTTTCAAGAAAACCTCCATTTCTGTCAAAATAAACCTACTTGTAACTTTCATTATTATTGTAAAGCCAAAAATTTCCTATCATTTGAGCTCTTACTGGAAGTTCTAACTTGACTCTACCTGGAGAAATGAGCAAAAACGTCTGACCCAAAAATTGTCAGCTAATTTTTGGACCTGTGAGGGTAAGGCAAATTTGGTCAAAGATGGCCAATTTTCCATCCACATGACTTTTGTCAATATCTCAACCAATACTGATCAGATTTGAACAAAACAAACACCATTCGATAGGTCTACATTAGTCCCAACATAATCCAGAAGCCAAAAACACCTAATAGACGTTCCCTTCATGAAACGACTCAAGATCACGTATTTTCATTGGCCTCAAGCAGGCACTACCAGACATATTTTTGAAAATACTAATAATAACCATATCATTGTATAGAGAATTAAGAAAGAAACAAAAGTCAAGCACTACGCAACATCCACTCACTTAGTAAATCATAGAGAAATATCCCTTCAAAGTTGCTTCATTTTTCACATTTTTCCTTATTACTGCTTTGGATCGTCTATCACATTCTCCAGTTTAACACGTACTAGTCAATAAAAGTACCCCAAACAACTTTTACTATACATACATCCAGCATTGATATATCAATCTAATGACTTTTGCTATTAGTATCTGTTCAGAATCGATGAAATCATGAAATCATGGATATCTCAACAGCCAGAATAGCTACGTAAATTTGGATTGCAGTTTCGCATTCTAGGCAAAAATCCGTTATAGTAATATGCTAAGCTCGAAGCTGTAGCATCAATATTTAAAATCTCGATGTTTGAACGTCCAAAAGTCCAAAAGTCAAAATCTGAAAATCATTTCCAACATCCATGACCAGATATGAGGTCCCATACAGAAAATGAGATGACCTAAAACTGTTGTAGTGCTATCAAAATGAGGCAACTTTAAGCTGAGGACATGGTATTAAAAATGCCTTGTTGTCGAGATAATGGACATTGGAGAGTGCACAATTTAGCTGGGAGTAGATGCATGCCTCATTTTGAAATGCATAAACGAAACAAGAAAAAGTAAGCTACAATCACCCAGTCTTGAAAACCACACTCATTAACAAGTAAAGTATCCCTCTATAGCAATAGATTAGCATCTTATTATGCGCGTTATGCCATGCTCCCAATTCAAAAAAGACGATGCATTGAGAAGCTTTCTCCAGGCATAGTTGCTGACATTGAATTGAGATTGAAAACCCTACAGTTTAAAATGTGGATGAATGCATTTTGCAATCTGTCATGACCTAAACTTGGCAATTTTTGATAACAAACAGTTATTCAAGTATATATCAAACTTGTGCAGAATTTAAAGGCGCATCGAATGGTACTAATCTTGTCTGGTTTGATCAACACTAGACGTTTCAAAGCGACAGAACATTTTTTGTCAAATTTTGATGGTTTTTCAAGAAAACCTCCATTTCTGTCAAAATAAACCTACTTGTAACTTTCATTATTATTGTAAAGCCAAAAATTTCCTATCATTTGAGCTCTTACTGGAAGTTCTAACTTGACTCTACCTGGAGAAATGAGCAAAAACGTCTGACCCAAAAATTGTCAGCTAATTTTTGGACCTGTGAGGGTAAGGCAAATTTGGTCAAAGATGGCCAATTTTCCATCCACATGACTTTTGTCAATATCTCAACCAATACTGATCAGATTTGAACAAAACAAACACCATTCGATAGGTCTACATTAGTCCCAACATAATCCAGAAGCCAAAAACACCTAATAGACGTTCCCTTCATGAAACGACTCAAGATCACGTATTTTCATTGGCCTCAAGCAGGCACTACCAGACATATTTTTGAAAATACTAATAATAACCATATCATTGTATAGAGAATTAAGAAAGAAACAAAAGTCAAGCACTACGCAACATCCACTCACTTAGTAAATCATAGAGAAATATCCCTTCAAAGTTGCTTCATTTTTCACATTTTTCCTTATTACTGCTTTGGATCGTCTATCACATTCTCCAGTTTAACACGTACTAGTCAATAAAAGTACCCCAAACAACTTTTACTATACATACATCCAGCATTGATATATCAATCTAATGACTTTTGCTATTAGTATCTGTTCAGAATCGATGAAATCATGAAATCATGGATATCTCAACAGCCAGAATAGCTACGTAAATTTGGATTGCAGTTTCGCATTCTAGGCAAAAATCCGTTATAGTAATATGCTAAGCTCGAAGCTGTAGCATCAATATTTAAAATCTCGATGTTTGAACGTCCAAAAGTCCAAAAGTCAAAATCTGAAAATCATTTCCAACATCCATGACCAGATATGAGGTCCCATACAGAAAATGAGATGACCTAAAACTGTTGTAGTGCTATCAAAATGAGGCAACTTTAAGCTGAGGACATGGTATTAAAAATGCCTTGTTGTCGAGATAATGGACATTGGAGAGTGCACAATTTAGCTGGGAGTAGATGCATGCCTCATTTTGAAATGCATAAACGAAACAAGAAAAAGTAAGCTACAATCACCCAGTCTTGAAAACCACACTCATTAACAAGTAAAGTATCCCTCTATAGCAATAGATTAGCATCTTATTATGCGCGTTATGCCATGCTCCCAATTCAAAAAAGACGATGCATTGAGAAGCTTTCTCCAGGCATAGTTGCTGACATTGAATTGAGATTGAAAACCCTACAGTTTAAAATGTGGATGAATGCATTTTGCAATCTGTCATGACCTAAACTTGGCAATTTTTGATAACAAACAGTTATTCAAGTATATATCAAACTTGTGCAGAATTTAAAGGCGCATCGAATGGTACTAATCTTGTCTGGTTTGATCAACACTAGACGTTTCAAAGCGACAGAACATTTTTTGTCAAATTTTGATGGTTTTTCAAGAAAACCTCCATTTCTGTCAAAATAAACCTACTTGTAACTTTCATTATTATTGTAAAGCCAAAAATTTCCTATCATTTGAGCTCTTACTGGAAGTTCTAACTTGACTCTACCTGGAGAAATGAGCAAAAACGTCTGACCCAAAAATTGTCAGCTAATTTTTGGACCTGTGAGGGTAAGGCAAATTTGGTCAAAGATGGCCAATTTTCCATCCACATGACTTTTGTCAATATCTCAACCAATACTGATCAGATTTGAACAAAACAAACACCATTCGATAGGTCTACATTAGTCCCAACATAATCCAGAAGCCAAAAACACCTAATAGACGTTCCCTTCATGAAACGACTCAAGATCACGTATTTTCATTGGCCTCAAGCAGGCACTACCAGACATATTTTTGAAAATACTAATAATAACCATATCATTGTATAGAGAATTAAGAAAGAAACAAAAGTCAAGCACTACGCAACATCCACTCACTTAGTAAATCATAGAGAAATATCCCTTCAAAGTTGCTTCATTTTTCACATTTTTCCTTATTACTGCTTTGGATCGTCTATCACATTCTCCAGTTTAACACGTACTAGTCAATAAAAGTACCCCAAACAACTTTTACTATACATACATCCAGCATTGATATATCAATCTAATGACTTTTGCTATTAGTATCTGTTCAGAATCGATGAAATCATGAAATCATGGATATCTCAACAGCCAGAATAGCTACGTAAATTTGGATTGCAGTTTCGCATTCTAGGCAAAAATCCGTTATAGTAATATGCTAAGCTCGAAGCTGTAGCATCAATATTTAAAATCTCGATGTTTGAACGTCCAAAAGTCCAAAAGTCAAAATCTGAAAATCATTTCCAACATCCATGACCAGATATGAGGTCCCATACAGAAAATGAGATGACCTAAAACTGTTGTAGTGCTATCAAAATGAGGCAACTTTAAGCTGAGGACATGGTATTAAAAATGCCTTGTTGTCGAGATAATGGACATTGGAGAGTGCACAATTTAGCTGGGAGTAGATGCATGCCTCATTTTGAAATGCATAAACGAAACAAGAAAAAGTAAGCTACAATCACCCAGTCTTGAAAACCACACTCATTAACAAGTAAAGTATCCCTCTATAGCAATAGATTAGCATCTTATTATGCGCGTTATGCCATGCTCCCAATTCAAAAAAGACGATGCATTGAGAAGCTTTCTCCAGGCATAGTTGCTGACATTGAATTGAGATTGAAAACCCTACAGTTTAAAATGTGGATGAATGCATTTTGCAATCTGTCATGACCTAAACTTGGCAATTTTTGATAACAAACAGTTATTCAAGTATATATCAAACTTGTGCAGAATTTAAAGGCGCATCGAATGGTACTAATCTTGTCTGGTTTGATCAACACTAGACGTTTCAAAGCGACAGAACATTTTTTGTCAAATTTTGATGGTTTTTCAAGAAAACCTCCATTTCTGTCAAAATAAACCTACTTGTAACTTTCATTATTATTGTAAAGCCAAAAATTTCCTATCATTTGAGCTCTTACTGGAAGTTCTAACTTGACTCTACCTGGAGAAATGAGCAAAAACGTCTGACCCAAAAATTGTCAGCTAATTTTTGGACCTGTGAGGGTAAGGCAAATTTGGTCAAAGATGGCCAATTTTCCATCCACATGACTTTTGTCAATATCTCAACCAATACTGATCAGATTTGAACAAAACAAACACCATTCGATAGGTCTACATTAGTCCCAACATAATCCAGAAGCCAAAAACACCTAATAGACGTTCCCTTCATGAAACGACTCAAGATCACGTATTTTCATTGGCCTCAAGCAGGCACTACCAGACATATTTTTGAAAATACTAATAATAACCATATCATTGTATAGAGAATTAAGAAAGAAACAAAAGTCAAGCACTACGCAACATCCACTCACTTAGTAAATCATAGAGAAATATCCCTTCAAAGTTGCTTCATTTTTCACATTTTTCCTTATTACTGCTTTGGATCGTCTATCACATTCTCCAGTTTAACACGTACTAGTCAATAAAAGTACCCCAAACAACTTTTACTATACATACATCCAGCATTGATATATCAATCTAATGACTTTTGCTATTAGTATCTGTTCAGAATCGATGAAATCATGAAATCATGGATATCTCAACAGCCAGAATAGCTACGTAAATTTGGATTGCAGTTTCGCATTCTAGGCAAAAATCCGTTATAGTAATATGCTAAGCTCGAAGCTGTAGCATCAATATTTAAAATCTCGATGTTTGAACGTCCAAAAGTCCAAAAGTCAAAATCTGAAAATCATTTCCAACATCCATGACCAGATATGAGGTCCCATACAGAAAATGAGATGACCTAAAACTGTTGTAGTGCTATCAAAATGAGGCAACTTTAAGCTGAGGACATGGTATTAAAAATGCCTTGTTGTCGAGATAATGGACATTGGAGAGTGCACAATTTAGCTGGGAGTAGATGCATGCCTCATTTTGAAATGCATAAACGAAACAAGAAAAAGTAAGCTACAATCACCCAGTCTTGAAAACCACACTCATTAACAAGTAAAGTATCCCTCTATAGCAATAGATTAGCATCTTATTATGCGCGTTATGCCATGCTCCCAATTCAAAAAAGACGATGCATTGAGAAGCTTTCTCCAGGCATAGTTGCTGACATTGAATTGAGATTGAAAACCCTACAGTTTAAAATGTGGATGAATGCATTTTGCAATCTGTCATGACCTAAACTTGGCAATTTTTGATAACAAACAGTTATTCAAGTATATATCAAACTTGTGCAGAATTTAAAGGCGCATCGAATGGTACTAATCTTGTCTGGTTTGATCAACACTAGACGTTTCAAAGCGACAGAACATTTTTTGTCAAATTTTGATGGTTTTTCAAGAAAACCTCCATTTCTGTCAAAATAAACCTACTTGTAACTTTCATTATTATTGTAAAGCCAAAAATTTCCTATCATTTGAGCTCTTACTGGAAGTTCTAACTTGACTCTACCTGGAGAAATGAGCAAAAACGTCTGACCCAAAAATTGTCAGCTAATTTTTGGACCTGTGAGGGTAAGGCAAATTTGGTCAAAGATGGCCAATTTTCCATCCACATGACTTTTGTCAATATCTCAACCAATACTGATCAGATTTGAACAAAACAAACACCATTCGATAGGTCTACATTAGTCCCAACATAATCCAGAAGCCAAAAACACCTAATAGACGTTCCCTTCATGAAACGACTCAAGATCACGTATTTTCATTGGCCTCAAGCAGGCACTACCAGACATATTTTTGAAAATACTAATAATAACCATATCATTGTATAGAGAATTAAGAAAGAAACAAAAGTCAAGCACTACGCAACATCCACTCACTTAGTAAATCATAGAGAAATATCCCTTCAAAGTTGCTTCATTTTTCACATTTTTCCTTATTACTGCTTTGGATCGTCTATCACATTCTCCAGTTTAACACGTACTAGTCAATAAAAGTACCCCAAACAACTTTTACTATACATACATCCAGCATTGATATATCAATCTAATGACTTTTGCTATTAGTATCTGTTCAGAATCGATGAAATCATGAAATCATGGATATCTCAACAGCCAGAATAGCTACGTAAATTTGGATTGCAGTTTCGCATTCTAGGCAAAAATCCGTTATAGTAATATGCTAAGCTCGAAGCTGTAGCATCAATATTTAAAATCTCGATGTTTGAACGTCCAAAAGTCCAAAAGTCAAAATCTGAAAATCATTTCCAACATCCATGACCAGATATGAGGTCCCATACAGAAAATGAGATGACCTAAAACTGTTGTAGTGCTATCAAAATGAGGCAACTTTAAGCTGAGGACATGGTATTAAAAATGCCTTGTTGTCGAGATAATGGACATTGGAGAGTGCACAATTTAGCTGGGAGTAGATGCATGCCTCATTTTGAAATGCATAAACGAAACAAGAAAAAGTAAGCTACAATCACCCAGTCTTGAAAACCACACTCATTAACAAGTAAAGTATCCCTCTATAGCAATAGATTAGCATCTTATTATGCGCGTTATGCCATGCTCCCAATTCAAAAAAGACGATGCATTGAGAAGCTTTCTCCAGGCATAGTTGCTGACATTGAATTGAGATTGAAAACCCTACAGTTTAAAATGTGGATGAATGCATTTTGCAATCTGTCATGACCTAAACTTGGCAATTTTTGATAACAAACAGTTATTCAAGTATATATCAAACTTGTGCAGAATTTAAAGGCGCATCGAATGGTACTAATCTTGTCTGGTTTGATCAACACTAGACGTTTCAAAGCGACAGAACATTTTTTGTCAAATTTTGATGGTTTTTCAAGAAAACCTCCATTTCTGTCAAAATAAACCTACTTGTAACTTTCATTATTATTGTAAAGCCAAAAATTTCCTATCATTTGAGCTCTTACTGGAAGTTCTAACTTGACTCTACCTGGAGAAATGAGCAAAAACGTCTGACCCAAAAATTGTCAGCTAATTTTTGGACCTGTGAGGGTAAGGCAAATTTGGTCAAAGATGGCCAATTTTCCATCCACATGACTTTTGTCAATATCTCAACCAATACTGATCAGATTTGAACAAAACAAACACCATTCGATAGGTCTACATTAGTCCCAACATAATCCAGAAGCCAAAAACACCTAATAGACGTTCCCTTCATGAAACGACTCAAGATCACGTATTTTCATTGGCCTCAAGCAGGCACTACCAGACATATTTTTGAAAATACTAATAATAACCATATCATTGTATAGAGAATTAAGAAAGAAACAAAAGTCAAGCACTACGCAACATCCACTCACTTAGTAAATCATAGAGAAATATCCCTTCAAAGTTGCTTCATTTTTCACATTTTTCCTTATTACTGCTTTGGATCGTCTATCACATTCTCCAGTTTAACACGTACTAGTCAATAAAAGTACCCCAAACAACTTTTACTATACATACATCCAGCATTGATATATCAATCTAATGACTTTTGCTATTAGTATCTGTTCAGAATCGATGAAATCATGAAATCATGGATATCTCAACAGCCAGAATAGCTACGTAAATTTGGATTGCAGTTTCGCATTCGAGGCAAAAGCGGGGTTCCAAATCGGAACGAAAAACTAAGGCGGAGTTCGAATGACTTTAGAAAGGCGACCAATGGAAGGTGTTGATTTCGAAAGTGTCTGCTCTGGAATTCCAGAACATGTTTTTGCTTAGTAGGTAAGTGATCTGCCAGAATAGTAAAGGATAGCTTGAGCAGCTCAGCTTCAACTGGAGATTGAAGTAGGTAATTGAAATACTTGAGTTTGAAGAATAAAGTCTTTGTTTCAAATCAAGAATAAGGTAAATGTTGTACGAGCTTGTGTACCTTAAGAATTACAAGGGAACTGTCAAGAATAGTAGAGATGTCAAGATTGGGTTGTAATGATAACGATCTGTCAAATAGAAAGAAGTTCAATCAGTCAATTAGTCATTCAAATTAACCATTACAATAGTCACCTAGAAATTTATATCTTTTAGAAATTCTTATAAATAGTAGATGTGAAATTGAAGCCTTAATAAAAAGTATCTTGATTTTTCGTATCTTGTCAATATATTGGTTTTTTTATATTTATTTTTTTAAGAATCCAACAGTAAGGAGGAGGATTTAAATACACAGAGGACCGAATAGTCTGATTAAGACGCTTGTAAAAGTTTGAGGCATGGTCGAATTCATGGGTGCGTTTTGTTTTATCAAATATGGTAGTAAAGTCTCACACTCAAGGCCTTAGGCTATTCTTAACCACCTATGGGTAAATCATGAGAAGCATGATTTACATGTCACTTGTTGGTAGATAGCAATCGCATGGTATGATAGTTCATTATTATACTGTGGACCCCAGTATAATGAAAAGTATATAAATGCGTCCAGAGGATGCATTATGAATAAAAGTGTAATTCTTTGGCAGATTTAATTATCTTTGACTTTTGACATAACACGTTTGGTTAATACTTATAATAGCAGGTTGCTGATTGTTAATGATTTCTAAACTTACTTTCCGTTCTTCTTTCTTCCGCCCAGCAGAAGCACGCACTGTGATTTTGAATGCATGTGGTACTAGCTGATTGTACATTATTCTGTTTGAAATCAAGTGAAAGTATATTTAAAGCTATCAATGTTGCGTACTGAAGCAGTTTGTATCAAGCTTGTCGTTGATATTTTGTAAGAAACTCACCAGGTGAAATCCTTTAGAAACTCGCCTAGTTGCCCAGCTCAGATTTTTTTTGGCATAAAGGTTATTATGTGAATCTAATCAAATATATGAGACAAAACCGAACTAATATCTCACTAATTATGTTTGAAGTGAACAATCTTTTATGACAAGAAATGCATACAGCTATATGTACAAGCTATAATACGGCATCGAATCTTAAGTTTAGATATCATGTTCCGTTGAATCTTTGAACTATTCTGAACACTATGTTTTTTAGTGATCATTATGTCTTGTCGTAGCATGAGTACTTATACATTTGCTTTCAAATCAACTCAATAGCTTCATGAGAATATATAGTAGACTAGCCGCCTCTATAGTATAGATGAGCGCAATTGATTTTATGCATCAGTTTATAGTAGTTACAAATTCTGTAAATAGTTGTTTGAATCTATAGTAGTGCCTTTAGTAGAGGGCATTTTTAAAAGATCGTATACAGTAGAGTGGTTTACACAGTGACAGCCTAAAGGCGAAAGTCTTTCTCAAGCTTGTTCATGCGCCCTCAACTACTTGATCAACGCAAGGTATTTATGCAATTGTACATTAAAACACAAGACTTAATGAAGATTTGCCATCAAGCAGGGAGAATTTTCCCTTAAAAAGCAAAATGAGTTAAATATAGCAGCCATAGTAAAAGGGGCTAAAAAGACGAGGAGACTTGAATGTAATAATTAGTTGGTGCATAATGCTATAATTTATTCCAAATCACTAGTGATGCTATAATACTAAAAAAAAAAAAAAAAAAAAAAAAGAAAAAGAAAAGAACTTTGATACATGACATACATAAGAAACAAATAATCGGTATACATTAATAATAGAATAGGGAATAGGGTGATAATAATGATATATGTATAAAAAAAAAGTAATACAAATTTTGGTTTTTTTTCTTCTGCTTGCGCTCAATGTCGATTTCATGAAATCTACTTTAACCCGGGTATCCAAGATGTCCTTCTTTGCTTTGAAGGGGTCTGTGTTACCACTTTTGATGAAGGAGTGTTGCTTTGAAAGCTCAACGGTTTAGGAATGCCAATATGATGCTTTAATAGCAGTGTTGATTGTGTCAGTTTTCTACCAGAACTAGTGGGTGTTACAGGGCTACTGTTTTTGCTCTTTGATCGTTGATTCTGCATTTCCGTAAGCAATTGCTGGTAATGGTGTACAAAGTATCTTGAATTCAGATTGGTCATATCCTGATGAATGTCATGCAATGTAAATATTGTCAAATCAGAAGGAATCTATGAACAGAAAAGTCGATGAATAATCAATATAATTATATATGCTACTACTACTACTACTTACTATAGATAAATCGTCTACTTCTCGAATCAATGTTTCAATTACATTAATTTCTTCCTGAGCCCCTTGACGAAGATCAACTGCAGCAGAAGCAGCAACCACAATCGATGTACTGGATGTCTGAGAAGGCCTGTCGAATAAAACGCTAGGAGCAATGACACGCGCCAAGTTGGGGATGTCCATTTTGTTAGTGTCACTAAATGTAGACACCCACTTGAGGCAGCAGAATAGCATCATGACTGTATCTCGGTTTGGCTTTGGCAGCAAGCAACATGCCAGATGAAGCACCTTTTTCTTTTGCCCTTGATCCTCCACGATGCGTCCACATTGTACAAACAATTTATACAAAGAAAATGTCAACAGCGGTTCTGGTAATTCTCGAAGGTATCGTTTGAGGAGAGCAGCTAATTGGATTGCATTCTGATTTGCGAGTAATTCTTCTATTGAAGCCATGGAATTTGCTGCTGGTTGAAGCTGATCTATTGACTCTGAAAGTGTTCTAAGTTGACGAATATTGCCATTCTTACGAAACACCCCTTCAATCGACATGTCTATATTTGTGTAAGGTGGCTAAAAATAACAAACAAGTTTATTTATCTCTCTTCTTTTACCTGACTGCAGAATGACCATGATGCAACTCTTGACGAAAATAGGTATCAATGCATTATCAGAGAAACTGGCCGCCAATGCTGGTGTATAGTCTCGCAGTGTTACACCGCCATCGTCTTGCTTTTGTTGTAGTAGTACCTGATCGTGATCCCGTTGAGCAGCCATGTCGAGTGCTACACCAAATGTCTTGTTGTGCTTCAGGGCTGCTGATGTGGCTGTAGTGGTGGAAGACGAAGTGGATGCTTTGATGTGTGTGATCAACTTTCCCCACAGTGCTGATGCTGGATTATGAGACTGGCTTGATGGGTTGTTATCGTGATAAGCCCTTTTTTTCTTTTTGTTCTTTTCATCAATCAAATCAATCAGCTCATCAAGCGAGAACACATTGCTCATCAGCGGTTCCATTGCAATCACGGCGGCATGTCGAACAATGTAATCCTGGGATGGCGTCAGTGTCGATAGTTGGACGTATTTGTGCGATGTACGGCCAGATTCATCAATGGTGAGTACAGAAGCTCGCCTGGGTTCTCGCTTCTTTGATTGAAACACATTGTAAAGCGAAGGTCTACGTTTACCACTGTACTGACTACTTGTGCTGAATGTACGCCGAATGCTCTGTGTGAATCTTGCTCCTTTTGTGATGGAGGATGGTGACGATGCGACAAGTGGTGATACCACAGGTGATATGGGTGACGATAGTGCAGCATTTAAATGAGGCTGCTGCTGCTGCTGACTAGAAGATGAATTAGTTGTGTCTGTGGAGATCATCAGATCCCCTCCTTTCTTTCTGCCTATGGAAGAGGATGCTGAATCTCTGAGTGTGGTAGAGGATGTGCGTCCAATTTGACCTAAATGTACAGAGTTCAATCGATTCGACTTTTGTTGTTGTTGCTGCTGTCTGCTTCCCAGTACACGCAGAATAGATCTCTGTCTTTTGGTCTCGGGCATAAGCACTTGATTTGGTGGTTTTTCAACTGTTTATGTTTACAATGGGTTAACATGATGCTATGCATAAATCTGAGTTGCTTTGATTGTTACCTCCGTTTACATTGCTTGTGATTACAGGAGTCGATTTGGTAGACATGGTAGACAAGTGGGCCTTCAGTTGATTCAAGTTGTGTTGCAATAGAGTGACATATGTGCATTTGGCTACGGAAGGGTCCATGTCACAGCAAGATTGGCAGTAAAGAACATTCTTCAGTAGCAGGGCGTTAGTGTCATTGAGGGAAGCTGTGCATTTGGAGCATTGAAAGCAGGTCGGATGCCATTGCAAATGAGATGATGCATAATAATCAGTGTCTTGGATCGTAGACTGACATTGGCAGCAGATATTGGAGTAGTCGCTGTTGATGGTATTGTCGCTCATCGCTGGTGGATCTTTGAACCAATATCTTCCGGCAATCCAAACTCGCTTCTTTTCCAGTTCCAGCAATTGATTTAGAAATTGAGGTATCGCATTTTCAACATGACATTCTCGTTCCTTAATGATTTACATGTAAAATATATTAAAATTCAAAGAATTTCTCTTGTATATAAGAATAAGAATGGATAGGCTCATCGTTTTATTGTTTTCCGTCTCTCAAAATATCAGAAATGGGGGGAAAATTCCTTACCAAGTTTAGTGCAGCCGATAATCCAATTCGAATCAGTGATTTCAGATTTTGTGCTAGTCCAGTTACGAGCGATAATAGTTCCTGAGTAATTGAAGTTTCATTGGGTGGTGTGGTTAATAGCTGAAAAAATCGAATCATCTGTTTGCAGATGAGGTTGGCCTCGTTGTTGCAGTGTAGGTCTGTATATTCAAAAAAAAGGGGGAGGAGAGAGAGAGTCAGTACAGCGTACACGGCATGTTATTTTGCTCTGATTACCACTGTATGGAGTCTGTTTGATGGCATCCAAGGCATGGAATAAAACTTCTAAATGCATGATGAACTGATTAGCCATACGAATACCTTCAATGTAAGCGCCGGCAGCTACATTTAACAGCATATCAGATATACAATTCGCAGATGATTCTTCAAATGACGATAAATCGGTCCACACACGTGTAGCTTTCTTTTCGATTTGATTTTGTATGGTTAAAATGTCTTTTTGGTCTGTCGGCTTCTTTGGAGCTAATTTAGCTCCCCAGAATTTGAAAATCATATAGCATTCAGGATGCCAAATCTGATTTGGTAGATTGACATGCTCGACAAACTGTTTGAGAATAGCTTGGTCGCATCCAGCACAATGTGTGTCTTGAATCATCGAGTAATGTAGTTTGCAGTAAGTTTGACCTTTAAATTCATATTGATGTGTAGTTGGTGTAACGCATTGAGAACATTCGTTACATTTGTGCTGTAGTATAGATGTATTACAATGTGTGCAAATTAAGCCGGATCGTTTGAGATGGTGGTATTCACATAAAACCGCCTTCTTTTTGCTGGTGTCAGGATAATATTTATCTGCTACAGGTACGAGACAATCCTACAGTCGTAATAGTGAGTTTTTTTTTCTCTCCCTCTGAACGCCTTTTTTTTATGATTTTTTTTTCAAGGGGTTAAAGTAGTTTTTCTGTATACCTCACAAACAAAGCAATTGTAATGGTACACTTGATTGAATGCTCTTACAACTGAAGTAGACGTTGAACATGTTGTATTACATTTAGGACATATTGGAAATGTCCTTTTGTGCAAGTGCAATTGACTCTTTTCATTCAGCATTTCTGTGTGTGTGTGTGTGTGTGTGCGATTTTAAAAAGAAAAGGAAAAGGAAAAGAGAGAAAGAAGGAAAAAAACTTCGATCATCAATCACTTTTATTATATAGTTAAATGCAAATATTTGACAAACAAGGGGGGGGGGATGAACACACCCAAATAAGTTGGGGAGGCTTATATCAAGCTAAAGTGTGTTGCCAATTAAGTGCATCTCTTGATTCATCAGAGAGTTGCAAGTAACGCAGCTTTTTCCTAGTACGAACAGTTCTCCCTTTGCCAGCCAGGCCTTGATCGTACTGTGATAGACTTCGAATGATGGGCATGTATTCAGACAGGATCAAATCGAATCGTTGCTCTTTCTGTGATAGGATGTGTTTGCAAGTAATTAAACAATCATCTGAATAGAGTTTTCGCGCGTTGCACAAATATTCCCAATGACTTGACCATGCCGATAAATGGTTACGCCAACTGTTGTTTTTGTTAATTGTCGCTAAATTCATCACTGTAATTGAATTATCCATGATCTCCCCTAATTCCCAATGGTCTAGATCTGTTGCATCCTTGTAAATCACTCGAGTGTCGTTGCCTTGGTAACCGTCTTGATGTGCATTGTATTGATCAATATCATATAACTACAAAAAAAAAAAAATTAGCCATTTAATATAACCCATTTTTGAAGAGAAAGAGTAGAGCTTGTACTCACCTGATGTCTATGCTTATCCTTTAATCCAACCCATGCATCTGCAAAAGATGCATTTTCCATGACTTGGTATAAATCTTCTATTCGCATGACCTCTTGTTCCTGATCCTCATCCGCGTACTCGTAATAGTATCTTGTACATATTTCGATCACTCTGCTCTGACATCCCTTCAGATGATCCATCAATTGCATAACATCCTTGGAAATCAAGCTGTCGGCAAATCCCATTATATGAGCAAATAGGTTTTGATAAACAAAGTGGTCTGTTGTTGTTGGTGTTTCATTTAGCCAAAATTGTAACATGTCAATAATTTGTCTTGTGTCATATTCCAGTAACTCGCATAGGTAGACTATCTCTCGCTTAGGGATAGAGTAGTTCTCTGCATAACAAATCAAGTGCATATATTGTACAAAACTAGCCTGATCTTGCTCCGTGGTTGCCTTTTCAAAGTAAATTGTGCATTGAATGTTGAAAAAATCAAAGGGTATCTTGCTTTCATCGTTGCAGGTCATGATGATGGGTCGCTTGCTCTTTTGGCACAAATCAATGATGGCTGTCCAGAATCCCTTGTCTTCTTCAAACAATATATCCACTTCTTCAAATAACAACAGACTCTGTTTGGGCTGATTTGCGAGTTCCTCCAGTGCCAAATCTTGCTTTATTTTTGCCTTTTTAAAAAATGCCTCCAACGTGTTCTGTGGTGGTGGTGGTGGTGGTGGTGGTAATGGATCAGGCTGAGCAGGTGATTCTGCTGGTTTCACTGGCTCAGCAGGATGGCTACTCTCACTGGTACCATTTTGCATACTCATCATCCTTTTAAAATGTTCGGCAATGTCGATGGTCTTTGGCTTTTTCGTCTTTACAGTATCCCTTAAAATGATGGTTTCTCCTTGCACCTTTCTCTTGTTGGCATTGTTAGTAAATCGCACCAAATGACTTTCTGTCATTTCTCCCACACTGTCTGTTACATCTCGCCCTGTACGTCGTGAACTCGAATTTATCTCGAAAATAGAATAACCAGTTTCCTTGGCTACTGTGTACACCGAGGCTGTTTTACCTGATCCATAATCACCCACAAACAGTATGAGATTATAGATGGCATCCTTGTCTTGTTCTCTTGTCTTTTTTTTGTTCTTTGCTGCTGCTGCGGATGTCTCTCGCATGGTGGGAGTCTTGATCTTGAGCTGATTCAACCAATTTCGTACGTACTCGTAGTCTGGTAAATATCCAAGCAAGCCCTCTGCCGTAGTAGGTCGATATTTGTCTCGCCACATGGTCTTTTTGGTGCTGTTTCGTCTAATGTCTGGTATCTGGTCGTAGAGCGCTTTGCAACATCGATCCTGCTTCCAGCTGGCAGTGTGGTATGCGCTCATTTGGATGTCAATCTCTTTCATGTCAAGCTGTTGAGAGCATGCGATAGGTTGATTGAGCTGCTGTTGTTGTGTTTGATTTGAAGTGTGTTCTCGCTTCTTTTTCTGATTTAAATAAAATTGATGGGTATCATGGGTGATGATGTCCTGTAGTGATGGTGTCGGCTGTCTGGATCTGACTCCCATTCGAATGCTCTCAGTGGCCATAGTAACGCTTGTAAGATCAACATGTCTAGCAGTAGGTTTTGTTCTGGCTTTAGCTACTGGTTTAGGTGGCACTGCTGTTGCTGTTGCTGCTGCTGCTGCAGCCTGTGGTGGTAGTATTTTAGTTGCTTTTGGCCTGCATAATTTGGGCTTCTTGGTCGTCTTTTTCTCAATCACTTTGGACCTAAATAGAGGATATACATTGGGCTCTCTTTCCACTAGCTCATTTGGTTTCAATGCTTTGAAATGATCTTTAATTGATCTCTGCTTGGATGTCATACAAAAAGAAAAAAAAAAAAAAAAAAAGCAAAGCAGACAAAAGAATGAAACCGTAGCTCGCGTTTCAGTTGTACCGCGTTTATTCCTGGGTTGTCGGATCGTATCGGCCCCTCAGTGATGGAAGGCTCCTGTGACCACCGCCAACAACCAATGTCTAAAATCATGTAGAGCGTCTATGAGCACGCTTTTATCATGCTAGATACGCTTGCAAGACATGCAGGCTATTCAATGGACACTGAATCATCTTTTAGCGCTTTCGAATGGCCCGAGAATCAATCCAATCCATTACCAAAGATACATTGTGCAAAGCGTCGTAGTTTGATATTTTGATGTGCCATGGTGTCAGACAAAGAATTTTTTTTTTTTTACCTTTTTTTTTTCTTCTGCATTCAACTATGAGTAAGTTTACTCGACCCACCTTCAATGTCGATGACGACGATCTAGAGAGACTGCAAAGAGAGTTTTTTGAAAAGGAGACCATGCCGTCTGCTCGAGTGTATCGTACCAATGCGCCGCCTTCGTTTGACAAGCAACCAGAAAAGAAGAAGCGTAGTCTCTTTGCTGAACGTTTAGCGAGTGAAAACAGCAGCAGCAACAGCAGTAATCAAATAGAATCAGCCATGCCAGACTTGGAAATGCCATCGTTGGAAGATACTACACCCGCATTGGAAAGTACCAAAACTGTGGTGCAAGACGACCTTGAAGAGGAATTTGAACCTGTCATGGATCCTCATCCTGAGCCTCATGTGCCAGTCAGTAAAAAGATGATTGACTTGACATCACTGTTGGGTCAAGTTTTGGGTGAAATCAAAGAGCACGATGTAAAGGAGGTAGTTGCACCAACATTGCCATCCGTTGTGGAGAATAAGCCTGCTAGAGGGCAAGCCAATGGGTTTCCAAAGCCTGTGCATCGTAGTGAATTTAAAAAGAGACTGGAAGCACAGCGTAATAAATCAGCATCTGGAGCCACCAAAGCACCACGACCAGAAGCTCCACCCCAAGTCATGTCAGAAGAGCCTGTGGATGAAAACGATAGACGCATACAGGAGATGTCTGTGCAGGAATTGGAGGATGCTCGTCAGGAAATCATGAATACACTGAGTCCAGAATCGATTGCAATGCTCATGAAGGGATTGAAGCATAAGGGAAGCACAGCATCAACAACAAGGGAAAAGAAAAAGGTGTCTTTTGAGGTTCAAGCGGAAGATAAGGAGTCTCACATGGACGATGATAAAGAGGATTTGCTGCAGATCAAAAAGGAATACTTTGCCAATGTGCCCATGGAGAATGAAAAGCTGGCTTGGATGGACAACCGATTCTTGACACCAGAGATCAGAAAGCAGGAAGCTCAGCGTTTAAAGGAATTGCAAGAGGTGAATAGCGAATCCCAGGCAAGCGAGGCGGAAAAGGTGTATCGTAAAGTGCGCTTTGATCTGCAAGGTCGCATTATCGATCAGACAAAGGACATTCCTCGTCATCAAGGATTGCATCATCATGGAGACGAACCTGACAAGGCTGGCTACACATTGGCTGAATTGTTCTATCTCGTTCGTAGTCAAGTGCCATCGCAACGATCCATGGTCTTGACGACACTGGCTCGCATCATTACGCTTGCCAAGAAAGCTGCACCCACGGAGCCAGTATGGCATCATGTGTTGTCTGTCTTTACTGGAAAAGAGCACGCTGCCACCATCTACCTTCGCTCTGCTCTGGACGATCGCAACTTGATTGTGTTGGTGAGTGCCATCAAGGCTCTGGCTGCTCTAGTGTTGGATGACTATCAAGTGTGGGAGGAGGCGTTGATAGATTCCACTGAAGAGTTCAACAGATTTTTAGGCCATATTGCTCGTCCTACTCTGCCTCCCGGTGTGACAGAGATCAAACGCAAAGGTCTGAATGACAAATTGACCGAATTGGTAGATCGTGTACGTCAAACATCGGGCCAGCCTTCCTTGAAAGAACAGCAAGACGATGCTGAACTGGCTGAACGGGATCTTGTGCGTGGCCTGGTCAAGATGGATTTATTAGCTCGTATTCGCTACTTGCTGGCATCTGATAGCAGTGAATTGATCCAATACGATGCCGCCTCCGTCGACCGCTTGGTCCGTATTGTGGTGCGTATGGCTGAAGCAGGACAAGACGTGTGCGAGTCTATTGAGGAAGAAGAGCTCTTGGAACCTATTGTTCATTGGGGTGTGGCGAATACACAATGGCCCATGACAGAAGATGATGCGCATATAAACTACCCAAGCTTAGCAGCTGTACGACTCCTGACTGTGTTGGCTCAAGGGAGTAAACAAATTGCGGAAAGTATTGTTGAAAAGGCAACGATCACGTTACGGTTCTTGGTTACTTCGCCAGATACTGCTTGTGACAACTTGAAACGAAGAGCATATGCACTTCAGCTTGAAACACTAAAGCTCGTTCGTGTGTTGGCCTGTTACGGATTTATTGTTCCAACCTTGGAAGACTTGCAAGAACCTCTGATGGGTTGGTTGCGCTCTGTGCTTGGTAACGATTCGAGCGACATGAATTGCACTATTGCATCTACTGCGATTGGTTTACTGGAGGTGCTTTTGTATGCTGCTGCAGACCCACACAAAACTGTACCAGCACATGCCATTGATTGGCATCAACCTACAGCCTATCTGCCTGCTATTACAGCGGTATTACGATCCAGTCGAGATAAACACCAGGCCTTGTATGAATCTGCTCTAGGCTACTTGGGCACTTGGGCCTCTCACATTGCATTATTCCCACCAGAGGTCGAGACAGTCAAGCAAGTCTGGAAGGCAGTGATTCAGGAGGATAATAACTTTGAATCTGGTAATTCCGTTGCATTAGGTTACACGACATCCACGCATCATGTTCTTCGCTATATTCAGTTTATTGCTGCTTTTACACGACTCGGTAGTCCCAATCATGAAGTGTACAGCGGCATTGTTCAAGATGCACAATGCAGACTTAGATCTGCACAGGTGGTTCATTTGTTAAAGGAATGTTATTCTAAGGATATGCTCGGTCGGTATGCTCTATACATCTGGTTAGATCAATGTAAAGAAAGAGAGAAATGCTGGGGAATGAGTCTGAGGTTGACGGAACTGGAATCTGGCATCCGTAGTAAGCACATTGGAATTATCGAAACGTGGTTGGCGCAGGAGTTACTGCATCTTTGTCTATCATCAAAGCAGCAGCAGCAAGCATTGGGTGACTTGGAGCCATTCTATCTCGACTTTGACCAGCACAATGTGCACTTATCCAAGTCTCTGTTTGATCATGACGGCCGATCCATCAAGACACTCATGTATGTGAGCCACGACGAAGCAGAGTCAAATTCGTTGGAAACAACAGCCTTTATTTTGTCGCCCATAGATGCATTGTATCACTTGGACAAGTCGACAGTGGCACAAAAAAGTCAAGCTGATGCAGCAAGTATCGTGTGCAATACAATTGAGTTGGCCAACAAGTTGTTCTACACTAGCGACATCAACCATGATGTAGCCATCGTTACGTTGATGAAGATCTTTTTGATTGGCGACAGAGAAGGCAGACAAGCGGACATGGTGAGCGACAGAGAGATCTTTAGAGATGACAGGGTATCTCAGAGCATGGATCAATGGCTGAACTATCTGTGTCGAACACGAACCAATCTGGCGGCTTTGGAGAACGCATGGCGGAGGTCTTCGGAACATATCCGACAAGCTCAGGTACCTTTCTTTCAGTTTTATCAAGGCTTTGTTGCGCAATATGCAGCCGTATCGTTTGGTCATCACGGATTTGCGCGCCTTTTGGTCTATCTTGTGACTCAAATCGACACTATTGACTATCGTCACTTGGTGTTGAGTGATTACAGAGACATACTTACTACATTAAAAGTTGGCGTAAATCAAGTTCCACAACTTGATTCTGCTGAAAAACAAGAGCTTGATAATGCAGGATTAAAACTATTGGATTCATAAACAAACAAAAAGAATCATCATAATAAAAAGAGAGATTTTATATCATGATATTTAATAACGAGGGATCTGCACTCATTATATATATATATATATATATATAGATGCAAATGTTTAATATTATGGTCACCATTCCTCCTTCTCTTTGATACATGTATACATACACATACTCCTTATATACAGAAATCCACGTGTTGTGGAAATTCTTCTCGTCTATTTAACCTGCTTTCTCTCATCAAATTTTCACTGACGCTTTGGATGATATTTCAACCAAGATAATGCCAACCGAATCGACGGCGTTTATCCAGTTTGCTAATTTTTTTTTTTTTTTTTTGACACACCTCAACTTACATGGAGATGCATGAAAAAGTAAATAGGAGAAGAAATCATAATTCCATGCTTTTTGTTGTTTTCGGCTTTGTCCGTGCTTAATATAAATACCACACTATAAAATTTCTGATTTTTTCCTTCTTCTTTCTCATAAAAATCACACACACAAAAAAAAATGAACTATTTACTATCTCCACCTTCTTCTCCTCACTCTGATTCTGCCTCTTTATTTGAAAATCATGCTACATGTGGCACCTGCAATGAAATCTTGGGTGCTGACTGGTTTTGTTCAAATTGCCATGTAAAATGCAACAGTTGCAATCGATTTCTCAGTCAAAATGAATACTGTTCTAGATGTTGGTCCTTTGATCCTATAAATCAACAGTTTTTACGAAAGAATTTCACATCATCGCTTATGAGTTACTATCAATCATCGTCGCTTAGAAGCAACAATGCCATCATGTTG
The DNA here is from genome assembly GCA_037974945.1 of Mucor circinelloides. Classification (NCBI taxonomy): domain Eukaryota; kingdom Fungi; phylum Mucoromycota; class Mucoromycetes; order Mucorales; family Mucoraceae; genus Mucor; species Mucor circinelloides. The sequence continues at coordinate 389,901 of JBBNAA010000005.1, read as the reverse complement.
ACCGCTTTACCGTCACCTTCAAATTCAACTGGATCAGACACCAATATCCATCCGAATAAATCGACTAGACAACATCGTTCCTTATAATACTAAATATCCCAATACCCACCCACCTCTCATATAGATACCTCCCACCTACCTCGGTTCGCCATCTTCCATACAGTTTTTTGTAATATATATTTCTTTTTCTTTTTTCTTTTTTGCTTTTTCTCATCTTGAATCGTAATAAGTTTATATACAGTAGATTTGATAAATAAAATAGCTATTATACAAAAAAAAAATGAATGAAACCTTTTCTTTGCATATAAAATGATGAAATTAAACATCTGTATTTACTCGTTTATAGTATTATGCTTCATGTCATGTTGTGTACCGATCACAAAAAATCAACAACGTGTTTATTGATAATTTAAGCAGGTGCGGATTAACGCATTAAATGATGATATGCATAATAATAATAACAAATCATAGAGTACAACATGATATTATCACATCCGACAACTTCCCTCCCTTTTCCCTCTGGTTGGCCCTCTCGATTGAGCCATAAGCTTTTTGAGATACCAGGATCTCGATGGAAAAACTAATCTTCCTGATCTGTACAAGGATAGAAAAGACTGACGGGTTTTGTACTCGGCATGACAATAAGAAAAAAAAAAAATCCCATTGTTTATTTGTATCATATTACAGTTGTATGATATCTTTTTTATTATTATTATTTATTTATTTGACAACAATAACTAGGGTTCTTTCTAGTCATTCAAATGATGCTTGGGTGTAACAAGAGCTATATTGATTGATAGACACTGACAGTGATACCGTATATATAATACACTACTGCATACTCTATTACATATGAGCAACATTTGATTTATCGGCCCGAATTCACAATGGGTCGTACAAAATATAAACCTGATATTTGATTTAAAGTAACAAACTATTGTTGGGTATATGGAGAACTCGTTGATTCATTTGACATTGACATGTCATGACAAGTAAAAATTGATCTTGCTGTAGATCATTCTTCTCTTGTCCAATGCCAATAAACTAAAGCGTTATATATGGTGCTAAACATTGCGAAATCAGCCATTGGCATCTTTCTAACCCTTCAAATAGACCAGAGAGAGATATGACATCTGCTGCAGGCTGATTTTAAAAAAAGAAATGTGCAGTTTTCTTATAGTATATAAAGATACAGGCACAATTTACATTTTCTTGGCATTCCATATGTATGTCATGTACGTATTTGAATCCAATGAATGGATGAATGTAATGCATTAAGAGAGAGAGAGAGCATCTGTCTCCGACATGTGCTCTTTCATTCTCATTCTCGAGTCATATATATAAGAAGAAAACCTTAATTAAACATCTGTATGTATGTCCCTTTCTAATAGTCCTCCTTTGCTACTCTCCGATACATGTTATATGTGTCCAGAATACCCTATATTAGGCCGAAAGCCGAATCAAAATAATCATGATTTCAAAAGCAAGTGTATGCATTGTTTTAATGTATCTAATTTTGTCCATTTTAAAACAGAAAAACAAAAAAGTGTATATACATGTAGACTCTCATATAGTAGCCATGCTATACTGCACACTGCGAGCCCCCAATGTTGTAGTAAGGAGTTGAAATATAGAAAAAAATATTGAATCAACCAATTGAATGGAAAGTAGCTCAGAGAACGAACCTCGAGTTGGAAATTTGTACTGACTAAAGTAGTATAGGTGATCTTGCTTTGAATGTCTCCTTGTAAAAGAGAGATATTGTCCTGCTGTATGCCAATATGGCTATGATAGTCTACATTCATCAGCAGTTTATAGGTAGTAGCTTGCATAATACGCCTGTCCTAATGTTTGTGACAATAATGTACTGTATGAGTGCAACATCTAGCTACACAATGCGCGCCATGACACCATGTCTTTGTAACGACAGATAAGGATAAAAAAACACTCCAATGTGTACAAGGGACAAACATGTGCATAAAAAAGTACCGAGTACCACTTGGTGAGTTGAGTGTTCTTTGTGTTGCGAACGACTCAGCACCAGCAGCAGTAGCTTTGTTCATTTCTTCAACAACATCTTGCGGTCTGCACGCAACATCAAACAGAACAATCAGCTCGCCCAATGTACAATTATTGTTGTGGGCACAATTGGTCAACTACTCTTGACACATTTATATATTACTCCACAGTGATACCAAGTACAGCAAATTGTGCCGAAATTTCCATGACTTTACTTGCAACTGTGTATATGGCTCTTTTACGATGCTCCAGATCTACATCAATGAGAGCAGATCACATACCAATAGACAGCATACTTACATTGGCCCTGAATACTCAATACTATGCTAAAATACAGCCAGAATTTGACGTATTTGATGCGTGCTTTCTTGAATTAGAAGCAGTTTTAGACTGTCAGAATAGCACGCAACAATTGCTGTTGATTAGCAGTTACTTGGTGGTGCATTTTCTCAATTTTTTTGGGACCAAAAAATCATCATCGATGAAATCACCCAAAAAGCATGCGCTACCCTCCTTTAACTGAAACATCAAAAATCAATTGATTGCGTTTTTGCCCTCAAAAATGAAGACTTTTAATATAGCGTGTGCAAGATCAAATTGGTTCTCATGATCCAGGGCAACACCTGGACCTACTTTTGTGAGACCTTCATACGCGGCATCTTGTGATTTTGGCAATAATTCACTTTTCATATTTTAGTGCGTTACTCAATATTCTTAGTCAAAGGGTCTTACTACAGTCATCCTCATTATATTAATCATATAAAATTGTCTATAGGTGTATTAGAAAGCAAGGTATGTCAGACACATCTTATATAGTCGGATTTGGCAAAAACGCTAAAAACAATTTTGTTTTGGTCATGAATCGAGCAAATTTGGGAATGATGATGAAGGACAAAGAAGAATATATGTAAATTCCGATCATGCAACCAGCATCGGCAAGATGGCGTTATTCATGAATGCTAACCCTATACTGATGCTATATAATAAAAGCCATAGCCTATAAAGGTAATAAGGTACAATCAAAGATATCCAATAATTATCATTGAATTGGCGCATTGCGCAAGAACGTAGCTAAAAAAAAAAGAGGTTTCCCTCTCATGTTTATGTGCTCAAGATGATTGCACAAACTTGATCAACCCTTTGCTTGGTAGAAGCTTAAATGCTTGCTTGAACATGCTATCAGGTATGCAGCCCATATTATTCTTAAAAATCCAAAACGAATAGTGTCTCCATTTAAGCTACTTGAATCATATACAATAGGAGAATGTTGCATTTGATCAGACCGTAATGATGACGGTAGTAATAGCTGTCATGGAGTAAAAAACGACCGTTTTCAGCTTGAAATTTGTGCGCACTGCTTCCTATTATAGATCAGGAATGCATGTGCATTATATGCATTGGCTTAAATTGATATAGGCCACACGCTTCATTGACATTATTGCTATAAAGACTTTGAACAACGAGATTTTAAATATTGACGGTAGAGCTTTGAACTTGGCGTGTTACTATAACAAATTTTTGTCAAAAATGCGATGAAGCAAACCAAATTTGCGTAAGTGTATAAATTGGTGAGATATCGATGATTTTATGATTTGATGAATTTTGAGCATATGTTTGTAGTAAAAGTCTTTGGATTGATATATGAATGATTGTTGTATGTATAATAAAAGTTGTTTGGGGCACTTTTGTTGATTAGGACGTGTTGGATTTGGGTTTGTGATAGACGATCCAAAGCAGTAATAAGGAAAAATGTGAAAAATGAAGCAACTTTGGATGGATATTTCTCTATGATTTACTAAGTGAGTTGATGTTGCATAGTGCTTGACTTTTGTTTCTCTTTCAATTCTCTATACGATGGTATGGCTAATGTTAATGTTTTTAAAAATATGTCGGGCAGTGCCTACTTGAGGCAATCGAAATACATGATTTTGGGGTCATTTCATGGAGGTAATGCCTATTAGATGTTTTTGGCGCTTAGATTATGTTGGGACAAATGTAGACCTATCGAATGGTGTTTGTTTTGTTCAAATCTGATCAGTATTGGTTGAGATATTGACAAAAGTCATGTCGATGGAAAATTGGCCATCTTTGACCAATTTTGCCTTACCCTTACAGGTCCAAAAATTAGCTGACAATTTTTGGGTCAGACGTTTTTGCTCATTTCTCCAGGTAGAGTCAAGTTAGAACTTCCAGTAAGAGCTCAAATGATAGGAAATTTTTGGCTTTACAATAATAATGAAAGTTACAAGTAGGTTTATTTTGACAGAAATGGAGGTTTTCTTGAAAAACCATCAAAATTTGACAAAAAATGTTCTGTCGCTTTGAAACGTCTAGTGTTGATCAAACCAGACAAGATTAGTACCATTCAATGCGCCTTTAAATTCTGCACAAGTTTGATATATACTTGAATAACTGTTTGTTATCAAAAATTGCCAAGTTTAGGTCATGACAGATTGCAAAATGCATTCATCCACATTTTAAACTGTAGGGTTTTCAATCTCAGTTCAATGTCAGCAACTATGCCTGGAGAAAGCTTCTCAATGCATCGTCTTTTTTGAATTGGGAGCAAGGCATAACGCGCATAATAAGATGATAATCTATTGCTATAGAGGGATACTTTACTTGTAATGAGTGTGGTTTTCAAGACTGGATGATTGTAGCTTACTTTTTCTTGTTTCGTTTATGCATTTCAAAATGAGGCATGCATCTACTCCCAGCTAAATTGTGCACTCTCCAATGTCCATTATCTCGACAACAAGACATTTCCAATACCATATCCTCAGCTTAGAGTCGCCTCATTTTCATTGTACTACAATAGTTTTATGTTATCTAATATCATGTATGAGTCCTCATATCTGGTCATGGATGTTGGAATCGATTTTCAAATTTTGAAAAATGTGCATGGAAAATATACCCATCATGTTGATGTTTCGCATTGCGCTATTTCATGTAGGATTGAAACAACAATAAAACCTTGTCTTTTTTTATTGTTACAATGGTAAATGTATATAAATATTAAATAGTGCTAACTGGAACGCAGATGGCTCTTATTCCTCAGCGGCATCGAGATTGACTTCAGGGTTGAAAAAGAGAGAGTTCTTTCCCCAGAAGAAATCCTACATTGCATGATTTTTTTTTTAAGATTTGAATATTGTCATCATTTCATTGGTGTCATCATGTCTTACCTTTCCTCTGTAATTGATGTATGGATACTTGACCCATTCCTTTGGGTGTTCTTTTGCGTGTTCAAGATGCTTTGCGTATAGATTGTACGCATTGTAACCAGCACCGATAAGTCTGTGTGTAACATGGAGTGTCAATCATTCAAATCAACAATCTATTGTACAAAGAAACTTACGCAGGAATACAAACAAAGAGTGTAATCTTTTTCCAAGTCTCGGCAGATTCTTTTTTATTTATTTATATGGCAAGATGAGTATATGTATATATATGTGTGTGTTTATATGAATGTAATCAAGTTAAGCCCAACTTACCAGCAGCATGTACTTTGACAGCTTGACGTTCAGTTTCAAATTCGGTTTTTATCAATTGTGATTGATAACGAGCACCTAATCTCTTAAGATGGCGAGATTGGTTAATGGCAGCAGTACGAAGAACAGACATAATTTTTTTTATATGATCAAATGTGAAAAAAAAAGTACATTCGCAGGATTTTGATGTGAGAAGCTATTTAAGCAAGAGACATTTGCCCCACATTCATAGGGTAGGGTGACGTAGTAACTGGATTTCATGATATTGATAAGCCGCGACCTGTAAGGTTAAACAAGTTCCATTAGCGAGGGGTATAGATGTTTTTCTTGTCTTTTTGATATTTTGGTAATTGACTTTAAACCCCCCTCTCTCTCTTTCTTGCTCTTATTTTTCGATAGATTACATACAACTACAATGTCAGGTAAGACGATTCAGTTCTAGACTAGCATGGCCATCTGGTTAAACTGAAAATATTGACATCTGTAACTAGAAAAAGCTTCTCAACAAGACATGGCAAAATCTCGCATTCCATTGGAATACCGTGATTATTGTGCAAACCTTTTGATTCCCCTTAATAAGTGTAGAGGCGAGACTTTTTACCTCCCCTGGAAGTGTGAGACTGAACGTCATGCTTATGAAAAATGCCAATATGATGAGTATGTGTAAACCAAGCATGTGAGATGAGGGAATGTCTAATCTGATTCAATGTAGTTTCAAGCGTCGTATGAAGGAACAACAAGCAAAGGCAGAAGAAGAGGATTAAGATCTAAAATGAACCCACATACACGCACTCACAGACACACACATTATATATATAATAAAAAGAATATACACTTGATACAAACAACATTCGATTTGACACTTTTTCTGACACCAGAAACAACACAGACGCAAAATAACGATACAAATCAACATGGCGACTTTATTCACTTCTAATCCAAAAGATCAAGAGATGGAGTAGCAGCAGTAGAAGCGGGTAGTTGGGGACGGGATACATCAGCCATAGCAGTAGCAGCAGCCGATGATGAACCGTACATGTAATTCATCAACGATTCGAGATAATTCTCTGCAAAGCTAGACATGTAGAATTCGTGTTGAGAATCATGTTGATGGACAAAATTATGAGCCAATTCATGGCATAGTGTCATGAACCAGTAGATGAGCGCTTCTTTTCTTTTGCTTAATTCCTGCTGTTTATCCGTTGTGTCATGCAATGCCAGATAGTATCTCAAATTCATAAACAAGCTACCGCTCAGATTGAATGCAATGGTGGGACCTTGAGCGTCGTAAAAGATTTGGATCGTGGTTAATTTGAGTTCAAACACTTGAGCCAAGGCAGTGAGAATGCCGTTGAATCTCGCCATGGATTGACCGTATTGTTCCAACACATCGTCTGGATGCACAGTGCGATGTACAAAAAACTCCATGCCCATGACGTTGCCGACATAGGTCAAATCTTTGCCAGATTCTTCATCACAGTAAGTGGATGACTCGTTGACTTGGTTAATACGAGGTGGTGAATAGACGTCTTGGCCAGCATAGGGCTTGCATGAATGAATGGCTCGCTTGAGGTTTTGTTGAATGTTGGCAGTAAAATTGGGAGTGATGGTTTGATCAGGTTTGGGTAACTTTGGCTTTTGATTATTTTCCTTGATCTGCTTTGCAATCTCATTGGCGTACGATGTTGTTTGAGGAGGAGGAGGAGGAGAGGAAGGTGGTGGTGTTGATCTCCAGCTTCCCAGAATCTTGTTCATAAAACCAGAAGATCTTTCAGCCTTTGCTTGCTGACGTTGTTGAGCAGCAGCAGCTTCAATCTGCTTTTTGAGCTCTTCCTCTTCAGATACAATCGACTTTTCCGTGTCTTTTCCAGGTACCTTGACTTTGGGGTAATCCTCATGAAGAAGCTTGGTAATAACATTCTGTACATGATCGCTGTGCTGCTGAGACAATAGTTGTCGAATGTAGGCATCTTGGCAATCACCAAACACTTCCTTGACTTGCTTTGTATAGCCGTCCAATTCTTTAGGAGACAAAGGTTTAGGCATATTGGAAGGAGGAGGAAGAGGAGGAGTGGCAGGAGCTCTTTGCCCGTTAGTGGAGGAAGGTGGGGGAGTTGGAGCGGGTGAAGGTGTGTAGGCAGGAGAAGCATCTTGCCGCTTCTTGATGTTTAGAATACGATCCACAGGGACACCCTTACGACGCAAATTGTACAAGCTTGTTGTCAGATAACGCTCCACCACGATAGCGTCATTGAAGCGCACTCGAGCAAAGATCAAACTACACAAAGAGTTGGCAATGTCATAGTAATCAATGTCGTTGGCATTGGAGACGTAGATTTGAAAATTAGAGCGATCAGCGCATGAAGTGGTGGGTTGAATGTTCTTTTCGTTGGTGTGCCGAAAGGTGCGAATGATCTTTAGGTCCTTGACTTGAGTAACCTTGAGGTTCTGTTTGATGTATTTTTCGTCGTGCAAGAGCTCCTTCTTTCTTCGAGGCTCGTCGTTCATCATTTGATAGATGATGATGGGAGCACGTTCAAAAATCATTTCAGTGATCTTCTTGGTGGTCTTGGTGATGCCCACATTGGTAGCATAAGAGTAAGTTTCTCTTATTTGACTAATTTCATTAAAAGGTGAGTCGTCGTCATCATCATCATTCAGCAGCTGTGATAGCTTATAGGCCTTACCTAGATAGCATTTTACTGCCTAAATTGACATAGAAATCCTCCAACATAGGCTCCATGGGTGCTGATAGTGGACTAAAAATTTGTTGAGCCATGGTATCATTGTTGATGAAAATATCTGACGCTTTGGCAAGTCTGTACTGTACAAACTCTTCTTCAGCAGCCTCTTCAGCATTGTCTAATTTTTCTTGTTGCTGTTGTTGTTGCTGCTGCTCTGATAAAGTGGTACGCTTAATGCCCACCAAAAAGGGCTTTGTCTTCATGTCATTCAGTAACTGTCTATTTGACTTGATAGTGTAAAACTGGCCTGCAATTTGACGCAACACCTCTAAATAGCGTTCACCACCACTGCTTAAATCCCAAAAGCGTTGTGGATCCTTGACAAGCATAGCAGCCAATTCTACAGTTGTAGGCTCATCTTTGACGCCGCACGAACGCAAGAATGAGTTTGCTTGAGCACCAAAACTGACATAGATAAACAGTTCCTTGTGAAAGGTGGTGGTAGAGGCATCCGATTCGAAATAGACTTGAGCAGGCTGATAGAGCTGTGCAGTAGTAGATCCATTCTTGTCTTGCACGGGGATAAAGGCAAGCTGTCTTAGCAAGGCCCATTGATCACGAGAGAAATCACCCATTCGACTGGCCATGTACTCAAAGACCTTGCGTGCTTTATCGTGATCTGTTTCCAGTCTACCAACAAATGCAGCAACCAATTTATCTGATGATGGATTCTCTCGCACGCCTAATTTATCGCGCACAGAGCTTAGATCTGAATGAAGCACTTGGAATCCAAGCAGCTGCACATCAGGGTTGGAGAAACAATCCTTGGGAGCAGCGTACGTTTTGCCATCTGAACAGGGTAAAAACTTAATTTGAATGGTATTGACATTGTACGCCTCCTTGTAGTCCTGATAGTTTTCAATAAGATAAAACAGAGCACGTCTTTGGATGGCAATTCTTTCAGTCGTCATGTTGGTATCAGGTGCTGCTAGTAACAGTAACGAGGCCAAAGGTGGTTTGATGTTGAGACCGAGTCTCTCTAAAAATTTGGCTTCACCACTTTCAGGTCTCCAGCGAGGCATGCGTGTCCAGTAAATGGTAGGTAAGTTCAAATCTCGAACGATATCCGTAGGTGCAAACAAATCACCAGCTCGGTAACGCTTGTAAACCTTTTTAGTTTGTTTCTCCATAATGGGTCTTCCTTCGCTATCCAGCATACCGCTTGGCTTGTTGATCTCTCGCAAACGCGGCTCTTCGCCTTCCTTTGTAAAAATAGCAGTTTCTCGCAATCGCTTGATTTCGATATCACTTAACGTTGTTGCTTCAGATGCAAGATATTTCACTAGATCCACATGAGACCAGCTACCGTCCGAGATCAGTCGATCAAACACCATTTGCAGTTCAACGTGCTAGTATCATCATCAATTCAGTCAGACGTTTGATCAACATGAGCGACAGCTACTTACTTTACGAACACCTAGTGCAACCAAAAATGCTTCGTTAATGTGCTTGGAAAAATCCACAATGGGCAAATCATCAAACAGCTTGACAGATGGGAAATAGGCATCTTGAGGTAATTTCATGCCAAATCGTGTTGGTACACATCGCTTGACTTTGAGGATATGAATAAGATCAGCTTGTGCCTTGCCAGATGGTGAGTGTAAATAGCTCTTGCTGGCGACAATCAACACTCGCTCCGCAAAGTCCTTTGATGTTTCCAGCTCGGTCTTGGATTGCGCAATAAACTGGACCCAATGCAGCACTGTCAGTTCACTCATGTTGCCTAGGTAGCTGGTCAATTCTGTTTGGGAAAGGCCTGCCGAGACAGAGATAGGCATTGTATCGTGGGGAAGGGGCATATCCAGAGGAATGGTCTTGGGATTCAGGAACCACCGCGTATGAGACAATTGCAGTAGGCCATGCTCTTCACCACGATTCATGATGGCCGCTTCCAGGAATTTTGAGCGAGCACTGGCATTGTTGATGACATGATCTCTTGTTTGTTTGGGTATAGACTCGTCGTTCTTGTTACACTTGAACCACCATTTGAGACAACACACCATCTCTTTCTCTTCCAAGGATCTTGTGTCTAGTTCCTTTAAAACATCATTGAACCCAAGTGGTACAAGTAGGTTGAATTTTGTTAGCTTGGTAATACTCTCTTTGCAGTCTTCTGAAATAACAGGTGTTATCGTGGGTATCGTCTTGACAAAGCCATCGAGTAGTTTGGTCACCTCATTGCCCCTGACGTTGGTATAATCAGGCACACTTCTTGCCACAGTGATGGGTTGGATGCCGTGGGAAGTCATGACATCCAGAGGCACCTTGCAAGAGGCAAAAAACTGCTCTTCTTGTAGTTTGCTAACGATGGTGCTCGGTGTCGAGTGCTGAAACGTGAATGAATGGAGTGCATGGGCTGCTCTCTTCTCCAACATGATCTTGGCGCTGTCTTTTCCTTCTGCTTTGGTCTTGTCTACCTCTGCATCCACCCCAACAAGCTCGCGATACAGTCTGGCTATCTGTGCCATCTCATCGTTGTATACCATTCTGGCCAACAAACCACCCGCCGCCAACAGTTCCTTGTTCCACACACTAATGTATCTATCGGCAAAATCGATGCTCTCTCTTTCGACAGTGGGTATAAATCGAGAAGCCATATGACAGCAACAACCCGTGGTTTGATGTGTAGGAAACCCAATAAACACTCGACCCTGATGAGGAAAGGGAATGAGATCTTTGAATATCTGATTTCCGTTCTCTGATGCATCCAATTCCTCTTTTCCGGTATACACAAGCTGAAATTTAGTGGTGCTAGGTGGCTTCTTTTTGGTGGCTCTCTCCATTTCCTTTTCAAAATCTCGAGATACGCTCACTTTCAATGCACCTGCTACGACTCTGAGAAAAATGCTTCCCTTTTCTACTGGTAATCCCTTTTCGTTCTCACTGGACGCTGATTTGGGCTTACTGGATAGAAAGTTGGCGAATGGAGTAAACAGCGATGGAGGTGTGTATTTCTCGGAATCAAGCTGGATCTGTCTCATGTCGGCGCCAGTGATAGTAAACATGCGTTGGGGCGTAGTCAGCATCATCTTGCGGGTATCGATGGTCATGGATCTTGGCTCTGCTTCTCTTTTTGTGATTTTAAATATGGGATGATCATCAAAATACACGGCGACTTGCTTTAGATTGGCAGTGAATCCCATACTGGTGGTTAAAAATCTCGAAAAGTGGTCGAAATCAGGCATCTCCATCGGCTCTCGCAGGTCCATCAAAAAGGATGTCCATGGATCAATGTCTTTCTCGGGCACATCGGCTCTTTTTGCAAACAATTGATCGCCTTTGAAATAGAACGCCATGCACTGCGACCCTGAAAAAACGCTGTAGAGTTCGATCAATATCAAGCTCGTCCGCAGCGAGTGGCGTATACTTACAAGGGATTCTCGCAGACCGAAAAAAGCGAGTAAAAGCCAACACCAAATGCGCCAATCTTTTGCTCATCTGTGGTATTTTATCAATAACTGATAAACATCACATGCATGTGGTTTGTTACCTGGATTTCCCTCTGCAATTCTCTTCAGTCTTTGCCAATCCTCAGGGCGAAATGCCATGCCGTTGTTTTTGAATATAATCTTATCACATTTGGCTAGCAAGTTGGGTGGTTTCGAATGGTCGGGCGAGGTGGAATGGAAATGGATTGAAATGCTGGTGGATGAGGCATCATCTATGGGCAATAACGTCAGCACATCGACACAAGTATAGTTCATACGAACAATTCGTACCGGCATTCTGCATCAATTCTCTATACAAGACGTATTCAGCAGAGTATCTAGCAAGAATTTTATCGATCAGATGTCTCTGATTCACTGCGCAAGAGAGCAATGAGCATCTAAAGTTGGTATCAAACATGAGGCAAACATACCTTCCACCTTCTCTTCGACTCCTCCCGTATCCATTACAGTCGAGCGTAGTAGCTCTAGTCGATTATCCAACTTGGATGACATGAAGCTTGTAGTATACTAATGCTGAAAAAAGGTAGAAATGAAGAAAAAGAGAGTTTGGGATTTGTTTGTATGGAAATGCAATTTATGTGAATGACGGACTTCGTACCCCGCTCACTCTACTACTGTCGCTATGCTAGACTAAACGGTAGAAAATCCACAATGTATCAGCTTGCTCAACAGAAGCAGTATATCACGTTGACTTTATATACAGCTTTCACTAAACTAAATCCATACAAATAGGCCTTGTAGCTTACTATAAAGGGCTTCTTTAGCAAAGGTTAAACCTCTCAAAGTCCATTTGATGGTAAAAATGTGCGTTGCTGCTGTGAGCTCTTTACTGGTACGTGAACGTGATTAAACCAGTGCTTTTTTCGATTCACAGCTATTTTATATGCATAAAATACTCAAAAAACAAAGCTCATTGAACGCTTTCTTCCGTAACACCTTCTTTACAAAAGGGGATGTCAATCCCATTCATGTGGCATTGTGGAAGGCTATCTAAAGACAGCAAGCAGCATGTACAGCTTTGGGAATTGCGTTTATTGGCAACGTGAGTAAGTACTCTCTGGCCTATAAGTGCTATATTAATCGCTGTACATTAGCTCACTGATAGGAATGACAGGCCTCAAAGGAGTGGCAAATTTAGCTTGATTTTTGAAGGGTTTTTATAAAAGCGCTTGTTGAGAGTCCTCCAGACTTGGAGCTTCCGCCATCAAGAATCCATAATAACGCTGTAGGCAAAGCAAGAACGTTTTTTAAAGAAAACCGAGCAAGCTAGAAGAAGATGGTATACCAAAAATGACAATTTCAGCAAAAAACGTTGATATCTATCCCTTATGGAAGGAAGCTCTAGAATCTGATTGTGTCAATGATTGCTGTACCTAAAAGGCAAACTTGACGGCAAGCTTCTCCGCACATCAGCTCCACTACTTTGATTCAGTTCTCGCTTCGATGCAGGCAATGCGAGGATTCGGATATAATCACTTGTTGGCATTCACTGATAAATGTATCAATGCCGCTAACAGGCGCTGATAAGTTATCATGTCACTGACAAATACGACAGCCTCGGCTCTGATGCACATTGAGATAATGTGGAAAGGTTTTTTCATGGATAAAATATGCCATTCGCTCTAGATTTGAATGCTACATTGACAAGGTTGCTACTTTTGCAATATCAATAAAACGCATTTCTCGATGACAATTGAAGCATCATTTGTGCGGCACAAAACACAGTGTATTTCCGCGAGAGTTTCCATGCCGCAGCAAGCAGCTTGGTTACATTTCAATGTTTAGTTTGAAACATCAAGCGAGTATAAAAAACAGAGCGCTTTTTTGTTGTTGTTGTTATTGTTACCATTGACGCAGACCTTTTCTGATCCATTTAAAATGTCACAACAACAGCAACAACCCAACGAGTACGACAATCCTCAATTCTTTGAGAAATACAAGGAAATGGCTAGAAGCAAGTACGGTCTTGCTGGAGCAGGTGAATGGCATGAATTGGAGAAGATGCTTCCTGATTTTAAAAATAAGCGTGTATTGGATCTTGGTTGTGGCTATGGATGGCACTGTCTGTACGCAGCTGAACACGGTGCAAGTCAAGTCGTTGGTATCGATAGCTCTGTCAAGATGATTCAAGTCGCCAAATCAAAGACGGATTCACCTGTGATCTCCTATCATGTTCAGTCCATGGAAGAGGTGGATTACCCTGCTGATTCATTTGACGCTGTGATCAGCTCCTTGGCGTTCCATTATGTCGCTTCATTTGATGCTATCTGTACCAAGGTGAAAAAGTTTCTTGTAGATGGCGGTGATTTCGTGTTCTCTGTGGAAAATCCCATCTTTACGGCTTACGGAACAGGTGATTGGTATTACGATGCTGATGGTAAGCCTCTCCATTGGCCAGTGGATCGCTACTTCGAAGAAGGTGTAAGAAAGGCAAACTTCTTGGGTCAAGATGTCTACAAGTATCACAAAACAATGAGCACTTATATCAACACACTTGTCAAGCATGGCTTTCAAATCACCAAGGTTGTGGAGCCATTACCTGAAAAGAGCATGATTCCTTCCATGCCCGATGAGTTAAGAAGACCCATGATGCTTTTGATTTCTGCTAGATTGTAACTGATTTTGCTTTCAATAAAAAAATCCGTTCATTATGATGCGAAACATCTGATTATGCGCACTTGAATCATGGCTAAATTCCAAACTAAAAAAAAAAAAAAAAAAAAAAAAAAAAGGCATCACGTCATTGTGTATAATATCGTTTTGTTTTATTCAGTAATCGGTTACATAGTATATACAATGGTTAGCTACATTTAAGCTGTCTAGAAGTCGTCGAAACCTCCTGCATCGAAGCCTCCACCATCGAAACCTCCGGCATCGTCTCCATAGTAATTATTCTCAACAATGGTGTCTGGATGATCATCAAACATTGCATCACCGATCATGTAACCCAACAAACCACCACCTACACCAGCTGCTGCCATTTTACCAAATCCCATACCACCACCATTGGCTCTACCGTACTGAGGCTGTTGCACATACTGCGGTTGTTGGACATATTGTGGTTGATATTGAGGTTGTTGAGGATAGAGTCTTTGCTGTTGCGCTTGTTGCTGAGGGTAATAGGGTTGCTGCTGTGGTGCATTAGCATAAGAAGCATTTTCACCACGATTATTTCCCAATGGTTTATCAGCAGGATGTTCCCATTGACGCAATGCAGTAGGAGTATATACGTAGAAGAACTTGCGAGAATTGGGATCGTATTGAGAGATCCAGCCATTGGGTAATGGCCGAGTATCTGAATTCACTGGTTCCCTTGGAGGGGAAGGAGGGGCATAATTGCTAGACGGCGTAGCACTGTAAGCGGGCGGGCCACTTTGAAAGCTTGGTTGAGGTGATTTAGATTTAGATTTTGAAAATAATCCCATTTTTTATGATATATAGAAGGAAGAAAAAAGGGTTGAAAAAGCAATTGGCTCCATTGCTGCGATTTATAAGTGCTATTTTGCATTACGAAATGCTAGAAGATAGGTCAGGTTTCACATGAACCAAAAAGAGCTTTGACTTATGATTCATGCCAAGAAGACGATTTCCTTTTTGTATTGGCAGCTGATGAATCTTTTCTAGGACACAAGCAGTCTGCTCACGCTGGACGATAATCTTTCCATGTGTACAAGAGAACAATAGAAAGGAGACTGTTCACGGTGCAATGGATTTGCATAAGGGCATTACTTTGCGCACAGTTATACACTGCAACATCAGAAGCTGCTGCTTCCATAAGTATAGGCTTAGTCCACAGTATACATTAGCTGCGAAACGTCAAGGTTGCATTACATGATGGCTCAACTCTAAAGACATACAGGAGAATTGGGGATAATATATAATCTTCTTTGACGCTTCCATCAATTACGGTTGTACTTCAACTACAACAGCTTCTGATTCCTTGCTTTGTTTATCACTGGCGCCAGCCTTCTCAATAGGTCGACTTGTATGCCAAAACTTGAGGTCGTTTGGCTTGTTTAAAGTAGACAGAGCCTGTGAATACAGAGGATCTATCATCGGCAAGGTGTTTTTGATAGGCTTTTTAAATCTCAAAGTGACCCATTGGTTTGGCTTGAAACCAGGCTTTGAACAAGTTTTTGATACCGTATTGACAAGGCTGAAAGCAGGTTTCTTGTACTTTCGAAATTGATGAAGGTGAATCAGGGACAAAAACAGTCCAAATGCTTCTCCTTCAAAAGCTATAAATTTTGTGGCATCCAAAGCAACAATATATTCTCTTCTTCAGACATAAATATGAGCAGCTCCACTGAAAGTGCAAAAGCACCGCAATATCATGAAGGCAAGTATACGTTCCCAACTACCAAACGTGTACCACTAACAGCTTTTATTTGAATAGCTCTAGGACACTATTTTTTAAATTTACTTTAGTTTTAGGACTAGAGTAACTTGTGCGAGAGAGAAGCTTACAAATAGAGAAAACCGCATGTTAGTAAAACAAGAAATGCGTGATTTCTAATACAAATCAATGGAACATTAAAGGCGTATGGAAAAAGGATTCTCTGACGTTGCTAAAGAACTCAATAAGAATATTGTAAGTAAAGTGATGATATCAGTATAAAAAACATTCTTATTTATCACATTGGTAGGCCCAAGGCGCTCCTGAGCCAGACTGGCCATGGGATAACTTGAGCCGTTTAATTTTCCAAGTACGGTTTTTTTTTTCTTGAAGCCTATGGTGAATGATATCCAGTTCTTGGAATAGCACCAACGCCGTAAAAAGCTTAACCTTTTCCTGCTATGAAGCTTTGTCTACCACTTTTGAAAAGCTGTCTGACTCA
Organism: Mucor circinelloides; assembly: GCA_037974945.1. Lineage (NCBI taxonomy): Eukaryota > Fungi > Mucoromycota > Mucoromycetes > Mucorales > Mucoraceae > Mucor > Mucor circinelloides. The sequence continues at coordinate 373,360 of JBBNAA010000005.1, read as the reverse complement.
AAGAAATGGAAGCTTGAAGATGGTATTTATGTTGAAGATTTACTTTATGAATACGCAAAATCAAGACAAGAAAAGTAAATTAATGCAGTACAACCTTTATGTAAATTGCTTTCTAATTTTAATTTTTTTCTAGCTTGCTACATTCATTTGTGATCAACGTAAAAGATGATCAGTTGAAAGCTATGCTTGAAAAACTATACGAGCACTGTCGAAATCGACTTTGAGTCTGATTCTGGTGATTCTGATGATGATATAGTTCACCTTCCTGATTCATTACGCTCTCCTTAGTGAGATTGACATATTTTTAAATTTCAATATAGTATTATAAACCATTCTTTCTCAAATTCATCAGTAGTTTCCTTAAGTAACCATCGTATATTTCATCATTTTATTCCCCCAGCTTGGACATTACTCCCACATGCATATAATTTATCTTTCATAATCAACAAGGAATTGATATTTGTTACAATGCAATAAAGATATAACGAACAAAGTTTATTGGTGAAAAAGGCATTAGAAAAAATGTTGCAGCACTTTGCTTGGTTTCTCTAAATATAAAGATCTAGCTTTATACATCAATACTGACAGGATTAACCACGAGAAGGTGAAAGTACGCTTAATCCCATGAAATGTTTGTATTCAAGAAAAAAAAAAAAAAAAAAAAAAAAAAAAGGGGAAAGAAAAAGAAAAAGCACAGCACAAGGATGATCAAGACAGCACCTAATCTCCTAATGACTCTATTCAACCGCAAGGCTCAATACTAGTGCAATAATAGCAATCGCGAAATAGTAAGAAAAGAAAAAAAAATGTACGGCTACGACAAGTGCAGACAGTCGATACTCCAATATTTGGTTTGGACTGTTTTTATTTAAAGAGCAAATGGCATATGTACAATGCAGTGCTGTATATAAACGGAAGCAGGGGGGTGGTGTCAAGTTCCTCCCTTCCTTTAGTATTTATTTTATTATGTCTACTAGAAAAGCCATCAACAGAGTAGCCGCAGGCGGGCTCAAATACAAACCAATCTATACCCCACCGCCTCCACCACCTCCACCAAAGCAAAAACCCAAATTGGGGCCCATTCTCATCGGTGGCTCACTACTATACGTTACAGCTACCTATGTCAGCATGCTCGTCTTTAAAAGTAAGAGCGACACGAACGATATTGTTGCAGGAAAAACAGAAAAGCCTTCAGTGACGCCAGCTACATTTGACACCTCCAATGTTTGGAAGTCTGTTGCTAAAAAGTATGACCAAGAAATTGGATGGGATGAAGTCGTCATGGGCGTAGGCTTGTTGAGGCGTTGGTTGATTGGAAAAGCAAAGGTGGGTATCAAGAAAAGACATGCATAGATTAAAAGAAAGAGAGCTCAAGGACGTAATGTGTAGGGTGATGTGCTAGAGGTATCTACAGGTACTGGCCGCAACTTTGATTACTACGATGCGGATCAAGTCAACTCTGTCACATTCACAGATCGACATGAGCCAATGTTGAACGAAGCCAAGGAAAAGTACCTGGAATCGTACAAGGACAAATTTCATCAAGCATTTTTCGAGACGAGCAATGTAGAGGAAAAGAAGAACAAAAAGTATGACACGATTGTGGATACATTCGGATTGTGTTCATGTGGAGATCCGGTAGAGGCTCTTGTGCAATTAGCAGATTCATGTAAATCAGAAGATTCTCGGGTCCTGTTACTAGAGCACGGCCGTTCACATTATGACTGGCTGAACAGATTATTGGATACGAATGTTGATAAACATGTGCAACAATGGGGCTGTTGGTGGAATCGAGATATCATGGGTTTGTTCGAGGATCCTCGAGTCAAGGAAAAGCTCCAGGTAGAGAAGGTGTCTCGATGGCATTTGGGCACCACATGTTACATTATAGCCAAACCCATCATAGTAGCATCAAAATAAACGCTGAAACCGAAAATTTCAGAAGGCTTAAAATACTTTTTTCTTTTTCAAACGTGACGTACTATTATTCGAAGCTAAACCCCTTGACTATTTCTCGTTTTCCCAATTGAAATTTTTTTCTTCTTTCTCTTTCTTTAAACATTATATTACATCATGAGGTAAACCATGGCACTAGAGCGACATATCGCTTTACGAACGAGTTGATCTGATCGTCTAACACTCTGTTTTTTTTCTCAAATCTCTAGTAACGAACCTTTGCAAGAAATCCAAGACAACGAGATCGAGGTGAGTATCACAGCATTTTAGCAAAAAAAAAATTTTGCATCGTATTTTCAAGGCCGAAAATTTTTTTTATTAATCAAGCTGTTTGATCAACTTGTAGTCTAACTGGGATGAAGTCGTTGATAACTTTGATAACATGAACCTCAAGCCCGAACTTCTTCGTGGTGTTTATGCATATGGGTAAATAGAGAAAAAAGAGAAAGAGAGAGAGAGAAAAGCAGGAGGAGGAGAGATGGCATATGTAAATCTCGGAATAATGGCAACTAACATTTTATGATTTCTGTAATATAGTTTCGAAAGACCTTCTGCCATTCAACAACGTGCTATTATGCCCGTTATCAAGGGCCATGATGTAATTGCTCAAGCCCAATCTGGTACTGGTAAGACTGCCACCTTCTCCATCTCTGTTCTCCAATCCATTGATGTCGAGCTCAAGGAACCTCAAGCTTTGATCCTTGCTCCTACCAGAGAATTGGCCCTTCAAATCCAAAAGGTCGTTATGGCCCTTGGTGATTTCATGGGTATCAAGTCTCATGCCTGTATTGGTGGTACCAATGTCCGTGAAGACATTGCCACTCTTCAATCTGGTGTCCAAGTTGTTGTTGGTACTCCCGGTCGTGTTTTCGATATGATTCAAAACAGACGTGCTTTCAACACCAAGTCCATGAAGATGTTTGTTTTGGATGAAGCTGATGAGATGTTGTCTCGTGGTTTCAAGGATCAAATTTACGATGTTTTCCAATTGATGCCCGAAACTACTCAAGTTGTCCTCTTGTCCGCCACTATGCCCGCTGAAGTTTTGGAAGTTACCAAGAAGTTCATGAGAGAGCCCATCCGTATTTTGGTCAAGCGTGATGAATTGACTTTGGAAGGTATCAAGCAATTCTATATTGCTGTTGATAAGGAAGAATGGAAGTTGGATACTTTGTGTGATTTATACGAAACTGTCACTATTACCCAAGCTGTTATCTTCTGTAACACCCGTAGAAAGGTCGACTGGTTGACTGACAAGCTCCAAGCTCGTGAATTCACTGTCTCTGCCATGCACGGTGATATGGATCAAGCTCAACGTGATGTTATTATGAAGGAATTCCGTTCCGGTTCATCTCGTGTATTGATTACCACTGATTTGTTGGCTCGTGGTATTGATGTCCAACAAGTTTCTTTGGTCATCAACTACGATTTGCCCTCCAACCGTGAAAACTACATTCACAGAATTGGTCGTGGTGGTCGTTTCGGTCGTAAGGGTGTTGCTATCAACTTTGTTTCCGGTGATGATGTCCGTGCTATGAGAGATATCGAACAATTCTACAACACTCAAATTGATGAAATGCCCATGAACGTTGCTGATCTTATCTAAATTTAAGCATACACATTTTTTTTTCGCTCTACACAATTACAATGTTTTTTTATTAAACAAAAACTTTTTCCATATAAAAAAAAATGAATAAAATCAATTTAAATAATAGTTTTGCAAGTGCTCTTGTTCAACATGAAAGTGACAGAAACGTGTATAGTTTCATCTGTGCATTGGTGATAGACAGTTATATACTTGTGTAATTATTGGCTCTGTTCTCAAATCCTTTGGCAGTTAAAAAAAACACACGCTCAAATTCAGGGCATTCTCCCCCATTTATTTATTCATAATTTATTCAGTTTTGGAGGTAGGATTGCTAGTAGTACTAGATTGCTGAGCAGCTGTTGATGATTCAGTACCGTGAGGATAAGCATGTTGTTGCTGTTGCTGTTGTGCAGCAAACTGTTGCAGTTGAAGTTGGTATTGTTGCATTTGTTCAGCTGTCAATTGAGAATAGGATGCATAAGCAGCGGCCTCCATTGACTAGATTTCATATATTAATACAGTCAATTTGATATCAGACGCTTCGACTACTTACCTGTTGAGGAGCATATTGAGGGACGCCACCTTGAGCAGGGTAATAGCTGCCATATTCTGGCTGTTGTGGTTGTGGTTGTTGTTGTTGTTGTTGGTCAAAAGGAGTACTTTGAGTCTTAACTGCCTCTTCTCTTGGGACAATATCAATCAAGAAATCACACATATCAGTCTTGGAGATGGCTGTCGCAATGTCAGATCTTTGTAGAGTACGTCTCTTATTTTCCTCAGCGTGTACCCTGTATATATCAATCAATTCAAGTCGTCAAACTATCGCCTCTTCTGTACTCACCAAGCACGTTTCGTTAACTCAGTGATGAAAATCTCGCAGCCTTTAGCAAATAAAACAGGAGCCTATCATGAACCACTTAATTGATAAATTATTATCAATTGTCAATACAGTACTTACTTCAGCACTGATCATCTTTATATCCACACACACACATAAAACACAAACAATTTATAAGCCATGTAGTCTATAGCACCAAGCATTGTCTTACCTTGACTTCTTGATCAGTCTTCATGACCTTTTTGATTCTAGCCAAGGGCAAAGGATGGTTCTTGAAATCAGATTCAAACATATCAGCCAACTGCATTTGTTCTGTCCAAAATTTGCCCAGGTCAAAAGCTGGATAATTGCTAGTAGAAGTGCTTGGAGCAGCAGGAACAGATGATAAGGCGTTTTGAACTTGCTGTTGTTGATGAACAGGATCAGTAGGTACGGGGACATACTGAGATTGCTGATGTTGATCTCCTGGTTGTTGAGAAGCCATTTTTTTATTGTTTACAGTGGAAAAAAAAAAGCACCAGTAAAATGGAACGCGCTTTTTCTTTTTCTACCCAACGAAAAAAGATATAACAACTCCCACATGGAGAGAGAAAGTATGGCACATCTAAAAAATTTTCCTGCATTCAAACGCCGGGATTGGCAGCACCACTACTACTACTCTCTTTGTTGTGGGCAAACAATGAGCGATCTAAATGTGTGCTCCACATGATTTGTTGTAACAGTACAAATGTTAGATTTTTTTTTATCGTTTATTGCTATTAGAATGATGGTTGCTAGTATTGCTGCTGCTGCTGCTGCTGCTGCTGGAATATTTTTTAGGCAGTTTATACACTTCCATAATTGAACCCGCAATTTCTACATTGGAAAACATGTCAATCACACATCAAAACTGGAAAAAAAAAAAAACCAGACATTTACCTCCTATTAAGTCTGAATTGGCCTCTAAATATTGACCCCACACACTGCTTGTGTCGGCAGGAAACTTGATATCGTGTCCATGATATCCCATCAAGAGCGCTGCCGCTGCTATTGACCTCGCATCATACCATAGACACAATGGTAATCTAAAACTAGAACAGACACTGTCAATCATGTACCGTGCATTTAGTCTCTCCATCATACCTATCAGTGATGAAAGCTAGTGCGGCGTGTACGACATCGTTAGGTGCTATTACATCCAATTAATACAATTCCATCATCCCTTTTTTTTTCTTTGGCTGGTAGTGTTATACGTTACTGTTGATTTCTTTTACAAACTCGAATAATTCATAATAAGGGTGGTCTATTTGCATATCGAAGCATGTAATCTCCAGCACAATTAGTTCGTAATATAGTAGATCAGAAATAAACTTGTTCTAAATTGTCAATGATGAGGACATTTTTCTGTCGTCAATCAATGCCTATCGCTTACAATTTTCTTTTCACTGAGTGTTTGCTTTGGCTTGTATAGCCATGATTTTGCTATGTCGTTCGCTCTTCGTGAGGATTCGTCGCTTTTGCATGCTATAAACAGACATGCCTGTGCAATTTTCTAGATGAATCGTTTAGCCACCACATGCAATTAACAACGCATAAAGTCCTACATGAGCTTTGTAATCGAAAAAGGAACGCCTACTATAAAATCGATGGAATAAGGCAGAGGCTGTCGCAACTGTATGTATCGGGCTAACAACGAAATTAGGTATAAATTAAAAATTATTCAGCGCACAACAGTTGCTTACAGTTCTAAACGATATCCAACGCATTGTATTAAGCAAATAGCACGTAGACGAGATAACAGCTCTTCTTCGTATTTCATTCCCTTTTGGATCGAGGGAAAATATCGACTTTCGTCTCTCTGCATAACCCACTTTTTTTGCATTCAAAATAAAAAGAAAATGACAATAAGGGGAAGGGGAGGGATGAAAGCGCACCCAATTACTATTAGTGGATCTAGTCATACTTGAGAGCATGTCCATGTAGTGTACCTGACTAGCCATGTTCTGCGCTGTATTGATGGTTTTGAAGTAGGAAATAGCAAAAGAAATAGAAGAGAAACTGTTTTTTTTTTCTACCTTTGAAATCATATTTGTCAACTCCCAAACAAGACATTGAGCGGGTGGTGATTGCACCGTCTTGCATGTTACTGCTGATTTTTTTGGTTCATTCTTCATCATCGTTATTCATGCTATGAACAATCTTGTATTTAGGATAACACAATAATGAAATCTTTAGTTATTTGATTGAGCACATGTCATACAAACTCATATCAATGCACAACATTTTTTTTATTATTGTTTATTGAGAAGGGACTAGCATTTAGCAATGATATCAACGGCTGTTAGACAGACGATCTGTTGTTGATTGATTGTCAAAAAAGTATTTCAATGCTACAAATCACATATCATAGTAGCAAACCAAGATAAGCCTCCTGTATACATGAGATGAATAAAGAACAATAATAGCTTGTGTTTGTAAATAAAATTTGATGTGAAGAAGACAATATGTCATTGTGAATCGAACTATTACGAGCTCATATCCACATGTCTAAATGCAATCAAATCGAATCCAGGTGTTTCAGCATGCATAGACTACGAAAACTCATTTACAATCACAATTGATCCTCAAGACTCTTGCTAGTAATGTAAATGTAAAAATAAAGATAGAGGATAATATGATAGATACTTAAGGAATATAGTTTATTTCACACGTAAAAACCAGTTGGGGAGCACAGTGAAGGGATGAATGCCTGTTCCTATTTATTTGTTTGAACGTTGGATTGTTTATACACATCCATCTAGAGTTGTAGTCTTATGCTAAGTATATTATCAATTCTTACTCATATTAAATGGTACTTGATCCAGACATACAAGATGATCCCTCCAAGTATCTTTAATTGCTTTGGGCAACTTTTTTATTACTCACATTCTTTATTTACTATCTTTCAACATAAGAAAAATAAGAATGTAGAATTTAGCTTGTGTGAATATCAAAGAAGAAACAATCGTTTAGATGCCGTTAAGATCTACTCTACATATGCTTCATGTGCACATTACTCATTATTACCATACTTAAACTTCGATATTTATCAACCTGGTACAGTTATATTACATGTAAATATAACAGCTAAGATCGATTATTTGACAAGAACCTCGAGGTTTTAGATATGCACGAGCCTTTTACTAACGCTTACGATATAAAATAATGTATCAAACTAGAATATCCGCATTTAGAAGCAAATTGACAGATTATTGTACCTTGAATAATCAAGATGATAGCAATAATAAAGCATATTTCAAAGCAAAAATAACGTCATTAAAATATAGAATTATATAGTAAGCTATTCGTCAACTATACCATAGTTCTACAGCATTCTAGGTAAAAATACCTTCTATACAATAGAAAAACAACATACAGTGAAATCAGGGATTAAACGGATTTCACAATATATATATATAACTGAAGATTCCTGGATCAGAGTTAAAAAAAAAAAAAAAAAAAAAAAAAAAAAAAAAGAAGATTGTTCATAATAATTGAGCGTTAGCTCATAGCATGAGCCTGATGATAGAGCGCAGTAGGCGATGCTACTGTGATATTCAGCGATTGTTATATGTTTTTGATTAAAGGGGTAATTTATGCAGAGTATTGACCAGAAAGTAGGTCTACTATAGCTTTTATTGGGCTTGGATTCGAGGATATACAACGAAAGCTGTATTAAGGCGAAAAAAGGTGCGATGTCCCAAGATTTGAGTGCAGAGACTCGTATAATTTTAACAAGAGGCACGAGCTATGCATCCCCCCGAACTATGGTAAAAAAAAGTCGACCTTCGCTTCACTACTAAGTTGATTTTTTCGATTTTCATTGTTCTAATGAGGGGAGCGTACAGCTCACGCCTGCAGTGGACCGTCCCACATAGCAACTCATGCTAAATCAGACGAAATAAAATTCATTCCTATTCAGCTTCATGATGTTCAAGTTGTTAATTGTAAGAAAATGTTGAACCAATAATCAGGTGAGGGAAGTATGATCCCCTTGCGTCCCCCCCCCCACTCTGCTTTCTAAACCTTCAATGGGCTCAATATTGGCGCATTTACAATCATGACCTTCTACTTCATTGACATTGATGTTATCATCAACTTCAATTAACTGCGCGACCTAACCCTCGGAAGAGCTACATAAAGCGGATCGAGATCAAAGTTATGACAGAGCAGATACAAATCAACAGACAAACAGAGAACTGATTTCACAAAGGGATTGACCTCAAGCATTATTTGTTATAACTCATTTGTGGAATCAAAGATATATAACTAGGCAAATTTAGGCTGTTGGTTTATGTTGTTGTTTGGATCGGGAGTCTATGTATGGCTTGTTAAATGGCGAATATGTTTCGCATTTGATCAATACTAATCATTCGTAAAGCGCCATCCAGATCAGCGTTCATTGACGTAAAACTCAAGGCAGAGTTATAGGTTCTAATATTTTTTTTTAAACTCTTGAGCAATTGAATCGTTTCTGGTGAGCAGATCTGTTACGACTGCTGAGGTTGGTTGTTCTCTTCAAGTTTGATAGTGTTTTCAGGTCGATTATTCTTATTCATAGGACAATCTCTGTGGTAGGGTCTTCGTGAGTGTCCTGTCCCTCCGCACATGCAGAGATTATAGCAATTGCTAAGTATGACAAGTTGATCTTTACTTTCTGATGTAAGCATAGTATTGTGCTATAGTAATTGTAATAAAGTTTATTTAAAGTGTAACAATAACAATAGTAAACAACCAAAATAGTGGCGTTACTGAATCGGCTACATACACTGATTTACTAATTGCTAACGATATCTTTAGGCGAACCAAGGACTGAATAAAATAAGGACTGGTGAATTTTGTTAGTTTGACCTTCATATCTGTTAGAATCTATGAGTTAGCAGCAGAATAACCCGTTGTTTGCATTCGGATCATAGCTATAAGGTTGTGGGGAACGCCATAACAATCTGGAATAATACTGATCTAAATGGTGTATGTATTCTAAATGTCAGGTATATGTACATTTATTTTTAAATAAATGTACTTGGTTTAATGGGTAGTTTGTAGTGGTTTTCGAATTGAGTTGAATTTGATAAGATTCTCTGTTTTCGAATCCTAGGATGCAACATGCCATATGCATTCATTAAATTAACAAAGGCATAGAAACAATACACCGTTACTCACAAATGTAAATGTTTTAAGATATCTCTGACAAAAGGTAGCGACAGAAACATGCCAATTTTGAATGGAAAGATAACTGGATGAGGTTTATTTGATAGATAAAATAAATATAAAAATTGATTGAAAGCGAATAGAGTATGTATAAACTAAAAAACAATTAAAAATGAAAACAGAATTTTTTTTGTATGTTATGTTTGGTATGAGAGGAGAAGGGGGGGGGGGGAGGGAGGCGAGGAGGAATCGAACTGAAGTATGTCAAGTAAAGAAAATGATGGTTGCTTCAAGCCAATCCACGTAAAATCAATTGAGCTTTGTCAGATCTCTTGATCATGAAAGAATGGGTATTTGGAGTCTTGTCGCTGTTGGAACCCTCATCCTGATCTTGACCGTTCTCAGTGCTGTTACAATCATCATTTTCATCATCTTCTTCTTCATCAAATAAATCACATGCAGAGTCGGCATCCCCGGGATGATGAGTAATGAAACGACCCAGACGACTTAAGCGATCCACAATAGATTGATTGTCACTGACAGTTTGTTGTAAGGAGGGCAAGCGAACCATGCGACGCAAATTCAATGTGCTTTCACGTACTTCTTCATCAATCAAGATTTCCTTCTCTGCAGAAACTTCTAGCTTCATAGCACTAATCCAAGATTCGAGACCAATAAAAGAAACCACAAATTCAGCCAATGCCATAACAGTAGACTCCAAATCACAATCGTCTTCAACATCCAGCTTGGCACTCATTTTGATCTTGCTTTGAAGTTTACGGATAGCAATGCGCAATACTTCAGCGTTTTCAAGTTCAACGAGGCCTTGCTTTTGCTTTTCAACGTCTGTGCCCTTGAGTAAGATGGCGCCAACGAGAACATGAATCATTGCCTTTTTGATCAATTCATCCAATTGGTTCAGAAGAGCCTTTTGAGAGACGTTGGAAGCCTTGCAAGTCATGGAACGAGGGACACGTTGGATCAAAGCGGGTATCCATTTCTCTGCTTGTTCGACATTGTTCTTCCATAATGCTTCAACAGTAGCACCTACAGCAGCAAGCCAGTGAGCCAAACGTTGTTGATCGTTTGTGGTAGAGGCAACAGCACCATCATCTTCGTTTCGATTTGTGGGAGTACTGGGTTCAGTGAGCAACATGATATCAAGAAAAGCAGTTTCAAGACTTTCATCAAACGAGTCATCATGAGAGGCAATAGTGCTGATTAAACGGTCAAATTGAATACGGAGACTATCCAGTAAATGAAGAGTAGACAAGATGGCAACAGGGACAACGACAGGAGCAGTGTAAGATATACTCAGGCGGGCATCGGAAGGAGCAGACGCATCACTGACGAGCAAGGTTTGGTTAGAAATAATTTCCATTGTTTCAGACCAAGCACGAGTCTTGCGCATATCTTGAATACAGTCGTGTTCTTGATAAGGGTCCATCCAAGCAAGCGATTGCATCCACAAGTTGCTTTCTTCGGTATTGTTTTCATCGTCTTCGTCTTCGTCCATATGCATCTTGGTATTGCTGACAGCATGCAACCAAAAGTAATTTGACAGTTTCTCGGCAACAGAACGCTTGGGAATGATGAGGGCCATTTGCATAGCAGCAGTAGCATAAGCACGAGCATGTGTTTGGTGAACATGTTCATGTCTATCTTCATCAAGAGCGTCGACCAGGTTAATCATACGGAAACAAGTATACAGCATGGATAAACGAGACGTATAGGCAGCACCTCCGACTAGCTTTGTTTCATTCAACTTGATCCATTTACAAACTTGGCCCCATTCTTCTTCAGGAGTACTGTCCTCGTTGTCACCATACATGATATCATAGCCAAGCACATGATGAGAAAAGATACGAGCTGACTCTTTCATGAGAGGAAAGATGGTTGACAGAGTGCTAGTAGGTACATCCTCGTCTCCAGCTTGTTGACCAAAGCGGATGGATTTATCGAGAATTGCATAAATTTGCTTACATTTAAGTTCACCAGGTGTCACTGTGTTATTAATGATTTCTCTACGAGGAGAAGCGGTAATACTGCGTCTGGATTTGTTGACACGCTTCAATTTGAGGGATGAACCGATCAACATGGACTTGATGTAGGGGAAAAAGAGTTGAATAATACACACGATAAAGACAATGGTACGTAAAGAAGACCTATAAAGAGAAATGATTAGTGGGAATTATATGCAGACTATGTGTGATATAGCTTACCAAGTGTCGTCAAATTTAAACAAGGAGCCAAGGAAAGATTCAGGAGAAGCATTAGCGCTACCCAAGTTTTGAGAGACAGTATCTCCAGCACCAGCAACATTTGCTCTTGAAGTGTGATGGTGGTTTTGATATTGTTCAGAGGAGCTAGGGCCAGTTGTTAAAGGTGAAGTTGAAAAGAAGGTGATGCACATGAACAAGGCCATGAATACTCGGTTTGTCATTGCAGGTGGTGTCACTGGATCGAGTGAACCAGGAGAGCTAGAGGAAGATTCGTACTCATCAGAGGCTTCATGGTGAAGCTGCATTTGTTGCTGCTGTTGCTGTTGTTGCTGAGCATTGTTGAATCTAGCTCTCTTTCTATTGGCAGCTTTGCGTTGTTGATCTTGTCGCTTTTGAGCTTCACGCTCCATCAACTGTTGCTGTTGGATTTCTTTCTCTCGTTGTTGCTTTTGCAAGTGATAACGTTGTAAGATGTCTTGACCACCGGGAAGTTGAGTCAAAATGTGTTGAAGTGCTTGATTTTCACGACGCACATCATCGCCTTGCTTCTTGAGATGGTTAATGTATTCAGTTGCTTTTCTAAGGATAGTTGCTTTGTTCAACTTGGTTGCAACTGCTACACCGTCGAGAAATTCTTCGCCATCTTCGCCTTCATCGTCATCATCTTCACCGTTTCTTCGCTTGCTACCAGCGCCGGCAGTGCGGTTATCTTTGACTTTGGCATACAACAAAGCGGGTACAGCATTCTTTAGTTCAGCAATTCGGTCATTGATGTTGTTACGATAACGACGTTCAATGGCATTGTGAGCAGTCTTCTTGTGCTGACGTCCAGCCGGAGGTTGTGCGTTGTTGAGAGCAGCATTGACAGCATTGTTGATGATGCTATTGGATTTTAAACGTTGAATAGGAACTTTAGCTAAAACGAAATTAAAGAAGTGTTATTGGTCAAGATTGAAAAGATTTTTTTTTTTTTTATAATAGGTTTTAGATGATACAATACCTTGAGAAGAATCCGATGATGTATTGATCGAAGGTGAAGTCCAGCTCATGAAATCAATAGCAGGTGTTGTGAGATTCGAGTTCTTGGGCGATTCTTTGTTATCTGTCATGGGAGAAGTAGTAGATGATGGAGTAGTGGTTTGAGTTTGAAACACAGGCATATCTGTAGCTGTGGAAGTGGCAGCTGCGGTTGTTGCAACAGAGGATTGCTGTGTTGGTAGATTGGAAGAAGGAGGAGAGTAAGGCAGTGATTCTGGACTAGCATACTCTTGCTTGATATTGACTGAATTGTCCCATTGTTGGCTATTATCATATGCTGGTGGTTTGGATGTAGGTTGAGTGGATGGAGGAGGTAATAGTCCAGCTAATGGTTCATAAAATAGAGAGGGATCTTGCTGATGATAGTTGTTGGCATTTGCAGCAGTGTTTTGGTTGAATATAGGCTGTGCTTGCTCATTTCTAGCAATGTTGTTATTCAAGAACAATTGATTATCAATAGGTAGATATTTATCAAAGTCTTGCCAAGAATCTTGCTGAAGCAGAGCAGCTTGGGCTTGTTGCTGTAATTCCAAATCAAACTGGGACAAGGAAAAGTAGGTGGAAGGATCATCGTCCAAGATGTTGTTTGGATCAGCAAATAAATCTGCTGGAAGTGGTGCAAATGCTTCCATTGTTGTGTGTGTTTTGTAGAAGGAAGAAGGAAAAAGGAAAGAAAAAAAAGAGTTTAGAGACTGATTAAACCCCCACCCCCCTCCCTCCACCTTTATGGGTTTGCCCCATATTACAGGTCAAAAAATAGCCCTTCAAACCCAGTATTCATGTCTATTGAAAAAAATGGCCTGATTTTTTTTGCATCATTATCAACCAAATATGGCTAATTTTTTGCCTTTCATGTTGGTACAAATGGGCATGAAATGTCGAGATATTTGTTGAGTAAAAATGCCATGACAAAGTTGAGCATGGCAAAAATAGCATTATTTTCTCCCTTTTTCTGTTTCCAGACATTTGCATGCTGAAATGATAATACTGTTCATTTTACTATCGATTCAATCAATCGTCGCACAGAATTTCACATTATGCCACAAAGACAGCAAAGACCAGAACTTGTTCCAAATAAGCTGGGTGAATACAAATTTCGATGCCAATCAATTTAAGTACACCTTCAACATATTAGGAATAGCAACTCGAGAAAACATTACAAATCTCAACCCTCAGCACAGCTATTACGCTGCTGCCAAAACCGAAATCAGCCTTGGTGTGTCTGATAAGCTCACGACTGTCGCACTTAACAGGTTTTGTCAGGACGTATTTCAAGATTGTCCCGTGGTTATGAATAATTACACTTTGATTCAAAAGGTAATAGGGATTTACCGTACTTGTATTGTATGACAAGCTAAAATGCTGCTATAGACTGTGCAGTTGCCAAATACAAACGTGCCCCTCTTTGACATCATTGCTCATTACTCTGCCTGGACAGGAGATCAGACACCTATTACCTGCTTGACATTAGCACCAATAGCCTACCAAAGTCCGTTGTGGACCCGTCTATTTCGATATATTCCTATTGGTGTAGCTGGCCTCGCTCTCGTAAGCACATGTATCGCAGCCTACGCTACCACACCAATTGATCGAGACGAAATCACCGCCAACTACTTTCCAACGGCACTACAGCTCGCACTACCAAGCGTATCTCAAGTCGTCTATTATGCACAATTCATCGTAATCATGGGCCAGCTGAACCTGTCCTACCCCAAGTTTTATCCGTTGTTTGCTTCCGATTTCGCATGGAGTTTTCTATTGTTACCATCACATTGGATCACACAAAACACTCGCCTCGCAAATCCGCCTACACAGCGACCACCAACAATAGATGGCATGTCAAACTACACTGACAATATAGGCTTGAGTGCCAATCATGTCTTTGTTACGGTGTTTGTGTACTTTTTACTACTGACTGCTTTGTGCCTGATTGGATTAGCCATTGTGTGGCTAGTTGCTAAGCTGCGAAAGATAATATCTGCTACCGATGCCGCCGACGACGGTAAATATACGGATACTGCCTACCTTGGCACGCTCAAGATTCCACAGCCTACGTGGAATTCTAGTGCTGGTAAATAGATACACCTCTACAACAGCAATAGCATTCACTAATTTGTATACAAGCTCTACTGCTCAAATGTGTCACATTATGCTATCTACCATTAACAATCGCTAGTTTGTACCAATTGATGTTGCCTTCGTATTGGTATATGCTGTTAGTGGCTGCTTTAGTGGTTGTATTCATCTCATTTCTGTTGTATGGGTGGATAGCATTTGTGGTGCTTAAATTAGGTGATACAGCATCGGTACTGACCCAGTCTGCAACATTTACCAGAATTGGGTTTCTCTATTGCCTGTTTTCAGATGGTCATGCCACATTCTTTTTTGCGACTATTGTGTACAACATAATTACAAGCCTGATGGTTGGTATATTCCAAAAGAACGGCACAGCACAGCTGATAGTCATCATCGTCATTGAAGCCGCACACCTTGTTTCCATACTGATCAAATGGCCCTATGCCTCAAGACAAATGAACGTGTTTTTTACACTGATCGGATTCTTGAAACTAACAAGTACGCTGTTGAATATCACGCATGTCGCTAGTCTGTCCATTTCGGAATACACAAAGCAATGCGTGGCGTATGCTCAGATTTGTTTCCATATGCTGTCTTTTGGCTTATTCTTGTTTGTCGAGTTGAAAAACTTGATGGCTATCCTGCTAGGAACATCCGACGAGCAGTTTGAAAAAGGCGATACTATGCCTGTGCGCATGATGACATGGCCACGCTACAAAAGGAATTCGAATCGCTCTTACTTTCACCATGAACAAGAGGAGCAGCAGAACGAGAATAGGTTACTGATCGATGGATCCGATGCTAGCAAACCATCGCATGTGCCCAGAAGCCCTTACAGGCGACATTTATCGGGAATTCCACCTGTCTCATTTGCCAACACATCTAGTCCTCCTGCTCTCCCGCCGCATCTCGAATTACCCAGATTGTCTTCAACAGATCCTTCCACAGTACCGTTACTATCAGTGCCATCCATTGCTGCAGCAAATGATATGACAACCATTGATTTGAATGAGACAAGCAATATCACAAAGCCTGCAACCTGTAGTAACATGAGCAAGTATTATAGCGATAGTAACTTACATAGCAAATACAATGACACTGCCAGCCATTCTTTGAATATTGAAGTTTCTACAGCAAATCGCTGTTCAGACATCGTTAGTAGCCGACAAGCTATACAAATGAGCAATAACCCAAGAAAATACCCTCTCATATAGCATCGCTTACAATAAACATTTAGCGTCTGACACTACCATCTCTTGCTTCATTGTACTGTTAAAACGGGAAAGATCGGCATACTTTTGAAATGGTATAAACTTTGTGTATAGATATGTCAGATGATTTGTTTTATTCAAATTTGATCGAAATGCTGAGGTGCTTTCTATATACAGCGTATAATGTTATTTACAAAAAGTGAGTTGTTATACAACAAAAAAAGAGGTATGATTTGTCAATGTCTAATTCTTGAAATCGGCAATAAGATTTTCGATGGATGAAATGGTACCAAAGATGAGACCAACGAGACCCATCAGAATGGTAAGACAACACCAAGCGATTTCGTAGATGGGCTTGTTACGGAAGCCAGTTAAGCGGAAATAAAATACAATAGGGAAAATGAAAATCAAACCACAATTTGCAAACGAGCCGATCAAGGACATCAAATCGTCGAAATGAGGAATGACAGCACCAATGACACCAACAAAAACAACAGTAAGGATTCTCAAGGCGGCACGGATTAAAAACTCCTTGACTCTACCAAAACGCTCAACAGTGACATTGAGCATCTCTTCAACATCCAAAGCAAAAGAAGTGAGCAGAATGGGTGTGGCAAGGAGGACATGAACCGTCATGACAACAATGGCAATGATCTTGGGCACACCGTCACTGATGGATTCATAAACAGGAGACTTGACAGTATCACCATAGACCAAGTAGCCAGGAACGGCAGAAAGGAAGTATAAAC
Source organism: Mucor circinelloides (assembly GCA_037974945.1). Lineage (NCBI taxonomy): Eukaryota > Fungi > Mucoromycota > Mucoromycetes > Mucorales > Mucoraceae > Mucor > Mucor circinelloides. The sequence continues at coordinate 356,513 of JBBNAA010000005.1, read as the reverse complement.
CAGCACAGGTACTTAGACCAGCGGCGACAACCTTGGGCCAATCTTTGGGCTTCTTCATGGATGCTTCGACGTGAGGATAGACGACATTGCCACCAAAAGAAAAGGAGATGGTACTCAAAGCAATTGGGAATTGAGGCCAAATGACAGCATCATGATGAACTTCACCAAGAGTCTGTTTATCGATGCAAGCAACAACGAGACAGATAATAACGACAATAAGTGTAGCAACGGCACCTAAAGCACTCATCCAGGCAACCTCCTTCATTGATTTAACAAGAACGAACGGGATGGCGACAAGAACACAAGAGATGATACTCCAAGGTAAGGTTCCAATTTCGCCAGCAGTACCTCTACACAGCTCGTTCAAGTTTGATCCGGATAGAACAATGTACAAAATAGGAGCACCAAGTAGAATCCAAGCATTGAAGAAGAAAGTGATCCAGCCACCTACTACGCCGAAACATGTTGTGGCAATCTCCTTGTATGTAGATAGACGACGTTTACCATTAGCGTATAGACATCTAACAAGGAGCATGCCGGTATACACAGACATTGTCCAGGCCAAGACCAAAATAAAGATACCAATCCAACCACCTAAGCGGAGGGCATAAGGAAGACCGAGAGTACCAGTACCTGCAACGACGCAGACAACGTTGAAATAGGCAAGAAATGATGAACCAGCTTGGCTTCTATCAACATCCACCAATCCCTCATCGGAAAAATCTACATCAGCCTCTGTTATGTTATTGTTAGAAGTTGTCTTGTGGCATTGCAATGTTTGTAAATAAATTACCACTGTAGGCTTCAAATGTAACGGGCCCCTCTTGAAAGTCATTAGTTTTCTTGTCCAAATCGTCAAGTTCTAAAGACATGTTGTGTGTTTAATTTCGGCTAATTTGGATATAAAAGCAAGAGGATCGAATCGAAAGAAAAATAAAAAAGGAATTAGAGAAAAGGAAGAACAAGAAGAAGAAGAAATTTTTTAGTTTTACACACACAATCGTTAGCTTATATATATATAGATACCTTTAGTTTCAAATCCAAGCTGAAATAATAGCCCATGTCTCAATGTGATGCTCACTCGAAACAGACGGCGCTTGGTCTACTTCTCCAATCAATGGATCTATCTACTTTTATGGATACCTGAGTCATATGCCTCTTGGCTGTTCATTTTGGCCTTCCGGTCCGATTTATATTCGCTTTACAGTGATTCCATCTCTGATGAGTTCATGATGTGTATACCTTGATGACAGGTATCAAAGGGCAAGGGGGTACAAGATTACTGCGAATATTTCTCACGATCATTCCACATACATATATTACAAAGAAAACAGAAAATACAATTTCAATAACCATGTACCGTGGAAAAAAACACTATCATAGATAATCATTTCAAACGACGTAATTCATTTGATTGGCCCTTTAGATCATGACTCAATGATCCCCAATAGCCATCATTTCACTCCGGAGATAAAATCTAAGCTTAATTCCTTAAACGAGCAAGCGAAACTGAGATACTCAGCATATGTAACCAAAACGGCCTTGGTCCCAGGATAATGTAGTCCACATATCTTGTTACAAGTGCACATTATATTGTGGAGTAAACCTTATTTGCAAGTAATTTCTTGTTTGCTACATACTTGCCCCAATTAGATTGGAATGAAACATTGTAAATCGGGGCATTATAAAATGTTTGGGATGATACATGAATCCAGCCAAAGATTTCTGTATAGATGACAAAAAGATGTTTTCGCATAGAAGTCTTTGATGTCATATACCTGTAGAGACAAGCTACGCCAAAAAAGGCGTAGAAAAGGCAACCCTTCTTTAGAAACTAAAATTCAATCATGCTATGCCATAACACGCAATATAACACTACGCTCTGGTTGCATTAAAATTTGGTGAAAAGGAGTTAAAAATTAACATGTAGTAAATGAGCTAGTAACCAGCTCAAGCTTTCGTGCGAAATTTGGCGTTTTTCATCAGAACTAGATTCAAACTTGACCTGCACGCCTCCAATCGTACACTACAGTGCAAAGATAAAGTACTACGGCAATTGCGCTTGATTCAAATTGAAAGTATTGCTGTTTGCACGAGAGTAAATTACTCCCTGGACAATTTTACTTTGTGCGTCGTCGTTTATTATAGGCAGCATACAGCGATTTAGGCGCACAGATATGCAATTGCACTGTGATATCAAGTGCCATAAACTGCACTAAAACTTCTGTAAATCCATCTGTAGCTGCGTATATGACTCTCCTACGATGCTCCACGTCTACACCAAAGAAAACAATTCATATACGGGTAGACAGCATACTTACATTGACTCTTAGTACTTCATCGTATGCTAAAATACTGCCAAAATTTGATACACTTAATGAGCAATTTCTTGCGATAGAAGCTGTTTTAGACCGTTAGAATAGCACCCAACAATTGCTCTCGGCTAGCGGTTACTTGCTGATGCATTTTCTCAAATTCTTTTGGGATCGATGAAAGTCGACCCAAACCATGAGTTACCCCTTTACAAAAGCATCCAAAATCAGTTTATCGCGTTTTTGACTCCAAAAATGAAGACTTTTACTATGGCGTATATAATATCATGTTGATTCTACTAATCCAGGGCATCATCCAAAAACATTTTTGTGAGACCTTTGTATATGAAACCTCGCGCTTTTGGCAATAAACCACTTTTTTTATTCTTGAGAATTACTTAATCAACTTTGTTAAAAAGTTGAATAAAATTAGCACCATTGGATGCCCCGTAAGAAGAATCCTGTAAGTGTATTATAAAGTAGGGCACGGCGGACACAATGTATATAGTCAAATTTGGCAAAAACGGCGAAAACACTTCTTCTAGAGTATGAATCGAACAAAAGTTTCTAAAATAACGAATAACAAAAAAAAAAAAAACGATTTAAACCCAGCTATTGGGCTAGCAACGAAATGGCTCATTCATGACAGGATGCGTTGATATGTGACGCCAATCATACCATATGTAAGGCCACTGTATATGAAGCCGTTAAAGTACCATGAGAAGTGCCCAATAATTATTAATGAGACGATGCATTCTACAAGATTGTAGCCGTCCTCTGATGTTCGACAGCGTTGTAAAAAGGACTCTTTCAGTCAGCAAAATGTACCTTTTTCAATACATACTCACTTTTTTGTTTGTCGTCGACCTCAGATACCTCAAAGTAAAGGCTTGACAGCCGAGATATGAAATTGCTTGGCTTTTTAAAAGCAGGCGAATAATTTGAATGTTCAACATATGTTAAATGCTTTTACTGACATGTTGCAATTTGGTAATGCCCAGTGGATTGTCAGAAAGGCAATACTTGATTGCATAATGGGCTCGGATCATGGCTAGTCATGCATAAGATAATAATATGCAGTGCAAAGAATAATAACTGTATGTAGAATGAGATTAAGAGTAGTCGATAGCTACGTCTCGTATTGATGGTGCAAATAGCAACATCCAACAAGACCAAATGTGGATTATTGAAAGAATATCGATGCGCGAATCAGTGTTAGTATTCTGCGAGCCTAGGAAATAAAGAAACGGGTGATGTTTATGTTGTGTCAAGTTGCTTCATTTTCTATTGATTTGCGTCTTCTTTTACACATAACTTGATTGAATTAGACAACATTGACATGTCCCAGAAACAGATCTGAAAGCTTGACAGTCCTAATTCAAAGGTCACAGAGCATAAAAAAATGAAGCTGTAACTTTTTTTTTTTTTTTTTTTTTTTTTCTTCATCGATTCATATCAAACATTATACATTATGGTAATATAAGAGTCGTTATAAAAGTAAGCGAATCTCACTAACATACTGTAAACAGGGTAAAGCCAGAACCACTAGAAAGTTTGCTCAAGTCAAACGTATGATTAGCACAAACGACACTCGATTGTAAGCACAAAAATTGACAGACATTGGAAATGGGAGATTGACCGACTTGAATGTTTCTATAGGAAGGACAATCGAGAAAAGCTAAAGAAAAAGGAGGAAAAGAAGGAAGAAAAGGCTGTTCGTCATGTGTAAGTGCACCTTGAGCCTTGATGTTGAAGAGCTGTTAAAGACTAATGCATTGGATAACACATAGTCCTCAGGTGGCTTCTTCCATGTTCTTTCAGTACAATGCTGCGCTCGGCCCTCCATATCACATTTTGGTGGATACTAACTTCATCAACTTTTCAATTCAAAACAAGCTCGAACTTGTCAAATCCATGATGGATTGTCTCTATGCAAAATGTATGTATCATTTATATGTTTATGGACATGTATATTCATTCGTTTACATTCATCTTAGCTGTACCATGTATTACGGATTGTGTATTGGCAGAATTGGAGAAATTAGGGCCCAAGTATCGTATTGCGCTAAAGTAAGTAGTCATGTTTGGGAGAGATCAATAATCAGATGGGCTAATATGGATCTACATTAGAATCGCTCGTGATCCTCGTTTTGAGCGTCTTCCATGCTCACACAAGGGTACATATGCAGATGATTGTTTGGTTAATCGAGTCATGCAGCACAAATGTTATATTGTCGCCACCTGTGATCGTGATTTAAAGCGTCGTATTCGTAAAGTGCCTGGTATTCCTATCATGTATATCGCCAATCACAAATATGTCATTGAAAGACTCCCCGAACTCGGTGTCAACAACAAATAGATCTTGTCCTAATAAAATGTAAATATCCACTCATCAACATTAAAAGAATTGGGATTTCGAGTGTCTATGCTTGCTTGTTTGATCTACGCTGTCAGTAACTTCGAAACTCATATTTTACCTTGTGCGGATCTACTTCTGCGATGTGATCCAAGAGCGGTCTAATGAAGTCAAGCTTGTTCGATACTCAGACATAGGATATTGCAGTAGAGAGACTTGATTCAATGTCATTATGAAGCAATCTCTAAAAGCTTTAGATGCTTTTATGGAAGTAGGCAACGTAAGGCCAAACTCAAAACTTGCTTAATTAAGAAGGAAACGTAGGCTTTCGTCCTTTTGTCACATGTGAACAGGATCTCATTGGCTTGCTAATTCCAGCAATCAGGTTTACATGTCAGTTTTAAAAACCCTCGGCTGATTGTGCTATTTAAGCCGCTTTATATCCACCTCTTTAGCTTTTTTTTCGCATTCTCATTGATTATAATGTCTGAAAATAACAATATGAATAAGACGGCTATGGTATTTGGCGCTACAGGTAATTCCTAGTACTTGGTTGGCCTGTAAAACTCTCTTTTTAATTGATTTTTTTTTGTCGCAGGCGCTGTGGGTAAACAACTTTTAAAGGATGTATTAAAAAACGGCAAGTATGCAAAAGTCGTAGCCGTCGGTAGACGTCCTGTGGAGCTCGATGAAAGCATCCCTCAAGATAAACTGGTGAGATTACTTGTATATAAAAACAATAGGCGTTTATTCATGGGCCATGTGTGTAGGTTCAAAAAACTGTTGATTTCGAGAATTTGGAGGCTCACCGTGAAGATTTCAAAAATGTGTCGTAAGTAAAACGTTATGCTTTGCTGGATCAGACTTGATTTGACCAACCTTAATTCAAGGGATGTCTTTTGTTGCCTTGCTACAACTCGTGCTGATGCTGGTAGTGCTGATAAATTCATCAAAATCGATCAAACCTATGTATTAGACTCTGCAAAGATCATTCAAGAAGAAAACAAGCCAGCCGGATCTGAATTAGCTCCTGTGCATTTCCTCTACTGTTCATCAACGGTAAGTGGGATGACGCTCAAATGTGTGATCATTATGCTGACTGCCTGAAAAAAAAAATAGGGCGCAAACAAGAATTCCATGTTTTTATATCCCAAAACCAAAGGTCAAACCGAAGAAAAATTGGCTGAAACTGGCTTTGAGAAGGTGTCCATCTTTCGCCCTGGACTTTTAGAGGTAGTGGAACCTCGTACTCATCCTAGATTATTGGAACCTGTTGCAGTGGCTATTTGTAAACCAATCTTCAATTTGTTTGGCTATAAAGGCGTCAATTCTGTCGATACTGTGGGTAAGGCTATGCATAAGGTAGCTGAAGATAGCTCCATCAAGCCCGCTGATGCCTCAAGCATCAAGAAATCAGTTATTGGATCCTTGGTGTCTGCATTCAATAAGAACGATATCGAGAATATTGTCCATTCCAAGCTCTAAGTAGCATCCAAATGTATAAATAATAAATCAGTCTGTATAATGAATCCTCATTGAATCGTATCGAGTCCGTGTCATAGGATGAATGCGTTCATCAACTGGTGCTGTAAGCTCTACGGCATTCCTCGATCCTGATTTCTCCCAATTTGCAAACATTCAGCCGTCAAAGCTTCCCAAGCACTGGCTCTATCCATAGACATGCGTTTTTTCCTCTATTTTATTGATCATTTTGATACTTTCTTTACTTTCTTGGAACGGTCCTTCTTCTTTAAAGTATCCATATAAGCTCTAATAATTGTGCTGTAGGCGTTTTGGAATCTATCAAAATCATCAGGTGCAATCTAGATATCGACATTAGCAGGAGCTACACATAGAACCAACACTCGCTTACAATAGTACTGATCTTGTTCTTCTTGTACACTGCACGCACGAGACAAGGGTATTGAACGTCTTCTGCCTCAGCATTGGCAACGACAGCACTGCCGCCTTTGGGCATCTCTTTCTTTACTTTCGACGTCTTGATGAGTCTATTTGCGGTCACTATAAACAACGTTAATATGCTGGTCTACCCAGTACAATAGAGCACACATACTTCTCTTCATGGTTACAGACACATTGCCGGCTGTCTTTGACTTTTCATAAAATTGACCAAGTTCAACGGTAAACTAGATGTCAAAGCGTGTATTGTGTCCAGTCAGTGTGCAAATGAGGTCTGAAATGCAACTTACAGCAAGAGGATCCAATTCTTTCATTTGTAAGTATATATATGTATATATGTAGAGTGAGAAAAACGTTAATAAAAAGAGCGTAAATACAAAAATTTCTTTTAGGTTCTCTCTCATTTGCTCTTCTCGCCACACCCAACACGGCGAGAAGAAGATGAAGGAAGGATGCTTTTGAATCCCAGTTTATGAAGGTGGTCGAAGCATCGCATTGTAAGTTGGTAATAAAATGAGATTACTGCTATACAGACACAAGCGGATCGTATGCTTGGCAAATCGGTGATGCTTATAAAACTCTGTTTTATTTTACAGGCTACATTTTATTGAATATTAATACTTTTTGCTGGCTGATACTGTCTTGAGGTATCGTTCACGATTAGCTCGCAAATACTGCTTTGGCCATTTCACCTCGATTTGCAGTTCCTTGGAAGCACGGTTCACCCAGCCGCTGTCTCTCAAAAGCTCTCTAGCAATCAAAATGTAGTCGGCTTGATCTTGTTGCAAGACATCTTCAGCGTCTTTGGGCTCTGTGATGATACCAACAGCACCGGTAGCAACATCAGCTTCCTTTTTGATATATTCAGCGAACGGGACTTGATAGAGGGGACCAGCCGAGTAATGAGCTTTGGCGACATTGCCACCACTAGAAACGTCAATCACATCAACACCAATCTTCTTGAGTTCCTTGGCATAGATAGTGGCATGTCGGATATCCCAGCCATCCGCGTCCTCACCACCTACAAGCGTACCGTCATTGGATTTATGGTCAGAAGCGGAGAGACGGACCCAAAGCGGTTTATGAGATGGCCAAACAGCACGCACACGCTCAACAACAGCAAGAGGGAATCGAAGACGATTTTCAAAGGAACCACCAAATCTATCTGTGCGATGATTCGAATTACCAGACAAGAAACTGTGCAGCAAAAAGCCATGAGCACTATGAATCTCCAAAACCTCGATACCAGCTTTATCAGCACGAATAGCAGCGTCAGCGAAATGTTGAATTACTTGCTCCATGTCTTGTTCAGTCATTTGCTTGGGGATACCATAGCCTTCACTATATATCTCTGCTGTAGGCCCAAAGATGTCAGTTGGCCAACCACCAAATTCTTCAGAGACAAGACGCTCAGCGCCATGGAAAGGTGAGTAGACAGAAGCCCTACGCCCAGCATGAGCAATTTGAATAGCTGGAACGGATCCCTGAGACTTGATGAGCGAGGCAATCTTTTGTAATAGTGGGATGTGTTCATCAGACCAAAGACCAGCATCTTCAGGAGTGATTCTTCCGCGAGGCTCCACAGCAGTAGCTTCAATGATCACCATACCAGCACCCTTGATAGCAAATTGACCGTAATGAGCCACATGAAAATCGTTAAAGAAACCGTCTTGGGAGCTATACATGCACATGGGAGACACTACAATACGGTTATTGAGCGTGACAGAACGCAGGGCAGAGGGACTGAGTAGTTTGGACACCTGAGCATCTTTTTGAGCAAGCGTTGCACCCACAGCAGGTCTGCCATTAGCGACTTGAGGAGGCAGTTCTTTGATGGTGGTAGCAGCCATGGCAGTGGTCATTGGACTCTTATTTTGAATGTGCATCAAGAGATGATAGCAAGATGCAAACGAACTCTACCATGGTTTCCTCTCTTTTATACTTTCACCATGTCAATCATTATTAATCAATTCGACGTGTCACATCGATCATGATATGTTGTCTATGAATTTGTCATTAGACGTGTCACGTTTGGTTGTTGAAGCGTGTTTGGGTTTCTTGCTCTGTGTCTTGTATTGATCTTCGGATTCCGAAATAACGGGTTTCTTGGTACAGTACAGTATGTTTGGAGATAGCTGTTAGATCAAAAAGTAAGGTGCTTATCAGCAAGACTTCTGAGACAACGGAGACATCTCTAACAGGCATTGCATTGTATAGAACAAATAGCATTGGAGACAGAAGGCCAACTGCAATTTCTTGAAATTACCATCATTCTGACATTTCATTAGTCTGTAGCACTCTCTTTTGTATGTCAAGGTAAATCCAAGGCATCTGTTTTATTTACTAGCTATCAGTCTATTGAATCAATTCAGTATGTTATGAATGCTTTCTTCTTCATGATCTATTATTCATGTCAATGTAAAAGCACTTCCGGACCGAGATGATTGAATGGGCGCTACTGTAATGATTTACATTTACCGGACCCTTCTGCTCACTATCATTGACGCCCAAGAAAGCAGAAAGCATAGTAATCCTTCCTTTTGTGCTTTAAGATGGTATGTGAGATGATATAGTTGATGGCAGAAATTCGTGTAAAGAGAGACATAGTATCGGATTTGGATGGATCGATGGATTGACTGTTGGACATAACGATGGATGTGGATGTTTGAAATTTTCAGTGCTGGGGACGTGTATGTGGATCAGCAGCCTCGAGTAAGAAGCATGGCATTATGCCTAGACACAATTAGACCACTACAGCCCTCTCACTCACGTACACGTATACTGTGTCTCTTTTTATAATGAATCTTTGAATCAGCCTTGGACTTTGACAATAGACACATATACTCATGAATTCTTTTCCATTTCGCCAGGCTGACGAGCAAACTACTCCTAGAAAGAGAACTTTCCGTAAGTTTACCTACCGTGGTATTGACCTTGAACAACTCTTGGACTTGTCTTCTGAACAGGTAAAAAAAATAAATATGGAATACACAAACAGAAGAGAGCATACAGATGATTAAACAGACCAATGATTGTATAGTTCATGGAGCTCGTTCACTGTCGTGCTCGTAGAAGATTCCAACGTGGTCTTAAGCGTAAGCCCATGGGTCTCATCAAGAAGCTCCGTGCTGCCAAGAAGAACGCTGCCGCTGGCGAGAAGCCTGAGGTTGTCAAGACCCATCTCCGTAACATGATCATTGTTCCCGAGATGATTGGTTCCGTCATTGGTATCTACAACGGTAAGGTTTTCAACCAAGTTGAAATCAAGCCTGAGATGACCGGTCATTACCTTGCCGAATTCTCCATCTCTTACAAGCCCGTTAAGCACGGTCGTCCCGGTATTGGTGCTACTCACTCTTCCAAATTCGTTCCTCTCAAATAAATAAAGAGATCAACCTCTTTCTTTGGACAACACTTTATTTCGCTTTTTTTTTTTTTTTTTTTTTTTTGTTTTGTCATCGTCTAATTCAATGAATTGAGAAAGGGAGGATGGAAGGATGAAACAAAGGCTTGTTTTAACCTATAAAATTTATGGTGATTGATATTGAACAATGTATTTGTCCTTGTTGGATCTGTGTTCATATTTCTCACGATCAGCCTCGTCGATCCATTTCTTCATGGCTTTATAAACATCGTCTTGGGTGTTTTTAATGGCTTCCGAGACTGTGTCGCTTACAAAGAAATCCTACTAAACGTATTAGCAAGTACCACTAGTGAAAGCATTGCATACTCACCCAATGATGAACAGCTTCAGGCAATACTGCATACTTGGCATCTTCCTCCCAGTCAATGCGATTAGGTGCATCATCGCTCTGGACACTGAGAGTTCTCCAAGGATCCCACTCACCGTCAATCCAAAAGACACGATCCAAGCTAAGGTGCCATCCTTCATACTCTTGATTGATCTCTCTCCAGATGGGTCGCTTGGGCACATTATGCTCGCCAAACATCAGAGGACATTGACGCTGGAACCAGGTGGTGTCCAATTTGCGAGACACAATCGTAGGTTTCCAGATGGGAGCTCCTGTCTGCCAATAAGCATATTCGGTGCAGACCTGCCAGAACCAGGCACGGTTTTCATCCGTGTCATCCGTGTACATCTTGGAGCGTGGGTCATGTGTATCCAAGCATTCATTGACAGTTTCATCCTCATCACACGCCTGTTTGATGATATTCTTTGTATAGTTGCCGTAAGCTTCAACATGTTCTTGTAGAGATGTTGTGCCGTCAAAGATGGAGCAGAAATCATCGACAAAAGGATTCTTTGCTGGGCTCATTTCTTGCCATAATCCTAGAGGATAAGATAACACTGATGCTCTATGTCAGTGACGCACAGCAAACAGAGACAAGTCTACCTTACATTCAGCAAAATCATCATCGTGTTCCAAATCCTCAGCGCCAAACTTCTTTTTCAAGGCTGCTTTTTGGCCAATGGGACTAAACAAGATGTGATCCACATACAAAATGACAGAGCGCAGAGCTTGGATGCAATGCTTGGGTGCGTATTTGCGTATAGGATCATAGTACTGATAGTAGTTGTAGCTCATTTGCACAGGTGCAGACGATGGCACTGCTGCAAACACCAATTCAGGGTACTTGAGGCGCATCCAAGCACTAAGTGATCCACTGTAACTTCCACCGTATACAATATACTTTGTTTCAGGCGCTGGTGGCAATTCAACGTCGAGATTGGGAAGCTTCAGGTCAGTGATAAAGGAGGCAATGTCTTCCAAGGCTTGCTTGGTGTTCAAGGTACTCAGGTAGTCTGCAGAAAATGTCTGTGTTTCCTATCAGCATCTTGTGATATGCGTGTCGTATAATATTACTTACTGGGCTAGGCATCGATTTGCCGTAAAATCTGTGTTCCATGACAATGACGATACCGTTCAAGTTTTTTGCAAGTTCAGCCATGGTGGAGTTAACAACATAGTATGAGCGCCCATCAGCAGGAGTTTCACCAGCATTGTATACTACGATATATACATATATTCCGAGTTTACTTGACCATACATCCATCGTTTATGCGACTAGAAAAAAAAACTTACGGATAACAGGACCGCCAGGCTTGTAAGCATCTGTGTTTGCCCAGTATCGATGCTTGAATGTAGTTTGGTTTGAGGAAAAGTGGTCGATAGGTTGATCAAAGTAGAATGGCCCATATTTCTCGGGCAGTTTGTCCTTATCAATCGACTGCTTGGAAATGCCGCCAACTTGCTTGGACCGAATTTTGCTATTTGAAATAAATCATTATCAAATACCATATCAATATTTTTATTTTATTTTTTTTACTTTCGAATCGTTGATCCAGGCGTGTAAAACGCTACTGCCAAGTGACAAATACTTAGCAATACAATAAACGATGTAAAGTATTTCATTTATTTGTATATAAAAGAGTAAGCGAGAAAAAGAAAAAAAGTAAAGAAACTACCAAATGCAACATTTATTACTAAAAGCGGGCCATTAAACAAACTTCCATTTGATGGGAACTGAGCCATGACTAAAATCGCCAATCTCTTCAAATGCAGCAGGACTCAAGTCGAGACCACCAGATTTACACGTTTTACAGTTATCGACAACAGTTACTTGAATCGTCTTGCCACTGGGACCAACCACTTCAATGTCCTTGCCGCAATTGGGGTTATTGCGGCCGTTGTCGCCCATTTGCTCGCTGTTCACTGCTGCAACAAGCTCAGAGTTCTTGTTTTGCTTACCGCAAGATCCAACGCGAGTCTCCAAATCATAAAAGGTGCCTTGACCTCGGTTGTAGCCGTCATCTGGTAAGGCGCCTGCCAAACGAATGCCACCAGCAAATCCAGCAGTGACATTTTTCTTGGAATGCGTGGCTGTATCTTGATTGTTGTTGCCATTTTGATTTTGATCATCATTGTTGCTGTTGTCTCCGTAGCCATAGTTGTTGTTGTTGTTGTTGTTGTTGCCACCATAATTACCGTTGCCATGGTCATCGTTGTTACTATAACCATCGTCATAGTAACCATTTTGATCGTCACTGTAATAACCGTTGTCTTGTCCGTAGTATGGGTTGGGAGATTGTTGCTGATCGTCTTGGTAGTAATTGTTTCCTTGATTGCCGCTAGAGTAAGGTCTGGATGGCCCATAGTAATCGTTTTGTTGCTGGTTATTAGGACCATAATAGTCATTTTGTTGTTGATTGCTGGATCCACCATAGTATCCGTTATTATTATTGCCGTACTGACCATCATTGCCTCCATAGTAATCGTTGTATTGACTTTGAGGTTGATTGCTTGATTCTTGCTGTTGCTGATCTTGATCATAGTACTGTCCGTAATCTTCTTGGGACTCTGCTTGACCTTGCTGTTGATCATAGGAAGCAGCTATCTTGTTTGCCCACTTGATGCTTCCATCTTTGTTGTAAGACAGTTTTTGAACGGGTGGAACTGAGCGAGGCTCGTAACGATTGCGATTACCATGGTGATTATAATTGGCACGACTAGGAGGAGCTCCACCGCCATGACGATAGGCATTTCTTCCAGGGTTACCGTGATATGCATTGCGAGATGGAGGAGGGTAAGATGGACGGTAATGACCACGTCCTCCTCTTGAATTGTCTACGATCATCCATTGTCAGATGCTGTTATAGCTAAGCTTATTTCAAATTACCTTGAGCCAGGCTGTTCTTGTTGACGATTTGATTTTTGTTCAAGACAAGATCAGGGTGATGATGAAAGAAGAGGTCATTGGGAAAGGTTGCGTTTGTGACACTTAAGAGTGCCAATGCACAGATGGAAGCTAGAACACCTTTCATGATTGATAGTAGTAAAGAAATGTAGAAATCGAAAAAGCTCGATGAAAATCTTTTTCTTGATCCAAGACATGCCAAGGGTTATCCATGCTAGTTTCAGAATCGTATCAATGATATTTCATAAAGTGCATTGATTTCCAAGGGTATCATATCATTACCAATGTATGAGGCTTTGATCTGATACACGGGCCATACAAACCAAATAAGTGCAGATCTCTCTGAAACAAATTCCTGTGAACGTCTATCGTATATCCTAATGACTCTTGTTTTCAAAGTAATCGGCCATTTTATTTCAGCCATAGCAGATCGATGCTAGAGCGACACTCTATATCAAACTGTCTGCTCAAGATCTGAAACAAGGTCGAATTACCACTTAATCTGGTTACTTGAGGCACCTTTGGCGGTAAGAATGGCGCCAAGCAACTGCCCTCATCAGCAAATGAATGTCAAAGAGGCGCTACGTCCAGTTTGCATCTTAACCATCTTTCATACTGTATCTCTTCATCTATCGACATCAATCGTCTATGTTTACCTCAGTTGTAGTAAGGCTGCTTCATAGATTTTTAGATGCCACGTATTAGCTTCTGAGCACCGTTTTACTGATTTAAGCAATTTAATAAAACTCAATTTTATATGATGCAGACACGTTTTAATTCATTTCTTCTACTTTTTTCCAATAAAAACTTATTACTTTTTGAATACATTATTTATTAATTTCAATGAAGGTAATGATATGATACAAGTGATAAAGAGATAAAAATACAGTGCAATGCTTGGAGCATTTAGTTGCGTTCGAAACCGCGGACAATGTCTTCAAGAGAACGGCCCTTGGTCTCAGGAACCTTGAGATAGGTAAAGACAAAGGCAAGAGCGGCAACACCAGCAAAGATGGCGAATGAATAGCCCTTGATTCCATCAAAGATGAGAGGGAAGCATTGACCAATCAAGAAGTTCATGGCCCAGTTGACAGCAGTAGCAATGGCACCAACAGCAGAGGAGGCATACACAGGAGTCAATTCAGAGGTCATCATCCAAGGAATGGGTCCAACACCAATGGCAAAGGCAATAACATAACCAAACACAGAGACAATCAAGAGGGCACCAATGTTGTAGACGTAACCAATGATCAAGAGGACAGAGAAGATACAGGCACCAACCTCAGCAATCATGAGCAAAGGACGACGACCCATACGATCAATCAAGATCAAGGAGAGAATGGTGGAAGCAAAGTTGACAACAGTAGTAACAATAGCCATGTACTTTGACATTTCAGCATCAAAGGCCATGTTGAAGATGGTGGTAGAGTAGTACATGACAGCATTCATACCAATCAATTGTTGAGTAATGTGAAGAGCAATGACAGTAAGAGCAATGCGGCGAATGAGAGGATCAGTAAAGATTTGAATCATGTTCATAGGAGAGCGGACACCTTCATCTTGAGTAATGACACCTTCTTCAATTTGATCATCAAATGACTTTTTGTCTTCAACAGAAGCAGCATCAGCACCCACAATGGCTCTGGCAGCAGCAGTACCTAATTGACCTTCAACCATACCATAGAATTCCTTGTCAATGTTGGAGTTGGGACGAAGTCTTTGAAGGTTTTCTCTGGCTTCTTCAATGCGGTTGATAGAGACAAGATAACGAGGAGACTCAACACAGCCAGCCATCAAGAAGAATTGAGCAACAGCAGGAATAGCAACAATAGCATAGTTGATTCTCCAAAGAGGAACATTGGCAAGAGGAAGACCGATAACAGAAGCAAGCAAGATACCAATGACAATAGCAAATTGGTTACAGGTACCCATGGTACCACGAGACTTGATAGTAGAGACTTCACCTACATAGGTAGGAGTAGAGAGAGAACCAAGACCACAAGAGAGACCACAAAAGATACGACCGATAATGAACATGGCAGGATTGACAGCAACACCGATCAACAATGCACCAATGATCCAGCCAATATTGTTAAAGATGATGGTCTTTTTGCGACCAAATTTAGTTTGAATAGCACCACCAAAGAGACCACCGATTAAACCACCAACACAGAAGGAGGCAACAGCGAAACCCCAGAGAGCGTTATTCATGGGAAGACAATCAGGGAAGGCTTTACTAGCCACATGGGCAGCACCATTTTCACAGGCATGAGTAACTTCACCAGGAACGTTAGCAGAGCCAATAACCCAACCGTTACTGAACGAGCCGAGACAGGAGATGATTACACAGTAGACCATGTAACCAGGCATTTTGAGATCAGTAGAATCCACCATTATAGACGTGATTAGAAATTAAGTTATACAAGTGATGGATGAAAGAAGGAAAATTATAGAGTTTTTGATCTCTTGGATAGATAATTTGGTTCCTATTTATATAGCAACTGATTGCCATTCAAATCTAAAATGGATTGTTTCCATTAATGCAAACCAGGGAAATGTAAATGAATCAAAAAATAGAAAGCCGCAGTGCTCCAACAACATACGATTGTTGAACATATTTGAAGTTAAGCCCGAAGTCTCAGTTTGAACGAGAATTTGGTTGCTTGAATGCAATGTCAACCACGCTGGATTCCCGCCTCATACAGTTGCTGCCACATGGAGAACCTTCCACAGTGAAGATACGTCGATAAACAGCGGTTTGACTCGAAATTTAACATATTTGTCAACACAACAACTTGTCTAACCGTCTGATCTACTAATCTTCTTTGCAAAACTTCGAGAATAGCTGCTCATATCAAGCTGTTTACCAGAATCCTCCACTTTAAACCTACCTCCGCATCGTATTGCTCTTTTTGGTGTTTCTGCCCAGTTTTTACCAGAACATCCCTTACTGGAATAAGGTTAGAAATCCTGAAAACTTATTTGGACACGGGGAGAGTAATGTTATTGGTCGCAATTTGAGGGTTAATGTTGAGAAAAGGATTGGTTCAAGATGCAGTTGATTATACGATTAACATACATGGCGAGATGAAGCAAAGAAAAGCAGCAGCAGACATCTGATAAAGGGCAATAACTGCATTCATGTACTAGTATTATGATTCAACCATCTTTACACGAACGTCCACGGAAAATCGAATGGAAAAACTTCTCGAGAAGAGATGCTCCTTCCCAGTTGAAATAATGGAAAAATCTTTTGGTATTTGCCCTGGAAGAAATAAATAAAAAAAAAACAAAGTTAGAGATTGCCAAAGATTACGGAATCATTTGATGAACAAGATTCACGGGTCGATAGAAAGCAAAATTGACAAAGTTAGAAACATTCTAGTATGCCCTTTAGAATTAAATACATTAACAGCGTTGGCTCCCATGGCTAAGATACTAATTTGTAATATCAACATCTATAAGGGTTCCTGATATTTGGAATGAAATGAACATGGATGCGGGCAAAAGACCAGTTTTGGTATATATATATGACTGTATGCTCATGCTGCCTCGTTTTACGCATCGTTGTAGTCTAGTACAAATCCAAGCTATGCAATACATCGCACTGAAACGCATGCACACTAATAAGCATGAAATCATACATGCATGCAAATAGTCTACAGAAAAATCAATGATATACAGAACCATTATATACAGAACCATTATATAGTATTGACATATGCTTGATCCTCTGTAAGAAAGCCATCCATGAAATCAAATCCCGTGGGTACGGGCTGTTCTTCTGTGGAGTTTCCATCCCAAGTAACAATTTCAACTCTAGATAAGATCGCATAAAGGGAATCACATAATACTGATCTGCTTTACGGAGTACAGTGAGATGATTCTGCGGGGAATCACAGCGGTTGGTTCAAATAATCGTGCAATTCGGTTTGAAACGCTGAACGAAAAATGAGGCCATCCATGGAAATGAATCAAGATCAAAGCCCATGAAAAGAAACAGGGAAGTGAAATGTTTCACTCCAATTGAATAAATCGAAATGACTGTGCTGGTTATAATCGACGTTTAGTATAAGTTGGCCAAATGTCTTTCAACCCAAAATTGACCACTGAATGTCATTGCTGTACTAGGTTGTAGTAGTCTTGAGTACGGCACGACCACTACTCAAACAAAAATAACATTGATGATCGTACCAGTTTGATAGGGTAAAACTGGAACACTCCACTTTGAGGCTTCAAACGGCGATGAATAGTTTTGCTCAAGGAAAATCCTGTATTTCTCAATCATGCCAGCCCGAATAAAAAGAAAACAACTCCATTGTTGTATTAGAAACCAGATTTTTGTATATATAGAACGCCTTGAATGCAAATCCATTTCCTAATTTCCACAATTAAATCAAAATATTACTCTTCCATCTCATATTTTAACTATACCTTATAATCATCTGAAATGGTGGATTCTACTGATCTCAAAATGCCTGGTTACATGGTCTACTGTGTAATCATCTCCTGTCTCGGCTCGTTCAGTAACGGTTGGGTTATTGGCTCTGCTAACGTTCCTGGTGAAGTTACTCATGCCTGTGAAAATGGTGCTGCCCATGTGGCTAGTAAAGCCTTCCCTGATTGTCTTCCCATGAATAACGCTCTCTGGGGTTTCGCTGTTGCCTCCTTCTGTGTTGGTGGTTTAATCGGTGGTCTCTTTGGTGGTGCTATTCAAACTAAATTTGGTCGCAAAAAGACCATCATCTTTAACAATATTGGCTGGATCATTGGTGCATTGTTGATCGGTGTTGCTGTCAATCCTGCCATGTTCATTATCGGTCGTATCTTTTGTGGTCTCTCTTGTGGTCTTGGTTCTCTCTCTACTCCTACCTATGTAGGTGAAGTCTCTACTATCAAGTCTCGTGGTACCATGGGTACCTGTAACCAATTTGCTATTGTCATTGGTATCTTGCTTGCTTCTGTTATCGGTCTTCCTCTTGCCAATGTTCCTCTTTGGAGAATCAACTATGCTATTGTTGCTATTCCTGCTGTTGCTCAATTCTTCTTGATGGCTGGCTGTGTTGAGTCTCCTCGTTATCTTGTCTCTATCAACCGCATTGAAGAAGCCAGAGAAAACCTTCAAAGACTTCGTCCCAACTCCAACATTGACAAGGAATTCTATGGTATGGTTGAAGGTCAATTAGGTACTGCTGCTGCCAGAGCCATTGTGGGTGCTGATGCTGCTTCTGTTGAAGACAAAAAGTCATTTGATGATCAAATTGAAGAAGGTGTCATTACTCAAGATGAAGGTGTCCGCTCTCCTATGAACATGATTCAAATCTTTACTGATCCTCTCATTCGCCGCATTGCTCTTACTGTCATTGCTCTTCACATTACTCAACAATTGATTGGTATGAATGCTGTCATGTACTACTCTACCACCATCTTCAACATGGCCTTTGATGCTGAAATGTCAAAGTACATGGCTATTGTTACTACTGTTGTCAACTTTGCTTCCACCATTCTCTCCTTGATCTTGATTGATCGTATGGGTCGTCGTCCTTTGCTCATGATTGCTGAGGTTGGTGCCTGTATCTTCTCTGTCCTCTTGATCATTGGTTACGTCTACAACATTGGTGCCCTCTTGATTGTCTCTGTGTTTGGTTATGTTATTGCCTTTGCCATTGGTGTTGGACCCATTCCTTGGATGATGACCTCTGAATTGACTCCTGTGTATGCCTCCTCTGCTGTTGGTGCCATTGCTACTGCTGTCAACTGGGCCATGAACTTCTTGATTGGTCAATGCTTCCCTCTCATCTTTGATGGAATCAAGGGCTATTCATTCGCCATCTTTGCTGGTGTTGCCGCTCTTGCCTTTGTCTTTACCTATCTCAAGGTTCCTGAGACCAAGGGCCGTTCTCTTGAAGACATTGTCCGCGGTTTCGAACGCAACTAAATGCTCCAAGCATTGCACTGTATTTTTATCTCTTTATCACTTGTATCATATCATTACCTTCATTGAAATTAATAAATAATGTATTCATTATAGTCGATATTCGAGTTTTTGCGATGATTGTTTTGAATGGCTCAAATTTAATTCTCCATCTTGACGAAATCTTTCTATTATAACTTTTCAGATAGATTTAAAAAGTTATTATATTAGCTGCTCTGAATTGGCTTGATATATATGTTGATCTATGACAGCAGAAATATCATACATAGTAGTTAACGGATATTAAACGAAACATACATGTCCCTGATCAATCAATACAGTATTCCTCACTTGTTGTTTGGTGCCAGGTATGGATATTATCTTGATATTGGCATACCGTTGAAGGCGAATGAAGTGAGATGCAGCTACCTAATTTTGAAGGCAGTGTTTTTCAGCCTCTCAGCTATACGTACATGTTTTTAGTCATTCATCTTGATTATAAACATGCATAATTTTTGAAAATTGGTTGCGCTTAGATCCATTTACTGCCAACAACAGCTCGATTTCATGGCAGAATTGCGTTTTTTCTGTGGAATGTAACTTTCTACTTGAAAATATTTTATAGAATTCACTGACAAATGCAGCGTAGAAAAGATCAAATGTAAGCAGAGTATAGCTTTTGGATTCAATTATTATACTGATTCATTACTGCTCATTTCCGATTATGAATCCAAATCCAACGCTTTCTAACAGTCAAACAAAGTACCATAAACAACTATTACTATATATATAGTACAGCCAATATGCATGTATCAATCCAATGACTCTCATTACTAACAGCATCTGCTCAAAATCGAGCGTTTCAATCGAGTCATCAATATCTCAATAACCAGTTTAACTACACAAATTTGGGCTGCAGTTTCAGATTTTTGGCATTAAATGTCTATATGCTATAGTCTCTAGCGATACGATCTAACTGGCCATGTTTGGATCATCTAAAAGTTTAAAACTTTAAAACTGAAGATCGTTTCGAACGTCCATGACATGATATGAGGTAACATGCACTGTAGCATGTATGTGTTCCTCTTTTACAGTTTTTTTTTTTTTATTTGTTTGAATAATGCAATATTTTTTACACCTTTATAAATTATGTTTCTTGACAATACTCTTTATGTAATTTTACAAGAAGAAAAAAAGGGAAAAAGAAAAGAAAAAAAAAAAAAGAAAAACTACCACTGCTCCATCATATGCTCAATGTCTCGAAGATGAAAGTATGTCTTTGCAAACTCTGAGCAATTCACAGATACATCCCATTGCAAGTAAGTCAGAAACACTCGTTCAATATTGTTACTGCATTATATCAGAAAAGATGAGTATGGGCATGGCTTTCAAGAAAGAAAGAAAAAAAGTGGTGCTCTACTTACATGACATCTAAGCTCAGTTCTGGAAAGATCATGGCAAAATCAGCGTTAAAAATCGCACAATCATCCCACACTTTAACAGCTGTTAGTAGTGCCGACATGATGATCATTCTCCAGCTAAAGTCCCATAAATTTTGCTTTGATAGCTCCAACATGCGCTTTACGTAGATGAATGTGATGATGGCATGTTCGGCAGTCAACTAGTCATGTTTCTTTTTAGCACCGAGAATTGTGTATGACCACGAGACATAGACTTACCTCGCCACAATCAAACACATAGGCTAATTGATCGTACACATCATTCCACTCTGTTAAAGGCTCGTCTTGGCTGTAAGGCTCAAAATCTTCCATGTTGGATTCATTTTCATCGAAAATTACATCACATTCAAACGCGTGCAGACTATGATTTCGTTTGATGATGCTGTAAAAGGCCCATGACACACTACCACAGTAAGGATTTGAGTACAATGTCTTTATGTACTGAACCATACGCTTACCTCTTCAATGTGTTTGCTACCTTGTCCCTACTCTTTTGCGCTTCATGGAACGACTGCTGCCATTCGATATCATAATCCTTGATATTCGAGTAGACGGAGGTCGATTTTTTGTAGGCCTTGACGTCCTCAATATCCAACAATAGTTTCTTATGGACTGGTCTAGGGATATGGCTTGTTCGTTGGTTGGGTTGCTGCTTATTACCGACACACACATAGGGGATACTATCTTGCATACCGTTCATGTTGCCCTCGGTTCGACTTGGACGCACAACAGCTGTTGAACTCTTTAACGCATCGTCCATGGAAGGTGACCACAACTCATGCTTATAGTCAAGATACGGATAGGCTTGCTTTGACACTCTGTTTGATAGCAGCTCGTTTTCCTTGTTCTTTTCCTGAGCGGTGAAATAATCTTGATATTCCTGTGATCTCTCCCAGATGTCGTCCAATAGTCTGTCAAATTGCTCGGATTGTGTCGAGTCGCCATCCCAGTAAGATGAATTGACAGCACGACTGAAACTATCATGCGATGGCATAAACTGAATATCATCAATATCTTGAGAGCTGATGGTTGTTAAACTGTTTGCTGCTGCTTCATTGCAGTTACCGTATACATGCTCCTTTTTGACAACAGGCGACGAGATCGAAGCTGACTGCTGATCTTGCTTTTTCTGATCTAACGTTATTGAAGCTAGCGATGAGAATGAGCGATGTGCTGCCTAGTAAAAGAAAAAAAAAAAAAAACAAGCAAGTAAATAACTAACTTCACAACATTTTCATTAGACATACTTTCTCATTAGGCGGCGTAAAAGATGATGTTTGTTCTTTGTTCAAAGATAAATGATGCTGAACAGAAAATGTCTTTTTGAGTTGACTGATGGATGATGATTGCGCCTTCTTTTTAAAGGCCTTCTTGACAGAGTTACCGAGTTGAGTGAATATAGTTGAAATACTGTTTCCAATGGACCTGGTGTCTCTAGAGGATGCAATAGTTGCAATGGCACTATTGCTGTGATGGATGTCGGATGCCGTCTTGAATGTGTTGTTGCTTTCTCCAACAGCGACTGAGGAGGAGTCTACTGCTAAATGACCTTGGCCCTCAAAAAAGGTAGATGTCAGTGGAGTCAAAGACTCTTCAATCAAGGACAAGGTGCTGGTATCTGGTATTAAAGGTGGGGTATCTAGTAAATCGATCATACTTTTGAGTGACACTGGCAGCTGAGAGAATGGCTGTTTAGAGGCAGTAGCTGATGTTGGCGCATCTGCTGCATCATTAATGAGTGGTGTATACAAGGAATCATCATCGTCTTGCTCATTGCTGGAAAGGGTTGATTTTGAGGAATTGACCAAGGAGGGTGGCGAAGAAGACAATGCTTGTTGCTCTTGAATTTTATCGGGAATTTCGGTTAGTTGCTGCATAGGTGTTACTATAGGTTTTGGTTTCAATGAGAATGAACGAGTGGCCCAAGAACGAAGTGTAGTTTTATTACTGTTTGATTGATGTTGAAGCTTATTGTCATTGATATTGTTATTATTCAATGTAATGCGAGAGGAGATAATCCAAGCAGAAATCATGTTGAGCATCAAATGTTTGGCATGGTCAGGTAAAATCTGGCTTAAAGCTGACTCCATGGCGGGCACAGCATTTTCAATTGTCAAGAGCATGTCATGAGGAATTATGGGGTATGTGTTGGTATTTACGTTTTGCTCTTCATTTATTGCAGAACTCGTTTTTGATCGAGTCAAAAACATGGTAGTGTAACGAGTGGGAAGGGGATGGTGGAGGGATTGAACAAGAAGAAAGAGAGAGAAATGAGAAGAAATGAAATATTAACATAGAGAATGTTTGTGTATAAATACAAGGACATGCTGTGGAATTTATATATTAAGTTGTGGACCAACTAAACTTAGAGATATACATAGCGAGGCTTCTTTTGGTCATCATGGTCTTTATCACTAGCTTTACTAAGAGCCTCAAAAGAGCGTTTCTAATCAACCGAAATTAGCCATTAAAATCATGCCTGATGACAGTGCCTTACCTTGGCTTGCTCCTCTTCTTTTGTCAGTGATTTGATGCCAATGCCCATTTTGTCCAATGCTTCTTTAGAGAGCACAGTTCCTGGAGAAGAAGAAAAAAATTGAGTCAACAAACACATATAGCGTATAAGCTTTTTCTTACTCGGTGAGTCCTCCTTGATGCCTTTAATTTTTCGGATCATTTCAGCACCGGGATCTCTTCTACCCTTTAAAAATTCCCTACAAATTCTACATGTTAGAAATCAAACAAGATTTAGGAAATTTAATATTACGTTAATTCTTCTCTTTCTGCTGCTGTTGGCTCTCTTTTAGGTGGCGCTGTCTTTTTGATCAAGGTACCATCCACAGCGACAAGGCCCTTTCCCTTGAGATAGTACGCTTCCTTGTCCTTGCTTGATCTGGGCATGCTAGAGAAAAGTCTTGACATGGGGTCCACTCTCTTTTCTCTTTTAGATTCATATAGAATGGTTCCATCTGACTGTCTCTTTTGCGTTGCCCATCGAATATCAAATCCACTATTACTGTAGACAGTTCAGTACGAGCACTACTTTTTTTTTCCACATGCCAACATGTTACAAACCCTCCTGCTAGTTCCATTCGGCCGTTTTTTGAATAATTACACACTCTTTCCAGATGCTTATCGCAATAATCACCAGATCGACTATCGACATGTCAATCCTCATCTTTCAGGACACGATACAGTTTAAATGCTTACATATCAGTCCATTCTGTACATCGAACGTCCTTTCTCACAAAACTGCCACACTGAGCTAAATCCAGGCTTTGACCTATCACCCACATTTGCTGCACCTGATCGACATGTAATCCAATGGAATGATGTGTTTCTGTTGGCTTCAATAGAAACGGTCTCTTGATAGCGATGATTGAACCCATTCCGATTTGATCTTGGTTATTGGAAAATGCCTTGCCAGTGATATAGAGGTTTGAGAATGAGCCCCGCATGTCTGTTATACGAGTAACGCAAAAGTCTGATAATGAGATGCATTTATCTACAACACCAATAGTACCCCAATCCTTGGAGGGCTTTACTCCAACATGGATTGAAAAGTACAGCTTGGTTCGATTCTCTACATTTTGTATAGGGACGAATTCCACATTCTGAAGGCCTGTTTTACACTTGGATGAAGATATGATACGCCGTCTATTGCATATAATTAGTACAGCATCAATCGCTCCATGGTGAGGAGAGTCTACTTGATTCGCAATCCAGAGTGTTCTTCGATATCAATTGATTTGCGTTGTGGAGCTGGTGCTTTGCTTTGCGTGTGAATCACAGCGTTTTGTTCCTTTAATATCTCTGCTTGGAGTTCGTCTAATAGGTTCAAAGAATCAATACTCGATAGCGATCTCTGGTTTGATGCAATAGCCAAACCTTCAGAATTTGACATGATGAAAGAAAAAGTGTTTGCCTGCCGCTTTTTTTTTTTTTTTTGCGAGTGTCGCTTCAATTTTAACGTCGCGTCAGTTAACCCAACTTTCTCGTTTGTACGCGCACTGGAGTTTGGAATATGCATTAAAAGCTGAAAATACGTTTTATTATAATATAAGATTATTATGTATGCTAAGAGAATATTACCACATCAATCATCCAAGGTATCGCTTGGAGAATACGCTTCTCTACACAAAGCGACTGAAGTGGTAGGGGATGGTACATTAAGTGGGATAGCCAAAGTCTCTGCCTCATCCACCACTGACGGGGCCTCACTATCATCAAGAGGAATAGCGAAAATCTCCTCCAACTCGTTTGTATCATCATTTGAGTGAATGTTATACTGCAATGCTGCTTGATCTTCAGGCATGATAGAAGGCCATAAATAGGTGTCTGTACAAATTTAATCAGTAAGCTGAATTTTTCCGTGGTAGCCGTAATCGTTACCTAAAGTTTCTGGTGCAATCAAGTATTTGATGATCAGTGGTGTCTTTTTATCCGCAAACTAGATGGACACAAGCTTAGTCTATCACGCATCGCCATACCCAAAAAGCATGCACACGTACCTGGAAATAAGACTCGACATCCAGCAATTTATCTCTGGTTTTGGGCAAATCAATCATCACGACTACATCCACTGCACTCAGACAGATGTTGAGATCATCCAGTTTCATATCCACAAGCACAAACTGCTCTGTATAACTTGCATTGTATCTGCCCACATTTTCATCCAAAGATTGGAAATTGCTCAATTCCACATATTTCATCTATAGTAAACAAACTCGAGTTAGCAAGCATCCTTGCTCATCACCACCACCATAGTAGTACCTTTTTCTTTTCCATGATTTGTTTAATCTGGATCAAGGTTGTGTCATCAAAGTAAGCTACAGCAATTTTAGGCCGTTTATAAGTGAAAAACACATACTCCATAAACTCGTAAATGGCGTCTCTTTTGGCTTCGTTTGTCAACTTGAGCTTTTGAATCAGAGTCAGTAAAAAAAAACAGACATCCACAACGCATAGCTATACCAGACTCACCAATTCGTGCTCCTTGACATAGTCGTCAAACTCATATTCGCCAGATTGCAGTGCCAGGAAATGGACATGGAATTCTCGCTTTTTTTGTGGTTTGATAGTGACAACAATTTTATCTCGCAACGCATCCTTGTATTCAGACTTCATGTCAATGGCTTTGGGACAATACCAGATCTTTCTTTCCATGAAAAAGTTGAATTCCTCTACATTAGATCGGCCGTTGACTGTCCATCCAAATACTGTGCTTTTGGGGTTGCAATAACGTTGTGTGTATGCTTCAATATCCTTGTGCAAGTTTTCGTCAATGGTATCAATCAGCATGTACAGATCAATGGGCAGTGAGTAGATGGCTGTGTCCGACAAGATGATGGCTCTCGGTGTCTTTTTCAACAGTGCACACAGATTCTTGGGTAAATTTTGCTATACTTGGGATTAGGCTACTAGCGCACATAAAGCACTCTATACTCACATCTTTTGATTTCAAATAATGGCCAGCATCACAAATCATCACCTTGAACCGCTGATCCGCAATCTTTGTTTTGTTGTTGGAGACCTTTTTATGGCTTGCGATATAGTACTTTACAGGTTTTTTGTTTAGGATCTCGTAAGCATCACTGTTATCGTCGTTCGTCTGTTCCTCGTCGGATGATTCATCCTCGCTCACATAGTCTGGATTCTCCATGCGCATCTTCATTCTCTTTGCATACGGCAGCCTCATTCGTGGCCTTGATCTATTTCTTGCCGGCTTGGATGTAGATCTCTTTCGCTTCGTCACTACTGGATTCTCTCTAAACATCCCACTCAACACATTATCCAGAATACACACTTCTTGGTCCTCTAAATCCAAGAAATTCTGAATCTCCTCTTTCCAGGTGTTGCATAAAATAGCAGGGCAAGTCAAGAGCACGGGCCCTTCATTCTCGTACACATTGGCAAGCGCTAATGCCTGTTCCTTCATGCCGATACCGTGCTCATTTCCCAATAAAATACGTCCTCTTCTTTCTACGCCTAATCGCACAGCTTCTTGTTGGAATGTGTTGAGACGAGATCGCATGGGTGATTCTACAAATTCAGTCCACTTTAAATCTGGTTCATTGATGATGTCCGGGTCATCCACTGCCTCGTCGGGATGTAACAGCTCAATCAAGGATTTGGGGATGGGTTGAATGTCCAGATGGATATTGGGCAGATCTGTTGGCAGTGATCGCATGGCATCGTTGTATATCCGCATGGATGTGGGGATGGTCCACAGCTGACGTTGGTCGTCCCATTGAACGCCATTAATCTTTTTGATAAGTGGATCAATCGTCAAGTTCTTTTGAGCCTTGATGGTAATGCAGTGCGCAGACACCAAACTGAACACGACCTTGACAGTGGTACGTGTAAGTGTGATTTCTTTGCTGGGAGTTCTGTAGTAGTATGGAATCGATGCTGGACGTCTTGCAAAACTGCCTAGTGTGTTGGCAGCTGCATAGGCTTCTGTTGGATGTCGAATAAAGGGCATGGCTGAATTGTCCCATTTGAAATATCGGCAGGTACCTGTTGAGCACTGGAAAAGGATAAGTATATGTGATAAATTAGCCATCTTTTCTTTTATATACCTTCCAATACCAGCGACCTCTATTTTCTCCTGGCGTCTTTACTTCTAAACAGCATGGTGGTAAGCCGCAACGGCAGCTTTCTTTGGGCATGGTCGTGAAGATAAAGGAGAGGAGAAGGAAGAACTGTGCTCGTAAACAAGAAATGTCAAAATTCAGTTAGAAATAGGTCAGGTTGAATGACCGACATTTGATTGCTCTTCTCTGGTCTTGCTATTCACACCGCATTGATCTGAACCATAGATGATAGCATCAATGTGTATGTGTATGATGAACTAATTACAGGTATGGACCAAGAAATGAAGTGTAGTCTGCTCATGCTTCCTTATGGTCATTAAAGTAACTCTATTGACTTGGTTGTGCCTTGAAACTGCATGATCCATCTAGTTACCCCGTGACTGGAAAGCCAAAATATAAACCTTTGGAAATGTTGAAAGTACATGTCGCCTTTCTTTTTTCTTCCTCTTGTTGTAAAATGTCATTATCATCCATTTCTAACTTTGGTAAGTAAAGCATGATTCAACAAGAGGAAACACTGTGCTGATGGAAATGTCTAGAGGAGGATGCTTTCTGCTACTTAATATCCAATCTAAGCCCTCAAACTGACAGAGACACATTGTGGCGAGTGCTTGGTGTATTTGGCACCATCATTCAACTTGAAATCAAGACTGGACAGTTGAGTAAAGCAGCCATCATTTACAAGTAGGCACAGATGCGATGTGAGACATCTCGCTGCTAGAGCTAATGTCCATTCTACAGTGCACAGCCATCAGAGCATCTTTTTACTCAGAAAATTTACATTCTTGATCGACTTGTTGCCATAAACCCACTGCCTATATCAGAGTACATTGCCGATTTCAGCAGAGCCATACCAGCCGATAAACTCTCTCTTGGCGGTTTGGAGACGCCTCGCTTATTCATAGAAGAGTGGTCAACGGATCAGTACGTTACATTCGACCTCAATCTCAACGACCAATACATTGATATATTCTTTCAGCATGTGGATGGATACTATCGATTACGTATTGTGTATGACGAAAACCTTCGAGACAATGTTATATTACAGCGACATGACAACAAGACATCACTTACTTTAAGCGGTAAATACCCTGCCTACTTCTGGAAATCAAAGAGGCCAATGGAGGAACTGGAGGACACCTACTATTTATCAGAATGGGAGAGAGTAACAGAGATTCCTCTGGACGAGTTTTCTCGAGACATGATCCGTCAAAAGGCAGCCACAGGCAGCAAAGGGCCTATTTTGCCTGGCGGGCAATACCCAAATCACAACATGAAGCTCAGCGTCTGGACCGTGTACCGCTTAGAGTTTGACATTCCATTCAATAGCAAAAAGAGTCCTGCATTGCTTTCTCCCAGTAATTTAACACACGAAGCACTCGAGTACAAACTGAATCAAGCTATTGGTGAATACCAGCAGCCCTTGACGGAGCAAATTCTAGTCAAGTCATCTACAAAGACCATTGACTTTGAGAGACAGATAGCAGACATGTCATTTGAGGTTCAGTTGATGATGGAGCATGCGTTTCGACTCAAGATACTGCGAGAGTACAATGTAGATCTTGATTTTTTTGAAAAGATGCGGGAATTACCACCGCAAGTGAGCTGTGTCTTCTTGACCTTGCTGTCAGCGCCACAGCACAGAGTGTACAATCCAGACACTGTGATTAAGTACATTTACAAATTATGCAAAGATCAAATCGGCTTTCAAATACCTATACCTGACGACTGTACCCTGATGAGACGCGTGCTAGTGACACCCACTTCTGTGTATCCTATGCAACCGACTGTGGAGCCCATGAACAACCTGCAGTATCATTTTAAAGAGCATGCAGATCGCTTTCTGTATGTGCAGTTTACAGACGAAGATTTGAACCCAATTGCGCCTCAGGAGGACGAAGAGGAGACATGTCAAAACGCAAAGCTGTTTGATCGCATCTACAACATCTTGCGTCGTGGGTTGAAAATTGCAGGAAGGACGTACGAGTTTTTGGGTACCTGTATTCAGGATTTGAGAGAACATGGCTGCTGGTTTTTTGCGTCTACACAAGAATTGAGTAGAAGCCATATCATGGCATGGTTGGGTGATTTCTCTGAGATCAAGTTTATATCGTCATTTGTCAATTGTGCGGGACAGGTAAGTTGTTGCTGATGCTGCTGATGCTGCACTATGAAAGCATGCTCTATTGACATGCTATCGCATACATAGTCATTGACGCCTCGATTGATGCAACTGCAAATCAAAGGAGAAGACATTGAGGAAGTTGAAGACTATAGGTATAATGAACACACCTTTACGACCGACTGCGGGAAAATGTCACCACAGATTGCTCGAGAAGTAGCCAAACAGCTGGAACTGGACTACACGCCATCCGTGATCAAGTTCAACCTCAATGGCGCAAGAGGCATTCTGTTGCTGTCCAACTTTTTGACCAAACGTAGAATACAACTGAGATCAAGCCAAATTCGATTTGAAAGCACGAAGCTGTCCCTGGAGGTCATCAAATACTCCAAGCCCAACAAGCTCTACCTCAACGAAAAGTCCATTTTACTGCTGGCGTCACTGGGTGTCAAGAACTACGTGTTTCATGAAATACTGGATGAGAACTTGGACTATTGTGAAAAGTACCCCAACGTAGATTTGATGGACATACACTATTCCAATGGACGCATGGATCATTTCAGACAAGTGTTGGACTGCAAATTTCAAGACAAGCATGATCCGTTTATCACCAATCTAGTATCCAACTACCAAAACCACGTTCTCGGCTACCTGAAACAGTGCAAACTCTACATTCATCAAGGTATCAGGGTGTTTGCTGCCATGGACGAGACTGGCACACTGCAGCCAGGCGAAGTCTTTTTACAAATAACGGATCCTTCTGGTTTGGCAGCTAACAGAAAAATCATTGAGGGCCACTGTGTTGTCTACAGAGATGCCTCATGCTTTCCTGGTGATGTGCGTGTCATGGCTGCCATCAATTACCCTCAGCTTCGACATTATACTAATGTTTTGATATTTTCGTCCATTGATCGATGTGATCTCCCTAGCTTGTGTTCTAATGATGATCCAGATGAAGACAATTTCAAGTAAGTTTTTTTTTCGCTCACTTGGTCTTGACTGCAACACATGTCTCATGGTACAAAATAGTGTTATTTGGGATACACGCCTTTTACCTGTCAGATGCAACGTGGCTACACGAAGCTATCAAACGGCAATGACGCCTCATCAGTCCAAAAAGATTTCGTTTAGAGAAGCAGCCAAGTTTTTTACTACCTATATATCCAGAGACATGTCCAGAAAGCTGTACGAAGCATACATTGCTATAGCAGATCGACACAATGACGGCGTTTTTAACGGTGATTGCATCTATCTTTCTCTGCAAATGTCTAGGGCTTTAGGTAAACTAGAGTACTACAGAATGTTATACTTGTGTTTGTATTCACTGTTTATTAGATTTCGCTAAAACTGGCATGTACGCAACCCTCAGCAGCGACCTCATGCAATACCCTTACCCAGACTTTATGAGACAGCGACCTCTCAAGACCTACACATCCTCCAAGCCATTGGGATCCATATATCGTGCCACACGAACCATGTACGAGAGACCGCTTTCCAACACCCACTGCTACTATGACACCCGATTGTATGTGGAAAACATGTACAAATACATTATTGAAGCACGAAAATTAAAGGCAAAGTACGACCACAGTTTGCGCATCTTGCTCGGCCAATACTCTGTCAAGACAGAAGTCGAATTTATATCTGGCCACATCATTGAATGGCCAAAGTACCTCAATCCACAATACCGTGCTCAGTACTTGGAGCGCATCAAGGCTGCTTATATTCGTTTTAGAAAGCATTGGAAACTCGTGTTTGACTCACAATGGGCTTCATCTAATTGCGACACGGCTGCTCATGAACAACAACAATTACAACTTACTCAAGAAGATCAGTCTGCTGAAATCGAGGCGAAAGCAGCAGCGTGGTATTATGTCACCTATCATCCATCTGAATACAAG
Organism: Mucor circinelloides; assembly: GCA_037974945.1. Classification (NCBI taxonomy): domain Eukaryota; kingdom Fungi; phylum Mucoromycota; class Mucoromycetes; order Mucorales; family Mucoraceae; genus Mucor; species Mucor circinelloides. Next base: position 325,275 of record JBBNAA010000005.1, on the reverse strand, counting down.
AGCGACATGATTTACAACAAGACATTGCAGAGATACATGAGTTTTCCCTGGGTCGTAGAGAGCTATCTCATTTACATTGCTCACAAGAACGATAGCAGGCCAGATCTTGTTGAGTATAGTCAACCCATCCCCTCTGAAAAGATTGAAAATCATGCAAGATTGAATAGGGGTCCACAGGCTGAGATTTTATTTGCTGGATCAGATGAGGAGGAGGATGAAGAGGATAGCAGTAGTGAGGAAGAGAAGAGCGATACAGAGGATGAGGAGGAGGAGGAGGAGGACCCAAGCAATCATCAACACACGAATTCATATGGCTTGGATTTACCTCCTCGTCATCATCAGCATGACCAAGAGCTTGATGAGGTGCCTGTGGTCACTGTTAAACTTGCCGATTTATTGAATTTATAATAAAACAACAATTTGCTTGTAATGTTATGATTATGATCAAGAAGAAGAATCAAGCAAACATGGTATAACAGAGTCCAGTATCACGCAAAAATGATTACATCTAGTTTGGCGAAATCAGATGTATCACATGGACCTGATCAAACAACTGGATACGCGCTTCACGAAATGCGACTCGGCGCCTGTCCAAATCTGTCGTGGACCAATAAATTCAAAAAAGCATCTCTTTTATACAGTACAACTTTTTTTTTTACCATCATGGCAAAAACTCTACAAGAGCAAGAAGATGAACAAGGCTTTTCTATCGACGAAAACACCTATTACCATCCTGCTGCGGGACTCAACGGCCTAATTATTACTGCGTCATCTCCAGTGCCTGGGCTAGACCCCATGTTGAGCAAACGAATCACAAATAAACAACCATCAGCTGTACCTGTGAAGAGAAGCAGCTCTACCAGTACAAACAAATACCTTGATACATCTGCCAAGAGAAAGCGTACATTTCAATTAAGCGATCAGGATGTAGCAATGCCGAGCACGCAAAACACCATTTCAGCAACCAGCACAGATCAACACACATATGCTCCTTTACAACATTCTCGACGCACATTGCCCTCAATGAATCCTGCGCAACATAATAGTCGACCAACATTTCAACAATCACAAACACCTGCATTGACAACTGACTCTTCTATACCATCTAATGCCCCAAAGCCTTTACCGAGTCGTATCATTCAAGCACCATCACAGCCTAGAAATTGGGTCAAAAAACAAACTAATTCAAGCAGCGAGTATAAGCTGTCAGACGAACAAAAAGCCATTCACGATGCCGCTGTCTATGGACGTAAAAGTGTTTTCTTTACAGGAACAGCTGGCACAGGAAAATCTGTGGTACTCAGGGCCATCATTGAATCGCTTCGACGGGTTCATGGAGCACATAGAGTTGCAGTTACAGCATCCACAGGTCTCGCAGCATGCCATATTGGAGGGGTTACGCTTCATAGCGAGTTCAATATAGGTTTGGGAGATAAAAGTGCCGAGTATTACATAAAACAGATTAAAAGCCAACAGAAAAACTACCAGAAACTCAACTCGTTTGCTGTACTCATTATTGATGAAATATCCATGATTGATGCAAAGCTGTTTGACAAGATAGATTACATTACTCGAATTATCAGGAAGAATGATAAACCATTTGGAGGCATGCAAGTAGTATTGTGTGGTGATTTCTATCAACTACCGCCCATTAATCGAAGTGGCAGCAATATACAGTACGCATTTCAAGCTAATTGCTGGGACAGAGCTATCAAAGAAACAATGGTTCTGACAAAAGCGTTTAGACAAACTGATCAGCGTAAGTTTTTTAAGTTGACAAAAAAAAAAAAAAAAAAAAAAAGTTTATCTTATCAAACTCAAAGATCGCTGACAAAACTGCGTCTCAAACAACTTGCAGATTTTACGGACATCCTGAACCAATTAAAAAGAGGTATTGTTTCGGACCAAACAGCAATGGAGCTCCAAAGATTGCAACGACCACTGACGCCCATTGATGGCATCGAGCCAACCGAATTGTAAGTCCACTTTTAATGGATAAATGGAATCACGAGAATAATTTTTTTTTTAAAAGATACCCTCTAAGAAGAGAATTGGATACGGCAAATAACGGAATGTTAGATGCTTTGAGCGGAGAGGCCATCACGTACAAATCAACAGACTCTGGCAACATATACTTGTTGAAACATTGCTTAGCACCCGCAGAGATTACATTGAAAGTACATGCACAAGTCATGCTCACCAAGAATTTGACACCTACGTTGGTCAATGGATCGAGAGGCGTCGTTGTAGGATTTGAAGAGGACTCTGAAAAGAAATTATATCCTCGAGTGAAATTCGCCAACCAGGAAACATTGGTGATAAGCCAGTACAGCTTTACATTTGACTCGCAAGGTAAAACCAGGACTGAGCTTTGTTGTTCATTTTATCTTGATTACTCATCCATTTTATGAATACCAGGTTTTTCAAAGGCAACAAGAGTACAACTTCCACTGATCCTAGCTTGGGCGCTATCAATTCACAAATCTCAAGGTCAAACCATCGATTATCTTCGAATTGATCTGAAAAGCAGCTTTGATTACGGCCAAGCTTACGTTGCATTGTCCCGGGTAAGAAGTATGGAAAAATTGCAAGTCTTGAATTTCACAAAGAGTGTCGTCAAGGCACATAAAAAGGTGATTGAGTTCTATGATGAGGTGGACCGCAAGAAATCAAACGGTGAACAAATACCTGTATCATATAGTGCGTAGTCCTCAATGGCGGTCTCCACGACAACCCAATGCCGCTTTTTACCGCATTTAGTAATTATAAAAAGGAAATGACCCAGGAAACAAAGAACTTTCTATTTTTAAATATATACATTGGAGAGGAAAATTGTCTCGTTTTGGTGTATTAAACATCCGAAACTCAATCAAATCAGTTGTTATTTGGGATATATAAATCGAAATGTTGTGTTTAAAGGAATATTTTCTGGATTTCTTTCTTTTCCATCTTCTATTTTTTTGATAAAAAAAAAGAGAAAAAAAAATTCTGCAATGAGTAGTAATATCATTGAAGATCAAAAAGACGCTAAACATGACATTGTTGTGAGAGAGCACGAAGAACAAGACTATCGAGTGGATGAATATGGTGACATCCGTCCAGAACCCACTGAAGAAGACTGGAAAACTTTGAGAGAAGTGGCTGATGACATTCCCAAAGCCGCCTACCTTGTCATTCTTGTTGAGTTTTGTGAGCGATTCACTTATTATGGTAAGATTTACATGAACATATATACAATCATTACTGTTGTTATTAACCACCCCTTTGTCAATTTATAGGTCTGACCGGTCCCTTCCAGAATTACATTCAGAACCCTAACCCTCCATCCTGTAAGTTTTTGATGTTTTTTCTCACGTTCATTTTCCCACGTTCATTTAAACTCATACCATTGTAACTTGTTAGACCCTGCAGAATTGCCTGGCGCCATGGGCAAGGGACAACAAACTGCCACTGCCTTGACTACCTTCTTTCAATTCTGGTGCTATATCACTCCAATCATTGGTGCCGTTGTAGCCGACCAATATTGGGGCAAGTACAAGACTATCCTCATCTTTGCTTGCGTCTACTTTGTTGGTTTGATCATCTTGACCTTGACATCGATTCCAGCTGCTATTGCCTCTGGTGCTACATTCCCTGGTTTTATTGTTGCCATCATCATCATTGGTTTCGCCACGGGTGGTATCAAGTCCAATGTTTCTCCTCTAGTTGCTGAGCAATACAAGAACACAACACCCTATGTCAAGACACTAACTCCTAAAACATCTTCTAAATACACTGCTGACGAGGGCGATTTGCCTACCCATACTGCCAATGCTAGTAATAAGACTGAAACTCGTGTCATTGTCTCTCCTCAAGCTACATATCAAAAACTTTTCAATTACTTTTATTGGGGTATGTATTCTTTTATGAAAAACGAAATATGTGTACTAACAACAATACGTACGCGTTTATAGGTATCAATTGTGGTTCTTTGGCCTCGATCACCACAGTCATCTTGGAAAAGAATGTTGGTTTTTGGCCTGCTTTTCTTTTACCAACCCTCGTTTTCATTCCCGGTATCTTGATCGTTTTAGCTGGTAAAAAGTACTATGTCAGAAATCCTCCCCGTGGTTCCATCTTTTTCGAAGCCTTCAAGGTCATTCGTCTCTCTTTCAAGTATGGTTTTGAGGGATGTAAGCCTTCTGTGTTGAGAAATGAGCATCCTGAGATCGCTGCCAAGGCTACCTGGGACGACATTTTTGTAGATGAATTGAAGCGTACTTTCAAGGCCTGTATTGTCTTTTGTTGGTATCCCATCTACTGGCTTTGTTACTCTCAAATGACAAACAATATGGTTTCTATGGCTGCTACTATGCAAACTGGTGATGTTCCCAACGATATCATGCAAAATATCAATCCTTTGGCTCTGGTTATCCTTATTCCCGTTATGGACAGAGTTTTCTACCCTGCTCTTCGTCGTATGGGCATCAACTTTCGTCCTATGGCTCGTATCACTACTGGTTTCTTATTTGCTTCTTTTGCCATGGCCTATGCCGCTGGTATCCAAGCTTACATTTACATGCAAGGTCCCTACTACGATCACCCTACTGGCAATGGCAAGAATGATGTATCTGCTGGTTTGATCGTTCCTGCCTATGTTTTGGTCGCCATTTCTGAAATTTTTGCTTCAATTACTGGTCTTGAATATGCCTACAGAAAGGCTCCTGAAAAGATGAAGTCTTTGGTTATGGCTCTATTCTTGCTTACAAATTGTTTCGGATCCATTCTCGGTTTTGCACTCGTTTCAGTTGCTGTTGACCCCAAGCTCAAGTGGATGTATGCTGGTATCGCAATTGCCATGTTTGTTTGTGCCCCTCTCTTCTATTACTGCCATGGAAAGAACGACAAGTCGGATGTTGCTGAAGACGCAATCGGTATTAGAGGCGATCATGATCAAGAAGCTGAAAAAGCTGAGGTTTTCGCTGAATATGAAGCTGAATTGAAGCCTGCTGTCTAGAAGTCAAGAAAGAGCCATCTCTCATCATATATAATGTAACCTCTTTGCTTTTTTTTTGTAATATATACCTTATACATAATATGTCGTTTCATCGTATCCTGTTTTTAATAAAAGAAAATTCACGTTTTATACAATGATCGTAAGATGTTTTTTAAAAAAAAAATTGAAGCATGAGTTAAAAAATCGAAGAACAATGATTTATAACTTAGAAACGAGAACGGAAAGGCCCGTGTTTTATTCAATATAGGATGTTGGATATTGGGTTTGCAAATCCTTGATTGTGAGAAAATTGGCATCTTGTAAGTGAGGGTTCGTGGTAAAAAAAAATCATGTGTATTTGTGTACCTTTGATTTTTTAAGGGTTTCTCCGATTTCTCTTCATTTACTCGGTGCTGCTATATATATACAGCATCTAGTTGATTCGAGCGTGACCCTTGCCAATAAGGCAGTTGTAGTATTTAGTAATAAATAGTTTATCTGTCACAAGGAATTATTAGCTTTTGAAGCAATCTCATTTGTTATCCACATGCTTCTCATTAAACAGCCGATTATCTATGATACGCAAATGTAAAGAGCGAATGTGTATAGTAGTCTTTAGACAGGCAAAACTAGGGTTAAAATTACAAATTATGATTTTTTTCATGTAATAAAAATGATCAGCTTTTGAATCATCAGTAATACAAAAATTGCCTATCTTTAATTGGTGAACCGTTTCTTTTTTCGCTCATATTTTATATATTCGATTTGGTTTGGAAGGTCGAGAAACAAGATGAGAAAATTACCCTGCTGGTGAAACTTGACAAGAAAATCAGCACAGCGCAAAAAAAAAATAGAAAGAAAAAAGATGTGCCCTATCGCAAATTAAATCACATCGTATAGCAAGTAAAGCGGTTTATGTACTAGCGAGTTCATTTCGCCCTTAGGCACCGAGCTGCAATGCATTTTGATGAATGCATTGCGAGAAAAGAGATGTTTATTCCTTGGCGTTGCTTTTACTCTATTTGTGCTTTCTTTCCTTTTTCAATCAAATAAATAATCAGAATTTTATTCAAGATTTATTACAAAAGGAGACATTGCTTGTAATACAAGTATATTTTGTGCATCACCAATACCAAAGATTCGCTCAGATCTAAGATTATATGGTTACAACCGTACCACGACACTTTAAGATGGATACTTGGTAAATTACATCTTGCCACTATATATCGCGCTGTGAATAATTTCCAGGCGATATACTTCTGCTACCATTTGATCCGCAAAGCTATTTTAAAGTTGATACATAGGACAGATCAGAAACCTCAATCTATGTAATCTTAATCTGCTCCGTCATTTGTATCTCTAAAAGATGATAGATAGAAAAAATAATTCCCAGGATTCATCTCCAACTTTACCACACGCAACCACTCGTTCGATGACCATGGAATTTCTTGCTCTCAAATGGAAAATAGAACTCGAGGAAGCGTACGAAGAGGGTTTGACAATAGAAAAAGATGAATTTACTTTTTCCACGAATCTACTCGTCGATTCAACTCCCGATACTAACACTTTTTTGATCCGTGTATATAAAGCGACCTGAATCTTTCAATTTATCCATTTTCTTATTTCTTCATAATTATATCTTATACATATGAGTATAAAAGAAAAGCAAGATGTCATCGTGCAAGAGCACGAAGGTGGTTTCGAAGTATCCGAGACTGGTGAAATCCTCATTGAACCTACTGAAGAAGACTACAAGCATTTGAGAGAAGTGGCCGATCATATCCCTAAAGCTGCTTACCTCGTTATTCTTATTGAATTCTGTGAAAGATTCACATTCTATGGTTTGACAGGCCCATTTCAAAACTATATTCAAAACCCTGATCCTGGATCATGTAAGTTATTTCAAATGGTGAATCGTTGTGAGCCTATTATTGATGTGTCATAATCTTGGGTAGATCCCGCTGAATTGCCTGGTGCTATGGGTAGAGGTCAACAAACTGCCACTGCACTGAACACTTTCTTTCAGTTCTGGTGTTATGTTACTCCCATTATCGGTGCTATCGTTGCTGATCAATATTGGGGTAAATACAAGACTATTCTCGTCTTTTCTGGTCTTTATTTCCTCGGTTTGCTTATTTTGACATTGACTGCCATGCCTGCTGCTATTGCCTCTGGTGCTACTTTCCCTGGTTTCATTGTTGCCATCATTGTTATTGGTCTTGCTGCTGGCGGTATTAAGGCCAATGTATCCCCTCTCGTTGCTGAGCAATACAAGAATACCAAGCCTTTCATCAAAACTATCAAACCCAAATCCTCCTCCAAGTATACTGCTGATGAAGGTGATATGCCTGCTAACGGTCAAACTGTTGCCCCTTCATCCGGTTCTGAAACTCGTGTCATCGTCTCCCCTCAAGCTACATATCAAAAACTCTTTAATTACTTTTATTGGGGTATGTATTTTTCTCATATAAGAAAGAAATGAAATATGTTTACTTACTAAACATCTTCTGCTATTATAGGTATCAACGTAGGTAGTCTCATCGCCATTACAACAATTGTCATTGAGCAACAAGTTGGTTTCTGGGCTGCTTTCCTTTTGCCAACTCTTGTATTCATTCCTTGTATTGCTATTGTGCTTTTGGGTAAGAAATTCTACGTTCGCAATCCTCCTCGTGGTTCCATCTTTGTGGAAGTCTTCAAGATCATCAAACTCTCGTTCAAGAATGGCCTTGAAGGTTGCAAACCCACTAATTTGGCTGTCTCCCACCCTGAACTTGCTGCCAAGGCCACATGGGATGATGTCTTTATCGATGAATTGAAGCGTACTTTCAGAGCTTGTCTTGTCTTTTGTTGGTATCCCATCTACTGGCTTTGTTACTCTCAAATGACTAGTAACATGGTTTCCATGGCTGCTACTATGCAAACTGGCAATGTTCCTAACGATATCATGCAAAACATCAACCCTTTGACTCTTGTCCTCTTCATTCCCATCATGGATAAATTTGTTTATCCCGGTCTCCGTAGAATTGGTATTCCTTTCCGTCCCATCATGCGTATTACTTGCGGTTTTGTCTTTGCTGCTCTTGCCATGGCCTATGCCGCAGGTATTCAAGCTCTCATCTATAGCTCCGGTCCTTACTATGACAACCCAAGTGGTACCAACAAGAACGATGTCTCTGCTGGTTATATCGTCCCTGCTTATATCTTGATTGGTATTTCAGAAATCTTTGCTTCTATCACTGGTCTTGAATATGCTTACAAGAAGGCTCCCGAGAAGATGAAGTCTTTGGTCATGGCCCTGTTCTTGTTCATGAACTGTCTTGGTTCTGTTCTTGGTTTCGCTCTCGTTTCTGTTGCTTATAACCCTAAACTTAAGTGGATGTATGCCGGTATCTCCATCGCTATGGGTATCTGTGCTCCTCTCTTCTACTACTGCCACGGCAAAAATGATGCTACTGATGTTGCAGATGATGCCATTGGCCGTCATGACCAGAAAGAAAACCAAGAGGTTGAATACGACTATGAAGAAAAGTCTTCAGCCTAAGCTTAATTTATCCTTCTATCCTCCCTGTAATCTATTCTTAATTATAATTATAATCATCTTTTGTACCATTATCTTCACTCTATCTGCTTTTCAAAGAGAAGCTTTTTATTCTTTTCTTCAACAAACAAATAAATTTAATATATATTTATGCTTGACTTGTATTTTGGCATTCGTACTTTTCAGATACCGGATTAGTGTTCTTTCTAAATTATCAAACAATATTCTACAATTTACTATCAACATGATTGTGGGGGTGATACTGTGTCGTTGATGCTACTGTGCTCTTGGCTGTCTGTTTCTTTGTCTGGAATAATGGAGTCAATCTTCCCCTCCAAAGCCGAAATCCTCATTGTTGTCTTACAACTGAAGCTATCTAATTCCTCTCGAGTGCATACGGTTCTACGATCCAATTTATCTAAATCGACACGTAAAACGATTTCATTTGCATGCGTATCGGCCAGTTTCTTTTGCAAGAACTTGATCTTGACTTCTAAAGCCTTGTTCTTTTCGGATAATTCTTTCATCTCTTGCATCAGCTTTGCGTTGGGTTCAAAGGCTTGCACGCTGAATAGAGCTTCTTCGAGAAGACTGATTCGAGGTTCCAAAGACTGCTTAATAGTACCGCTACTATCTTCATCTTTTCTCTCCTGTTCTCCTTTCTTCTCTAACAACTCCAGTCTTGATCCAAGAAGCTGCTGATTTTTTTTTACTCGATTCATATTTGATATGATGATTTTGTAGTTGCTTTGCTTGGCATGCAAATCAACGTATTTTTCTTGTAAATTTGTGAGCGTTAATTCCATGACTTTTGTTGCTTCTACGAGGTCATTGACTTTTCCGATTGCTTGAGATTCAGTTAGAGACTTTTGGCTGCTACACAGTATGTCTTCCAAAACTTGAAGTCTTTGCAGAACAGAATCTGGAGTAGTGGGCCTGAACTGATCTACATTTGATGCAGATTGAGCGTTTTCTAATTTGCTGGTCTAATTGTAAATGTCAATTATTTGATGTGAAAAGTAGAGTATTTTCTACGTGTACTTTTGCATCAGGGGCCCTACTATTTTTTAAGGACAAAGATTTCTTTGCTAAATCGGATGCTTTCAAAGCTACAGTTAGAGCAACGTTAGTATTACAACTATAAATATATTCACAAAATAGGATACACAATACCATTTATCAACCATGCCGTTATTACATAATAAAACTCTGACAACACACAATTTGATCTTTAAATGATAATGTTTTTTATGTAATTTTATGACTTACGTTCTGAATTTTTGGCGAGTACTTTGACGAGTGAAAATCGCTTGATTGCGATGATAAGAAAAGGAAGTGAGAGCAAAAAGTATTGGAACATATTATCAGGATTTTGATCATCAGCAAAACGTAGAAAATAAAATTACTCTTTTATATGTGCTTTGACAATGAGATGTTGTTCATTAAAATGATTCATAATCTACACAGTATTCAATTAATGAACCAAAATATTATAAAGAAATTTCAAAGCCTTCATTGTTAGCTACTACACTCAGACTCAAAACAGCTTTATGGCGACAGGAATCAAGGCATCGTTGGCTTTGTGAGTTTATTGACTAGTGTCTATCAGTATTTGGATCCAAGTATTTGCTATACCACATCAAATAGGCCTAACAACATGTATCGAGCAAATAATCGAACTCAACATGATCCAATTACAGTTAATGAAGTATCAAACCCTATCACAGGACTATTGTTCGCACTTTCGTTGATGCAGACCATTATTTAAATACGTTATAAAATGGGCTGATACCGTATAGAAGTAATATCAAAATGGTTGAAATTTGTTGTTGTCGTATCAATTATAGAACTCGCTTGGTTGAATGGTGGAAATGATTGCTATATCAACTAATTATTAGTCCTAAATTTTCTTATATCGTAGTATGTCTTGAAATATAAAATAATTTAAGCTGGCAGATACCATGATTGATGGGAGCTTAAACTATAATAATAGCTATATTAGCTGGGCAGTGACAATCAAAGAGGAAATGTCGATATGTTGGGTTTGGTGAGTATTGAACTAGAGGATTGAACCAAAAGTATATGGGTTAATAAAATAAAGAGTGCCCAAAAAGAGATACTATTATTAGCTATTATAGAATCGTATCGATTTGTAACAATGTCAGTGTACTACTTGACGGCAGTCAACAGGGCAATATGGATCCGCGGAAAAGATAAATGTTTCTTACCAGCTCGCTAAAAGAAAGAAAAAATGGGCATAATCACCCTGTAAATCGTAAAAAAAACGAAAAAAAAAAAGTTAATTGGCCTACTATTATCAATAATAATAGGAATTGCCGTGAATGGCCTGATTAGATACTCCCGACAATGAAATGACTCTTTGAATTGGTTTAGTTTTAGGATCCATCTGACAAATTTCAACTTGCTTTACATGTAATCATAGTCGTTGAGCCAGCGTATACGGCAACCATCACAGCGAAAGATTGTTTAATAATTGAGCAAGATGTCAAAACTGTCAAGATCGAATTACCAATCAGTAGTAATTAGATTTACATAAATATAATTAGAGTATAAACAGCAGAGATCATTGAGAATAGAGATAGGCCTTTGCTTTACTTTTATACTATAATCCTTTTAATAAAAAACTAGAAGAGTTATTATAACTGTATTCTGTTGTTTCTGTTTTGTTGATTTTTATTGCACGAGTAGCAAACGTCGTGATCTAGAGATTATAGTTTATCATCTGGACAGAAACAAGTACTGGAAAGAGACAATATCAGCGAGAGAAGACAACAAATATCTTGTTTGACCCAAGAATACGCAGAATAATCATAGCCTGAAAAACGACAGAGAATTTGATTAGACTTAGTTTAATGCAGACAATATTGTATGGTGGTACACATTTAGTTTTGGAAAAACATACAAGAGTCCAGAAAAGTGGCGGCAGTAGGTCGAAATGTTTATCTATCTAGATTGTTCGAAAGCACTAAGACTTATTCTAACAAAAAAAAAAGAGTGGTGGCAATTTAAAATAATAATCTGTCCAGTGATTATTATAGTCACTAGTATTATATGTCTGTGGAGCCAGTGTATACAATAACCAACACAGCGAAAGATAGTATAGTAATTGAATAAGACTCAAGATATAATGAAGTTTATTAATAAAATTAAAGGGCTATTTATGCTAAATTTATGAGGAGTCATCGTACAAGACAGTAACAAATGTTATTCGTTTGCAGCTGAATCTGCCCATCAACTGAGATGTAACCTACTAGTAGCATATTCCATTAGTATATCTGGAATTACCTATTAAAGAGTGCCTTAATCTTATACAGACAGTTGTGGCCATTCTGTTGTATCCAGAGAAAAGATACAAGTAGCGATAGTATAAAAGATAATAAAGACTTGTAAAAATAAGCCAAATACGAAAACTAAAGATTTATTAATTGAATTAAGCACACCTTTTATATTAAATCATAATCGCTAAGTCAATCAATCTATCTTATTGTTTAATGACCTGATGTCTGACAAGTGTCAAACATGTATATTTACAACACAGCATTTTATCAGGAACAATGGTCTGATATAGAATTTAGGTTGAGTCAGGCATTGTCTCAAACATGCCGCAATCTTCCCAAATCTCTTATTCAGCACAGACCATTCAGAATGTTCTCAAACAACTAAGTAGCTTGTTCCTTATCTTGAGACTCTATCAAAAGATCTTCTACTAGCATCAAATGATGAAGTATCGTGATCCGATTACAACTGAGTTATTCTAACTCAAGTATCCCGCTGGATGCAACAGATTCTGGCAAAACAGAGTAGATGCATGGCTCATTTTGGTATGCATAAACGAAACAAAAAAAAAGTAAGCTACAATTACCCAGTCTTGAAAACAATACTCATTAAGAAGTAAAGTATCCCTCTATAATAAGAAATTAACAACTTATTATGTGCGCTACACCACGCTCCCAATTCAAAAAGAATGATGCATTGAGAAGCTTTCTCCAGACATAGTAGCTGACACTGAACTGAGATTGAAATCACTACTGTTGGAAATGAGTATACATGCATCCTGAGATTTGTCAAGACCCAAAGCTTGCAATTGTTAATATTAAACATACATTCAAGTATATATCAAACTTGTGTAGAGTTTAAAGGCGCATCCAATGGTACTAATCTTGTCTGGTTTGATCAACACTAGACGTTTCAAAGCGACAGAACATTTTTTGTCAAATTTTGATGGTTTTTCAAGAAAACCTCCATTTCTGTCAAAATAAACCTACTTGTAACTTTCATTATTATTGTAAAGCCAAAAATTTCCTATCATTTGAGCTCTTACTGGAAGTTCTAACTTGACTCTACCTGGAGAAATGAGCAAAAACGTCTGACCCAAAAATTGTCAGCTAATTTTTGGACCTGTGAGGGTAAGGCAAATTTGGTCAAAGATGGCCAATTTTCCATCCACATGACTTTTGTCAATATCTCAACCAATACTGATCAGATTTGAACAAAATAAACACCATTCGATAGGTCTACATTAGTCCCAACATAATCTAGAAGCCAAAAACACCTAATAGACGTTGTTCCCTTCATGAAACGACTCAAGATCACGTATTTTCATTGGCCTCAAGCAGGCACTACCCGACATATTTTTGAAAATACTAATAATAACCATATCATCGTATAGAGAATAAAAAGAGAAACAAAGATCAAGCACTGCGCAACATCGACTCACTTAGTAAATCATAGAGAAATATCCCTTCAAAGTTGCTTCATTTTTCACATTTTTCCTTATTACTGCTTTGGATCGTCTATCACAACCTCCAGTTTAACACGTACTAGTCAATAAAAGTACCCCAAACAACTTTTACTATACATACATCCAGCATTGATATATCAATCTAATGACTTTTGCTATTAGTATCTGTTCAGAATCGATGAAATCATGAAATCATGGATATCTCAACAGCCAGAATAGCTACGTAAATTTGGATTGCAGTTTCGCATTCTAGGCAAAAATCCGTTATAGTAATATGCTAAGCTCGAAGCTGTAGCATCAATATTTAAAATCTCGATGTTTGAATGTCCAAAAGTCCAAAAGTCAAAATTTGAAAATTGTTTCCAACATCCATGACCAGATATGAGGTCCCATACACAATATGAGATAACTTGAAGCTATTGTAGAATTATGAAAATAATGAGGCAACTTTTAGCTGAGGACATGGTATTAGAAAGGCCTTGTTGTCGAGATAATGGACATTGGAGAGTGCACAATTTAGCTGGGAGTAGATGCATGCCTCATTTTGAAATGCATAAACGAAACAAGAAAAAGTAAGCTACAATCACCCAGTCTTGAAAACAATACTCATTAACAAGTAAAGTATTATCCCTCTATAACAAGAAATTAACAGCTTATTATTATGTGCGTTATGCCACGCTCCGAGTTCAAAGAGGATCATACAATGAGAAGCTTCTTCTGCATAGGGTAGCTGACATTGAACTGAGATTGAAATCACTACTGTTTGGAATGATGATACATGCATCTTCAAATTTGTCATGACCTAAACTTGTTGGTAGTCGTTGTTGATAATAAACACTGGGCAGAAATTGGGATTTTACCAAGTTAGTACTCGATATTTAAATATTTGTAAAAGGTAGCTTTGACAAGGTAAAATACTTGTTGGTAAAAGATGAGGGATTTTAGGATGTGCTATACTTGAAAATTAGCTTCAAAACTAGTTACTTGGATGCCGCATTACTAATGCAGCTTTAATATTATTTGCATTGAGCTTGATATAAAGTTTCACTGATGAACTAAATAGTGATTGTATTGAATAATGTCAAATATTGAATTTGAAAATTTGGTTTCGATTTATTTGAATGAGAGTAAGACAAGTGGGATGGAGCTCAGAAAAAGATGGCGATGGAACAGCTTCTTATCTACGCCTTCCTCGGCTTTGGTTCTAGGTTTTACACTTTTTATTAATAATAGCACTAATGTATCACTTCCAGACCGGATCTCAAAATACAGTAAAGCATTTAGTTCAAGCACAGATCACATCAGTTCATAAAATGTCAACATAAAACTTGATTCAGTTACTGATCCATTAGTCGTATGTTCAGGACAATAGATTGTATTATTTATTGTTCTATCACCCAGATCTTCCCATTTAACACCTTATCCTCACATCAAATCCCTCAGTTTGAATAGTATAATATAAACCACCCTCTTATTTTCCAATGTAATAAACGATATTCTTTACCTGATTAATTTCATACTCTTTTACAAATAATTTATTTCTGATGAATCAAGCACAACAGATTTTGTGGTCTGATGGTACAGCTAATTTCATCTGGTGGTTTTGCTTTTCGAGATCGATGGATTGCTGCGATTAGATAAAAACAGCTTCTGAAACAGTAATGGGTACTGATCTGCCAGAATAGTAAAGGATAGCTTGAGCAGCTCAGCTTCAACTGGAGATTGAAGTAGGTAATTGAAATACTTGAGTTTGAAGAATAAAGTCTTTGTTTCAAATCAAGAATAATAAGGTAAATGTTGTACGAGGAGCTTGTGTACCTTCTTAAGAATTACAAGGGAACTGTCAAGAATAGTAGAGATGTCAAGATTGGGTTGTAATTGTGGAATACATCCACTATGATCTGAATTCCGTACACAGTTCATCCAGTTACCATATTCTGATATAAACTATGATGTACACTAATGAATTAGATGTACGCTACAGATTTATACCATATACAAACATAAGCTATAGATGGCACCATTAGCACGGATGGCGCTATAGACTAATGCTTGTATCCCGACATTGACTACGGATATTTCCCATATTTGGTTAAATGCCAAGATCGATGCAATATAAGATGTATGCATCAGATGTGCACTACTTGAAGATCCACACTATATGACATATGCTTATATCCTTGATACTAGCTACAGATACATTATGTACTACAGACTTGTACAATATATGTTATGCTATATAGACATGCACATAGTGACATGCTATAGACATGCCATATATCTAGATATGTGCTAAGATATATACAGAACAATGATATACACTCAGACACATACTACTAATGTAGACTAAGAGACTGTACCTATAGGATACATGCTACTAGATCGATATTAGTGATCCTCATACAAAGGACAGATCAGGGTACTTCGGATAAGAGTCTATTCATTCATCCAGATGAGCTAAAGTATGTTTAGTTCACTGAGATTTCTCTTAGCATGAATTGCTAGGTTAATTAATCTGAATTGACTTATATGTCAATTCTTCATAGTAGAACTTTTATCCATTGTTAGAATATATAAGAAGGATCATCTACCTGGCCAGTAGAGATTCTTCAGTCTATTTTTACACCTGTCAGTTTGATAATAAAGAGATACCTCTATCAAGTTGACATTTTGTTTTTTATTCTTTTTTTCCGTGAATTTATATCTACAAATAGCTATAAATTCCACATTTTTTTCAACTCAAAGGTTATCACTTTACACACTCTATTTTATACTACCCACTTTTATTTTTCTACTTAAAACCCAAATTTTATTACCATGTATCAACAACAAGAAAAGATTACTCAAGGTACTGAAGGTACTCAAAGCACTCAGGGCATACAAGGCACTCAAGGCAACAGCGGAAAGACTTCTGGTAACATCGACAAACAAGATGTGATCACAGATGATCAATCCCCCAACAAAGACCCTGCAGGTGATTCTGTCATGGAGGATACTGCATATGATGTTTCTCCAGAAGAAGTCATTGCTGATCTGGAAGAAAAGATCCAATCATCCCGCAAGGAGCTAAAGGACATCCATTTCTTTTCTGGCAGAAACTACACTGAAGAGGCAAAGAGAGCTGCTGATAAGGCTGCTGGAGAAATTGAATGGCTTGAGAATCAGCTGAAAACGCTATCATCTTCCATCAACATCCATGTTAGACCCATCAACATGCGTGACATTCCCAAATTCCAAATCATTGGGCAGGCAAAGCACTTCTCCGATCAACCAAGATTCACTTCTGTAGAGCATTTCTTTAGTGCATTTGAGAATGTAGTGAAAGCATCTGGCAATCAAGTGAACTCGGTTTGGCGACAATATATTCCTCTGTCCATGGCATTTGAATATAACAACTGGACTAATAACGATCTGTTGAATCAAAAGGACTGGGAGGCAGCAAAGGAATTATATCGAAAGCATTTTGGCACACCCGACAGTGCAGAGGAATCTATGGCTGCTCTATTCAGTATGCGTATGGAAGACTTGGATACACTCCAAGAATACACCAATACGTTCATGAAGCATGTGCAAGATTGTGGATTCCCCGTTAATAGCAATTTGTTGGCAAGATTCTATCAATTTACCTTGTTACAAAAAAACAAGCAGATGATGATCAATCAAATGGCTGTGAAACATGACTCCAAGTACAAGTGGACCATAAATGAGATCTACGAATGCATCCTTCCTCTGTTCTTGGTGGATGAACAGAATCGTGGCATGACAAAAGGCAAACGCAAGGCAATCAACTCTGATGCTGGTACACCTCGCTCCTTAAAGCCCTCCAAGATGGCAAACAACGGTTTTTTTTGCGCTAAGCATGGGGGTCCCAACGCAAATCACAACAGTGCTGATTGTCGTTCTCGTTTGAAGAATTTTGGTTCAGAAAACAGACCTAACAAGGCTACTTCTGCGGCTGTTTCTCCTCGTGGCAAGTCTTCTTCGTCATACTCTTCTACTTGCAACTATTGTAAGAAGACTCGTGGTCCCAACCATTGGTGTCAAGAATTTATTGATGCCAAGCGAGCTAGAGAAGATTACAGACGTAAGGCAAATATCAACGTTCATACAGTTGGTACCACAACTCAAGGTTCTTTGGATACTACACCTTCTGAGAACACTGCTACTACTGGTGAAGGCTCCACTTCTTTGACCACCAAGTCCCCAGAGGACATTGAGATGGCAGAACTTGACAAGTATTTAGATGAGATTGATGCAGAGGATTCCTCGCTCAACTGTAAGTCAAACGTGAAAAACAAACATGAAAGCTTTAATCCATTTCAGTTACTGACTCCTATTATTTTAGAGAGCAAAGAAGGAAAGCCAGTCCGCCTCATTGCTAAAGTAGACACTGGGTCTGATTCCACTTTTCTAAATAAAAACGTTTTTCACAATAAACTATTATTCACTTCCCAAGATATTATTTCTGTTGAAGGCAGTTTGAACTTTTTAAGTCATTCAGTAAAGAGATTGGGTAAAACACCAGCTATAAAAATTAGATATCTTAATGACATTTCATTTGATCACTCGTTTGAACTTTCCAATTTCATTCAGGATTTAGGCGATTTTGATGTACTGCTTGGTGTAGATACATTGAGTCGACTCAGAATTGGGTTGACTGGCGTTGCTCATAAATTTGCTGATCTTGGAAATTTGACAGAGGAAGAGAAATCAGATTTACTTGAAAGTATCGATTTTGAAAATGTTAATTTTGATACTAAACACTCTATTAATCCAGAAACTGCATCAATCTTTGAATCCCAAGCTGAGGAAAAGAAGTATATGAGCTACATTCAAGATGCTATTGATGAGAATCAGAAAATCAAGCCTGGAACATTTTGCAACGTGCCTGAATCTGAGATCACTATACCAATCAAAGAAAATGTTGATTACTACGTCAAGCAATATCCCATCGCACATCATGCAATGCCAGAAATCGAAAAGCAATTGAATGAATGGCTGGATGCAGGAATTGTTGAACAGTGTAGACCTAACGGCTTATTCAACAGCCCTCTTATTGCAGTATCAAAGAAGGACAATGATGGCAAACCCACCAAAACTCGAGTTTGTATGGATGTTCGGAGAATCAACCAACATATGCCAAACAATACAAACCAGTTTGAAATACCAAACATCCAAGATATCTTCACCCGGATCAAACAGAAGGGGACAATATATTCCAAAATTGATCTGAAAAACGCGTACTTTTCGTTTAAGGTGTCAGACGTTTCAAAAGACGTTTTGCTGTTTAATTTCAGAGGAAAATCATACCGTTGGTTAGGCTGCTGTTTCGGATTGAGGCCGATTACATCTGTGTTCAGCTCTGTCATGAACATTTTGTTTTCTGATATGCCAGAGGTAGAAATATACGTGGACGATCTGTGCCTCGTATCTTCGACACGCTCCCGTCATTGCGAATTGATCAGGGAAGTACTAAGACGCTTAACAAACGCTAACTTGAAGATTGGTGTTGAAAAGTGCTCATGGTTTCGATCTAGCATCTATTTGTTAGGCTTTGTCATTGGTCCTCATGTTTCCAAGGTTGACATGCGACGACTCTCTGATATTGATAATTGGGGTCCATGCAAATCTGCGAAACAGGTCAAGCAATTAGCTGGTGTCATCTCGTATTTACGACCATATGTTCCAATGTTGGCTAAATTGATGGCTCCTATTGATGCTCTCCGAAATGATCCCGATGCTGGTAGCAAGTGGACTGATGAGCACACTAAACGACTTGAGATTATCAAGAAGGTCTTGTTATCTGAAGCTTTACTGACTGCACCAGACATGAATAAGAAATTTTATCTTGAATGTGATGCTAGCTTATATGCAGTTGCTGTCATGTTGACGCAGCGCGATGATCAAGGACGCACAGTTTTTGTTGCCATGTTGAGTAAGTCTCTTACCAAATCACAACAGAACTGGCCTGTCTTGAGACGAGAACTTTATGCTGTATTATTTGGTTTAGTTCGTTTGCGACCCTTGCTGTATGGGCATCCTGAGATTGAGGTTCTGACAGACCATCGCGCTCTGATTTATATTTACACATGTAAATGTCCTACTAGAGTCATTCAAAATTACATGGAAATTTTAAACGAGTATCCCCAGCTGCAGTTCACTCACATCAAAGGTTTAGACAATATCTTACCTGATAGACTTAGTCGCTTGTATGAACCTTTAGAAGATCATACAGAGCTGGCGGGAGACAGTGATAAGAAAATTGCTAAACTGCAAAAGAATATTATGAGAAGCAAAGGTTCCAAGAAAAGATTTATTGGCAGTCAAAAGCAAACAAAGCATTTTGTGACCAAGAAAAAAGTAATTTATAACAGAGACAAGAACTTGAATGTACTTGCTACAAAGATCAAGGAGGGCAATTATGAAAGTGTAGCATATATTGCACCACCTGACAATGAACGAGATCAATTGCTTCGTGAGACTCATGAATTTGGACACTTTGGTGCTGCTAGTATCGTTAAGAAACTACATGAAGAAGGTATTCATTGGACAGGTCTATATGATGATGCAAAAGCAATTTGTCAATCATGTATGGAATGTGCAAGACACAATGTAGTTCAGAAAGGCTATCATGAGCTTAGAAATGTTGTTGCGTATGGCCCATTTGATCATGTCGGCATTGACTTTCTTGGTCCATTCACTCCAACCAACCATGGCAATGTATATATCTTAGTTGTATATGACATTTGCACCAGATTTATCATAACTCGTGCATTGCCCAACAAGCAAACTGATACTGTCGCTAGAGCTTTGTCAACCATCTTCTGTGACTTTGGCGTGGTACAAATCATACAGTCTGATAATGGACGTGAATTCAAGAGTGCTATGATGAGTGAACTCACAAAGGCACTTGGTGTCAATCAAAGATACTCCACTGCTTTCCATGCTAGGGGCAATGGTGCATCTGAATCAGGAGTTAAGAACATCCTTAATGCACTTCGTAAAATGGTCAGTGAACACATTCATAATTGGGACTCGGTTTTGCCTGGAACTCAGTTGGCTATCAACACAAAGATTAGGTATCGCACAGAAAGCGCACCTTTTCAATTGATGTTTGCTAGACCTTTGAATAGATTTGTGGACTATGATGATCCCAAAATTAAGGAAAACCTACCAAAGAAACCAATGACTCTTGAAGAGCTACGCAAGAAGGCAAAAATTATGAACCAGGTAGTCTTTCCAGCTATTAACCAAAGAACACAACGCATTATTGAGGAGCAAGCGAAGCGATTCAATAAGCACCACAAAATTACACATTTCAAAGTTGGTGATTGGGTTATGGTTAGACTTCCACATAGAGAGAGCAAACTTGAGGCTGCTTATGATGGACCTTATCAAGTTGTTCAAAAGAAAAGATCTACATATGTGTTGAAGGACGATATGAATGAACTGTTACATCGCGACTATGTGCCATCTGAACTCAAGTTGGTTGCAATCGACGAGTCTATTATTGAACAAGAAGTATTCGAGGTTGATGAGATCAGAGCACACCGTGGTCCTGAACATAACAGAGAGTATTTGGTGAAATGGAAGACATTTGGTGAAACTGCCAACTCTTGGGAGACTGCTGCATCGTTCAACAATCCTCAAACAATTCGTAAGTATTGGGCAAAGATCAGGGAATATGAGTTGCTTGAGAAGAGAAGACAGGCAAAAGAAAATGACACTGCTTCCTCCAAATCAATCCATACAAAGCGTATGCGCGATAATTCTGACAATGGCTCGAGAGGATCCAAGAGATCCAACATTACTAAACAGTAAGTGAGATTTTCATCATGGGTATCCACACAACATGCATTTGCAGTAGCACCTTGAGTATAATACGATGCATCATGTCTTTGTGAGCAAATACGAAATACAGATCCTTTGATCGTTTACATAATTCTTTGAATTAGTCAACATGCGTTGAAACTGGTGGGGGCCAATGTGGAATACATCCACTATGATCTGAATTCCGTACACAGTTCATCCAGTTACCATATTCTGATATAAACTATGATGTACACTAATGAATTAGATGTACGCTACAGATTTATACCATATACAAACATAAGCTATAGATGGCACCATTAGCACGGATGGCGCTATAGACTAATGCTTGTATCCCGACATTGACTACGGATATTTCCCATATTTGGTTAAATGCCAAGATCGATGCAATATAAGATGTATGCATCAGATGTGCACTACTTGAAGATCCACACTATATGACATATGCTTATATCCTTGATACTAGCTACAGATACATTATGTACTACAGACTTGTACAATATATGTTATGCTATATAGACATGCACATAGTGACATGCTATAGACATGCCATATATCTAGATATGTGCTAAGATATATACAGAACAATGATATACACTCAGACACATACTACTAATGTAGACTAAGAGACTGTACCTATAGGATACATGCTACTAGATCGATATTAGTGATCCTCATACAAAGGACAGATCAGGGTACTTCGGATAAGAGTCTATTCATTCATCCAGATGAGCTAAAGTATGTTTAGTTCACTGAGATTTCTCTTAGCATGAATTGCTAGGTTAATTAATCTGAATTGACTTATATGTCAATTCTTCATAATAGAACTTTTATCCATTGTTAGAATATATAAGAAGGATCATCTACCTGGCCAGTAGAGATTCTTCAGTCTATTTTTACACCTGTCAGTTTGATAATAAAGAGATACCTCTATCAAGTTGACATTTTGTTTTTTATTCTTTTTTTCCGTGAATTTATATCTACAAATAGCTATAAATTCCACAGTAATGATAACGATCTGTCAAATAGAAAGAAGTTCAATCAGTCAATTATTCATTCAAATTAACCATTACAATAGTCACCTAGAAATTTATGTCTTTTAGAAATTCTTATACTGTAAATAGTAGATGTGAAATTGAAGCCTTAATAAAAAGTATCTTGATTTTTCGTATCTTGTCAACATATTGGTTTTTTTTTATATTTATTTTTTAAGAATCCAGCAGATGCATTATAAGATGTATGCATCAGATGTGCACTTGAAGATGATCCACACTACATGACATATGCTTATATCCTTGATACTAGCTACAGATACATTATGTACTACAGACTTGTACAATAATACTGTATATTATTATGCTGGGCCAAGAGTTTTATCATCATTAGGTATGGCAAACATCTACGAAGGCATTATTGTCACTATTAGATAGGCTCTACTGATGAATTTAAAAGGAAAACTTACTTTAATACTGTATGTATAAAAATGGGAAATTGCCAGAAAAAATGAAAAAGCCTCCAGTCAAGTGCGAAAAAACGTCCTTTTTTCAGCAGATCAAATTAGCTGAGGTTTCATAACCTTCCCCTCTTCATTTGTTGAAGCCTCTATTTTTAGAAGATTTGGCTCTGTAAATCATAACAGATTGATGAGTATTGTCCTATGTGCAAAAAAACAAGATGCATACTACTACGAGAAGATACGCCATCAGGATTGAAGAAGTTCAGTTGGCAGTTATTACCGGCTGATCTACCTATTACATATATGTAGTTCTTTGACATTTGTGATAAAGATAGCCCTTTCTCATCTAAATTTCACTTGCACCGCTAAAATCAACTTGAAACAGTGGTTTACAACCACAATAACAGCAACAAAAAAAAACACGCAATAGCGCAATATCCCCAGCTTCTTCGTCGTCTGATGATGATAACATCTCAACAATCTTGAGGCAGCAAAACAAGATTCTGAGGTCCCAAGCTGTCATTGAAGAAAAGCTTGAGGCCTATTAATTGGAAATGCACGCCCTCAAGGAATGCTTTGCAGAAATGTCCCAGCACTTGAAGGAAGGCTCCATCTCTTCTTCAACGTCAACTGGTGATATTGAGCAAAGTCAGAGTCAAATTGATGATGTGAAACGTAAGACATACGATGGAAGCATTTCGGTAAGCTTGAAAAATGTGTATTTGGTAGTAAAATAATAATGCCATGAGATTGATGAAAAGATTAGAAATGGATTCGAAAGGCCCTGAACAAAGAATTGGCAGTCTGGGATTTCACCAAACGGGTTGATAGTGTAGAGAATGCAGCCTCTGTCAACATTATATACCAGTTTGTGATGACCCAGATCAAGCACAAGATTTTGACGTGCAGGGCTGATCTCAGACGCCAAGAGGAGAACGATTGGGCATATTTTGACCGTGACAGAATATGCACAAAAATCAAGGCCAAGTTTTCCAATGATAACAAGGCATACAAAGAGTGGTCTGAGGCTCATCAAGCAAGAAAGCAGGCTGAAAGACGTAAGCAGAGACGTACCAAGGCAAGTATAACTATAGCCCAATTAGAATAACTGTTTACCCAGCAATTCCAAGAGTTTGTATACTAAACATGTTATAATACTATAGAAAAAGAATGATCGTATTGATTTCTTGAATGAAAATACTTCAGTGCGATCATCTTTGACCGAAAAATGGGGCTCTGCTAGTCTGCATGCTTTGACGGTAGAAGAATTTCACTCAGATGATGAAAGCGACAGCGAAGTCGCCAACGAGCCTCGTCCTAAAAATGCAAACAACGCTGTTTAAATAAATCGCAGTTGCTTGAGGAGGAAGACCACACATTGTAGTAATGCTTTTTTTTTTTTGTTTCAAAAAACACGGTTTTTTCTCTTTCTTTTATTTCTTTCTTCTACAAATAAATCTTTCTTATCATCATTGGAATCACGTATGCGTTAGGCTTCTTTATTATATTCACTGCAATCTGTCCATAGATTCTTCGAACAGGAAGAATGCAATTTTTGTCAACTTTTTTAAAACTGGATCACCAGACGTCGATGTTATTTTGAGTGTGCGTTATCATGGCTCGAGAATTGGAGCCTCTTGTAAACCACTTGCAGTAGGCAAAAGCATGCCTTTTACTTCTTCCATCTGGCAACTCCAAATAATAATCGAAGTAAAAAGACACCACTCCTAGGTAGAAGAGGCCAACATTTGCACCATGAAATCCTTGGAAATTATTGTATCCAAAGAAAGATACAAGAGGAGAAAATATAAAAGTAAAAATAAAGACTTGTAAATGAAGCCACCAGATACGAAAACTAAAGACGATTTATTAATTGAAATATGCACACCTTTTATATTAAATCATATAATAATCGCGAATCAAATCAGTCTATCTTATTATTGTTTAATGACCTGATGTCTGACAGGCGATGTCAAACATACTGTAAGATCAAATATAATATGAGCAGCGTCGCCCTGTAATAAATTTGGCTCTTTGCTTTCGTTTTTGAATACAGTTGAAACCTGATTAATCCTCATGTTATCAATTGCTTTATTGTCAAATCTCGAATTCATCACTTAACGACAATGTTTTCCACGACAACAACAACTTCACTCTCGAGTCTTTCAGTAAAGCAACTACGAAAATTGCCATTGGAAGTGATGTTGTAGACACCACCATTATACACCAATTTGTAATGTTCCAACAGAAAACCAAATGTTTCAGCACCCAGGCTAGTCGATTCATAATTCTTGTCATCATTATTGCTTCGGACATCTCCATCATCAACATTTAGAAGAGATGTTGGTATTTTTGATTTATCCGTTTGATTTCAGTACGCGAAATTGACTTTGAAGAAACGTTACTGATATAATAATTTATGGAATCTAGCCGCTGTTGAAAGAATAGATTTGGAGAGTGAGAGGCAAGATTGAATGAAGGAGGTGAGCCAGATAAAATAATACGATGTGATTATAAGAAATGTCTTTGTCCAAAAAAGGTACAGAAGGTATGATGGTAATATGAGTCTAAATATTATCTTGTTGGTTGGAGATGTTTATAATAACGAAGAAATAATATAGACAGAAAAAAATACAATTAGAACTGAATATACAGTATTTACTATTCCAACAAGATTGAATGAGGATGGATCAAAGCTAGTGTAAGAATCGAAGGTATTTATAGTTATTTGACAGTGCCGCAGCAATAGGGCCTTGGTCCAGTATAGAAGATAATTGTATAAGCACTAAACCAGTAGTAGTAATAAACAAAGGCTTCGTGGATAAGAGTTGACAGATGATCACCAATTAGACAGGAGGGGTCAAGGTACGAATGATGGATAGAATGTTCTTCAGAGTAGATTTGGTGAAAGTGAAGTGAACTAGACTAGATTCCCATCATCATAAAAAATACCCAAAATAAAAATGTCATTTCATTCGAGCCATGCTATCAAAGATAAGATGTATATAATAATAGTAGTTGCATGATGATAGCAAGGGTAAGCTACTACTCGAATAAGAAATGACACATACTAAAGTAACATACCAAGGGTATTGTAATGTGTTGTAACATATATAAACCTTGAAAGGTTGCATGGTCAACAATGAGAGTGATTGTCAACGCATGCTCCACAAGCTATATTTTGAAATACCGTCTTTGATCCACAAGATCAAGAACCAAATAACCCAACATTTATATTCAAAATAATGGAATCACTGACAGTTGCTAAACAACCGTCAGATAAGAGATATAAACCAAATAATATATAAATAGAGACGTAGTAGAATATACATTTTATTGCACATTATCCTAATTTTGAATAAAGAAGAATTTTAACAGTATTCTATTATCTGCTTTTTTCAACCCTATTTTACTGCAGAAAGAACATTCATCAGGATTGAACCCCATTCATAGGAACGTAATAATTGCACCAGCAGGTTATAGATTAGTAGCCATCTTATGGCACCACTCACATCATCTTCTTCTTGCTATGTCTTAATAAAGCTGCTATTGTATTCTACTACGCAGCCTTGCTCACTCCTGCCGTATTATGCGCAGCATAATAATACCTGTTCATTGCTATGATTTGATCTATATATATCCTCCTCCTAAACAGGAGAGAATGATACTTTTATTGACAAGAGCAGCAGCTTATTTTATAATAAACGAAAGGGAAGCAAAAGAAACATGAAGGCAGTGTTGCGAAACGAGGAGCGCTAGTTTTGTATGTAGTGATAAAAGTAATAAAGTAATAGGTAAAAATGACCAAGCAGATCTAACTATTATATGAGCACCAGGTTTATAGTTGTCCAACTAGTAAAATATAGAGATAAACAGATAAAAAATAGAAGTATAAAAGAAATAAAGTACAATGAATCAATACCAAGCAGATATATATGACAGATTCAAGGGATCTTATGTGAATATAAGTTCAATCAATGAAATAATAAAGAGCTATGAAGCTAAGTAGATAAATTTGAGATAAAAATAAGATAATCTTTTATTGTGATATGTGTCTAATTTGAGTATTTATGTATTTTCTAATCTGTAAGCTGATCTTATTCCTATCATATTTCGCTACTAATGTCTTTCGATTTTAATTGTCTGAAGTGAAGAATCAGCGCAACCGAGGTTTAGATCAATCATTTGGTTTTAGATAGGCATTTTATATTTAATTCTCTCTTGTTCTAGAGATGGTTTTTGATTTGACATTTATAACATACGAGTTTTTCAGGTTGGTTGTTTCAAATATGGATCGCTTGGAGGGATTGTTCTCGGATGGTTTGATAGATGTATTTTATTTAGCCAAAAAAAGAGTTTTGAGAGAATTACGGATTCGATTCGTAACAGCAGTTGTGGACGAAATGTCGGGTAAGAGTAACATTAGATCTGCTTTGGTTTATTTATCTATCTCATTCTATATTTTATAAAAAAAATTATACACACTACTGACGCAACGCAACAGTAACAATGAGCAATAAAAACTCACTCAATTATGGTGAGACGTTTACATTTTATTTTAAATGAAAAAATGATTCTGTCCGGGTTCGAACCGAAGACCTTCGCCGTGTAAAGGCGACGCGATAACCAACTACGCCACAGAACCATTTCATGACATCTAAAATTATAACAGTTACAGATACAAAAAACAATAATTTTGATTGGTCACGTGATCTGGGCTGCATAAATACTGGATTTGGGTAAGTCTAGATTACTGCGTACAATTGGCTTGTAGTGATGAAAGCGGATATACTATGGTGTTGGGCAACACTTACTATATAATATATCTGTATATCTTTGGAAAAGCACTAATTAATTGTAAGTGGCGTTGAAGGGCTAAGACTTATGTTTTCACTAATAAGCTTCAATATCTGCCAAAATTAGCTATTTTTACACAACAGGTCATGGATGATGTCTCAAACCGCATCATGGTTGAGACATATGTAATATGTAATGATTCACATTACAATTAGCGTATGCGTATCTAGTTACAAAAACGATTGTTCTGTATGTGTTTTTATTTGACTGAATGTACACTAAGAGATTGAGACAAGCATTATCGTGATAACAGCGAAATCCACCGAGATCTGATATATTTGAATCAAAAAGATCAGAGAAACCAGTGATTCCCGCTTCTCGGAATTACTCTTATCCCTTAATAATGATTGTGCAGAGTCTATGATAAGGTCTTCGGCATGCATTGTGTTCATGATGTACCTACATATTTTAGTTGGACTACAATAAAACCATCTATTAGTTCCTATGGATCCAGACAATTTTCATCAACTGTTCTGTTGACTCATGTGATGATTGAAAGTATGAAAATAAACATCAGATCTCGTTCACGCTTTTACACAACAATGATTGAAAAAAAATATTAAAGCATACATGGCATGTCATTTAAGCTAATCCTTTTTGTATCTTTAGTTTGTTTTACTTTCAAAAGCAATGGAAGGGGGAAATTTGGTATCAACGTAAGCATTGAATGCGTACAAAGAGAGAAAAGGTCTTGAGATATGTTAATGCACGTAGTATTAGTCATCGCCTTTGATTTTCGTTTTCATTATTTCCTTATCGATCATTACTCTTTGATCTCAGGCAAATCAATCCACTGGCTTCCAGTAGTATCGTCCTTGTCCTTTAGGAAACACACAGAATCCTGTACTATCTTTATGAACTGACGCCATAGATACATCGAAAGGTGAGACATTTCTCTGATCGGTTGCAACGCCTACCAGACAGTTCATTAGACATTGAAATCAGTAGTTTCCAGAAAAGTGGGTGAAAGTTGCCCCGAACTAAATGGTTTCCTTTTCAAAACTAGCTGCGATTTTTTCTACTACAATTAGAGTTTTTTTATATTATTTTTATTCTTCTTTCTTCACTATTTTTTATTTTCTTTCAATTACATATACCACTATAACATAGAGAACTGTTGAAAGGGCTGAAAAATAGAATCATGGATCAAAAAATAACAAAGCCATTACCATACAAGCAACTGGCAGTCATTTGCATTTGTCGTTTTGCTGTAAATATTTAAAAAGAAAAATGAATGGCATCATGGAGACTCATAATTATTGAATTTAGGAACCCATTTGTTTTACTGTGATATTCCCTTTCATTGTACAGGTAAGGTTGCACAAATAGCAAGCCTTAATATCATGCTTTAATGCCAATGTTATTGTTTGTGTTGTTGTGTATGTTTACAGATGATCAGGGATTTCAACGTTGCAGATGAAAAAGGCGTTGGATACTATGTTGGACTTATTACATCATGCTTTGCTTTAACTCAGTTATTGACAGGTAATAACAAAGAGCATGCTTTTGAATACTCAAAACTCAAGCGGTTCTACATAGGTATTCATTGGGGCATGTTGTCTGATCGCATTGGAAGAAGACCTGTGATTTTGCAAGGTCTAGTGGGAACAATTACCAGCATATTATTATTTGGATTGTCAAAATCTTTCGTCTGGGCCTTATTGTCTCGCAGTTTATGTGGTTTGCTCAATGGTAACATTGGAGTGCTGAAGAGTATGGTTTCTGAATTGACAATCGATCATCTGCCGCATCAAAGAGCACAGGCATTTTCGCTGCTTCCTCTGATGTATGGTCTTGGATCCATCATTGGTCCTATGCTTGGTGGCTTCTTATCTCATCCAGTTACAGCCTATCCAAATGTCTTTGGCAATCTAGGTGTTTTGACTGATTTCTTGACAGAATATCCTTACTTTTTACCTTGTTTTATCTCTGCATCAATCTGTATTCTCGGCCTTGTGTTTGGTATATTCCATTTACAGGAGACACATGTAGTTCGCCATGAGAAACAAGATTCAAACGATGAAGAGGAAGCTTTATTAGCGAATCAATCCAACCAAACCACTGATCCTCATTACTCCACTTTCAAGACAAACTCAAGCACAGGAACCGTCAAAGTGCAGCACTCACCTACACCCACATTGCACTCACCACCCACATTGAGAGAATCACTTACCCCCTCCGTCATGGCTATCTGTATTGCTTATGGTTTCTTTGCTCTTCAAGCTGTCTTCATGGACGAATTATTCCCATTATACACTGCCAGTAGCAGAGAAAACGGTGGATTGGGATTCTCTCCAAATGAAATTGGTATTGCCCTTAGTTTTGCTGGCATTATCACTTTGGTGGGCCAATTGCTCGTCTTACCTGCACTTACCAAAAAGTATGGACTATTGCGATTGTTCCAGATGATGCTGTTTATTTGTATCTTTTTATACCTTTCGCAAGGCATTATTCGTACATTATATTACGTACCTGACTTCCATGGTGAAACTAATACTAAATTCTGGGTTTGGGTGGGTTTATTGATCTCTGTAACTATCAAGACTATTGGCCACACTATCTGCTTTACAGGTTGCATCATTCTAGTCAACAACGCATGCCCAAGTGTAGATGCTTTGGGCGCTGTCAATGGATTTTCTCAATGTAAGTGCCGTCTATTTATTTTGTTGACAAGCAGATAACTTATATACATGTTGCATTAGGTTGTGCAAGCGCAATGCGTGCAATAGGCCCAGCCATTTGTGGTGCTGTTTGGTCCCTGTAAGTATTATGAATCTTGATGAATCTTGATGAATACAGTTTCTGTACTGATGATTGCTTTCATAGCTCGTTATCTTCTACTGTGATTCCTTATCAAATCCGAATCAACTTAACCTTTGTTGTATTAGCCGCAATTGGCACGATTACCTATGTTTTAAGTAGACGACTGGAGGCAAAGGACTACGAAACAGCACAAGCAAGGGAAGAAGTTGTACATATTAAACAAGACGATCAAGAAACAGAGGAAGCTAGCGGCAGTCGTAGCCGTTAAACTTTATCTTGGAATAAAATACCACATTATTATTAGAGATTTGAGCTATATTTTATTAGGAACAGATTGATCCTCTTGACGTTTGGTCAAGGAGTACTACTACATAACAGTGCGGGGAATGGTTGGGGTATAAGCATATATGTATAAGGTTTGCTCTATGGTAACGTCGTTGTATCTCTCCTTCTCTCATAGCCACTCTCTTGACATATTTGGTCGTAAATCCCCTTCATCAACAATCAAGTCGTCTTCAGTAACCAGCACAGAACGATCCAGCATGGATGTCTCATTGTTGCGTTCTATGCGGTCAAGAATCCAGCCATCTTCTTTGAGCTCAATATCCACTTCATCCTGATTATCTCGAATAGAATCAGCCATTTGAAAGATATCAAAGGTGTCATTCATGCAAGGCTGATTGGGATTGGATGCGTAACTCGTCAAGAAGTTGTTCAATAGAGCTGTTTCTAGTAGTTCATTGACAAGCTCGGATGCGTCTGTATAATTGAGCGCTTGATGGTATTCAATGATTGCTCGGGCTGTATTTCCTTTTAATTGATAAATCATCCCCACTGCTGCTCGAGCATCTGCATTCTTGGGGTTTCGGGAAAGTGCGTTTTCAAAGCAGCGTAATGCTCGGTCATAATTTTGGAAGCTATATAAAAAGTGTTAGTGATTTGTACATTGTTTGATGCATGTCCAACTTACGGAGGATGGCGGTAAACATGACCCAAGTTACACCAGATCTTTTCCCAGATTGGGCTTCGTTGACATTGACGTTTTTTTGCAAGCGATAGAGCAGTGTGCAAATGTTCAAGAGCATCTTTGTACCTACATGACTCGCATAAGCACATGGAAATAAACACGACATTTTCACTTACATTCCTTGCTTGTAGTAATATACAGCTATTTCATTAAACAGAAATGGATCATGATTGCATTTGTGCAGACTCTTGGAAAAGTACTCAAACGCTAAATTCATCTTGTTTTGCTCCATGTATTGCATTGCGATATTCATATATGGTAAGTGTGATCTAGTGTCAAAATGTCGTCAGTGCATATTTCATCAACCGTCTTCTTAATGCTGCTTACCCAGGAATCAGTCTACTGCAAGCCATGTATGCATCAATAGCCTGGTCATGATCTTTCTCTAGCGAGAACGAATGGCCATAGCCAAGCCATGATTGCTGAAAGAAGCGGTTGATGGTCAATGCTTGGCTAAAATACCGTCTCGCTTCCAAATTCTTCTTGATGTAGAGATAATACAACCCAACAGCATGCCACGAAACAGCCTCGTCATTCAATCTATCGACTAATTCCTGCGCATACTCGTATAGCTCATTCTTCATTCCCAATTCGTACAGACATGACAAATGAAGAGGTATTGATTCCGTGAAAAATGCATCCTGGGTTTTGATCTCTTTGCAAATCTCCAAACAATCTTCATATCGACTTTGCGAGAAATAGCCTTCTGCTATACTGAGTTGAACATCCACACTTTTGGCGATATTGTCAGAGTCAGGGTCCAATCTCTTTCCGTTCAAGATATCCTTCTTCAACTTTAATCCGTACAAGTATCGAAAGTAATCTGAATCCGCTCCACAATGCTCCTCATATGGTAATGTCATTACAAATTCCCACTCTATAAGAAACCAGCATAAATCATACAGCATGATAGGGGGCAGTAAATATGATCTTACCTGCTTTCTCTTCCATCATATTGTATTTAACCAGCGCCTCCAATGCATCATAGCATTTAACATCTACCGTCAATGCTTCCTTGAAACATTCCCTTGCTTTATCGATATCCTTGTTTAGCAAATATGCTTTTCCTCGAGCATAACACATGACAGACTCTAGCTTGATACATCCTTCCATTGTGTCATCCTGAGCCATATCTGTGTTTGATGGAAATCAGCTTACATTCTAACTTTACATGCATTTGGAACCAACCTTTTTTTTGTGAAAAAGGGTTTTTATGACCCAAGTAATCCAATGCATCAGAGCCGTTCTCCAAGGCGAGCTACAAATTGGACGAGTCAACAAACTTGATAAACATTCAAAGTCTTGCATAGTTACCGAACAAAGTGCTGCTACATATCGACATTGGACGCTTTGATTCAAAGTTTTCTTCCTATTCAATATCTCGAGAGCTCTCTCATATTGTTGCTGCTGGTAGTAAGCCAATGCAATGTAATAAATATCATTCATTGTATCTACGTTTACAAATAATGAAATGTCAGTATTCAGGGGTAATACTCATTGTTGTTGTAGTAACTCACCTGTGGAAGTCATTAGCTTCTCCCCAATAAATGAAGCAGTGCCTGGCAGGAAATTATTCATGGCGTCTTGTCGTAGCGTTCTCAACCGATCCTCTCGAGTGTGATGCTTTCCTGTAAACGAAGATTGCTCGGGAGCAAACAAGTTTTTGGATATGCCTGAGGTGCTCATGATATGATCCGAATCGGTAGAACCAATGCTGATATGGTCACTGACGAGCGGTTGTGTAGCTGAAAATGTTCGTAAATCATCGCTTCTGTCAAAGAATGGACTTTCGCCGAGTCCTCCTCCCACTCCTCCAGATTGCCGACTATGAAAATTGAAAGGTGAGGATGATAAATCGTCAAAATCACCGCCTAATGGTCTCGGTGGGGTATTAATTGAGCGTGATCCATCATAGGGAGTATCAGTACGAAGTGGCGTTGTTCTAGTTCGTGGCGGCGATGTTGCGTTTCTAGGATGCATGGATATATATATGAAGTTTCGCGCTTATAGTTTAGCAATGAAAAAGGGAAAAAAAAGTAAAGCCAAAAGCAACTATTTCAGTCACATATTTAAGCGAAAGTTCAGCTGCAGGTCAGTGAAATGTTCAGCATGAAAATTGAGCCATGTTGTCTTTCTACTACAGAGCAAGTTGCTCTATAAAAACTGTGCAGATGAAAATATTCTGATTTATGATTCAGTGATACTTCACATGGTTAAAAATGTAGTTTCTAAAGATTGCTGGTAATCCAGTTCAACCTTGATTAACTGACACATGCTACTGATGAAAAGCATGCAAAGTTCAAGTATAACACCAGCTCTCTCCATCATTTAATAAGCTACATGATTGTCATATTGGGCTGATATCATGGTTTCTGTTCGCTACAAAACCATCGAGTGTTTATATTAGATGTGCATGCCGTTGTTCATATCCTTCATCTGATTCTGAATACACATGTGAGACCTTTTACGTTACTAGGAAGAGTTATATCAACAAGCGTACAAAATACGTTGTCAAGTGTATCGATTTATTAAGAGGCGGTAAAACTAGGCACATTGTATCTAAATCTGCTCTAGTGAGAAACTACTACCGCCATTATTGAGTGTCTGCAGCTTCATCTTTTCGATATTCGATCAAACAAAGTGAAATGGCTATTGAAGTTTGCCACAATCAATTCTTAGCTATTGTAGCTCTAACAATGATTTTGAAGGAGGATTAATCCTCAAGACAAGATATTTATTGTGGAATCGTTTAATTTAGAAAAAAAAAAAGAGAGAGATATCGTTTGAATAAATGGATTGTTATGTGCAATGGTGTAATATCAACAGATTCCTTATTAAATATTTTGTCGTTTCTATCTATCTTACAAAAGTGATCTATTTACAACTTGGCTTGAGCAGGAACCTCGGTCATCAATAAATCACGCAATTCATTACAAGCATCTTCGAGACATTGCTTGAATTGATGAGTACCTCCAATGTACTTCTTGCCATGAACTTCAAGATCTTTGACGCTAGCGACGTTGAATTGAAGAGCATTGTTCTTGATCATGTAAGCACAACCAAAACCATCGTTAACAACTTGGCCCCAACCGTAACCATCGAAATGTTCAGATGATAATTGAGAAGTAGAGAGGTACCAGTGAGAGGAGTAGGCAAAGGCGGGATCAGTGAACAACTCAGGCTTGGGTTCACCAGCCTTTAAGCTGTTCTTCAAACCAAACAAATGACGATCGACACCATGAGCATTGACAGCAGTGGCCATGTATTGACCTTGTGATTTGAGAGCAGCACGGAAGGCAGCGATCTTTTGCTCGTTGGGCAAGTTGGGATCCTCCATGGCCTTTACAAAAGCAACAGACTCATCAGAGACGGTACGAGATGTCTCAGTACGACCACGTTGGAATTTACGAGTTTGACCGGATTCATAAGTAGGACGAGATGTACCAAACATCTTGTAGTAGGCAAGTTGGATAGCCATTTGAGCGAAACCATCAGGGGAGCACTTGAACTTCTTGATCAAATTCTTACCGAAAGATTGATAGGCGAGAACAGTCATCTCATGGTTGGCAATCAATTGATCGAAATGCTTTTCAGCAACTTGGATGGAATCTTCAATCTTCTTGTTGAGTACAAAGTTGAGTTGTTGGGGTTGAGGAATGTTGGAGCGAACGCTGTTGTGGCCATGCTTGATCAAATTTCTAGCAAGACTAGAGAAATAAAGTGTATTAGATTTTCCTTTCCTGGTGATTGTGATGAATAATGCTATATTCGAATAGCTTCTTACCCGTCACAGACGTATTCATTCAAACGACAGGTGGCTGTACCATCCATACAAGAATGCTATGAATTCAATTATGTCAGCACAATAAATCCTCAAATCACAAGATGCATATGACGCTTGGTCATCCTAAATCAATAATTACCTCTCCCATGAAACCAGCTCTACCGTTGTCGAATACAATAAATTGAAGAGGCTTGTCAAAGTAACGGTTGCGACCATCACCATGCCAGCAGGCACGACATAAATCATCACGAGTGTTGGGTGTCAAATCATCAAGACAAACAACAAATGAGGAAGTCTCGATCTTTTCCATGACTTGCTTGTTGAGAGGGTTGGCAGCCAACAATGCATCACGAATCTAATTCTGTCCTTAATACACATATACCAAATACTTTGAATTGTTTCAACTTACATCAGTCCATGTATCACGGTTCTCGGCAGTCAATACACCAATAGGAAGACCCTTGATGTTGCCGGCTTGATCAATGACACTTTGGAATTGTTGCTCGAGCTCCTTGGTATTGAGTTGAACACCGTTGTAGACGGTATCGACAAAGTAAAACTTGTTCTTGCGGATGGCAATAATGTGAGTGTTCTTGAAAGGATCATAAGAGGCAGCCAAATCACTGGGCTTTTTGGCGATACGGCAATTGTTGAACATGTACTTGTATGAATCCATACACAAAGGCTCTCCCTTGGCATATTCAGGTTCTAATTTGTTCTCGACTACAAGCTTTTTGAACTCAAGGGCAGCAGTGGTGATAGCAGCAGCACGTTGAGCAGGAATCTTGCGGAATTTATCGTCCTTGTAAGCAAAAAAGTAGGAAACATAGACGACGACAGGATCACGATAGCCCATATAAGCTTGATCATTCCACCATTCTTCCATCCAGTTGACAATTTCTGGGTTTTGAGCACGAGCAACAAGACGCTTTTGCAATTCCTGGCCTAATCCACCGGGAGCCTCAAAATCCTTGACAGCTTGCTCAGTACGCTTGTATTCCTCTTCGCTCAAAAGGGGATGAACAGACTTGAGGTACTTTTGAAGTGTCTCGCTGAGAGCAGGAACAGGGAGCTTGGGGAGGTTCTTTTGATAACGCAACATAGGGCCAGCAGCGTTAGCGTCAACTGGGGTCTTGGGGTTCTGCTCAAGATGTCTGTTATTCGTTTGTTAATGTCAATGATGATAGCTTACACTTACAGGTGCCATTTTTGATTATAATTTCTCTTGCTTTACCAAAAAGAAAGGTGAATAGAAGAAAGAAGATGTAATTATAGTCTCCCTAAAAACTAGTCCTATTATAATCCTATTTTTGCGGGGTAATTGATAACTGTCAGCATAAATCAATTGGTTATCTTTGTTCTTGCCAGGGCAGCAACGTTTTGCGTAACCATATTAATCTTTTTTAGTCATAATTTAAGAGTTTTTTCCCGCAAGCAAAATAAAAATATAAATCAAATGGAACATTTGTTGTTTTTTACAAAAATGAATGCTTGCTATTCTTTCTTTCCCCCTCTTTTAGGTGATTCATAAAAGTTTGTCGTGTGAAATAGGAACTTGAAAGCATGACATGAAATATCATGTATTTATGCCTTCTCGCACGTACATGTTGACTTTCCAGCTCACCGGATAAAATCATTTCATAAATGCTTACATACAACATATAAACATTACGCTCAATACCCTACCTGCAGATGTGGGGGATCGCGTACAAAATGAAAACTAAATTTACACAACAGCTTCAATTTCCCACGAGCGGCATATTTACGATTTGTAATTTAGAACCGTTATGCTCCTTGGGTGTGGATAAAAGATGAAGATCCGTATTGTTGATGGTGTGAGTTGCACTGTGCACACAGCTCTAGTATACCGTACCCTTATACGAAAACTGTAAAATCGTAAACTATTTTCCAGAACTTTTATGCCACTTCGGATGCGTTTCCTGCCAATAACTGATATGCGATGAGTTTCTGTGCCACTATTATGATGTATTCATGCAATCTCAGGCCCGCAGGATTTTGCACATATTCTCAGTTTCTGTACGCCTTTGAATTTATTTTCCAAGAGAGTAGCTTGATCAATGATATGACAGAATGTTAGTATATACGACTAAGAAACTGCAAGTCAAGTGCTTGATGTATGAGCTTGGTGATTTCGTCCGATGATAGAATATGTTGAGTGGCTTCGGTTCAATTCATCTGATAGCACTCTAAGCAATGTTTCTTTCTAGAACTAGAAAGCAGTAAGCGATCAATTGCCTATGCACGATAAATTGCATGCTTAACCTGAAGTGCATCTAGTTTTTCCTCCATGCACTAGATACTCGATTAGATGAACATTCAATGTAGAAGAAAGGCTAAACTTAGATTGAACTTAAGTTTTTACATAACTCAATACCAGGTTTTCTAAAAAAAAAAAAAAAAAAAAAAAAAAAAATGTAAGGTTCAAAGGCATTGAGGTCATTGAAGATTGTTAACAACTGTCAGATGTTTTATTCAGAATCAAGGGGTACAAATAGATATGGAAACCCACTCTATGGCACATCATTCTTTGTTTGGTTTGATGAATAAACAAGACACTTCTTTCCCGCTTTCAGCTTTGAGCCGTGTCAACTTGCCTCCGGTTAATACAGCAATACATGCCTGTACATGTTAAGAACCTTCATCACGATTATAATAATTCAAGCCCAAGAAGTCCAAACACTTGATACCACAGAATAATGTATTAAAAAAAAGTGACTAAGAGGTCACCAATCCTGAGCCGATATACGAGAAATAAAGAACGCATGATTAACTAAAAGCACTTTAAAATGCTGAAGGATGATTTCTAGTGTCTTTGCTTGAGAAGTATTTCTGAAGGTTGATTTTTAAAAGTAGCGACCATAATTCAATTTGGCATGAAGTATAATAAGATTGTCGGTGTGCTATTAAAATTGATTGTATTGTATTTGTTAAAAGAGAAAAGCAGCAAAAAAAAAGAGAACTCTACAATTTCTCTAATATAATGTGTCGTGTTCAGAGATATAGTATATAGGATAGACTTAGATAAATGTATACAAAAGAATATATATGAGATAAAAGATGCTCTTTATTACACAAAGTCAGTGTGTACCTGACAAATGTCTGTACATAGTTTCGTGAGACGTTTTTAATTTCATTGCTTGCAAAAAAGTAAGCCCAACGGGGGGGTCGAACCCCCAACCTTGAGATTAAGAGTCTCACGCTCTACCGATTGAGCTAGCTAGGCTTTTTGATGTATTTTTAAATTAAAAAATGCATTTTATACACATAGTTAAATTTTCAATCACGTGACCTTTTTACGCTACTACTTTCGGCTTGACTTTTCGCGCTTGATAAAAATTTCGATTAACCATTCTTCTTGTCAAAACTGTAGAAGAGTGGCCTACTAGATTGTAAATGTTTAGTCAACAACGATTTCAGATTTTCAATCCTCTCGTAGCAATAATATTATGCATTGGCAAAATTTTCGAAAATGCAATGTTAGATCAATGCTCGCTACGGAATGACTGCTAAATTAATCATAATGACAAAAAAAAAATGTTGTTACTCATAAATACACACTCGCAGACATAGTTTGCTTTTTATTTGAACCTCTTTCTCTAATCAATCAAATCAATCATGTCTATTGAACCACGTAAAGTCTTTTTATGTGGCAGTAAGTATCAACGACAGTCAAAGCTTGTTGAAAAAAGTTTACAAACATCTAACAAACCTTTGTCTAGTTTGTACCATGCCTTTAGAAGTAAATATGAAAATACAACACAATATTGCGTGGTTGATGTCTAATCATAAAGTATAAATTTAATAGTACTGTGAATTCAGTGGTACACAGGAAAAATGTAAATTATGGTTAAAGGAGAAGGACGAAGACATGTACGAGGAAGTTTATGGTGGTGTCAAAGGTGAATACGATGG
This sequence comes from Mucor circinelloides, assembly GCA_037974945.1. Lineage (NCBI taxonomy): Eukaryota > Fungi > Mucoromycota > Mucoromycetes > Mucorales > Mucoraceae > Mucor > Mucor circinelloides. Next base: position 286,347 of record JBBNAA010000005.1, on the reverse strand, counting down.
CAGCGATATAAATGTACATTGCAGAGATTGACATCTAGTTTGGTAGCTGTCACCGAAGGTGTTGAAAAGGCAACCATTGAAGATGAAGCTAGCGACAAGAAGGACAGAACAGTTGTTAAGGATAAATCAGCTAAACTCGAAGCCAAGTTGGAGCGTGAAAATAAAAAGAAGATGGTAAGGTATTGCAGAATGTGTTGTATGACATGGATAACTGAAATCCTTTTGGCATAGGCTTCTCGTGTGCTTATTAAACGTATTGAAAGAACAAAGAGAAAGTGCGTTACGACCATCTATGGCTTGGATATTTTTGGAGTTGATTTAAAGAAGGCAGCCAAAATGTTTGCCAACAGATTCGCATGTGGTTCTTCTGTTGCAAAGAACAATCAAGGTCAAGATGAGATTGTTGTTCAAGGTGATTTCAGTGACGAACTACTTAAGATGATTTTGAAGAATTGGCCCAATGTAAGTCTCCTTTTTCTCTGCTTTTTTCAATAGTGCCTCATGTGTTTTTATTACAAGGTTCCTGAAGAGAATATTGACAAGATTGAAGAAAAGAAGAAGAAAAAGGCTGCCGAAAGTCAAGTCTAGATTTTGGGATTTGTGTTTGTTAAAAAGTGATAATAAAAATTTGGATGAAAAATAGATTGACTTTTTAGCTTTTTTAATTTGCATTGTGCAACCGTCAAGACAAGATATAATTTCTTTATGTCTAATTTTACAAACTTTCCTTTTCTTTCTCTCATCTTTCCCCTTCCTTTTACCTTTCCTTAATACATTACACTCTTTTCTTTCTTTCGATACTTGATATACAATGTCTGGATCAAGATTTACTATGAGCAGAGATCGTTTGGCCGAACTTCGTGTAAGCAGAAACTTTGGCAGCATCAAGCCACCAAATTATTAAAATCATTGTTAGGGTTCCAATAATAACGAGAAGAGATATGAGTAAGTATTTATTTCAAGTGAATTACATCCAGTATATTGATCCATTTCATTCGTAATTTAGTCGTCTCAGGTACAACAATTTACTTTCAGGCACAAAGCACAAGGGAATGAAAAAGAGACTAATCAAGTTTCCCTCCTTTTTATTATTTTAGCGATGATTATGAGCAGATGCCTCCTATGCCAACTGGCAGACATGATACTGGATATCGTCCACCGGTACCACCTTCGCCAACATATAACAATGACTCACGTGGTGATCGACATGCAGACAGTAAAGAGGCTTACGAAATGAGCCAACGCAGCACTCCCACCCAATCTGATGGTATCATCACAACAGATCAATTCTTTCAGGAGGTAGGTATTGTTTAGTGTGCATTTTCTGCGGTATTGACTCTTCTCCTTTATCTAAGGTTGAGGAAGTCAAAGACATCAATCGTAAAATTATCAACAATATTACCTTGATTGAAGAACTACATGGCTCAGCATTGTCCAATATCAATGATGAGCAAACAGAAGAGAACACCTACAGATTAGAAAAAGCTGTCAAGCAAACTACCAAGCTCAATAACCAATGTAAAACAAAGATCAAAGCCATTGAGCTCAGTATTGCTCGTATGCCAGCGAATTCTGGCGATCTGCCTATGCGCAAAACACAACATGCCGCACTGAAAAAGAAGTTTATTGAGACAATTCAAAGATATCAAGATATTGAAAGAACATATCAGCAAAAATACAGACAAAGAGTTGAGAGACAAATCAAAATTGTTCAACCCAATGCCACACAAGATGAAATTGAGCGAGTTTTAGACTCTGATGAACCGAATCAAATTTTTGCTCAGTCATTGATGCAATCCAATAGATCAGGCCAAGCAAGAGCTGTATTGTCTGAAGTGCAATCTCGACACGACGATATTAAAAAGATTGAAAAGACCATTTTGGAATTGCATCAGTTGTTTGTGGACATGCAAATGATGGTTGAGCAGCAAGCAGAAACAATAAATCAGATTGAAACTCATGCCGAGACTACTGTTGTTGATTTGGAGCAGGGCAACAAGGATATCGGTAAAGCCATTGTCAGTGCTAGAAGCACACGTGCTGTAAGTCAATTATAAAAATGATCTGCATCTCTCTCCCCACTATCTTCAGGGGGTGGAAAAAAAGAAAAAAGAAACTAATTATCTTGAAATAGAAAAAATGGATTTGCTTTGTTATTTTCATCATTTTATTAATAGTAGCTGGTATCTTGATTTGGTGGTTTGGATTTGATCATGCTGGCATAAATTAAGTCGTTTTACCTTTTGATTTTTTGACATTTTGTATAAATACCATATTTAATAACTATTCATATTACATATAAATAAAGTTGTATCCCAACACTATTGCAAACTTGATTTTATTTATATTTTATGTTATACAAAACAAATGAAGCAATAAAAATCTAAACACTGTTCATAGCACGTTCTTTTATGGTTATCGTAATTGTATTAGCTTTACTTTAATAAGCCAATCATGAGAAAAATTCCTCATGTTCAATAAAGCATACTGTATTATTAATATTTTTATTTTTATTTTCATATAAATAAGGAGCAAACAAAAGAATTCATATTTGAGATATCAGCAACTACATGATCCTTTTACTGTAGTAGATAATGCCTGTAATACCTGTCGTTTATATCATGTTATGTTATGAACGCTATACGAGATCCAGAGGTGCTAAAAACTAAGTAACTTGCATGCCAACTTGATTATTTATATGGTTGTTTCCTCATACGTCGAGTATCACAGAGCGACTGTTGCTTTATATATGTATTCTTGATTGAAAAAGAGCCATTATTTATAGATGTCTTTCTCCCTTGATTTCCCTTCTGGACCAACATTCAAACAGACGTTACATAATACATACCTCCGAAACGGAAACCTCCTAAACGGGTTGTCTTTTTCATGCTATTGTATATGTAAGCCAGACTACCTGGCTGTCTGAACTAGTATGTGTGTAATCTGATCTCTGTTTATCAATGTAGTACATCCCATCTCCTAAAATGCTAATTATAACTAAACAAGATGAATTTTCCCGCGCGCGAATAGATATATTGGGAAAATCCAAAAAGTGTTTTGCCCGGATTTTGGTTCTTTTGTCACCATTTTCAGGTACACACACTTTTTGCTCATATGATTACACTGTGTTAGTCAAATTGGCGAATCGCATAATCTGTTGTAGGCATATATAAATTGTATTTCAAAAGTAATGTGCTTGCTTGAAAATCCTTGCTAGACTTCCGGTTCCTGAATTTTTCTTGATTTACAATACACAATATTAAACAAGTATTTTTGGTATTTTTAAGCGCAGTGTCAAGCTCCAAATATACTGCTAGTTCTTGATCCGTTCTTTCAAGTATTATTTACCACCAAACTCTTACCAAAAACTGGGCCCATTGACTCTAGAACATCCATATTGCTCATGCAGATGTGGCATAAATAGTCGTCAGGAGTCACGTCAATTTTTAGGCAGAATAATAATGTGAATTATATATTAATAGTAGAGTAAAAAGTATGTAATAATAATAATAGATCTAAAAAAAAAAGATACAGCAAAAGGAAAAGGTCTGGGTGAGGGGGGGGGGGTAACTGATGAATCAAGATATATATATATCTACAACTAAACAACTGTTGGCTGATTTAGATATTGTACATTTGGGTTTTTCGTTTAGTCAAGTTGTAGTTCTTTTGGTGGTATTGACGTCTAATATCCTTTTCGCAGTAAATTCTTCCATTTGTTACATAGTATTCATTGTCTAGTCTTGTATAGCAAGTCTAAAGAGAGAGCTTGGTTAGGCATCTGTGCTTCTACACACTTGTATATATATATCGCCTACTACTCACCTCGCATGTAAAGCAATTGGGATGGAATCTCCAATTCTCTGGGCTGGTGTAAGCACAGTATCCCTCAATTGGATCTGAGCATCTTTTGCATAAACTGTTGTTCAATTCATGGTAGTGTCTCTTGCAGTAAGGCGCATCTTCAAACACATAGAATGTGTTGTCTGGAAATGGTCTACGACACGTATGGCATCCAAAGCATTCCAGATGCCATTTGCCTTTTAGCTTTCCATCCATTGCGGATACTGCGTTCTTTTCAACAGTTTTATGACAAGCTCTGCATTTTGGTAAAAAGAGTGATTTGAAATCTTGTCTACAATAAACACGGCCTTGATATTCTTTCCATCCTGTGCGATCATCGATGCCTGCATAACAATGGTAACATTTGATATGGCCTGGGTGATAAAATTTGCCTAATGCTTTAATCGGTGCAACTGATGGTGGAATGGCTCGATCGCTATCCATAAGGCTTAGTTTCTATATTGTGGACAAAATAAAAAAAACTTACCAAGAGGCACACATGATACGATTCTTGACCACATGAAAATCTCTCTCACAATAGAGTTTGCCTTCGTATTCATGATGTGTGCGACGTTGATCAAAGGGAGTGCTACACAGGCGGCAAGTGAAGCATGTCTTATGGTAGCACTATACATGTATTATATTATTAGTGCTTTTTATTATATATTTTGGTAAAACCTTAAAACAAACCTTTCCACCAGCAGTTTTCACATCGTCTCTGTAATCGAAATCCTCCTTGCACACATTACAATGTGAAGAGCTGTTCTGTGATGAAGGCATAGTGTTTGTAGCAGACAAATGGATATCATCGTTCATAGAATTCATCAAATCGGCCATCAAATTATCCAGGGCACCACTACTGCTGTTGTAGGTGTTTGCAGTAGGTGTGGAGTAGGATTGCTGTTGTTGTTGGTAGATGTTGCCTAATGATTGCTTTCTTGTTCCCTCTATGATACATGTCAGTATATGCTACTATGATTGGCCATTGCGCTTTGTCTCTTACCATAGCGAGAGTTGAAATCAGGGTTAGAATCGTTTCTGTTGCTACAATATATATATAAAAGAGCAATGGTTACAAAAAAAGAAGATTCCAATCTAACTTATTGAGTGCTTTTTAATAAACATTCACATACCGATATGAGCTTGGACTCGAAGGAGCAGGAGAGGTACTATTTTTTCTCGGTAAATCCATGTTACTGCTGCTGCTGTTGCTGTGGTAAGAGTTCTTGTATGGTGCCTTGTAGAAATCGTCAGAGTATGAATCGTCAGCATAGGTGTCCTTCATTACAGGACGTTGCAGATCTCTCGCCATCCCACTATAATAGGGCGGTGTAACTGATCCTGCTGCTGCTGACGTTGTTGTTGCATTGGAAGAGTAAAAATCATTCTTTTTGCTACCATAACTGGATCCATTGGGGCTCTGCAATGGCGAAATTGGCTTGCTAATGTTGTTTCCCATTTTATTGAGTTTATCTAAGAACAAACATTGTCAATTTAGACAAGGTTCTGTCTCCTTGGATATTTGATTATATACCTTTTGCTTGAGGAATGATGGGTAGTGATGGCACTGGAGGTTGACTTGTACAGAGATGATCTCCTAGACGGCGGATGAGAACATCTCTTCCACAATCTGAGCATTTGACGGTAGGTAAAATTTGTGAAATTCTTTCTGTTGCCATGATGGATATGTAGTAAAGGAATAGCGACAAAGAAAAAGAAAGGAGGGGGGAAGAAGAAGAGAATACAAAGAAAAAAGAAAAAGGGAAAAAGAAGCAATGGCCTTGGGGATGCTTTATTTATACAAACATATTAATTGAGGTACACACGTTCTTGAATCTCATTTTAAGCGCCGTGTTCTGCTAAACTTGCCCTTTTCCCTCTCTTTTCTTCATCCAAATGACTCAACAGCATCAATACAAAGCTATCATCCTCGTCGGTGGTCCCTCTAGAGCCACTCGTTTTAGACCCTTGTCATTAGATGTGCCAAAGCCGTTGTTTCCAGTCGCTGGACTTCCGCTTGTATCCCATCATTTGGCAGCACTTGCCAAAGTGGATGGCCTTCAAGAAGTGTTGATTGTGGGTTTCTTTGAGAACTCTGTGTTTTCAAGCTACATTGAAACTGCCACTAGCCAATTTCCTCATCTTAACATCAAGTAACAAGACAATTGTTTTTTTTTAATATATGCATTTGTACTAATATAAGTCATTCGCTAGATATCTTCGTGAATATCAAGCATTGGGCACAGCAGGTGGTATCTATCACTTTCGTGACGAAATTATTCGTGGTAATCCTCAGCAGTTTTTTGTCATGCATGTTGATATTGCCTGTTCTTTTCCTTTGAAAGAAATGGCAGCATTTCATCAAGGCCATCGTGGATTATGTACTATGCTGAGCACCAAGGTAAACGACCTCTCTCTCTCTTTTTTTTTTTTTTTTTTTTTTTTTTTTTTTTTTTCGTCATGGTATATAGACCTAAAGCATGCTATATAGATTGCTCGCGAGCAAGCTAAAAAGTACGGTTGTCTAGTTAGAGATGCAGAGACAAACGAAGTTCTCCACTATGTCGAAAAACCTGAAACGTTCATTTCTGATTTGATTTCATGCGGCGTTTATCTATTTGACATTGCAGTGTTTGACGAAATTAAAAAGGCAATGGATTTGAAGAAGGAATCCAGCAGTAGCTTGGTTGATTCGTTTGCAACCAACGTAGATGACAGACTCAGCCTTGAAAGAGACTTGCTGCGTCCATTGTCTGAATCAAGAAAGCTGTATTCGTATGTTACTGAAGGCTTCTGGAAGCAGATCAAAACTGCTGGATCAGCCATCTCAGCTAATGCCGCTTATTTGGAATTACAGCAGCATGACAATGATTCTAGACTTGCTAGAAGCCAAGACGGTGGGGCCGAAATTATTGGAGCTGTTTATATTCATCCTTCTGCTCAGATTGATCCCACTTCCAAAGTATATCATACGTTTATATAATTGTTGATTATCGTTATTAATTTAACCTAAAAAGATTGGCCCCAATGTATCCATTGGCCCTCGCGTAGTCATAGGCAAAGGCGTTCGAATCAAGGATGCCATTATTCTAGATAACGTGGCTATAGGCGTAATGTGTAGACAGAAACAGTGCATATAACCATCGTTGCTAAATCATTTCTTGTAATAGCATGCTAGTTGTGTTCTCCATTCAGTCATTGGCTGGAATAGTAAAATTGGTGCTTGGGCTCGTGTTGAAGGCACCGCTGTATCTGACCACAATGAAGAAATGATGAAGAACGGTGTCAAGGTACAAAGTATCACCATTCTCGGTAAAGAGGTGTCTGTATTGGATGAGACCATTGTTCGTAATTGCATCGTTTTGCCTCACAAAGAGCTCAAGTCGTCTTACCATAGTCAAATCTTGATGTGATGAGTTGGGCAACGTCATAAGATCCAGAATTACTGAATCACAGCTGTATTGTTTTATACTTACGCCGCCCCCAATAAAATAAATTTTCCAATAACCCACTCTAGCATGCATATTTTTTATTTCATTTTATCAAACACATAATCAGCACACTTCAAGTACGTATCTGCAGATAAAGATCCATATTTGCACTTGGGCTAAATCTGATATAAACCGCAACAGCTTATAAAAGATACTAAGTTATACCAAGAATGAGTAGTGGTTCCGAAGACGAATATGCAAAATACTGGATTGATTGGTTTCTCGATACAAAAGGCAACGAATACTTTTGTGAAGTTGACGAAGAGTTCATTCTAGACAGATTTAATTTGACTGGACTAAGTGCTGAAGTTCCTCACTACTATTTGGAAGCACTAGACATGATTACAGATAACCTTGGTAAATATCCGCGTTTGTACCAGACGCTTCTCTTCAGAATTTAACCATCCAAGTTAGACGAGGAGGGACTGGATGAGAAAGTGAGAGAACAAATTGAAAAATCAGCTCGCCATCTCTTTGGAATGATTCATGCTCGTTTTGTTATTACAAGCCGTGGTTTAATGAAAATGGTAAAGAAAAAGACTATGTAATTGCGACCGAGAAAAAAAAAAGATTCTAATGCATTTCATGACATGACAGCTTGATAAATACAAGAGAGCAGAATTCGGCCGCTGTCCTCGTGTGCTTTGCAACATGCAATCCTTGCTACCTGTTGGATTATCCGATATTCCAATGACAAAAACCGTGAAACTATACTGCCCCCGATGCGAAGACATTTACAACCCCAAGTCATCTCGTCATGGCGCAATAGATGGCGCTTATTTTGGAACCTCGTTCCCTCATATGTTGTTCCAAGTTCATTCCAACTACCTACCAAGCAAGAACACAGAAAGATATGTACCACGCATCTTTGGCTTCAAGGTTCATGAAATTGCAAATCAACAAAGATGGCAGGATAAAGCTCGAGAAGAATTTGAAAAGAAGAGATTGGAAAAGCAACAGCAGTTGAATAGTAATACAGGTGTCACTAGACAATTAAAGACATTGGAGAATAGTGCCAGTTTGATTGAACCCGATACCAATACGAATGACAAGCAATAAACCAACTGTTGGATTTGATATGTGTGTGTGTGTGTGTGTGTGTGTGTGTGTGTGTGTGTGTGTTTGGAGGGAATAGTAAGTGTCATTTGGAGCCCTTTTACTTGAGGATCAGCTTCACATGTGTGTTTTCTATCAATTGTATTTATCAATTGCCAAAACAAAATCTTGGACAATGATTCAAGGGGTATTATATTCATTTTCTACAAGTAAATGCATTTTATGCTCGAAGATACCAATTGTACTCCTATACAACATTATAAGTAGCCTGATTAAATAGTAGTAGCTAGTAGAAATACCTTGCTTGATCCTCTTACTTCTTGAATAGCCAAGTCATGAATCATTGCCTGCAACTGAGCAATCGAATACTTTTCAAACCCGGCCTTAGCCTTTAACAAAGTTACCAAGCCCATCATTGTTTTTGAGTTGTTGGATATAATGACCTAGAGAGCAAGCCAGCAGCATGTATCAGCATCACAGTCAGATCATCTCCATGGCAAAACTGCACTTACATTGACTAATTCCTGTCGATTTCCATGCTGCATCTTATCAATCTCTCTACGATACAGTGGTGACTTTGACTTGTCGGGTTCAAAGCAGATGGTGTTCAACGTTGCATTTGCCACTTCCCTGTTGTCCTCGTCATCATCAAGTCGAGTCAATGGAGAGTAGCCTTCAAACTTGTCTGCGTTGATCAACAGGTGCATTTTAAAATCGGATAGTGGATGGTTTTCGGGTTCATTTGTTGCTTCAAAAGAAGGGCCAAGTATCACTGGTTTCATAGGGAAATGCTGCGTCAATACCAAAATGTGAGTGGATGGGATATCTCAAGATGAATTATAGTCCTTTTTTTTTTTTTTTTTTTTTTTTTTTTTTTTTTACCTTGTTTCCTGCAATGGGCCACTTTGCAGGACGACTCACAATACCACGTTTATGTTTACGTGAAGATTTAACTACATGAATACCTTCATCTTCAGAGAGATACCCTTCAGGCACCACCCATTTATTCTCATCATCCTCATCATCCTCTCCCTATAGATATTCACAGTATGTTAGCATATTGCAAATATATTCAAAACATGGCAGCTACGTACATTTGTGACAGAGAAGCTAGCAATTTCGACCTCTTCATCATCTGGAAACAACATGTCTTGATCTTCATCATCAGGATCCAAAGTATAGATATCATCTCCATCCACATCGTGATCCCATTCAGCTTCACTATCGTACTCGTAATCCAACGCTTCATGCTTAGCCAAAGGTTTCCGACCTGTCACTTTGCCTGCCTCTTTTGTCCAAGTACCAAAATAAGCAGGACGCACATCTTCATGAAATTGAAATAATTTCATCTTGAGCCCAGAAAACTGTTTTGTAGTGGCTGCTCCTGTTCTCGTGCTATCTAGCCATGCCTTTTGCAAGTCGATCGTTTGCGGTTTTACGCCTCTTTTCATTTTTGCTCTGCGCGGTAACTCTTCTAAAAATCGTTGACGAAGATCGAATGTGTTGTTTAGTCCGACATAAAATAGGGTATCGAAGCTGGAACAGAGCCGCTTTCGTGGTTGCCGGATCAAGGGCGCTAATGTAACATAGTCTCTTTGCTTGAAGGATGGAAACAAAGCATCAGGCGTTGTTTCTGTAGATGATGATAATGATGATGCTATGATGAAGCTTCCATTCTCGTCATGTAGTAATTCAATTCTCTCGCTTTCAGACAGGCTGAGAAATGCCTTTGTAAACATACTAGAAAACTTTTCGTCTTGATTACTATGATGTAGACCCAAATATCCAGTTTGAACAACTTACCAGCTTTCTCTTGTCTCGCTTTCTTGTCGCTGCTTTCATCACATCTGCTGGTAATTTCGAAGTATCGTGGACCTGCCATCGAAATAGCGATAATCTCTGTTGATGCATTATCAGTATTACTCTTTTCAACCCAATTCACTGCAAAATAACTTTACTTTGGGCATGGTAGCAGGTGCTTCCTTGATCAACAACACTACATCTGCTAATCCATATCGTTCTTGATGTGCCGCCGCTTTGATGATCTGCTTGATAGCCTTGAAAAACGAAAAGGATGCTTTGAAAAATCCGTCAATTTCCATGTAAATTTATCAGAGAGAAAAGAAAGAGAGAGAAAAGAAGTTCATGCTACCTTCATTGTTCTTTTCAAAGGGTGAGAGTAGGTCATTTAATCGATTTGCTAATGAATTTAAGCTTTCGTCGCTGTGAATTAAAAGTTAATTCCATGTGCTTTCAAGTTGTCAGGGGAGTGAAGATCTATACCTTTCGTGTGCCAACATGGCTATTAAATAAGTGTATTCTTGGGGTATATCTGACGCACGTACAGTAGTGCTTGTTGATTCAACATTGGCTCTCCATTCTCTAAAATGGATAATTGCTGTTGCCCTGTCAATATGTGCTCATGATTTATCACTGGCAAATTACCGTTGCTGAATATTTTGTGATTCTCAATTCTTAACCGTTCTTCATGATATATGACTTGTCCATTCTCTATAAAACGATGGCCCTGTTATATGAATGATGTGGGTCAACTTGATCAATTCGTGTCTTTCTTGTTTGGCTTACATTGACAGATTTTTGCGAGTATTTTTTTGCGATAGACACTAGTAGATTCAAATCAACAGGTTAGTTTATCCAATCACTGGTCCCGTTTTCAACAGAAGTTACAATCATTGACAGCAGCTTCCATACTGATCTCTTTGATGTCTTTGAGCGATACAAAAAAAATTGGTGAATATAACAAAAAAAAAGTGTATCACCTGAAGAGTCACGAATGTGTCCTTAAAAATTCCAACATTTGAGTCTCCCTAATCCTGTATCATGCAACCAACAAAGGAAACGATACAACGTTTTTTTCTTTTTTTTTCCTCTTGCACATCATGGCTCAAAAAAACGATGGTCAAGACTATACGGATCCCATTTTAACACCGGGAAATCTGCGCAAATTTGTTGAGAATCTTCCTGGAAAAGCAAAGGTAAGAAGCCAGATTCTGTTGCTCTACCTGAGATTTCCATTATTCAATGTACGCTCTATTGTCTTATTATTACTATAGCACCAGCACAGCGATTATCAATACAGCAGCGACTCTGATACATTTGCAAATGAAATCAACGAGTTCTTTACCTATACAGAAGTGGCCGTCCAATTGCAAAACTATAGAAGATCGTTCGAGAAGACATTTCCAGAACACACAGTTTATCATATCACTCAATTGCTGGATGGGCTGGAATACGAAGATCAAGGATTGCGATTACAAGCTTGCCAACATGTAACTTACTTTGCATTAGGATGCTTTACTACAGACCCAAACGAAACAGAACAGCAGCGAATCGACAGACTGATAGAGAACTGCAACTTGTTGATTCTAAACGGTGCATTTCTTTTATTCTATCAAAAGTTGCAGCAATCTTGCAACGAATACTTAATCAATAGGTTAGTAAAAAAAAAAAAAAAAACTGGCTGTACAACATGATAACCATACAAATCAACTAGTCAAAAAAATACAATGGCTACCTATACAGAGATAGATCTTTACATGACCTTGATTTACCTCTTGTTGGAGTCACAGCGACATCAGTGCTCGTCTATAGCAAGTCAGAAATTCAAACAGGAGCTTGGTAAAGTAGAAAAAAAAAAAGCTTGTTGAATCAAAATGTACTTGCAAACTAAACAAATGCATTAGTGACATTAGAGCCAAACCTGACTGAATTTTTGCTTTTGTTAACTTCTAAACTTCGAGAGAGATTGCCAGACAAATCATTTCCAACAAGAAAGGTAAAGCGCTGCTAGCTAGCTAGTGTGTCTCTGTGTGTGTGTGTGTGATATTATAAAGCTGAATGCTTTCTTTTTCTTTCAATAGACAGTGCTTTTGCTATGGAAATCCATATTATTCATGTCTGGTGGGTTGAAAAGCATCAAGTTGTCAGCAGATAGGTTGAGGGCATCACTAGGAATTTTAAATAAGGGTAATTCATGTAGTGTATATATATATGTGTGTGTTCATCTCCTCATGCTTGCAACTAGAATCTGTCATTGCAAAGAGCACGCCTCAAGATCTGCTACTATTCCAGCAAGAAACCACCAAAAAGTATCCTGGCTATACGCCACCTCACCTGCCGCTCAAAGAAGCCACTCCCATGACAATCAATGCCTCACCATCATTGGCAACCGCTTTAGGCTATTCAAATGCAATAGAGCATGTTGAATTGCTATACCAAACACTCTTTCCCCCAAAATCACTTGCCAACACTACCAAAAACAAGCAACAACAGCAGCAGCACCATTTACTACAGAATTATTTCCCCTTGTCTCCTTACGTATCTCCTGCATTTCCTCTACCACTATCACATACGCAAGGGCCTGATGTGCCACAGAGCATAACAGAGGCAGGCAACGTTTACATGGCCAACATGCATGTTTCTCTGTCTAATTTTCAAGTCATCCAAGAGAGGTTCAAAGGCATTCATTCATGGCAGAATAAACACAAGCCAGCTGAGCAAAACAACACGATAGACGATGAAGCGCAGGCATGGATGGAGAGGCTGTATGCTAAACTCTTACCTGAACTCCAAAATGTCATTGTAGTGCTTTTAAAATTGCTCTTGACGTCTGTATCGCCTAATAAAAACAATAGCGACACTAGCAGCAGTGAACTTGGCGATGCTTCAGAAGACGCTGTGACATTAGAGTATTTGGAAGAGGTGGACGCAAAACGTAACCGGGAAGTGTTTTCAAAAGCAATATCTGGGTTGCTACTTTTGTTACTGAAATGGTCGAAATCATCTCGTAAGTTGTAATATATATATATGAGGGCACTACACAGATTACAGGTAAATGACACCGTATTGTATAGATGTCTTGAAGTATGAATACATCTCTCAGTTGCTGGCAGATTCTGGTTGTATACTGCTCATCTTGAAAATGATTGGCCTTCAAGAGGTAACAGACATGGTCACTGCGCATACAGATGTGCCTTATTACAGTTTCTTGGACTACAACATCAACCGAGCCGCCATTGATACCAGTGAGAAAGAAACAGCTTTGTATACAAATCGTAGAAACATGTATTGGTCCATCAATTTTCTGAGAATACTGCAAATGCTCACCAAGTATAAACCACATCGTATCATGTTATTAGTTCAGTACAAGTCAGCGGTAAGCATGATGACCAGTTTGACGACGATTGCGCTCTACTGATTTTATTTGATTAGGCTATATTAAAAAGGTTGTTAAAGATATCACACCCTGTATTGGAGCAATATGTTTTAAAGCTATTGAAAAGTCAAGTGCCTTACCTTGGACGCAAATGGAAATCTCGTAAGTCGACAAGAGTGCAAGAAAAAAAGAAAAGAAAGAAAGATGAAGGCTGATAATGCTATTGTACCAGAGAACATGAGGATTATTTCTGCCATCTATCTCAACTGCAAGACAGTTTTACAAGATGATTGGATATGCAAACCAAATGCTGATCAAGTTGTGGAGCTCGGAAAGGTAGTAATGCATACGTAATGTATCCGATGCTTGTGCTGTACTAACATGCTATGTATCAGATGGAAGAGCAGCATTTGAGGATCCTCACTCGCATCTACAATGGCCAGAGATACCTGCCCTCGCTGCTGCCACCACATGACGAAGTATACTCTGAAACCAACAACATGCCAAGCGGGCCTGGCTTTAATGGCTTTCAAAGCTATGATTTGGACGCTTCTATCGATTATAGTTGTATAAGTTTGGAGCCAGAATTCATCAACAATTACAGCACATGGCTCGAAAAAGAAGTGTTTAATGCGGATGATGACGACCACAATGACGATGAGAGAGAGCACAGCGTACACCTACAGCCAGGCAGCGATACACCCATTCCGTCCACACCTTGTCCCAGCAACAACCATCAACACCAATTCACATCAGAAGAACTGACATTGGAAATCAACAAATTATACATTCAAGAGTTGAATGCAGAATTCAAGCCAGCAACACCGATAACTCTCAACAGTGTTGTCAAGAAATCGGACGAAGCTTCTTGGGACTCGCCTCCCGTGCCCAAGAAACTGACGCCTCTGTTTCGATACGATGGTAATGAGAGCAGCATGACTTATCTGCGACCGTCAACATGGCACCAACAAGAAGAAGAGCAGAAAGATGAGCATTGGCAGATGCATACGCTGGATGAACTCTTGTCTCGCTTATTCATTGTCGAAGAGAACGCTACCGAGAAATGGCTTGCAACAGCCGACAATAATAAGCCTGACATGTACCGTTTTCGACTATTTGAACAAGAGCTGTTGTACTCTTCATCCGAGTCCAATACGTTAAGCAGCGATGATGATTACCTGCAAGACACTACTGCACCTTGTGGTGGTTGCGATCATCATCAATGAGACTATTAACTGTGTTTTGCCATCAATTTCATGATTTTGATTTCGTCAACCCAGTCTTTCAATTTCGTTTAAAATACGAGCCTGATGGCAGTACGCAGAGAATTCCTTTTTTGATCATGCATCAAGAAATGAATTCAAGACAAACTCATACCAAGCCCTCATAGTTCAAGATCTCTGTGTAATAAAGCTTACAATGATTCATTCGTATCTGTCTCGAGACTCTGTGTTGATTGTGTCCAATGTGATTATGCTATCTAACGTATGTATATCTTGCTTTGACAGATTTTGATCCATGTAGATGAATTATCTCCTATACCTAGAATACAGATAGACATCATTGATAAGAGTTATCTGAATAATGCATTTTGTCTGGTTGAATATAGTTTGTTCAATCTTGATGCCACCCTGAACTCTCTCTCTCTCTCTCCCCCCCCCCCGACAGTGCTCCCTGCGTCTTTTATTACAGTTTCTGCGACAGCAACTTATTACGGGGAGTTCAATGCATACTGGCTGGCCACCAGATGTAAGTATTCTCACTGATATCATGAATCCATGTTACTAAATGTTTATTTCTGATCAACCAAATCCCCTCTGTGTCTTCCTACTTGTGCTTCTTCTCCTCCAACTTCGCATTTTTTACGAAACCGATGCGAATAAACTGCAACTGCAATCTGCCTAATAAAATAGCCTCGTGATTCATATACATACATAATCCAGAATGATGATACACAAATGTACTTTGTTGTTGCTTTTATTGTCACACGCTTGGGCCTTGAGACGGTTAACGATATCTCTCGCTGCGATGAATAGTGAAGAACCATAATTTGCCCGCCGCACATTTATATGAATGAGCTGTAACTTGTGTAAGACAGACAGAGGAAACTATATTTTCAATGGCAAGTACAGACATCACCATGCACACACGTACACACGCTTTATCAGGTCCTACGAACATGAGGTTTTTATTTGTTACAGAATTCCATTGCAGCCTTACGATATACAAAAAAGGGTTTCTTCAAACAACAAGTTTCATTGAAATTAATGAGTGTAACAACAAACATGGCGACTATACAGGATATAGATCTACTGAATACATGTAAAATAGCAGCAGGATCCGGATTAAGGTTTATATTGTTTATCGTGTATCGATTGAATCATCTTGCTAGACGGGCTGTTGCTCTGTGGTATATATATATAGTGTTTAACAAGCCAGCAAATGGAATACAAGCCGAATGGTCTCAATTTAGTACATGACAGAAAACAACAAGCATCCATATCAGACGGGTTTATAGAAATACGTTAGTCTCGTTAGTGCGGCTATTTATATAATTGGATAAGATATGGCCCTGATTACATACTAATTCGACGCATAAACAAACATGTATACAGTTCATCACGGATAATTTGTATTTTAGATACCACAAGAACATAGCTACTCCCCCTCTATATAATACAATGTATATGTTATATATATATGTATAAAGTCTAAATGTTAAATTGAACTTGATAGGGAGCATCAAAGTGCAATGTAAATGTTACCTCTAATATCAAGGACTTGTCCCACAAAGTGTAACTTTCAACAAACCTCTTTAGCCCTGCTGCTACTACTACTACCATCATGGATTTTTTTTTTTTTTTATAACTCTTCTCCGCCTCTCTGCTTCTCTCTCATTGCCCAACTTCTTGCTTGATACCACGATTACCCCGCCCTAATGTTTAATATATCAACTTGATTATTGGAAATAACTATACAGCAACAAACTTAAAAAGAAAGAGAGTGACATTATCCCCTTTTTTCTCCTTTTCTTCTTCTTGTTCTTTTTCCCTTTTTTCTCTCTCTTTTTTATTTTTTTTTCCTTCTTCTCTTCCTCATTCTCTTTACCCTTCTCTCTTTATCTTATATCACATATATCCTCTATTCCTTGTTTCTTTTTTTCCAATACCCTCAAGTAATTTGAAGCAGCAAATTCCAGGCAGCTAAAAAAAAAAAAAATTCAACCCAGAAAAAAGATCAAGGAATAAGCATCAACATCTATAGACTGAAGAAATAGTATATATATATATATAGACTTGTATCAAAAATGACTGCACATCATTCATCAGTACATAAGAGTTCATCTCAATCATCAACCAACATTGTGGGCGTGCATTACCGAGTGGGTAAAAAGTTGGGCGAAGGCAGTTTTGGTGTTATTTATGAAGGTACATGTAGACATCCCTATCAAGCTCCATTGCACTACTAACAGACGACAAAAAAGGTATCAATTTGCTGAACAACCAGCCAGTGGCCATCAAGTTTGAGCCTAGAAAAAGCGATGCCCCGCAGGTAACCTGTTGCAGATGCTTACACGTAGAGTTTTATTAAACGTCTTTACATCTACCAGTTGAGAGATGAGCATCGATCTTATAAAATCATGGCAGGATCTCGTAAGCTTATTATAAATGTGAACCCTGTTTGAGCAAAAAAAAAAAAAAAAAACTAAATGTAACTCTACAGCCGGTGTTCCGAACGCCTATTACTTTGGTCAAGAGGGATTGCACAATATTCTTGTGATCGATTTATTAGGGCCAAGTTTAGAAGATTTATTTGACATGTGTGGAAGAAAGCATTCCGTTAAGACAGTAGCCATGTTAGCCAAGCAAATGGTAAATTGCATCCATGTGTGGGATTACCATGATCAGACACTCACGCCTTTCTTTTATATGTAGATCAATCGTGTAGAGAGTGTCCATGAAAGAAACCTAATTTACAGAGATATCAAACCAGATAACTTTCTAATTGGTCGTCCAGGAACCAAGTATGCCAATATGGTGTTCATGATTGATTACGGAATGGCGAAGTTGTATCGTGATCCAAAAACCAAGCAACATATACCTTACCGAGAACGTAAAAGTTTGTCGGGAACAGCTAGATACATGAGCATCAATACCCATTTAGGAAGAGGTAAATATTTTTCTTTTTCTTTTGTTTATGACATGTGCCATACCCTTTTGCCATTCATTTTTTCTTGTCTCTGCCTGCTTGCTGTTCATGTACTCTCCACCTTTCATTATCTCATATTCCAGCTTGTGAAACACTCAATTTACATAATGATAAAGGGGGAGGGGGAGGGGAGTACAACAACAACAAGACAAATCAAATTCAAGGCATCTAGTTATTAGATCAATGATCCCACCTTTTGATTCGCATCTCCTCTTCAAAGTGAATATTGCAGCATTTCTAACTCCTATTATTTTCCATAGAGCAATCAAGAAGAGATGACTTAGAATCATTAGGCCATGTATTCATGTACTTTTTGAGAGGTTCACTACCATGGCAAGGACTCAAAGCAGCCACCAACAAGCAAAAATACGAAAGAATTGGTGAAAAGAAGCAGACGACACCCGTGAAAGAATTGTGCGATGGATTTCCAGAGGAATTTGGCATTTATTTACAATATGTGCGTAAATTAGGGTTTGAGGAATCACCAGACTATGACTTTTTAAGAGAACTCTTTAATAAAGTTCTTCGTCGTATGGGAGAATCCGATGATGGTGTATATGACTGGATGTTGAATGGCAAGATGGAGGCTCGTGAAAGCAGACGTCAAGCTAGAGAAGAGCAACAGTTACAACAATCCAAATCTCGTCGATCAAATACGCCCAATTCTGTAAAACGACATGCATCGCATCCAAAGATATCCCAAAATACCAATATTCCACCTTTACCTATAACTAATACTACTACTACTACTACTACTGCCAACAATATGCCTACAACACCTACTGCCGCCATGACAACAACAAATGCAAATGATGCCTACACGAAAATGCCTGAACCCACGCATGGAATGAACAATAATTATGACCAAGAAACAAACAAACATGAACATCGTGGATTTTGGCATAGTTTCATGTCTTTAATGACATGTGGCACTCATTAAACCTTTTTTTTTTTCAGCTTTCATCTTTTTTTTCTCTCCCTTTCTCTTGAACAATAAAATAAAAACAAGACTTCATAGACACATGCTTCCCTCCCCCCTCCTCTTGGTTATTAGACAGATTTTAAAAGTGATTAATTATGTTGGATGGACATCAAATTTTGTGTCTCAAGTGTGTCTTCTTGCTCAAATGCTTAATAAAAACTGCAACAGATCACAGAATACATCTATACTATACCTCTATTAGTTTATAACTACCTTTCACTAATACTTGACATACCCAATTTATTTGAAGCGCTGCTATTTTACAAAGCCTTGCACTTCAAATCATCAATCTTTGATGTCAGAATGTTGCAAATGCGTAAAAATGAGATGTATGATATTTTATTCAACTTAACAGCGGGTGAATTTCCAATGTTCGCTGAAATGGTCTCCTGACGTCTTGTATAACTTCTCAATCGAGCCCAGTATTCAACGTGTTCCATTCATCTTGAACACAGAAAAGCATCTCATCCGGACTGTTGTTGATGGGGGGGGGGAGGATGCCTTGTACTTTTGGTACGTTTCTTCTTGCTTGCCCAGAGATGTTTCATTGGATTGAGATCAGAGCTCTAGGCTGCAGACAAGAAGCTTAAACTATAGTCTGTGAACCGCTGTGAAAGGTCCAAAGCCATCCAGGAAGGAGCAGCTCAAGTATATCACATATGTAGTTTTATTGATGCTTACTCTCTTTGCTTGTAAAACAACAAGTAAGCTACAGGAGTCTAACGTAATCTTTACTTGGCTGAAATCAGTCCTTGATACTTTATAATTGCATATCTTGATATGTCCTTCTGATATTGCGGGCAGATAGAGTCATTGAACTCGTACCATTACTCATCAACTTTTATATTCTGAGCTAATGTAAGGGGTCCAGCGGATATATGGTGCTCTTGTAATATAATAATAGATGAAGACATATGAGGATTGGAAAACAACGATCGCTATTTCATGCACAATGTAGTTTACTGTAAAGTGTCTTAATAGACTTTTTTTTATATGTATATAAAAAATAAAGTAGGAATCTATCGATGAGAGGGATGATAATAGCCTTGAGGTTGTTGATAGTAGCTACTCATCATACTAGCACGATGAGCAGCATCTTGCTGTTGTTGTTGTTGCGGTGGTGCAGAGTTGTAAGCATCCATGCCGCTGCCTGCAGAGTACGGCATCATGGATGGCGGCATTGAGGGGTAATACACAGGAGTAGAATACATGGGCATGTATGGCATGGGTTGCTGTGGGTGGTGGCTGGTTGAGATTGCTGGCAAGCTATTGTTATGGCCACTTTGAAGGTATTGCTTCTTGAGTTGTTGCTCTCTTTGGTGTACCTGCATGCGTTCCCACTCATTGTTTAATTGTTGCTGTTGTGCTGGAAGGTATTGGCTTCTTCTGGGTAATTCAGGCTCGCTCTTCATATGTCTCAGTGATTGACGTTGGTATTGTCTATTCTGTTGTTGTGGATGATGATGATAATGATGTTGTTGTTGTTGTTGTGTTGATGGTAGAGGAGGAGGAGGGGAAGATACCGGATGCATTTGTTGATGGCTGTATGAACGTGGCAAGTGATAATGATGCTCTTCTTCATAATTTGAAGGCAAAGGAGGAGGCGTGCTGATCAGCTCAGAAGGAGGTGTACACGTTTCTTGTGAATTTCGTCTGCTGCTGGATCGACTCGTGGATTTGCTCATCTTTTTGGATGATTGCTTCTTTTTGAGGTTGGGAGCTGATCTTGAGGATCGTATTTGACGATGATTTGTATCGCTGCCATCCACGCTGCCCTGTTGCTTTTGACGCAACTTTTTCATGGACTTTTTCTTGCGAAGAATAACAGATTTTCTCTCTTCATCATCACTGCTCTCTGCGTCAGCTTCTGCGCCAATTGTCTCGTCTTCTATCGTGGAAGGTTGGACATGTTCTTTGACAGGCGATTCGACAATAACAGACTTGTCATCTGAGGCTTCATCTTCAACGTCTGTAGGAAGAGAAGATTGTAGAGTGACAGATGAAGATGCAGGTGATGGCTCTTGTGTTTGCGCATTGACATTGACGTTGCTGCTGTCAGCACTCGTACTCGTTACAGAAAAAGTTGCTATTTCTGCTGATGGCACCGCTGGTGGCGATCGGCTTGGTTTGGGACGGCCCGAACTTGTAGGAGTAGAATAGCTTTGTGTTGGAAAAGGTCTTTCTGCTGCTGCTGCTGCTGCTGCTGCTGTTGCTACATGTTGATCATTCTTGTCCTCCTTATCTTTATGAGGAATGGCCAAAGTCGCATGAGATGGATTTGGTAAAAAGCCAGAAGGTAATGGTACAGGTGGAGGGGGTGGTGGCGTTGATTGATGAAGCTGTGTATTGGATCCGGGCGTTTCTGGATAATCATTTATAGGAGTCGAATAATACATTTGGGCTGGATCCATAAGCATACCTGGGTGTGGTAATACGACATTTGGTGACAGAGGAATAGCAGCCGGTCCATAAGGTTGTGCTACCATATGGTGGGGCATCATACTGTATTGTGGATGTTGTTGTTGTTGGTCTTGCTGCTGTTGACGTAAAGCGGCCATTTTGACTTGATTTCTATGTCTATCTTTCATTCTATTGATCATGGATTCATTGGATTCTACTTGATTGGCTTCAGGATCTACCCGATTAGCCCAATTGTCGATTTTACGTTGGACCAAAAGTCGATTGTCCTGTGTTCGTCTTTCCATAATAGGTCGCACACCTCTTGTCATACGTTGATTTCCATCGTAATTTAACAGTTGACTACTATTATCATCTTCGCTATCATTTTTTGAATCCTCGTCAGAGTCCGAGATATCCGAATCCAGTACAACCTTTGTAGCAATAGGCACATTGGCATTGCTATTGTTACTTGCGGCAGCAGGCGTGGTAGTAGTAGTAGTAGTAGTAGTAGCTGTTGTTTGTTTATTGTTACCCAGTAGATTATCAAACATGGAAGTGGAGAATGTTGAATTGGATGGTTCATGATCCAATGCTGATATATTTCTCAGATAGCTGCTGTAAATACTGTCACCACCCAAAAGGAAATCTGCTACGTTGGAAGAAGATGCTTCATTCTTGTTGCTACTCGACGACACGGTGTTGCTTCCTTTCTGAGCAGTGCCCGTCATCCTATTTGTGCTATTCGTTTCTTCTAATTGAAGTTGTTGTGAGAGGGCAACAGCCAATGAAATGTCATTTTGCATGGCATCTGTTTTTAATGAAAAAAAAAGGGGGAGGGAAGATGAACATGACAAGAATTAAATCGAATCATGATTGTCCACTTTACCTTGTTGAGCTACTGGCTTTGATGTTGTCAATTCAGAAAAAATATCATCAAACAGACTTCCTGATCCAGCAGGCGTGTTGTTGGTATTTCTCTGCTGTTGAGGCAATGTGGTTGTTGCTATTGTACGGGTATCATGAATTGAGGAGGAGTTGTTGAGGTCAAGGTTCAATTCCAATGAAATTGGCTCTATTAGTTTAGGTGCAACAGGGGCAGGCACGGGCGGTGGCAATGTATCTTTTTTGCTCTTCTTTTTGTAGAGACTTCCTAGCTTTAAAAGACCCATCTTAAGTGTGTAGACAAAAAGGAAAAAGAGAGCAATAAAGGATCTGTATTGTATATTTATTGACTGGCAAGTGTTACAATAGAGATGAACCCAGAAACTATTCAAGTTGAAGCCACGAGCGTAGGACAACAAGTGGCATAAAAACGTGTTTTGGTTTCTATTTTGCTATATATCCCCTCCCCACCACCCCCCTCCTTGTTTGATGATGAACGATCTTCATCATCATTATTTTATTTACTCGTATTAAGATTATTGTTCTGGAACCATAGTTTGGTGCTAAAAGTCTTAGTGCGTCTATGATGTTATATACATTGAAGCTTTACCAGATGCATAGATTCTCAAATGGAATCATCATCACATCAAAAACAACAAAAAATCATCAGTCAAACGATACGATAATCATTACATAAGCTGATATTCTCTTTCAAAATCAAAGCCTCGTTTTAAAAATGCAGTAAAGCATAAGACATGGAGATGGGCTAGTAAATAATAACAAGTGCGCGTATTGTATTAAAACATGAGACGTTTTCTGTCGATCAAATAAAATCAATGTAATGGCCAAAAGATGTTAACTACAACATCGAATACTATGTAAATGCATTCGAATACAGCGCTAATCGAGCATTACACTGATTATATCCTGAGCCATCAAGTTTTATAATGGCCAAACAATGATCATGCCCAAAGTAATCACCAGATGGGGAGGGGGGGTAGTATGACATTTCATCCCTCAAAATATGGTCTGGTTTTCGATGGGACAATATTCATCCTTGTTTAAACGCAAATGATCAGACAAGCAGAGACGCACTGCATCTGACTACATTTTGAACGGTAACACACTAATGCCATTATATACCTTTATTGGAAGGATTCCATATGAGTCAATGCGAATCCGTCACTTCGAATGAAGGGCTTAATAAAAGTATGGATTCTATGTGTCAAGCATCATTTTGTGCCACGATGCTTATTTCTAACAAGACAGTTATACAGTCTAATACTGTTTTTTGAATATGAGTTTGCATTAAGATAAAAAATTAAATTACCGTGGATTTGAAATGAAATTGAAGACTCCAGAAGGTGCAAGTCAATAGCTTCCTTGCTAAAACAAGCGACTCTCGCCAAGTCCATACATAATGCCGCTTTGTTACATGTTGGCTGAATAATATACTTATAAAGTTCAAAAAAAATGTAATTAGTTTTAAATTACGTTTAGAATAACAGTGTGTTAATGTTATCAGGATAATACTTAGCTTTAAAGCTTCACAGTTAAAAATAATGCGTAAGTGCCGTCTTGAAACTCATCTCTGGGGAAATTCGCAATATAGTGAATGTCGCAAGAGAGATGATATCGGGAGGGTTCGCTAGTGAATACATATTTCTATTAAGGAATCACAGACTACTAGCTGCAAGGCATTCAAGAAACATGAAGAACCCATCTCCAGGGACATCTGCAAAATAGTAAACATCGCAGGGGAGACAGTATCCGGGGTTTTTCGCTTTATGATTCAAGAAGAAATATACAATTCTATCACAATCACAAACTACTGGCCACAGGGCATCTTCATGATTAGCACTTACAAAAACAAAACAACGTTGTCTAAATAATTTTCCTCTGATTATTTTTCTTTTTTACATGAAAAAGCCACATAAGATTCCTGATGATGCAAAATGGCGCAAAGAGAATATTCAAACCTTAACAGCAAAAGCCTTCTTTGACGAATATAATTTTACCGACAGCCGAAAAGCTTCTCGCAGATATAAAGTTGTTTGGATCACAAATATTATGGGATCATCCCTTTTCTTCTTTAGTTTCAAGAGTTCTGTGGAGCCATAGGCAAGGCTCGACATCGATGATTTATGGTTAGTCTACGAGTATGTAAATAAGCTTACTGACGTATACTGTTCACTATCAAGACTCATTTTTTCTTTTTCTTTTTTACAGGAACCGAAAGAATTGTTAGAAACAACTGATAAAATAGCAAACAAGTTGGTACAGCAGGTTCAGTTACTGAAGTGAAGGTCAAAAAATTGTGGGGAGAATACACGCCCGCGGCAGCGCGACGGCGCCCCCGAGCGAAGCGAGGGTCAGCGACTAGTCTTACAGAAATATCTGATTGATAATGAGAAAGTCCAACAATACAGGAAATCTGCGCTGACTATATCGGAGATGTTGCTGAACAGGAAGCTAATGAATTACGAAATGGTGATGAAGAACTGTCAACACAAACTCAAGCAAGAATTGATGCAGCAGCAAGTGAAGTCAATTTAAATGATGAACAAGCAAGGACACTCTTGTACGATGAACCTGCACAAGAATCTACACATCACGAACATGTACAACAAGAGCCATTGAATGATATTCAAGATTGTCTCCGAATCTTTAAAAACGAAGTGAAACGTATAATACAGGGCAACCAGACTCTCAAGATGGAAGAACATGTTCAGGAATTATTGTCATTAAATAATATCCTCTTGCTACAACCCCTTCAGTACAGTCACTTGATGCGTTCAGCCTTTTTTTGGATGATATTACTTTATTAGATAATAATTAGAAGTAAAGTAAATGCATCAAATAATAGACAGGTGTATGCGAGCAAAGTGACTTGCCATACATGGAAACTATTAAAAACTAATCATAATGGTGCCTAAGATTTGACAGTCTTATCAATTCTGTTCTGATGTGGCAAAAATGTCATAGATAGTGACATGGTCGGGATTGAAGATGAGGTAGTGGTCGAGTTTGAAGCGCATGATAGATCTATAGATGGCATGTGGATTGGCTGACTTGGGGGAACTAAGGAACTCATTGAAAGAGAAGTCCTAGACATCAAGTTTGTGGACACAGCTGATTAAAAGGTGCTTGGCATCTTCTACTTCATTGCATAGGTCACATCTATCAGAGTCGGCATTGGGGAGATTGCGTTGTGTGAAAGCAAGTTTATTTGAGCTTTGCTGATGAATCATGCGGTACCATAGATTCCTGGCAGAGTAGTGCATAGTATTCTTGTAGAATGTTCGCCATTGTTTCTTTGTAAGATTATTGTTGAAATGCCGACCAACATCAAGATTGATCATAGATTGCATAATAAAACGGATTTCTTTGTTGAGAAGGTGGAGAATCGATTGTTGTTGAAAGACGAGGGTATTGGTAAACGGACGAAAGTGGATGCCTTATTCTGCGCCGTTGTTGTGAACAAACGGTTGATATACTAGATCTTGAATGAAGAGTGCCCTATGGATGTTGATCCAGGTATTTCGTTTGGAGCAGGCTGCTTTGGGTTTCAGTTGAAATTGGTCCTGTTCATGGTTGTAGACAAAAAAAAATCCCGAACTTTACTGGCCTTGATAGATGCATGCTGTGAGAAATCTAAGTCTTCATTGGCATTAACAACTTGGAGCATTTCCATCAGTGGTAGGCTGGAAATAGCAAGAACACTAGGTTTGTTTAACCAATTGCTATTCATAGGACTGTGCTGGCGACAGATATCGATAGCATTGAACATGGATAGAAAGGGGTGGAGGCTATTCAGCATATTCTTGTATCTCGCTGATGGGAATAGTAGAGGCAATGCATGGTGGGGCACGTCATGTGACAGTCGAAGAGCGTTAGCCAGCAGTTGGTACGTGAAATCAGGTAGTACACCCTGGTTCTCATTGAGAAGCACCCGAAGGTACCGGAACTGCAAAGCGTGCTGTTGAGCACCGATATCAATCAGGCCGAGACCACCTTGGTCTCGAGGGAGAAAGAAGGAATTGGCTTTCAATGGCGGGAACATGCCAGACATCACAAATTGGTAGATGATGGGTTTCAGTTTCTTCAAAACATCCTTGGGGAGAGCAACAACACGGATGACATGCCAGAGTTTGGAGAGGATCATGGTGTTGGCAATATTTGCTTTACCATACAAGGAGACTTGTCTTGTTCCATAGATCCGTGTCACTGTGGTGATCTGACCAGTGAGCTCGGAGACATAGACGTTACGCTGATGAGTAGCAAACCAGATGGGATACCCAAGGTATTTAATATAGCCTGTGGAGTGGCTGTCGTACCATTAAATTCATCCAAAAAGCATGAGCTACCCTTTTACTGAAACATCAAAAATCAGTTGATGGTGTTTTTGACCCCAAAAATGAAAACTTTTACTATGGCGTATCTAAGATCAAATTGATGCTAGTGATCCAGGGCAACATCTGAAATCTCTTTTGTGAGACCTTTGTATGTGGAACCTCGGCATTTCGGCGAAAGTTTACTTTATATATTTTTGAGAATAGCTCAAATTTTTTGGTCAAAAAAACTATTGTTGTTAGCATTGTTAAATGCGGCATAAAAAACTAACTCTAAATGTGTTAGAAACTAGGGTGCTAAAACTACAATTTATATAGCTGAATTTGGCAAAAACTATATTTGGAGATAATCGTCTAGCTATCACCAACACTTTTAAGCAGTGCTGTAATACAACTGTGGAGAATATTTAATGTCAAAATTGCCTTAAACGACAGTTCGGCGACTAAAAGTAGCATATTAAAAGCCAAAATCGCCTTTTAAGACAATCTGTGTTTAATTTGTGAAGCTGTGGCCCAAAGCTTATATAATATATTTTGAAATTGACTGAGAAATGAAATATATCCATTGCTACAAACGCTATAGAGCAAAGCAAAACATAGCGATTTATTAAAGTACCTTTTGAGGCAGTAATACAAAGCTTATCTGCTTGTTTAAGGCGCTCACGGTTGAGATTATTGACTTTAACTGTCATTTCATTATGATTTTCGACAAAAATTACGAAAATTATGTGTCAAATACTCGTACATGATGGGATTTTCTATTACTATAAAATCATTGAAGGAAGAGATATTAGGCTTGCAAGTAGGAATGCGTATGGTGGTTAATGTGGCTATACTTCAATGACTTGCTGGAGGATATTGAACCTCCTTTTTGTTTGTTTGTTTATCAAGAGCATGTTTTCAGTGAGACCCTTAGCGAGTAATGCATTATGTCAGTAGCGTCATTCTGTACAAATAACAAGCGTGTTAAAAAATTACCGTCAGCACTGATTTCCTTCCACACGGGCATGCTATAATCTAATTTACCGCTCTTGATATGGTCCTGTAGTCGCTTTCGGTTTTCTTCTTTGCCCTCACCACCTACTACATATACACAGTAGGTAGCACATGCATTTTCATGGCTCTTTTTTTCTAAATACATCTACAACAATACAGTCATGATTATGTACATCAAAGAGCTGATGCGTGGAGCTACACGATTTCATCTCTCAGTCTTTTATTCTTATTGAAGACCTAGCGCTTTGCAGTCTAAAAACCCATTCAAGTAGATGTTGTTCATGTAAACATATTACTTGGCGGTGACAAAGAGACCACACCTTTTGCGCATGACGATTTATAAGGTTCACGTAATGATTCATGCAGAAACGGTGACATTGTGATGGCTGCCAAAACAGCAGTAATCTTCTGTAGCATGAGAGCCGCACAGTTAGATAGAGGGGTTTATGCAAAATTGCTGTCAGCTGGTTAAAATAGAGCGAAACGATAAAGTCTTGCTGTCGAATGTGTTTATTACATGTCTTTCAAAAGCGTTAAACTTTGTTTCGTAATTCACGTGTAGTTTATACAGCACAAGTAAATATGTAGAGGGTTTTGCCAAGTAACCATGTTCCATCAGCATACAAGTCATACATCATGCTCAATATCTACTATGTAATACGGCATTGCTTTGACAAGAACTCATGTTGATGAGGACAATCAACAGCCCCGTCACATAGGTAAATTGGCTCGAACCATTCACTGAGGAGAAACTGCGCATATGATCATCATTTGAATTGTTTGATTCTTATCTTTATCATCGGGGCAAGATAAAAAGCACTGACCTTTCAGCAAATTGCTTAATATATTAATAATATCACACGTAAATTTGTTTGCAAATGTGGCGATGCCACCCCGCCCACCTCGATCGAGAACATGTCTAAACTTATTGACGTGCTTCTGATAGAGGTAATTTTTTTTTTTGAAAGAAAGATGATATACGATATGTTACACTTTTGTGCTGCAACGATCTTGAACAGAGCAAGGTCTGTTTAAAAATAGCAAAGCCTCATGTATAGCATGAATAGATAAACATATAGAGTCAACTCCAGGGCATATGAAAATCCGTTACACTAATATGCTGCATTCAATTAGAAGGTGTAACTGCTGTACCTTGCTGTACCTTGGTGCTGTTATTCATGCTACTGCAGACTATAAATTTCATTAAATGAATTCATTTATTACTGCAATAATTAAAAAAGCAAATTCATTGTTTAAACGCAAATGATTAAACAAGCAGAAACGCACTGCATCTGACTACATTTTGAACGGTAACACACTGATGCCATTATATACCTTTATTGGAAGGATTGCATATGAGTCAATGCGAATCCGTCATTTCGAATGAAGGGCTTATTAAAAGTATGGATTCTATGTGTCAAGCATCATTTTGTGCCACGATGCTTATTTCCAACAAGACATTTATACACTCTAATACACAGTTTTTTTTTATTGTCGACAACATTTCCCAATATATAGAAATATTGTAAAAATAGAAGTAATGTATAAAAACAACATGAACAAAACATATACACAAAAAAGACAACAACAACAACAACAACAACAACAACAGCTGCAACAACTGCAACTTTTTTTTTTCTGTGTTATGGTAACACTAGATTGAGAAAATGTGTGTGTGTGTGTGTGTGTGTGTGTGTGTGTGTGTGGAGTTTCCCAGCATCATCATCATCATTGTCGTCAACGTCGACCAGAACAAAATCACACGTAAGGACTATTTTTTTTGTGAATATGTTATGCAGAATTATCATTTGCATAATTTTTTTCTCATTTGCGTACATACTTCTGCTGTTATTATTACTGTAAGACACTGCAAACAGCAGTAGTATGAGCAGACACACACACAATAACCATAGCAAAACAACGCGGAAAGTGTTCCGCATACAGTTTCGGAGTTACTGGATCTGACAAAAGTAGTAATGTATTATCATTTATTGTTGTCGAAGTGTGTAAATGAGAGAGATTCATAAAACAAAGAAAATTGTTCTTGTTGATTTGCAGTCAATCGAGAGAGAATAGTATTTTTAGTATGATCTCACACAAAAACAACAACAACAACAACAAATTATTTTCAAGTTTATTAGCTAATAGACAAACAACGAATTACAACATTTTCTATATTTACACTCGCTTTTTGTCGTCAATCCCTTTTGCAATTCCTGTATTCTCAAGTGTGTTTGTAATATCAAATATAGGCTATTCAAAGACCGATTATCAGGCTAATACCAAGTGATATAGATATTATTGCATATTATGTAGTCAGTCAGCTTAAATTAATTAAGTGAAATGAAAGAAATCAAGCCAGAATCGACCTTTTGACGTGGAATACTAGAATTGCAAACACATTTATTCCATGATTCGGCTGCTGCTGACATTTTTGTTGTTATTGTTATTATTTTCAATTCAAAAAAAGTTGTACATCTAAAAAAAAAAAAAAAAAAAAAAAAAAACTGTTGTTTTTTTCATGTTGTTATTATTACCTTTTCAAGACAGGGAAATCTACACTTCTATATAAAGGCCCAGGATTTTTTTTCCATGATTCGAAAGTCAATCTTCTTTTGCTTTACCTATTTCTTTTTAATAATATACCAATTGATTCTAACCAAACAATTAAAAACAAAATGAATGGTAAATTCTTGCACCAATACGTATTTTTTTTTGTTGCCATGACAACTAACATGTCTACATTGTATAGTCTCTGATTTACTCAACCCTTTGCCTAACCGCAACAGTGACAATAACACCAAATTTGTTCGTACAAGATGCATCTCTACTCCTGTAATTCCTTCATCTTCAACCACTGCAAAACAATACTATGACCATCGTCAACACATGGATCTTCATCATCTTCATCAACAGCATCTTCAGCATCAAAATGTCATTGGCAAGCCACGTAGCAGATTTTCTGAATATGAGGACAATATCATACGCCAAGGTGTTGCTCAAAGATTAACATGGGGCCAAATCTCGGATCTTTTGCCTCATCGTAAGCGTGCAACTTGCTTTAACCGTTACAGAACCCTGCAAGGCATCCGCAAATCACGTAAATTATCGGAAGCAAACTCTCCAGAAATGTCACCTTCATCATCACTCAGTCCTGCTAGTCCTGTTACATCATGCTTCAGTGATCCAAAGACACCACCTGGCTCAACTTATACACAGCCCAGTTGGTTTCCTTCTTCTGCTGCTGATGTAATTTATGAACCACAACAACATATGTCTCTTGAAAAATACCCAGCCTCTTCTTATGTCAATGATATCAATAGCAGCAGCAGCAGTAGTAGTAGTGATTTATCATCTGATGACAATGACGATTTTCCTTTTGCAGTACAAACAACAATGACAAAGAAGAGATCTCATAAAATTTCATTACCTGCCTTGACCTCATATCATCATCCTCATCACCCTCATCATCGATCCACAACATCAGCATCTACTACTACTTGCAGAACTGTCCAACAACCCTTTTATAGCCTTTAAATCTCTCTGTATAGAATATCAACTCAAATCACATCATATACATATATCAACTTCATACCACGTTTTTTTTCTTTATTTTTCTTCTTCTATATAAATATATATATGCCCTCCCTTTTTCTTTATTGTAAAAACAAAAATCAACAACAAACAAACCACCCTATATATTATAATAAAAAAATTCCATTTCATACATAATAAACACAAACGTTTTGTTGCTGCTGTTGTTGTCAAACAATGTTTTATTTGAATCAAACGGGAATACAATCTTTTTCAATGTCGGGCCCGAGCGTCCTAAAATCTAATCTAGGTACCTCGGTATTTAGCAAATGTTTCCTTTACACCATGACCTTCTTTCAATGCTTCCATGCATTGATCATCAATTGCAACATATTTCTCGCAGTTGATGATGACTTGCTCCACTAAATCTTGTGGAATAGCAACAATGCCATCCAAATCAGCTACAATGATGTCACCTGGCTGCACAACCACGGGTGATTCTCTTGAAAGTGTGATAGGAACCTGGACTTCAGAAGGTCGTACAAAGGCGTTTTGTGGCAGAATGGAGTGCGACCTTGCGAATACCTTTTTCATCGTGTTGTTGTTGTTAATACAAGATGTATAAAGAGCGTAACATCCACTTACAGGAAACTTCATTTGACGATGTTCGTTGAGATCTCGCACGTTGCCATCGATAACCACCCCCTGACATCCTTTAGATTGTGCTCTAGCTGACATGAGACCGCCCCAAACAGCATTTTTAACGCCTACGTTTCATTTGTTAAGTCATGCCAGGCCTTACAGAAACTCGATTTGTACCTGGTGGGGCTGAGATAACAATAACCGATCCTTCGTGAGCTGCATCTGCCTACAACATGTGTGTAAATAAAAATGTCCGTCTTTCAATGTGCCTGTACTCTTACAAAATGCTCTTTGGGTACAGGTGAAGTGGTATCTGATTTTTCTACCATCTATAGTTAGGAGGGGGGGGTAAGGCACACTTTCTTTACATAGAAGCATGATATATTGTGCATCTTTTTTTTTTTTTTTTTTTTTTTTTCTTTCTTTTTTCTTTACCTTGACAGTAAACGCTGGTCCTACAATGCGTGTATCCCCTTCACAATAAGTTGGTGACCAAAGTTCGATACCTGGGATATAACCCGCCCAAGGTCCTTTACCGAGCTTGATAAGGGCATCTGCAATCTAACATTGGGATCAATAAGGCTCCATTTTTTTTTGCGCAACATTTGATTTCAAATCATCCTACTTCACAGGTGGAAAACTTCTTTAAATGACTGAGAGACATATCAAGTTAAAGAAAAAGAGGGCCTGCTAAATTCAGGAAAATCTATTAAATGTTTTCATTACGTGAAAATCATGTGATTCATGTAACCTTTTCTTGGTGAAAGAAAATGCATTCAAAAGCTTGCATAAAACAGCCTCTGTTTATTAAATACTAGGTAATTTCTTTCTGCTAATAATCGTAAGGTTTGCACAACAAGTCATTTCAGCTAAGACGGTTATCGCTATGCCAAGCGTATTAGCCAAGTGAGCTTTCAACGGATAATAAGGCATTTGCACCTTAATTCTGCATGAAAGCCAAGTTGAAAGTACGCCGAGTCTATTCATATTCTTTCAATAGACGTGAATGAACAAGGCATTACAGTGCCATAAAAGCGACGAAATAACAGACCAAAATTAACTTTGCCCTCCAAACAAGACATTGGAGCGTTTGGGCTTACAAGTTGGTATTAAAATTCAATTTGTTTGTTGCAACAGATTGATAAAAATATGGGGAAAAAATGAACAAAAGAGGAGCTTATGGAATAAACTTTGAAAGGTAAAAAAAAAAAAGCCGGTTGTTATTGAAACAAGACAGGCCAACATGACAGATGAATCCATGCCAACCATCCAAATGAATCCTCTTTCATCTCATTTCCAAATGTTTTATGCAAACCAGCCAGTTGAAAAACCACTGCCTACAGCGCCCATCAAGAGCAATGACAAGGCATTAAACTCGTTACTAGGTCTACCCATGCAACGGTTCTATAACGCCATGGAAGAAGGCCATGAAAGTAGACGTATTTCAATTAATATGAGTGGAGATGATGTGGTGCAAAGCAATAAGATAGCGGTAAATCAACCCAAAGCAAACGCATTGGGTATGTTGATGCATCATAGTATTCAGAAGGCTACTTGGACAGAGGATCCATTGAGGTTGTGTCTTGTAGAGTCTACAACACCTCCTCATTCACCTACTCAGCAACTAGATGAGGAGCATCTTGAATTTCAGTCCATGATGCCATTCAGTCAGCAGGACACATTACCTTACACGTTCAAGCCTAAATCAGCACTTTTGCATCAACTGCTCATGTCAAAGCTCTATGTCGTCATGGGTCACAACCAATGGATCAATCCACAGGTAGAGGAGAAGAAAGAACAAGAAGAATTCAACCATGAATATCTTGAACTTGCCTTTGAACTGCCTTTTGCTACAGCCGCATTGATCCCACCTACACCGCCACCAAAGGAAATCAGCACCACACCTGCATGTCCACCACCCATCCTGTTACCTGTTGAGGCATACAGCGACATTTATGAATGGGACCATCATCAGGATTCTGTTCAACCATGGCTTTACACACGTGAAGAAGAGTCTTACTATGCGCAATCACTCATGACATCTTCACCCCGTGCATCTACAAGCGTGTATTATTTTGAGGACGATCAACAACAACAGCAACAACAAGGAGTAGCGGAAGAGTCTTGGGAAGCTATATTTCATCCACTCAGTACATTCAAGCACAACAAGGGCGAGCTTGAATACTATGCTTGGAATTCTGTTAATTTACCTGTAGCTGCTGCTCTTGTAGCTCAACGTGTGACGAATCCAACATCGCATGCCATGGACGACATGCACGCAACAACACACTCAGTAAGTGAAGCTACTATCCCACATATCATGCCTACACCACCTTTGAAACCGTCGCCTGTCTTGACGATTGTATCAGCAGAAGATGAGCACGAGTTGGTAAAGAACAGCAGTGAACTTACGTTGGTCAATGATGCTGCTGCTGTATCCGCGTCAGGCGAGAGATTGATGGAAGAAGGGTACTATTACGACATGCTTCAGAAGATTCGTGGCAGTAATACCTCATCACTGGACGAAACTCGCTCAACACTGCAATCTACTGACGTGTCTGTCATGGACGATAAAGAAACTCATCATCAGCACATGAACAAGAGCAACCAAACATCGTTTAAGCGACATGTCTTGGCAGCTGCACTACTGCTCGGAAAACTGAATCGCAGCAAATCAACTACGCGTGCTACTAATACTACTAATACAACACCCACCGCGATGATGGATCATCACAAATACGCTATGCAAGACGATAAGCCGATGGAAGTGGCTGATCCAGAGACACTGATGATGGAGAAACCTCGCTACTGGACTGAAAAGAGACTATTCTGGACCGGATTTGTGTGCCCTCTGTTATGGTATTATGGTAGCGTTCATATCAAAGCTTCCAGCAGCACTCGTTTACTCGATCCAAGTGATTTGCGCTGGCAAAAGAGGTGTCGTCTTGCCGCTTTGTATTTCTCTATTGTTTTGTCTGTGGTTATCTTGGTTACTACTGTAAAAGCAGCTGGCAGTGCAGCTATTAGACAAACACAAACAGACACAATCAGGGCAGTCATTGCTGATTCGTCTTGAGACAATAAATCTTGATTCATTTTATTTTATACAAAAGGTTCTAGTTTAAAAGAGAGAGGGTGTGTGTGTGCATGCAAAAAGATTGGTATTATAGTTATATATATGACAAGTGTTGAAAGAGGCGGGGAGAGAGGGGGGGGGGGGAAGGGGTTCGAGTAATAACAAGGTTTATTTAGCCCATTGTCTCTGTGCCTTGAGCTTTTTGTAATGTTTCTTTCCTCCACTGTTTGTTCTCTCTTGTACTTCGCTGTGCTTGCGTTTGTAATATTGCTTCAATTCATCGCTTGCCATCAATTCATCCACAATAGTTTGCTTACGATCCTTCTTGTTGATACGAGCAGAGAAGAATTCTGTTGGACTTTCGATAATGGTACCAATTTGAAAGTATTTGGGATCAGGACGTTTGCCCATCTTTTTATAATGTCTCTTGCGATCCAAGATATGACGCATTTTGAGCACTTGTAAATCTCGCTTGACCTCGTCTGTCATCTCTGTCTTTGGCATATCAAACCATGCTGAGCCAGATGTCTTTTCCCTCTCCTATAGTTCAGCAAGATGAGTACAACAATCAAAGAATAGATTCATGGTAAAAAACGACTTACAGCTTGACGCTCCTTTTTGGTGAGCTGCTTTTCATCCTTATTAGGCTTTAAAACTACGGTTGCTTTGGCAGATGCTTTTTCTCCATCATCGACTAACGCAACAGCATCTGGAATCAACTTTGATCGACCTGCTACGTTCTTGAAATAGAGCTCCTTTTCGACAGTGATGCCAGAATCCATCTTGGAAAGCTTGGTGTTGATTTTATCAGATGCATCGTTTTCTAATTGAATGCTGGGAGTTTGTGATGCAAGTGCTTCTTTCGCTTTTTCTAAAAGAGCATCTAAATCTTCACCCTCGTCTTCGGAGCTGTCGCTAGAGTCGTTCTCTTCCTCACTTGAATCATCCTCGCTAGTATCCTCGTTTTCGTCGTCGCTGTTGGCGGCTGTGCTCTCTTCTTGGGCTTGCAATTCTTGATCGTTGCTTTCTTCAATGGAAGGCACATCTTCTACATTGGAAACAAGTTGCTCGGGTTCAATTTTAGCCAAGTCATTCAAATCGATCTTTTGTTGTGTTTTTTTTTCAATAGTTCTTCTATGAGAACGAGTAACTCTGCCTGCCATGTTGCTGTATGATAATGAACAAGAGAGATGTTGTGGCTTTCTGGTCTCTTTACTCGCAAACATTTTACACAAAAATTTTAGCAGTCGGTTTATACCGTCACGAAGCCTACCGTATAAAAGGTTGGCATCTATTGAAAATTTTTCTTTTTTTTTTTTTTTTCTTCAAGGCACTTTCGAAGCTTTTTGTGAAATCTTCACATGTCTCAGGAAGTCAAAAAGGAGCCAAGATCTACGCACTATTCTATTACAAAATTGAAAATGAAAAAATTGGAATTCGGCATGACGGGTATGTATTGCTGCTAGCAGATAATACAGTTTATTCGCTTCAATTTCGTAAAAAATGCGAAGTTGGAGGAGAAGAAGCACAAGTAGGAAGACACAGAGGGGATTTGGTTGATCAGAAATAAACATCTAGTAACATGGATTCATGATATCCGTGAGAATACTTACATCTGGTGGCCAGCCAGTATGCATTGAACTCCCCGTAATAAGTTGCTGTCGCAGAAACTGTAATAAAAGACGCAGGGAGCACTGTCGGGGGGGGGGGGGGAGAGAGAGAGAGAGAGAGAGAGTTCAGGGTGGCATCAAGATTGAACAAACTATATTCAACCAGACGAGATGCATTATTCAGATAACTCTTATCAATGATGTCTATCTGTATTCTGGGTATAGGAGATAATTCATCTACATGGATCAAAATCTGTCAAAGCAAGATATACATACGTTAGATAGCATAATCACATTGGACACAATTTACACAGAGTCTTGAGACAGATACGAATGAATCATTGTAAGCTTTATTACGCATAGATCCTGAATTATGAGGGCTTGGTATGAGTTTGTCTTGAATTCATTTCTTGATGCATGATCAAAAAGGGAACTCTCTACGTACTGCCATCAAGCACGCACTTTGGTAGTAATTCTGACGAAGTTAAAAGTTAAAATCGTAGGATTTATTTATTACAAAAGTAAGAGAGTCTATATATATGTTACATTAAAAAAAAGAGGGGGTAGTATAGTGTCAATGGTGGTATGAATTAGTAGTATCATCATTAAGGCGAATTATGAAAGGTATCATGGTAATTTGCATATTAGTAACAGCAGTTTACTGCCATGTATATGGTCTATGTGTTCTATAAAGTCATCACGTTTGGATCGCCATTCTATGAATCATTAGTTGCAGTTCAGGGATATAACACTCTTGAGACAACTTACAAATGGATGGCGCCAACCACACTGGAATTCGTTTTTTTTGTACGATCTATCAGCACTTGTAGATGTATTGTAGCCAATATGGTACATCAACAACGTTTTACTTGTAACAAGAGTTTGGCTACACTCTCTGCACTCTTTCAAGTTGCCCAACAAGCACTGCTGAATAATGATATCTGGAGGCAGACTTGGGTATTTCAACAGCAATCCAGAAACTCGTTTGGCAATCTTTGGCTTCAGAAACAAACCACTACCACCTGTGCCGACAAACACACCGCAATGTCCAGGAGATTCGATATTGGCATCGTAAATGACACTCTCAATCTGCCGCCATTCCTTGGCTCCACATACCGGGAAATCATCTTCCACTAATGCAATATACGTGCTTTGGTAGTTGTCGGCAGCCAAACTGAGTGCTTTTGACACATGGCTTCTTTGATCCAGCGTATCGCCTTCTTCTCGGATCCATTTGAGGTAGCGTTGACCTCGTTGTGTTGATTGAAATAGACGCTCTGCGCGATCAAATTCGACATGGGTTGTGAAATGAGTGTAAATGATGGTTTGAATTCGATCATACAGTGAGCCGGATTCAGGCACTTGTTCTGGCCAATTCTGAAGATACGAATCCAATGTGCGGGTTAGAAAGGGAGGGTCGCCTCTGCGTGGTGCTGTCATGATGACAAATGTAAACAGATAACGGTCGTAGGAGAGTTGATTCAATGCGGCGGGTTCGACAAATCGCTCTCTGGTGTAATAGCCGTTGCATAGCAACAAGAAGGGTAAGACGGCAGCCACGACAATGAGGCCCTTTTTGATGGCATCATGCAGTGTTTTCCATAAAGGCAAGGGCCTGAATCTTCCTTGTGTCATGTCAGGCGGTAAATCGTGGCTCTTTTCGTTCAGCATGTCATCGTCCCAGTGTTTGTCCTGAGCAAGACATGTTTGAATGACAATCATGCCCAGGAAACCTGTCAATAAGCCCGTCAACGACCACCACAAGATGTTTTTGACAGAGTAATTCAGCAGACACATGGCAAACTGTAGTGTCACTTTTCGCACTGTCAGTTTATTGTTGTTTCCATACATGAGAATGTATTTATCGTCAATGTTGAGTGATTGAATAACGAGCAATGCAAACAAGAACGGGGCCAAACCTATGCGAAGTGAATAGTCCGTTTAGTGAGTATAAAGACACCACAAACAACAACAACAAACCTTGACTGCATTCATGCAATGAATCACTGAAAAATAAGGAGGGAACAGCCCATCCAGTGCTTTTTGAGAACAAATAGCCAATGCCTTGTCGAATGGTGCAAACAGACACGACAACGCCCATGAATGTCTGTACAAAGCGACGAGTATCGCCCAACATGTGTGTCAGGGACTCTTCAAACAACCCCAAGATCAAGACGTTCCAACCAAACATGAGTATACTCGGTAAAGAGGCCATGCATAAAAATGGTGAGAATAGTAAATTCAGGATCTCCAGTCGATGAATGACATAGGTGGGCGATGAGCAAGAGAGTTGAAATAAACCGAGAAAATTCAGCGTAGAGACGATGAGAGACAGTAAGATTGTGTAACGGGTGATGGTTGGAAGGGGCCAAAGACACAGTAATTTCTGTGATTTACATTTGATGCTGTATATTTTAATGATGGAAAACTGTTGCTGTTGCTGTAGTTTAAACTTGTTGAGCTTGCGCAGGTGCTTTGAAGCGTAGTAAGAGTTCTTTCTGCCATGCTGATGTCTCTTTTTCTGCGGTTTAAAGTTCAATGGCGTGTTAGAGGCAATGGTGGTAGGTATTGGAGGCTGCAGCGTATTGGGCGATCCTGATGGTCTCGTCGATGTATTTACAGTGGTGGATGTGGATGTGGTGGCATTAGTCACTTCCTGGACTATTTTGACAGAGCCAAACAATTTGAAAAATGAGTCTGACATGAAAATAGCCAGCAAAATATTGTTTATAAGAGAGAGAGAGAGAGAAAGAAAGAAAGGGATCTACACCAAAAAAATAAAAATTATCCATGTTGTTCATGATTATTCTCGTGACACTAAATAAATACTATGCTGTTACACATAGAAGGCTATTTTTATTTGTTTGGAAATCAATCATCCATCATCTCGTCGTCGTCGTCGTTATTGTTGTTGTCTTGATCTGATTCATTTGGAATTCCTTGCAATCTGACAGGCTTCAAATGCTGCAAGTCTATCAAACAGAGGCTTAAATAACAAGGCTATACGACAAGACCAGATACACAACATACCTTTCAAATACTTTAAGCACCCTCTGCTCACGCTTGTATGATCCAGATTGAGATTAGTCAAGTTGAGTGCGCCTGTACATACCACCCAGATGAGTATCGCTGTCAATTCTCGCTCGTTCCCATGATATTTACCTGATAAACGACGAACGCCCTTGTTGGTGACAAGTGGGCATGCTGCAAGGTTCAGTGTTCTCAAATTTCTCGTAAAGCTGGTTTGCTCGAAATCGCCTAATAATTTCAAGAA
Source organism: Mucor circinelloides (assembly GCA_037974945.1). Taxonomy (NCBI): domain Eukaryota; kingdom Fungi; phylum Mucoromycota; class Mucoromycetes; order Mucorales; family Mucoraceae; genus Mucor; species Mucor circinelloides. The sequence goes on along the minus strand of JBBNAA010000005.1, from coordinate 246,824 downwards.
TACGTTACTCGTTTTAGTGTGACATAGTGATAGCGTATCCAATTTAGAAAGCCCTATAGAATGTCCAAGGTCAGTATAATAACAAGAGTGCGCTTTATGTTGGTACCTATCAAGTGCGAAAGTCCTTGATCAGTGATCAATGTGCGATCCAGATAGAGCTTCTCGAGTTCAACCAGATCTTTTAGCATTTCAACTCCTTCATCTGTCACTTTGGTTCCGTCTAAACTCAAGTAGCGCAAGTGTTTCATCTCTGCAATTTGCTTTGCTCCTTGATCAGTAACGTTCAAATAGCCTGTCAGATCCAAATGTTCCAGGGGTAATTCTGCGTGCAAAAAAAAAACAGTCAGCATGGAGCTTTTGCTATCATAGAGTACTCGGCTCATTTTACCTTTAAACCTGGATAAAACACCATCCAACTCGAGTTCTCGGTCAGGAAATTGAATCCATCTGAGGCATTTCAATTCTGAGAAAACAAAGCTAATATTAGCACCAGAGCACACACACACACACCAGCATAAAAATAGCCATCCTACTTGCCTCGAGGTAAAAACGACAATCCCCTCGTGCTCACATTTCCGCAACCATTCATTTTTAATTCAACGAGATTTCTAATTTGGCTGATCATCTGCATCAAATCATTGTCGCTTACAAAAGTGTTGGTTAAATCCAGATGCTCCAGTTTGACGCTGCGACTTATTTTTGCAGTCATTTCTTGCTGTGGAAGATTTGTATTTGCTAATGACAGTTGTAACAGATTTTCAAAACCTGTTGCATCATTGGTTAATTCAGTTCGACAAACCCAAAAAAAAACTCGATCATTACCGTTGATGATGGGGACTAATGTACGAGAGGATTTGACACGTGTACAACCGTCCAATAACAGCACTTCAAGCTGGTCCCTGAACTTGCTATTTGCTACCATGGATGCAATACCCTGATCAGTGATTTTGGTCTTTGAAAGATTGAGATGATACAAGTGATGTAAATCTATACTGGTATTAGGGATTTTTTTTTTTGAAAGCTACTTGAGTACAAGACTTACTCTCCAATGACTTTAATCCCTTGTCAGTTACTTTACAGTTGTTAACATCCAGGTAGCCCAGATTCTTCAAGCCTGTTTTCATTCGTCAGTATTTGAACAGTACACTCTGTATGAGTTGAGGATACTTGCCAGTCAAGGAACGAATGCCATTGTCTGTGATCACATCGCATCCTCGAAGACTTAATTTTACAACTGAAATGGTAGAGCTGGATCTTGCTAGGTCTCCCATCAGTGAATCAGTGCAGTAAGTGTATGAATCAAGCTTGATATTTTGCAGATAACTAGTATATTACACAGTTAGGCCAAAAAATGGTCGCAGGACTCTTGTACCTACCAGTGATCTGCCAGCTTTCTCATCGTCGTTGCATTCAATTTACCACTTTTTACAAGATATTCTAATAAAGATTCTGCTACTTCAGATGATACATTGTCCAAGTTTTTCAAATAGCTGTTCATCTGTAAAGAGTGCTGTGAGAGTAGCCCTATACATCTTCATCGTTACTAATCAGAAAGAATTTCATGTAGCATCATTGGCTTACCTGCTACTGCCTTTGAGCACGTTTCTCGCAACGATTTTGTATGACGTTCTAATGGATGTTGTTGATGTGATGGTGTGTTTGTGGCAGTGTTTGCAGAAGCACGCTGCTCCATGGCTGATAAAAAGTTGGATCGACGTTGATGCGTGGCTTCTTGTTGGTCTGTATTAGCTTCTGGCTCAGCAGCTGTTTCCACTACTAAATCATGCTTGGATATAAGGCTCCGTATGTGTCCATTGCAGACAACAACTTACTTTCTGATGTATTTACAATAGGCGAAGGATCCGTCAAATGGTGTCCAGTGCCCACTCTTCCCCAAATGCGACGAACGTCATGTACAGGCGGTCGATGAGGGTCAATCGCTCTAATGACATCGAGGTCCATACCGTCCTATACCCATGTTTAGCACATTTGCATAATTCTCACATCATCAAGTATACGTACAATGTCATCTTGCTCGTCCAATCCTTCCTCGTCACTATCCTCGTGCACCTCCATAACACTATCAGAGCCCTCTTCCTCTTCCGTCATCTCTGCCGTTTCTTCTTCTTCTTGCTCCTGCTGTTGTTGCTGTTGTTGTTCGATTACGGGCGCTGCTATATTTACATTTAATGTGACATTTGGTAAAAAACCAGCTTCTTTCATATCCAGTGCAGCATCTTTGGCACTATAAATTCTCTTGGGAAATGTCTATATTTTATCACATCATGAGTCTTGTTCCTATGTGCAAACTCGAATATATCTTTTTGCTTACACTGATCAGTGATATGTTGTCTATTGTTGCATTGGGAGTTTTTGATTCTTTTTCCTTGACGAACTCCAGTATCTGCATAATCTTAGTGTCTCGGGGGAACTTTTGCCGTAATGTGGTTGAGTTTGTCCATTTAAACTACCATTCCTAATATCAATGACTGTATAACAATATCTAATTTATGTGTATATAGCTTGCCTGAATGAATGCAAATTGATCATTATTTGGTTGAGGTTCTTCGGGCTTGGAGGTGCTGGCCGATGAACTTTTATTTCGTGCTGTATTTGGCTGCGTACGATCTCTCAGCTTGCGACTCTCTCTGTCTTCCTTAATATCCATCAAAGCTCTACGTCTCGCCTCTCTTTCTGCTATTTTCTCTCTCTTGAGGTCATTGGCTATACGATCAAACTTTTTTTTCTGCATATCTTTGGTCATTTGATCATCTTTATGCTTCTTTTCAATCTATTAAAATGAGGGTTAAAATCAACCATACATACTACAATGCAGTAGTCTTACCGAAATTTTAGGTGCAGAGAGCGAGCCAGAGGATGAAATGGGCTGAGAATAGTCCACCTTGTCTATAGGTAAAGTAGGAGGTCGAGAGGGGTTCAAGATCCTATGATACAGGTTGAGTTTATGCAGATCATCTCTTCCGCAAATGTGGTAGACGCTCACCATTCTGTTGCATCTTGCAGTGTCGCGTTTTGCTGTAGAGCTTGTTTACATAGCTCCAACTCAAATCCCAAGCTCAGTAAATAAGCAAGATGGCTATCGTTCAAAGTCATGATTAAGCTTGGAATGTGTAGAAAAGAGATAAAAGCATGTCTAATTCATGCAGCGAAAGTGTATGTGGGAGGGAATGTGCCGAGCTGTTTGTGATCAGGCGGATGGCGTGACATCATGATACGCGTTGCATATCTTTCTTGTTCGTAGGATGCTTTTCTTTCTTGTATTCATATGCAAACTCATTTTGTGGAGAAGCATCCAGTAACGGTACTGCAGGAAAATTCCACTTGTTTTGACACGAAACTCATTTGACAGTGCTATCGATACTACGCTTGCCCAGAAATGTATCACTTGTGTATTTTTTCCTATGAAATACTGGTTTCAATTAGAATCAAGATAAGATGTAGGTATATCAGCACAGAAAGAAAGCAGTGCCATTTTGTAAATACAGGATGTTGCTTGATGAATTGTCACTAGTAGCGCAAACTTCAGACATACCACTAAGGGGGGGTTGGCTGGTTTGAGGAAGAAATGGCAACAACAGATGATTGCATGAATTAGATACTGGCAAGAATAGATGTCTAAATCCAAGTTGTTTATGATACATGGCTGCAGTAAGAGTGATACGAAAGGATGGCTATCAATGTCATGACTTGGAGATACTTGAATCCATTTTACAAAATCGCAATCAGGGATTATATTCAGCTAGGCACAGAGCCGTATGTCTTGCCAAAGATCTTTCGCCCCTTTATTTTAGCCATTGAGGTGTGTATAATATAATAGTACGTTTACTCAGACGCTGCGTTAGAGTCAAAATCACTAGTACTTGATTGAGAGAACTGCCTGTCGAAAACTTGTTCCTGAAAACTCAGCAACTCAAGCACATACCATTGTGATGACAGTAATTCATTTGTGTAACAGCTGGTTCAATGTTCTTCCCATGTAAACATGAAAGATTCAACAATCACAAGCGTTTGAACAATGCTAAATGAAATTCATCATCTCTCTGTCCTTTCATCAAGCAGATCCGTTGAAAGCCAGTTTTGATCTCTTTTGAAATTCAGGTAGCGCAACATTATGCCAACATCTTTGTTTGATCTGCCTGCAAAACTCTGAAATGACACACCAAACAATTCATTGGAAACACTCAGAGGATGCTTGGTGAGCGTATCCAGGCTAACGGAGATGTTTGATATATCATATACTTGCCTAATTTCACTGATGGGAATTCTGCTGCATGTGAAAATAGATCTTTCTGTTACCCCGGACGGTTGATGTCACTCCGCTGATTGCTTTTTTATTTTGTCAGCATTTATTTTGTTTTCGTAACATCTCGGTTCCTTTCTTTTTTTTCAATTAAATTATAACCACCATTATGTCCAACCCTTTGCGTATCTTTGTTCCTGTCAAGCGTGTCATTGATTATGGTATGTATCACTAATCAATTGTAGAGAAAAGAGAGAGAGAGAGAGAGCAAGATAGAAAAGGGAGAGTGTTATTCACATTCTACATTTTAGCTGTCAAGGTCCGTGTTAACCCTGCCAAAACTGATGTTGATCGCAACGTAAAGCACAGCATGAATCCCTTTGACGAGATTGCTGTTGAGGAAGCTGTTCGTATCAAGGAGAAGGCTCCCAAGACTGAGATTGTTGCCATCTCTTGTGGTACTGCCAAGGCCCAAGAAACTTTGAGAACTGCTTTAGCAATGGGTGCTGATCGTGCTGTTCATGTCGAAGTCAAGGATGATAGCACACTTCAACCTTTGGCTGTTGCTAAATTATTAAAGGCATATGCTGATAAGGAAGCCAATAAGCCTGATCTCTTCATCTTGGGTAAGCAAGCTATTGATGATGATGCTAATCAAACTGGACAAATGCTCGCTGGTTTGCTTAACTGGCCTCAGGTAAATTGGAAACTTCATTTTTCCCACGATATTAGAGTTTGGTTCCTAATTTAAATTCTATTTGCACATAGACTACCTTTGCCTCCAAGGTTGAGATTAATGGACAAGATCTTAAGGTTGTCCGTGAAATTGATGGTGGTCTTGAGACTGTCCAAACCAAGTTGCCTGCTATTGTCACTACTGATTTGCGGTAAGTTATACAAATTACCCTGGGCAACAGGATCATTAACTTGTTACCTTAGTCTCAATGAACCTCGTTATGCCTCTCTTCCCAACATCATGAAGGCCAAGAAGAAGCCTTTGGTCAAGTTGACTCCTGAAGATCTCGGTATTGATATTTCACCTCGTATTGAAACATTAAAGGTAGAGGAGCCTCCCAAGCGTGTTGGTGGTCGTAAGGTTGAAAGTGTTGATGAATTGGTCGACAAGTTGCGTAATGAAGCCAAGGTCTTGTAAATTATATATATGACAAATGAAGATAGAGATATCCCACATAAAGAAATCTGATTTATATACACATCGTTTTTGTTTTGTTTTTTTGTTTTTTTTTGGTTGATACAAGAAAGCAAGTAAACATGTTTTAATGCTGATTTCATCCATTGAATTGTATCTATCTCTTTTCTTATACACTACTCCCCACTTTTTTTCTCTCTCTTTCTCTCTCGATCAATTATACTTGTACTATATAAAAGAAACTCATTGGCACAAACATGTATGCAACTTTATATCGGCGTTAGATAGACATAGGGCTTGGACTGTCGGCATTGCATTTCAGGTACATACACATGAATTCTGCTAATTTAATTGCCATATATTTGGTTGTTTGAATTACTATATTTTTGATAAAAGCTTAGCCATAAACATCATATCATGCTACAACAAGCCATTCTGTACTGGTTACTACGTTTTGATGATACGCAGATATCGGATTTTCATAGGCAATGCATGCGTATGACTGATCTACATGATCGTCTTATGCAAAGGTTTGCAATATCAGCATATATAGATGCAATTTTTTGAGCTTGTATTGCCACTTTGCAGTTCTTTGGTACATATGATGTCATGCAAAAGATGCCAGTAGAGCAACATGTGTCGTTTTAGAACAGTCAAGATCGCTGTATGGACTTGAATGTAATACCTTGCTGCCACATATGGTGTAACAAATCATACAGATCAAGTAGCCTTACGGAACTTTCTGTTTATTTTGATCTTGTGCACAGCCCTGTGGGTAGATTTTATTGAGGATTAAAGTTTTGAAGTAAAAACTTCAATCCTGCCTATACAATTACATTTAGCACACTGGGATACTTCAACAGGGTATGAATTAAATCAGAATTTCTTCGAATTTGCTGCTTTACGAACTTTTTGGTGCTCTGTGCAGGTCTTCGTTTCATGTATAGACGGTATGTCATATCTAAATTGAAACGTCTAGTAACATAAAGAACCTACAGTGCATGGTTTCTCTTGAACAAGATACGTAACAAGCAGAGTTCTTCAATAGAGCTACACTTTACTGCTTAAACAGTGACATCCTAAGCGACATCCCCTACTAATTCGCCTTGAAACCAAATTATGAGGCCTACCTTCAACTTTATAAGTCGCGCAATATCTAGATTAACGGACGCTGCATACTCAAACCGCGTTTTATATCAATTCCATCACTCTTGAGTCAATAATAAACCAAAATACAGTAAAATTTGATGATACTAAGCACCCTATATCTTCCCTTATAGGCCATTTTAGATCGTCAGAGTGGTGTCAAACAATTGCTCTCCACTAGTACTTGCTTGCTGGTGATTTATCTCGAAATTTTTTGAGTCATGACAAATCGACCCAAAACCCTATTTCTGAATGTGTAATAGCAAGGAAAAATCCTCGAAAATCAAACAATCGCGTTTTTCACCTCCAAAATGAAGTTTTTATTATAACATGCCATGGTGAAAGAGTCGCCTACAAGTCCAAATTATCTTGTAACACTGCTATTTTGGGTAATCAACTATGCGAAAGTTGAAATTTCGACTGAAAACGTGTTTTTTGCTTTTTTCCAATTTAGGCAGCATTTTTGGTGAAACATACCAAAGTTATTAACACCATTCGATAGGGAATTTTAAAAGGTAGTAAAGAGTTTTGGTATGATACATACATTACATATAGCGTTTCTCAAGAAATCATCGATGAAAAGTATTTTTTTTTGTCAAATTGACCACGAAATCGGTCCTAGGACAAAGAAAAATCCTTCTGCGGGGATTGAATAAATTCTTCACCACCACCACCACCACAGTGCTTGTATCCATGACAATAGCCGATAGATCAAACACTAACGAAAGTAAAATAAACAGTGAATAGTAATATTAGATACAGCTAGCAGTTATATTTCTGTAAAATTATGGTTTTTGGTCATTTCAAAATACTTTTAAAAGACTTTCACAGACGAGAGTACGAAAATTTCGGTGCCCTATGCATTTTCTTTACACATGAAAGTGTTTTTTCCTGTCAAGTAAATAAGATGAATGGAGCTTTCAACATTTATCTGACATCTAACAACAAATCGTGGTGCTATGCCCTCAAATTTTTCAGTCAATGAGTTCAATAATGGATTTGCTTTAGTGCTTTTACTATATATGCTATCAGATTCGATAAGTTGATATGGTAGATTCATAAGACGGTTTCGATGCTGAGCACTCTTTGCTGTTGTAACAAATCAATGCTTGACAGTACCAGCGATTACGAGCTTTCAGCCTCCTTGACCACAGGAAAGAAACTAATGACCAAATTTTGATCACCAATTTACACCAATTTACAATAACAAATTGGATTGATCTGGACTATGTTCTTTTTCGAGATGATTCAGCTATTGTACAATTGCATGGAAAATAGATACATGTAACCTTGCAATTTGTGTACCTGCCCATTCATCTTTGTGCGCTGTAGAGAAAACTGTGTGCTACCTGAACATATTTCGATCTGGGCTCAACATATCTGCATCTAAGATGTTGTAATTCCAAATAGCGTTTTCGAAACCCCAAAAATAAACCTTTCAAACTTCAAACTTCAAGCTCACAGCAAACATCAAACCAAGATGTAAGCAACATCAAGATATAAAATCCTCTGTATGTTGTTGAAGCTGATCTCAATGGCTTCAACAACAATTCATTTCAAGATGAACCTGATAGATCAACTCCATCTTTTCATTAATTGTGACGGTCACATTTTGCTACTAAATTTTACCGAGATAAGCCCACTTTGGAAGTTCTTTCCCCTTTTTTTGAAATAGACATAGAGAGGATCATCATGGCCACCTTGACACAAGAGAAGAAGCCTGTTATTCCCAAGCTTGCCCAGGATTTAATTGCTGGTACTATTGGAGGCTGGGCACAAGTAGCTGTTGGTAAATTACAGGATATTTTACAAAGTTTACACCGAGATTTCTAAACTGTTGAATAGGCCATCCTCCTGATACCATCAAGGTTCGTTTGCAGACCCAACCTACACCTCCCATCTATTCTGGTGCTATGGATTGTGTTCGTAAGCTTATAAAGGAAGAAGGTGTAAGTTTTTCCCGGGAAATTCCACACTTATCAATTCTAACCTTCGATTTGGTTTACATGTGTTTAGCCCAAGGGTCTTTACAGAGGTGTCATGTCTCCATTAGCTGGTATTGGTTTTTGGTAAATCAATTAACCTAATCGTTTAACAGCACACGCATTAATCTTCTTGTCTAGTAATGCTGTCATGTTTATGGCTAATGGTTGGTCCAGACGTATGTTACAGAATGGAGATGAAAAGAGAGTATTGTCTATCTGTAAGTTGGACGGTTGGCTATGATAAGGGGAGGCATCGAACTGATTCCTTATTCTACAGTTGAAATTGGTGTTGCTGGATCAATGGCTGGTTCTGTTATGGCCTTCCTCAATTGTCCTATTGAACTATTGAAGGTTAAATTACAAACTCAGGATCCCAGTGGATTTATCAATGCAAATGGAAAGCATGAACCTGCTGTAAGTTGTTCTTTTCTTTCTGTCTTTTTCTGTTACATTGCATGATTCACCTATAACAAATTTAGTATAAAGGTGTAATTGATTGTGGTGTCCGAACTGTCCGCGCCCAAGGTTTTAGTGGTATTTATCGTGGTATGGGCGTAACCTTGATGAGAGATACTCCTAGTTACTTTGCTTACTTTGGTAATTATTCAATCACATCGCGTCAGCACCATATCTGATTTGTTTGTCTAGTTGGTTATGAGGGATTGAAGCGTTTATTCCAATCCATGAAGAAGGATGGTCAAGAGTTGGGTACATTTGAGTTACTGATGGCAGGTGGTTTATCCGGCTTTGCTGCCTGGATTCCTGCATATCCTCAGGATGTCATTAAGAGCAATTATCAAAATGATCTTCGGTAAGACGGCGTATTTTTCTCAATAATCTCTCAATGTAACATGACGAATCTTGTGTAGATACAAATCAATCGGTCAAGTTGTCAAGACATTGTACAAATCCGGTGGACCCAAAGCCTTCCTCAATGGCTTGGGACCCACACTTGTCAGAGCTTTCCCTGCCAATGCCGCTACCTTCTTTGCCTACGAAATGGCAATGGATTGCATGAAGAGCCTCTAGTAATGTACATATAGATTGTCCTACAGCATGAGTCATAGAATGCTCTTCACACGCGATGTTATTTATTTTGATTTTGTGAATGAAGATGTAACCATTATTAGAGTATATGATCTATGAAGATCCATGTAAAGATAATATAAATTTCTTAATATAGTTACAATGGTGCCACGTTAAATGAGATCATTTTATCCCAAAATGTCAACACAAAACCAGAGTTATGGTAAATGCATACCTCATCTTCTATAGAGTTGGAAAACAAGAAGAAAGAGTCTTGCTGAATGATGTAATTGAGAAACATGACTTTGTTTGTCAATATAAAATGTGTACTCCCACTGGCTAGCAACTGTATACAGCATCCAACAGTATGGTTTACTTGAGCTTGACCACAACAGGCATATAGTTTCCAAAGTATTCTATGAGATACTATTGCTAATTTCCATCAATTGATAGCAATTATATACCATGCTTACCTGGCCTCGAAAAACTATTGCAAGTGTATATATATTTGATCCGATCTTTCTATAATGTTAAACATATAGCCTTAACGTATATCAAACAAAAAATGCTTTTTCAAAACCCAGTTTTCTATCGATATTATGGTCTAAAGTACAATTCTGCGTCATGTGTCACAGAACTTGAAAGTTAAATCAGGCATAATTAAGCTATCAAATATGACGAAGACCAAATGAAACTGACATGCGAGATGTACACATATTCTTTTGTTTACTTTGTGGAACAGTCGTTCAGTTTAACAAACATTTTAGCGCAAAAGCTCACGGTCCATGGCCCCGGTTTGTGAGAGTCTGATCCCCCCCCACATATATGTTTGCAGCCCTTGTATTTTTTTTTAAGATACGGCAGTCTATGAGGAGATTTATAAAGAATCTTTTGCTTATCAAATACATGTGAAACATCTCTTCATCTGGTACTTCCCATATAGCAGCACTAAAAAAAAATTCTTCTCCCTAGTGGCTCTTATCGTTCTTTATCCATTTAGTTCCAATTCTTGTCTATGGGTGTGAATGTTTATATGCCAGTCATGAGGCTCTAAAAAATAGTATTTTTCCTAATCGATAAAAACCCATAATTTTTGTTTTGAGCCGTTTTAGTGATTAGCACAAGTTTATTTTTTTTAGTGGGAAAACTCCATATAGCTACATTTTCTGGTTATCATTGGATCCAGAGCCGGGACTACAACAAGTAAACCCAATAGAATGACCTCGATTCTAACACAATCTCGATTTTGATCTGTGCTACTAACCATGAAAGAAGGATCAACAAATCGAAATTGTTCAAAAATATTGAAAAAAAGCCAAGAAAAGCTTGAAAATTTATCGTTTTATCGAATCAACAACAGACGTTAAAATATCGAAATTACAGCAAATCGGCGTAGAAATGCATAGAACAAAAACAAAACGGAACAAAGCTAAGCTCAATCCATATAAGATTTGCGCTAAGATCTAGGAGAGAGTGTAACTGTGTGTATAGCATGTTGTTTTATTAGCGTTACTATGACTCCCTCCCCCCAATTTTTTATTATTAATTTAAAATGTTATTCACTCTCATCAATGATGGATTTAATAAAGGATCCATGTCTAATTTCTGATGATACTGTTGTTGTAATTGAGATGATAAAATAGGTGCTTCCATATCAGTAGTAGCAGGTGAATGGGGCGAAGTTGAACCTCTCACTGAACTCGTCTTGGAGCTTGACATGCTTCCCAATGATGACATGGAACGTTTACTGTTGTTAAATCTGGCAAGAAATGAAGCCATTCTTGCATTTTCGTCTACATCGGTTGTGTATCGCTCGGGTGTATGATGGTGGTGATTGCTTGTTTGATCTGCTGCATTACTGTTATCATTACTCGTCGATGTGTTGCTTGTCGAGGTATTTGTACCATTAGCATTGCCATTTGATTGATAGAATGGCGATACTAGATTATTAAAATCGATCTCATCGACTAAGCTAACTCTATCATTTACTTGCTGCTGGTGCTGCTGTTGCTGCTGCTGTTGCTGCTGTTGCTGCTGCTGCTGTTGTTGCTGGTGCCAGTATTCAATGTTACCCAAAAACCCACTGTCAAGGATCTGTCTCCCAAAATTTGTGTTATTCAGTTGTTCTAGATCAACTGTCCAGTAGCCACCTTTACTTCCTTTGCCTTTGCCGGTATTATCTTGTGATAAACGAGGGAGCTTTCGAAAGCATCGATTTAGTGATAGATTATGACGGATGGTATTCTATACAGAATATTAGTAATCCCAGAACTGAAACGTTCAACCTAAATCAAGGTATGGTTACCTGCCAACCGGTTTCATTAGCTTCATAAAGATGTGGATATCTGGTCTGAACCCATTCGTAGATTTCTCTCAGGGTAAGTCGCTGATCCCTTGATGTCAAAATGGCCTGTGCGATTAGTGAAGCATAAGAATGAGGAGGTCTTCTTCTTTTTCTAATAGGGCGCTTTTGTAGATCTAGTTGCTGTTGCTGTTGTTGCTGTTGCTGTGGCAATGGTGGTAATGGCTGTTGATAGTAATTATTGGAAGCATTGGTATAGACTTGCTGAGGGGAAAATGAATAGTGAGGTTGCTGCTGTTGTGGAGGAGGTGGAGGCAATCCTGCTGAGAGTGCCGCTGATTCCAAATAGGATCTATTCCTCAACAATTCAAAAGTTGCCACTTCATTATATTCAGCTGTTGTTTGATAAAAAGCCTGATGTTGCTGGTGCTGTTCCATTGGCTTCCAGTGTTGTGGTAATAATTCCATTTTTCTATCCTCATCGTCTTCAATATCTTCAATCTGTCCATCTCGAATGTATCGCATACCAGGCAAATGTATAATGGACATGTTATCTAATTTTGCTATTTATTTCCACGTGTGTGTGTAATCAATTAAGGTTCAAGTGTCTGAATAATAGATTCTGGCCGAACAAAAAAAATAAATAACCAGAACGTTGTGTCCATTTTATCAATGAGAAAAAAGATGCCTTCTTTTATACATGAAATCACCTCAAGTTTTATTCGAAACGGGACATTTCTATGTAGTTTTCTTATTATTTAAATGTTCGGATTATTCATTTCTATGTCCTGGCAGGCAGGAAATTTAACTTTCGTCAAACTTAAAGCAGCAGCTCCCCCCAAAGATCCTTTATATCATCAAACTGACAACCTAACCAACCAAAGCCAAGCCAAAAAATTACCCTCCGAAACCAGTTAGCACTACATCATGAGATATTCCGAAAATCCTCTTGGGTCTAATGGGGACGGTTCTGCATAATGAAAATAGGACTTGAAAAAGTGCGATTTTACTAAAGCGAAAAATAGAGTCTAATCCTAAACCAAAAATATCATAAATTCAAAGCTTATAAAAGGGCTTACTCTTTTCTCACTTTTTTTTTTATCTGGAATAACATAACCGAATTTTCTCTTTCTTTTTTTTATCTTTACGCCAAATTGCAAAATCTTCAAGTAACCAAGAAAAAGCAAAAAAAATCTACATAAATGTTCAAAGGTATATATAAATGAAACATCTTATTTGCTTCATTCTCTTTTAAAACTGGACCGAAGACACTAATCGGAAATAAATTATACAGATACAAGCTACCAACAAGCATCTACTGCTACCTTGACGCCTACAAAATTGCTCATGGAGAATCCTATGCAAAACAGTGATTGGAACTTCAATCAAGCCTCTATCAATGAATTGAGTTCCTACATAAATGTCGATACATTTAATCAATCTACAAACGTATTTGATCAGCGATACAGTCAACAAGGCTTCATGATGCCGCCCAGTCCGGAAGATAACCACATCAAGATGGCATCTTCAAATTCACAATCTACCGTTACTGCTATCTCTGAGGACCAGATCCCACTTACGCCACCTTCCCAAACTAAAGACATTCTTCCCAAAAAGCAACGTAAAAAGCTACTCGAAAAGAATCGTGAAGCCGCTTATCGTTGCAGACAAAAGAAGAAGAAGTGGGTCAATAGCTTGGAAGAGCGATCGCATTCTGCCGAGGCCAGGAATAGAGAACTTCAAGAACAAGTTACACAATTGAGAGAGGAGAGCATTTATTTGCGTAACCTTCTTTTAACTCACGGTAACTGCGAATGTGATGTTGTGGTAAGTTTCTATTATTATTTTACCATTAAATTATAGTACTAATCTCTACTAAATCAAATAGCAAGCCTACTTGCGTCGCACATCAGAACAATTATCACACAATGCTCCTCCCCCTTCTGTGCTTTCCGGTGTGCCCACTCTAGTCGAATCCTCCTCATCTGTTTCTGGGTCTGAGTCATCGATGAGCTCAATGCCAAAAAAGATGCAACGAATGTATGATAGCAATCCAAATGCATCAGCATTCATGTTTGATTAATTTCAAAGTAACTTATCCCCTTCTCTTACCCTGTTCTCATCTTATTTAGCACCAAAAATAATTGTAATTAGTCATCTGTCACATTAAATCAAAAATGTGTTGTAACGAAATCTAGCGATCGCCTATCATTCTATATATTTGCTATTGATTTCTTTTACAATCATTTTATTTGTTTATATTTTCCTTCATACTATGCTCTTCGCACCTTATACTCTGATTTTATGCCTCATTCATTACTATAATGTACGCCAATAGTCTTCGATCCCTTATGTTTATTTATGATGATATTGATGATGTTATTCTATATCATATCCCCTTCGCTCTTTTCAATTGCCTCTTTTGTTTGCAAATAAAACTGATGACTGTAAAAATATATGCAGTATAATTTTGAGTGATGGTGATTTGCCCCTTTTCCCTTTTTTTCTGTATAGATCGTCAACCAAACTACTGGTTTCATGTTGCATTTTTTTCAAATTTCACTTAATATATTATCATCGTGATGGAAGTTAAACAGAACCTGTATATTTATAAAACGAGGAAAAAAAGTTCTATCGAATTCTATTCCGGTTGTTTAATTGGGTAAAGTGAGCTGAATACCGACATACATTCCTTTTTCAGTATTATGGAAGAAAAAATAACAGTTCTCTCTCTCTCTCAAAAAAAAAAGAGTAATTTTAAATGATCACCCTGGTGTTATCTAAGTCCAAATATTGAGCGAAAACAACTCAAAAGTCTTGCAAAATGTATTTGAGAACGACGAACCTTATTTTATAAGGGAAATTCCAAATGTAATTGACAGTGTTCCAAACACAAGACAATGCCTCTATAATACAAGCTATAAAATCCCCCCATGCCCAATAATTTATATATCTGCATTGGCCAATTTCTACTAAAGTAACCGGAAATTGCATATACTCAGGGTGCTGCCATTGGAAAATTCAAAGATAAACATGGTAATTCAACTAGATGTTTCAATATCTAGTCTCAGATTTAATCCTAAAAAGCTACAATTACCATGATTCTTCTCATGAATAATCAAATAAGGGATGCTTAATTGCATCCTAGAAATGACGCCTTGTTTTGCTAAGAGTTACGTAAAAACCAGCAGATCTGATCCCCTTTCCCCTTTGTTTATTCAGAGTCGCAAAATAACAAACAATCAACTACTTTTTGACATGACTTTTTTTAAAAAAGATGTAAATATTCTCATTTTCTTTGACAATAACATGGATCGAGACCATTCCCGGACTTCATCTTCTGTTGCAATAGAACTGAGCGAAATTCTTTTTGCAATTGCTAAAGTTGTTTTTCAGTGAGACATATCTAAACCGTGTCAGATGTAAAATGAAGTTTTGCATTCATTTTATTTGATACTTGAGTTTTGGATGCTGACCTTAACTGAATCTAGAATTTCTCGCTTTGCCTCTATGCAAAATATCCTTGTAAAACACACTCATGGGTGCGTAGTACAATGTTCCACAGAAAATGGTGTCGACTTGCACATTTTTTAGGAAGCAAATCAAGAAATCCAAAATCCAACAATGACGGGATGTGAAACGACAACACAAACACATGAGCTGGATGCCATTAGAGGTCAATGTCTATTAATGATGTCGAAGATAGCTCATTAATGATGATCATTAATATAAATGATAGCATAATACTCGATGCTGTCATACAAGCATTCTGGGGTTATAAATGATTGGCACAAAATATGTAAATTAGTGTGTGAAGGACGGCATATTTTTTACAAAATTATTTAAATCTCCGTCTGATTTCAATGTCCATGTAGAATTTGAGCGACCTTTTCTGCATTTTTTTTGTTATCCGTAGCTCATGTTGGCTTGACTAAACAAATTTCCTCTTTGGGCTGTGTGAGATCAGCAAGTATCAATATACACTATATCTTTGCACACAACCACGATCACATGACTAAAGCTATGGTTTGCATATATATTTTTTGCTCGCGAAGAGTGCTTGGTGCGTTATCTTTCAACACGACATCAACAAACAGAAATGACTCAATCGAAAATGCAAGTAGTTTATTGTGATGATGGACTTTTACACAACCCTCCAATCGAAATGACTCTGGGTCAAATCAAGCCTTATGTTGGTAAGTATCCATGTGCCTGAAGCTTATTTCGTAATGTGCTAAAGTATGCTGCTTCATGTAGAGTCCCCCAAGAGATTAATCAATATCAAGAAATTTATTGACACTCATCCAGAATTCGAGGTGGTCGAACCCAATGATTACTCCTTAGGCCCTATCTTGGATGTACACCGCAAAGATTATGTCGACTTTTTAGAGACAATTTACCAAGAATGGGTCGATTCAGGGCTCACCAAGGACATTTGTATAGGTGATACATTCTCTCAACGCTCCTTTGTTGGAAAGCTGGATGATGAAACTATTAGAAAGAATGCCTCTGGTAGCTGCAGTGGTAAAATGGGCTATTATGTTGGTGATGTATCCACTCCATTTGTGCAAAGTAAGTATTCAGGCACAGAGCACAACTGTTGCCCTAGATTTCTCACGTAATTTCACAAAAGATACATGGCGTGCTGCCTATTCTTCTGCTCAAGTTGTTTTGTCTGCAGCCCATCGTTTAACAGAAGCCATTGCGGCTAAACAATCCCCTGACCACAACGAAACCATCTACGCCTTGTGCAGACCTCCTGGGCATCATGCTTCTGACCATATGGCCGCTGGTTACTGTTTCATTAACAATGCATCTGTTGTTGCTCGTTTCCTGCAAAACTATACCTTGGAAGATATGAACAAGAGCAAGAGGCCTTATGGATTTGATTTGGAAGCGGTTCGCAACAGACAATTCAGTGTGGGCACAAGCAAAGATAAAAAGAAGATTTTGATTGTTGATATTGACTATCATCAGTAAGCTCAGTAGTAAAAACGCCTTTTGGTAGGCTTTATTGACAATTATTCATATTTGATAGTGGTAACGGTACTCAAGACATCTTTTACGATGACCCCTCTGTCTTTTACATTTCACTTCATGGTGCTCCTGATTATCCCTTCTTTACTGGATCCGCTGAAGAGACTGGCCAGGGCGCTGGTAAGGGTTACAATATCAATGTGCCTCTTGACCCTACAACCACGACTGATAGTATCTATCTCGAGCATCTTGAGGGTGTGCTGAACAATCAAAATGTTGTTGACTTTGGTGCTGATATTGTTATTGTATCAATGGGTTTGGACACATGGTTTGAGGACCCTATCGCTGGCATGAAAGGGCTTCAAGACATGAACACATACAAGAAGATGGGATCATTAGTAAAGACTTGTAATGGTACAAAGCACCGTCCAGTTTTGTTTGTACAGGAAGGAGGATACACAGTTGAGAAACTGGGAGATTTAGCTGGCAGTGTCTTACAAGGCTATCTCGAACAGCAATAATATAATAAACAATTAGCCTAAGCCATGACATAAGTCTATGGATAAATTAAACACAAGTTATTCAAGCGGATTGATAATTGGGTACGCATGGAGATTTAATTTGATTAGCCATTTGATGGTGATGTTTGGACAGAACTATTTATTCTGTACCTTGATTTAAATGTTAGTCATACAAAGCTGCAGTTCTTATTATATTATCAGATGTGGGAGGTGTCATCGGTCAAGACAATAAAGAGGCTCAAATCCCATTATGAAATCAAATTTACACTGGGAAAAAAAAAACAAAGCTGATAGTGATACAACCCCACAGAGAGCGGCCATTTAATGGGCAAGTCAGCTTGCTATGTTAGTTAGGGATGAAATAAACCATTCGTTTCCCCGCATTTACATAGGATTACTAACGGTTTTCCCACTGATTGAAATCTTTACCGCTAATCTTTGATCATTCAACTTCTTTAGCTTGAAAAAAACTGGTTGATATAAAAACCTCAATGAAGTTCTGTATACATCACAAGATTCTTTTTTCTTTCCCTCCTCTTTTTTAGTTTTCCACATCATACAATGGTCATTTACAAAGCCACCGTTCCATCTGTTCCCGTTCCCAACATCGATCTGTATTCATTCCTCTTCAACTCCAATGAATTCAATCAAACCAAAGACTTAAATAGACCCGTTACTATCGACGGAGAAACTGGTAGAACACTCACTTGGAATCAAATCCGTGAAAGAGCAAGCTACATGGCCAACGGCTGGACCGAAAATGTTGGATTAAAGAAGGGAGATACTGTCGCTGTCTTTGCTCCCAATCAATACGACCATGTCATTCTTTATCTCTCTCTTCTTGGTGCTAAATGCACGATTTCTCCTGGTAATCCTGCTTACACTGAAGGTAAATACCATTACAAAATGTCAAAATATCCGAGTCTCTAAACACAATGAACGATATCTAGCCGAATTCGAGCACCAAATTACCAATTGTCAGGCCAGTGCTCTTGTTACTGTACCTGGATTGTTGCCTATCTTGTTAAAGATCACCGACAAAATTGGTCTTCCTCGCAGCCGCATCTTTTTGTTTGGTGATAAAGAAGTTGAAGGCTGCCGCCCTTACAGCTCATTATCTGGTAGTAAGCCCGTAACAACTCCTCTCCAAGGCTTAGATGGGTACAATGATACCGCATTCATCTGTTATTCCAGTGGTACTACGGGTCTCGCCAAGGGTGTCATGTTGACTCACAAGAACTTCATTGCTCAAGTCGTTCAAACAATCAATGCCGAGCCAGAGGAGGATCGCCATGACGACGATGTTATCCTTGGTTTCCTTCCATTCTATCACATCTATGGTTTAACAAGTTTAGTATTGAATGCCTTCTATAAGGTCATTCCTGTAGTTATCATGGGAAGATTCGATTTGGAATTGTTGTGTAAATTGGTCGAAAAGTATAAGGTCACACTCGCCAGTATTGTTCCTCCAGTTGGTAAGTTTGCTCGTTGCGGAAAATCCAGAAAATGGGAAATGCTAACAGTTGCGTACAGCTGTTCTCCTCGCTAAATCCCCCATTGTCGCTAATTATGATTTGAGCACTATTCGTCTTTTGGGTTGTGGTGCTGCCCCTTTGAGCAGAGAGCACATCGAGTCTCTTGCCAAGCGTATTCCTGCTCAATTGAAGCAAGGGTAAGTCAATTGTTTGTTGTGATTTTCAGCAAGGAGAAATGGTTTTAACCGAGAATATAGTTACGGTATGACAGAAACTACTTCTGGTGTAATTTCTCAAAGTCTTGAGGGTGGTGTTCCAGGTAAGGAAATTGCCCTGAAAAAGGCATAATATTTATGATTTAGGTAATACGAATTCTCACGCAAAATGCATAGGCTCCATTGGTATTTTGAGCGCGAATATGGAATGTAAGATTGTCAATGAAAAGGGTCAAGAACTGGGCGACGATGAAGAGGGTGAATTCTTGTTCCGTGGCCCTAGTATCATGAAGGGTTACTTTAACAATGATAAGGCCAATGCCGAGACTTTCACAGAAGATGGTTGGATGCGCACTGGCGATGTTGGCAAATACGACTCCAAGACTGGCGAATTCTTCATTTTGGACCGTATCAAGGAACTCATAAAGTATAAGGGTTATCAGGTTGCTCCTGCTGAATTAGAAGCCATTCTTATGGGTCTTGATATCATTGCTGATTGTTGTGTTGTCGGTTTATACGATGAATCTCAAGCTACTGAAATTCCTCGCGCTTATGTTGTTCTCCAACCTTCTGTTGAGAAGAGTGATAAAACTGCCAAGCTCATTGATGAGTATGTGACATCCAATGTCACCAACTACAAGAAGCTTCGTGGTGGCGTGAAGTTTGTTGATGTTATTCCCAAGAGCCCTAGTGGAAAGATTCTTAGACGCCAAGTTAAGGATTGGGTGAAAAAGGAGCAAAAGGAAATTGCTGCCAAGGCTCGTTTGTAATATATAATCTTTGTTTTTGATAAATAAAATGTAACAATAATTTTCTTTTATACATAAAAAAAAATTCGCTAATTAGTAAAACATGACAGGGCTGCTCATTTAAAGACATTCGCAAAAAAGCAATGTATAGACTTCGAAGCCTGAATTGAAATGCCCAGCTGTCATTTACTTCATCCCTCTCTAGCAGCAGGCCACCTTTCATTTCCCGAACTAAAATATGCCAGGCAAGTTGCAATCACCCTTGCCTGGTCTGAAAAATCCTTCTTTTGCATCTTTTCTTCTGTCATAAAACTCTAACAATGTCCACCCCTAAAAGAGAACTCACTCCCTCCATTTGTTTCAACTTTTCCTTCTTCAAGGGTAACCAACAGCACATAATGTGTCTTTAACAGTGGCAATGTCTAACAGTGCTTGACCACCATAGATTTCATGAAGGAATTCCGTAAAGTAGATGATAACATTATCAACAGACTCAACTCCACCTCAACACAAGCCGAAGGTGTATGTGGAGAATTCTTCAAGCAAATGTCTGAAGCTTACGCACAACGTGATCAAGCCATTGATTATTGTCTCAAGGTAAGTAAAATGAAAGAGGGCGCTTTACGTGTGCATGTCTGACGATGCTGTGGTAATCAGTTGATGGACGAGGATCTCGACAAAAAGAACAGAAAGTTGCAGGAGGATCCCGATGATTTTGACATCAAAAACAGCATTTTCACCCAAGAATCGATGGTAATGTATATTGCTGGATGATGGAGACGATTTGTGTTGATTTAACGTTGATTTAACAGCGCCAATCCGTTTCAAACGAGAGATACGTGGAGGAAATCATCAGAGAACGTACCTTACAAGTATTCAAGAACAAATGCAGAGCTTTTGATGTCACTTCCTTAGAAAAATAAACAAAGAAATGTACAATATTATAACACAAATAGATCTTTAATTGATTTTGTAAGATATTTTCTCTTTTTGTTAAGTTTTAATAATAAAGGTAGATTGGAGTTGTGGAAAGAAGAAAAAAAGCAATTGTTAGTTCAAGTTAACTTAATAGAAACCCTTGGCATGGTTATCACAGACATCACGGAGCTTAGTCTCGAGTTCCTTGGAGAGGACACCCTTGGCACGGATTTCCTCGAGGATATCACTGTGTTGAGTAGCAACGTGGCTGATGAAGTCCTTTTCCCAGTCAACGACCTTGTTAACGGGGATCTTATCGAGATAACCGTTGACACCAGCGAAGATGATAGGAACTTGAGCTTGGATAGACAAAGGAGAGTATTGAGGTTGCTTCAACAATTCAGTGAGACGGGCACCACGGTTCAACAAGAATTGAGTGGAGGCATCCAAATCAGAACCGAATTGGGCGAAAGCAGCAACTTCACGATATTGGGCCAAGAAAAGCTTCATGGAACCAGCAACTTGCTTCATGGCCTTGGTTTGAGCAGCGGAACCGACACGAGAGACGGAGAGACCGACGTTAATAGCGGGACGGATACCCTTGAAGAAAAGTTCGGCTTCCAAGAAAATTTGACCATCAGTAATGGAAATAACGTTAGTGGGAATATAAGCAGAGACATCACCACCTTGGGTTTCAATGATGGGAAGAGCGGTCATGGAACCGTAACCGAAGCTCTTGTTCATCTTGGCAGCACGTTCCAAAAGACGAGAGTGAAGATAGAAGACATCACCAGGGTAAGCTTCACGACCAGGAGGACGACGAAGCAAGAGAGACATTTGACGGTAAGCAACAGCTTGCTTGGACAAATCGTCATAGATGATCAAAGAGTGGCGACCGTTGTCACGGAACCATTCACCAAAGGCAGCACCAGAGAAAGGAGCAAGGTATTGAAGAGGAGCAGCTTCAGAAGCAGTAGCAGCAACGACAATGGTGTACTTCATGGCATCTAATTCAACCTGTAAATACTCTCGATCTATCTAATCAACACATTTTATAGTTACCGTTCTCTTCAAGAGTTCTGACAAGTTGAGCAACAGTAGAACGCTTTTGACCGACAGCAACGTAGATACAGTACAACTTCTTGGCTTCATCAGAACCGTTGTTCCAGTTCTTTTGGTTCAAGATGGTATCGAGAGCGACAGCGGTCTTACCAGTTTGACGATCACCAATAATCAATTCACGTTGACCACGACCGATAGGGACCATGGAATCAACAGACTTGATACCAGTTTGCATAGGCTCGTTAACGGAGTGACGAGGCAAAATACCAGGAGCCTTGACTTGGACACGAGAACGGCCAACAGTGTCAAGAGGACCCTTACCATCAATGGGGTTACCAAGGGCATCAACGACACGACCAAGGATACCAGGACCAATTGGGACATCGACAATAGCACCAGTACGCTTGACAGTATCACCTTCCTTGATCAAACGATCGTTACCGAAAACGACAATACCGACATTATCAGCTTCCAAGTTAAGGGCCATACCCTACATTTACATTTGAATAGTCAATTTCTCTCGCTCTCCAGATTCCTCTTCCAATCTTCTGATAATGTTAATCTAATTACCTTGAGACCACTGGAGAACTCAACCATCTCTTCGGCTTGACAGTTCTTCAAACCGTAAACACGGGCAATACCATCACCGATAGACAAGACACGACCAGTCTCTTGGAGATCAACCTCGGAGTTGGCACCGAGAATACGTTGCTCGAGGATAGAAGAGACTTCAGAGGTAGAGGGCTTAGCAGAGGCATAAGTTCTCATAGCAACTGAAGCAGCACCGAGGTTGAGACGCTATGAAAATTACATATTTTTTTAATGACATGTTGCTATTAATCTGAGGTACTTTTTTTTTGTTCTTACGGCAGGAGTGGATCTGGCGAAAGCAGCCAAGGTAGGGCGTGCAAGACGAGTAGCGTTTCTCAACATATTTGGTTTCCTGTTAATAATAAACTAGGGGAGAGGGGTTGAAAATATAAAGAAGAGAAATAAAATCAAAACAAAACTGAAAACTGGGGGAAGGGTGGTGCGTACTGCAAATTTAGATTCCGTTATTGCTCAAAGTGAGGGGGGGAGGCCCTGTTGTGACTACAATACCCTATACATCCTGAGCTAATGATCCCGCTTACGGCTTATTACATGCCGCAATTGATCATGGCCAGCTAGAGGGAGCAGCAAAGCATTGTATGTTGTCAATTCGTTACAAAAACGCACTATTGTTATGCATACTAGCTTATATATATCATCCTTGAAAGAGTTGTAATGTTCATTGGTGATACATGTCGTTATTTTCTCAGTTAATGGCTTCGATTCTAGAGAGTGTGGCTGACATCTATAGTAAAAAAGCTTGTCTAGGTTCAAACTGTACAGTGTTTGATGTACTTTAGATGCAAGTTTGGATATAGAGTATCTCAAATATACACTTGTCTTTTAGTAACGATGTAAGGAAGCATTAAAGACAAACGCACATTGGAATTATTTTCTTCATACAAATGTGTGTCAAAAACCAAGTGGCAATGAATTTATGTGGACATGCTTATACCAATGTATCATTGTTCTGCTTCAAGATCATTACAGCCTGCTTCAAATGTAACAGTCTTTCAAACAAGCAAGGATGCCGTCGAAATTGCATTGACAACACCCATGATTCAACTGAAATATAGATTGAATTTCCAAAGAATTAATTCAATTACACACTCAAGCTTAATGCTCTGGTGTAATCTGCGTCAGCTTAGGTATCAAGAGCCTTTGAATGCATGGCGATCAATGCCAAAATGCTCAAAGTAAAGATATCAAGTATTCAATCACTGATCAAAGAATTGGCGGCGTTAATCTGGGGTTTAATCGTGGGTTCAGGGACAGTTGCAAACATTACCATCTACATCGTTCATTTGGGATCAATCGACATTATCATTCCTTGCAACGATATGAATACGATACAGTGTATTGATGCCGCTTTATATTATTGAGTAATTTCCATGTATGAATGGATCGTTGGTCCCCTTCAGCAATCAACAAATAGCAGCCTTCAAACTCCTCATGTCATCAATGACAGACTTTTGCATCCACTAGATTTGAATATTTCGTCTACATTTTTGTCTACTGGATACATAAAGGCCAACAAAAAAGATTATTAATGTAATAATATGCAAAATAACGACATAGGATTAGATGTCTACAGCTGAGACTACGATTGTACGATGGCGTGTGTTTGAGTACAATGTCATGATGTATAAGATGGCTCAAGCGCTAATATCTGTTACCTATACTCAAGTTTCTATTCATTCAGAAGCTATGTCTTGCGTATATACAGCTATCATTGTGTCTTGTATCTATCCCACTGGTAACAAAAAGGATGAGATGGGCATCACGCTGGGCAAAAGTAACTGAAGATTGGACAAGAATTTGGTTCGACAGGTACACAAAAGCTTCTTATTGTGTAACTTTTTGCTCTTTTGTAGCAGAATGATTTGATCGTCAGTCCTAATGGAGTCTCGTACAGTGATACAAATTTATTGAATAAAAGGACATGTAGGAAGGATTTATTAGTATTCAACATTGCATACAAATTACAATTATTCGAGGATATTATGCTTCGCCCTGAGTATTCTACCCATGTTGAGCACCCCTTAAAATACTTGAAGTTTCGTTAATTACTTTATTTCATCAAATATAAGCATGCCAGGCTTACTGTGTTCATTTAATTTGCTTCCAATCTCTAGTGTGCTAAAAGCTCTATTCGCTTTATGTAACTTAATTAGGAAACAAGAAATGCCATCAACCTGAATTTATTTCACTCTCCTTTTCTGAATCCCTTGCTCTTCCCACTTCTTCCTTCTTCTCAATCGATTCTGACGATACTTATTCACAAAAAAATGGTTTCTTTAGCATCACCAACAGTTATAGTCAGAAGAGACAACTCTTCAAATATTAGATACGTGTATATAATAGCGCTAGTGATGTGCATTATCCTCTGGATCACTGTATATAAAACTCCCAACTCCCTAAATCCATCAATACAGAATATGGAGAATTCAGCGTCGTCAGCACAGCAACAAGCTTCCAACAAGAATAAAACTGAGCACAGTGCGGAAGAAATTTGTACATCAGAGACATTCAAGGATGGAAAATGGGTGTATGATCCAGTTCAGCTGGAAGAGCCCTTTACAGGAGCTGATATTGCTCGAGTAGCTGGTTATCACTGTATCAAGAAGTTTGCTCACAGATGTTTTAGACGAGGCGGCGACGAAGTATTAAGAGCCAAGAAAATGTAACATTAGATAATGCTGCCATAATCGAGATACCATGATACTAATTACCAGTATAGCATGGATTACAGGTGGCAGCCAAATAACTGTAAACTACTAGAACTGAATACAAAGAAGTTGGCCGACCATTTTATTGATCATCCAGTGTTATTTGTGGGCGATTCCATCACACAGTTACAATTCGAGAGCTTAGGGTGTTTATTGGGTGAACACTTTCCTAATCGACATCCAGCTAAATCTGATCTAAACGGTGGTAATACAAAAATCCGAGTAAACGAGAAGGCACCCGAAAATAAGGATACAGCAGCCATGGCTTACATTCGATCTGACTACTTGCTTCGCTTGGACGACTTTAAGGTGATAAGTCCCTTTGAATCAGTAGGCACACAGTTAGGTCGTGGCGAGAATTACCCTTGGTAAGATGCATTTTAGTAGGTGATACGAGTCTTTCTTAACACTTGATTTGATTTGACGCTTAGGGTGCATGCCTTGTCAAAGTTTGACTATATCATTATCAACACAGTAAGTAAATAGTAGGACAAGAGGTTGTATTTTTACGCTGTATTAACCTTGCCTTATAGGGACCTCATTGGCATCCCAATCTTCAATGGGGACCTAACGCAAATGAGCAAGAGCTGCTAGATGCATTCAAGACAGCCATGAAATCAGTATTAGCGTACTTGGATCAACATGTCAAACCGCATCAAAAAGTATGGATTCGAACCACACCCTATGGCCATGTTCAGTGCTCACAATACAAAGAGCCTCAAGAGAACCCGTTAGCGCCTTCTGGTAAAACAGGCGAGTATGAATGGCATTTGTTTCACGAGTTTGATAACATTTGGAGAGAGTTATTACACAAACAAGACAACCGGTTTGCTTTGTTTGACATTGCCGACATGTCAAATAAGAGAGGTGATGCTCATTCAAAGCCTGATGCTGACTGCTTGCATACTTGTATACCTGGCCCTGTCGATGAGTGGAACAGATTGCTTTACAGCGAAATCATGAGACAGAAAAAGTAAATAAATATTGAAAAAAGTAGAAATTTGTAGTAGAAAAAGAACGTGATTTTATCAAACCTTATTTTGCACTTTGCACATGTCAAGTATCACTTTCATAGAGATTGAGGGGTATATCTAGATTCAGGCACTGATCTGACTTGCCGTTTAGGCCATTTACATGAAAGAAAATTTTATGTTGCCCGCGCAGCTTATTGATTTTTTCTTGTTTATATACCTGCAAGACAATATGCTGATGCCATTGCGTCCTGTCAATGGCTATCCTGTATTCATTTACTTCCAATGTAGTAGAGGCATTCAAAGTTCAAAAAATACGCATAATTCATTTAATTTCGGGTTTCCTACCAGGATAAAAAAAATAGCACATGATTATTTCAGTGCATTTTCATATGAGAGAATGTTGAAGCTATAACTGAGTATATGCTGAACACCTTGAAGATTGGTAAAAATCATGAGCAATGTGTGCTGTCTACTACAGCTCGTCCTCAACGCACGCAGTAGCCGCCGCCAACTTCCACATTTAAAGTCCGCGTACTGAGGAGCTGGTGCTGGTGCTATCCAGATTGCCATTTTGAACCTTCTTAGGCTCTTTCCGATAAACAATTAAAATGCCTAAAGGAGGGGATCTGATTGGTGGAAACGCCAGCGATTCTCGACATAATCCAAACAAACAAAAGGATCAAATGCGATCATATGCACAAATTCTGAAGTCGGATCAAACCAGGGACACCTTTGATCTGAAGTCGTTTACCTCAGTCGAGCTTGGTCAGCTCACAGAGGGTGGACAACTGTTCGTTCAAGCCAGGGACAAGCACTCGGTAGTGGTTTCAACCGAACAATTTACCGCATTGCAAGTTAATTTCAAGGATCTAGCAACTGTTCTGCGTACCCAGTTTCCGGATGCATTGGGTCTACGTATTCGAAATGTTAGCCAGACATCCAAGTACTTCGAAATCAACTTTCGAACTGACGCTGCTAGGGAGGCAGCCCTGAAAAAAGATTTCTCCTACGAAGGAAAGAAAGTCATAGTCAGTCGTACCTTTCCTAAGGACACTACTATTGTTCGGGTTAGTGTGAGCAACCTACCCTATGAAGACGAAGCATATTTGCAGGAACAAATGTCAAAAATCTTTGCGGCATACGGTGAAATTCTCGAAATGGGTCTCTTGCATACGGTCCATGGACACTTCTTTACTGGACGGGGATTCGCTACTCTGAATCTACTTCCAGGTAAACAGTATGCCACTTTGGGACCACAAATTGACTCTTGGGAAGCTGGGGAAACGCTCAAGATTACCTTTACTGGTATGAAGCCTACTTGTAGCCGTTGTCATGTCACCGACCACGTTTTTGGTAACTGCCCTGTCATGAGACAACGTTTGAAATGCTGTTATATCTGCCAAAAGTCGGATCACTTGCAGGCTAAATGTCCTGATGCTTTTTGGAATCAACGAAAGAAGGCTGCCAAGTTGAATTCAACACACACATCAGCACACCAGCAAAAGCCTGTGGCCAAGGCAGCTGCACTTACGAATATCATCCCTGCCGAGGCAAATGAGAACAATGTCGACACTGCGAAGGAAGCTACTGCCTTCATTACTGGAATTATTCCAGCAGCCACTGCATCCATGCCTACCACTCAGACTTCAGCTAAGGAAGCGTCAGCCTCTACATCAGTTACTACAGTGGAAGGCAAGGAGGTTATAGTGCATGATGAGACACCGCGAGACACCGGGGCCGAACAACCAATCGAGCCTGCACCTGAGGGTATTCCAATGCAGCAGCAATCTCAGGAGGAAGTTCAATCAGAACCTCTGGTTATCTCGGATGAGGATATGATTGCTTCGGACGAGGAAGGAGACGATTTTGAGGATGATGACATTGATCTGGATATGGTTGAAGCTGAGAAGGAAGCAGCTGCCAGCTCGAAGCCTCTGGCGGATGTGGTCCAGGCAATGAAGCGTCAAGAGAGGCTCAGGCGTCGAAAGGCCAAGGCCAAGCAAATGCTGAATGACAAGGACAAGACTACTATTCGCTCTCGTCCCGGTGGTACACCTTCAAAGAAGAAGGCTGCTACCAAACCCTCCTCACGTCAATAATTATTATGAGTAATCATAATAATTATAGCAAATCTTTAAATATCAAATTTGGATCACTTAATTGTCGACATTTACTCAAAGTCAACAATCCTCAATTAGCTGATTCCTTTATTCGACATTTAAAGGGGCAAGATTTAGATGTTTTTGCTTGCCAAGAAACCACTATTCCCTCTCTCAATTTTAATGATCGGATTGCAATGCTCGACCTGAAATTTCAATCCTTTCAAAGTATTTGGACATCAAAATGTGGACTCCTCAACTTCAACCGAAACCTTCATATGGAGAAGATCCACATATCTGATGATGATAGAATCATATTTGCAAAGTTTACCTTACCTGCAGAACCAGACCTATTGCCACTTTATGTGCTCAATCTCTATGCGCCTGCAGACTCACCACAGAGTAGAACAGCCTTTTACAATCAACTTATGAACTATATCAAGTCTCTCGATTCGTATGGGGACATTTTGGAGCGTTTGATCTTGGCTGGTGATTTCAACTTCCAGTACGATCTTCGTCTTCCCGACAATGAACCTCGTAAACGGCCGTCATCATTCGTTGCCTTTACCGACACCTTCCTCCATGATTGCAACAACAACTATAGTGATCCGCTCTTTGAGACACTTCCCACTTTTCGAAGGGGTAAGGCTATCAAGACGCTCGATTACATCATGGTAGGCCGTCAGTTGAAGGACTCATATTTTGACAATGATATTGAATACATTGCGTCGACATGGACCGATCACGCGCTACTGACGATCAAAATGCGCCTTCATCTCACCAACACTGGTAAAGGGCTCTGGCGTGCAAACCCCAACCTGGCCCATTACAAGTCATACGTGAAGAAGATCAACGCTGGTATCAGCCACTTTATGCAGCACATCCTAGCCGAATCCACTGATAGTAGCCAGATCAAGTGGGATCGCTTGAAAGGCTATGTACGTAAACTGACCAAGGCATATTGCAGCAACCGTGCTTCCTGGAGGAGAGAGCACCTGAAACAGCTTCAGAGCTCGCGCAACCAGTTGATCAGGAGACTGAAAGGCGACCAGGAGGCATTACAGCAGCATCTTCCCGCAATCGAGCACTCTATTGCACATTTGGAGCATGAGATGTCCCTCAATGCCACGCTGAAGGCTGGCCGCAGGTGGCTAGATCACAACGAGAACTCGGTAGGCTTCCTCAAAAAGACAGCTGAGCGTCGTTTGGCCCAACGCACGATGGACACAATCACACACCCGACCACCAGTGTACCTTGTTCGTCCACTGCGGATAAGCTGGAAGCAGTGCATGATTACTATGATGTGTTGTATTCACCAGAGCCGACCCACCGATACTCAATGGATAAGTTAATGAAAGGCATCCAGACCACGATATCCGTTGACGATGCTGAATACATCATCGCCGCAATTGACATGGAGGACATTCTCCAATCCGCCAACCGCTGCCCCAAGGTCAGTAGTCCGGGTAAAGACGGGCTCCCTTACCCCATCCTTCGGCTGATTTTGGTGC
The DNA here is from genome assembly GCA_037974945.1 of Mucor circinelloides. Lineage (NCBI taxonomy): Eukaryota > Fungi > Mucoromycota > Mucoromycetes > Mucorales > Mucoraceae > Mucor > Mucor circinelloides. The sequence continues at coordinate 217,132 of JBBNAA010000005.1, read as the reverse complement.
ATCCAGCATGCAAGGACCTAGCTCTGAACGTATATAACGATGCTCTGCAACTCGGCGTGTTCCCGCCATCTTGGCAGGAGACTTGTATTGTTCTTCTCCCGAAGAAAGGCGATTTGTGGAATCTAGCCAACTGGCGCCCAATATCCTTGATCAACACCGACTGCAAGGTGTTTACCCGCATCTTGAATTCGAGAGTCATTGGCGCGGCAAACAAGGTCATCACTCGTTACCAAGCTGGTTTCATGCCGACAAGGTTTATAGGTGATCATGGCCTGGCTTTGCGGATTCTTATGCAGGATGCTCAGATGCATTCCAATCGTGCTGTTGGAGTGGCTATCGACAGTGCTAAGGCATACGACTACGTGAACGAACACTACATCAGTAGAGTTTTACAGAAGTTTGGTTTTCCATCTACATTCATTACAAGTATCCGCAATCTGTTCTTCAAGACCAAGATTGTGATCAATGTCAATGGGTTTATGACTGAACCAGTGGCTCAAAAGCGTGGGCTTCGTCAGGGGGATTCGATCTCTCCTGTATTGTTCAATTTTGCTTTGGAGCCTCTCCTGCTGGCTATTTTGAACGACGAGAAGATCAAGGGATATTCTGTCAATACCAAGGCGGTCAAAGCGTCTTCGCTGCAATTGGTGGCTTCCCCTCCGGTTAAGTTACTGGCATATGCTGATGACTTGCTGGTCCTCGTCAACAATAGTGAAGAGATGCAGACCATCCAAGATCACATTAGCTGCTACGGTCGCGCGTCCAACGCCAGAGTTAACTACCACAAGTCTGTCGCCTTCCCTCTGTCTGGGGATCGGTCCATAGTGCGCCTTGATTTGTTCCGTCTCTCGCGTCGCCTCCAGTTCCAATGGTATGATTCAGATAGTCCATCCTACATCAAGTATCTTGGCTATCCAATCTGGTTTAGCATTGCCCAACGAGATGAATTCTGCCAGGAAACCTTGCTGAAACTTCAGGCCTCTTTGGACAGTCATATGACTAGAAACATCTCTGTGTATGGTCGAGCCAAAATGGCCAATATGATTTTCCTTGCTCGTTTTTGGCACCTGCTTCGTGTCACCACTCTGCCTCTGGCCTTTGTAAAGAAGATCTCTTCAATGGTGTACCAATTTGTATGCTACAAAATTTTTCCTCCTCTGAAGAAATCGATTATTTACCTGCCAAAGCATGTTGGTGGTCTCGGCGTCAATGATATTATCCCTCAACAGCACATCCTGCAACAACGGTATGTTCGTGCGCTGCTTTTGGATAACCAGGTCTCTCGCCCAATTCCTGCGTTCCTCCTGCAGCTGCTCAGCACGTTCATCCAGGTAACATACGGGGCTTCCCACCCTCATCTGCCATTGTTGTTCCGCAATATGCGTTACGGCTCCCCATTGAAAGGCCAACATTGCTTGCTTCCTCTTTTCCGCTCTGTTGACGCCTTTTATGTTGAAGCATCTTGGGACAACTGCTCCTTGTCGCCGGATACTCTGTTACAAATGCCGTTCTTGGAACTCTGCCATCAGGCCACCACTGATACCAGTTTCCTTGACCACAAACTGATTCGTATGAAGCCTACGCATACTTTCCTAGAGAACAGTCGTCTCCGCGACTCGTTGGTTTTCAAGGCACGAGCCAGCTGCCCCAACCCAGGTCTTTTGACCAAAATCATCGCGGCGGTACGCTCCAATACTATCAACCTTGTGCCCTCTTTGCCTTGCGTTTACCTGTCTGCTCCCCTTGGCCCTGACTCCTTATCTGTCACCGATGGAGGTTTTGATCTCTCACTATACTTCCGCCACAAGCTCTTCTACCAAGGTATTATGATTCTGTCCATGTCTAATACCGAGCTTCGTGCGATGTATATGCGAAATCATCCTCCAATAACCAACCCTCGGGTGGATGTAAATCGACTCACTGTGGCCTCTTTTCTTGACACGAAAATGCCCAGTGCAGCTCGTAATCTTTGGTTCCGGTTGATCCACAATAAGGTTTCATCCAAAGTCAATGTGTCTCATATTCTTCGTCTACCAGATGATCTCTGTGAATTCTGTGGCTATCGTGAAACCACTGCCCATATGCTTTTTACTTGTCCTTCTCATCTGGAAATCTGGTCCAACTACTTTTCGTTGGTCTTTGTGCCTACTGGCGCTCTTGATATGAGTAAAGTCTATCAAGACGTCATGTCTCTCAATCTCTCTTCGTACTGTCTTCTAGATTCACCTCTCAAGGTGTCCGTCTTTGAAGCAGTTACCTGTGTTATCACAGCCATTTGGCGTGCCAAGTGGCGGGCCCATTTTGACAATGCTGATTTTGACAACCAATCCGTCTTGGATCGTGCCATGATCAACTTGAGACACATATCATCTTTAAACTCTTTTTAACAATTTTCTTTGCCTTCTCAGGACGGGTCACTTTATATTACACCCGCTCCTTTCAAATATTCATCCCAATAATATTTCTTTTATGAGTTTATTTTTAATAAATCTTCATACTTACAAACAAAAAAAAAAAAATGAACCTTCTGTATCACATTTTCGTAGATTTTTGAAAAAAGTGTGTAGTAGGTGCAGGTAGTTTAATAATTGAAGATTGTGTAATCTTTTATGGCGGATCTGACAGTACAACTTTCACAACAACTGTGCTCGAATTTGGCGAGAAAAACAGACTTTTCAAGAATCAGTTTTTCGTTAAAAAGTCAATATTTTCCAATCATAGTTACCTCAATCTTTGCTTGACATAAAACTTTAGAATATGGCAGTCATTTTGAGTTTAGGAACACTATAGTAAAAAATGCCATTTTTGCGGTGAAAACTGCCATCGTAGAAAATAGACCCATTTTTCCTTGTAGTAGCAAGGCAAAATTGGTCGAAAAACATCATGTTTTTCATGGCAAAAAAAAATTGAGATAGGGCATCAGCCAGGTGCAGTAGAACCAGAGAAATGGTTTGGCGTGATTCCAAAGCCTCAAAACGTCTAGATCACCCATAAAATGAAATTCAAATCACTGATTTATGGTGCCATTTACTGCCATTTGCAGCCCAAATACATTCATCTATGCTACTTTCTGGGATCCAAAGCTGCAAATACAGTTTAGCATCGTCTCTTTAGTTGTATAATGAATTGAAATACACATTTTCATTTACAAATTGGCTTTCAAAAAATGCCTATTATCCCAAGTCGAATCAGACATTTGAATCTATATACTCAGATGTTGGTTGCATGGCACATGGAGTGTAGTTCTCGGTAAAGTAAATCCCAATTGTAAATCAATTTGACTGGACCTAAGCTATAAATAATAAATATTTGTAAATATGATGATTAATTTTAAAGAGGTGAAAACAATGCTAATATGTTGTGCGACATGTAACAGTAGATGATGACAGTAAAAAAAAAAATGATTTAAGACATCGCTTTGGGTGGATCACAGAGAGTCACATCAATGCACCTTTCTTCATCAACTATAAAAAGAATCATAGAGTTTCTCTTTTTCTCTTCTTTTTCTCTCTTTTTTTATACATATGAATAACAGTAATGGAAGGTATAGAGTTATCTAATCAGACATCCCAAAGATCATATGCAACCACAGTTCAATTGGATGAGCTATCAATGAGCAACACTGCAGATCATTTAAGTGCTCGCAACGTATATAAACATGATGATGGTGACAATATGACAGCAAATACCCAGCCAAGGCCTTCAGGAGAAAGTATTATACATATACCACCAAATACACATGGCATTGAACCCAAAAAGACGCTTGCTGAAAGAATCAAAGCTAAAATCCCACCAGTGCCGTTGATTCGAGCCATTGTCAAAGCGTCATTTGCTGTATTGATCGCTCTAGTCATTGCATTTGTGGATACAACTAGAAATGCGATAGGGCAAGGTATTATTTTAGTGCCTATTGGTACCATTCTTCATTTCCCTATCCGTCCTTTGGGTAAGTATAGGCATTGTATATGAATAAGGGGTTTTTTTTTATTGATTTGACATTACAACAGGTGTTCAGTTAGAGGTACACAGTACAAGTTGATAGAGATCTATCGTGGATCATCCTACTTACAATCACGCTTTTATAGGCTACCGTTCAAGGTTTATTTGGTGCATTGGTAGGATCTGCTTGGTGCATGTTGGGTTTGTACAGTTAGAGGATAAGGTTTCCACATAGAAAGTCTAATCATACAGTGGCTTTCAAATAGGCATGTATCTTGGCAATCTCGCTCGTGACCCTGCTATCCCTACTCCTGTTCAGCCGAACTCAAGCGCCGTTTTAGCCGTCTTTATGTTTATAGGTGTATTCGGATTAACCTATGTCCGTATTAAGTTTGCACAAGGTACAGTTCTAAATGCATTGATCTAGATGCATGTCTATTTACTCGTCGTTCTTGATTATAAAGCAAATTTTGCTTGTATTTTTGCTAGTATGATTGCTGCTGTAAGTTGTGTGCGGAGATGATGATGGGATCATGTATTGACCCTTCCAATTGCATAGTTTGCCTTGACTCAAGCTGCTGTAACTCCAGGATTTCAACCTGTCATTGTGGTACGTTACACTCTAAAGAAATCAAACATCATCTCATTTTAATGCAACAATGCCGTATAGTATACATTCTTGATACCCATTGCATTATCTGCTGGCATTGCCTTGGCTGTTGATGTGCTTATATGGCCCGATGACAGTATCACCAAATACATGTCCATTCTCAACGTATCACTAAAAGAATACAACAGCTTCTTCCAAGAACACTCGAATGCATTCCTCTCCACAACGACAAGCCCAGAAGCCATGACGCTACCCTCACTACATGCACGTTTGCAAAACAGCATTCTGAAACTGATTGACTGCAAGCGTGAAGTACAGCGAGAGATTCTGTTTAATCGACTTGCACATGATGATATTAATAGCATCACCCGGCTTGTCAAGACCATGCGTTCACCATTGCATGGCATTGGTCTCAGTCTCATCACCAAAGCAGAGCGATTGGAACAAGTGAAGCAGCCTTATTTTGCTGCTGCTGTGGCAGACGATCAAAGCGAACACAAAAGGCAGTTTTTACTGGGATTGGAAGAGTTGCGCAAAGTCAGCCAAGAACTGACAGATACCTGTGTCATGACATTGGGCGAGTGCAATGAACGGTTAATGAAGTTTTCAGGCAAACCTCGATCTTTGATGAGCACTATCTTTTGGCCGTTTCCCCGTATCTATATAAGGGACTACTACAAGAGCAAAAAAGCGATTCAGCAAGAGGAGCAGCAGCATACTCGCATTCAAAGTCTATCGGAGCGTTTAGATCAAGTCATTTACAAGTATGAAACTGAAACCAAAAAGATGTCGCACATCTTTATTGAACCTGGAGCCGATAAGTTTGAAGAACGATTCAATGGATTACTGCAAATCATTTACTTGTTTCAATACAATTTGATGGAGCATGCACTTCAATTGCGATCCTTGGTTGCTTGCGTAGAAGGCATTGAAGCTACTCGCATCACTCGTAGATTATGGTTCCCTCATCTCAAATTACGAAAATGGTTCAGGTCCTTGAGCGTCAGTGCAAATCTAGGTGGTCAAGTAGGCACTGCAACCAGTGGCCCCGAGACAGGCAGCATGGGTGCTGGAGGCTTAGGCAACGACTTGACACTGTCGCAAACCATGACAAGACCTGATCATGTGGAAACAGACGATGATATTGAATTAGTATGTCGTAGAAACCGTCAAGGCAAAGCGTATCCTCGAGATCCCGATGTCAACCCTCCTGAAACTGCCTTTGAGAACTTTTTCTACAAGGTGCATCATATTGTCAATTGGGCAAAGAGTGTAGATGCTGTATTTGCGTTCAAGACTTCTGCCGGTTTTACCCTGCTGTCGCTACCTGCTTTCCTTGCTTCCAGTGCTACCTGGTTCTTTGCTTGGAGAGGTCAATGGGCTACTATTACCTTGATGCTTTGGATGTTTCCCATGGCTGGCATGTTCTTCTTCACGCAAGTATATATATATGTTCTGGACTGTTACATGAAACAAGTCGTGCTAATGTAGATTTCATATAGTGTTATTTTGAGAGTACTTGGAACAGTGCTGGGAGGTGTTGCAGGTATCGTTGTATGGGAAATTACCAGAGGAAATCCTTACGGTCTCTCTGTTTTGATGTTTTTCGTCATGATGCCCTTGTATTACATCTTCTTTACTAGTCAAATCATGAATATTGTGGCCATTATGACACAGATTACATTGATTCTAGTTGTGATTATGGAATACACATATGTGGTGAGCGGTGCTCCTACATTTGATTCTGTGGAAATCGTAGCCGGCAAGGTACATGTTTGCACACACACACATATATATAGATCATCGCAATCAAAGCTAACGATTACCCTCTGTAGCGTATGCTGTTGGTAATTATCGGTGTTGCAGCAGCAGCTGTATTAGCTGTGTTTCCCAAGGCCGTTACTGGCAGAGTAGAATTACGAAAGCGCATCTCTAGAACCATCCAGGACCTCAGCAAATTATACGGTATTCTCGTGGGCGATATTCTAGCTACTGAGGGAACAGACGCTAAACCTACATCTGGTCAGCGCAAAGCATTCCGTAAATTAGCATTAGGCATTCGACGACAAATTGCAGACGAACAAACCTACCTCAAAATCACCAGACTGGAACCTCCATTGAGAGGCAAGTTTCCTGTAGAGGAATATGCCAAGCTTGTAGAGAAGGTGGATAATATGGCAGATTTGTTGCAAGGCATGGCATTTGCTTCTCGATCCATTGACAAGGCATGGAAGCGTAAATTAGTTCGAGTCATTCGAGAAGAGAGAATGGAATATGTAAGTTTTTTTTTTTTTTTTTATTCTAGCGAATTTGGCCTATTCATCCTGACCCTTTATCTTTTTTTTTGTTTTTAGCTTGCTTCCATCTTATCCATCATGAAACTTTTATCCGCTACGCTAGCATCTAAGATGGCATTACCGCCATTCATGCTCTCTCCTACCGAATTGCGACTTCGTCTCGCTCGCAAAATGAGTCAAGCCATTACCAGATATCCTGAAAACTTGGACAACGATACTTTTCCCAGTTATTGTGCCTTTGCTGTCAACTCATTTAAATTCTCGGGCGAATTAGCTGAAGCTATGGAATGTATAGAGAACCTGGTTGGTGTTGAAGATCCTCAACAATGGCTATTGTTGAACGCTTGATTTTAACCCTGACTTTTAATTGCGAATATGATGGCAAATAGCTTATGCCATCAGTCAAGAGTAAATCGCGTCATTTGATTTGTTGAAAGCATTTCTCACACACAAAATGGCTATTCGAATCTTTTCTTATTTAATAAAGTTTACCCCGGTTTTTTCTTCTTTTCTTTTCATCTCTTATCCATTCATTTAGTCTTTCAAAAATGAATTCTTTACGTACAATTGCCCGTCGTGCCTACTCTACCGTTCATCCAGGTGGACGCCCTGGAGTAAGTATTCATGCATTCTGGTAGACATACGTTCAGGAACTAACATGTTGAAACGTAGATTACTAATGGCTTTATTGGTGCTATTGGTAACACTCCTCTTGTAAGTATACAGAGACATTGCGTATGGGCCTGTGTTGATCATCAACCACCGTAGATTCGTTTAAACAGACTCAGTGAAGAAACTGGCTCTGAGATTTTGGCCAAAGCTGAATTTATGAATCCCGGTGGCTCTGTCAAGGATCGTGCCGCTTTATTCGTTGTAAAGGATGCTGAAGAGAAGGGCTTGATTCAACCAGGAGGTACCGTTGTTGAGGGTACAGCCGGTAACACTGGTATTGGTTTGGCTCATGTGTGTCGTGCCAAGGGATATAAATGTGTCATTTACATGCCCAACACCCAGGTACAGCTCATTATTCATCGTTATATAATCAAGACACTGAATCCATTTGTCCTTCCTTAGTCCCAAGAAAAGATTGATTTATTGCGTATGCTCGGCGCTGAAGTACATCCCGTGCCTGCAGTTGCATTCGACAACCCAGAAAACTACAACCATCAAGCTAAACGTCATGCCGATTCACTCGAGAATGCTGTCTGGACCAACCAATTCGACAACACTGCCAACCGTCGTGCACACATTGAGACTACAGGTCCAGAGATTTTTGCTCAAACAAATGGTGAGGTAGATGGTTTTGTCTGTGCTACCGGTACAGGTGGTTCACTTGCTGGTACAGCTCGTTACCTCAAGGACAAGAAGGGAGATGATGTCAAAATCTTTTTGGCCGATCCTCCTGGATCTGTGCTTTACAGTTACTTTACCAGTGGTCACAAGTTGTTTGAACGCAGTGGATCTTCTATCACTGAAGGTATTGGTCAAGGTCGTATCACTGATAACTTGGGCCCTGATGTGGACTTGATTGATGGCGCTGTCAATATCAAGGATGAGGATACCATCAAGATGCTTTATCGTTTGTTGGATGAAGAGGGTATCTATGTTGGTGCTTCTTCTGCTCTTAACGTTGTTGCTGCTGTTGAAATGGCCAAACAACTGGGTAAGGGCAAGAAGGTGGTTACTCTTCTGTGTGATGGTGCTTATAGATATCAATCTCGTCTTTTCAGTCGCCAATGGTTAGATTCTAAGAACTTGTCTAGTGCTATTCCCGATCATTTGCAAAAGTATGTCGTTTTACCATAGAGGAAATTTTAGAAACAATAATAAAAAGCTTAAAGAGATGTCAATTACATGGCTGATGTGGATTTGAATGTGATCTATTACTGACTTTGACTGATTGGGAGCCTTTCTTTGTAGTCACATCCACAAGGCAAATGTATTTTCATGATTTTTTTTTCTTGCAATAAGCTTTAATCATCTCTTAACTTTTTGTATTGACATGGCGAGAGGAAAGGATCAAAGGCCCGGAGGTGTCGTCAAGAATGTTCAGGCTTTTGAGCGCTTGAGTTTTCTTCATCAAGCTGCTGTACTCATGTCGACTATAAAATACGATACCACACCATCAGCATCCAAATCATCTACATCAGCAGCATTAACCACAACCTCAAAACCTAAGCATAATGTCAAAGATTGGCAAGGGGATCCACCAGGCACATTGCATGCAACATCCAGATATTTCAATAATCACATGAAGCAAATCACTGGTAAATTAGTGATGCGATTGTAGGTTGAACAAAGAAAAAAAAAGGGTGTGGAGAGAGAGAGAGCATTGTATATATATCTAACATGCCTATTTGATTCAATAGAGACCCAAGTGTGAAAAGAGCCGTTTGCAGACGCTGCGATACACCTATTATTCCAGTGATCACATCCACTAGTCGCATAAAATGTAAGATTATATCATCATCATGACCAATGTCCACACAGTCATATTTACCGCACGTAATTTTCAAATAGCTAAACCAGCACCCACTGTCATCCAGACTTGTAAGATATGTAAATCAAAACGTAGATATACTTCGCAAAACCCCAATTATCAGCTATTCAGCGAAAGATCAGATGTAAATATGCTTCAAAATGATCAAGATGAATTGTGAGTGGGGGTTTCAAATAAATAATTTTTCCATTTTTCCCTCTTGTTTCTTTTTTTTTTTTTTTTTTTTTTTTGTTCTTTCTCTCTCTCTCTCTCTTTTTACACTATACACCATGTCTCATTTCGACAGTGAAATTGATGCAGGGCCTTCTTGGTCTATCGAAGATGATGGCAGTAACCCAATGAATTTCTCTCAATCAGCCTATTTTGAACAATCACAGGTAAGAGATAGAATGTGAGCACTAGCAAAAGTTGCATATTGATATGAGATGTAGCATTTCGGAGCATCGTCTTCCAGTAGTAGTGCTGCTGCTGCTGCTGCTGCTATTGCTGCTTTCGATCCTTTTCAATCTGAATACGACGAAGATGATACAACAACGACGTTTGATAGTAAAAAGCCAATACAATCATCTCATCAAAAACACAATGACGAAAATAAGGCTGAACCGATGACGATTCGAGTGGACGATCCAGTCAAAAGTAGCGATGGCTCATATATAACCTATAGAGTGTTTACGATGGTGGGTAGCAGCTTGTAGATACAACTCGCATCATCTAATCTCTAGGCAAAAAAAAAAGACTGCATTAGAAATGTATAATGTGGATAATCGGCCTGTACGACGACGATTCAGGGATTTTGTATGGCTACATAATGCATTGAGTGTTGAATTCCCTGCCTGTATTATTCCTCCCTTGCCCGAGAAACATCGCATGAGTAAGAAATTTAAAGATGATTTGATTTGTTTGTGTTTTGTTATTTATTTGTGTGTAAATAGAATACATGAAAGGGGATCGATTTGATCCAATGTTTATAGAGCAAAGAAGATTAGGGTTTGTTGTCTGCAAAGTGAGGCGGTGTGTGTGTATTTATACAGAGCGCTAATATGTCTGACCAAATAGACTGCAATGGTTCATGGATAGAATTGCGAGACATCCAAAGCTGCAAACGTCGAAATACACAAAGGTGTTTTTGGAATCCACAGACTTTAATGCAGACAAGCACATTCAGACCAAAACCGCACCATCCACACAATCCATGTTTGGCTCATTCTTCAAATCGTTAGCCAAGGTCAAAAAGCCGGACGAAAAATTTGAGGAGATGAAGGAGACGATTGATAAATTTGAAGACAACTTGAACATTGTGGAGAAGTTATACTCGAGAATCGGCAAACGACAACAAGAATTGGAGCAGAATTACGACCATTTTGCAGGCAGCATTCGAGGTTTATCGGGGCTAGAGACCAATGTAGATCAGCCATTGCGCCAGTTTGCAGAAGCCACCGAGATGTATGTGGAGGCACTAAAGGAGATGCGGAAAACAAGAGGATTTATTGTTTTTGAACGATATGCATGAATTATTAAATTATTGTAATGCAGCCAAGGAACAGCTGATGGAGAGGGATCAAAAGCAAGTGAATTTCGAAGACTCATCTACTGCACTTCAGTCGATTGTCTTGGAGAGAGAGCGGATACTGTATCCAGGCAAAAACATGGGCACCACGGTCGGCATGAACATAACCGAACTGATGACAGATAAAATGAGCGATACCCACAAGACCAGAAATGAACGGGTTTCGAGACTGGAATCCAAGATCAAAGAATTGCAGGATCAAGTTGCCAAAGCAAACGACATCAACAATAGTTATTCAAACCAAATGGTCAAGGAATTTGAGATTTTCCAAAGTGCAAGAGAAGCTGAATTGAAGCAGGGATTGGCAGCCTACGCAGATTGTCATATTGATTTTTATAAAAAGGTAATTGGCAGAGTTAATGAGAGAGAAGAAGAATTATGCAACTAAATCAAATGACAGAGCATCTCTATTTGGGAGAATATCCTACCAATTTTAGATCAAATCCAACTTGAAGATTAAATGTACATATATAAGCATTTTGATTGTTTGTAATCACTCTGTCCAGTGCTCATTTGTATAAGTGTAAATTTAAATGTTTTTTCCCTTTTTCTCCCCTCCTTTTTTTTTGTAGTTGCTGTTATCCTCCTTCTTCCTTTTTATTTCACAATAAATGTCCAATTCCACACTCACTGTATCCTCTGTCGTTGTGGATAAGCAAGAATCGGTAAAGACTCTGTATAATGAAAAGGATCCCTTCAGGATCATAGACGATGAAGGTGGCCATGTAGAAGAACAGCAAGATACATTTGATCAACCGCCTACCACAAAATGGGAATTATGGAGTTACTATTTGTATTACAATGGAGTTGGTATACTATAGCATGGTTGCCAGAATTATATGCTAACGCTGTTTCTAGGATAATGGATACACAATTTATAGCTTCATGCCACTCATTCTACAATCGCTTGCTTACAATGGTGGATTTTATCCTGAAACACCAAATGTTAAAGGATGTGATGTACAGGATGCACTAAGAACATGCCATGTAGCCTGGATGGGCTCGTCGATACCGGTGTCGTCAATGTTGCTCTATGTCCAAGCAATTGCATTTTCGATTCAATTTGCGCTATTCACGACGTTTGGCAGTTTGGCAGATTACGGTCAATGGAATCGATACATTCTGTTAGGAGCAACCTTCATTGGGTGTACGTTTCAAGCACTGCCGATTGTGCTTGTTAATGACGACGGCTCTCATTGGAACGTCATGATGGGAATCATGAACATTGCATTGATTTCATATGGTACTTCGCTTGTATTTTATGCTGCTGCTTTTCCCAATGTCAGGTACGAGAACTCCTTTTTAATTTTATCATGCGTCATGTAAGTTGATACATTTCCCATAGTGATAATTTACCTGTTGTGCGACATGCGAAATCGAACCCAAACATTACAGAGACAGAGCGACAGCAAGTACGTGAGAGATGGAGAAACCAAGTGTCAGCAGTATCAACCACATTTTCCAATGTTGGATTTCTGATCACATCGGGCGTGCTCTCTGCGGTATCTTTTTTGAATTGGGAAGGTAAGTACCAATTTCCAAATGGTGTCAGCCATACATTAGGTAATGCGCCTGTCTACAATTACATTTCAACGGTTGTATGCGCTTGTTTCTGGGCTGTGAATGCGGTGCCTTATTTCTTGATCACGCCACGAGGAAGAAGGGGACCTCCATTACCTGCCAACGCAAACTACTTTACATTTGGCTGGAAATCCATTACCCTCGCACTTAGGGAAGCAAGAAAATTGCGCTACTTATTCATGTACATTTTTGCGTACTTTATGTTTTCTGATGCTGTATCCACCATCGGACAAATGACTACTATCATTCAAGGCGAACTCACTGGGTTTTCAGCACAGCAAAATGCTATATTTAGCTTCATATCAGCCGTAACATCTATCCTCGGCTGTCTGTTCTTTTTATGGCTGAGCAAGACATTTCATATACGGACAAAGACCAGCTTGCTCATGATTGTAGTCCTCACAGGTGTAATTCCTGTTTGGGGTTGTTTTGGCATTGGATTTGACAATTTCGGTATCAAGGTAAGAAAAGAGTGCTCGGTTATGCTATATAAAGAAGTCTGGGATGCTAATTATATACCTATACAGACACATTGGGAACTGTGGGTGCTGAATGTTTGGTCAGGTCTATTTACGGCGCCCATTTGGGCTTGGCAACAAACCATGTTGGCAGAACTAGTGCCAAAAGGAAAAGAAAACTTATTTTTTGGGTTATTTGGTGTAGTCAATAAGGCATCTTCTTGGATCGGTCCAGTGGTGATTGGAGCCATTACGCAATCCACGTCCAACATTTGGAAGGGCTGGCCCTTTGTGCTGGGATTGTTTATATTAGCAACAAGTATAATTTGCTTTATTGATGTAGATAAAGCTAAATTAGAATTAAGTGAATATGAAAAAACAGAATAAACCCACAGAGCTTGACGCCACAGCCTACACTAGCAGCCAGCAAAAAAAAAAAAAAAGAAAAAATCAAGGGACCCAATGAACTTAGCTACTTGCCTAATATGGACCAACAAGTGGCAATGATGTCGATCCCTCTTAGTTTTTATTTTCTTTTTGGTATGCCTCTTTAATTTGTTATGGAGTCATCTTTCGTTGGGTTTTGCTGAGAAACCTAAACATGGTTAATCATGTTAATGATGAGATCATAATAGACATACCAATTACTTTTGTTGTTGTACTTGCAAGTAGCGGTTCCTTAATGTAAGATTTGATGATGGACTCGATTCTGGGCGAATGGAAATAGAATCCAGGCCACACACAACAAACACAAAATAGATGATACAGAACGAAATGTAGTACATTGACATATGTAATAATTTATATGAATTTCAATTACAGTGTATGCGTTCTTTAAGTTTATTTTTAGCCACCATGTCTGTCGTTTATATCAAAAGTAATCGCCCTTTGCTTCTCTCCACACTTAGCTGATAGAAGCAAAAGGAGGGGGGGGGGGTGGGGGGCACGATCCGACAAGTGACCCTGTTGTAAAATCCGAGACGTTGCTATAGAAACATTAAACATTTACATTGCCATGGCAACTACATCGAAACATTTGACAATCATCCATTGCCATCCAATGTATCAGTTTCAATTCCTTTTCTTCTGACTATGGCGGTGCCAAGACAGCATTAAAAATTAGTAGCAGCCAATCAATTCATCAAAAAGAGATCTTCAATTATTCTTGTAACGTAACCCAAAAAAGCTTGAACGAGTCTAAACATTTATTTGGCAATCTCTTGCTTCTTTTAGTTTAGTTTGATATTCAGCAAAACAGCTTTTCTTGACCTGATTAAAAGAAAGAATTGCATGCAATGGCAGCAATATGGATATAGATGTGTAGGGAAACAAAGTGGCTATGCAAAGAACTGATCTGATCCCACGTGCGTCCTATTTTCTTGTTGTATCCATTTGCAACATCACCAAAAAAAAATCAGGCCCCGGCCTGAATCATCAAATAAGGTCGCTTTTCGTCACATACAAAAAGTATAAATGCGCAGTGGAGATTGTAATTAGTGTAAATTTGATCAGTTTCGTTTTTTTCGAGTACCTATATAACAGCTGCCCCAACTTATTTCCCTGCCCTTCTTCCTTTTCCTTTCTTCTTTTTCCTCACAAAACCAAAACTCAAAATGATCTCGTCAATTCCTATTAGTCCTCCTGTCACTCCAAAGCATTCGGACGAACCTCAAACACCACCTTATGATACATTGGAATTGCCACCTTCGCTCGTCTGCCCGTCGTCTCCTCCCTCCAATGCTACTGATCTGCGTCGTAAATCGAGCGTGAAGAAATATAGTCGAGCAATGTCAATGTCCTCTCAAGACGTCATTACATTCAGAGACCCATTCTCAATGGAAGGCAATTGCTATTTATCTGCAAATGTCTCACACCCACATCCACCATCCAATCGCTCCAAATCAATTCCCACTCGATCTCCTTCACCATCTACTCGAGGTAGCTTTACAATGGACATCTTTGAAGACGGTGTTATAAGCGGCGGCGGAATGAGCAGGAAAAGACGGAATCCTGAAGCAGAAGAACGAATGACGGAAATTCCAGTGACACAAAACCAGCCTACCTTTAGTGCTCTATTAAATACAGAACGCAATGTCAAGAAATCCAAGACGGATGCGGCTGCTGCTTATGATAATGTGGATATTACCATGAGCGATGAAGCTATCTTTGAAGATCCCGAATGGATACCTGATATGGAAGCATTTGATACTGTGCCAGCTGTTCGAGTTGTTTGGAAAGGTAAACATTTCTTTTTGCTGTAATTGAGTTTATTTTATGTATACCCCTTTTTATTCTAACTTTTTCGAAACAGGTTCTCCATTATCCATTGATCATTTACCCTACTATGAATTGCTACATCCTGGCGAGGTCCACATTGCTTCTACTTTACGTCTCACACCAGAACAATATCTAAAATGTCGACGCTCTCTTATCTTGGCTGCTCAGGAATTCGATAAATTGCATATCCCGTTTAGAAAGTCAGACGCCCAGAAATGTGTACGAATTGATGTCAATAAAACCAGCACGCTCTGGAGTGTTTTTAGTAGATTAGGATGGTTGACTCCCAGACACTCTGCATCCACTTGAATCAAGCCATCAATCTCGCTCTCTCACACGCTCACGCACACACCCACACCCACTATCGACCGGAAACCTTCTTGTATGTTATGTAAATATAAATTGAAAGCTTAATCACCCTGTTTACCCTTTCGCCCACGTCAAAATAAAAAAAAGAAACCAACTATGAAATCCTCATTTACAACAATCCCCATTCAAACAAAAAAAAAAAAGCCTCAAAATAAACTGTTATATGTACACATTTAAAACTCATAATAGGACGAATCAAGTATGTAAATTTATTGCCAATTGCATTATCGTGCTAGTTTATTATCAAAAAACCTATCATAGATCCATCATTTTGTGTTCAAACTGAGACCATAAAGCCATCTGCAAGTGACTCTATGTTTTGTAGATGTCTGTTGATTGCAGACTTGCTCGAGGGCGGCTGCAGTTGCTTTTGCTCTTGATTAGTTCGCCCCTTGTTTTCCCCTGGAAGTATATGAATGGGTAACTCATCCATCAATTTCTTGCTCTTTTGTTTTTCCTTTTAATCATCAAAAAATGTCTTTTATTCTTGGCTCTAAATCCTCAAAAAGGATAATTGTGCTCTGCACTACCATCGCTATCTTATTTATATTACTCTTGACCACACTGTACAGTGGTACCATTCGCCAATCGCCATGCCATCTATTGTCTGCTGTAAGCATTCCATCTCTATCACTCAACTTACCTGGCAGTAAAAGCAATCACTTGTTTACCAATTTCAACCATATTACATCCTCTGCCAACCACGCCCAAAGAAACAAGGAGAAAATCCTAGTTCTGACACCATTGAAAGATGCCAGCCCATACCTGGATCAATACTTTAAATTACTGGACGAAACTAGCTACCCAAATCACTTAATTTCATTAGCCTTTTTAGTCTCGGATTCATCCGACAACACACTCGAATCTTTACAATCCCACATAAACGATATACAATCAAGATGGAATTACAGGCATCGATTTGAATCTGTACGTATATTCAAAAAGGACTTTGACTTTGACTTGCCCAGTTCAAGAAGGCATGAATATGAGATGCAGCCTTTGCGTAGAAGCATCTTGGCCCGATCTCGTAATTGGCTCTTATCTGCTGCACTCAAGTCTGATACAAGCTGGGTTGCTTGGATTGATATCGATGTAGTGGAATATCCAACCTCCATATTTCAGGATCTGATGCGTGCAGATGCAGATGTGGTGGTACCGAATTGTTTACTAAAGAGAGACGATCAGGCTTTCTGGGCTTATGATAAGAATAATTGGCAAGAAACAGATGAATCAAAGAGAATACAAGAAGGTTTGGACGAGGATTTCGTCTTGTTGGAAGGTTATTACGAGTTTCCCACTTACAGATACTTGGTATGTTCATGTCATGTTTGGTTGTCCTGTCTTTCTGTCCTCTTAACCACGTTTATGTAGATGGTAGACATGCCAACCGATGTAGATAAAGATTACAAAGTGGAATTAGATGGTGTTGGCGCCACATTTACGCTTGTCAAAGCTCATGTACATCGCGAAGGTGCTAACTTTCCAGCCTTTACATATCAACATCAAGTGGAAACAGAAGGCTTTGCCAAGATGGCTAAAGCTATGGGATTTTCTGTTTATGGTCTTCCCGGTTACCTTATTTACCATATTCAAAATCATTAATTCATGATCAACGTAACATTTTTTTTATGTATCTGTCATCACTTACTAATACTTTCATCTCTCTCTCTCTTTTTTTTTTTTTTTGTCTCTCATCATCCCTCCCTTCCTCCCTCTCTTTATAAATGTATAGTCCTCTCCTACCCTTTAATATCGTCTTTGCAATTGCCCCTTAAACAAATATATTCTGCTTAATGCACTCAAAACCAGCATCGAGACACATTGCAATGTTTTTTTTTGAAGTCTGTTTCTCATTATTTTCTATTAATTGAAAACTAGGGATCATGACAAAGCACGTTGCTATGCTCATCTCAAAGAATAGAATTGTATTTTAATTAAAAACATCCATCCTTTTCATTTCCTTTTATAGTAATCAGTGTAACCATGTTATCAGGACAACTGGGGAACTGAAGCAAGGAAAGCTAATCCTCTCCTGTTTATTAAAAAGCATCACAAAATCAATTGTAATTAAAAAAAGGCTACTACACATCGAGTATCTTATCTTCTTCGTTCTTCTTGACATTACTTTTTGCTGATGTAAAAGGATACATCTGGCCAACATCGACAAATGCAGCAGATCCTGCATCATCGTCATCGGATTGCAAAGTGTCTGTATGAGGAGCGGAAGTACCGGTGGCAGGTTTTTGTTTAATAGTAGATGTCCTTCTGCTATTTGAAGGTGAGTTATTCTCTGATACAGATTCCTACACATCGTGCGTTATCAATCAGTATACTTCGGATTTGATATCTCAGTGCCTCTTTACCTCCATTGCTTGAGAAAATTCCTTTGTCTTTCTACTTAGAAAAGAAGAAAAGTTAGAGAATAAGCTACCTGCTTGTTGTGAAGTTGACTCTAATGAAGAGGAAGACTCTGTTTGTGGTTGATGTGGCGAAGCTGTTGTTGATTTCTCTGATTGAAAACTGCTTCGAGATGTTGATCCAGGTGAATTCTTGGTATGGTTTTCATCATTTGCTCCACGCTCAAAATCATTCCACATGGCATTCAACTTTGATTTTCCACTAAACATGGCTTTAGCTCCACCTGACATGGCTCTAGATAACGTATTTCGAATTGGGACCAAGTTTTGTTTCAATTGTAAATCTCGGAGCCGACTATAGATATTGTTTAGTCGTTCATCTATTCACAATGAAACTACAGCTACTTGCTTTGATAATGTGTTTTGAATATCTGCCATGGAAATGTTGCCCATGCCTGGATGTCCAGGCTCCACAATCTCGTATATTTCATGATCTGTGTATTGATTCCATTTTTTAAAGTTGTTGGTCTCTCCCCAAGCCATTAACCATTTCATCCCATAATCTGATAAATAATTGTGCTCCTCGTTCTCGTCCGTTATCACTTGTTCGCTATTGTTTGCTCCATTATCCATCGTGTCGTATGCATAGTCTAACAAATTATGCGCCTGAGCGTGCTTTACGCTTGATAGTAAAGATAGTATATACTCTTCAAATCTAGCTCTAAGATAATCGTCGGATCCAAGGTATGTATTCTGTAACGGCCTGCTAGGATCTAGATTATATGCATAAGAAGCGAGCAGGAATAAGGGTTGCTTTGATGTCAGGTAATACCATTTTGATTCCAAGTGTCATTCACCACTTTTACAATGTTCTCCATCCATCTACGATCTGCAATAGTGGGGTTGACAAGACTGACCAATTGCTGATTGTAAAACTCCAATGCACCATTATCCAAATTGACAAGCACATCGATTTTAGCATCGCTCTTATGATGAAAGAATATTTGATTTGTTGTGCCAACGACGTATGATTTCGTTTGTTCCGACGAGAGCATTTCAATTTGTTGTAGAGGCAAGTAAGGCTGAAAGAAGGACCCTTTTTCGAAAATATGCAGTGGCAAACCCATGTATTTTAGCAAGCTCTCTTTGCTTCCATCCGCCAATACTTTAGCTTCTGTGGTTGCAATATTTTCATCTGATGTGTCTAATTCTGGAGCACCGGAATCCTGTAAATTGCGCAACAATCCTGGTATCAGTGAAATCAGCGAATACTGAAATGTGCATAACGTTTCTACAGGGTAGCCGTAAAATAACACTCGTTTTTCAAGAAGTAATAACTTTAGCAACATGAGTGTCTTTGATTTGAACTTGTACACTAACTCCCTTAACGAAGTGCCTATTATAGAAAAATTGAATTTAAATTAAAAAAAGCAGTTGCATGAATTTCAATGGTATATATATATATATATATATACGTTACCCATATACAAAGTCGAGTCATCAATGGGGCCATGGAATGTGCCATTGAGATTGTTGTATAAGTTCTGTGGTATAATAGAGAGGTTATCAACAGTGAAACTGTTTTTATGTGTCTGTTTATACTTACATGTAGAATGTCGAGCTTTGTGAAATCTCGCTGATTGAACCATGCAGCAGTGATCACTGCTAATTTTTGTCGCAAAGGCCCAAATATTGGCTATGAAAAGTATGTTAGCGACCTGATGTCAAGTAATATATCAGTCATCTTACTTGTCTAGCCAACACTACAACTGCCTTTTGCACAATAGATCGAGTGATATCTGGTGTCTTTACCAGTAAATCCTGTTCCATAGCAATGAGTATTTGCAGTATGCTGTTCTACACTGTCACTACTACCTTGGATGCAATTTGTCTATTACAAGATATGCCAAACAATGTTGTTTCTGCGACTGACCATCCTGGAACAGGTGGCAAATGAAAGTAGGCGAAATCCTCGTCTTTCTGATGCGCACCATCTGTAGTTATAATTGTCATTTAGCAAGACGGAGATAGTCTTTTTAGCACCTTGCACTTACCTGGAAGCGCAAGAAATGGCAAGAAACTCCATTCCTCTGGCAACTCTAGCTTTTCTAATGTTTGTTGCGTTTTTCCTTGCTCGTGATAAGGTAGAGGGGGGATACAAAACTCAACAATTGGACCGAAAGCGTGATGAAAGCCTACAACTAGAACTGCAGCAATTTGTTGGTCTTTATTCTGATCCAAAGAAGTGTGTATGTTTGTTTCGGATAGCACTTGTTCGATGGCTGGTTGATTACTATCAGTCATTTTCCTGGTTTGTTGAGAAAAAGGAAAGAAAAAAAGGGGGGTGGGGAGGCAAGCACCAGTGCGTTGTTGTGTATAAAATAGACGGCAAAATTTCAAAGTAAGCTTCAAACTTCTCGTCATTTGATGAAAATGGAGTACAATACAATGTGTGATTTACTACTCAATGGACCTAATGGCTGGACCGTGTAGTTTGTGAGTGTCTGTATGGTGTTTTACACAAACAGTTTGGATCATGTAGATCAATGCGCAAACACTGTACATAAAGAAGATCTTGAGCCTTGGATATACGAATGTCATTGGCTCAGCACTATTTGGGCACAATACATTATATAAAGAGAAGAGGTAGGAGGCCTTGATCAAACCAAATTTTGAAGGGGGAGGGACTAAAAGCAAACAAGTACTTCTCTATTGCTCTCTTTCTTTTTGCGCCCTCTTTTCAAACACACAGCGAAATGGACAACGGTACCAATGTTAAGTCCTATAGAGACCAACAACAAGAACCCATCGACCGAAAAGCGTCCATGGCAACCACCATCACCATAGTATCAAGACCAACGATGGTGACAAAAAAATCTACTACATCTACAGTTGTATCAGATTCAAGGCGACCCTCAGCGCCACTGTCAATTGCAGAGAGGTTCATGTCAAGTAATTACAGACTCCAGGATAATACTATCATTACAAAAGCAGATGGATTTTCCCTCGATACATCGACATCATTGACTACTGCTACAGCGTCCATTGATTCCCCTATAAATCAAACAGATCGACTTTCTGTCTCGGTGTCTTCTCCCTCTCTTTCTTCTTCTCCTCCTCCTCCTCCTCCTCCTTTATTCTCGTCACGTTTTGATCCCAAATCACAAGGTATGTTATGTGAAAAAAAAAAAGGATGTCGTCTCAACACCAACGCATAGATGTCAATTCTCCTTATGAATACTCTGCTCCACATCCATTAGACAAGACGCATTCAAATGCTCGTAGAAAGGCGAAATGCAACTCGGGTTGCAGTAAGATGCACAACTGCAAAAGAAAATCAAAAGCAAGCCTTTACAGGAAGCAACATCATTCGCATAATCACAAGCATGGTAGAAACAACAAAATCGATATCATCAAGGCCATAGCTGCTGACGATGATACCGTGCCTGAAAAACCAAAGAATTCGGAAGCGGGTATGTGGGTCGGCAGTTGTTGTTTTATACAGTGTGGTGGAGGACTGGGCAAGCAGGATCCTATATTGCCAACAAAACACAGACATCATAGAGATGGCCGCTGCTGTTGCTGGGGAAGGCGGGCATGGGTGATCATCACATTTCTAATGGTTCTCATGATTGCTGTACTGGTTTTCTTTTTCTGGCCACGTATTCCCTTGATCCGCATAGAAGGAGCGATCAACACGATACCCACCAAAGTAACACAAACACAACAAGGAGGCCGAACGAGCAACGTGGCATTTGAGAGTACCTGGCTACTAAACATCACCATGGACAACCGACGCAACTTTTTCACCACCAGATTCAATCGAATCCAAATCATAGCCAAAGATGCCATGACAGGGCTATTGATAGGAAAAGGGCTCAACAACAATGTCGAAGCAGGCATTGTGGTCTATTTACCCGGCAAAGAAATCTCTACTATTCAGCTGCCTATTTCTGTGAATTATCAAGCACGGGATACTACAGATACCACATTTTCCAATCTCATGAAAGCATGTCATGTTAACAGCACTACGGAATCAAGCCATCACTCGCTCAGTATTCATTTCTGGTTTACACTGTATATATTTGGTTTGGATTGGCTCGGCTATAAACCAACATTGATTGCGACTCCCGCAACAGGAGGATTCTTTTGTCCGTCGCTTTTGTATTGAAAGAGAGACAACAGGGTTGTGGTTGAGCTGCATCTAATTAAATTAATAAAAGACTATGAAAAAGGAAATGAGAATAAAAAGGGGATAGAGAGAGTGAGAGAGTGAGAGAGAAGGAAGCTTATTTCTTTCTTTTCCTTCTTCTTTCATCATTTATTTACATACAACATCCTAAAAATGGAATCATGGAAATGGGCTTTAATTGGGGCTGGAATAGCTGCATTCGTAGTGATCAATGTTACGGTCATTTACTGCTTGTATAATCGTCGAAATACAGAAACAATCAATGTATCGAGTAAAGAAGAGCAATCTGTTGACAGCACTACGATAGACGAAGGTGTAGTGGCTAATGACCCAAAGCAACCGGATGTTGATATAGCTATTCAACAGCAAGAATATGTTACTGCTGTCCAGACTGCACTGTCGCCACCTCGTTCACATCACATCATCGCCAAGGACAAAATACTGACAACACCCACCAAGAGCATACACGAAGGAAAAGAGCAACAGGAACTAAGAGTGTTTTCATTATCTCCACTACATATGCAAACATCTGAAGCAAGGCCCTCTGAAAAGACCAACAGTATTTGTAGCACTAGTACTACAACAGACCGGAGCATGACTCCGTTCCCAAACACACCTACCATCAACTCTATTTGGCGGGGACCTACACCACCATGGACACAGCATCCAAACAGATATAGAAATAGTGCTGAAATGAACAAACAAAAAAACGTGGATTAAATGGTGTGTAAAGGAGGTTTTGACCGAGGAGGATATCAACATGTATTGTTATTATAAATTGTGTGTAATAAAAAAAAAATTGATTTTCTTTATTCCTTATTGATTATTACTACTACTACAATGAGAGAAAATGGCGAATCAAGAAATCCGAGGCTAATGAGAACAAGCTATCATCGACAGGTCTTGGTGGAATACCAACGAATGAATCAAGTGGCAACAGAGTACGAGAGAAAACATGTGTATCGCATTGAATGCAATGATTGTAGCTCAGTATTGACAGATCGCGGCATGAATGTAAGGTGGTTGCTAGTCAGTTGGTTACGGTAACTTATATGTTTGATTAGGCTGTGCTCTTATCAGATAGATCGGTTCAGTTATTTTCAACGGATTTAGTGCCTGATAGGTAAGACGCCAAGACCAAGCTAATATAAATGATGGTGATAATAAAATGTCTTGATGTTAGTGTTGCATTTGTTCACGGTGATTATGCTGCTGCATCATGCTCATGCCGTGTAAGAGATATTGCATGCAAAAATTGGTAAGAAAAAAAAATCACATTGCTTTCTTGTACTAATATTCAATAGCGGTAATGTGGTAGGCTACCATGTCAATGTACCATGTAAACTCTGCTTGAGTCAACCGAATAATGGGCATTATTGGATGTTTCGTAGTTTTGATATCAAAGCGCAACAAATATTTGTCCAATGCAAGTATAATAGATTTAATCAGCACATGCGGTAAAATGCTCATGTTCTTCATAGTGGGCCCAAAAGGTACAGACTTGCCTCTGCTCTGGGGCTTTGTTCGTGATGCTGGCGACTTTTCTGGTGGATTTTTTAGATCAGGAGATGCCACTGCAGCTAAATTATCCTGTCAATTATCGGTTCATTTAGCTTCATCCGTGCCATTGGTAGTACATGAGCCTGTTGTGAAACATGTCATGGCACAAACATTCCATGATCATGATGATGTACGCTTACAGCACGTTTATTATTGTAGGTAGATAAAGAACTACGTTTGTTTCTTTTTTTTTTTTTTAATACAAATTATATTTACAATGCAAGTTTCTTTTCATGATGTGTGTATGTGTATATATTTATACGGTGTTGAGATCACCAATTGGATACAGGTTCCCAGTATTTCACTGTTGGAGAGGCAGATTTACATAATGCTGTCAGCAGTTGGCTTTCAATTCTCTCATAGTATTCAAACACTTCTCGCTCTGCTCCGTTAAACAGATAGCCTCGTCGAAGGACCTCTATGCAGCGAACAGCATACTCTCGAGCCAGCTCAATGTCCTTGGCACTGAGATAGTTGTTGACACCAGATGCTTTCAAATCGTCTTCATCCATGCCTAGGCATGAATTTCGCATTAGTGTATCCCAGGCACAATATAGTGATGGTGTTGGTATAGTGCAAGCTTCTAAAGTAGTGCATTGGAATTCCAAAAGACGGACAACGATAATGGAGCATTTGTAGCAGACTTCTTGGGCTCTCAGAGCATGGACAGATAAAACATTGGAGTCATCTTCCTCTTCTTCGTCGTCGTCGTCTTCTTCTTCGGATGACGATGCTGATGTGGCGAGCGAATTCATTTTTTCTCTTCTCTTTCGCTTCTTTTGCTGCTTTAAATCGAAATCCTCGAGATTTTCTGGCACCAACAGAGCGATATCATCGATGCTTTTACGAGATCGACGAATCGTCGGTTGAAACGGTTCATGTAACGCTAGCAATGACTGGTAGTAACGAGCTGCAATGGTGACAGAATTGATGTCTGTTCTACCATCTTCCAGTAATCTCTTTTTGAACTCTGTATCGCTGATACCATCTTCAAAGATAGAGGGAGCTAGTCTGAAATCCAGCGGTATTTGGTGATAATACACTTGGTTCAAGTCCTCCTCTGTCTTCATCAAGAAGGACAATGGGATCAAATCACTTTCATGCCAGCGCACACGTCTAAAGTAAGGGCCTACAATTCTAGCAATGCAACCAACATAGTGTTCTTTCAAGATGGCTCTCACAGTTTGTCTGGATTCGTCTGGTAATGGCTTGGGATCATATGTTTCTGCGCAAATTTCTTGAAACAGCTTCTTGAATGATGTGTTTTCTTGATTCAGCATGGAAGGTTTGTTTCTGGATGGACTCAGGTTTTTTGCAGGTATGCCTCGTTGGTTATTAATGAATTGAATAAACTGAACACAGTCTTGAAACCCGGCATGGAGTCGCTTGAACGTTTCGTACTCTCCCAGATATCGATTCATCGTTTTGGATTTGCTGGGCCGTTTGGGTGAGGTATTAGTGGAATCAGTGTTGGTAGCATTAGTTGTGTTAGTAGTATTAGTAGTAGTAATAGAAGAAGGATTAAGAGTATTAGAGTTGGATGTTGTACTAGAGTAAATAGGTGATGGAGGAGGATGTCTGTATACAGTTTCAGCTAGAATTTGTCGCATGCGGATAGCGATTTCTAAATACATGTTGGCATCTTGAGGTCGAAGTAGATTGGACTTGTACAATGACATGAAGAGATACGTGATCATTGTTTCCATAGAGGGCTCATCAAATTGAAGTGATACAGCATATCGAGCTTTATCAAAGTAATATTCCCCCAGTCCTAACTGCTGATCGTAAGGCACAAATGCCATGACATGTTTGCAGTGCATGGTCAGCACAGCAGCAGAGACTGCACACACTACAGGCGAAGCTTCTAAATCAGATCTGTCCTTGACAAACATGTCGTAAAATGTCTTTTGATGAAATACCACTCGATGCAAAAATCGACAAGCAAAGTAAGCATTGATCAATTGTAGAGCCAGATCTTTCTTTTCAAATACAACACTTGGAGCGTTGCTGCCATATTCCAGTAACAATGGTTGGTGCTGTGATGGTGGTGTCATGGTGGAAGCAGAGATGATTTGTTTTCTCGTCTCGTTCTGTATACAGCCTAATATAGCCCTAAAGTTTCCTCGTCGAACCACTGTATAGAGCACATTTCGATGAAGATAACCACCGCCAGCAGATAAAGAAGCTAATGTAGGCTGTTTGATGATGGGTACAGTATTTGAAAGATTTCCCAATGCTTCAACATGTCTAAGTAAGTTGGCATAGTTTAAAATATCAGTGTTGATGCTGATGCCACCGTCTTTGCTAAACTTGAGCTGCCAATTGGATGTCATTTCATGTTGGTTAAAGAATTGGTTTGTAGTTGTTGAATTGAGCTTGTTTCGACAATGATGATCAAAATCCTCGTCAGAAGTCGCATCTACATCAGAATAGCCAGCGTCGTTATTGGCTATCTGTTTGAGTCGAAACGGTGATTTTAACAGATACAGTTCTCTCTCCATATTTCTCATGATATCCTCCAACACTTCAACATGCAGTTGAATTTCTTGATGATTGACGGACTCGATATTTTCTGGTTTGGGTGGAGCGACTGGTTTAAGGTAATAGCACTGAATACCGAGCCTTTTACATCTGTAAGAACAAATTAGCATTGTTATTAATAAGCTACCTAAAAAGTGTACACACTACCTCTCACAAGGCTGTCCTGCAGTGCATTTCTTTTTTCTCTCTCGGCAACCTGTTACCAAGGATTTGTTCAATACCGGTTTTAAAGCTGTTTGTTCTAAAACATACCTTCGCAGGGGATAGTCTTCCCTTTACGTTTGGTTGCCATAGTGTGTTGAAAAGTGTTGCGCTGTGTTGTTTGATAGAATTATATAAAATAAAGAAAAAAGAGAAAGAGAGCCTTTTTTTTTTCTAGAGGGATCAATGATAACCAACCATTTGCACCTTGTCCAGCCAATCCCATCCGCAATTGAGTTTGCTACACGGACACAGAAGGACAGACAGCTTGAGATACAGATGCATTCTTTGTACTTCAAGGGGGGGGGGGGGGGTATGGGCAGTAACACATGCATAAATCCTCCAATACAGTATGTGTATGTATCTGTTCTGCCTACAAGTTTTAGCATAGCTTGCAAAAAGTCTGAGAGATAGATAGCATTTAGCCAATATGGTACAGCATTGTCTTTTGTTAGTAACATTATGATCTGTTGTTTGTGCATTCATATAGATTTAATGCAAGTGTGTTAGCGCATCTGTCATAGGAAGCTGAAATTATAAAGACCCAATTGATAATTATGTGTAATTGTGGCAATTGTTTTTTTTTAAAAAAAAAAAAAAAAGTAGAATCCATGCTTGCTGATTTTGCTGATCATATCATTAAACAGGCACAGACTTGGATTATAGAATTCAACCTCAAGTTGATGCATTGATGGTAGCACTACACGGTAAAAATTGATCATGGCAAACACTAATGCGGCCTGATAGCTCATGTTGTTGCTATTGCGTCGATTCAGGCCCTGAATAACTTTACTAACACGGACGAATCGAAGCCTTGAAAGGAGAAACAGTAGGTACATTGAATGAAAACAGTCAAATTGAATATAATCAACACTATTACTGTTCCGTGGTTGCCTTTTTTCAAGTTTCGGTCCACAACAATGGTTTCTGTCTATAAGCACGCCTCACAAAATAAACATGTCTCATTGTGTCATGAATAAATTTCGCATGATTTGAAATAAAGGATGGAAAACTTGCAAGTATACAAAAAGTTGATTGCAGAGAGTTGGTTAAAAAGGTGTCGCGGTACGATGTCCTTGGTGGCAATCGCATTCCAGGAAAAGCTATATCAAAGAAAACTAAGAAGTTAGGACAAAAGAGACGGTCTGAGCCTCGACGTGTGCTGCCCCTTGAGTACTATGGCTATTCCAAGAAACTGAATTTCAGTGATTTGAAGATCGACAGAAACAAAACTCCTGGGCGCTCCAAGATACTCGCAAATAGAAAAATCTGTGGTAGTAATTCAAGCTAAAAAGTTGTTATTAAAGAAGCCAACCAAGATCAAATTATCTGATTTCGACGGTACTATTGCAGGTGGACAATTTAGATACCAGAGCATGTCCAATGACGAACAGCCATTTCTCTAAAGGAACATTGCCAAAATATAAAGTCGATTTAATACAGACACCATTAAAAGAAAGATGTTGCTATTTGTACAATCAGAAATTACTCGCTGCATAATTCTATTCCCAAAACAACAAAACAGTGTTCTTATCAGCTTTATATAAAGTACAGTAGCTTTTATATATAATCAAAAACCACATAGCATCCGTGCAGTGGTGTAGCTACAAAAGACAACAGTTGATATCATGAATCATCAGGCATTTTGCTGCGTCAGAAGCAGCTAGCAGCAGCAGCAGCTGTCACTGAGTTTGAAATATTGAGCTGTTGGCTACTGCCTCTCTTCTCTTCCTCTGACAAAAAAAATCAATCCAATTGATCACAAAATATCGTTTTTGCTAAAATCGATTATAGAAACTGTTATTGTCATACTCTACTTTCTAATACACTTCTAGGTAATTTTCCGTGGCGCATCCAACGGTGCTAACTGTATCAAGCTTTTTAACTGAGGATATCAAGTAACTCACAAAAATATGAAGAGTGGTTTATCACCGAAATCACGAGATTTTACATGAAAAGGTCTGACAAAAATAATTTCAAGTGTTGCCCTGCATCGCTAGAATCACTTTGATATTATAAGCAGCATAGTAAAAGTCTTCATTTTTGAGGTCAAAAACACAATCAACTGATTCTTGATGTTTTGCAAAAGGGGTAGCTCATGGTTTGGAGTAATTTTCATTCATGTTTTCTTGGTCCCGAAAAAATTGAGAAACTGCATGAGCAAGTAACTGCTAGACGAGAGCAATTGTTTGGCGCTATTCTGACAGTCTAAAACAGCTTCCAACTCGAGAAATTGCTCGTCAAATCCATCGAATTTTGGCTGTGCTTTAGTATATTATTGATCAGTAAGAGCTAATGTAAATATGCTGTCCACGCATATATGTACTTTTCACATTGATGTAAGCCTGAAGAATCGTAAAAGTGCCATATACACGGTTACAAACAAAGCTAGGGAGGTTTTAATATAATATGTGGCATTAGATATCACAATGTAATTGCGTTTCCATGGAGATTTATTCGAGACAGAGAATATCGGTGACGTAGTCCCAACGCCAGACGTACTAGGCCAATAGGAACGTTTTCTTTTGGTTGGTTGGGAAGAAAAAAGAACTTTTTCCTTATAATCTTGCTGTGTTATTGAAAAGACGAAAAGGATTTTCTCTAGTAAAAAAAAATTGGCGTGAGGGAGCGACGAGAATTATTAAACAAGTAACCGCAAATGTCGTATTCTCCAGAACTTTCACCAATCAACTATTCCGAAGAAGACGAAATAGAAAAGCCTTCACCAAAGGCCACGCCTACCATCAAACTAAAGCTAAAATTGAACCCTTTACCTTCTGCCAGTACAACAACTGCAGCAACAGACAAGAAAAAGAAACACAAAAAGAAGCATAAAAAGAAGCACAAGCGATCCAAACACACAACAGACAAGGATGACTCTGATTTGGAAGAATATGCCGAACAACCAGAAGAACACGTCTATGTAGGTGGCAAACGACCTTTCGCCTCGTTGCAGCAAGAACAACAAGACGATCAAGATTACTACCAACATCCTGAGGAAGATTCCGAATCAGAAAGCTATCATCCTACAGATATAAAGAAACCAAGGTTAGGCAGCAACGATCATGATCGATATGATGCTTCTCCCACACCATTGGAATCTGTATCTGCTGCTGTAACTACCCACTCCACTACTATCTCTCACAAAAAAGGTAGACGTTCTTCATCCATGAAATCAAGCACAGGTGCTGCTGCTGCTGGAGAGAAGCCTAAGAAGAGAGGTCGCCCTACAAACAAAGCTAAAGCTGCTGCCATCATTGCTGCTATGCCGCCCAAAGTCCCAGAGGTTCCTAAAAAAGACACGAAATCCATCCTCACCAAGCTACTGGACAACATTCAAAAGTAAGTATATCAGTTTGACAGCTGTTATCATGACAACTCATCATTGAATTAGACGAGATGCGTATGGCTTCTTTTTGGAACCTGTGGACCCAAAACTGGTTCCCGATTATCTCAAGGTGATCAAAGTGCCTATGGATTTCTCGACCATGCGCAAAAACATTGAAGCAGGAAAATACCAAAGTGGAGAGGATTTTCGTCATGATTTCGAGTTGATCATTTCCAATGCCAAAATCTACAATTCTCGAGAGACCATCTATTGGAAGAGTGCAGACAAATTATATGATTTTGGTATGAAATTGATTGATCGTGCAGCAAAGCAAATTGAGGAAGAAAAGCTGAATCAGGCTGTACTTGCTGCAGAAGCTGCTGCTGCTGCCAAAGCCAATGCAGCCGCTGCTAGAGCATCTCCAGCAGCAAGTGAGGATACCAGCAGCAGAAAAATGTCCATCTCATTTTCAAAACGTAAAGAGTCATTTGGCATCAAGGAAGAAGATGTGGATATTATGGGTATTGATAGCAGTATACCGGCATTAAGAAAGCAAAGCAGACAAGGATCAGAAATACATACAAGAGAAACCAGCGTGGATATTGCCAGCTCTCGTGCCATGACACCTATACGTTCATTGACTTCACCTTATAAAAAGAAGAAGAAGAAGGTGGCAGATACTGGCGTTTTATACGGACCCGATGGCTCATTACACACTGTTGGAGGAGGTATGCGCATAGACACTGGAAACGAAGTTCACGTTACTGACTCGATATATAGTTTCTGATTTAGATACATTATTGCCCAAAGAACATCCATTTGCTGATCCACCCCAGCTCACCATTGCTAATCCTGCTGCTTTACCATCTGCCTTCTTTTTAAACCGCCATTCGACAGACGATTTCTTTCACACCAAGCATTTGGTTCATTCAGCTCATTTCTGTGATTATGGGCCATTCACCACGTTAGGCGGTCAGCCGCCAGGAGCATTTTACACAGCATTAGATGCGTCCTACATTTACCCCTTGTATGGCGATGATCGTGGCGAAGCTTATATGAAGAGCTTATGGGACTTTTTAGACGAGGATGATGATGTAGAGCTTGTCAACGAGATTGAGTCAAAGGCAAATCATTTGACTCGTGGTGCTTGGAAAGTGGTGCAACAAACTCTGGAGAGAAAGAATGATAACCTTGAAAAGAAAAATACGCCATTGGATCAATACCCTACAATTGATACTGAATTTGGCAAAGTGGAAGCAGCTGCTATTGTTGATAAAATTGAATCCAAACTGAATCCACCACCGCTTACTGTTCCTCAACAACAAACTACTACATCCGCCGACTCTACCTCTAATCCCGTTATGCCCATCTCAACAGTTACTGCCTCTAAATAAATAATAAATAATGGACTTGTTGAATGTAAGCCTTTTAAGTGTTATTCTATGATTGATTCACAATTGTCAAATTGCACCACCTTGAAAGAATGGTTTTGAATTAGCCATGATTTGATTGGGTATCCAGCATGGTTGATGAAAATGCCTACAATAAGCCTGGTACACAGGCCATTAAACTTTTTGGCCTTTTTTTTCACTTCCCTTTGTAACAAAAAAAAAACAACCCTCCAACTGTACATAATATATCACGCTTACTTACAATGACTGAAGCAAAAAAAGTAAGTTTAGTGTTTTGAATGATTGAAAGTTAGGTTATTTATAGAATCAATTAGTCAAAATATCGCTTCCAAAGCGAAATTCAACAAATGATGTTTGTATTTGGAGAAGTAGCTGATCCTCTTCAGGAAGCAACTCTTCTAGTGGAAGACATTGTTCGATCTCAAGTGATAGAAATTGTAGGTGTTATTTTCTATATACATAGTCAGCATTCACTCATTCGAATGGCCCATAGATTATTCAGGCAGCAGCTCAAGCTAGTAGAAGAAACTCACGATACCTCAGTGCTGAAGACTTGATCTTTTTGATGCGACATGATCGTGCCAAAGTGAATAGATTGCGATCCTTTCTAAGTTGGAAAGATGTGCGCAAGAACGCTAAAGATGCCTCTGGGGATCAAGTGGAAGACGTTGTCGAGGAAACCAACACTGGAAAGATTCATCGCAGCATCATCAAGTTACCTTGGGAACTGGTGAATCAATTTTCGGATGTGATTACAAAATCGATCAATGGAGACGATGAATCAGAGGACGAAGATGAATTGGAAGCTTACAACGATTCTATACAGCGACTAAAGGATGCAGACGATATCACAAGAGCAATGACACGCGAAGAGTACGTTCATTATTCCGAATGTAGACAAGCATCGTTTACCTATCGCAAAGGCAAACGATTTCGAGAATGGGCCAACATGAGCTCATTTGTGGAAGTCAAACCCAACGACGATATTGTGGACAGTTTGGGTTTTTTGACATATGAAATGGTATCGAAATTGACAATGACAGCCATCAGCATTAAGCGTGATTTGATGGTAGCAGCAGGCAAAAAGGAAGATGAGCCAGTGTCTCTAGGTAGCTCACAACTGAAAAGAAAGCGAGAGGAAGAAGAAGCAATGGAATCATCATCAACACCAGCAGCAACAGCAACGACATCAATTATTACAACAGCGGCTGATGGCACCGTCTCAACACCTCAGCAAGATGAGAATCACACAGATGATGAGGACAAGGTTGAAACACCTGGATCACCAGATTCGTTCTGTAACGGATTGTTTTCTTTACCAAGCACAGAACAAACACCTCTATTAGCAGAACATATCCATGAAGCATTTAGAAGATTACAGCAAGTACCTCAACCCATGAAAAACTTTAGAGGCGGTCTAGTTCGTACAAGAATATCTTTGATCTAGCTTAAAGAAATAAAAGAGTTGTCTGCAAGAAAAAAGGATGATACCTCTATCATATGAGCTAATCGAAACTGACACAGATGCCTTTAAACGATTTCAAGGTACACATACTTTGTACTATAATAATAAAGTCTTTAGGTTTAATGTTATTATTACATGCAAGAAGAGTGTTTATTTGTATAAAGGATATCATGACTACATTATTATTAGAAAATAAATAAGTTAAATTAGTTGGCATTGACCGAATATTTCACGGTTTGATGCAAATTGAAGTGCTGCTTGATAATGGAACCAAATGCCACCACAGACAAAGAGATGCCAGAATTGATGAGAATGGCCAAAATGATCAAATCTGCCAGGCCAGAATCTTTCTGGAAATTGGTTTCCATAAATAATGACACCTGCAAGATAGCAGGCAATCGATTTGAAGACAGGTGTTAACCAAGTAAATGTTTCAATCACACCACGCATGACAGCAAGATGACCGATGACGATAGCGCCTGATGAGGCTAATGCAATGAAAAAGGCAATGCGAAGCCATCGACGCTCATGTTTATCAAACCAAGCTTGGAATGGCATGCTGACACCGATGATAGCCAATGTAGTGGTTGCAGTCATATAAGTGTTGCGAACAGCATCGCTGCAATAGAAACCATAGTATTCGCAGAGCATGATACTTGCGCAAATAAGCACAGAAATGCCCACATAGTCTAGACAAGCAACTTGACGATATACTTTGAGATTATTGATGCCAGATAAAGTATGCCACACAGTAGAACACATCAAGCATTTACAGGCAGCCAAGAAAAAGACCAGGAAAATCAGGCGATCCTTGACAGGAATACTCGTCATTAATTCAGAAAAGAACAGTTCATAGACGCCCACACTGAACAAAGCCACGAAGCCCAGGAGATGTGTCCAAATGTTGCCTGTTTCGTTATGAACATAGAATAGAGAATACCAGCAATCAGCCGCTGAATCTAAAAAGCGGTATCCAGTTCGGATATACTATTGAAATTATATTAGCTATACACTTGAACATAAGGTTTAATTTAGTATTACATTGGCTACAAGTACATACCTCATTGCTTTGCCAAGGTCCTGGAAGCTCATCATACATGAGCAGGCGATTAGAGCCAAAAGACATGGCATATTTCAGCTTGTCAATGTGATCATTAGCGACACCTGCAACCACCATCAATTTCTCTTCTACTCGTTCACGCATCTTATCAGCACGGCCTAGAGCGTCTGATATTTTGCCGTCCAACTCTTCCATTTTGAGCATAAAAGCATCAATTGTGTTATCAATCATTTCACCATTGTTATCCATCTCGAGCTCGTGGTATTTCTTGGAGAGCTCCATCATGGCGCTCAAAAGATCTGGAGGTGTCATCATGTGGTAAATTGATTTATCATTGTCGTCGCACTTTTTGATATCAAGCTCTTGCAAGATTTTTCTTCTGGCTTCCAAGGCTTTTTGTCGACGCTCATCCCATTCTTGGCCGAGACTTTCGAGCAAAAGGTAAGCTTTGTTGACTTTTGAAACTGTGTAATTCTGAATTGATTCACTGCTGACAACTGCATTTTCGAATTGTGAGAGTCTATATTTGAACTTTTTCATCAATGGCTCCAAGTTGTCTTTAAAGAACTCTTCGAGATCCATGCCCTCATCATGTCGAAGCACAGATTGGGGTTGAATGGTCAATAAATTTTCCATGGTTTTTTTTTCTACTTTGTGTAAGGTATATGTGACAAATAAATAAAAATAAAAAAAAAGTGTCTTTCAATGTCTAGCAAAGTAGCTTATCTATTTGCAATGTGGAAATGTGTATTGAGAAGAAAGAAAAGAGGAGGAAGAAGAAGAAGAAAAGAAGAATGATAACAAATGTTTGAAGCGAAAGAGATATAAAACGCTTTTTCAAAAAATTTTATAAGGTTTCTTAGTTTGAGGCAGACATCAAACACAAGAAAAAAAAAAGGGCCGGTTTAACAATTGTATTGCTTTGATTTAGCACGATGATTGGTAAGAACAACAGTGTATTCTATTTGGTATCACGATTTTATCCGAACAATAAGAGGGGCAACAACTATAAATGAGAGCATACCACTTATAAGAATCAAATGTTGAACATGAAATCGACTCAAACAATGGGGAGAACCGACTAATGGGGGTTAGTGTTTCCATCCAGTAGAATTCATTTTCCATGTGCAGCCAATAAGATGCAGGGATCGCGAACTAGTAGTAAGAAGATGTTAATTTGTTTAACTGTACTAAAAATGCATGTAGGAAGAATCAAATACAGAATCACACAAGGACATCCTAGAATGAAAGTAATATACCAATAGGTATTGCCATTCGATACACAAGATGTTTGCGAGAGATTGTACATCCAATGCATTGACACAATAGCAAACGTATTGGCTATTATTCAAGGCTGAATCCTGCAAAGCATTTCAGATGATATACAGAGTCTGGAGCTCGTTGCTCTGCTTCTTTTCTTATATAAAGACAAAAGAGAATGTCCCTATCATCATACACAGTAGAGTGATGTAACTGGCCAAAATGCAAGTTCCGTGCGTTCAAACTATGAAATTTTGTCATACCATCTACCCCTGAGGGGGGATTGAGAAGGGCCTTTCCAATAGCAAATACACTAAACAACCAGGGCAACTAAATTGCTAGCCAATGACATACCTTTTGAATCCAGACATAGATCGATTATAATATCATCTTGAAGAGATGCCATTCCAAAAGTTAGAGCACTGAATAGATGTTTTGCTTGTAGTATAAATAGAAGACCATTACGTTTTGCCATGGATGCCAATGGCTCCGCTTCATTCTTCTCTGAGCATGTATATGTTCTAGAATACACAAAACTGTGATGCTACAACGTAATCGCAATAGCATTCTTAGATTTCATTATACGATACAAGCAATGCTCTTCCAATGGCGCACATCGCGTGAGAAAACAAGCTAAACAGCTCTCATTCTAGAATAATTAAATCGCACGATAGACGCATATTCAGACACAAACAAGCACCCATAAGAACAGTTTAGATCTTGAATACACTTTACGAGAGATGTTTTTGTCAAATGCAAAATGTATTGAATTTAATATTCACTTGAGGGTAGCATCATCATTCAAGTGCCAGACTGTACATTGACCACATGGAGGCTATTTACCGATTTTCCACTGTAACGCCATCCTCGGCGTTGAGGCAAAAAGACGTCTGAAGAGTCGCTGTTGCTGGAGTAGGATGCAGCTGAATTCATGCATTCAAGCCGTGTGACTAATTAAATGAGAGGATTCTCCCAGGTTTTTGAGCAAAGGGCGAGACAGAGAAACAGTATTTTCGTTCTCTTTGATTAACTTAATATTTTTATATTATCAAATGTCTTCTTGTATCATCACAGATCTTAGACCCATTGATTTGAGTCTTGCCGAATCCAAACCTGCTTTAATCGCAGTCAGTCCTACCGTGTCCATTCAAACGGCACTCTCCAAAATGCAGCACAATAAGATCACATCCTTGCCTGTGTTTTCTCACAACAATACGGAGGTAGTCAGTATTGTCAACCTGTTTGACATTTTGCTCTATCTGGTCGGCGAAAGCACCTCTACTATCGAGAAGGAAAAGTTGAGACTGGGAGATCCTGTTGAAAATGTATTGGGATTGGATACAGATAGAGAAAGCTATAGAATTCATAAAGTGGATCGCAAAGACAAACTTATTGAGGTAAAAGTATGCTTAGTTAAATACAACACACGTGCTAACGTCTCTCTGAACAGACATTACGCGCCTTTTCTAATGGAAAGCATCGAGCTTTAGTTGTTCAATTTGATGATGAACTAAAAAAGCCTTGGATTTTGTCTCAGACGGATATCATCCGACATATTATCAACCATCCAGATTCCGTTGCCGGCTTACTTGATTTAGACAGTTGTGTACAGGATTTGAACCTTATTCAGAAGCAAAATGTGATTACCGCTGCCGACACGGAAACTGCTATCCAAGTCTATCGCATGATGGCTGAAAAGAATTTGAGTGGTGTTCCTGTGATTGATGAGTGAGTTTCATATAAGAAGCATGACATGGGGGCTCGTATTCACAATATCTATAGGCATGGCAAATTTGAAGGCGATTTATGTGTTGAAGATTTGCCTAGTGCTAACTTGGAGCACATTGATCAGTTGACTTTGACTTGCAAGGAATACATCAAGGTATGACAGTGGGCTGTTTAAGGCTTGCTTGTATATATTTGTTCATACTAAGCATCTTACATGTAGTACACATCTGATTACTTGACGCCTAGCACAGCAACCCCTGATGCTACGTTGAAAGACATTTTTGCTGTTATGATGAGAGAAGATACGCATCGTGTTTGGATTTTGGATTCAAATGAATCCAAGAATGTCCTTGGAGTAGTTACCATGTCTGATGTTATGGGGCTCTTGTGTGTAAACCACAAGCCAACTCTGTTTTAGTTGTTTTCCTTTGAAATTCATGCAATAAAGAATCTTAGTTCTGCTCATCATTTCGTTAGGCTGACTGTTGTTGTCGAAAGCAGGTCGAAAAACGCACAATTCTCTACACAAAGATGATAAAATTTATTATTATATTACAAGTTTTTGATGCATTCTACGAATATAAGTGAAAGGCTTAGCCTTGATGTTTGTCCATCAAAGTAATGGCTACAGAACCAAGTGTTTGTCGAATGTATTCACGCTCAACATCATGGCCTACAAAACCCAAATTAATGCTACATGATGCAAATCAATAGAGTATCTTGAACTTACTGTCTTCAACTTCTCCCCATCTATCCATTTGAGCATTCATTTCGACATGAGCAGCTTGTGCAGCATGCTCAACAGAGATACCCTTATGAACTAGAGCAAAACCAATCAAGAAACTCTTTGAGCTCATGACGGCCTTCTCAAAAGCAGATAATTCCAATGGACCCATTTGATCGATAATTGCTCTGAATTTAGCTTTGGTTTCATCTGGTTGAGTAACGGCAAAGATATCTGTGGTTGTGTTGATCTTGACATCGTAGGTCTTTTCAGCCCAGTTGATGATGGGCTTCCAGTATGACTCTTGGAGTTGAGTTAAAACCTCTGGAAATTCTTCATGATAACAAATAGCGTCGGTATCAAAGTATAACATTAATTTATCGATAACAGCTGTTCTGACAGTAGGATCTTCAGCATGTGCGGGATCGAATGCGTCGATAGCACGAGCAACAATCGAAGTCTAAATCAAATATAACAGTTAGATGGATGATGATTCACATTTATGCAAAAAAAAAAAAAATGTCTCTTTTACCAAAGGCAATGTATGAGCCTTCAAATTCTTTGTTTGAGCATCCCACTCAGCAGCTGTCAACAAGGCAAGTTCTCTTTGCTTTTTAGGGAATTGCACAATATGTTTACTGGGAGTTCTCAAATTACGTTGATCAAGAACAACAGTTACACTATCTAAATAAGCAGCGTTAGATTGTTTCAAATTTTAATCAATGACACATAATTTTACCCTTATCCTCTTTGATACCGGCACGTTTCCAGAAACGTGTCATAGTACGTTCA
The DNA here is from genome assembly GCA_037974945.1 of Mucor circinelloides. Classification (NCBI taxonomy): domain Eukaryota; kingdom Fungi; phylum Mucoromycota; class Mucoromycetes; order Mucorales; family Mucoraceae; genus Mucor; species Mucor circinelloides. Next base: position 178,914 of record JBBNAA010000005.1, on the reverse strand, counting down.
GCACCTAGAGATTAAACAATAAAAAAAAACATCAATAGGTTAGTCCAACAGGGGTGGGCTTTCATGTCAAAATGTGTCAATCGAATTTACGCTGTGTAGCTGCTTCTTCTTGTTGCTCAGCTGTGGCACGAAATACTGCAGTTGAATGGAATGGGCGGCGAGGAGTAGCCCATTTACCAAGAGGACGTAATAAGGATCTTGTTAAAGACATTTGGGAGAGAGAGAGATGTAAGAAAAACCAGGGACAAGAAATTTGAAGTGCCATAAAATGAAACTGGGGTGCGCGGGCAGACGTTGACCTGACATTGATGTGTTTAATTGAGCCGGATCAAACTTTTTGTTTGTCCAGTGACTCGTTGTCCTTCAAAAATGGGGGGTTGGAAAGTAATTGTGATACACTGTGCTTAATTCAATAAGGCAAAAAGGAAATCATGAATGATAAATAATGGCTGGTCTTATGGGTTTTGATGATATCAATCAACTACCATAACAACCAATGATTGGTCTTGAAAAAAGAGCCGAAAAAGATGGCATGTCTTTCTAATGAATCACTGCTCTCTCGACTTGCATTTGACCAATGTTTGATCATCATTAATAAGAAAAATATCAATTTCAACTTGGTAAAAACGACTCATGTACCTTAAAGTGTTACATACACTGCTTATTCATTGACATTGAATAGAAACAACCACAGTTACGGAGTCTGCAAGGTTGAATGCTGAATGAACATCGTATCAAAGATCGCCGTCATAAACACGGAAGGTCGTCCAAGAAGGAGCAAGAGGAGGAAGAGGAGAGCAGTGTTGTTGTTGGCTTTCTGCTGGCCTGTGACACATCATCAACAAAAGGCCATTTCTAACCCAACACTATTTAAAGTTAGAATCAGTGTGGCTATTGCATCTTTTCCTTCCCCTTTTGCTTTTCTTTTCTTGCAAAATCAAAATTCACTGAAATATTGAATTCTTATTGCATTCACACATATTTACATAAATCCACACTCTTGCCCTCCCCCCTCCTCCTATTTCTTTTTCACACCATTACAATACAGAAAAATGACCTCTTCGGTTACTCGTAGTAGTAGATCTTCCGTTAAAAAGGTTGCTACAGCCTCCAATGATAACATGATTCAAAAGACAAAGTCTTCTGCCATAAAGAAAAAGAAGCAGAAGATTGGTAAGAAGGATACAGACTATGATATTCGATCAAAAAAGCACCAAAAAGAAGAGCAGCATCAAGACAATGACAAAGACGATGAAATGTAATGGTTGAAATGTTGTACATGGACTGTATAATTTACTGTGTTCAATTAGCCAACAAGCGGACAACGATGAATCAATGTATCTAGGTAAAATTGATGCTACTCAGCATCCAGAGTACACTAGCTTGATGAAAGAGCTTGATCAATCAAAGCTCGAACGTCTGCAAAGAATAGAGAATTGGCAAAAGTTTGAGCGTCAATCTATCCACGATTGGTTCGCTGCTCAAAAAAAACAAGCTTGGAATGATTTCTACGTAAGTATCAAATTTTCCTTTGCAAGCGAGCGAGGTGATTTACACTTCTGTGTGATGAACTATCCCTCCCCCCCCCCCCTCTTTCAAATGGGAGGAAAACCCTTTCTCTTGCAGTACGACGTTGCACACTTTTGTATCTAGAAAAGGTATCTAATATATACACACATCTGTATAGTTTGCTAGAAAAAAGGTACGCTCAGATCTTGTTCAAAATGTGCAAAACAAGATCACAAGACTCGAGCAGGAATTAGGACAATTAAACGTACAATGTAAACAAACTGTTCAAAATAGTAATCATACATACAATCTATTAACATTTGGTTATATTTATGCATGTACATTCACAGTAAAAACTCAACATACGGATGCTAGTCAAGAATGTGACGAATACTGGGTTCCACCCGAAAGACTATACATGATTGATATCCTTTTTCATATATACACCTAACCATTATTTTTGCATCAGTTGCATGGATATTTCCTTAACAACATTAATTACGCTCGTTTGTAGGCGGTGCCACTAATGAAGAAGCAGATCGTGATCTCATATTCGCAAGACAGCCATACAATGGCAATAATACGCCCAATTTAGTGTACTCTGATTATGAATCAAGAAGCACGACTGACTCTGCTGAAGATGGTGAAGCGACTTGTTCTTCCAGAAATGATGATGTAGCAACATCTCCGTCTGCTGTCAGCGAACATCAATACCAATCTTATTCTCAACATCGACCCTCTTTTGTACAATATCAACAGCTGCAACAGCAGCAGCTGCAGCAGCCATACTATCAACATCAATCCCAATCTCAACATCGTCATCAATCAGCAGCATCTTTAACAAGCTATGCCAGCAGTAACAACAACACCAATACGATATATCCCCCTTATGAGTTTGAGGAATTGCCGCAGGACGGAAGACGTGATTGGTGGCCTAATCGTTCCACCACGACAACAACGACAACAGCGTAGTGATATTAACCAACAAATTCTTAAGGCAGCTCTATCATGACCATATAAAACCTTAATCCTTTATTATACTACTACACAATCAGAACATGCTCTTAGCGGCTTTCCATTACAACCACACACTTTATATAACCTATTATTACCATAAACCTGAAATGTGAACCACATTGAAGCACCAATTAGCAATCAAGATCACAATATATACTATAGATTACCATTGTTACAAATATTATACTCCTCTCTCCATCAAGTGTCCCCTCTTCCTCGTCTTCTTATTGCTACACATAAATTACTATCTCCTCCCCCAGATTTATTTGACCCCCCTGCTACTCGGGCCTCCTTTCCTTATTAAAAACTTTATATCTGCATGCTAAACATCTTACTATTTTAAATGTTGAACCCTTTTTAATTTGTAACGATCATGGCTCTCTTCTATTCTTTTTCTCCAAACATTATATATATATATATATATATATGTATATATCAGAACTCTCCAGCCATCTCTTAATATTCTCATTTGATTATCATTGTGTCACAATGAGTAAAGCACAGCCAGCTAGTTAAAAAAAATTTGTTCATGAAAGGGTGTTGTTTATCATGCGTGTGGATTGAATGGGTAATTACGCAACCCAATACATTGTTTATCTTGACTACAAATGACATGTACACTATCTTGCTTACGTACAAGCGTGAAATTGCAGTAAACATTTACATGTATGAAACGTTGAAAGCCGAAGATGTCAGTCAAAAATACATTGGTGACACACAAAGATCACTTGGAACTTTGTGTAATCTATTACAAGACAAAATATTTGCCATGCCACTCGAAAAACCTTGTTACTGTACTCCTTGCATTTACTAGGCACAAACAATACTTTGAGATAAATGCCTGCTTTTTGACCTTTTGATGAAAATGAAAGCGATGTTATGATTCAGATGAAAATTATAAAATGGATCCATCTGACTGAAGTTTTCAATGTTAATTCATTATTAGAATCACCTTGCTCTACAGTATTCAACTATGTTGACTATAACAGCCTAGCCTTAAATGCAATGTGATAACTTGCTTTTTTCCAGTTCGTCATTTTTCGAAACTATAATATAATTCACTTCTGTTTGCCTATCTTATTTTACATTTGCAATCTTGCCAATCAATGTGCCTGAATTGTTCATTTATAGCAGCCAATAGCAAGTTATTTTTTTTATTTGCATGAATTTCTTTATGCAAGCTTAACCATCGAGTTTTGAAGCATTTCTCATCCCTTGCATCTGTCGATAATACTACTTTCGCTAAACCCTTGCCGCTTAAGGCTGTAGAGCTATCAGATATGCTAGGACCAGAGACATTATTTTCAGATGTATCGTATTTTCAGCCAACGCTTAAGTTTTAGTCCAGAATTGTATATTATCCAACAGCTTCTGGGGTTGGGGGTTGGTTAATGTCATGATTATACATAAACTACTTAAATATGAATCATGCACTTCATCTACAGCATAATACAAATTTTTTATACTTTTTGTTTTACGAGTCTGTACCAATTAAAACTTGGCTTACTTGGAGCGATAAAGTTACAAAAAGAAAAAAATAACCTGGTTTTGTCGAATTTGAATGTGAGTTGAGATGTATTTAGCTATCAATCATTATTAATTTTAGTGTTCTTACGAGAGTTTTTTTTTTTTTTTTCTTACAAAAAAATATATATACCTGTTTGTCACAAATATACCTAAGCATTAATAAATTGACTTTTAGAAGTTTCTCTGAATGTAAGGTCCAAAAAGGGCTGTCTAATAAAGAATATGTATATCTCTGTCAAAAAACAAGGTTTCAATACGTTTATTGGAGAAAAAACATAACTCATCAAAGTTTATCATGATTTATAGTATTCTTGTTGGCGTGGTAAATATGCCCGTGTGGCAGAAATACGTAGAACAAGATACGATTATTTTTTGAGTGTATATCAATTACTGAGGTACCAAAGTTTATCATGTGTGATGAACTCTGTATAAGATAAATTAGTTTTTTGACATTCAAATTTAGTATAAATAAGGTATACTTTGTCTTCATCAATAAAAATTTAGGTTTTGTACCTGAATTTATTTTTTAACAAGTCTCCTTACTTCGAATAATTCTCAATAATAAGCAACAAATTAAAACTATCTATTCTTTCTGGTGCTTAGCATGTCATTACACAGAATAAAAAAGTAGCTAGACTTGGTAGAAGGGCTCGGGTTCAGGTTTTAAAAAAGGAAAAAAGTTTTAGGTGAATAAGCTCTATACAAGTAGTAGTAATTTGCCAAAAGCTTGCAGACCCCATCAACAACAAAATGTCAGAAAGCAAGACAACATTATCGAGTTTGAAAGGTAAAGTATTTTATAAAATTTCTCTATTAAATAAAGCATGTCTGATATGCTGTGTAGATTTTTCAATCCTTGGTTTGACTACACCACAATGCAATAGCTCAATTCGTCGCAAAGAACTTTGTCGATTAATATGCATTACTTGCACCATATTGCTATATCCATGAAGTTTTTTGGGCCTCGCAAAATCCATTAATGCCCACCCCATGAAGCGAATAATTGACGCCATGAAATTGTCAATCAAGTCAAAGAGATACCCAGCTAAAAACTGCCACAATGCAACTATTGCGCACTTTGGCGATTTATGCCAGAAGATCATCCAAGATGAAAGTGGAAAACAGACAAAAACGAATTTCCAAAAGCAAGCATTGTTAAACATTGATTCAAATGTGCAAATTTTCATTGGTGATGTGAACAATGTACAATTCACCAAATCTTACTTTCTAGCAATTCCTGGACAAAGACTGCAAAAAACAAACACTCACACCGATCCTGGGGTAGTTATTCTGCATAAACTCCTCATAGACAATACACAACAGTGCATTCCAGACGCAAATTGCAAGTACTTAAAGCTGAAGCTTATGTACAACGATGCTTCTAAAAATTGTGAAATTGTGGTCTCCCTCTTTTAAATGTCGTTGCCTATGCGATAAAAGCACCAAAAAATATACATTACCTAAACATTGACAAGTTTATCATATTTTAGAAGCAGTAAAATGCTTAGTAGTTATAACTAGCATATATGCTATGTCAAAAAAGTCAAGGTAATTAGACTAGCCAAAGAGCTACACTATTATCCAAAATACATCCAAAGATTGCACCTATATACCTTTAATTATGCTAGGACTCACAGCATGATAGTGAACTATAATACAATAAAATTTGCTATCTGCCATAACATGTTTCCCATGATATACCAGAGCTATCTAAAGCTACCCGAAGCTACCTTAAGAACAGCCTATGACCTTCAGTGTGAGACCTTACTAACAAATAATGCTGTTCGGCCCTAGCCTTTAATGTCATCCTGTAATCCGATAACTTTATAATCTAGAGGATGGCATTGAAAGAATAATCAATTGAATTCATGTCTTGGATATCAACAGAAAAAAAAATTAAAGAAAAAAAAAAAAAATATTGGTTATGAATTATAAGCTAACAAGAAATTTTTTTTTTAAATAGAAATTTGCAATTATATTTTGTGTCGCACTAGCGGCGCACAGTCTCGAGCTGCGAAATCGAAATTCTTTAATGTGATGATATTTTTCTACAAAACTCCATATCCAAAAGTATGATGGTGGTTTACATGACTACGATGGTATCTGATGAATTTCCTAATTCTATTTTTTTTTCTTTAGTCTCTAATGAATCGAACTATTTGCAATTGATAGTGTTATGTGTCGAATTACAAATGAATAAAGTCAATATCGCTATACTACCAATCCTAAATAATCTGTCAAATTTATACAACCAATCTTGAATCAACAACTGGAATCATATCATGAACACAACAGCCTAAGCCATACACTTTGCTTCCAAATCAACCTTCTAGAACGCCAGAAAACAGACAGATTTACAGCGAAATTAGTAATTTTTCATTATTAGCATACATTTAATCCCTGAAAACACTTATTGTGATTCGTTCAGATAACCATACATATATCTGATTTTAGTAGTTGATCCCTTTCTTTTAGCAAGCGTCATTCGACAGACATTAGATTAGTATAAATATCACAAAGCATTAAGACGTCCAAGCAAAATCATCTATCTTCTGATAGATTCCTTGAACGCACATTTCATTGAAACATCTTATCCTTTACCTGAATTTCTACCCATTTCTTTCACTAAAGCTCATTAGCTGTCTTTTTATTTCATCCTTGTATTTTACATCTGTTGCCTGTAAGATGCCTTGAGTTATTTACAATTTCGTACTTGAATCCATTCATTGTGTACTCTATCTTTAATAATCTGTGCCTTTTCCTATTTTATACTCTTTTTTTTTGTCTGTTTGCTTACATTAGTTGGTCAACTACAGGCCTATTGCTCTTTTGTTAGCTAGGCAAGCTTTGGCTGGTTTACTATCTATTTCAATCTTTCTTTCATTAACCTTTCTACGCCAACATCCCATACGCAATTCAACAATGTTTTATACGATATTTCTATCTTATTGAGTGAGTAGAAAAGAATAGTAGTTACTCAAAAAAAAAGAAAGGAGGGGATTACATTGCATTATTGGTAGGCCCAATTAGGTGCCAATCAAACAGATATCCATCGCATTGTCATGGTTTTAGTACATCATGGCTCATCTGTACTTCTCATATTTATGTACTGCAGTCACTATTACTGAAGTGGGATTGAAAAAATGCACAATTAATCTAGAAAAAAAAAAATCAGTTTCTATTGTCTTTTAGCTCTTTCACTCTCTCTTTGAAATCACTCTCGTCATGTCATTTCTTATGGATGATCACGATGAATTTGAAGATGATTGGGATGAATTCACACCAAGTGCACAAGACACATTATATGAAAAACTCGAATCAATAGAGAACAGTGCCGCAGCAACTAAATTAGAGGTTTGTTTTCTTTTGTGAGAAGTCATACCGTTATTAAAAGCTTGATATAGAGTGGAAAAGAAATAGAGGATATAGATGGCGATTTCAATGTCTTCCTGGATGAATTATTTGAGATACCGTTTAAATTCAAAGAAAAGGCTAAAAAGCAAACACCCCTTGGAGAGATTTGTGTCAATAAACAGCATAAAAGTACATTTGGTAAAATCACAAAGTTTGACGTATAATTTTACAAGCATACACTGATATTCTATAAAGGCCCTGCTCAAAGCAAAGAGAGTACGACAGATGAATGCTCGCTTGTATACGATTCACAAGACGATAGCATGTGGAGCAATGTCGATTTGGACATACTATCAAACATGGAAACAGATTCAAAATATGCGATAAATAACCCCAAAGATATCGAGACAGCTGATATATCCTTGCGATCGTCATCAATGCCACCCCCTTTACCCTTGAAATTTGAAAGTGCCTCGAATACAATGAAAGGATTCACAACAGCATCCGGCAAAGCATTAAAGCCAGTATCTGATGAAGCCAAAAAAATAGCATTGGCATTATTTAACGACGATCAGGAATGCAACAAGGAAGGGAAGCCTGCTGCGATGACAGGGTTTTCAACTGCATCCGGGAAATCGCTCAAGCCCGTTTCAGAAAAAGCACAAAAGGCAGCTTTCGCACTGTTTGAAAAGGCAGATGATGAGGTGAAGAATAAGCCAGAAAACACTTTTGGTGGGATCAAGACTGCCTCTGGCAAATCATTAGACAAGCCAAGCAAAACCGGCATACAAGCAGCATCTAGATTATTTGGAAACGAAAAGGAATCGAATGGAAGACAAGAACGACAAGGATTGAAACGACCCAACGATTACCTTATTGACCCAGAGCTTAAATACGAAAGTGTATTGGATAAATACGGTGGATTTCATACGGGAAACAGCAAGAAAAAGATCAATATTTCGTCTCGAGCCAAGAAAGAAGCTCTATCCTTGTTTGAAAAAGATTCCACCGTACCTGATAGTCCTAAAAGTGCGTCGATTGTACCCGAAATTGCCACCTCACTTAAACAAGTTGTACAAAATACCCTAGTCAATGTATCAAACGATGCAAAGCAATCTATACCCAACCAACTTGGACGCAACAAACGATTCAAGACGTCTCAAAAGCAAAACAAACCCTTCAAATCACCCATTATTCGATCAAACATTGAATTGACCAAAGCAGCTATCAGCAACAAAGGCAGTACTAAATTAAAAGGGCAACCTGTGTTTGACCTTACCCGTAAGTGGATCAGCGACAAATTTTAGATATCAGTAGACTCAATTTTCATTTAATAGCCCCTAAATACCGGTACAAATTGTCATCTCTCGGCAAGCCTATATCGTACAGCAAGGAACAATTGATCTCGAAAAATATGTGAGTGCATGCTAATTACATGCTTTTTTCTTGCATTTACCAAAACATTTTCTTTTTCAATAGACCACATGAGATTATCGACATGTCCGTAGAAAAAGCAGCATCGTACAAATTTCAGAGTACTTGGGGATGGAAAGAGGCTCAACATGATATGATTGTTTCCAACTGTGTTCCCAGTCGATTAACAGCAGCTTGGGTCCAAAACCACTACTCGTTGATTGTGTGGAAAATTGCTTGTCAGATCAGATCTTATCCAGACCAGTTTATAGATCAGTGGCAGAATAAATCAGTGCTCAACCAATTGCTATACAGATACGAACGTGAGGTGAATTTGGGCCAAAGGCCTGTCCTCAGAAAGATTTTGGAGCAAGATGACAATTCAGTCAAGCACATGGTTTTGGTTATTGCAGATATCATTAAAACCGAGAATTCGTCGTTCTACAATACATGTGAGTTAGAATTGCTGAATCCACATTTGATTTTGCTTACATTTCTTTTGTTTTTACAGCAACAAAATATCGACTTGTTTTGTCTGACGGATGGTATAAAATACACTCGTGCATTGATTTGAGGATGGAGCATGCCATTACTAGAAAAAAATTGAAAATTGGACACAAATTATCGATATGTGGTGCTCAAATTATAGGCGACAAAACTGCACAATCACCACTCAGCATAAAAGAGAGCGATACATTGCTTTCTATCACATCAAATGGATGTTTACCAGCTCGATGGGATGAAAAGTTGGGTTATCATAGGAGAAAGCTTATGATCAGGTCGCTTCCAACTATATTCGATGATGGTGGCACAGTTACAGCGATCGATATCATTATCTGCAGAAAATTACCTATACTGTATAGCGAATCTTTACCAAATGGCGCAACAATTACTCGAACAGCTAAAGAGGAAGAAGATGTTCTTCGTAGAATTGAAAATCGTGATGCATTTAATGGTGTTCAACGTCAGCAAAGCTATGCGATGCCCAATTTCAGAGTAAGACATAAATCCAGCAATGTTCCTCATTTGGATCGAACGGTGAGTGAGCCAAAGAGTCTTGAGGAAAGAAGAGTATCTGGATTTTTCAAGGTGCGCGTTTGTGATGCAACTGCTCGTGGGGCTGATCAACCTTGGGCTACGCTTTTATTATCAAATGCAAATGAGTTGAATCATATGGATATTGTGGAAGGAAATCGATTCAGGGTATTCTTTGTACAGCCCTACCATCCCAAAAATAAGAAATATGGTGGATTGGACATTAAGACAACAAGAATGACTCGATGGGAGCCAGCTCCTTTAAATACGGTTGCAAAAACGGCATACATTCCCAGGTTTCTTACGCTGTGTGCTGATATCCGTCACCAAGACAGATTATCAGACTTTGATTTGGTTGTCTATGTTTTACGTAAGTCAATGTCAAGCTCTACTGATCAACTTTAGCTAACGGTTCTGTTATATAGAAACTGGATCGCCTACGATAGAAAGCAAGAATGGCCGCAAGTTGTGGCATCAAACTCTCTTGGTGACAGATCAAAGTCAAAATGTTTGCCAGATTGAATTTCGTTTGCCATTGAACCACTTTCCTGATATCACTGGTCATGTTATTGCAGTAGCCAATGCTCGATTCGAACTGTATGATAGTAAATACGACATTACATGTCTCAAAGCTACAGACGAGTCTGAAGTCACTACCAAACTGTCCTCGTCAGCGGAATATCTTCAGAAAGGCATGCATGAGCTTCGTAGGTGGGTTGAACAGAACCATGATTGTATCAAATCAATTGAAGATCGAGTACGAAAAACTGTTCATTAATTATTCAATCAAGTGAATATATACTTGTACCATATCATGTAAATAAATGCACTCATATTATTCATATTAAAGGGTTTTATTATTCATCCAACTCAACACCTCTTCTAAACAGTCTTTCCTCTAACATAAGTAACGACAACTTTGCCAAAGTTTTCGCCTTGAGTACGGGCAATCTCCAACTCCTTTTCAGTGGGTTGACGAGAGCCATCGCCGTTTGCTACAGTACCAGCGCCATAAGCAGAGCCACCAACAACTTCAGAGTTATCGAATAAATGTGCACTAGCAAAACCAAATGGAACGTAAACCATGCCATGATGAGCAAAGTAGGTCACTGTGGTGAGAGCAGTAGTTTCTTGGCCACCGTGTTGAGAGGCAGTACAAAAGAAAGTACCAGCAAACTTTCCAGCAAGAGCACCAGTGGCCCATAGCTTACCAGTAGCATCCAAGAGAGCCTTCAGTTGAGCAGGCATTGTGCCAAAACGAGTGGGGATACCAAAAATGATACCATCAGCTTCAGTCAATTGATCTACAGTAATAATGGGGAGATCTGGTTTAGCTGGAGCATGCATCTTTTGAAGGATGTCATCGGAGAGAGTTTCCTGGACTATCAATCTCATTCAGTACGTATAAATGCAAATAGCCTAGCGTGGCTCACCTTGGAACACCTTGACGTTGACACCCTGAGCTTCAAGACCCTTTTGGATCTCTACAGCCAACTTGTAAATGTGATGATAAAGCGTGTAAATAACGATATAAACAGTTGCAGCCATCGTAAGCGAATCTAATGCAGAATGAAAAGAAGAAATGAGCAAACGTTTGATGAAATTTGAATTTTTGTAATTTCGAATTGTTTGTTATTATACTGTTTTTTTTTCCTGTTTTTTCCTCTATTTTTTGACATTTCGTATTGTTTGTTTGCTTCATGATACAAAGGAGCTTTTTTTTTTTTTTTTTTTTTTTTCATCATCTTGTCAAAGTCGTGCCAACACTGTCAGATTGCTTCTTTTTCTTGTTTCCTTATCAACTTTTTCAACGAAAGAGATTGCAATGACAAAGCCAGTAGTCTATATTGTTTTGTACTCGCTGTATCAGCATGTGTACAAACTGTCCCAATCCATCCAAGAGGGTTTGGAAGAGAAAGGTGTTGAGGTTAAAGTATTTCAAGTGGCAGAAACTCTCTCTGATGAAATCCTGTCTAAGATGCAAGCACCTGCCAAACCTGATTTGCCCATTATGACAGTTGACAAATTGGCAGAGCCTGATGGTATCATCTTTGGTTTACCTACTCGATTTGGCCTCCTTCCTGCACAGATCAAGACTTTGCTAGATGCGAGTGGTGCTTTGTGGGCTAAGGGAGCTCTCGCTGGTAAATTTGCTGGCACCTTCTTCTCTACTGCTTCCCAACATGGTGGCCAGGAAACAACTGCACTCACTGCTGTCACTTATTTTGCTCATCATGGTATGATGTACGTTCCATTTGGTTATGCAAATGTTGCTTTACAAAACAATGAAGAAGTCATTGGAGGTTCTGCTTATGGTTCTGGTACAATCAGTGATGGCGATGGATCACGTCAACCTACACAAACTGAATTGGATATCGCTAGAAATCAAGGTCAAAATTTCGGTGTTATTGTAGGCACCTTTGTTAAAGGTAGAAGTGCTATTGAAGGTACAACACCAGACATCAATAACAAGCTGGCCGACACTAATGCAAATGGTTCTACCGCTTCTTCTGGTCCTGCTACCACCGCCACTACAACTGGGGCTGCTTCTGGAGCTGCTGGAGCTGCTGCTGCTGGTACCGCTGCTGCAGGTGCTGCAGGTGCCGCTGGTGCCGCTACCCATGGTAATGCTGCTCCTACTAATGCCACAGGAGGTGTCCCTAAGGACACTGCAGGAAATGACTCCACTGCACCAGCAGGTAGCACTTTGGATGCTAATAATGGACCTGCTACACCAGTTCATGGCACAACTAACGAGGGTAATGCTGCTCCTACCAACGCCGTTGCCGGTACACCTTCCGCTCCTGCTGGAAATGCTGCCAGCAATGATGTTTCTGCTGCCACCGCTGGAGGCAAAGCCACTATTGGTTCAACCGAGCCAACTACAACTACTGGTGCTGGTGCAACTACAGCTACTACTGGTAATGGTGCAGATACAGCAACTAGTGACGCATCCAAGGTGGGTGCCTCTGCAGGTGCAACCGCTGCAGGTGCAGCAAGTGCAGTACCCAACAAACTCAAAGACAACAAGCCAAAGAAGAAGAAGAAGTGGTTCTGTTGTTAGGTCTATAGCTTTACTGGTATTTTCTTTTAACTTTAACTTGAATAAATAATTTATATACAATAATAATAATAATAATAATAATAAATGATGATTGAAATACATAATATATATATATATATATATATATATACATACACACACATAGTGCAGGAGACACTAATGGTTCTTTTTGGTGTCCTGGATTCGGTTGAGTGATAGCGAAGAATTGAATGTGCCATTGACAGCTTTGACCATGAAATCCATAAACCGTTTGCCATATACAAGTGGATGCACAGAGGAAATGGTGTCTTTATCCTGGGTGATGCTCTTCCAAATGTGTTCTGATCGCTTGACAATATTGTAAGGTGTTAAAATGTCGATAATACCCACATAATATAATTTATCCGAGGGTCTATCCTCTTCATCGCTCGATCTAAAGCCTCCATCGTCAGCATAAAATATGCACCATCGGCGTCTGTGGAGAGAGTAAGGGATTAGTGTCTGATATAGTTACGACACACTGTTGTTGTTGTTCTCGACTTACTCTTCGGATGGACTGGCAGGTAGTTCTGATGTATCAATATGAACTGGATTGGCATTTCTCAGAGCTTTCCTTACGATCTCTGCCTTTTCAGTTTTAGTTCGCTTAACGGTTGATGAGCGCCTCTCCATTTTATCAGTTCTGGGTGTGACCATATGTAGGCTTTGATCTCGAATACATTCCGTGTTGCCCTTCCTAATGTCATGTACACCAACCAACAAACTATAATCCATGATATTCAGTCGTTTCAGAATTTCCACATCTCTCTCCAATTGTGTCAAGAACAGAGCACGTTTTGCTGGTCCTAGTTGAATTTGTTCCTTGTTTTTCACCCAGTTTTGATCCTTCATCACAGCATGCGGATTCTTTGCCACTTCCTCATCTGACGTGAGGCGGCCAAACAGGGATCCTTTCAAATCAAATGTTTTGTGAATATCCTTGTTGGATGGCAGCACATTTCCCATAACGACAAAATGAATTTTGCGACCTCTAGGCAATTTAATGCGATGAAGGCCATAAAACCTACACAGCAACGTATTGGGGTTGTTTGCAACGTGCTACAAAATATTTTGTGGCATGAATTTTGATGGAACGACAATACCGCACGATTTTTAAATTTGCTTACCTCGTAATATTCTTTCAGTATTTTCCTCATAAACTTGTGTTCGCCATGGTGAATGGTTTTGATGATGAATCGATAGTCTCTTGAATAGTAAAAGAAGCTGCCGCTCTTTCCAGGGGAGCCAATTTCGCTTAGGATATATTTGTTGGTGAGCGACATCATATAGTCTGCTGCATCCACATGAAACTTTTCTCTCAGATTTCTAAATACCCATGGAGCATAATCCTTGAATTTGAAATCATATTTTACACCAGGCGTCAATTCGTTTCCTGTACTAAAGGAGATACACTTCAGTACATCTACGTATGCCCATCATCCTATTTCATTAAACTTACATGTCAAACACTAATTTGTGTGCTGCAGTAAAGTCATCCGAAGTCAACGGTCTTGCAATTTTAGCTGACACTCTACCCACTGCAATTCGAATGCCAGTAAGCATATCATACATCATTTGATAGTTGCGGTGTCCCTCTGCTACTCTTGTCCCAATTGTAACAATAGTATCATCTTGTTCATCCTCGTCTCTATCGTCTGCATACGTCTTTTGTCGTCTAGCTAACCGTCTTGCCTTTATCTCTTCTTCTAGTGCGTGCTGTTCGTCATTATCCAAAGGACCCAAATCCATGAGTCTCACAGAAGATGAGGGTGATTTTATCGTACGTTTTAAAGGGGTATTATTCTGTGCGTCTTGCTGTACATCGATAAACAACGGAGGGGGCTTCTTGACGACCTTCTTCAGAATGACGGCAGTCGGTTGTGTTTTATTATCCGATACAAGTGCTGGTTGATTGTTTATGTAATGAGGATTCACTTCTTGTTTGTTTGTTGAATCATTATCGGCGACGAATGAAGATGATGTATACGAGGAGACCCTCTCCTTTGTGCTTGTGGGTGGAGGGGTTTGTGGTAGTATGTCAATCGACATGATATCGGAAGTTATCAGGATATAAATTGACTCTTCTTTTTTAGCAAGGTATAGAGAGTGTTTTCAAAAGAAAAAGAGAAAGAGAAAAGTGGAAATCGAACGATTCAAAAGAAGCAATGCGGAGATTGCTATGATCAATCCAGCTGCTACATGATGATGAATGGAGTGAAATCATGGGCAATGACGTCTTTTTTTTTTGGCACATTTTTCTATGCCATTTTAATCTTGTACGAGCTACTTTGATGGAATAACATGATTTCGTGTCTGATTGCAATAGCAAAGTGCAGCAATGCAAATTCGATATTTCCCGACCAATATTGCTATTTACTGAGGAGGAATTGGGCCATTGCAGTGATAGGGCAAACTGCAATCGTTGTGACTGTAAACCAGTAACAAGTCAATTACTATCATGTAGAAAAGGCAATTGAGGTTTCTTTTTTTTTTTTTTTTTTTTTTTTTTTTTTTTTGATGCTTCTTTTATCACCTATTAAAAGAATGAGCACCATGGTCCAGGATAGCCAACCTTTGAAAAGCTGGTAAGTAAGCATCTCCGAGGTAGGAATATATACTTATGGCATAAGTAGGAATGGCGGAGCAAAGCCATCGACGAGAAAGAGAAAGACTGTGGACGCTTCATTTCCTGCGAGTAAGAGTGATGTTGCTAGACAAAAGAGAAGCAAAACATCGAGTGCAAGCCAATTCTTGGTTGATGGATTCAGCCCAATTAATCCTCATCCTCGAATTATGGCCAACAGACAAAGTACCGCTTCAATGAGTAGATCAGGAAGACAGAAAACAGTAGATATAAAAGGCCTCGTAATACAATTGATTGATGAGACATATCCCCCTTTGATTTGCCCAGAATGTTATCACTTGAGCACAGCCCGTGCAGAAGCTGAACAGCATTTAAAATCAAAACATTTCGGACAAAAAGTATACAAATGTGTTTCTTCAAGCTGTACACAGGTATACTCTTCCAAACCTGGATTACGATATCATGTAGAACACGCACATCAAATAAGTCGCAAAAACGATGACAGGTAATTTTATAGGGTGATAAAACCAACTTGCGTCCATCAACAAAGTAATAACCATCAGCTTGAAATTTGATAGCCAAAGCTCCTCCTCCAATAAGAGAGCAGATCGACAACAACAGATCAGGACGACAGCATATGCAACATCACAATCAGCAAAATCGATACAAAATGACAACAAGAAGAGTGGAAAACCTCAATTGTCAGCATCGCTTGAAAAGAAATTAAACGAGGTCTATCCTATCACCACCTGTCCTGCATGTAACGAGGAATTCAAGAAGAAAACTCACGTTATAAAGCATTTGGTCGAAGTCCACCATGGCGAGGAACCGTACAAATGTGTTGTGTCAAATTGCAAACGTACAAAGAAGTATGCTACAAGGGAAGGTCTCGTCTATCATTTGAACAGCTATCACGATAAAGCTTCTCATCGATAATCTTCATAAAAAGGCAATACCTGCACACACACACACACACACACACACACACACAAGAATAAAATATCTGTAAAGTAAATCATATACAAGGAGAAAATATTAAAAGCCATTTACCATGACCCCCCGTTTCTATACAAGAACTCTTACACTATATTTACAAGGTGGAGACATTGAGCGTCTTTTCACTATTACGGTTAGGAATACAAAGTTGATATTGAGTAAAGAACCAGTACTAAGATTCTTGCCTCTCTAAATGGGATCCCAAAATCCAAGGCCTTTGAGTACCAGTAGTGGCTTATCTGGATGTCATATATTGTTCAAATCTTTAGTAAAAGCTCATTGAGGGACAAATTCTTTGTAGCATAAAATCAAGAGATAATTCATGAACCCTTGCATCGAGCCTGCTTATTTTCAAATACGCAAACACTTCTAGAGCAAAGTATCTAGTATGCTTTGTATGTATCCTTTCAAAATCGACCGCTAGGTCTACTGTCATTGTGAAATACCGTTGATCTGATGATGGTAATGTAACATTTTATGTAAAGTAATAGGGTATAGGGAATATAATAAAAAAAATCAAAAGGCACATCAATTCTAAGAGTAAAAAGGACCCAACAGTGAGTTGTTATCTATTTCTTGTTCTTTAATAAGGGAGCCGATGATGAATGCGATAGCAGTTTTTTATGAGACATACCAGATCTTCTACTTGTCAAAGTGCCAAAATCGAAACCAAGAAATCCGTTTTCATAGCTCTTGGAATGCAGTAAAGGTGCATGATAATGCGCTTTATTTAATTCCGCGCCTAGTGATGTCTCCCAAACCTTGAACATGGTGTCTGCTAAACCATCGAATCCTGATCGGGAGACCTTTCTGCTGGCCATTTCACAGGAAAACTTTAGTGTTGTTAACAGCGTATGTCCTCTACTCATACAGTATATGACTCCTGCAATGAATGTATCCCCTGCACCGACAGTATCCACAACTTGAGCTTGTGCTAATACCGAGGAGTGAAGGATCTCCCCTTTAAACAAACAAGTAGCTCCCTGTGCACCCCATGTACAGAATAAGATTGCTCTAATTTGGCAGATAGTATAAGTAAGATGTTTTAATCGCGCGCATAAATAAGTTTAAATGCTTGTCTTACCCAGGTTTACACCTCGCTTGAAAATCCTTCAAAAAATCTGTCGCCTCATCGTAGCCACGTTTCTCTGCATAAAGTTTTGAGAAAAACACTACGTCGCCCTACATTAAACTTTGAGTACGTTATCGATCGATCTTTGCCGGTGTAATATTTACTCTTGTTAATAGTATATCAATATGGGGTCGATCTGGTTTTTCTAATTCGACGGATATCGTCAATTCATTCCTCCACCCCTCACGCTTTGCTTTTGCTTCTAGCCAATCTATCTGAGCAGCAGTTTCATATATATTTCTTCCTTCAAAATGAACCCAAGAATAAGCAGGACGTGCATCGAATTCAAATGACATTGTCTTGGTAATGCTGCTCATTTCTACTTTGCGAGCAAATTCATCTTTTGTAATGTCTTGCGTTCTACAAATCATCATTAGGATCCTTGCAGACAAGGACATTATTTAACCATACTTACGTATTGGAAGATATGATTGTTCGTGAGCCGGTGTCTTTACATTGTATAATGTAGCATGAGGGTGTAGGTGACTTGCGATAAAAGCATGAGGAAGTTTTGATACCTTTTGACTCCAGTTGAGCTAATAAGTTGCTGTGTAAAAAGTATTAGAGTCGAGTTGCATAAAGCTTTTTGAGATGTACCTGGATGATTCTTTAGGTCCAACGGCAGACATTATGAATGGATTTACTTTCGGAAATTGAGCTAAAACCTCTGCCGTATTCACGCAATTTCCTCCTCTTCTTTGCTGTGTATGACTAGATCGAACTTTTGTATCTTCTCCTGGGTAATAATCAACTGTCATTATCGTATCTTGGTAAACTTGGCCGACTATGAGTACATTGACAGCTTTTGAATTCAATGAATCAGGCAACGTAGGTGACAAGGGCTGGTCAAAAGAACTTGAGCGTGAGGCTGAAATGGATGATCCTGAGGATGATTCATCAATAATAAGTCGACTGTTTTTAGAGCGTTTGCTGAATGAAAAGACCATTTGGAAATGTGATTATGGTGGAAAGAAAGAAACTGAAAAACAAAGGAATGAATTCAAGGCTTTTATCATATTTTTTATCCCCCCCCCCCCCACGTGTCATCTCACAAGAAAAAAAAATGTCAATTTGTGTACCTTGATTTCTCCTTTGAATCAAGGAGGGCAGAAGAAAGGAAGTGGAAAGGGGGAGGCAAAAGGTCAAACGACAGAACTATCAAATACTCAATTTTGCAGCATTTAAGTATGATTCATTTGACTAGTAAAAAGCATCATGCTGAATAACAGCTAGATGTATTTCCTTTGCTAATAGCACTATACATAACAAAGAGCCACCACATTAATGTAAAGAAATCAGCAAGAAAAAGCACTATACATCATGTATAATATTATCTCATAGTTGATATCTAAATACAATACATAGAGTAATAAAGCCAAGGTCATTCTTCCATGCTCATTTCCAGTGACCAAAAAATAAAAATGCCATGCGACAAGAGTTATATATATACATGCTCTAATGGCACAAGGCTATATTTACACACATGTGTATTCCATATGGTGAAAAGTGCTTAAACCACACAACGAAGCAGAATCCAATTACTTTCAGCCCTTACTTGAGCCGAAATCAGAAAGAGTTCCCTTACATTGTTTACAACAAAAAAATCCCCTTGACCCCTCAACCCAGCAACCTCAGTTTCATCATCTATAAAAAAAAAACGATTGAACTCAATTCGTTACAATATAACAGACTCATAATAATAATGATGATAATGACCTGTTAACCTGGTAATACATTTTGATCAGTGCCCTCCTCTTTTTCTTTATTTGACTACACTTTGTATATAAAAATTGTTCTTTATAACAACCTTTCTTTTTTGCTCCCCACTCTTGCATCAATATAAAACCTGGTTCCATAATGCATGAACCTTCGAATCAAGCCCTCTGTTCTTTGAAAGGGCTTATATACGCTATTAAATAAGATGCAAAAGCTCATGGTTAAGATGTAAATAATTAAATCATTTGATTTCTCGATTATCCCATTTATCTTACCGGTGGTTGTCTAATATTAAGAGTTTAAAATTCGGATGCATTTCAAGTGTAAAATTAGATCGTTAACCAAGTGAAATGTTTTCTCTGATTCTATAGAATGCGTTATAATGCTATCTTAACCTTTCTTCTTTTTGCTAATTAGACCGCATAATTATCAAGCTACATTAAACCAATGATTTGCTTGAATAACCTGTATGTCGACAAATGTTACGAATTATCATCGTGTTGACTACTTCAAGATATACTTATACTTTGAATTGTGTCGTTTTTTCAATGACCTAACTTAACCATGTCGATATAAAGGATATATTGGGTAATAATCACGATAATAAAACTGTATGAGGCTTTTAATGCGAATAGACTCATTTGTCACCACAGGTAATGTTGAAGTCAAATCGATAGTTTGACGGTGGCTGTAATTATGGATTTAGAAACATCCTCCGTTTTTTTTTATTTTTTGCTTTGAAAATATGCATAGAAGTAATCCCCCTGTTCTCGAATAATCGATCCTGAGGTCATTTAACAGAACAGGGTGTCTGCTAAATTCGAAGTTTGTCGGACCCAAAATATAGTTTGTTATATCTTAATCTTTATAAAAGCACAAGAAAGCACACAAGTCATCAGTGCGCGAAAGCTTTCGTGTGGTATGATGCTCTATTACCAATATATATTGTAAATTGAATATGGTATAAAATACATCAGAGCACTAATTGTTTTGTTCGAGAAAAAAAAATACGGGATACATATTATCCAGGTTGAACTTGGTCAGATATCGGTAGCTGTATAATAAACACACTAATATAAGTTATTATCAACAATTCTCAAACAAGAGACTAACAGGGACAAGGCATTTTTATAAGCTTTTTGTTAAGCACAAAGAATAAATAGGTTATAATTTGTAGCTTATAAAAAGTGTTCAATATTAGAAAAACAAGAAAATACTTATTTGAATAAGATCAGACACAAAAACTAAAGATTTATTGATGAAGACAAAATCTATCCTATTTATATTAATACTAAATGTCAAAAGAGTAATTTATTTTGTGCCACGTTCATCACATCTGATGAACCTTGGCACCTTAGTAACTGAGATACACCTTTAATCGTCATAGCTTATTCCATGTTGTTCCATAACACAGACATCTTTACCCATCAAGAGTACCTTAATCACAGACAGTTGTAGCGATCCTGGCACAACACTTTTAATTAATTTTAATATTTCTTTGTCTTTTTCTACATGATATCATTTCATAGAAGTATGTGATATAATAGATAGACCATCCTTCACCAGTAGTTTAGGTATGCGTTGCTGCACTGGGGCGCTGTAATGTCTGAGATTATTTAACCAAGGTTTTTATTTGATAAAATTGATATGAGTATTTATACCTGTACGATTCGGTGATGGATATATAATATAGTTGTTTGGTTATAGATATTGAATATGGTTAGCAAAGGACTTGATACTAGAATAAAAGTAATAATTATTAAGTCACGGCCATGGACCCCAATTTGATAAGTGTCTTGGTACACTTAAGCGGTTACCACATCATTCTCCCTTCTGTGAAATGGCCTCAAGTCCACAACGTGAACCTTAGTCAACGATTTGATATCTCCGGGCTTCTTTATGCGATACGCCGAACCGTCCTTGTTGGTAGCTTGGATAATTTGCCAGGGACCCAACTAGCGTTCCTTGGGAAAAGCAATCATCACCTTGTTGTGGTTGCGTCTAAGCATCAAGTCTCCTTTTTTGCATTTTGCTATTGTCTTAACCTTCTTGCCGTAATGTGTCTTCTGGTACTGTTGTGTCTTCTTGATATTTTCCATAGCCTCTGTATGCATGATCGGAATCTCTTGATTCAGAAAGTCAGTCCTCCTGATTTATCAGAAATAAATTATTTATAAAAAAAGTATAAAATTAATCAGGTAAAAAAGAATATCGTTTATCACATAGAAATATGAGAGGGTTTATATACTATTCGAACTGAGGGATTTGATGTGAGGATAAGGTGTTGGATGGGAAGATCTGGGTGATAGAACAATAGATTATATCTATTGTGAGGAACATACGACTAATGGATCAGTAACTGAATCCAGTTTCATATTGATGTTTTTATGATCTGATGTGATCTGTGCTTGAACTAAGTTGTTGTTTTAGTTTAATTCGACATCCGGTTTAGAAATGATACATCACCTCCATTGTCGTGTGCTGTATGTTATGTCAAAAGTCAAAGATAATTAAATCTGCTGCCAAAGAATTACACTTTTATTCACAATGCATTCAAATGATGCCTTTATATACTTTTCATTATACTGGGGTCTACAGTATAATTAGGAACTATCATACTATGCGATTACTATCTACCAATAATAAGTGACATGTAAATAATGCTTCTCATGATTTTTTACCCGAAGTGTAATGAGTATAATTGTCTTGTAGTGGTGAAGACGGATGTACTATGGTGTTGGGCTTGGTGTTACTAAATGCAGGTCCTTATCATTTGAGTAACACTTACTATATAATATATGTGTATATTATTTGGACAAGCAGTAGTTAATTATAAGTGTGATGGTGGTAGAGTAAATATTTATTGCGATAAATATAGGTGAAGGGATTAGACAGATATTTTCACTAAGGTTCGATATCTGCCAAAATTAGCTATTTATATATAAATTAAGGATGTCTCAAACCGCATGGTTGAGACATATGTAATGTGGATCATTACACAAAGGTTTTTAAGAATAGCCTGAGACCTTGAGTGTGAGACTTTACTACCATATTTGATATACAGTGAGGATCAAAACTGTTCAAATGTTTTAGTTATCTGAACTCTTTCGAAATTATGGCAGCAAAACCTTAATTTTCGGGGTGTCTTTAGTATCAATATGTTCCTGAGACTCCGCTCTACAATAATATCTAATTGGTTCTGTTTAAATGACCGACATTGGGCGCTATAGTCACTACAAATTGATCGGTACATTTGAGTAGTTTTGAGCCTAGTATATACCGGTAGCTATACTTAACCTCGGTAGACATCCCTAGGCGCTATACCACTGCAGCAGAACTGTTAAAGATCGCTCAAATTTCAGACCATAAGCTTCTCTTACTACATACATCACGGAAAGTAACAGCAAAATCAAAAATGCATATGAACAACGAAATCATCGTATTGTACTGTAAGCACGACTGGCGAACACCATTCGCTGCTGCTTGGTACAATGACACCCTTCTTCAACATCACTTCCACCGCCACCTTCTGTATGGCCTCTTTTTCAGCTGGTGGTCTTTGGAAGTTCCTGGTTACCGTTGAAGTAGTATTCTCCGTGTCTATAATAGAAGAATGCGTGTACGGAGCAGCAGCAACACTTTGTTCCTCATTTTCACGAGTTACCTGTAAAAAGCGACTTAACAATTCTTCTACCATCAGGTCGTCATTGTTGCTGTTTTGAGTCTTATTCTTGTAGACCTGCTTGCCTTTTTGATGTAATAAGATGTCCTCCTTCTGGAGCCAGTCCATTCCCAGTATAATCTCTTCGTTTTGACTTGGCACAATCAAAAGAAATACACGGCTAGATTGATGGCTGTTCAAAGTGAAGTCCAAAATAACTGTATTACTGGTTGTTGCCTCCTGAGTGGTAGTAGTGTTGCCCCACTTTATCATCTATTGCTGAGACGCAAACTTCACCAACAAGCCTAACCAACCCACCGTAACCCTTGAGATAGCACTGATTGTTGAGCTGGTGTCCACCAACACGTCTTGCTGTACCTGATCCTTCTTCACCAGAACCTTTAGCTTGAACTTCTCACCACGCTGAGTGAAAAATTGGTCTTCATCATCCTTGACGTCTTGATTGTTGTTAGCCATAATACTGTGCCGAGACGAATGGTTCGCGTGTTTGCAAAAATAGCATATATCGCTTTGTAAATCCAACGTGAGCCATTTAATTCACTAGCAATATATAGATAAAAAAGAAAGCCTGAGTTCTTAGCTCTCGAATGGTATGCAAATCAAAAATATCCAATAAGATTTGACTGCAGGGGAGCCTGCTGAAATCAGATATCCCTAAAACCCAAAATTTAAGAAAAGCTAAGTTTCAAACTTAACTTATAATATCTTCCGTATTATGTATTGGAAAGTTATAAGATTTTAAACGATAATTAGCTGACATCTGGAGTATTGGAATATACTGTCAAAAGTACGAAAAAAGTGTAAAAATTTCCCCAAATACCTGTATATTTTTCTTCGACTACCTTTATTTGTAATTATCACTATGACCAAGCCTCTTCGCATGGATACTCCAGATTCCTTAACGATTTTGTTACTGAACAAAGCGCCGTACTTTGAAGTTATGAATATGCTGCCAAACGTTTGAAAGACCCAAATTAGCAGACATAACAAGAGATTTTTTGATGGTGCCCATCTTACCAATGTCGGAAAAAAGATTCGAATCACCAAAAAAACTCAGCTATACATTGCCAATAGTATTTGAAACAATAAAGTAGATAAATACAATGGTGCTGGCAGAGTTTTGGCTTCTTAGGGTATCCCCAGGAAAAATGATGATGTAAAGAAAATGCTAAAAGGAAATTGCTTGAAGGCTACATTAGTAAGAAACACCGTCAGAGCCTCATATAATGACTCTAGTCCGCTTATAAAGCACCCGTCTAACTTGTAATGTCTACAAGTTATAGTCCATGCTAAACGGAGTTTTATGTTAGCCTTGCTTATCATGTAGGTCCTGATTTTTCTTCTAGCTTTAAAGCCGTTATTTCTTTTTTGCAATTTCTTTACACCATCATTTGTCATGGGGATACCCTAAGAAGCCAAAACTCTGCCAGCACCATTGTATTTATCTACTTTATTGTTTCAAATACTATTGGCAATGTATAGCTGAGTTTTTTTGGTGATTCGAATCTTTTTTCCGACATTGGTAAGATGGGCACCATCAAAAAATCTCTTGTTATGTCTGCTAATTTGGGTCTTTCAAACGTTTGGCAGCAGATTCATAACTTCAAAGTACGGCGCTTTGTTCAGTAACAAAATCGTTAAGGAATTCGGAGTATCCATGGGAACAGGCTTGGTCATAGTGATAACTACAAATAAAGGTAGTTGAAGAAAAATATCCAGATATTTGAGAAAATTTTGATACTTTTTTATACTTTTGACAGCATATTTCAATACTTCAGATGTCAGCTAGCTGTCGTTTAAAATCTTATAACTTTCCAATACATAATACGGAAGATATTATAAGTTAAGTTTGAAACTTAGCTTTTCTTAAATTTTGGGTTTTAGGGATGTCTGACTTTAGCAGGCTCCCCTGCAGTCAAATCTTATTGGCTATTTTTGATTTGCATATTATTCGAAAGCTAAGAACGCAGGGTTTTGTTTTTATATATACTGTTGGTCAATTAAATGGCTCACACTGGATTTACAAAGCGATATATGCTATTTTTGCAAACACGCGAACCATTCGTCTCGGCACAGTAATATGAGCAAAGACGACTTCTTCTCCACTTTCCTCGGAATTGTTTCGTCCAGCGGGATAATTGAGTTATTCTAACTCAATTGTAATCAGATCATGATACTTCATTTTGACGCTAGATCTTTTGATAGAGTCTCAAGATAAGGAACAAGCTACTTAGTTGTTTGAGAACATTCTAAATGGTCTGTGCTTAATAAGAAATTTGGGAAGATTACGGCATGTTTGAGACAATGCCTAACTCAACCTAAATTCTGGATCAGACCATTGTTCCTGATAAAATGCTGTGTTGTAAATGTATGATGTTTGACACCGCCTGTCAAACATTAGGTCATTAAACAACAAGATAGATTGATTGGCTTAGCGATTATGATTTAATATAAAAGGTGTTCTTATTTCAATTAATTAATTTTTAATTTTCGTATCTGGCTTAATTTACAGGTCTTTATTTTACTTTTATACTGTATTATCGCTACTTGTATCGTTTCTCTGGAGAATTACTTCCATTTACTGGCCACCGGTTATTGTCACGTGACCAGTAGTTACCGTCACGTGACATTTTATGAGAAAATCTATATATATACTACAAAACCTCATTTTTTGTTGTGTACACATTTGAAATCCCGAAAACATTCTTGAAAAGATTGTTTTAAATGTCTGTTGTTGTCGTCGTCGTAAAATCAAGCTACCGGCGAAGCCGGCAATGGGGAGGGGGTTTGGGGGAGTGGCATAGCCCCTCCACCAAAAGGCATCGCTGGAGAAATTGGCCTGCCACCTAATAAAGGGCAGCCCATTTAAACGATATACTGTAAGTGATTTTCTACTACAATCAAAAAGATTTTTTCCACATCTTCACAAACATTGAACGAACTACGTAATATGCCTCCAATTGAAACTAGACACTGCTATAGATGCAGGGTTGTGCTTGATGAAACGAATACTTTTCGCTCATGCAAATCATGTCGAGTAAATTAGCCTTGAATCAATTCAATAAGTTATGATCTAAACAAATATTGATTTTTCTAGAAACAAAACAGGACCTATAGTAGACAACGAAGAGCTAATGCTGGACCAAGAACACCAAGACAGCCAGCTACCTTCATATCCGAATTATCAAGAATTCAAGTTTCTGATTTGGGAAGAATGGATATTACATGTGAGAACTATGGTGCATTGCTGCACTGGAAAGCAGAAAAACGACCATCAGAGCAAACTTTGAATCTTGCTGCAAGAAATGAGACGTCATGATGCCCCTATTGCAAGAGCCACCAGAGCCTTTAAATGGGCTACTTGGTGGAACACACCCAAAGTCTTCTCATTTTTTGAAAAATATAAGGCAATACAACACCTTATTTGCTTCTTTTACGTCTTTTGGAACTGATGCCACTCTTCAACAAAGAGAAATGGAGCGAATTCAAGACCGTCAAGGTGAGATCATGCCTGTGCAGGCTCATGGTGAATTGTACCATAGTAGTGCACCACTCAACCTTGGCAGTGCCCCAAGGTACAACCAGCTTTACATCTACGACCCAGAGTATGCTGCTGTATGCCGATCTGCACACACCAGTAACTAAAATTTAGACGAGGAAATCATTGCGGATTTGAGTGACATGATTGCGAATCCTGAGATTTGTAACAGTCCATTTGTGCAAATCTACAAACATGCGCATGAGATTTTGAGTGAAGAGGAGCAGCATCAAACAGGTACCAGCAATGAAACCTATATTCGACTGAGCCCTCAGATGAAAATGGAACTGGTTGTTGGCCAGGATAGGCGAACACAAAACCTTCCAACAGTAAATGAGATTGCTGCAGTCATTCCAAACGAGTCCTGGGATAGGAGTTGTTTCAGAGATATTTTGATTACTTTCAGAAACAATTCATCACAGTATATCCTGAAATTCAAAATCTTGGGAGGCTCTGATGCCATCGAATTAATACCAAGATTTAAACTAACCATATTACCGAATGCATTACTATTCATCCTAACAAGGAAGCAATTTCCTGTAAAAGTCTGTTTCGCCATGATAAAAACAAATCAAAAGCTCAATCCCTTAGAAAAGTTGCTGTAGAAGACCTTCGAAATCCAGCATTCACCCATGGACATTTTTATGTACATATATATATATTCCGCCTCTTGAATTCTTTTAATAAATAGCTTTCTTTCTGATTAATATATATTTGGCATCTTAGTATATAAAGGGAAAGTTCACAGAGACAGAGCCCCATTCCTAGGAGGCTATCCTCTGAAATAATAGTGCGAAATTCTCTACCACTCAACTAATAAGATACCATTCCAGGTTTGATGATATTTGGGATGATCTCTAAGATAGGAAGAAGTGGCCCAACAAGAATCAAAATCAGCAATAAAAGTAGAGGACGGTAGCTTATAGACATGGCCTCAATGACCGTATCAGCATAGTCATTGTGGATCAAGAAGCTAATGGTGTTGTTCTCGGGGTAGTGAAGAATGTCGAGGATCCGACCTTGTTGTAAGCCAAGTACATTGAAGCCTGCACGAATACTAGAGATGTGTTCACGCCCACGCGAAGTAAGGTAGTGAAATCGGCAGCTATGAGTTTCCGAAGGAGCTGAATAAAAACGGTCGATATTGTTTAGAATAACGAAATATAGACAGAAAAAATACAATTAGAACTGAATATATTTATTAGGTTATTCCACGATTGTGTCATGAACCTGTCAAGCATAATCAATTACTATATTTAACCTATTGACATATCAACCGCCCCGCTTGTTAATCTCCAGCTTATGCAGTACGGCTGTGAATACAACGTACTGCGCAACTTAACATATCAATTACAACCAGAGCACATATTGGATTTACACTGAAAGAGTTAACATGTTATTCTCAACCAACTCGCATCTCGAGTATACTCTGTAATGGATAACATCACACTATAATGATCTAGTTTATGAAGAGAACTAGACCTCTCATTAATTAGTATAAATACTACCCATCCTAATTCTCATCCTTCCTAACTCTTTGTCAATTATCCTCATCTATTAATCCTATTATATATTCTGAATAAACCTTGAAGAAGCCTATTAGCTACTTGTCTCTTGTCTCGGTACTCCTGCCTGTTATATAATAAGATCCCTGATATTATAATTGACCAAAAACCACATAAGCTCAAGCTTTTCTGAATCAACCTCTGTCCTCGTAACCCCTTTGTCTTAATTTAACAAATTATATTAACTCCTGAAATGTTCTCATCTGATACAGTACCAACCTCACTGAAGAACAATCCCGTTTATTGAATGACTTCCTCGGTCAGTTCCATGCTCTCCAAGAATCTATCCCTGCACAACTCGAAGGTTTCTCTAATACTCTGAACCTAGTTGAAACCAATCTCAATGAAAGACTTAACCAAGAAATAAGTCATGTAATGTCCCAAGCAGAGGACGCTATAAAGAATTTAGGTGCAGAAATTCAAGAATTTATGGATACTCATGTAGTTCTGAAGTCTAATTTACATGAGGAACAACAGCGTGTAGCAGCATTGCATCCTGAACCTGCGCCCACGCCTGTTGCACCTAATCCACCTGCTCATGTTAAAGAAATATCTCCAATGTTGAAGGTTAAAGAGCCAAATGCTTTCTCTGGTAAAGCGGCTTACTGTAATGCCTTCTTTTCTCAATTAATTCTGGTATTCGCAAGTAATCCCTCCAAATTTGAATCTGATCGAGCAAAGATATTATACGCCATCAGTTATATGACTGGTGTGGCATTTGCTTACATGGAACCCTACTTGCAAGACATCTACTCAGATGATCCACCTGCAATCCCGGATGATTTCAAGGTGTTCAAGGATACCATTATCCTCGCTTTTGGCGATAACCATCCAGTTGTCAATCCTGAAGCTAGTATTCGAAGCCTCAAGCAAACTGGACCTGTTTCTGTCTACGTTACAGAATTTAGAAGGCTCTCCATGTTATTGAAATGGAATGACGAAGCCTTGATATCTCAATTCAAACTGAATTTAAAGGAGTTCATTGTTAAAGAGCTCGCACGAAGAGGCACTACGCATAAAACCCTGGACGAAATCATGAATGCAGCCATTGATATCGACAACCTGTTCTACTCTGTTACCAAAACGCAAGGCAGCTCACATCATAATCACTCTAATAATAATCATCATCAAAAACAGCAGAATAGTAACCAATATAAAAACCATCATAAAAATTCCCGATCTAAATACCACCCACCAAGATCTACCTATCAATCTGGCAATATGAACCTACACCATGCCTCTTCATCTACAACAATGCCCCTACTCCCATGGAATTAGGAGCTGTTAATCAACACAAACAATTGACGCAAGCTGATAAGGATTTCCGTAAGGCTAATGGTGGACTTTGTTTGTACTGTGGATCAAAGGATCATATACTGCGAAACTGCAATCGAAAGAAGCCAATGATCAACAATGGTATTGCTTTGACAATGGAAGGCGAAATCCCCATTGACCTGGCTGCTGTCACCCATTTCACGTCTGGAAAACGAAAACTTCCTACCGACTTCCTGGACAGTTTAGACGTTGGTGAAATTAAGAAAGTAGCCACTTCAAAATTTCAGTCCATCATTGTAATTCCAATCACGGCATACCACGGACCTAATGAAGAAGAAGCTTCTGGTACTGATGCATTGATAGACACTGGCGCTATTCACAATTTTGTATCATTGGAATGGGCTGACTACCTTGGTATCCCTATTGAAAAGTTTGATTTAGACCAAAGAAGAACATACAGATTAGCTGATGGTACTGAATATGTATGCAAGGCCTTCTGTGCAATCACCATTCGCATAGACGACACACATCATGTAGAGAATACAACCTTCCACATTCTTGAGTCATGCTCCTTTCATGTAATTTTGGGCATGCAATGATTAAAAAGGCATCGTCCTCACCTTTCTTTCAACGACAATTATCAAAAAATTATTATGAACTGTTTAACCACTCGCTGTACACCTGTCAACTTTGACATTGAATCGCCTGTCGCCAAATTACTTGGCGCTGTGGAATACATCCACTATGATCTGAATTCCGTACACAGTTCATCCAGTTACCATATTCTGATATAAACTATGATGTACACTAATGAATTAGATGTACGCTACAGATTTATACCATATACAGACATAAGCTATAGATGGCACCATTAGCATGGATGGCGCTATAGACTGATGCTTGTATCCCGACATTGACTACGGATATTTCCCATATTTGGTTAAATGCCAAGATCGATGCAATATAAGATGTATGCATCAGATGTGCACTACTTGAAGATCCACACTATATGACATATGCTTATATCCTTGATACTAGCTACAGATACATTATGTACTACAGACTTGTACAATATATGTTATGCTATATAGACATGCACATAGTGACATGCTATAGACATGCCATATATCTAGATATGTGCTAAGATATATACAGAACAATGATATACACTCAGACACATACTACTAATGTAGACTAAGAGACTGTACCTATAGGATACATGCTACTAGATCGATATTAGTGATCCTCATACAAAGGACAGATCAGGGTACTTCGGATAAGAGTCTATTCATTCATCCAGATGAGCTAAAGTATGTTTAGTTCACTGAGATTTCTCTTAGCATGAATTGCTAGGTTAATTAATCTGAATTGACTTATATGTCAATCCTTCATAGTAGAACTTTTATCCATTGTTAGAATATATAAGAAGGATCATCTACCTGGCCAGTAAAGATTCTTCAGTCTATTTTTACACCTGTCAGTTTGATAATAAAGAGATACCTCTATCAAGTTGACATTTTGTTTTTTATTCTTTTTTTCCGTGAGTTTATATCTACAAATAGCTATAAATTCCACAGGCGCCACTACCACCACCACCGCCTCATCGCCTGTAGTTGCAGAGGCCACTCTCTCTCTTCCTACAACGCCCATTGTAGAGGTCTTGACACCTTTGGTCGTTGCCAACAGACCACCCACTCCTCATCCGTCGATCTTGGATATCGAACCATACTGGCCAGAGCCCACCACTTGCACTGTCCCCTCCTTGCCACCATCTCTCTTCCAGATGGAACCCTTTTGGGAGGAAGAACAGCCAACCTTTATCCATAACCCGATCATGGTTACAGGTTGGGAGAAAGCCCCAGTTAATGAGGAAGGACCTGGTTCTACCTGGCTGCAAGATGTCACCAACGGTAACTGGATGGAGCCAGTCTGGCTCAATGAATTTAATGAAGATCAACAAGAAGAAGAGGAGGTGCTCATAGAGCCATTCATTTTTAACAACATTGACTTCAACAACGACAGTGATGATCACTGGGCAAACAGAATCCGTAATCACTACCCAGATGATGATGCCGCCAGCATAATTTCTGTCTTATCAGGTAGGTATCAACAACGAGTGAACATGGAATACCCTCCGTCTCCACCAACGCTACGTACGGACGGTCCCATCTTTGATCCTGTCACCATTGCAGAGTCGGGAAGTCCAACAATCCGTGACGAAGTTCGTATCAGAAGAATCAACGAGCTATTTGGACTCGACCTTTCCCTCAACCCTGGAGCCGTTGATGACGGCGATAATAATAGTAATGAACGTTTTTCGGTGGTAATTGATGAAGACCACGTTGTAACAACTTACAACGATTATAATTTATTTGATAATAACAACCATTCCAACTACTCGCCGTGTCTTCCTATCTTTACAATGATGATCCTTAATGATGATGAAGCCCACTCTTCCAATAATAAGAAAGTCGTAATATCAGTCGATGATGATAACACCAGGGCTGATAATAAGTTGCAAACTCTTCAAACATCTAAGCGTCCTAAACCAGTTGTTGTTAATAAGATTCAGTCTCTCCAAACAATTCACGAGTATACACTTACAAACTTTGACACACAAATACAAGTGACAAAATGAATTCCATGAGTAAAAGGCTGATTGAATGCACTAAACCTATATTTGAAAAAGAATCAACAACCATTAATCCGATTGAATTCGATGCTGAAAGTAATAACTTATCTGATCAAACTGACAAATTAACCAAAAAGGATCGACGTCACTACCCAATTTGGCAGTGGAAGTATACATTTGCAAAAATAGTGAAGAGGAAAAGAGCAAAAAAGAATTTTGCAGTTCTTCAACCCTTTTTACAACGAGAAAAAATGAGAAAAACAATTTTTCTTGATCAAAAAACGTTTCCAATCAAAATCTTCGATCGCAATCAAAAGATTCCACCATCTTCCACTGTTACGTTGCGATAGAGTAAAAAGGTGTATGTAGTTTTAATATGAGAGATAATAAATAGATAAATGAGCCTAAGCAGATCTAACTATCAAATGAGCACCAGGTTTATAGTTGTCCAACTAGTAAAGTATAATAAATATACAAGTAACAAATGAAATATAAAAGAGAAATAGAAATAAAGTACAATGAATCCAGATCAACAAATGTAATTGACAGATTCAAGGGATCTTACACGAATATAAGTTCAATTAAAGAATAATAAGAGCTATAAAGCTATATGAATAAGTTTAAGGTAATAATAAGATGATTCTTTATTCTGTCTATTCAATTGATGGTATTTATACTAATTTTCTATGTGTGATATTTACTATACTATTGTCTATAAATTTTTGTGATGGTTGTTTTGTTATGAGTCATTGCATGTCATTTGCAAGGGACAGTAAATAAGTTATGGGATTAATAATTGATTCGAACGATATAGAATGTGGTAGAATAATTTCTTGATGATAATTGAGATTTGTATGAATGATCCTTCGAGTGAGTTTAACAGTAATATTGTTGTCTTTGATTTATCCGTTTGATTTCAGTACGCGAAATTGGCTTTAAATAAAAGCTGCAGGTACAATATAGGAGAGTTTCCATCGCCGTTGAAAGAAATGGGACTTTACGGATCAAGGTAATATTGAATGGTAATTATATTGAGCAGCTATCCCAAAAAGGGGAAAAAAAGGAAATTGATATGTATACAACGAAGAAGAGTAGGAGTGATGGATATTTTATTGGATAATGGTTTGTAGGTGGAGAGACAGAAACAGCAAAAAGAGAAAAGTAATGGTTGACAACCATGCGACTTGTAACACCACGATTGCAAAAAATTATCCAATCAAATTGGATTACATCATCGCCTCACAGAGTGGAACCCAAGAAGTTCAGCTCTGAAAGACAACAATAATGCATCTTACATGTGTCATTTCCGTTGGCCTCCATCTACTCAAAGATAGAGCCAGGAAATGTGGCACTACTTCAATGCGCCTTTCTAACTATACTTCAATGATACACCAGTACTTGTATACGAAAGAAAGGTTATTTATTAAAAGATTCAAATGAATCGGAATATATAGGGACCCCATATCCAAGATCACCTGACTATACATACACCACTACTAATCTGTCACTATTCCTATAAACTACTAAACTACTTTAAATCTAGGCAACTACTATTCACCAACATCTACTAGACACACCACAATCTTGACATCCAGCTATAGCCTAATCCAATCATGACAAAGAATGTCGGTTTAAACAGATATATATAGCGTATGTAAAATAAGCGAAAGAGAAGGTAATGTATTTATTTATTTAACGATGCTTTATATAGTACGACTATTCTACACGTGACTCATTGGATCTCAGCTTCTTCTTTAATCTTGTCACTAGCTTATTGGGTTTGAATACTCTCTTCTTGTTCTTGTTCCAGTTGCGTACAATCCAAGGTACATCCACTTCTAGACTGACAAGAATGAAAATTTAAATAGTCATCCTGAGGTTATATCAAAAACAAAATCTCACCCTTTTCCTGATAATATCCGTATCAATCAAGGTCAACCAAGGCTTGAACTATTAAATACTAAAGTTACCCCACCAAAAACAATTACCTACAATACTCGAAGAGAGATTACAGCTTCTCTACATCACTTTTGTACCGATAATCCTTCTTCAACCACTGAATCATACCTTAACTGGATTGCCAAATACCTTCAGAACACCTTTAAGGGCTACACACCGACAAAACTTGGTATAATTCAACCGTTTAATCGAATGTCTTTTAAGGCATCCAGACCTCCACCAAACACTCCCGTCTCCGAAGAAATCTACAATGATCAAAAATCAGTAGATCAAGCATCTGAAGAAACGATTCATTTGAAAATATTTCCTCTCAACGCAGTAATATTGGAAACCGAAGATTCAAAACGAAGACCAATTCTACCAGCGAAACAAATTCGTCGCAAGAATTTCATGGCCGAAATGCATAACTCTAAAAACAATTCAAATCCTTCTGCCAATACCGAGCCAGTCAAAAATAGTCCTTGCAACATCTCTCAAATCGAGTCCTTGTCAACCGAAGCAATATTAGATAATGGGTCAATCACTGTTGTTGACAACACTCGCGCTCCTCCACCAGACGCAGCACAGCTAGCAGAAGACAAGGAACTTCTGGCAAAACTTCCCATAAAATACCACAGTTTCAAAGACGTGTTTTCAAAAATTGAAGCTGACAAATTACCGCCTCATAGACCTTACGATCATACCATTCCACTCAAACCAAATACTGAAGTTCCTTTTGGACCATTATACAACTTATCAAAAGTCGAACTTCAAACGTTGTATGATTATATCCAGGAGAATCTCAAGAAAGGATTTATTGTTCGATCCGACTCTCCTGCTGGTGCCCCGGTATTATTCGTCAAAAAGAAGGACGGTTCCCTTCGAATGTGCGTCGATTACCGTGGTCTAAACAAGATTACCATCCCAAATCGTTGTCCTTTGCCTCTAATTTCGGAAACTCTGGACAGACTACACAAGGCACGCATCTACACTAAGTTAGATATGCGCGGCGCGTACAATCTGGTCCGGCTGTCCGACTCGGACTGTTGGAAAACTGCATTCCGGACAAGATATAGCCATTTCCATTATAGGGTGATGCCTTTTGGTTTAAACTCCGCCCCAAGGACCTTCCAGGCTTTTGTTAATGACGTCATGCGCGACTTTCTAGATGACTTTTTGGTGGTTTATTTAGATGATTACCTAATATATTCACCAAATCAGGAGATTCATACAAAACACGTCCAAATGGTGCTTCAGCGACTTCGTGAGGCCAAATTATTCCTAAAATTGGAGAAATACGAATTCGATGTCACTACAGTACAGTTTCTTGGCTTTGTTATTACTCCTCAAGGCATCTCTATGGATCCTGAGAAGATCAAAGCCATTTCTGAATGGCCTACTCCCACGAGTGTTCATGATGTACAGTGAGGATCAAAACTGTTCAAATGTTTTCCTGTTTTGACTTTGAAACTTTATGACGGCTTGAAAAACTATCGTAGAATGCCATACTTTATATGATTATGAAGAGAACCTCGATCAGAATCAATCATAAAAAAAGGTTTTGGAATAAATCAATTTTATTGGTCGAAATATGAATTCAAAGGAGCCGGGTGCATTTGAACAGTTTTGCACCCGCCCTCCCGCAATGACTTGTTGACTGTTTAATAAGACGTCCAATAACCTTTTGCTTTAATACATTCTTCTATACGGCTAGGCATGCTGTCTATTACCTTTCGGCAATCTTCTACAGTGATTACATTGTACCAAGTATGAACAACTCGTTCATACAACTCGTTCATCCCTTTGGGAGAAGTATCGTACTCATTCAGCTTGATTTTCAACAAGCGCCACATGTTTTCGATTGGGTTAAGGTCCGGAGATTGTGCTGGCCAGTCCATCACCTCAAATTCTTGCTCCGAAAGATAATTCATGACCACATCGGACTTGTGCTTGGTGTCATTGTCTTGTTGGAAAATTAGCTGATCTCGTTGGAGACCCAAATTTTCTGCCGTATAGTTAACCATTGGGCTCAGATCCTCTTCTAAGATCTGTTTATAGACGTAGCGATCCTTTATTCCATCGATCTTGCAGATCCAACCAACTCCAGCATACGATATGGCACTCCAAAACATGATACCTCCACCACCATGCTTTCGCGTAGCCTTTACATGCTTTGGTTGCAGCTGCTCACCGTCACGAATCCAGCTCCAAACGCGTCCATCTGAGTTAAAACGGTTAATTTTAGTCTCTTCGGACCAAATAACACGTTTCCAGTCATCCGAGGTCCAGTCACGGTGGGCCAAACACCACTCAAGTCGATTCTTCGCGTTGGTTGTGCTAATGTCAGGCTTCTTTTCTTTTTCAAATGCTTCAAGGCCAGCCTCCCTCAAGGTTCGACGAACAGTGTGAGGACTTACATTGATCCCATGATCATTTCGGAGCTGTTTTCGGACCTTTACAGCGTTGTCCATTCCTTGTTTCGTCACCAAACGTACGCAATAACGCTGATCTGCCGGAGACAGGATCTTAGGTCGACCACCTTTACTTCTTTCCCGGTCAGGGCAACTAGATTTTCCGACATTAACAACAGTCCCAAGACTGACTCCGACGCTCTCGGCCACTTTGCGGTTTGACTTGCCGGATTTAAGGAGAGATACAATACGATTTCGTTGTTCAGAGGTAATTTCGCGCATTTTTGAATTTGATGTTACTTTCCGTGGTGTATGTAGTAAGAGAAGCTTATGGTGTGAAATTTGAGCGATTTGTAACAGTTTTGCTGCAGTTATTTAGCGCCTAGGGCTGTTTACCGAGTTGTGGTACCGAGGTTAACTATAGCCAGACACCGGGCTCAAAACTGTTCAAATGTACCGATCAGTTTGTAGTGACTATAGCTTCTGATATCGGTAATTTAAACAATAACCAATTAGATATTCTTGTAGAGCGGAGTCTCAGGAACGTATTGATACTAAACACACCCCGAATAAAATAAGATTTTACTTCGATAATTTCGAAAAAGTTCAGATAACCAAAACATTTGAACAGTTTTGATCCTCACTGTATATACATTTAAAAGGTTTATTCTTTGATTCAAATATGTTGGATTCTTAAAAAACAAATATAAAAAAACCAATATGGTGACAAAATACGAAAAATCATGATACTTTTTATTATTAAGGCTTCAATTTCACATCTACTATTTATAAGAATTTCTAGAAGACATAAATTCCTAGGTGACTATTGTAATGGTTAATTTGAATGACTAATTGATTGACTGAACTTCTTTCTATTTGACAGATCGTTATCATTACAACCCAATTTTGACATCTCTACTATTCTTGACAGTTCCCTTGTAATTCTTAAGGTACGCAAGCTCGTACAACATTCACCTTATTCTTGATTTGAAACAAAGACTTTATTCTTCAAACTCAAGTATTTCAATTACCTACTTCAATCTCCAGTTGAAGCTGAGCTGCTCAAGCTATCCTTTACTATTCTGGCAGCTCAAAATAGCATGAATGCTCATAAGCGGTATTTGATGAACTTTTGTATTTCAGTAACATTGCTTTGAGAGCACTATTCCATTACATTGACCTTGTGAAACTTGTACCGGAAATCTACGCTGACCTCCTTGAAATGAACTTCAGTATAAATACAACAAAGATCATATTAGACAATGACACTTTGTTTTACTTTTACTTTCTCTTAAATAAATGTATAGAAGACTTTTAGTTGCATTCGCACTCTACTTTTTATTGTATTTTTGTAGCACTACTTTCTTATTATGGATTATTTTGCTGTTTGGGTAGCAGTAGTACTGGCGTACAGTTTTTTTTGGCACTGCTTCAACGTGCCTTCTTGTAATAAAATAGCACCTATTCTGGCACCGAAATAGACATTGTAGTAATAGAATCCAGATGAATCGTGGCTGGTTCATCCAGAAGCCAAATTTATGGAAAGCATAATAAGTAAACAATAGCAAGTATCCGTGGAAGCTTGTATTCCTGATCAAAGTACAGACTTCTACAGTCATGGCATACTGTATGCTAATGATGAACAGTGCGGATCATATTCATGAATAAACAATGTTCTAAATAACGCAGCGGCAATAACTCTAGATGTAATCATTTTTATTTATACAACAATAACTGAAGCTCAGTTGCAATCAGGATTCTGAAGGATCGCCACCCTGACCGAAACAATAGTATCGACTTTAATACCAACATATCAAAATTGCAACTACCATCCAAAGTGAGAGAGTGTCAACAAAGGCATTCTTTAATTAAGCTGTAAAATAGGCATTCTCACTGTAATGAAGCTATTTTACAATTGATATAAACACAAACTCTCTTAAAGAGCATGTATCCTTTTTTCAGATTTATTTTAATCGAAATAAAACATGGAAAGACTATGATTGTATTTTCACTGCTTTATTTTTTCATACTCTTCTATTTCTCTAAAACTTTATCCCAATTTTATTCCACTTCTTAAACGACAAGAAATCGAGAGGTACAGTATATTCTCGAAAGAGCTTTTTATAATGATAGCATTGCTACTGTAACAACCATTTTGCAATACAATTAAATCCGTCAGCATGTGTAACGATTAGCGCAGGCAACGACTTTTAATCGTCAATCGGTTGTCTCACTTTTATTTTGCTCATTTCAAGACTCGGGAACCCGATTTTCATATTGACCGATGAAACGAGTATTTGTCATTAGATTGAATTTGTGGTTGTACTGAATTATTAAAACTCGTCAACCGATTTCACCAGAGTAATGAGGTTATTTTTTATATAGACAACGATTGTGCTGAGTATTCTTTACTCGTGGTAACAGTCGATTATTTGGCAAATGCGAATATAATCGCAATATTCCTTCTTTTTTCTCCACTTTACTTTGACCGCAAGACTAAATATTTTTAAAATACACTATATGGCTTTTCTATTATGCTCTTGAATGGAAGTATACTTCAATTACTTTCATGATGATCAGTCCTATGTAGGACCCACGCTACGGTATATTGAAAAAAGGAGAGACTGTATAATTGTTTACTACTATAGATACTACATACAATAATATCTCGCTCGACATCAAAGCTACTATCTTCATTTTTTTGTAAGTATGATGGCAATGATATATGATCATCTATCAATGTTTTTTTCTAATTACAGATGGTAATGTGACCAAAAAAAAAAAAGCTTACTAACAAATACTGTATATGTAGCAGCAGTAAGAATAATATAGACGCAAAGCTATTATCGTCACATACTCAATACTCAATCAATATCAAGCAAGCATATCATCATTGGAATACAAAAAAGTGTCTTTGTTAAGGACCGATACTTTGAAGGATTGAGCCGGTAAGAGGATGAACTAGTCGGCCAGCTATGGATGTGCAGTACAGAAGCAATGAGATGATGATGTTTCCAGTAAAGAGAATGAACGTTTTCTGATGCTTTTAGATGGTTAGGCCACATTTTGTTTTGACCTAGAATTTAAAATACTGTAGATGATGGAGTAATCACGATTGCATGCAGCAGTGTATAACAGGAGAGACAATCTTGAGCCGTTATAGTGATGAGTTCACTTGTATAATTTAGTGGTGGTTTGACGACGTTATAAGTAGAAATATAAGGAGACATTAGTGAATATTATATCTGCAGACAATGTTCTTAGAATGATAGTTTATATACAATAAAATGAATCATGTCATTCAAACAATAATAAATATTTTGCAACTACTCTCAACCGAGTATGCATTGAAAATCAGTATGATTTTTTTTAGCACAATGAATCACAAATATGTTGAGACAGCTTTGCTGATAGGAATTATAACGCCATAAATGCATACAGCATCTGACATTCTAGACAGATGCCTTGTTTCCTGTTTTCTTCTTTACTGCTGATAAACATCCAATCTTAAATTTCTTGATCATATAATGTAGGAATTGAACGGAAGAGAAAGACACAATGGTTTTGCTGCTTAGATTGATACATCAAACTGCATTGAATATTTATCCTTACTATAAAAGACAAGAAAATGGAGGGACGATCACTTTCTGACAACTATCTTTTTTTGTCGTAGAGCCTCAGGATTTGCATGAACAACAATTAGATAAAGGTCATAAAACCCAAATAATTATTCGATATAAGAGAATAAGCATTCCACTTATCCGCTGTATAAGTGTATTGCTGCAGCTGCGTATGATGAGCTACAAATAAAATCGCCTAAACTCGGGTAATTGCATGAGAAAAGAAAAGATCATATGGATTATCTGATCAAAAATCAAACAACCACTCTCAAATAATACAAACGGCAAATAAAATTGAAGGTAATCGATTATTTGTTCGGCTAAGGCAAACAGATATTCGTACTCTACTGCCTTTAATCGTGAGAATGTAGCACATTGTGATACAGAAAGCAAATATAGAGTGAAAATCACGAGTATTTGTTTGAAAAAATCGAACGATTATTTGTGCTTTCGATAAATAACCGGAAATAATAAAAATATATGTGTCTCATTAATGCATGAGAAGATGATTTTATCACCCCAGATGCGCTTAATAAAAGATGCACACTATAGATTCACGCCCCATTAAACTTTGAAGTGGTATATATAT
This sequence comes from Mucor circinelloides, assembly GCA_037974945.1. Taxonomy (NCBI): domain Eukaryota; kingdom Fungi; phylum Mucoromycota; class Mucoromycetes; order Mucorales; family Mucoraceae; genus Mucor; species Mucor circinelloides. The sequence continues at coordinate 138,299 of JBBNAA010000005.1, read as the reverse complement.
TCAAAGAATTTGGCTACTATAGACCTTTTTCTTTTTTATCATAAAATTATTCATTTTTTATTGTTACAATGGCAGACGCAACCACTACTGATGACGGACACTCAACAACAGCAACTGCGTCTACAACGACATCAGTAGTGGTTGCGCTGAACAACATCCAAATCAACATGACAATTGCTGAACAACACAATAAGACCAGTAATTTGACAATAATGTGTGAAAAAACACGAACAACCTATGACATCCCATATTGCGGAAATGATTACAATAACCCAAATATCAATTATCTATATAACAATAAGAAGCATAAAGCATGGTGGTCTCAGTATGGATATGGCTACCGATTGAATGGAAAAATTTATTGCACAGTAACAAGGCGCCGAGAAGGAAACCAAGGTTGCAGAGCGATCTTTGCTAGTGCTGGTTCATCATCCTCAAGTTTTTTAATCCATTTGTCGTCGTTCAAAGGACACAACGTTGATGAAATAAAACGTAAGTGTTCACTGTTTTCGCTGCTGCAATATGCGATTATGATAAAAGCCATTTGATCTTATACTAACATATCGAAACTAGACAAAGCTATTCTGAATGAAATATCGTCTGAAATCAAAGAGGCAGAAAAACGATCCGCAGAGTTGGCGGCTGGGCCATCATCATCCACATCTCGTATATTAATTCAACAATCAGTCCAATCCATTCACAATATATTTATCAGTAAAATTATGAACCAAAGTCAGCAAACTCTGGAAAAATACCTTGTTCACATCAATGAAGCAGCCAAAGCATCCTACAATAAACCATTTAATCGAGAAAATTTTCAGCAGCTATTTTTGGATTTTCATATTGCAAATCAGTTACCCTACAATTTTGTTGAAAACAACCAAAGTCTACAAAACCTGATCAATTTTTGTGTTCTTGCTCCACCAAAAACAACGTTGAACGATGCCAAACTACCATGTCGCAAAAGCATGGCTACGTACACAAGAAATGAATACAGCAAAATGAAATTGAAAATAATCGAGCTCTTGATGGAACAGGAATCATTGAACTTCACGACAGATATATGGACTAGCGAAACGGGTAAGTGATTGCAGTAGCTTCTTGCTGCGGGTTGTTGTTATAATTGTGTGCACTCTAACTTATTCTGCTGATTTGATTTAGGTACGAGTTTTATGTCTGTGACATGTCACTTTATTGCTGCTAGTACTTGGACACCTCAACAAATAACATTGGCATTGAGAGACGTATCAGAGATCACGCACACAGGTAACTACTTGCAACTTTTGAAGTGCTGTCAAAGAATTTCAACTAACTTGGGATAAAATCTGCGATTTAGGCGAAAACATGGCTCAAATATTCGTGGATATTTTAAAGGAATTCAAATGTCTTCATCTCTTAAACTGTATCACTTGTGACAATGCCTCCAACAATTTGAAAATGGCCGAGAATCTTGAAAAGCTAGCTGCAGAGACCAATCAATTTACATTCAAGAAATCCAAGCAACTCATCCCCTGTTACGCTCATGTAGTCAATCTGGTAACTAGAGACATCATCGATAATAGTGTTTCCAGTTACGCACAATTTGATGATGACAATGATGATACAATACATGAAAGCGACAGCATTCCTCCGAGCTTTGATTACGATAACAATAATATGAATAACGAACCAGGATTTGATGATGATGACGAAAGTGTCCAGGATGATGATAACAGCAACGCAACAACAACATTGACACCCTTACAAAAACTACGCCTTGGATGCAAAGCAATTAAAAATCGTTCTCATCTCAAGCACCAATTCAACAAGTTTAAACATGACATGCACCATATACCAAAGCTACAACTGAAAAAAGACTGCCCAACTCGCTGGAACTCGACAAGAGACATGATTGAACGATACCTGTTGATGAAAGACGCATACAAATATACAATCCAATGCGACCAAGAAATGAAGCAAAAATGTTTTCTCACTGATGAAGATGATGAATTTTTGATTATGTTGAATGAATACTTGGAGGTTTTCCATGCGGTGACACTATTTCTATGCAGTCAAAGGTAAGAATACAAATAGACCTCATGTACTTGTTGGGTGGATTTGCATGTTAAATTAATCTCTTCAATTGCTAGGCATACAACAATCAACAAAACCATCCAACTGATCAATGTATTGTACGACACAATTGAAGATTTTATCAGCAACAATGAATGCAGCGACAACAGAAACATCAAATCATTGGTACATGCAAGCAAGATTGCACTATGTAAACTACAAAAGTACTACACCAAGACAGATGACAACGAAATCTATGCGTGCGCAACAATGCTTGACTGCAATTTGAAGTTTGATTACTGGAGTGAAAGCGAATGGGAAGCTGAAGTCATACAGCAACAGAAGAATGCTTGCATGACATCGTACAAATCATTTCTTGAATCTCAATTTGCAAAACGACAACAGCCTTTCACTACTACCACTGCGCAAGAAGCCCAACCAATGCATTCATCATCATCAACAACAACTACCACATCTACTGCTCACAACACTTTCAATGATGAAACTGTACCTTCTTCATCAGCATTATCATCATCGACATCGTCATCAACAGCAACATTGGCAAGCGGAAGAGTGAAGAAATCATTTGGCTTTTTCGGCAAAAGAAAGAAGATCAATAACATCAATGAAACCAAGAGACAAAAAACTGATGGTCTTTCCGATTACATTGAAGAAGGGATTCTGGAATTGCACCTGTATACTACATCTGACGACACTGACACTTTTCCACCTTTGGAACTTGAATACTATGCGACCAAAATTGATGATGACTTGATACTGATAGACGATAAAGTTGAAATGACGATGAAAGAAGAGGGCTTTGCTGGCCAAACGCTGTCTTCTTTGGACTCCTCCAACTCTCACTCAGGCTCTATCCCGCTTCCAGTTCCATCAAAATTTCTATTGAATCAATCCATCGACTACAGCCAACTGAACAACAATCTCAATTTTGCAACACAAAGTTTGGACTTCTGGCGCCTTAATCATATAAAATATCCAAAGCTATCATCCTTCGCTCTCCAGATTCTAGCTGTTCCTTCAACAAGTGTGGCTTCTGAAAGATTGTTTTCCACAGCGAAAAGAATTATCAATATAAATAGAGCAAGTTTGTCTGGGGAATCTGCAGAGCTTTTGGTGGTTCTATCAAGCTGGAAAAAACATCAGTGCGATGCTTAGGTGGTTTTTATGCTGTTATCAAGAGCTGTTTCTCCTTCTCGCTTTGATTTTTCTATGCTGTTTCTTCTTATGTCGTTTTGATGGTCTCTTTCTTCTCCTTTTTGCTTTGGTTTTTTTATGCTGCTTATGCTGTTATCATGGTCTCTTTCTCCCTCTTGCTTTGGTTCTTTGCTGTTTCTTTTGTTGTTATCAAGGTCTCTTACTCCTTCTCACTTTGGTTTTTCTTTTTTTGTTTCTTATGCTGTTATCAAGAGCCCTTTCGCCTTCTCGCTTTGGTTCTTCGTTGTGTCTTTTGCTGTGTTGCTTCCTTCATTGTATTAAAACTTTGAGCATATGAATTTTCTAATCATTATTTACTTTTTTCACTTCTTACTAAATATCATTCATTTATAATATATATTATCTACTCCCATCAGTGTATTTTCCTATAAATCATGCAGTTTTTTTTTCGATTTATACTCGATATATCGGATAGTCGTTTGAGAATCTCGAGTTTTAACCAAAAACTCGTTCGTGAAGTAACGGTTTGACTTCTTGCATGCTCGTACTTCAAGCAGTAAAATATAATTCGCGTGACTCAAATAATCGATCGTCTGAATTATAATTGAATTTTTTCTGCTGATTTAGTTGAGCAGCGAACCGATTACAAGAAATAACAGCTCGTAAAGCGGTGTACTAAAAACCGATTGGCTTACCGAAATCGTTTTCTTTGTCGAATATCACTAATATTCGCTCAACCGTCGATTATAATCGTTTATACCTCACTCGTTGCCACTCCTAGTAACGATAAGGAGGCTAGAGTGTATTTTATCCGCAATAACACATGGTACTGTATGTACAAAGCTGTAGTAATACCATTATGATATTGTTGAACAGATACTGTAGTAAATTGAATACAAAACCGTTTTGAGTTACTTCTCATCAAACCAAAACAGGCAGTTATATAGTACTACTACTGCGGAATACTCAGTTTCTGAATAATGGTTCAAGACAAATTGATGAGCAATACAGTATCTAATCACATAACTACAGTATATACCGTACGTAAATGTAAATTAATACACAGCAGCGTTGGCATTTTCTTCTGAGCCATCCCTGTAAGTACTACAAATATATAATGATTTGGCTAATATACTATGTTATTATCCTCGTTATGCTGGTACACTATGCTTGTTATGCTAAGCTAGGAAGTAATTAAGAACCACCATAAAGAATTGAAAATCAAGTTTTCAAACTGTTTGGTGAATTTGAGTGTGAAAACTTAGTGAGCTTTTTCTACTGTTAAAAGCAATTTTTTCTACTAACTCCTTACATCAGAATGTGCCTCTTGATGCCTAACTTTAGTATACATTTTTCATTTTGGTTTTATATAATAAGAATATGAAGAAACAAAGCATGGAAAATAGGGGGACCCAATTACAAGGTTTTAGTCGGACATTTAAATAGCCTTCAAGCTTGAGCATGGATAATGCCGTTTTGATGCTCCAGAAATAGCACTTTTTGCCCATTATCTCGGCAAAATACTAAGTCATCTATGCCTATCTAATAAGTGATAGCCATAGCCAGCAACAACGCGCATTCAGTGGTATAGTTTGTTGAATACGTTACTACTTTCATGTCTAGAAAAACGTTGAAAACTGACGTTTTTGCCTGAGGGTTGAGGTCAAAAAATAGGGGTCCAGCTTAAAACTGGCATATCTCCATCAAAAGCAGCTCTTTTTTCAAACTACAAAGACTAAATCATATTGCCAAGTGCCGATAACAACCTTGATGATACTTATAGCTCGTTTTGTTCCTCCTGGTATTGATTTATGGTGAAAATGAGCGTTTTTTGAACGCTTTTCTGTGTTTTTCCTCTTGGATAATTGCTTAAACCTCGTGTATTATTATACAAAGTTATTTTCCGGAATTAGCAGAAAATACATATCTATTGTGCCTTTAAAACACTGTTGCATTCGTGGTATGCCAACATTTTTGCTCTGAGAAAAAGGCGATGTCATTATCAATGTTCCAGTACGAAACTGGGGATCTATTTAACCTGAAATGTAGTTGAGAACCTCAAATCTCGCTAAAGAAGGACAAAAACGGAATAAAGTCGTCTTCGTAGACCATGATAAGAAACCAGCAGAACTTTTCGAAAGGTGCCCATCTTTGACGCATATTTTTTTTTGTATCAAAGTGTAGTTTTATTAACTGTATATTTAACAGACTATAGATTATTTAAAGGTAAGGTCAAGGTGCCAACTTGATCAATTGCCAAGGAAAGAGTAGAGAAAACGAAACCATGGTCTTGACGAACCACATTCAAAGCAGCAGAAGCTATCCAAGGCTCCTCGCCTATATGACGCATCGCCAGTGATACTTCCAAAGTGTATAATAAGTACACTAGCACCGAGAGCAACCAGAACACCCTCATCGATCACCTGTAAATCACCAGAAGAACAGAGACTAGTTAGAGCCAACCAAATGGAGTCATCAGAGGGGAGTAGCTCTTGTAAGGACAAAAAAGAGACTACATCCTGCCAGAACCAAGACTTGAGCTGGCAACCCACCACAAAGTGGTAAAGGTCCTCTTCAAACAAACCACAGAGAGCACAGACAGGAGACGGAACTTTGTCAGGGACAATCTTATGACACCAAGAACGAGTCGCAACACGATCGTGTAGTAGACGCCACCAAGGAGTGAAAGCCTTTGCAAGCATTTCGAGAGACCAAAAGAGACGCCAAGATACAGGAGACAGTCTCAAATGAGCAGGCAGACGTAATGGAGGACCCATACGAGTCGTAATGACATCTTTTGACGGATGCCAATGCCTCCGAAGAGCACCAAGAGAGAGACGAGCAAGAGGAACAGACGACCGAGACGAATTGGAGATGACCCAGTGGGAGCAATCTGGCATCCAAGTAGAAGCACCATCAGAAGGGGGCATAGTATAATAGTCTGCATGAGACAAGACTATTTTACTATCCATGACGGGCGGGTATACCAGAGAGACAGGACCACGATCTCTATGAAGAGCTAAAAAGACAGAACGCAAAGTACGAGAGGGCCAAGCAAAGTGAGAAGTGACACCATCTACGATACCTAAATCAGGCTGCCAAAAAGAGACATCAGAAACCAGAAAACGAGGATCAAGACGTGAAGGATCACAAGGAGGACGAACAGAAGACACAGTACTAAGTACAGAACACAATGGAAAATCCAAAAACCACCTAGAAGACCAACCAGAGGAAGGAACAAGCTTGGGCAATTTCAGCAGAAGTTCACCGAGATGTTTCAACACAGGCACAGAAGATACACGAGACTTGTATTTGTCTGGGAAGCAGAACCAAGGCAAGACAGACTTATGACCAGAGTACACCTGGAAAGCATACACCAACCAAGAAGAGACGAAATCAGAAGAAGACAGTGGATGCAACAAGCGTTGCAAATAGACAAGATGCAGAGCTAGGCTCTGATCTGCTATATCCACCAAACCAACACCACCAAACTTGCGAGGAAGACACAAGGTAGACCAAGCAACACCAGGACGGAAAGACACCAAATAATCACGTACTACCTTCTTGAGAGCCATCACCCACGACTCGGTAGCACCACCATCAGGAACAACACGCAAAACATGATACACCTTGGACAACAGTAACGAGTTAGCCACTAGTCCTGCTCCCCTAATGGAGAGATTCCTTTGTTTCAACAAGTTACTGTGCCTTTGGACCTTCACCAGAACACCATCCAGATAGTCTTGAAGTTGACTTTCAGTATGATACAAGGGATAACCCAAGTAACGTACTGCACCACGAGAGTGAGCATCATGCCACTGGAGACCAGCAGAATCAGCCAAAGCAACCCAAGCAGAGTGGGAGACACCAGACAACGACACCAGAACTGTCTTGCTAATATTGACTTTCGCATTAGATGCTCGGCCATATAGATCAAGAACAGACAACAGAACAGACCACTCGTCAGGAGACGACAAAAACACTTCCAAATCATCCGCATAACTGAGAATCTTGACAGGATGAGGAGCAACCGAGCGACTAACATAGTCCGGAGACCAATTCCAGGCACCAGTACCAAGATCCTCACGGACTTCCACCGGTGAAGGTTTCCATTTACGTGGGATATCAACAGGAGACAGAGTGACACCAGAAAGGCCAGGACAAGCAAGAAGAGAACGAAGCAGAGGCTCAAATGCCAAATTAAATAACAATGGAGACAACAGAGGATCGCCTTGACGAAGACCTCGCAATTGAGGCACAGGAGAACCAAGCCAACCATTAATAGAGACTGAAATCTTGGTTCCAAAGAACAAAGAAGACAGGCAAGACACCAAACCACCAGGAAAACCAAAGCGAAGCAAAACACGACGAAGGTACTCGGGATGAACCCTATCATACGCCTTTTCTTGATCTAGAAGAACAGCCACTTGAGGCAAATCAGGAGCAACAACACGAAGATGAGACATAAGCAACTGATTTAGCCAGCCATTATCTGAGATGAGACGATGAGGAAGAAAACCAGTTTGATATGGATTAATTAACTTGGGCAACACTTTGTTCATACGATTCGCAATGAGCTTTGTAAATAACTTGGCATCACTGTTAATTAAGGACAAAGGTCTCCAATTAACCAACAACTGAGGGTCACCTTTCTTGAACAAAAGCACCATTCGAGTTTGCTGCCACGAAGGAGGAAACACACCAGAGAAAGCTACACTCAAGACATCCACAAGCAAGTCAAGAAAACCATTAGAGACACCAGCAAGATATTGATACAACTCAAAAGGAAGACCATCAAGACCAGGACTTTTAGACTTGGGAGCATGAGAGAGCAGAGACACCAGCACATCACGGGTTGGAAGTACCATGAGCATATCACCATCCAAGGATGATAATCGTACATCAGAGGGAACATTCCCTAGGAGAGTATCAATAGCTTCAACATCAACATTATCAGGGGTGTATAGCCTTTGGTAGAAACCTTGGGCCTCCCTATTGATAGCCGCTGCATCCACTAAAAAGCGATGAATACGCGAAAGAGCCAAAGTGATGAATTGATATGTTGTATAGTACTAATGGATATATCTCCGTTAGAATCGGAGCTTTTGTTTTTGCTAAAATGCAACCGAAAAACTGGATATTTTTTATCTGCGAAATCACCGAACGAGCTCGACCTATTCGCTACATCATCGAAGCCTATTCGTCAACATAAATCTGGCTAATACCTCATCGAAACACCTAATCGATATACAATACCTATGCCACCTTCTATAAAATGTTGCAAAACATAAATAATTGTTATCGTAATACGTGTTTATTGACAATTAATATTAGTGCTATATAAAATAACATGTAATTTTTTAAAAGCAATTAGTTTAATTACGCATTATCTTAACAATAACTATTATTAAAAAGATATTATTTAAAATTAGTAAATGGCGCGTACTGTTATTATGTCAAAACAATAATAAATTAGATTATTTTGTAAAATTTGTTTAAGTAAGTAATTTTTTAAAATTTTTTTAATTCAAATAAATAATTTACAAACAAAAATTTTTTAAATCAAACTTAATTTAATTCTGTTAATTTATTAAAAATTAAATAGTTTTTTACAAAATATTTTTTTTAATAGTTAAAAAAACTTAAATTACGTAACTAAAACTTTAACCAAGTTTTTGCGGTAAATTTCTTACCAAAACCCTAACCCTAACCCTGGCCCTAACACCTCTGCCAGAGACTTATATCGAGGTTCTTCTGTGGCATTGGCATCCTATCACTTTTTAAAAAGTTTTAAATACGCCATCAAGGCTCTTTCGCGTATTCATCACTTTTTGAAAAGTTTTAAATACGCCATCTTTGAACGACGATATCTCGACAACTAGAATACATCCATCGCGCATCCAAGTATATTTAGATACATCCATCTGTACTCTACAACATATCTTGATTTCAGATCGATACAACTTTTTTTCGACGAATTCAACTTTTTTACAACTTTTTATTACAACACACGCGCGATATAGTTACACTCTAGTTTACAAGTTACACTCTATCCTTGTTACACTCCATGTCGAACTCTACTACATCGACTTGGGCTCAAATGGCTGCTCGTGGGGCCGACATTAGATGCTATCAGCCTACCAAGAGGCGATCAAATGAAGCTGCGGCTTCTCAGTATCCTTTGGTTGGCTCTATTTTATATGAAGATGATGATCTTAAGGGTCAAATTTTGGCAAGTAAGGCCATGGCTATTGTGCAGCAGGCACTTACTTCTGGTTCTGTTCTTTTCTCTTTCAGAAAAGGTTTGTTTGGTGATCGTGTGGATGCTTACAAGGCCATCCAACAGCAAGTCTCTTCTTTGGTGGAATTTCGTCCCTTGAGTGTCTATGATGACAGAAATGATGGTTCTCTCTTGATCGAGGCTAAATTTGAGGAGGTGGAAGCCGCAAGTAAGGCCTTGAATACTGGTGTCACTGTCAATGGTGTAGTTTACAAGGCGGTCTTGGCCAAGGAGACTAGGGAGTTTGGTGAACTCAAGCATGTGCAGTTTACCTTGATGCGCATTGTTAGAGAACCAACTTTTTTGGTGGATCTGATGGATTCTTTGGCTTACTATGGTAAGGTACTGCAGGTGAAGCAGTTTACTCGTGGTGGGTTCTTTGAAGGCAAGTTTTCGGTGATGCTGGATACCTCTGTTGGTCATCAGGTAGGGGAAGAATGGCAGGCGGCCAATCCTCTAGATAGAATGCTCTATCTCAGCGAGTTCGATTGTTTTGTTGCAGCGACTTACAAGGGTGCGCCTCCTGTTTGTCATTTCTGCAGACATAGTGGACATATTCGCGCCAAATGTCCTGAACTAGCCAAGCGTCGCTGCTTCAAGTGCGGCAAGCAAGGCCACATGTTGCGTTTTTGTCCAGAGAAGGAAAGTGATGAGCAAGCAGGCTACTTGAAGAAGAAGAAGTTCAGCCATCAAGTTGAAGTATCTGAAGAAGTCAGCAAAGCTCGTGAAGCCACCATCAAGACAATGGATCTGATTGATAAGGAAAGGATGGGTAAGGACAAGGAGGAGAATGAAGATGAGAATCTCGATTTCGATTCGGATGAGAGTGCCTCTCTTCTGGGTGATGACAGTGATAGCAGTGTTGACGCATCTGAAAATGATAAGTCCACTGCTGGTGAAAGTTTGAAGGACACAATGGAGGATCTTCAAGGTGAAGATCACCAGGATAAGTATAACACGGATGAGGATATGCAAGATGAGGAGATTATTCTCGCTGGTGCGGCCAACAAGTCTACTGCTGTGCGTAGTTCTGCTTACTCAAAGTATGCTCCCAACACTGTTGGTATGAGTATGCAAGTGGACAAACGTGAGGAAATGCTGGGTATGACTTCTCTACGTCAAGAGACTCAGCGTAAGCGTCAAGCCTTCGATGTCAAGTTGAAGCAAGGATCTGTTGGTGGTTTTGGATCATCTAAGGGTATCAAGACTAGTGGCATGGCTGGTGGTCAAGGCTCTGGTGTTTCTGGTGTCTCTGGTGTCTCTGGTGGTGTCAAGACGGATGGCAAAATAGCCAACAAGACTAAGCAAGATGCCCGTAGGGCTCAATGAGTAACAAACTAGGCCTCAAGATTGGATCGCTAAACACGCGTAGCTTGTTTATGCAATCCAATTCTACAACATTCAAAGAGTTTTCTTCTTATCTGCGTTCTTCCTCTCTCCAACTAGACATCCTTTGCTTGCAAGAGGTGTCTCATTTCCGCTCTCAATTAACTCTCACTGAATCTCAAGTCCGTTCCTTTTCTTTTGCTTTCCCTAATTGTTCTCTTGTTGTCTCCAAGCATTGTGCTATCATTTGTCTCAACTCTCGTTTTTCTTTGGTGGATACGGAGGTCTTGTTGGATGAACGTTGTCTTGTTGCATCTGTTGTAGATGCCTCAAGCAACGTTGTGTGCAAAGTGGCCAACATCTATGTGCCCGCACAGTCTTCGGACCGTCCTTCATTTCTCTCTAGTTTTCTTTCTCTTTCTTTGTGGTCCAATGTGTTCAACACACCTTGGATGCTTATGGGTGACTTCAACATTCACCTCCACTCTTTATCTGTCTCTCGGCAAGCTGATGTCGCTCCCTTGGTTCACTGGTTGCGTACTCACTTTACCAACTGTCATCCAGAAGGTCTTCCAACGTTTCCAAAGAGCAATACTTGTATTGATTACCTCTTTGGTCACTCGTCTCTTGCGTCTCGTTTGACAAACGGTCAATTGCTGTACATGCCTAGTAGGTGGACTGATCATTCTCTCCTAACTGTTGATCTGTTGCCTGCGACAGCTAGCATTGGTCCTGGTAGTTGGCGGTTCAATCCAACTCTCCTTGGTGATAAAGAGTTTCTTGCTTTGTTGAATGCCACGGTGTCTTTGTTCTTCTCTGATGCTGTTGGTAGTGGGTCTAGGGGTACAAATACTAGTCAAGGTGGTAGAGGTGACCCTGAAAGCACGGTGGCTCGATGGGAATCCTTCAAGTTGTTACTAAAGTGCTGTGCACAAAAGTACACTCGAGGCATGAAAGCACGATTCAAGAACAAAGTTTTTACGCTTCAACTGCAACGTATTAGGGCCTTGTCAACGTCTGTATCCGGTATTGGGACTAGGAATGCTGTCGATCCAACTGACAGAGTGTCTCCTGATTCAGGTGATACTGAACAGGTCAGACAACTAGAAGTTTTGATCGAGAATCAGATACAGAAAGAGACTAGTCAGAATATGCTTCGCTCTGCCACTCGTTGGCATGAAAAGGGAGAACGTAATAACAAGTATTTCTACCGTGTGATCAAGGAGCGACAGTCTCAACAGACTATTCAATCCTTAAAGTGCTCTACTACTGGGGATATCTTAGTGGATGCAGCGGCTATCAATAGGGAGGCCCAAGGTTTCTACCAAAGGCTATACACCCCTGATAATGTTGATGTTGAAGCTATTGATACTCTCCTAGGGAATGTTCCCTCTGATGTACGATTATCGTCCTTGGATGGTGATATGCTCATGGAACTTCCAACCCGTGATGTGCTGGTGTCTCTGCTCTCTCATGCTCCCAAGTCTAAAAGTCCTGGTCTTGATGGTCTTCCTTTTGAGTTGTATCAATATCTTGCTGGTGTCTCTAATGGTTTTCTTGACTTGCTTGTGGATGTCTTGAGTGTAGCTTTCTCTGGTGTGTTTCCTCCTTCGTGGCAGCAAACTCGAATGGTGCTTTTGTTCAAAAAAGGTGACCCTCAGTTGTTGGTTAATTGGAGACCTTTGTCCTTAATTAACAGTGATGCCAAGTTATTTACAAAGCTCATTGCTAATCGTATGAACAAAGTGCTACCCAAGTTGATCAATCCTTATCAAACTGGTTTTCTTCCTCATCGTCTCATCTCAGATAATGGCTGGCTAAATCAGTTGCTCATGTCTCACCTTCGTGTTGTTGCTCCTGATTTGCCTCAAGTAGCTGTTCTTCTAGATCAAGAAAAGGCGTATGATAGGGTTCATCCCGAGTACCTTCGTCGTGTTTTGCTTCGCTTTGGTTTTCCTGGTGGTTTGGTGTCTTGTCTGTCTTCTTTGTTCTTTGGAACCAAGATTTCAGTGTCTATTAATGGTTGGCTTGGTTCTCCTGTGCCTCAATTGCGAGGTCTTCGTCAAGGTGATCCTCTCTCTCCGTTGTTGTTCAATCTGGCGTTTGAGCCTTTGCTTCGTTCTCTTCTTGCTTGTCCTGGCCTTTCTGGTGTCACTCTGTCTCCTGTTGATATCCCACGTAAATGGAAACCTTCACCGGTGGAAGTCCGTGAGGATCTTGGTACTGGTGCCTGGAATTGGTCTCCGGATTATGTCAGTCGCTCTGTTGCTCCTCATCCTGTCAAGATTCTCAGTTATGCGGATGATCTGGAAGTGTTTTTGTCGTCTCCTGACGAGTGGTCTGTTCTGTTGTCTGTTCTTGATCTGTATGGCCGAGCATCTAATGCGAAAGTCAATATCAGCAAGACAGTTCTGGTGTCGTTGTCTGGTGTGTCTCACTCTTCTTGGGTTACTTTGGCGGATTCTGCTGGTCTCCAGTGGCATGATGCTCACTCTCGTGGTGCAGTACGTTACTTGGGTTATCCCTTGTATCATACTGAAAGTCAACTTCAAGACTATCTGGATGGTGTTCTGGTGAAGGTCCAAAGACACAGTAACTTGTTGAAGCAAAGGAATCTCTCCATTAGGGGAGCAGGACTAGTGGCTAACTCGTTACTGTTGTCCAAGGTGTATCATGTTTTGCGTGTTGTTCCTGGTGGTGGTGCTACCGAGTCGTGGGTGATGGCTCTCAAGAAGGTAGTACGTGATTATTTGGTGTCTTTCCGTCCTGGTGTTGCTTGGTCTACCTTGCGTCTTCCTCGCAAGTTTGGTGGTGTTGGTTTGGTGGATATAGCAGATCAGAGCCTAGCTCTGCATCTTGTCTATTTGCAACGCTTGTTGCATCCACCATCTTCCTCTGATTTCGTCTCTTCTTGGTTGGTGTATGCTTTCCAGGTGTACTCTGGTCATAAGTCTGTCTTGCCTTGGTTCTGCTTCCCAGACAAATACAAGTCTCGTGTATCTTCTGTGCCTGTGTTGAAACATCTCGGTAAACTTCTGCTGAAATTGCCCAAGCTTGTTCCTTCCTCTGGTTGGTCTGGTAGGTGGTTTTTGGATTTTCCATTGTGTTCTGTACTTAGTACTGTGTCTTCTGTTCGTCCTCCTTGTGATCCTTCACGTCTTGATCCTCGTTTTCTGGTTTCTGATGTCTCTTTTTGGCAGCCTGATTTAGGTATCGTAGATGGTGTCACTTCTCACTTTGCTTGGCCCTCTCGTACTTTGCGTGCTGTCTTTCTTGCTCTTCATAGAGATCGTGGTCCTGTCTCTCTGGTATACCCGCCCGTCATGGATAGTAAAATAGTCTTGTCTCATGCAGACTATTATACTATGCCCCCTTCTGATGGTGCTTCTTCTTGGATGCCAGATTGCTCCCACTGGGTCATCTCCAATTCGTCTCGGTCGTCTGTTCCTCTTGCTCGTCTCTCTCTTGGTGCTCTTCGGAGGTATTGGCATCCATCAAAAGATGTCATTACGACTCGTATGGGTCCACCATTACGGCTACCGGCTCATTTGAGACTGTCTCCTGTATCTTGGCGTCTCTTTTGGTCTCTCGAAATGCCTGCAAAGGCTTTCACTCCTTGGTGGCGTCTACTACACGATCGTGTTGCGACTCGTTCTTGGTGTCATAAGATTGTCCCTGACAAAGTTCCGTCCCCTGTCTGTGCTCTCTGTGGTTTGTTTGAAGAGGACCTTTACCACTTTGTGGTGGGTTGCCAGCTCAAGTCTTGGTTCTGGCAGGATGTAGTCTCTTTGTTGTCCTTACAAGAGCTACTCCCCTCTGATGACTCCATTTGGTTGGCTCTAACTAGTCTCTGTTCTTCTGGTGATTTACAGGTGATCGATGAGGATGTTCTGGTTGCTCTCGGTGCTACTTACAGTACACTTTGGAAGTATCATTGGCGATGCGTCATCGACGAGGAGCCTTGGATAGCTTCAGCTGCTCTGAACATGGTCCGTCAAGACCATGGTTCACTTTTTTCTACTCTTTCTTTGGCAAGTGTTCAAGCTGGCACCTTGGCCTTGCCCATAACTAATCTATAGTTGTTAAAAACAAAGTTAATAAAGATACACTTTAATACAAAAAAAAAAAGGGCATTGGCATCCTTCAAAAGGTGTAGGCTCTTTCGCATATTCATAACTTCTGCTGTCACTCTGTCTCCTGTTGATATCCCACGTAAGTATTCATCACTTTTTAAAAAAGTTTTAAATACGCCATCTTTGAACGACGATATCTCGACAACTAGAATACATCCATCGCGCATCCATGGTAGTTGGCGGTTCAATCCAACTCTCCTTGGTGATAAAGAGTTTCTTGCTTTGTTGAATGCCACGGTGTCTTTGTTCTTCTCTGATGCTGTTGGTAGTGGGTCTAGGGGTACAAATACTAGTCAAGGTGGTAGAGGTGACCCTGAAAGCACGGTGGCTCGATGGGAATCCTTCAAGTTGTTACTAAAGTGCTGTGCACAAAAGTACACTCGAGGCATGAAAGCACGATTCAAGAACAAAGTTTTTACGCTTCAACTGCAACGTATCAGGGCTTTATCGACGTCTGTATCCGGTATTGGGACTAGGAATGCTGTTGATCCAACTGACAGAGTGTCTCCTGATTCAGGTGATACTGAACAGGTCAGACAACTAGAAGTTTTGATCTAGAATCAGATACAGAAAGAGACTAGTCAGAATATGCTTCGCTCTGCCACTCGTTGGCATGAAAAGGGAGAACGTAATAACAAGTATTTCTACCGTGTGATCAAGGAGCGACAGTCTCAACAGACTATTCAATCCTTAAAGTGCTCTACTACTGGGGATATCTTAGTGGATGCAGCGGCTATCAATAGGGAGGCCCAAGGTTTCTACCAAAGGCTATACACCCCTGATAATGTTGATGTTGAAGCTATTGATACTCTCCTAGGGAATGTTCCCTCTGATGTACGATTATCGTCCTTGGATGGTGATATGCTCATGGAACTTCCAACCCGTGATGTGCTGGTGTCTCTGCTCTCTCATGCTCCCAAGTCTAAAAGTCCTGGTCTTGATGGTCTTCCTTTTGAGTTGTATCAATATCTTGCTGGTGTCTCTTCTGGTTTTCTTGACTTGCTTGTGGATGTCTTGAGTGTAGCTTTCTCTGGTGTGTTTCCTCCTTCGTGGCAGCAAACTCGAATGGTGCTTTTGTTCAAAAAAGGTGACCCTCAGTTGTTGGTTAATTGGAGACCTTTGTCCTTAATTAACAGTGATGCCAAGTTATTTACAAAGCTCATTGCTAATCGTATGAACAAAGTGTTGCCCAAGTTAATTAATCCTTATCAAACTGGTTTTCTTCCTCATCGTCTCATCTCAGATAATGGCTGGATAAATCAGTTGCTCATGTCTCATCTTCGTGTTGTTGCTCCTGATTTGCCTCAAGTAGCTGTTCTTCTGGATCAAGAAAAGGCGTATGATAGGGTTCATCCCGAGTACCTTCGTCGTGTTTTGCTTCGCTTTGGTTTTCCTGGTGGTTTGGTGTCTTGTCTGTCTTCTTTGTTCTTTGGAACCAAGATTTCAGTGTCTATTAATGGTTGGCTTGGTTCTCCTGTGCCTCAATTGCGAGGTCTTCGTCAAGGCGATCCTCTCTCTCCGTTGTTGTTCAATCTGGCGTTTGAGCCTTTGCTTCGTTCTCTTCTTGCTTGTCCTGGCCTTTCTGGTGTCACTCTGTCTCCTGTTGATATCCCACGTAAATGGAAGCCTTCACCGGTGGAAGTCCGTGAGGATCTTGGTACTGGTGCCTGGAATTGGTCTCCGGACTGTGTTAGTCGCTCTGTTGCTCCTGATCCCATTAAGATTCTTAGCTACGCGGATGATCTGGAAGTGTTTTTGTCGTCTCCTGACGAGTGGTCTGTTCTGTTGTCTGTTCTTGATCTGTATGGCCGAGCATCTAATGCGAAAGTCAATATCAGCAAGACAGTTCTGGTGTCGTTGTCTGGTGTGTCTCACTCTTCTTGGGTTACTTTGGCGGATTCTGCTGGTCTCCAGTGGCATGATGCTCACTCTCGTGGTGCAGTACGTTACTTGGGTTATCCCTTGTATCATACTGAAAGTCAACTTCAAGACTATCTGGATGGTGTTCTGGTGAAGGTCCAAAGACACAGTAACTTGTTGAAGCAAAGGAATCTCTCCATTAGGGGAGCAGGACTAGTGGCTAACTCGTTACTGTTGTCCAAGGTGTATCATGTTTTGCGTGTTGTTCCTGGTGGTGGTGCTACCGAGTCGTGGGTGATGGCTCTCAAGAAGGTAGTACGTGATTATTTGGTGTCTTTCCGTCCTGGTGTTGCTTGGTCTACCTTGCGTCTTCCTCGCAAGTTTGGTGGTGTTGGTTTGGTGGATATAGCAGATCAGAGCCTAGCTCTGCATCTTGTCTATTTGCAACGCTTGTTGCATCCACCATCTTCCTCTGATTTCGTCTCTTCTTGGTTGGTGTATGCTTTCCAGGTGTACTCTGGTCATAAGTCTGTCTTGCCTTGGTTCTGCTTCCCAGACAAATACAAGTCTCGTGTATCTTCTGTGCCTGTGTTGAAACATCTCGGTAAACTTCTGCTGAAATTGCCCAAGCTTGTTCCTTCCTCTGGTTGGTCTGGTAGGTGGTTTTTGGATTTTCCATTGTGTTCTGTACTTAGTACTGTGTCTTCTGTTCGTCCTCCTTGTGATCCTTCACGTCTTGATCCTCGTTTTCTGGTTTCTGATGTCTCTTTTTGGCAGCCTGATTTAGGTATCGTAGATGGTGTCACTTCTCACTTTGCTTGGCCCTCTCGTACTTTGCGTGCTGTCTTTCTTGCTCTTCATAGAGATCGTGGTCCTGTCTCTCTGGTATACCCGCCCGTCATGGATAGTAAAATAGTCTTGTCTCATGCAGACTATTATACTATGCCCCCTTCTGATGGTGCTTCTTCTTGGATGCCAGATTGCTCCCACTGGGTCATCTCCAATTCGTCTCGGTCGTCTGTTCCTCTTGCTCGTCTCTCTCTTGGTGCTCTTCGGAGGTATTGGCATCCATCAAAAGATGTCATTACGACTCGTATGGGTCCACCATTACGGCTACCGGCTCATTTGAGACTGTCTCCTGTATCTTGGCGTCTCTTTTGGTCTCTCGAAATGCCTGCAAAGGCTTTCACTCCTTGGTGGCGTCTACTACACGATCGTGTTGCGACTCGTTCTTGGTGTCATAAGATTGTCCCTGACAAAGTTCCGTCCCCTGTCTGTGCTCTCTGTGGTTTGTTTGAAGAGGACCTTTACCACTTTGTGGTGGGTTGCCAGCTCAAGTCTTGGTTCTGGCAGGATGTAGTCTCTTTGTTGTCCTTACAAGAGCTACTCCCCTCTGATGACTCCATTTGGTTGGCTCTAACTAGTCTCTGTTCTTCTGGTGATTTACAGGTGATCGATGAGGATGTTCTGGTTGCTCTCGGTGCTACTTACAGTACACTTTGGAAGTATCATTGGCGATGCGTCATCGACGAGGAGCCTTGGATAGCTTCAGCTGCTCTGAACATGGTCCGTCAAGACCATGGTTCACTTTTTTCTACTCTTTCTTTGGCAAGTGTTCAAGCTGGCACCTTGGCCTTGCCCATAACTAATCTATAGTTGTTAAAAACAAAGTTAATAAAGATACACTTTAATACAAAAAAAAAAAGGGCATTGGCATCCTTCAAAAGGTGTAGGCTCTTTCGCATATTCATAACTTCTGCTGTCACTCTGTCTCCTGTTGATATCCCACGTAAGTATTCATCACTTTTTAAAAAAGTTTTAAATACGCCATCTTTGAACGACGATATCTCGACAACTAGAATACATCCATCGCGCATCCATGGTAGTTGGCGGTTCAATCCAACTCTCCTTGGTGATAAAGAGTTTCTTGCTTTGTTGAATGCCACGGTGTCTTTGTTCTTCTCTGATGCTGTTGGTAGTGGGTCTAGGGGTACAAATACTAGTCAAGGTGGTAGAGGTGACCCTGAAAGCACGGTGGCTCGATGGGAATCCTTCAAGTTGTTACTAAAGTGCTGTGCACAAAAGTACACTCGAGGCATGAAAGCACGATTCAAGAACAAAGTTTTTACGCTTCAACTGCAACGTATCAGGGCTTTATCGACGTCTGTATCCGGTATTGGGACTAGGAATGCTGTTGATCCAACTGACAGAGTGTCTCCTGATTCAGGTGATACTGAACAGGTCAGACAACTAGAAGTTTTGATCTAGAATCAGATACAGAAAGAGACTAGTCAGAATATGCTTCGCTCTGCCACTCGTTGGCATGAAAAGGGAGAACGTAATAACAAGTATTTCTACCGTGTGATCAAGGAGCGACAGTCTCAACAGACTATTCAATCCTTAAAGTGCTCTACTACTGGGGATATCTTAGTGGATGCAGCGGCTATCAATAGGGAGGCCCAAGGTTTCTACCAAAGGCTATACACCCCTGATAATGTTGATGTTGAAGCTATTGATACTCTCCTAGGGAATGTTCCCTCTGATGTACGATTATCGTCCTTGGATGGTGATATGCTCATGGAACTTCCAACCCGTGATGTGCTGGTGTCTCTGCTCTCTCATGCTCCCAAGTCTAAAAGTCCTGGTCTTGATGGTCTTCCTTTTGAGTTGTATCAATATCTTGCTGGTGTCTCTTCTGGTTTTCTTGACTTGCTTGTGGATGTCTTGAGTGTAGCTTTCTCTGGTGTGTTTCCTCCTTCGTGGCAGCAAACTCGAATGGTGCTTTTGTTCAAAAAAGGTGACCCTCAGTTGTTGGTTAATTGGAGACCTTTGTCCTTAATTAACAGTGATGCCAAGTTATTTACAAAGCTCATTGCTAATCGTATGAACAAAGTGTTGCCCAAGTTAATTAATCCTTATCAAACTGGTTTTCTTCCTCATCGTCTCATCTCAGATAATGGCTGGATAAATCAGTTGCTCATGTCTCATCTTCGTGTTGTTGCTCCTGATTTGCCTCAAGTAGCTGTTCTTCTGGATCAAGAAAAGGCGTATGATAGGGTTCATCCCGAGTACCTTCGTCGTGTTTTGCTTCGCTTTGGTTTTCCTGGTGGTTTGGTGTCTTGTCTGTCTTCTTTGTTCTTTGGAACCAAGATTTCAGTGTCTATTAATGGTTGGCTTGGTTCTCCTGTGCCTCAATTGCGAGGTCTTCGTCAAGGCGATCCTCTCTCTCCGTTGTTGTTCAATCTGGCGTTTGAGCCTTTGCTTCGTTCTCTTCTTGCTTGTCCTGGCCTTTCTGGTGTCACTCTGTCTCCTGTTGATATCCCACGTAAATGGAAGCCTTCACCGGTGGAAGTCCGTGAGGATCTTGGTACTGGTGCCTGGAATTGGTCTCCGGACTGTGTTAGTCGCTCTGTTGCTCCTGATCCCATTAAGATTCTTAGCTACGCGGATGATCTGGAAGTGTTTTTGTCGTCTCCTGACGAGTGGTCTGTTCTGTTGTCTGTTCTTGATCTGTATGGCCGAGCATCTAATGCGAAAGTCAATATCAGCAAGACAGTTCTGGTGTCGTTGTCTGGTGTGTCTCACTCTTCTTGGGTTACTTTGGCGGATTCTGCTGGTCTCCAGTGGCATGATGCTCACTCTCGTGGTGCAGTACGTTACTTGGGTTATCCCTTGTATCATACTGAAAGTCAACTTCAAGACTATCTGGATGGTGTTCTGGTGAAGGTCCAAAGACACAGTAACTTGTTGAAGCAAAGGAATCTCTCCATTCGGGGAGCAGGACTAGTGGCTAACTCGTTACTGTTGTCCAAGGTGTATCATGTGTTGCGTGTTGTTCCTGGTGGTGGTGCTACCGAGTCGTGGGTGATGGCTCTCAAGAAGGTGGTACGAGATTATTTGGTGTCTTTCCGTCCTGGTGTTGCTTGGTCTACCTTGTGTCTTCCTCGCAAGTTTGGTGGTGTTGGTTTGGTGGATATAGCAGATCAGAGCCTAGCTCTGCATCTTGTCTATTTGCAACGCTTGTTGCATCCACTATCTTCCTCTGATTTCGTCTCTTCTTGCTTGGTATATGCTTTTCAAGTCTATACTGGTCACAAGTCTGTCTTGCCTTGGTTTTTCTTCCCTGAGAAGTTCAAGTCTCGTGTATCTTCTGTGCCTATTTTAGAACAACTTGGTAAACTCCTGCTCAAATTGCCAAAGCTAGTTCCTTCCTCTGGTTGGTCTGCTAGGTGGTTTTTGGATTTTCCATTGTGTTCTGTATGGAATAAAATTGGGATCAATTTTATGAGAATAGAAAAAAATATGAAAAAATAAACCAGAGAAAATACAATTATAGTCTTTCCACGTTTTATTTCGATTAAAAGAAATCTGAAGAAAGGATACATGCTCTTTAAGAGAGCTTGTATTTATATCAATTGTAAAATAGCTTCATTACAGTGAGAATGCTTATTTTACAGCTTAATTAAAGAATGTCCTTGTTGACACTCTCTCACTTTGGATTGTAGTTGAGATTTCGATATGTTGGTATTAAAGTCGATACTATTGTTTCGGTCAGGATTGTGATCCTTCAGAATCCTGATTGCAACTGAGCTTAAGTTATTGTTCTATAAACAAGAATGTTTACATTTAGAGTTATTGCCACTGCTTTAGCAGGTGCCTCGTTTATACATATTTGGAACATTGTTTATTTATGAATATGATCAGCATCGTTCAACATTAGCATGTGCCACAATTGTAGAAGTCTGTACTTTGATCAGGAGTACAAGCTTCCACAGACTCTAGCTATTGTTTACTTATGCTTTCCATAGATTTGGTTCCTGGATAAATCAGCCATGATTCATCTGGGTTTTATTACAATGTCAATTTGGGTGCCAGAATAGGTGCTATTTCATTACACTCTCCCCGGCCAAGCTTTTTGATAGGGAAAAAAGCTGATTTTTCCTCTTGAAATGCTCAGAGTTTAGGATAATTTTAATGCGCATGTATCCTAGAAATAGGTATTGTAGTATCGTAGTGATTATAAAAGTACAACGTTGTTTTGAGTGATTAACCAACAGATAATTAGTAGATTGTTTATTGAGATATGCAATACAAAATAAAAAAAGCAGTTACGCCAAAAAAAAATATATATGTATGTATAGCAATCTATGTACGCTTCTTTGGAGCTTGTGGAGTGTATGGTTCGTCAGCAGTACGTTTGCGACCACGACGATTTGTTTTACTAGTTGTGGATCTCTTATTATTACCAGCATTTTTGTTTTGATTGACTTGTCGAATTTTCTCCCAATAAGTTTGAATGGGTACGGGAGTCGAGAATAAGTCTTCAGTAATGTATTCATTATAGCGATCTTCGTAGCCAGCCCATTTGACAAGGTATTCAATGATACCGTCAGGACGAGTACGATGATCTCGGATCTCTTCCACTTCAAAAATTTCATTTTCAATAGCAGTTTCGTCAATATTGACCAGCTTCAATTCAGATGGAGTGTACTCACGATGGAGTAGCTCATTGGTTTCATCTTTTAATATGTAATTGCCTGCTTGAGTACGGCGAACCACAATGTAGGGTCCTGCGTATAGAGGAGACAATTTAGATTGACGACCTTCAGGTAATCGAATCATGACAGCTGAATCAAAGGGAATATCTTCGAGGATCATTCTTCGACCATCTAATTTCTTGTTATATTCCTCTGCCAAACGTTTTGTACGTTCCTGAATTGCTGGAAATACAATATCGTTCATGTATTTTATACGCTCCTGCAATTCTTCCATTGATAACGGTGCTCTGCCGTTTAGATTTAGTTTATCAGTTTCTCTACGAGTATTCACTTGTCGAGCAAACATCAAACTAAATGGAGTGCTAGCAGTTCTTGTTTTTACTTTCATGTTCATGACTAATTGACAGATAGATAATTTGTCATCCCAGTTATGAGAGTCATTGCCGCACATTTTGCGCACTGTTTGAGTGGCTGTTTTGATAGCATTTTCTGCTCCACCATTAGACTGTTTGTAATATGGGAGTGAGAAGTGCTGCTTGATGGACAATGTCTTTAGGAAATGTCTCATCAAATGGTTTCGAAATTCTTTACCATTATCACTTTGAAAAATGGTGAGAGCAACACCATAGTCGCCAAATATATCCATAATACATTGAGCAACAGTGCTACTATTTTTATTTGGTAGGGCACGAAGGATTACATACCGAGTGCACAAATCCAGTAGCACGAGGCAATACACGTTACCCTTGTCAGTGACATGTAAGGGACCCAACAGATCAACAGCGACATGGTCAAATGCCTCAAAACTGACGATACTCTTAGCTGGATTAAATCCCTTTTTACTGATATTATGTTGAGCGCATTCACGACATGACTTCAAAATTTCTTTGACATCAGCGTAAATACTATTCCAGTGCAAGCCATGGTATGTATGAATGTAAGCAACTACAGAAGCTTCTCCAAAATGTCCCAATTCGTGAGCCTCTTTGATTATCTGAGCACGCTCGTTTTCTGGAGGGCACACATAATCAGTAGTTGATTGTTTGAAGGTTTTGTCATTCAATTTTATCGCCAACACATTCAGAGTTTTATCTTTACTATAGAAGGTTGTTTCCTTGACCAATTGTTGTTGGTTATGAGCAGCTCGTTTGATTAGGATCAACTTTTGTAATTTCCTAATTTGCTTGTCAGTCTCATCCTCCAAACGTTTATCTTCCTCAATTGGTGGATATAGACGAGACATAGCATCGCATAATACATTTTCAATGCCTTTGACATGAGCGATAGTAAAGCTGTACTCTCCAAGGATTTCCAAGTAGCTCTGCAGCGTGCTATTTAAGCCAGTTGAAGTGAACATGAATGTCAAAGCCAAATGATCGGTTAAGACTTCTATGTTTGGATGTCCCCATAATAAGGATTTGAATTTCACAATGCCAAACACTACAGCTGCACATTCACGTCGATTGGTAGACCAATTTCTTTCGGATTCGCTCAAGGATCTACTGACAAAGCCAATATGCTTGATACGGCCTAGATCATCTTTTTGATACAGACAAGCAGCGATTCCATACAACGAAGCATCTCCTTGAAGGTACATTTTAGCATTTAAATCAGGAGCATGCAAGATTTGATTGGATAATAGTATTTGTTTGATTGCATTGAAACGATCAGTGTGTAGTTGCGTCCAATTGTTCTTAACATCATGGTCATTCCTCAGTCGATCGATAGGCTCGGCGACTTTGGAGAGCATAGGAGCATAGTCTCTCATAAAAGAAACCACACCCATAATGCTACGCACTTGTTTAGCAGTTGTGGGAATAGGCCATTCATCTACATTAGATAAGCGGCGCATATCCAATTTGGTCACACCAGGTCCCACGACAAAGCCTAATAAAAAGACGGATGTTTGGAACCAACTGCATTTTGCAGCGTTTATCCTTAAATTAACTTTTGTCAATCGATTCAATACGAGATTGATCAAAACTATATGACTGGGTAAGTCTACTGAATGCAAAACCATGTCGTCTAAATAATGCTCGACCCCTCCATACACCACACGTTGATTCAGGTCATCTTTTTGTGATGAATCGGTGATGCGAGGTCTTCCGCGCTTTTCCATCTCGTGTTGCAATTCCAGATGGATGCCTTCAAGCAAAATGGACATATTTTTCACGAACTTTGAAGACATGAAGGATAATCCGAAAGGGGCACGACACCACCTATAGAAAAGTCCATTGTGGCTAAATATTAAGGCATTACGAGATTTTAAATCCACTTCATATGCGTGGTAAGCTTGGTGCAAGTCAATTTTACTCATGATGCGAGCACTAGCAGATACTCTTTCAAAAATCTCTTGAATTTTTGGAATGGCGAGGTTTTCGTGGTAATCTTTATCAATTGCAGCGTTGATCTTACGCAAATCGCAGCAGATACGCAATTTAGTAACATTGTTATTCTCATCCTTCTTTCCTACAGCGAGTAAAGGCGAGTGAAATACAGATGAGGGTTTACAACGTTCCACTATTTTGTTTGCAAGCCATTCTTTGATTTGTTTCTCAATTTCTTTGTGAGCATTTATAGCAAGGGGATATTGTCTTGCATAACAGTCTTTAGGATCTGAGATGGGGATGTGTACCACGCTTTCAGGCATTGTACAAGCCGCATCAGGAGGTATATTTTTATTGGCCTCCAAGGCATCCTCAATTTGCTTCATAAGGAACTCTCTTTCTTTTGGAGATCCATAATTAGCATTCTCAGGATTGTAAGCATTGTCATTATCATAGTTGATATTCTTGAATTGCTCTTTTTCCTTGTCTCGATCATCAGCCCAACAATGAGCGACACCAGATAAGTAAATACGAAGCTTTGGTAGGATATCAACTCCCAAGAGCACATCGAATTCCTCTGCCATTGTGTCATTGAAGTCGATAATTTCAAATGCATGTTCAAATTTTATACCGTTCATATAGGTAACTGTCATTGGTTCAGTTTTCCCAATGCGTTTGATGGAATTTGGTTTGCCATCTTTATTATTGCCAAGAAACATGAGATAACCACCCATAGCCTTAATGTTTTTTATGTTTGAAAACTCTTTATTTAACACAGACTTATTGATTATACTAATATCACTACCAGGGTCGACCTTTCCGATTATCCTAGTATCATTGATAAGTAAGGGTGTTATTAAATTGAATGAATGATCTTTGTTTTGTTTTTCAGACTTACAATCACTTTGATTTTCGTAAGCTTGACGCAACCAGTTGGTTTCTTCGTCATGATCATTATTGCTCTTGACATTGCTATTCCTTTTGGGATGGTGGTGGTGATGTCTCTTCTTCTTGTTGGCCTTGGCCTTGGATTTCTTGATACTAAGCACATGCATAGTGGGCTTTTGACCTCCATTGGCCTTCATGGCGGCGTGGTACTCCGGACAAGAGTGACCTTTTATCCAACGTTTGCCACAGTACAAACAAAAAGTTGGTCTTGTTGCACTTGTTGGCACATTCCTTTTTCCCCCTTCCCTGCTACGAGAAAAGGTACTTTCAGAATTTTGGCTATCTTCTCTCTTCGATCGATAACCCTGTTGTTGACCACCAAACTTCCCACCTCCAGAAGCACCCTTTGAATTACCAGCAGAGTTGGCTTCAGCAGCACGACCAACAAAAGACATAGGGCGTTTGACGTTTCCCAAGATGTTCATTGCAACACCCGCAACTTGGTTTGTAGTCCAAGAGTCTTGTCCAGGAAAGGTGTTGCACAATAGAGCCGTGATTTGGATTTGCCAATCCGTGGGGAAACCATTCAAAAAAGCGTCGGCAATGGATGTGTCATTTGAATCATATCCAGCCTCAACACAAGATCTTGAAAACCGATTCAAGTATTGTTCCGTGGTTTCACCTCCTTGCATAGTAGACGATTGCACTGCCCTTCTTGCACTCAACCGGTGTAATGAACTGTTGAACTTCTTCACAAAGGCATCCTTGGCCTCCTTCCAAGTATTCACCAACAACAATTCTTGCTTTAACCACATGTCGTACTCATATGGGATTGTTAAGGGGAGGTACCGCTTCCAGACTGATTCAACGTCCTGACCCGATGAGCTCACCACCTTCTCGAACACGGCCAAGAAATGAAAAATGGAATCGAAGGACTCCTCACCATGGAAATACTTGACAGAATCAGACTTGAGCTGGAATTTGGGTAAGTCCCGCTTTGAGAGAGAGATACCACCAGTCGTTGCACTTGATGAACCAGCTAATACACCCTTAATGGATGCGGCGACCCTTTCACTCGAGAGCTTGATTGAGTGTTTAATAGTTGAGATTGTTCTATTCAGCTCTTCTATCTTGTTGCGAATCTCCACCATATGCTGTTGACCATTTACATCATCATCAGCGGTCCCTACGATCATATCATTCAACAATGACAAATAGTGATCTCTCTTGGTCACCAGGCTTTTAGCAACATCAACTGGATTTCGAGATGCTGTGCTACTTGAAGAGACGGAACCAGAGGAGACAGCAGGTGCATTAGGTAACTGTATACCCAGAGATAAAGAACCTAGACTAGTAGCATTATTGTTTACAGGAGAAATCTCGGCTTGCTTCATTTCAACGTCGCCATCTTCATTGTCTCTTTCACCAAGACTGATACGAGAAATATCTGGTTCACCAGATTCAATTTGAGCAGACACAGAAGCACTAGACAAAGGGCTACCAGGAGCAGAGTTGGATGATTGACTAGACATTGACAAAAATATAGGTAATAATAAGAAGGTTTGATGTAATTGTAAAAAATGGAATAAAATTGGGATCAATTTTATGAGAATAGAAAAAAATATGAAAAAATAAACCAGAGAAAATACAATTATAGTCTTTCCACGTTTTATTTCGATTAAAAGAAATCTGAAGAAAGGATACATGCTCTTTAAGAGAGCTTGTATTTATATCAATTGTAAAATAGCTTCATTACAGTGAGAATGCTTATTTTACAGCTTAATTAAAGAATGTCCTTGTTGACACTCTCTCACTTTGGATTGTAGTTGAGATTTCGATATGTTGGTATTAAAGTCGATACTATTGTTTCGGTCAGGATTGTGATCCTTCAGAATCCTGATTGCAACTGAGCTTAAGTTATTGTTCTATAAACAAGAATGTTTACATTTAGAGTTATTGCCACTGCTTTAGCAGGTGCCTCGTTTATACATATTTGGAACATTGTTTATTTATGAATATGATCAGCATCGTTCAACATTAGCATGTGCCACAATTGTAGAAGTCTGTACTTTGATCAGGAGTACAAGCTTCCACAGACTCTAGCTATTGTTTACTTATGCTTTCCATAGATTTGGTTCCTGGATAAATCAGCCATGATTCATCTGGGTTTTATTACAATGTCAATTTGGGTGCCAGAATAGGTGCTATTTCATTACACTGTACTTAGTACTGTGTCTTCTGTTCGTCCTCCTTGTGATCCTTCACGTCTTGATCCTCGTTTTCTGGTTTCTGATGTCTCTTTTTGGCAGCCTGATTTAGGTATCGTAGATGGTGTCACTTCTCACTTTGCTTGACCCTCTCGTACTTTGCGTTCTGTCTTTTTAGCTCTTCATAGAGATCGTGGTCCTGTCTCTCTGGTATATCCGCCCGTCATGGATAGTAAAATAGTCTTGTCTCATGCAGACTACTATACTATGCCCCCTTCTGATGGTGCTTCCTCTTGGATGCCAGATTGCTCCCACTGGGTCATTTCCAATTCGTCTCGGTCGTCTGTTCCTCTTGCTCGTCTCTCTCTTGGTGCTCTTCGGAGGTATTGGCATCCGTCAAAAGATGTCATTACGACTCGTATGGGTCCTCCATTACGGCTACCGGCTCATTTGAGACTGTCTCCTGTATCTTGGCGTCTCTTTTGGTCTCTCGAAATGCCTGCAAAGGCTTTCACTCCTTGGTGGCGTCTACTACACGATCGTGTTGCGACTCGTTCTTGGTGTCATAAGATTGTCCCTGACAAAGTTCCGTCTCCTGTCTGTGCTCTCTGTGGTTTGTTTGAAGAGGACCTTTACCACTTTGTGGTGGGTTGCCAGCTCAAGTCTTGGTTCTGGCAGGATGTAGTCTCTTTTTTGTCCTTACAAGAGCTACTCCCCTCTGATGACTCCATTTGGTTGGCTCTAACTAGTCTCTGTTCTTCTGGTGATTTACAGGTGATCGATGAGGATGTTCTGGTTGCTCTCGGTGCTACTTACAGTACACTTTGGAAGTATCATTGGCGATGCGTCATAGACGAGGAGCCTTGGATAGCTTCAGCTGCTCTGAACATGGTCCGTCAAGACCATGGTTCACTTTTTTCTACTCTTTCTTTGGCAAGTGTTCAAGCTGGCACCTTGGCCTTGCCCATAACTAATCTATAGTTGTTAAAAACAAAGTTAATAAAGATACACTTTAATACAAAAAAAAAAAATATTAAGACATAGCAAGGAGATGTGAGTGATGCCATTAACTGGCTAATCTATATCCTGGTGCAAGTACGTCCCTGTAGTGTGGTAGCCTATGGCATTACGTTCCTGGAAATGGGTTTCAATTCTGATAAATGTTCTCCCACCAAGTCTACTCTGAAGAACATTCTATCCATTGTTCGTACTTTGACTTTTGTCTAATTGGTGATCTGTCAACGCTTATCCACGAAGCCCTTGTTGACTGGTGGAATGCTTATACAATTATCCTCTATCCTGGATCAAGGTTGTTAAGCACAAAGAATAAATAGGTTATAATTTGTAGCTTATAAAAAGTGTTCAATATTAGAAAAACAAGAAAATACTTATTTGAATAAGATCAGACACAAAAACTAAAGATTTATTGATGAAGACAAAATCTATCCTATTTATACTATTTCTGAATGTCAAAAGAGTAATTTATTTTGTGCCACGTTCATCACATCTGACGAACCTTGGCACCTTAGTAACTGAGATACACCTTTAGTCGTCATAGCTTATTCCATGTGTTCCATAACACAGACATCTTTACCCATCAAGAGTACCTTAATCTTCACAGACAGTTGTAGCGATCCTGGCACAACAAAGGTCCTATTGCTGCGGCACTGTCAAATAACTATAAATACCTTCGATTCTTACACTAGTTTTAATCCTCATTCAATCTTGGAATAACCTAATAAATATCTTCAGTTCTAATTGTATTTTTTCTGTCTATATTTCGTTATTCTAAACACATGCCATTTGTAGTGATGTTTCACAGGCTGCCCAACGAGTTTAAAGATTATTGAGGTGATAAACCTGTTCTTCATGAAAGAGGAATTGACGTTCAAACATTTCAGAAAAAGCTTGATGATCTGATTGATAGGATTATTGTCCCTGTGGAATTTATAGCTAGTTGTAGGTATAAATTCACGGAAAAAAAGAGTAAAAAACAAAAGGTCAACTTGATAAAGGTATCTCTTTATTATCAAACTGACAGGTGTAAATAAGACTGAAGAATCTCTACTGACCAGGTACAGTAGATGATCCTTCTTGTATATTCTAACAATGGATAAAAGTTCTACTATGAAGGATTGACATATAAGTTAATTCAGATTAATTAACATAGCAATTCATGCTAAGAGAAATCTCAGTGAACTAAACATACTTTAGCTCTGTAATAAAAAGGGGAAAAACAAAGATACAATTTAAATCCTTCTTTATTTTGAAAAGTAAGATAACGTGCAATTAATGAGATGTCTATTGTATTTATACTGTTCAGCTATTTTATTATCTGGCAGTTGCACCGTCAACTGTCAGTTGGTCCGTTGTCTGGTTTTTGATTTACATAATCGATACGGTTCTTCAAATTAAGGTTTTGACATATTTGTCCATAAACTGCATAGAAGTGCATAGATCAACCCTACTTGGTCTATGCGCTTCTGAGCCGTTTATTTTATGGTTCGATTTATTCTTATTAGAAATGGATTTGTCAATGATCCGTTATTCCACGGTTAAATTATATAGTTACATGAATCCTTTCTTTCTTTTGATTATGAAATCCATTATATGGTTTCATATTAGAGATGTCTTTTAATTTGGTTATGTGGGGAAAGGTAGACTAGGTACCACTTCAGCACATGCCCCCCCGCAAACTCAAGCAAGGATTGAGTGATTGGAAAATAAAATGAGTTTGATTGATATATGTGGCAAAAATGCTTTATGAATTAAAAAAAAAAAAAAAATTTTTTTCGGTGATAGTTGGATGGTAAGCTGTTTTTTGACAAGTATTTACTGGGAAGATTTAGCACGCTTTGTTCGTCGTGAGGGAGATCCAGATGATTTGCGCTTGTGCGTATTAGAAGGAGATGTATTTGTTGCATCTTGGAGCGAAGTATTATTGATTTCGTTTCTTGACTTCTCCCGTTGGCGAAGTTCTTTGATTTTCTTCCAGTAATTGGCAATGGGTACAGGGGAATTAAATAGATCAGGTGTGAGCCAATCATTCGCTCGTTCACCGTAACCAACCCATTTGGTAAGATATT
Source organism: Mucor circinelloides (assembly GCA_037974945.1). Taxonomy (NCBI): domain Eukaryota; kingdom Fungi; phylum Mucoromycota; class Mucoromycetes; order Mucorales; family Mucoraceae; genus Mucor; species Mucor circinelloides. The sequence continues at coordinate 107,466 of JBBNAA010000005.1, read as the reverse complement.
CAGTCGTCCCGTCAGATAAGACGCGATGATCTCTGATTTCTTCTACTTCATACACTTTTTCTTCAAGTGCTGTTTCATCAAGGGAGACAACTTTCAATTCGGATGGTGTATATTCTCGATGTAGAAGTTCATTGGTATCATCTTTTAATATGTAATTACCAGCTTGTGTTTTACGAACAACCACATAGGGACCCGAGTATAATGGAGCCAATTTATTTGCTCGCCCAGCTGCAAGACGAATCATTACAGGTGTATCAACGGGGATATTCTCAAGTATATAGTGTTTGTTGTTGAATTTATTGCGATATAGTTCAGTTAATTCTCGTGTTCGTTGTTGAATAGCAGGGAAAACGATATCATTTAAGGTTGCAGCACGTTTTTGCAATTCCTCAAGTGTGGGGGCTCTCCGATTGTTTCTATTTTTTTGGTTAGGATTAAGGTTGACCTGCCTAGCAAACATGAGGCTAAAAGGTGTACTGGCGGTGCGATCACGCACTTTCATATTAGCAACAAGTTGGACAATGGGTAGGCGCAGATCCCAATTAGATGTGTCATTTCCGCACATTTTCCTCAAGGTATTTGTAATGGTTTTAACAGCGTTTTCACTATGACCATTGGCTTGTGGATAGAAAGGAGTGGAGAATGTCATTTTGATATTCAGTGCTTTGTGGATGTATGCAGATAGGCTATTGCGGAACTCTCGTCCGTTGTCACTGAGGTGGACATTTACACCGACACCGTAGTCGCCATAAATGCCTACAAGCAGGGATGCGATGGTATCACTCTGCTTATTGGGAGCTGGTCGAGCAATAATATATTTGGTGCATAGATCAACAACAATCAGGATATAACAGTTCCCCTTTTCCGTTACTGGTAAGGGACCAATCATATCGAGGCCGATGAATTCAAAAGGTTCAAAAGATACAACACTCTTCATTGGATTATAACCTCGTTTCGCTATGTTATGGATTGCGCATTCCCGGCAGGATTTTAGCACACCTTTAACATCCTGATAGATAGTAGACCAATGGAGGCCATGGTAGGTGTGGATATGTTTTACAACAGCGGATTCTCCAAAATGTCCTAATTGATGGGCTTCTTTGATAATTTGGATTCTATCACTTTCTGGAGGGCACACATAGTCTGTGGTGGTTTCTTTAAAACTCTTACTGTCTAGTTTCACAGCGAGTACATTAAGATTTTTATCGTTGGAATAAACTTTCTTCTGTTTAATAATTTGTGGGTGGTCCTTGGCTCGTCGTAGTAAAATGAGTTTTTGTAGTTTCTTGATTTGTTGGTTGTGTTCATCAACCAATTCCTCATCTTCGGTTATTACTGGATATAATCTCGATAAGCGATCGGCAAGAATATTGTCCATTCCTTTGATATGAGCCACCGAGAAATTATATTCACCCAAGATTTCTAGATAGCCTTGGAGAGTATTGTTCAATGTAGATGATGTGAAAAGGTAGGTAAGGGCTAAATGATCACAAAGTACAATGATTTGGTTATGTCCCCACAAGAGAGGTTTGTATTTTTCAAATCCAAAGACAATAGCAGCAGTCTCTCGTCGGTTGGTTGACCAATTACGCTCTGCGCTATTCAATGATCGACTAGCAAACGCTATGTGTTTGGTTCGACCCAAATCATCCTTTTGAAATAGACATGCAGAAATTCCCAGAATACTCGCATCAGTTTGCATATAATAAGGCTTCGATGGATCTGGTGCATAGAGGATTTGGTTTGACATTAGTATCTGTTTGATTCTTTGGAGTCGGTCGGTGTGCAATGAAGTCCATTTTCCTTTGATATCCTTTTCATTTCGAAGACTATCGATAGGAGCAGCTAATTTGGATAGCATTGGACAATAGCTTCTTAAATGGCTAATAACACCCATAAGGCTACGAACTTGTTTGGTCGTTTTAGGGATTTCCCAAGAGTCGATGTTAGAGAGTCGCTTTGTATCGATCTTAGTTATATTTTTACTAATGATGAATCCGAGCAGATAGACACTCGTTTGGAAGAAAGAACATTTGTCGGTATTGATACGCATGTTAACTTTGGTTAATCTGGTTATGACAAGTTTGACCATCAAGACGTTTGCTTGGGCTGTTTTAGCAAATACCACGATATCATCCAAATAATGGCAGATCCCTGCTTGGAATTCATTGTCAATTTGACTGATATCTTTTTTCTCTTTGATGTATATCTTTTTCAATTCTTCTTTAAGCTCTTGTTCAATACCATCGAATAAAACGCTCATTGTATAAACAAACTGGCTTACAAGGAATTTTAATCCAAAAGGGGCCCTAGCCCATCTGTATGTCAGATTATTGTGGCTAAATGTTAGGGAAGGCCTTGACTCTGGTGACACTGGAAATGCGAAATATGCCTGTTTCAGATCCAAGACACTTATAACATTGGCATTACCAGCGACTTTACTGAAAATTTCATCAATTTTTGGTACAGCAAAGTTTTCGTGACAATCTTTATCAGAAATAGCAGCGTTGATTCTTCTTAAATCACAACAAATTCGAAGCTTGCTGGTTTTTCCCGTAAGTGGGTCTCGTTTAGGTACAGCTAATAAGGGGGAATGGAAGGTGGGATTAGGTTTCGCTCGTTCGACGATGCCATCTTTTAACCATTCCTCTAGCTGGATTTTGATCTCTGCATTTGCATTTATAGCAAGGGGATATTGACGAACAAAACAATTACTTGGATCCGATATCTTGATTTTTACAACTGATTCTGGCATAGTGCATGCTGCACTACTCGGAATAGCCATATTTTTATCCAATGCTGGTTGTATTTGAGCTAACAATTCCTTTCTTTCGTTTGGAGTGCCATAATCAGCATTTTCGGGATTGTATTTGTTTTCTCTGTCATGATTTATATCTTGGAATTGTTTCAATTCCTTTTCTCTTTCTGAATCAGGAAATTTGTACGCTACTCCTTGAAGATAAATGTTCATTTTGGGTAAAATATCGACACCAAGTAGTACATCAAATTCAGTAGACAATTCGTTGTTAAATTCAATAACTTCAAATTCGTGAGTAAACTTGATATTGTTCGTATAAGTGACTTCCATAGGTTCGGTTTTACCAACTCTAGTTACAGCACTGTTTTTATTATCATCATTTACTGATAAGAAATTGAGGAAACCATTTGTTTTGATTGTTTGTATGTTTGAAAATGTTTTATTCAATATGCTTTTATTAATGAAACTAATGTCCGAACCAGGATCCACTTTACCGATAATTCTTCTATTATTCAATAGAAGGGGTGTGATTAGTTTCATGTTTTCATTTGTAGTCTTTTTTGACTTACATTTATATATCTCGTTTTCATATTGTTCTTTATAATAATTGACAGGTTCTACAGCTTCATTTTCTTCACCTTTCGAAGTAGAAGCAACAGACAACACGCTAGCGTTTTTTTGACGTTTTTGGGCGCGATATTCTTCACAAGTGTGGCCATGACGCCAGGCTCTTCCACAATGACGGCATGGAACAGCGGTTTTGGCAGCGCGATTTGGTTGATTCTTATCACCTAGCATCCTAGCTTTAGGTAATCCATTCTCGAGAGCAGCAGACAAACCGGCAGCATTAGAGACTGCAGCGACCCCAGTAGTAACGGGAACCTTACGTTTCCTGTTTCCAGAAACATCATCACCCTTTCGGGAAGCAAAGTAAGTGTTAGGTGTTCTTTCTCCCATCAGATTGGTAGCAAAATCGAGAATTTCAGAAGAGGTCCAAGCTTCACGTTTGGTTCTTGACAATAACACCGTAGATAAATTGAACTGCCATTCCTCAGGCAAACCGAGCAAGAAAATATCTCCAATAGTCAAGTCATCGCGATGGTAACCAGCTTCACCTACTGTTCGAAAGAAGCGACTGGCATATTCATCCACAGTCTCATCTTCACCGATGGTCATGGTCATGACAGCTCTTCTCTTATGTAGTTTTGATATGGTGGTCCCAAATTTCTTATGAAATGTAGACTTGACATCGGCCCAGGTTGCAGCCTTAAGCACTATGTTTTGGAGCCAGTCATCAAGGTCAAAAGGGAGCGTCAGAGGAATATACTTTTTCCAAACATCTTGGATCTCTTGGCCTGAGGAGTGGACAATTTTCTCAAATTCAGAAAGGAAATGATCTACGGACTTGTAAGCATCTTCGTTGGGAAAGGGCTTCATCTTGCTATCTTCAAATTGGAATTTAGGTAGATCACGCTTGGAAATTTTCAAACCAGAGTTTGGTACGCGGTGAACCTTCATTCCGGACGTCAAAGCCTTCACATGTTTCTCTAAATTGCTGAGGGCTTCTCTTAATTCATCTGCTTTAGACGCATCCTCGGGAGCTTCCGAATTCATGGCAATCAGGTAGTCCCTTTGAACTTTTTCCTTCTTTACCAATGTTTTCTTTAGGACTTCCTTCAAAGATGGAGCAGAAGAGGTAGCGACACTGCTATTCGAAGAAGCTTCAGGAGCAACAGGAGTAGTGAATTCGGCTCCAGGTGGGACATCTGTCATCTCTTGGTCTTCATCTACAAGTGAGGAGGGAGAGATGTCTAGTTCTCTAAGCCGTTCAGTTGCATTAGTAAGTGGCACAACAGGGGGCGGCAAGACAGCACCAACTACATTTTCGCCAATAGTAGTAGCATCTGGAGACAAGGCAGACCCAGGGGAGGACAGTGGTGAGTTAGTGGTGCTTGACATTGAAATCAATAATTGAATTAAATTGTAAAAAATGTAATAAAAAGGGGAAAAACAAAGATACAATTTAAATCCTTCTTTATTTTGAAAAGTAAGATAACGTGCAATTAATGAGATGTCTATTGTATTTATACTGTTCAGCTATTTTATTATCTGGCAGTTGCACCGTCAACTGTCAGTTGGTCCGTTGTCTGGTTTTTGATTTACATAATCGATACGGTTCTTCAAATTAAGGTTTTGACATATTTGTCCATAAACTGCATAGAAGTGCATAGATCAACCCTACTTGGTCTATGCGCTTCTGAGCCGTTTATTTTATGGTTCGATTTATTCTTATTAGAAATGGATTTGTCAATGATCCGTTATTCCACGGTTAAATTATATAGTTACATGAATCCTTTCTTTCTTTTGATTATGAAATCCATTATATGGTTTCATATTAGAGATGTCTTTTAATTTGGTTATGTGGGGAAAGGTAGACTAGGTACCACTTCAGCACAAGCTCATCTGGATGAATGAATATACTCTTATCCGAAGTACCCTGATCTGTTGTTCTTTGTATGAGGATCACTAATATCGATCTAGTAGCATGTATCCTATAGGTACAGTCTCTTAGTCTATATCATCAGTAGTATGTGTCTGAGTGTATATCATTGTTCTGTATTCTATATACATCTTAGCACATATCTAGATAATATATGGCATGTCTATAGCATGTCATTATGTTCATGTCTATAGCATAACATATATTGTACAAGTCTGTAGTACATAATGTATCTGTAGCTAGTATCAAGGATATAAGCATATGTCATATAGTGTGGATCTTCAAGTAGTGCACATCTGATGCATACATCTTATATTGCACCGATCTTGGCATTTAACCAAATATGGGAAATATCCGTAGTCAATGTCGGGATACAAGCATCAGTCTATAGCGCCATCCATGCTAATGGTGCCATCTATAGCTTATGTTTGTATATGGTATAAATCTGTAGCGTACTGTACATCTAATTCATTAGTGTACATCATAGTTTATATCAGAATATGGTAACTGGATGAACTGTGTACGGAATTCAGATCATAGTGGATGTATTCCACATTGAGTTTTGGAATAATGTTTATAGGTTTTTAATGGTTGCCCTGATACTCGATTATATATACCAACAATTTATACCAGGTTATATGTGCAACAAACGTACAATCAAGCAAGTCAATCAAAAAACGATAGACTAGTTTGCCATATATCTACTACGAATTTTTTTTTTCTTTTTTTTGTTATGTCAGCCTTATTATATACACGAACTATTACAATCATTGTCTACAACAATCTACTACAACGCTTGCTATATCTTGGTTTCGCATGGTTCTTATGCTGGTGTGGGGTGGTGTTATATCAAACATGGTAGTAGAGTCTCACACTCAAGGTCTTAGGCTATTCTTAACCACCTTTGGGTAAATCATGAGAAGCATGATTTACATGTCACTTATTGGCAGATAGTAATCGCATGGTATGATAGATCATCATTATACTTTAGAACCCAGTATAATGAAAAGTATATAAATGCATCCTCTGGATGCATTGTGAATAAAAGTGTAATTCTTTGGCAGATTTTTTAATTATCTTTGACTTTTGACATAACACTAAGTTCTACTAAGCTATTCTTCTTATATTAAAGGATAGCAATAAATAAAGAATATAACTAATTAGCGTTGCCAAGAGCAGCTAAAGACACTCAGACTGATTATCTATATGTAAATCAATTACATTTAGCATAAGTGAGGATTGATACTAAAATTTAGCATGAGAACACCATTCTAGATGGGTGTGTAAGCAATCCATAAATCAAACATATAAATAGCAGTAGACATTCATCCATCCATTGATTCCCCATCTGATTTACATGTGAATAAAATTCTACATCCATTCTCACGTACTTCTCTTTCCCTTTTAAAATCATACATATACAACAAAACTTTACTTTTCATTTTTATACCTGGGGCGCCTATAGCAAGTCTCCGATGATTGGCGATCATGCATATCTATGATATTTACCTTCATTGGGCACGTTGGGTGAAAACATCTTAAACTTACCTTTACATACAGTCTCTATGGCGTATATTCTTTTATACTATAAGAGAGTAATTAGCAAATTTTTTTCTTATACATTGGATATCTCTTTTTATTTCCAGACATGCTATTACGAGTTAACATTCAATTTTGAAGAAGTGAAAAAAAGTGTTTGTTACTACGGCCAGGAGGAAATTATTGCAGAAAAAGTATCAACAATAAAACTTGATATCATTCAGAATCCTTTCAACATGATGGTTTTAATGAAATTCGAAACTAATTTAAGTATACAGGAGCATGCATTTAGGAACTTGAGGTGGGGGATCAATGGTGCCTGAGGTATAGGCACCTCGAAGGTGCTCGTAACAATACCAATGAAGTGTATCCTTGTTAACATTTCGGTAAGAGACTACATACTTAATACAGACAAGGTCAAGGCGTCAGCTTGATTACTTGCCAAAGAAAGAGGCGAAAAGGTAAATCCTGGCCGTGAACTATATTTAAAACAGCAACAGTTTTTCAAGGCTGTTGTCCATGACACATCGCTAGTGATAATTTTAAAGTATAATAAAACTGCGCCAAAAGCAACCAAAACATCCTCATCAATTATCAAGAAATTGAAATTGTCATTCAAAAATAATTTCTGCATATGCAGCAAGCATAAAAGCTTTTGTTTACTAAAGTAATTTTTTTTCTGAGAGTAGTTAGGTTGCATTCCATTTTCTTTGACACAAGTTTTCTTGCATTGTATGTTGATATAGTTCATGGTAAAGTTCTTTTGTACATAACACTGATATGCTGGATAATAAGGCGAGTGCAGTACTACTTTAAATAACTGTTAAAAGTAGGCTTGTGATGTCAACATTTACTCATTTATGTATTTTATTTGTATAAGGAACAAAACTACCCTCATTTGATAAAGCTCAAACTTCAATCTTGGACAAATTGCGCAGTCCAAACTCCACAAGTCAACTTTGACTCCACATGCCTGACACTTATGGAAACACATCGAAGCAACTTTGAAAACAGCATACATCCTGTAAAAAATTATACTGTGCATTGTACCGTGTTTCTCCTAATCAATACGAACAAGATTCAATACCCAGTCATGAGCAACAGAACAAAGGGACGGCAATAGAAAATAGTAATTAAATGTTTATATACAGTTTTTAAAAATGGTATTGCAAAGCAGTGTAAATGTGATAACGTTTCTAATTGTAATGATATGTTTTTCTTAAACAGCAAAGGATTCTCCACAACCACAAGTTCCTTTTGCATTGGGATTGTTGAATACGAAATGTTCAGACAGTTTATCTTGGACAAAGTCCATCTCACTACCCAAAACTGTGATCAAAGCCTTTGAATCCACTAAAACTGTAACACCTAGAAAAGCATTTAGCTTGATTAACCGATCCTACTCGATGAATTTCGCAACATTTGATTACTCACCATCCTGATTAACTATTTCATCAAACTTTCCTTTGGAATCTGTGAATTGTAAATCATACGAATTGCCAGAGCATCCCTTCTGTTTGACTCCAACTCGTAGATATTGTGGAGTAGGACCTTCAGTTAATGTCTTTAATCGAGAAACTGCTGCTGGTGTCTAAATAACAGGGGGTAAAATGAGTGATTATTCATACTGGTAACGCTAGTGGGCCTTACCAATGTCAATGCAGCCTTTCTCAAACGAAGACGTGAGCTTGTATTTCCAGTTTTTATCGAATTTGTAGCGGCTTGTTTAAGTATAACACTGAAATGCATATTTAATAAATTGTATTTGTAAGAAAACAAGAAAAAGAAATGAAAAAGTGTGGGGTGAACCTGTTGCCGATATTTTAAGAGGAAAAAAAATAAATTACAGCATCCTGATGATATTTGAATTGCAGCAGATGACCAACATTCTATTGGTTAAAATTAGCTTTTACCGACTCCAGTGTGTTCAAAAGATGTGAGATTCTTCACTTGCATGATCCGTTTCTGTTTACCATGTGCATTTGTATCAAGAATAGTGTATAAATTAGACTTTAAAATACATGTTGTTTGATAAAAGCCGGGGAAAAAACTCAAATAGCATCATCTTTGTCTTTCAAATGGATCATACTACAGCTTCCATGTGCCTGAAGATTTGCCAACGTTTGATAAAGTAAACTCGAAAGCTTTCTCACACATGAGGTGACTCCGACACTGGCAAAGAGCATCACGATAAATAACTCTTTTTCTTCTTTTTGTGATATTACTTTCCACCTCTTGAAATTCACCATCTCATTTCAATATGCCATTTCTGAAAAAAACCAAAAAAGTGTGTGTGTATTGGTGCAAATGTTCTTAATCCATGTCCATTGATTCAAGATGTATAGGTACTTTTAATGGGAAGATGCGGTGCAGGAAAATCGTCGATGCGATCCATCATTTTTCATAATAATGTGGCCAAAAAGACTAGAGATCTCGAACCTACAAGTAAGATGCAAGCAGTACATTTAATTATGCTATTGCTAACGTTTAATGACACTGCAGTCTTGTGGGATAACAAGACCAGTGTGCAATTTTTGGGAAACCTACATTTGAATCTATGGGATTGTGGAGGGTTTGTTTCTTACATCTCTTTCCTTTTTGCGATTAACAAATTAACAATCCAGTGATTCGTTAGTCAGGACGATTCGTTCAATGATTACCTGACGACATATCGAAATTTGATTTTCAAGGATGTTCATGTTCTGATCTATGTATTCGATGCTATCAGCGCAGAACTCGATAAAGACATTCATTACTATCAGTCATGTCTAGAATCCATTTTAACGCATTCCCCAAATGCCATTGTATTTTGTCTGATGCACAAGATGGATCTTATTCAAGAGGATAGGCGTGACATGGTGAGCACGTGAAATATATAGATTGTGGCAGAAATGTAACTAAACGTAAAACCAACATAGATGTTTGAGAAGCAAAAGTTAGAGCTGCAAGTAAGATCCGAACCTATTCAAATACAAGCATTTCAAACTTCCATATGGGACGAGACATTATACGCAGTAAGATGACAGTGTCTCTTTTTTTTTTTTTTTTTTCTTCAAAAGGTCATCAAAAACTAATTGTGTTAATTGCAGGCTTGGGCCAAGATTATTCATTGCTTGATACCCAACATGAACGAATTACAAGCTAGCTTGGATACATTTTGTTCCATCTGTGGAGCCGATGAAATCGTGCTATTTGAAAAGACAACATTTCTAGTGATTGCGAATTCAGCATCAATTCATCATCCAGATGCACACCGATTTGAAAAGATCAGCAGTATTATAAAGCAATTTAATCTCTGTACAAGGTTCGACAGAAAAATGAATACACTGGCACAAATTGCCATACAATGATCTCTCTCACTCATCTTTTTTGAATGTAGAAAAGAGGGATATTCGAAACAGATGGAAATTAAAGGAAGCAATTTTACAGCATTTTTTGATTCCTTAACAAAGAATACAAGTGTATTATTAATTATCTCGGATACAGACATAAGTAATGTATTCGTATGGTTGATTGGTTGAGTGATGGCTCACTGACATTTTCTTTCTCAATAATAGCATCTGCTGCAACTCAAGTAAATATCGCAGCAGCAAGAAGACATTTCGAAAAGCTGGAGCATGTTGAAGCTGCCTGATCATATAACGAGAGGTTTAAAAAGAAAAAGCATTTTTACATTGCATGTATCATTATAATAAACATGATGAATTGGATGGATTCCCTACCAACATGGCATCATCTTGAATCAGTTACTATTATCATCTCACGTATTCCGGACATGAACCAATGAGCAAACATTTGCTTTGCATTTTGTAATTCAACAAAGGGACCAATGATATAAGTGGCTTAGTTCTGATTTGGGTTAAAAGGAGGGAGGTGTAGGGCAGGGAAAAACAGCAGGAAAGGGAAACCATTCAGCCTTTTGGCCTACTACTATCCAGCATTTCAAGTAATTTTTTTTAGTGTCATTTTACATTTTCTTCTTCCTACCTCTTTTTTTTCTTTCTTTCTTTTTTTTTTTTTTTTTTTTTTTTTTTGTAATTCAAAAAGAAATATACTTATAAAACAAACAGACGATAAACGACTCTCCTTTTTTTTAAAAAAAAAGAAAAAAGTGTATATTTCTATACAAAAAGTAAAAAAGAAGAAAAGCAAGACACAAGAATTATACACGTTCAAGTGAGTTTGAGATCCTCTGGAACACCCAGCATGCAAAGTGCTGATACTAGGCTAGTGTAAGTTTTTGATAATCGGTTAATTTTTTTTTTTTTTTTTCTTCTTTCTTCTCATTTTTTGTTTAAAACAATAAATGCTCTTTATTAGACCTTCCAAGACGATATCCTTAGGTTTTGATAATAATAGTCTAGATTATGAGCTACAACAACAACAACATCAGCAACAAGAACAAGGTAAGTTGCCTTGTCATTTCCAGATCTACATCAAGATCTCAAAAATCTTTACAAAAACCAACCAGACACATCGAATATGGTCCATGGTCATGAAACAATAATGGAGACGACTACGAATTTGAATGAATTGACCCTCTCTTCTTCATTGACTTATGATGAACATATTGAGCAAGAACGCTATGATTCATTCCTCAGCCAACAAGCATCCGATACTGATGATGAAGAGCAAGTTGAGCAACCGCCACCACCCTTACAACCATTACTGCAAAAGGAGGAGCAGCAGGACCAAGACAACGACAACGACGATGTTGTAGTAGATGTTGTACATGAGGAACCTCAGCTTCCTTCTGCAACAGCTGACGCTATGGAGACTTATTGTAATATAACCGAAAATATTTATTGCGGATCAGCTACTGGCAAGTCAATTGCAGAAGAGAGTATGCCCTGCGAATGTAAATACAGACCTGATATCGACAACCCAGACGCAGCATGTGGCGATGACAATTATTGTATCAATAGAATGATGTTTATGGAATGTATGGTAGACGATTGTCCCTGTGATAGATATTGTCGTAACAGACGCTTCCAATTACGGCAGTACGCACGCGTTGATGTCATCAGAACCGATAAAAAAGGCTTTGGATTGAGAGCTTTGACCGATTTACCAACGTACAGTATAGACGAACAAGTGTTGAACTGAACAGAAAAAAAAAAAGACTTATTACTTGTCATTTGGTAGGAATGCGTTCATCATGGAGTACATTGGCGAAGTCATCCCAAATCATGAATTTATTAGACGAACAAAAGAGTACGAGGCTGCTGGCTTGGAGCATTATTACTTTATGACATTGAAAACGGACGAGGTAAGGCTTTATGTATAGTTATCGTATGATTTGATTATTCACCTTGGTTTCATAGATCATTGATGCAACCAAAAAGGGCTGTTTGGCAAGATTCATCAATCATTCTTGTAATCCTAATAGTGTGACACAAAAATGGGTTGTTGGCAAGAATATGCGAATTGGCATCTTTACTCGTCGTCCAATTAAGGCGGGTTCAGAATTAACATTTGACTACAAGTTTGAACGTTATGGGTAAGATTACTCTGGAACCAGGCCGAGTGCGCTGTGATATTAATTTGCTTTCTAGTGCCGTAGCTCAAAAATGCTATTGTGGTGAAGCGACATGTAAAGGCTACATTGGTGGTTCCATGAAGAGCGATACTACAAAGTCTTCAGTAACAGCATCGAACGATTTGAATCTGGATCAAGACGATGATGACGAAGACGATGATGATGACGAAGACGACGACGACGACGATCAAGACGATGACATGCTAAACGACATGATGCAAGACGAGGGACAAGTACAAAGTCGAAAATCGATGGCAGAAGCAGTGACATTGACACAAAAGAAAATGCTGCGGAAAATGCATCGACGTCGAGCATCTGAACCACTGCAAGATCCTCGTGAAGTACAGTCTTTTGTCAAACGCATGTTGGATTCCGTTGGAAAATCACACCTTGTCTTGAAGCTGTTGCTGCGACTAGAGCTCACTGATTCAGATACCCCACAAGGAAAAGATGTGTTGAAAAAGTTTGTTCGTCTTCATGGCCTCAAGATGCTAAAGTTCTGGTTGAGTGAATGGAAAAACGACGATGTGATACTGCTCAAAGTGCTGCAAGTCTTGTCCAAGTTACCGTTAGCCAACAGAAACGGCTTGGAGGATTGTAAAATGCTGGAAGTTGTTGGAAAACTATCGCTGCATCAAGATGAGGGCATCAGAAACCTGTCAACGCAATTGCTGGTTGACTGGAGTTTGCTAAAGAGCGTATATCGTATTCCTAAACGCATCCCCACCGAGCCAGCTTGTCGTCGCAAAAGTGATGCAGACGCAAAGGATAACGACGATGATCGCTCACAAATATCTGCTGAGATGCCACCACCTCGATACGAATCTAGCAGAGAGTTCTTTGATCCCGACGACGACTACTTTGAGTACTTGCCTATGGATGCAGACGCCGCTGAAATTCAATGGAAGATGGAGTATCCACCACAGCCAGCTATTCCAACAGCACCCAAAGCCATGATTGATGCGTGCATAAAAAATGGATTTTATGGTTACGGTGGCCGACCCCCTCGATCTTATTCTCACAATGAGCAGCCGCCATCTTCATCTGTGATGGAGCATGAGGAGAGTTATAATCCTTACAAAAACAAGTACGACTCGCCTTTTAACGCTTCGTCGCCAGCTGCATCTGTAAGTACTACATCCATCTCACAGATCCCCACCAAACCAGCAGGACAGACATCACCAAAGTTACCGAATAACTGGAAATCGGCTTATGCAGAGGATGGCACCATTTATTACTATCACCGTATCACAGGGAAAACACAATGGCAGGTACCAGAAGAACGAGTGAGCTCCATTGAAGGCGTGAATCAATCCGATCTCGAGGATCTTGTCGAGAAAACGATCCAAGAATCCGAAAACAAGAAAAAGAAGCGCAGTGCAAGTCCAGCAGGATCAGCTACAGCCAGTACACCTCGCATTATCACACCATCAGCCAGTAGAAAAGGATCTCCAGCAGTGTCTAGTTTAGATGAAACTGAACTGAAGAAGCAAGTGGGCAAGATTGTGACAAAATATTTGAGTTCAAAGCAGAAAAAGTTATGGAACGGAGACAAGCTTTTATTCAAGGAGTTGGCGAGAAAGGTACGTTTGTAAACTCATATGGTGATAAAATGATGTACTCATTCTGGCTCAATAGACTACACACCATATTGTCGAGAGAGAAATGAAGTCAAATCGAAAGATTCATTCAATGAATAGCAGCGTAAAATCAAAGATTGAAAAGTTTATTGATTCACATGGATCAGAATTTGTGGTCAAGGTACAGCGAAAGATGAAGGTAACCAAGGGAAAAGCAACAGAAAGTCCATCCAGTGTGGTTTCAGAAAAGATGGCAACGCCTATGGATGTCGATATACCTACATCTCCTGTCTCGACAAAACATGAAGCCTCACCACCACAAGATCCTCTTTTAAACGCTACCATGACTTGTACCAATACAACTACTATTACCACAACTAGTTCAACCGCAACCGTAATGACCAAATCAGCGTCTCCTCCAACCACTACGACCGCTGCTACTTTGACTACTGCTACAATGGATCATTCGGAAAGCAACATGAGCAATAAACCCAAAGAAGATGTCTATTATCGTCGTGGAAACAATAGCAATAGATCACCACCACCTTATCGTTATGAGTATGTTCGGCCCGGTTATTCTCGACCCTCACCTTATTATCACAGCAACAATTACTACCGTTACCCACGTCCACCATCACCTTACTATCGAAGCAGTCGCTATAGAAGATCACCTCCACCTCCTTTTTATCGTCAAAATTCATCAAGACGAGGTTCCTTATCAGATGATGAAATGGATAGAAGAAGATGGGATTAATCAAAAAAAAAAAAAAAAAAAAAAAAAAAAAAACTGTAAATCATTCAACACACACCCATATTGTAAATACGTTAAACGAAAAAAAAAAAAAACGAAAAAAGCTTATATTGTTCTACCTGTTTTTCTTGTTAATAATAATATACACACACTCATTTCAGCACAGTTATTTCAACATGTATAGTTTTGCAAATTTCATAAAACATTAAAATCGCTAATAATGATCTACATGGCCTGCTGCTGTAGATTTCGATATGTACCAATATGTCAAAGATGACCAAGGGCTTTAATTACCTTTTCAGAATCCCCTTTTATTATTGAATGGCTGCCATGCTATCCAAAACACATGTTTCTCATCACGGACAATAAGAATCTCCCTATTCTACGAAATGTATGTATAAAAAGTCAAAGCATTTGAAACGGACCTTTTTCTCTCACATACACACGCTTTGTTATTATTATTATTCAGCCCATCAACATGACATTGGATACATCCAACGATAACCTGTCTGCTGTCTTGTATGGTGCACAAGATTTACGTTTGGTAAGCTTTTATTCATCCTAATAGTGCTCAGGATGTTGACTCTATCGATTGAATTCAGGAACACCGACCTATCGAAGATCCCGAACCAGGAGGTAATAAAGTGTAGAAAAACTAGTAGTAGAGATCAATGAGCGATAACAAACAAACAAGAGGTTCAAATCAAGGTCAAGGTCACCGGTATATGTGGATCCGATATTCACTATTACCACAAGGGTCGACTAGGGCCAAGAGTCTTGGAGAGGCCCATGATCTTGGGCCATGAATCGTGCGGCATCATTACTCGAGTAGGTACAGATGTAACAGACTTTCAAGTGGGAGACAGAGTCGTGATTGAGCCTGGCCGTGCTTGTTCTCAATGTCAATTATGCTTACAAGGACGCTACAATTTATGCTCCAAGATGAAATTCGCATCCTCCTTGATGAATGGTGTCAACCATGGCACATTGAGAGAGTATGCGTGCTTTCCATCGCATTTGTGTCACAGGCAAGTCTCTTTCTCTCTATAAATTTGCATGAATTCAACCGGTTAAAAGTTTATATCCATCATAGAATGCCAGATAGTATGACCTATGAGCAAGGCGCTTTGATTGAACCTTTGGCTGTAGCAGTTCATGCTGTGAAACGTACGTCTATAGAATCAGGTTCCTCCATCATCATTATTGGCGCAGGTCCCATTGGGCTATTGGTAGCAGCAGTAGCATATGCTCGAGGCGCCTCTTCTTGCCTTGTCATGGACATGGATCAGACGCGCTTGGATTTCGCTCAACAGTATTTACCCAGAATCAAGACAGAGTTGCTGCCTACATCACCTACATCCGATGCATTAGCATGGGCAGAACAACAAGCTGTTTTATTGCAATTGAGCGCAGACACCATTGATGTTGTATTTGAATGTACAGGGGCTGAATCCAGTGTCTGTTTAGCCATGCACACTGTACGTCGAGGAGGCGTTGTCATGTTGATTGGACTGGGTACAGTGCAATGCGTTATGCCCATTGATTTGATATCAACTCGAGAAATTGACATCAGGGGCAATTTCAGGTATGCTCAAGCACATCAAGAAGCCATTGCATTGTTGGCTAGCGGACACGTATCTACAGAAGGTTTGGTCACACATCGATTTCCATTAGAACAAGCAGTGGACGCCTTTGAACAAGCGCAACAATCATCTGGGGCCATCAAGATTCATATTACTGATAACTAAATAGCGTCTAAAAAGGCAAATTTAAACAGATCAAGCAATTGTATAAATAGTAGTTGTTGCCTGTCTCGAATGATAAATGTTACACTGCTTTCGATTATTTGTGCTACGATTTAATTATATGAAATTATGATAACTATGTGTGAGAAAGAAATACAATTTAGCACTCGTTACTATGCTTTATTCAATGGCCATAGAAAGAGAAAAAAGAAAGAAAGAAAGAAAGAGAGAGAGAGAGAGAGAGAGAGAGAGAGAGAGAGAGAGAGAGAGAGAGAGAGAGAGACGCATCTTACTTGGCCAGATCCTTAACCAAAGAAGCAGGGGAAGAGAGGAGCAATTTACAAACTGAGAGATGTAATCTCATGTATATAAGTGTAACCAGCACTATGATAAAAATGCTATAAATCAGGTTGTGTGTGGGGGGGGGGGGGAGCTTTCTAGATATTCCTCTTTTTCTCCATTTACCAATTTATCAAGATGAAGCTCTCTATAGCCACCTTACTCTCCTTTTTATTATCCATCGTCGCTCTTGCAAGCGCTGTGGATAGACCAACAGCCTCATTACCTGCTGCTTCTGGCGGTATTGTTTGTGCCATGTCATTATGTCCAACTGCAACATTGAGCAAGAGAGATTTAACCTGTCCAGCCCATTGTAAAGACAATTGCAAAATTATTGACGATCAATGTTGTCCCGGCGTTCAAAAGGCTGTCTGTAATAGCAGCAGCGATTCAAGCTCTGCAGTCGAGTCAACCACAGCTGTAGCTACTCCAACTGCAGTCAGCAGCAGCATCAGTTCCGTCGTCAGTAGCTCTTCTTCCAGTGCTGTATCATCCGCTGAGCCAACCCCATCTTCTGCTGCTGGTAACACTGCTTCTAGCAATGCTATCGAATCCACCAAGATGGTCTTGTCATCCATTGCGTTGACGTCTATGATTACTTTGATTGTAAATGCCTTGTAATTTTACCAATGAAGAAAAAAAAAAAAAAAAAAGAAGCGGATGGTCAATTGGATATCACACGCTATGAGTGTTGTACCAATCCAAATCCCTTATTAAATGAATAAACTCCTCTCTATAGTTCTCTCTCTCTCTCTTTTCTCTTTCTTTTAGTCTATTTCATTTTATGTTATGCTCAACCATTTCTCATATCATGGCATTGAGCAACTTAATTTTGCTTTGTTTGTGTATGTAATATGCTTGTTTTTGACGCAATGCAATGCCATTATGACTGATAAACGACGTTTGGAGCTCAAGTAAGTTTTTCTAAGAGTATGATTGCATTAGTTTTGTTTGTAGTAGTAACCAACATGATAGAGATTTGACAAAGGTAGGCATTTGACGATATAGGCTCATGAGCATGTATTGAAGTTATATGTCAGGAAATGTTTGATCATGGCTGGAATAATTACATGCAGCACGCTTATCCAGAAGATGAGGTAAAATAGAGAGATTATAAGCATAGTGTACATGTAAAGAACACTGACGGTGACTAGTTGAACCCTTTCAAATGCACTGGTAGAGGCAGCGATAAATATGATCCGTAGGTGGACAATACAGAGCTTACAATAATAATAAAAAAACAGACAACTAAAGTTACAACTTAGAAACAACATTAATATCAACGATGTCTTGGGAGATTACTCACTCACACTCGTGGATACATTGGACACATTGGCTGTAACTATCACACTGCACACATCCAACTGGGGCACTGTTGTAACTCAACTCCAAAACAGATTCTAGGAACTCAGGAACAGTTTGAACAAGCAGTGGATAGAGTGATAAAAACTGTCTCATTCAGTCAAGACAATAAAGTGCAGGTTTTTGAAGTCAATATCAGAGCGCTTGGTGGTCTAGTAAGTGTGTAGATCCAATACTGTGTTCACAAAGACTAATGTCCCTTTAGCTTTCAGCTCATATGCTAGCTACAGATCCATCTCTTAATCATACAATCCAAGGCTACAATGACGAGCTATTGCACATGGCTCAAGATTTGGCAGATAGATTGATGCCTGCATTTCAAACATCCAAAACTGGCATCCCATTCCCTCGTGTCAATTTGAAGAGAGGTGTGCCACCATCCGAGACCACAGAGACATGCACTGCTGGCGCTGGTAGTTTGATTTTGGAGTTTGGCGTATTGAGTCGACTGACAGGCGATCCAACTTACGAACAAGCAGCTAAAAAGGCACTCAGGGCAGTATGGAGTCGTCGGTCACATCTCAACTTGCTAGGCAATGTGATCGACATTCAAACAGGCCACTGGATCCACACAGCTTCATCGACAGGTGCAGGCATTGACTCAGTCTTTGAGTACATGCTGAAAGCCTACGTGTTGTTTGGAGAGCAAGAATACAAGGACATGTTTGATCAAGCTTACAAGGCACTGTTGCTGTATGTGCGTGATCAATCGGGCTACTTGTATCGCAATGTACACATGAGTACAGGCTCTTTGATGAGCTATTGGATTGATAGTCTTAGTGCGTTCTTTCCAGGCTTACAAGTACTGCAAGGCGATCTGGATTCAGCCATCAAGCACCATCTCGTTTTTTACAACATTTGGCGTCGATATCATGCGTTGCCTGAACGATTTGATTTTTATCAAAAGACGGTGGATTTACCTTATTACCCCCTGCGACCTGAATTCATTGAATCCACCTATCACTTGTACATGGCTACCAAGGATCCGTTCTATCTAGAGGTAGGAGAAATGGTGGTAGAGGATCTGAATAACCGAACACGAGTGCCCTGTGGATTTGCTTCGATTGGCGATGTCAGGTCAGGGAGACTAGAGGATCGCATGGAGAGTTTTATGCTGAGCGAAACGCTAAAGTACTTGTATCTATTGTTTGATGTGGACAACTCTATCAATACCATGGACAACAACTATGTGTTTACAACAGAAGGACATGTATTGGGATTACCAAAAAAGTATCTTTATCACCATAACAACACATCACTTGGTAAACCAGCCATAGCAACACTGCAGCAATCTCCAGCCGGCACCTGTCAACGCTATAACCCAAGTGTGAGACGCCATACCGCATATCCCAATGAATTGGAAATGACATTGATACCCTATCAGCCTCACATGGACGTTGCAGCACACATGGTAGGCCATACGACTCTAGCGTTACCACCTCTATCTCAGCATGGATACTGCGAATCTCCACACAATACCATCAAGTCGTACAGTGTGTCGTTTGGATTCTCGTCTCCAGCAGAACGATTTTTTAAACATCAGCACAACAACAACAATTTAATGGAGTTTTTGGGTGGTTATTTAGCGAAATCATTGTCTGGACTCAAGATTGAATTGATCAGTGGTGGTAGTGGTGGCAGAAAGAACGAGTATCTTGTCAAAGGAGGTTAGTAGTTTGTATGATACATGTATACCCCCTCCTCTTCTTCATTGTATATTACGGCCATTTTACGCATCACACTATAGACCTTCAAAACTCATTTCCTTTCTATTTGCTTTCTCTTTTTTATCTCTCTTTATTTTTTTTTTATTGCTGCATACTACTAGTTCATCCACCAACTGTTAGGTAATATACACTATTTAAAAAAAACAAAACAAAATAAAATATAGATTATTTATTATTGAATTTGCATAGTTTCACCAAGAATCAGACATTAACTGTACCGCTGCACGCACTCTTTGAATACCTATCCACTTCCAATGACCTACTTTATTTGACAGTGCAACAATCTGGCATCAGCAAATCAAGAGATTATCTTGCAAGCGATTTTGAAGTGAGTATCAAATCCACTGGCCACGATCAATGCTTTGAATTCATAGGTCTCAAAGCCGAATTCGGACCAGCTTATCCCATTCAAATCAACATGTCTGAGCTCGAGTTTATCAGTGGATTTGGGTGTGATCCTATCCAAAGCGGCAAGCATAAAGTCATGGTAATCTCAAGAGGTCAATGCACATTTGAAGAAAAAGCATGGCATGCTCAACAAGCAGGTGCTCGTGCAGTGGTGTTTTTGAATAATCAGCAAGACCAAACCTTGTTTCGCGTGGCTGCCTCGGGTCAAAGATCTATCCGTATACCAAGTGTGCTTTTAAAGTATGAGGACAGTTTGTTGTTGGTGAAAAACAAGCGCATACAACAGTTTAGTATGCAGCAGCTGGGATCAGTGGATCAGGATCCAAAAGCGAAATTTGTACTGTATTTTCAAAATCAAATCGTTCGAAATCTAAATGTCATGAATGTCTAGATTAGCTACATGAATAAAACGAATGTCCTATTGTTGCACCATGTTATATTTGTCAGAGCTAAAGCATGCGTAAAGATGCTTTAAGTAAGTAGATATCTCGGACTCTTTGAACAAGAGTATAGTGAGGAGCTGGAAATAGAATTTCCACATGAATGTCTATTCACATGTGATTTTTAATAGTTGATATCTTTTTTCTTTTTACTTCTTCTTTTCTTTATCTCTTTTCTTTTCTTCTCTCTCTTCCCTTCTTCTTTTTTTTTAAAAAAAAAATGGAATACGTGGGTAGACTAGGAAGTATCTTTACTTCAGTTCATAATTTCTATAATGAAATCAATCCTGCTACGTTATCAGGTGCCATTGATATTGTTGTCGTGGAGCAAGAGGATGGTGATTTAGCTTGCTCACCGTTTCATGTTCGATTTGGTAAATTATCAGTCTTGATGCCACAAGAAAAGCGAGTAAGTCCATATCTATTTATGCATTAACAAGGATATTCACAGTCGAGGAAAAAAAAAAAGGTTCAAATCAAGGTAAACGGCCAAGTTGTGCCGTATGTAATGAAAGTAGGTGAAGCAGGGGAAGCATTCTTTGTATTCGAAACCGAACATGAAGTTCCCGAAGAGTTTCAAACATCTCCCATTATGGAAGCAGTGCCTGAAAAATTACAAGAGGATCCTCCCTATCTTGATATTGGTGAATCCAAAGACAAGCCCCAGGAAAAACAAGGTTGGTACTCGTTGTTGTCAGATCCATCAAGTACATGCATTTACACACATACACACACACAGAGACCAAATCATCCACCACAACCACAGCAACAGATACCTTTGAAGACGATGATCCCCTCAAAAAATTACCTTTGCCAGCCGAACTACAATCACCTAAAATGATCATTGAGGAGCAAATGGATAAAGTCGTGACCAAGATGGATCCTTACAATACACGCGATGATCATGTTGAATTACCAGAGCCTCAAATCTATCCTGTCGATGACGGTCATATTGTGGAGAGAGTGATTCCTGAAGCCATTACCACGACCACAGTAGCCAAGGAAAGATTCATTGTTCGTCCTGCAGGCGGTGATTTGTACAACACGTTGATGGAGGTCACTCATACATCCGTCAACAAGGAAGACAGCAAAGGAGATGAATCAATCGTGTTGGATATTGCTGGTTACAAAACAGGCGGCGATGAATGGAACGAAGAAGAAGAGGGTACAGAGGAGTTTGCTACACCTGCAGCTGCTGAGGCTGCTACCGATGCATTGGAAAAAGAGGTGGCTCGATTGTTACTAGACGAAAATGTAGTACAATCACCTCCTGCTTTGGATGGTCTGGAGCCCGACCTGACTTATCAGCAACCAGAACGAGCCGAAACCAGCTACACAACAGCCCAAGGTTCCAGAGCAGATGAATCCTTACCGCAAGCAGAACAACAAGCAACAGTGCAACAAGAGGAACCAAAAAAGAGTCTATGGGGTTGGGGAAGTGCTAAACGACAAGCTACCAATGACTCTATCGATGTATCATCACCCGCAACACCTGATGCCTTGGAGGATCAAGACGGTCGTCTCGCTTTATTGCCGGGCCAAATCTATCGCATTGAAATGAGTTTATGTGGATTCTCTGCATTTGGTAAAGACGAGAAGGAAAACGCTCTAGTATTTGATGAGCATATTGTTACCTATGACAACTTTACACATAATCCAAGCATGCTGAACGACAAACGACTTGTATTTCGTTACAACAACAAATATTATGCAGCTGGACGTACAGGTCCTTTGTTTACCTCATTGTTCTTGTACAAGAAACCATTGGAGGAAACACCTGAAGATGATGAAGAAGAAGCAGATAGTCGTGTATCGTATTCGTATGGCACAGGTAAAACAGTGAGCTGGTAAAGTCTTATAGTAATAGTTGTAGTAAAGCTAATCTTTTGGGGTGTGCGTAGGCTGGAGACAATGGTTGAGCCGTTCATCGGTAGCAGCACCACCCACAGCGACTAACACCAATACATCAGATACCAAGTACGCTTCAAGTACCACTCCAAAAGAGGCACCGGCAGCAGCAACAACCAATTTGCCTACCAAGGAGGAGCAAGAAACAACAACATTTACTACTACAACCACTACCACATCAGTTGGATGGTCCGCTGATCATGTACATCCAGGACAACCTGCTGAAGAGCAAGTACCGCACAAAGTCTACGCAAAGACCTTGCGTCTTACATCGGATCAGCTCAAGAGTCTTTGTCTCAAGAAGGGTGTCAACACCATCTCCTTTTCCGTTTCCAGTGCTTACCAAGGAACAGCTACATGTGCCGCCAAGATCTTTTATTGGGATTACGGAATCCAGGTCGTGATTTCAGATATCGATGGTACCATTACCAAATCAGATACATTGGGCCATGTCTTTACCATGATTGGCAAGGATTGGACACACATGGGTGTTGCTAAACTCTACACGGACATTGCCAACAACGGATACCATTTCTTGTACCTGACAAGTCGAGCCATTGGACAAGCAGATTATACGCGAGATTATCTCAAAAAAGTGGCTCAAGACAAGTATCAGTTACCAGACGGTCCTGTGATCATGTCGCCAGATCGATTGTTCACGTCGTTGCATCGTGAGGTGATTATGCGAAAACCTGAAGTCTTTAAAATGGCTTGTTTGAGAGACGTACAGCGTTTGTTTGGCGGTAGAGATCCGTTTTATGCAGGCTTTGGTAATCGTATTACGGATGCAAGATCCTATCGTAGTGTCAATGTGCCTGCGTCTCGTATCTTTACCATTGACCCCTATGGCGATTTGAAACTGGAACTGTTGCTGGGTTTCAAGAGTTCATATATTCATCTCAATGATTTGGTGGATCAAATTTTCCCTCCCATCAACCGCGTGGTGGATGAGGAGTTCAATGACTGGAACTACTGGAAAGCACCGGTGGCAGATATCGATATACCAGAATTGGATGTGCCAGTAGAACCTGTATCACCAAAACCAAAACCCATCAAGCCCGACCCATCTGCCTTACCTGCAAGCTCTGTTGTTGCTTCCACTTCCTCTTCAGGACGTGGTCTCTTGCGTAGCTTTACCTCTCGATCAGACAGCAGCAGCAGTACCAGCAGCTTGAACAATCGCAAATTGCAGAGTAGCTCAAGTACCCCCACCTTGTTGGGTCGCAAATTTTCTATATCAAGCAACACCAGTGGTGACGATAATTTGGCAAATGAAAATGAAATGACAAGTGATCAAAAAGCAGGCAATGCTGGAGGTACTACGACTAGTACAGCGGATGATCTAAGTACAAGTCCAACCAATTCCATCATGAACAAGATTTTGAGTGTGGGTGGTGTTCGATCTACGTTATCAAGAACCTTTTTATCCAACGATAACAGCAGTAATAACACAAGTGGCACCAATACACCAAAGGTCATTGAAGAAGAAGAAGAGGAGGAGGAGAAAGCAGAGCAGGAAGAGGACAAGCCTTTAACGCAACAAGAGCAGGATCATATCGACCAAGATGTCGATGCATTATTAGACGATGATATTGATATGGACGATATTCCATTCATCTAGAATACAGTTGTAATTTTACTTTTTAAATATTTATATATATACACACACACATTAAATGGCTCCCCCTATACAGATACGCAACACAACATTTGGCGTACGAAACAAAAACAGAGAGGCTCGCATGATGCGTGTAGTCACCCACGTGTGGTTGTGTATTGGTTCAATTTTATGTTACAGACACTCTATATAGAAAGCAAACAAACAAATGAGAGAAAGAGAAAAGGGTTTTATTATATACACAGGTTGAATGAGCACGTTTAGGCAAATCATTCATCAAAAACACTGTTAAAAGTAGGACCAAAAGTAGTTTCATTATCATCCGATAACGAGCGATATGAATTGGTAGTGGTTTCATGAACAGATTGGTTTTCATTATTATACAATGCATGAATGGTATTATATTCCTGTTCTTGATGGTTTTTCACAACGGGATTTTCTGTAGTGGCGGGAGTAGCAGCAGGATGAGGAGTAGAAGGAATCAGAGTGTAGGCACGATTGAATACAAGAGGAGGACGATTGACAAGGACGACGGCCCAACGACGAACAGAATTCAGGGTAATTAAAGACATTTTTTTTTTATTTTTTTTTGTTTATTCAAAAGAGAGATGGATAATTGAATGAAAAAGAAAAAAAAGAGAGATAATGAACAAACCCCTTTATATACCATATCTTGCTATCATAATGAGAGGGATGTGATGTTGTAGTAGCATAGTGTAGATCTGGGCGTTTTATTATTTGTGCCGTTAAAACGAAAAAATCCCACGGATACAACACCTAATCAAGTAAAGTTTTGTTTGTGTGTATGTGTGTGTGTGTGTGTGTGTGTGTGGTTTTATTGCTGCTGTTGCTTTTTCTTCCAATCTAAATAGCTCACAGAGTGTAAGGGTTTGCTATCTGGTATCACGTTTAAAGGAGGCCCAGCAAACCACAAGATGGGCCCATCCGATTGACGTTTATATGATACATCTATATAATCATGGTCATGTTAATTATACAGTCTTGTTACATCATGGTAAGATGCGTACCTAATTTCTTTTCTGGCTGTGGCTGTTGCTGATGTTGTTGTTGTTGCTGCTGAATATGTTGATTCACAGCATTTAATGAATCAATGACACTTGCTTGTGTGAATTGCTGTTGCTGTGGTTGTGGTTGCTGATATTGAACTGGCACAGGTGCTGGTTGTGGCTGTATATTGTTGTAGATGAAAGGTTGAGATTGCATAGTGGTAAAAGGAAATGTTAACAAAAAAAAGAAACGCCTTCATTAAAGGTAAGTTCTTTTTTTTTCCTCCTCCTCCTCCTCCAAACACATTGAAAGCCAGCATTCATTTTGTTGCTAAAAATTTTCAATTCAACATTTTTTCCGTCTTTTTATCATCAACTACCATTTTAACAATCATGGGCAAGAAACAGACAGCAAGAGACCAACTAGATGATAATTTCGAAATTGAACAAGGGCAAGTCTACGCTCGTTCTTTAGGTCCAAGAGGAAATCATCAGCATGAAGTTGAATTCATTGATGGAGAAAAGAAATTAGTGACATTACCTCCTCGATTTAGAAATGTGGTTTGGTTAAAGAGAGGTAATTTTTTTTCTTACAATTGCGTACATGGATTTCTTGCTAATCATGAACCCAGGGCACTATGTCATTGTGGATCCAACTGTAGGCATCTCTGAAAAAGTGGGTGGTGAAATTGTCCAAGTTTTGTTTCCCAAGCATATCAAAGATCTGAAAGCGGCAGGAAAATGGTAAGGCTATCTTCTCTATAGTTTGGTTGGTATTGTGATCTGGCTACTCATTGTTATCCCTTAGGCCAGAGGAATTTTCTGATCCTAAAACAGAGCCAGTGCAGCAACAGCCTTTAACAAAGAACGACATGGATCAAGATGAAGATGAGGAGGATGATGAAGATGATTTATTTGTGAACAATAATCGACCTGTCATGTCAGATACAGACTCTTCCTCTGAAGAAGAAGATTAATGGATAGATAAAAGATACCCTTTAAGTTGTAAAATGGAAATGGGAGGAAGGTTTGGTAAATCACCTGGATTTGCAGGCGGTAAATTGTCTCTTTCTTCCAACATGAGTAAAGTCAAGAAGATGGTGAATAGAGTAAACGCAATCAAGCTCAACACTGTCATGAAGATGTTTGCTTTACGCCATGCATTTTCATATACATTCTGACTTTTCCAACAACATCCAATGAACCATAATGGAGGAAATAACCTATAGAATCGCACAAATCAATAAACCTCTCTCTCTCTCTTTCTCTCTTTTGTATACACTATTACGCATACCATCCCAAGACAAAGAATGCTGCATTCACAGGAAAATGACGGTCTCCTCGTTCTCGACTTTGAATAATATATCTATATCTTTGAGGAGGCTCTTCATATTGTTGGTGTTGGTAATGGGCATTCTGATAGCTGTAAATTGGCTGCGGTAGCACTGAGCCATAAGAAAAATATTGACTTGGCGGGATGCTTGGCGGAGCATTGGGCGTCATGCCATGATGGTGAGAAGATGAGCAAGTGGCTGGCTGTTGTTGATGGTCTGTAGTATACTCATAAGATGGAGGAGCAGAAGGAGCTACATCCACGTCAGGCGGATTTGGATACATGTTGTTTTTATTGTCCATGTTTTGATTTGATAAAGAGAGAAAGAAATCAAAAAAAAAAAAAAAAAAAAAAAAAATAAGAGTATAGGTGTAAAGTCACTGGATCAAAGAAAAAGAATCATGTACCACCATCTTTGTTTGAGTCATAAGATACCATACGAGTATGCACATCATTCGAATTAATAGGCATGTCAGGCATGTTGTTCTGATAGTGTATAGGTCAAAGGGGGCTCTGATTTCTACTAGAAAGAAAAGACTTTGACTTTTTAATCTGATACATGTGAGCGATCTTTGGTATCTCAAAACGTTTCCTGTTGGTTACGTAATATTCTATATTCTTCGTAATCAATTGTTCATCTTCATATTATATGTATCTGTCTCAGCAGAGCAATATTACTATTGAGCCTTATAAGGGCTTCCATTTGGAAGTATCGAAGGGCCGAATTGTTGTATTTCAACATTATAAAAAGTACTGTTTGACGCCAAAAGATCGTCCATATTAATTTCAAAGTTCTATGCACTTGCTAATTTCAGTTTAAAAGTTTTCATTGCTTGCTCCACCAAGATTATAGTAGCCAGACCCTAATCAAGCGACGGGAGAATTTTTTTGCTGTATTAATTTTAATAAAGTAGTAGCCGCCTCTTGACATTTTGGTATAATTGGCCCTTATTGTATGCTTTATCCCATGCCATTATTCTTGTTGCTCAAAATTACAGAGTTGTCCTGTATCTGCCAAACCTATCAATTCTAAGATAGTCAATAACACTGTGCTATGTAATTGTTTAGATGACAATATGAAATTGGTTTAAATATCAGCCCATAATGCTAATCTCATGTTCTTTCTTGAGAAGCAATCAAAGTCGATTTTTTTTTTCCTGGAATAACTCTTGTTTAATAGAGCATTGTGCTTGATAGCTGCTCCAACTGAGCATAAGAGCCACCACGCGCTCTCTCTTCCTAGAAAATAGAACGTCGGTTAGCTTAATCAAGAAAATACAATTGAAAGTGGTATGCTACCATGCCAAGAAAAGTATTTGATATTTGAAAGTTTTCACCAGCTTCTTCCTTCCCAGCTGCAATTTCTTTGTTAAGTGCGTCTGCCCAGTTTTTATATTTTTTTAAAAAAAAATTTCGTGTTTCAATAAAGCATCATGCTTAATAACTATTCCTACAGATACTTCACTGCCCTTGTTCATCATAGACATGTTTCTTGCGGGTTATCAATTACACCATTCGATACGGACCCTATGCAATGGTTCAGATGAATTACTAAACTTCCCCGCTTACAAATTCAAAGAATGGTTTAGCCATTTCTTTATAAAGTAATAAACGTATTCAGGGATTTTTGATCGAAATTAAAGATTTGATATCCGACTGTCTGGATTATTCAGCAAACAAAATGGTATAAATAGTCTGATGAATGTCAAAAAATCCAGATTCCATCAAATTCATTCAATTTAATTTATTTTACAACATGAGCTCTCAAGCATTATTCTCTCCCGTCAAAGTTGGTGCCAACACTCTCAAACACCGTGTTGTTCTTGCTCCATTGACTCGTTTCCGTGCTACTCCTGAAGCCGTTCCTACTGATCTTCAAGCTAAATATTACGAGCAACGTGCTTCTGACGGCGGTCTTTTGGTCACTGAAGCTACCTTTATCTCTCGTCTTGCTGGTGCCTATCCTCAAGCTCCCGGTATCTACAACAAGGAACAAATTGAAGGTTGGAAAAAAACTACATCTGCTGTCCACGCCAAGGGTGGTGTCATCTTTTTGCAATTATGGCACATTGGCCGTGTTGGATCAAAGTATCTCAACCCCAATCAAGAGCAAGTTGTAAGTGCTTCTGACATTCCTTGTCCTGGTAAGACAATGCAAGGCACTGATTACGAAGTCCCTCGTGCACTTACCATTGATGAGATCAAGTCCCTTGTGGGTGAATATGCTCAAGCTGCCAAGAATGCTATTGAAGCTGGTTTTGATGGTGTTGAAATTCACGGTGCTAACGGTTACCTTATCGATCAGTTCATCAACAACTCTAGCAACAACCGTACAGACATCTATGGTGGATCTACCGAGAACCGTGGTCGCTTTGCTTTGGAGATTGTGGATGCCGTTGTTGCTGCTGTGGGTGAAGAGCGCACTGCTATTCGTTTCTCTCCCGGAGGTGCTTTCCAGGGAATGGCCACTGATAACGTTGAGGAGACTTGGGGTTATTTGGTTTCCGAGTTGCAAAAGAACCATCCTGGATTAGCCTACTTGCATCTCATCGAATCTCGTGCCAACTTCTTCTTGCCCGATCAAAAGAACACTGTTGATACCTTGGAGAGCTACAGACAGATCTGGAAGGGTCCCTTCATTACAGCTGGTGGTTTCTCTACTTCTCTTGAGTTTGGTAACGAAATTGCTGAAAAGACTGGTGATTTGGTTGCTTACGGTCGTGCTTTCATTGCTAACCCTGATCTCCCTGAGCGTCTTCGCAATGGCTGGGAATTGAACCCTTACAACAGAGATACCTTTTATACTCATGATGCTGAAGGTTACACTGATTACCCCTTCTACAATGAAAAGAAATAAGAAGCAAGCATTCAATATACACATTCGCATAACATGTACACTAGTAGACCCCATTATATTATTATTTATTTTGAATAAACATGAAACAAAGTATTTCTAGTTTGTCATTTGATTTTTTGGTGCCTGTTGAAAATGGCTAGTAATAATGCTTTATAACGGTGATATATGAATACTTGCTACTAATGCTGTTTAGCAATATAATGTCATTCTTCAATGAATTGACAGCTGGCCTCCCTGACTATGATATGGTCATGCCGAAAAGACTCCTGAGTGGCCGACCCATTCAAGTGGTTCATCGTGGTGAACGTCGACTCTCTTGTACAGTCATCAATCTAGCTGATCCAGCCGACCAGGCAGCTCACTATTATGTCCTGCATGATGAAAATCAATTTGATTGAATTCTGAAATATCTTGTAAAGGTTGCACACAAAGAATTGACTATCGCATCTAACAATGGCCATGATATCAACATGCCAGCAATTCATATTGACTGTAATATTCGCACGAATGTGGATACCTCAAGTTAATATACTCAAGATGAGCAGTAAATTGGCTACAATATTGCTTTATATAGTGTATCATATTTGTTGAGGCAGCTCATGCGAGAAATCATGATGATATTTACATATTTTCTAGGAGAAATCAAGACTCACATTCAAATGTTGCCAAGCACAACCAATGTTTTTCCAACTTGCATGATCAGATTTGAAAAGGTCGTTCATACCTCTCAAACAACTATAAAGCTACCATAACGCTTAATTGTAGATGTAGCTCGCATAATTTTACCATATTGTTACTATATGAATATCAATGCCATAGACAACCCCCCCAAACAAGCGTTGATGACATACTGAATAAAGGGCAAAGAACCACTGTACTTACTGTTGATATGCATCAATAGAAGCTGATTTATTGCAATGTATAAAAAAACTAAATCCCATTTTGTTTCCTTGTTTTTTTTTCTTTATTTCGACTCTGTTTCCATCTATATAATATGGCACTCTTTCCAGCTGAAATCCTGCTCAACATCTTTCAGCATTTGTCCATTTACAGCCAACACCAGTGCTTGCAAGTGTGCAGATCGTGGAATGCAGTAGCCCGTACATTTACAACAGACGATACACACAAAGTCGAACTCTACGGTTATGGCGGTATCAGACGACTGGCGAGAGCAGTAGCTACTAGCCCTACCCACGGCCTTGCTGTCCGTCAAATGTATTTTATCATGCAAACTAGTACCGGTGATCCCATAAGCCAGATCGAGTTTATCAACCTCATCAGACAGTGCCAAAATCTTCAAGAGATTGTATTTGTAGATGTTAATCCCTTCTATTACATTCAGTATCTCTGCAGACGCAATGTCAGATTGCCTCAACTGGAGCTCATTCGTTTGGGAAGCCGTGCGCCATACTATATCTTTGGTCAGAACTATGCCAATCTCACATTCAAATATCGTGCGACGCTCAATCAATTATGTGTCTATGTCACTGCCTCTGAACTTAGTTATCTTGGTGTAAACAGCATTACAGATTACTTGAGTCAATTCCCATGTCTCAAGTACTTGTCCATCAATACTCATTGCCCTATCGTATTTGATGCACTTATCCGCGCATGCCCTCAATTGCAAATGTTGCGGCTCAGAATGCAAAGTACAGCCAGCTTCCAGGTGATCGATGGCGATATTATACCTGCTTCTTTGAATCCAGTCTCTCAGCTCGAAACGCTTAAAATCAACGACATGCTCATGACGCAACAGCTGTACAGATACTTGAGCCGCTGCTGCACATTTCTCAGTCAATTGGTAATCACTTTGAACTCTGAGGCCGACCTTGGTTCACTCTTGCAGACATTTGGAGCTTTCGACCACGCTCATGCATTATCCATCAGTAATATCTCATTTAACAATTATTGGCCCAAAGCAAATCCATTAATGCAGAGCCTTGGTTGTTGGTTTTCTACACTGACCCAAATAGAAATCCAAGGATTTGACGTAGCATCTGCCAAAGAAGACGACTACAATGTGCCTCTGGACTTCAATCAGCTAAACCTGCTGTATATCTCTATTGATATCAGTTCTTTCGTTAGCCGTAAAAATTCATCTCTGGCAAGAATTGCACTGGAAATAACTACAGGCAATGCGACCAAGTGGTATCAACGTGAAGGAAAGTGGAAGACTGACAAGCAGTTTGTACTCAAGGATAATCTTCATTACACGAATCTTTCATCAAGAGAGAAAAGAATGAAAAATGACAAGACAGTTGTGATCAGTATCAGGGCATCTAGCATTCAAAGCCTTCGTTTGCTCTTTACCAGCCATAACAACTCTTTCAATCAAGTCATTCGCTTGAATCAGTAATTCGCTCATCTCATTTTAATTTACAATATGTTACCATTTCTACTACTAACAAATAAATGACCACGAATAAACAAATAATGACAACTTATGAGGACATTTATGTTTTGTTGTGCAGGTAGCCATAATGCAACCGAGAAAGAATTTATAATTATCTTGACGTCTCTGCCAGGAATCAGTGATTATCAACTTTCTTTTGCTAAACATCTATGCTCTTAGTTTCTAGTATTTCCACAATAGCGCTGACGGATCTGGTTCTGAACCGATGGACTAAGCTTTAAGTTTTCTTAAAGGATGTTACATGCGTTGGATGCAAAGTGTGCTGAGGCTGGTGTCCACTCACACGGTCGTCAATCCTGATCCTGAAAGGGGATTTTCTTCGGTTGGTGTTTCATTTTCGAACTGCAGAAACATCAGAAACTGTCATCGATACAGTACTCCAGTTATCAGTAGAAAGGCCATCAACTACTACAGCAGGGAGAGTGATGCTCGTGCTCGTGCTCCTGATAACTCGGAGGCACTTTTCCGTGGCAACAATTCGCAGGAGAACGAATGCACTTTGAGAACATCAAAGTTTATAGCAAAAAAAAAAAGAAAAACTGCTCAAGAAGCTACTATAAACCGTGACTAAACTGATGTGGATGACATTGTTATGGCTAAAGAGGATATGGAAGTTGCCTTGGACAAAACAATTTAGTGGGAGGAAGACCTTCTTTATGAGGATTTCGTAAGGTAAACCCCTTTCTACAAATCCCTAGCTGATAGAAGAGACGTTACCAACAAATAGTTGAATGAATATGTCCTTTATGCAAGTCTGTGTTCCTTGGCAACTAGCGGTGGCCACTTCTTCGCGATAGGCAAGATTTTAAAAGCTTTTCATACAGTCGCCATCTTCGCAATTTCGATAGTCTCTTTGA
The DNA here is from genome assembly GCA_037974945.1 of Mucor circinelloides. NCBI lineage: Eukaryota > Fungi > Mucoromycota > Mucoromycetes > Mucorales > Mucoraceae > Mucor > Mucor circinelloides. The sequence goes on along the minus strand of JBBNAA010000005.1, from coordinate 74,785 downwards.
TCATGTTGAAGAGCTCGCTGTATCAAATTCTTAAAGCTACGAATACCCTCTGTTGTGTTACTTTAATCTCCTATGTATAAATACCAGTCATCATGTAATTCAATGAAACTCTCAATTCACCTCGTAGTTTGTTACAATAACATCAACTAATCCCATTTTTTCTACTAAACTTATAAAAAAAATTACATCTTGTTTATTGTAACCCACAGACCTGTAGAAAGCTTTTAATTAATATTGTTGTTTGTCATTTACGTTCCTGGATGGCATAATAGTAGCTTTATACGAAGCAGAGTAGCTCTTGGTAACCCAAAGATTGCTGCTGAGATTATTCAAGAACCGTCGAGCCAAGCATTAAAACAATTAACAAAGAGACATACGACGACTTTTTTTCTTTTCTTTTCTCTTTTGTCTCCTTATTCCATTTTCGAAATTGGCCATGGGATGTTCATTTAAAAAGGCTCAAAGATGTATAATGGCAGTGGTGAATGCATCACCTGTGGTTTTACTATGTCTTATATTTACATGGAGCTACTGGGCATTCAACTTTAGCTTATCAATGGGCCTTTTAAAGGAAGGACACACATTGCAAGGTAGGGCACTCACACTGTTCAGTAGAGAGCAATACGACTAATCCCAATGTCAGGCTCACTGTATATATTATTCTATCATCCCATCTTTATACTATGCATGTGGAGTTATTGGGCCGTTTGCAGAACTTCGCCCGGATTCACAGTCGATGTAAGTACATGTGTTTATTCGATAGGAGGAGTATAGTTATTCAAGTTCGACGTTTAGATGCAGAAAAAGAAGGACGAAGAGGAAGAGGATGCAATAGGGCTTTTGGCTCATGACCACAACAACAGCAAAGATGTCATTGCCATGCAAGACCAAGAACAACGAAGTCCTATCCCGATCACTGTAAAACGAGATGGAAATAGACGATACTGTCAGAAATGCAAATTGGAGAAATTTGATAGAACACATCATTGTCGCCAATGTGGAAAGTGTGTACTCAAGATGGATCAGTAAGTCTTCATAATCGACGCTCTGCGACGATCTGTCAGTGTAATCTAACCTCCCACGCTTAGCCATTGTCCTTGGATCAACAACTGCGTAGGATTTCAAAATTACAAGGCATTTTACTTGTTTCTAGTGTATGCATCAACATACTGCGTTTTCGTATTTGCAACCACATTACCACCTACCATTATTCAAGTCAATGGTCCAATGAGTATTTTAGGCCTCAATCTGAACTGGGGATTACTGATATTCGTCTCTGGTATTTTTGGATTGTTCTTGGTGCCCTTCACCATCTTTCACACAAGACAGCTGTGCAAAAACAGATCCACGATTGAGTATTATGAAAAGGCCAATTATCGCATGGGAGGAGGATCCAGTCGAGATATCATGAGAAGCAAATACTTTAATCCATGGGACATTGGCACGCGAAAGAACATTGACCAAGTGCTAGGCAAAGGGTCTTTATGGCAAAAGCTTATGCCAATTGGTAAGCCATTGGGAGATGGATCTTCCTTCCCGATTAACTCTTATGCGTACGATACATTGGGTGCAGACGATATACAAGGAGAATTTTAGATGAAATCATAGATACAATTGCAAGCCTGTACAAAGTGCAATTATACCAAGCTCTTGATTCAATAAAAAAAGAAAAGCATTACTATTAAAACCTTGCCTGTTTGTAAATTTACAGAATGTTTATTGACGGTGAAATATAACCGAATGTCTAATTCTTGTCAGCATAGAACGGATAGTCGACATAGCCTTCAGCACCATGAATATAAAACGTGTCTCTGTGATAAGGGTTTAATTTCCAGCCATTGCGAAGACGTTCAGGGAGATCAGGGTTGGCAACAAAAGCACGACCATAGATAACCAGGTTGTCTGTCTTTTCAGCAATTTCGTTGCCAAACTCAAGAGAAGTAGAGAAATCACCAGCAGTAATGAAGCGACTCTTCCAGATCTGACGATAGCTCTCAAGGGTGTCTGTCGTGTCCACCTGGTCTGTATCATTGAAAAGTTCTACACTCAACCATGTGCAGAGAAGCTAATCCAGGATGATGTTTTCGCAGTTCTATTGGCGGCAAAGGATTGCAAAGACTAGGTACGTTGTTCATGTGAGTACTTGTTAAATTATGGTGACCAGTTAAACACAAATTGAGTCTTGCCTCATGCTCAAGTGCAACTAGTGCCCTACTACAGGAAAGCCTGCTACTTAAAAATGTTAAACTGCAACATACAGTATTATTCTGCAATCATACATGTGTAGTATGTGCTCACTAGTATTGGAGAGTGTGTAGAAGAATGTATGAATACCCTTTTATTAGCTACTTTTCTTTTTATATCTATGTAATGGGTTCTATCTATCTCCATTGACTGCTGGTGTCGTCTCTGCTCACTTTGTTATGACATTTTCTTTAGAGGTTTTGTTCAATTACCAGCAAAATGCCAAACAGTTGATCCTCTCAAACTTTTAATGGAAATGAAAAAAATGGAGTGAATCTCCTAATCAAGCTGTCCTTCTGATATTATTACAGTATATTTTAGTCTATGTTCTCGCATGACGAGGTATTATAACCTTGCCATGAGCAAGAACAAACTCGAATGGTGCATGAATTCGCGACACAGGTCAACTGTGACAAGCTTTCCTCCTCTAAAATAGACTTTTTGAGTGAACCTCTCTCTCTCGCCATCATTTCCCTTTTTAACTGAAAAGCACAAAAAGAATGCAGCATCTACTTGACCATTTGTTGAGTTACAAGAATGGAATAGAAACATCGAGTCAACTCGAAACAGCATTAGATGAAGCTGTCAAGAGAACACTTGTGGATAGCGCATTTCGGTGAGGCAAATCTAAAGAGATACAGTCAGAGCTGAATCCAGGTGTTTATCATTTTTTTTTTTTTTTTTTTTTTTTGATAGAGTGCAACTTGGTGCATCAAATGACTATTGGAAGTTATACAATGCTGCGTTTTTGACACTTTCACAAGATACCAATGAGCAGTGTGTGGTTAGTCTGATCAAATTGACTCGAAATATCGTCGCAGGCGAATATGAAAACCAAAAGCTAGCCATGTGAGTCTTCTTTGTATATATATGTTAATAGCGGAATTTAACATGGACACTCACATTGACAAGTCAATATGGAGCATTGTACAAGATTGAAGAGCTATTAGCCGAAAAGATTGCCAGCCCCAGTAAATAGACAACCACAGCTACGTTACTAGAACATGATCTCATATGTAATTTGACAGGTGATAATACAATGGTACTCCAAGTGTGTACTCAGGCCATTTGCAACATGATTACCAATAATGCAACCGCCATTGATTTCATATGGAAAGTGTGGATGTCGAATGAAAAGCGAGGATCAGTGTGGAGTTACATGTTATCCAAGAGCGACGCCACCCTGATCATGAGCACACTGATATTAATTATCAACTGTATTCGAGGCAGCCAAGAGAGATGGTAAGTCTGTTTGTACCAGACTAACTTCCGTTGGATACTGACGTATTACCAATGACTAGTGATTTACTAGTGTCTAGAAAGATGGGCCAAGATATCATTGCTGCCATATTAGGAGATATTGAAAGGTTACATGGAAACGAACAGGACAAAAATTTTGAATTGGGGTAAAGTTTAATTTAAATTTTTCACACACACACACACATACACACATACACACAGTAATAAGCAAACTGGGTTACTCAAAGCCATTGTGTATATGTAGGTATACAGTCATTAGCGAACTGATAACGTTTGGCCATTTCAACACTTTATACCAACATGTCGATGATGCCAGGTAAGTTTCTGTTTTTTTTGGCTGGCATCATATTGGTATTTAACTATCAGCATAGCGACAAGAACCCAATCAGTGATCATCAAGTGATCTTACTCAAATTGCTTGATTCCAAAATTCATGCACATCAGAAAGAACAGACATTCCCAACCTTCATTCAGCACGAGGAACTGAAGTTTCTCACTGTTCAGTTCGGCATGATTGGAAGACAAGCATTGCAAGTGATTGTACAAGTCAAGGAAAATGGTAGTCAGTTGCAACCTGACCAGATTTCCAATGTTTACACGGCCATTGTCTTGCTGCTCCAGATTTTAAATGAATTGTTTGTGTTGGACGAAGATCATTCTCAAGGCACTAAACCTCTCTTGGTGGATGCGGATGCACTGACGCTTGTTACAGGTAAGCTGTGATATGTTATTGTGTGTGTGAGAGAGAGAGCTTGCCAGCTAATATGGATCGAGAGGACAGACATGCTCGGGCATCTCGAGACACTCAAGGTCCCAACACCATCTCAGAACGATACAGATCCACAAGCAGGATTTAATTTTCTCAAAAGAGAATGTGTTCGTATGATGGGAACAATGTGCTATAAGGACACGTTCATGCAAGACAAGGTTCGTCTTCTAAAGCAAATTTCAAATGGCTCCACATGCTGACCTACGTATATATATGCTGTATAGATTCGTCAATTGGGTGGAATTCCACTTGTTCTGTGTCAGTTTAAAATTGATGATTCAAATCCATGTAAGGAGTGTGATGAGAAACTTGGGTTTTGCCAATGTCATGAGATTTAACCTTTATAGGGGCATTTTTTGCTTACACAATTAGACCTTCGAGAATATGCTACTGTTGCTTTACGAAATATTATGGAGAATAACCCAGAAAACCAGAAGCTGATAGAGGAGCTCAAGCCTGAGCAAGTCGTCGAGACAGAAGAGTTGAAACAAATGGGCATTGTGCCAGAACTCACACAAGATGGCAAGTTACGCATAAAACGGCCATAAATTTTTGGGGTTGTTTCTTGATGCTCGCTTGTGCGACATGGTACCTTTTACTGCTTGGAGCCTATTTTTTTTTTTTTTTTTTTTTTTTTTTCTCTCTCCTTCTTTTGGATAGTCACTGACGAGCACATTAGAATAAGCTCATTCGTATAGAGCCTCTTTTTCCTTTTCTTCCTTCTTTCTTTCTTGTTTATACAACTACAACAACAAAGAAATAAAATCACAATGGCTCCTGCTTTCCAACCTCCCTATGCTATTCCAGTGCCTGGTGCTGTTCAAAAAGAGGGTGAGACCGTTCCTCACCGTCATTTCAAATTTGCAGACAAACTCGTTGATCATCCTGAAGATGTCTATACGCTTTGGGACATGTATCTTCATGGCTACAAGCTAGCTGGTGGTAGGTTCATTCTTGCTGATCAATGCGCTTGTACAAACACTTATGATAATTCGTTTCATAGACAGACCCTTCATGGGTACCCGCCGTATCGAGAATGGTGTTGCCAAAGAATACGTCTGGCAAAGTCATCCCGAAATTTACAAGCGTATCGAAAACTATGGTAAAGGTTTAGTCCAACTCGGCTTGAAGCGTCAACAAGCCATTGGCGTTTATGCTGTGAACAGACCTGAATGGGTAATGTAGACAAATAGTGTTGCATGCATTGACACTAAACTAACGCATGCCGCTATAGACCATGACAGAGCTCACTGCTTACAGACAGGCTTTCATCATTGTCGCGCTTTATGATACGTTGGGTGCCGAGGCAATGGAATACATTGTTAACCAAGTCGACATGGAGTTTATTGTTTTGAGCGCCGATAAGCTTGCCAATATCACCAAGCTTAAAGGCCAGCTTCCATCTATCAAGACGGTCATTGTTATGGATGATACAATTGAAGCTTCAGCCAAGCAATCTGCAGAATCTGCAGGTTTAACTGTTTATACTTTTAAAGAGGTGGAAGCATTAGGTGCTCCTATTACTGAAGAAACTGAATTAGCTAAAGCAGATGATATTGCAACAATTTGTTATACCAGGTAAGCAAGAAAAAGAAAAAGAAAAAAAAAAAAAAAAGGGGAAGGGGGGGTACAAAATAGGGGAGTTGGGAGGAAAATTCAGGGAATTATAGGAAAATGCTATGTGTTTGTGTATTTTGTCTAACCCATCTATATGATAGTGGTACCACAGGTGTTCCCAAAGGTGTTGTATTGACTCAAGCAGCTAGTGTAGCAGCTATTTCGGGTATTTCTGCTGTGGGGGACAAGGGAACATTTGCTCTGATCACAAAAGAAGATGTCTACATTTCGTATCTTCCTCTTGCTCATGTCTTTGAACGTGCTGCTCAAGGCATTCATTTGTTCAAGGGTGCTGCTCTTGGCTATTATCAGGTACATTACAGCTTAGCGAATCCATCGAGACTATATACTTACATCTCTAATAGGGAGACACTCTCAAATTGTTGGACGATATCGCTGAATTGAAGCCTACCGTCTTTTGTTCTGTTCCTAGACTTTTCAACCGTATTTATGATAAAGTCTTGGCCGGTGTCAAGGCCAAGGGCGGTGTTTCTGCTTATCTCTTCAACTCTGCTTTCAATGCAAAGAAGGCCAACCTCAACAAGTCTGTTAATCACTGGCTTTGGGATCGTGTTGTCTTTGCTGGTGTAAGTACTTTTTTCAATTAGATAAGTTCAATGACTTACTTTTCTTATTTACTATGTAGATCCGTCAAAAGTTGGGTGGTCGTATTCGTTTTATCCTCAGTGGTTCTGCACCCGTTTCACCCGATGTAATGGATTTCATGCGTATTTGCTTCTCAGCCAAGGTGTTTGAGGGTTACGGACAGACTGAGAATTTCTGTGCTGGTTGTTTGGTAGGTGGTTTAGGGCTTAAAAGAGGATAATCAGGATGACTAACACACATACAGACCATCTCTGATGACAATACTTCTGGTGTTGTTGGTGTACCCTTCCCATGTTCTGAAATCAAATTGGTAGATGTACCAGACATGGAATACCATGCCACAGATAAGCCTTATCCTCGTGGTGAGATTTGTATCCGTGGTAACTCATTAATGCGTGAATATTACAAATCGCCCGAAAAGACTGCAGAGACAATTGACCAAGATGGCTGGTTACATACCGGTGATATTGGTATGTTTGATTCTGCAAATCGTGTTGTCATTGTTGATCGTTTGAAGAATATCTTCAAGTTGTCTCAGGTACGGTTTTTAGTAGAAGTAGTAGTTGGGTATTGAATTAACATGACTAATCACACATCCGAAATATAGGGTGAATATATTGCCCCCGAAAAGATTGAAGGTGTATATCAAAAGCATGAATTGGTAGCTCAAGCATACGTCTATGGTGATTCTATGCAAGCTTCTTTGGTAGGTGTTGTTGTTCCTGATAAAGAGGCTTTCGCTGCGTGGTTAGCCAAGAACCACGCTTCTGTCAATGCAGCTGAGGCTCTTGAAAACGAAGACATCAAGAAGGATTTATTAAAGGCTTTGAACGCCTATGGTAAACAAAACGATCTCAAGGGCTTTGAACAGATCAGAGCTATTTATTTGACCGATGATGAATTCACTGTCGATAACGATCTCTTGACTCCTACATTCAAATTGAAGCGTGAAACTGCAAAGAAGGTTTATCAATCTCAAATTGAGTCCATGTATGCCACTTTGTCTAATGGAAGAGCCTTCAACTAAAGAAACACTATAACCATATAACCCCCCCTACTAGCACTACTCGAGAATTTCCCCCTATCTTTTGTATACATAAATAAACTATTAATACTCGTTTTTCTAATACAGGACTCAGCAGTGTCTACTTGAAATAGCACTTGGAGTATTATGCATACACAAAAGATTAAACTTGTGATATAGTAGGTCAATTCAGAATCATATGCAAGCACGCATAGTTTCGAGAGGGGGAGGGGGATGTCTTATTTCCTATACGGTACTCGATCGTACATTGCTAATATTCAAAAGATATTGATAAATAGCCTATTTTTACCTTTTGATGGGCTGTTGTACACTATACTGTGCTACAGTTTTTTTTTGCCATAAACGCACGTTCAGAACAAAAGTATTCCCGATTTCTAATGTTGTATTACAGCGTTCCTTCCACGATATACAGTTTTGCCAGAGAACAATGAGTTTTGTTGATCTACCCCTGAGCTTTCGCTCTATAGCTGAAGGATGGAGGTGTCGATACGACCCTTTCCCTCAAAGCTATAGTGTATATATCGCAGAGTTTCCATCTGCATGAGCATTGACTCAGACTCTCTGAATGACAGTACATTATGAAACTAGGAAACATGGCCATATTCTAAAAACAGAGGAAATCCCGGTAAATTCACATTTGAAGATTTGGGATATTGAACAACAGCCGCGAGTGGTGTATGTGTGTGTGTATGTGATCAACCAGCGCTATAATATCAAGTGGCCTCTGTCCTAAAAGGCTCATATCAAGACCCTGCCAACCAAATCGAGTATCAGTAACGATGATGATGATTTGACACAGTTTTTTTTTTTTTTTACCAAACAATATGCCGCCGGCCCGCCAAGTGTTTCTTGAGCACGATACGTCATTTAAAGGATTCATGCAATGCACGTGACCTTTACCAAATAACACTTCAAAATACAATGGCATTGTTTGAATTAAAGAAAAAAAAAAAAAGAAAAAAAAAGAGAAAAAAAAAAGACACCAAGGTACCATCATCTAGGGAACATGTCTTGTACAGTGGTTTAAAGATTCTACACAAATTAGCAATTATGTGTATCACCTCGAAATAAAAAGCTTATCGTCATTCTTGAATCACATGAAAATTTAGCTGCTGCAAAAAATAAAATGGAGTATAAAATCCCCCACCCAAAGACTCAATTTACCTGCTCTTTCTCTCTTTTTGTTTTCACTCTTTTTTTAATATAAACAAAAATGACCAACTGGACCATCTCTGTAAGTAGTAGGCGAATTGACAGTGTGTTTCTGATAGGTTGGACTAACAACATGATGACATAGATCCCCGAAACTCCCTCTCCCAACTACGTGCTTGTCAAGAACATTGCTCTTGAGTCTACCGAGCAAACTGGTAAGTCAGTCAATCTAGACACCAAATGCGTGTGTGTATGTGTGTGTCAGTACAGTATACTCATGTGGAGTGATGTGTATTTCTAGTCAAGGAATTCTTCTTGTTTTGTGGCAAAATCAAGGAATTTGAATTGAAAGTGTAGGTGCCATCTCTAATGAGATCATGAAAATAGGACCCAGTACTCACAACACTATTCAGTGACGAAGAAGACGAGAAGCATCAAGTTGCCTTGATCCACTTTGAGCGTGAATCAGCAGCCAAGACTGCTGCTCTCTTGAGCAATGGTAAGTTTTTTTTTTTTGTTGGGGATATAAACAAAATGTGTAACCAGTTTCATGTTCTCATTCTGTTACATAATACAACAATAGCCTTGATCGATGAAAGCCATATTGTCGCATCACCTTATTTCGATATCCCCAGCACCACTGCTGATAACGAGAGATCTGTCGACAGCCCTGAACAACACGAAACCCAAGAAGGCAAACCCAAGTCTCGCATTGCTGCCGAGATCTTGGCTAATGGCTACATGCTCCAAGATCACGTTGTTGCCAAGGGTCTTGAATACGACAACAAGTACAATGTCAGCTCTCGTTTAACAGGATTCTTATCTAGCTTGCAATCCAGTGCAAAGCAGTTTGATGAAAAGTATCGTATTTGGGATAAAGCTGTTGGTATTGATCAAAAGTACAAGATTGGTGAAAAGGTACAAACTGCTGCTCAAACTGCTCAAACCAAGGCTCAAGCTGCTCTTCAAACTCCCACCGGACAAAAGGTGCAAGATCTTGCCAACCAAACACTTGCTCAAATCGCTGCTGTTCATTATGAAGCCAAAAAGATCCAGGTAAGTTGTTCAATGGATGTGGTTTTATACACAGTGTGATGTCTGACACTCAGTATTATTAGGGTGAAAAGTTGAGTGCTCACGGTGGTGCTTCTTCTCCTTCTACATCTACTGCTGCTCCTGCTGCTACTGATGCCAAGAGTACTGAGGCTACTGCTGATGTTAAGGCTGCTTAATTAGCCCTTGATGATATAACAATGACTTGAAAAAAAAAAAAAACCCTCCTCCCCATCCCCCCTCAATTATTACACACTCTCTCTTTTTTTTTTTTTAATAATAATGATTCCCCTCATCTCTCTTTCCCTCTCCCTTTTAAATGCTCCAATATGGAATAAAATACTACATGTTTTTCTTCAAATTGTGGTTAACCACATAAATCCCTCCAGAGATTAGGGCGTGTTAAAATAAGGTTATCATAGCTTGGCACTTTAAATCGATTTGCAGCTGCTTTGGAATTATCTGATCCAATGCAGTGCCCAGTGAATCTCTTTGGGAGGCTTAATATGGATACTTTTTAAACACTCCAAGATACATGATTCATTCACTAATGAACAGCAACAGCACTTTGTCTTGTCCTGACTACAGGCCATTTTCAAAAGAGATGAGCTTTCCTGAGCGACTGGCTGTAGTAGTGCGAATGAATCACTGGCATTGATGAATGTCGCTTAGTTATGAATAAACCAAAATCAATTAAACAAAGCTGGAAAGACAACATAATTTTAGCGTAGTGAGCCTCAACAAAGAGAAGACACACACGCACAAAAGAAAAGAAAAGAATCAAGCAGAGCCACTTCTTTGGGTGTTTAACTAATGACAGATGAGGAAAAAGAAGAGCAGATTAAAGAAATATTTTTACTAGTATCTGTATTTAGTTTACATCTTGCGCCTGGTGAGATGCCATTTTATTGTATTTTTGCAATAGCAACACCCACAATCCATTTTCAACGTGAGAGCAAGGCATGATGCCGTTGCCAAGTTAGACAGTTGAAAGCTGGATAGAGATCCCAATGAATAACACCACTACTACTATCGACAGACGAAATTTCCTCTTCATGCTGTTGATAATTTAAAATGGTGGCAGTATTTTATCTTAAAGAACCATGGATGGAGAGGGTATACTTTCTATTTTCTTGCAAGTATTGCTTACGTTCAGATGAGTTTATTGAGGCATCAAAAGACGCGTATCAATAAGTCAAGAGATGCAACGCCCCACTTGCTATGTATAATAACCCCATATAATAATACCATTTGAACTTGTTATTGATTTAATAGCCTTCTGCCACATGAGATTATCAAATCAGTCAGTATGTAGAGAAATCACTACTATACATCACGCCTCAAAGAAGAAGAACAGGCGGTGGGCATTTTCGCATGTCTACAATACTAGTACCCACTAGCTGGAAATTCAATAGATCCGTCCACTATGCACTTGGATCGACGACAATCTCTCAAATCGAACAAAAGGCATATGTCAAGGTGACCAAGGCCCTCTGCGTTGGGTTGATTGTGCAACACATGCTTTGTTCAAGGAGCCAAAAAGAGTTACACGAAACCTTGAGCATTGGGATGATATCATTGTTTCTCTTGACCCACACGTATGTAATTGAAACAATACTCTTGGACTTTATCTGAGCAGTGACAAGTAGGCTCAGCATATTTCCAGGAATTGACGAGACATGATAATTGTGTGCATTGGAGGTTCAAATGACATGATGATCATGATCTGCACATACACACACACACACACACACACACACACACACGCTTACACACACACGCTTACACACACACACACATGCTGAACCACCCCCAAAAATAAATAAAAAACGGTCAGGTTGGCTGGCATCTCATTTTGCTCCAAACAACAACCCCGAATGAGTTGATTTTGTGGGTGTGCGCAATTTTTCCCTCTCTTTCCTTCTTGTTCTCCTCTCTTTCTTTTTATACATACTACTACACATAAACAATAGAGGATAATCAATACATCATTTATGCGTTCACCCATGGATTTAAGAGTTGGAAATAAGTATAGAATCGGTAGGAAGATTGGCGCAGGTTCGTTTGGTGATATCTATCTCGGTAAGCTTTTTTTTTTTTTTTTTTTTTTTTCTTGTAAAGAGTTTGATAATGGTGGGCTGGTTTTGCTTACTCCATTTGCTAGGAACCAACTTGATCACTGGAGAAGAAGTCGCCATCAAATTAGAGTCTGTAAAGGCCAAACATCCACAATTAGAATACGAGGCCAAAGTATATAAAGCATTGTCTGGAGGTGTTGGTGTGCCCTTTGTAAGATGGTTTGGCGCAGAATGTGATTATTATGCCATGGTCATTGATCTCCTGGGACGTAAGTATTTTGTACCCATCGATTTTGTGCTTTTTTTTTTCTTACTGACTTGAAACAGCCTCGCTGGAAGACTTGTTCAACTTTTGTAATCGCAAATTTACATTAAAGACAGTGCTTTTGTTGGCAGACCAAATGGTAAATATATACATATATTATATTCTTTGTAATAAGGAGCTTGTATACATACACACACACACACACACACACACACACACGCATATGTATATATATATATATATATATATATATATATCATGACCAATATTCTCCTTAATTTTGATTCTCTTTGCTGACTCTTATTTATGATAGCTTTCTCGTATTGAATATGTTCATTCAAAGAATTTTATTCATCGTGATATCAAGCCTGATAATTTCTTGATGGGTATCGGTAAGAGAGGAAATCAAGTCAATGTCATTGATTTTGGCCTCGCAAAAAAGTATCGGGATCCTCGTACGCATCTCCATATTCCCTACAGAGAGAACAAGAACTTGACTGGTACCGCCCGTTATGCCAGTATCAATACACATCTGGGTGTTGGTAAATAGTATATAAAACGGAAGGAGGACAGCGATACTGACTTGAATTATTGCAGAGCAATCACGACGTGACGATTTGGAATCATTAGGCTATGTGCTCATGTATTTTTGCAGAGGTTCTTTACCATGGCAAGGATTGAAGGCGACCACAAAGAAACAAAAGTATGACCGTATCATGGAGAAGAAGATGACTACTCCCACCGAATTATTGTGCCGTGGATTCCCAAGCGAATTTGCCATTTATCTCAATTACACCCGTTCTTTACGTTTCGATGATAAACCTGACTACTCTTACCTTCGTAAGTTATTTAGAGATTTGTTTGTAAGAGAAGGTTACACCTATGATTATATCTTTGATTGGACCGTTTACAAAGCTGTAAGTATGAGGGCGAGTAGTGTGGTAAAATGTGATTTTAATCTGGCACTATAGAATGAACATGAGGCCAAGATCAAAGCACCAAAGGACGATGCCAACAAGCGTGAACAAAAGGCACCGGACGCTCATAAGGACTTACAACCTCAACAACCTCAACAATCTCAACAGCCACCTCAAGAAGGAGGGTTTCCTACCTCTTCTTTCCGTCGAGCAAATCCAACCCCTTATGTAGCAAAGCCATAACTATTTCACATATACGATTATATACAAAGTAATATTCCAGATCAATCTTATCACTGTTTCTCTTTCTCTCTCTCTCTCTCTCTTTTTTTTTTTTTTACACAAATATACACATTCATAAAGAACAATGCTGCTAAAATACACCCACCCTTCTTTTTTTTTTTGTTTTTGCTTTATATCGAGTATCATTGTTATTTTTTTTTTTTCCTTCTTCTTAAGCATGGTAATCTCCAGTTAATTCCATCTCTACACCAAATTGTTCATAAGACACTTTGTATCTTAAACGCAATGGTTCCTGAAATTTTGTTTGTATTGGTAGTCTAATATTTGATGCTTTTGTTTAATGTAGCTTACCTTATTTGGGTTATTCAAGACAATGCCTTGGGTAACAGATTTATCTGATTTAGGTGGTATGATTTGAGAGGATTGAGGTTCCATTTTAATTTGCATAGACTTTGAAAAAAAATATGTGAGTTGCATAAACAGACAAAGATCAGCCATACTCACCTTGGGTGCAGCTAATCTCAACATTAATTTTTCCATTGGAGCAGTGGATTGGTTTGAAAAGTAAGCCTTGATTTGGCAAACACTGTCTCGAGAGTTCTTGATCTGTAGTTCAATCAGCAAACCATTCTTATTGACCAAGATAGCTAAATAATAATAAAAAAAGACACATTAGCATCAGTTGTCAACATCACATTGTATGTGTATATAGCATTTACCTGACTCGACTTGAGCCTCTTGGCTAGCGTTAAATACAGGAGATGGGGTTTGTTGTTGTCTAGTTTGTGAAGGAACGTTGATATTGGAAATGGAGGGAGAAGCAATCTCGGAATTAGAAACTGCAGGAGAAGGGTTATTGGGAATACCACCACCCAAGAGGTCAAAAATGTCGTTGGTTTTCTTTGGCTGTTGCTGTTGAGGAGCTGGAGAAGAAGTACCGAATAGATCAAAAGTGGAGGATTGTTGTTGCTGAGTCGATGCAGGAGGAGATGAAATACTACTGCTGCCAAAAAGGTCAGACAATTCATTCAAGGCACTCTTATTGTTGCTATTGCTAGGGCTTGCTGATCCAGTAGACGAAGAAATAGCGGGTGTATCGTCCAGATCAATCAAACTGATAGCTTGTTTGGGCTCTTCTGTTGTATTGGTGTCTTGAGTAGGTGGTTTTCCGCTAATCTCGTATTGAGTGTCATACAACCCCTTCTTGATATCGGCGAATTTGGCCATCACATTGTTGATCATGTCATTCAGTGTAAGCAGGTTTTCTATGCTATCATTTAGTCTATGAATTCAACCTGAAAAAAAAGGGCGTTGATTCATACCAATCTTATCATTGTCCTCTTCCTCTGTAATCATCTTTTGTATTTTTGGCTGAGCACTAGCACAAGCGCCTTTCAAATCCTGCAGTGAATTGTATTGGACTTTTCATCTCTCGTAACCAAAAAAAAAAAAAAAAAAAAAAAGTGTGCAACCTACCATAATGGTCTCATTTCTATCCACTTTCTCTCCTGGTTTAACAGTTTCCAACATTTCATATAATAAGATGGCTTTATCCTGAATCTTGTGAAGCTCATCTTCAAACTTTTGACTGTAATCAGGTGTCTGTCTAGTGTCCTAATAATCGCAATGTTGGTCATTGTGATCTCGCTCATATCCGTCTTGTACCTACAAATCCAGACATGATCTTCATCAATCTATTGGCTTCAACTAAATCTTGGGGTCTACCACGACGGATCAGTTCTTGTAATTTCTACTCAATACTGTTAATATCTTCTTTCAACACAAGGCCCATATTCAAACAAACTGACAGCTGATTGAGCAACACGATCTTCCTCTTCCAATTCATGAGCTGATTTTAAAGACTATCGTGTGTGGTGTGAGATTTCGCAAAATTCAATAAACGCATACACAAACACACACAAGACAAAAACTTACATCTGAAGGTGCTAATGCAGCGACTGAGGAATCTCTCAATTCAGGGAAACGATAACCTAACCATCTTGTATCAACATGCTGTCTTCATAAGACGATATCAGAGATAATAGGATACCTTTAAATCTCAGCAATCGATACATATCTTTGATATGAACAAGGTCATCTTTATGTCTGGACATGTCTGTTAATGCAACCTTCCATTCCTTGATAAAGTAAAGAATTCTTTGCACTACAGGGCTGGGAAATGGCTATCCATATGCGTTGGTATTTACAGAAAAGATGAGATGGCTATTGAACTTACTGCAGGACGCTCTGGAAATTTGCGAACCAATTCATTCAAGAATTCTTTCGAGGCAATTTGAAGATGGAATGGGTACCCACAATTTTTGACACAGTTGTCTAGTAACTAGAGATGACGTTCATATGAGCAAGACATTTATATAACAACAGCTAATGCTTTCCCCCCCCCATCTTACAGTGAGTGCCAACATGGCCTGGTTCAGATTCTTGCTATTGACTAATTTAACGATAGCAGAAGCAGCTTCTCTTGGACTATTTCATATACATCAGTCATGTCATGCCACGCTATGCTATACTCTATGATGACAACTTACGCTGAGCCTTGTTTCTTGTTGATCATTTCACAAATCTCGAGATTAAGACTTAATTCAGGTTCATAACGCGCAGGACTACACGCTCCCTCTACAATATGACGCAAATAAGAGATGAAGGAGTCATTTTCATTTGTTGATGGTCATTTACCTATGATGGCGATTAATGTACTCGGCATGACTATATAATTTTAATAACACAAAGAGACAGGGAAAAAAAAAAGGAAAACAGAAGAAAGGGGGGGGGGGTAAGATACGATGATGAATATATATATGTGTGTGTGTGTGTGTGTGTGTGTGTGTAATATGTGGTTTCGCTTTTGTGTGCAACATCTGGTAAAATGGATGATTTAAATGGCCGCCCCCTTCTTTTTTTTTGATATTCTTTCTCTTTTCTCTTTCTTTCTCGCCTTTTTTTTTTACACTATTAAAAATGAACACATTTACAGACATTCATATACGCTGGAACAATGGCCAAGACTTACTGTTGAAGATATCCTTGTATGACGACAATATTGGAGATATCAAGCAGCTGGTAATGTTGTTGCTGCAAATCAGGAAGGATAGATGTTTAATCATCAAGGCATTGCTTAGATTCGAAAGAATGCTGCTGAACAAACCTCCAAGAAAACGATCCGCTTAATACATCGAGGACAACTACTCAACAATGATTTATACACATTATCAGACTATGGCATTCAGCAGCAAAACGTATTTATCCATTGTGCACTGTCAGACCCCATTATTCCAACCAACATTATATATGACATTGAAACGACCAGCAAGAATGATGTAAAAATGAACTGCTTGACATGATATCACTACTAGAGTGTACTAATTGCATTTTCTGTAAAAACAAAAAAAAAAAATAGTCTATTTCTGGGTTTGATAAACTGCGTGAATCTGGTTACAATGAAGAAGAGATTCGCTCTATACGATTGCAATTCCACCAAATGCAGCCATCGTCCAATTATGTAGACGGGGGTATGTTGTCTATAAGCACACTTAAAGAGTACATACAATCTCAAAAACCATGTCTTGTAGAGCCGCCTAGCGATCGAGATTTACAGTTGGAAGAAGAATGGATGGAGCATACCGGCAGAAGATTACCAGAAGGATGTAAGCAAAACAAGAGAGGCGGCAATACAATTCAGCCATAAGACTCACACTCCCCATTGATTCAGATGCACAAGGCTCATTCAAAGAAATGATATGCGGATTATTATTGGGCTGTTTCCTGGGTGTTTTATGCTTATTTTGGGTTAGAGAATCTGTTTTTACTCGAAGACATCAAATGGGTAAAGTTGGGTCATTTTCTCATCATTCATGGCCAATATGACTAAAAAAAAAAAATACACACCCCATTTATTTTTCATTTATAGGTATTTTAGCTGGTATGCTCATCAATGTGTCTTGCGGCATCAACTATGTATACTACTAAACCCCCATTACCACCCTATACCCTCGTTTATTGCATTAAAGTATTTTACCATCATTTTTTTTTTCGATGCATGCCAAATGAATTTCCAAGAAGTGGATGATAAGGACACACTTTTTTTTTTTTTTTTGACATCTCAAACACAAGATCCTCTGTTGGACTTTCTGATAAATCCACAGTGGCTTCCCTTCCCCCCTCCCCTCCCCCCGCCCACCTCCATATATCAATGAATGCAGAACCCTGAAACAATAACGTCTTTTATAAGATGAATGCCTGCCCCTACTCTTTCTTGTTTTAAACGGTGCAAAAAAGCTCAAGAGATGTGTGTGTTACACCTTTCTGATATTGTGTACCTGCTTCGTTTGAAACCCCTTTCGCTTTTGTACTATAAATTAATTACCTCCTTAATTTGTTTTCTCTCGCTCTTTCTCTCGTTATATACAGAAAAACTTGCAGCATGAGTAATATAAGTGTCCATTCGATTGAAGGAAAACGCATCTTGTGTACAGCTGATGTCCGAGGTAAATAGTGTAGCTTGTTAAAGCCAAAAAAAAAAAAAGAAGAGCGAGAGTGCTAAAAGACAGGCACCTAGGACACATCTCTGAATTAAATAGACTTGCCCGCGAGTTTAACGCGCACTATATCATCCACACGGGTGATTTTGGTTTCTATGGTAAGACACGAACCCTGGCACCTTGATATTGACACTTGACCAACCCACCATGTCTCATCCGTAGATAGATCAAGTTTGGATAGAATTGGTGAAAGGTAAAATATATATATATATATATATATATAGTGTCATATACGCAAATCAACTCAACACACACCAACAGACCCCTCAAACACTGGATTCAATACACTACATTGATGCCATCACAAACTCGCACTAGACTACTGGCATCGAGTCCAGACCAAATGTACCGCACTTTGGAGCAATCACCTCACACACTTTTATCTGAATTCTCTGAATTTCTGTCTGGTAACAAACAACTGGATGTACCTGTTTATACTGTGTGGGGTGCCTGTGAGGATGTCGCTATCATTGAAAAGTTTCGTCATGGAGAGTATCGTATCGATAATTTGTTCTTGTTGGATGAAGCATCTACACATGTCCTGGATGTGGGCGGTGTCAGTTTGCGTCTATTTGGGTTAGGTGGAGCTGTAGTACAACATAAATTGTTCGATAATGGAGAAGGTACCTCGTCAATGTCTTGATGTTCAGTTTAGACTGACTCTCTCACACTCTCTGTCTCTGTCTCTTTAGGCACAGATACAATTGCTGGTGGTTTAGGTGTCATGTGGACAACTGCTCTGCAAATTGGTGAATTGGTAGAATTGGCTTCCAGTGTCTATGATCCAACTGAAACAAGAATGCTGGTGACACACGCTAGTCCTGGAAGAGAAGGATTATTGGCTCAACTCGCGCTTACATTGCACGCTGATTTCACCATTTCAGCAGGCTTGCATTTCCGTTACAATATCGCTTACAACGAATTTGCTTGTCAACCAGAAATCGATCATTTCCGCAACAGATTGATTCAATCACAGGAGCAGTTTATGCAATTATGGGATGCTATCAAAGAGCAAGTAGAGGAATCTGTAGAGTAGGTGTTGTTTGATGAAGGCATCTGTTTCGTGTATAATAACTCACACATACACACACAATCTCTTACAGTGAGCATCAGTACGCTCTACTTCGCAATGCGTTGAATGTAGTTAATCGTATACCACCTTCTTTGGCAGACCTTGAAGAAAACACCTCTCAGTCCTCAAGCTGGGAAAGAGATGAATTAGCGTTCAAAAACATGTGGAATTTCAACTTGCCTGATGCTGCCTATGGATCGCTTTTATTCAACATTCATCAAGGTATCGTGGCTTCTGAAATGAGATCGTATGGTCTTAATTTCTCTTATCGCAAGCAACAACAACAACAACAACAAGCAACTTCTTCTCCTGCTCCATCTTCCATCTCTACTGCGGAAAAGCCAAATCAATACAGAAATAGCACTTACGACCAACAACAACAACAACAACAAGACACAGCTGATACCAACAATTATAATACCAATCGCAACTCCAAACGACAAAGCATGGTAAGCATCATGTCACTGCGGCTATCATGGAAACTCAACTTATCATCTCTCTCTTTTGTAGCAACGCAATCTTTATACTGCATACGTTGGTGGACTATCTAATACGACAGTAACCGAGGAAGATATCAGAGAATATTTTGGTCATGACAATGTCATTGGTGTCAAGTTTCCCATTGATCCCACTACACAATTACCAAAAGCGCATTGCTATGTTGATTTCGTAAATCAATACAGTTTGGAACAAGCTTTGACTAAAAACGGTGCCATCTATCGTGACAACAAACTAGTCATTAATAGACCCAACACTCAATTTTCAGACAGCAGAAGAGGAAGAGGCGGTAGAGGTCGCAGCTATCGTGATAGCAGAATCATGAATGATCATTAAATAAACGCTTTTTATTTGAAACGCTCTCATCAACACTCCTTTTTAGGATGAAGACCGGAAAGTCAAATTGTAATGTGGAATAAAAGATCTACTCAGGTACACGGCTTTTTGATAAGCGTGGTGCTGTGTGTGTGTGTGTGTCTTTTTTCCCTATCAATCATGTAACTTGAAAGAGGAGAAGAAGAGCAAACAGAGTTTCATGATTTTAAATGACATCACAACAGCAATACATGATTGTTTAGTACACGCAAACACAAAAAATACAGGATCAAATGATCATTTCATATTGCCTATAAAGTGTGGGATAAAAATCGAGTCCACTTTTTTTACCCTTTTTTTTTTTTTTTTCTTGGTATCTCCATTTTCGCCAAGAACTCTACAACATGAAATTCTTTACCTTATCCGCAGTCGTAGTAACTGTCTTGTCAGTTATTACTGAAGCTGCTGTTACCAGGTAAA
Organism: Mucor circinelloides; assembly: GCA_037974945.1. Classification (NCBI taxonomy): domain Eukaryota; kingdom Fungi; phylum Mucoromycota; class Mucoromycetes; order Mucorales; family Mucoraceae; genus Mucor; species Mucor circinelloides. Next base: position 54,612 of record JBBNAA010000005.1, on the reverse strand, counting down.
TAACCATCCTCATATATCGATAGCATGCATTCATTCATCGAACTCTCCTTTCCACAGAATTCCTATCAAAAAGATTCATGAAACACCATCTGAAAGACTCCAAAGATACTCTCATACAGGAGAGTATTTGACTCAAAAGTACTTCAAGTCTTCCCAACGTGGAACTGAAGCCTTGCAGACATTCCAAGTAGAAGCAGACGGAAGCGCCAAGCACGGCGTTCCTTTATCTAACTACATGAACGCTCAATACTATGGTGAAATCCAATTGGGCTCTCCTCCTCAAACATTCACTGTTGTATTCGATACAGGTTCCTCCAATTTGTGGGTACCCTCTACTCACTGTAGTTCCATTGCTTGTTTCTTGCATAAGCGTTATGATTCTCAAAAATCAGAGACGTTCAAAGAAAACGGCACTGAATTCTCCATTCGTTACGGAACTGGCTCACTGGAAGGTTTCGTATCGCATGATACGTTGAACCTTGGTGGCATCAGGATTGAAGACCAAGGCTTTGCTGAATCTGTCAAGGAGCCTGGATTCACTTTTGCCTTTGCTAAATTCGATGGTATCTTGGGTCTCGGCTACGATACCATCTCTGTTCAACACACAGTCCCCCCTTTCTATCACATGGTGAATCGTGATCTCATTGATGAACCTTTGTTCAGTTTCTGGTTGAATGATGCAGGCGAGGAAGGTGCTGCTGGTGGTGAACTCGTCTTTGGTGCTACAGACCCATCGCATTACTCTGGTGAATTGGTTTGGTCAGATGTCCGTCGTAAGGGTTACTGGGAAATCACAATGGAAGACATTAAATTCGGTGGCGAGTCTATTGAATTGGATCCTGTTGGTGCTGCTATCGACACGGGATCTTCTCTTTTGGTTGCTCCTACCACCATTGCTGATTTGATCAACCATGAATTGGGTGCTGAAAAGAACTGGGCTGGCCAATACATTGTGGACTGTGCCAAGATCCCCGATCTCCCTGAATTCTGCTTTGTGTTTAGCGGTAAGGACTTCTGTCTCACTGCTGAAGATTATATCCTCAATGTTCAAAATCAATGTATCTCTGGTTTCATGGGCATGGACATTCCTGAACCCGCTGGTCCCCTTTGGATCGTCGGTGATGTCTTTTTGCGTAAATTCTATAGTGTTTATGATCTCGGTAACAACCGTGTTGGATTGGCACCATCCAAGTAAATTTTATTATCATCTTTTTTCAAACGCAAATGCTAAATAAATGCCTGCTGCTTCCCATTCTTCGTCTGTCATTTCAGGTGCTTGTCCTCCAATCACACCAATGCGATTCAAGAGACGAGCATGTTCTTCTTCATTGGAGGCAGATACGTAAAAATCATGAAAGTTTTCCTTGAATTTCAGCTTGAGTCCGTATTCTGCTGCCAGGTTTTCAAACGTGCGCCAATGCACCAGATATTCAGGACAATCCACTGCGTCCACCAAATGAAACATGTATTTGCAGCCAAAAGGCGTGAATCCAGTCTTGGTGCCATTTTCATCCTTGATGTGGTCAAACGTGATGCTGTAGATACTGTTCCCAAAGCCAAATGATCCCACAGGCTCCTCTCGCACACGTTTCACAATCCAGTTTGCATCTGGCATGGTGCCGATAAAATAGCCACCAGAACGTAATTGTGATGAGACATTTTGGAGCATAATACGTGCCTTGTGTTCATTTTCAAAGGCATAGTGTAGGCAGAATTGCATAGATACCGTATCAAATCGCATGTTTCGATCCAGTTTGGGTGCAATAAGTTCCTAACAAAGGACGGTGAATGAGTTATAGTGGTTGCATGCCATGTGCATGTCTTACAGAGTAACAATCCATGGCATGGAATTCAGCACTAAATGTACGATCTCTTAATGTTTCATATCTCTTTCGCATTTGCTCCAAGGAAACATTCGCAATATCTGTTGCCTATCGTGAGCTATTTCATCTTGACTATGGACATCTTTCATACCTGCTGCTACCAAATGCTGTATTCTAGCTTTAGCCCACTTGATCAAATCGCCTCCTTTACCACAACCCATATCAAACACATTTTGACGAGGTCTTACGTATCGATGGATCAAGACGCTTTTCACCCAATTATTAAAGCTTCGAAGTCGAATGATGCGAGACTCTTTACGTTTCACTACACCTACATCTGGTCGATCGTTGTAATGCTGTGCTACAGATGAAGGATTAGCATCGTATTGATGGCGCGGCGCTTTGTTGCTAGCGTTTTCATAAGTGTTGTCGTAACTTCTTTTCATTCTGTTAAAGAAAGAGAGAGAAAAAAAGGAAAACCTTTAATTATTTTTGAGACTGTTGGGAGACATCAAAAAGGAGCATGAAAATACAGCTTTATTGCTTTGTTGGCCCAGAAATGGATGGCAAGTATAGCTACGTGGCAGTGAACACATGTCTCTTTGATGTTGCCATTGTCGAAAAATACATGAGCGCGTGTTTCTCGCGTCTTGTTATATCGCTTCTCGCGGTACAACATATTCTAGATGACTTGTACCTATTATAATCGCTCAAAGTCGCGTCAAATCACTCGAATTAGCACCCGTGCAGAATACCCAGTCGGTGCTGAGCACATCTTAAGGGAGTGAAGAAGCAGCATGACACTAAATGACCCAAGATATTTTTTCGTCAGTGTATGCTATCAAAGCGCTCATTGTTTTGAAGGACGGCTATAGAACAATAGACTCAAAAAACAATGGCAATTAGGAAAAAAAAAAAAAAAAAAAAAAAAAACTATCTGTATTTGTTGGTATTGGAATTTTATTTTCTGGAATAAACATATAGATCCAAACATAATTAATTAAAGACTAAGATAATGAGATTGCTTAAACGTAATGAAATTGGAAAGGGAGGAGGAGCAAGACCTTTGTTCATATAATACAGTTTTTCTTTTTAAAAGATAGCATCCAAAGCACAACAGAAACACAAGGCAGCCAAACTACATATCAAGATCAGACCTCTATTGCATTCTTCCTTTACCCCATCACATCCCAGCACACATCCTTCTTCTTCTTTATTATTCTTACCATCCAAGACACATGGAACTATCATCTTTATGTTGTGGTTGTTGCTGAACATAGACAGTTTGTGGTTGTGGTTGTGGTGCGTAATAAGGTTGTTGTTGACCGTATTGAGGCTGGCTATAAGATTGCTGTTGGCCATATTGTTGTCCATAACCTTGTTGAGGTTGGCCATAGGATTGTGGAGGAGGAGAATAATATTGAGGTGGTTGTTGACCGTATCCCTTGTTGCTTTGATCCATATTTTATAAGTTGATTGAAATGAGGAAAAAAAAAAAGAAAATTCCCAACCTTAGCAAGCCTGATTCATTTTTATATCTCCATCTCGCACTTTTTCAATTGGTTGATATAAATATAGAAAACGTTTAGATTTCTTTTCCTGCTAAACATTTGTGTGAGATTTAAGGCGCGTGTGTGTGTGTGGTGTTCTTGGCACGACTGAAAAAAGTGGCGCTTTCCTCTACTTGGATTTTCCCATGTTTCCGTTCTACAATGTGTATTGGCATAGTCTTCTCTTTTGGATTGACTCATTTATCAGCAAAGAATCACTGTCTTGATCATCGAAATCGTTCTTTTTTCCACCTCCCTAAATTTTAATTGGATTTGTTTTATTTTGTTTATCAATTGAAAGCAAAGGGTGGTCGTACAACAAACATAAAAACTCTCTTAATTCTACATTACATAAATGGAAAGCGATTCATGTGAGCCAGGCGCAGTTAAAACAACAATGTGCACAATCAGGCTTGTGTGATTTTTTTTTCTCCCAAAAGCGGTGTTCAGAAAATGAGCGATCTTGAGCAACTTAGTACTCGCTCAATAAGGCACTTCTTTGGATGACTCCTTTACTCTATACCTTCAACAATAGGTAGTTGTAATTCCGAATAGCTCAAGCTCTCCAAGTAATTCAATGTGTTTTACAAACAGTTTTTCTTTTTTTTTTTTTTTTTTTTTTTTCCTTTGCGCTGATGTCAACAAACTAATATGCATAAAAACAGATGTTCTCCATTTCGCAGAGGATCTTTTGGCAGTAAGTTTGAAAGAGACTTTGATATCAATAACAGAAAAAAAAAATAACAAGCAACCGAGGTATGTCACTTAAAATAGCTGACTAGCTGTTAAAATGCTCTGTCTAAACAATTCAGATTATCTAATTTGAAAGGACTCCTAGTGATACTATCTTGCATGAAAGCTTTCTTTGATATTATGTGATTTGAGATCATAATCATCATCGGGATTGTAGCACTTGTACCATATGCGCATATTCATTTTAAACTGAAGTGCTTTAGATCATAATGTCAAAGCTTCATTGTATGATGTCAATTCGACGCAAACGCTGGCTGCCATCTTTTTAAAGGCCCAATGCTGTACAAAGGGCTTGATTTAATCTTAAAATTTATCAAGAAATCTACCCCTTATTTTTGCCAATCTGATTTGGCATCTACCAATGACACTAATGTATCCCACTTCACCAATCATATTGACATCCTTGCATTGGATTTGGTCAACACGCCAACATGTTTTGTGTTGAGATTTCTAAAAGGAATATACACAAATGAGAGAGGAGAGGCAGGAAGGAGACAGCACATGTAGAAGCCAAACAAAGAGAAGCCCTTTTTTTTGCGCCAAACAAAGAGAAGCCCTTTTTTTTGCGCCAAACAAACGCTGTTTGCAATAATAATAACAGCAATAATAAAGAAAAAAAAAAAAAAGACAAAAAAGGAGATGATTTTAAGGTCTAATAATATGCATGTACTTTTGTTTTGTCATTTAAATGCACCATGTAAACATCTCTTTCGTCTCTCTTCTTCTTCTCTTTCTCATCTTTTTTTTTTTCACTACTCTAGAATATGCCTCAATTAGACCCCTTTATCATTTATACTGTCAAACTAGCAATGGATTATCAATCTGTTGACGAATCAACTGCTGCTGCCACTCCTCCACAAGACGAAAAGGCCATGCTTTCACAACAAAACACAAACCCAATGTTTCCCGAGACATTAGCCCGCATCATGACGATAAAGACGTTTCCCTTGAAATCGGACGAGAAGGCCCCCAAACTACAGCGAGAAAACATTTTATCACTCTTATATCATGCCGGTAAGATTATCGTTTGAAACAAATCATGCCCAGTTAAAAAAAAAAGGCTAACATGAGCGATACACACACACACACAGATGAACAGTGGGTCAAGAGCACATTAGAGCTAAATCAAAGCATCAAACGAGAGGAGCCCTCGAATCAGTATGCCGTAGATCACGTACATCGACAACAGCGTATCTTTCTGGATACTTGTCATATCCTGCACAAACACCTCATGGATATACCCAAAAAGTTCAACGAGCCAATCTGGTTTGCAGCACAAGTCTTGCACAGGCAATGTCAAATACGTCATCTGGAGCAGTTTACAAGCTTGCTGAAGCCATTAGCATCCGATGTGTGGATCGCTATGGAGCAATTACGTCGAATGATCCATCGCCTCATTCAAAAGCAACACCAACACACCAGCACATCAGGCTTCTTGGGGCTGTTCTTTTCAAGTGTAACCTCATCTACTAGCTTCTACGCGAGTCCAGAAAACCATCTGTTGTTGCAATCTTTGGTGCCTTATTTGACAGCCTTTGAGCAACGCTGGTCCGCATTTGAAAAGAGCCTGTACGAATGCTACGTTCAAACGGTCTTTGGCAAGCACGATACAGAGCTACTACAACGCAACATCAGTCACGATATACCACTATCACCCACACTGTTTGGCGATTCCCTGACGCAATTGCTCCCATTAGCTCTGGACCGTGCCATTGATCGACATTTGCTCGATGTTGGCGCAATCCAAACTTTAGATCCCATTGCTTTTGTGGCTTTACCACGATTGGCAGTTTTAGCTGGTGTAACATGGCTGGCTCATGTGACAGGATGGCGTACAAGCAACAGCAAATTACCTGTGTGGATTCAAATGCATAGGGAGGCTTTAGACCGCATTGCAGCTGCCTTTACCGGATTAGAATTGAAGCTTTTGCAGACATCGTCCAAAGAGAAGCACCATGATTTCGTTCAATTATATAAGGCGTTGGAAAAGGCGTTGGTGGATGGCTGCGATGACGACAGAATCAAACCCATCTATGTGGATATTTGCATTGTGGCAGATTCGGTCCTGTCAAGCCATTTGGCTCAATCATTCACCATGGTTCTGTGTCATTTGTTCAAGCATGTTGGTTTGCAATATGACATTGAATTTCAAGAAGAAGAAGATGCTATTCCCATTGAGCAGACTCTTTTGGATTTAGCCATCTAAACCTTGTTTCTATACGTACATATATATATATATATATCCTTCTTTACCTATACATAGCGCTCTCTATACAAGTACCTTTTTTTTCTTAAAAATAAAATAAAATAAAGCCAGAAATTGATTTTGAATAAACTGTATACATATATGATTCAATGTGTAATCTTACTCAATATAGACTTGAATTATTTGATTTTAAATCAACACAAGTATGAATAAAGCAGCTATTAGCCTCAACCTTGTAGGTACTTTATATGGCGTTTAAAGGCAAACAAGTAGTATCAAGTATTATGCCGATATATTATGCTGCTAAATCGTACATACACAGGCAGTATATAGTTCGCCATGAGCGCTTATGGTGTTGTTCTGCATCTTTTCCCGTTACAAATTATTTTCATGGTCAATATATCGTTATTTCCAAAAGAAGTCTTGCTAGAAGAAATCTTCAAATATATCACATCAAACGAGCAACTAGCACAGTGCAGACTGGTCTGTAGCTGCAATTAATTCTTTACACAATATGAATGCCATTACTCAAGCAGATGTTTGTCTGTATATCTTTTGCTGGCTTTTCATAGCTTGAGTGTATGATAATTCATTTATAGATAGCATTTTAATGAACTATTTGGCGTATTTTATACATTACGCACGCAATAACTCTGTTGTTCTGAGTACACTCATACAATTATCTAAATACAAAGATATCTACTACATTCTAGGGGTAAAAGTGGCTTGAGAAAAGGCTTAAAAGAGAACAGTTTGTTTTGTTGCAAGCTACACGCCTTTCTTTCATTCTTTACTCAACTCACAATGAAACTGAGGGACAGAAAGAAGTGTGTTCTGGGCAATATCAAACAGCAAGATCGTAAGCTTGAGTTTAATATTGCTGAAGCAACATCTACTTCCGTACCTTATGACACCAATACTTTTGGCCTCGATATCAAGCAAGAAGATACAAAGAAATACAGCAATTTATTACAGCAGAATAGTAAGGCACCTGATGAATTCAATCAAAAAAACAACAACACTAAATTGTATCATTTACAGATGAATTTGGTACAAAAGACTATTATTACCGCTGTGAGAAATGCAATCAGAGAATGCCAAATTGTAAAGCAGTAATAGAGCATCACAAGTCAGTACATAACATCAAGCGTACACGTCCTCTGAGGATGAAAGATATCAACATAGAGCCTAATATACATGATCACAACTTTCACTGCAAGTCGTGCAAAGTAGATTATAGCGGTAGAGATGCATACAAAAGACACTTGAGGTTTGTTCATTTCATGGTTCTAAAGACAACACGTTCTCTCAAAATAATGTCAACTACCATTCTCCCTGATCCTGATAATCCCAATCTATATTGCAGAGTATGTGATCATACATACGCAGCCAAATGGAGCTACCATAGCCACTGTCAATATGTACACGGTGTGACACCTTCCAAACGTGCCAAGCAAATATCTGCACCAGGTAGTATGACAGATACTTATTGCAGACCTTGTGATGTGCATTTAGCAAGCAAACAATCGTATAAAAAGCATCTTTTTACTATCCACAACGTGGATTGGAGAACAACTCAACAAAAGCAGAAAAATATAGTACCAGACGTTGACGATCCCAACTTTTACTGTCGTGTTTGTGAAAAGACATTTGCAAGAAAATACACTTTTAAAGCGCATTTAATGCTGGTATACTCCATTTATCAATCAGCGCTAAAGAAACCAGCCTGGAACCAGATACCGAGGATCCTAACAATAGCTGTCGAACTTGTCAAAAAAAGTACTCTTCTAGGCGCGGATATCGGAGACACCTTCGTCTAATCCATCAGATGAAATTAGCACTTTTACCAGCAAAGATCAACAATGAAAGCCGCCCTGGCCCAGACGATGCTAATTATTACTGTGATGTATGCAAGAAATCTTGGGTGAAGCGAGTACGATATCGAGCACACTGTAGAAATGTACACTACAAGATATTGGGCTACTATTGTATTTCAAATCCCAGTGCAATAATCGACATCAATCATCCTAAATTCTACTGTGCACAATGTGAACACTCTTATTGCAATAAACAAGGATTCAAATCCCACTTGAAGAAAATTCATTGCGCCTGATTAAATCTTCATGTGCTTGCATTCAAAATCTAGTATCATTTATATGATAACAATAAAGTAATGGGCATCATTGGTTTCAGTATATATCGCAACAGGCTTTGTCAAAGCTGTTTAAGTTCAATTTACATAACAATGAATTAAAATAAATGCAAAGAGTAATATTTTATTGTGAATAGAGTGAAATTGTGCTAAAAGTGATCATTTGATTGCGCAGATAGCAATACCTTTATTGCACGCAATTTGGTCTCGCTCATTCAGGCACTAATTACTTGGGGATAATTTCAGCTTCGGCTTCTGCTATGGCCACGGCTTCAGATTCCGGTAAATGCTGCAAATTATAACTGTTATCTTCGTCCAGCATCTTTTTCAGCTGAGCTTCAGCATCAATCTTATCATAGTGTCTAAACATCCAATAATAGAGAATGCCCGCCACAAATGAACCAGCAGCAACACCAGAATACACATTCACCATGTTGGGGTCATGAGCAGAGGGAGAGATTGCCAATGAAATGAGAGCAGCAACACAATTAGGCCACAAGGAGAGAGCAGAGACCAGAGATTTCATGGACTTGGGAGCATGCGTATAGGCATACTCCATGGAGCAGATGGAAGCAAAGATCTCTGACACTGCAATCAAAAAGTAGCATGGGATCTGAATAAAGACGCTGACATTAGAAGTGACACCACCGGACGACATATACAAAGGGTCTATGTAAATGTAGTGCTGGACAACAGCGGCGTACACCATGGACAGAGCACCAAAGAAAAAACCAACTGTGATACGTGCTTGCGAGGCAAAATTGATATGCATTCTTCGAAGGAAAGGGTAAAAGAACGTGTCCATAATTGGGATGAGGATGATCAGGGCAATGGGATCAAAGTTATTCATGATATCGTTTGGAAAGCCAGCAGGACGGTACATTTGCGCAGCCTGAGACAATAGATTGTTGGATAGCTGATTGTAGCAAACCCAGTAGATGGAGAGCGGTACAAAGATTTTGCATGCCATGATGGTTTGTTTGAGCTCTTCAATAAAGCTGTCGTCCCAGTTGGCCATGTTTTGCGCCTCATCATCCCAGGGAGCTATGCTGGGCAAGCCATTATCACGTTTAGCAAAGTCCAATGGAGATGTCGAGGCTTTGCGGGCCTCTTCGTTTTCTGCTCGTCTTTTTTGCTGGTACGAAAACTTGATGATATTCCATGTCTTGACGATAACCGAATCAGTGGGGCCCGGCTTGTAGTAGAAACGGCTACCAGCTACAAAGACGCAAATGGACATGGCAAACATACATGTAGGCAACAAGAATGCTGCCCAGAAGCCAACATGAAGTTCGAGAAGAGGACAGATGATGCCTCCAATCAAAGATCCCACGTTGATGAACCAGTAAAAACTACATCAAGACAAATGAGCATGTAATTCGTTGAGGAGAGAAAACCCCCCCCCCCATTGCTACGTACTAGTTGTACAAATGTTGAATACTGAGGTCATAGTCAACCATCACTACTTCACCGCTTTTGAGCTTTTTGCAGTAATTTTCGGTACGGCGATACTGGTCAGCGCAGAGAGGGGCAACGATACCTTTGATACCACCTGTGCCAACTAGGAAATGCAATTTCAGTGAACACAGGCTTTTTTTTTCTTGCAAAAACGATTACTATGAACTTACGACCAATGACAATGAGCGATACAATATAACCAGGGAAACCAGCACCCTTTTCTAATGCGGATGGAGAGGCAGTTGTGGTCAATATTAGCCAACCTATCATGTAGATAAACGAGAAAATCAAGATGGTCTTGTAACGACCAATGTATTGATCAGCCACCAAGGCGCCTATTGAGTTGTACTAGAATTAGCGACAGTAACAACTGACATGTGTTGTTCACTATACCTAGCATAGGAGTGAAATAGCAGAAAAAGGTAAAAAAGGTCTGCAATGCAGTTGCAGTGGATTGACCTTTACCCAGTGCACCAGCCTGTTCAGGGTCATCTGGTCCATATTGCACATAGTTCTGAAACGGTGTAGAGCCACCATAGTAAGCGAATCTAGCAAGGATTGGGTTGAGACGGGTGTACTTATAAAGGGACTCCTAAAATGAATTTTATACCTTTCACTAGAACAGATGAAACGAATGAGCGGGCTATTATCCTCACAAATGAAATGCACTCAACATACCAAAATTCATTAATCAAGATGAATCCAGCAGCCAGAGGTAGACTCTGTGCTACTCGGCGCAAATTGGAGGTATCCTCGGGTCTAATTTCATCATCATCATATACAATTTCAGTGGTAACATTTAAACGGGTCAACGTCTTTTCTTTCTCGTCGTTGAAAACTTTTGTATCTATGCTCGACATCTTGTTTTCCATATCAGGAGAAAGAGAAAGAGAAAGAGAGAGAGAAACATGTCTGTACATGTAGGCACTCCCTTTTAATACATGTCAGTTAAGAATGCGGATTCACAACTGAAACCGTGTTTTGGCCTTTTCTTTATCAACAACTATATAAAAGACAATAGACCCGCTTGGGTAGTATTTCACTGATTTGCATCTGCTTTTACATCACCCTTTTAGGACATTATGTGTGTATATCGCAGAGCGTAATATGTCACAGCTATCAAAGGCTAATGTAACTCAAAAAAAAAAAAAAAAAAAAAGGTACAGAAATCTCATTTCCTACTGCCCTGAGCCCGTTTATTCAATCATATACAATGCTGTAAGTGAGACTACTTGGCTTCAAAAGTATCTAAGCGTGGTAACGTAATTAGTTTTCGTGAGAAATAGTTTTATCTCGATAACAAATTGTTATTCCTCGGATCAAACTTTATACACCTGTCAAAATCTAGTAGGAACTCAGTAATGTTGTTTCATGTTTAGAGCCTTCAGAAAACTTGAAATGTTATCAATAAAAGCAACTATTTGACTAGAAGCCTCTCACGTCTTGTCTATTAAACAGTTTCAAGGCAGTCAACGGTAGCTGCGATAACGTGCAAACTTTTAAAAAGATTCTTTGACATAGGAATGAAATTACCTCCATGAAACGGGAATGTCCAAATAAAGAGATGTTTGATAAGCTTTTGTATTTCAGGGGGGGGGGCATTTAAGCTTAAGCTATGTAATATACATTTGAACATTTTATCTGCGTACACGGCTCTTGTTGAGGGTGATGTTGTAAAATGTCTACATTGGTAGTATAGACATTGAAAACTTGTCTAGACACAGCGAGGATTTTTTTGGCACTATTGCAATTATACATAAGTCGGATGTCTGCTCAATACATTTAATTCAGTGTACAGAAACGATCATACATTGAGAAGGTTTCTCTATATAATAGCCAGGTAGCTAACATATGACCGAGATGCAAAGCTTGCTGGTTTGAACGAGAACCAATAGACCTGCAATATTTCAACTTGTAGGCTTTATAGCTCTTGATACTAAACATTTAAGTCTTTGTTTAAAGCTGTCGCTTACTTCTACAGTCAGAAATGTTGAACAGGTTGCATTTGGAAAAAGGCATATTCTAACTCAAAATTGATCTAAATCGCTCAACAGCGGCTCATCAGATTTTGTCAAAACAAAGGTCCTTCAATAGAGCCCAACATTGAGCCTAGAGTTCTTTAGGGAACCTATTTGGCATACTAGCGAAAAGTGTAATAACTATTACCTGCACCCTGTGTACATGCGAAAGCTCAATTCCTGCAACGAGATCAATCATTTGCTAAACCAAATTTTCTTCTACCCATTTTGACTCTCAGCTAGTACAAGAAGTAAAATCTTTTTTTTCTTCTTCTTCTCCCCTCCCCATCATTATTCTTGAACAACATGTCAAATCAACTTTCAGCAGAAGATTTAAAGCTAGTACGAGAGAAATCACCCTTCAAAGACTTAAAGATACAAGATGATACAGTGCTTTATGACATGTTACATCGTCAAGAATGTCCAACCTGCCACAAAAATATGAAGCATTATTGCTACAATTGCTTTACAGTGATAGGCATGGAGAGGTCACAGGTGCCGTTTGTCAAACTACCCGTGACCATAGACATGTAAGTTGGGCCTCGCTATTCAAATCACAACAGCAGCTCATCAAACACATTGCTGTATAGTATCAAGCATGAGAACGAATCAGATGGAAAAACAACAGCGCTTCATGCTAGAGTGGTAGCTGATCAAGATGTGGGTGTGTATAATTGGAAAAAGATGCCGCAATACAGTCAACCTGAGCGAGTGCTCATGCTATTCCCTGGTCCAGTAAGTGTTGTATGTGTGTGTGCCAGCATGTATTGATCCCTTGTCGTATAGGACGCTAAAAAACTAAGCGAGATTCCTCGAGATTCATTCGACCATATGATTGTGATTGACGGTACATGGAGACAGGCACAAAAAATGGTTCGAACCACCCCCATACTACAAAAAGTGCAACGAGTGACAATCGAACCACGACTCACCTATTTCTGGAGATTTCAAAACCTCAGCGTCAATTATCTATCCACGATTGAAGCCATTTACTATCTCTATGTAGAATACGCACAAGCCTACGAATTGAAGGAGGGACAGCTGTACGATGGACGATACGATAACCTCATGTTTTATTACAAGTATCTGTATGATTTGATCCAGTACAATTACTCGAAAGGAGAGAAAAAGGACAAGGAATTCTGCTGGAGACATAAATCCAACTACATCAAGGACCGAGAACCAAGCACCATCAAGAGAGATGCTTCTGGAAAAGTGTTGAATGCTGAGGAATATGAGAGATTAAACAAGAAGAATAAAACTTGCTAGTTTCCGTCGTCCATCTAATCTCGGCATTGATTGGTTTTGACACACAATCCATAGACTAAGCATATCCGGAGCTTAATCTAATTTTATTTTTTTCGAGATATCAAGATGGGTTCTCCACTATTTTTTTTTTTTTTTTTTTTTTTTTTCCTCCATTACTTATATTAATCATCAAAAGGGAACATGGCATTTTCATCAGCTCTTGTGCTTACGGATTTGAACGATTACATTGCTCCTTCGCAAGCATGTATCAAGCCTGTGGAAGTAGAGAAATCAGAGAACAAAGGGCCTGTAAGTCTGTCATTGCTCTATTTTATCAACCATGACTCATACTTTTAGTAGAGCGAGATCAAGGTGGATGGAGAAGGTACCTACTACGAAATCTCTCAAGACGGAGGAGAAGAGAAGCTCGAATCAGCATCCATCACTCTCAATGATTGCTTGGCTTGCAGGTAAGAGACTATGGTTGCCTGGATGACAAATCAAATATTGACCCTTGATATGACAGTGGCTGCGTAACATCGGCTGAAAGTGTCTTGATCTCTATGCAATCTCAAGACGAGCTATTCAAGATACTACAAGAAAACAAGCTGGCCATAGAGCAAAACCAACCACAAAACCACCGCACCATTGTCATTTCCATCAGTCCTCAATCTCGAGCTTCGCTGGCCGCTAAATATCAATTGACACCTTTGCAAGTGCACCGCAAGCTGGTCTATTTCTTCAAGCACTTTTTGGGCGCACACCATGTATTTGACACATCCTTCACACAAGACTTGTCGTTGGTGGAATCAGCTAGAGAATTTGTGGATCGATTCAAGCGGTACATGCAAAATGGAGGTGAGGCATTAGAGGCAGCGATGCAGCAAGCGGATGTAGTGCCTGGTGGAGAAGAGGGGAGACCCAAGGTGAGAGCCAGAAGAGCAAGAGCTGCCAAACCAGATAAAGGAGCACCTATTCATCCTGTGCCCATGTTGGCCTCTTCGTGTCCTGGTTGGGTATGTTATGCTGAAAAGACACATGGCGAAGTGTTGCCTTACATTACTGCTGCCAAATCACCTCAACAAATGATGGGATCACTTGTCAAGGATTATTTTGCAAAGAAATCCGGGTTAACGTAAGTGTGTGCTTGGCTGTATAGATGTAGACCACAAACGTCTCACACACACTGTCTCTCTTCATGTCAATAGCCCAGATCAAATATACCACGTTTCTATTATGCCATGCTACGATAAAAAACTGGAAGCAAGTCGACCTGATTTTTTCCTAGAGCATTACAACACCAGAGAAGTGGACTGTGTATTAACAACCAGCGAGATTGACAAGATGCTAATAGAACAAAACCTGGATTTCAGACAAATGACAGAGAGTCCCATCGACGACATGTTCAACAAGGTGGGCATAGATCCTGCTACACAGATCGAGACAGTATACGGCGTATCAGGCTCCTCGTCCGGAGGTGCTTTGGAATACATTTTTGCTACAGCTGCTAAAGAGCTTTTTAATATTCACAACGTACCCTCGGATCCATTGCATATGGCATCAGCCAATGTCATTGTCAAGACGGGTAAAAATGCCGATGTCAAGGAATACATGCTGGTAGCAGAAGACGGACGTGTTTTATTGAGGTTTGCAACTGCTTACGGGTTCCGTAACATTCAGAATGTGGTGCGCAAAATCAAAACTGGCAACACTAATTTTCATTACATTGAAGTCATGGCATGCCCTGGCGGCTGTGCTAATGGCGGAGGTCAGTTAACACCAGCTGCTGTGGAGAGCGAGCAAGTGGTGAACGCCAAGGATTGGGTGGGTCACGTTGAGAACATCTATAAATCCTCTCAAGGCGTCAAGCCCGAGGATAACCAAGTGATCAAGGACTTGTACAAGTAAGT
This sequence comes from Mucor circinelloides, assembly GCA_037974945.1. Taxonomy (NCBI): domain Eukaryota; kingdom Fungi; phylum Mucoromycota; class Mucoromycetes; order Mucorales; family Mucoraceae; genus Mucor; species Mucor circinelloides. Next base: position 39,494 of record JBBNAA010000005.1, on the reverse strand, counting down.
GTGGTTTCATCGAGCGAATATTGAATAGACGGACTCATTCTCTCTTGTGCATCATAGTGAATGGATTGGAGATCCATCCAGCGAAAGAGCACATCAACTTTTACGTACACAATATCATGCAGTAACTCAAAATTTGGGCAACCCGCTGGCAACCAAGTGGTAGCTGATTTTATTGAGAAATAATAAAAAAAAACTATTTAGACGCACCTCTAAAATTTGCTTTGAGTTGCTTCATAAACTCTTTTCCTTCGGTAATGATATCTACATAGGGATGCTCAATTGGTACCCATTCCACTGTCCATTGCTCTCCCTCTTTAAAGTTGATAATCTCGTTCCAATCTTCAAACAAAGGTTTATTGTCCAGCGAAATTTGACGGCCTTGTTTGGTGGTGATCTTGGTCACACGTCTTGTTTGATAGGAAGCTACAATATGAATACGCTCTGCCAAGTCCTTGCCTGTATCAGTGGGGTGGATCCGAATCCACACACGCTGGCCAGGGTTGATACTGGATACAGTGATATGGCGATCATCATCGGATGCTATTATAGACAAGCGTTGGTTAACAAATACTGTCATGTACAAGGAACGTAATGTCCACACTTACTAGCAGATTTAGGCAGTTCTGGTAATGTCTTGTTGGCAAGCTGATCGCCTTCTCTAAAGTAACCGTAGTCAGTGGCTGGAACAACTAATATAATGGTGTGAATAATCAGTAAACCATGGTCCATAATATGATGTACTTACTGCCCTGTTTTTTAAAGTATGGATTATTGGCATGCACCTGAGGCAAAGAACCAGGAGGAGCACCTGCTTTGAGTATGCTTGTTGGATATACTTTACTCTGTTCATCTTGTGGTAAATCCAATTCTATCAATGGTGTTGATTGAGGACGACTATAATACGAGTTCTGGTGATGATGCTGTTGGTGCTGCTGTGGAGGCACTGGTGCCGGTGATGGTGAATAGAAAGAAGGGGCTGGTGTAGCTGCTACAGAGGATGGCAAATAGGATCCCATGGACTGTCGCTTCATATTATGAGGTCTGTGCTCAATCTCTTGGCTCTCCTTTTCAACATATTGGCGAGGTGAGTTATCCTCTTCAGCAGTTTTATCTTGCTTTGGCTTTCTCTTTTGTACAATGATATTTTCCTCGGTCACGGGCGATGTTGTTGTTGTTGTAAGGACGATGGTTGGATCCAAGATTTGAATGGTAGGGGTCAAGGTGGTAACAACGCTGCTGGCTCTCTTTTTTCTAGAGTCGCCAACCACAGTTGCACTGGTTGCTTTGGATCCTTTGGGTACATGCACTGCAAAATCATCATCAAATGGGTCAATGGCTGTATCTTCCCAGTCCTCTTCCTCCTCCTCCTCTTCTTCTTCATGGCCTGAATGGACTTGTTTCTTTTCTTTTTCCTCTTGCACTTTTTCCCCTGAATGATAAATCATGTCAGAGTAATCAATAGCGGATTCCTTGTCATCCTCCTCCTCTTCTTCTTCACGGGTCACAGCATTGGAAGCAATAGGTGTAGGTGGACGATAAGGTGTCTTTGTTGGTCGTATAATATCCCAATCATCATCATCTTCTTCCTCCCCCTCTTCTTCCTTCTCCTCACCATTATCGTTACTTGGCAGGTCCTGATTCACATGTTGTCTGGGTTGCTCTTCATCTGGTTTCAACGAAATGGTAGAAGTAGACAATTCAGGTTCATCTTGATGTTTGTAGTAAGGATTAGTAGGTGCCAAGGTGGATTTTTGCTTTTGTTGCGCTTGGGGTTGTGGTTGAGGCGTTGTTGTAACATTGGATGAAGATGAGGTGGCAAACACTGGCATAGGAGGTAGCTGAAATCCACTACTACTAGCAGCAGATACAAGAGGAGGCTTCGCAGGCGCATAGGATGACTGCTGTGGTGGAGGAGTGGATTGATATACAGAATTGAATGAATAGGGATGTTGCTGAATAGGTGGACTCTGTTGCTGTGATTGAGGAGGATAATTCGATTGTTGATAAGCACCATTGGAGTTCAAAGGTAACGATATAGCTGGGGAAGATGTACTCTGACGCATAGGCTGATAGGGGTAATTTTGCTGCTGCTGTTGCGGTTGTTGAGGTGGGAAATAAGAAGCACTGGCATCATTTTGTTGCTGATATAATGGTGGATTTGGAGGTGCCACTGCTATCACAGCAGCAGGATATTGCTGAGAGGGTTGAGATAACGGTAATACAATGGGATCTGATTTATGTGGTGAATATGGAGGTGGTTGATATTGAGTATTGGCAGAGCTCGTGATACTTGCTTGATGATGATGATGATTGTTATACGACGAAGGTGCAGAATTGGCGGCCATGGGTTGAAATTGAGCTGAATTCACATCAGCAGGCATTGGCATTTCCATACGGTTCATGATGGGCTGTGTTGATGCAGGTCGACTGGTAGGTGGTGGTTGTGATTGTACAGTCATTGGCGTGGGTCGAGACGGTGGCATGACAACGGGGCTTGTAGGTGTCTTGTTGCCATTGTACAGGTTGCTACTACTGGTATCCAATGCCTTCAGAGGCGTGATAGCAGGCGTCATTTTGGGCGTCTTTTGATAGAATACAGAACTAGGACATGGAGCTGGAGAAGCCAAAGCAAACTGAAGTTCTGGCTTGTATCTCTCATTGCTGTTGTTCAAGTAGGATTTCACCGGTTTTTTACTGTTAACATTCTGATCTCTTGGCGGTAACGCAGGCTGTGAATTATTGTTTGTGGAGGATATACTATACAATGGCTTGGTTGCAAATGGCGATGTGGATGTGGTTGGCAATGAATTGGTAGAGTAGTTTGTTGGCGATGTAGATGATGAAGCAGCATGGCTAGAGACTATGCATTGATATATATAAAATCAGTAAACAGCCAACAATTCACTGAAATAAACTTACTGTTGATGCTTGAATTATACGCTCTCGGCTTAGTCGGTAGTGGAGGTGGGCTGTTGGCATTGCTGCCACTGCCAGAAGATTCCAGCTCTAACTGTGCCTGTAATTCCTTTGCAATAGCTTCATCGTTCAATTCTTGCTCTCTCCTGCGAGTGATTTCATTTTCCCATTCTTTATCAGCTTCTTCTTGGAGTTTCTTGACAAGCTTTATTGATTTATGCTCTTTTTTGGTATCAAACAAATGTCTCATGCGAGCGTCTAAAAGTATTAGAATGGAAAGAGCAAAAAAAAAAAAAAAAAAAAAATAAAGAAAAGAAAAAGAGCCAAGAAGGTTATAAATAGAGAGAGAATTAACTCGGGGTTTGTTTGGTTGTACCATTCATCAGTTACACACTATCAAGCAGCAAGACATCTTTAGAGTGTAGCAACCTCTTGGCAGTCATTATAGATAAATATAGCTTAGAATCGCAAAAGACAAAGAAAGGACATCCTATAAAATCAACATGGAATAGTTTACATTCTTGGCGAATTTTTGCAGCTAGTAAATATCATCCGTTGATTTCCTTTCATGCTGTTTAATGGGCGAATTAGGATAATAGATCAAGCGTGCAACTAAAATACCAGACATGAAGCCACACAGCAGCAGCCTAAAGCGGGGCGTGTGTGTCATGCTCTCTTTCTTTTTTTTTTTTTTTTTTTTCCACCTCCACAGCAATGCCAATCACTAAAAAAGAAAAACAAATACTTGATTCTCATAGAGAAATTCTATGGATCAAACGACAAATTGAGCAAATCGAGCAAGAAGAGACAGCGAATCGAGAAGCCCATAAATACGTGATACCAGACGACGCAACCGAAGAGCATGTACGAGAAAGTATTCGAGACACAAAAGCCAAGATTGATGAACTCAAAAGCGAGTACGATATGCTGTGTCAGTTCAACAGGAGCAAAGAGGCTCTAGCGAAATCTGTCAGTCATCAGCATTTTACACTGGAAGCACTATACCCCAAGATATCAGACCACGATGCCATGGAAATCAAAAGGGCCACAGAAGAACAAATTAACACACGGGACGAGCATATAGTGCAGTTTATGAAGACGCTCAAGCTATTAAATAAGAAAAAGACAGAACTGACGGAAGTTCAGCAAAAGATCATGAGACAACACGAAAAGAACAAGGATATATCAAGCAAGGTGGACGCATTGAGATCAAATAGACAAACGCAACATGCGAACCCTGAAGCCACAGAATTACTACAGGCGTAATGTATCAAAGGGAGATGTGAGAGGAGGAGGAGGGGGGGGGGGATTGCATTATTGACTTTTTTTTTTTTTTTTTTTTTTTTTTTGTTCATAATGATAGGATGAATGCAAAAAGGGATCAAATTTCACTTATACGCGGTGTACTTAATGTAAGTAAACAGAAAGCAGGAGAGCACTGAAAGAAAGCAATTTAACGTTTTTATTTAATAATAATTATAAGGGTATCATACTAGAAAGTGGTATTGCTTGGGATGAGGACGAACGCTGGTTTAATACAATGCTTCGTATAGGAGACACTTTACCGACGTTTTGAGGGAGGTAGATAATAAAGTATATATATATATATGAATTAGATGCATGTAATGTAATGTAAATATATAGTGTGGTTATTTTGTCGTGGTGGCAGCAGCGGCATTGCCATGGTTGTTGTGTGTTGTCGTGGCAGTTGTAGACGAATCCAGCGTCCACACTGTAGGAGAGGCTGAGTGGGGTTCAGGAGTATTTGGCCCTGTCGATAAGGATGCGTCGGATAGATAGACATCTTCTACTTCTTCCTCCTCCTCCTCCTCATTGTGTATTTGATGATGATTGGGCAATGTTGCTTTACCAATCTGATCTGGGTCCAGACCTAAATCATCCATGACAACGGGTAATGCGCCCATACTATATGAAAAAAAAAAAAAAAAAAAAAAAGTCAGTAACAAGATCAAGCCTCTTGTTTACAAACACTTACCGAGAATAAAACATTTGAAGCCTTAATCGAATATTTTCTGTATACAAATCCTCAATGGACCTATCCGAGTACAAGCCCATTTGAATGTTTCTGATAAACACAAAAAATTCACAAACGGCAACTAATCGATCTCGGCAATACTGGTCAATGGGTAACCAATTTTCATTCTCGTCCAACCTGAACCGATAATTTAATAACACGGATTGACTATTGCCAGGGTCAGCAGGTCTTGCACATGCCGAGCATGCGTTGGATACAATAATGTTGTTTCGGTTGGCATTGGCGGTGCTATTGAATCTCTCCCAGAGAGGCTTGCTTTGCACTGGCTGTGGTGGTGGTGGTGTAGCATTCATGTTGAAGGAAGTGACATGTTCAATGAAGCAAGGCTGTCGAGACAAGTAATCAATCATCTTTTTAATAGAGAGTTTGGATTGTGGCCCGAATCGAAGACAGGGCTCAATGTCTTCGGATAGACAGTGCTTCATAAAGGGCGTTTGGTTTAGTTTTTTGGGTGACAAGAGTTGCTTGGAAGATGCAATCGTGTATTCGTGGAATAGTTGTAATTGAACACCGTCAATAGTCGATGGCTCCTTTTTGATGGCATGGTTGGAGGTGGACGGCGTCGGTGGCATCGAGATGGTTCTTTGTTCTTGGTGTGGTTGCTTTTGCTGTGTGTATTTCAAAGCGTGATTTGCACTTGCACGTTTCAGACCATGCAGTTCTTGCAAATCCATCTGTGCACGCATATTGGAACAGCTCTTCTTCTTTTTTGCAACATGCTCTGAAGCAACGGTTTCATCATCGGCAGTTGTCAATTTAAGCCGTAACTCGTGTAGCTGTGTTTGTTCCGCCAAGAGATGCTCCTTTGTCTGTCTCAATTCATTTTCGACCTGCCAGCGTGCTCTTTTCTCAATGGCTACCATCGCATTGGCTTCCTCGAATAGCTTTCTACTGAGCTCCTCCAATTCGTGTTCTACCATGTCTTTTTCATGTTGAACATTGCCAACTCGTTCAATCTCGGCTACATATTTCTGGTTTAATGTCTGCAGATCCAATTCCATGCGCTGTAATTGATAGTTCTTTGTGCTGAGCTCTTGTCGTAATGATAAAATGATTTCATCTGAATGGCAATGATGGCAATTCATGTTGCTCTTTTTTTTTTTTTTAAAAATTTTATAAAGAGGAAAAGAAAAAAGAAAGGCACTGTAGCACAGCACCTTTTTTATATGTTCAATATATCACAAAATTTCGGGGACACATGTTTAAGGAGAAGCTAAATTTGGCAAGGTAAAAGAGTTTAATAAAAGATCATCATCCTCATTATTATCATTATCAGTGGTGATGGTGGTTGAGCCGAAATATTCCAATGTTACGCTGAATGGAATTACAGTTATTAATCAAGGTAACACACACCCATATTGAGTGTCATTTAGTGCAAATTCACGTTCAAATGGGGCTCCCCTATTATATACATCACATTCAATTGTTTGTAAGGATCTAATGTCATTGATTTACATGCAAGTCATAAAGAGGAAGTATTTTCATGAAGGCATCACAGACAGCCGAATCATGGTCCAAATGTCAAATTCACGAGCTAGCCAACTAGGCTCATTAAAGAATTCTGTTTCTATTTCTAGAGCCATCAACCATCATTATGATCGAGAACACAATCAAGAGGAGACATGTATATACGATCTACACACAATGCAAGAAATCATAAAAAGGGGTATCTTCATATCTATTGCCAGTTTATTCCCCCCAAGGCTTTTCTACCGGCATTATAGCATCTGGCAACAACTTTATGATTACCCTTGAAAGGTTTCGTTGTATTATTGTTCTTGACAATAATTGGAGGCAGTGGATCCATATTTTTAATCTTGTTGCCCCAGTCTACTTGCATCATTTCATGCTCTTATTGTTGACATGTTGCACGAACGTCATGATGATTTGATAATGATGATGGCTTATTCGAAAGAGTAGTAGCCCATGTCTTGACTTGAAAGAGATTGAATTACTTGTACACGAGACACAAGTGTGTAGACTCTGATAAAATTAGGTGGTTATCCAACTGACTTTGACATCATGTATAGACATAAATGTTTATTGCTTACGATACAACAGGCGTCTATGTTTCCATAAAGCTGAAGCAACCCAGAAAAAAGGTAATACTGTCATTGAATGTATGGTTGTATACTTCCATAACTGCATTTAGGCAAAGACAATAAAATGGTAGAAATTGGTCCGCAAATTACTTGTAGCCATCAATTGATACTTACGCGGCTACTAGCTCAAACTAGCTGATTCTGTATGAAAAAAGGCTCATATTATTTTTATCACTGGAGCCAGCTTTTCGTTCTATTGGTTGGCAAGGAAAACAACCATTGGTAACATTTTCTCAACAAACATACCACTAACAACCAACAAGTGAATGGCCTTCGTCTATGAACAGGAACTTCTTCTGATCGTTTGGACGCTACAATATGTCTCACATCACTAGAGTATGAATTTGCGTAATCTTTTATGAACTGATGCCCGGCAGTCATGAACCTGCCTAAAAAGGCAAAATTTTAGCTACTATACCTATAAGCACAAAAAAAAAAATATCATATATATATTCCCTCCATATCTTATCCCTCTTCTGCCTTTTCTTTGGCTTTTCATATTATTGTAGTTTACATGTATACTTATTCATTACTTTATTGGTCTTGTATTACTATGTAGAGTCGCTCAATTATCTTCTACTATTTTTTTTTTTAACTCAATCACTCTGAACCAACAATCGGTATGGTTCTGTTTATGGTTTTTGACCTTTCTTGGTATTAATTTGGTTTAATAAATAGTTGGTTCTTATTGTTTCTCTCAAACTACCGTTACTTTAAATATTGAGGACATTCCCTACTTCAGAACGAACTATACGACGTGGATGTCCAAGAATACAAATATTGTTCTCATGAACTTACGTATACGAAAGTTCATTTGCTAGTCTACTTGACAAAAAGACAGCTTGCCATTAGTAGCAATGGTAAGTGATGATAATGGTAAACTTATTTGCTCGTGGCGAGTATACGGCAATCAGCAACAGATGATTCGCAGTATAGATTAGAAAAATGCATCTCTAAGAATATTTTCCAATTTGTTTTCTGTTTACCGTTACATACATATTTTTATCCAAATTGTCTGCTCATTGACCAATCAGCAACGGCAGAAAGTCGAGTATTCAGCAATATTCGCAAAGAATTATATCAGTTACATAATAATTAAAAACTGATATTACTAGAAAGATTTATTTAAAATTGCCACGAAAATAGGTTGAGGTATAATATGTATAAGTGGCATGAATTCTTTATGATTTGCCAGAATTAACTTTTTTGAAAAAAGAGTATGAAATTAATCAGGTAAAGAATGTCATTTGTTACATTGAGAATAAGTGGGTTTACATACTACTATTCGAACTGAGGGATTTGATGTGAGGATAAGGTGTTGAATGGGAAGATCTGGGTGATAGTGTAATGATTCACATTACATATGCCTAAAACATACGGCTTGAGGCATCCTCGATGCGCCCTCAAAGCAATGTTACTGAAATACACAAATCCATCAAATACCACTCATGAACATTCATGCTATTTGAATCAAATAAAAAACCTTTTCAAATGTACATACAAACAACCTCTAAAAATACTAAAGTAAAGAAATGTCCATATCACGCACATCGTATGAATGAAGAATCTATCTTGATCACAGTGTATCCATTCCCACTAGCGATGCTTGTCATAAGTGTGTGTTCTCTCTATCCAAATTAAAACCAAATCAATAGCAACATATTCGAACTCGTCAACTATGCCCTGATGCCATAATAATTGTACAGCATCCTACATAAGGGACACCGTCTTCTATACAATAACAAAACACTACACCTTAAAACACACAAGGTTACATTATTCATGCTATGACGATAGCACATCCAAGCCAAATCAAGGTTACGCAAATCAACTTTTCTAGTCAATACTCTGCATAAGTTACCCCTTTAATCAAAGATATCAATAACAATCGCTGAATATCGCAATAGCACCACCTATTGCTTACTACTAGACTCATGCTACGAGCTTGCAGTGAAATCAGGTTTTAAAGAGAATTCACAGAAAAAAATATAAAAAGCAAAATGATAAATACAATTAAAATCAACTGTATTTTATTTGGTTGTTAAATAAAACCGAGGATTCCTGGATTATGATAGAGTAAAAAAAGAAGAGTATTTATAACAATTGAGCATTAGCTCGTAGCACGAGTCTGATAGAGAGCAATAGGTTGTGCTATTGCGATATTCAGCGATTGTTATTGAAGTCCTTGATTAAAGGGGTAATTTTGTTGAGCATTGACCAGAAGGGTAGATCTGCGTAACCTTGCTTGGGCTTTGATGTGGTGCTATCGTCATAGCACAAATCAATGTGGCCTTGTGTGTTTTAAGGTGTGATGTTTTGTTATTGTATAGAAGGTGTCTCTTTTGTAGGATGCTGTACAATTATTATGGCATCAGGGCATAGTTGACGAGTTCGAATATGTTGCTATTGATTTGGTTTTAATTTGGATAGAGAGAACACACACTTATGACAAACATCACTAGTGGGAATAGATGCACTGTGATCAAGAGTGATTCATTCACACGATGTGAGTGATAAGAGTGTTTCTTCACTTTAGTATTTTTAGAGGTTTTTTGTATGTACATTTGAAAAGGTTTTTTATTTGATTCAAATAGCATGAATGCTCATGAGCGGTATTTGATGAATATTTGTATTTCAGTAACATTGCTTTGAGGGCGCTATTTTATTACAGAGCTAATGCTCAATTTTTATAAATACTCTTCTTTTTTTACTCTAAGCCAGGAATTTTCAGTTTTATTTGGCAACCAAATAAGATACAGTTGATTTTAGTTGTATTTTATTATTTTGCTTTTTTATATGTGATCTGCTAGAATAGCAAAGGATAGCTTGAGCAGCTCAGCTTCAACTGGAAATTGAAGTAGGTAATTGAAATACTTGAGTTTGAACAATAAAGTCTTTGTTTCAAATCAAGAATAAGGCAAATGTTGTACGAGCTTGTGTACCTTACGAATTACAAGAGAACTATCAAGAATAGTAGAGATGTCAAGATTGGGTTGTAATGATAACGATCTGTCAAATAGAAAGAGGTTCAATCAATCAATTAGTCATTCAAATTAACCATTACAATGGTCACCTAAAAATTTATGTCTTCTAGAAATTCTTATAAATAGTAGATGTGAAATTGAAGCCTTAATAAAAAGTATCTTGATTTTTCGTACCTTATCATATCAATAAATTCGGTTTTTTATATATTTATTTTCAAGAATTCAACAGTGATATTTTCCAAACTGAATGATTGTGGCTTTCGTTTTTTGTTTCTATTATGCATTGCGAATTGAGGCATGCATTTGCGCTCGGCTAAATTGTGCTTTCTTCGATGTCAATTATCTCGACAACAAGGCCTTTCTAACACCATGTCCTCAGCTTGAAGTTGCTTCATTTTAACCGTACTACAATAGTTTCAGATTACCTCATACTGTGTACGGGGCCTTATGTCTGGTCATGGATGTTGGAAATGATTTTCAAGTTTTGACTTTTGGACTTTTGGACGATCAAACATCGAGATTTTAAATGTTAATTTTACAGGTTTGAAATTAGCATGTTATTATGACGAGTTTTTGTCAAGAAGACGAAAGTGCAATTAGATTTTGGATAGGATGAGTTGTTGTTGAGAGATGGACAAGTTGTGAGAAATGCAAGATTTGAGTGGATGCTACTAATGAAAGTCAATGGATTGATATATGAATGTTGGTTGTATGTCTAGCCAAAGTTGTTTTGGGTACTTTGTTTGATTAGTACGTGTTAGATTTGAGATTGTGATGGACGATCCAAAGCAGTAATAAGGAAAAATGTAAAAAATGAACCAACTTTGAATGGATATTTCTCTATGGTTTACTAAGTTAGTCAATGTTGCGTAGTGCTTGACTTTTGTTTCTCTTTTAATTCTCTATACAATGGTATGGTTATTATTAGTATTTTCAAAAATATGTCGGGTAGTGCCCGCTTGAGGCAAATCAAAATACATGACTTTGAGTTGTTTCATGAAGGGAACGTCTATTAGGTGTTTTTGACTTTTAGATTATGTTGGGGCTAATGTAGACCTATGGAATGGTGTTTGTTTTGTTCAAATCTGATCAGTATTGGCAGAGATATCACAAAAAGTTATGTCCTTGCAAAATTGGCCATCTTTGACCAAACTGGCCTTCCCCTTACAGGCTAGAAAATTAGCTGATGATTTTTTGGTCAGACGTTTTTGCTCATTTCTCTACGTAGGGTCAAGCTAGAACTTCCAGTAAGAGCTCAAATGATAGGAAATTTTTTGCTTTACAATAATAATGAATGTTACAAGTCGGTTTGCTTTGACAGAGATGGAGGTTTTGTTGAAAAACCATCAAAATGCGAGGAAAAATTTCTTGCCCATTTAAACGGTCTAGGTTTGACCAAAGCAGACAAGATTAGTACCATTCGATGCGCCTTTTCATTCTGCACAGGTTTAACATATACTTGAACAAGTGTTGATTAGCAATAATAATTGACAAGTTTAGGTCATTACAAATCTCTGCATGCATACATTCTCATTTTAAACAGTAGTGGTTTCAATCTCCGTTTAATGTCAGCAACTATGCCTGGAGAAAGCTTCTCAATGCATCATCCTTTCTGATTTGGGAGCGTGGCATAACGCACTGTTGAGCCAGTGTATACTGTACAATAGCCAGCACAGCGAAAGATAGTATAGTAATTGAACAAGACGCAAATATACTGAAGTTTATTAATGAAATTAAAGGGCTATTTATACTAAATTTACGAGTCATCACACAAGACAGTAACAAATGTTATTCACTTGCAGCTGAATCTGCCCATCAACTGAGATGTAACCTAGTAGCATATTCCATTATATTTGGAATAATTACCTATCAAAGAGTGCCTTAATCTTATATAGACAGTTGTGGCGATTCTGGCACAACACACACATAATAAATTGTTAATTTCTTGTTATACACTGGAAATGATTTGTACAATGGCAACAGCTCTTCTAGCAAAGACATTGTTTATGATGAAGAAGAGCAAAGCCAACAGAAATTGCAGCTGAACGTCGTCTTGTCTGCGCCCAAATTTCTCGCTAAAGTTGGTGATATTTAAGCCATTTTGAGGCCGCAAAATGTGCTCATGCGCACTCAAAATGCGACTTCAAACGAGATCCGCTCGAAGATATGCCCCAAGTACGTCAAGCAAAAAAAGAACGCGAGTGTGGCCCCTGCCAGGCAAGGTAGTGAAGCGCGAACTTTATCCCAGAAAGAGCAGGAAAGTAGAGGTAAGGCGATGCACTATTACTGTACATGTGTAGAATTAATTAAAAGTTCATGTGTTTTAGAGAACGGAGAAGAAGCGCAACCTTCTTTTTGTTGAAAAAAGCCTTGCTGTTAAAGAAGAGCTGATTGCCAGCAATACAGAAGGCTACATGCGCCTTCTCCTGTCATATGAGCTCCAATCTTATGAAGAAAGCGATGACGATGATGGTGGTGGCAATTGGAAACGTTACCAGACAGCATATAGTAGATAGAGCTGAGAATCCCATGGTGAACATCTGATAAAAGCCTTACTTTGCCTAATGTATACCAGAAATTATTTATTTAAAAGACAAAGCTCTTCTTTGAGGATCCTAAAGCACGCTTGGCTCAAATTCAGCAAGCAGTTTCAACCAAGAACACGCATGAACGCGTAGATGAGTCTAGCGGATTTTCAGCCGTCACCTAGCATAAATAAATCAAATTTATTCGACCGTCTTGACAATGGGTATTACGAACACGTTATTTTTTTTTGGATACGCATCCAAACCTGTTGGCTGCATACGTATACGCTGATGAAAGGGCAGTACGCAATGCCTGTCAAGTTTCTCACAGTTTTTGTCTGACCTCAAGCGTGTTTTTGCTGTCTCTCTGCATCTTTGACAGGGATAAAAGCCTTTTGAAGTAGCAGCATTCTGCGAAATGATGTACTTTTAGATTACTATTTGGTAAGCGTAAAGATTAATCATAAGAGAATATGACAACGCCAGGGTATAATCCAGCTAGAAAATCATGGGAGCGTTGAAAATCTGCTTGGATATAGGCACCAGTGCAACCACTTCTTTTCCAGAAATCACGATACTTGATACCTTGAACGGTATACAATGCCATCTTGCTCATCCTGTTCCAAAGAACAACAGTGTTTGGCCCACGACCTTCAACAGCACTTCCTGCTAGAGCAGCATTGAATACATCTTGGTACGCACATTTATTATAATGATCCGCAACAAAGTCAAATGTTTGCTTGTTCAAGATTAATTCAGAGGGGCTTCTTCCAATTTTGGATGCTGTTGATAATTGCCTTGACTCATAAAAAGTAGGTATTTTTTCACTTCCTGTAACATTTAAGATATTAAGTCAAGAAAGGGTCGTATAAAACTCGCCCTTCTTGTGGTGGAAATCAGCTGGTAGTATTGATCAAAAGTTAATGGTACTGTAAGCGGCAAATGCGGGAAGTTTGCTTATATGGTCATTGGCATTAACATACACTTAATGTACGAGAAACCCATGGATATATATTGCTCTGGTGAGGTTGATAGCTGGAAGGAATAATAATGATGGTTCTTGTACTGTAGCGTTGGTCCTACAAAAATAAAGGTTTGCTTGCTGGTGAAGGAACTACGGTAGTATGGTTTTGCTCAGTCTAATAACTATTTTTAGAGCCCTTCCTAATATACACTTACTGTACACTTCGTAATCATCTTTCTTAATTAAGCCAAACCCTTCATAAAGGGACATTAACAAAGGAATCTGCGGTAGTGAAAGACCTTGCGTTGCATCTGTTACGGTGCATCTGTTGACGCTGTACTACGGTAAAAACCAAAGCTCACTGTATCATAGGCCTGGTATTTTGGCATAGTTGTCTCTTTTTGACTTATCACGGATCAACTTTCAAGCTCTCGCTTCACGCTTGGATTTTCGTCATATCAAGGTTGTTCCATAAAGAGATATTGTTTAGAAAGTTGCTAAAGTCTCTTTTTCGACAGTTTACAGGCATTCAACGAAATCAAAGAGGATAATACTGTACCAACAAGATCGGCGAGAGAAGCACCCTGTAAAACAGTTCAACTTTCTGGCTGCCGGATTGACTTCTAATAAGGTGTTGATAAGAGCAACTCTTTTTCTGTGTGAAAGCTTCTTGCTGTTAAAGATGGTAATCAGAGAGCCGTTGTCAGACAGGTACTACAATAATTCCTCAATTAATGGTTGAATTGCTTGGGTGATCTTAGATGTCGGTGCCTCTGCTCCTTTAAAAAGAAAGCTCAGTAAGATATTGCATGGCTTGTTACGCTCTGAACAAGGAAAATTCAAGATTGAAAGGTACAGTGCACCACTAGTGACATTGCTGTGGACTGAAGTCCAATCAAAATTGATTGTAGTGCCAATTCGTATCTTTTAGTTGTCTTCAGCGGGATCATTGATGAAAAGTGATGTGGTATTATCTTTGAGCTTGACGGTTTTCCAAGAGTTACCGTCATATAGATCGTTCAACTTGTCAGCTGACGTTCGGCGATATTTGTGGTGATGATGGATCATATCCTCAAAGCCGCTTCTACTGTAGCTGCAAACCGTTAAATGTGGTAGTATTTTAAGCTACCGTACACTCATGATCTGACAGGGGTTTTAGTGTTGTTGTTTGCAAAAAGAGGCTCATCACAAGCAAAAGGTATGCTGTCGATAGCACAAAAAATGTAGTTGGTTGCTTGTGGAGACGATGGATAATTTAAAAGGTACACAGAGTAGCATTTGGCGCACTGGTCATATTCAATATTTCTGTTGCATACTGCATTGAGTCTAGTTTTTTCAGCAGCCATTTTGAATAGGATGTGGATAAAGTCGATCAGGTTCTTCACTGCAACCTCTGATAAATATAGGAAAGCTGAAAGATGATGATAAAAAATGAAAGGAATATCATGAATGCATCTTCATTACCATTGTGTTGAATGCCTAAAGTTAACCATGAAGGTCAGTAAATAGGTCACTGGAGATGCATAAATTGGGAGGAGGGCCACTTATCATCTGGTATCATACCGTATCTCTTGAATAAAAAACAGCGTGTTGTTCTAATAATATCTTCAGAATCTATTTTGCTAGCTCCTTCTTCTCCAAGCCGATTTACGGCTCGCCACCTTTAGCATCGATCTAATTGTATTAAAAGAACATGATGTCAGTATACCAAGTACCTTTCAAACTACAATATCAGCAAAAAACGCATTGCTTCACAATACCACTTATATTGGGTAAAAAAAACTGTTGACGTGTTTTACACTGTACAGTTACCGTAGATCGCCTATGTCTGAATAAATACAGTAGTACACGTATCAGCTATATTCAAAATTTATTTAAAGATTGTACATGTCTACTTTATGACATTAAAGCTTCATCATTGTAGCTTAGGTTCATTCGAAGTTATATAGGATTCTATAAGCGTTATATACTTGAACTGTTTTTTTTTCCCTTCTAACGAATGATGCACTACTAATCAAATAAGACCCCTGTTATTACTAATCCAAATATGATTTGTAATTGTGGAATTTATGGCTATTTGTAGATATAAATTCACGGAAAAAAAGAATAAAAAACAAAATGTCAACTTGATAGAGGTATCTCTTTATTATCAAACTGACGGGTGTAAAAATAGACTGAAGAATCTCTACTGGCCAGGTAGATGATCCTTCTTATATATTCTAACAATGGATAAAAGTTCTACTATGAAGGATTGACATATAAGTCAATTCAGATTAATTAACCTAGCAATTCATGCTAAGAGAAATCTCAGTGAACTAAACATACTTTAGCTCATCTGGATGAATGAATAGACTCTTATCCGAAGTACCCTGATCTGTCCTTTGTATGAGGATCACTAATATCGATCTAGTAGCATGTATCCTATAGGTACAGTCTCTTAGTCTACATTAGTAGTATGTGTCTGAGTGTATATCATTGTTCTGTATATATCTTAGCACATATCTAGATATATGGCATGTCTATAGCATGTCACTATGTGCATGTCTATATAGCATAACATATATTGTACAAGTCTGTAGTACATAATGTATCTGTAGCTAGTATCAAGGATATAAGCATATGTCATATAGTGTGGATCTTCAAGTAGTGCACATCTGATGCATACATCTTATATTGCATCGATCTTGGCATTTAACCAAATATGGGAAATATCCGTAGTCAATGTCGGGATACAAGCATCAGTCAATAGCGCCATCCATGCTAATGGTGCCATCTATAGCTTATGTTTGTATATGGTATAAATCTGTAGCGTACACCTAATTCATTAGTGTACATCATAGTTTATATCAGAATATGGTAACTGGATGAACTGTGTACGGAATTCAGATCATAGTGGATGTATTCCACAGTAATACATTTGAAGGTTTTATAAGTTGCAGGGGCCATCCAAAGATATATAAATAAGTCAGCTTTTGTCAGTGATTTCCCAGTACCTTGCTCATTATTTTCATTGCTATTATTTTTATTATCGATTACTTCAAACATGACTCGTGCTTTATCCGTAGACCTTGAATCCAACACCAGAGCATCTATGGTCAATGGTATGGTCACTACAACAACCTCTGAGAAGTTTGACGTTTTGCGGGGCGTGCATTCCAAGTATAGACAGAAGTTGTTCTTCTCTGATGAGCCCCGTAGCCATGGTGGTCGACCTGTGGTTGTCGCCGACAGATTATTAATGTCGTTGGTTCGCCGACTACTCCTAAAAGGAAGCTTACTGACTATTTTTAATGCATATAAATAGAGTCTGTCTTTGGGGCATTTCTTAGGCTATATACCGTAGCCGCGCTCAATAAGGCCGTCCTAGTTAAGGCTATGCGGCAATTAAGGCTACGATTTTGCAGAATTTTTTTACCGCCTATTTAGCCTTATTAGCCTTATTCTACTGAGGTAGTGGCTGTGTTTCAACTGAGGTACTTCTTGTTTTTGGCCAATAAGGCTTCTAAAAAGGGACGATCTTTATTCAAAAATTTAATTTAAATGGCTGAAAAATAGTTACAAAGAGTAGTTTGTTTTTTCTGACCTACTTCTTCAGACCTAATTTAATCCAATTTTTTACGAATTGTTTTTCACATAGATCTATCTTGATCATCCATTGGCAGTGAATAATACAAGATAGTCTCGTATGATTGCTCAGTTTTCTCGTATCTGCTTTACATCTTCTATTACTTTTTCTTCCTCGCTTTCATCCTACTTCTCCTCAACAACAAGAGGCTGTTCAGAATTCTCGCCATCATTTTTGTCTTCATGAATTTCAACAAGTTCAGGCCGAAAGACAATCAAGTCGGACTCGTCTGCGGCCAGATCCAATCCACCTAACTCTGTTACTAATGGATTACCATCACCATCCCTGTTGCCAGGGAGATCAGGTATGATTTCGTTAAATCGTCTTACTAAAGCATCACTTACAGGTAGGTTGAAATTTCGAATTGCATCCTTTGTTTCAATTTCTTCTCTATCATCGAATTTGAAATCAACAATCTTAGTATGATCCCAGCAATTCTTAATTGTTTGGGGTTCGATTTTGAGCCATGAGTCGGCCAGAAAGAACAAAGCATCGACCTCATCCATTCTATATTTCTCGGCATGATTAAGATCCACACCAGCAATATGCTTGTTGGCAGCTCTGAAATACTGATAGTAGCAGAAGTGAGCCTTTAAGTTAGCGATAATACCAGTGATGATTGTATCTAAAAGCGAAGCATTAGCATATAACTGCAATGCGGATAATGGTTGGGTTTCTTAAGTTACCGGCATTCAAAGGCTGCAGCTTGCTGGTAGTGTTGGCAGGAAGAAAAATCAGTTTGATGTTGCTGAATTCTTCTGTCAACTTGTGCAAAGAAGCGTTGTTCTCCAAAATGGCGACTTTTCTCTTTGCATAAACGAAAGAAGAATTCAAACGTTTGATGTGTTTTCTGAAAACTTTTGTTGTCATCCACGCACTAGGAGTTGTGTTGTACTCGACATAATGACTTTGCCCAATGCAAGTAGTTTTTCTGTACAAAGCATGCTTCTTTGTTGCTGTTTTGGATGTCTGTTTTCTTTCAATGACAATTGGATGGCTCTTATAAGGCCCTTCATAGTTGGTTAAGAGTCCAATTGTAAACATATTCTTACTCTCCTTGGATCCACCCATTGGCTTTTCACAGATTGTTCTTGTTGTGGGATGTTGCTCGTAGTAAATCCCAGTTTCATCAAAGTTCATAATGTCCCTGGTATCGTAAGGTTCGTACAACTTTTCAATTTTCTCCAACTCAGAAACGATGTTGGCTGATGTCAAACCAATCGAACTGTTTTCACCGTACAAGTGTCTAGACTAGACGCCTATTCTTTTAAAAAGGTCCGTCAGCCATCCATCAGAAAACGTAAGTCTGTCCTTCTTAGGTAACTCATGCATCTTGTACTTTGTGTTTGTAATGACTTTGGCATAAGCAGTGACAATTCCACGATTTACGGGGTAAGACCTGGCGTTCATCGCCCTGATATATTCGAGAATATCATCGTCTAGTTGTAGAAATCTCAAGGCTAGTATATTACTCTTTCCTTGGATGTTTGCTTTCCTATAGGCGTTAAACACTTTGTCTTTTGAATTCATAATGTTTCAAATCGTTTTTTGTTTAAATGCCTTGGGAAGGTGGAATTCTCTTCTAGCCCATCATTCACCGAGCTCTGCATGCGACATTCTGGGAAATTGCATGTTTTGCATACAAATAGGGTACTTCTGCTCGTTTGTAAGACGTTCTCTTGATTGTTGCATAGCGCTCATGATCTAATTACGTTCAAGTCTGTAAGATATAGAAATAAATGAAGAAAAGTGTCAAATGAATATGTTTAGTTGGCTGTATCAGTAATTTTTTCATAAGGGACTGCTTTCTATGATCATTGTCGCGCGCGCTTGATAAAGCTACGTGGTCATTAAGGCTGCCAAAAAGTTTGCCTTATTCAGCGCGGCTACTGTAAAACAATCCTAAATGTCTGGAAATCGATGGGCTTTCATAGAGGTACCAAGGAAAAAAAGCCTATGGTCGGCCATACCAACGTGGAAAAGCGTTATCGATGGACCAAAGAGTATCACTATTGAACAATAAAACACTGCAAACGTCTTACATTCTTTGAAAGAATCACAGTCAACGTTTGTGGTCTGACGGGTGCGGGTACTACCGGCCTAGACCTAATGGCTCTATAAATCCTCATCATCCAAATGTTACAGTCAAGCAGGATAGAATTCATATCTTGATTTGGGGCTGATGACTTGTTGGGCACCGGAATACACATGTCAAGTTTACAATAGCACCATAAAATCCGAACATTATCAGCAAACCTTGGTTACTACTGTACACTGATGGATAGCTTGGAAAACAATTATTGCCTAACAACATGGGACGACGTTTACTTCCAGCAGGATAATGACCGCAAATATACTTCCAACCAGCAGTTTTAAATAACAAGGTAACTTGCATCAACGATTGGCCAGCCGTAAGCCTTGATCTGAACTCGACTGAGCATCTCTGGCATTATTTAACGCTGAAACTGAGCAAATACGAGCCCAAGCTTAAAGGAGTCGAGGAATCATGGGGTAAATTTGCGAAGGAGTGGAATACCTTTATTGAGAAAGAATCCGGACGCTATGTTGAGAGTATGCCGTCCTATATTTAGGCTGTACTTGCCACTAAAGGAGGTTCAACCAGCTATTGGGCCAAAAAGATGACAGTAGACAGAAAAATTGATCTGGTGAGACCAGTCTGTTGTTCCAGGATCGCCACAACTGACTGTGAAGATTCAGGTACTCTTGATGGGTAAAGATGTCTGTGTTATGGAACAACATGGAATAAGCTATGACGATTAAAGGTGTATCTCAGTTAATAAGGTGCCAAGGTTCATCAGATGTGATGAACGTGGCACAAAATAAATTACTCTTTTGACATTTAGTATTAATATAAATAGGATAGATTTTGTCTTCATCAATAAATCTTTAGTTTTTGTGTCTGATCTTATTTAAATAAGTATTTTCTTGTTTTTCTAATATTGAACACTTTTTATAAGCTACAAATTATAACTTATTTATTCCTTGTGCTTAACACATTCCACTTAGTCTTTATTTACGTAGAAGTTTACATATAAGCAGAGAAATTTCTTCTATAGTTTATAATGTACTTTATTTTCTTTCCAATTGTTTTAGTTTTGATTGCATACACTAATTATTTGTGGAGTTATGGATAAAATACTAGACAATTGGAAAACATGTGAGCAGTCTTCTCATCCACTTTAAGCATTAAACCATTAAGAAAAAAAAGCTTCGTGAATAAGAGTTGATATATCACCAGTTAGGCTAGAGTCATGATACAGATAATGGGTAGAATGTTCTTCATAGTAGAGTTCGAAGGCGAACGTTTATCAGGAGTGAAACTCACTCTCAGGGTCGCAACAGCATATGCCACCGCGCTACAGGATTGTAACTGCACCACAATATAAATTAGCCATCTAATAGCACCACCAACATTTACTTGCTATGTCTGAAGAAACCTATCCCATTCTATTACCAAGGTTTGCTCACTTCTGCTGTATTATGTGCACCATAAAACATGTTTGTTGCTACAATTTGCTCTACTTATATCTTAAACCGTAGTCACCACACAAAGCTATTACTACCTTTTTTTTTTTTTTTTAATTCTACGCTTCTCTCTCGTACAATTCGCTCTCACTCTGGTCTCTTTGGTGATTTCTTGAATTACCTTAGACATTGTACTTCTTATCAAACGTTGCTAGTGTCAGGCTTCTTCTATTAGTTGGTTTCCCCCTCTAGTTAATGAACGCCTGAGTGACACAGGTTACACTGCTGTCCAATTGCGTAACCATGTAATCTGAACAGTTGACCATATCTGGTTTCGTTTGTCTGTTGGTCTTTCTATGGGTTTGCTACAAGTCTTGGTCATTCTGCTCTCACTCTTAGTATTTTGCTTAAGCTAGGCACTGTATTCATTATGAATAGTTAGTAATATTATGCTTTTTTTTTTATCTTTTTGTTGGTTTTCCTTTTTCGACAAATTTCTTTAGTCCCGTTGGCCACAGTTTCCAGATTTTCCCTTTGTATCACGCTGCCTTTTTTCCAGTTGGTTCTGCTGCGGTATTCTCTTGTACTACCTGTGAACCAACCAAACGACTTCAATTTTTTTCTTTTTTTTTTTTTTTTTTTTTTTTTTTTTTTGTTTCTTAGATTTTTTCCATATGGTCCATGCATACCTGCCTGATACAGACTACACTACATCTATCATAAACAGCTAATAATATTTGGTTTCGTCTGTCTGTTGGTCTTTGTATCTACTCGATACAAGTTTTTGTGATTCTACTTTCCCTAATGATATCCTGGACATTTGGGTACACTGTATTCATTATGCACCGTTATTAACATAGGGGGGTTTTTTTTTATTTCTTGGTCATGCCTTTTCTGCAGGTTCCGCAAATACCGCTGGTAGTAAATTTTTCTAGCCTTTCTCTTAGTACTACGCTGGGGTTTACCCGATTGGTTCTGCAAAGTCACTTTCATATAATTTATTCTCTAAAGTTCTACCCTGGTCGCTGTACTTCCGCGGAGACACTGAATTTATCGTTGACCTTTTCCATAACCTTTCAAATTGTTTCTACGGAAATAAAATGCTAATACTTGCTTATCATTATCTGTTCTTCTTCATTCCTTCTTTTCAAAAGTCTTTGTCATTTTCTATTTGATTATCTCTCCGTTAAATGTATACAGGTAAGTTCTTACGAAGAGTTTTGTATATCTGGTCTTCTCGGTCATTTACTATTCTCCCAGTTGCTTCAATATTTCCCAATTCTGACCCTTTGGTCTTCTTTTTGCCGCTTCTAGTCTGATGTCTTTGGTGTCTTTGGTGCTTTCTCTGGTTTTCAAGTCTGGCGTCTATGCTTTCTTTGATGATCTCTTTGGTGCTTCAAGTCTGCTGTCTCTGGTGTCTCTGGTCTCATCTATCTGGTTCTTCAAGTTTAATGTCTTTGGTGTCTCTAGTGCCATCTCTCTGGTTTTCAAGTCCTCTGATGTCTATGGTGTTTCAAATTGTTTCCTGGCTAACGGTGGTATGAAATGCGTTTGTTATCCATAATGACTAATATGCCTTTCTTTTATTTGTAGGTTTCTTTTTGGTGCAAGTCTCTATCTATGTGGTCTCTTTGGTCTTTTCTCTGGTCCTTCAAGACTGGTGTCAATGCTTTTCTTGGTGATTTCTCTGGTGCTTTAAGTCTGGTGTCAATGCTTTTCTTGGTGATGTCTCTGGTTTTCAAGTCTGGCTTCTTTGGTGTCTCTGGTTTCATCCCTGGTTTTCAAGTCTATTGGTTATGCTGTCTCTGCTGGTCTCTCTGGTTCTTTAAGTCGTCTGGTGGCTTTGGTATCTCAAGTTGTCTCCTGGCTAACGGTATGAAATGCATATGTTATCCATAATAACTAATATGTCTTTCTTCTATTTGTAGGTTCATTTCTGGTGCAAGTCTCTCTCTAGGTGGTCTCTTTGGTCTTCTCTCTGGTGTTCAAGTCTGGTGTCTATGCTCCCTCTGGTGATCTCTTTGGTTTTCAAGTCTGGTTTCTTTGGTGTCTCTGGTTTGATCCTTGGTTTTTCAAGTCTATTGGTTTTGCTCTCTCTGCTGGTCTCTCTGGTTTTCAAGTCTGGCTTCTTTGGTGTCTCTGGTTTCATCCCTGGTTTTCAAGTCTATTGGTTATGCTGTCTCTGCTGGTCTCTCTGGTTTTTTAAGTCGTCTGGTGGCTTTGGTATCTCAAGTTGTCTCCTGGCTAACGGTGGTATGAAATGCATGTGTTATCCATAATGACTAATATGCCTTCCTTCTATTTGTAGGTCTCTTTCTAGTGCAAGTCTCTTTCCTGGTGGTCTCTTTGGTCTTCTCTCTGGTGCTTCAAGTCTGATTTTTTTGCTCCCTCTGGTGATCTCTCTGTTTTTTAAGTCTACTGGTTATGCGGTCTCTCCTCGTCTCTATTATTTTTAAGTCTGGTTTCTTTGGTGTCTCTGGTCTTTTTCTTTGTTTTCAAGTCTATTCGTTACGCTGCTGATACTGGTCTCTATGGTTATCAAGTCTGCTGTTTATGGTCTCTCCAGTTGTCTCCTGGCTAATAACGGTATGAAATGTACTCATTATAGATAATTACTAATATGCTTTTCTTCTATTTGTAGGTTCTCTTTGGTACAAGTCTCTCTGGGTCTGGTCTCTTTGGTGCTTTCTCTGGTTTTCAAGTCTGGTGTCTATGCTTTTCTGGGTGATTTCTCTGGTTTTCAAGTCTAGTGTCTTTGGTCTCTGGTGCCATCATTCTGGTTTTCAAGTCGTCTGGTTTTGCTCTCTTTGGTGCTTTCTCTGGTTTTCAAGTCTGGTGTCTCTGGTGTCTCTGGTCTCATCCCTGGTTTTTCAAGTCTATTGGTTTTGCTCTCTCTGGTGATCTCTCTGGTTTTCAAGTCTGGTTTCTTTGGTCTCTCAAGTTGTCTCCTGGCTAGTAACGGTATGAAATGCACTCATTATAGATAATTACTAATTTGCTTTTCTTCTATTTGTAGGTTCTCTTTGGTACAAGTCTCTCTGGGTCTGGTCTCTTTGGTGCTGTCTCTGCTGCTTCAAGCCTGGTGTTTGGCGTCTATGCTGCTGTCTCTGGTGCTTTAAGCCAGGTGTTTGGTGTCTATGCTGCTGTCTTTAGTGCTTCAAGCCTGATGATATCTGGTTTCTGAAGTTGTCTCCTGGCTAATAACGGTATGAAATGTACTCATTATAGATAATTACTAATATGCTTTTCTTCTATTTGTAGGTTCTCTTTGGTACAAGTCTCTCTGGGTCTGGTCTCTTTGGTGCTTTCTCTGGTTTTCAAGTCTGCTGTCTTTGGTGTCTCTGGTCTTATCCCTGGTTTTCAAGTCTATTCGTTACGCTGCTGATACTGGTCTCTATGGTTATCAAGTCTGCTGTTTATGGTCTCTCCAGTTGTCTCCTGGCTAATAACGGTATGAAATGTACTCATTATAGATAATTACTAATATGCTTTTCTTCTATTTGTAGGTTCTCTTTGGTACAAGTCTCTCTGGGTCTGGTCTCTTTGGTGCTTTCTCTGGTTTTCAAGTCTGGTGTCTATGCTTTTCTGGGTGATTTCTCTGGTTTTCAAGTCTAGTGTCTTTGGTCTCTGGTGCCATCATTCTGGTTTTCAAGTCGTCTGGTTTTGCTCTCTTTGGTGCTTTCTCTGGTTTTCAAGTCTGGTGTCTCTGGTGTCTCTGGTCTCATCCCTGGTTTTTCAAGTCTATTGGTTTTGCTCTCTCTGGTGATCTCTCTGGTTTTCAAGTCTGGTTTCTTTGGTCTCTCAAGTTGTCTCCTGGCTAGTAACGGTATGAAATGCACTCATTATAGATAATTACTAATTTGCTTTTCTTCTATTTGTAGCTTCTCTTTGGTACAAGTCTCTCTGGGTCTGGTCTCTTTGGTGCTGTCTCTGCTGCTTCAAGCCTGGTGTTTGGCGTCTATGCTGCTGTCTCTGGTGCTTTAAGCCAGGTGTTTGGTGTCTATGCTGCTGTCTTTAGTGCTTCAAGCCTGATGATATCTGGTTTCTGAAGTTGTCTCCTGGCTAATAACGGTATGAAATGTACTCATTATAGATAATTACTAATATGCTTTTCTTCTATTTGTAGGTTCTCTTTGGTACAAGTCTCTCTGGGTCTGATCTCTTTGGTGCTTTCTCTGGTTTTCAAGTCTGCTGTCTTTGGTGTCTGGTGCCATCATCCTGGTTTTCAAGTCTACTGGTTATGCTGTCTCTGCTGGTCTCTATGGTCTTCAAGCCGTGTGGTGGCTTTGGTATCTCAAGTTGTCTCCTGGCTAACGGTATGAAATGCATATGTTATCCATAATATCTAATATGTCTTTCTTCTATTTGTAGGTTCATTTCTGGTGCAAGTCTCTCTCTAGGTGGTCTTTTTGGTCTTCTCTTTGGTGCTTCAAGTCTGATGTCTTTGGTGTCTTTGGTGCTTTCTCTGGTTTTCAAGTCTGGTGTCTATGCTTTCTTTGGTGATCTCTTTGGTCCTTCAAGACTGGTGTCAATGCTTTTCTTGGTGATTTCTCTGGTGCTTTAAGTCTGGTGTCAATGCTTTTCTTGGTGATGTCTCTGGTGCTTCAAGTCTGGTGTCTCTGGTGTCTCTAATCTCATCCATGGTTTTCAAGTCTACTGGTTATGCTGTCTCTGCTGGTCTCTCTGGTTCTTCAAGCCGTCTGGTGGCTTTGGTGTCTCAAGTTGTCTCCTGGATAATGGTGGTATGAAATGCATTTGTTATCTATGATTACTAATATGCTTTTCTTCTATTTGCAGGTTCTGTTTGGTACAAGTCTCTCTGGATCTGGTCTCTTTGGTGCTTTCTCTGGTTTTCAAGTCTAGTGTCTATGCTCCCTCTGGTGATCTCTCTGGTGCTTCAAGTCTGATGTCTTTGATGGTTTTGGTGCTTTCTCTGATTTTCAAGTCTGGTGTCTATGCTCTCTTTGGTGATGTCTCTGGTGCTTCAAGTCTGGTGTCTCTGGTGTCTCTAATCTCATCCATGGTTTTCAAGTCTACTGGTTATGCTGTCTCTGCTGGTCTCTCTGGTTTTTCAAGCCGTCTGGTGGCTTTGGTATCTGAAGTTGTCTCCTGGCTAACGGTGGTATGAAATGCATGTGTTATCCATAATGACTAATATGCCTTTCTTCTATTTGTAGGTCTCTTTCTAGTGCAAGTCTCTTTCCTGGTGGTCTCTTTGGTCTTCTCTCTGGTGCTTCAAGTCTGGTGTCTATGCTCCCTCTGGTGATCTCTCTGGTTTTCAAGTCTGGTTTCTCTGGTGTCTCTGGTCTCATCCATGGTTTTCACGTCTACTGGTTATGCTGTCTCTGCTCGTCTCTACGGCTTTCAAGTCTGGTTTCTTTGGTGTCTCTGGTCTTATTCCTGGTTTTTCAAGTCTATTGGTTTTGCTCTCTCTGCTGGTCTCTCTGGTTTTCAAGTCTGGCTTCTTTGGTGTCTCTGTTCTCATCCCTGGTTTTCAAGTCTATTGGTTATGCTGTCTCTGCTGGTGTCTCTGGTTCTTTAAGTCGTCTGGTGTCTTTGGTCTGTCAAGTGGTCTCCTGGCTAATAACGGTATGAAATGTACTCATTATAGATAATTACTAATGTGCTTTTCTTCTATTTGTAGGTTCTCCTTGGTACAAGTCTCTCTGGGTATGATCTCTTTGGTGCTTTCTCTGGTTTTCAAGTCTGTTGTCTTTGGTGTCTGGTGCCATCTTTCTGGTTTTCAAGTCTACTGGTTATGCTGTCTCTGCTGGTCTCTTTGGTTTTGAAGTCTGGTGTTTCTTTGATCTCTCAATTTGTCTCCCGGCTAATAACGGTATGAAATGTCCTCAGTATAGATAATTACTAATATGCTTTTCTTCTATTTGTAGGTTCTCCTTGGTACAAGTCTCTCTGGATCTGGTCTCTTTGGTGCTTTCTCTGGTTTTCAAGTCTAGTGTCTATGCTCCCTCTGGTGATCTCTCTGGTGCTTCAAGTCTGGTGTCTCTGGTGTCTCTGATCTCATCCATGGTTTTTCAAGTCTACTGGTTATGCTGTCTCTGCTGGTCTCTCTGGTTCTTTACGCCGTCTGGTGGCTTTGGTATCTCAAGTTGTCTCCTGGCTAACGGTGGTATGAAATGCGTGTGTTATCCATAATGACTAATGTGCCTTTCTTCTATTTGTAGGTCTATTTCTGGTGCAAGGCTCTCTCTAGGTGGCCTCTTTGGTCTTCTCTCTGGTGCTTCAAGTCTGGTTTCTTTGGTGTCTCTGATCTCATCCATGGTTTTTCAAGTCTCCTGGTTATGCTGCCTCTGCTGGTCTCTCTGGTTCTTTAAGCCGTCTGGTGGCTTTGGTCTCTCAAGTTGTGTCCTGGCTAACGGTATGAAATGCATATGTTATCCATAATTACTAATATGCCTTTCTTCTATTTGTAGGTCCATTTCTGGTGCAAGTCTTTCTCTAGG
Source organism: Mucor circinelloides (assembly GCA_037974945.1). Classification (NCBI taxonomy): domain Eukaryota; kingdom Fungi; phylum Mucoromycota; class Mucoromycetes; order Mucorales; family Mucoraceae; genus Mucor; species Mucor circinelloides. Next base: position 12,372 of record JBBNAA010000005.1, on the reverse strand, counting down.
TGGTCTTTTTGGTGATCTCTTTGGTGCTTCAAGACTGGTGTCAATGCTTTTCTTGGTGATTTCTCTGGTGCTTTAAGTCTGGTGTCAATGCTTTTCTTGTTGATCTCTTTGGTGCTTCAAGTCTGCTGTCTCTGGTGTCTCTGGTCTCATCTCTGGTTTTCAAGTCTGGTGTCTATGTTGTCTTTGGTGATCTCTTTGATGCTTCAAGGCTGCTGTCTTTGGTCTCTGGTGCCATCATCCTGGTTTTCAAGTCTACTGGTTATGCTGTCTCTGGTGGTTTCTCTGGTTCTTTAAGCCGTCTGGTGGCTTTGGTATCTCAAGTTGTCTCCTGGTTAACGGTGGTATGAAATGCATGTGTTATCCATAATAACTAATATGCCTTTCTTCTATTTGTAGGTCTCTTTCTAGTGCAAGTCTCTTTCCTGGTGGTCTCTTTGGTCTTCTCTCTGGTGCTTCAAGTTTGATGTCTATGCTCCCTCTGGTGATCTCTCTGGTTTTCAAGTCTACTGGTTATGCTGTCTCTGCTCGTCTCTATGGTTTTCAAGTCTGGTTTCTTTGGTTTTTTTTTTCTTTTGTCTCTGGTCTTATTCCTATTTTTTCAAGTCTATTGGTTTTTCTCTCTCTGCTTGTCTCTCTGGTTCTTTAAGCCGTCTGGTGTCTTTGATCTCTCAAGTTGTCTCCCGGCTAATAACGGTATGAAATGTACTCATTATAGATAATTACTAATATGCTTTTCTTCTATTTGTAGGTTCTCTTTGGTACAAGTCTCTCTGGGTCTGGTCTCTTTGGTGCTTTCTCTGGTTTTCAAGTCTGCTGTCTTTGGTGTCTCTGGGTGTGTCTTATCCCTGGTTTTCAAGTCTTTTCTTTACGCTGCTGATACTGGTCTCTATGGTTATCAAGTCTGCTGTTTATGGTCTCTCCCGTTGTCTCCTGGCTAATAACGGTATGAAATGTACTCATTATAAATAATTACTAATATGCTTTTCTTCTATTTGTAGGTTCTCTTTGGTACAAGTCTCTCTGGGTCTGGTCTCTTTGGTGCTTTCTCTGGTTTTCAAGTCTGGTGTCTATGCTTTTCTGGGTGATTTCTCTGGTTTTCAAGTCTAGTGTCTTTGGTCTCTGGTGCCATCATTCTGGTTTTCAAGTCGTCTGGTTTTGCTCTCTTTGGTGCTTTCTCTGGTTTTCAAGTCTGGTGTCTCTGGTGTCTCTGGTCTCATCCCTGGTTTTTCAAGTCTATTGGTTTTGCTCTCTCTGGTGATCTCTCTGGTTTTCAAGTCTGGTTTCTTTGGTCTCTCAAGTTGTCTCCTGGCTAGTAACGGTATGAAATGCACTCATTATAGATAATTACTAATTTGCTTTTCTTCTATTTGTAGCTTCTCTTTGGTACAAGTCTCTCTGGGTCTGGTCTCTTTGGTGCTGTCTCTGCTGCTTCAAGCCTGGTGTTTGGCGTCTATGCTGCTGTCTCTGGTGCTTTAAGCCAGGTGTTTGGTGTCTATGCTGCTGTCTCTAGTGCTTCAAGCCTAGTGTTTGGTGTCTCTGCTGCTGTCTCTGGTGCTTTAAGCCTGGTGTTTGGTGTCTATGCTGCTGTCTCTAGTGCTTCAAGCCTAGTGTTTGGTGTCTATGCTGCTGTATCTGGTGCTTTAAGCCAGGTGTTTGGTGTCTATGCTGCTGTCTCTAGTGCTTCAAGCCTAGTGTTTGGTGTCTCTGCTGCTGTCTCTGGTGCTTTAAGCCTGGTGTTTGGTGTCTATGCTGCTGTCTCTAGTGCTTCAAGCCTAGTGTTTGGTGTCTATGCTGCTGTATCTGGTGCTTTAAGCCAGGTGTTTGGTGTCTATGCTGCTGTCTTTAGTGCTTCAAGCCTGATGATATCTGGTTTCTGAAGTTGTCTCCTGGCTAATAACGGTATGAAATGTACTCATTATAGATAATTACTAATATGCTTTTCTTCTATTTGTAGGTTCTCTTTGGTACAAGTCTCTCTGGGTCTGATCTCTTTGGTGCTTTCTCTGGTTTTCAAGTCTGCTGTCTTTGGTGTCTGGTGCCATCCTCCTTTTTTTTTATCTTTTTTTTTTTTTTTTTTTTTTTTTTTTTTTTTTTTTTTTTTGTGTTTTGTTTTTTTTTTTTTTTTTTTTTTTTTCTTCCTTACTGTAAAAAAAAAATTTTTTTTTTTTAATAATTAATATTTTTTTTTTTTTTTTTTTTTTTTTTTTTTTGTTCTATTTTTTTTTTTTGTTGTTTTTTTTTTTTTTTTTTTTTTTTTTTTATTTTTTTTTTTTTTGTTTTTTTTGTTCTTTTTTTTGTTTTTAAGTTTTGTTTTTTTTCTTTCTTTTGTTATCTCTTTGGTCCTTCAAGACTGGTGTCAATGCTTTTCTTGGTGATTTCTCTGGTGCTTTAAGTCTGGTGTCAATGCTTTTCTTGGTGATGTCTCTGGTGCTTCAAGTCTGGTGTCTCTGGTGTCTCTAATCTCATCCATGGTTTTCACGTCTACTGGTTATGCTGTCTCTGCTGGTCTCTCTGGTTTTTCAAGCCGTCTGGTGGCTTTGGTATCTCAAGTTGTCTCCTGGCTAACGGTGGTATGAAATGCATGTGTTATCCATAATTACTAATATGCCTTTCTTCTATTTGTAGGTCCCTTTTTGGGGGGATTTTTTTTTTTTGGGGGTTTTTTTGGGGTTTTTTTTGGTGCTTCCAGGTGGGGGTCCTTTTTTTTTTTGGTTTTTTTTTGTGGGTTTTTTGTTGGGGGTCTTTTTTTTTTTTGGGGCTCTTTTGGGGGTTTTCTGTTTTGTGTCTTGGGTGTCTTGGGTCTCCTCTTTGTTTTTTAAGTTGGGGGTCTTTGGTGTCTTGGGGGTTCTCTTTTTTCTTTCACCCCTGTTGTTTTTGGTCTCTAGTGCCCTCATCCTGGTTTTTAAGTTTTTTGGTTTTGCTGTCTGGGGGGGTTTCTCTGGTTTTTTTAGCCGTCTGGGGGGTTGGGTATCTCAAGTTGTCTCCTGGTTAACGGGGGTATGAAATGCATGTGTTATCCATAATGACTAATATGCCTTTCTTCTATTTGTGGGTCTCTTTCTGGTGCAAGGCTCTCTCTAGGTGGCCTCTTTGGTCTTCTCTCTGGTGCTTCAAGTTTGATGTCTATGCTCCCTCTGGTGATCTCTCTGGTTTTCAAGTCTACTGATTATGCTGTCTCTGGTGGTCTCTCTGGTTCTTTAAGCCGTCTGGTGGCTTTGGTCTCTCAAGTTGTCTCCTGGCTAATAACGGTATGAAATGTACTCATTATAGATAATTACTAATATGCGTTTCTTCTATTTGTAGGTTCTCTTTGGTACAAGTCTCTCTGGGTCTGATCTCTTTGGTGCTTTCTCTGGTTTTCAAGTCTGGTGTCTATACTCTCTTTGGTGATCTCTTTGGTGCTTCCAGCCTGCTGTCTTTGGTTTCTGGTGCCATCATCCTGGTTTTCAAGTCTACTGGTTATGCTGCCTCTGCTGGTCTCTCTGGTTCTTCAAGCCGTCTGTGTCTTTGGTCTCTCAAGTTGTCTCCTGGCTAATAACGGTATAAAATGTACTCATTATAGATAATTATTAATATGCCTTTCTTCTATTTGTAGGTCTCTTTCTAGTGCAAGTCTCTATCTATGTGGTTTCTTTGGTCTGTTCTCTGGTGGTTCAATTCTGGCGTCTATGCTCTCTGGTGGCAAAGTCAAGGTGTAGACTTTTACAAGACAGATTGGTAGTCGTTGTGGCCTATTAGTAATGATGTTGAAGCAAAGTCAAGGCATAGACTTTTGCAACAATGATTGATAGTCGTTGTGGCCTATTATTAATGCTGAAGCAAACTCAAGGTATAGATGTTTGCAAGACTGATGGGTAGTGGTTGTGGCCTATTCTTACTATTTTAACAAAGTCAAGGTGCAGACTTTTGTAAAACTGATTGGTAGCCATTATGCTTTATGGATACAAACGCAATGTCAAGTTATAGACATTTGCAAGACTGATTGGTAATCGTTGTGGCCTATTATTAATGATGCTGAAGCAAAGTCAAGGTATAGACTTTTGCAAGACTGATTGGTAGTCGTTGTGGCTTATTATTAATGCTGAAGCAAACTCAAGGTATAGATGTTTGCAAGACTGATGGGTAGTGGTTGTGGCCTATTCTTACTATTTTAACAAAGTCAAGGTGCAGACTTTTGTAAAACTGATTGGTAGCCATTATGCTTTATGGATACAAACGCAATGTCAAGTTATAGACATTTGCAAGACTGATTGGTAATCGTTGTGGCCTATTATTAATGATGCTGAAGCAAAGTCAAGGTATAGACTTTTGCAAGACTGATTGGTAGTCGTTGTGGCCTATTATTGATGCTAAAGCAAAGTCAAGGTGCAGACTTTTGCAAGGCTGATTGGTAGTAGTCATTTTGGCCTGTTTATACTGAAGCAATGTTTGCGCAGACATTTGCAGAAGTAATGGATAGTCATTATGGCTTTTGGATCGATGATACAAACGCAAAGTCAAGATTTAGACTTTTGCAAGACTGATTGGTAGTCGTTGTGGCCTATTGATACTACTGAAGCAATGTTTGGGCAGACAATTGCAGAAGTGGTTGGTAATAATCATTATGCCTTATGGAGACAAACGCAATGTCAAGGTATAGACATTTGCAAGACTGATTGGCAATCGTTTTGGCCTATTATTAATGATGCTGAAGCAAAGTCAAAGGCAGGATTTTCGGTAGCTGATTGGTAATAATGGTAACAGTACTTTTGTACTGCAGCAAAGTCAAGGTATAGACTTTTGCAAGACTGATTGGTAGTCGTTGTGGCCTATTATTAATGCTGAAGCAAACTCAAGGTATAGAGTTTTGCAATACTGATTGGTAAAAGTAGGCGTACTTTGAGACTTGGGGAATTGGAAAGACAGGCTGTCTCATAGACGTTTGAAAGTAGGAATATTTTTGTACAGTAGAATTACGAAGAAGATGTATATTCTTGGAGGAGTGAATTCTAGAAGTTGCGGCTGTTTGGTACGGAAGTAATTTTAATGCTTGACTATGACATGGATTTGGTAGAAGCAGTAGTTTCGTTTTAAAGGAAAGTAGAGTGTGGGTTTGATATGCTAGGTATTAGTATTAGCTGCTGTTTGGTGCTGCCGGCGCAACTTCTCTGAAGCCTTTGTTTTCTTTTCGGCAGTTGGTGCGTATCTTAAATCATAAATTTTCAGTTAACAACCCTTGGCTGAGTTTTTGTTCATTGTTAGGAAAAGGTTTTGTTTATTCTGAATTACTGAAGCATGGTCTTTGGTGTTGCTTCTGTCTGGTTTGGTACTCTCTATAAGCCATCACTAGTACTTTTTTTCTCTGGTTTCTTAGTGCTACCTAGAAGTTATTGGAAATGCTGAGTGGCCCTGGTTTAACATTATCTACAGTATATATGTAAGTGACCTATAATTTTGTTAGTTTTAAAACCGAAAGCTGATTCAGTAATTCTGTCTACAGTGGATACAGGCGAGTACTTAAAGGGGCCCAGCATAGGTACTGAATGTAAATTCAACTTCTGCCAGTAAATGAGGCAAGTATACTACGGTACATAGTGTTGGTGAGAGAACATACAGCACTACCAAGTATGTCATTTTGGCTAGGCATTGGCAAGCGTATGGCTTTGATCAAGGATAATACAAGATGTTGCAAGAAGTGCTACTGACTATGGATTAGTTAAGTATATTTGGTTTTTATAGCTGAATACTTTACTGATTATACAATTCTGGTAGAATATAATACGCTAGCCATAAGTGAGTGAGCGAGCTAGTAGGACGTTGGATACAGAACTTGCTGTTGACTATTTTTGACCAGAGAACTCTATATGATGTTGTGAATTGCTGGATTCATTACTGACTATTAGTAACTTAGAAGCAAGCATGAGATTACAATGGCTAATGGAAACCTATTAGATCTAAGAAGAACTAGTAGAGTACTGGCAACGAATTACGTACGTATAATACTATATGGTATCCATTATTGAAGAATGTATTACTGTTATATCGTCTTGGTTTTAGCATATAATATCCAAGCGTATTGGAATGATCATCGACATAGGATGCAGGATATCGGTGAAGTTTTTTTGTTCTTTTTTTCGTAACCCTCATTTCTGCATAATGCTATTTCCTTTTTGTGTTTCTTTGAAGCATGCTTTTCTTACGTTGACTGATTGTACCTATCGTTGAAGTTCAACAATCACTTAGCCTGAGACTAGGATAGGCTGGTCTAAACTTGGTTATGGTTGCTTACCTAGCTGTGACTAGAGGTCTTCAACATAATACCTCATGCTCGCGGTGTAATAAGGCATTCTCTAGCACCTGAAGGGTGGTCTAATTGAAATACTACTACATTATCGTTTTGCGTACCATTTTCAATTCCGCCTAATATCACGACAGGGGGAGGGTCACTCAATATTTTTTCTAGGATCTTAATCCGTATACCGTGGACATAACTTATATATATATATAGGTTCTTTGCGTTTTTGGGCTAAATTCTGTGTTGTTCCCACTGGCTTAAGCGACTTAGAAGCTACACTATGTGAAAGAAGAAGTAAAGGTCCATAGGTGGCATAGAAATTTTGATGTTTATGAGGAAACTGTTGTGCTAGAAGCGCCACAACTGTCAGCGAAGATTGAGGTACTCTTGATAATGGGTAAAGACCCCTGTATTACAGAACCACAAGAGGGGACAAGCTAGAACAACTAAGGTGTATCTCAACTATTAAGGTCCCAAGGTTCATCAGATGTGATGAACTATCTACAAAAAAACAAACCGCTCTTTTGACATTTAGAATTAGTATAAATACGGTACCGTATATCACATCTTAATCAGTAAATCTCTACTTTCTGTGTCTGATCTCATTGAACTAAGCTCTTCCTAACTCTTGTAACATCGGACAATTTTAATAAGTTGCTAATTACAGTATAACTTACTTATTCTTTGTGCTTAACGATCCTCTTTGAGTTCGGAGCGTAACATAATTCTGATAATAAGTTGTTAATTTTTTTTATTAGAGGGATACTTTACTTGTTAATGAGTGTTTGGTCTGCCAAAATAGTAAAGGATAGCTTGAGCAGCTCAGCTTCAACTGAATATTGAAGTAGGTAATTGAAATACTTGAGTTTGAACAATAAAAAAGTCTTTGTTTCAAATCAAGAATAAGGCAAATGTTGTACGAGCTTGTGTACCTTACGAATTACAAGAGAACTTTCAAGAATAGTAGAGATGTCAGGATTGGACTGTAATGATAACGAACTGTCAAATAGAAAGAAGTTTAATCAATCAATTAGTCATTCAAATTAACCATTACAATAGTCACCTAAAAATTTATGTCTTCTAGAAATTCTTATAAATAGTAAATGTGAAATTGAAGCCTTAATAAAAAGTATCTTGATTTTTCGTACCTTATCAATAAATTCGTTTTTTCGTATACAGTATTTATTTTCAAGAATTCAACAGTGATATTTTCCAAACTGAATGATTGTGGCTTTCGTTTTTTGTTTCTATTATGCATTGCGAATTGAGGCATGCATTTGCGCTCGGCTAAATTGTGCTTTCTTCGATGTCAATTATCTCGACAACAAGGCCTTTCTAACACCATGTCCTCAGCTTGAAGTTGCTTCATTTTAACCGTACTACAGTACAATAGTTTTAGATTACCTCATACTGTGTACGGGGCCTTATGTCTGGTCATGGATGTTGGAAATGATTTTCAAGTTTTGACTTTTGGACTTTTGGACGATCAAACATCGAGATTTTAAATGTTAATTTTACAGGTTTGAAATTAGCATGTTATTATGACGAATTTTTGTCAAGAAGACGAAAGTGCAATTAGATTTTGGATAGGATGAGTTGTTGTTGAGAGATGGACGAGCTGTGAAAAATGCAAGATTTGAGTGGATGCTACTAATGAAAGTCATTGGATTGATATATGAATGTTGGTTGTATGTCTAGCCAAAGTTGTTTTGGGTACTTTGTTTGATTAGTACGTGTTAGATTTGAGATTGTGATGGACGATCCAAAGCAGTAATAAGGAAAAATGTGAAAAATAATCCAACTTTGAATGGATATTTCTCTATAATTTACTAAGTGAGTCAATGTTGCGTAGTGCTTGACTTTTGTTTCTCTTTTAATTTTCTATACTATGGTATGGTTATTATTAGTATTTTCAAAAATATGTCGGGTAGTGCCTGCTTGAGGCCAATCAAAGTACATGATTTCGAGTCGTTTCATGAAGGGAACGTCTATTAGGTGTTTTTGACTTTTAGATTATGTTGGAGCTAATGTAGACCTATGGAATGGTGTTTGTTTTGTTCAAATCTGATCAGTATTGGCAGAGATATCACAAAAAGTTATGTCCTTGCAAAATTGGCCATGTTTGACCAATTTTGGGTTACCCTCACAGGTTAAAAAACTAGCTGGCAATTTTTGGGTCAGACGTTTTTGCTCATTTCTCTACGTAGAGTCAAGCTAGAACTTCCAGTAAGAGCTCAAATGATAGGAAATGTTTTGCTGTACAATAATAATGAATGTTACAAGTAGGTTTGCTTTGACAGAGATGGAGGTTTTGTTGAAAAACCATCAAAATTTGACAAAAATTGTTCTGTCACTTTGAAACGCCTAGTGTTGATCAAACCAGACAAAAGTAATACCATTCGATGCGGCTTTGAATTCTGCACAAGTTTGATATATACTTGAATAACTGTTTGTTATCAAAAATTGCCAAGTTTAGGTAACGACAGATTGCAAAATGCATTCATCCACATTTTAAACAGTAGTGGTTTTAATCTCAGTTCAATGTCAGCAATTATGCCGAGAGAAAGCTTCCCTATGCATTATTTTTTTTATATTGGGAGCTTGGCATAACACACATAATAAATTGTTAATTTCTTGTTATACACTGGAAATGATTTGTACAATGGCAACAGCTCTTCTAGCAAAGACGTTGTTTATGATGAAGAAGAAGAGCAAAGCCAACAGAAATTGCAGCTGAACGTCGTCTTGTCTGCGCCCAAATTTCTCGTCAAAGTTGGTGATATTTAAGCCATTTTGAGGCCGCAAAATGTGCTCATGCGCACTCAAAATGCGACTTCAAACGAGATCCGCTTGAAGATATGCCCCAAGTACGTCAAGCAAAAAAAGAACGCAAGTGTGGCCCCTGCCAGGCAAGGTAGTGAAGCGCGAACTTTATCCCAGAAAGAGCAGGAAAGTAGAGGTAAGGCGATGCACTATTACTGTACATGTGTAGAATTAATTAAAAGTTCATGTGTTTTAGAGAACGGAGAAGAAGCGCAACCTTCTTTTTGTTGAAAAAAGCCTTGCTGTTAAAGAAGAGCTGATTGCCAGCAATACAGAAGGCTACATGCGCCTTCTCCTGTCATATGAGCTCCAATCTTATGAAGAAAGCGATGACGATGATGGTGGTGGCAATTGGAAACGTTACCAGACAGCATATTGTAGATAGAGCTGAGAATCCCATGGTGAACATCTGATAAAAGCCTTACTTTGCCTAATGTATACCAGAAATTATTTATTTAAAAGACAAAGCTCTTCTTTGAGGATCCTAAAGCACGTTTGGCTCAAATTCAGCAAGCATTTTCAACCAAGAACACGCATGAACGCGTAGATGAGTCTAGCGGATTTTCAGCCGTCACCTAGCATAAATAAATCAAATTTATTCGATCGTCTTGACAATGGGTATTACGAACACGTTATTTTTTTTTGGATACGCATCCAAACCTGTTGGCTGCATACGTATACGCTGATGAAAGGGCAGTACGCAATGCCTGTCAAGTTTCTCACAGTTTTTTGTCTGACCTCAAGCGTGTTTTTGCTGTCTCTCTGCATCTTTGACAGGGATAAAAGCCTTTTGAAGTAGCAGCATTTTGCGAAATGATGTACTTTTAGATTACTATTTGGTAAGCGTAAAGATTAATCATAAAAGAATATGACAACGCCAGGGTATAATCCAGCTAGAAAATCATGGGAGCGTTGAAAATCTGCTTGGATATAGGCACCAGTGCAACCACTTCTTTTCCAGAAATCACGATACTTGATACCTTGAACGGTATACATAGCAGTGCTCTCCCGGTTCCCGGTTCTTTTTGGGAAAAAAATATTTGGCCAAAAGTGACTGTCCGCCGCGCGGCGGACAGTCACACTATGAGATAAAGCACCACTTCTCTGGTTCTTCATACTTTCCACTGTAAAAAATGTTCACTTTACTGTGACTGTCCGCCGCGCGGCGGACAGTCACATTTAAATATAAAGTATCATTCCTCTGGCTCTCTACAATTTTTGACTAAAGAAGATGTTCATTCAAATGTGACTGTCCGCCGCGCGGCGGACAGTCACACTTAACACTTAACAATAAATCATCACTCTCTTGGCTCTTTATATTTTTTGACCATAGAAGATGTTCAATAAAATGTGACTGTCCGCCGCGCGGCGGACAGTCACAGTAGAGCACTTAGCATGGCTCATTTGGCTAAATAGTTAGTACTAGTAATAAAATAGTATGTAATATATTAGTATAGTATCATATGCTATTACTATGTTATCCATATATTAGCTAGCTAGTATGGTACTAATGATGAATGCCTATGGCTAGCATATTGTATGGTATATGGATGGAATTCGATTCTTTAACTTGGATACCAGTTTGAATGCTAGATATATTGACCTGGATTTAAATCAAGATACTGAACAGATCAGCTTATTTTTGATATCACCGAAAATGAGCCAGACATTCAAATTTCTTTTGTTTCAAGTCAATCAATTACTGTTTACATTTATTACGAGAACCAGTCTATAAAGCAGTGTTCCAGCCTTGCTTTAAAATGTGTCCATAGGCTTAATGAGTTGTGAAAAAGGATTCTAGCCATTCGCATAAACGCAATGAAGAACAATTTTTGTCTTTTTCTGAATTTAGTGTCTGATTATCGACTGCAAATTGTTGGTTTATACAGAATAAAATACAAAATGATGGGTTATTAAAATAGAAATTATTGGGGATTTTATAGATTGCTACTACGGGTAGTTTATTAGACCAAAAAGTTTTATTGATTTGGGTTAGTGTGCAATAGCTATATTACTAACATAGCCGTGAGAAATGGCTGTCAAAAGTCCAAGAAGTGGTGTGTGCACTGCAGTAAAATCAGGGATTGAACGAATTTCTTAGAAAAAAATAAAAAAGCAAAACAGTAGAATACAACAATTAAAATCAAAAATCAACTGTATTTCATGTGGCTGTTTAAATAAAACTAGAGGTTTCTGGATTAGAGTAATAAATTCAGAGTATTCATAACAATTAAGCAATAGCTTGCAGCAGAAGTCTGATAGAGAGCAACAGCTAACAATACTATTGCGATATTCAGCGAATATAATTGATGTTTTGCTTAAAAGGAGTAACTTCTGCAGAGCATTAATCAGAAAGGTAGATCTGCCTAAACTTTATTGGGTTTGGATGCGCTATCATCATCATAGCATGAATAACAAATGTAGCCGTGCGTTTTAAGGTGTAATGTTTTGCTATTATACAGAAGTTGTTCTTTGTAGAATGCTGTACAGCAATGGCATCTGGGCATAATAGTTGACTAATAATTCGAAAATGTTGATATTAATTTTGCTTCTAGTTTGAATAATAGAGAAAATACATGCACACTAGTAGTGGCAAACATCATTAGGGGGAGTCGATACATTGCAATCAAGAGTGGTTTGTTCATATAATCTGCACGATAAGAAGGATGTGTCTCTACTTTAGTATTTTCTAGAAATTGTTCGCATATACATTTAAAAGGCTTATTATTTGATTCTAACACCTTCAATGCTTATGACTATTATATTTGGCGGGTTTTTGTATTATAGTGATATTGATTTGAGAGTGTTATCCCAGTATAGGCGCGGCACGACAACAGCTAGCGGTAGGTGTATACAACGATTGATGGTGCTATAAAATTTGTTGATAAATGGAAGTCATGTTAGTACTACAGCGTTGATGAGAGGAGCAGCATGGAGTAGCCTTAAACCGTATTCAGTGCAATATAAAAGCAAGTTAGCATGTCATGTACAGCGGTGGTGTTGATCTAAATGCCTTTAATTTATCTTCTGATAGAGTATCTACTGACGATCCGTTTGCAAGATTAGGACATCTACTACTACGCAGTGGCCAGTTCCTTTAGCTGAACTATGGTTAAGATCACCATGTTAAAGCTTGCCGCATAAATCGTAAAGATGTTATAACATAACATAACATAACATACCTGATGACAGCGCAAATGTATACAACAAAGTAATACCATTACTTTTGAAGCTACTCAGCGACCAACAAATAGAGTAGCCGATACATTAAATGT